>CM041791.1:20806300-25606300 GCA_023375725.1 Nephotettix cincticeps
TAACTCTCGTAAAAATGGTCCGATCTAGACCAAATTTGGTAGAGACGTGTATTCCTACATTTTCTCAGACAAGTTCGTAATACAGACATATCAGTTAATTAGAAGGGCTATTTGGTGGGGGTTTTGTACCCCAAAACTGGGTGTTTTGCGTTTTTCACCAAGTTTTCCAAATTTTATCTTTTACCATTAGATTTAAAAAAACTATTAGCTCAAAAAACTACACAATTTAGTTTTTAAAGTTTTGCTTTATCTCAAACGGTTACAGAGATATTAAAAAATCTAAACACAGTACGTTGTATTTTGAAGATCCAATGTTAATCATATGGAAAATGAGAAAAAATTAATATTTCACCTATTAATCCATATTTTTGGATGAAACTTGGTATTTAGCTTCACACGGTTGAGATCCAAGAATTTATGCTTAAAAATCATAGTTTGCGTGTTTATCATCACAGCTAACCTGCATACTCTTATCCCATGTTACTCATATAGGGAATAGGCAAGCTCCTTTATTTATGGACTACGACAGTTGATGAAACTTGGTATAAATGGTCAAAATAAAAATTATTTATGGTATAAATGCCTACTTTTATTGTTCCTCACAGCAGCAAACCTTATTGAGAATAGACAAATAATGATCATATTTATCGATATATATTGATAAAACTTGTAATATTATTATTATATTATTGCTTTGGAAATTTACTGAGTACGCAGGTCTGCTGCAGGTGGTTGAATTTCTTCCTCCTTGAGCCTCGTTTTAAAGAAGAAGTCCTCCAGTGCGCAACCTTCACTTTTGTTTTTCGCTTCGCTTTTGTTTGGAGGCAGCGAGGTTTGATAAGAGGTGATTCTTGATAATTTTAAGTCTGATCAAACAAGCTTCAGGACTTGGTTAAATAAGATAGCCAAATAATCTAAAGTCGTCTCCTATAGCTTTTGTATATAACGCTGTACAGTTGCATTACAGTAGATAATTAAAACTAACAAACAATCTTGATAAATGAATTCTCATAAAAGTTTTAGAGAATACATGTAGATTAATATTAAGTTTAAGCAAGTTAAGTTATGTAGTTTGAAAATTATTTTATATTTGTTTACGAGTTAAAATTGTGTGATAACTTAATACTTAATATTAGCTTAATGTTACTGCTAACATTAAGTAAATTAATGAAGATCTAGTTATAGTATATAACCCTAATACTTATGTAAAATTTAAAATGCAACAGAAGTGGGTAAGGGGTTTGAAGAAAACGGTTGAATTACATGATGTCTACAAGAGCAGCATGAACCAGAATTCAAGATAACCTAACATATCAGTAAAGTAAAAAAAAAAATAGTAAAAAAAAGTATGTTCCACTGTAGGCTACATACTTCAAAAAGCGGCTGATGTCCTCGTCGTTGAGCCAGGCGGCGCTGCAGACCCGTTTGTCCTCCGGGTGAGGTTGTACGATACCACGGTACGCCGCCTGACACGTCTCCCTGTAGCCATGGATCACATTGACTGAGACGCCCAACAGCGACCCGGCGTGCCATGGCAGTGCTTCCATCAACAATTTCATCTCCTGCATACCTTCCTCCACCAGAACTGTGCTCTAAACAGAAACAATCAATCACAAGGGCATGCCACAACTGCTAGAGATATGAGAAAAGGGTGGGTTGGAGTGAAGAAATTGTGTAAATTATTATATCGGTACTTAACTAAATTAAAAAAGAAATTTAACAAAAGTAAAATCTGTAAAGAATGTAATCAAAAGACTTAAAAAAATAAAACCACAAATATGTGAAACATGAAAAAAAATTAGATCAATGGGACAAATAAGACAATTATAGTTTCATGTGCCCTCATGATCCTTGCTCGTAGCTGGTGATCTTGTCATGGGGCTTTATGGTCTGTAGCATATCATTTGCAGGGTGTTTGAAATACAAGACGGGTACCCAGTTAAATCCAACTTAAAAACCAGGATCTTCCTAACATATAAATATTTTTACAAATCACATTGCAAAGTTCTGTAGCATGAGAAATAAAAGAAGTATGATGAAATCCATCCAGACCCTAATAGAAGATATTTAGTGTATGTAACTTGATATTGACTTACATGCAAAAGCGGGCGGGGAAGGCTGAGCTCTGCAGCACGTTCGGGTGAAACAGGTGTTTTCCAGGCTTCTTGACACTTTGTAGCGGTTTCTACTCTTGCTGCCATTTTGGCATGTTGTCTTCGCACAAATGTGTCCTTGATGTAATCCGAGATGAAGGCGTTCAAGGTACATGGATTGCTGTTAAAATTTTATAAACATTAATATAATAATTTGGCACCACGTTTAATATTACACAAATGCTGGGATGGTTTCCTTTAATGAGATATTTTTGCCTAATATTAACCCCGTTTTATTACACAAAGGTCCAAACCTCAAGACAACTCAAACTTGACCACATCAGTCAATACTGAATCTTTAGACATTGTAAAAATTGAGAAACTGGAAAAAACTACAAGTGAATTACATCAAATTAGGCAGATAGGAGAACATAACGTGGGTGAAAATATATCTAGACATTATAAGTTAAATAGTGCAAAAATAAAGATTGTCTTTTTCCGATTTTTGTAACTAACTGGTAAACACTCTAAATGTTTTTTTCCAATTATTTATGAGATTATCACATACCCTGATGAGCATCCCATAACTTGCTCTATTTCCTCTAGGAACTGGCTGAGGGGGATGAATATGAGAGTGATATTGTTGGGGTCAGGTTGACAAACTAGAACTTTCTCTCGCTGTGACGTGTCACCGAGTCTCTGGAATAACATTTATCACTTAACCACAATGTCAAAAAACCAACATATACGTATTCTTACTGTAAATAATCCTACACCCCCCAATTCTTTAAGGTAATTCATCCTGAAAGCCAAGGCTTTTTACCCTTTTTTTGTACAATGAACAGCACACCCAAAAACGACATAACAAAACATTTAACAAGGTTTGTTTGATTAGCTAATTCAAACAAATTTTAAAATTATATTGATTCAGTCTTGTTAAAATTCTGCATTTACATTAACCCTTGAGCGGACGCTTCATCGTTCAAACAGGAGAGGGCGCATGCGGATTTTTATTCCGCAACGCTATATCGCACAAATTCATCCCTTCTTACTTGTTTTTATAACATAGTATTGTATTTAAATGTCAAATAAATTGTTAAAGTACAAGGTTCCATCGTTAATTTGATTAAATAATTACAAAATTTGAGTGTTAGTTAAAATAAACATAGTTAGTAATTTTCTAGTATAAGAATGGTGTCACTATTGGTGTTACGGGAGAGAGAGCATGCAAAGTTTTCCTCCGCAATAATGAAATTGAACATCAATGCAAACCAAATATATTAAACTAGCTGACCCGGCGAACTTCGTAACGCCTGACAGTAAATACATGTTAAATATAAGATTGGCTATGTTCTGAAGTCGAATACCACTATGGCTTCATTGTGAAAGGTTATATATTCTGGGTCGCGGCATAGTGAGTAACAATACTGAAATTATAAGACATATTAATAACATTCCCGTAAAACCAATAAATCTGAGTGGATTAATTCACAATTATCAAATCCAATCCAAACCTAACTGTAATGGCTTTTATAGGAAAGATATACAACAGCTGATTATTATAATATCGTAATATATATATAAACATTGTAATTATTCTTTATTTAGTCAATATAACATTTTTTCAGACAGAAAATAAAAATGTAAATACATACCCCCAAAACCGTATACTATTAACGTGCGAATAAAGCTGTTCATTTCGTACAGCACATATTTACTTCATAGATTTTACATTAATGAAAAATTCAGATGGCAATGGATAGTAAGAATTGCTAATGGAAAGTAAACCAATCAGCTGTAGCTAAGACATCAAATGATTGTAGATTTGTACAACTTACTCTCCATAAGGTTAACATTCGAAATTTAAAACGCCATAAAATGCTTAACTTTCATGTTTTTTTATGTTATTTCCACTATAAATATCACATAAACATTGTTCTTACATAGTTGTTTTGGCAAGGTTAAAGGACATATTTACATATATACATGTTTTAATTATTTTTAATGTTATGTTTGAAGTTTTTTTGTATAAATGTTATTTTTGTTGTTAATTACAACACACATATCTAGTTATTTCGTTTTTGAAATATTGCTTAATTGTGCCTTCTAATAAATCCATGGTGGAATCATTTAGTTATAAATGAAATAGTTATTGTTCTTTGTAATCATTAGTTTTGATTAAGATTTTCTCTAATAGTTGTAGGAATCTAAGTACTAAATTTATAAAACAAATTCATGACTCTTTTTCATACATGCGAGAAATCCTAAATTCACAATTCAAAAACATGGTTATAGTTTTTGGGATTTTGTGTTTTTTTACATTGCAACACACTTTATTTTATACACAAGCAGAAAGTTGCTCTTAAGGGTTAACCATATTGTAATTATTAAGCAATTATTTTTTTTTAATTATTATTTTTTTTCATATAATTAAGCTAATTTTTTTTTAATTTTTTTTTTACTATTTTTTCCTGTATTATTTTTTTCTTATTTTTAATTTACCTTCCGGTCACATTTAGAGCATTCCTAAAATTTCATGGCGATCGTTTGAGTAGTTTCAAGCATAAAACATACATACATTTTATACATATATATACATATAAACATAAAGATACAATTCATTTATATATAATTTTTTATAAATGAAATATAAAAACAAAAATATATTTTGGTTAATTAACACTCACACTATTGTGTATTTCGTTTAGATATTTGCATTCGAACTTAATCTGTACCCTTCAATAAATCCATGGTGGAATCAGTGTAGTATATAAAATAGAAATGAAAAATACTCGTATACTTAAACATTCAATAGTAAATATTGAACTAAAATATAGACAACTAAAATAGTAAATATTCTAATACAAATCCCATGAGGAACAAACTCTGCACTAACAGCTTGAGCGATAGCCATGCGGAGAAAGCAGCAAACTAACATACTTCACTGCATCACAATTCACAAGGAAACAAATTTTTGTAAATAGTTTTGGGGGATCCTAAAATGAGTAACTTCTCATTTATATCATTATCACAATCAACTATAAAAATATTATTTATTTTTTTATATTTGATTTTTTAAAAATAAAAAAAAACTTTCTCCTTAATGTACCTTTTTGAATGCCATTTTTTTTTTATCTATTATTTTTAATATTTTTTTTGTTTATTTTTCATATAAATTGCTGTTATTTTTTTTAAATAATTAAATGGCATACTGAGTAAATAGTAATTTTTTCCTTTTTGTTATATAGTTGAGATTTTAGTAATATTTTACCTTAAATCCTGTAGAAGACTGATCTTTCATCAAACTTGTCATAGTTAAAGCATGAGAAGAATTTTCAAATTTGAAAAGTGGTGTTCTACGTGACCTGAAACAAAAAACAAAACCGACTACCTGAATAAAATGTTAATTGTTAAAGTTTGTATTAACATTAGTTATAAATTATATTAGTTATTTGTGTATGTTGTTATAGGTATTTTCAACACTATTGATGTGTTAATCTACATAAGTAGTGATCAAAATTCAAGTCTTTCATGATGTTGTTCTACAAAGCAAATATACCTTACCTTGTGTTTTGACGTCTTCTAGCAAAATACGATGAGATGTTGGAAGACTGTTCGGTAAATGCGGATGGAACTTGATGGGCTTCACTCATAGTGTTTTGAATGTCCAAATAGTCAGTCAGCAACAGTTGCATCTATACAATACACCTTTGATTTTTAATCAAACTTTACTTGTAAGAAAAATTTATAGATAATAAGTGATATCTGTAACAGGATACAAAACAAACGAAACTTAACAACAATTCCAATACATAAACATAATTTTGTTACACAATCCTAAGAACTATGGTGAAAATTGATGGACATTGGCCATAATTAATGGACTTTCCCTGTAAATTTCATTGCTACTGAAAATTCACAAACAAATCCCGGTTATCACTACAGTTGAACCCCTTATAACCAGCCTTGTTTTTCCCGATCCTCGAAATATCCGCTTCTTAGAAGAGATATCAAAATGTATTTCCCACGGCTTACAAACACATTTTCTTCCGCTACTCGACCGAGTTTTGTGATCAGTGATTACATTAAACTGTTGCACTCTTGTGAACAAGAGCCACAAATTATTTTTAGCTCTGCTGAAGAGAGTGTCTGTATTTTTTGCATTCACCTACTGCAAAGATTTTTTACAACAAAATAATAAAATACCTTTATTCATTGTTCATAAAACTTCTTTCCTCATAAACACTGGACTATTTTTTAAACCATGTTTACTTTTTCACGTCAGCTTAATGGCATGCCACCTCAATCTTTACGTCAAGAGTTTTGTGTTTAGTGCTATAGTATTGTTTTACGTTCAGTTTACTGAATATAAGACAGTAATATATAAAATAAACGGTACCAGTGGACTGACACTTACTTACTCCCTTAAGTAAATTTAAAAAAGAAAATCTGTAATAAAACTATTATGTTCTACTAAGTTATTCTAAATATTATTTAATAATTTATTGTTCAAATTGTATGGGAGGAACCCCCCCCCCCCGGTAATACCAAGCTTTTTTGAGCTGGTTTTGTTCGGTGATTTGACCTTACACTTCATACCAAGTTTCATGGAAAACGGTTGGAAAGTAAGGAAGAAATTGATTTTTTAATATTCTCCATAAGAATAACATTGGGCGCTTTCAGACAACGTACTGCGTTTATGGTGGACAGTAAATTTAACTTTTCTCTGGAACCGTTAGTCGTAGACAAATAATTCAAAATACTAATTTGTTTAGTTTTTTAGGATGGTTTCAATGGTATCAGTCAAGTTATACTTTACTTTTATTGTTTTCGCTGAAAATTTAAAAATTTGATTTTTTTAACATTTAAAAGCCCATAACTTTTGAACCGTAATTTTTACAGACATGCGGGTGGTGTCAAATTATTTAGTACTCTGTGCACTATAAACTATCAAATTTTAATCAAAATCGTGGATTTTTCACGTTTTTTAAGGGTTTTTAGGGTTGAACTACCCTTAAAAATCAAAAATTCAAAAAAATGAAAAAAACCCCTGGAGATACGGTGTCTATATACATGCCAAATTTCATGTAAATCGGACCAACGGGGTAGGCTGTGGCACTGTACACATCCAGACACACACACACACACAGACGGACAGACATCACGTCAAAACCCACTTTTTTGGATTCAGGGGACCCCAAAACGGATAGATCCACCCTCAACTCAAATTCGAAAATTTTGACGAAAACAATACTTTCTCCATATACTATGTATAAGGGGAGAAAGTAAAAATTAGTGTATCAAAACAAAAACTTAACGTGGTGTCAGTGAAACAAAAGCTTAACGCGATTGAACGTATTGGTAGAGGCGAATCTAAGGCTAAAACATGTAATGAATTAAATAAGGTAAAAATCATTGTTAATGACTGGCATCAAAATCGAAAAACCTTAATTGACTTTTGTAGAAGGATAGAGTGGAAATCCGAGTTTTATCCGAGCGAGAATACTTAAGAAACCTTTCCTATGAGATGGTTGATGACACTTTGTGTTAATATTATAGGCGTGTGTATTTTTCCAATAACAATCACAGAAGAGACTTAAACCCACATTGTGACTATATTGATCAACTGCATAATGCTATTAGGTATAAATTATCGTTTTAAAACTAGGTTGGTTTTTCTGGCAAAATCGTTAACCAGCAAAGGGCTTGGTCCCGAGGTGGACAGATATGAGGGGTCGTACTGTAGTTAGTAGACACCCTGTATAGCTAAGAGAAGCAAAACACACCAAAACAGAATATTAACAAGGGGAGCTGATAATTATGAGTAAAAGAAGTGGAAACTTTTTCATAGTGTTTTGATTGTAAGTTTTTAAAACAAAATCATAAGTAGATTAAACTACATGAAAGCGTAGTTGGCACTCACCACAGCCTGTATCCTGGCCCAGACGTCGGGCAAGTCATAGAGACTGACAGTGACTCGGTGAGTCGCAGCAGTGCGCCGAACCTGCTCCAACACCACACGATGCGCCGCAGTGACTGCACGGAACTGCTCCATCAAGAGCGCCAACAGTTCTACCAGCGGGGACGATGCCTCACTTCCTACCAGAGACTGTCGTTCCACCCGCAGCAGCTCTGTGTGCATCTCCACCTTCAGACTCTGGACATTATCACACCATCACTCACCGAGTTGTGTAAATCATTCTCTGCGAAACTGCTCAATGCAGTTAATGCAATACACCCTTGCCATGATCAGTTACACTTACACACTTAAACAATATTTCACTCTAACATAAAAGTTGTTAAAGTTACTTGTTGCATTTTTTTTAAATTCCTCACTTTCGTATATTATTAGAAAATATATTAAGAATTATTTTCTAAATGGATTTGATATTATTTTTTAATTCATTAAAATAACTGAGCACTCGTTACAGGTTATGTTTGGCTTGCTTCGAGTATTTTGCTGACAAAAACCACATTTTGAGGCCATATTAACCAAATTTATCAGATATTCACTACAATAAATGAGTTCTGTCACAAACATAGCTAAACACTGATTAACTAAAACTTCAACTCTTGACTAAGCGTGTTAGAGCGTTTTATTTCCTACCTGCAAGGGTTGTCCGTTAAGTAAGATACCCAGTGATTTTTCACAGGGAAAAACATGTTTATTTGCATAAACATTATATACGGAAAGTACAGACTTTTCCCTATTTTTCTATGTAGTTGCCACCGAGGTCAATGCATTTTTACATGCGGTGAAGTCCCTGCACCATTTGCGCACGTTGTACGCTCATACACTTTTCTCCATATATATCGCACAGATGGGAATGAATTTCCTCAGGCGGAAGGTTTTTGGCAGTCAAAAAACGAATCACTGAGCGCAGCTCACACCGGGCGTGCAAAGCAATGGGGAGCTCCATCTTGTACAGCTGCCAGGCCAAGACTGAGCGCCGCAGACACTTTCTTGCGGTGGGGATTTGGAGTGGGGGAACCCAGGTACACAACAAAACCGTGCGAACCCCCGTTGCAGCACTACTTATCAACTGCAGCGCTATGGGAACCTTACTTTACGGACAACCCTCGTAATGAATAATAATAACTTTTTAACTAAAATTAAAAACAAATTTTTAACACATTAAATGCTTGTGATATTTTGCGGCATGTTGTTGTACAGAGGTTATGCAGTCTGAAACATTAATATTGCAGGCGCTATTCTTGATAACTCTCTATACGCTGTGGATAGCTGTAATGGTATATTTTCAGTATTATTTCAGATCATATGAATTTTCATCTATCCGGATCGAGAGCCCGCCACATTAATCCGGAAAAACCGGACTTTATTGTACACTAATTAAATTATGGACACATAAAAATATTGGGTAAAGAAAAAAAAGGCCAATTCACTATAAAAATAAATTGAATTGCAGAAATATAATTTAAAATGTTGGATATTGTGAAAACATTTTTAATACTAACCTCAATGGCTTCATTCAGCTTCCCAAGAAGACCCAAGCATTCTATGAGAATGGACATAAAGTGTTCACTATCCTCCTCTGGATTCTGCAGGCTAACATCTTCTGTTACTTTTGATGGGCTTGACTTTTCAGTTCTGTAAAATAAAAATATTTTTTTAAGTTAGGTACTGAATAAATTAAAATAAAAATATGAAAAGGCAAATTTTCAGCCACATATGAATGAAAGATAAGTGGGAGGATTGACGAAATGTTGACATATGGCAAAATTAAAAATTTTGCATTACGAATAAGTTAGTATTATTCATAATTTTAAGTTATTCAATAACAATGAGTAAAATAAAAAATTTCTCTTCTTAGACTTTTTAAAAATTTGAAATTACTATTTACGAGGGGGTACCCAAAATAACCGGAATGATGCTGCTGTAGGCATGGCCTGTTTCGCCATTTCCTTTTTTTTCGTTATGGCAGATGTAAATGAACAACGCACAGCTCTGAAGTTTTGTTTCTTGTTAGGGAAGAGTGCTGCAGATACCATTGTTATGTTGAAAACTAAGATAAAGCCTTATGTAAAACTCAAGTATACGAGAGGTTTTCACATTCTCAAAAAATGGCGACATGTCGATTGTTGACAAATCCTGTGAAAGATGTTCGTTGACTGCCAAAACTGACGAAAATGTTGAGAAGATTTGTGAGCTCGTGCATGAAGACCGACGACGGACAATTGACGAGTTATTAGAGATGTCTGGAATTAGTTGGAGCTTTGTCCAGCGAATTTTGAAACTAATCTGAATCAATTAGCAGTTGTTCTTTAATTGCTCGACAAGATTCCACTCGACGTTCCTTTTGATGGTCGGTCAACAAGGCAACAAACTTGGCAACCACTCTTGTCATTTTCCAATCTTTCTTCAAAATTCACTGGACAGAACTCCAACTAATTCCTAAACTGTGTGTGCAAATCAATAAATGTACCATTTTAACATGTTCGCTGTGGGCGGCAATGATCCCTGCCGCGCCAGGCCCTCCCAAGGTGCGCGCGACAACGATCGCTGCCACCATTCCATTGTTGCTTAAGACATCAGTGAGCTGCTAGCATTTTTCCGGTGCCTGTGTTTGTTATTGCGCTTATGGCGAAGTACATTTCTTTTATTTTTGGCGGTGTCAGTTTTTGATTCACATTTTTTATGAAAATATATGTTTATCTAAACAATGTGTATTTGTAAATAGTAAATACTGTTACTGTGTTTGTTTTATTGAATCATCAATAAGACAAGTTGCGGCAAAATGGTAAAAAATAAAAGATTCCGCGAATACAGCAAGAGAAATATCCATCGTTTGGCATTGCTCCAATTGTGAGAAATAGCCGGGATTGTGTATCACGCTTAAGCCTTTTGATGACTAGCACAAGTAAACGTATCATATCAGGGTGGGCTGGTGGGGTTGTAAATAGTATATTTTTATGTTATTGTAGTATTTTTATAATTTAAAATAAAACAAATGTGTTTTTGACTTATAACACTGAGTTTTTGAAAAATATTAGAACAAAAAACGTGTGCGGATTGGTAAAAGAATGCCCTCAGGTGCGAATGGCAACGGTTGTTGCCGAAAAAAAATGGCTGTAAATGCTGATTTTTGGGTCCTGATAGTTTTTTTCCGTCAAAAGACATCAAATGGTGAGTAAAAACGTACAAAAACTTAGCATAGGTCTATACCACTGACTATTGCATGAATTTGAGCAGTGAACGTGTTTTACTACTCTAAATAAATGTTTTTTCAACCCTTATTTATATATATAAGTTCCCTAAAACTCGACAACCTTTAAGTCCACATTGTGTTGAGTTTGAGAGGTTCTACTATAGTTATTAATTCCTTGCCTTGAAGAAATTTCACACATTTTTCCATTGAATTAAATACAATTTTACATAAATAACTGAAATTCACAAAATCAGATTCGTGATCAAAATTGAATTCCATTTTTATTTAAGTTCAAAAATGTAAATAAACAATTATTATTGTTATATCAATTAATTCATATGTCGATTGTTTCATTTAACGATATATCGATTTATAATTTGATAGTAAGGTAGCACAGATAAGAAACTGTACCCTGATTTTTGAATGTGAAAAAGTTTGGAACCTGTAAACATTCATCGGGAGTTTTGTGTAATCTATGGAGAAAACTGTGTGAGTGTCCAAAAAGTCTGCTTGTGGTGTAGAGTATTCAACAATGGGCAAACAGTCATTCATGATAAATATTGAAGCGGGAGACCGTTTTTTTCCGATGACATCGGGAACTGTCCATGTGTTGCAGTATGTGAGTAAGCGTTGCACCCTTCGCCCGTACACCTTACTGTAGCCATGTTTTCTGTCATAATTTTGTATTGGAATCAGCGCTCGCCTCTGGAACACATTAGGCAAGATCATGACTGTCTGATCTTGAAGAAAAATTTGCTTAATTCCAAACAAGCATGGCACGGGAAGCGTATTGCCACGGTGTCATTGGGAAGCGACGGTCTCTCACTTTGCTGTTCATTGTCAATGTCTGTTCGCCCATTTTTGAATGCTCTTTACCACAAGCAGACTTTTTTGATACCGATACAGTTTTATCAGTAAGTTATTACACAACTTACAATTAATGTTCACAAATTCCAACATTTTGGCATTCAAAAATCAAAACACAGCGTGTAGTTCACATTTGGCAGTGATGGAGATTGTAGTGTCTGGTCAGCACTGAGTATCACAGAGATGCCCACAATACAGGGATTGGTAGTGGGGGAAGTAACCAACACTGCGGTATTGCCAGAGTTCACGGAGCAATGCCCTTTGCCTAGTAATCACATTGGGAAAGTTATTTTACCGACAAGCCTCATATAAAACATTTCGAATAAAATGTTTAAAGCAGACAAAATTTTCACTCTGTTTAGAACTAAATTGCACTAAAATAGGTTCCCCCATAAAAATAATTGCCAACAATTTTTCTCAAAATCATATCATTGATGCTGCCTCATAACTGAACTTTAAAAAATAACCAGTCAGTGTTCTGAAAGCAGCTTGATTAATAATATATATATTTACTCACTTTACACAATTGGAAAAGTCTAATCGTTTCTTCGATCTAAAAGACTCCCTTAGATTGATAGCACCTGGAGTCAGTTCCCTTCTCGATCTATCGAATGGACTTGGGGTTGTGTCTCGGTCTCTCATTGAGCCCTGACGAAACAGCCGAGACGTAAGCACATCTTGGGTTGATTCCACATAAATGTGTCTTGTTAGTTCTTCCAGGAGCTTTACATACAATTGCTGAAAAAAACTATATGGTAACTTAACGTACAAAGTTATAAAAAAGATTAAATCAAGAAATTAAAAAAAATATTTTCTCTTTTATTGGGCACACTCTATTTTTATTTTTGTGGCTGGATCTCGTCAGTAACACACAACATACTCAAAACACACAAAAAATCGATCCAGTCACCATAGTTTGATATTTCGCGGGACTGAAACATTAACGTCCCGCGTCTTTAGGGTTTTAAAAACTTTGTCCCCACACGCAGGCTGAACGCCTAGCACAGTTAGGCTGGATCAATTTTTTGTGTGTTACTGTGTATGTTGTTTGTTACTGACGAAATCCAGCCACAAAAATAAAAATAGGTGAGAGTGACCAATAAAACAGATAATATGGAATATACCTCATCAACAAACATGTATTTTGAAAATATAAAAATATCACTAAAAACCGTGACTTCACCGACTTCAAACAGTAATATTTAAATGGCAATCGTGCTCAAAAGAATTTTGATAATGAATTATTTGAGATGTTACCAACTAAGCTTCATCAAAGTTTATCTAGTTAAAAAGGCCATGCAAGTTTGCAAGTTTATCCTTGGAGGATAAAGTATGTGAAGTTCACTGAAACCGTTTATTAAGGAGGGTGCCGGTCTCTTATCAAATTACCTATACTATCTGCCTTCCCACATAAGCATGGACCGCCACAGATCTGAGTGTAGAACTTATTTTTGCAAAGATAGGAGGGCAATACCAATAAAAAGTAATTTGCTACTTCAGGATATAAACCAGACCCGATAATTGATAGTACAGCAGTTTTCAAACTAATGATAATTTTTTATGGCTAAGGTTATAGGCCGGACATACAATAATTTTCAATTTCAAAAAAAGAGTAAATGTTTTCAACATAAATAAGTTACAATGGTACCTGTTTGCTAGCTTCTAACTGAGTACGAAGTTCTCGGAGAGCCTCAACGTCTTCTAGTGTAGAGCCGCCAAGGGCCAAGGCTGAGACTAGCACCTGTACAACATGTTATGTGAGTCAAACTTCTGCTGTTCTAAATTGCAAAATGTAGAATCAAATTTTAGTGTGGTTCTTAGGTTTAAAAAATGTTTAAGCCTTCAATGTGGTTTCATGTACACCGTACGCAAGCCAAATGCAGTCTACAGTGCGGTTCAACATACAAGTCACGCGCGATCGGCGAGATGTCGGTTGGCGTCAGTGGACGTAGTATGCTACTTTTGTATTTCATATTCATTTTGTATTTGTAATTATATTATTGCTGCAATGTAATTGGACTTATGTCTGTATTGTTGCATTTGAAAATAAATAAATAAATAAATGTTAACCCGTTACATGCTGCTATCCCTCAGCAGTTTATCAAACTATTTCGAAGTAGGAGTGTGGTTCGGCGTTCAGCTTGAGTGTGTGAGAGGCGCCTGTAACAAGAGGACCTATTCCCTGAGGAAGCAGGGTGTTTCTTTAGGTCCTGCGAAACGTAGGAAGATTCCTGGGATGCTTTAGGTATTTTTTAGTGACAATCCCCGTTGAAAAAAACTACAAAACAAGGTGAGAGTACCCTAATAATTTTTTATCATAATTTCCACCTCACCATAAAGAAAAACATGTGTTTCAAAAGTAAAATGTTCTGCTTTGAATGGTTAATAAATGTATAACCAAGTCACATAAATTCTTCAAATTTTATTAAAAAATCAAATTTTAGTGTAGTTCTTCCGTTAAAATAATGTTTATAAGAAACATTTAAAAAAGTGATTAAGGCCTACTATCACAAATTAGCTTTGTTACTGAGATGTTCTAATGTACATGAAAGTAATTAGCATTTACATATACCTGAGTGGCATGAAGGTAGTGTTTTTTGTTTAGATGAGCAGACAGTTTTGATGGAACCTCTGTCAGCTGGCTTCTGCAAAACCAATTGTTCAATCACAATATATTTTAATGTATTTAAACAACTGAATAGAATAACTTTTCCTTAATTGTTATTGATTATTCAAATCCTTAAGATGACCCACGTAGTGAAGTAATAATCACTGAAAAAATCTAGGCAGTAAAAGTATGTCTAAGCAGTAGTTTACTTACAGCCTATAAGTAGGCTAACAATACAAATAAAACTGAATTCATTTTTTTTTATTCTATGTTTCAATTCTTATATTGCTTTTGTTTATTGATTATACAAGATATACTTTTTTACTTTGTTCAAGGAGCCATAAAAATATGAATACACACAATATAAAATAACTTGCTAACCTTTGCCATCGGCTGTTGGGCTATTAACTTACAGTCCTGTCTAAGGAACGTGTCAGCCTTAGTCAGTAACAAGACTACAAGATCGCGCCAGGATCATCTTACACTCAATCCTCATTCATAATTGGCTTAAAATACCTACCTTGGTCGCCATTTCAATTATCTAATCTAATATATACATTTGAACATTACTATAAAACAAATGACAACAACACAATAGTAAAAATCATATGATTCAATATTAAAATAGAGGCAGACACTGAGCGTGTCCATATAACTCCAAGGCCATAACACAAGAGATTATTATGACAAGAGTTATTTTATCCCAAGGTGAGAAGTGATACTAATGAATGTTGAGAAATGCAGTTAAAAAGAATATCATCTTCAGGACACTATAAACATTTAAGAAGTCAAAAACACATTAAAATCTTCACATTATTCATACATACAACCTACTAAATTCAAATTCTGTGCATGAAAATCAGAGTATGTATTAACTAAAAGAAATATTGAAAACAAACATGATCAACTTTAGGAGCCAGATATACAATAATATCATCCAAAATATTAAGTATTAAAACATAAGTACAGTAAAACCTCACTAACTCAACACTGAATAACTCGACAGTCCATGTAGCTCGACAGTCAATGTTTGAAATTTAACCAATCTTACAGTACTAGTGTGTTCGACTTTTCAAGGTCGTGGAACGGCTGAAACGAGCCGAGATGTAAAGTCAATCTTTTGCGTACCTTTAGACTACTTCAAGATCAAAGACCTAGGCGTTGTTGGGGTTGGGGTAGCTCAATATTGTTTACTTATTCACAGAAGAATAATGAATTATTGAAAGACATACAATTATCAAAATTAAGCATTTTTTTCTGAACATTTACTTTTGATTGTTGTATATTTGACATCTTCAAAGGCTGTTTACTCAATAAGCTATGTACCAGTAACAATACTCATTTACTGTGCTTGAATAAATTTATATGTGAAACTCAAGTCTTTTATGTACCGTATTAATTAATAAACTCATGGAAAATTGCAATGTTCTCGTTAACTCGACCTCTGAGTTCAACAAGTGTCAAGTTATTGAGATTTTTCTGTATACGTAAAATACTAGGAATTATAAACATGTTTTACATACATTTCCTCGAGCAACTGCAGTGTATGCTTATGTTCGATGCCCTCTTGCCACAGTTTTTTTAGTTCATCTCTTCGACAGCTAAGAAGAGTTTTACAAGCAAGAAGGTTCTCCTTTACACTGCAAATTCTCTCTCGCGATGTGTTGACCATTAATGACACTCTTCCAAATGTCTTTTGGGAAAAATTTAAGCGTTAGACAAAATTAAAATACTTTAAATAAGTATACAGTATAACTCTCAAATTTGAAACTAAAATTGAACATTTCATTCAAGGATGACCAAAAACGACAAACTAAAAAAGGCTCAAAAACTAAAACCTGTACGATAATATGTATGTATAATATCATCCTTGTTTCAGACTCTCGCTAAAATTTGCCAAGGAAATTAATTATGTATTATGCAGCAGCTAAGCTTTGTCATTGTCATATACTTAAAGGTATTATGATCTCCAAAGATGAATTTCTAAATTTTTGGAAGAAGAAAAAAATCTTAAGCAGCAGGTTCTTTCACATGCTCTTAAGGTCAGTTATAAGTGTTGGATTAAGCAAAAATTTTTTCCAAAGTGTTCAGGAAACACTCAATACTAATGTTTGCTGTGCTACCTGTTAAAGACTAGTGTTTTAAATTTTCTTATTACTGACCGAAAACAAATACTTCTCTGTTCCTCCTCTCCAGCTTGGTTTTTATACATACATGTGAATGAATCTAGTTTTGCTAAAATCATGTTAAGTTTTGAGAAAAAAAAATTTTAGCAGTGGGATATCTTTAATAGACTCTAATAGAATCTAAAATAGACTAAGGTAACTGACGATACCATTTTTATTTATTTTGTGTTGGTTCCACTGAATCACAGCACACAATTTGAAAGACTGAATGAATTTATGTTTTTCCATCACATATTAATCATTATGAGGAAACATTATATCTATCTATTTTTTAAGGATCAAAGGCAGTTGTACATTTATTGATTATCCTTCTGGATTGAATGGATCTAAAATTATAAAGGGTTAGGTACACCCTACAATATTTTTGCCATCAAACCAAACTTTTATCAACAGGTTACTAGTTTCAAGTTTTAAAACAAATAGGAAAGAAGTCATTTACAGACAATTGTTTGGATTGATGACAGAAAAAAGAAACTGCAACCTAATAATTTTCAGTTTTAAAATTCAAATAAGCATGTGACAATGAACCATTAACCAATGAACCATTAATGAAGTTTTATGTCAATAAAGAGACGATAAAATTCCCTATCTTATGTGTACTGAAAAACGTTAAATTTATTGACACTCACATTTCAGTCAGTAGGCCTACTTATAATGTCAAATAACATTTTAAAATACCCAATTTTATCAAGGCTGCCTTACTATGAAATATAGAACTAAGAGTAAGGCGAATGTACAAACTAGTTCATACGCTATTACCTGCATAACTTGGGCAAGATCCCCATCGTGTTGTGAAATTAGCTCATCCAATTCCTTGTCACATTTCTGATAGTCCTTTTCCAGCTTTGCTTTTTCCCGATCTCTCTGTTCATTTGATTCACTTGTGGAAAGGGTTCTGATGACAGTCATCAGAAAATTCCCACTCTGGAATAAAAAGTTTTTTTTTTTAATACATTTAAGTTTAAAACACCTTTCCCTCTCATCTACTTCAACCATCCTTAAACTTATCTTTTCCCTAGACCTACCAAAAAAGGGGGCTTTATGTATGCATCAGCTTTTTATTCCTGATAGCCAGTATAAAATTATTGAAGGCAGAAGTGCAATGTAGGACAACCAATTTAGCTTTGTACAACTCTGATGAAAAAAATTGATTTCATTATCCTCCTAATAATAATATAACGTAAAAAAATAATAATAGTACAGTAGAACTTGGATAATTCGAACCTCAAGGGACCAGAAAAAAATTCGAATTATCCAAAAATTCGAATTAGAAAAGTTTATGCAAGTGGTTGAAATAAACAATCAAACATCAGGTTTTAACATTGTACATTAAAAAAGTTAGGATAATGAAGATATTATTGATTAAAAATCCTAATTTTTGTTAAATGTCAATAATGTGTTTGGAGGGATCCCGAAACTAGCTACTGTATTACAAACTTTTTCAAATCCCTTCCCTACCTCCTTGATCGCCGCTATTTATTCTTGCAACGTCAGAGATTTGTAGGTTCGACGAGGTAGCTTTGACGAAGCCATCATACACACGACGTGTTAACATGAAAGCAGACGACGAATATCGGAACAAACCACCACCGATGATACACACAGATGTCAATGTTGTGATTTATGAGCAGTAGTGGACTAGCGAGTGGGGTGGGCACGTTGATCTAGCTAAAAATAGTCTGAGGACAGGAAGCCCGAACGTCGTTTCCTGGAAAATCGCACACAATGTCTTGTTCACTTATACACACACTATAGATTTCCGCTGTAAAAACTTCGAATTATCCAAAATATTATTCGAATTAACCAAGATATTTTAACATTGTTTTTGTACAAAATTCTAGGGACCAAGACAAAATTTCGAATTAAAGAAGTTTTCGAATTACAGAAGTTCGAATTATCCAAGTTCCACTGTAGTTTATTTTAAGGGGGAATAATATGAATCATCAGGGAGGGAAAACAGCACACTTCCCGGGGACTCGCGCTCACTAAACGCCCCCCTCTAACTAATGAACATCGGAAGAACCTATTAGGGAATTATGTCAAGGTGGAGTCTCCTTTGGGATAGTCAAAAGGTTACAGATTCTGGAAGATTAAAGAAGGTTATGTCCTTCTATTTCTTCTTTTTATATGATGCATGACACTTATTCCCAATAAAGGGACTTTAAACTAACCACCAGTAGCAGAGTAGTAGGTAGCATGTTCACTGCTTGTTTTAATATAAAAATCATTCAATTAATTAGTAATAGGCTGGTATACAACATAAAACAACCATCCCATAGGTATGCCCTATTAAGGTGGGTGGGGATTAATCCCATTACAGGACAATAGTTTGCGAGGGACCATGAAAGGGTGATAATTGGTTATTCTAACAGTAGAGATTACTGATAACTATAATATAACGTAAATAAAAAGCTTTAAGTTAGGTAAATAAAACTAGGTTATAAAAACATTACCGTTTCCTTGGGGTTTTTCACTCCCCGAGGGGGTTTAGTAGGGACTGGAACTGAGGACATCATCAAATGTTTTAAATCAGCTTGAAAAATATCCCATCAGACTGTATTTTTTATAATGATAAATAACACAAACATTTGCATTACACATCATTCAACATTGCTACAAAACGATAAGGTTAGGTTTGGGGCAGTGCTGAATTTTTTTCTCCCATTAACTGTCACAAAGTGACAATGGCTGTGTCCAGCCGTACTAAGGCCGCCCATACACGTAGCTGTGGCATATACCTATATATGTATAATTCGGGTATATATGTACAATAGAGAATGAATATGTCCATTATATGAGGTTTTGTGATAGCTCACTCCCACAACGGTAAGCCAGGTGAGTGAAGGCAAGAAATGGCAACCATATTGCTTCTAAGATCGTTTAATTTTTATCTCCTAATCCTAGGGCTCGATTTCCTTCAATTTCGTAACAATTCTAGCTCGTAATGTTGACCAAAACCAGAGAGGAATGACTCCAGTTGTCTCTGCCACAACTAACCTCAAGCTACATGGTTCAGAAGTTTGGACAGGTGCCATGAAAGTCAATAAATAAGGCAAGAGGATTCTCTCGGTTTAGCGTAGGATTGCACTCAGGGTTCCCTGTGCTTATTCCACTGTGTCTGGTTCGGCGATAATGGTTGTGGCTGGAGTTATTCCCCTAGACTTGCTCGCTATTAAGAGACAAACTATCTTCCGCTTTGCTCCGGAAATAAAATTGACAGGGAGTAGGCTGCTGCAGCTGCTAGAGTAGAAACTCAAGCCTGGCAGGATCGTTGGGATAGTGACGTGGTGGGGCGTTGGACGAATCTCTCATCACGTGGTTGGCTTATGGCCACAGGAAGATTGACTTCTATCTGTCAGCTTCTGACGAGTCATAGCTACCTCAGGAAATATTTCCATTAGATGGGAAAGTTGGAGACACCCTGGTGTTCGTTCTGCCTGAAGAGGGATTTTTGAGTCTTAACACTTTTTTCGAGTGTGTGTGTTTTGTAAAAGAAAGGCGGCAGCTTTCCTCTGCAGTGGGATTATAACTGAAGACACTATTGTAGAGGTAATGCTCCTAGGCGAGGATTAGTGCGGGGCAGTTGTCTCCTACGTTCATCTTGTTCTCCGCATCAAGAGAGAGCAGGAGGGATGCCCAGGTGATATCTAGCCCTAAAAATAGGTTCATGATCCATTAGGATACAAGGCACGCGGTCCAGGTATGAAGTCATCCGATAAGGGTTCCAGCCTGGTTTCCCGCGGCCCATAGGTGGTTTGGTGGGTGGGAGTCCCACACTGTTCCCATATGCGCTCTTGCATTAACATTCCCCCTTAATAAAAAAAACCTCAAATTGGATTGCAAGCTTAATAATGGCATAAATTGAGGAATTTATATCAATTCCTTATCTTTAATACCTATGGTATTAAAGACCCTTATTACCTTTATTACCTATGGTAATAAGTAGGTTTGAATTTAGTTCAATTATTCTAGTATGAAGATGTATATGAAGTTTAATAAGAGTTATTTATATAATAAGAGAGATATCAACTTTTAACTTTTCTCAATATTTTTTTGTCTACCTTTAAAAGACAATTTATCAGTTTATATAATCATTAACCACTTGACTCAGGGGGAAGAATCAAAATACTAAATTGTTTTTGAGCTGTTTTAACAAGTGCTTTAAATAGCAATTTATTTTTGTATAAATTAGCCCTTGTAAAACCCCATTTTGGAGTACAACCTCCCCCTACAAAATCTCTTCCTTTATGCCAATAAAGTACGCTTTGGTTTTCTTAAATCAGTGGAAATTCTCTTATATGCAGGATTCTGCTATGGGATATTTTATTCAGTTATTGATTTATTCCTTGCTAACCATGAAGCCAAATTTAATAAATCTTCCACATTTAAACTAATATACCTATTCTAATGTCTTTACATTATGGCTTTATGTATTGTAACTATTGAATAATAACTGACAGTCAGTAAAAACAATTTGATCTGACATGTGCAAATTGTTAAAAAATGAGCAGACTATCAAATCTATTGACACCATTCCATTTGACACAGGACCATCAATAACTTAAAAGTGCATTCGCCCCATTGTCTTATAGGAACTATGAGCTGAACCCAGTCTGGGATCGAACCACGGTCCTGTTTTGCTCAATGTTTCTTTTTTTCCCTTAAGGTTGAAATTGGAAAACATTTAGTAATAAGAGTAGTATATTTATAATGGGTTTTCATAGAAAGGAGTATATCCTTTAGAGATATTCTTTTACAGAAACTTAGGTTCTACAATTTTTCTAGTTCTGCTCTGGCTTGGGTTAAATCTTACTTATCAAATAGATTTTAACGCAAAACAATCATAAAGGAAAATCTTAAATTTTTTCACCTTGGCAAAGAGTAAAGTTGTGGTGTTGCTCAGGGATCAATTTTAGGACCCTTTTAATTTCTAGTTTATATCAATGATGTCCCAAAAAATATTTTCATAGATGTGGTATTATATGCAGATGACACATCAGCCATAACATCCTGTGGAACTTAGACAGCTTTCAATCAATCTCTTTTTCAATTTTCTGAATGGTTTAGTGTAAATCGTTTAAAATTAAATAGTTCTAAGGCTCTCTTAATGAAATTTTCAACAATTCAGAATAAGGATGACTGGCAGCTGAAATTTTGATGGGAGAAAAATGTTATTCGTAGAAAGCACAAAACCTTTGGGAATAGAAATTGATAAGAATCCAATCTGATGATTACACATTAGTTTCATCATAAGAATAATTAACATTAATTAGTTCCATCTTAAGAGGCTCAACACCTCAATTTATTAAATAATTTAATTTAGTTTTTAATTTAGATTTCCTTTTGACAATAGACAATTCTTTATTCCGTTAGGCAAAATGCATTGCAATAGGACAAGTCAATTTCGTGAATACACTATCTTTTTGTATAAAATATTTGGTATAATTAATTTTATAGACTACTGTAATAATTTAAGATTTTTAATTGCAAATTTCTTTACAACTGAATTGTGACTATGCCTATTTCACTGTACTGTGGTCAATGGCAATAAAGCATTTGTATTTGTATTGAGAGGTTGTTGATTTTAAGACAAGATTAATGATTTATTATGCTCTATTTTTTCTATCTTCAATATGGTATTGAGTTTTGGGTAATAACTTCAAGTGCTTTGTCAGTGTGTCCAAAAATATATTTAAAGATTATGACTTTTTCATCTTGCAATCCCATTTTTTGTGATTTGCAGCTTTGGACTTTGCCCTGCCCATAATCTAATTGTATCATACATCTTTAAAGTTTTCTTTTTTAAGAACAAATTTTCTACCTTTTTTCTCAACAACATATTCATCCCTATTGCACTAGATTTAAAAATGATTTTCAATATCCTAGACATCGGCTTAATCTCTTTGAAAGGCTTCCCCAATATATGTGTTTTAAATTATATAGCAAACTATCGCAGAATTGAAACTGATCTAACATCCATAGGTTTAAAAGTAAGCTGAAAGAATTTTTACACTCCGATCCAACTCTGCAAACAGCTCGGAATCATTTCCTGTGATGTTAAACTCGCCGCTCGGGTGGCCAGCAGTACTGGCCACGCTACAATCCTTGTCAGCTCTGCAGCCATGATCAACCTTTCCCACCAGCTCGAAATCATTTTTGTGTCAAACCTGGTTTGTTTACAACAATGTTTATAAGGACAATTAAAAGCCATTGTTAACGAATAATGCCAATACAACATTATATATTTCACAATTAAATAATATGACAAATCATTTTCATCTTAATCCTCCAATAATTGCCTCAAGTCATCTGAATTTAAATAATCATTTATTGCTATATTTACGTTTATTATCTACTGTGGTTACTACTAAAATACATAATGAATTATTAATAATATGTACAGTTATTTACAAAAAACCAGCTGTTATTAGCATTAAATATCACCACTTCTCAGTAAACGCAACAGCAGAACAACATACTAAGCATAACCTTAATTTCCAACACATGTATAGTTTTAGAAGCGGGAATTCATGCTGATTCGCTAGTTCATTAGTTTCCCGAAATATATCATTTAACAGATCATATATTAGCAGCATATCGCAAACCTAGCACATAATATCCCAAAAAATAAAACAGATGATATTTAGTGGCCAGTACTGCTGGCCTTCCAACCGCAACTCAGATTTAATCTTGTCCAGTACCACTGGCCATTCGTGCGGCGAGGACAGCTCAAATGAAAATTAATTCGATTTGGCGAGAAAATGGTGATGGCCTATACAGCTGGACATGTGAGTGCACAGGTTATAAATACTCTATCCGAGCACAATGGGTTAAGCTAGTTAACTTTATAAATTATTATATCTAAATTTTTATTATTATATGTCAATATGACAATGTCACCTGTTTTATAGCTATGCTAGACTCTGTAAAACCTTATTGTGACAATAAAGTAATTGATTTTATTTATATTAACTGGAAGTTAATATTTTATTTAAATGACATATTGAAAAACTTTTTTTTTATTTGTTAAAAGAATAACTCCTTTTAGTGATCATTTCTAATTTTGGATAGTTATAAACGCTTATGGCTATCTCTAATGACCTGATCATGTGATTTATGGTCTTTATTCACAAAGACCATTCTCATATTAGACCAGTTTGTGATGCATAAGCGAAATTGTGGTTCGGATCCTATGTTAAAAGTTGTTTGGTCAGTGGACTCAACCCAGCGATGTCTACGGTAGTTCCTTAAAAACCATGCAACCCTCTAGGAAGAAAATAAGGTTAATTTATAACAGTTCAAAGTTAAAAGATTAAATAATATAGGCTTCAGTTAAGTTGCAAGCTTTAATTGAATACAATAAAACGTTAGACTAAATGGTCCCAATTTAAAACTTGATTTCTGTCTGTCCAAGCGTTTTTCTGGATGTGTACAGAGCCACGGACTACCCGGTTGATCCGATTCAGATGAAAATTGGTAGGTATGTATATATTCATCATATCTCCTGGTATTTTTTCTTTTTTTTAATTTTTGATTTTTAAGGTTTACTAAAAGCCCTTAAAAACATGAAAAATCTGAATTTCTTAAAAATGGCTCTAACGATTTTGTTTTAAATTTAGTAGTTTATAGTGCATTGAATACTAAATAATATGATACTACCCGCATGTTTGTAAAAATGACAGTTCAAAAGTGACCCCCACATGTCCAAAAAATTTTGAAATTAAATAATTACGGTAGTTTAATTTAAGGTATATAGTTTTATAATTGACTTAAGGGAGAAAGTACGTGTCCGTCCACTGATACCGTTTATTAATTTTCCTCCTATATCAATACTTCACCTTGCTCAGATGTACAGAACCCAAGGGCTTTGTGCCACAGGGTTTTACACCAAAATATATTTAAGTGTGTACCAAGGAACTAGAATAGTTCAAAGACAAAGGATTAAAATAATACAGGCTTCAGTTAAGTTGCAAGCTTTAATAGAATACAATAATACGTTAGACTAAATAGTCACAATGTAAGAAAGAAAAGCAAGTAAAAAAATGGTTATGCACATTAACGACTATGTTCTATGATAAAAAGAAATGAAAGGTTAAGTCAAAGACAGTTTATTCTTTAGCCTTGGGTACAAAGCTGAAAACAGCAACAGCTCGACCTGGCAAGGATACTTCATTGCTCTCGACTTTGGTCCTGAAAGTAACACATACATTTGTTAATTAAATAAAAAGTAATAACAAAGAAACTGCACAAATACTTCTACTGTCAGTAGAACCAAAAAGGTTTACATCAAATATGGTCATTATATATTTTGGTATACCATTCTTAATGACATAACCAGGATCATGGTACCAATAATAATACAGTATCATAGATGAACAGTAACATACTACTCGCCGTAATTGCCATGTGGATTTCAAATTTCAATGATATTTATCAAATTGATTACTGTTGTATGTTTTTGAGACACATTTTATCCATTGTGGGCTTGATATTGAAAAAAGAAAATAAACTAAATTTATTTAACAAATAACTAATATTTATATGATTTTAAAAAAGAAATACAAATTGGCTTCAAGATAAATTTTATTTGGATCATATTACATGTAGTAACCACTAAAATCCAAAGATAAGTTTGAAGGCCAGTTATATAAAATATATTAAAGTTAATTCAAGAACAAATTTTACAAAAAAATGTTATGTAAAATTAATGATTTTAGGCATAGAAATAATACATAATTTTGGTAAATAAATATAATGCCACACTTTAACAACAACTGACAACGTAGCTCTGGGGCACTTGCTGGCCTACTTGGGAAACATGTCTGATTTGAAATCAGTGACCAGCAATCTTGGTTATACCTCTGGCCAGCCCATGTGACTAATGCCGCTACAAAACTTACTTGTCTGCCATTGGGCTCGCATCCGATGTAAGCAGTAAGGTGAGCTCATCAGGCACACTGGCCATTTCACGTACATCCACCTCCGTCTCCTCCGCCCCAGTATTGAACACAACCAGGTAACCAGGATTTCCACTTTTTATTCTGCAAAGAAAAATATAGCAGTTTATGTTAACCGTTCAACACAGGTGTAAACATATAAACTTTTTATGATCATGAAATGATAACCCAAAATTCACCCTGGAGCTTTCTCCTATATTATCCTTTGTCTTGAGTGTTATACTGTTATAAGGTTATACTGAAAAGGCCAATCTCTGTTTCCATTAATTGCGCATGGCTGAATGAGATCTTGAAAGAATCCCCACTAAATTTTCTACAATAATTTATAATTGTATATTTTTAAAAAGGTTTTCCGGAAATATTTTGGATCATGTCAAATAACTTAAGATTTTTCAATGACACATTAGTTTTTGCTGCGCATATTTTCTATACAAGAAGAGGAGTAACTGGCACACAAGTCCGGAGAGAATATTTGCTGTATACACCTTTATTCACTATACAAGAACATAAACATTTTAGAATGGACCCAAAGTAAATAACTACATATGCACATTTAAACTGTAGACTGCCTAGACATGACACAAGCAAGTGTGAGCTGGAGAAGAGTGAGAAGCGTCAGGGTCACTAGCATTACCACAGCAACCAATAGGATTTATTGAAATCTCATACAATGTTACAACAAAGCAGTAGTTGATTAGAACCAACAAGACAATATCAAACTGTGTGTCTGTTGTAGAAGAATCATAAGCAAGATTCAACTTTCAAATAAATATTATTAGATTAAAGATATCAAATGGAGGAATATTTTTCCTCTAAAGATTGAAGGACATTGATGCTGGTTTCTGGCTAAGGCAATGCTATGCTTCCCTGTTTCACAGTGGATGGGCCATGTACTCAATACAACCATTGTTTTGTTGATTTGATGCTGTGGATCTGAAAACTTGGTTTTTTAAATTCAGTATAACAGGTATGAATTTTAATTTTGTTGTTCTGTCTATTAAGGTTTTTATTAATTATGTCCAATTTCTTGATTATATAGCATGCTTTCATCAATTTTGTTTAAATTGAATTTTTCAAACGTTGAAATTAAATTTTCACTTTATAGGCCTAACCTTGATCAACCTAACCGGGATCAATCCAAAGATTTTGATGAGTACTAAAATATTTTAGCTTGCATATACAAAAAATAAGCTTATTATTAATTAATTAGCCAATCAATGAATTATTGGTATACCAGATTCCCGGTAATCCGATCTCATTGGGTTTGAACCCTGTTTGGATTATCAAGATGTTCAGACTATCCAGAAATGCAGTGTAAAGTTGCATTAAAAGTACTAATAAAATCCATTATTTTAGACCAAATGTGTATTTAGTGCATGTTTGTTCACCGCATGTTTTGTCTGAAAGGGCATCAAGTGTTCCTGCAGTGACTGTTATGTTCTTGTCATTAGAAATATAAAACACAACTCATACGTTTACTTATAAAAACGAACAATGACAAAAGATTGGAATCTGTAGGCCTACTTTTTACGGGATCACAATCATTGCTGGAGATGAACTCAAATATTCAAAACCTACTTTGCCAAAAAGTGATGATAAAAAGAATCGTGAGAATCGAGTCTATTGTGATGTACTATGAGTGTAACTAGACATAAGCCTAAGCTATCTTGAGCAAAACTCTACTGCTACATCCAAATGTTTGATGTTTATAAGATGATGACACAACTTTGCATTGGCTAACAGGATTTCTTTGTTACGTCAATAGACGATAACTAAATGCTTATATTCCAAAAGTAAGTTATTGTATTTAATTAACATTTGGTATGTATTAATATATAATTAGTGATACTGTGTTGTTGATTAAATTGTTTTAGTTGAGATTGTTTTTAATTTAAACTCATGTTCAACTTGAGCTTTTCTCCAATCATGTTAGTTGGGAAAAACCGGACCTAGGATTACCGGGACTCTGGTGTAATATTACACTATACTTATTTACGCTTTAAAAATTTCAAGAGGACAATTTGAAGACGGAATTTTCTGAAAAAAAAACTCAGTTTGAAAACCTTGACTCGGCTTGAACTTAAAATTCCGGGCTTGCAAACCATACACACATAAAACTAATGAAAACATTAACAACACAGTATAGCGTGCATTTGGGTACCTGGTGTAAGCGAAGACTGAGGAGCCATTGAAGACGTGCAGGTCCAGAGCCATACAAGATGGAGGGAGACTCTCTGGCTCTGACTAGCTCCTTGTAGGCGCTGTAAAAGCTGTGGTCACTTCTCTGCTGACTTGCTACGTCTTTTTCTTCACTGCCTGCACAACCAAACAACATTCAGGGTTTATTTATTACCAACTCTTATTTTAAAACTTAAAAGGGTACTCACTAAAATTACCTCCAGGTACAGAAAAACAGTATATTTACTTTAGAAGAAAATAAGTTTCAGGAACATGAAAAGTATTTGTAATCGTACGAAACATAATCATACAGTTTTTGAATCCAATTAATGTCAAATAATTAAAAGATAAACTAAACCTATAAAGAAAATATGAAGGTGGAGTTATGTTTGAAAAATATACAATGTTAAATTAAATTTAACAAATTTATTGCTTTTTTAACCATAGTATGTATCTTAAAATTAGTAGTTACCTTAAAAATAATATGAAGAAATTTTATTCAGTACAACATGTGTGTATTACATTAAGGCCAGCCTCCTGATCAAATGAATTTTTGTTGCTAATGTTCATCGAAAGATAATCTAGAGGATTATCCAGGGTAAATTTTAGATAGACTGATAAATATTTATGTAACCAGCAACAAAGTCCTGGATGCCAACAAAACAGATATTAAAAACAAAAAAAACTGATGACCCAGTGGTAACTTCCATTATGCACCCAACAGAGGGTTAATTGTACTTTTAACCTTTCAATATTTATAATGCATTGGGAGTAGCGAAGTTTGAAACATTCATAAATTCTAACTTGTCTCTTGGGCCCCATAATTTCATATTTTATAAATATGCTAAAATTTCACAATTAAATTGAACAACATTTTGTACAGCTCAAACTTTTTTGTGTGAAAAGCTGATCAGAATTTAAAAGGACTGAAATTTCAAAAAACAATGCTGTATATTAAAAGGCTTGAACAGCATGGTTATTAAGAGTAGTGTAGCTCCAATATCCTAATTCATTTTTAACACCTGTACAGTGTAGTACTGTCAGTTTAATTGAGTCATGTATTAACATTTTTTGTAGACCTTAAACACAGATACCAGAACGGTAAAAATAACCAAAAAGTTAAACAGGTGGTGAAAGTATTATTGTACATACTGATGAGTAAATTTTGTTTTTTTTTTGTAAATAAGTAGCATCTAAGTGACACGAGTTACTCTATAAAGCAGTGATTGTACTGAGAGACGCTCTTAACAAAAGGCATTTGATTGTTGATTTGAAGGAAAACTAAAAGGTCAGCAGGAAATAGTAGTACTAAGGTCAGCAGGAAATTGTAGTACTAAAAATAATTTTCACATTTAATGACTATGATTACTCTGTTAAGTTTTAAGTCTCTTGCGGAATTTGTCAAATAAATTATGTGAGTTTCTTCCTCTCGACTAGAAACAATTGTTTTCCCGTTTTTGTTTATTAATGTATTACAATGTGTTGCTGAACCTTTGACACTTACATGTATTGTGCTGTTCTTGGATTTACTAACTGAGCTTTTTTTTCTTTATACTGATTACATATTTTATAATAAAAGATTTTACCTTGTAGTTCATTTAATAAAAATGTCAAAAATGTATTTTTATTTCTATTCTAGATATGCCAAGATTCAATTTTAATTTCTATTATACATAGTATATGGAGAAAGTATTGTTTTGTCAAAATTTTCGAATTTGAGTTGAGGTTATATATCCGTTTTTGGGTCCCTGAATCAAAAAAGTTTTTTTTATGTCTGTCCGTCCGTGTGTGTGTGTGTGTCTGGATGTGTACAGAGCCACAGCCTACCCCGTTTGTCCGATTTGGATGAAATTTGCATGTATATATATAGTCACCGTATCTCCAGGCTTTTTTTCATTTTTTTGAATTTTTGATTTTTAGGGTAGTTCACCCCTAAAAACCCTTAAAAAACGTGAAAAATCCAATTTTCTCAAAAACGGCTCTAACGATTTTGATTAAAATTTGATAGTTTTTAGTGCACAGAGTACTAAATAATTTGACACCACCCGCATGTCTGTAAAAATGACGGTTCAAAAGTTATGGGCTTTTAAATGTCAAAAAATCAATTTTTTAATTTTCAGCGAAAACAATAAAAGTAAAGTATAACTTGACTGGTACCATTGAAACCAGCTTAAAAAACTAAACAAATTAGTATTTTGAATTATTTGTCTACGACTAACGGTTCCAGAGAAAAGTTAAATTTAGTGTCCAAGATAAATGCAGTACGTTGTCTGAAAGCGCCCAATGTTATTCTTATGGAAAATATAAAAAAATCAATTTCTTCCTTATTTTCCACCCGTTTTCCATGAAACTTGGTATGAAGTGTAAGGTCAAATCACCGAACAAAACCAGCTCATTTGGTATTACGGGGGGGGGTTATATTTGAACTAATAATTATTAAATGATATTTTAGAATTACTTTGTAGAACATGATAGTTTTATTACAGATTGTCTTTTTTATTTCTACTATTCTAAAAAGACCAATAGTAGTCCAGGTATTTTTTCATTTGAACTCATAATGAAACAGCGTATAGTAGATTTCTTAAGTTAGTGGCCTACCAGTGGTATTGTCCCAAGGTATGTTATTCAGGTCAGTAATTCCCAACTCCTGGCCAGCCTCTGATACAGGTATCCCCGGCAGAAGCATTGATGTAAGCAACATGCCTTGTGATAAAGCACTGCCTTCCGGTTCTTCCTTTACACGGATCTGCAACACACAAATTATTTTTGTAAATTTCCATTAGGATATTGAGCTAATACAGTTGTCCTTATGGTAGAATATAAGTCTGGATCCAGATGGTTTACTACTGTAAACCAATTTGTAACAATGGTCTGTTAGAAATGAACTCAGCTAAATATATGTTGAAGTTTGAATACAAGGCTAATTGGTCTATCATGAGCGAGGTTAAGGTATTTTCGGTTATGTCTACGCCAGCGTCATTTTGACTGGAAAATATAAATACTCTTATAAGGGAAAACGGTCCAAACTCATCAAACTTTGTGGACATCCTGAGGATCATTAGGCTAGCAAGATGCTAAATGGGTTGTTAATTGCTTGATTTTAAAGTGCAATTGAAGGCAGGACTTTCTCATTGGTGAAAAGGAACAAATTGCTGGTAAAAAACTTACCACACTCAGATTGAACAGAATCCAGATTTCTATAATAATGAAGATGATAATATTTACCCCCAAAGCAGAATATTTTTACCCTTTCTGCAACAAAGTCTATTTCACCAAAAAATGTTCTGCAAGCATCATAACGTGATTTCAGATCCACCATTGTACCACTCGTGCAATCAAAACAAAGTAATCGAGGAGTGAAATAAAAATCCCAATTATAATTCAAGTATAACTTTATAACAACTACTTTAACTTAATTAATACAATGTAATTAAAAAGTAACCTACCATTTTCTTAGAAAAAAATTAACTTTAACCCTCCAAGTGCCGCGCCGCACGATCGTGCGCTTATAATGCTTATTATGAGTGCCAAACGCACGATCGTGCGTATTTATGCAGCGCTGCTTTCAATCACGTCTAACTCTTATATTTACCGCATAAACTACTCGTTTTTGGTATCAATGGATTCAGCAAAACATCTTATATAGTAATATCACCATTAAAAAAATATTGATTTAGTCAGCTGTGTTCCTGAGGTCTGTCTAAAGTTCTTATTTTTCTGACTCTGGACAGTGACGACAGCAGCCGCTCTATTGGTTTGTTGTTGTTTGTTTAGGTTTAAAATGGATTCAAATAACTTACGATCGGACGATATCCGAGATATATTGAATGAATATGACAGTGATAGTGATAGTGATATTGGGGAAAATATTGAAGCAGTACCAGATAATATTTCCTTACAAGATTTTTCAAGTGGAAGTGGGGATGACTACGTCCCAGACTTTGGTGATTTGTCCTCTGATGATGCATCTTCTCCAGATACAGGTAGGCCTAGGCCTATTCAAGTTGCTGACAATTTGCAAATGTCAAACACTTCAACATCAACTGCCATTCCCTTACCTGCTCCTAGTCAGCCCACATGGGTAAGAGTTTATCCACCTGAGCCCGAAAAGAATATTGAGGAGAATTTTCAAGTAAGGTCTTGTGGGCCTAAGAACTTGCCCCCCAGAAATTCACACCCAATTGATTATTTTTCAATATTCTTTCCCCTAAATATACTTACTAACATAGTAAAGCATACTAACTACTACGCTAACACAAAAATTCAAAACAAAAGGGCTTCAAATGAAATGACAAGGTTTTCTCGGTTGCAGCAATGGTCTGATGTCACTGTAATCGAAATAAAAAAATACTTTTCGATCCTCATAAATATGGGCCTAACTGTCAGGAAATTGATGGCTGCATACTGGGACACAAGACCCTCTCAGATCATTCCTTTTTATAGCCAAACTATGTCCCGTAACTGGTTTTTTAAAATCAATAGTAACCTGCATCTCACAATGGCACCAACTCTTAGACGTGGGCAGCCAGGCTATGATCCTTGGTCTAAGATAAGGCATATGCTTGACCACATGAACAAAACTTTCAAAAACCACTTTATACCGAGTCAAAATGTTTGCATCGATGAAAGCTTAGTAGGTATGAAGAATCGTTGTGCTTTTATCCAATACCTACCAAACAAAAAGCATGCTCGTTATGGCATAAAAAAGTTTGAAGTTTGTGATAGCAAGACCAGTTACATCATGCATGTGGAATTGTACAGTGGAAATGACTTTTTGAAAGAAGATCCAAGACCATTTACGGAAAAAGTCATTCTAACCACAATGGAAAAATCTAATTTGCTCGATAAGAACTATCATGTTTTTCTGGACCAATTTTACACAAAATTCCCCTTGGGTAAAAGGCTCTTTGACAGGAAAACATACATGACTGGCACTATAAATAAAAATTCAAAACATCTCAGTAAAATATGTACTGGTCAGAAGCTTGGAGCCAGAGAGAGTATTTATTTTAGGAGGGAGGAAGCTTTGTTGGTAGGGTTTAGGCAAAAGGCGACAAGGAAACCGGTATACCTGTTGACAACAGCATGCCACGCAGAGGACAAACTAGTTAGAAGTAAAAAAGGATTAGAAGGTGTAAAACCTCTGGTAATACACAAATACAATCAATCCATGGGTGGAGTTGATGTGTCAGACAAATCCATCTACCACACCTCCTGTAGCCGGCAAACTTCCAAATACTGGAAGAAGATCTTTTTTAACCTAATTGACATGAACCTTTTTAATGCATACATTTTATACAAAAATAATACAGATACTCCAATTTCAAGAAAAGACTTTTTGGTCTCAATAATAGACAGTCTGGCTTCTGCACCAGAACAACCTGCTGTTGGACCTGGACCTGGAGGTGACCCTGGAGCGGATCACCATATAGAGCATCTTCCGGGACAGCTTTCACGGTTTTGTGAAGTGTGTTCAGCAAAAAATTTAAAAAAGAGGAGCAGGTACTGGTGCCCTGGATGTAACACTGGAGTGCACAGGGAATGCTTTCACCTTCTGGAACATTTTTGGAGGCCCTTACGGAAGGGGAGAAAACGACAGGCCTCTAGCAGTGATTCGGAGTGAATAATTGTGGTGTAAGGACTCAGTGTTTTACCTGTGATGTAAATATATAGTGTAATAATTGCAAATATGAATATGCCTTTTTGAAGGTTATGATTTTCTCTACAAAACTGCTATTTTGGAAATGTTATTGTGTTTGTGAATATAATTGTAAAAATACTGCTCAGTGGAAAAATATTTTTCCAAAAAAATTATTTTTGACTTTTGACAACCAGAAACTATTATCTTCTGATGGTGAGTAACTTTTATTTATGTTTTTTTGCATTCTGCATGATTTTAGCTTTACACTGATATATAAAACATAATGTAAAACCTTCAGACTGTATTTTTTGTGGACTTTTTAACGTTATTCTGCTTAACCCTTTAAGTGCTGGACGTTTTTGGATATTATTTTCAAAAAGTGCTGGCAATTATTTCATGACATATACCTAAAGTGCTGGGTAAAAATGGTGATTTTGTAGAGTTTTATAAAAACGGTCATAACTGGCTTAAATTAAAAGCTATTAGCTTGAAATTTGTTTTGTTTAGTAGCTAAAGAAATTCCTCAAATAAAAATGTATATATATATATATATATGCATTAAAAATGTTTACAAATATATATGTACGAATATAAAACATAGTATATAGAAATTTAACATTCAAATAAACAAACAATGTTAAAAATCAAAATTATGGATACAGAATGTATCTTTTTGAAAGTACATATTATTTTAAGTAAACAAAATTTCAAGCTAATTGCTTTACAAATAAAAAAGTTTTGTTAATAAATACAAAAACTTTCCAAGGTGAAAATCAGCATATTTGTGGAGCCCAAGTACACTATCTAACCAAAGTCTATCTTGTAATACTAATACTCATGGTCTATATTTAATATTTACACTATTTACAGATATTTTATTTATATTATATTTTATTATATTACTTTATATAAAGCTACTTATATTAAATTGTTCATCGTCACTAGGTCCAAAATCAATGTTGAGTCCGTACTCTCTCGCGAATTCAGCTAAAGTGTTCTCACTCACCGGCGATTTAGGTCAGTGTTTGTCACCCATACTTACTAAAAATTAAGTAAATACAAACAAAATAGTCACAAACAAATAATAACCTCAACTGTAACAACAAATACAAAGATTTGAACACCGCCTCTAACAGCTGTAACGTCGTTGTTCACTACTGCGCAGTAAGCAGCAGACGCCGCCGCCATTAAAATTCCCGTCGTCATTCTAGCGTGTATACTATATGAAATATTAAAATAAATGTTATGTTCCAATAGATAATTTATTCCTCTTTATTTTGATATGTTTGTCATCGGTATACTCCAATAAATAACGGAGGATATATCGGATCTTAGCATTTTTCGGGAATATGCCGAGATCCGATATATCGGATCTTAGCACTTAAAGGGTTAATTCCATAAAATGGGCCGGCACTGAGGAATTAAGTATTAGGCACTGGGAGGGATAAAAATAACTTCAGTCTGACTGCAGATACCTTAACAAGCCTTATAGAATTGTGCCTATTTAAGACCATGGACAATTGGAATATAAAATTTAACTCAACCTTATTCTAAATAATAAATAATACCTCATTTACAGAATTCATAAAAAGATAGGCCAGTTTAGTAGCAAAGTAGCCTAAGTACATGATTCAAAATGTTCTGTTTTGGGGATATTTACCATAAATTACCTATTGAAACTAAGATGGAAAAATTTGAAAACTTTGAAAATTTAAGAAACACCAATTTTGTTAAGGAATGTTTAGATTTTAGGTTAAGTATGGTGCATTACCTGCCACGCAGGCCAATCGTTGACAGCCAGAGTGGTATTGATGAGATTAAGTAGGTCATCAGCTGAGAATGTGGGGTACTGCTCTAAGATCTGCGGTCTCACCACCAGGTCCGCCACCGATCGGTTCAATGCCAATGGAGAATAATTGTCAACCACCAGGATTCTGCAAGAAAGTTAGTGTCATGTAATAAGCTTAAGTAATATCAAATCAGCTGTTTGTAACAGCTGATTTGATATTATTAAAGCTTGATGAACTAAATTAGTCATGAAAATAACAGAAACTGAAAAAAAGATGGGCCTAAAAAGATAAAATAAGGGAAATATTTTTAATTAAAACATATTTTTGTTAAATTATTTTAGAATTTATTACCAATAAATCAAAGTTATATGGCTTCATAGTTAAACATGACCATGTTAAAATAATTTTGTAGGCTTCATTTTTACTTATTATTATTTTTATCTGTAGGGTTGGCGGCATATCAGTGAAGGGAAATTTCATACAAACAATTACATTACACCCCTAACATTTAAATACACTAATTTCACTTTAGAAATATACTTCTAATAGGCCCACCAATATTTAAAGCTCTAAATTTAAATATTTTTTACAATAATTCAAGTAATAATAATGTATTTAAGTACAATCAAGTAGTTATATACAACTGATCAAGTCTAAAGCAGCAATCAATAGCTTCTGTCAACCAAACAAACATGAATTATACATTTATATAGAGTTTTAAAACTGAATTCAAATTTTAAGTATGTAAAATGATAATAGTTTTTTTATTTACATTTTCTCTCAATTGAAATGCCCCAGACTATACTTATCTTGAAAAGTCTGAGTACTCATTAATAACAATATTTTTAATTCAATACAATTTAAAAAATCAGCTTCGCCACACCTCAATTTTAATTCTATGTTTTGGATAACCTGGTAATGATAACTAAATTATTAATGTGAAATATGGTATTTTGTCGAATGCTTGGTAGTACAAAGTTTCCAATTACTTAACTCGCACATTTTTACTTCATATAGGACTTCAAGTCCCTACATTCACAAATATTATCCCCAGGTTAAAAATACTGCAACTTAAGTACTACAGAATTTAGGTATTAGAGTTATTTTAAGTAATCTTATACTCTCAAACAAGCACTGTCTGGACAGATTTTTTTCTGTCCCAGGATTTATGATCCTTTGTGTGGCCCCAGGGCATTGATTGGAGTCGGTCTCGAGGCTGGGGAAAATCCAGGTTTCGTCCAAACCCTTCAAATTATCCATGTCATCATTCGTACCTTTTTTGTAGCTACAGTTAACCAAAACCGTTAGTTTAATAGTTATATTTAGTTTGATTTAATTTTACTGAAAACGTTAAGACGAATAGTTAAACTTAGTTTAGTTTTCTTAATGTTAAAATTTTTCAACAATAATTTTTAAAGTTGAAAATAACCGTGTGTCTATCTGTCTAACTGTCTGACTGTGTGTGTGTGTGTCTGGATGTGTACAGAGCCATAGCCTACCCCGTTGGTCCGATTTAGATGAAATTTGGCATGTATATATTCACCGTATCTACGGGTGTTTTTCCATTTTTTTTAATTTTTTATTGTTAAGGGTAGTTTACCCCTAAAAATCCTTAAAAATATGAAAAAATCAAAAGACCTCAAAAACAAAAATACATTCAGAATCTGCAAGGGAGGGGAGCTACATTTAAACCAGGGTTCCTCACTAGGATTTTTTTAAAATCCAATTGGTTCTCATAAAATTTTCTTCAGGGCTGCAAGCAGTGGCAACCCGTGATCGCTTTTGAGGGAACACACATCCGGAGGGTTTGGATAAGTAAACAGGGTATACGGGACCCCCCAGAAAATTTTGGAAATAAAATGCCTAAAAAAATGTTTTAAGCTACCTAAAGAACATTTTTCTTTCATCGCGACAAAGAAGCTGCAAACACGAGTGGCACTAAATAACAAAACCAATCTAAAAAATAAGAATACAAACTTAATAAGGGAAATTTATATAAATTTATTACGGTAAGTATTTTGGTAATTTTTCATAAAAAATATTCAAAACTAAATTTTGTATTTATTCCTTACAGTCCAAGGGCCAAATATAATCATGCCGAGGGCCAAATATAATCGTGCCGAGGGCCATATGTGTGATTCCTGATTTAAACCATATAAACTACGTTTACACTGAATAGGCCTACATAATAAATATGCTTTAGCTAATTAACTTCGATGATACATTTTTCAATATATACGAGCAAAGCTTGGTTTCCTGGTACTAAGTTGTTAAACTTTGGGTATACAAAGTTTAATTATCTCGTATTAGACTTAAGTATAGTAAGCAATATTTATTTTTAAGACTTATGTGAGCTTTGTAGTATGTCTGAGTCTGACTCCTGGAAAGCTTACCCAGTCTGATTAGCAACTAAGGTCTTCCAGCCACGCAGAATGGAGGCTGTTTCTGCTACATTTTCCGTATGAATGTGGTCATAAAATTCATAGTCCATATGAGTGTTGGAGCCAAAGTCTCTTCTTTTCTGAGTATCATTGCGCAAGTCTTTGTCTTCAATCAGATAAGGAGTTCGGTTTAAGTAAAATCCACTGAATCCAATGTCCAACCAAAACTTCATCACATCCTGTTTAAAGAAAAGTAAAAATTCTTTAAAACTCTCTATCAAGGATAGTTTTATTAAGTTCAAAAGTTAAAAATATCTTCTTAGAAATATTAAAATAACAGTAATTATTAAAATAACAGTAATTAATAAAATAGCAGTAATTTCTTATATTATCAATCTTCTACTATTTAATTTATATAATTTATAAACTTGTTTACTGAAATAGTTTGTCACATAAAATACTTATATGTGAAAAAAACTGTTTACAGTTATTTCAAATACGGTACCTTTTTACTTTTCATTTTTCCAACATATTTGATATAATTCTACAATGACAAGTAATAAACACCTCACATCCTGGTCCCTCATGCGGAAAACAAAAAAGATGCACTTATTAAAATGAAAATAACAGCAAAATAAACAAGCAAAACTAAAAACAGGACAGATAATTGTCTCAACATGTTAACTGTTAAAGTGCTGCTCTGTGGTCGCAAAGCCTTGAAACTGTTTAATCATTCAGTAATTTGATCTGTTTAAGGTTGTTATCATAATTTGTTACATAAATGTATCATTTTGGCAACCATCCAACAACTGGTAAGCAACCAATGTGCATAGTTCAATAACTTAATCAGACTAAATAACTTGAAAAAACTAATGAATTGGTTAAATTTATTTCATTTACTAAAATATAAATTAAAATATAAAATTTTGCATGCTTGGTATTAAGACAATAAATGTATTTTTATTGTAATACTTACACTGAAATAGTTAATGACATCAGGATTATGGAAATTAAATTCCGGTTCATCTTTAGAAAATTGGTGCAGATAAAATTCTTCTCTCTTTTCATTCCATTCCCAAGCAGACCCACCAAGTTTACTAAGCTAGACAAACATATTAAAAAATTAATAATCTAACTAGAATACAACAAAACCATAAAACTAAAAGGGATCACTGGAATACTCAATATTTTCATTTCTAACAACCTTTTACACAATAATCTTGGATTTGAAACTACTGATTATAATAAAATTTGTTTACAATTTCACTACTGCAGCATAATAATATTAAAAAGTAAGAAACCTTGAAATAACAGTTCATTGTCGTTAATTTAAAAATGAATCAATATCATTGACATTCAATTACTCAACCATTGAATTTATTAATGAGAGGAAAACTTAAGTTCCCAAATTGCCCTTTTTCCTCTATAGATAAGTTATGGCATAGTTAGGTCATAATAATAGACTTTAACTTAAACCTTACACAGAAGAACTTTATTTTTGTATATTTTTCTGTTGCCGTGAGAAATAATAATATTCAAAACTTTTCCGAAAAACATACAGTAGAACCTCGATTACCGGTCACCCTTTTAACCGTCAGTCTCGATTAACCGCAACCCCGCTAGCGCAAAAAAATTATGTTTCCGCGTTAGCACCTAGCTGGATCCTCTGTTTAGGCTCTATGATGAGTAGTGACGAATGTACTGCACACCTGCATTGTGCGTGAGTCATTGGCAACAAGGGAAGTGACCCAGCTGGTTAATGCTTTACACTGACTTCTGCATTCCACTGCTTCTGTTTCAGTTCAGTTCAATATAGTGCATGGCTTACTACAGTGAACCAAAGTTTTTGCCGATTTGAGTGCAACGCCTACTTGTGTTTACATGCTTTACCGTTTATTGCTGACAGTGCTGTTTATACGTAGTTTGTGTTGCTCTTCTGAGAAAATTCTTTCTCTTGGCTGAGAAACGGAAACGTTTGGTTTTGGGACTCTACAACAATAAATTATTAAATGCGGGTGCTTCTTCTCAGAAAAATTAGAAACATGCAATGACATTTTAGGCCGCCCACCATCAAGATAGTGATTCATTATTGGATCAGATCGTAACTGGTGACATGGGTGCAACTCGTCAATTGTGAGACAAAATTACAGTCAATGGAATGGAGGCACACAGGTTCCCCGAAAAAACCAAGAAAATGCTTGCAGACTTGTCAAACAGAAAGATTATGGCGACTGTGTTTTGGGATAGGCATGGTGTGCTTCTGATTATCTTGAACGTGGTGTGACAATAATCTCTGAGTAGTACTGTCAAACTTTGCTCAGAAGAGCAAGTCAAAACAAACGTAGAGGAAAGTTGACATCCAAAATTTAGTTTTTGCATGAAAATGCCAAGCCTCAATCGGCAAAACGCACGCAAGATCTTCTTCACTCATTCAAAAGGGAGATTTTCCCTCATCCATTCTACAGTCCAGACCTCGCAAGTGACTTTCACTTGTTGCCGAAAATGAAGGCTTGGTTAGCAGCACAGCACTTTGGTGATGAGGAGGAGTTGTAGTTGTGTGTTGCCGGGTGGCTGAAGTCTCAGGTGGCGGAATTTTATGACAAAGGAATTTCAAAGCTCGTTCATCGCTATGATAAGTGCCTCAATCTGTTTTGTAACTATGTAGAAAAGTAGTGTTTTTTGCTCTTTCAAATGTATATATTACTATTATTGTCTCATTAAATCTTTTTATTTTATTTCAAAACGTTTGTTACTTTATGAATAGCCCTTGTGGATACTCTGGTATACTTATAATCCGTTCTCAAGTTTTGAATGGTGTAGCTAACACGACTTTGATTGATAATAAAAATAGATCAATCAATATACAATACAATGGCATTTAATAACAAATGACATTTAATTAGACACGAAATAAAAAATAGGTACAGAAACCCCCAAAACTATGAAGTGCTAACATGGCAAGCAAGTAGGCCTAAATTGTTCATTTTGTACTGTTGATTTACTTGATAGTTTTTAATTGACGAATGATACAGAAGGATTTAATAGCAATTCACATTGCTAATGCAAAATAAACCAACAGCTGCAGCTTTAGAAATAAAATGTTTTGATTGTAGAAAATTTGTAAACAAATATACTCCCCATAAAGTTAACATAAGGACTTTGACCCTCTGTAGAGCGGAGGCCTTTGAGAGTTTCAAAAATCCTTTCTTAGTACGTATCTAGATCTTAAATAGAATCTGTGTAACAAATTTGAAGCTCCAAACCTTGTAGGTTTTGAGAAACTGTGATCAGCCAATCAGTCAGTGAGTCATTTTTTTATTTATAAATAGATTAATAAATCTCTGAAATGTTTTCCCCTAAAGGTTCATTTACACAAACCTTCTAGCTATAAAGAATTAAGACAACAAATAGCCAAATATGAAATAGGTTTTGCATATGTAAGAAGTTACACAGAAGACACACAGTGTTTAAGATAAGAGTTAACAGCCCTAGATAGATTAACAGCCCATTACTGTAAAAAGTCATGGACCCTACAATTCTGATAACCTTATGAAGATGATTACATGAAAATAACTTTAATACACTGAAACTGATTCAATTTATGAGTTTAATTAACATAGGTCTTATTGATAAAAACAAACTAACCATCCAACTTACCAAATAGCAATGAGAAAATTTGGCATACAAAGCCTTTAGTCTTAAATTGAAAGTGGGCAAGCTAAAAACTCTCTTATAAATTTAATTAGCCGGCTTCGTTCAAGAAACTTTTTAAGCTCCATTATAGATATGGAAATTAAATTTATTTAGTTTAATCTAGTTATCAATTGAAATTATGTTTAATAACATTTTTTGTTTTTTATGACAGTCTAAGAGGACTGCACAGATTCAAAATATAAATTGAGATTGTATTGACCCACAACAAAATATAAATAGAATTGTACTAACCCAATTATTTGGTGGGATTGGTTTTTGATCCGAGTCCTGTCCTTTGGCTGGAGCCCAAACATAATATGAGGAAAATTGTGGATCTTTGGCCACCGATTTCGTGAAGAACGTATTGTTCAGTGAGGAGTGGTTTGGCACCAAAGTGAGCAGCAGTTTTAGACCTGTTAAAAAAACTTTTAATCCTTAAAGTAAATTCATTAATAACATTTTCACAAAACATAAAGAGGTTGTTAAGCCCAATAAAATAACAATTTAAATATATTGATACTAGCTGACCCGGCGAACTTCATAACGGCTAACAGTAAATACATGTTAACTTTAATATTGGCCATGTTCTGAAGTCAAATAGCATTACGGGTTCGTTGTCAAAGATTAAATATTTTGGGTCGCGGCTTAGATAATAACAATACTAAAACGATAACACATATGAATAACGTTGTAACAAAACAAATAAATCTGAGTGGATTGATTCAGTTTTCTAATCTAACCTAAATCAAAAAACCGTAATAAGGCTTTTATGGGAAAGATACAATTTTCTGAATCGTAGCACTTTTTTATAATAATACTTGTGTAAACTTACATTCATTAATTTCAATCGCGCAAAACAAAAAAGCAACTAATAATTACACTGAGACAAACAAAACCAAACAGTATTATATTATTTTTTTAACAATCACAAAAATTCGCTGAAAAAATCTTTTAATCAGGCAGAATATAAATAAATAATCCTCAAAAACCGTAAACTATTAACGCGGGCGAATAAAGTTGTTCATTTTGTACAGCACATGTTTACTGCAATTAGAGCATGTTTACTGTTTAGAGCAAATTAATACGTAATATTTATAGTAGTCTATTAATACGTTAAGGACATTTACTAAAAAGAAATCCCTTCATTATCACTGGACACAATTTAATGATTAAATGTCAAAATAATGTGCCTTATGTAATTGTGCAAATTATTCTTCCTTTTTCTGAATTTTACATATAAATAATTAGATAATCGATTTCTCGTCATCCAAAATAATTATAAACGGACAATATATTAAAACCCAGTTACAATAAAAAAAATATCACTTCGGAAACGGCTTTTATTTTACTTAACATAGTATATAGAATATTGTGTCAAATATATTGATGGATATATCAGTTTTCTGAATCCAAAAAATTTTGACGTGATGTCTGTTAGTCTTTTTTTGTGTCTTTGTGTAAATTACATTTCATTTAGATAATTTGGCAGTATAAAACACTTCTCCAGGCGTTTTTCATTTTTAATATTTTTAATTTCACCCCTAAAAACAAAAAACGTGAAAAATATTCTCAAAAACGGCTCTAACGATTTATTAAAATTTGTTTATAGTGTACAATTTAAATAATTTGGAAAAATCTGTTAATACATTTTTTTAATGTCTAAAAAAAATTTATTCGCCAATGTTATTTTATGGAGAATATAAAAATCAATCTTTTACTTTAACCGTTTCCATGAAACTTGGTATGAAGCGTAAGGTCAAATCACCGAACAAAACCAGCTCAAAAAACTTGGTGTTACTTGTATACAATTGAACAATTAATTTAATGTCTCTCGTGTTTTTATTGTGAAATTATATTTTTTGAAAACATATAAATAATTAAATAATTTAGAACGTCATCCAAAATAATTATTACGGACTTTTATTATTAATTTACTTAAAAAAATTTCATCCATGAACGGCTTTTTTATTTTCTTAACAGATAGTCTCAGTTAGCAGATAGGATTCATCCTATGAACTAATGGATGTTTCATCCAGATGAAAATTTAAGTAACCATCGGATTAATCAGTTGACAATCAACAACCGGTGACAAATAGTTTTTTTTCATCCGTTAGTTCCCATTACAACCCTAGGGGCAGTACTGGCTTCCACTAGTGGCAACCTGTGCCAGTCTATTTTTAATACTGTTCAGTGCAACATTTAATGAAAATGGAGGTGGTTGATTAACAATATGAGGAAGCTGTTGTTAAAGGTAAAAGTAAACTAGACTATTTGGTAAAAAAGTTGGAACATTGAAGAACTTATTTGACTTTGGTGGCTGCCAGTACATATGCTCACAGTAGCTGACAATACAGCGGCTGGACTATTGCACATAGGGTTAGTAGACTAAGATTTAACGGACACCACAACTGGCTAGTGTTAGTGATCACCGCTACAGCTGTCCTTGTGTGCAGGAGGCTAAAAATAAATATGGTCTTAGTCAGCATTAAAGCTACAAATGTAAAAATTCATTATAGGCTCACTCCTGTCTTTGCTGTATAAAATATCTGAAAAATATATTTTCAAATATCTGTGGTCTTCATCGGGGTACAAAGTGTTAATTAAATAGGATACCTCTTAAAAACACAAGTACCTCAGATTACCACTTTATAGTTTAGCTTAATCATTATAATGTAGCTTTACCTTTTTCTTTAGCAGCAGTGATCAGTGCTTTCACATCATCTAGTGTTCCATAAGTTGGTTTAATACTCTTGAATTCATCGATACCATCAGAATTCTTATCTGAGACTTTGAGAATATTAGAGAGCACAACTGTTTGAACACCAAGACTGCTCAGATATTCAAGCTTTGTTGTAAATCCTGGAATTTTAAAACGAATTCTAAGGATAAAAAATATTTTTCTAATTATAGACACAAAAACTAGTCCAGTGTGCTTATTTTAAGAAATACAGTAGCTACAAACAAAAAATTATTTAAAAGTGAGAGTGGTTGGGCCTATCATTTTCTTTTATCATTACACCTTAATCTACCCTAAACAATCAGGTTGGTTTTAATCGTAGAACTATAGGCCTACTACCCTTGTGTGGATTAATGTCTGCACTATTGAATACTACGTTAATCCGCAAAGACCATCCTCATAATTAGACCAATTCATAATTCAGAGGCTGTAGTTCGGATTCCACGGTAAACTGTAGGTGTCTTAGTTGCCATCGGCTGTTGTGCTATTAATCAACAGTCTTGTCTAAGCAACATGTCAGCCTTAGTCAGTAACAAGACCACATGATCGCGCCACAATCATCTTACACTCAATCCTCATTCATAGTTGGCTTAAAATACCTACCTTGTAGTATGGTCGCCATGACCTACAGTTTATCGTGTAATCCCAACCACGACTTCTGAATTACTATTCAGCCCAAACTATACTGAATTTTAAGAACACGCTCCTCATGTTAAAAAAAGGAATAAATTTATTTCCCAATATATGGTGGCCAGATGGCAGTGATAGCTTGATTCAATTATCAAAAATCAATTGATATTGACTAAAAGTGACTTTGCAAATTGTTTTTAGATTTAAGTATTTGTATAAAGAGTTACCAATTCCATGGTAGGCATATGTAAGTTTTGTTACTATTTTCCAACAACTGTTTGTTCCAGTATTGATGTAGTTTGATGGTTTTTAATCAAGGTAGGCTCTAACTAGAACTAAGACAGGTAGTCCTTAAGTCACGCAAACCAAAATTACAACATTGATTTCAAGAATGTTTGTTTAGGCCTACTTAACCCTTAACATCCTGGGTGCGGTCTCACAGACCGCTCGAGTAATTTATTTATTTTAATTTAAGGTTTCAAAAGACGATGACCCCTTCCATGCCAGGTAGTTGTCCCTCTCCACCACCGAAACCGATCCCTTTTGTCACTTTTCTTCCGGTCGTAATATTTGTAGATTTTTTGTCGTCAGCGGTCTGTGAGACCGGACCCAGGACGTTACGCGATAGATTCACGACCCAGCCCATTGTTTTGTGTGTGTGTGTGTTTTTTACTCGGATTTCAAAGAGATGTTTGAAAACTGGTACGAGGATGCTTTTATATGTGAATTGGATTCAATTGGATGGTGAAACATCAATTTTATCGAAGTTTTCAGAACACGAGGCTGAAGTATCAACTTTCGAGTATGTATCCAACGAGTACTGGGAGTAGAGGAACCTAAACCCGACACTGTTGGTGATAGGCTGAATAAAAGAAAGACATAAGTACTACACATATGATCCGAAAAAGATAAGAAAAACTGCCTACATTTGCTATTGATGTAAAAAAAATGTTTGCCACAAGTGTACAACAAAATATTGCAATGAATGTAGATCTATGTTATAAGCTGAAATTAGCTGTAATGCAACTGTCTCAATTTTAATGATAATACGTTTTTTTTATAAGTACCTATCATTTTTTATACTCATCATATCCTATGGAATGTAAAAGTACTAATAACTAAACATTTTGTCATATTTATCATTAGGTTTCTATGATTTTAGAAAATGTTTACATTTTGTATTAAATTTCGCCATGTCCAAGTTTTTTAAATTTTATACTTCTATTATTTGTACTTAATAAACGTAATTTAATATTATTCATATAGTAAAAATTTTGAATAACTTATTAGATTGATAAAATGATTTCCAACAGTAATAAGTAATTTTAAATGTTTTTTTTTCAAAAAGGCCGTCTGTGAGACCGCACCCAGGACTGAAAGTAACAAAATGTTCACTCAGTATGTTAAGAGTTAATTTAGTTATTAATGCAATTAAATACATACATCATGCTGTCACACTACCACAAGTTTGGTGGAAAGGCTGTTTGAGGCCCAAACCTCTCTGTATACTATTTAATAACTTGATTTTATCATAGTGCCAACCAATAGTAAAATTCAGCTAGGCCAATGGGTTGATAATTGAAATAAATAACTTTTACATAAGTTGTACCTTTAATGTCTCCATGCAATTTCTTTGAATCCTTACTGAATGTTGCCACATTTGTCTTATAAACAGGACTCTGTTCCCACCATTCTCTGGGTTTAGGGGGATCACATTTGGGTGCAAGGACAATTATTGCTATTGCTCCAGCAAGCATAGCAATCCATAAAAGCCAAAACAGTATGAAGAGAAAACCATCTTGTTCTGACCCAAAAGGGGTCATTGGCGTATTTCATCAGTTCTTCTTTACCCATTCCTGCAAATGCTGATTTTATTTGATCCATATTGAGATTGGCATCTCCATTTTGTGATGTAGGAGTCAAATATTTAACCTCTATTGTTTTATGGCCGTTCTTCTCATCCATCAATTTTTCTCCAGCCCCATCATCCTGAGATGTTGCAATATTGGGCACGTTTTCCATATTGAACACAATCCCACTCCTGTTATTTCTTAACACAACACACTACTGTATAGATAAAACTATCTGCGTTTCAATTTCTTTACGAAAATCCACTCAAGTTACAATTACCAAACAGTACGTCCTAAGAAGTTCACTGAAACTCGCACTAAAATTTAACGAATGGCCTTAGCACATGCAGTACACTAACGCACCAACATTCACACACAGTGTAACTGACAACTGATGAACTGCTGAACCGAACTGTGTAGTCGTAGTCTAAGCTCAAAGCAGTACAGTAACAAGACTGTTTAGTTGCCCAATGCCCACATCCACACAACCGAGGACGGACTCCACCCATCCATAGACAGAATAACTTATGCTGTAACTGGGAATGAACGAATGAATGAATTCACACCCCACCCCAACGTCCACCTATACAGTGGCAGTGCTGGCCAGTGTTTGTGTTTCACAGATAGCTAACTGTCGAGGAAGCATAAAATTATTTATCGCATTATAAACTTACTTATCTCTATAGACTGATGGTCATAAAATTCCGTGACTATTTATTCTATAATATTTTACATGAGTGGAAATCAGTCGAAAATGTTTAGTATCGTAATTTTACCGTTGGATTATTATTGTTACTAAAATATAAAACATTTTATACACAGTACCCTTTTTGAAATGTTTTATTTAAATTATTTTTTTAACATTATTTAGTAATGAATAATGTATTTAAAAAAGGGCAATGTTTTTAAAATGTTTGAAATTTTATAAATATATATGTAATTAATTCTAGAATCAATCCCATATTTGATCAAATTCTAGAATTGAAGAAAATATATTAATATATCATACCTTTTTTTCCTTTTTTACTGCATTACACGACGAAATTAAACCATAGATTATATAAGAACAACGTGAATCCAATAGTTTGTGGTCACGCCAAGACGTACTACCCATGTACCATAAATGGTTGGGCCAACGTTGGAAAATGGTGGAGCACCACAGTTGGCCAACAGTTAAATCGTCACCTCTTTAAACCGTATACTCCAACCTACCATATTCCAACAAAAGTCCAACCGTTCACTAATGCCGTTAGCCAACCGACCACAAGGCAACAGTTATCTAACTAACCATAAGCCAACAGTTACCAAACCAACCATAAACCAACAGTTACCTAATCAACCATAAGCCAACAGATACCTAACCAACTGTATGCCAACAGTTATCCGATGAACCTTTACCCACAGTTGTCCAACCAAACATTAAATAACTTAAAAACACGGTAAATAAAAACAATTTCATTACAAATAAAAAAGTTTATTCATGTTGAATGATAAAATACATAGAATTAAAAATATGCACACGTTACATAAACATAAACATGTGCATATATGCACGGACTGACAGACATCATGTCGAAAACCCACTTTTATGGATTCAAGGGACCCCAAAACGGATTTATCCACTCTCAACTCAAATTCTAAAATTTTAACGAAAATAATACGTTCTCCATAAACTATGTATAAGGGGATAAAGTAAAAGAGGGCCAAATAATACTGCTAGAACCTTGAGGTTTACCACATTTTTATATAATCAGATTCACTGAAAGTATCATTGACTCTGGTTTGCTGGGTTCTGTTAGATAAATATAGAACTTAAACCAGTTTAAGGCAATACCTCTTATTCCAGCATTATTCATTTTAGACAGAAACAATGAGTGTACAACTGTTTCAAATGCCTTTATGCCATCGATAAACAAACCTTCACTTTCCCTACCTTCATTAATCCCATCGTGTACTTTAGCCATGAAGTTTGCATTAATACATTATCAGTACCGTACCGTACCTTTCAGGCCTTTTCTGAAACCAAATTGATTCGCGCTGAAATAATTTTGTTTATTGAAAAAGGAAAAGAGACGTACTTTGACAACTTTCTCTTACACCTTAGAGAACAGGGATTGGGCGATAGTTGGCTGAGTTGCACTATCAGATTTTTACACAATGGTTTTACTTTAGTTTTTTTTTCAATATATCAGGGAATACACCAGAACTTAAACTTAAATTAACTAAAGAAACAAAAACATCACAAATGTCATTAACAATATTTTTCAATACTATATTGGTGTAATATTGTACGGCTTTTGATAGATCAATATTTTTATCTCCAGAAATTAGTATAAGTTGTGGGATTTTAAGCAAGACAATAGAGAGAATCAAACTCTTCAATAAAGGTATCTACGGAATATTCCTGTAGTCTGTACACAGCAATAATTTCGATAAGAATATCCTGATAACACGTACTAATTTGTAACCGCAAAATATCAGTAGTTGTTAGATTATCGTTATCTACACGATCATAAGACAGATAATTTGCTGAACAAACTATAACCCCGCCTGCCCTTATTCTAGGATTGCATTTAGAAAACATGTAATACCCGGAATATGATACTGATCGGTTTCGGAATCTTCAATCCATGTTTCGCTTAAAATTATTATAACAGGGCTTCTGTTAATATTTTGTAAAATTAGTATACATTTTCAAAATTCTTCCTGACACTTCTTATATTTTGATGAATGATTACGATATCGTTCCTATGACAATCAAATAAAGAACTATCTAAGACCTTACTCATTTAAAGTTTTACAAACAAAACAGTACACAAGTATGACAATTTCATTCCCACAGATTTATCGTTTGATTGAGTCGTTGATTATTGTTGTCGGGGCACGTTGCTTTCGCAGTGCAGCGGCTTGCTCCATTGTTGTAAGACAACCACTCTGACTCCCATCATCGGCTCGCGTCAGGATCTTCCCATTACGTATTCACACGAACTTGATATGTGATTCTTCCCTCAAGGTTCGTACAGCTTGAACACTTGACGACTTCCTGGGCGCAAACGCTCGTTGATATAGACAAAATCTGCCAGTCGGTCACTAAACCCAATGTCCTTAGTATTCCCATTGTGCTTTACTGGCCTCTTTTGCTTAAGTTCTTCTTTGGTGACTTGATGAGTGAACCTTACAATAATCCCACTTACTCAACATGCGGTTCCATCTCTAACGGCTCCTAGACGATGACAGGCGTGAATGTTTGGCGTCACTTTCTTAACAAGTTGAATCAGGTTTTCATTATTTTTCTCAAAAAACCATGTATCTCGATGCAATTTACTTTAGAATATTGTTCCATGTCATCCAATCGGGTTTCCAAAATCCCTATTTTTGTTTAAAAGTCCTACATTTCCTTTTTTCAATACGTCTAATGTCTCTTTGAAGATGTTAATCTTAACTGATAAGTTTTTATTATCTCCTTTAAATCTTCAATTTTAACATGACACAACTCGACTGACTTACCCAACTCAGTTTCTAATTCTTTGATTTGCGCCGTGGATTCCTCACGCATCTCTCGTAACAATTTGTTTTCTGCGATATTTACGTCACCTTTATCCATTTGAGATTCAACTTGCATACTTTTCCTCCTTATCTCCTTGCAGGATTCACAACGCCAGATCTCACTAACTAATTAATGGCTAATCTATATCTTCTTTAGACATTTGAACACACAAACTGTGAAAAATGCTGTTGCAATCTACACTGAATTTCGGCTTGCCGGTTACCAACATTTTTAGAACAGATTCGACACTTGTCACTTATTGTAAATTATTATTACAAAATATCTTTATGATAATTAAAAATACAAATTTAATATTATAGATTAGATTAGATTATTGAAATGGCGACCATGGTACAACAAGGTAGGTCTATTTTAAGCCAAGTATGAATGAGGATTGAGTGTAAGATGATTGTGGCGCGATCATGTAGTCTTGTTACTGACTAAGGCTGACATGTTCCTTAGACAGGACTGTTAATTAATAGCTAAACAGCTGATGGCAACTAAGGGACCTACAGTTTAACGTGGAATCCGAACCATGGCCTCTGAATTACAAATTGGTCTAATTATGAGGATGGTCTTTGCGGATTAACGCAGTATTTAATAGTGCGGACATTAATCCACACAAGAGAACACTACAATCACCAACCATCGCTCACAACTATCCACAATTCGTAACCTCCAAGTAGCTGTATTACAGGATGACGCCATCATCCCAGTCATATATTATTTGAAGCCACGACACAATGGTAAAAACATGCACTGACAAAATGGGTCTTATCACATAAAGATAGGAACGGCCAGCCACAACACAACCATACGCTTCAAGCTCTGGCTCATGACCTTTTTGTAATGCTTTTCCGAGAACACAAGAGCATCCAGTGTGATAAAACTTCACTATTCAATAACTCTTTGAGAAAGTGTTTTTGTGTTTACTTGAAACTGGCCCATAAGTTATTAAAGTAAATAATTAGCTCATCTCAGAAAAACCTAGTTTTTAAGTAATATTTTTCTAGGTTGATATCCCGAATTTCTAAACACCCCCATCAGGGCAGACCTGTGTACTCAGTGAAATTCTGAGTCAATAATAATATATAGGCCTAACAGGTTTGATCAATATCTGTAATGAATAAGAGGTTTTTCCTATTCTCCATAAGATTAAAATTAGGAAGAGTACCGTATGCTTGTTTGCTGCTATGAGGAACACTGAAAGTAGGAATTTTTACAATTAACCATTTTTGTTTTGTCCATATATCAAGTTTTATCAATATCTGTCCATAAAATGAGTTTGCCTATTCTCCATCAGATTAACATGGGGAAGAGTATGCAGGTTTGCTGCTGTGAAGAACACTGAAAGTAGGCTGTTTTAGCTTAAACAATTTAATTTTAACCATTTATACCAAGTTTCATCAACATTTATTTGTCCATAAATAAAGGAGTTTGCCTACATGGGAAAAGAGTATGAAAGTTAGCTTCCATGATAAACAATTTTTTTAGCATTTATCTATGTTTCCCACACTCCCGTCGTTGCTGTACGTGACAAAACTTAAAAGACTTATTCTTTGATTACATATAAATATTATTATTTTTCAGTTATGATACATGTCTTCATGTTCTAATTGATGAAATATAGGTACGTTAAGGTTTATTACAATGATGCATAGCTATTTTTCTTCCAAAGGAATGTGTTTCATTTGCTCCTCCCAATATCTAACTTTTTGGTCGTTCCGACTATGGCCGATATTTAGTAATTTTACCTTAAATGTATGTAAATAAAAGATTAAAAATATACGACACAATGTCTTTTATTTGAAAGAAATTACATACTTTATTACAATATATACATTTAGTCAGTCTTTGTACAAATTATTCAAATAAAATGAACTTATAGTTAATTATAAAATGTACAAATCTACATACATAAAATATGCTTATATATTTGAATAAATTTACAAATTATTGATCAAGATAATATTTACAGGTAAAATAAAAAGTCTCAGTTCTTGGATTCCAAATTTTATAAAATTAATAGTTTTTACTTAAGAAACGAAACTTAAATGAGTTTTGGGAGCTGCTCCTTAAAAGTCTTTTATTTTTAAATAAATTTATTTATCAGTTTTTAGTTGAAGACTGCTCTCAAACAAGAGTCATAGCATGTAGCTGTAACACGTAATGTAAGTGTAATGTAGCTGTAAGCGTCACAGACATTGGGCATACTACCCCGTCAGACAAATAGCCACCACTTGAATATATTTGTCTATAATTAATTTTCAAATTTTTCTCAGACTCTAATTTTTTTAATGTCCATTGAAAAATGGGTTATAAAAATAATTTATATTTTATTTATATGCTTATTATATTTCCATAGTGTTTGGCTTTTTTGGTTGTTAAATGTATGTACAACTTTGTACTTCATATTGCAAAATAATAACTGACTAGTTTGATTATAATTTTCTTGTTTTGATACTAGTTATATATATATTTCAAGAACTTTTTAAAAACTATAAATGCAGTCTATACCATACTTAAAAACAAAAAAATGGCTCATTGGCCCACCAGATGCTATGATAAATTTGGGGACATGTTAAAAAATTGAAAGTTTTCATTATACAGCTACATGATTATAACTAAGTTATTATAAATAATTAATATACTGTTGATTTTGAAAGTCATCTCTATATTTTACAATAATTTTCTTGCATCCTAATGACTCATGATTTATTACTCAACTAACTGTTTATTTCGGTATCCACAGTTTTATGAATAAAGGATCAGGAAGTTACAATATTTAGGTTTTCATTTTTATTTATAGGCCTCCTGAATTGGTGGATATAATAATTAACAGGTTACTAACCTTACTATCCCGTCAATCCAATTCTATTTGTCACTAACGTTTGTGACCCAGGGTTTCGAACTCGTGGTTCATTTTCAAACAAATGTCAATTAATTCACTCCATTGGAGGTCGTTATATCCTCTTCAATATACAACACACACACATTTAGACAAAACTGTACATAAATTTACACTTAAAACATTTTAAAACTTTTAAAATTTAACTAATTTTAGGCATTGTGTGTACAATTTTGTCTAAATGTGTGTGTGTTGTATATTGAAGAGGATATAACGACCTCCAATGGAGTGAATTAATTGACATTTGTTTGAAAATGAACCACGAGTTCGAAACCCTGGGTCACAAACGTTAGTGACAAATAGAATTGGATTGACGGGATAGTAAGGTTAGTAACCTGTTAATTATTATATCCACCAATTCAGGAGGCCTATAAATAAAAATGAAAACCTAAATATTAAAAAAATCTGTAACTTCCTGATCCTTTATTCATAAAACTGTGGATACCAAAATAAACAGTTAGTTGAGTAATAAATCATGAGTCATTAGGATGCAAGAAAATTATTGTAAAATATAGAGATGACTTTCAAAATCAACAGTATATTAATTATTTATAATAACTTAGTTATAATCATGTAGCTGTACAGTGAAAACTTTCAATTTTTTAACATGTCCCCAAATTTATCATAGCATCTGGTGGGCCAGTGAGCCATTTTTTTTTTGTTTTTAAGTATGGTATAGACTGCATTTATAGTTTTTAAAAAGTTCTTGAAATATATATATATATATATATATAACTAGTATCAAAACAAGAAAATTATAATCAAACTAGTCAGTTATTATTTTGCAATATGAAGTACAAAGTTGTACATACATTTAACAACCAAAAAAGCCAAACACTATGGAAATATAATAAGCATATAAATAAAATATAAATTATTTTTATAACCCATTTTTCAATGGACATTAAAAAAATTAGAGTCTGAGAAAAATTTGAAAATTAATTATAGACAAATATATTCAAGTGGTGGCTATTTGTCTGACGGGGTAGTATGCCCAATGTCTGTGACGCTTACAGCTACATTACACTTACATTACGTGTTACAGCTACATGCTATGACTCTTGTTTGAGAGCAGTCTTCAACTAAAAACTGATAAATAAATTTATTTAAAAATAAAAGACTTTTAAGGAGCAGCTCCCAAAACTCATTTAAGTTTCGTTTCTTAAGTAAAAACTATTAATTTTATAAAATTTGGAATCCAAGAACTGAGACTTTTTATTTTACCTGTAAATATTATCTTGATCAATAATTTGTAAATTTATTCAAATATATAAGCATATTTTATGTATGTAGATTTGTACATTTTATAATTAACTATAAGTTCATTTTATTTGAATAATTTGTACAAAGACTGACTAAATGTATATATTGTAATAAAGTATGTAATTTCTTTCAAATAAAAGACATTGTGTCGTATATTTTTAATCTTTTATTTACATACATTTAAGGTAAAATTACTAAATATCGGCCATAGTCGGAACGACCAAAAAGTTAGATATTGGGAGGAGCAAATGAAACACATTCCTTTGGAAGAAAAATAGCTATGCATCATTGTAATAAACCTTAACGTACCTATATTTCATCAATTAGAACATGAAGACATGTATCATAACTGAAAAATAATAATATTTATATGTAATCAAAGAATAAGTCTTTTAAGTTTTGTCACGTACAGCAACGACGGGAGTGTGGGAAACATAGATAAATGCTAAAAAAATTGTTTATCATGGAAGCTAACTTTCATACTCTTTTCCCATGTAGGCAAACTCCTTTATTTATGGACAAATAAATGTTGATGAAACTTGGTATAAATGGTTAAAATTAAATTGTTTAAGCTAAAACAGCCTACTTTCAGTGTTCTTCACAGCAGCAAACCTGCATACTCTTCCCCATGTTAATCTGATGGAGAATAGGCAAACTCATTTTATGGACAGATATTGATAAAACTTGATATATGGACAAAACAAAAATGGTTAATTGTAAAAATTCCTACTTTCAGTGTTCCTCATAGCAGCAAACAAGCATACGGTACTCTTCCTAATTTTAATCTTATGGAGAATAGGAAAAACCTCTTATTCATTACAGATATTGATCAAACCTGTTAGGCCTATATATTATTATTGACTCAGAATTTCACTGAGTACACAGGTCTGCCCTGATGGGGGTGTTTAGAAATTCGGGATATCAACCTAGAAAAATATTACTTAAAAACTAGGTTTTTCTGAGATGAGCTAATTATTTACTTTAATAACTTATGGGCCAGTTTCAAGTAAACACAAAAACACTTTCTCAAAGAGTTATTGAATAGTGAAGTTTTATCACACTGGATGCTCTTGTGTTCTCGGAAAAGCATTACAAAAAGGTCATGAGCCAGAGCTTGAAGCGTATGGTTGTGTTGTGGCTGGCCGTTCCTATCTTTATGTGATAAGACCCATTTTGTCAGTGCATGTTTTTACCATTGTGTCGTGGCTTCAAATAATATATGACTGGGATGATGGCGTCATCCTGTAATACAGCTACTTGGAGGTTACGAATTGTGGATAGTTGTGAGCGATGGTTGGTGATTGTAGTGTTCTCTTGTGTGGATTAATGTCCGCACTATTAAATACTGCGTTAATCCGCAAAGACCATCCTCATAATTAGACCAATTTGTAATTCAGAGGCCATGGTTCGGATTCCACGTTAAACTGTAGGTCCCTTAGTTGCCATCAGCTGTTTAGCTATTAATTAACAGTCCTGTCTAAGGAACATGTCAGCCTTAGTCAGTAACAAGACTACATGATCGCGCCACAATCATCTTACACTCAATCCTCATTCATACTTGGCTTAAAATAGACCTACCTTGTTGTACCATGGTCGCCATTTCAATAATCTAATCTAATCTATAATATTAAATTTGTATTTTTAATTATCATAAAGATATTTTGTAATAATAATTTACAATAAGTGACAAGTGTCGAATCTGTTCTAAAAATGTTGGTAACCGGCAAGCCGAAATTCAGTGTAGATTGCAACAGCATTTTTCACAGTTTGTGTGTTCAAATGTCTAAAGAAGATATAGATTAGCCATTAATTAGTTAGTGAGATCTGGCGTTGTGAATCCTGCAAGGAGATAAGGAGGAAAAGTATGCAAGTTGAATCTCAAATGGATAAAGGTGACGTAAATATCGCAGAAAACAAATTGTTACGAGAGATGCGTGAGGAATCCACGGCGCAAATCAAAGAATTAGAAACTGAGTTGGGTAAGTCAGTCGAGTTGTGTCATGTTAAAATTGAAGATTTAAAGGAGATAATAAAAACTTATCAGTTAAGATTAACATCTTCAAAGAGACATTAGACGTATTGAAAAAAGGAAATGTAGGACTTTTAAACAAAAATAGGGATTTTGGAAACCCGATTGGATGACATGGAACAATATTCTAAAGTAAATTGCATCGAGATACATGGTTTTCCTGAGAAAAATAATGAAAACCTGATTCAACTTGTTAAGAAAGTGACGCCAAACATTCACGCCTGTCATCGTCTAGGAGCCGTTAGAGATGGAACCGCATGTTGAGTAAGTGGGATTATTGTAAGGTTCACTCATCAAGTCACCAAAGAAGAACTTAAGCAAAAGAGGCCAGTAAAGCACAATGGGAATACTAAGGACATTGGGTTTAGTGACCGACTGGCAGATTTTGTCTATATCAACGAGCGTTTGCGCCCAGGAAGTCGTCAAGTGTTCAAGCTGTACGAACCTTGAGGGAAGAATCACATATCAAGTTCGTGTGAATACGTAATGGGAAGATCCTGACGCGAGCCGATGATGGGAGTCAGAGTGGTTGTCTTACAACAATGGAGCAAGCCGCTGCACTGCGAAAGCAACGTGCCCCGACAACAATAATCAACGACTCAATCAAACGATAAATCTGTGGGAATGAAATTGTCATACTTGTGTACTGTTTTGTTTGTAAAACTTTAAATGAGTAAGGTCTTAGATAGTTCTTTATTTGATTGTCATAGGAACGATATCGTAATCATTCATCAAAATATAAGAAGTGTCAGGAAGAATTTTGAAAATGTTATACTAATTTTACAAAATATTAACAGAAGCCCTGTTATAATAATTTTAAGCGAAACATGGATTGAAGATTCCGAAACCGATCAGTATCATATTCCGGGTATTACATGTTTTCTAAATGCAATCCTAGAATAAGGGCAGGCGGGGTTATAGTTTGTTCAGCAAATTATCTGTCTTATGATCGTGTAGATAACGATAATCTAACAACTACTGATATTTTGCGGTTACAAATTAGTACGTGTTATCAGGATATTCTTATCGAAATTATTGCTGTGTACAGACTACAGGAATATTCCGTAGATACCTTTATTGAAGAGTTTGATTCTCTCTATTGTCTTGCTTAAAATCCCACAACTTATACTAATTTCTGGAGATAAAAATATTGATCTATCAAAAGCCGTACAATATTACACCAATATAGTATTGAAAAATATTGTTAATGACATTTGTGATGTTTCTTTGGTTAATTTAAGTTTAAGTTCTGGTGTATTCCCTGATATATTGAAAAAAACTAAAGTAAAACCATTGTGTAAAAATCTGATAGTGCAACTCAGCCAACTATCGCCCAATCCCTGTTCTCTAAGGTGTAAGAGAAAGTTGTCAAAGTACGTCTCTTTTCCTTTTTCAATAAACAAAATTATTTCAGCGCGAATCAATTTGGTTTCAGAAAAGGCCTGAAAGGTACGGTACGGTACTGATAATGTATTAATGCAAACTTCATGGCTAAAGTACACGATGGGATTAATGAAGGTAGGGAAAGTGAAGGTTTGTTTATCGATGGCATAAAGGCATTTGAAACAGTTGTACACTCATTGTTTCTGTCTAAAATGAATAATGCTGGAATAAGAGGTATTGCCTTAAACTGGTTTAAGTTCTATATTTATCTAACAGAACCCAGCAAACCAGAGTCAATGATACTTTCAGTGAATCTGATTATATAAAATGTGGTAAACCTCAAGGTTCTAGCAGTATTATTTGGCCCTCTTTTACTTTATCCCCTTATACATAGTTTATGGAGAACGTATTATTTTCGTTAAAATTTTAGAATTTGAGTTGAGAGTGGATAAATCCGTTTTGGGGTCCCTTGAATCCATAAAAGTGGGTTTCGACATGATGTCTGTCAGTCCGTGCATATATGCACATGTTTATGTTTATGTAACGTGTGCATATTTTTAATTCTATGTATTTTATCATTCAACATGAATAAACTTTTTTATTTGTAATGAAATTGTTTTTATTTACCGTGTTTTTAAGTTATTTAATGTTTGGTTGGACAACTGTGGGTAAAGGTTCATCGGATAACTGTTGGCATACAGTTGGTTAGGTATCTGTTGGCTTATGGTTGATTAGGTAACTGTTGGTTTATGGTTGGTTTGGTAACTGTTGGCTTATGGTTAGTTAGATAACTGTTGCCTTGTGGTCGGTTGGCTAACGGCATTAGTGAACGGTTGGACTTTTGTTGGAATATGGTAGGTTGGAGTATACGGTTTAAAGAGGTGACGATTTAACTGTTGGCCAACTGTGGTGCTCCACCATTTTCCAACGTTGGCCCAACCATTTATGGTACATGGGTAGTACGTCTTGGCGTGACCACAAACTATTGGATTCACGTTGTTCTTATATAATCTATGGTTTAATTTTGTCGTGTAATGCAGTAAAAAAGGAAAAAAGGTATGATATATTAATATATTTTCTTCAATTCTAGAATTTGATCAAATATGGGATTGATTCTAGAATTAATTACATATATATTTATAAAATTTCAAACATTTTAAAAACATTGCCCTTTTTTAAATACATTATTCATTACTAAATAATGTTAAAAAAATAATTTAAATAAAACATTTCAAAAAGGGTACTGTGTATAAAATGTTTTATATTTTAGTAACAATAATAATCCAACGGTCAAATTACGATACTAAACATTTTCGACTGATTTCCACTCATGTAAAATATTATAGAATAAATAGTCACGGAATTTTATGACCATCAGTCTATAGAGATAAGTAAGTTTATAATGCGATAAATAATTTTATGCTTCCTCGACAGTTAGCTATCTGTGAAACACAAACACTGGCCAGCACTGCCACTGTATAGGTGGACGTTGGGGTGGGGTGTGAATTCATTCATTCGTTCATTCCCAGTTACAGCATAAGTTATTCTGTCTATGGATGGGTGGAGTCCGTCCTCGGTTGTGTGGATGTGGGCATTGGGCAACTAAACAGTCTTGTTACTGTACTGCTTTGAGCTTAGACTACGACTACACAGTTCGGTTCAGCAGTTCATCAGTTGTCAGTTACACTGTGTGTGAATGTTGGTGCGTTAGTGTACTGCATGTGCTAAGGCCATTCGTTAAATTTTAGTGCGAGTTTCAGTGAACTTCTTAGGACGTACTGTTTGGTAATTGTAACTTGAGTGGATTTTCGTAAAGAAATTGAAACGCAGATAGTTTTATCTATACAGTAGTGTGTTGTGTTAAGAAATAACAGGAGTGGGATTGTGTTCAATATGGAAAACGTGCCCAATATTGCAACATCTCAGGATGATGGGGCTGGAGAAAAATTGATGGATGAGAAGAACGGCCATAAAACAATAGAGGTTAAATATTTGACTCCTACATCACAAAATGGAGATGCCAATCTCAATATGGATCAAATAAAATCAGCATTTGCAGGAATGGGTAAAGAAGAACTGATGAAATACGCCAATGACCCCTTTTGGGTCAGAACAAGATGGTTTCTCTTCATACTGTTTTGGCTTTTATGGATTGCTATGCTTGCTGGAGCAATAGCAATAATTGTCCTTGCACCCAAATGTGATCCCCCTAAACCCAGAGAATGGTGGGAACAGAGTCCTGTTTATAAGACAAATGTGGCAACATTCAGTAAGGATTCAAAGAAATTGCATGGAGACATTAAAGGTACAACTTATGTAAAAGTTATTTATTTCAATTATCAACCCATTGGCCTAGCTGAATTTTACTATTGGTTGGCACTATGATAAAATCAAGTTATTAAATAGTATACAGAGAGGTTTGGGCCTCAAACAGCCTTTCCACCAAACTTGTGGTAGTGTGACAGCATGATGTATGTATTTAATTGCATTAATAACTAAATTAACTCTTAACATACTGAGTGAACTTTTTGTTACTTTCAGTCCTGGGTGCGGTCTCACAGACGGCCTTTTTGAAAAAAAAAACATTTAAAATTACTTATTACTGTTGGAAATCATTTTATCAATCTAATAAGTTATTCGAAATTTTTACTATATGAATAATATTAAATTACGTTTATTAAGTACAAATAATAGAAGTATAAAATTTAAAAAACTTGGACATGGCGAAATTTAATACAAAATGTAAACATTTTCTAAAATCATAGAAACCTAATGATAAATATGACAAAATGTTTAGTTATTAGTACTTTTACATTCCATAGGATATGATGAGTATAAAAAATGATAGGTACTTATAAAAAAAACGTATTATCATTAAAATTGAGACAGTTGCATTACAGCTAATTTCAGCTTATAACATAGATCTACATTCATTGCAATATTTTGTTGTACACTTGTGGCAAACATTTTTTTTACATCAATAGCAAATGTAGGCAGTTTTTCTTATCTTTTTCGGATCATATGTGTAGTACTTATGTCTTTCTTTTATTCAGCCTATCACCAACAGTGTCGGGTTTAGGTTCCTCTACTCCCAGTACTCGTTGGATACATACTCGAAAGTTGATACTTCAGCCTCGTGTTCTGAAAACTTCGATAAAATTGATGTTTCACCATCCAATTGAATCCAATTCACATATAAAAGCATCCTCGTACCAGTTTTCAAACATCTCTTTGAAATCCGAGTAAAAAACACACACACACAAAACAATGGGCTGGGTCGTGAATCTATCGCGTAACGTCCTGGGTCCGGTCTCACAGACCGCTGACGACAAAAAATCTACAAATATTACGACCGGAAGAAAAGTGACAAAAGGGATCGGTTTCGGTGGTGGAGAGGGACAACTACCTGGCATGGAAGGGGTCATCGTCTTTTGAAACCTTAAATTAAAATAAATAAATTACTCGAGCGGTCTGTGAGACCGCACCCAGGATGTTAAGGGTTAAGTAGGCCTAAACAAACATTCTTGAAATCAATGTTGTAATTTTGGTTTGCGTGACTTAAGGACTACCTGTCTTAGTTCTAGTTAGAGCCTACCTTGATTAAAAACCATCAAACTACATCAATACTGGAACAAACAGTTGTTGGAAAATAGTAACAAAACTTACATATGCCTACCATGGAATTGGTAACTCTTTATACAAATACTTAAATCTAAAAACAATTTGCAAAGTCACTTTTAGTCAATATCAATTGATTTTTGATAATTGAATCAAGCTATCACTGCCATCTGGCCACCATATATTGGGAAATAAATTTATTCCTTTTTTTAACATGAGGAGCGTGTTCTTAAAATTCAGTATAGTTTGGGGCTGAATAGTAATTCAGAAGTCGTGGTTGGGATTACACGATAAACTGTAGGTCATGGCGACCATACTACAAGGTAGGTATTTTAAGCCAACTATGAATGAGGATTGAGTGTAAGATGATTGTGGCGCGATCATGTGGTCTTGTTACTGACTAAGGCTGACATGTTGCTTAGACAAGACTGTTGATTAATAGCACAACAGCCGATGGCAACTAAGACACCTACAGTTTACCGTGGAATCCGAACTACAGCCTCTGAATTATGAATTGGTCTAATTATGAGGATGGTCTTTGCGGATTAACGTAGTATTCAATAGTGCAGACATTAATCCACACAAGGGTAGTAGGCCTATAGTTCTACGATTAAAACCAACCTGATTGTTTAGGGTAGATTAAGGTGTAATGATAAAAGAAAATGATAGGCCCAACCACTCTCACTTTTAAATAATTTTTTGTTGTAGCTACTGTATTTCTTAAAATATGCACACTGGACAAGTTTTTGTGTCTATAATTAGAAAAATATTTTTTATCCTTAGAATTCTTTTTAAAATTCCAGGATTTACAACAAAGCTTGAATATCTGAGCAGTCTTGGTGTTCAAACAGTTGTGCTCTCTAATATTCTCAAAGTCTCAGATAAGAATTCTGATGGTATCGATGAATTCAAGAGTATTAAACCAACTTATGGAACACTAGATGATGTGAAAGCACTGATCACTGCTGCTAAAGAAAAAGGTAAAGCTACATTATAATGATTAAGCTAAACTATAAAGTGGTAATCTGAGGTACTTGTGTTTTTAAGAGGTATCCTATTTAATTAACACTTTGTACCCCGATGAAGACCACAGATATTTGAAAATATATTTTTCAGATATTTTTATACAGCAAAGACAGGAGTGAGCCTATAATGAATTTTTACATTTGTAGCTTTAATGCTGACTAAGACCATATTTATTTTTAGCCTCCTGCACACAAGGACAGCTGTAGCGGTGATCACTAACACTAGCCAGTTGTGGTGTCCGTTAAATCTTAGTCTACTAACCCTATGTGCAATAGTCCAGCCGCTGTATTGTCAGCTACTGTGAGCATATGTACTGGCAGCCACCAAAGTCAAATAAGTTCTTCAATGTTCCAACTTTTTTACCAAATAGTCTAGTTTACTTTTAACTTCAACAACAGCTTCCTCATATTGTTAATCAACCACCTCCATTTTCATTAAATGTTGCACTGAACAGTATTAAAAATAGACTGGCACAGGTTGCCACTAGTGGAAGCCAGTACTGCCCCTAGGGTTGTAATGGGAACTAACGGATGAAAAAAAAAACTATTTGTCACCGGTTGTTGATTGTCAACTGATTAATCCGATGGTTACTTAAATTTTCATCTGGATGAAACATATTAGTTCATAGGATGAATCCTATCTGCTAATTGAGACTATCTGTAAGAAAATAAAATAAGCTTGGTCTGACATACTTTCTTTAAGTAAATTTAAAAAAAGACATCTGTAATAATAAAACTATCATGTTCTACAAAGTTAATCTAATATATCATTTAATAATTTATTGTTCAAAAATAATCATCCAATTTCTAAAAATAAAAACAGAGAGACAAAAAAGTTAATTAATTGTTCAAATTGTATACAACACCCCCGTAACACCAAGCTTTTTTGATCGGTTTTGTTCGGTGATTTGACCTTATTTTAAAGTTTCATGAAAACTTGGAATAAGGAAGAAATTGATTTATTATATTTTAAAGAATAAATGCGCTGAAAATTTAAAAATTTGATTTTTTGACATTTAAAAGCCCATAACTTTTGAACGTCATTTTTACAGATATGCGGGTGGTGTCAAATTATTTAGTACTTTGTACACTATAAACTGTCAAATTTTAATCAAAATCGTTAGAGCCGTTTTGAGAAAATTGGATTTTTCACGTTTTTTAAGGGTTTTTAGGGGTGAACTACCCTTAAAAATCAAATATTCAAAAAATGAAAAAAGTCTGGAAATACAGTGAATATATACATATATACCAAATTTCTTCTAAATTGGTCCAACAGGGTAGGCTGTGGCTCTGGATACATCCAGACACACACAATCAACTACTGATATTTGTCACCGGTTGTTGATTGTCAACTGATTAATCCGATGGTTACTTAAATTATCATCTGGATGAAACATCCATTAGTTCATAGGATGAATCCTATTGCTAAATGAGACTATCTGTTATAGTAAATAAAAAAGCCGTTCCGAAGTGATGGATGAATTTTATTATTGTAACTGTGTTTAATAATATTTGTCCGTTTCATAATTATTTTGGATGACGGAGAAATCGATTTTCTAATTATTTATATGTAAAATTCAGAAAAAAGGAAGAATAATTTGCACAATTACATAAGGACATTATTTTGACATTTAATCATTAAATTGTGTCCAGTGATAATGAAGGGATTTTTTTTAGTAAATGTCCTTAACGTATTAATAGACTACTATAAATATTACGTATTAATTTGCTCTAAACAGTAAACATGCTCTAATTGCAGTAAACATGTGCTGTACAAAATGAACAACTTTATTCGCCGCGTTAATAGTTTACGGTTTTTGAGGATTATTTATTTATATTCTGCCTGATTAAAAGATTTTTCAGCGAATTTTTGTGATTGTTAAAAAAATAATATAATACTGTTTGGTTTTGTTTGTCTCAGTGTAATTATTAGTTGCTTTTTTTGTTTTGCGCGATTGAAATTAATGAATGTAAGTTTACACAAGTATTATTATAAAAAAGTGCTACGATTCAGAAAATTGTATCTTTCCCATAAAAGCCTTATTACGGTTTTTTGATTTAGGTTAGATTAGAAAACTGAATCAATCCACTCAGATTTATTTGTTTTGTTATAACGTTATTCATATGTGTTATCGTTTTAGTATTGTTATTATCTAAGCCGCGACCCAAAATATTTAATCTTTGACAACGAACCCGTAATGCTATTTGACTTCAGAACATGGCCAATATTAAAGTTAACATGTATTTACTGTTAGCCGTTATGAAGTTCGCCGGGTCAGCTAGTATCAATATATTTAAATTGTTATTTTATTGGGCTTAACAACCTCTTTATGTTTTGTGAAAATGTTATTAATGAATTTTACTTTAAGGATTAAAAGTTTTTTTTAACAGGTCTAAACTGCTGCTCACTTTGGTGCCAAACCACTCCTCACTGAACAATACGTTCTTCACGAAATCGGTGGCCAAAGATCCACAATTTTCCTCATATTATGTTTGGGCTCCAGCCAAAGGACAGGACTCGGATCAAAAACCAATCCCACCAAATAATTGGGTTAGTACAATTCTATTTATATTTTGTTGTGGGTCAATACAATCTCAATTTATATTTTGAATCTGTGCAGTCCTCTTAGACTGTCATAAAAAACAAAAAATGTTATTAAACATAATTTCAATTGATAACTAGATTAAACTAAATAAATTTAATTTCCATATCTATAATGGAGCTTAAAAAAGTTTCTTGAACGAAGCCGGCTAATTAAATTTATAAGAGAGTTTTTAGCTTGCCCACTTTCAATTTAAGACTAAAGGCTTTGTATGCCAAATTTTCTCATTGCTATTTGGTAAGTTGGATGGTTAGTTTGTTTTTATCAATAAGACCTATGTTAATTAAACTCATAAATTGAATCAGTTTCAGTGTATTAAAGTTATTTTCATGTAATCATCTTCATAAGGTTATCAGAATTGTAGGGTCCATGACTTTTTACAGTAATGGGCTGTTAATCTATCTAGGGCTGTTAACTCTTATCTTAAACACTGTGTGTCTTCTGTGTAACTTCTTACATATGCAAAACCTATTTCATATTTGGCTATTTGTTGTCTTAATTCTTTATAGCTAGAAGGTTTGTGTAAATGAACCTTTAGGGGAAAACATTTCAGAGATTTATTAATCTATTTATAAATAAAAAAATGACTCACTGACTGATTGGCTGATCACAGTTTCTCAAAACCTACAAGGTTTGGAGCTTCAAATTTGTTACACAGATTCTATTTAAGATCTAGATACGTACTAAGAAAGGATTTTTGAAACTCTCAAAGGCCTCCGCTCTACAGAGGGTCAAAGTCCTTATGTTAACTTTATGGGGAGTATATTTGTTTACAAATTTTCTACAATCAAAACATTTTATTTCTAAAGCTGCAGCTGTTGGTTTATTTTGCATTAGCAATGTGAATTGCTATTAAATCCTTCTGTATCATTCGTCAATTAAAAACTATCAAGTAAATCAACAGTACAAAATGAACAATTTAGGCCTACTTGCTTGCCATGTTAGCACTTCATAGTTTTGGGGGTTTCTGTACCTATTTTTTATTTCGTGTCTAATTAAATGTCATTTGTTATTAAATGCCATTGTATTGTATATTGATTGATCTATTTTTATTATCAATCAAAGTCGTGTTAGCTACACCATTCAAAACTTGAGAACGGATTATAAGTATACCAGAGTATCCACAAGGGCTATTCATAAAGTAACAAACGTTTTGAAATAAAATAAAAAGATTTAATGAGACAATAATAGTAATATATACATTTGAAAGAGCAAAAAACACTACTTTTCTACATAGTTACAAAACAGATAGAGGCACTTATCATAGCGATGAACGAGCTTTGAAATTCCTTTGTCATAAAATTCCGCCACCTGAGACTTCAGCCACCCGGCAACACACAACTACAACTCCTCCTCATCACCAAAGTGCTGTGCTGCTAACCAAGCCTTCATTTTCGGCAACAAGTGAAAGTCACTTGCGAGGTCTGGACTGTAGAATGGATGAGGGAAAATCTCCCTTTTGAATGAGTGAAGAAGATCTTGCGTGCGTTTTGCCGATTGAGGCTTGGCATTTTCATGCAAAAACTAAATTTTGGATGTCAACTTTCCTCTACGTTTGTTTTGACTTGCTCTTCTGAGCAAAGTTTGACAGTACTGCTCAGAGTTTATTGTCACACCACGTTCAAGATAATCAGAAGCACACCATGCCTATCCCAAAACATAGTCGCCATAATCTTTCTGTTTGACAAAGTCTGTAAGAATTTTCTTGGTTTTTTGGGGGGAACCCGTGTGCCCCCAATCCATAGACTGTAATTTTGTCTCACAATTGACGAGTTGCACCCATGTCACCAGTTACGATCTGATCCAATAATGAATCACTATCTTGATGGTGGGCGGCCTAAAATGTCATTGCATGTTTCTAATTTTTCTGAGAAGAAGCACCCGCATTTAATAATTTATTGTTGTAGAGTCCCAAAACCAAACGTTTCCGTTTCTCAGCCAAGAGAAAGAATTTTCTCAGAAGAGCAACACAAACTACGTATAAACAGCACTGTCAGCAATAAACGGTAAAGCATGTAAACACAAGTAGGCGTTGCACTCAAATCGGCAAAAACTTTGGTTCACTGTAGTAAGCCATGCACTATATTGAACTGAACTGAAACAGAAGCAGTGGAATGCAGAAGTCAGTGTAAAGCATTAACCAGCTGGGTCACTTCCCTTGTTGCCAATGACTCACGCACAATGCAGGTGTGCAGTACATTCGTCACTACTCATCATAGAGCCTAAACAGAGGATCCAGCTAGGTGCTAACGCGGAAACATAATTTTTTTGCGCTAGCGGGGTTGCGGTTAATCGAGACTGACGGTTAAAAGGGTGACCGGTAATCGAGGTTCTACTGTATGTTTTTCGGAAAAGTTTTGAATATTATTATTTCTCACGGCAACAGAAAAATATACAAAAATAAAGTTCTTCTGTGTAAGGTTTAAGTTAAAGTCTATTATTATGACCTAACTATGCCATAACTTATCTATAGAGGAAAAAGGGCAATTTGGGAACTTAAGTTTTCCTCTCATTAATAAATTCAATGGTTGAGTAATTGAATGTCAATGATATTGATTCATTTTTAAATTAACGACAATGAACTGTTATTTCAAGGTTTCTTACTTTTTAATATTATTATGCTGCAGTAGTGAAATTGTAAACAAATTTTATTATAATCAGTAGTTTCAAATCCAAGATTATTGTGTAAAAGGTTGTTAGAAATGAAAATATTGAGTATTCCAGTGATCCCTTTTAGTTTTATGGTTTTGTTGTATTCTAGTTAGATTATTAATTTTTTAATATGTTTGTCTAGCTTAGTAAACTTGGTGGGTCTGCTTGGGAATGGAATGAAAAGAGAGAAGAATTTTATCTGCACCAATTTTCTAAAGATGAACCGGAATTTAATTTCCATAATCCTGATGTCATTAACTATTTCAGTGTAAGTATTACAATAAAAATACATTTATTGTCTTAATACCAAGCATGCAAAATTTTATATTTTAATTTATATTTTAGTAAATGAAATAAATTTAACCAATTCATTAGTTTTTTCAAGTTATTTAGTCTGATTAAGTTATTGAACTATGCACATTGGTTGCTTACCAGTTGTTGGATGGTTGCCAAAATGATACATTTATGTAACAAATTATGATAACAACCTTAAACAGATCAAATTACTGAATGATTAAACAGTTTCAAGGCTTTGCGACCACAGAGCAGCACTTTAACAGTTAACATGTTGAGACAATTATCTGTCCTGTTTTTAGTTTTGCTTGTTTATTTTGCTGTTATTTTCATTTTAATAAGTGCATCTTTTTTGTTTTTCCGCATGAGGGACCAGGATGTGAGGTGTTTATTACTTGTCATTGTAGAATTATATCAAATATGTTGGAAAAATGAAAAGTAAAAAGGTACCGTATTTGAAATAACTGTAAACAGTTTTTTTCACATATAAGTATTTTATGTGACAAACTATTTCAGTAAACAAGTTTATAAATTATATAAATTAAATAGTAGAAGATTGATAATATAAGAAATTACTGCTATTTTATTAATTACTGTTATTTTAATAATTACTGTTATTTTAATATTTCTAAGAAGATATTTTTAACTTTTGAACTTAATAAAACTATCCTTGATAGAGAGTTTTAAAGAATTTTTACTTTTCTTTAAACAGGATGTGATGAAGTTTTGGTTGGACATTGGATTCAGTGGATTTTACTTAAACCGAACTCCTTATCTGATTGAAGACAAAGACTTGCGCAATGATACTCAGAAAAGAAGAGACTTTGGCTCCAACACTCATATGGACTATGAATTTTATGACCACATTCATACGGAAAATGTAGCAGAAACAGCCTCCATTCTGCGTGGCTGGAAGACCTTAGTTGCTAATCAGACTGGGTAAGCTTTCCAGGAGTCAGACTCAGACATACTACAAAGCTCACATAAGTCTTAAAAATAAATATTGCTTACTATACTTAAGTCTAATACGAGATAATTAAACTTTGTATACCCAAAGTTTAACAACTTAGTACCAGGAAACCAAGCTTTGCTCGTATATATTGAAAAATGTATCATCGAAGTTAATTAGCTAAAGCATATTTATTATGTAGGCCTATTCAGTGTAAACGTAGTTTATATGGTTTAAATCAGGAATCACACATATGGCCCTCGGCACGATTATATTTGGCCCTCGGCATGATTATATTTGGCCCTTGGACTGTAAGGAATAAATACAAAATTTAGTTTTGAATATTTTTTATGAAAAATTACCAAAATACTTACCGTAATAAATTTATATAAATTTCCCTTATTAAGTTTGTATTCTTATTTTTTAGATTGGTTTTGTTATTTAGTGCCACTCGTGTTTGCAGCTTCTTTGTCGCGATGAAAGAAAAATGTTCTTTAGGTAGCTTAAAACATTTTTTTAGGCATTTTATTTCCAAAATTTTCTGGGGGGTCCCGTATACCCTGTTTACTTATCCAAACCCTCCGGATGTGTGTTCCCTCAAAAGCGATCACGGGTTGCCACTGCTTGCAGCCCTGAAGAAAATTTTATGAGAACCAATTGGATTTAAAAAAAATCCTAGTGAGGAACCCTGGTTTAAATGTAGCTCCCCTCCCTTGCAGATTCTGAATGTATTTTTGTTTTTGAGGTCTTTTGATTTTTTCATATTTTTAAGGATTTTTAGGGGTAAACTACCCTTAACAATAAAAAATTTAAAAAAATGGAAAAACACCCGTAGATACGGTGAATATATACATGCCAAATTTCATCTAAATCGGACCAACGGGGTAGGCTATGGCTCTGTACACATCCAGACACACACACACACACACACACACAGACAGTTAGACAGATAGACACACGGTTATTTTCAACTTTAAAAATTATTGTTGAAAAATTTTAACATTAAGAAAACTAAACTAAGTTTAACTATTCGTCTTAACGTTTTCAGTAAAATTAAATCAAACTAAATATAACTATTAAACTAACGGTTTTGGTTAACTGTAGCTACAAAAAAGGTACGAATGATGACATGGATAATTTGAAGGGTTTGGACGAAACCTGGATTTTCCCCAGCCTCGAGACCGACTCCAATCAATGCCCTGGGGCCACACAAAGGATCATAAATCCTGGGACAGAAAAAAATCTGTCCAGACAGTGCTTGTTTGAGAGTATAAGATTACTTAAAATAACTCTAATACCTAAATTCTGTAGTACTTAAGTTGCAGTATTTTTAACCTGGGGATAATATTTGTGAATGTAGGGACTTGAAGTCCTATATGAAGTAAAAATGTGCGAGTTAAGTAATTGGAAACTTTGTACTACCAAGCATTCGACAAAATACCATATTTCACATTAATAATTTAGTTATCATTACCAGGTTATCCAAAACATAGAATTAAAATTGAGGTGTGGCGAAGCTGATTTTTTAAATTGTATTGAATTAAAAATATTGTTATTAATGAGTACTCAGACTTTTCAAGATAAGTATAGTCTGGGGCATTTCAATTGAGAGAAAATGTAAATAAAAAACTATTATCATTTTACATACTTAAAATTTGAATTCAGTTTTAAAACTCTATATAAATGTATAATTCATGTTTGTTTGGTTGACAGAAGCTATTGATTGCTGCTTTAGACTTGATCAGTTGTATATAACTACTTGATTGTACTTAAATACATTATTATTACTTGAATTATTGTAAAAAATATTTAAATTTAGAGCTTTAAATATTGGTGGGCCTATTAGAAGTATATTTCTAAAGTGAAATTAGTGTATTTAAATGTTAGGGGTGTAATGTAATTGTTTGTATGAAATTTCCCTTCACTGATATGCCGCCAACCCTACAGATAAAAATAATAATAAGTAAAAATGAAGCCTACAAAATTATTTTAACATGGTCATGTTTAACTATGAAGCCATATAACTTTGATTTATTGGTAATAAATTCTAAAATAATTTAACAAAAATATGTTTTAATTAAAAATATTTCCCTTATTTTATCTTTTTAGGCCCATCTTTTTTTACAGTTTCTGTTATTTTCATGACTAATTTAGTTCATCAAGCTTTAATAATATCAAATCAGCTGTTACAAACAGCTGATTTGATATTACTTAAGCTTATTACATGACACTAACTTTCTTGCAGAATCCTGGTGGTTGACAATTATTCTCCATTGGCATTGAACCGATCGGTGGCGGACCTGGTGGTGAGACCGCAGATCTTAGAGCAGTACCCCACATTCTCAGCTGATGACCTACTTAATCTCATCAATACCACTCTGGCTGTCAACGATTGGCCTGCGTGGCAGGTAATGCACCATACTTAACCTAAAATCTAAACATTCCTTAACAAAATTGGTGTTTCTTAAATTTTCAAAGTTTTCAAATTTTTCCATCTTAGTTTCAATAGGTAATTTATGGTAAATATCCCCAAAACAGAACATTTTGAATCATGTACTTAGGCTACTTTGCTACTAAACTGGCCTATCTTTTTATGAATTCTGTAAATGAGGTATTATTTATTATTTAGAATAAGGTTGAGTTAAATTTTATATTCCAATTGTCCATGGTCTTAATTAGGCCTAATTCTATAAGGCTTGTTAAGGTATCTGCAGTCAGACTGAAGTTATTTTTAACCCTCCCAGTGCCTAATACTTAATTCCTCAGTGCCGGCCCATTTTATGGAATTAAGCAGAATAACGTTAAAAAGTCCACAAAAAATACAGTCTGAAGGTTTTACATTATGTTTTATATATCAGTGTAAAGCTAAAATCATGCAGAATGCAAAAAACATAAATAAAAGTTACTCACCATCAGAAGATAATAGTTTCTGGTTGTCAAAAGTCAAAAATTATTTTTTTGGAAAAATATTTTTCCACTGAGCAGTATTTTTACAATTATATTCACAAACACAATAACATTTCCAAAATAGCAGTTTTGTAGAGAAAATCATAACCTTCAAAAAGGCATATTCATATTTGCAATTATTACACTATATATTTACATCACAGGTAAAACACTGAGTCCTTACACCACAATTATTCACTCCGAATCACTGCTAGAGGCCTGTCGTTTTCTCCCCTTCCGTAAGGGCCTCCAAAAATGTTCCAGAAGGTGAAAGCATTCCCTGTGCACTCCAGTGTTACATCCAGGGCACCAGTACCTGCTCCTCTTTTTTAAATTTTTTGCTGAACACACTTCACAAAACCGTGAAAGCTGTCCCGGAAGATGCTCTATATGGTGATCCGCTCCAGGGTCACCTCCAGGTCCAGGTCCAACAGCAGGTTGTTCTGGTGCAGAAGCCAGACTGTCTATTATTGAGACCAAAAAGTCTTTTCTTGAAATTGGAGTATCTGTATTATTTTTGTATAAAATGTATGCATTAAAAAGGTTCATGTCAATTAGGTTAAAAAAGATCTTCTTCCAGTATTTGGAAGTTTGCCGGCTACAGGAGGTGTGGTAGATGGATTTGTCTGACACATCAACTCCACCCATGGATTGATTGTATTTGTGTATTACCAGAGGTTTTACACCTTCTAATCCTTTTTTACTTCTAACTAGTTTGTCCTCTGCGTGGCATGCTGTTGTCAACAGGTATACCGGTTTCCTTGTCGCCTTTTGCCTAAACCCTACCAACAAAGCTTCCTCCCTCCTAAAATAAATACTCTCTCTGGCTCCAAGCTTCTGACCAGTACATATTTTACTGAGATGTTTTGAATTTTTATTTATAGTGCCAGTCATGTATGTTTTCCTGTCAAAGAGCCTTTTACCCAAGGGGAATTTTGTGTAAAATTGGTCCAGAAAAACATGATAGTTCTTATCGAGCAAATTAGATTTTTCCATTGTGGTTAGAATGACTTTTTCCGTAAATGGTCTTGGATCTTCTTTCAAAAAGTCATTTCCACTGTACAATTCCACATGCATGATGTAACTGGTCTTGCTATCACAAACTTCAAACTTTTTTATGCCATAACGAGCATGCTTTTTGTTTGGTAGGTATTGGATAAAAGCACAACGATTCTTCATACCTACTAAGCTTTCATCGATGCAAACATTTTGACTCGGTATAAAGTGGTTTTTGAAAGTTTTGTTCATGTGGTCAAGCATATGCCTTATCTTAGACCAAGGATCATAGCCTGGCTGCCCACGTCTAAGAGTTGGTGCCATTGTGAGATGCAGGTTACTATTGATTTAAAAAAACCGGTTACGGGACATAGTTTGGCTATAAAAAGGAATGATCTGAGAGGGTCTTGTGTCCCAGTATGCAGCCATCAATTTCCTGACAGTTAGGCCCATATTTATGAGGATCGAAAAGTATTTTTTTATTTCGATTACAGTGACATCAGACCATTGCTGCAACCGAGAAAACCTTGTCATTTCATTTGAAGCCCTTTTGTTTTGAATTTTTGTGTTTAGCGTAGTAGTTAGTATGCTTTACTATGTTAGTAAGTATATTTAGGGGAAAGAATATTGAAAAATAATCAATTGGGTGTGAATTTCTGGGGGGCAAGTTCTTAGGCCCACAAGACCTTACTTGAAAATTCTCCTCAATATTCTTTTCGGGCTCAGGTGGATAAACTCTTACCCATGTGGGCTGACTAGGAGCAGGTAAGGGAATGGCAGTTGATGTTGAAGTGTTTGACATTTGCAAATTGTCAGCAACTTGAATAGGCCTAGGCCTACCTGTATCTGGAGAAGATGCATCATCAGAGGACAAATCACCAAAGTCTGGGACGTAGTCATCCCCACTTCCACTTGAAAAATCTTGTAAGGAAATATTATCTGGTACTGCTTCAATATTTTCCCCAATATCACTATCACTATCACTGTCATATTCATTCAATATATCTCGGATATCGTCCGATCGTAAGTTATTTGAATCCATTTTAAACCTAAACAAACAACAACAAACCAATAGAGCGGCTGCTGTCGTCACTGTCCAGAGTCAGAAAAATAAGAACTTTAGACAGACCTCAGGAACACAGCTGACTAAATCAATATTTTTTTAATGGTGATATTACTATATAAGATGTTTTGCTGAATCCATTGATACCAAAAACGAGTAGTTTATGCGGTAAATATAAGAGTTAGACGTGATTGAAAGCAGCGCTGCATAAATACGCACGATCGTGCGTTTGGCACTCATAATAAGCATTATAAGCGCACGATCGTGCGGCGCGGCACTTGGAGGGTTAAAGTTAATTTTTTTCTAAGAAAATGGTAGGTTACTTTTTAATTACATTGTATTAATTAAGTTAAAGTAGTTGTTATAAAGTTATACTTGAATTATAATTGGGATTTTTATTTCACTCCTCGATTACTTTGTTTTGATTGCACGAGTGGTACAATGGTGGATCTGAAATCACGTTATGATGCTTGCAGAACATTTTTTGGTGAAATAGACTTTGTTGCAGAAAGGGTAAAAATATTCTGCTTTGGGGGTAAATATTATCATCTTCATTATTATAGAAATCTGGATTCTGTTCAATCTGAGTGTGGTAAGTTTTTTACCAGCAATTTGTTCCTTTTCACCAATGAGAAAGTCCTGCCTTCAATTGCACTTTAAAATCAAGCAATTAACAACCCATTTAGCATCTTGCTAGCCTAATGATCCTCAGGATGTCCACAAAGTTTGATGAGTTTGGACCGTTTTCCCTTATAAGAGTATTTATATTTTCCAGTCAAAATGACGCTGGCGTAGACATAACCGAAAATACCTTAACCTCGCTCATGATAGACCAATTAGCCTTGTATTCAAACTTCAACATATATTTAGCTGAGTTCATTTCTAACAGACCATTGTTACAAATTGGTTTACAGTAGTAAACCATCTGGATCCAGACTTATATTCTACCATAAGGACAACTGTATTAGCTCAATATCCTAATGGAAATTTACAAAAATAATTTGTGTGTTGCAGATCCGTGTAAAGGAAGAACCGGAAGGCAGTGCTTTATCACAAGGCATGTTGCTTACATCAATGCTTCTGCCGGGGATACCTGTAACAGAGGCTGGCCAGGAGTTGGGAATTACTGACCTGAATAACATACCTTGGGACAATACCACTGGTAGGCCACTAACTTAAGAAATCTACTATACGCTGTTTCATTATGAATTCAAATGAAAAAATCCTGAATACTATTGGTCATTCTAGAATAGTAGAGTAAAAAGATCACTCGTTTTGACATTTTTTATTAAATGAACTCTTAAAGAATAGAAGAATCTAATAATTATTATAAAATATGTAATCAGTATAAAGAAAAAAAAGCTCAGTTAGTAAATCCAAGAACAGCACAATACATGTAAGTGTCAAAGGTTCAGCAACACATTGTAATACATTAATAAACAAAAACGGGAAAACAATTGTTTCTAGTCGAGAGGAAGAAACTCACATAATTTATTTGACAAATTCCGCAAGAGACTTAAAACTTAACAGAGAGTCATTAAATGTGAAAATTATTTTTAGTACTACAATTTCCTGCTGACCTTTTAGTTTTCCTTCAAATCAACAATCAAATGCCTTTTGTTAAGAGCGTCTCTCAGTACAATCACTGCTTTATAGAGTAACTCGTGTCACTTAGATGCTACTTATTTACAAAAAAAAAACAAAATTTACTCATCAGTATGTACAATAATACTTTCACCACCTGTTTAACTTTTTGGTTATTTTTACCGTTCTGGTATCTGTGTTTAAGGTCTACAAAAAATGTTAATACATGACTCAATTAAACTGACAGTACTACACTGTACAGGTGTTAAAAAAATTAGGATATTGGAGCTACACTACTCTTAATAACCATGCTGTTCAAGCCTTTTAATATACAGCATTGTTTTTTGAAATTTCAGTCCTTTTAAATTCTGATCAGCTTTTCACACAAAAAAGTTTGAGCTGTACAAAATGTTGTTCAATTTAATTGTGAAATTTTAGCATATTTATAAAATATGAAATTATGGGGCCCAAGAGACAAGTTAGAATTTATGAATGTTTCAAACTTCGCTACTCCCAATGCATTATAAATATTGAAAGGTTAAAAGTACAATTAACCCTCTGTTGGGTGCATAATGGAAGTTACCACTGGGTCATCAGTTTTTTTTTGTTTTTAATATCTGTTTTGTTGGCATCCAGGACTTTGTTGCTGGTTACATAAATATTTATCAGTCTATCTAAAATTTACCCTGGATAATCCTCTAGATTATCTTTCGATGAACATTAGCAACAAAAATTCATTTGATCAGGAGGCCGGCCTTAATGTAATACACACATGTTGTACTGACTGATATTTTGGGCCCTAGTTTTTTATGGTTGGAATAAAATTTCTTCATATTATTTTTAAGGTAACTACTAATTTTAAGATACATACTATGGTTAAAAAAGCAATAAATTTGTTAAATTTAATTTAACATTGTATATTTTTCAAACATAACTCCACCTTCATATTTTCTTTATAGGTTTAGTTTATCTTTTAATTATTTGACATTAATTGGATTCAAAAACTGTATGATTATGTTTCGTACGATTACAAATACTTTTCATGTTCCTGAAACTTATTTTCTTCTAAAGTAAATATACTGTTTTTCTGTACCTGGAGGTAATTTTAGTGAGTACCCTTTTAAGTTTTAAAATAAGAGTTGGTAATAAATAAACCCTGAATGTTGTTTGGTTGTGCAGGCAGTGAAGAAAAAGACGTAGCAAGTCAGCAGAGAAGTGACCACAGCTTTTACAGCGCCTACAAGGAGCTAGTCAGAGCCAGAGAGTCTCCCTCCATCTTGTATGGCTCTCTGGACCTGCACGTCTTCAATGGCTCCTCAGTCTTCGCTTACACCAGGTACCCAAATGCACGCTATACTGTGTTGTTAATGTTTTCATTAGTTTTATGTGTGTATGGTTTGCAAGCCCGGAATTTTAAGTTCAAGCCGAGTCAAGGTTTTCAAACTGAGTTTTTTTTTTCAGAAAATTCCGTCTTCAAATTGTCCTCTTGAAATTTTTAAAGCGTAAATAAGTATAGTGTAATATTACACCAGAGTCCCGGTAATCCTAGGTCCGGTTTTTCCCAACTAACATGATTGGAGAAAAGCTCAAGTTGAACATGAGTTTAAATTAAAAACAATCTCAACTAAAACAATTTAATCAACAACACAGTATCACTAATTATATATTAATACATACCAAATGTTAATTAAATACAATAACTTACTTTTGGAATATAAGCATTTAGTTATCGTCTATTGACGTAACAAAGAAATCCTGTTAGCCAATGCAAAGTTGTGTCATCATCTTATAAACATCAAACATTTGGATGTAGCAGTAGAGTTTTGCTCAAGATAGCTTAGGCTTATGTCTAGTTACACTCATAGTACATCACAATAGACTCGATTCTCACGATTCTTTTTATCATCACTTTTTGGCAAAGTAGGTTTTGAATATTTGAGTTCATCTCCAGCAATGATTGTGATCCCGTAAAAAGTAGGCCTACAGATTCCAATCTTTTGTCATTGTTCGTTTTTATAAGTAAACGTATGAGTTGTGTTTTATATTTCTAATGACAAGAACATAACAGTCACTGCAGGAACACTTGATGCCCTTTCAGACAAAACATGTAGTGGACAAACATGCACTAAATACACATTTGGTCTAAAATAATGGATTTTATTAGTACTTTTAATGCAACTTTACACTGCATTTCTGGATAGTCTGAACATCTTGATAATCCAAACAGGGTTCAAACCCAATGAGATCGGATTACCGGGAATCTGGTATACCAATAATTCATTGATTGGCTAATTAATTAATAATAAGCTTATTTTTTGTATATGCAAGCTAAAATATTTTAGTACTCATCAAAATCTTTGGATTGATCCCGGTTAGGTTGATCAAGGTTAGGCCTATAAAGTGAAAATTTAATTTCAACGTTTGAAAAATTCAATTTAAACAAAATTGATGAAAGCATGCTATATAATCAAGAAATTGGACATAATTAATAAAAACCTTAATAGACAGAACAACAAAATTAAAATTCATACCTGTTATACTGAATTTAAAAAACCAAGTTTTCAGATCCACAGCATCAAATCAACAAAACAATGGTTGTATTGAGTACATGGCCCATCCACTGTGAAACAGGGAAGCATAGCATTGCCTTAGCCAGAAACCAGCATCAATGTTCTTCAATCTTTAGAGGAAAAATATTCCTCCATTTGATATCTTTAATCTAATAATATTTATTTGAAAGTTGAATCTTGCTTATGATTCTTCTACAACAGACACACTGACACACAGTTTGATATTGTCTTGTTAGTTCTAATCAACTACTGCTTTGTTGTAACATTGTATGAGATTTCAATAAATCCTATTGGTTGCTGTGGTAATGCTAGTGACCCTGACGCTTCTCACTCTTCTCCAGCTCACACTTGCTTGTGTCATGTCTAGGCAGTCTACAGTTTAAATGTGCATATGTAGTTATTTACTTTGGGTCCATTCTAAAATGTTTATGTTCTTGTATAGTGAATAAAGGTGTATACAGCAAATATTCTCTCCGGACTTGTGTGCCAGTTACTCCTCTTCTTGTATAGAAAATATGCGCAGCAAAAACTAATGTGTCATTGAAAAATCTTAAGTTATTTGACATGATCCAAAATATTTCCGGAAAACCTTTTTAAAAATATACAATTATAAATTATTGTAGAAAATTTAGTGGGGATTCTTTCAAGATCTCATTCAGCCATGCGCAATTAATGGAAACAGAGATTGGCCTTTTCAGTATAACCTTATAACAGTATAAACACTCAAGACAAAGGATAATATAGGAGAAAGCTCCAGGGTGAATTTTGGGTTATCATTTCATGATCATAAAAAGTTTATATGTTTACACCTGTGTTGAACGGTTAACATAAACTGCTATATTTTTCTTTGCAGAATAAAAAGTGGAAATCCTGGTTACCTGGTTGTGTTCAATACTGGGGCGGAGGAGACGGAGGTGGATGTACGTGAAATGGCCAGTGTGCCTGATGAGCTCACCTTACTGCTTACATCGGATGCGAGCCCAATGGCAGACAAGTAAGTTTTGTAGCGGCATTAGTCACATGGGCTGGCCAGAGGTATAACCAAGATTGCTGGTCACTGATTTCAAATCAGACATGTTTCCCAAGTAGGCCAGCAAGTGCCCCAGAGCTACGTTGTCAGTTGTTGTTAAAGTGTGGCATTATATTTATTTACCAAAATTATGTATTATTTCTATGCCTAAAATCATTAATTTTACATAACATTTTTTTGTAAAATTTGTTCTTGAATTAACTTTAATATATTTTATATAACTGGCCTTCAAACTTATCTTTGGATTTTAGTGGTTACTACATGTAATATGATCCAAATAAAATTTATCTTGAAGCCAATTTGTATTTCTTTTTTAAAATCATATAAATATTAGTTATTTGTTAAATAAATTTAGTTTATTTTCTTTTTTCAATATCAAGCCCACAATGGATAAAATGTGTCTCAAAAACATACAACAGTAATCAATTTGATAAATATCATTGAAATTTGAAATCCACATGGCAATTACGGCGAGTAGTATGTTACTGTTCATCTATGATACTGTATTATTATTGGTATCATGATCCTGGGTTATGTCATTAAGAATGGTATACCAAAATATATAATGACCATATTTGATGTAAACCTTTTTGGTTCTACTGACAGTAGAAGTATTTGTGCAGTTTCTTTGTTATTACTTTTTATTTAATTAACAAATGTATGTGTTACTTTCAGGACCAAAGTCGAGAGCAATGAAGTATCCTTGCCAGGTCGAGCTGTTGCTGTTTTCAGCTTTGTACCCAAGGCTAAAGAATAAACTGTCTTTGACTTAACCTTTCATTTCTTTTTATCATAGAACATAGTCGTTAATGTGCATAACCATTTTTTTACTTTTTTCTTTCTTACATTGTGACTATTTAGTCTAACGTATTATTTTGGTATTAAAAGCTTGCAACTTAACTGAAGCCTGTATTATTTTAATCCTTTGTCTTTGAACTATTCTAGTTCCTTATACACACTTAAATATATATTTGGTTAAAACCCTGTGGCACAAAGCCCTTGGGTTCTGTACATCTGAGCGGTGAAGTATTGATATAGGAGGAAAATACTAATAAACAAAATGGACGGACACGTACTTTCTCCTTAAGAAATTATAAAACTATATACCTTAAGAAAAAATACGTAATTATAACATACCTACCAATTTTGGATCATGTGGGGTCACTTTTGAACAGACATTTTTACAAACATGCGGGTAGATCATATTATTTAGTATTAAATGCACTATAAATACTAAATTTAAAACAAAAATTAACCTTTTTAGAAATTAACCTTATTTTTAATGTTTTTTAAGGAACTACCGTAGACTTTTAGTAAACTTAAAAACAACTTTTAAAAAAAAGAAAAAATACCAAACTGGTCTAATAAATGGTCTTTGTGAATAAAGACCATAAATCACATGATCAGGTCATTAGAGATCGGATTTATAACTATCCAAAATTAGAAATATCACTAAAAGGAGTTATTCTTTTAACAAATAAAAAAAAAAGTTTTTCAATATGTCATTTAAATAAAATATTAACTTCCAGTTAATATAAATAAAATCAATTACTTTATTGTCACAATAAGGTTTTACAGAGTCTAGCATAGCTATAAAACAGGTGACATTGTCATATTGACATATAATAATAAAAATTTAGATATAATAATTTATAAAGTTAACTAGCTTAACCCATTGTGCTCGGATAGAGTATTTATAACCTGTGCACTCACATGTCCAGCTGTATAGGCCATCACCATTTTCTTGCCAAATCGAATTAATTTTCATTTGAGCTGTCCTCGCCGCACGAATGGCCAGTGGTACTGGACAAGATTAAATCTGAGTTGCGGTTGGAAGGCCAGCAGTACTGGCCACTAAATATCATCTGTTTTATTTTTTGGGATATTATGTGCTAGGTTTGCGATATGCTGCTAATATATGATATCTGTTAAATGATATATTTCGGGAAACTAATGAACTAGCGAATCAGCATGAATTCCCGCTTCTAAAACTATACATGTGTTGGAAATTAAGGTTATGCTTAGTATGTTGTTCTGCTGTTGCGTTTACTGAGAAGTGGTGATATTTAATGCTAATAACAGCTGGTTTTTTGTAAATAACTGTACATATTATTAATAATTCATTATGTATTTTAGTAGTAACCACAGTAGATAATAAACGTAAATATAGCAATAAATGATTATTTAAATTCAGATGACTTGAGGCAATTATTGGAGGATTAAGATGAAAATGATTTGTCATATTATTTAATTGTGAAATATATAATGTTGTATTGGCATTATTCGTTAACAATGGCTTTTAATTGTCCTTATAAACATTGTTGTAAACAAACCAGGTTTGACACAAAAATGATTTCGAGCTGGTGGGAAAGGTTGATCATGGCTGCAGAGCTGACAAGGATTGTAGCGTGGCCAGTACTGCTGGCCACCCGAGCGGCGAGTTTAACATCACAGGAAATGATTCCGAGCTGTTTGCAGAGTTGGATCGGAGTGTAAAAATTCTTTCAGCTTACTTTTAAACCTATGGATGTTAGATCAGTTTCAATTCTGCGATAGTTTGCTATATAATTAATTTAAAACACATATATTGGGGAAGCCTTTCAAAGAGATTAAGCCGATGTCTAGGATATTGAAAATCATTTTTAAATCTAGTGCAATAGGGATGAATATGTTGTTGAGAAAAAAGGTAGAAAATTTGTTCTTAAAAAAGAAAACTTTAAAGATGTATGATACAATTAGATTATGGGCAGGGCAAAGTCCAAAGCTGCAAATCACAAAAAATGGGATTGCAAGATGAAAAAGTCATAATCTTTAAATATATTTTTGGACACACTGACAAAGCACTTGAAGTTATTACCCAAAACTCAATACCATATTGAAGATAGAAAAAATAGAGCATAATAAATCATTAATCTTGTCTTAAAATCAACAACCTCTCAATACAAATACAAATGCTTTATTGCCATTGACCACAGTACAGTGAAATAGGCATAGTCACAATTCAGTTGTAAAGAAATTTGCAATTAAAAATCTTAAATTATTACAGTAGTCTATAAAAACTAATTATACCAAATATTTTATACAAAAAGATAGTGTATTCACGAAATTGACTTGTCCTATTGCAATGCATTTTGCCTAACGGAATAAAGAATTGTCTATTGTCAAAAGGAAATCTAAATTAAAAACTAAATTAAATTATTTAATAAATTGAGGTGTTGAGCCTCTTAAGATGGAACTAATTAATGTTAATTATTCTTATGATGAAACTAATGTGTAATCATCAGATTGGATTCTTATCAATTTCTATTCCCAAAGGTTTTGTGCTTTCTACGAATAACATTTTTCTCCCATCAAAATTTCAGCTGCCAGTCATCCTTATTCTGAATTGTTGAAAATTTCATTAAGAGAGCCTTAGAACTATTTAATTTTAAACGATTTACACTAAACCATTCAGAAAATTGAAAAAGAGATTGATTAAAAAGCTGTCTAAGTTCCACAGGATGTTATGGCTGATGTGTCATCTGCATATAATACCACATCTATGAAAATATTTTTTGGGACATCATTGATATAAACTAGAAATTAAAAGGGTCCTAAAATTGATCCCTGAGCAACACCACAACTTTACTCTTTGCCAAGGTGAAAAAATTTAAGATTTTCCTTTATGATTGTTTTGCGTTAAAATCTATTTGATAAGTAAGATTTAACCCAAGCCAGAGCAGAACTAGAAAAATTGTAGAACCTAAGTTTCTGTAAAAGAATATCTCTAAAGGATATACTCCTTTCTATGAAAACCCATTATAAATATACTACTCTTATTACTAAATGTTTTCCAATTTCAACCTTAAGGGAAAAAAAGAAACATTGAGCAAAACAGGACCGTGGTTCGATCCCAGACTGGGTTCAGCTCATAGTTCCTATAAGACAATGGGGCGAATGCACTTTTAAGTTATTGATGGTCCTGTGTCAAATGGAATGGTGTCAATAGATTTGATAGTCTGCTCATTTTTTAACAATTTGCACATGTCAGATCAAATTGTTTTTACTGACTGTCAGTTATTATTCAATAGTTACAATACATAAAGCCATAATGTAAAGACATTAGAATAGGTATATTAGTTTAAATGTGGAAGATTTATTAAATTTGGCTTCATGGTTAGCAAGGAATAAATCAATAACTGAATAAAATATCCCATAGCAGAATCCTGCATATAAGAGAATTTCCACTGATTTAAGAAAACCAAAGCGTACTTTATTGGCATAAAGGAAGAGATTTTGTAGGGGGAGGTTGTACTCCAAAATGGGGTTTTACAAGGGCTAATTTATACAAAAATAAATTGCTATTTAAAGCACTTGTTAAAACAGCTCAAAAACAATTTAGTATTTTGATTCTTCCCCCTGAGTCAAGTGGTTAATGATTATATAAACTGATAAATTGTCTTTTAAAGGTAGACAAAAAAATATTGAGAAAAGTTAAAAGTTGATATCTCTCTTATTATATAAATAACTCTTATTAAACTTCATATACATCTTCATACTAGAATAATTGAACTAAATTCAAACCTACTTATTACCATAGGTAATAAAGGTAATAAGGGTCTTTAATACCATAGGTATTAAAGATAAGGAATTGATATAAATTCCTCAATTTATGCCATTATTAAGCTTGCAATCCAATTTGAGGTTTTTTTTATTAAGGGGGAATGCTAATGCAAGAGCGCATATGGGAACAGTGTGGGACTCCCACCCACCAAACCACCTATGGGCCGCGGGAAACCAGGCTGGAACCCTTATCGGATGACTTCATACCTGGACCGCGTGCCTTGTATCCTAATGGATCATGAACCTATTTTCAGGGCTAGATATCACCTGGGCATCCCTCCTGCTCTCTCTTGATGCGGAGAACAAGATGAACGTAGGAGACAACTGCCCCGCACTAATCCTCGCCTAGGAGCATTACCTCTACAATAGTGTCTTCAGTTATAATCCCACTGCAGAGGAAAGCTGCCGCCTTTCTTTTACAAAACACACACACTCGAAAAAAGTGTTAAGACTCAAAAATCCCTCTTCAGGCAGAACGAACACCAGGGTGTCTCCAACTTTCCCATCTAATGGAAATATTTCCTGAGGTAGCTATGACTCGTCAGAAGCTGACAGATAGAAGTCAATCTTCCTGTGGCCATAAGCCAACCACGTGATGAGAGATTCGTCCAACGCCCCACCACGTCACTATCCCAACGATCCTGCCAGGCTTGAGTTTCTACTCTAGCAGCTGCAGCAGCCTACTCCCTGTCAATTTTATTTCCGGAGCAAAGCGGAAGATAGTTTGTCTCTTAATAGCGAGCAAGTCTAGGGGAATAACTCCAGCCACAACCATTATCGCCGAACCAGACACAGTGGAATAAGCACAGGGAACCCTGAGTGCAATCCTACGCTAAACCGAGAGAATCCTCTTGCCTTATTTATTGACTTTCATGGCACCTGTCCAAACTTCTGAACCATGTAGCTTGAGGTTAGTTGTGGCAGAGACAACTGGAGTCATTCCTCTCTGGTTTTGGTCAACATTACGAGCTAGAATTGTTACGAAATTGAAGGAAATCGAGCCCTAGGATTAGGAGATAAAAATTAAACGATCTTAGAAGCAATATGGTTACCATTTCTTGCCTTCACTCACCTGGCTTACCGTTGTGGGAGTGAGCTCTCACAAAACCTCATATAATGGACATATTCATTCTCTATTGTACATATATACCCGAATTATACATATATAGGTATATGCCACAGCTACGTGTATGGCCGGCCTTAGTACGGCTGGACACAGCCATTGTCACTTTGTGACAGTTAATGGGAGAAAAAAATTCAGCACTGCCCCAAACCTAACCTTATCGTTTTGTAGCAATGTTGAATGATGTGTAATGCAAATGTTTGTGTTATTTATCATTATAAAAAATACAGTCTGATGGGATATTTTTCAAGCTGATTTAAAACATTTGATGATGTCCTCAGTTCCAGTCCCTACTAAACCCCCTCGGGGAGTGAAAAACCCCAAGGAAACGGTAATGTTTTTATAACCTAGTTTTATTTACCTAACTTAAAGCTTTTTATTTACGTTATATTATAGTTATCAGTAATCTCTACTGTTAGAATAACCAATTATCACCCTTTCATGGTCCCTCACAAACTATTGTCCTGTAATGGGATTAATCCCCACCCACCTTAATAGGGCATACCTATGGGATGGTTGTTTTATGTTGTATACCAGCCTATTACTAATTAATTGAATGATTTTTATATTAAAACAAGCAGTGAACATGCTACCTACTACTCTGCTACTGGTGGTTAGTTTAAAGTCCCTTTATTGGGAATAAGTGTCATGCATCATATAAAAAGAAGAAATAGAAGGACATAACCTTCTTTAATCTTCCAGAATCTGTAACCTTTTGACTATCCCAAAGGAGACTCCACCTTGACATAATTCCCTAATAGGTTCTTCCGATGTTCATAAGTTAGAGGGGGGCGTTTAGTGAGCGCGAGTCCCCGGGAAGTGTGCTGTTTTCCCTCCCTGATGATTCATATTATTCCCCCTTAAAATAAACTACAGTGGAACTTGGATAATTCGAACTTCTGTAATTCGAAAACTTCTTTAATTCGAAATTTTGTCTTGGTCCCTAGAATTTTGTACAAAAACAATGTTAAAATATCTTGGTTAATTCGAATAATATTTTGGATAATTCGAAGTTTTTACAGCGGAAATCTATAGTGTGTGTATAAGTGAAATAGACATTGTGTGCGATTTTCCAGGAAACGACGTTCGGGCTTCCTGTCCTCAGACTATTTTTAGCTAGATCAACGTGCCCACCCCACTCGCTAGTCCACTACTGCTCATAAATCACAACATTGACATCTGTGTGTATCATCGGTGGTGGTTTGTTCCGATATTCGTCGTCTGCTTTCATGTTAACACGTCGTGTGTATGATGGCTTCGTCAAAGCTACCTCGTCGAACCTACAAATCTCTGACGTTGCAAGAATAAATAGCGGCGATCAAGGAGGTAGGGAAGGGATTTGAAAAAGTTTGTAATACAGTAGCTAGTTTCGGGATCCCTCCAAACACATTATTGACATTTAACAAAAATTAGGATTTTTAATCAATAATATCTTCATCTTCATCATCCTAACTTTTTTAATGTACAATGTTAAAACCTGATGTTTGATTGTTTATTTCAACCACTTGCATAAACTTTTCTAATTCGAATTTTTGGATAATTCGAATTTTTTTCTGGTCCCTTGAGGTTCGAATTATCCAAGTTCTACTGTACTATTATTATTTTTTTACGTTATATTATTATTAGGAGGATAATGAAATCAATTTTTTTCATCAGAGTTGTACAAAGCTAAATTGGTTGTCCTACATTGCACTTCTGCCTTCAATAATTTTATACTGGCTATCAGGAATAAAAAGCTGATGCATACATAAAGCCCCCTTTCTTTGGTAGGTCTAGGGAAAAGATAAGTTTAAGGATGGTTGAAGTAGATGAGAGGGAAAGGTGTTTTAAACTTAAATGTATTTAAAAAAAAACTTTTTATTCCAGAGTGGGAATTTTCTGATGACTGTCATCAGAACCCTTTCCACAAGTGAATCAAATGAACAGAGAGATCGGGAAAAAGCAAAGCTGGAAAAGGACTATCAGAAATGTGACAAGGAATTGGATGAGCTAATTTCACAACACGATGGGGATCTTGCCCAAGTTATGCAGGTAATAGCGTATGAACTAGTTTGTACATTCGCCTTACTCTTAGTTCTATATTTCATAGTAAGGCAGCCTTGATAAAATTGGGTATTTTAAAATGTTATTTGACATTATAAGTAGGCCTACTGACTGAAATATGAGTGTCAATAAATTTAACGTTTTTCAGTACACATAAGATAGGGATTTTTATCGTCTCTTTATTGACATAAAACTTCATTAATGGTTCATTGGTTAATGGTTCATTGTCACATACTTATTTGAATTTTAAAACTGAAAATTATTAGGTTGCAGTTTCTTTTTTCTGTCATCAATCCAAACAATTGTCTGTAAATGACTTCTTTCCTATTTGTTTTAAAACTTGAAACTAGTAACCTGTTGATAAAAGTTTGGTTTGATGGCAAAAATATTGTAGGGTGTACCTAACCCTTTATAATTTTAGATCCATTCAATCCAGAAGGATAATCAATAAATGTACAACTGCCTTTGATCCTTAAAAAATAGATAGATTTAATGTTTCCTCATTATGATTAATATGTGATGGAAAAACATAAATTCATTCAGTCTTTCAAATTGTGTGCTGTAGTGATTCAGTGGAACCAACACAAAATAAATAAAAATGGTATCGTCAGTTACCTTAGTCTATTTTAGATTCTATTAGAGTCTATTAAAGATATCCCACTGCTAAAATTTTTTTTTCTCAAAACTTAACATGATTTTAGCAAAACTAGATTCATTCACATGTATGTATAAAAACCAAGCTGGAGAGGAGGAACAGAGAAGTATTTGTTTTCAGTCAGTAATAAGAAAATTTAAAACACTAGTCTTTAACAGGTAGCACAGCAAACATTAGTATTGAGTGTTTCCTGAACACTTTGGAAAAAACTTTTGCTTAATCCAACACTTATAACTGACCTTAAGAGCATGTGAAAGAACCTGCTGCTTAAGATTTTTTTTCTTCTTCCAAAAATTTAGAAATTCATCTTTGGAGATCATAATACCTTTAAGTATATGACAATGACAAAGCTTAGCTGCTGCATAATACATAATTAATTTCCTTGGCAAATTTTAGCGAGAGTCTGAAACAAGGATGATATTATACATACATATTATCGTACAGGTTTTAGTTTTTGAGCCTTTTTTAGTTTGTCGTTTTTGGTCATCCTTGAATGAAATGTTCAATTTTAGTTTCAAATTTGAGAGTTATACTGTATACTTATTTAAAGTATTTAAATTTTGTCTAACGCTTAAATTTTTCCCAAAAGACATTTGGAAGAGTGTCATTAATGGTCAACACATCGCGAGAGAGAATTTGCAGTGTAAAGGAGAACCTTCTTGCTTGTAAAACTCTTCTTAGCTGTCGAAGAGATGAACTAAAAAAACTGTGGCAAGAGGGCATCGAACATAAGCATACACTGCAGTTGCTCGAGGAAATGTATGTAAAACATGTTTATAATTCCTAGTATTTTACGTATACAGAAAAATCTCAATAACTTGACACTTGTTGAACTCAGAGGTCGAGTTAACGAGAACATTGCAATTTTCCATGAGTTTATTAATTAATACGGTACATAAAAGACTTGAGTTTCACATATAAATTTATTCAAGCACAGTAAATGAGTATTGTTACTGGTACATAGCTTATTGAGTAAACAGCCTTTGAAGATGTCAAATATACAACAATCAAAAGTAAATGTTCAGAAAAAAATGCTTAATTTTGATAATTGTATGTCTTTCAATAATTCATTATTCTTCTGTGAATAAGTAAACAATATTGAGCTACCCCAACCCCAACAACGCCTAGGTCTTTGATCTTGAAGTAGTCTAAAGGTACGCAAAAGATTGACTTTACATCTCGGCTCGTTTCAGCCGTTCCACGACCTTGAAAAGTCGAACACACTAGTACTGTAAGATTGGTTTAAATTTCAAACATTGACTGTCGAGCTACATGGACTGTCGAGTTATTCAGTGTTGAGTTAGTGAGGTTTTACTGTACTTATGTTTTAATACTTAATATTTTGGATGATATTATTGTATATCTGGCTCCTAAAGTTGATCATGTTTGTTTTCAATATTTCTTTTAGTTAATACATACTCTGATTTTCATGCACAGAATTTGAATTTAGTAGGTTGTATGTATGAATAATGTGAAGATTTTAATGTGTTTTTGACTTCTTAAATGTTTATAGTGTCCTGAAGATGATCCTCTTTTTAACTGCATTTCTCAACATTCATTAGTATCACTTCTCACCTTGGGATAAAATAACTCTTGTCATAATAATCTCTTGTGTTATGGCCTTGGAGTTATATGGACACGCTCAGTGTCTGCCTCTATTTTAATATTGAATCATATGATTTTTACTATTGTGTTGTTGTCATTTGTTTTATAGTAATGTTCAAATGTATATATTAGATTAGATAATTGAAATGGCGACCAAGGTAGGTATTTTAAGCCAATTATGAATGAGGATTGAGTGTAAGATGATCCTGGCGCGATCTTGTAGTCTTGTTACTGACTAAGGCTGACACGTTCCTTAGACAGGACTGTAAGTTAATAGCCCAACAGCCGATGGCAAAGGTTAGCAAGTTATTTTATATTGTGCGTATTCATATTTTTATGGCTCCTTGAACAAAGTAAAAAAGTATATCTTGTATAATCAATAAACAAAAGCAATATAAGAATTGAAACATAGAATAAAAAAAAAATGAATTCAGTTTTATTTGTATTGTTAGCCTACTTATAGGCTGTAAGTAAACTACTGCTTAGACATACTTTTACTGCCTAGATTTTTTCAGTGATTATTACTTCACTACGTGGGTCATCTTAAGGATTTGAATAATCAATAACAATTAAGGAAAAGTTATTCTATTCAGTTGTTTAAATACATTAAAATATATTGTGATTGAACAATTGGTTTTGCAGAAGCCAGCTGACAGAGGTTCCATCAAAACTGTCTGCTCATCTAAACAAAAAACACTACCTTCATGCCACTCAGGTATATGTAAATGCTAATTACTTTCATGTACATTAGAACATCTCAGTAACAAAGCTAATTTGTGATAGTAGGCCTTAATCACTTTTTTAAATGTTTCTTATAAACATTATTTTAACGGAAGAACTACACTAAAATTTGATTTTTTAATAAAATTTGAAGAATTTATGTGACTTGGTTATACATTTATTAACCATTCAAAGCAGAACATTTTACTTTTGAAACACATGTTTTTCTTTATGGTGAGGTGGAAATTATGATAAAAAATTATTAGGGTACTCTCACCTTGTTTTGTAGTTTTTTTCAACGGGGATTGTCACTAAAAAATACCTAAAGCATCCCAGGAATCTTCCTACGTTTCGCAGGACCTAAAGAAACACCCTGCTTCCTCAGGGAGTAGGTCCTCTTGTTACAGGCGCCTCTCACACACTCAAGCTGAACGCCGAACCACACTCCTACTTCGAAATAGTTTGATAAACTGCTGAGGGATAGCAGCATGTAACGGGTTAACATTTATTTATTTATTTATTTTCAAATGCAACAATACAGACATAAGTCCAATTACATTGCAGCAATAATATAATTACAAATACAAAATGAATATGAAATACAAAAGTAGCATACTACGTCCACTGACGCCAACCGACATCTCGCCGATCGCGCGTGACTTGTATGTTGAACCGCACTGTAGACTGCATTTGGCTTGCGTACGGTGTACATGAAACCACATTGAAGGCTTAAACATTTTTTAAACCTAAGAACCACACTAAAATTTGATTCTACATTTTGCAATTTAGAACAGCAGAAGTTTGACTCACATAACATGTTGTACAGGTGCTAGTCTCAGCCTTGGCCCTTGGCGGCTCTACACTAGAAGACGTTGAGGCTCTCCGAGAACTTCGTACTCAGTTAGAAGCTAGCAAACAGGTACCATTGTAACTTATTTATGTTGAAAACATTTACTCTTTTTTTGAAATTGAAAATTATTGTATGTCCGGCCTATAACCTTAGCCATAAAAAATTATCATTAGTTTGAAAACTGCTGTACTATCAATTATCGGGTCTGGTTTATATCCTGAAGTAGCAAATTACTTTTTATTGGTATTGCCCTCCTATCTTTGCAAAAATAAGTTCTACACTCAGATCTGTGGCGGTCCATGCTTATGTGGGAAGGCAGATAGTATAGGTAATTTGATAAGAGACCGGCACCCTCCTTAATAAACGGTTTCAGTGAACTTCACATACTTTATCCTCCAAGGATAACACTTGCAAACTTGCATGGCCTTTTTAACTAGATAAACTTTGATGAAGCTTAGTTGGTAACATCTCAAATAATTCATTATCAAAATTCTTTTGAGCACGATTGCCATTTAAATATTACTGTTTGAAATCGGTGAAGTCACGGTTTTTAGTAATATTTTTATATTTTCAAAATACATGTTTGTTGATGAGGTATATTCCATATTATCTGTTTTATTGGTCACTCTCACCTATTTTTATTTTTGTGGCTGGATTTCGTCAGTAACAAACAACATACACAGTAACACACAAAAAATTGATCCAGCCTAACTGTGCTAGGCGTTCAGCCTGCGTGTGGGAACAAAGTTTTTAAAACCCTAAAGACGCGGGACGTTAATGTTTCAGTCCCGCGAAATATCAAACTATGGTGACTGGATCGATTTTTTGTGTGTTTTGAGTATGTTGTGTGTTACTGACGAGATCCAGCCACAAAAATAAAAATAGAGTCTGCCCAATAAAACAGAAAATATTTTTTTTAATTTCTTGATTTAATCTTTTTTATAACTTTGTATGTTAAGTTACCATATAGTTTTTTTTCAGCAATTGTATGTAAAGCTCCTGGAAGAACTAACAAGACACATTTATGTGGAATCAACCCAAGATGTGCTTACGTCTCGGCTGTTTCGTCAGGGCTCAATGAGAGACCGAGACACAACCCCAAGTCCATTCGATAGATCGAGAAGGGAACTGACTCCAGGTGCTATCAATCTAAGGGAGTCTTTTAGATCGAAGAAACGATTAGACTTTTCCAATTGTGTAAAGTGAGTAAATATATATATATATTTTTAATCAAGCTACTTTCAGAACACTGACCGGTTATTTTTTAAAGTTCAGTTATGAGGCAGCATGAATGATATGATTTTGAGAAAAATTGTTGGCAATTATTTTTATGGGGGAACCTATTTTAGTGCAATTTAGTTCTAAACAGAGTGAAAATTTTGTCTGCTTTAAACATTTTATTCGAAATGTTTTATATGAGGCTTGTCGGTAAAATAACTTTCCCAATGTGATTACTAGGCAAAGGGCATTGCTCCGTGAACTCTGGCAATACCGCAGTGTTGGTTACTTCCCCCACTACCAATCCCTGTATTGTGGGCATCTCTGTGATACTCAGTGCTGACCAGACACTACAATCTCCATCACTGCCAAATGTGAACTACACGCTGTGTTTTGATTTTTGAATGCCAAAATGTTGGAATTTGTGAACATTAATTGTAAGTTGTGTAATAACTTACTGATAAAACTGTATCGGTATCAAAAAAGTCTGCTTGTGGTAAAGAGCATTCAAAAATGGGCGAACAGACATTGACAATGAACAGCAAAGTGAGAGACCGTCGCTTCCCAATGACACCGTGGCAATACGCTTCCCGTGCCATGCTTGTTTGGAATTAAGCAAATTTTTCTTCAAGATCAGACAGTCATGATCTTGCCTAATGTGTTCCAGAGGCGAGCGCTGATTCCAATACAAAATTATGACAGAAAACATGGCTACAGTAAGGTGTACGGGCGAAGGGTACGCTTACGCTTACAACGCTTACAACGCTTACTCATATACTGCAACACATGGACAGTTCCCGATGTCATCGGAAAAAAACGGTCTCCCGCTTCAATATTTATCATGAATGACTGTTTGCCCATTGTTGAATACTCTACACCACAAGCAGACTTTTTGGACACTCACACAGTTTTCTCCATAGATTACACAAAACTCCCGATGAATGTTTACAGGTTCCAAACTTTTTCACATTCAAAAATCAGGGTACAGTTTCTTATCTGTGCTACCTTACTATCAAATTATAAATCGATATATCGTTAAATGAAACAATCGACATATGAATTAATTGATATAACAATAATAATTGTTTATTTACATTTTTGAACTTAAATAAAAATGGAATTCAATTTTGATCACGAATCTGATTTTGTGAATTTCAGTTATTTATGTAAAATTGTATTTAATTCAATGGAAAAATGTGTGAAATTTCTTCAAGGCAAGGAATTAATAACTATAGTAGAACCTCTCAAACTCAACACAATGTGGACTTAAAGGTTGTCGAGTTTTAGGGAACTTATATATATAAATAAGGGTTGAAAAAACATTTATTTAGAGTAGTAAAACACGTTCACTGCTCAAATTCATGCAATAGTCAGTGGTATAGACCTATGCTAAGTTTTTGTACGTTTTTACTCACCATTTGATGTCTTTTGACGGAAAAAAACTATCAGGACCCAAAAATCAGCATTTACAGCCATTTTTTTTTCGGCAACAACCGTTGCCATTCGCACCTGAGGGCATTCTTTTACCAATCCGCACACGTTTTTTGTTCTAATATTTTTCAAAAACTCAGTGTTATAAGTCAAAAACACATTTGTTTTATTTTAAATTATAAAAATACTACAATAACATAAAAATATACTATTTACAACCCCACCAGCCCACCCTGATATGATACGTTTACTTGTGCTAGTCATCAAAAGGCTTAAGCGTGATACACAATCCCGGCTATTTCTCACAATTGGAGCAATGCCAAACGATGGATATTTCTCTTGCTGTATTCGCGGAATCTTTTATTTTTTACCATTTTGCCGCAACTTGTCTTATTGATGATTCAATAAAACAAACACAGTAACAGTATTTACTATTTACAAATACACATTGTTTAGATAAACATATATTTTCATAAAAAATGTGAATCAAAAACTGACACCGCCAAAAATAAAAGAAATGTACTTCGCCATAAGCGCAATAACAAACACAGGCACCGGAAAAATGCTAGCAGCTCACTGATGTCTTAAGCAACAATGGAATGGTGGCAGCGATCGTTGTCGCGCGCACCTTGGGAGGGCCTGGCGCGGCAGGGATCATTGCCGCCCACAGCGAACATGTTAAAATGGTACATTTATTGATTTGCACACACAGTTTAGGAATTAGTTGGAGTTCTGTCCAGTGAATTTTGAAGAAAGATTGGAAAATGACAAGAGTGGTTGCCAAGTTTGTTGCCTTGTTGACCGACCATCAAAAGGAACGTCGAGTGGAATCTTGTCGAGCAATTAAAGAACAACTGCTAATTGATTCAGATTAGTTTCAAAATTCGCTGGACAAAGCTCCAACTAATTCCAGACATCTCTAATAACTCGTCAATTGTCCGTCGTCGGTCTTCATGCACGAGCTCACAAATCTTCTCAACATTTTCGTCAGTTTTGGCAGTCAACGAACATCTTTCACAGGATTTGTCAACAATCGACATGTCGCCATTTTTTGAGAATGTGAAAACCTCTCGTATACTTGAGTTTTACATAAGGCTTTATCTTAGTTTTCAACATAACAATGGTATCTGCAGCACTCTTCCCTAACAAGAAACAAAACTTCAGAGCTGTGCGTTGTTCATTTACATCTGCCATAACAAAAAAAAAAAAAGGAAATGGCGAAACAGGCCATGCCTACAGCAGCATCATTCCGGTTATTTTGGGTACCCCCTCGTAAATAGTAATTTCAAATTTTTAAAAAGTCTAAGAAGAGAAATTTTTTATTTTACTCATTGTTATTGAATAACTTAAAATTATGAATAATACTAACTTATTCATAATGCAAAATTTTTAATTTTGCCATATGTCAACATTTCATCAATTCTCCCACTTATCTTTCATTCATATGTGGCTGAAAATTTGCCTTTTCATATTTTTATTTTAATTTATTCAGTACCTAACTTAAAAAAATATTTTTATTTTACAGAACTGAAAAGTCAAGCCCATCAAAAGTAACAGAAGATGTTAGCCTGCAGAATCCAGAGGAGGATAGTGAACACTTTATGTCCATTCTCGTAGAATGCTTGGGTCTTCTTGGGAAGCTGAATGAAGCCATTGAGGTTAGTATTAAAAATGTTTTCACAATATCTAACATATCCAACATTTTAAATTATATTTCTGCAATTCAATTTATTTTTATAGTGAATTGGCCTTTTTTTCTTTACCCAATATTTTTATGTGTCCATAATTTAATTAGTGTACAATAAAGTCCGGTTTTTCCGGATTAATGTGGCGGGCTCTCGATCCGGATAGATGAAAATTCATATGATCTGAAATAATACTGAAAATATACCATTACAGCTATCCACAGCGTATAGAGAGTTATCAAGAATAGCGCCTGCAATATTAATGTTTCAGACTGCATAACCTCTGTACAACAACATGCCGCAAAATATCACAAGCATTTAATGTGTTAAAAATTTGTTTTTAATTTTAGTTAAAAAGTTATTATTCATTACGAGGGTTGTCCGTAAAGTAAGGTTCCTATTTTAATTTATTCAGTACCTAACTTAAAAAAATATTTTTATTTTACAGAACTGAAAAGTCAAGCCCATCAAAAGTAACAGAAGATGTTAGCTGCAGAATCCAGAGAGGATAGTGAACACTTTATGTCCATTCTCATAGAATGCTTTCTTCTTGGGAAGCTGAATGAAGCCATTGAGGTTAGTATTAAAAATGTTTTCACAATATCTAACATATCCAACATTTTAAATTATATTTCTGCAATTCAATTTATTTTTATAGTGAATTGGCCTTTTTTTTCTTTACCCAATATTTTTATGTGTCCATAATTTAATTAGTGTACAATAAAGTCCGGTTTTTCCGGATTAATGTGGCGGGCTCTCGATCCGGATAGATGAAAATTCATATGATCTGAAATAATACTGAAAATATACCATTACAGCTATCCACAGCGTATAGAGAGTTATCAAGAATAGCGCCTGCAATATTAATGTTTCAGACTGCATAACCTCTGTACAACAACATGCCGCAAAATATCACAAGCATTTAATGTGTTAAAAATTTGTTTTTAATTTTAGTTAAAAAGTTATTATTATTCATTACGAGGGTTGTCCGTAAAGTAAGGTTCCCATAGCGCTGCAGTTGATAAGTAGTGCTGCAACGGGGGTTCGCACGGTTTTGTTGTGTACCTGGGTTCCCCCACTCCAAATCCCCACCGCAAGAAAGTGTCTGCGGCGCTCAGTCTTGGCCTGGCAGCCGTACAAGATGGAGCTCCCCATTGCTTTGCCCGCCCGGTGTGAGCTGCGCTCAGTGATTCGTTTTTTGACTGCCAAAAACCTTCCGCCTGAGGAAATTCATTCCCATCTGTGCGATATATATGGAGAAAAGTGTATGAGCGTACAACGTGCGCAAATGGTGCAGGGACTTCACCGCATGTAAAAATGCATTGACCTCGGTGGCAACTACATAGAAAAATAGGGAAAAGTCTGTACTTTCCGTATATAATGTTTATGCAAATAAACATGTTTTTCCCTGTGAAAAATCACTGGGTATCTTACTTAACGGACAACCCTTGCAGGTAGGAAATAAAACGCTCTAACACGCTTAGTCAAGAGTTGAAGTTTTAGTTAATCAGTGTTTGTGACAGAACTCATTTATTGTAGTGAATATCTGATAAATTTGGTTAATATGGCCTCAAAATGTGGTTTTTGTCAGCAAAATACTCGAAGCAAGCCAAACATAACCTGTAACGAGTGCTCAGTTATTTTAATGAATTAAAAAATAATATCAAATCCATTTAGAAAATAATTCTTAATATATTTTCTAATAATATACGAAAGTGAGGAATTTAAAAAAAATGCAACAAGTAACTTTAACAACTTTTATGTTAGAGTGAAATATTGTTTAAGTGTGTAAGTGTAACTGATCATGGCAAGGGTGTATTGCATTAACTGCATTGAGCAGTTTCGCAGAGAATGATTTACACAACTCGGTGAGTGATGGTGTGATAATGTCCAGAGTCTGAAGGTGGAGATGCACACAGAGCTGCTGCGGCTGGTGGAACGCACCACCAAGTCTCTGGTAGGAAGTGAGGCATCGTCCCCGCTGGTAGAACTGTTGGCGCTCTTGATGGAGCAGTTCCGTGCAGTCACTGCGGCGCATCGTGTGGTGTTGGAGCAGGTTCGGCGCACTGCTGCGACTCACCGAGTCACTGTCAGTCTCTATGACTTGCCCGACGTCTGGGCCAGGATACAGGCTGTGGTGAGTGCCAACTACGCTTTCATGTAGTTTAATCTACTTATGATTTTGTTTTAAAAACTTACAATCAAAACACTATGAAAAAGTTTCCACTTCTTTTACTCATAATTATCAGCTCCCCTTGTTAATATTCTGTTTTGGTGTGTTTTGCTTCTCTTAGCTATACAGGGTGTCTACTAACTACAGTACGACCCCTCATATCTGTCCACCTCGGGACCAAGCCCTTTGCTGGTTAACGATTTTGCCAGAAAAACCAACCTAGTTTTAAAACGATAATTTATACCTAATAGCATTATGCAGTTGATCAATATAGTCACAATGTGGGTTTAAGTCTCTTCTGTGATTGTTATTGGAAAAATACACACGCCTATAATATTAACACAAAGTGTCATCAACCATCTCATAGGAAAGGTTTCTTAAGTATTCTCGCTCGGATAAAACTCGGATTTCCACTCTATCCTTCTACAAAAGTCAATTAAGGTTTTTCGATTTCGATGCCAGTCATTAACAATGATTTTTACCTTATTTAATTCATTACATGTTTTAGCCTTAGATTCGCCTCTACCAATACGTTCAATCGCGTTAAGCTTTTGTTTGACTGACACCACGTTAAGTTTTTGTTTTGATACACTAATTTTTACTTTCTCCCCTTATACATAGTATATGGAGAAAGTATTGTTTTCGTCAAAATTTTCGAATTTGAGTTGAGGGTGGATCTATCCGTTTTGGGGTCCCCTGAATCCAAAAAAGTGGGTTTTGACGTGATGTCTGTCCGTCCGTGTGTCTGTGTGTGTGTGTGTGTGTGTGTGTGTGTCTGGATGTGTACAGTGCCACAGCCTACCCCGTTGGTCCGATTTACATGAAATTTGGCATGTATATAGACACCGTATCTCCAGGCGTTTTTTTTCATTTTTTTGAATTTTTGATTTTTAAGGGTAGTTCAACCCTAAAAACCCTTAAAAAACGTGAAAAATCCAATTTTCTCAAAAACGGCTCTAACGATTTTGATTAAAATTTGATAGTTTATAGTGCACAGAGTACTAAATAATTTGACACCACCCGCATGTCTGTAAAAATTACGGTTCAAAAGTTATGGGCTTTTAAATGTTAAAAAAATCAAATTTTTAAATTTTCAGCGAAAACAATAAAAGTAAAGTATAACTTGACTGATACCATTGAAACCATCCTAAAAAACTAAACAAATTAGTATTTTGAATTATTTGTCTACGACTAACGGTTCCAGAGAAAAGTTAAATTTACTGTCCACCATAAACGCAGTACGTTGTCTGAAAGCGCCCAATGTTATTCTTATGGAGAATATTAAAAAATCAATTTCTTCCTTACTTTCCAACCGTTTTCCATGAAACTTGGTATGAAGTGTAAGGTCAAATCACCGAACAAAACCAGCTCAAAAAAGCTTGGTATTACCGTGGGGGGGGGGGGTTCCTCCCATACAATTTGAACAATAAATTATTAAATAATATTTAGAATAACTTAGTAGAACATAATAGTTTTATTACAGATTTTCTTTTTTAAATTTACTTAAGGGAGAAAGTAAGTGTCAGTCCACTGGTACCGTTTATTTTATATATTACTGTCTTATATTCAGTAAACTGAACGTAAAACAATACTGTAGCACTAAACACAAAACTCTTGACGTAAAGATTGAGGTGGCATGCCCTTAAGCTGACATGAAAAAGTAAACATGACTTAAAAAATAGTCCAGTGTTTATGAGGAAAGAAGTTTTATGAACAATGAATAAAGGTATTTTATTATTTTGTTGTAAAAAATCTTTGCAGTAGGTGAATGCAAAAAATACAGACACTCTCTTCAGCAGAGCTAAAAATAATTTGTGGCTCTTGTTCACAAGAGTGCAACAGTTTAATGTAATCACTGATCACAAAACTCGGTCGAGTAGCGGAAGAAAATGTGTTTGTAAGCCGTGGGAAATACATTTTGATATCTCTTCTAAGAAGCGGATATTTCGAGGATCGGGAAAAACAAGGCTGGTTATAAGGGGTTCAACTGTAGTGATAACCGGGATTTGTTTGTGAATTTTCAGTAGCAATGAAATTTACAGGGAAAGTCCATTAATTATGGCCAATGTCCATCAATTTTCACCATAGTTCTTAGGATTGTGTAACAAAATTATGTTATGTATTGGAATTGTTGTTAAGTTTCGTTTGTTTTGTATCCTGTTACAGATATCACTTATTATCTATAAATTTTTCTTACAAGTAAAGTTTGATTAAAAATCAAAGGTGTATTGTATAGATGCAACTGTTGCTGACTGACTATTTGGACATTCAAAACACTATGAGTGAAGCCCATCAAGTTCCATCCGCATTTACCGAACAGTCTTCCAACATCTCATCGTATTTTGCTAGAAGACGTCAAAACACAAGGTAAGGTATATTTGCTTTGTAGAACAACATCATGAAAGACTTGAATTTTGATCACTACTTATGTAGATTAACACATCAATAGTGTTGAAAATACCTATAACAACATACACAAATAACTAATATAATTTATAACTAATGTTAATACAAACTTTAACAATTAACATTTTATTCAGGTAGTCGGTTTTGTTTTTTGTTTCAGGTCACGTAGAACACCACTTTTCAAATTTGAAAATTCTTCTCATGCTTTAACTATGACAAGTTTGATGAAAGATCAGTCTTCTACAGGATTTAAGGTAAAATATTACTATCTCAACTTATAAAATACACAAATAGGAAAAATTACTTATTTACTCAGTAATGCCATTTAATTATTTAAAAAAATAATTAGCTTAATTTATATGAAAAATACACAAATATTATTTAAAAATAAAAATAATCAAACTTCAATATATATTTGTAATGCATTCAATAGATGTACAGTTAACCCTTGAGAGAGCGCTTGCGGAGTTTTCCTCTGCTTGTGTATTTTTTGTTAAAATAAACACGCATATGTAAGCAGATATGTTATGGGTGTTGGCAGATGTATCAGGCTCCGTACCTCAAGCACCTCATTTCAGGAATCCCCCAAAACTATTTACAACCCCCACACTCCTTTTGTTTCCTTGTGAATTGTGATGCAGTGAAGTGATGTTAGTTTGCGGAGGCTTTCTCCGCATGCGCCCTATCGCTCAAGCTGTTAGTGCAGAGTTTGGTTCCTCATGGGCCCATTTGTATTAGAGATAATTTACTATTTTAGTTGTCTATATTTTAGTTCAATATTTACTATTGAATGTTTTCAAGTATACGAGTATTTTTCATTTCTATTTTATACTACACTGATTCCACCATGGATTTATTAGAAGGCGACAGATTAAGTCGAATGCAATATTTCTAAACGAAATACACATATGAGTGTGTGTGTTAATTAACCAAAATATATTTTTGTTTTTATTTCATTTATAAAACTTTCATCTCTATATATAAAATTGAATGTGTATATGTATGTATGTATATATGTATGTATATATGTATATATATGTATGTATGTCCTTTATGCGTTGCCAAACTACTCATCCGATCGCCATGAAATTTTAGGAAGTTGCTCTATATGTGACCGGGAAGGTTATAGTGGAAAAATATTTTCGAAAACCCCATAAGTTTCCATTTTATGGCGTTTTAAATTTCGAATGTTAACCTTATGGAGAGTAAGTTTGTTTACAAATTTTCTACAATGAAAACATTTGATGTCTTAGCTACAGCTGATTGGTTTACTTTCCATTAGCAATATTCTTTACTATCCATTGCCATCTGAATTTTTCATTAATGTAAAACTATGAAGTAAATATGTGCTGTACGAAATGAACAGCTTTATTCGCCACGTTAATAGTATACGGTTTTGGGGGTTATGTATTTACATTTTTATTTTCTGTCTGATTAAAAGTCACATGTTTATATGTTGACTAAATAAAGAATAATTACAATGTTTATATATATATTACGATATTATAATAATCAGCTGTTGTATATCTTTCCTATAAAAGCCATTACAGTTAGGTTTGGATTGGATTTGATAATTGTGAATTAATCCACTCAGATTTATTGGTTTTACGGGAATGTTATTAATATGTCTTATAATTTCAGTATTGTTACTCACTATGCCGCGACCCAGAATATATAACCTTTCACAATGAAGCCATAGTGGTATTCGACTTTAGAACATAGCCAATCTTATATTTAACATGTATTTACTGTCAGGCGTTACGAAGTTCGCCGGGTCAGCTAGTTTAATATATTTGGTTTGCATTGATGTTCAATTTCATTATTGCGGAGAAAAACTTTGCATGCTCTCTCTCCCGTAACACCAATAGTGACACCATTCTTATACTAGAAAATTACTAACTATGTTTATTTTAACTAACACTCAAATTTTGTAATTATTTAATCAAATTAACGATGGAACCTTGTACTTTATCAATTTATTTGACATTTAAATACAATACTATGTTATAAAAACAAGTAAGAAGGGATGAATTTGTGCGATATAGCGTTGCGGAATAAAAATCCGCATGCGCCCTCTCCTGTTTGAACGATGAAGCGTCCGCTCAAGGGTTAATGTAAATGCAGAATTTTAACAAGACTGAATCAATATAATTTTAAAATTTGTTTGAATTAGCTAATCAAACAAACCTTGTTAAATGTTTTGTTATGTCGTTTTTGGGTGTGCTGTTCATTGTACAAAAAAAGGGTAAAAAGCCTTGGCTTTCAGGATGAATTACCTTAAAGAATTGGGGGGTGTAGGATTATTTACAGTAAGAATACGTATATGTTGGTTTTTTGACATTGTGGTTAAGTGATAAATGTTATTCCAGAGACTCGGTGACACGTCACAGCGAGAGAAAGTTCTTGGATTGGATTTGATAATTGTGAATTAATCCACTCAGATTTATTGGTTTTACGGGAATGTTATTAATATGTCTTATAATTTCAGTATTGTTACTCACTATGCCGCGACCCAGAATATATAACCTTTCACAATGAAGCCATAGTGGTATTCGACTTCAGAACATAGCCAATCTTATATTTAACATGTATTTATTGTCAGGCGTTACGAAGTTCGCCGGGTCAGCTAGTTTAATATATTTGGTTTGCATTGATGTTCAATTTCATTATTGCGGAGGAAAACTTCGCATGCTCTCTCTCTCCCGTAACACCAATAGTGACACCATTCTTATACTAGAAAATTACTAACTATGTTTATTTTAACTAACACTCAAATTTTGTAATTATTTAATCAAATTAACGATGGAACCTTGTACTTTATCAATTTATTTGACATTTAAATACAATACTATGTTATAAAAACAAGTAAGAAGGGATGAATTTGTGCGATATAGCGTTGCGGAATAAAAATCCGCATGCGCCCTCTCCTGTTTGAACGATGAAGCGTCCGCTCAAGGGTTAATGTAAATGCAGAATTTTAACAAGACTGAATCAATATAATTTTAAAATTTGTTTGAATTAGCTAATCAAACAAACCTTGTTAAATGTTTTGTTATGTCGTTTTTGGGTGTGCTGTTCATTGTACAAAAAAAGGGTAAAAAGCCTTGGCTTTCAGGATGAATTACCTTAAAGAATTGGGGGGTGTAGGATTATTTACAGTAAGAATACGTATATGTTGGTTTTTTGACATTGTGGTTAAGTGATAAATGTTATTCCAGAGACTCGGTGACACGTCACAGCGAGAGAAAGTTCTAGTTTGTCAACCTGACCCCAACAATATCACTCTCATATTCATCCCCCTCAGCCAGTTCCTAGAGGAAATAGAGCAAGTTATGGGATGCTCATCAGGGTATGTGATAATCTCATAAATAATTGGAAAAAAACATTTAGAGTGTTTACCAGTTAGTTACAAAAATCGGAAAAAGACAATCTTTATTTTTGCACTATTTAACTTATAATGTCTAGATATATTTTCACCCACGTTATGTTCTCCTATCTGCCTAATTTGATGTAATTCACTTGTAGTTTTTTCCAGTTTCTCAATTTTTACAATGTCTAAAGATTCAGTATTGACTGATGTGGTCAAGTTTGAGTTGTCTTGAGGTTTGGACCTTTGTGTAATAAAACGGGGTTAATATTAGGCAAAAATATCTCATTAAAGGAAACCATCCCAGCATTTGTGTAATATTAAACGTGGTGCCAAATTATTATATTAATGTTTATAAAATTTTAACAGCAATCCATGTACCTTGAACGCCTTCATCTCGGATTACATCAAGGACACATTTGTGCGAAGACAACATGCCAAAATGGCAGCAAGAGTAGAAACCGCTACAAAGTGTCAAGAAGCCTGGAAAACACCTGTTTCACCCGAACGTGCTGCAGAGCTCAGCCTTCCCCGCCCGCTTTTGCATGTAAGTCAATATCAAGTTACATACACTAAATATCTTCTATTAGGGTCTGGATGGATTTCATCATACTTCTTTTATTTCTCATGCTACAGAACTTTGCAATGTGATTTGTAAAAATATTTATATGTTAGGAAGATCCTGGTTTTTAAGTTGGATTTAACTGGGTACCCGTCTTGTATTTCAAACACCCTGCAAATGATATGCTACAGACCATAAAGCCCCATGACAAGATCACCAGCTACGAGCAAGGATCATGAGGGCACATGAAACTATAATTGTCTTATTTGTCCCATTGATCTAATTTTTTTTTTCATGTTTCACATATTTGTGGTTTTATTTTTTTAAGTCTTTTGATTACATTCTTTACAGATTTTACTTTTGTTAAATTTCTTTTTTAATTTAGTTAAGTACCGATATAATAATTTACACAATTTCTTCACTCCAACCCACCCTTTTCTCATATCTCTAGCAGTTGTGGCATGCCCTTGTGATTGATTGTTTCTGTTTAGAGCACAGTTCTGGTGGAGGAAGGTATGCAGGAGATGAAATTGTTGATGGAAGCACTGCCATGGCACGCCGGGTCGCTGTTGGGCGTCTCAGTCAATGTGATCCATGGCTACAGGGAGACGTGTCAGGCGGCGTACCGTGGTATCGTACAACCTCACCCGGAGGACAAACGGGTCTGCAGCGCCGCCTGGCTCAACGACGAGGACATCAGCCGCTTCTTGAAGTATGTACAGTGGAACATACTTTTTTTTTACTATTTTTTTTTTTTTACTTTACTGATATGTTAGGTTATCTTGAATTCTGGTTCATGCTGCTCTTGTAGACATCATGTAATTCAACCGTTTTCTTCAAACCCCTTACCCACTTCTGTTGCATTTTAAATTTTACATAAGTATTAGGGTTATATACTATAACTAGATCTTCATTAATTTACTTAATGTTAGCAGTAACATTAAGCTAATATTAAGTATTAAGTTATCACACAATTTTAACTCGTAAACAAATATAAAATAATTTTCAAACTACATAACTTAACTTGCTTAAACTTAATATTAATCTACATGTATTCTCTAAAACTTTTATGAGAATTCATTTATCAAGATTGTTTGTTAGTTTTAATTATCTACTGTAATGCAACTGTACAGCGTTATACACAAAAGCTATAGGAGACGACTTTAGATTATTTGGCTATCTTATTTAACCAAGTCCTGAAGCTTGTTTGATCAGACTTAAAATTATCAAGAATCACCTCTTATCAAACCTCGCTGCCTCCTAACAAAAGCTAGAAGTGAAGGTTGCGCACTGGAGGACTCCTTCTTTAAAACGAGGCTCAAGGAGGAAGAAATGCAACCACCTGCAGCAGACCTGCGTACTCAGTAAATTTCCAAAGCAATAATATAATAATAATATTACAAGTTTTATCAATATATATCGATAAATATGATCATTATTTGTCTATTCTCAATAAGGTTTGCTGCTGTGAGGAACAATAAAAGTAGGCATTTATACCATAAATAATTTTTATTTTGACCATTTATACCAAGTTTCATCAACTGTCGTAGTCCATAAATAAAGGAGCTTGCCTATTCCCTATATGAGTAACATGGGATAAGAGTATGCAGGTTAGCTGTGATGATAAACACGCAAACTATGATTTTTAAGCATAAATTCTTGGATCTCAACCGTGTGAAGCTAAATACCAAGTTTCATCCAAAAATATGGATTAATAGGTGAAATATTAATTTTTTCTCATTTTCCATATGATTAACATTGGATCTTCAAAATACAACGTACTGTGTTTAGATTTTTTAATATCTCTGTAACCGTTTGAGATAAAGCAAAACTTTAAAAACTAAATTGTGTAGTTTTTTGAGCTAATAGTTTTTTTAAATCTAATGGTAAAAGATAAAATTTGGAAAACTTGGTGAAAAACGCAAAACACCCAATTTTGGGGTACAAAACCCCCCCCAAACTACCCGTTCCCATTGACCGATATGTCTGGTTTACGAACTCGTCCGAGCATTTGTAGGAATACACGTCTCTACCAAATTTGGTCTAGATCGGACCATTTTTACGAGAGTTACCATGATCACAGACACAGACACATATATAAATAAATATATATAATATATACAGATTTTAACTACTATTGTTTTTGTATCTGGACACCTCAAAACGAAAAAGTATCGTGGTCCCGGGCTTAAGTCTTGCCATGAGACCTACGCTAATAGCACCCTATGGGAAATTCGCTAAAAATCATAATTCCAATATTAAAGAATTTTTTTAGAGATGTCAAAATTGTTTTTACTCTCATTATTGTCGTAGTAAAAAAATTTGAGCTAATTTTTTTTAGATTTAAATTGTGTTGTTTAAAGGACTTTCATGGAAAAATTTTGAATATTTTTTTCTTGTCTTAATATAATTATATATTTCCCTAACTAAGGTCTCTGCCTAACTGGACTAATCTGAAGGCACAAAAGACACTTCAACCAAGGAAGTCAATTAAGAGAGAGGACACAGCTGAAGAGGAAAGCCCAGAGGATGTCCGCCAAAGAAACATCAAGGAGGCGGAAATACTGGCCAGCAACTTGGGAGAGGGAGGCATCAACAGTCATGAGATCATCTCGGATGTAGCTCAACTCAAGTGCCTTGCATTGTTACAAGAGAGCATGGTAAGTGTCGTGAAATCAATCAGTAAATAAACAGTATCAGTGAACTGACACTTACTCCCCAAAAAATAAACTCAACTTTTAGCGATTTTTTTTACATTACCTTTACTTTCTATTACCTTTCTGTAATGACAATCTACCCAGATTGGTATTTTAAGACAAGTAGAAATGAGTGTAAGATGATTGTGGCACAAACTTGTATTCTAGTTACTGACAAAGGCTGACTTTTTTCTAAGACAGGACTGTCAAATAATAGCCAAAAAACCAATGATGTCTAAGGGACCTAGAGTTTAATGTAGAATCCAAACCACAATTTGCTTCTGAATTACAAACAAGTCTAATTATGTGGTCTTTGAGGGGGAAAAAATTCAAAAATCAAAAGTATTTATTGTCTTTAGGCAAACAATTGTTATATATATGGTACAAAATTAAATAAGGTCATCAGTAGAACATTTGTGACATTAGTGGCTAAAGCATAAATTAACAATATCACAGGCCAAATAATCAATTGTAAAAAGCTATCCCAGCAAAACACTTTTCTAAAACTGTTTTAAAACTATCAAACTTAACAATCAAATCTTTTTCAGGCAATTTATTAAATATTTAATTTTGATAAAAATATGGGTGCTTCTCGTTTTTCAAGCCTTATACATGGTTAGTCTAATAAGTACTTTTTTCTGGTTTGGTGGTAGTGTATATTTTGCCTACTAATATAGTCATCTAGTGTTTTTTTTACATCCAATAAGCAACAATAAATGTAGAGATTGGGTAGTGTTAGTATTTTAAATTCTTTAAACAAAGGTAAATTCTGTCTGTTAAAAATGTTCTTTATAATTCTGAGAGTTTTCTTTTACCAAATGAAAACCTTTTAGCACTGGCACTGTTACCCCAAAGAGTAATCCCATATCTCAGATGGGAGTGAAAAAATGTGTAATAAGCAGTAATTACCATGTTACTGCTTACAGTACCTCTCAACTTATGTATGAGGTATGAGACACGTGCCAATTTGGTGCCTAAGTTAAACACAAGACAGTCCCAGCTCAATTTACTATCTAAATATATACCTAACAGTTTAACAGTGGCTTCATTACTCCTATATTAGCTGATTCATAAAAAATGTCAAACTTTCAGTCTTATTAATATTTATAAATAAATCATTGGCTAAAAAAACTATGAAGCTACCTCCAAGCACTGTTCTTTCTCTACTATTAAATGTTCTATATCTGTACTACAACTTAATAAAGTTGTATCATCTGCATACAATACTGCCTTACATGGCCATATTGGCCATGTAAGGCATAATATTGGCACAATGAATCACACAATAACAATGAATAAGAAAGGCCCAAGCACTGAGACCTGTGGAACACCTACTTTGGTAAATCTGAAATTAGAATGGAGTTGCCCTTGCACCACCATTTTTTTATGGTCACATAGATTGGACGCCAGTAACATTATTTCATTGTGTCTGATACCATAGACAATTTAGGGAAATACAACCAAAGGCCTTAGTGAGGTCCAACAGTGTTACAGATGAGAATGATTCTGTTTCAAAATTGTGTAGAACATTTTCTATTAATATTTCAACTGCAGAGAGATAATATTTCAATTTCAGAGAAGATGTTTTTGGAGAAAATAGCTCTTTAAAACAAAATTAAAATATTTTACTTATTATTGGAACCATAGAAATCGGGCGATAGATGGACCTTACCTATCCCCTGTCTTATAAAGAGGTATAGCTTTGTCATCTTCAAAACTTCTTGAATAGTAAGAAATGTATTTTTCCTTTTCACTGCACCAGATAAGGAGGCCATAATGTAAACAAACACACACTAAACCAATCAATCAGCGTTCAGTTATGTCTTGACATAACTGAACGCTATTAACCACACTGATAACTGTACACTACTTGCAGTGACAGGTGGTCGGCGATGAAACAATAATATTGGGGGCGGGGGTAATGGGTAAGGCTGAGTCACCAAGTTAAAAATAGACACGCTAAAGGTCATTCACCTGGCTCGGCCCGCCACTCATCCCCCTCTGCGCGCTGGCAGTTTCTCCTGCAAAATTTTAAAATGTGGTGCGGCAAAAACCTGTGGAGTGGTTCTAATTTTTAACTTTCCGAAATGTTGACGTCTGGATTTTCGATGCTCTATTGTAATTTAATTTAGAAAGAAAGATATTCAATTGGATGCTGGTCTGCTGCAACAGGAGTATGGTTTTTATTGTTAATAATGGATGATAAATTATTGATTTTAACTAGTGATTGAACCACTGTCGGATGTGTTGTCAGGAGTGGTTTTCATCTAGAGTATTGCAGTTCACGAGCCAGCTACACCAGGGCCGCCAGTCTCGTCACCAATCCCCCAGTGTCCCCAGTATAACTGTTACTGGGTCAGAGATTCCTGCTGTACCGGAGGGCACTGTAATTGCACTGGAAAATCTTGCTCATGAATTTGAGGAGCTAGCCAACACCTGTCTTCTTGTCTTACATCTTGAGGTGAGGCGTAATTGATATTTTAAGTCATAATTTACTTTATTAAAAATGTTTTTTGTCTTTGTTTATGTGTTGCTCTGTTTCCCATGTGTTGTATAGCTTCCATTTACCAGGTATGAATTTATTCTATTCTAATACAAAACAAAAACTGGTAAGTTATTTGACTATCAAATGTGACAGGCTTTCCTATAACCTAGGTTTCACCTGTCTCTCCAGGGGCCTGATTCCTGGCTGAGCCTGAACATCCAGTCTGACCAGATTTTTTAGGGAATGATGATCCTTGTAGGGGTGTGTGAGTACTCGAGTTTCGAGTAATTACCCAAGTAGTTGGTACTATTCGAAAACGAGTCGAGTAGTTAAAATTACTCGTGTGCATGTGTTTGAGTCGAGTAGTTACGTCATGCCGCCCCCTAGAGGTTATCTTTTGCATAGAGTTGAGTAGAGTCCACCAATTCTCAGATTTGGAATCAAAATCGAAAATGATTGTCTTGTCTAAAGTCGATTCCGATTCTTCGATTCCAAGCATTCATTGTTCCGCCGCTGGCGAACGGCGAAAGAAATAATATGTTCATTTTCCTTCTCACAATGTCGTTTTAAGAAACAGTCACCATTATTTTGATGAAACTCGGATCAGGAAACCAATCGTCGCTTTGCCGACTCAAAATTATTGTTCACTTTCAGTTTATTGTCGTAGCTGTAAATAAAAACCAATATTTAATTTTAAAGCAATCGGATATCCGGCTCCGACACAAAAGTAACAAGTACACAGTAGTTTTCAATAAATATCTGAAATTACTGATGGACCCTATGAAATGAGCATTAACACTCAGTCTTTTCGTTTTAGATTACATTGTCAATACGAAACATCTTTGCTCAAACACAAAAGTGCAGATGGCGAACGACGTAATTTGTATCCTTTTGAAAATAATGCAAGAATGTCATTGGTCAGTTCAAGAATGCAAAATACCTTGTAATTATTCTTATTTCAGTTACTGAACAGTTTTAAGATACAAGTCTTAAGGTATTTTTATTCAGTGTTTCGTTACTGTAAGGTTTCAATGTTAGGTAGTCACTCTAATCAGTTAATTTGAGATCTGTAAAATATTGTTTTGCCGCATGGTAAATTCCAGCGAATGAAGTAGTTGGTTCTTAATTGTCTGTCCTGGAGTTTGTAGACTTACATTCACACCCGTCGGACAATAATAAATAAATCTCTAATAGCTGGGAGAGTGTGGGTGAATGTCTCAGCCAATTCTATTACAAATTACGCATCAATTCTCCTGCATTCCTGACGACTATTTGGAGTGCTACCGTCGCTTAGTAAATTGATACATTTGAGCAAGTTCATCTGCTAGCCACCAGAATCGCCTGATTACCATCTGTTATGAATGAATGATCTCTTTTTTAATTGGGCCTACTTAAATATTTGCCATTGATTTAGTTTTTTTGCGATTCTAAGAAAAAGACTCCTTAGGCTTATAACTTAAGACCCATTCAATTTATGTGGTACATACAGGCGTACTTACCATTTTTGTACACTTATTTTTTCTTTTTGTTGTTAAAGTTGTATATTTTGGTTCTTTATAGTCCAATTTTATTTAGGCTATTTTTCAGCTACACATGTTACTGGTTATAATTTATTTAAATTTTTATAATACTGTACCGTACTGAAATACAGCAATTTTTGATTATCAACATTTCTTTTAGCTCCCTTCTACCCAATATTATTTTACAGTAGGCTTTGTTAGGAGCAATTTTTTCATAATTATTAACAATGTAAGTTTAGTCTAAAATTGTAAGATCAAAATGCTAGCATTTTTATATCATAATATAAAATTTTTTACAAAATGGATCTTATTTTCTATATACGCGCATTTACTCACTTGAACTGAAAAATCACTACTCGCACACCCCCCTAGATCCTTGATCCCCTTGGTGTCTAACTGGAGGGATGTCATGGAGTAAGGATACTTACTTCTCTTGGGGGTTTGCTGGGCTGGGGATTTACCGTTGTAGGGTGTGTGCCTAATAAAAAAATAGAGGGCTTCCTGGGGTGTTTCCTTCCTGATCCTAAAGGCTGGGGAGGGGAGCTGTTGAGTATTATTGAGCATGGATCCTCTAAGGATGTTCTGTGACCCGAGCCCAGATATGGATTGGTTTGGAAGTTCTGTTTTACTTCTCTGAGAATTATGCAGTCTGCCCATGACCTTCTTTATCTCTTTGAATCCCTTCTTTTCGCTACTTGAACAACATTCCACAGGAAGACTTGCCTAGCCGGCTTTTCTTGGGTGCCATAATCCTCTAATATCTATTAGTTATTTAACATCTTGTCATGAAATTGAAAATGTGTTCATTGAAACATTTTATGGTTATATGTTATACCTACTTTAAACATTTATGACTGAATCCAACTTTTTTTCTGTAAATGCAATCAGGTGCGAGTGCAGTGTTTCTATTACCTACTACCAAGGGCTAGTGAGCGGTTCAACTCTAACTCTCAGGACCCGGACCCTCGAGTGATCGAATTGAGCAGAGTGCTTGCGTCCATCGACGAAGCCATGACTTCCAGCTTACAGCCACGAAAATCTAAGGTATGGTTGATTTGGAAATGAAGCTTCATTTGAAGCTTCATTTCATTTTCATTTCATTTCATTCATCAGCTTCATTTCATTTTTCATTGGAAATGAAGCTTCATTTCCAAATCAATGCAAATTTATCTGCTGTTTATGTTAAACCTAGTAAAGTGAAATCCCGATTAACGGATCCTCCAGGTTAACTGTGTACGAGAAATTTAAAATACGTCTTTTGATAGTTGAACAAATTTTATGTTAAAAAGGCTTACTTTTTACAGAGCTGAACATGTGTCAGTTGTATGAGGACTACCGTCAGAATACTTAAAAAGTGGGGGACGACTTGTTTTATCGTATGAATTATAAATACAATATCAAAATAGTTATTATTGCTAACTTGATTTTGACTTAAAATAAATAAATAGATAGTTTCCCCGGATTAAAAAATGATAAGTGATGCATTAAAAGACAAAAAATGTATATTCTATAAAATATCTGATGTATCATTTCTCAAGAGGATTTTCTTAGTATTGTTTTTTAGGTAGGGTATGGTATTTATGACGGTAGATTAACACAATGATCGGCAATGATCGCTGATCTCGACACATCATGAAATTTTCTTGAGAGACTTTTTATATTGTGAAGCACCTTTCCTCACGAATCCACGCTTAAACAGAAGTACCAAATCGTCTGTAATCAAAGTAGGGCGACCGGATAGGTCATATCTTGAACATTGTCACGGCCACCATTGAATTTTTGATTCTGACGTTCTTTGAACCTCAATAGGTTAGCTAAGAAGCTGGAATTGAGCACAATTGTTCCCAAACATACTGGTATACAACATGTATATAAATAAGCTCATGCATGTGAATAACTGGTGTTTAAAACACAACAAACCGAACTAAAACTAAACAATATGCCTTGCAATTAAAAAACTATGTGTATTTGGTGAAAGTATACTTACTCACTAATATGTTAATAATTATTTTTGGAGTTAACACAATTATTTTGCATTTTCAGTATGTATTTGAAGGGCTGGGCCACTTGGTTGCTAAGATTCTGATGAGTTCGTCACAGTACTTGGAGAAGATAGATGAGAACGGAATACATAGGATGTGTCGGAATATTTTCATTCTGCAGCAAACTCTAGCCAATATCACCATGACGAGAGAAGTAGCTCTTGACCACGCCAACCAGTACTTCCAGCTCTTCCATCTCTCACCAGAGGTAGGCCAGTAGATCTAGTCTCCAAATATGTCCCCTTGTTGGCGTGTATTTGGATTTTGGCACTTAAAACTTATTCTTTGGTTATTTTATTAATCTTATAAGTCTTTGGTTTTCTGTTAAACTGTTTTGTATCCACTAAAAAAATATTTATAAATGTCTCGCTTGCTCAGATTAGACAGCTGTTAGAGCTGTATGTTTTTCAAACTTGCTAGCTCAAATTTTTGTTTATTTATATTTTAACACTTTAGTTATTATTTAAGTTATTTCTAGTATTATAAGTAGTTTTTTCAATGTGGGTGATGATCCATTGAAAAGTGATAAAATATAGATTTATTTTTTGACGAGAGAATCAATAGTGATGATGAAGAAACTTTCAGAAACATATCTTTATTTTTTTTTAAATTAACTTATGAAAAATGTTTCTGAATCTGTTTACAAATTTGATTCAGAAGGTGAAATGTGTGTGAATTAGATGAAGATCCTGACTCTCTCTCTCCTGACTGAGCTCTCAGTGGCAAAGAAAGTTTAACCTAAGAAACTCCGTAGCCATTTTTGTTTCAGGCAAATTTTCCTTAGATTATATATACTTGACAGAGTTATATATATTTTACAAATAACAAGATTTTTATGTTTCTTAAAAGGGTTTTTTTCTGTTTTAAAAATTTTATAATATTTATAGATTATATTAATTGTGTTTAACAATAAGTTTTGGTTTATTACTCTAAACCCCTACAGGCTCTCCTAAGAATGTGTTAGTGGCTAGGCTCCAAATTGTTAACTAACTAGACATAAGTAGAGAATTTAGTTAAATATTTTTACCCCTGGAGTCATGAGTAGTGATGCATGCTGATTACGCTTCCTTCTCTTATATGACACACCTTTTGAAGATTTTGATTTGATGAGATTATCCCACTCAAGGAATGTAAACAGATGGAATGTACAGACAGAGGGGACAAAGTGTAATTTGTCCTTGCCAGTAAAATATGATGAAGCAAATTATGTTATGTTAATCTATTTGTTAATGTTAGAAAAGCATGGCCATAAATCACTCACTTGTTCATCTCTAAAAATTCTTTTTATCTAACTAAAATGGCTAGACCCAAGGAGCTCTTATTTTTTTTATCGAAACATTTGTTTTGAGCTATAATTTGATAGCTTGTGTACTCGTAGGACATACTTAACCAAGTGTTGGAGACGGGACCACAATTCTCGGAGCTAGAGTACATGAACGCTTTGCAGCTGATTCATCGTGGTCGTCCACAGAGTGACTTGCAGCGCTATCTGCAGCGACTCTCTGACATCTTGGGTGAAGTGGGCGTAACAGTCTGATACTTCCCATCTCTCATTTTCAACTGTGATCCTCTTTCATTTAAAAGACAAACTCTTGTAACATTCGTAAATTTGATGCCCTTAATGACTAGAGCATATTTTAATCCCTCTCATAATCTTATTAATTATTGTTACATATTAGTCTTCAGTTACCGGTAAAAAATAGTTTAGTTATATAATATAGGTTTTAATGTTTAATAGTTGTTATATTTTGGTTTGAAAGAATTACTTACAGTTTCATCTTAGTTTTTCCCAAAATATATAAAGAATATAACAAAATTTATATCTTAGTTAAATTCATAAGAAAAATTAGTAGTTTTTATTATATTCTATATTGCTTTTTTATAATTAAACATCAGTTTATAATGATTGTCAAGGTCGTATCATACCCTAACCTAACTTGATGCATCTTGACTTTATGTACAATAATTAAATATCATAATAAATGGAAAATATCATTGTGTATCTAAAGGCTCTGATTCGCCCCATTGTGCTTTGCTATGTGATATATTAGTGGGTTTCCTTTTGAAATATGTATTAATATGATCTGGGTTGCTTAAGAATATGGGTAGTCACATATTTTGAGTGAACAACTATACTGATACTTTGAATTTGTTGACCCATACAAGAAAAGTGAAACATAGCTACGGTGACAGATATGCAAATGCTCAGATCAGAAGAGAGATGGTGATATAAAATCTAGATACAGTTACAATGGATTTTTTATGTTACATTCGCCATCAAGTTTTAATCTAAATTGTTCAAGGTGAGAACAAATTCACAATTACAGTAGAACTTGGATAATTCAAACCTCAAGGGACCAGAAAAAAATTTGAACTATCCAAAAATTTGAATTAGAAAGGTTTTTGATAATGTGTTTGGAGGGATCCCGAAACTAGCTATTTCAAACTTTTTCAAATCCCTTCTCCTTGATCGCCGCTATTTATTCTTGCAACGTCAGAGATTTGTAGGTTCGCTTTGACGAAGCCATCATACACATGACAGTTTAACATGAACTCAGACGAAGTCACAAATGCCAACAAGGAACAAAGACGACGAATATCGGAACAAACCACCATCAATGATACACACGCTACGAGCAGTAGTGGACTGATGAGGGGGAGGGGTATCATGTGACCAGTCAACAGCAGGTGTACGTGCTGTGAGAAGGGTTGGCGCATTGATCTAACTAAAAATAGTCTGAGGACAGGAAGCCTGAACGTCGTTTCCTGGAAAATCGCACACAATGACTTGTTCACTTTATAAATTTACGCTGTAAAAACTTCGAATTATCCAAAAAATTATTCGAATTAACCAGGATATTTCAACATTGTTTTTATATAAAATTCTAGGGACCAAGACAAAATTTCGATATAAAGAAGTTTTCGAATTACAGTAGTTCGAATTATCCACGTTCTACTGTATTTATAGTTGTTATTTACAGTGGAACCTCGATTTAACAGATTTGAGGGAACTAAGAAATATACTCATTATACAGGGGCGTTCTTAAAAACGAGTTTTGTTCGATTTAGGATAAAATCTGCTAAAATTCATAATATAGGGGTTGGCTGTAACCTCCAAATAAAGAATCTTGAATGTGTCAAACCTCTATTTCAAGTAGATTTTTAGGAATATGTTATGTTTGTTATATGTTTTACCGCTACAGTTTTGTTAACAATATTTATTTGTGGAAAGTAAATATATACACAGTTTTATTGTACGTTTGAATTCTACACTAAGAGCGTTCCTAATACTTTTCACCGCCATTACGCACCAACACAAAAAACACACTAACTGTGTGTTGAATAGAGCAAGGTGACAGGGGATTTAGCTGTCTTATCTAATATCAGACTATTTTCACGAGTGTTCTACTTTCTGTTTTTTTTTATTTAGTTACAGTTTTACCAACTTGAGGTGACGATTGAACTTTATCCTGAAAAATTTCAAGCATGTAATCAATAACTAATTGTGTTAAGGAACTGCCACATCCTCAATGTTATACTGTATTAAATGATTAGTTAAATAGTTATTAATAACTATTTAAGTTAATAACTTGTTCCTTAATTTGTGATCCTCATTGTAATCAATGTGTAGCTTAGAAGCCAAAGCTTATTTTTGTTCACCTTTAGAGGGAATTATACTTTATTTCAATATCCATTTAACCATTCAAGTAATTATAACTATGTAGGTTTTTTACATTAGTTGTAGCAATATTGTGTTTGGAACTCTCTCCATTATTACAATTATTTTTTTAATTATGTTAAGCAGGAAAAAAGTAGTAAATTATATAGGCTTCATTAGTATTTATGGTTTTGTATAGATTTGATTCTGTACGGTTCGAATCAGTTTCTTCTTATAGACACAACTGAGAATTGTTAAAACTATAATAATTCATTCAGTTAATTTTTTTGAATTTTTAAAACAACTGTACCAATATCTGACCTAAAGATTCATAATATTTTAACCAAGAAGGCTTAACAGTATGCCATATTGTAATCAGTGTTCCAGTCTCACTTGCCTGCCAAAAAACAAAACTCTCGGATTTCAAGTTATGCTAACTGATTGAGTTTACAACTCAGGTGCAGTTTTGGTGCTCGGTAGTAATATGTGACTCCAGATAACATATTTCTTCTCCTAGATGTAACACTAGAAAAATTATCCCTTTTGCACCATGTTTAGTTTGAGGGACCTTACATTGTTAACTTCCGTCCTTTCTGTTGATCTTAATAATAATTTAAAAAAATCAAAAGTCAAATCTGTAAACTTAGTTCTAACCGTGTGGTACGATCTTTTTTAAGAAGTTTAGTATTTATGAAAGTAAATATTGTGTATAGTTGCTTTGAGTACTCATTAGACATGAGCATGGTGTTCTATTGAAAATGAATTGTGTATAAATACTGTATATAATAGAAGTTTTAAAGACTATTTTGTAGTAACTTTAGAGGTTAAGTAAGTTGCCTTATTCACAGAGTAGTAGTTTTAATCAACAGATAATAAATAGATCTGTGTTATTGTAAAGTCAGATGAAGAGTTTGAAAGAAATAATTTTAGCTTAACCAATCATAATCCATTTTTGCGTTTTGCACATTTTCATGGAAAGCTGCGAAGTAAGAGAAACACAGACATTAGAATATGATGTTACCCTGCTTGCACACGTGAATTACAATGGTTTTTTTATGTTACATTTGTCATCAACCATTTTGTTTAAATTGTTCGAAGGGAACAAACAACTCACAATTAATTGTTGTTTAACTAAATGATATTTAAAACCACTCAAAATATATCATCTATATATTTTACATAAAACAAGCGAATTGGAATAGATTTTTTTCCTATGTATAAAATGAACAACAATTGGTTATACTTTATATGGTTACATAAATGTATGTAATGTTTTATACATCACGTTGTGGGTCAGGTGAGCATTAGTGTCCCTTTTTAGTGTCTCATTTGTTTTAATTATATTATTGCTTAGGCTCTACAAACCTGAAATAATTAATCATCTTTGTTTATGATATTACACTGCAGTCTTACTAATACATTATAAACATAAGCAAACCTTATTTTGTTTTAGATTTCCCTTGTTTTTTAAAAACAATTTAATAGATAAGTAATAACAATTAATTAAGACACAGTATAATCTATTTAGTTAATTGTAATGTTTTAATTTAACAAGTAAACTTGTCAAAAACTTTTAATAGAACAAAAACCAAATTCGAAAATGGGAAAATTAGTCATGTAAAGCTATTTTTTATTTTGTTTCAGTCAAATAATATTTCAATCATAATTATTAAGTGATCTTGGAAATTTCTTCAAATGAAGAAAAAATATTCTTGGACATTGTATAGTAACATAACATATCTAATCAAAATTATTACTTAAATCATGAAATAGTGTACCTAGAGGCAGTTAAGAATTTAGTTTGATAATTTTGGTAATTACCTTCCTTCGTCCAGCCTTATCCATAATATATATTTAGTTAAAATAAATATTGTTTATAAACCATTCACATTTAAAAAATTTCCTTTCAGACTTTATGCGTATGAAATAAGTTTTTGGTAAAATATCATAAAATATGTTCCCAAAAATTAAGTAAGTACAATTAATTTATGAACATCTTGTTGTAGGCAAAGTTTTTTTTACAATTTTCCAAGACTATAAATAAAACATGTTTGTATTTACTTCCCTGTGGAAAATAGGTTAGATTATGATCATTTCTAAAGGGAAGGTTTTCAGTTCATCTAAACAATTGTTTTTATGTATCAAATTTTGGTCTTACAAATTGCTAAAACCCCCCTAGAGCTAAAACATATCCATGTCATGTCCATTTAATGTTAGTACTTTTCTTTATAATAAGTTAGCCTATACAAAATATTTGGATAAAAAATATATTTAGTTTATACATGATTTTCTACAGCCCTCATACAATTAATCAATAAAACGTATTAAAACTTAATAATCTTGTAACCATTTTACTATTGACAACTTTGATCCAAAAGTTTAGTCAATTAAAATCTTGTTTAGAATATAAAAGGAGAAGTAAAACTATCTGTAATAACTAATTACATGTAATATGCATAATGTATAATATTAGTTAAAATAGAGTAAATTAATGTATAAACATTATATAGTTGTTGGAAGACAAATTATTAATTTTATAACATATAGTTTTATTTATTCAAACATGTTTTTTAGTTAATAAATGTATATTACAAGAATGTCTCTTTTTATGTGTAGCCAGAATCCAATTTATATTAAAATATTTAAAATACTTATGAAACAAATTAAAACCTTATCTATGTAAAAGAAACACAATGTTTTGCTATAGCATAGCACTGGTCTTCTACAAGACAAAGTGGAAATCTCAACAACATATCAACCCCCGGTTTTGCCGCTTGACATCCTACATTTTCCTTCATTACAATCAGACAACATCTTGTTGGCGGTTTGGAAGTCAGTAAATAAGGGCATAATTTGAATTTTTAATAGAAAATTAGTGAACTTGCAAGAGACATTTTCTTCTTTTAACCCTACTGGGCGGCTAGTGCCTTGAGGCGCGGCACAGTTGGGTCACACAGCGCGGGCTATGCCTTGAGGCGCAATCAGTCATTTCGTCACATTTAATTCGTTGTAGTTCGTAAAACAACCAATAGAGTGCATAGTGATGTCGCTTTAGCCTCTATTCACTCAAAAAACCAATATGGCGACTTTGTTCAAATATCTAGTGACTGACATCAGCTGTTTTGCAACCGGCCAGTATTCGTGAGCTCCGTACTGCGGCATACGCCTGTAGACGCGAGTCATTACGACCAGCTGTTTTCACTTTAGCTAACTTTGTTTGTTGACATTTTTGTCGATGAGTGTTTATTTTCATTGTGTTTTAGCCGTAAATAGTGTATATTTTGTGAATGTTTGTAATGTATAGGATGTATTAACTAATTATCATTAACTAAAATGGCTCATCCAGAGGAAAAAAAATTACCTTTTTTAATACCTAAAAATTGTCTTAAAATCTTCGATAAATAAAAATTAAGCAAATTTCATTATTATACTTTATTCAAGCTACCTAAATCCAAAAAGAACATTGGGAAAATAATATTTGGATTTTTTATACTAAATGAGGAACTAAAGGACTGTGATTTTCAGTAGCGCTTTAAGGGTTAAAATGTTTAGGAAAACAAAAAATAAGTGTTTTGGAGGGGCAGAAAATAATTTGCAGTCTGTTAATGACCAGTATTTGCTTCATCTTAAATGGTTAATGAAACACTAAAGTTGGCTTTAGTTATAAAATTAAAGTAATTTAAATATTTAGGTATCCTGCAACTGGAATATTTACATTAATATACTATAACTCTTTTGAAAGAGGTTTTAAGTAAAAATGTTTAAAGCATGATATCTCTATTTTAAATTTATTTCTTTCAAAATATGTCATTCACAGAGCAACAAAAGGATCAGATTCCAAGAAGTCAATGCTGTAAGAGGTCTTGTATTGAGACACCTGGATCCAACTCAGCTTGTATTGTTTTCTTGCTGTCAGATTTCCAACCTTTATGGGTGTCTGGAAGGCTGCTTCATCCTCCTACACACATCCAGTTATAAAGTACATACATTAACAGGTGAAACGTAATGGGTTTATGAAGTGCATGATATATGTCCAGGTAGTCAAAAAGAAATTAAGGTCTAAAAATGAAATAGTAATTTAAGGTTTTAATTATTTAAAACCTTTATCCATAAAAATAAACTACCCAGGTATCCTAAATATACAGCCTGACCGGCCTTAGGACTGTTAGGAATTAAAAGAAAATTTAGCGTTGTGAACAATATTTTGTGATAAAATTATTTTTAAAATATTGTTCCTAATCGTTCTACAGTATAAAATAATTTTATACTTTATAAATAAATAAATAATATTATATTTTATTTCCTAATTAAGTATGATGCAAATCTGACAAATTTTCTATAAACTTATTTACTCAGACTACTGAATATTGTAGTTGAATGTAGCGATAGCTAGCAGAAGGGGACAAATTTTCTAACTTTGAATGTGCTCAAAAAATGTTGTGTTTTTGCATCACCTTATGTCTGTGACACTGACACTATTTATACTCGTGTCTTCTACATCACCCTTAAAGAAACATGTGTTTCAGGTTGCTTAAAAACATGCTTTTATTTTAAAAAATTCCCCAGACACCCCAGATGTGTAACCTCCCTCGAACATCACGAGCCACCACTGTGTGCCGCCTCTTTTTTATAATCACTGATTTTTCCCAGTGAGTTTTTAAAGAGTAAATCATGATAATGTATTTTTTATTATTTTAAAGACCACGGATGAAGTTCTATTTTCTTTTTCAGACTACAAAGAAATGTTATGATGACTAATCAAGGTACTGATTGAATGGTTTTATTTATTGATTGAAGGATTCAAAATTAACAATATTCTAGTGAATTGTATATGTACAGATTTCTTGAATTTTAAACCATTTTTACTCAGCTGACATGAAATATTCTACTTGATTTTATATAAAATAGGAAAGATAAAGCAATCTAAGGAACACCACAAGCTTTGGATTTAAAACAATTCACGTAATAGCGAGATGATTTAACTTGTAACTTCTGGATACTGTGATTTACACACAGCATACTGTGTTGCAGTGTTACTAGTATGGGGTTTAGTTGGATGTCCTATCCATATATTTATACAAATACACCAAATGTGGCTTAAAAAGTAATGAGAAAATAATCTTAATAAATGGAGTTAAAAGCATTGATTTTATTACTGTGTAGTATGTAAATTCAATGTTAAAAGTAACTCACCACATTCTTCATCCAAAGAACCACATATTTTTCTCCAAAGTTTGATTGTAGCAACTCTTTGATGGCATCATTATCGATGATGCTGCCTTCACTAATTGGTTCATTTTTATTTGGGTGTAAAATCAGTATGTATGACCTGAAAAATACATTTATTATTAATATATTAGAAAGAATAAAGTAGTTTATTCTTCCTTCAAGGTAGAAGGCTAAAGAAATAATATCCCTCAAGAAAAGTAATGTGAATGGATAAAATTATAATGGAGCAGCCCTTAACTATATACATAATAATAATGGTAATCCTATAATAATTGCATGAAGATCTTGAAAATTGCTCTACAGAATTTCTTTATATTACGGAAATAACTAATGTCTGAAAAAAGTGTAATGTCCAGGAAAATCCCACTTTTCATATCAAATTAAGTTTAAACTTTAAAAATTAAACATTTAGGCTTATGGTGATTAAAAAGTAAACAAATTAAAACGAAACAAATGTTTTTTTGTTGATTAACAATGACACAAACATTTTGTGTCATTGTAATAACGCAATAACGTTGATAGTCTTGGTAAAAGATGTCGAATGAGGATGACATGTACAATGTGTTCTTGTGTAAGATGTCATTAAACGTTTAGGATTTTAGGTATGTAATAGATAAAAAAGTAAAGTAAGCAAATTAATAAATAAAATTTTTAACTTAAGGACTTTGAATCAACTGTGTGAAATAAAAGCATAGTGATATATTATCAAAATATTTTAGGTTTTTGCAAAAAATTATCGATGAATATGCTGACATCAGATAAAATACCTTAATGGACTTGCAGAGACTAGTCGTCGTGGCTTGATCGCTAGCGCGGATTTGTAGGCTTAATGCATGTGTTTTTGAACAGATGATAAAAAAAACACACAAAGACAGAAAATAATATGTCGTGCTTACTTACCTCTCACATATACAAACTTACCTCCCGCACTAACCTCCCACCCCCCTGTTGGGAAACAAATGACTTTCTCTTGCAATACAGCTATGTAATTGATTGTTGTGTTAAAATTCTTTAAAGTTACTCCAGAGTTGGTATGTAGGTACAAAGGTCAGCTAGAATCCCACTAAGGGTTATACACACTAATACAAATAGCGGTGCAGGGTAACTCATACATTTTGAACGGCAACACTTAAACACCTCTCTGCCTCAGACCTTGGCATATAATGAATAAGCAGGTCTTTGTCCTTAACAAAGTTACATATGTCATCAAATCATTCATATTCACCTTAAAACAATCTTCTGAGTGGGCTGGTGTCTTATGTATGAATGAGAACATTCTCTTGTGCCTAATGCATCTAGAAAATTATTTCGTGGCAGTCACAGCTGAGTGGGTAGAGTACTGTTGACCAACGACCCAAAAGACCCGCGATTGATTCCCGGTCATGACACATGAAATTTAATTTCAAATACTGCCACTGTGCTTTGGAAGTGACGTTAAGCCATTGGTCCCAGGTTCATAAAGTAGTTGTTAAATCACGTGAAGGCACTGTGACTAGAAAACTCCTATCTTGGCTAGAAGATTACACAAAACTTTCTAACTTTTACAGTTATTTAAAAAATATAAGAACTACTAGTTTTAATGTATTTGAATTGTACCCTATCTTAATTATACAAAGTATTCTATATTTTTCATGAACTGAATAGTATACAAATTCGGTATATTGAGTTAAAAATGTTCTTACTGTCATTGAGTTCAAAAATTTTTTAAAAATAATGATTTTTCAAGATGATGTGTGAAATTGAGCAACTTCGGTACCTGATTAGTTCAGGGTACTGAGGTAACTCATCCTGATGTTCAGTCATCGGTTGCCAGGACAGCGGCAACACAGAGGCAACCTCTACTCTGGGTAATCTCTTGATGTCCATGGGCGGAGGTGGAGTATCGACCATTACGGTGGTCGAAGCACCGATGTACATGTTTTTAGCTGCAAAACTGATGGCATATGAAGATGCTGGGGTCAGTCCAGTTGCCTGTAATTTGAAATATGTATCATGTTTTTCATATTTAAATAACAATACCGGTTTTGAAAAGAAACCAGTTTCAATCACTGTCACAATAACTTCTTGGTGAAATACAACTATTGGTCCCTTGGTTGCTATTGGCTGTCTGGATATTAGTAGCTATGTTGCTGTATTAGTCCTACGTACGGAGCAATAAACAATAGACCTGTACTGGGACCGTGGCTTGCCCTGTAATCCAGCTACTTGGAGGTTGGAATTAATTGTAGATAGTTGTGGGCAATGGTCGGTGGGTGTAGTGTTCTCTTGTTTGGATTAACCTCTGCACTATTGAATATTATGTTAATCAGCAAAGACCATCCTCATAATTAGACCAGTTCATAATTCAGAGGCAGTGGTTCGGACTTCATGTTAAACTTAGATATTCCCTTGACTGTTAGGCTATTATTAATTAACAGTTCTGTCTAAGGAACATGTCAGCCTTAGTTGGTAACAAGACTACAAGATCAAGTCTCAATCGTCTTACACTCATTTCTCATTCATAATTGGCTTAAAATACCTGAACAGGTTGCCATTTCAGTAACTATCATATCGGTCTTATATAGTAGCAAGACTACTAGATTGCGCTAAAATCATCCTACATACATTTCTCATTCACACTTGATGTAAAATACCTACCTGGATAGGTGTATTCTAAATAGCTTAACCAGAATATGAGTGTATTAGTAAGATGACTGATGACTATGGTTAAGTAATATAATGTATCTTTTTTCCCCTACAAAGATCATCATTCCATTAACCAGTATTGATGTTTATATAAGGGATATTATTTTTTAGCCTCATGTGGATTAGTGGATTAGACAGATGGTATTAGTGTTAGGGTTCTCTGAAATTTTGGAAGGCACAAAAATAAACAGACCCATTTCATACTTAGTAAAGATTATGGTAAGTACAAACTGTTTTCCTAGTAGTTGTAAGATTTCTGTTATGAGGCCACTGTACAAAAAGGCGGAGGAGAAAATGGTGAGTAACTATCGACCAGTTTCGTTCCTACTAGCCGTGTCTAAAGTTTTTGAAAAGGTAATATGTGAGTGAACCACTGATTTTTTAGAAGAAAACAAACTTGTAAGCTTAAGATAATGTGGACTTAGGAGGGGAAAGTCAACGAAATTAGCCTTAATAGATTTTATCAGTGGATGCTTGTTGAGGAGGGTGAGTCAGTAATTGGATGTTTGTCGCTGACTTGTCCAAAGCCTTTGACTGTGTTGATATCCCAATGTTAATTTCTAATCTAAAAAAAACAGGGTTTGGCGGATCAGCCCTAACATTGCTTCAGTCATACCTACTTGACTGATAGAAAGCACATGACTGAAATTCAATACTAAACAAAAAACAAAATAAAATCAATCCAAAACAAAATCAATAGTATCCGGTATTCCTCACGGTTCAATATTAGGCCCAGTCTTTTCCATTGTAGATACAAATGACATTGGCGAAATAATTCCTGTATAAAATTCAATTTTAATTTGCAGATGATACTACAATTAACAAAATAAAATAAAAGTCCTCTTCAATTGGAAATAGATTCATTCCAAACTGCAAATCAAGTGACACAATATTTTCCAGAACACTCACTGAAATTAAACTCATCAAAAACATATTTTTTGCACATTCAAATTCAACAGAGGAAAAATTTAATGAACTTACCCCCTCATAATCAGATCATTGGCAATGAGGAGATGTGGAGGCGAAATGTGGAGGTGGCTGAGTTTTTGGGAGTGAAACTGGGTGAATGCATGACTTGGAAGGAACAGCATGTGGGAAAATTGGAAGGTAAACTAGCTAAAGGCCTAAAGGCTAAACTAAAATTGCACTTGGTCAAATCACTTGTACTTCACCACTTTACTAATACACAAACAAGCTATTAGAGCAATCGCCCAGTTACACTTCCAAGCGCACTGTGAGGAAGCTTTCAAACATTTTAACAGCTCTTTGCTTTTTCATTCTTGAATGCTTGATGTTCATTAAAAAAGAAAATAAAATGCCAGAAGAGGAAAATCACAGGTACAACACTAGATTTAAAACCAATTTTTCAAAATTTCACAAACTCTCAATTTATGAAAAGAAACCGGACTACATTGGCAAAAAGCTTTTTCAGGCGTTGCTAAGTTTTATAAGAAACATTAAAAAAACTTCACTTCTTATAAGCAAATTGACAACGTTTTTGGTGCAAAATTGTTTTTATGACATCGAAAGCTACATGGAGTACGGTTATACCTAAAACCTTCACCCATAAAATGTGAATTCTATGTTCTAAAAAATCCTACCTACCCTCACAACCTAGTCTAATGTTGCCCTGACCTTGTTATGCAACTCTGGCCAAACTCTAAACTCTACGCCACAAAACATCGTGGACAACGGATCTGGATGTAAATGTAAAAAACATAATAGTTTATTTCCCTCCAAAAAATTGGTCCTTTTTCAGATAAGAACTAGATAACATACACAAAACTGTTATCATTAATATTGTTTGTAATATTACATTTGTAATTTTTTTAAATGACAGGCTATGTGACAGAGAGGTTTAGGTTTAGTGCCTGCCTTCAAAACTGAAGCTTGCCTGATTGAATTCCACAAGGATCTAGACCCAGTTGCCATTTTGTCATTGGGCTAGGATATCTAACAACAGGTCAACATTAGGTATTACTGTGGTATCCTGGGGTTTGCACCGATTTCCATCAAAGCATTGAAAAATTAAGAAAAGGGTAGAGAGACAAAAATAAAAATATCATAAATTAATATTGATCTTGTTTGAATACTTAACCAATATTCATTTTGATACCAGTACTATATATAGGAAAGAAAATTAAAAATCTGAAACATTACTGAGACTTACTGCAGCTTCATAGAATGGTTCTTCCTCTGTGACAGGTCTTTCTATGATGGGAAAAGATTGACAACATTTTTGACTGTCATGTGTCTCTGCTTCATCAATGTTGATCATAAAACTTCTGATTATTCCGTTGCTCTGATTAGGATGATTCCACTGATATATTAAACATGTTGCATTGTGCTTAAAAACTTTTACATTTTCTGGAGGCCCGGACACTAAAAATTAAAAGTTCTATTAATTAGACATCACAGTGTAATGAATATTTATATAAGTTTATATTATTTTGAAATAATAACCCATTACAGCAGCAGCCCTGTATACTCAGGGAATTTCTATTATATTTTACTTAGGTGTAAAACTACCAAAGTTGCATCATGAGTTTTCTATGGATTGTAAATATTTGAAAAAGAATATTATTGGACACTAAATCAGGGTGCTCTTTTGTGAGTAATAATTCCAAAAAATATTATATAATCATAATTTTATAAAAAATCCTCTAAGATATACAGTATGGCAAACATGTGTTTAAACAGGTCAATGTAAAAAAGGCTTTATACTGTAACACTATTTTATACCAATCATGCATAAAAAAGTAAAAAAAAGTTGATCAGATCAAAAACTTATTGTATCGTATTCAGGAAAATAATTCCCAAAAAGACCATCCGAATGTGGTTAGGAATGAGTCAGTTTCTAGAAGTCCCTAAACAATATCTTATAACAATAACATTAAAAAAACTCTGCCTGGATGTAGTTCAGAGAGACAGTAAATAAAATGTGCCTGTTTCGATTCCAGTGGCTCCTGTCAGATCATGGAGCCTTTGAATAGCTTATTCTTCTTCTTATTCACAAGGAGAGTGGTCCTTCCTTGCATGTAGTTGGAGGTCCATTTGCATACACTTCCATGATGATGAAAAGTTATTGAGTTAAAAAATGATACTGCCGAGTCAATGGGAACTAGAAGACTCAAAATGAAATTTGAAGTGTATATTGCTTTGAAACTTATATAAGTGAAAAAGAATATACCAAATTTAAAAAAATAAGTCAGTTAAACATTTTTATTTACCATCTGTAAGATTAAGTTGACACGTTAAGACTTGTTTGCTAATTAAATATTTTGATGAGTAATCAATTGACTTGGAGAAACAATTTTGAAAATTAAATTTTTCTTATTAAGTAGTTTTATAAGTTACGTTCAATAAATAATTTTTGTGATGGGTTTACAAAACTGTGCTCTCAGATCAAGTGATCTGCCTCAGAAGTGAACTGGATTTTAGCTAAACACAAACCAGAAGGAGTCAAATAAAAGCAAACTGGTTTATTTACTAAATTACATGACTGCATTTTTTTTGGTTGATTCTGAAAAGCTATATAACAAGCTAAAACAGATAGAATAAAGAAGTAAATAAATCAAAAGTAATATACGTCTTAATACAAACCTTCTTCTTTTGTGGTAGCAGACACAGAAAATTTAGCACCAACTTTTGCTCCTTTTTGAACTGCTGAAATCTGAAAATTGTTGCAATGTTATCTTCTTTTGGCCGTAAGAATTCTTTATATTTCTACTGGTTTTTACCTAGGAGAGTTTCAAACTTTTTAGTTCTCATGCTATAAATTTAAAACTGAGAACGGGTGATCTAATTTACCAGAGTTAAGCAATGGTAATAAAGGCTATGCCTTTGGTGAAAATAAAACATTTGTAGCCCCTGGCAAGTGGTGGTGGTGTCGTTGGAGCTACAACATGGCGACAAAATACTAGGAATAAATCCTTAACAAATTTATGAAATTTAATAAATTAAATACTATTTAATTTATTGAATATGAACTTTTTTGTACAATTTAAGCATCATTATACTGTATCAACATTGTATATATTACATATTGTGTACAAAAAATGCTAAATTCTCTCTGTAATGTAAAAGGCTCAGTTTGTAGTGTGATCTCTCTCATCATAGTTTGAGCGAGAGTGATACGCACACAGATGTAATTGACAAAAATGTGCTTATTTATTTTAACTTTTAAGACTGGTAACAAATCTTTTATTAAAACATGACACACCAGTGTGAGGAAAATTTTCTAATTTCTCATATTAATTGGAAAATAATTAATATGAGTAATGTATTGTGACAGAATTCTCTTCATCCTCTGCAATGCTTGTTTTCTCTATCACAGCAATTTCATTTTAGGAGCCAAGGTACATTTTGCTGTTTTAAACTACCATGACCTCAAATTGATAGCGTGCTCTAACTGTGATTGCCCAGAACCTAATTCTAGCATCAATCAGGTACAATGATAATGATTAGACAACGGGCATTGAAGGCACTGAGTGGTTACAATTACATCCTTGCACCATTTTTGCTCGTGCGATTGTCACAAAGGTTGCGGCAACACCATCAGTGACAACAGCATATACTGTAGAGATAAAAGTTATTCATCTGACATTCTTCTGACGATAGGAATAATCTCGAGATCAAGAAGATATTTAAATAATTTATCTCATTTGACAAATATAAATGTAGTAGTTAGACTATCTATATTACTATATTAGCTAGACTATAGTAGCTAACTATATTAAAAGCTAAGTTTTCTTGCCTTGAAATTAAACACTGTATAGGGCTGAAGAGAAGATATTTCGAAACAGTAAGATTCTGGCCACATAATACAAGGCTCTGCTGATCTTTCAAAATCTTTGTTGATACCTAACTTTTCACTGTGGTAGCTTCCAATAAACTTGTCCAATTGCTTCCTTGTGTAATTTCTTACTTCCACTCTAAAGTATACTTGTGATTTACTTTTTTTGTACACAATGACATTGTCTATTGCTGTAATCAAAAACAATTCAATAGCTAGATTCAAGAGGTAACAGGTATAAAATTTATTTTGATTGTTATGGTCAATATAAAAATATGTATTATGTTCCAATACGAATAATTATAAACTAAAATAAATAAAAGATAGGTTGAGTCGGTACTTATCCAAGTTTGTACACTGGAACCACACACCCTTAGTATCCCTGTTTAGGGATGAGGTTTAACTTTGTGACTTTGAACACAATTAATAGAGATGTGAGTGGATTGCAGAATGGTCTCAGTTCTCACGATTGGAGCAGGTATGTTCACAGCTTTCCTAGAACTGAGCTGGGAACCATGTGAAGCATTATTTGAAGGGACCCAGAGTTAGATATTGATGAATAGAGTGATTTTTGTGGAACATATGTTAACCTGTGTTTTACCTGTGTGTGTTAACCTTATGTTAAAAATTGTGTTTTACATTTTTCAGTATACGAATAAGTAAATAAATAAATAAATAAAAATTTTATTGTCGTTAAACTTTGCAGCAATGAACAACGTCAGGTTACATATATACAAAAAGAAAAAAGATACAAGAGACACAACAGTACAATAATTGAATTGTCAACATAAGATAAGGATACATCACAAGGTCACTGCAACGTAAGGTACTTTGCAAGTTGCTTACATCAATAGTAAACCAGGATCCTCTTCCTTAGGGAACAGTGGGGAAACTGGGTCTTTTTCCTCATAACATTGGGTGACTTGATACTCTCGGGCCTCATATTAAGTTTCCATTAAACATGTTCAACGTTCATGTTCACGTTCATTCGTTTATGATGATGAGTGATGAGTGATGATTATCTACTGGTATATCAATATTTGTTCCGTAAATATTGAATTACATAATAACTTTTTTTGTATCTTCAATGCCAGTTTTGTCAACACTGATAGGGAATTTTGGTCTTGTTATGATACCTAATTCCAGCTTATTGTCAGATAGGTAATTAATGAAATAGCTCACAAAAAAACGGGAATTGTTTCTGGAATCAATCCAGAATAATTGTTAATTGTGAGTCGATGGGTTGCAAAACATAACTGTTACGTACCACTGGCATATGGCATGTTTCATATTATATTCTGATTTCTATTACTAAGTCAGAGTAAGTTTAAAAATCATTTTAGTAAACTCACAGATGAGTTTACAGATGAAGCCATGGTTTTTACAAGGTTATCTAGGTCAAAATGTTAATATTTCTAAGTAGCAGAAAATTTACCAGCACACTGCTTCACATCCTCATCACTTCCATCGGGGCAGTCCTCTTTACCATCACACTGGGAGTTTGGTTTGTAACATTCTTCTATACAAAACAAAAACAAAAAATCATTAAACCATGTAGGCATATTATCTTAAAATCAATATAATTTTCTAGAACCCTATATATTAAGTTTTTAACATGGCACCATAATAGATTATTCAGATGGTAGGATAAACAGTATATCAAACAAAAACAGTATAGCAAAACATCATTATTATTGTAAAGTTTACAAATACTGATAAGATTCATGGTTAGGCAAAGACTCCGCAGCATGGCTCTTTCAACTCAACTCCCAACAAGCTAGATAGTCAATGCCATTGGCTCAAGAACGACAGTGTTGGTTGACAACAATGGCAATTGGTAAGAAAATTCTAAACTCAATAGAGAATGGCAACTTTTATAAAATGTTGCCACATTATGGCCTAGAAAAGCCGGAAGGATCTCACTCAGTCCACCGTCTCTCCACTTTTACCTAATATGGCAGGGTGAGGGGGAGACACCCCCAAACAGTGCTCTGCAGAGTTAAGTTAGGTTGGTTATTGATAGTATGAATGTATAATATCGGTCGGAGGGAGTCCCCTTCTCTCTATTGCTTCCTCTCACCAAGACACGGTTAATCAATGATCATTGGTCAAAAATGATCAAAAATACATTTAATTTTTTACTCCACTTACTTTATCACTATTGGTAAGTAACAATATATTTAGGGCTGTATTTACAGAAAGAGAGCATGGCAGAATAACATGCATGGAAAATAAGGTGAAGAAATTCTTCCACAAGGGAGACGACCAATGGGGCGCCCAAGACTAAGATGGAAAGATCAGGTTCACAAGGACAAGCATAGGCTTTTACACCAGACCTCAAGCAAGACAGAGGATGGAGGGCAGGTGTGTGACGAAGCAAAAAACTTTTCAGGAATATAGTGGCCAGATAGGTAAGGTAAGACTTAAATTTTATTAATTGACTAATTCTAAAAACCATACAAAATTAAATCAATTAATATCTGCCATAGGATATTTATCTTTATTCTGTTTTTAACTTTATCTATTACTAGATTAGATTAGATTATTGAAATAGCGACCATACTACAAGGTAGGTATTTTAAGCCAAGTATGAATGAGAATTGAGTGTAAGATGATTGTGGCACGATCTTGTAGTCTTGTTACTGACTAAGGCTGACATGTTCCTTAGACAGGACTGTTAATTAATAACCCAATGGCAACTAACCTGATGGCAACTAAGGGACTTGCAGTTTAACGTGGAATCCGAACCACAGCCTCTGAATTCAAATTGGTCTAATTATGTGGATGGTCGTTGCGGATTAACGCAGAATTCAATAGTGCGGACGTTAATCCACACAAGAGAACACTACACCCACCTCTATCCCTCACAACTATCCCTCACTATCTCTCACAACTATCCACAATTCGTGACCTCCAAGTAGCTGGATTACAGGATGTCGCCACCATCCCAGTCATAAACGCTATCCAGGAATGTGTGCACAAAAACTTGTTTATGAACCAACTCGGTTTTCATTCCTAAGAAATCGTAAGACAGCACTGTTTCTGTTTTTTTATTTATCGATAAAAAACCACCCATTCTTAAGTTTGAATGTGCTTTTTAGTTGTTATATTTATTTAGTGTTTGTTACTATTTCATATTGGCTATACCCATATCTACTTACCTTTATGAACATCAAATGTCTTTGATGAAAAGTATTGAGGATTGTAAGTATAGACATCAACTTTATAACTGGCTTCAGGTTTAAGATTTTCGAAGGTGACCTGTGTTAACGTGGTGTTACCCTCTTGAAGAGTCGTGCTCTCCTCTCCTGTCTGTTTTAAACCAATTATTGTCTCATAAATGTAAAGAATCCTATCAGTAAATTAAAATTTTATGAATACTTCAATAAACCTAAAGGACATAACTGATGCTATTCATTCTTGTTTTAAAACAATCCTTTAACCATGAACTATACTAGGTGGCAATGGCTATTATTTGTGTCTTGTGCATCCAAAAGGTACAAACTGTGTCTTAAAATTCTGTTTTATTTATTGTGCCAGCAATGAGTGTATGAGTTTACCTCCTTTACAATTCTGGGAAATCACTGTAGAAAAATGTTTGTATTTACTTCCCTGAGGAAAATTGGTTAGATCATGGATATATCTGAAGGGGATGTTTTCAGTTCTAAACAGCTGTTTTTATGCTTATATATTAAAAATTCAATACAATAGCTCTAGTAGTTTCTATGGAAACCTGTTTCAAATTTTCATCTTACAAATTGCCAACACCCCACCCCCAGAGCTAAGACAAATCCATGTCAAAAGAATAAAAATTGACGTTATCATATAAGGTATAAAAGCTCATTTTAAATAACATTATCAACATTGTTTTTAGGATAAAAATCTTTAGATTATCATTTCAAATTCAGCTGTCCTCTTCATATTTATTTAGCAATAACACTAAACCACGGGCCAGTGCACTGTCCCAATGCGCCCTCTTAAATTTCCTGACACGGCCGTCGCGAGGTTTATTGGCCCGGGGCGAGATATTATTAGGCGCCCCAATTTTTCCTTGCGGGTTGCATCGTTGCCATCGTCAGGGTCCCAAGGTGAACTGTCAGCCTATCGGGCATGGGGAGATAAAAATGGCAGCGACTTGTGCGTAATGAGGCTATTCAATTTTGTGAATACATTATTTTGCAAAATCTTTGCAAATATTATAGACTGATAGGTGTCAAACATGTATTTGTTTTCAACAATTGCATACAATGAAATAAAAATTTAATTTCAGTTACGCATAGCCTTCAAAAATATGTTGTATTCACATACATCTCTGCATAACTTATTTAAAACAAGTTTTATTATTACTTTTCCCGTAGCACCTGCGACACTCCCTAAGCCGCCATTTATGCGGAGCCTTCCTGGTTGTGTGCGCCCGCTTATACGACGGCCCTGTCTCATAGGTAAATTGAAGAGTGCGCATCAGGGAGGGCTATCTCTTAAAAAAAGTATATATATACACATTTTAAAATAAATATATACCGTATTTAAAAAATATATATTTTAAAATACTGTATATATATTTAAAAAGCAAAGAATGTTCAGTTACAACTAAATATAAAATCTAAAGTCATTTTTTCCAAATTCTCCGGTGGAGAATTTTTGTAAGCACTATATGAGAAATTACACCACTGTCCATATTTTGCTGTTAATGTTGCAACTGTTTGAATTACTCTAAGCTATATTACACTATTCCTCTATCTATTCTCTATCGTTTTGAAAGATAATCTTTCAAAACGAAATACCTAACAAACCTCTTATTCTAGCAATTCATATCTAAACACTGTTTACCTTAGGAACAACAACTTGAAAGTCTTGAAACTAAAATATTGTTATATTTTTGTAGGAGATTTTGTTTACTTTATTGTAATGTAAACTGAAATTATTTTGAGGATCAATTTCATGTAGAAGTTTATACCTTCTAAGTTATATGTATGTGTAAAAAATATCCGCAGATCTCTGTAACAAATTATATTATACTTCCGCTAGCTTTGTGGCAAATAAGGTCAAATTCGAACAATATATGCTATAGTAATTAATTATATAATAAGTGAAAATTTCATGAGAATAATCCGAAAATTATAGTTCACAAGAGGTCCTTATATAAATCAACAAACATAGAACTCGTTAATCGGAAATTTAAGATTTAAAAAATACCTTGTATAGCTTGTAGTGATAGGAGTTAAAACCAGGAACACAAGTATCCACAGGTTCCCATTTAACTGTAATGTTCTTCCCATTTTGCTCAATAGAAGTTATCTTCACGACTTCAGGAGGGTCTAAAACAATTAATTCTGTTTAGTAGCTAGAGAGTGGAAATCGTACTATCAATGATGGTATTCTACGACATGTTTTCAAATATGAGAGAGATCACCTGATAAAACCATGGTACAATGAAGTGTGTCTTCATAAGAGTTATTTGAAGTCTTAATTTATCACACTCAGTTTTAATCATATTCAAGTAAGAGAATTCATCTTTTGATGTCTCAGTAACTGACTGTTTATTGATTCAATGATATAAAATGGTGTCATGCTATAAAAATCACTAATATGAATGAATATTCAAGTAATACTCCCTGTAGCGAAAAATTGTACCCGATATGAATATTCTCATAAAAAAGGTAGATTTTTTATCTATAAAATATAATTATAACTTTAGTTAAAGCTGAATTGTTTTCTCAGTTTTTACACATTAACCAGGTGAAAGTCATGGTACAAGAAAAGATCCTTAGGGGAAATTTACATTTATTAAAAAAGTACTCAAATTTTTTGGAAATATGTTATGTTAAAGTTGCTAAAAATTACTTTTAGTTTTATTTCATATTATTGAAATAGGAATAGCTGCTTGGTTCCAAACTATTGTTATTTAATATATTTGTTAGGTAAACTTATTTCATGTAAAAATGTTTAAGCCTTTTAAAAACTACAGTACTAGTTATTACAAATGAATATTATTTCTAAGCTACTCTGAATACATGTACCTGTTAATTCAGTAGTTATATTTAAAAATTCGGTATAATTATGTGATATGAACATTATTTCATATTGGGATCCAGGTAATAGATTCGATATATGGAAACGAGCCTTCTTCTCAAATGTATGCAGTTCTTCAGATTGGTGTGAGCAGCGTATATCATCTTCACAACCCATACGACGAATACACTAGACACAGGTTTGGAAATGAATATAAAGAATTTTTTCCCATAAAAATTACAATAAACGTTAAAAAATTGCAGATACTATAAGTTTTTACGTTGATTTAATACAAGAACCCAATGGAGGAGGGAAATTAGGTGTAATTAGAAGTATACATTATTTTTAAGGCTTTCAAACATATTTATACAGGAAATTAAGGATTTATTAAAAAATTTCTGTCAGAAATTACATTAAACTAATTTATAACAATATATCATGAATCACTCTTGTTCATGCTTACTACTCCAAACAGCTGTTATTATTCAATTATTACATTTTTAGTTGTTTGTAAACATTATAATACTGTTATGTGCAACAAATAATACATACTAGGTCTGAAAAAGATATTTTTTAAGAACAAATAATTTTAATTTGGCATGGGAAAAACAATATTAAAAAAATTGTTAAATTATTATACTATTTTTATGAAATTTAAAATAAAATTGATTGTAAACACATTTAAAATGTGTTTACATGGTGTAAACATTACATTTTTAATGTTTAAATGGTGTTTTAAAACCTATCAAACAAATTTAAAAATTAACTTTAGTGAATGTTTCACAACCAACAATAAATAAATTAAAAAACATTGTAATAAGTCAATTATAATTATTGAAGAAACAAAGACTGCTCAGAAGTTAACACTATAGAATCATATTAGTTTTTAAAACAAACAAAATGTAACAAAATAAATTAATCAGCTGATTTTTGTAAGCACTACATGAGAAATTACACGACTGTCCATATTTTGCTGTTACTTTTGCAACGGTTTGAATTACTCTATGCTACATTACAGTATTCCTCTATGTGTAATACTACTCTATAAGTAGAACAACACTTATAAAATAAAAATATGAAAAAACATAGACATATAGATATCATATAAAGATATAGGTAACAATATGTCTACCTATGTCTTTTTGCAATCTGGCTATCACTGTGAAAATCATATGTTATGTAAACTCAAAGCAGACAACATAAAACCTACACACTACTTTGGTTACACAGGAGGTACGTGAAGGTGATAACGGTGCCTAAGCCCACTGTACCCGGACAATGAAATAGCTGCGACTGTGCTGTCAAAGATATTTGAAAAAATATCCTGGCTAGTTATTCTCCTATAACATTCCTCTTAATTATTCTATTATATAGGAGTTATTCTTATCAATTAGAACTGAACAGTTTGGATTTAGAAGGGGCCATACAACTACCCTCCAGCTTTGTTGGGTCCTGTACTACTTCACCAGAGTGAGAAAGCATCACTCCACCTTGGTCCACTTTAGTCCTTTAGTCTGGCTTTAGTCCTGATCAACGTCAGTTAGGCTGACAGGTGTGGCATTAGGGACTTTTATTTAAACTTGCAACGTCTTCACTGCCAGGTTGGATGTTAAAGCTCCCCCGCAGCTACCCTCATATTAGGTGTTTCTCCATCAGCACTGGAAAGACCACCTGGTCTCAGGGCTCAGTGCTTGGTCCAATTCTATACTTGTGTTATACCAACAACATCCCAGTAGCCCTGAGAGTGCAGTCCTCTTTGTACACAGATGATGCTCTCATCACGACCACCGCTGCCAACCTCTAGATGTCTTATGTCTACATGCAAAAACAACTAGACCTGTTTCACACATGGCTGACTAAATGAGGCATAAATGTTGACACTGACAAGTGTGAAGCATCACCATCACAAGGATGAGAAGGTAAGGCAACCACTGTTTCATACTGAACGGGGATGGCAACATGTCGCATCTCAAGATCAGATATCTGGGAGTTGTTCTTGACAAACGCATGATACTTACGCCCCACATCGATCGACTGTGCAGCCTTGTGTGGTTTTGAAGGGCCTTAGCAGTAAACAAAATTGACAACTGGTACAAAGTTCAGTCTTTATACAGCTCTCCTCCGACCAGTGATACTTATGCTGCCCCTGCATGGTACCACCTAACCTGCAAGACTGCCCAAAAGAAGCTGCTTGCCGTACAAAGTACTTCTCTCAGGTAGGTAACAGGGTTTCCCTGGTTTGTCAGTAATTCCGTAATCAGGACTTTGACCAGCCTCCCTACTATAAGAGCCTTTGTTGATAGACTGACTGTGAGGCTCGAAGATTCTACAGAAACATCACTGTGGGACCCATCCGTCATCTAATCACCCAGGAAAATCTCTAACTTAGTGTATTGTACATTGACAGGTACCTCATGCTACTAGGGTGCTGGGCCCTCATGACAACCAGTAAATGCACCTCAAAATGAGAAACTAGTAAGACAAAGTTGAAAACTCAGCCATCCTCCTGCTGCTGCTGTAGGATGGTGGATGCACATGCAGTAAATGTAAACAATGTAGACAACTTGACTATCTCAACACATTTATCTAAAGGAATTGTTTTCACTTCTCCTAAACAGCTATTCTTATAACCATATGTTATCACTGTTTTAAATTTATTTCTAATACTGGGGGTATCGGACTAAAATAAGTCCATTACCCCCAAAGCTAAGAAATATCTATGTCAAAACCGTGTAGTTTTCTCTCCTACGGATATGATATGAAAATTTAATGAGTAAAGTACTTTTGATGTCTTTGTAATAAATCTGGAGCATAATCTCTTCAACCTGCATTTATCAGTAGGTACTGTAAAATATTGGAATTTTGAATCAATTTTGAGTAAAAAATTCCTCAAATTACCCTTTTGGAAACAGCTATATATATAGCTGTTCAAAACATCCAAATAGATCCATAATTACACGTATATACCAAATTTCCTTAGAATCAGTAATTTTTACTTTCTCCCCTTATAGTATATAGAGAAAGTATTGTTTTTGTCAAAGTGTTCGAATTTGAGTTGAGAGTGGATATATCCGTTTTGGGGTACCATGAATCCAAAAAAGTGGTTTTCGACGTGATGTCTGTCCGTCCGTGTGTCTGTCTGTGTGTGTGTGTCTCAAACGTTGTGGTCAAAAACGGCTCTAACGATTTTGATTAAAATTTGATAGTTTATAGTGCACAGAGTACTAAATAGTTTGAGACCACCCGCGTGTCTGTAAAAATGATGGTTCAAAAGTTATAGGCTTTTAAATGTCAAAAAATCAAATTTTTTAATTTTCAGCAAAAACAATAAAAGTAAAGTATAACTTGACTGGTACCATTGAAACCAGCTTAAAAAAATAAACAAATTAGTATTTTGAATTATTTGTCTACAACTAACGGTTCCAGAGAAAAGTTAAATTTACTGTCCATGAAGAACGCAGTACTTTGTCTGAAAGCGCCCAATGTTATTCTCATGGAGAATATAAAAAAATCAATTTTTCCTTATTTTCCAACCGTTTTCCTTGAAACTTGGTAACCAAACCAACACAAAATAGCTTGGTATTATTGGGTGGCGGGATTTCCCCCATACAATTCGAACAATTAATTTAACTTTGTCTCTCTTGTTTTTATTTTCAGAAATGGGATGATTATTGAAACAATAAATTATTAATTGATATTTAGATTAACTTTGTAGAACATGATAGTTTTATTACAGATTGTCTTTTATAAATTTACTTAAGGGAGAAAGTATGTGTCAATCCGCTGGTACCATTTATGTACTCCAGTTATCATCCTAAAAACACACACAAATATAAACATAAGGAGTGCACTTTGGGCATCTATGGAGCTCGAAATGAAAAAGCAACATAGTCCATTTAAAAAAAAGTAACATTTTACAAAAAATCCTAGTAGGAGAAATTGCTAAAATAAAGGATTTTTTCATAACAAATAAGTGAACAGTTACGAGTAAAATATGAACATACAAAAAGTTATCAATACTTACATCCACAGTAATTAATACAACATCTTGAGTTTTGTTCAGAGAAATGTCCAAGGAATCATTGGTTACACTCATCACCAAAACAGGATGATCTGAAACGATAGGTTTCCAAACGTGGTAAGTATAGTGACTTATTAGCGAATTTCCCATAGGGAAGAAGCTATTACCGTAGGTCTCATGGTAAGACTTAAGCCCGGGACCATGTTATTTTTTCGTCTTTAGGTGCCCAGAGTCCAAAAACAATAGTCGTTAAAATTTTTATACATATATAATGTATATATATGTGTCTGTGAACACGATAACTCTCGTAAAAATGGTCCGATCAAGACCAAATTTGGTAGAGACATGTATTCCTACAAATGCTCGGACGAGTTCGTAAACCAGACATATCGGTCAATGGGAATGGGTAGTTTGGGGGGGTTTTGTACCCCAAAATGGGGTTTTTGGCGTTTTTCACATGTAATTTTTAAAAATTTCCAATTTTATCTTTCACCATTAGAATCAGCTTAAAAATATACACAATTTAGTTCATTAAAGTTCTTCTCTACCTCCAACGGTTACCGAGATATAAAAATATCTAAACACAGTACGTTGTATTTTGAGGTTCCAATGTTAATCTTATGGAGGATAACGAAAAGCTAATATTTCACTTATTAACCAATATTTTTGGATAAAACTTTATATTTAGCTTTATGTGGTTGGGACCCATACATTTATGCTAAAACATGATAGTTTATGTGTTTATCATGGCAGCAAACCTGCATACTCTTTTCCCATGTTAATCAAATCGAGAATAGGTAAACTCCTTTATTTATGGACAGATGTTGATAAAAGTTGGTATAAAATAAAAGTAATAAAGACCTGATACATAAATCTTTTTAATATAAATCTTTTCATTTTTAGTACATATATTATTTTATTTATGATTATAAAATGAGTTATTCTGCGAGGCTGAGTATTTTTTTAATTTTTTTTTACCACTGACAAACATTGTATAAATATATATTTTAATTCATCATATATCATGTAAAGTATCTTCACATGATAAAAATAAACTATAATTTTTTGACATTTATATTCCACATAACGTAAAGTTTATAAATATGTATAGTGAAAAATTATTTTTTTTAACACATAAATTCATTGCAAAAAATACAGTATTTGTGATTTTTTTATATGTCTTTGTAAATATAGCATAAGGCTATTGTTGTTATTGCTGTTAATTGAAATATTTAAAAATTTTAATATTCTGTGAAAAAGAAAAATCAATTTTTCAAAAAAACTAGAATAAATATGGTCTTGTTTAACATGTCAGAGTTGATGTCCTCCTGTGGTGGAAGGATTTTTTAACTGTTTGTTTCACAGAAAAAATAATTTTTTTAAAATATATATATATATATATATATATTTTAAGATATTGTTTTTGTCTCTGATGTAATGCCGGGATTATAAACACAATGATAGAAAGGGTAAAAATGATGGTTAAAAATGTCCCTTGTTCTTACAGCAGCAAACCTGCTCACTCTTTCCCATGTTAATCTTTTGGAGTATAGGCAAATAATTATTATGTTTATCGATAGACTTTGACCAAACTTGTCATATATTATTATTATTATATTATTGATTCGGAAATTCGCTGAGTCTGCTGCGGGAGTATTTTTAATACATTTTAGAGCCTCAACTCACCTGATTTGTACCACTGACAGCACTGGGAGGTTGTTATCATAAAACGTCATTCACCAGACTCACTATCATGGGCTGAACAGAAAAATGTAACCTAGCAAATATAGGCCTATAATATTACTTATACCCACTCTCCATGTATAGGAGACTTATGGATTTTGGCTGTAATCCTTTGTTATTAGCACATTATAATTATTACAGTATATTGTTTGATTATGTATAGTGTTTTAAATATATTTGTTTTTATAACCTCCTTAAAAATATTCATGAATCTAAAAGTATACTTTATATGTACCTCTTAAAAATGTTTGAAACTACCTCCATTTTTTACCCATATCTATTACCTTCCCAAAAGGATATGCTTAGAGGTGAACATTCAGGCCTTTGCCTGTCCTCCCATTTCTGTGGAAGTAGCTGAACCTAATAATATAGCTGAGCTCCAGAAGTAAGGCAATTGTTGATTCCAATACTTTATATATAGTGGCTCTTGAATGGTGGTGAATGGTCTTGAAGTGGTGAATGAGCACTGATGACTTGGATGAGATGGCAGGAGGCTGGCGGCAGAGTGTGGGGTTGGAAGGATTTGGTTTAACTGTCACTTGTTTCTGAGCACAAGTCTCCTTCATTTTAAGTAATAAAGTAAACCCTGAGCTATGATAGAGTCAAATTGTTAGGCTTAGTCAAACTTGGTGAAGGTTGATTTGTTACTTGTAGAGGAAGAGCAGCAGTATGTGGAAACAACCCCTAATGCCGGTATTGACTATTTAAAAACAAACAAATTAAGACTTAAGACTCACAAATTAAGGGAAAGACTCCTTGAAAATAACAACAACTTTAGTGAGATCTGATAGAAATACAAAGAATAAAACCTTGAACAGAAACTCAACAAAGCTCAAAAGAAAAATTACATTTGTGTGAAGAAGCGAGGAAATAAAAAAAAACTTTCTTCCGGCAGCATTATAGACAAGTGCACCAAGCCACTGACATAAGTAAAGAAAACCTATGTCAAACCAGACTCCTAAAAAGGGCTTTAAAGAGGGGAAATCGGGGTGGCTTTGACAACGTAGAGGCGACCACCCCAAAACAGAGTGAGCAGACTGAATCAAAGGAACAGGCTCTCTGAGGAACAGTAAAATATATCAGTGATTGTTGTTCAAACTGTAGTTGAGTTGTATAAACTAAATTTTTGTATTACACAGCAAAGTACTGTGCGGAAAATAAAAAATAATATAAGGTATTTGAGTATCTGGTTGGAATTTTTGGCCTGGATGGAAATTGATCAGTCATTCACATTTCCTATACAAAAATTACCATAAATAGACAAAAATAATCAGAAATATTTTGCATCAAGCTATGTTGGTATTTTAGATACTAAACATGACGTGGAAGCATGATAAAACAAAATAAACCTCTGCAATACCTGATATATCCACAACACTCGGGGTTTCCTCCCCAATGCAGTGTGCAGCTTGATGCTCCGTGCCGACACACAAGTTTCGACAACTCACTTTGGCACAAGGGTTATCCTTTGGCTCTTGAAGTGATGAGTGAACTACCTTCAATCCATTAGGACGCTGCAATTCAATAAAGATAAAACTTCAGTTATTAAAAATAAAACATATTTAAAGCAAAACTCACCTAAAAGGATATTTTTAGGGAAGGAGGGAATGAGGTAGATTTTAAAATATTTACTTATTAAGAGGGAGGCATAATTTGAACTATCAAATCGTTCCCGCTTGCCATCACTTTATTTTACAAGGGTACAAACAGCAGTTGATTCTAAAAAACCAGTAATTTTTTCAATTAATTTTAAATTAATCTTATTGCATTCAGCTAGAAGCCTACATATAAACACACACACCTGCCTAACACCTACATATGCGTATAAAATGGATAAAGATAACTTTTAACCCTCCAAGTGCTATGACTATTTAAATTTTGTTATTTTTATGCAACTCTTCATAAAATACCAAAAATACACAAAAAACACAAAACATGCCCCCCCTTATAACCAGTAACCATGAAAGCAAAATAGGTGTCCACTGCAATCCAAATTAAGCCTACAAATGCCGTCAACTTCCACCCAAGCCAGTCACCGTTTATTTAAGGTGGGCCCTCCACTCCACTATACCACACATTTGCAAGCCAAATTGGGATTGCTCATGGTCGGGATTCGAACCCTCGTCCCTCCGAATGGCTTCAACTGTTGTACTCGTCAGCACAGCAGTCTAACCACTACACTACAAAGGACCACCGTCTGAGAAAGCACTTATTTGGCTATAAAAGCATACTCTGGCGGCAAAATAACGAACTCAAGCGTCAGAATAGGGAACTACAGAGTAATTGCATGTATTAGCAATTGGCAGCACCGTAACAGTAATTTTTGACTTCCATAGCGCTATACAATTGCACCTCGCTGACATCTCACAGTGAGATGTTAGCACCTGGAGGGTTAAAGACATATATTTGGATCCATCTCAAAGTATACATATTAAAAATTACACATCCATCCTTTCATTCATTCCGTTTTACTAATTGGAAAGTTGACGACTGGGTATTCTGTCACCATATGTCTAAAGACCTCTAGATGGCTACATACCCTCTGAATTATTCTATCTTTGGCTTACCAAAAATACACTGGAAGACGTGGCCAAAATCCCATACCGATATGGACTTGTTTCCTCTATAGAAGACGTGACAATAGCCCTTGCTTGCCAATCCGTCCAGTAAAGTTCGTTTTTGAAATGAGCTATTGCAAAAGGATGAACTGTGGCTATTGGTGGTGGTTCGAATATTGTTTTCTTGTTAGATCCATCATATGAGCACGAGTATATACTTCCAATTTTTCCATCCACATAATATATTTTCTTCAATGGGATGTCAATAGTCATTCCATTTGGCCATATATGATTATCGTCTACAATTATTTGACGTTTTAAGCCATCCAAAGTGGATTTTTCTACTTTAGGAATGGTGCCCCAGTCAGTCCAGAATATGAACCTAGGAAAAAAAGTTTTTCTATAGTAAGTGTAAGCTTATTTTAATTGCTACATGAAGCCAGAGATAAAAACAGAATGAACAATCTCAAACCCCATATCAGAGACACCCACGTGTTTGGTCTACCGAAGCGGTTTGGGCAAGTGAGTGCTCCTGTATTTGTCGGACTCCTATTTGAAATTCAATGGTGGGTAATGGTTCTAGTAAAAAGGAATCAACGTCTCTTTCATGTTATTTCTGATATTGTTCATAGATGAGCCTAACATTTTAAAGGAAAAGTCATGCAAAAGCTAAAATATATCTGATCATCCTGTTACTTCAAAACCCAAAGTCTCAAACGCTAAATATTAGGTTGCCATTCATATCCCATTTTACGGAAATGTTCACCAAGATACAGGTTCAATCTCTGATAGTCAAGCTTTTAACAGATATTGCTGTCCGAAATTCAGCACAAGGTTAGACTGACCAAGCTGACTGCATTTCAGGCTATCTCTAGTTATTCAAAATCGAATTAAATTTTCTCACATGTACATTTGAACTCTTACCCAACCCTAATTCTGGGTATTTGTCAACTTTTGTGGCATGAATGTACACAATTTGTGGATATTACGTAATAAATACATATTTATGCTGTTTATGCCAAACCCTGATGAAATTTTTTTAGATGAATATTTTTATGTAAATAATAATTTTTGTAAAAGATCCTTAGAAACATCCAAAAACTCTTATTTTACTAAAATATTTGTACGGGATGACTTGATTTTTTTAAATATTCTCTGCATAATAGAAAATTTGCCTCTCATAAAACAGTGGAAGACTACACTCACCCTTCAAACGGATCTAATGCAATATCCCTAGGTTGGTCAAGATCCTTATCAAAGATGATAGTGTGTTTTGACCCATCCAGCTGAGCCGCCTCAAGGGTTTTCCGATTGACATCAGTCCAGTAGAGCACGTCATGCACCCAGTCCACAGCTAGTCCATCACAGGTCTCAGGCGTAGCGATAACCGTCTTGTTGTTCAATTGGTCAAGGGGAGCCCTGTCATTTAATCATGTTAGTTCTATAATTTAATAGTATTGAAAGGATTTTTGTTCAAAAAGACGGTGGCAGCATCTTTTATTAATAGTTTTCCAGCCTCCATAGACTCAAATATGTGCGTGAGGTGTATCGAGCAAAACTAGTGGAAGGACCTTTTCACGCCGGCACTGCAACGCCTAGGACGGTTTTCTGAGGATCCTTTAGAAAACCTTAAGGTTGAGTTCCTAAGTGACAACTGTAGCGACTACAGCCACTATTACAGTACTATTAACAACTACAGCCGTCACGGCTGTGGCCAATGTGGTGACCAAGTCGTCATAACTGCCCCTACACGATTTGTTTATACAAATACAGTAATAGAAATCCGACCTCACACATAGGAACTTGGGGAAAAGAAATCTCTAAGCAGTAAGAAATAAACACCGAGCGTCGAAATCTCCATGGCCGTTGGTACGATGATGGACTCTGTGGATGGGACTCTACACACGATCAGTTTGGTACGTTGCTTGACTGTGTGGAAGGGTCTTACAAAAAGGTCATTACAAAAAGGTCAGTTTGGTACGTTGCTGAGCAGTGTGGATGGGACCCTACACAGGATCAGTTTGATACGTTGCTTGACTGTGTGGAAGGGTTTTACAAAAGTGTCAGTTTAGTACGTTACTGAGCAGTGTGGATGGGACCCTACATAGGATCAGTTTGATACGTTGCTTGACTGTGTGGAAGGGTTTTACAAAAATGTCAGTTTGGTACGTTGCTGAGCAGTGTGGATGGGACCCTACACAGGATCAGTTTGATACGTTGCTTGACTGTGTGGAAGGGTTTTACAAAAATGTCAGTTTAGTACGTTGCTGAGCAGTGTGGATGGGACCCTACACAGGATCAGTTTGATACGTTGCTTGACTGTGTGGAAGGGTTTTACAAAAGTGTCAGTTTAGTACGTTGCTGAGCAGTGTGGATGGGACCCTACATAGGATCAGTTTGATACGTTGCTTGACTGTGTGGAAGGGTTTTACAAAAAGGTCAGTTTAGTACGTTGCTGAGCAGTGTGGATGGGACCCTACACAGGATCAGTTTGATACGTTGCTTGACTGTGTGGAAGGGTTTTACAAAAGTGTCAGTTTAGTACGTTGCTGAGCAGTGTGGATGGGACCCTACATAGGATCAGTTTGATACGTTGCTTGACTGTGTGGAAGGGTTTTACAAAAATGTCAGTTTAGTACGTTGCTGAGCAGTGTGGATGGGACCCTACACAGGATCAGTTTGATACGTTGCTTGACTGTGTGGAAGGGTCTTACAAAAATGTCAGTTTAGTACGTTGCTGAGCATTGTGGATGTAAAAAATTCATATTTCGGTGTGACATATCAAACTGACGGTAGTGCAAAGTGCGCGTATTCACTTACGGGTTGTATCATTCAGTGTAATGAAGAAAGTTTATCATGACGAAATACGATAGACATGAAATCCAAAATAAGTAAAATAATTCTCAGCTAAATTTTTTAGCATTGTATTTGGCAATTAGATAGATGAGAAAATTTGTATCAATATTAAAACTAGTTATATGTGATAACATTTTAATATAGTACATTTTGAAATAAGTTTAGAAACAATCATCAACGTAAACAAACAAATTATTATTTTTGACAGCCGATGGTTGTTTATTTATATTGAATCACTTTTATAGGTATAAAAAGAAAAAGAAAAATTATTATATCAGAATATAAACCTGAAATCCCGAACAAACAAATACATAAAAATGATCTTCATAATCTATCATTAATTTACAATTAGATAAATTTTGAAATATATATAATTATTGTAAATGTGGTACATTAAGATAATACCTGTATATTAATATAGCATTAATTCGAATCAGGTTTAAAATCAATAATCGATGTATACAAACTTTTATCATCGTATTGTGAGTCTTAACACAAACTTTATGTTAAATTAATTATAAATGGATTTTAGCTCAAGTTTTTCCCAATATTCATCATATTTGCTAAACCTTCTACTTTCTGGAAAAAACTTTTAAATTTAAATAAAGTTAAAAAAATAATGGCTTGCTGTTGGCTAATTCATTTTATGAAATCACTTACAAAGATCACACGGTCTGTAAAACTTAGATGAAATATATTACTAATACTGCTCAAAACTGTGTTTTTGAGAGCACGTGATTTTTCAATCAAAATCTTCTCAATTTTAAGCGATATACAGACAAAACTATAAAGTTATGTACATAGATGTTTATGTAGCTTCTACCTGTATATCCTGTGCTCTTCGATATCACTCCAGAATACAAGGCCTTTCTGTAAATGATAGCCTAAAGAGATAACCGCACTGGCAGTGTCGATAAGAGCTTCGTTCTCAGACACATCGAATGAGTAACGGCGAATGGTCCTCCTCCACGACACGAGTAAATAGCCTGCACAATACGAACGAGATTAATTGTCTTTGGTTTATCAATGTAATCTATCTATAATATTACAAAGAAGAGGTGGTTTCTGTATGTTTGTGGGTTTGTTGTGGCAAGTAAACGCGAAAAATACTGAACCGACCGGTTTGAAATTTTACAGAAAGGTAGATCTTAAACTCTTGTGACACATAGGCATATTAGTTCCCTTAAAATCTCCTCAGGCTACGCCCCATGAACGTCCTAAGTTTCAATGTTTACATTTTCAAAGAATGAAAACATAAAATTACTTGAATGTCAACAGCTGTGAATACTAGAATTTTGACAGTCGTGGAAGAAGAAGATATAAAGTTGATTTTTCAGATAAACTGCTGGATCGAAATTAGTGAATTATTAGTTCGAAAAAATGGAATGGTAGATTTTAAGTTTTTCCCCAATGACTGTCTCTATTAGGTTAATCCTTATCCTGTCCCAATATTTCACTCCCAAAAGACACTCGTGTTTTGTCATTTTGTAAACAATGAAGAATTAACAATAACTTAAATGTATCAGTAGAGCCTACGAACTCCTCTCAGTCTTTTTTACCCGTGCGAAGAACGGGTACTTTGGCTAGTTTACGTATAAGCTAGCAGTTAGCTAGTTTGTACACCACCTTCTAAAATGGTGACCTACCCTAGCAGGCATTTTAAGCCAAGTTATAATTGAGAAATTAGTGTAAGATGACTGTGGTGTGATCTTAAGGTCTTGTTACTGACTAAGTAACATGTTCCTGCTGACATGTTCCTTACAGTAGCTACAATAAAGACCTAGGTCCCCGCAAGTTTGTTCATCGTGCTCCCTACACCAATAATACATTTTAAACATTTTCCACCTGAGCTTACCAGGGGTGGATGCTAAAGGCCTTCCTCTCAATATTCTGCTACATACTTAAATCATACTAAATTGTAACTGATGCAGACATCAATTTCTTAGCATTCCTTAACATTTCCTATTTAATCTATTTTAGCGCAATCACACGGGCCACGAGAACCGCTGATGCAACCCCCTTGACAATATGGCACTAGCAATGTTTTGACCTAGATCGCCGTTTATGGGTTTCTGGTATATTCAATGTAAAAATAATAAAAAAAAATCATATTTCCAAGCAAAGAATAGACAAAACTCTAATTATAGATTTAGTCTAGATAAATGGTATCATAGAACTGAGTCATACTTTTACCATTTAAAAGGGTACTGAAAAATATCTAATTCACCTTTAATAAAACGACCGTATTCTCAACTGACTATTAGAATAATTTTTAATTAGTTTATGGTTAATAATAGTCAAATTTCTTTCACACACCTTCTTAATAAAAGTTAAACATATTTTACATATTGTAATACACATGTTTGGGGACGCCCAACAAACGGGGTAGGGTAAGTATATTTGACTGCGGTTTACAAGGTGGTGTGATCTTATTATGCCTACAGAACAAGTTTCATGGAGAACGGTTTAGGAACAAGGGAGAAAGTGTTTTAGCAATCTCCATAAGACGTATAACATTGAGCGCTTACTTAGTTTGCACCACAGCTGTGTTGCAAACTTACTTTTTTAAGAAAAACTTACTTACTCACTTAAAAAAAACTTAAACTTACTTTTTTAGCTAAAAGTAAATATGATATGAATTTGGCTCACTAGTTATAAACTAAAATTTCAAAAATACTATTCGTTTAGCTATATTGAAGGCAACAATAGAAAAAAATGTTTATCGTAGTATTACTTATCGTTGTTAATTTACTGTTTTCCCGAAAGTAAAAACAATATTTATTTTAATTGTTTAACTGTTGAACCATTGTTTTTACAGATATGCGAAATGTAATATATATTTTTATCGTAAGCACCATCAATCACGAAATTCTAATAAATATAGTTACAGCTTTTTTTGATAAATTTGAATCTTAAGTTTTTAGTGTGGTTTAAGCTACTCTTAAAAATAACAAAATAAACACATACATACATACAAATTCCAAAATTTTGACGAAGACATATTTTCTTCGTATACTATAAGGTATTGGCGAGGTAAAGTATGAATATAAATAGTATGATACCTTCTTCTATGCATGTTTTGTTATCAGAGGATAGTTTGAAGCCGAAAGGACAGTAACATGTCGGCGTGAAGGTTCGACTAAGGAGGCAGCGATGGGAGCAGCCAGAAGTCTTGCAGGGGTCTGGACCCTGCTGCCGGGGCTGTAAACTGCTGTGCACAGCTTTCATACCCATCATTCGCTCCGCAAGCCCTTCTATCTGAAACAGTTGTTTAATATGAGACCAACATGGTAACAGAGGCAATGAAAAGACCATTGAGAGCCTGACTTGGTAAGGATTTAGATAAATACGATTTTTTTCTTAAAAGCCTAGTTACAACGTATTATATTCAATAATTAGTAACTATACTTTTAGTATATATAACAATTGAGTTATATAAATCACAAGATAGCTGCTTAACCTATGATTTGACAAATGTACAGCATGTACAAAAATGTAAGCTAAAATGGATTAATGTAATGTTCTTAATACATATTAAATTATTACATATTACTAATCACACAGTTACAGTTAATATTAAACTTGATATTTTTTATTCGTATTTAATAAGAAATTTACCCCTGATTTCTGAAGAATCACATCACTACGCTGATTGTATATGTTCAGCTTGAACAGAGCTCTCTTGTGCCAAGACGAAAAATAGAGGTTACTTGCATAATACGATAGCCCAAAACCTTGAAGAAGATTGTCCGGCGATCTGACCAGCACTTTGGAGTCAGATCCGTCATAGTTACACGATGAGATCGTTGATAAAAAGCCATCCAGGATATATAGTTTGTTGCGGGACAAATCAAGGGCTAATCCATTCGGCCATTGGACATTTGAAGAAATCAGGGTTTTGTTTTCTCTTCCATCCAGTCCTGATGATTCCACTCTTGCGTTGGCTCCCCAGTCACTCCAGAACAGCAATCTAGGAACAGTAGTTGGGAGAGTTCATCAATTTGATGTAGGCAAGTAGGCTACCCAAGGGTGCTAAAGCAACGACCGTTAAGGGAAGTGGTACCCCTTGTCGGTCAGATTTTGCATACTAAAAATAAAAAAAAACTGTAATCTTATGTAAAGTAATTCTTAAATAATTTTAGGTAGGTGGAGTTAGGAAAGAGTTTAGCCAGAATTGTCCTGAGATAAAGTTTAAAAATTAGGAAGATTTGATTTAATGAAAAAGATTTTAAAAATTTCATTTTAAAAATTTAAACAAATTATATTGCACATTAAAATTATTGATAACTTACTGTAGTAAATTTGAACCAGGAACTTTAAATTTTCGACGTTATAATTTCAGCCACGAATGTAATAGTAGATTTCATTACTAGTCTCGAAAGTGACTTATTGAGGGGAGAGATTGCATTTACGCGCGAGGCGAAACGAGTATTGAACATTATTTTTCACTAACTAACCGACAAACTTAGTACAATCTAACAGGTTCTTTTTCAGTTGATTAATTCGCCATGTTCCGAAGTCAAATAGCATGACGGCTTTGTTGAGAAAGATTAGATACTCTGGGTAAAATATTAATCACATTCTCACAGAACAAATAAATCTGAGTGGATTGATTCATAATCTTCAAATCCAACCAAAACCCAAACCAATGCGGTTGTAACCGTAATACGTTTAATTTAAGAAAGATTATATCTTTCGAATCACGCCATTGTTCATAATAATACTCGCATAATCTAACATTCAATTATTACAATCGCACAAAACAAAAACAAGCAAATAATAATTACACTCTGATAACCAAAACAACCAGTAATCTATAAATGTGTTTTTAAAAACAATCACAAACATTCTCTGAAAATGACGCATAATGACGTTAGCTGCCGACTAGTGAAATGAAAGCAACACAAAATCAGCTGTTAATAAAATATTTAAATTATTGATGTATGTGTATGACCTTTTTTCCTCATAAGCCTTACATATACAAAAATTTACAGGCCAATGGGGCTTAGCCCTAAAGTTAAATACAAAAATGAATAAGCCTATAGTTAACTCGGAGCAGAGACGAATCCAACAAATCAAGGACCATTAAAATTGGTGTAGCCGTTATAGAGCTATAAACTGTGTAACTAACGCGACTTTGCTTTATATATTTAGATTACAATATCGGAAAACATGTAAACAACATGAATACTTTTGAATATTCAATTTATTTTCAAGAAACTCATAACGCTGAGTTTCCGTGCTTATGTTACAAATAATGCAGCCAGCAGCTGATCGATCTAATGCAACAGCTGATCGGCCTAATACAACAGCTGATCAGTCTGCACCGCAAAATCCCATAGCGGTTACTTTCCGTGCACCACAGTTAATTGCACATTAAGTTAACGTTGTGTGATTTTGCCATGCATTAGCGGGTATAACACATGTTATTAGCTCATTTAACGTTTAGAAAGTGTACTTTCGTGTGTAGAGTAATAAAAAAGTAACACAAATTACAAACAAAAATAGTTTGGTATGCTAATTGTTCAGTTCGTAACTAGTTTGTTGTCGAACTTACCCCTTAAAAGGGTCGACGACGACTGCTCGTGGCTTGTCCAGTCCATGGGTCGCGTTGCGCAGCACTTTGCGGTACAAGCCATCCAGGTTGGCCACCTCCAGGGTCTTGCTGTTGGCGTCCGTCCAGTAGATGTGGTCATGCACCCAGTCAACAGCGATGCCATCTGACAACTTCACTTCGACGATTATTGTACGGTTCTCCACTCCGCCATCGGGCCTCAGAGAGCTCCTAAAACATTCAGGTCCTGGTTTTATTTATTATTCATATATTCACTTCTAGCTGAAAATAGAAAGGATATTATGTTGGCAGAAAAAAGTAATAACTGGAACAGAAAAAGTTGGATTTAAAATGCAAATGTTATGCAATGTTGGAGAAAAAAACCCAAGATAATGAATATAAGTAGAAGGCCCGATAATTACCCAGGCTTAAAGGTGTTAAATTCTAATTTCCCAAAAACGGATACTTTTGAATACCTTGAAGCCACAATAGCAAATAAAAAAATAGATGACGAAATCCAATATAGGCCGGCAGTAACTCAAATATGCTACTAGACCTCGAAAAATATTTGGAAGCAGGTTAATAACGAGAAGAACAAAACTGTAGATGTATGAAGTAATACTTCAACTAGTTTTAATATACAGGGTGAGTCTCTACTCACTACATTAATTTTACCTGTTGATTATACTTACAAAATGGAACAAAAAATGTACATAAGTCCATATTTTATCTTAATCGTACAGCCTTCATAGCGTATTTTGTTTACCTTATAGTAAATTTAACGATCTTTTAATAGTGTTACGTTCCATGTCTTAACTAAAAATAGTTTGCATTTTATCGTCAGACTAGTGGAACAAGTTGTGAAATTCTTAAAAACCAAAAAATGAGCTATGACAGCTAAACGATTATGATAAGATATGGACTTACATGTAATTTTTGTTCCTTATTGTAAGTAGAATCAACAGGTAAAATTAATGTAGTGAGTCTCACCCTCTACTTACCCATATAGAGCAGAAATCTTGACATTATACGAAACAAAATGAGAAGAAACTCTTAGTTTTTGTAAATAAAAATTCTTGTAGGGTATTTAGACCTATTAATGACAACCAATACGTGGCCGTTCCAACCATAGTGAGTAGGAGGTTACGATGGCTCAGACATGTGCAGATAAGTTCAGATCAGATTATTGGAAGGGTTTGGGTTTGGGTCGCTACCGATGGGACGACGACCACTGGGGAGACCCAGTCTCAGATGGACTAACCAAGGGAGTCAAGGCCTCAAGAGGGCGTGAGTAAGTTTGGACGTAGTAGAGTACAGACAGCAGTAGAGGCGAACCACCGTGGCGTGTCTTGTGATCCAGCTACGTGGAGTTCACGAATTGTGGATAGTTGCGAGCGATGGTCGATGGATGTATAAGCGTGGATTACAGTCCACCCTATTGAATAATACCTTCATCCGAAAAGACCTTCTTCATAATTAGACCAGTTCGTAATTCAGATGCAGTGGTTCGGGTTCCACGTTAAAACTGTAACGTTAAACTGTAGGTCCCTTAGATATGCCATTGACTGTTGGGTTATTTATTAACAGTTCTGTCTAAAACACATGCCAGCCTTAGTCAGTAACAAGACTACAAGATCGCGCCACAATTATCCTACACTACATTTCTAATTCAGACTTGGCTTTACCTACCTGGGTAAATTGTCATTTCAGTTAAAAGTATAGTATAAAGTATAGAGCTGGCAAAGGCATAAACATCTTGGGGTTTGTGTGGCACAGGAATAAGTAAGTACATGTATTAATAATCACTGAGAACTGGTGAGTAGATTAGATTACTAAAATGGCAACCATACCACAAGGTAGGTATTTTTAGCCAAGTATGAATGAGAATTAAATATAAGATGGTTCCTTAGACAGGACTGTTAATTAATAGCCCAACAGCCGATGACAACCAAGGGGCCTACAGTTTAGCGTGGAATCCGAACCACGGCCTCTGAATTACGAATTGGGTCTAGTTATGAGGGTGGTCTTTGCGGATTAACGTAGTATTCAATAGTGTGGATGTTAATCCACACAAGAGAACACTACACCCACCGACCATCGCTCACGACTATCCACAATACGTGACCTCCAAGTAGCTGGATTACAGGACGACGCCACCGTCCCAGTCAATGAAGGGTGGGTGAGTGATTAAACTCACCCAACCTTCATTGACTGGCTACATATCATAAAACCCATGATACTGACGAAGACTATATAGCCTATCCATTCGATAGATTCATCAACTGATAGCCAAGATGAACTAAGGTAACTGAGCCCAGTATCAAACCATTACAAACTTAAATTAGTGTTTTATAGGGATTCCAACGTGTATCGGGTATTTCTTTACAAGATATACAGATACGCTTTAAAGTTTTTTTTACCAATTTGTAGGATCTCCGCCATCTTGGTTTTTCACTCCCCTAAGATAAATGATAGAAACTCAGGAAGATAGATTAGATTAGATTATTTGAAATGGCGACCATAACACAAGGTAGGTATTTTAAGCCAAGTATGAATGAGAATTGAATGTAAGATGATTGTGGCGCGATCTTGTGTCACTTGTGACACGAATTTTAAAATTAAGATACATTGGATTAGGTTGTAATGAGAACTTTTTAATCTTAAAGATAATTATCAACGATTTATATGATTAAAATGCCAATAGGATTTTTTAAAATGTATCAATAATATATTTTGAATCTTACACATAGGTATTATTCAGATGATTAAACCCAAAAACCAGGACCTCTTAAATATCAGAAACGAATAAATTATATGGCTTAAAAAGTCAGCTTATTTGCACTGGTTTTATTACTGAATTAGTGCAAAAATATAAAAACCTAAAGTATTAGAGGTACAAAAGTGAACTTCGAAAACTTGTCTTAACAATATCTTATAAACTGACCTGTATATTTGACCTGTCGCTTCAGAATAGTAAACCTCCCCTCTGGCCAAATGATAGTCCACAGCGATCACAAGATGCACACTGGACGCCACATGTGTTACGTTCGTGGGGTCTGAGTCCTCAAACAGACTTATTTTTCGAGTAAATGACGTTAGTAATGGAACTGCCCGATATTCTGAAAATGCATGGAAAAATAAACGGAATTAGTAGACTATAACACATGCTTTGTTTCTTAAGAAAATTTATAAAAGCCACGTAACTTTAATATCGATATCATATTCTCTAATGTTTATTTAAGCATCATTAAAACTATTTTAAAAGTAATAATCCAATTTATTAAACTATTACAAGAAAAAACTAGTTAAAATAATTGTTAGAACTGTTTTCGAACATGAATCCCCTTCCAATCTCTCAAAAGTTTAGTGGGGGTTATTGGGTGATGAGACCGTAAACTACATGCATACCATGTTTTATGGAAAACGGTTGAGAAATAAAGAAGGAATTTTTTTAATACTGTCTATAATAATAACATTGGGCGCTCTCAAGCAACCTACTGATACGGATAGTAAATTACCTGTTTTGGAATTACTAGTCATAGACTTATGAATAAATATAGAATTTATTTAGCTTTATCAGCTGGTTTCAATAATTAAACCACGAGGTTTTAATCATTATCGTGTAGCGGATTTTAAGAAATTTTTTATTTTTCCTTATTTAATGGGGTCAATTTATGTCAAAGAGCACATAATTTTAAAGGTATTGCAAATCTAAGCATTTTTCAAATTTAAACCTTATCCATGTCTATTGGTTTTCGAATTATCAACAAAAAGCTTGACCATAAGAAACGCATGTTAATTGTTTAACATTTAATTTAATTACTGGGAAAATAAACTCCATGTTAAACAATTAACGTTTTTACGTTATTTGGGATTAGTTTAGAGGAAAATAATTTTATTTTATAATTGTAGGACCAACGGTTTGTCTGGAATCAATATTGGACACCTTACGTGAATCACCCTGTATACATTCACTATCAACTCAAATTCTAAAACTTTTAGGAAACTCTTTTCTCTATTTACTATGTATAAGTGGAGAAAGTAAAAATCACACCACAAACACGAACGATCCATGTATGGCTTGCTTTATTAAAATTAAATTTCAGTCGTGTGAACTGAGTCTATTTGAACAAAATTGTTTAAATAGATAAAACTAATGTTAACTTAAAACTTAACTTAAAAATAATTAGGCTTAAGAAAGAACTTAAGCCTAATTATTAATTGTAAATAATGAATAAATAAATGTGCAAACATATATATTAAAAAAAATAATTTTCGTAATTTTACCTGAAATGAAGTAAAATAACAAGAACCATGATGGATTCATTTCTGAGATCAACTGAAATAGAAATCAATATTGTATGTTTATTGGGTGAAGTGTTATCTCAGAAGCAAAGTCTGTGACGGGGAAGCCCACAAGGGCAAAGACCATCGTGATTGCATCTCTTAGATCGACTAAAAATACGCAATAGTAGCGATATAGACTTTTATAACTATTAGTCATCTAATGTAAATAAAAGTTATTGGAAGTTAAAGTTATTGGAGAAAACTATTTCTTTTGGAGACATTGTATATACAGTTAACTGAGACAGATACACAAATTATGTGCCTTATTCGATAATGTGATCTTGTAGTAATGATTGTAATGATGTACAAAGTATTGCATAGGCATTGTGATGCAAAAAATACACCAGTTGCAGCAAATCTGCATCATCAGCAAATTTCCGCACCTGTAATAAATAACCCCCCTAAACCATTAAAGTTTTGAAAATCACAACTTATTACTGCATTGAGATACAAATTTATAGGCTTCATACAAAATTCGATCCCTAACTCTTCTCGTAGTTATGCATTTTCATTTTTCTCATATGTACCAGACATATGAAGTTGAAATACATTTATCATCCACAACACAGGAGAATTTAGTATAAAATTCAATCCATGTAGATCAAATTAAAATGAGTTTTGTCTGTAGTTTCCTTGGAATTGTGATATTATCTGTTATGTTGAGGCTTTATACTCCAGAAAAAGTGTTAAACATGGCAGCTAACCTGTATACTCTTTTCTCATGCTAATCATGTAGTATAGTATATGAAAATTCTTTTATTTATAGACTCTTTATTTATGGTTGATAAAACTTGTTACATGGTCAAAATAAAAATATTTTATGTTAAAAATGTCTTCTTTCAATGTTCCTCACCGCAGCAAACCTGCATACTCTTTTCCGTGTTAATCTTATGGAGAATTGGCAAACCCTTTTATTTATCGACAGATATTGATCGAATCTGTCATATACTACTATTGTCATATTATTGATTTGGTAATAGGCTGAGTACGCAGATCTGCTGCCACAGGGGTATGTATTGTAACGGTTCAGTTACGTAACAGGAGTTAAGTAAATTCTATTATATATAGACTAAATAAGCAAGATATTTAACTAAACAGTTACTCTATGGATATTTGTTTTAATCATGTGACGGATTGATATAAAAACATTAAACTACTAACAATAATGTGGTTTTAAGTTTTTCTAAATTTTAGTTTCTTCTATCAAAATTATTGTGTAAATATCTTGTTCCACAGACACAGCAGACCGGAAAAATGGTAAGGTTACTAGAAAAATGAATAATTATAAGTTGTAGCAGAAAATAACATAATATTCACGTATATTGGTTACACGCAATGCAGTTATATCAAACTAATTTTACTACAGTGAATACGGCTCTAGCTACTACTAGCATATTTACCCCATAACTGCGGTGTTAATATTAATTGTTGATAACAAATAAATGTTGTTTTATTTAAATATAATATTTGTTTCGTTTCAGAGGGAGGTAATATCCGTCCACGTAGGCCAGGCGGGGGTTCAGATGGGAGTGTCATCATGGGAGCTGTATCTTCTTGAACATGGAATCAATAAAGATGGAATCAGAGAAACCAGGAAGATGGGCGACGAAAATGACACGTTCAGCACATTTTTTGACGAAATCGACGAAAAGAATAAATACGTACCTCGAGCTATCATGGTGGACCTGGAGCCTTCTGTTATGGGTAAGTTAATGTCACATTAGGGTAAAAAATGTAACACTTATTTATCCACGATTAATCAAAACAAAAGTACGTATATCAAAGTAGCGATGAAACTGTGTGAAAGGATTCTAAAATATGACGTATGTATCTAATTAGGCAATTTTTTATGAACTGTCGAAGTAAACGAGTTGTTAAATGTATTATAATAAATTCTCAATGTGTCATTAGCTACCCTCTAGTAAATGGAAATAAGATAGACAATTGTCTTGTTCTGCTTAAGCCTTGCTCAAATTATTAACATCACTGGATTACTATTATCTTTTGAAATTACAACCTATTCAGATAGGTATGAATGAGAAATGAGTGCACGATGATTGTGGCGCAGTCTTGTAGTCTTGTTACTGACTAAGGCATGTTCCTCAGACAGGACTGCCAATCAATTAATAACCCAACAGCGAATGACATCTAAAGCCTTGCGGACCTACAGTTTAACGTGGGATCCGAACCACTTTTGGCTCTGAATTACGAAATAGTCAAATTATGAAGAAGGTCTTTGCGGATGAACGTATTATTCAATAGTGCGGACGGTACCCCACACCGGGGAGTAACATATCCACCGACCATCGCTCATATTATCCACAATTCGTGGATAGTTAGTAGCTCTAAGTAGCTGGATTGCAGGACGTGCCACCGTCTCAGTCTGAAGTTATTGTTTTCTTATACTCATGGACTTAAACATTGAGAAAGAGATTGTTGATAAACAAGTATTTATGCAGTGAGAAATAGGTGATATTGTTTGTTTGGTTGGTAGACACGGTGAGAAGCGACTTCAAGCAGTTGTTTCACCCCGAACAGCTGATCAACGGGAATGAGGACGCCGCCAACAACTACGCCAGAGGACGCTTCTCCATTGGCAAACCTGTCATGCAGACGCTCGCTGACCGGATACGGAAGGTACGAAGAAAACATCCGCTACAGAACAATTTATTAGCACTGCAGGCAACAGTATGCAAATGAACCGTAATGAGAAATAGTGGGTAGAGCATTTTCAGAATCCAACGCGCCAACCCACAACTGCAGTGAATCAATATTTTGTGTATTTTGTATTCTAGCTCGCTCTACCTGCGGTTTATTTATTTCGTATCAGATTGAATGAATGAATCATCTTTAATAACATTATAACCAATAACGTAGAAACTTAGCATGCATGTTAAACTTAATATATAAACGAGTCACTAAGATAAATTGTTTTCAAAAACTAAACAATTTTAATTATAAATTTAATTCAATTTTCCTAGCCTACATTGTGGTTAGTGTTACATTGTGATTCGTAAACGGTGGCCGGTGTCTCCTGTCAGGTCATGGAGAGGTCCCACGTAAGTCGTTAGTCAGCCTTTGCAACTAACGCCCCTACGATACTTCACAATGTTTAATTCACCGTACAGGGTGTAGACAAATGGCGAAGGGCAGTAAATGTTGAAACAAAAAGTAAGACGTATTTAAAATAGATCAAATTTTGCATTAGGCACTATGGGCCCATATATTTACATAGATATGTCTTAGCTCTAGGGGGAGGGTAATGGCGGGGTATTACGCGGTACTGGCAATCAATCACACAAAAATTTGAATTGAAAGTGACGTCATATGGTTAGTGGCATATTGTTCGTGACGTCATATGGTTATAAAGATTTTTTAAAGAATTTTTATGTCTTATTACGACGGTGATTAAAGCTGACCTCCCTGCAGCCAGAGTGTGTTAAAATTTCAAAATTTTCAAAAACAGCTAAAAGAGGAAAACATCACATTACTCATGGAGCTGTTTGCTGTTATTTAGTTTTTAAAACGTAATGAGACCATTATAACGTTTTCATACAGGCTATTCTAGTAGGACTAAGCACCAAGGATTCTGTTTTAATTAATAAGAGGTTAAAAGGGAAAACTAGATCTAGGTCTAGATCTTTTAGTTATCATGGGGTATAATATAGCCTAAACAATAAATTTATGTGATAAAGTCTTCACATTGATTAAATTACAGCTTATCAGCATGATTCTGTGCGTAGGTAGCGGATAGCTGTGATGGCCTGAACGGATTTCTCATCTTCCACTCGTTCGGTGGCGGAACTGGGTCTGGTCTAACGACTCTCCTCATGGATGAGCTGTCGCAATCTTTTGGGAAAAAAGCAAAACTGGAATTTGTGGTCTACCCAGCTCCTCAGGTAGGTACCAGGTAGGGCAGGAGATATGTTGGGTGATTAGGAAAAAAATCTTAGTCCATCCAACTCCTCAGATAGGTACCAGGTAGGACAGAATATATATTGGAAAAATTTTAGTCTAATAAAGTTTTTCCATAGATAGGCACTAGGTAGGGCAGGAGATATGTCGAAAAAACTCTTAGTCTGTCCAACTTCTCAGGTAGGTACCAGGCAGGGCAGGAGATATGTCGGAGAAAGTTTTAGTCTACCCAACTCCACAGGTAGGTACTAGATAGGGGAGGAGATATATGGGAAGTTAGGAGGTTTATAGTTTACCACTAATGAAACCTCTATTTTTATCAATATGAAGAAAAATACGTCGTGCTAAAATAAATAAGCCGAGTTCGGTAGTAGGAAATGTATTTGAGTGTTATGACAAGGCCATAGAGAAACCAACTGATTGTAAACAAACAGGTAATAATAGTTATAAATAATAAAACATATGGTATTAATTCCATCATGTGACTTTGCCACTACATCAGCCGCCCACGGAGAAAATTGGGTAAGGGAGGCGAAACTTGACACGCCTCCCGGAACGAGTCTTGTAGCTGTCGGCTGAGGGTGGCTTTTTCGGGTCGGTGGAGGGTTGGTATACTTGAAAAGGGGACTGCGGCTGTGACAGCGTCGACGTGGTAGGGGATCTCGGAGACGGTGGTCACGGTTGTCTAGGTGCTGAGAGCGCAGATATCTGACGTGTTTGCTAGTTTGAGAGATTTTAGTTTGAGAGTCAGTTATTTCATTCTGTTAAATCACTTGATTGGATCTCATGATACAACTAGTTAAAAAATGTTGCTAATATAGCTAAAACTGGATTTTTGAGATTTCAATATTTTATTTTAATAGGTTGCAGGTCAGTTTAAGGTACCGGTAAACAAAAACCTTTTCCAAAAGGCTTTACATAGAATAATGAAAATCCCCGTTTTTACGTAGAAGCGTTACGTTAAGACCTAGCCAGCATTATAGTGACTAGGATGGTGGCGTCATCCTGTAATCCAGCTACTTGGAAGTCACGAATTGTGGAAAGTTGAGAGAGATGGTCGGTGGATGTGGTGTTCTCTTGTGTGGATTAACGTCCGCACTATTGAATACTACGTTAATCCACAAAGACCATCCGCATAATTAGACCAATTCGTAATTCAGAGGCCGTGGTTCGGATTCCACGTTAAACTGTATGTCCATTAGATGCCATCGGCTGTTGGGCTATTAATTAACTGTCCTGTCTAAGGAACATGCCAGCCTTAGTCAGTAACAAGCCTGCGTACAGTAGGTCGCCATTTCAGTTAAAAGTATAAAGTATGTACAGAAAGGCAGGAAGAAATTGAGATGAGACCTATTTAAGCTTTTTAGGGGTATGAAAAGTGAAAATATCGTAATTCCAAGGAACATACAGACAAACGGCTAATTAATCATATTTATTTAGATTATGACTATAAGTATGTGACATTAATTTTGATTATCCTGTGGCAGATCTCGACCGCTGTGGTGGAGCCGTACAACACCGTGCTCAGCACGCACTCGACTCTGGGCGACTCGGACTGCGCCTTCATCGTCGACAACCAGGCCATCTACAACATCTGTCAGAACAAGCTGGATGTCGAGCGGCCGGCCTACAAGCACCTCAACAAGCTGACGGCGCACGTCATGTCCTCAATCACAGCCTCCCTCAGGTTCGACGGCCAGCTCAACCTGGACCTCACCGAGTTCCAGACCAACTTGGTCCCCTTCCCGCGCATCCACTTCCCCCTGGTGGCGTACTCCCCGATCACGTCCAAGAGAAAGTCCAACCACAACCGGTACTCGGTCAACGAGATCACGGCGGAGTGTTTCGAGCAGTCTAACCAGCTGGTGAACTGCGACTGCGACCAGGGCATGTACATGTCGTGCTGCTTGCTGTATCGCGGCGACGTCGTGCCCAAGGACGTCAACGCTGCTATCTCCAACATGAAGAAGAAGAAGAAAGTCAAGTTTGCTCCTTGGAGTCCGACAGGGTTCAAGGTAAACCATATCTCAAGCTGAACTGAGTTCAATTATACCATAGACTAACTATAATGGACGTAAAACCTTTCACAGATATATGTAAACGGGGTTTTGTACCTCTACTCCGGTGATAAGTGTGTAAAATGTATCTCAGAATGGCACTCAAGATGTACTTTTGCAACATAAGTACCGTCAAGGTTGGACGTACATACCTATTACCGGATATCAATAATAGTAAAATCGAATAGTTTCTGACATTACGTATACACCGGCCGCGTGGAAGTGAATTGGAGGTCAAAACCTGTAGACTACTCAAACATTACAATAGCAAATGATTTTCTACTCTTACTCGTAAGTTGGTCTATGGTGTTTAGCCATAAAACCGATTATAATTTTGTTAGGGAGCAAATCGATCCTCATAGGAAGATCCATATTATATCCTTATATAAATAAAACTATCTTTCTACAAAAATTTAGGGTTTTTGCAAGTACCTGTTGACCTAAAATGAATGGATCATGAACCGATGATGATTGTAAAAACCACAACACCTTTAACCTAAATAATAAATAGTCAAATGTAAACTCCTTCAGGTAAACGTTTTCTAACACAGTACATGTACATATTATTTCCCAGGTGGGCATCAACCAGGAGGCTCCCAGGTCGCTGACGTCAGGAGACATGCCGGACGTGCCTCGAGCCGTGGCCATGCTGGCCAACACCTCCGCCATCGCCGAGCCCTGGAGCAAGATCAACCACAAGTTCCATCTCATGTTCGCCAAGAGAGCGTTCTGTCACTGGTACCTGAACGAGGGCATGGAGGAGATGGACTTCTCAGAGGCCAAGGAGGACATCAAGGCTCTGGAGATGGACTACCGGGAGATTTGCTCCGACACGGTGGACGAGCCTGCCGAGGTCTAGCTGTCTAGCTGCCTCACAGTCAAACATGTTCGGTTATAGTCTCAGTGTCACATCTTTATAACATTAAGATCTTTATTTATTCAGAAGAATTTACCTTATTTCACAAAACAGTTTCTACAATGTTAAGATAACTTAATAAAAAATACCTATATAAACTTATAAATGCTCAATGTAAAAGAGAGGTAAGGGTCACGAAAACAAAAATTAAGAATTTTTGAAACTACAAATCTTTTTCACGTCATTTGTGTCAACTATATGTTTGGTAGAAATTTATTTGTGACCCTTTATAATTGGTATTTAATACTGTACATTGTGTTCTAGGCACGACGTTAATCTTATGATTATATTTTTATTTTAGAGATATAAGGGTCTCCGAGACCCTTATACCCTTGCTGATTTTTTTTAGTTTTTGAAGCTATGTCTGCGTATAAGTGTATATATTTTTCTCTATCTGACTTTGTCCACATCTATGCCTGTGTTTCTGTCTTTCCGCAAGGGTAAACAAGGTCTTTTCGTCAAAAATCTTCTCCGTGAAAACGAGTGGTAGGTGAGTCCTTGGTGCATGGGGGGAGTGTTGGGGGGAGCCGTGAGTCTTGGCTAGGGGGCCCACAAAAGGACACGCGTCACGCCCTGGTACACGGGCCCGCCTATCATAAACATATTTAAGATTGTAATGTCAAGAGATAACTAAACAAACTTTAAACATAATGATGCGTAAAAACGGCACTAAGTCTCATTGTTTAGAGAGCTGAATTCAATTGTAATTATTTACGTCATTATAGCAAAAGATATGTATCGCCATAGCATTATCCACGTAGAGATGGTTAAGGTGAGAAGTGCAACTGCCTACGTCGCGTCGGTGTCTCGCGGTATGGCTCGCCGGCCCGAATTGTCATAAACATTCGGTTTTCTAGGGAAATAAATAATTTTAGATATTGATGATTCTTAGTTGTAGTAAAAATAGTTCGGTCGATTTATTTATTAAACTGGAGATAACGGGCTAAAAATGTCAGATGGAGGCCTGTTCAGAAGCAGAATGGATTTTCGGTAAGTTAACAATGCATCTATTTCTTTTCATAAACTGTTATTCGCTTACTTATTTATTAAATTTACTTCAATTAATATTTAACATATTTAATAACCATTCTATGTATTAGTATAGCATGTGTTTGATTTGTCCTCGTGGTGTGAGGGTAAGAATGACCTTTTTATAGCTTTAATTCAATTTACAATCTGTTCATAAATTAGAACATTTAGCAAATATGATGAATGACAAAAACACGAGTATTAAAGAAAAAAACTGAAAGTTTGAGTTACAACGCAAATGTTGAAAAACAACACACAAAAGATATGGCACTTAATCGAAACGTGAGTTGACATCCAAGATATGGGTCCTCTTAAGTCTATTAGTGGCATTGCTATTATTACTGGCAAGAAGTTGAGATGGTTTTTCAACTTTTTGAGGTTGAATCTTTTGATTTCCTCTTTGACCATGGGGACGCCTCAGTCATTGAATGTTCTATTTATCAAAAACGTATACAGTGTTCTATTTTTGATATATATATGTCTAAGCTCTGGAGGGGGTGTCAGTGGATTTGTAAAACGCGAAAATTACAGCGGAAGTGACATCATATTATGGTAATAAGAACAGCTAGTTAGATGAACTAGAAACATTCCCTTTAGATATCCATGAACTAACCTATTTCCCACAGGGAAGTAAGCACAATCATTTTTATACCGGGATCGTTTAGTCCGATGACTATTTATCATGAGGTAAAGGAAATATTGTGTCATATACCTGGGAAATGAAGTGATTCCTGTTCATTCGTTGATATAAAAAGCTGCTCAACTGTTCCCGATCACTAGCCGATTGGCAAACATCCGATCTACCCACGTGAAGGTGCCAAAATATATTACATACGAAATGATATTAAGTGACGTCAACATCAGTTAAAACTTAGTATGAAATGAGGCAGCCGCAAAATGTTCAAAAAGGGAAAAGGTCTTTGCTTAACATCCAATCCTCCCTTACATAATCTGTCGCGCTAAGCCTAGGTGGAAAGTGTTTTGAATATATTATCTTTGACTACCCATTATTAATAATAATTAATAATGGATAGTCAAAGATATTATTGAGAGGGGCCCGATGAACAAACTTTCGGGGAGGTCATAGGATCTTATCGCCAGCACAAAACAGAGAGCACACGCAATGATGTAACCTATTTTCATTATTCTAGTTTTGAGCGATGTAAAACAAATTTTCCCATGTTTTACTGAATATTTGATCTATTTAACTGATTTTAATACGATTATAATGAACAGAAAGAAATAACCAGCTAAATTAAAATAATGGGCTTATTGGTTTATTTATATTGGTCCTTAATTTTGAATGGTTCGTTTGACGTTTTTATCTTAGTGAAGATAAAAACTCAATATTAAAACTATATAACTAAGCCTAGAGTATAATTAAGTTTTATTTTTGAACTAATTCAGATTAATATTGTATCATAATAATAATTATCTTGCTTCTCAATACTGAATAATCAATCAGTACAAAGTACGGGCTTACTAATACCGTAAAAAACCTAATGTCAACTGTTGATAGGTGCTGCCAATCGGTGATGGTGGCGGTGACGGGAACTACAGCGCTGTGAGATGCCGTATGTGAGCAACAATCACACATTGTCTGCGAACCTCATTCATTATGTCTAGTTTTAGCTGTAGCTATCTCGTCCAACACAGAATATCTTCAAGTATTCAATTTGGATTAAAACCTTACTGGTGAAAAATAAGGGAAAAATTTCGGTGTTCAAAAAAATATTTTTAAGGACATTTTTAACACTTCTTTTACCTATTAAGATGTAAACGCATACAACATTTGAAGTTTCTATGAAACTTAAAGTATAAAACAATTTGTAAATAACACATAAAAATAGACAGAAGTAAAACTAGATACAAGAGACCCATATTTATATTGTAAAATATGTTGTCTCTACCAAAGGAATAGTTTCCAATTAAAGTTCCAGAGAGTTCCGAGACACTCTTTATGATATAATTTAAAGGCATTTAATCTGTTACTTATAGTTCACCGATACCGTTTGCTAAAATGATGACTCATAAAAAATGATACCGAAAATATATTCTCATTAAAAATGTCATTTTACCAACAGCTATTTTAAGTTGTTGTACGAGTATTTTCAGGCCACAAAGCTATGTATATTGGAGTCTATTAAAAGAAATTAGAGTAAAAGATCACGCCATCTAATAACTCATCCGTGATTAAAAGTCACGCCACGAATTAATTATTGTTTGGTGAAACAATATAAAATGTAACGGGCGGTTGAGAGGCGATAAGCGTGTTTGTGTATGCCGGATCATGCGACGATGACGTTGGTTGTGACGTGGACGGTGGCGATGGCAGGCCAGGTGATAGCTGAGGCCTATCACTCGACACAGGACACAGGTAGGTCTATGTTAAACATTATCTATCAAGGCACCAATTAGTCGACTGATTTGAGGAAAATAATTGGATTAGTTTGTTATGTATCCATTTTTCATAAGTTTTGAGATTTTTCAAAAAATTTAAGAGCGACTTTTATAAACAGAATCTAAAGAATAAAAAACATGCAGATATGGTGGATTTATACCTATAGACAATATTCTATTACAAGTGTTCAACTGAAACGCCCTATAGATTTGAATTTTAAAGTAGTGTAGGACGTCTCAATGGGAAGAGTTAGAAATGGATCTTGTACCTCATTTTAAAAAGTTGCTCAAGACATGATATACCGTAGGTACGTTTGAAATTCCTGTGACTTAACTATAATCTTGTGCCAAAATGAGTTAGATTGACTTGAACAATCCACAAAAAATATTATTGTCTTGTCAAAAAAATACATTTGTTAATAATAATATTAACATCTTTACTTTACTTTACTTTTGACTTGCGCCAAAAACCTCCACCCCACTAGCATTGTGTATTGTTGTTCACTTATATATAATAAAGATTACAATTTATTTTTGAATTTTAATAAATCAAACATCGAAGAGTACACATATTTTAGTACAAAATCAGTTACAAATATGTTGTATTATTTCCCTTTGGGAAATAGTTTTGATCATGGATATGTCTAAAGTTAATTTTTTCAGTTTCTCTAACTAAAAAGCTTTCCTTTCTATGACGTCACCGTTCCAAATTTTGGTCTGACGGATTGCCAATACCCTTCTCCCAGCGCTAAAACATGTCTATGTCAAAAGCTATTGTATTTACTTCCCTGTGGGAAATAGGTTAGAACATGGATGTGTAAAAGGGAATGATTTCAGTTTCTCTAAACAGCTGTTGATATAGCCATTTTACGTCACCAAGTATATGACGTCACTGTTTCAAATTTCGGTCTCGCAAATTACCAACACTCTCTCCAGAGCTAAGACATAATCTATTTCAAGATAGCTGTCGTTAAAGCCATATGACGTCACTAAGCATATAGCATCACCGTTACAAATTTTGGTCTCGAAAATTCAAAACAACCCTCCCCCCAGAGCTAAGACGTATCCATGTTAAAAATCCTACGTTTTACAAAAACAGGCATTTATGGAACACAGCATTATATCAGCTGATTCTAGTTTAAATGTCGTGTTTCCAGGTAATAACGATTTAGGGTATTAGATAGGAACCAACAAATTGATTTCGGGCACGAAACGATACAATCGTCCTTGGGGATCTCTCGTAGACGATTAATTAAATAACAACGCCTTGTTTGATCACGTCATTTATTATTATCAAATCGAAACGTTTTATACAACATAGGCTACTCTTTGAGGCTTGTTCACATAATTATTGATAAAATGTAAACATATTTAAGTTAATATTCATGAAAACAAATAATTTTCACAATTTCACTAAAATACTGTAAAGAATTTGGTCACTGAATCATTATCTAAATAAAGGTCAAAACTATGTAGTAAAATATCAGGGGTTGGACGTAACAAAAATACTACTGGCGTTGACAATAGAAAAAGTTAATGGAAGAAAAGGTGTATGCATAAACAAACTTCAATGAAGACTGAAAAAATATTTTTACTAGACAGTACAAAGTATTTTATATATTTTCCCTTTTGTCATTGATGTCTGTATAAACCATTGTCAACTTTGATCGGGTTTGGAACGTGCTTTGAAAGTCGATTTCGTTGTGATAGGACTTTTAAAACTGAAGTAAAATCACTTTACTGCGATTTTGATCGAATATAATCTGATGGCATAAATGAAATACAACCGCATACACGATAAACCTGTTATCTCGGCGTGCTTTCAAAAGCCAATTTACTGGACACGGTTCCACAGTTTTTTATTTGTTGAGACCGCGATGAGCAATTGCCACAGTCGAGTGTGTTCGGATATCGATGCGATATTCGGATATCGATGCGATCCGTGAATGAATATTGCTAGCTCGTTACAGTATCAAAGTGTAAGTATTGATACACCGAGGTTCATGAGAGAAGTCTGACAGGAGCACTTAACGAGTCAGATTGATGTTAAAATTATTACATTTGACTGGGCCGGTGGCGACGTCCTGTAATCCATCTACTTGGAAGTCACGAATCGTGAATAGTTGTGAGAAATGGTCCGTGGATGTGGTGTTGTGTGGATTAACTTCCGCACTATTGAATACTAAGTTAATCTGCAAAGACCATTCTCATAACTAGACCAATTAGTAATTCAGAGGCCGTGGTTCGGATTCCACCTCCATTAGTTGCCATCGGCTGTTGGGCTATTAATTAACAGTCCTGTCTAAGGAACATGTCAGCCTTAGTCAGTAACAAGACTGTAAGATTGCGCCACAATCATCTTACTCTCAATTCTCATTCATACTTGGCTCAAAATACCTATATTGTAGTATGGTTGCCAATTCAATGATTTCATCTAATATAATCTAATCATCCTAACGCGGCATCACAGTCCAGCCCACATGTATGTGTGCGACTTTCCTGAACACAATAGAAACACCTTTTACCCTATACAACAGTTAGGTTGTTTAGCCATCGTAACCTTAGAGCATACGCGTAAATCTCATGAAATTAGCCGACAACGACAGAGCGAAATGACCGAATGTTACTGCATACTGAAATGTTTGGGAGTCTCACAAAAAGACTTTGACTCCAAATCTTTTTTAGTCTTACAAACTAGATCGCACATATATATAAAAAAAACTAAATACTGGTAAATCTTTTAAACATAAACTGTCAATCCTTCATGCTTTTGATCGTGCGGGGATTTAAAGACAGCGAGGTACCTTAGCGGCGTGAGTCGTAAAGGTTAGGTAGCGGTGACAGATGATGAACTGACAGGGTCGCCTCTGATGCCGATATAACAAGGTTTTAGTGAATTTTGCATAGGGGAGAAGCTATTATCAAAGCTATTATCATATGTGTCATGACAAGACATAAGCCCGCGACCATGTTACTTTTTTCTTGTGAGGCACATAGACACTACCTCAAATTTTTATATACTACCATTAAAATCAACCAAAGAACTACACAATTCGGTACTTCAAAGTTTTGCTCTATCTCCAATCGTTACCGAGATATTGAACAATCGAAACACAGTACGTTGTATTTTGGGACTCCGATAATCTTATGGGAAATCTAATGTAATCTAATCTAAGGATAAGGAAAAATTAATATTTAACGTAACAACGAATGCTATTGGATGACACTTGGTAGCCTATTTAGCTTGATGTGGTTAAGATCCCTCCATTTATGGTAAAAATCATAGGTTATGAATGTGTTAGTTTATGTTTGTGTGTGTGTGTGTGTGTGTGTGTGTGTTTATCATGGCAGCCAACCTGCTTAAAATACTTTTTCCCCATGTTAATCATATAGAGAACGGGCAACCTCCTTTGTTTATCCAATATCTTTTATTGGACTCCTCCAAAGTGTTTGCGTTTTTAACTACATAATGTTTCTGAAGGTGGAGAAATAAATAATACTGGCGTAGTGCTCCAACCTACGTTCTGAACGCACGCTATCTTGTGACGCCCTTAGCTCGGAGGCGAAGTGAGTTTTTACATTGTGCATGTAAAATAAGTATAATATTATCGACAACATGATATAATTAATTAATATCTTTAATTTAAGCTAACAATTTTTAATGTAAATTATTAGGTAATCACTAAAAAAGTTATGAGCAGTTAAGTTATTTTTTCAGATCATCATCAGATCATCAGTTATTCACATATATATATTTTTGATTATATATTTTTTCCCTTTTGCTAACTGAATTGTATGAATGTTTGATATCGTTTATTATTAACGAATATCTTATTTTGTGCATGTGTTTGTGAATGTATGTGTGCGTGTGAGAGTGTGTGTATTTACCAGGATGTGTATTTTACGACTATTGTTTTAGGTCTCTGGGCACCTAAAGAAGAAAAAATAACATGGTCCCAGGTTTAAGTTTTGGCATGAGACCTACCGTAATGGCTCTTCCCTGTGGAAAATTCGTTAAAGAAATATCAGAAAATTTAGCTAAAGTGCACCCATATAAGTCTACCTAAGTTTATAAAAATCGGACGACCAGTGTGTCTCGGGGTCTGTACACACACAGATACAGCAGACTTCTATCCGGAAATCACTTTTTTGTATTCAGGGACCTTCGAAACAGATTGATCTACTCTCAACTCAAATTCAATAATTTTAACGAAAGAAATACTGCCTGCATATACTATGTGTAAGGGTATAAAGTATAAAATCGAGTCTATTGTTTTATTGTAGCGATTTAAACAATTAATATAGAACGATACTTTTAGCACGTCTATCCTTGAGAGGTTTATGAAGTGTATTTAAGTATTAACATTTCTGATCAGAGAGATTGTAAACGTGGCAGACATATTACATTACGTCATCGGTTATCAGATCGCATGTCGTCTTACAGATACAGCGGAGTGACAAGGTTATCTAGCAACAATTGATGCCTGGGGGATATTACCTGGACGTGATACGTCACTGAGATAGACTCAGGGTTATTCCGATGAAAAATCTCAGCATCTACCAGTATGTAAGAGTGCTGTGCCTGATTGGATCGTAAGTTGTAACATGTGGTAGTTTTTTGAATTCTAATAGATAGGATTAAAATAATTAAGTTCATATGTTATGGCGTCAGAGTCATAGAAGGTTTATGAATGTCGTTTAAAACAGTTGTCATAAACATTTAGTGGAGAAATATAATTTATGTTGTTTTATGATTAGTAAATAGAAAGGGATGGAATTTAAAATACCAGCAAGGCTCCATAATAGGTCAGGATTCCTATTATGACTGTAGGTACAGGTAACATATAGTCTAGTAACTAAATATTTTCCGTATATTTCGTATAATTTTAGAAAATTATGATGCAAGCAAATTAATTAATACCCTCCTCGTAGCTCAATAGAGAAAGTATTTGGTAGTTTATGATAGTTTTGACACATTTGGGCAGACACCAATATTTGACAAGTTATAGGTATTATGAGGTGTCAAGGTATGACAGTAAACATTTCAAATTTGGTAAAGGTTATGATTATAGTATAGCATGAGGGTCATTCGATAAGTGAAAAGGCAAATTATTATACCTCAAGAACGGGTTTGTTCAATCAGTACAAAAGTTTAATTAATTTTAACATGTTGTTGTTGAATCCCCTTTGCACTATTTCTTAGGGGTCCAAAGAGATGGAAGTATGAAGGGTAGGGCCAGGGTTGTAGTGTAGAGATAGAAAGACTCTCTACCCCAGTTTCTGGAATTTTCAGTAGAGCTGCATGTGTACGTGCGTTGTTATAAAGCAAAATTATAGCATCAGTCAAGAGACTTTTTTTTATTGGAAGGGGCGGATTTCTCCCAAGGCACTTCAGCTTCTTGCGCACCCCTGTGTGGGTTGCGGCATTATCACATAGCGAAAAGCCATTGTTGATTGGCGGGATTTAAACCTCGGACCTTGGGCACCAAAGCCCCGCGCTCTACCCCTAGTCCAACGCGCTCGCCTCAAGAGACCTTCAAAAGACTTGTTTAAATGGCTGGTCTTATATTGTATTTTGCAACAGATCCCAATACTCGCGTCTACTTTTTCTGCTATAGTTTCAACATTATACAACATTAACGTATCAATCCAAGATTCGAGACAGGTAGTCCCAAATTCGACTAGTCGCCAACTGCGAAGCTCGTCGGAAACCTTTGTCCGGCCATCTTAGTTTTAAAAGGTTCAAACGATTATAAAATGGCGCCGTACACTTAATATTCTTTCCATACACGCTGGTCTGTCATGTTGCAATCCTCAAAGGGACTTGTCATCGTTAACTGAGTACCATTTGACGTTTCTATAAACATACTAGTATTTATAATACACCAGCTGACCCGGCGAACTTCTTAACGCCTAACAGTGAATACATGTTAACTGATTGGCCATGTTCTAAAGTAGAATATCATTACAGCTTCGTTGTGAAAAATTTAGATATACAACAGCTGATTATTATTATAAACGTAATATGTATAAACATTGTAATTAATTTTTATTTGGCCAACATATAAACACGTGACTTTTAATCAGACAGAAATACATAGCCCCACAAAATCGTAAACTATTAACGTGGCGAAAAAAGTTATTAATTTTGTTACAGCACGTATTTAATTCATGGTTTTACATTCTCGTTACTTATTGAATGACTCTCATATTTTATCAAAGGTAAATTAATTTATTTCAATATTTACGAATATTATTTGATATTATAGTTTTTCGTTGTAAAATATAAAAAATGGAAATGTCATCAATATTAGAAGCAAGGTAAACTTATCATGAAAATTTAAACTCAGCATTTACCCGAGGAGGTTCTGAATTATTTACCCTGCAGTGGTAAATGTAATCAACTGAAATAGACAGGAACAATATAATTATCACGCCATTCACGAGAAGTCAAATTGATCGGGAAAATGAGCACATGTCCAGCTGTCATTGGTGTAATTTGGAATCGTGGACAGATGCCATTAAATGATAGCATTCATTGACGTTGTGTTGCCGGACGCTTGACGGAGTCAACAGGTAAGAGACCAACTTACATATCACGTTCATTTTAGAAATTAATTAATTAGAAATTAATTAATCACTAATCCTCATCATTTTTAGTTTCAAATCTAACGAATCTTCAATTAATACGATATTTGATTTGCAGATGTCCCAATGTTTAAAAAATAGCTCTTTCCTTTTATTTACTGTTTTTGCCGTTTCCGATTTTCATTACTATGTATCCATTATAACTTTTTGAGTAAAATATGCTTACACCTAAGGTAACTAGAAAGACAGAGAGGTATATGAGTCACGAACAAACCTACCCCAATCATATGTTAGTTTCTATAAACATAATATTCCATATTAGTTTTATAAACATAGTTTTTATTTACATTAATAGCTGACGAATGTTGATATGGATATGTCTTAGCTCTATGGGGATATTGGTAATTCGTCAGACAAACATTTGTAACGGAAGTGACGTCATATGGTTATAAGGACAGTTGTTTATAGGAACTAAAAACATTTTATTCATAGGATCTTATTCATAAAGGAGAGTAAATACATTTTTTTAAACTCTAAAATGTTGTTAAATTATATTTTAATATAGTTTACGTGTTAGGCTGTTGTAAAATGCCGAGTTGTTGTTTTTATGCTGTGAAATAAAATGAAAGGGATCCTATCGTTGTATTTTTGTCCTAATGTTTTACCAGAGGTACAGATGTGTCATTTATCTACTTGCGCGATCATTAGATCTAGACTGGCTTGTATCTGAAATTTTGAGTATATTTCAACCAAACTTTTATATATTACTATTACGAAAAAGGGTTAGTTTTGACTCCCGGGGTCATACTTATTTATGGTTTAGTCATTGTGTAACACGAACTAAAACAAATATAATAATATTGTTTGTACGATATGGTACTTAGCAAAAATGAAATACTTCAATATCGTCTTTGACAAAAAATCCTGAAAATAACTTCACCTGTCCATAGTTTTTAACTCAGTGAAATAAATCAGTAAAAATTATTTTGCTTAAGTTAAAATAAACTGTATCAGTGAACTGACACAAAATTGCTCTCTTAAGTAAATTTAGAAATGACTATCTTTAATAAATCGATTATATTCTTTAAAGTTGACTAAATATCACCTTTAGAATAACATTGGGCGATCTCAGACGACGTTCTGTGTTTACCATGGACAATAAATTTAACTTTTCTCTGGAACCGTTAGTCGTAGACTAATAATTTAAAATACTAATTTATTTAGGTTTTAAGCTTGTTTTAATTGTGGTAGACAAATTATAGTTTACCTTTAATTTTTGTCGCGGAAAATTGATTATTTTGACAAATGCCCTTAACTTTTGAACCATCATTTTACACATTTTTTACAGGGTGGTGTCATATTTTTTAGTACTCTATTCACTATAAACTACTGGATTTTAATTAAAATTGTGAAAACCATTTTTGAGAAATTTAAATTTTCACGTTTTTAATGGTTTTCATGGGTGAAATACCTTTAAAAATTAAAAATTAAAAAAATTAAAAAATGCCTAGAGATACGGTGAATATATACATACATTCTGAATTAAATTTCATCTAAACTAGACCAACGGGGTAGGGGTTGGCTCTCCAGGAACACAGACATCCTGACACACGGACGGACAGACATCTCGTCGAAACCCACTTTTTTGGATTCAGGGGATCCTAAAACGGATACAGCCACTCTCAACTTAAATTCGAAAATTTTGACGAAAAGAATACTTTCTCAATATACTATCGTTTAAGGGGAGAGCGACAAATACTAAAAACACTAAATATTTAGACAAGATTATAATCTGTTCAACATCAACCCATTTTCGGTGTTAAGCACAATACACAGTTTTAAAAGGTTAAAACAGCTGATTTAAAAAATACAATTATTTGTAAAAAGTATTTCCAATTAGGAATTAGAATTTAACATTTCCGTTCGCTGAAGTGTAAACATATACATTTTTATAGTTACTTCTCATCTCTCTGTCTTTATAGTTACCTTGCTTATACTAACAGCCCTTTCATGTAGGCGTATGATTGGCCGATAGAAATGGTCGTTATTGAATAAAATTGGACAACAATGAAACAGCTGTAAAATATGAACGATAGTGCATAAATGTGCTCATTTACGATCAAATATATTTATAAATGACCGTTTCCATATGGTCCGTTCGAAAACATATGCATTAAACGGATCTTACTGGCAGCCATGCGTAGAATAAGAGTAATTGGAAGAATTTCAAATAGCATTGAACCACAGCCCCATGGATAACAAAATGTTAAGAGCATTAATTGTTCAACATTTTCACCCATTTAGTTAGACGAAAAGTACACTAAAATAATTGCATAGTAGGATGGGCTAACTCAGAAAAAAACATTTTGAAAGTCTACGTCAATATTTTTGTCAAGTAAGTAAGTAGGGTTCCTACCGTGAGGAAATTTTAAAACTAATATCTTTTGTCTTATTAGTATACCTTAACTAGATGAAAGGAGGATACCAAACTTTTTAATAACATTTGAAATACTAAGAAAGTTATATCAATTTGCTTATTCTACGTAAGAATAACTTGGTAAAAGTGCCTAGAGGAACAAGAAAATTTAGTTTTCCCAGCATATCTTATTACATCTCATCTATGACTGGGACGGTGGCGACGTCCTGTAATCCAGCTACTTGGAGGTCACGAATTGTGGATAGTTGTGATAGATGGTCGGTGGATGTAGTGTTCTCTTGTGTGGATTAACGTCCGCACTATTGAATACTGCGTTAATCTGCAAAGACCATCCTCATAATTAGACCAATTCGTAATTCAGAGGTCGTGGTTCGGATTCCACGTTAAACTGTAGGTCCATTAGTTGCCATCGGCTGTTAATTAACAGTCCTGTCTAAGGAACATGTCAGCCTTAGTCAGTAACAAGACTACAAGATCGCGCCACAATCATCCTACATTCATTCCTCATTCATACTTGGCTTAAAATACCTACCTGGGTAGGTCGCCATTTCAGTTAAAAGTATAAAGTAAAGTAAGTATACTAAACTGTATACAACGTTTTACTACAATATTATAACTAATAAGCGAATATCAGTATTTTGACCTTTTCCTCATAAGATTAACATTCCAGCTCCGTAACAAGTCAACGGGTTTCTGTCTTTACTATGTGACAGTAGTTCTGATAAAAATAGAGCTTAGATTAAAAATATTAATTGTTTATTGATTGAGTTGGTTGAAAAAATACTGGTGACAATTTAATTTTTAATCAACTATAATCTATATCCCTCTATCCTCACCTAACCTTTTTTCCTTAAGCCTCATTTGGCTAGACCAATTCGCCTAAGTTTTGTGTCAAAGAACGTACATTTCAAATTTCAAACCAATCTTTGTACATAAACCATTAAACGTAAAGTTATACTGTGCATACATTCTCCCGATAAGAGTAGATTAAATCAAACAATGTTCAATTGGAGGAAACCTGTCAAATTTAATTATACTTTTTAAAGTACAAATACAATTTAAAACATAAAATTAGAAGTTTATAGAAATAAATGTAGAGCACTTCTGTAAATACCTAATAGGTTGTACAACTTTAAAATTTTAAGGAAATAGTTCCTTTCCACTGGTGGGCAACAATTGTTTTTCTCATCAGGTAATCTATAAAAATAAATTAGAGTTTTGTTTGTACATTTCTCGGAGTTATTCAATTTTTCTTACGTTTCATGCGTTAGAGAAGTCGAAACTATTATTATCTCAATTTGTCTGTTTGTGTGCGACACTCTACGAGGCATTTTAAGCCGTCTTCTCCGAAATAGGGGGAACTGATAACAATGAAACTTATTTTATGCATTCTCTACATTCCAGAGGATGGGTTTCAATGCTTGAAATTGTCCGCCGCCCCTTGAAAAGTAAATAACGAGCATTTAAAAACCCACCTTTTACGTGATAATAGTCACATTTTGCTTTCATTGAATCACCTGCTGGTAATAATCAGCTGTCTTAGTAGTTTAGTGATTAAAGAAAGAAAAACAAACAGCTGTCAAACTAAAATCAATATTAGTTAGTTTATATTGGTTCGTGATTTTAAACCCATTTCTAAATCATACTATAATAAATTTTAATAATGGTATAAATATTCTAATCTATTTAGTAAAGTAACGCTATATAATAAAGCTGTGTGTTTATTTATTTTATTGGTACTGATTTGTTTAGGATTTCAGGTTTACATTTTGGTAAGATAATCCTACCACCCGTACAAAAGACAGGCTTACTGCTAGCAATAATGTAATATTCTAAAAAGCCGATTCTAAGAAGAGAGTTAAAATTAAAACTGTGAAATACCAACTTAACAATGTATTTAGTATTTTTTGTTAAATCTACACTTGAGGATACATTACTTAGTTTAGTATTGGTATAAAATAAAAATAAAATATTTTTGAGAAAGATGTCCAAATCCAAATAACCATCTCTGGATTTGAGCCTGTCACCTCTTCCATTGAACTCTAAGAAATATTAACCACTAGATAGCAAGACACCATATAATGTCATATAATAAAACATAGTTATTTTTTGTCTCTGTTCGTGATGTCCAGATCAATTATGAAGAGAGTGAGTCGTCAGACGGACCCGGGGCTCCACCCTTATGAGACCCGCGGGTCAACCCTGGACCTCTGGGTCTCCCCCTACACCCACCCCGACGACGGTAGAATGACAGCACTCAAGAACCTCGTCCTGGAAACTGAAGGTGGACGTAACCACTATTTGGACTTTGTTTCAAAATTAAATTACCTTAAAAATTACATTATTAGTGAATAATTTTATCTTCCAAAGTCTAAAAAGTTTATTTCGGACCATAATGTTGTAAAAATGGACAGTTTTTACTTACCTATGTGAAATAGGTTTGATTATGAATATGTATGAAGGGAATATTTTTAATTAATTTAAACAGCTGTTCTCATAGCCATGATATAAATTCTGTAACACTTGCGTGTTCCGGAAGTTGCAAGCCACCCTAGAGCTTAGACATAATAATATCAATCGTAACAGTTTAATATTAATTACTTTAACATTTTTTGAGGAATTTAAATTGTTTTGGTTAGGGTGCACTTAATCCACCCCTCCAAAAATATAACAATACTTGAGTATGCCACATAATGGAAACAATTTGAGGATAGGCGTAAAGGCCAACGTACACAGCAACAGACGCACACATGCACTCAGAAGGAGGAAAAATTATTTACCATGTGATTAAATGTAAACATCTGCATGCAGACATCGGGAGACATACGGACGTCTGTGTGCGTTGCAACATCTGATAACATGGGGAGCGATTTTTCTTCCGACCGTCTGCATACGTGCGTCTGTTGCTGTGTGCGTTAGCCATAAGAATAAAGAAGTTGCTTACAAATTTGTAAAAAACCACCTGGCACTTTTCAGTACATCTAATAAAAAATACTTTTTTAAAAAGGTCTGGCACTGAAAGGGTTAATTTCGGTATCATATTGAATTTCATAGAAATCGAGTCATCTATCGATATGTCTGGGTTAGTGCACAGGAAGACAGAAAAATCACTCTAAAAACACTTTTTTGTTGTATAGAGTCTCAAAATGGAATTGTTGATAATTATTATGGAATGTTCGGAGTTTATAATGTCCTATGGTGTGGATTAACGTCCGCACTATTAATACTTCCTTTATTCGTCACGAAGATCCTCATAATTAGAACAGCCCGACTTCAATTTCGCACCACAATAATCTTACACTCATTTCTCATTTATACTTAGAGCATAATGCCTCCTTTGTAGTTCATCATTTCAAAAAGGTCTTAAGATAATAAATTTAAACATTTTGGTACACTTAAAATTACCGATAATAGATTTGTTAAAAGTGATATGGCTATATTTTAGGGAAGCAGAAGAAGAAAGGTCCTCTAGTATCGTCGAGGACTCCAGGAGGCGAGGCGGACGCGATGCAAGTGGTCACCAGACCCTACCTGCTGCTGGGGCAGTGCTTCGCCCTCATACCCGTGAGGGGCGTCATGAGCAGCGACCCCAAGGACTTGGTGTAACTACAGCTGTTACAGGAGTTACTAGTTATATACCCGCAGATTCAGTATATCGGAATATAGCTCATTCCATAACGGCACAAACTAACAGTTTACCAAGAGTCAACATACTATATATTTTATATACATATATTTCCAATGAGAAAAACTGAAAGGTTTTCCTCAACAGAATATATTAGTTCAAAATTATTTGAAAATGTCTTTAAAACTATTATTGGACTACAACACCTTATTAATGTTAACAACATAATTAAGTTATTGATTTTGAACTTTTAAAGACTTATATGTTTGATAATATTTGATATAATCTATTGAGTACATACGTTTTCACTGGTACAAAATTGTATCACAGTAAGGGTCATATTTATTTGTATTTTTGAAGAAGCCAAACAAACATGTTCGATGAAACTTGTTTAGAAACAGAGTTATAAAGGATAAACCATTTATTAATTTTTAAAAACACTAAGGACTAAGGATTTGTTCTCAATGAACATTTTTGGTCGCATTCTCACAATTAATTTGAATACACTCATTTCTCATTTATACTTAGAGCATAATATATTTCCATTGTATCAGCAGCTGGGAATATTACCTGTTCAGCATCTTTTTATTTTTAAGGTAATGAGATTATTTTTCATTCGGAGTGGAAACAGAAATAACATAATTCCAAATCATCTCTACAACACAAGAAGCTTTATTAATAAAGATTTTAAATTACCTAAAGTAAATAGAACAATTTTCCGCCACTCATTTCAATATCTGGGTCCGAAATTTTACAATCAACTTCCAAAAAAAAAACTAACAATCTAAAACATTTCTGCAAAAAAACAATCACTTGGCTTTTTTCTCAACAGGATGTAAGATATCTTAAAAATTGCTTAATGTAATACTGAATGTAATTAATTATATTTTTTTATTATATAAAAATATATTAACAATAGTTTCTGCAGATGCTACAGCAGGCTAATAATTTGTTTTTTACATGATGCTAGACTGTTAGGTTAAGTGTTAAAATGTTTCTTATGTAATTATTGTTTAGTATAACTGACCACACAACTTGATAACGTGGCCAGTTTAAATTTTTGTTTGTATTATTGTTTATTTGGTATGATAAAAATTATCATTGTATTCATTTATTTGTATTTTTGAAGAAGCCAAACAAACAGGTTCGCTAAAACTTGTTTAGAAACAGAATTATAAAGGATAAACCATTTATTAATTTTTAAAAACTATAAGGACTAAGGATTTGTTTTAATGAACATTTTTAGGTCTCTTCAGCAGTGTATTCTTCTTTTAATAAAGACTATTAATTTGACTAAAACCCTGATTTATGCTCTACTATAATACTATAATGAAACTATTCTCCTGATGTTCCTCTTCTCGAATATAGTAATACTAATATTGCTCATTTCGTATTATTATTACATATTTACACTTTTTAGAATATTTTGTCTTATATGTTATTATTAGATCAACTCAGTATCAAATATTAAGGTTACTTTCTATTGCAATAGTAGCTAATGGAGTATTTTCTCTAGACTATACATCTTCCTCTCATTCGTTAGCCACCTTAACTAAAATACCTTCTATATTAGTGATATACTATGATTGATATATAATAAGAGTATATTCGGTATGCAAAATCAGTTAGACCCATATAGACCGAGGAGTTAAGAATAAATTAATTTGTAATTTTGTAATAATTGGTACTTACTGCAGCTAATAGTTGAAGAGTTAGTAAAAATTAAATGTTTGTAATTAATTTAATAATAAAATTGTTATGAACAATATAAAATATTAAGTGGTATAATATTTCGCACCAAGTTTTTGATTGAAACAAAAATTAACGTTTCATAACGGTGTGGTGATTTGTGAAGTAGCTGTTTTGAAAACAATACCATCTTTGACAAATCTCTGTACCGTAGGTCCAAAAAAGATTTATGCTCTACAGTATGTTCCAGATTCACGTGGAAAGCCAAGCGGGTGATGTACGTGATAGCTGTGCTCGTGTTGGCAACTGGCGTAGCGGTCTTGCAGATGTCCAGCTCCGTCCTGCTCTACGGTCTAAACTACCGCAGCGTCGGTCAGTAGTCAGATGTCAAACTAAACACACTAAAATCTCGTTTATCTGGTTTTGATGGGGCTACGTACATTTCGGATAAGCAAAATTTCGGATAAACCGTTGTACCGATTTTTTGAAGAAAAGGCTAAATAAAAGCCTTTGTCTTTTCTATACCGTACCCATAATACGGAAGTGCATTACGGTTGCGTTTCTTTGAATACAGTGTTTATACAGTTGACTTTTTTCGACCGACAGTATATGAACGGTTGGACAAAAACACCGCGGAGTACCGGCCGAAAAAGCCGCTCAGTACCGGTCAAAAACGCCGTGCAGTACCGGCTGAATTCGCCGCGCCGAGTCGGCCGAATACAGTCTGCGCCGTTTAGGTTGTTTTCTTACTATGTTCCTTAGACAGGGCTGTTCATTAATAGCCCAACAGACAATGACATTTAAGGGACCTTCAGTTTAACGTGTGATTTGAACCACAATCTTTCCTCTGAATTACGAACAGCAGGATGATCTTTGCGGATGAACGTAGTATACAATAGTGAGGATGTTAATCTACACCTGAGAACATCACATCCACCAACCAAGTATAATTATTCGTGACCTCCAACTAGCTGGATTAGAGGACACGTCACCGTCCCAGTAAATTACTAGCCAAAAGAAAGATAACTGGGTCCAATATCGAACCATAAAAATCGTATCAAGATATTGTTCAGGACCGAACTGGCTAACAATTTTTTTTACTGTAAAATTTTGTTGCAGACGACCTGATCAGTATCCTGCTGACAGTGGTCCAACTGTCGATATTTCTGGGGCAAGCTCGCACTTGGCCCTTGTTGATGAGAGAATGGTCCAAGATTGAGCAGCAGATGAGACACTTTCATCCGTTGGTCGACCTGAGAAGAAAGATATACTACTACGTTGTCTCATTTTGCGTAGGAACCTTAGGTAGTGTATAATAACAAAATGATTTTTAGAATTTAAAAAAACTCAAATTTCGAAAAGGCTTTTACTTAAAAACAAACATTGAATCCCTTAGTTCTGTATTTACACTATTCGGTCAATTTCATCTTAATACCCATTCCACGTCATTCAACCCTGAGATATTTAATTATTATAGAATGGAACGACGCATAATGTGTGATGTATTTACTTTGTAAATAATAGGCTTTAATTATATGCAAATTAAACAATGAATACAATTAAGCCAATATAGTATTTTACGTTTTCAAGTAAGCTAGGTTTAATTACTTATACTAGAGCCAAATTAAAGTGTTCTTGTGGTTATCTAATGAACGCAGAAATTTATTACAGCAAATTATTTTCGTTTCATTATATTTATGCTTATGCTAGTTCATTAGTTTAAATTTGTAATAGCGCTTTTGTGTTTTTAACAAAGTGGTGTTCTTTCATTTATGCAAACTTTACGAATAATATAGCATTTAATAAACATTTTTGTTTTTCCTATGTGCAGCATTTATATCCAGTCTTATGTGAACTATGTTACAGTTCTGGTCATAACCCGCATCATGGGACCATTGACCTTGATGCGTTCGTGCTCCGACAACATCGTGGAGATCCTCAGGTTGACGTTCGTCGCCAAATACATCACTCTGCTCTCTCTCATCGGCTACTCCTTCAGCAAGATGGTGGTCATCATCTATATCTTCATCCAGCAGAATATTCTCATCGTCTATGACGAGCTTACGATCACCGTATTGGCTTACTGTCTCCTCATCAAGTTTCGCCAACTCAACGAGCAACTGGACAGAGTGAAGCATCAGGTTTGTTGGTGAATATGAGCACAAGAATACAAGTGTGAATGATAAAGTATGATATTTTCGAAATTTGTATACTTTCCTTCTCATTGGTTCCTTGGGTTCAATTAGTGAAGTGATAGTGATGTCCAAATCAAATGTAAAATGTCTAAATCAATATATTATTATTTGGACTTCCTAACTGAAAACGTACCTTAACAGAATTTTATTCAATTTATTAAATTTCTTAATAACTATCCCATTCCGTAATCAGACTTCGGATTTTACCCAAAGCTGTACATTGATTGCTCTGCCCTGGAAGTCAATACCTAAGATTTGTTTGGTGCCCTATTAACCTTACCTTACCTACATGGCTACCCAAACCCTAAAAGGTTTCGGCCTCGCGAACAGACCCTCGCCATTCTTCTCTATCTTACTTGAGGTCTAGTGTAACGTTTAGCCTCAGCATATCCATCTGCATATGATCCTTCTATCTTATTCTTGGGCGCCCCAGTGGTCGTCTCCCTTGGGGAAGATTTTCTGCTGCCATTTTTATCGGTCCATCTCAATCTTCTACTCTTGATCAGAGAGAGCTGTTATTTTAGGATCTTGAAAAATAAACCCGATAATTAAAAAGCCCTACTAACATTAGCTCTAAAATATATTCAAGATCGTAAACATTAATAATTTATTTACACTATTTTATGGTTGAATCGTGTTAAATCCCCATTTAGTTGTGCTTCTTTGCTTCTTATTGCATTATTTACTTTACTAACTTTCTGAAATGGTGTCCTACCCAGGTTAATATTTTAAACCAAATATGAATGAGAAATGAGTGTGAGAATATTGTGGTAAAGAGTATTGTTACTGGCCAAGACTGACATGTTCCTGAGACAGAACTGTTAATTAATTGCCCATCATCCATTGAAATATAAGGAACTTAAGTTTAAGGTGGGGTTCAAACTACAATTTCGCCTTTTCGACAAACTGGTCTAATTATGAGGATGGTCTTTGTGGATGAATAATGCGGATCACAGGAGAGACTTTTTTACATTCACAGATTTTAAATTTCACATTTTACCATCCAGAAAACCGGTGTGGAATAAAGTAGAAATAGAATGAGTTAAATCTTTCCGAGATAAAAAAGAATTTTCCTCATAGAAACAGATCCTTTAAGATAAAGACGTAACCTTGTAGTAGATATAATTCACATACATAGCCTTTTTTGTGAAATTATTCTCAGGTAGTTTATATTTGTGGCTGCAGAGGATGCCAATCACATACTGGGCAGAGATGCGCGAGCTGTACAACAACCTGTCATGTCTCACCAAGGTCCTGGACAGACACCTCTCGTGGATGACTCTCGTCTGTTTCGGAGCCAACCTCTACCACATCTGCTCCCTCTTGCTGAGGATCATCAGGTAACTCAACTTTAATATTCGTAACATGTGCCTATCTCCTCGGGGAAAACTCTTGTTTGATGACTTTTTTACTTTTTTTAAGCCTTTTTCATTTTTTACTTTTTTAACATGTTCTGCCCCCCTATTGTTGGTCCCACCAAGATAAGCTTACCTGGCGGTGGGATCAATTATGTATATCAAGTTTCTCCAATAATTTATATAATTTCATTTTATACTTTTGATTCGAGGTCAACATTCGATTAAAATAATCGATAAAGTAACTGCAAAAATAACTATCAATTTTTTGTGCACATTAGACGTTGCGGATAACAATTGTAAAACTTATAATCGACTATTAAATTGAACTATCGAATGTTTGAGATCAAACTATCGATAATAATAACTGATATAACTTAAACAACTAATCGGGATTTAAGAAAAACCGCTAAAACGTAAATATCATAACAGCTGATTAGTCTAAAGCAACAAAAATGGCCACAACTATTGATACTGAACTAAGTGATTATTTATGTTCCACGAGTTTGTTTAGTTTTATTTGCAGTATGAAGAAAAATATAGTTCATCACACGGCCCAAAATCTTTTTGATATATACTCGCACATTTAACAGCCTCGGCTGTTAAACTTGTGCTCGTATCAAAAACGCCCGTTTTTGGTTCTAGTGATGAAATATACTATTTTTGGGAATTGCAACATGAAAAATGTAATTTGATTCCTTTTAAGAACAGTTATTCCAGATATTGGATATTATTAAGGAAAACAAGATTTATCTGAAATGTTATTAAATAGAATCCGGTAAAATAGGTTTTTCGAAATTGTACCTAGAACATATCACGGCACTAATTTATTTACAGTAATTTATAAACAATTTAGTAAGATTATCTTTAAATATTAAATACTTGAGGCCAAAGAAAAGTTTGTTTCTGAAGGCATTTTCTAGTATCGGATAATAGTAGTCTACCTTATCATAAGATATGATACAATTTACAGATCTAAATATTGATTGTTGATAAAATAATTTTAGTGGGTTTTGGTCATTTACTCTGTTAGTGGCCTGAAGATTGGGAGAATTTATTTATTTTCAACTGTGCATTTGATTCTCTTTTGTGCTGTCACTATCACCCCAAAAAATGTTAACGCTAGATCCAGAAAACCTTGTGTATAAACTAAAGAATTATGCAAAAATATAAACTGTGCCAAGACTGAAAACTTAAGAATTCCAATCGATATACAAATTCATCCTGTTTTGGACTCCTAAATTTAATACTAAATGAATATGATGAAAACATTTTACGATCGAAATAGAAAATGAGTATCGTTTTAAGGCTAAAGTATCAATTTAAAGCACAAGGTAATAAACCTCGTGTTTTTGGATTTGGTTATAAGTATACCTTGAGAAGAGCTTAAGCCCATGTCAAAATAAAAATCAGTCATAATTGACGAGTCTTGTCTCAAACTATCTATAAAACCGATTATTTTGAAGAAGGTTATGTGTGGTAAATTAAGAGAATAATGATTCCAGCCCAGACAACAACCTCTGGACGGACGTGTCGTACATGTACTCGTTGATGTTCACTATGACACGCACGTTCCTCGCAGCGCTGATGGCGGCGTCTGTGCACGAGGAGAGCCGACGTCCCCTCGCCATGCTGTACTCGGTCCCTAGCGAAGGCTACAACAGTGAGGTAACAGAATGGCAGTGAAAAATGTTGTTTTAGACACCTACAAACGGAACTATCCTAATTTCAAACTGAAATTCTTCCTCTCATCTTTCACAATAATCATTATGTTTTCTTCTAAAAAATTTTATCTGTTTCTTTAAAATATATTTTAAGTACTACCAAAATAGTAGTTGAATGTTACTTCGTGCTACCGTTTATTGGTTAAAGTTTTATTTTTGATACTTATATTTTAAAATTTTACAGGTTTTCAGATTCCAAATGCAAGCAACTCATGATGAAATTGCCATCACGGGATGTAACTTCTTTTCGCTCAACCGGTCGTTCATGCTAACGGTAAGAATGTAATAAATAGAAATCTACTAAAAATTGTAGTGCTACTGCAATTATAGAACATTGGTTTCAGATAATAACATAACGTTGCACATGACTAAATCGAGAGATATTCAGTACACTGTTGTCTTCGAATAATCACTCTTAAAGTTGAAGATAACTGTTATTTATTTCTTATTTAACTTTTAATAATTACACTCATTACTTGAATGCCGGAATCTATCTACATAATAAAAATAATATTGTCCGTAAATTGATAAGATTTATTTAACTTGAGGTTATTTTTACGTACTATGCATAAAGAAACTCAAAATACGTTTCTATGTAAAAACACCCAACATGTTGATGTTATTTGATTTTAATAATGGTTTAGGAGAAAGTTTTTCGCATATTTTAAAATGACCGCTGCCCTGAGATATTCTAATAACACAGTGTTTTCTCTTTATTTTTGTTTACGATTTCAGGTTAATATTTTGTAATATTCTTTGAAATAAATTAGTTTATTTTTAACACATATTTTTATGAACAGTTAGTCTTCCAATCCATAAAAGGGCGGATACACTACTAGTATAACAATAAAAATAAGAACAACTGTGTTACTCAGACGCACTCGTTGGTAGCAACAAAGGTAAGTAACGGTAAAATGGGAATCCACCAAATATTCAACATTTACTTCCAATTCAGTAAGTCTAAAATTCGGCGAGCTCGTTACACTCCCGTTAGCCTATCTCAGCATAATAGCATTATGCATTAGTGCGGCTGAACACAACCAATGTAAGTGTGATTAATAGTTATTTGTGCAACTAGTCAGCTAAGTGGGCAATTGCACTTTGCACCCGAGCAGTGCGAAAATCAAATTGTATTCCACCTACAGATACATACATATTTTAAAACAGAATTAAACTTTAATTAGACATTTCAGAATTAAAAAAATTGTTTATAACTTACCTTTTTTCGTATTGAATTTATATTTAATTGGTAAAGTATCTAAAGATACTATCCTATATAATTCACCAATTGTTCTAAAATAGAAACATTCGGTCTTGGTGGAAGCTCAGACGAATAAGCAGAATAACAGCTGATATACAGCCAGTGCTGCCAACGTATTTCACACGCATGCCGCTTTGTCTGCATGTTACGCGCTACTGCATATCTGGAGTAATGTAGAGTGATTAGGGTGAGATACTTTACCTCACTAGTGAGGCATTCAGTCATATTCATCCTGAAACCAGTGACGTAAATGGTACATTATTGGGTAACTGTTGGTAAAAAGTTTTTTTTTAATTCCAGGTTGCAGGCACCATAGCGACGTACGAGATAGTTTTGTTACAGTTCAATTCGTTGAACGATAACAATGGACAAGGCAGGAACATAACCAACATGTGCAATCGAGTACAGAGGCTGGCAGTTTAGAAGCAACTCTATTCTACCACGATATTCGAGCGTTGCTTAATCATTGTGATGCGTACAAAGATCTACTAACCAACCAATGAGAAACGCTGCCCGACTAGAAATATCTGTAACTGTTTCTAGACCGAAATAATGTTGAAGGAACATGTTTAGCACTCGTAGATACCGAATATGATACAACAGATATTCCATTCAGTATAATTTAGGTAGAATACCCTTTAATATTTCATTAAAGGTATGTGTAGTAAAAGAGTTAAAACATGCCTTGTTTAAAAATATACAAGCATGTTCTAAAAATAGAAGATGAATTTTAGATTATACTAATAAGAAGATGGAATCGTAATGGACAATAAAGCGTAATCAATCACAATTTTATTGGAATATCCAGAAGTTAGGCCCTATTAATAATTAAATTTGGATAGCAAAATAGTTTTAATAAATATTTTAAATAAATATGTTTCATTATTACATGGATTGTCGTACCATGCCAAGTGTAGAATAAACATACATTGTTGTCTTTTCATTTGCTTCTCCACTAACCCTACACCGGAGCTTCTCACTGCATCTGGAACCAAATTAACCAAAATGACGTTATGAAGAAAAGTTTGAATTATTTTTTAAATTCAGTCTCCTATTGCAAAGTCTTAATCAATCACGATATTAAAATCTTCAGAACGATATTATTTTATTTATGGTTCAACGTAGACATATAAACTAAACAGTTTTTAAACATGCTATGATATTGTATGTTACATAATTATATGCACATCACGGTGACGTCCGTGGCAGTGTTGATATAACATTCATGATTTACCCCAGGGGTTTTTGTTAATTAATTATGGATCTGAGGTTGGAGTTGTCACTAAAATTGATCAGGAAGCATCACTGCTTTTGTCAAAACAAATGTTACATGTTAATTATTTCATAATTTAATCAACTATATGTTTTAGATTCGTTTTGATTTCATCCTTTTCATGAAAAACTTTGGATAATGTAATGCTGCAAATTTAATGTGAGTTTGAATATATTTTTTCCAAATAGTGAAAATTTAGTTGTTCTCCTGTCTATATTTTGCCACGAAAATTATGTGTTTTCGTGCATTGATGTTCTATAAACAAATCTTGTAAAAGCTGAGAAGTTATTTAATGTTAAATCAATAGAGACCTTATTTATGTTATATTTTTTTAAATGTTAGTTTACTATGCGTAAAATTTCGTGGAGTTATAAGAATATAAAACATGTATTTTATATTTCGAAGGAACATCAAATTAAACCACAACTCGTGTTTCAGATTAGTCATCACCACAATATCCATGTTAATAATCACTTCATTTTCTTAGCATTACCTATCTACGCAATACCTCCAGGCTTACTGTAATACGATTTTATGTTTTGTTTCTGGGTGAAATTATCTCATGTTTTTCGTTTATAACAACTTGCAAGTGAATATATCTAATGAAAGTATGAAATATTTTATTTCCGACTGAATTTTGGAATAGGTTGCAGAGAAAGTATCAATTATCACTGGAAAGTTCCGTATTGATAAATCATAACTTTAATGTAAAAGGGGGTAGACTCTTTATTATGAGTGAACACCTTACCACAAGAGCGACAATATAGACAATTTCAAAGCCAAAAATTGTAAAACCATTTCCTCCTTCGGGACAAAAGGCACAAGTAGGTCAGTGGCAACTTGCTAATTTGTAGCCAACGGTCGCCGGTTCGATTCCGGGAACAGTTTACATTTGTAATGGGGCTATTAGTAATTCATCAAACAACAGGGATTCACAGTGAAATGATCTTTTGTAGTAAATATATTATTACTCATGGCTTTGACCAAGTACTAAGTCTTTTCCGAGATATCTTCTGATTTCAAAAGCAGATATAATCACTTTGAGGTTCAAAAGTGATCCCTATAATACACGTTATTAGCTGTGTTAAAAATGTCCTGGAAAGGTTTGTTATTTTTTTAAACAATCAACTTTTTCACAAAATATTACCATAAAATTTTCAAACGAATCTATATACCACACTAGGATTTAAATCACGGAAACAGATGGTTATATGTCTTAACGAACTAACAATTAATTTGACTCTTTCCTATAGTGTTTTAGGTGTTTTATCATACTCCACATAATTGAAATTGAATTAATGTTTAGATTCATTCTTAGTGGACGAGCAAGACAAGACTCTTCTCTCAGATGAAAACCAGTTATTAGCTTTGAGTTAATTTTCTTCACATACGAAAAATGTCACACTGGAAGGATACAATTTAAATTTTTAGTTAAGATCTTTAAACAAAACTTACAAGACAGCTTTAGAAGATTGAAAAAGTAGTTTAGATTAATAACTATCACATTTATACTCAAAATTATATACAATTAAGTGTAATTATTCATAGTTGAACCTGCCAACTAGTCCCAGTGTCAAGCTAACTTCTAATGAAATTAACAATGTCCTTGATTTAACGATTATTAAAAAATCCTTTTGAACTGTGTACAGCACAAAAAGGAAAATTTTAATTTATATAACGAATAAACGAGTTTAAAACCTAGTTTCTAATTTTAGTAGAATTGGAAAACATAAATTTTCCTTTATAGAAAGATTTTTAGTGTCTGTCTTTACATAACCATCAATGTCTTCAGTTAAACAATTTTAGTCAACAACTACGTATGGTCTTCGACTTAACTTCGGTATAAGTAAGCAAACAAATGTGTTCCATCCTGAATCATCTGACAGAAGAGTTTAAATTCTGCTTCTTTAGTTACCATTGGTTATCATAGCATTAGTTACCATCGACTATCGTCGCTTTAGTTAAGTTTGGATATCATATCATACTGTTCACTGTATTTATAGAAGTATAGTAAAACTGGCCTACACTATTTAAATTAAAAAAATAGGCATATAGGCCTAGGGCCCGTGCAGTGAATTAAAGTCGGCAAGGCATTAGTCACATGGGCCAGCCAGAGGTGACCGCTCATGATGTGTCAGGAGTCTTCAGGCACTGGTTTCGATCCAGCAACCTTTGACTTACTGGGCCAGATCGTTACCCCTGAGCCTGTACGCCCAACATTAACAAAAGTGACGATAGCCTATGGTAACTAACTTTATGATAAGTAAAACGTATTCAATTTTGCTTTTCTAACCATGTATATCACTTTGGTATCGTGTGTTTTATCAAGGTTAAATTCTTTTCAGTTCATTTTAAGAGGTTAGCAATTAGATCTGTGAACCTCTATACAATGTAATCTTAGCTAACCCAATCTCAATTCAACGAACCTTAATGTATTATATCCCTTTATATAACAATTTTATTCAGTCCCTTTAGATAAGTTATATCAAGGTTTGACCGGATAATTTAGTTTACGGACGTGTATATGAGTGATAACTAAATGAGTTCGTTAAAAGAATAATAACAACTTCAGATGGAATCATTATTGTAGACGATATAAACGTTCCTGTATCAATGGAAAAAATATTAAAATAAGACCCCAAATAACACAATTAAAAATATAGGACACTTTTTCAAAGCAAGAAGAAATCAAACTTGGATACAAGACAGTTTGATAGAAATGTAAAATTCTATACTCAGTTTATGGAAAAACTGAAACTTTCAACACAGGCACATTAAAGGGAAGGGCGTTAATTTGGTAACACACTTCCCCAGGCAAGAGCTTGTACAAGGGCTGTAAACGAATATTGCCAACGTTTTGTTTGGCGTGGGGCCAGTGCAGGGTAATAGCCTTTTAATGCGTGGCAAACTCCCCTATCATATGTTTTGGATCAAACATCTTATATTGATACCTGGCCAATGATACTGAATGCAGTTTAATTTGCCCTGCGCTTAAGGTTAACTGAGTATTAACTGTTGTCACAGAGAACAAATATACAAAAGTAACTTTCAATGTTGTGCTGAGGCGTACTAACGAAGGCCTTGTGGTGGGCAACGGGCTGTTAGGTCTGAATTTGATGTTTATTTTATATAATTTATTCCATATATACATCTGATATTGTTTTACCCGAAAATGCAAATTCGTATAAAATAAAAATAGATTTTCTGTGTACATTACTTGGAACTACAATATTATTTAGTTATTTTAACGTTTAAAACCCTAAAAGACCGAAATGGGCCCATCTCAATTTATGTATATCTGGCTATGTATGTCTGTCTGTAACAATAAAGCAGACCACTCCATGTAAAATAGCACCGACTAAGATGATAGATTAAAATTACTCACTAGAATGAAATAGACCATTTAATTTTGTGTGATATTAAAATCAAGTTTTACCGAACATATATTAAAGTGATTTAGGATAAATAAATAATTAGCTGTCAAATTAAAATCAGTATTAACTTCTTTACATTGATAATTGATTTTAGACCAATTTCAAAATTGTACTACATTAATTTATATCTATATATTTTAACGCAACAATTTTATCATTGATGCAAATTTTGTATTTTAATCTAATTCATCTGGCTTACAATTAAAATGAAATAATTGGCCTCAAAAGCTCCCAACAAATAGTTGTTTCATAAATTTTAACAATTTAAAAAAAAGTTTTATCTACAAAACTATACATTTACCCAAATTTAATACTGTTCTGGTGTTAAATGAAACCAAAAGAACAAAATAAGATAACAACTCGACTCAACAAACTTTTATAATAATAAGTTATAAAACACCCTTGAGTTAGTCTACACTTTAGAAATAATTTTTCAATAACAATATACAAAATAAATAATTATTTAGGTAACCCAAATAGGGTATTGTTTAAACAATAGTATTTTTTTTTATTAAAAAGAACGAACGTTGGTGAATCGGAGTTGAGCAAGTACATTTACTTTTCATAGTCACGTGGCAAGAGGAACTTTTTAATTTGGTGCAGATCTAAATAAGAATTCCATTTTTGCTCAAAACGACCTCAATTCCTCTGAATTCCTTACGTAATTATGCAAGTTATATTCTTCTCTTTATTGTTTTTGCAGCTAATGACAACAAATTACAAAATCGAAATTAACATTTTATGTTAAACCCTATAGCAATAACTGGATAAAGATTTAAAGAAATTATCTGAGTTTTTCCATAAATATACAATTAAAGTTTCATAATTAATTCACAAAGAATATCCTGAAAATAAATACCTTATGAACTATCACTAACACTAAAATTCAAGTGACTTAAAAATTCAAAGTTGTAGATTAGATAGCAATACATTTAAATTGTCAATAAATATCAACAACGTTCTTATTCTGTGAGGAGGAAAAGAAAACCGTACGGTTTAGTTCGAATTGAATTAAATTAAAGTCAAATAAGGGAAATTTAACGAGTCTATATTTGAAAAAAATAGTTGTTATAATGTTTCATGAAAAAGGTAACAGCTATCTGAATGTATAACACAAGCTTTAGTATTATACAAATTGTTACAGATCGTATTATGTAAATATGATTTTATAATCGACAACAAGATTTCAATTTGCTTATGTAAAACATAGACGTTTAATCGCTATATGAGTTAATAACATCTGCTCACGGCAGCACTAAACGGTATATCAGCGACAATGAAGTACGGTGCAAGGGAAAGTAATAGTTACGTCATAATAGATTTGTCTTGGGTAAAAATGTTTCACGGTTTAAATCAATACCATTATAAACTCATCAATATTTCGCTAGTTTAATATAGTTTGTGTGTCAATAGCAATGATTATTTTTGCAAAACAAATGTTTTTCAGCAAATATGTTTCCTTATCAATTTATTAGTATTATTTTTTTATATAACAATTTTGTATTTTTAATCTTCATCAAAAATTCACTGTGTGGTTACTGGAACACAACCAGTTAAAAACACGGATCGTTGGTTTTGAGCTCCAATCTAAAGGGAAAATTTAAAGTATATTTTTGGCTTATTGTCAAAAATATTGTGATAACACTTTGTATACAGTATTTTGTGGTTAAGATCTGTATATCTAAAATTTTCCAAATTTCACAAAAAATCTAAATTTTACCGCCCCTCGTAGCAGAAAGCCTACTTACTTGTTACCTATTCTTACGGAGAATAAAACCGATTGACGGAGCAAAATTCTTAAGGATTACATTGACTAACTTTGTCATTATTTTTCATATTTAAAAGATTTCGTTTATTAAATGATAAAACTTGGTTCACATCTGAATATATTATAGCCGGGAGTCCTAGGTAAGGCGTCTCAAATTAATTGTGAAAATACCAATCTATGTGGAATGATGAAGTAAATACATTTATTACAAGTATTATTTTTTTTATATAACAATTTTGTATTTTTAATCTTCATCAAAAATTCACTGTGTGGTTACTGGAACACAACCAGTTAAAAACACGGATCGTTGGTTTTGAGCTCCAATCTAAAGGGAAAATTTAAAGTATATTTTTGGCTTATTATCAGAAATATTGTGATAGCACTTTGTATACAGTATTTTGTGGTTAAGATCTGTATATCCCAAATTTTCAAAATTGTCAAAAAAATCTAAATTTTACCGCCCCTCGTAGCAGAAAGCCTACTTACTTGTTACCTATTCTTACGAAGAATAAAACCGATTGACGGAGCAAAATTCTTAAGGATTACATTGACTAACTTTGTCATTATTTTTCATATTTAAAAGATTTCGTTTATTAAATGATAAAACTTGGTTCACATCTGAATATATTATAGCCGGGAGTCCTAGGTAAGGCGTCTCAAATTAATTGTGAAAATACCAATCTATGTGGAATGGTGAAGTAAATACATTTATTACACAATTGACCCTAAGAAGCAACTTACAAATGTTTTGTTTCTGGATACAGAGCGTTCTAGAAATGCGGGATGGATAACAATAAAAGGAAGACTGAAATTCGCTTCCTTCACATCCTTGCTATCTAGTTTTAAAACTCTAGTGTCTCCACTCTACGAAAAATGAAAGTTAAACTCAGTTTCAAATTATGGAATGTGTTGTTTTGATTTATGGATTGTATAAAAAATATTTCTTTGTTTATTAAATAAATTGTAAATAAGTTATTGGATAGTAATAATATGTACACAGAATTTAAAGTCCGGTTCAGAAAAAAAACTATTATACCGTAGATAATGTATTTACTGATGCATGCATTATTCCTGGATATGATTCAGTTATTTGGTGAACGGTTTCAAAATATATATTTCTAAAATAAAAACTTGCGATTCCTATTGAAATTCACAATGCTGTTGTTGTATTGGTAAAAACCCAGTTTCTACCAACACAACAGCAGTCTGTTGTCAATAGAGGACTGTGTGCTGATACCACCAGGCAGGAGAAAAAGATTATTAATGGCGACCAAGGTTTGGATGGGTCCCAACGTTTAGTGTCGGGTTATTTATGGGATATATCGTGTCACTCCTGGCGGTGGATGTTGGAACCTTCATGACACGGTTACGTCTAGCTTCTAAGGCAAAACATTTATTATAGCTTTTACTCTACTAACTTATATTCTATTTTTATCCACATTGTAATCCTATGGCACTATTCAAATCACTTTACAATAAAAATAAAATTATGAAGAAAAAACTAGATGTGGAAAGGTATTCATTAAATTAATTAAAAAATGGTAAATTTTCACAATTGACAGCGCATTTAACATTAATGAAGATTTAAAATTATAACTCATTACTATTTTAAATCATTTAGAATAAATTCATTTAGATCTTTATAATTCATAGACTGGAAGTGGTGTTTGTAACTCGAAAGACCAAAATATGAAATGATGACGTCTTATGGTTAGTGACGTCATATGGTTATATGACTAGCTGTTTAGAGGAACTGAAAACATTCCCGTTAGACATATTCAATCTATATCCCACCAGAAAGTAAATACAAAAATTCTTTATCTAGTATTTATTCCCTATGCAGGTAACTTCCCAATACACTTTATCTTACTTCTTGACAGATATTTTAAATTGAAGTGTCAAATTGAAGAGAATGTTATCAAGTTTTTTCTGATTACGATCCAAGTTTTACCATAACTTCTGATAAAACTACCCTCCAGTAAGTGAAACATAAAGTTTTGTTACTATAAAAAAGTGCATTCCACCTTTCATTGTTGGTATTTTTTATTGCAAAAATCTGTATTTTAAGTAATCAGTATTTATTCTGCATAATTGATATATTTTTTAGTAAATACACAGTTAATGTTACACCACAGTAAATGAATTAAATACAATAAAAATAGCTTGAACCAAAAATAACTGATAAAAGAAATTACTTGACGCTGTTGGTATTGATGGATTATGAATGAGTTCAGTTTGGGCCGGTATAGTGTTACATGTTTGACCTTCTTTTGAAATTCGGTTGTTCGCGAGGCTTCCATTGCAATTTCGGGAAGGAAAAGGTTATAGCACGGAATATGGGCCTGCCAATTGACTTTTACGAGGGCAAACTACCGAGCTATTCCATAAAGTACATGCTAAGGTTCACACTGTATTACAATTCTATATATCATAATATTTTGACTGTATATTGTCATTGAAATATATAGCTATTTAATGATAAAATACCTATATCAAATAAATATAGACGGTTAGTAAGTGAAATGGCAATCTATCCATGTAGATATTTTAAGCCAAGTATGAATGAGAAATGAGTGTAAGATAATTGTGGCGCGATTTGTGTAGTCTTGTTACTGATATCCCTTAGACAGAACTGTTAATTAATGGTCCAACAGTCAATAAAGTATCAAAGAGACTTACAGTTCAACGTGGAGTTCGAACCACTGCCTCTTAGTTACAAATTAGTATAATTATGAGAATGGTCTTTGCGGATCTACATATTATTCAATAGTCCGGACGTTAATCCACACAAGAGAACACTACACCCACCAATTATCGGTCATAACTATTCACAATATACTTACGGTCATCACAAAAATATTTTTATCTACGTGAATAATAGAAATGGTCTGAAAATCACAGGAATCCTTCATACGAGTGTAGTGAAAGCACTGAAAAACTCCTATGTAGCTTACCGCTATACCGCATCTTTGTAAAGCCAAATATTGCTCATGATTCATTGTTGATGGTGAATATGTCAGCGTAGCGCGTTGACCACGTCATCCTTGAAAAAGAAATTTTTAGACTCAATCACACAGAATCTTGTTAAAAAAACACGTATCACTACATTTTTTAATTCCAAAAACTAAAATGTCTCCTAAATTTTATTATACTAAAACTCGTAAATTACGACTTTGCCATTTCTAGGGTTAAAGACAAAATATTAAAATGCGACTGATATTCATCGTATGTTGAGGTGTAATGAATTATGTGACGGCATTATGTTGAGGCCATGGTTTCTCGCTGACACAAATCATATTGACGGAAGAACACATGACCGCTTGTCAACTTCACGAAAACTTGAACACACCTTGAAAAAATCATTAGAAACTCACATTAAAAACGTCTAAATTACAAGCGTATCACTTAATGGATCCATTTTTTATGATCCAAAATATAACTAAAGTGTCTCCTACTATTTCAGACAAAAATAGTTTTTATACTAAAACCTCGAAAAATAAAAATTTTTTATTCTTATGTTATTAAAACTTAGGTAAACATTAATACGACTTACCTATTGTTAATATTATGAATTTAAATGGAATAGTTTATGTATTTGTTGTGACATTCCAACAATTAGTCAAAGGCAATATCTAATTAAGCTTCTCGCTTTTCTATGAATCTCTAATCTGGTTAAAGAGGAATGCAGAGACAAAGCAAGCCAACTGTTCTGGTCGTTAGGGTAGAAGAGAATTTAATCCCCTGTCTAATAGTATCTAATTAACTTTTTGCAATATTATCGATGCTAACTAAAGTCTATTATTTAGTATCAATCTCATCGGTATTTACCAGTATTGTCAAAATTTTATTTATCTAAAAAATGATAAGAGATGCATGGCTAATTATATTTAAAAGCGTAAGAAGTGATGGTCCTTTGGATTTTCAACATTATAAATTAAGTTGTAAACAGGCTGTTTCATTCTCCATCACTCGAATTCTGTGTTAAAACTAATTTTAATCATTCACTTCACAACTCGTGATGAATTTCAGTTTCACTTGTTTGCCGTTAAAAACAAAAACTAAGTACTCAGCAATTGGCAGTAGAAGTAAGTGAGAGTAATTAGTTAATAATTATCAAGTCCATTACGGTAGTCTCATAGGAATTTTACAGTGCTGTCAAACCCCTAAATGAATTTCCCTGCGAATTTAAGACCCTCCCTGCTATACCAAAAACTATATAAAAAGGTTTAACTTACTTTTTTGCCCTGTATTGAATCACCGGTTACTCATAGAGTATAAAGATCTCAAAATATAATTTTAAACCGGATTTAGGATTTTTAAAACACCAGTTAAACATTTAAAGGAGTTTCCTTCATTTTAACCACACAAACGTAATTTGATTCAATCTCCATATTATTTAACGAAACCTGTGATAGTTAAAGCAAAAAAAGGATAACATTTTCTGAGATGTGATTAAATTACTGCAGTCTGTTTTGGACATCTTACGATATAAAATATAGCTGATTTATATTCCTGATGCTGATTCCAAAACGTTCGCGATAAAGAATGACCTTACAACATCAACGCCCATTGTTTCTCTATACTCGATATGTGAATTATACGTCCTAAAACCCGCAGTTCTTTATTTAAATAATGGTGTAAACTCTGCTGGTGGCAATCAGGGTGATTTGTTCTCAATAAATTCCCCAGTTTTCCGATATCAGAGTTTAAACTGAGAGATCCTGATTCTTAAAAGTGCAGCCCCAAAGTGAATAGAATGAATAGATGTGTATTTCACAAAAAAACCTTTAGAATCATATAAAGCAATTGGATATGAAAATCTCCCTGTTGGACTGAGAGCGGTGAATAAGCTACCTATTTCAAGTAAAGTACATAGTACCAGAGGGATTTTTGTAGTTGGACATTGGCCCAAATAGTACTTGAAATAGCTAAACGGGTATTACGTCATTACCGATCAATAAATGTGCCTTGATAATTTATATGCTTTCAGTACAACTAAAAAAGTATTATTGTATTTTAACTCAATAACCTTACTTTGGTGACCCGCAGGTCTAGTGGCTAGCGTTTTGGACTTCGCTGCAAGAGGACACAAGTTCAACTCCCAGAATGGCCATTTCGCATTGGACAGTTCTTTGTGTACAGTCACAATGTAACTCTATAAAATGGCTCTAGTGCAGGATTAAAACATGCAGACATTAACCCTAGTACATCGTGGATTTGGCATGAGATGTCGTTATTGGATAGGCGCCACTTCGACGAGGAGGGAGTGTCGGATTCCACTCGCCACGGATGGCCGTTTGCGACTACGTTTTCTGGATCGCTTCTAAGTTCTGCCCTCGTCATATACTTTTGACGGCTTACTACGGTCTTATTTATACCCATCTCGCCTATGGCATAGTTGTGTGGGGTGGCTGAGCAAATCAAAATTTCAATCGGCTGTTCAAACTTTAGAATAATAACAATTTTAAATAGCAGAGTCGAGCAAGGAGGCATTTAAGCGGTTTAGTTTGCTGTATATTACCCTGCCCACATATTATGGAATCTTCTTTGTCCTTTTTAACAAAGTGTGCTCCGAAAAGAGTATGTGATATCTACATGTATGACACGAGACAGGGAAAACTACCAAACAGGGAGACACCGTACATGAACGATTGTCTGCACAGGCAGGTGTTTATTTTGTAAATAATTTTCCACGCAATTTTGACAAGGCTGCAAATCCAAACCTGTTCAAAACAAAGCTAAAGTGCCTAATGGTATTTGAAGCCTTTTACTCGGTGGGCGAGTACTTGAATCATAGATGGGACTAGATCTGGGACATTGCTAGGCCATAATATTGACATTTCTGGGACGGATTTTTATTATTTAAAATTTTCCCTGACTTTTTTCATTATTTTCATTATATATAAAAGTAACTTCTTACCTCGACCTCTTATTTTAACTTTTTATTTCCTAATCTGACGCATCCTATGCAATATATGCATTTTAGAATAGAATTAGGAATAATATTCTTTGGTATAGCGGTTATTATTTGAGTAGCGGTTTGATTAAAATATATATTAATATTAGGCTTTGACCCGTGGCGGCTTTAAATGCCACCCTGACTGTTGAAGCCCAAAGGTTAGCCTTTTCACCACTTCTCCTTCGCAACATTGGTTATGACAGTGACTATACACCTGATGGCAGACGCCTTTCCGTCGGTAAACCTCACTCTGCTTCGAACCCGACACTGTAGTTCAGGGATTACATGCTGGTCCAGTAAGTTAAAGGCTTCTAGATCGAAACCAGTGTCCAGCGACTTCCGTCAGATCATGAGCGGTCACTTCTGGCTAATCAAGCCCTAGGGGTCTTCCGCCGCTACAGTACCTCACTGTATTTAATTCACCACACAAGCCCTAACTCTTGTATTGCAGATAAGGTAAAAAATCAAACTAAATTAACGTCAATTTTAATGTTATTCTTGATAAACACGCATTGTTGTTATTAGTAAAATAATAATGCGTTGTATCATTACTGTTTTATATTATTAACATCCACGTTTCACATCGGGTAATGGGTTGCACACAGATGAGATGTTTAATTTTCCTGTCACTTACAGATCTCCACACGCAATGTTGCTGTAGTGTAATCATCTGAAAATAGGAATCGTATTTTCCTTTATACGTAAAACATTCAATGTTGTCGTTAGTTTATACTAGGACGTAGTTATGACATTTCTTGTAGTTCTCTTAGAAATGTAGTTGGACTACTACATTTCGGTAGGAAAATATGCTAATCTCCCTTTTGGTCTGGGTTTGGAGCTTAGCCAAATAAATGCATATTTTTACCAAATTACAAATTTTTTCAATGTTCGTATAAAAGTCATGATTTGATATTTTTGCAAGATTAATCGTATAATAGTTTAACATACTTTAACTGTTATACAAGAAATGATCATTGTTCGTTAACAACTAATTTTGATATATCGTGCAATTTTACCCATAAATAAGCCCAATAATAATAGTTTGATAATCTTTAAGTAGCATGAAGTCTTTCTGGAGTTTAAGACTACAATTAGTTCTACTATTTATTTAAAAAAAGTCTTGTTTCTACATTAAGTAAAATCATCAAACCGTTTTTGAGATCGTTGTATTTGTTTTACAGTACGAAGTACTATATTCAAATATTTGTTGTATCAAAAGTAAGGATTTTTTTACGTAACTTATATTATACGTCAGCAGATCATGGAATAAACTAAGAAAATTTGTTCATACATGTAAATACGATGTTTATAAAAACGTGTCATTTACTGGAAATTAAAATAAGAGATATAAATACTGTTACTCCTGCAATTTTCTTGACAAACATACTATATAATTTATACGGTTCTGGTTTCTTATATAGCAATGATCTTATTACTCTGTATAAAATATCTTGACATTCCTTTGTTTGAAATTCTTTATTGGTGATGGTGGATATATGTTATTTAGATTTTTATTGCGGACATTTCTTATTACGATGTATGAAAAGTTTAACGACGTTTCGGGATCTGGAATCTGATCCCGTCCTCAGGTAAAATAATATCTAAAACATAGCACAATTAACATATAATCCGGACCAAACCGGTATAAAGCTGAAAACACACAATTCAAAGCAGTCAAAAAACCTACAAACAAACCGTACACTAAACATTACACACATAAGAAACTAAACATGTTATCCACTCCACTCCACTCGTCACGGAGACTGAAAGGCAACAAAAAAACAAAGTCGGAGACTCAAGGGTTGTCTTTGAGTCTCCGTGACGAGTGGACGTGTTTGGTTTCTTTTGTGTGTAATGTTTAGTGTATGGCTTGTTTGTAGGTTTTTTGACTGCTTTGAACTTTATGTTTTCAGCTTTACTCCGGTTTGGTCCGGATTATATGTTAATTGTGCTATGTTTTAGATATTAGTTTACCTGAGGACGGGATCAGATTCCAGATCCCGAAACGTCGTGAAACTTTGTTTTACATAAAATCGTGATGGAAAATGTCCGCAATAAAAATCTAAATAAATAATATTTTGACATGTTATAGAATAGGTTTTATATTTACTTAAGCTATTATTTGAGTTGAATACTTTAAGAGATTATTAAGATTGTGAGAATAAAATCTGATGAAATGTGAAGAAATATGGATGAGTAAAAAGCGAAGTGGGTGAAACAAGGGGATTCTGCAGCTGATGGACTGATTCCAGTGTGGCATTGTTGACTGGGTCTGGTTCTGATTGAAACCAGAACGTAATTCAGTATGGAAATATATGGAAACTTCAAGCATTATGCACTATTGGCTTGTTGTGTTTTTATGTCAAAGTTTTACACTCAAAGGGATGGTCTACCACTGCCGCCCTAGCGTATGTAAAACAATGGGTTGAAGAGTGTATTAAATCGTAGACTACTAATTTTATAAGCAATATTATACATTAAACAGTAACAGAATGTGATAAAGGACACTTGTACTCATCTTATCTTAGAAAAACCGATTAAAAAAATCCTCAATTGTAATTGAAGTAAGAGAGGTTATTGATTTACGCTTGCAGGCCTGACATTGAAACAGGGACATTGTACATCAGTAAAAATTTCTATCCCTCATCTTATCCCGTTTACTAGGCAAAGGTAACCTAATTAAATGCGTTCAAACCATCGGGATTCTTCGAAACCTCTATAAAGCTAGTTCTCCCTACTTTAGAAATGTTATTTTGTAGCGATGTCACCTATTTTCAAGTGTCACCTAACATCTGAAATAATGTTTCATCCGAAAATTTGTTAAAATAAATTTAATTTTATTTGATTTATATTTATAGCTTGACTATTAATTATGATGCATTTTAAAATTTAACTAGCTGACCCGGCGAACTTCCTAACGCCTAACAGTAAATGAATGTTAATTTTAAGATTGGCCATGTTCTGAAGTCGAATAGCATTACGGCTTCATTGTTGGAAGGTTATATATTCTGCGTCGAGACATAGTGAATAAAATACTGAAACGATAGGACATATTAACAACATTCCCATAAAATAAATAAATCTGAGTGGATTAATTCACAATTCCCAAATCCAATAGAAACCAAAACCAAACCAAACTGAAATACGACTTTTATAGGAAAGATATACAACAGCTGTTTATTATACCAAACGTAATATGTATAAGCACCGTAATTATTTTTTATTTGGCCGACATAATTATAAACACATGACTTTTAATCAGACAGAAAATAAAAAATATAAATACATAGCTCCCAAAAACCGTAAACTATTAACGTGGTGAATAAATCTGTTCATTTTGTACAGTGAACATTTACTTCATAGGTTTACATTAATGAATGATTCAGATGGCATTGGATAGTAAAGCGTATTGCTAATGGAAAGTAAAGCAACAGCTGTAGCTTTAGAAATCAAATGTTTTGATTGTAGATAATTTGTAAACAAACTTATTCCCATAAGATTAACATTAGTAATTTAAAACGCTATAAAATAAAAACTAATTGAATTTATGGAAACTGAATATGCCTAAAGCATGACCGGAGCAGAGACGAAAATAAAAGATCATTAAAACCAGTCCAGCCGTTCTCGAGTTATAATGCGTGTAACTAACACGACTCTGTTTTATATATTTAGATTATTGGTAGTAACATATTCTGATTATTCGTGGTCTTGTTACTACCCAACGTCAACTCTTTTGTAGACTTTCAACTCAATATATATTGAATAGTATTAGTATAACAATAGCCAATATTTCAAATCTATGGCTACTATAAATTATAAACGTTGGTGCAAATTTCATATTATATATCCTAGATTAAATTTTATACGCGTTAGAAGTTGTATTAAGTCTAGTGCTATATAAACTATAGGTTTGTTTTAAGGTAAAAATTTCAGTTTGCAGTAACAGTTTTTGATGTCTCGAGCACAATGTTATATTCGTTGTAAGCCGTCAGTGTTGTCTAATGTTGAAGAAACACGGCGATGCGAGTTTTATATTGCAGACAGAAGCAGCCACCAAGGAGTACTCGCGCAGCTAGGTTGACAGATATTGCGTTGTTCTCTTTCAAGCGAATATGGAAATGCAGCCTCCGCAATTTGGTTCAATCACATCGGCTAAAATAAAAATACAGAAAATATCAAATTTTAACGATAATATACAACAATAAACAACATGTATTACCTTTACCTTTCTAGAATGTAGACTTAGTCAGGCATTTTAAACCAAGTTATGAGTGTAAATTAAGTGTAAGATGATTGTGGTACGATATTGTAGTATTTAAATGATTCAGTCGGTAGGTGTGGTGTTCTCTTGTGTGGGTTAGCGTCAGAACTATTGAATACTACGTAAATCCGCAAAGGCAATCATCATAATTAGACTATTTCGTAATTCAGAGACAGTGGTTCGGAATTCACGTTAAACTATAGGTCCCTTGGTTGCCATCGGATGTCATCCACAGAGGTCATCCACATAATTAGACCAGTTGGTAATTTAGAGGTGAAAGTGGTTAGGAATCGAAATTAAACTGTAGATCCCTTAGATGGCATTGTCTGATGGGCTATTAATTAACAGTTCTGTCAAAGGAACTTATCAGCCTTAGTCAGTAACAAGACTACGAGATCATGCCAAAATCACCTTACACCCAATCCTCATTTAAAATACCTACCTTGTGGTAAAGTCACCATTTCAATAATCTAATATCATTATTACTGACTAAGGCTGACATCTTCCTTAGACAAGACTGTTAATTAATAACCCAACAGTCAATGGTATCTAAGGAACATATTTGTTTAACATGGACCACTTTTGCCTCTAAGTAAATATGAGAATGGTCTTTGTAGCATTCAACAGGCGATAATCCACACCAAGGAATATCACAGCTATTGTCTTCATTAATAACAATCCACAATAATTTATGACATTAAATAATCTGGACTACATACACGCCTTCTTTGTGTTTTGCTCATCCATAAATTTTATAACACAATTAACCTGTTTCGTACGTATATGAATACTGACAACGTACACGTCATGCGTAGAGGACGTACTCTAGAATAACATGACCAACTAAAGGGGAATAATTAACTCTAACCTCTAACCTCTCTGACCTCCTTCTACCTAACCACTCGTTGGCAATAAGTACTTCAGAAAAGTAATTTCATTTGGTAAGACAAATATTTAAAGAGACGGTATTTTTAAAAAAAGACAGGTATACATCACCCAATTAAAAAAAGTTTATATTTATTTCCCTGTAGGAAATAAGTTAGATCATGGATATGTCTAAAGAGACTGTTCAGAAGAGAATATGTTCAGTTCATCTGAACAGCTGTTCTTATTCTTTTTTATTAAAATTAAATATGATATTTCTGGTAGTATCTATGGAAACCTGTTACATATTTTCCATCTTAAAAACCACCAATAACCCCCCCCCAGAGCTAAGACATAACCATGTCAAAAACTGTTCATAAACTTATACTTACTAACATTAAAAACATACTACTGAGTATAGATTCAGTTTCGAACCATTATCTGTTTTGAATCTTGGTTTTTTGGATCTCTAATAAAGGTTTTTACGCTTTTAAGGAAATATTATCAAGCATAGATATACAAAACAAATACTGTAAACACAAAATGGTACCCAACATTTTCAAATCATATTTATTTATCACATTTATACGTTTCAAACAAAACCCGTGTTTTGATGTAACTCTGTGTACTAGTGCTCCCTTGCGTCTACTTCTTTGCACAGTACAGCAATAAGTAAATGGCGTTATTTATCAAAATAAATGGTACGTTTGTTCTCCTTTACGTTAGTTTTTAAAAGTGTAAGCGTAATTTTAATTTTGGGAACTAAATATAAATCGTAAGATTAAAATTAGTAACCACCATTTTAAATGGCTTAATTTGGAGCAATGTATATGTTTTAATGTAAAGAATAAGATACACCTACCATTTATCTGGGTATGATGAGTAAACATTACTCTAATTTAATATTTTTACTTTAAACAAAAAAATAAATATAATTTCGTTAAAAATACAAAGTATGGTGATTGAAAGTGAAACAATATACGACCCCATAGATCGTTAATTATATTAAGGAAGCTTTTTTAAAGTTCTATTGGGATTAGTAACATAGACAATTTAAAACATTCTTTAAGTTTCATTGCCGAAGGTTGTTAAAAATGTTCTGGAGTACCTTTTACTTCAATCATTTTCTTTAAACAGATAATACAAACAAACTCATCGGGTTTGAGGAATAAACAATTTATAAGAAAATATCTAGGTATGGATTTAAGTGGACTTTAAGTTGAAGCTGTTTGCTCAGAATATGTATTGTTGGGTAGTATTCTGAACACGTTAAAGCGGGGGAAATACTCGAGAGAACCCCTGGGGCTGACTTTGATATTCCTTTGAAAGTTTATCTATTGACTACCGAGCTTCAACTCCAAACAGTCCTGAGACCGTATTCGTTTGGATATTGTTCAGTTTCGTAAGTTTGTTGCAAATAGTGACCTTTCTTACTGAATGTTTTGGCTTTCCCATCTGAAATAATATTAACAAAAACAGTGACATTCATCTAACACAGATACACGTTGTTCTTTTGAAGTAAAATAGTAAATGAATACTAAATACTAATATTATATAACCTGATCCAAAATATTTTTAATATTTGTTTGTAAATTTATTTAAGACGTTTGTTAGTTCATAATATTGTGCTGAATATAATATAGGTAGATTACATTTTTGAAAACCACGTACATATTAACGCATAAGCCATTTAAGTCAGTTTTTATACGTAGAATGTTTTCATACCTAGATAGAAAATTCCTTGTAAATGGTTAAAAAAATATTTGTGCAATGAGCATCAAATGGAAATGCTACAATTTTATTCATGATGGGTAATAGTTGTCTTTAAAACCATTTAAGGCCACTTCAAGGGTGTTTTGTAAAATACTTAAACATTAAAAATTTATTTTTTTATAAAGGTATAATTAGAGTTCAAAATGTAGTTCTACAGTAGTTTGCTCTACATTATACAGTTGGAAAAAGAAGTGAAGGAGTCGGTGGTGTGAAAATAGCAAACTTGTTAAATAAAACTACAATTTCAGTTGAAAATAGTTCACCAGATTTCAGATATATTGTATTTCTTTGAAAAATTGTCTCAATATGTTAAGGTATAACAAAGCTACAGTTTGATGTTTGGTTACTTAAAAACAATGATATAATGTACATAAAAAATGTAATTTTACTTTAGTTTTATTGAATAACAAAAACAACAAACAAAGAAACCGTGATACGAGAGACACAATAATAAAATACCCCCGTCGCAGCAGACTTGCGTACTCAGCGAATTTCCAAATCAATAATATAATAATTATAATATATGACAAGTTTGGTCAAAATCAGTCGATAAACATGGGAATTATTTGCCTATTCTCCATAAGATTAAAATGGTAAAGAGTGAGTAGGTTTGCTGCTGTGAGGAACACTGAAAGTATACCATCAAAAATTTTATTTTTAACATTTATACCAACTTTTATCAACATCTGTCAGTAAATAAAGGAGTTTGCCTAATCTCCATATGATTAACATGGGAAAAGAGTATGCAGGTTTGCTGCCATGATTAACACATAAACTATGATTTTTTAGCACAAATGTATGGATCTCAACCACATGAAGCTAAATGTCAAGTTTCATAAAAAAATATTAGATAATAAGTGAAAAATTAATTTTTCCTAATCCTCCATAAGATTAACATTGGAGCCTTAAAATACAATGTACTGTGTTTAGATTTTTTTATATCTCGGTAACCGTTTAAGATAGAGAAAAACTTTAAGGAACTTAATTGTGTAGTTTTTTAAGCTGATTCCAATGGTGAAATATAAATTTTGAAATTTTTAAAAATTACATGTGAAAAACGCAGAAAACCCCATTTTGGGGTACAAAACCCCCCCCAAAGTACCCGTTCCCATTGACCGATATGTCTGGTTTACGAACTCGTCCGAGCAGTTGTAGGAATACACCTCTCTACCAAATTTGGTCTTGATCGGACCATTTTTACGAGAGTAATCGTGCTAACAGACACATATACATATATTTACATAAATTATATGTATATATATATACATATATATATATACATATATAGTACATATATACTGTTTATTTTTGTTTATTGTTCTCATTTTATTTTTTTCAAATGCTTGAAAACGTTTATATATTTATTAAACGAAAAATTCGCAAACTTTTCATTTTTCATTTTTCATTTATTCTATCAAACAAGTTGAATAATTGTATTAAGTCATTTGACACATTTCTACAAACATCATATATACATATATATATATATATATAAAAATTTTAACGACTATTGTTTTTGGTCTCTGGGCACCTAAAGAAGAAAAAATAACATGGTCTCGGGCTTAAGTCTTACCATGAGACCTACGGTAATAGCTTCTTCCCTATGGGAAATTCGCTAAAACATGAAGCATAAAATGCATATCTTTACTTGTATAGTTGTTTACGTCTTAATTAGTAATAGAATCGTATAATGTATAGAGCTAATATTTATGCCAACTTTGATAACTAAATTATTGCATGAGAATGAAGATATTCTGGATCATGTCTACAGCGAAGAATTAAATGAACCCTAGTGGTCATAATATCACCTATAACGATCACATTTGGATCTCAGGAAATCCCCACAGTGTAGTAAAATTGTTTGCTCCAAACATTTTAATTGCGTTTTACAACTACTAGGGTAGAAATATAATTGTAGTAAAAAATTGTTTTCTTACCCATGGGAATTTCGTTTCCCACTGACTTCCGGTCTGAACAGCTGTTCTAAACAAATATGACGTCACTTCTGTTACACTTTTTGCGTCTCGCAAATTGCTTACACCCCCTATAGCTTAGACATACTCATGTCGAAAAGTGGCTGCTACATTTTCGCCAGAAGTTCAGATTCAAGATCACAAAACAATATAAAACTTTACCAATTAAGTTATTTATCTTCCGAACAACTTGCCATCTCCAGTGATGAATTTATAATTATTAATTGCTGTTTTTGAAACCTAATTATCGCATAAAGGAAGTATAAACCATTTAAATATATCTATTTGTTATTTACATATACTACATATTATCTATTCTATTATCAACAAATCATTATTTTACTGACGTCACACTGCAATATACCTTCGTTGACGTTGGTTCTATCCGCTGTATAAAGCAGTAATGATGGTTGGAGTGTTGCAGAGAAGCCATTAACCCACAATGTCACTTCACAGTACTGAACTAGTCATGTGCCTACTAATGACGTCATCGACCAAATGACCAGTCATCACAATAGCCATCAACTCATGCTCTCAGAGCGGATTCTGTAAGTTAGTGAAGCGGCGGAGAGTTACTTGAATAATTTACAGGCTATGCCTCATCCACTTCCGTACTTAGCTCGATCTTTGATCGAGAAATTCATGACAAAGAAACTAGCAATTAATTCCTTTTTGACGATGATTGCACTTTTGGTTGTAGCACTAATTAAGACAAGTCAAGTATCGTTGAAAACTTTCTACTCTGTTTCTGTTTTTGAATCTAAATATATGAATGAATAATATTTTATTTTAAAGTGTTCCTAAGTTATAAAACTGGTTTTAGGACAACTCAAGTCAACAGTTAACAGAAATAAAATAATAATGTAAGGACAAAAATAACAAATAATTAGAAAATAACAAAATTTCAACAGATAAAAAATATATACGTTTAAAACAATACTATGAAACACACACACATTGTTAATTTTTTTCCTGTTGAATATTTTTTCAAAATTTTTTCTGAATAAAGATAAATTTAAAGTTTTTTGGGCACGAGGGAGGTCATTGTACAATACCGGCCCAAAATAGAAAAATCTCTGCGGCCCAACTCAAGTCTCACTCTCTGGAAGTGTAACTTAGGATCACGGTTGGCACACACACTGGGAAACCTCACTGCTATATGTTAACTTCTCACTCAGGTACCGGTGGTGCTCGGTGATTGCTAGGATTTTATGAGTCATGCAGTTGCTCATAAGTTTTCAAAGGCCACTCATGGGTATCATGTCAACAGCATCTCGATACCCTGACACATGATCTCTTTTCCTCAAAGAAAACACAATCCTTAAAGTTGTATTCTGAAGCCTGTAGAGTGTAAGAGCGTCTTGCATCGCAACATTGTTCCCATAAGGAGAGTAACAATAGCAAAAACGTGAGATGATCAAAGACTGCATGAGCTGAAGCCTTACAGTATCTAACAATACTGAACACAGTTTAGCTATTCCTATTATATTGAACATACTTGAAAACAGCTCTTCATCACTTTAAATTGCATAAATAAACAATTTTCAATTTAAAAAGCACGCTATAGAAATGTCCCACGCCCAGGAAAACTTTACATTTTCTCTAAAAACATTTGAAAATCAGTACAGACTAACACTGAGCTTGACTAGATTAAAAAAATCAAAATAAAACCCATACAGCTTAACTAAAAAACAAAATTTTGACATGGATATGTCTAAGCTCTGTGGGAATTTTTTTCAATTGCAGTGAAAGGTTTTTAAAAATTCATAAAAATCAAATGTTTAATTAAACGATGATAGACTAAATAAAGTATAAAATTATCCCGTTGGTCAAGCTGTTAAAATAGACGCTTAAATGTTTTCCGAACATCATTCGGTTCCCTGATGGGCAAAATGAAATGTCTCAAAAGGCAAAGTGTGTGAGAATTAACTAAGCACTGTCCTAGTTTTCGTTTTGGTGTATTTAACTTGAATGTATACTTTAATAATCTGTTTATTCTTTATCTCATGTAGTAAATCTTATAATCGTTACTCCGCTCCAATCAGATTACTATTATCGTATAGGTTATGATATCTGTTATCAGTGAAGTCCTTGTACACATATCACACAACAGGCACAGGATCTGATCTGAAGTGATGTCGTATGTTATGTCCCGTGACGTCAGATACATGACGAAGCTCTCCGCATGGATCGGCCGATACGGCTGTCGGATCTATACGCATTTAGTATTACAACAATGAGCTACGTTCCACAGATATAAATAGTTTAGATTCACCATTCACTGAAAAATTCGCTATTAAAACATAAAAAGACCACATATTTTTTTAAGTATTAAAATATATGTTCTGGTTTTGCTATAAAATTTAGTGTTTAATGAAGTATAAAATTATCTCATGGGTTTATATCGGAAAAGTGAATTATTCAAGCCTAACTTAAGTGTGTCATTATTTGCGAGATCAAACTTGCAATTCCAGCCAGGAAATGAGACCAGCGCCACAACAAAAGCGCTTCGTTATACAGGAATTCTTATTCAGGAACCCTGCAATAACAAATTATATTCTTCTTTGTCTATTTTTATTCCTCCATTGTCAAAGAATAAAAACTACGGTATAATTGGGATTGAGTTCCCACTAAAATTACAAAATATACTTACGACATCTCTTAAAACCTTTTTGGATGTAAAGAAATTAACAAAACAATGGCACTAGCCACTGCAATTAAAGTTAAATATTATTTATTACCTGTGAAATTTGAGAGAATGACCAAAATATCGTGATAAAAATAATATCGCAGTTATAAAGTAATTTCTAAGTAATGTAATAATAAACGTAATAAAAAATCTGTTTTAAAGTGGACTTTGTATTGAAAACGTGCATTGAGCTTAAGGATTCACGTCATGCATTCCTGTTGGTTCAGATACAGACATACTGTCTTATTACCATATAAATTACTTTTGCTGTTATTTGAATCCTTAGCAGCATACAAATATTGTTTTCGCTAAGAATATAGAATACTAGTTTACAGTAATATAGTTTCAATATAACTCACCGAACATTTTTTTATTCTAAAAAGCTTGAATAAGAGAAACACAATTTTCAAATTATTTAAACAATTATTAACACGTATTTTAATTAGTTTTACCTTGTGTAAGATTAGGAAAGCATTTTCTTGAGTAGACATCATGAATGATTTTTTAGATAATTGAACTGAACAATCTAAACATCGTACCTTCAATTAATCGGTCAGTAGATAAAATCTTGGCCCTCGTGGATGTCATTAGGTAGAGGTTTGTTTGTTTGAATACTTTTTCCATTGGGAAATTAAATTATCAACGTAATGTTCATAGAAGTTGTACCATGTTCAATTTTTTCACCGACTCCAGAGAAATAAACACAATTCGTTCTAGATTGTTTGTACTTTTATATATGTGTTTACGGTGGTAAGTCTATTCGAGGGGGTGATTTACACTTTAAAAACAGATTTTGGCAACTATCTACGTTATTATTCCACTTAAGTTATTATAAATATACTTGTTATCATTAGAATGGATTTAAGAAACGATTTAGTATGTGGAACCTTTTCTCTATATCATTCGGTTACTGAGATACGTATAGTCTACACAGTACGCATTTGGGCCGTTATCAATCTTACGAAGTGAAACTAAAAACTAGTTTCTAACTTGCCATTCGAAAAATTAACATCAAACTCAGTAAACGCATATTTTACTCGTATCCTTTTTGGCCCTTACAATGAATAATACTATTATTACTCACCACTATAATACTATTATTATACCACCTTATATACTATTCCCCTGCCGACATATTCTATTATTTAAAAAAATGATAAATGATGATTAAAATGATACACCCACCACAGCAGACCTGTATCCTTAGCGGATTCAGGAAATTCCTATAAATTCTATTTTAAAAATCAAGAAATTTCATGAAATTTAAAACGTATGTAGCAAATTTCATAATGATCGGGTCATTACGTGAGTGCGTACCCACCCTCCCACACTCACATGCAAGGTATATGTATATTCATATACATATGTATGATATGATATGATACCTTTCTCCCAATTTTATCTGAGCTCCATTAAGTGGTTTAATTTTGATTATTTTTTGTACTTGAAATAATATAAATGAACAGTAAGAGAATTTGGTCTGTAAGAATGAAAGTTTCCATTCTTAAAATTCTTCTTTTGCTCTTCTTTTGACGGACGATTGATACAATTATTTCCTAATCGTTTCCATCATATTTTTTATGACTCCACCTGAGCCTACGCACAGGCATTATTGCCCATGTAGGCTTATTCCATAGTTATAATTGTTAAATATTTCATCATGTGTAAGTTAAGATTGTGTTAATTGTGTCTAATAATTATATTATCTATATTGTTGAGGAATAAATTTCTGTTTCATTCATTCATTCTCTCATCTAGGGTCCCTATATGAAAAAATCAATCCGAAAGCTGGGTGTTACCATAAGTACGACGGTAATTAATGTCGTTAAATTGAAATCGTTGAATTGGTATATATCTCATACCAAAATGAAAACCAGCTGATCATACACTTTGATCATATACCTTATAACTACCAGCCCAATAATTGGTGAATTTTTCATTAAAGTAGTATTTTTCCATAACATATACATACGTTGTATTTTTACTTCATAAAATCCTGAAATAGTTTATTTTAACCAATACTCAACATATAAATAAAACTGTAACCCAAACTTTGTATATAATTGAGTTATTAGGAAACTGTAACATCTATTGTCATTTTTCATTAAGAATATAATTGCTGTTCACCACGAATGACTTACCAAACGTTTTTACACCCGCAACAAACATGCGAGAGTCGCAGTGCAGGGTCGTTGGGAACATTACACATTTGTGGCTGGTAGCCCCCGAGAGCACTGTACGTTCAATGCTCGTCGTGTTTATTTGTTTTCCTATTTTATTTTTCTAGAATACTACCGATTAACTGATTCAACTACGAAATTATTGGTTTTTAACTTCAATCACAAGAGTAATTATGATATGTGAGATCAAAAAAGTATTTAACAAATTAAACTAATCTTGAATGAGTAAAAATTAGGAAGCAATTGAATTAAGTTGTAGGAATAAAAAAAGCTCGTACCAATCGACTTATGTGCTAAATATTATTATAATAGCCTCTATAATACCTAAAAAATAATGAAAACCCGCAATGCATTTTATTTCAATTTGTAACGTTATAGAAAATAGTTGATTGGATTTCGTTTGGTTTGTAACGAAGACGAAGGCAATGCAGGTGAGTGTAAATTTCTTTATATACTGTCTAAATTTGACAAAGGTTGTTGGTGAAAATGAGTAGGTAGGATGGATGAAGTATTTTGACTAGTGTGGTAAGTATTTTGACTAGTGTGGTAAGTCGGACCCAGATGATAGCGTGGCGGAAACGATGCTGCTGGAATCCCGCTGGTCCGAATCCTGGTCGAGCGAATCCCGATGGAGTGCATTCCGTTTGAGTGAATCCCGGTGGAACGAATCCCGTTGAAGCGAATACCATTAAAGCAAATCCCGATTGAGCGAATCAGTTTTCATTAAATTCCACCTAGAATTGTATCAGGTCACTCTCATAATCTTAATATTTTAAACAATAGTAAGATGGGCAAAGTGTACCGACTGAAGCGGTGGCAAGTCCAGTAATCCAGCTACTTGGAAATCACGGATTGGTGGATAGTTACGGGTGATGGTTGGTGGATGGGATATTTTCTGGTGTGGATTAACATCTGCACTATTGAATGCTAAGTCTATCCACAAATAACATCCTCATAATTATTAGACCAGCTTGTAATTCATAGGCAGTGGTTCAGTCTCCTTGTTAAACTGTAGGTCCCATAGATATCCCATTGACTGTTGAGCTATTTATGAACAGTTCTGTCTAAGGAACATGTCAGACTACAGACTACAAGATCGCACCACAGTCATCTTACACTCATTTCTCATTCGTACTTGGCTTAAAATACCTGGACAGGTTGCCATTTCAGTGACTAACTAACTATAGCCAAAGTTAGTCCACCACTATATTTATTGTACCAAAACACTTGTGGGTTTGACTTGTCCTTAAAAGACCGTGGTTACCAGCAACCCAGCGACTACAACAACTCTGTAGCTAAATATAGCGAAGCCGTACGGAGAGCTGATACAACTTATATTGTAATAGAACAGTCTAGTACATAGAGAATACATGTTGTATAATATACAGGGTGTCCATGAAAAACGTTTCAGGACTTCGGTGAGTGATTAGGTACATTAAAAGGAAAAAATGTTCCAATGGAGGTATGGCCTAAAACGCTTAATTTCTCAGGTATCCACCAGTTTGTATTTTTATTTCAAACAATTTTAACGGGAAATTTTCAAATTAGGTATGTTTTTGACACTAGTAGACTACTCTTATTAAAAAAATAACTAGCATGATCCAAGCTCAAAATTAAAAATGGTGGCCGTTTAAAACTAAAATACGTTGAAAACGGTAAAAAATACAATGGCCGCAGTTAAGGGTTTTGACCTTGGATCATGCTAGTTATTTTTTAAATAATAGGATTAGCAATCTTAAAATAACCCGTTCAAAAATGTTTCAAATAAAAAATGTTTTGTGAAAAATACAAAGTGGCGGATATCTGAGAAAATAAGCCATACCTCCAATGGAACATTTTTCTTCCTTTTAATGTACCTAATCACTCACCGAAGTCCTGAAAAGTTTTTCATGGACATCCTGTATACTTCTATATACTATATTATATACTATTTTTAACAACTACTTATAGTACTTTACTTTATAGTTTAGACTTGTTTTTATCAACTATCGTAAAATTTTCGATTTGGGGAGTACGGTAACTTTGTTATAATTAAAACCTCCACTGGGCAACACTTTATTTTGTAGTTTAAATAAGCTAATCTATATATCAACGTGAATATTTAAGACGTTTACCCTAAATAAAATGATGACTGAAACATCCGGTGCTAAAAGACGAGGAAGTTTGGTGTTAGAATTGAAGATTAAATTCCATATTTATTCTACCATAAATAATTTAATCCACCATTCCGGTGGTGGTTTCCCCCATTTTCCCTATTTATTCTTAACATGTTTTCCTACAAAATGAGTAATGAGACATTGTTAGAGTAGTCGTTAAAAACTAATATAACTGTCATATGTTAATTATACCAATAGTTAGATATTATATTATTAATATAATAATTAATTACTAATAATTATATTATTATAATTGATTGTTAGATTAGACTAGACTGGGACGGTGGTGTCGTCTTGTAATCCAGCTACTTGGACGTCACGAACTTTGGATAGTTGTGAGCAATGGTCGGTGGGTGTAGTGTTTTCTTGTGTAGATTAACGTCCGCACTATTGAATACAACGTTAATCCGCAAAAGAATATCATCAAAATTTGACCAATTCGTAATTCAGAGGCCTTGGTTCAGATCTCACGTTAAACTTAAAATAAGGTTCCGTAGCTGTTGTCATCAGCTGTTGGGCTATTGATTAACAGTCCTGTCTAAGGAACATGTCAGCCTTAGCAAAGACAATTTTATTCTAATATTGAAATATAAATTGTTTTTGATCTTAGTCATTAACAAGACTACAAGATCGTGCAACAATCATCATACCCTATGGCTACCATTTCATTACTCTAATCTAATACAATCCATTTCCGGGGAAATTGATAATTGGTTAATGGGTGACTTGAAAATTCTAATATTATACAGTAATATTATTTGCTCAAACATAGGTTTCATGCTATTTGTAGTTTTTTACGCCTAAAACACAATTGTAAAATTATGTTTATCATACTTAATTGAAAAAATCTGAAGCTAATAGTTTGTACACGAAATGAAACATCTCAATATGTTTAAACTCATTCATCTAATACGAACATAATGACGAAATGGAAATACAATATTTTAACTCACAAAAATAGAACATAATAAATAAGATAAATAACTTTTGGTTATACTAATTGATTAAAGTATTTACAATAGTTTTCATTATAAAGTATTTATATATTATGTAACAATTGGAGCCGATACATCCCAGAGGATTCGAACATGAAATTAAAACCGCTGATAGAATGTCCTTGTAAGCCACGATTGTTGTCGACGGTTATTGCATTGTCCTGTCACAAGCGAATACATGTGAATATGCAGCATTTTTAGAGGTTTCATATTGCATCGTTGGGTGTTTGTACGTTTTTGTGAAGGGGTTCGTAGTATATTTTAGGCTATTCAACACAAATTATTAATGTATTTATTGCATATAAAATTCTGCGATTTAGGATTTTATATTAATTTTAGAAAAAAATGTAATGATTTTATAAAATTATAAACACTTGCCGTTTTTAAGGCGCAAAAGGAAGTTAATGAAATAAATATAAAACACAAACAAAAATATGTCTGTTGGGATGTGCATTGATAATTTAGTCTTTATTACAATTCTATATCATTGAATGAAAAAAAACAATAAAAAACTTTGATAAAAGTAACGTCGAAAAAGGAAGTTATTTCTATATACAATAAAATAACTATATAATTATTGTTACTGTTATATATTTCTAGACAACTTAAATTAATTAATAGCCTATTGTAAATCTAAGATCTATGTATTAATTTCTAGTATAGATTTTGAATTAGTACTATGGTATTTCCTTATTAGTAATTATGTGATTGATAGACTTAAGGGATCTCAATGTAAATAGCCTATCAACTATCATCTAAATCTTCGATTATAAATTTAATTTCGATTTCTAACCACTTTCACCTCTAAATTACCAACTGGTCTAATTATGAGATGGTATTTGCGGATGAATGTAGCATTGAATTGTGTGGACGTTAATCCAAACCTGGGACTATTACATCCAACAATCATTGTTTATAAATATCCACATTTCGTGACCTCCAAGTAATTGAATTAAAGGACACGCCATTGTCCCAGTCTAATTCTCAATATAATTAGCCTACCCTTAGATATTCCCAAAATACACACAGCTATAATTGAAGGACGCCCCATTAAAGAGGTCTAACAAATTTGACTTTCAACCGTAAATAGTTGTGGGGATATTCTGATCAAAAAGTCAATTAGCCAAGGTGTGTAAAAAAACTTTAAAATTTTAAATATTTTAAACCATGTAAACTGTCACATTCAACGTTGAACTATACCAAATGAGATTTCATATTTACCACCAAGTTTGATCTATGCTTTTCGTTAAGGCTCCATTTTGTTAAGAAAACTTGTGTTGCTTCATAAATACTAACATAATTGAAATTTTAAGTGCTTTAGTCTCATAATTTCAACTTAACGACGTACTTAGTTTTTAATTGCTATGAAAAAGTCAATGATTATAATTAATTAACAACTAAGTTCATGTTTTGAAGACTTAAAATCCCTTGTAATTGGTTCAGAAGCAACATTTAAGGTTCGGTTGGTAAATTATTTCCTTCTATTTAAATAATTTATCGTTCAGAACATATCCTTGCTTCCTGTTCATAACTATCAGGAATGAAAAGGTTCTAGTAATTATATTAATTCTCATTCATCACAATGACAGATGAACTCAAACACACGTGTAAATACATTTTGTTATGTTTTACAAATAAATTATTTTAGTACTTTGTAAACAAAAAAACACTAGGACCCATTTTTGCGCATTATAGTAGCCATTCTGTTTGGAAACGCTCTATATAAACTACACTGAGCTCAGACAAAGCCTACAGTACTAGGTACATACATAAATACATATATAAATACTACAGTGTATCAAAAATACGTAAAATATTTTATTAAAAAATTCGTTTCAGTAGCCCATTTATAGCTATATACTATCACTTCTCACTATTTATGTTCAAATCAGTGTAAAAAGTAGTTTGTTTCTCATTTCTTTAAATTGTACGTTTATTGTTAAAAGCATTTTTTATTGTTTAAGTAATTTTTATAGTTTTTAATATGGTAGTTTTAGCTTAGAAAATACTATGCGAATTCCTATGATTGAGTGATAAGTCATCTCAGACATCTTTCTCATTGCAATCTACATTTATGCTTTTCTTAAATTTAATAAAATCATTGAAAATTACTTAACAATACTAAATTCCAGCATATCAGCTTTTTATACTATTGTATTTTTGAACAAGTAATAAACGTTATAAATTCAGTTAAATATTACGTTAGTTATCGGTACTTAGTAAGGTTTTATTATATATACACTTTTACATATATATTTTATATGTGAATACTTTATTTTAATTTAAAAATATTGTCAATATTTAGTAATAGTTTTAGTTTGAAAAATAAGGAAACATAAATTAGGTCTATAAGTAAAGTATTATTTTTAGTTTTCCACGACTGTAATAGATTAAATGTAAACATTCTTTCTTATTGCAGCTGATGTTAATTTGAACAAATAATATTTTTACACTCATGGTTAATCTTGTCTTCACCCTTTAGAATAAAACTAATAAGTTTATACGTGGTTTTTGTTTAAATTGGGCCAATTCACATACAAATATATGTAATATTCTCGTGTGGTTGTGGCTTGACGCCAAATGGCTGCGTCGTTTACTAAAAATATTTTCAGATGCGTCTCAAACAGCGACGTCACTTATCATATGGGGATTTCAGGGAAACAGACTGAATATGAATATGTTTTACTGAACACACTACCACAGTTGAATTTCTATTATTTTCTAATTAACATCTATCATCATCATTACCCACTGTTGCAATCATAAGAATATTCCATTAATACTAGTAATTAATATTATCCAGTAAAATAATACGTTTACTTTAACCAGCATCTTACAATGAATAAAATTTTATACTTCTATGTATTTTACTAAAATTTCTTGATAAAACTTAAAATGTATTTCAAATAAAACACCAAAAATCTTAAAATCATGAAAACGCATGGGTAAGAAAAATTTAATATTCACTTTACAACGTTTTTCACAACAAACCTTCTAGCCTATATAGTTTTCCGTCATACTGCCTCAAAAACAGCTGTTTTAGATATATTTATTTAAAAAAAAGTTATTTTTCTTACTAGGACGAAAACCTATTATCATGATGATTTTTTGAGTCTTAGGCCGCAAAAGATCATTGTTGATGATACTTTTGATTCTAAGCCAGCATTTGAATAACCTGAACAACCAGTCAGGAATCAAGAAAGAACTGCTACAACGTAAGTAGTAACATAAGAGCTGATTAGTGTAAAGTGACAAAAAAGATCGATAACTATTGATATGCTAAGTCAGGTAATAATTATTTATGTTTTACGAGTTTGTTTCATTTTATTTGTATCATGACGGAAAATGTAGTTCATCACGGCCAAAAGTGTTGGCTTTTTTACTCGCACATTTAACAGCCTCGGCACACCACGGCTGTTAAGCTTGTGCTCGTATAAAAACGCCCGTTTTTGGCCCTAGTGATGAAATTTACTATTTTTTACAAGATAAATAAAGATAAAAATAGTACTTTGTTAGTAAAAATGAATTTGCATTCTTCTTTTGAGTAAAGGTAGGTGGCATTTATTGTTAAATAGATAATAGTTAATTATATAGTCATTTATTAATTTTTTTACTCATACCTAAACTGTCTACTACTATATCTTATGACCTAAGTTGTTCAGTTAAAATCGCGAGGACCGATATCGGCATTAGCCCCGTGGAGAGGATGGAAAAAACGCGCACCTTTGACCCTGTATAACAAGATTATTAACCTTCTTTTGGCCTACGATTCAACAAAAATTTGTGAAAACTTGTATGGTGGTAACAGAAATTTCTATAACAAGTAAAACTAAAACTAAGGAATATATTTTGTGAGTGTTTTATACAAGTTGTTATCCAGGAAGAAAACAAGGTGGGACTAAATGTCAACCATGATAAAACTAAATATATGCGTGTTTTAAGAGAAACAAGAGCAGATCATGAAGGCAATCTAAGAGTATATGATTTTGAATTTGAATGTGGGAATACATTTAAATACCTTGTGTGTAACAATACCAAGTGACAACCGTGAAGTCAAAGCTTCTCTAAAGAAACAACAAAGTTAAAATATGCCACACAGTAATCTTTCCTATATTATTTTACGAATTCGAGACTTGGGAATTGTCAAAACAAAGTGAAAAAACTCATGGTATTTGAAAATAAGATATTGAGGAAGATACATAGACCAATACAAGATGAATCAGGATGGAGAATCCAAAAGAAGTGAGAATTAAGAGACCTGTACCAATAACCAGAGCTAGATAAAAAGCATTAGATAGCATAAAATCATAGATTTTAGCTAGGATAAAAAGTAAAAGACTGAGATGGATAGGACTTGTGTGGAGACGAGTGGATTCATCCGTAATTAAAAGTGTGGATTACTATAACCGAGAGGGTAGGAAACAACTCGGGAGTTCAAGACTCCGATGGAAGAGCCAGTTTCTGAAAGACCTACATACATTAGGAACGAACCCCGAGGCAGCTGAAGACAGAGCAAAGTGGGAAGGCATCGTTGGCGAGGCCAAAAACCTACTGAGGTTTCAATGGCCAAGGAGGCAAGGTAAGGTAATAATACGGGTTCTAACTCAAAGAAAAGTAAAATACCTCATAAGGCTTCATTTAGCTTTGGCTTCAATAGCTTTCGTTGGCTTCATAATCTACAGCGTGATCATCATAAATCGAAATATTATTTTTAAAACGATAACTAATGTACTCATTGTAGAGGTTTTAAGATCACGTGGATGTCAATCACTATGTTTTTTTGTTTCTAAACGACGGAAAATAGAATAAAAAAGGGTGTTACTAATTTTTTTTCAATCATCCACATTCACGTAAACAACAACAAGCTTAATTAAATAAACTAATTACTTACCATATTTGATTCATAAATACTCAAACGAGGTGGATTTACTGAATTAGGCCCTGAAATAAATTTTTAATTTGCAAAACACTTTAAGAGTAACTGTAAGAAATTTAACATTCAAAAATTTAAATAAAAGCCTCATCTGGTGTTAAAATGAATACATTGATTGAAAAAACACATGGAATTCGTGAGGAAGCGGAAAGAAACACACGAATAAGGCGTCGTATTGGTGGGCATTGTCGTCTACATTGATATTGAAATATCAATATGACATGAACCGGGAATTACATGCTGGGTTGCGTTTACCCCGCATGCGGCATGGAGCTGGGATTGACATAGCCAGTTGTTATACGGCTTGAATTAAAATATGAGAACAAAAATCAACAGATCTATGATTGCTACGTTATGATAGCTAGAAATGATTTCCAAATTGTCTCCACATATTACAGCAAATAGGGTTATGTATAGTTTAGTTTTAAGTAAAAAGAAATCTTTAAGAAAGTATTTGGCATATAAAAATACATACATACTACAAAAACTCACTACTACTAGTATTCCTATCCTACAAGTTGGCAATACTGAGTGACGTATCAGTATCTACCTCTCACTTTTATCACTTGTTCGTATTCCTTATTCCATGTCAACCGCTATCCCGCTAACTGCTTATAAAACATTTTGTGCTTTGAACATTTCTGTGACTTAAACAGTAAACCGTGATTTCGGTGAATATGCATTGTCCCGCTACCGCGCCGCGCTATCGGGTTACGCCCCCGTGGAAGACGCCGGCTACTCCTCCAGGATGACGTCTACTGGACAAGGAACCACTGATATATTTCTAATAATCATTTATTTAAGGTTTCAGATCAGCACAGTCCATTGCTCATTATCGCAACCGTCTTTTTTATTATTAATATTATTTTCGCTACAAATAGAAGAAAATGTGTATTTAACAGTACGTTAGTGTTCTACGAAAGTTTTGAGGAAAGGAAATGTGGATACAATAGTAGTTTAGAGAGCCATATCAACTGAATTTTCATCCACTTTAAATGAAAATAGTCTTATTTTTTAACTGTATTATTTCTTTTTTCGTATTACAATATTGCTTAAATAATAGTTTATTTTTTTAAATTAATCAGTTATTTTATAGTTTTCTATTGACGCTTTAGTTAAGTACAGTACTATCATTATTGAAGGGGGATTGATGATAAAAATGTAAAAATACTTTCATGAATAGTGTTAATTATAAGTCTTATATCTACCCAAGTGTAGATGGTTATAGTATGCCTATAGTATATAGCATAAACCTTGTCAGAATTTGCTTAAAACGTAATTTAAGCAACCACTTTCAAATCTATTTAGTTTTTATTATTTTGGAGAGGCAAGAAAATGCATATTAGGCGCACAGGTGACAACCCTGAAGTGTGTGATACCCTTAAACAGAGTTTCCTGCTAGAAAAACATTTTCTACTCTTTAGGATTCTAACATTTGATTTTTTATCACATTACATCAGACTGTGCCTAAATTTGTTTTACACCCTTAGAACCCGCTCTAAGACTCGCTGTAGACAGCCTTTTGGGGGTTTCCATATAACATAAATAATTAATTACATTAACCATGACATGTAATTAAGATAGGCATTAAAATTATCAAATAGTTATTCCACCAATATATTCTATTATTAGGTTACTATCTATATGAAGAGATGTGTTGGCGTTATATTTACATAAAACCCATTTCATTCAGATATTATGTAAAAATATTAGGATTTTTTGTGAAATTAATCTCAAATTAAACATTCTTGTAAAACTAATTACTTTTCTCGATCATAAAAATGCAGTAAACTTACGAAATGAAAGATTTCTCATCAACAAAGTTAAATAATTCAGAAACAAGGCTTTAGCTTAGTTTAATCGATTTCAATTAACTACTGTAGTGAATGTTTAGTTGGCGCTCAGCTGGGAGTTTGTGATAACTGGATAACCAACATTCTCTCGCAAAAGTTTCTGAATAAAAATTTATTCATGTAACAGAAAACGTTTGAACCAAAGCAATTTTTGTCAATCAATAAGAATTGCAATAAATATTTTTTACAGGAATAGAAAAACATAAACATATTTACGTATTTCATTGTATGATAATATTAATTATTAAAAAAATAAGGGAAACTTATTTCAAAACGAAAAAAACATAAGCAATTAAAATAAAATAAAGTACATTAATAGTAATAGTGTGTAAAAAATACTTTTCACTTTTGAAATGGTAATGCAGTAAGTCTATGAAAAATGTTGTCCATGAACATTTTACACGACTTTTGGTTTTAACGTAAAATATGTCAGACGTGTTTGCATGAAAAAAATATAACGTGATTGTTCTTACAACTTAAAAACAAACTGGCAGAGATCTAAATTATATTAATAATTTTGTATGACTTATCATTTTATCTAACATACATTCAATGACACTTATTAAAATCATCTCCTCTCTCATTATACCAGGTGTCCAGCCTAAAGATTTCCAGTGGCTAACATTTTTATTAAATGTCTGATAGTAAACTTCTTACGGGGTACTCAAATTATTTGTATGCAGCTTTAGTTCTGTATTTTAATTTTAAAATTTTACCCGTCATTTCTCCAATATTGTGGATAACTTTGTGTTTTTATTATGGATTACCCTATCTTTTATTATGATTATGGATATAAAATGTGTTTTCATTCCGATTATTTTTCCTAAATCTAACCAATCACCCTCTAGAGCATTTCGAGCTCCAATTTCACTCTAACTTCAAAAATAAAGTGGCCGAAAGTGACTGTTGTGCAACAATGGCAATTACTTAGAAATTGCACTATATTGGAAAAATAGTGGGAAATTTAGAAAATTAAAATACATATTTAAAATAGCCAAAATGTAGTCTCTTAAGAATTTTAATGTCGTACATTAAATAAAAAACTTGCTTTAAACATTAATATTGTTGATGATGCAGTGAATTTAATTTTTTTAAATGCTCAAGAGCCTAGAAACACGTTTTCTACCAAAAATTTGATACAAGGTGTTTTGTAGGAAAAAACAAAGACATCCACCATATTGGGAAATGGTGGGAAATTTTGACAATTAAAACACTTACCTAAAAGAATCATAAATAAAAAAGGTCACCCATAAGAATTACTGTCAGACATAAAACGAAAAATTTGGCTTTTGGAAATCTTTAGGCTGGGCACCCGGTATTGGAAATAGATTATAAATAGCTGTGTGGAATGTATATTAAATGAAAATACAGTAGGGCAATGTAAACAATTTAAAATTTAATATTTGTGAATGCATATTATTTTATGATATAAAAACTAAATTTGTGTAATGAATAAATATTGAGGATTTAACTAATTATTTCCTATCCGAGTTTCATGTCCGACAAGACGCATTTCAGGGCTGCATGTCGTGTTTCTGTCACTGCCTAAGCGCATTAATTGTGCCAGTAACTTGGTTAACTATAAGAGGATACATGCTGCTTAGTTCCACATGTATATCTCTCACTAAGCTTTCACTGTGTGATACAGACTACACTGATACAATTAATTATGGCCAATTTTGCAAATGCAAATATGAGGCGTCAGCCTAAAAGTTAGGTTCACGCGGAACGAAATGATTAGTTAATAAAAGAAATAGTTTTAATAGAACTACCAAGTATATAACTAAGTTGATGTAGCAAAAGCAACATGTAAATAAATATCCTTATGTGAATTTTAGGTTTATGCAAAAATCAAAAATATTGTCTTGATTATAATTTTTTGCATGAGGTTTTACATTTCCAAATATATTTTTTTGTGCTGTGTGAAAACGTCACTTAAAAGCTATTTCCTTTCACAATATTATCGTTAGGAAAGTATTTGTTAATTAATAACCTGTGTGCAGTAATAAACACAGTCAATCAGCAAATCGTATGGTATTGTGTTCAATAGACAACATACTGGGATTATAGTAGGATATCGAGATTTTTCACAGATAACAGTAAACTATTTAATTTTGTTGTTAAATGGTGAAATACTAAATGTTCGTTTAATTGGTAAAAAATTAATAAGTTCCCTTACACAAAGTACCTACTGTGTTTCATAACAGAGCCACGTGAAACTACAAGTTCTTATAATATTGTAATTTCTGAGTTTACAATTTTATTTCACACTAGCAGTAAGCCCGTCCTATATGTGAGCTGTATGATTCAGTGTTTATAAGCAATATACTATCATGAGAAAATATGAACCTGAAATCTGAAACGACTTAGAAGAAAAGATTCTCAGCTGAACTATGTAGTATTAATTTACAATTAATTATTTGTAAACAAATTTTAGATTATATTAGAAAATTTCTATTAAAAAAACTATATTTCATCATATTTTCTACGATGAATAGCGTAAAAATAAATAGAAATAATCAAAAATATCACAAGCAATTTACAGAAAAAAACTTAAATTTTATCTCTAAGGATATGATATATTAATACACTCATTCACCTTTACCTTATTTCATTTGCATTAAAACCAAGTAATATGTAGGCTTACACTTTCTCATTTAACTGGCAATCCAAACTGGTTGTCCAAGCTTGTTAAATCAAGTTATATTAAGCCATATAACTACAGGAACGCTCTAGGCGTTCCTACCTACGGCGTGAAAGCTGTAATGGGAAGTTACAGTTGAAACCTTCCTAGTGCTAGGTAGACACTGAGAGAAATAAATGTAGACGCATTAAATCCTGAAAGAGAGTAAACATCGAACTTAGATGATATCAGTTCAAGCAATACTGTATTCACATTTCGACGATTTCCTTGATACAATTGAACTGGAGAATCGTAGAAAGTATTAACCTATATATTTTAACTGCATCCCCTTTCTGATGCATTGTCAGCAGAGAATCAAAGATAGCAACAATAGAATCGTATGATGTATTTTCTTTTAAATATGTCGTCTGTTAAATCATTAAAAATTATGTTTTCATAGAAAACATAATTTCTGTAGAAAGTACTACAGATATAACAGTTAAATGACAGTTGCCATCTTAAATATCAAAGAAAAACGATTAAATAATAAACTAAAAAATAAAAATAATTTAAACATAAACAATTAAAAATGAAATTCCAAAAAAAGATTCTTTACCGAACGCCAGCTTTTAATTATATCCAACGGTTTTAAAATCTATTTATGACCTTTAAAATATGAACTTTAGATCCACTCTTTCCAAAATATCGTTGGGAGTTTATAAATTGTTAACCATAAAATAGGATAAAATCTATAAAAAAAGTAAAAAATCTTCTTAGTTCTAAGTTATTTTTTATTTGGGGTTTTGTTTATAACACAGCGTTTCTGTAAATGGTTCATATTTAATCCTGAGAACATTTTTGAAAAAAATGTTTAGTGGTTAAATACTAATTAAAGTTGCCTTTGTTTTACCGCGCTATTAATTAATGATCTTGCCAAACGAATCAGCTTATTTTTGTCAGTAATAAAGCTACATATCTCATCTTACCAGTTAAACTTATTATTCACTTATATTGAGAGTCGTAATCACAACTATGTATTTCTAAGCAACTTAACAACTTAAAATTTATACTGAACAAGTTATTAAAAACTTAGTTCTGTATGGTCCCTCTGCCTTGTGTGCAAGCACAACGCACAGTGTGCAATATAGTGTGCAAGCAGAGGTATCTCAGTGAGACGGTGTTGAAAGAGAGAGATGGAAGTCCATTGCCTGATGTTGGAAATAATATGTTTTTTTCTAGATACTATGCAAAGCCGTAATCTACTCTCTGGAATAGAGTGTTAAAATACTACTTTTCATCTTATGGGACTCTCTGACATTTTCAATACCAAGGGACGAAAAGTAGACACTTAAAATACTAAAGATGGAAAAGTTATCCTATAATAACATATAGTCAAAATTGAGCATCGTACAGTTTGTTGTTGTGGTAGAACTGCCCTTCACGTCTGTGGCATTCTTCTGCTAGACAGCCATGTTGTTGTTGACAAAATGGTCGTTGAGTTACGACTCTTTGTTTGATGTGATGTTAAATACTATAATCTGAATGTAACACAAGATAATGTCTAAATCCTTCTTGGAACAATGGATCATATGAAGTTTAATAGACCCAGTTAAATTAAACCTCATTAATTTATATCTATTTTTATTTGTGTAGGTGGAGGAAGCATTGTGTATGCACCTTGGGATTAAAGTACTTTTTGCTCCCCAGGAAATCGTCACAACGGTTTCCCTCGTGCGAAAAAGGTTTAGTCCCTTGTTGCACAAATATCTATTATTCACCTAAAAATACTGAACGGATTATTTTCTTGAATAAGAGTATTGAGCAGATAGAAGGTTATTCAGGGTTTATTTTTATTTATAATTTATTTATTTGCGAAACAAACGTGAAACCAATTTACGAAAATCTGTAAACGAATCTGCCAGTATTAATCAGTAGGCTTGGCGCGCGGTGGAGGAGTTCACTAGCGGGCTGGAGTCCCAGGTCCCAGGTCCCCGCAGTGTCGTCATGTGTACTCCTCCACTCGTCATTTGTCACCACGTCCCCACATCCCTGTCCTCATATCTTCTATATGACCCTCTGCTATTTTGCATACACAGTTATATGTGAAACATGAAATTCATGGCCTATCTCCTCAAATGCTGTGGATTTGATTTTATATTTGATGTTGTACCTAACAAAATCAGTGATTTAAAATTCATTTAAAGAATCTACGTAATCCTAGTATACCCTTTGTGATATTTCCTAGAAGTTCTAAGTGCACGTTTTAGTACTAAAATATGTGGGGCATTTTAAACATTTCTATGTATAAAAATATTTGTTTTAGAAGAACTATGATAACATTTAGTTAACCACTAATTAAAACCAGCGGGTTAAGGTGTGTAGCTTAGTTTTTCAAACTAGTCTAGGGAAAAAGTATTCGATAGAGTTATACTCAGCAAAACACAGTAGGTAGGGGTAGGTGTATTCAGTTATGAACATGTAAAATATTTTCCTTATTATGGACGGGTTTGGATGAATATTATTTTTAGCTTATGATCACACTAACAAGAAAAACAGAAATGGAATTCGAACAAAGAGTATAAAGCTGCTTTTTTTCTCCTACGTAAAATATTATGATTCTGACACAAACTTGTACCCTGAGATATGCCTCTAAACGGTTAAATATTCTATTAAAATGTTTCTTTATTGATTAAAGAAATTGTGTTTGTGTTGCACAATTAACCAATCATTGTTAACAGGATTTTTCTGATCAGCTAGAAGTCTTGGAAGAATAACGACGGAGGTTTCCGGTAAACATTTGTTTCCAGAACTCAAATTAAATCAAATCTTTTTATTGTCATATAAAAAGGCATTGTATTGGAATTTTACGATGACAATTGCCTTTAAAAATACAAATTGTCTATACTTAACTTGATTCTAAATACACGTGCAGAGAATATTATGGTATGGTAGTAGTAATATGGTATGGTAATATGGCGTAAAATAACTTTCGTTGTATGTTATAAACGATACCTTTCATCAAGACACAATAATACGAATGCTTTCTACATTTAGGGTGCCTTTCCCCAAATCTGGTTTAAATTAAACTAAGTTTAAACTAGAGCAGAGAGAAATATTTAACAGCATAGAGTATAAAAAACTGCCAAACGAAAACATGTTATAATTCGTTAATGTGAGATCTCTTTCACAAATATTTCCATCTTGTCTAGTTTAAACTAGCTACTAAGTTGAACTACATGCGGGAAAGGGGCCCATAGATTGTTGAACAGATTATTATAAATAGAATTATGTTATTAAATAAATACTAGTACGCATAGTGGCTAAATATAGAACTGCTTAAGGGAAGATACATTTTGAACAACGATTTTATAGTTTTTTCTTAACAATAATTTTATTGGTCATTGTAAGTAGCTAACTTCTATTAGAAGTGATGAAAATGATAATTTCTCGTACTATTCGACTCTAGAACATTTTATGGAAGAAAAAGTTTACACACAAAAATCCATATAGTAGAACTTATAAGATGTCGCTTCCCATCCTCTAATAATTTAGTCAGTAAATACTTTCCAACACAACGAAGCATTTTACAAGTTTATATTAACTTATGAGTGGTGTCCACTAAGTCAACCGTAATGTAGTATGTAGGTTAATCAACAGATTTTCATAAATCTCACAAATATTCCCTCCTATCTTGAAAAGATATCCGGTCTAATATATTTATAACCATTAATTTAAATTAAAGGTTGGTTAAAGTTCTCAATTTTTTGCCATGGATATGTCTTAGCTTTTGGAGGGGGTGTTGGGGGTGTAAGATGAAAATTTGAAATAGCTTTCCATAGAAACTTCTGGAGCTATTGTATTTTAATATAGTATATTATAAATTTTTAATATATAAGAATAAGAACGGATGTTTAGATGAACTGAACCTATTTCCCACAGGGAAGTAAATACAAACATATTAAAGTGAATTATATCTTTAATGTTAATACTTTTACCACTAACTCATCAGACATTTTACACCGCATTTTTCGTTTTAAAACTACAGTACATTTGTTTATGGAGACAATTTAATTCCTGCCGTTTCCAAATGGCCAATGTCTACATCTACATTACGAATATGCAAATAATGTCATATATTTTCTTATTGCAATATTCACTTATACTGAAATAACACTTATGTATACAAAATTAGTTATATTTTAGTTATATTATCCTAATGGCCAATGTCTACATCTACATTACGAATCTGTATATACTGTCATATATTTTCCTATTGCAATATTCACTTATACTGAAATTACACTTATGTATACAAAATTAGTTATATTTTAGTTTTTAAGTTAAACTTGAGGTAATAAATAAAAATCATACATGAAAAAACATTATGGGATTAATAGGCACTACACTCTGTCTCCTGATTAGTTGAGTAGGAAAGAGGATGCAACGTCGTACATTAAGATCAGTCCACTACCAGTAGTGGCTCTATCAAAAAGTCATAAAACGATATTGTTTTGGATAGAACTTGTACAATATTTCAAACCTTGGTGTTATTTTTTACTTCCACTCTCCTAAAATTAAAGCTTATAAATAAACATATGTAATCATTGTTAGTTTTATGATAAAATTGAAATAATATGTGCGTTTGAATACCATTGTAAGTGTATTAGAATAAAAGAGATATCAAAATAAAGGAGGGGATTGGGCCGTAAGCTCCTTAAGGTTTGTTAATACCTTTATGCCGCCGTTGCTACAGTTTTAAGTCTTGTTATGCAGTTGTTTCCATTTTTAAGTACATTCATTGTATAACTGAGTGTGGCATTCTTAGTTGTTGGTATTGACTGTATAAAATACTGCATTATAAAAGATTTTTAAATACATCTATTCTCACTAATAATGAGAGTGTGATTAAATCCAAACATTTATATTTCCTTATTTATACTTTCTGATAAATTTGTATTTTAATTCTTTATTTTATTATTTTTCTTTATATCCATAGTTAATTGAATTTTTCATATTTTTTAATTGAATGTTTAGCAGGATGAGATAATGTACTGAGGATACAAAATAAACGGAAATTTAATGAATAACTAAAAAAAGTAGAATGATTACCTTGAGGGGGTAGTTATTTATTATTTGAAGCTGGCAGCCCCGCAGAACTATCGGATTTGGGACACCTAGAAGTATTGGCCCTCCCAAAAAATAAAGAAGAAACAATAGTTAAGGGTGAGTCAAACGTAAATTATAAGGCTCTCTTTAAAATTTTGTAATAAAATACCTTTAGGCCCTCCACCTTGTCCGTATATTCGTACTTCTCTTTCTTATACGATCCAATAACTATAGTCTCTGTTTTGACCACTTACAATCCACTCAATCCTAATAACATCAGGATATGGTTAATGGTTCAATTCCTAAACCATTCGCTATTTATATCTAGGCTATTGATTATTAAGATGGCAGTACAGAACTAGAGATGGTCCAATCACTGGAAACGGTCCGATTAATTAAAAACGTAAAAAAATACTACTGGCGTAAAACACTAAATTCTAAATCAAAACGTATTTCCGCACATATCACTAATTAAAACTGAACAGTGAATACTGCACGCAACGTACAATACAAACATACGCGTGTTACAATAAACACACGTACAAACATACGTGTTACAATACGCAAACATATGACATTATTTACAGATTCGCAATGTAGAAGTATACATTAGCCTTTTGAAATCGGGAGGAATTAGATTGCCCCCAGAAATTAGATCATGAATAAGTCTAAGGGATAAAGGTTTTCAGTTTATCTAAACAGGTGTCCTTATTTTTATATATTAAAAATAAAAAAAATATTATATTAAAATACAATAGCTGATAAATAAAATACCAAAAAACAATGACATACTTTTGTTATTGTTATAACTAAAATTTATGTCCTCATATTTTGATGAAAGGAATCTAATTACAATTAAAAACGAGTTTCCTGATAAATTATTTCAGGAAATTCTGTCAAAAACCATAATTTCTTACTGAGCTGTTGGGAAATTAATTATTCGTTTAAAAAGACTAATGTATTGGTCGTATCTCGTTTGCATAGAAGGTCGTAACTTATTCCAACTCACGTCCCATCGTCCCATCGTCTTGACTGCAGGGGCAAGTCGACTCGCTAGGTATTTTATGAAGTATTAGAACCACTGATTTGCAAGTTGGTTGTGCATTTAAATTCTAATAACCTTTTTAAAATTTGAATTTAGTACGAGGATTTATTTACTGTTCGTCAATTATAATGTGACAACTAACACCACGCACTTCACCGAATAAACATATACAGGTGTCAGTAAAGTCCGAACAAAGTTTAAGTTAACAAAAACTCATTATGGGGTTTATTGGGTCAAAATAAGTCAAAAGCTCTTATGGGACATTTCTGAAAATGAATACTTAACCAGATATTCTCCATTTTACGTAATATAACAAATACGTTAAGAAAGTATTAATCTCAGTCATTTTGACATGGATATGTCTTAACTCTGGGGGGGGCCTTGGTTATTTGTAAGATGGAAAACATGTAACAGGTTTGCATAGAAACTAACAGAGCTATTGTATTGCATTTTAAATATAAAAGAATAAGAAAAGCTGCCTAGATGAACTGAAAACATTCCCTTTAGACATATCCGTGATCTAACATATTTCCCACAGGGAAGTAAATACAAACATTGATCGTTTTGAAGCTTGGAATGTCTATTTAAATAGTAAAGACGCAATTTAGAAAAAAGTAACAACGCGATTAAAGTTCTTCCGTAAAATTTATTTAAATTACGTACTAAGCTGCAACAATAGTTCTTTCACCGTTCCATCTAAGCGGAGTGCCAATGATAGAAGTACTCATACACCCTCAATACTGGTAAAGTACTGATTTCCCCTTGTTATTCACCAATTAGTTTTGGTTTCATTGAATAAAAATTAAATTTGTAATGAATTTTATTCGTAATAGTGGTTTTTAATAATAATCTATTTGTAAGTTATTTAAACTAAAAAAATTAAAATAATTTTCGAGACAGACTTCACAGGTAATAATAATCGATCAGTCAACAGTTGATCAAGTATTTATATCAACAGTTATTTCTTTAGCTACCAAGGGTTCTTGATAATTTTATTAACGTAGCCAAATCGTAAGAATAAATTCAAGAGAATACAATTATGAAGCATTGAAGAGATTATCATTAATATTATCTAATACAATAAAATTCCTGTTGCGAGTGTGAGTGAGAAAGAGAGAATGTCGGACGAAGAACAAATCAAAGAAAGTCGCTACCCCGAAGGACACGAACGGCCAGTTAGTCAAGGTTCGCTGGTCAAAGCTCGACAACCCTCAAAGGAACCAGGCGAACTCGCTACAATGACTGTTTAAGGATGTTGTATTACCATCTGGATCTCCACCATGGCACAATCAACAATAACTGAAAGATTAAGGTAACAAACTTATTTCAAATAAGCTTTCCTCCACTTATGAATATTAGCAATCACTAGTTTCTTGCTAATATTCAGAAGCAAAGAAGTAAAGTTTCAAGAATTATTTCACAGCTGGGTTTGGTAAGCTGGATTAGTAATTTGCAATACGATAGATATACAATGTTTAGCATGAGCTATGCTCAATGATTATTTATTTATTATTATTATTAGTTCACAACAGGTTACAAACCCAATTATAGTAAACTGATCATAGCTATTACTTGCGTGAAAATAATTAAGTTCAGCTTCTAACATAACACTTCACTTTTCTTATACTTGATACAGTAAAAACCCCTAAAATAATGCCCATTCTCACTTTGATTAACAATAAGTTAAAGTATACTATAAACATACATACATATACATGTATATAAAATGTATATACCTGTATGTACACACACACATGTAATACATGATCATTTGGAACCGAAGATTAACACCGTGAGAAGTAAAAAAAACAAAAACAAGAGAATGATGATTGTAATATAAAAAGGAAGCGTCAATCATACACTAACGAAAACATGAGTTAGATACACAAACATTTTTAACTAAAACAATTAAGACATTGATGCCTACAGTGGTCGGTCCTCTTTAACAACATTTTTTAAATCGATATTGAAATTAGAAAACTTGCTATTGAATATATGGAGCTGGTTTGAAAAATTATTAAAATGATGACATACTCTCAATAACGGACTGTTACCATGTTGATGTGTATTGAATCTGGGAATAAAAAAGGTTCTTCTAGGTCTTGAACGGACAGCTGGCACGTACAATAGTACTTGCTCCAGCAACCACGCGTTATCTGCTTCATTGTTGATAAGCTTGTGAAGATAAGCTAATCCATGGATTTTTCTGCGGTTTTCAAGGCTAAGAAAATCAAGTTCTGACAACAGGGCCACCTGAGACTTGTGTATTGGGTAAAGCCTGTATAATTTCCAATACAAGAACCGCAAAAATTTATTTTGAACACGTTCCAAAACCGATTTTAATTTGTTCGACATAGGGCTCCAGATAACAGAATTGTACTCTAACATGGATCTTACGAGCGAATAGTAAAGCTTGGTTAATGCATTTTTACTAAACAAATCAAAAGAATTTCTTATAATAAACCCCAGATTTCTAAAAGCTCTTTTCGAGATGATGTTAATATGAGCATTGAACGACAGATTACAAGAAAACGTAACACCTAAATCCTTGATTTCAGTGACAGCCTTTAAAGAAATGTTATTGACGGAATAAGGAAATCTTACACACACTTTCTTATTACTAAATGTTAGAATTTTACATTTATTTATATTAAATAGTAACTTATTGTTTATAGACCAATCGTAAACGCTTGTTAAATCCTCCTGGAGGAGTTGAGCATCCTGGTGCTTATCGATTGACCTAAATAATTTTAAATCGTCAGCAAATAGTAAATATTTTGAGTTTTTCACACAATTGGTGATATCGTTTATAAAAATTAAAAATAATAATGGTCCAAGGTTCGAACCTTGAGGTACTCCTGAAAAAACCTCAAACATGTGAGATCTAGCATGCTTAAACACTACAAACTGAGTTCTATTTTCTAAATAAGAACACATCAACTTTAAAATCAGTGGACTCATGTCAAGACCCTTGAGTTTACCAATCAAAATGTCATGATCCACCTTATCAAATGCCTTAGCAAAATCAGTGTAAATACAGTCAACTTGGCCCCCTTTGTCCAAAACACTTGACGTGAAATGAGTGAAATTTATTAAATTTGACTGAGTTGACCGCTTGTGCATAAAACCATGTTGATGCCGGGAAATGATATTACTCACGTGACTGTAGATACGTTGATATAATATGTGCTCAAATACTTTACATGGTGCAGAAACTATAGCTATTGGTCTGTGATTAGTTACATCCCTCAATGGACCAGCCTTATGAACGGGACATACTCGGGTTACTTTCCAACGGGCCGGAAACTTGCCAGTTTTCAGTGCTAAATTGTATATTGTTTGAAGCGGTGACAAGAAAAATTCTGCACAGCCCTTTATAATGTATGGAGGGACATCGTCAGGTCCAACTGATCTTTTTGATTTCATTGATTTTATCACCTTATATATTTCATCTTTGCTAATCATCAAATACTCCGGTACATAATTAACAGTATCTAAGTCAGAAGAATCATTGCTTAGGTATTGTGCCTTTGTATCACTATATACACTTTTAAAATAATCCGCAAACCCGTTTGCTACTTCTTCATCAGTGTTAAGCTGTCTATCTCTCCAGATATAACTACTAGTATTACTATTTGATTTCCTTTTATGTTTAATAAATGACCAAAACTGTTTACAATCTGAACTTAGATTAATTTCAATCTGCCTAACATATTTTTTGTATGCAATATTAATTAATTTTTTACTTCTTTTCTGTAGTATTTAAATGATACCATATTTACATCCGACTCGAACCTGCGTTTTGTGTAGTATTCCTTACGTTTTAACATTTTTAAAATATCCCCATTGAACCACACAGGATATTTTCTTTTTTTGGCCTCAGTAACTGGAACACATATATCAAATATTTTGTAAATTTCATTGTAAAAACACTCAGTAGCCTGATCAACATCATTGATCATTTTCAGGTAATCCCAATTTATGTTTTTAAACATCAAGTACATTTTGTCAAAATCAGTTCTGATGAAATTCTTTCGTAGTATATTTTGTCTCATAACTGTGTTGGAACTAAAACTAGTATAAATATTGACTATAAGAGGCGGGTGGTGCTCGTCTTCCTTAAGTAAAGGGGGTGATTCGCAATTATACAACTTATATAAAAAAGGTGTAAGATGTAAATTAAGATTCTTATTCTTACAGGGAGAAGCCGACCTAGCAAGGTGTGTATTTTAAGATTAATATGCTTTTTATGATAAAGTAATACATTCCATGATTCAAATTTTTTACTGCCAAAAATCAACTGAATCATTTGTCGGGATCATTTTAATAGCCCAATGAACAAAGACAATTGGATGTAGCATTAAATTATAAGAAAACTGATTAAGCAGCACTGGTGTTTTGGTTTCAGAAACAAACTTGCAATCTCAAGATTATGAATCTGGTACTCTATCTACTGAATCACGTAACCAATTAAATATTTCTAAATATAAAACCATTTTGTTGAGGCTAAGTATTTAAAAAAACAAATACTTATCTTAATGTCAACCATAAAAAAGGATAAAAATATTTTCTTTATATAGGCCTACAAAACTAAATACTGGTGTAACAATGCGATTTCTAAAAGAGAAGCCAGTGTTTTCTAAAATGTATATTTAGTGTTCGATACAAGACCATTTGAAGCGAGCATGGATATGGAAGCTTCGATTGTAAGTTTTTATAGGTTTTTGTTAACAGATGTATCCTTTTTTATACATTTTGCGTTGTCTGTTATTTTAAGTGCCGCAAAGGGAAATATACTCAAATATTTGGACAAATAAAATAGTTTAAAATTTTAATCAGTTTTTGAAGAAATTTTTAATTATTAATAAAATAGTAGTTTGTAAATAGTAAATGTTTTAATATGTTCCAAAAGCCTACGTAGTAAAACCAAATGAAGCCACGATCACAGAATATAAAATTCCATAGAAATACATATTAATTCGTATGAAAAAATAATAATTGAAACCTGAAATTTTAATCACTCTAAATTTTCAGATATCTTTTTTTGTATTAGCCTATTATATTCGTGATTCATTTAAACTTATGTATTTTTAAAATATAATAAAAATTGATTGTGTCACAACTAAACTGTATGTTTCACCCTTTGTTTTTGCATTTGTTTTACTCTCTAAAATCAGAATTTGCGTAAATTGAATTATTAAGTGTTTGCATTATAGTCTTATATTATGTCTATTATATCTTTTACCTATCTAAAATGCAGGTGGAATCTAAAATCCAAGAAGGTGGATTATAAACTCAAATAATATTTAGTCATACGTTTGTATTGGAAACATCCGCCAATTCTTTCCCAGTAGGCGTACATTTAATTTGTTTACATTAGAAAATGTATATGTTTCTCTTAATAAAATGTCAAGAACCATTCAGTTCTTGACATTTTATTTTTATAACTAAAAATTATAAAAATAATTTATTTATAAATTAGAATCAAAATAAATAGTTTGAGGTAAATTATTAAATTTCATTTATCAATAATGTATTGATTGTAAAAATACGTAGAAGTTAATTAACTACTTCATATTTTAATTTTAACCTCTTTGTCTCCGAAGTCGTATTTCTAAAAAAAATGTATATTTTAATAACATACTTTTAATAATAACTTCGTCTTGACATTTTATTTTTATATTTGAAAATTATAATCTTTATAGATTACATTCTTTATAAAATCTAGAATCTTGTCGGTAGTCATAGCCATATTCAAATTCAGTGAAGACGCCAACCCGCATTCTATTGACCTACTCTATTTCCTCAAGCTAGAGATCAAAATGCTTTATCCTAAAAATGAAAACAAAATTGTACATACATCAATGAAAAATCTCTCTGTTAATAATTATACTCATGAATTTAAGTATATCTCACTTTGAAGAAGTTATTTCTAACAAATTAGCTATTAGGTAGATTTTTTATATCAACTCATACTTTCGTAAATATACTGTTATAGTCATAGTTATGGTCATAGTTTCTTTTAAAAATAATGGCGATATTTTGACTTATTATTCCAAAGTATTAGGTGTTAAAACGCATTTTTATTAACTCTTTGATCATAAGTATTCACGAACCGATAGACTTGTCACTATTCACTGGTTTGTGACCTCAGGTTGTATCGTAGATTCCGGTACAGTTGATATAAACAATGTGTCCAAAGAGGACATTTTATATAACGTTTCACAAATTCAGTGGAAAAAAGATAATAGATTATGACATGTAGAATAAAGCATGTGATACCTCGCAACTTTGAAACGTTGTTTTTTGTATTTATCTCCTTCAAACCTTTGAAAATGGCTATTTTAATAAAGTTTAAGCAATAAGCATCAATATAGATTTGCATAATCTGTTAGCTTATTAGGTAAAGATAGGGGAGTAATGCATAAGTAGTGACGTCACTCGTCTAAAATATATTTACCAGGTTATATAGTTTCCCGGACTAGTAACAAGATACACTAATACCTTTACGTAATATACGTCACTTGCTTCAATGTTATACCCGTTCTTTGTTTCGCCTTGCATGTGAAATTTGCATTTCCTACTTTTAGGCCTCGCCTTACCCATAAAATTTGAGTGCGTGCCAGGAATTTCCACTGTTGGTATCCATTATTTTACTGGAATAAACTAACTTGTGGCTAGCTGGACTAGATACTACTACTACTACTACTACTACTACTGAACTAGAACTAGAATTTTAGCAAAGAACAAAAACAATAGTTTTAATAACCTACATTTAGTTTAGTCTATAGTCCACCCATATTTCTATACCTTTTACGTTTCTTTTGTGGCATGTAGTAATTCTTTATAAGTCCCCCCGCTCCTGTGAGGCTTATGTGGTGACTCCACGGTTAAGCGGTGTATACTCAAACTAAACCCACCTTCCACAATCCGTCCAGAAGTGTATGAGCAGCTTACATACGGGCAAATGGACTTCATTTGGGCGAATCACAGCATTAGCTTTTCAGCTGTAGCTGCTGGAATACATCTTGGAGTGGCTAGAACAATCAAATCAGAACAGAGCCGGAGCAAGTGAAATAAAAGATGTTAATTAAAATATATCAAACATAAATATAAATTAAGAAGTGTTGACGCATTACTGTGTAAAAATTGATTTTGTTAAAAGCCTGTGTGTTTATTTCTAAAATGGTAGGGCCTATCTACTTTCTGGACAAGCCTAGTAATACAAAATGTTTTCATAGATATTTTTGTTGAGTTACAATACTTTTTGATAAATTATTCATATATTAACTAATCAATCGTTACTGAATAACAATCTCTCACATTATTTACCTTTATTATAGACTAGCAGTAAGCCCGTCCTTTGTACGGGTTGTAGGAATCAGTTAAAAGAAGGAAGAACATCATACCAAAATGTAAACCTGAATTCTAAACAAATCAATACAAAGAAATAAATCAATACTCAGCTTTATTATTATTAGTTATAAGTTAAAATAACTTTTTAATATAGTATGATTTCGCAATGGGTTTAAATCAATGACCAATATAAACTAACTAATATTGATTCAACAGCTGTTTGTTTTTCTTTCTATTAAATCTTTAAACTACAAAGACAGCTGATTATTACCAGTAGGTTATTCATTTAAAACTGAAGCAAAATGTGACGAATATCGCGTAAAAATTGGGGTTTTAAATGCTCGTTATTTACTATTCAAGGATCGGCGGACAATTTTAAGCCTTTAAAAACCTTCTCTGGAATGTAGAGAATGTATTAAATAAGTTTCATTGTTATGAGTTCTCCCATTTTTTCGGAGAAGGCGTAAAATGCCTCCTGGAGCGTCACAGACAAATCGACAAACAGACAAGCAGACAAGAATTGAGATAAGACCGGTTTCGGCTTCTCTAACGCACGAAACGTAAAAATAACTAAAAAATTAATAATTGTGAGCAATGTACAGACAAAACTCTAATTTTATTTATATAGATGAACATCAAATGTGAACATCACCTTTCATAGATATTGAAATAAAATTTTATTTTAAATGTAACGAATTTTACGAAGTTTATATTTTTGCACTAAACTTTTCTAGTATCAATATTTTCAATCGGTTCAGTTCTGTTTGTTGTAGAGGAAGAGGAAAGGACCGCAAGGGAAAATCATCGCAGTCGGCGTCTCGTAAATCCGAGTAATGGGTGCGAGGACAGGAAATGAGTTTGCTTTGAGAAAACAATAATTCCTTTGTATTTTCTTTGAGTTGGCTATTCAGCTGATTCATAACAGCTCATGATTTACTCCTAAGTCTGGTGTGTAATGGATTTATAAAATGTTAATTAGTTTTTCCTTATGAAACTTACATTCGAGTACGATTTTTTTGAGGTTATGTTTTGTAAATTACCAGTACAACATTTTGTTTACATAATTAACAATGGTTAAAATGAAACAAAAATTTACTATTTTACAGTTGGTTACTTTAAATTTTAAGGATAAACCAGTCACTATGAACAAGTTTTGATTTACTTCTTCCATTAACTACAAATTGGTTGGTGGTGCGATTGCAAAGGCTGAACAAGGACGTCTGTGTTTAACAAACAATTTCACGTACTTTAAATTCCACTGTACGTTAAGAGTCCGATTCCGACCCAAACTGATATCATTGTTATGGGCAATAAAGTGCAGAGTCGGGTTAATAAATTTAAATTATAAGCCATTGCTTCAAGGGGGAAATTATCTCCACATGTTTCATGTTTCATACTTCACGTTTTCCATGTAAAGGCACGATGCTCTATTTTCAAGAAGATTCGTAAATTCTATTTTGGACAATTTTCGTTGGATGTTGTAGAAATGGAAGGGTATTTGACAGTAGGGAATTGGCTGGTTTTCTTATTATGGAATTTAATAATTGAAAACAGTATTAAGTTTAAAGGGTTTATAGATAATTCGTTATAATAATCCAGATAACAAAATAAGCTTAAATCAAGCTCAAATGTTATTGTCAATGATTTGCCAGATATATTCTAAATTTATATTATACTATTAAGTTTATTTATATTTGTTTAGGTTAGGTTTAGGGTGTAGTAGACATAAGAATATTGTGTTTGATTTTAGTTATTAAACATATTTCTTCATTTTGAAGGGCCTAAAGTGTACTGTGATACTAACCTAACAGACTATCACGTAGTTTTCCTCCGGGTGTTTTTCTTTTTGTAAAAAAAATGTGCGTTCTTGCCCGTCGGCAGGAGTCAGTTCACCTACAGTCGCGTAGCCCGGACGCCGACACCGATTGCAGTTATGTAGTTTAGCTTCAGCTTTATTAATTATATACTTTTTAATTTCGCTTTTATTGAATTTATAGTGCTTACGTTATAAATTTTTAAAACATATGTATAAAACTACACTGTTTGTCTACTATTTCACTACCCGAAAAACCTCCATGAGTCACGAACCGTGTTATAAAACTAAAGTCAGAGACGAAGGGTTAACATTAAAATGTCAATTGTACTAGGATGCAATACTTACACACTTTAACCTCACATTTGAGTGTCTAGTTCATAGCATGAGGAGTGTGTGACACAGATGAATAGTTTTACATCAAATACCAGCAGGAGAGTTGGGAAGCCTTAGCAAGGGTGAGCAGTCCCAATGGAACTTTATCCCGACAGTTCCTGTGCGAACAACCTCATATAAGCCAACTGTCCTAATATGATTGGATTATGGACGGATTTTATTTCTATCGTTTGCCGAACAACCGTAGAAGGACCTCTTTTACGAGAAAGGGAATATTTTTATGGACCAGATATTTTCACTGAATGCTTTTAAAGTAATCAATTTAGATTTTACTCTACGACATTTTTGAGTAAAAACTAAAAAAATGACTTTACTTCGCTTTGGAAAATAGCTTAGATCATGGATATGTCTAAAGGGAATGTTTTCAGTTCCTCTAAACAGCTGTTCTTTTAATCATGTGACGTAACTTCTGTTTCGAATTTTGGTCCACGGATTGGCAATACCCCACCCCAGAGCTAAGACCTAACCATATCAACTATAGAAGACTATATACCTGTAGAAGATAAATATTTTATAAGGGTTTAATATGCAAATGATCTGTACGTAAGAACAACATTAATTTCCAGGTCTCCATTACTACTGGAGTATTTTAAAGACCTCCACAGATCAGGGTAGAACTGATCTAAACCATACCGCTACAACTCAAACATAACCTTAACCAAGACGATTCTCAACTATTTAAGAACTACGTGGGGATATCTAGGGTAAGTCATAAGTACAGATGTGTAGTTGTCTCGTGGTGTCGGCAGTTTTTAGTGGGGGATACTAGTTTGGTTTATGTATACGAAACCAAACATGTGAAACATGTAATCGGGTTAGAAATTTTACTAAAATATGTATAAGTTTTTATCCGCATAGTTATTTCAAACAAATACTGTAATTTTTAGTAGTTTACATCCTTTACAAAATTATTAGATACTTGAAACCCATAAATCCGGTAGTAAAATGTTTAATAACCAACGTGTTTCTATAGTAAATCTAAATTTAGGATAGGGGTGTGTCTGAAAAACATATGGTAAAGACTAATGGTCTGAGGAATGTTTACAACACATTAACAGAAGATTAGCCACGACCTGGCCGCCCGCCAAATGTTACTTGGGCCAAATTTGTTAACAGCCCTTGAAATAAACCACTTGACCCAAGTCACTTTACATTACATCTAAAAATTCCATAAAAGAATATTTAGAATCTAATTGAAAGTAAATATCATTGAGCTTGACATAAAATTACCTGATGCATGCTTATAGTTTATGCAACGATTGCATTATGAATGCCTTAAAGTCACGAGTGAGATGTAAGTTAGAAAAAGAGCGAAAGAGTGTTCTAACTTACATCTCTTTCTCTCTTTTCTCTCTCTTTCAGACATTTAAAAGCAAGAGTTTTATATTTAATTTATTTACGAAAATCATTCGTGTATATTTCATTCTTGGAGTAATCAGCTGATGTGCAAATTACATCGTTCTTATTCTGTGAATAGTTCAAAACTCACATTTGAGGTTAGCTACTAAAACGCACATCTTTACAGATAAATCAGCTGATTTTGAATTTCGTTATATCCATAATGACAATACTGTACTTTCATAAATGCTGAGCTCAGATTGGCCTAGAACCTGTATCGTTATGAAAAATCTGTATCGTTATGAACTCATAATTCAACGGTTTTCAGTTCCGTAATTAATAATAATGAGACTCTTAATGATGTTACTTACAGTATCCTTATTAGTACTTTTTGCAATGGTCGTAGATAAACGTTATTAATTTTACTGTAAAGTGACGTGCAACTAATGATTGCTTCTCTATAAACAATTCCATTTAAAGAGTAAATAATTTAACGAGGGTGGTAACTTCATTTACAATTTACTTTGTTTACCTACAAAAACTTTAGGCCAATGCGTTGGGATTACCAAACAAAGATAAGAGTGATCTGATTTAGTAATAGAGATTACTAATAAAAATGGATGGCAACGAGGAGATACAAACCAAGGTCATGACTGATTCTAGTTCAGAGTCCGTCACGCTACCAACCGCACCACCCGCTCACCTAATGCATAGAATTGTGTCTGAATTATTGTTAAAAATATGTTACTCTTACAACCTTGTAAAATCATCTGGAAACATCTCCTTGTTCAGTAACGTTTTATTTTTTGAAACGATATAAAGTTTGTAAAAATAGCTACTATAAGCTTAAAATAGTAGACGAACTTTAAAATAATAAATTATTATTTTATTCTTCTACTGAAATACTTCTAATTCTTTTTACCTACTAAAATTTAGTTTTAATAAACTAGTAACCACTCAAAACTAGTTACACAGATACAAAAGTACTCTTTCACCAGATATAATACTAAAATAGTATACTTAGTAGTAGTAATTTTTAAGTAATAATTCAATTACTGTAGCAGTCATTTGGTCAGTGTTTTGAAGAATGTGGAGTCGTCTTTTCATTTAGTCATTTAGGTAGTATGACGTACAGCTAACGTAGAAAAATGCTTTAAAAACTAAAAACATATTCAAATTTTACATTTATAAATTTCTAAATAAAGCTTTGTAGCTTTCACGTACAACCCATGTTTATTTAATTGTTACTTAAAATGTTATTGAAATGTTAAGGTTTAAGCTATTTAAAAATTTATTTGTTCATTTCTCACAGACTATTTTACGATAATCTTTTGTATATTTTTCATAGGAATTCAGAATTAAACATTTTTAAACAATAATTAAAACTAATCCGTGGTGGCATGGTGAAACTTAGTGTAACAAATAATCTGAGGAAGGACCAAAAGTCATCAGAACAGGAGCTTGTGAGCAAGAGGATGAAATGGACGACAGTGTGTGAGGATAGGGCAAACATGGCATTGGAAAGTCAACATTGGGGACGTTCCGTTGTCTTCGTCACCCTCAAACAACAGTGTCTTTCCGTTTATATGTCTTTGAATCGAGGGTTTTGGCCAGTTTAGTTACAATGATTGAAATAAAAAAAAATTCGTACAAACACAGTTTGTAAAGGATAAAGTAATAGATACTTTCACTCATAAAAGCATAAATCAGAGATGCTTTATTACGGTTGATTGTTCAATAGATTTATACAAGTAAATATTTTTTAAAAATTTTAGTACTGTTCAAATTCAGTAGGTTAATGGACTTCTTTGGAACAAGACAACGTAATAATATTTTAATGAATTATGTTGGCTGTCAAATTGGAAAATTTCACTGTCAATTTAATATTTATAATCAACATATAGGTTCATATGTAAGGTATAATTTGGATAAAACAACTACTTATTAACACCTTGGCACATAAATTGATTTTATTTAATCTCTAATGACCTAATCAATTAAAATAAATTTTAAGTATATTTAGATTAATGTCACTTTAAAGGTGTCATGCTGTGTTTTGTAACTGAGGTAATTATTTAAGAGAGAAGTTTCTTAATTAACAAAAATGTTCTAGGCTCAATTTGTGCTAAAATACCTAGAAGAGAAATAATTAATATTAAAGGGACTGTATCAGGGGCGGATACAGTACATATTCTCGGAGAGGGCACAAGTAGGTGGCTTTTTAGAGACCTTGAAGGTAAACTAAAGAGAAAACAAGAATAATAATACAAAAAATAGAAACCTTCTATAAATATAATGTTATGGGGTATTACTAACCATCCGCTATGAAGACACTACCAACGTCAATAATGGATTTTTCAGCAGTTTATAAGATTATAAATCCAATTTACATTATTAATGTTATTTATAATGCCTGAAATAATGCCAAACCTGTCTAGAGAGGATACTTAAACTGTTTTTAACTGTATTGTCACATCGATTTTTGTAATTGTTCTTAAATCTAAAAATGTTTATTTTTGAAATATTACTACTGTATTAAGAAATAATTATTGGTCTAGGTAGGGGAAATTGCTCCTACTACCCCCCTTGGAGCCCCCCTGGACTGTATGAGAACAATTTTCAACGATTCCAGCTAAAAAATCTGTAAAAACGCTGTGTTTTGTAAAGCAGTAGATTTTAAAAACTAAACCTATATCTTATATTAAACATGAAGTTTATACATAACAATAATAATTATAGGACAATGCTATGAATTTTAACTGACGACATTTAAAAATCTCGTACTCTAAAAAAACACTTTCTCGGCAAAAATCTTTTCCTGTCCAAGGATTTATAATTTTTTTAAGTAAGGAATATTTGGCTACAAAAAATCGATTGTAGCTAGTCTAAATGCTGGGAAAATTTGGTTTTCGTCATACAGCCATTTAAAATTATCGTTACCATGTTATCGTTAAGGACCTTTTTGTAGCTGCAGATAACCGAAAAAATGATACAGGTTGTTGATGAGTTTTCAAAAAGTTGATATTTTATTTTTAAGTAACTTTGAAAGAAAAGTTTTTGTAATAATATTATTAGTAAAGAATATATTTAAATTTAATTTGGTTTATTTAAAAAAATGCTTTGAGGTAAAAATTTTCAAGAATATTTTGTAAGATTCAAAATTAAAGACGACAGACCTCTGAGCAATTCTTGGTCTTCTGGTACAGTATATAACGCAAACAACTGGTGGCAATAGCAGGATTATTTATACAGCACTCACCACTAGGGGACTTCCCTGAACAAAGTGGATTCAACAGCTCACATGGTGACTTCGTATTGCACCATTTTTATATTCAAATCCTAGGATTATCTAGGCCAGACATCCTCGCCTTACATATCCTTTTCTTTTATAAACAACCTATCCCAACTACTGACTTCCTTGTTTTTTTTAAAGCTACAAAATTAATTTTATTCTTGTGATTTTTTTGTAATTTTTGAATAATTTTTAATTAAGATGGTAAAAATAAAGACTAAGAGTATTCGGTGTATAAGTCATTTTCAATATTTCTTGATAAAGACAAGAGAAACGTGGTTTAGTAGGGTTAAACAAACACAAAGTCTCGGCCAAGCGGGTTGCCGCCGTTGCCTGCAGGGTCTGCCACAAAACTAGAAAGGAGATTAGCCTGCATTGGCCGGGACAGGTTGCTTTTCCCCAACAGCTGTTTGAAACTATGACAATGTCGCGTTAAGAAATAGCGTCCCTCTTTAATAATTATTCTATAAGATATTCACAAAAAATCAGTTTTTAACTTAAAAAATGAAATAATTAAGACATGACATCTATTTATGAAATATCACCAATAAAGTATTTCTTTGAGATTATAATTTAATAAAAAATATTAATTTTGATTTTTCATGATGGAAAACAGCGCTATTATGTAACAAAACATAATGAGTATTATTACAAGGAGATATTTAGAATACGAAAATTTAGTGACATAAAGTAGATATGCAAGTAAGAACACTGACACATTTCTACCAGTATAGTTGTTTTCTTTATTTGAAATTCATTATTGGTAATGATGTATCTATGTTAGATTTGTGTTTGGATTTTTATACGGCCAGTTTCCTTTATGACTTTAAGTAAAACAAAGTTTCGGGATATGGGATCTGATCTCGTACTCAGGCGAGCTAGTACCTAAAACGTAACACAATTTGTACATAATCCGGACTAATCTGATATAACTCTGAAAACAAAAAAGTTTATAGCAGCCAAAAAATACAAACAATACCGTCCACTAACAGTTACGTACAAAAACCACGTCAACTCGTCACAAAAACAACTGAACAAGAGTGTTCGTGTTCCCCGGAACCGGAAAAAATGGCTGCGTCAAAAAACCTCTGTATTTCGCTCCTTTTCGTGTTTTGAGAACGAAGAAGGAATTGGTTGAGGAGTCTAATTGCTCTGTGATACATGCAAAGTATTTATTTATATTTTCCTTACACTAACAGCCTTGGTAATGTTTAATGTTTTGATTAATTGCATTGTTTTGATTCATGTTACGTTCATAATTTATCTTGGTTGTAATAGGTTAAACACACGCACACACACACACACACACACACACACACACACACACACACACACACACACACACACACACACACACACACACACACACACACACACACACACACACACCAAACTATATTGATTAATAGCTGAAAAGACTGAAGTTTTCCAGTTTTCAACCAGGCTATTACACCGCTTAGTGTGCCTACCAAAGCAAAGGTTTAAACTCATGTGTTAACTTTATTACAAGTCTACCAAGCAGTTTAAATGAGGAATGGAGGCAGTTAGTTCTGTCAGCGTGCATAATATATGACAGGAAACGCGGTGTAACCAGGGCCGTATTGCTTGTGTAACATAGGAACCTGCATTTTTATGTGGTTTTTCGTTCCAAAGTATTAGTGAGAAACAATATGGAATAAGAATAAATTCCAGTGGTTCTTTTCACATTGCTTACTTATGTGTATTTAATAGGACCCTAACAATCTTTATTTCACAGGAGTCTTAACCTTTTTCAAGATTTGGTTCTTTTTTAAACCTATTGTTTCGTCAGATTAAACATTTTTATGAATCAAACTAAATGCAAATGGAATGTGAATTTAGATTTAAAGTCCAATTTAAAAGGCGTTGGAGTGTTGAAATTAAATACATTACTTTTCGTTTGCGGAGAAAAGTTTTGTTGTGAAGTTAAGATTTTCACTCTATATCCTATAACATAAGAATCTTGTAGGTATTAAATAATGTCTGTCATGTTTAAATATAGGGCCTATAACATATTTGTTTATTTATTATGCCTATTTAACAAAATATCTTAGTTAAGATTTTAGGTTTCATTATGTAAAATACACGTTTACTTTGTAAAACCGAGATACATGAATAAATAAACCGTATGTTTTATTTCTAAAGTCAACTACTATGAGAGCCTCCCAGGCTATGAAGGCCATTGAACCTTTGAAGAGCTTATCTTGGAGGGTAGAAAAATTATAAAGGAAAGTTAATCAACTACAACCATCAAATAAAGTCAGCCTACTTGATGTTTACCCACTACCAAAGGTAAAAATCCGTCTAATATAGCAATAAAAGAAGAAAATAGAGCGGTGCCTTTTATCTAAATCTAACGAATCTCAAAATACTTAATTAGCATAGGAAACGACAAAATGTTGTCTTAGGGGCCAGTGGTCTTCTAATTCAAATTTATTTTAATTTTCATTTAACTCCCTTTGGGATACCTACAAATCATGACTTAGGTATGCCACGACTGGGACGGTGGCGTATCCTGTAATCCAGCTGCGTAGAGGTTTGTGGATTGTAATGAGCGGTGGTCGGTGGATGTGATATTCTCTGGTATGGATTAACGTCCACACTATGTTGAGTGCTACAATCATCTGCAAAGATCATACACACAATTAGACCAGTTAGTATTTCAGAGGAAAAAGTGGTTCGGAAACCACGTTAAACTGTAATTAAACTGTGAGGTCATTGGCTGTTAGGCTATTAATTAACAGACATGTCTAAGGAACATATCAGCTTTAATCTAAAAAAACTACAAAATCGCTTTACCACTCTTAACTGGCTTAAAATCCCCCTTAGTTGCAGAAAATGCTGGGAAAGATGGTAGAAAAATGGTGACCTGGGTGCCATTTCAAAACGGTAATCTCAAAAAATGTTACTAAAAAGAAAATATTAAGAGCGTGTATAACTAGTTTTGTCATTTTACTGCCTATGGGAAGGATTAGAAATACTGTATAATGAAAATTTGATAAAATTAAACCAAAAATATGGTCTGTAAAAACATGGAAATCTAACAATAAATAAGGAAAAGAGCGAATTCAACCAGACCCGATAAAACAATTTTGTGACATTCATCACAACTCTCTTCGCTTCGATACCAAACAGATTGATTGAAATCTCTGCTGTCACTTTCATACCTAATGATAAAATATATTGTTTCATTTAAAAGTGAACTATTTACTCGTTTTTGAAGTAAAGGTGTCTCAGACAAGTATAACGACAGTTAATTTATTTAAAAAATGTATTAGAGCTCATTTTCTCTACTCATATTTTCAAATTGTAGCTCTGATGACTCTACAGTTTCTTTACTCGAGAGAACAACAAGAAGAGAAAACAAACTAACAAAATTAAGCAGTGCTAATTAGATACAAAACATTGGAAAAGGTAATTTACTAAACATATCTTAATTTTACAAATTTTTTATTACTTATGCTCTATAGGCTACACTCTTTATTTTATAGTAAACATGCTCTCGTAATAATTAATTTTAGGGATAAACTACCATACGGTTCATTTATTCATGTATCTTTTTTTATAAAGTAAACGGGAGTTTTACTTAAACCTAAAATTTTAACTATATTTTACTTCTTCTTATTCTTATTGATTAGTATGTCGATATTCAAATCATTGCTTTTGGTTTACAGCTTTAAATCCGACTTTGGGTTTTATAAAATAAAATTTTGCAATACTTGGTTGAAAATTTCCAAATATGATTGCAGATTCTATGAATAAATACAACTAAAAGCTCGCATTAGAGTAATCTTTCAAAGAAAACTTGGCTGCCAAAATCGCTGCAAGATAAGCAGATAAATGGGGCTGGCAAGGCGGTCGGAGAACAATACCCTCTGCACTCTGATCGAAGTCTTTATTGAATGATAACACTGAGAGATCTTTGACTTTTGGTACCATAGGGAAGAGATAGCTTAGAATTTTACTTTATTGTAAAGGTGTTAGTGAAACCAAACCATCTCATAGACGACATTACATTATTACTTAACATCATTTTGAGCATTAATAAAATATGTAAAAAAAGAAATCAAAGATGTTTTAAGGTTTGAAATCTGCAAAAAATATTTGCTTTACTCCTTTACTAACTACATTTTTACTTACATTTTGTATACATTACATTAATTAATAGATTACAAAAGAATTATGTTAAAATATCATATTAAAAACTAAATACTACTTTAAAACATAAACGTTCCTCCTAATACGATGAAATACAATATTGTTTAAATGAAAACACTAATAGATATATTGGTTCAGTGCTTTGCATTAAATACATCACGCACTTTAATTTTCAATAAAACCAATCTTTTGTCAATGTAATGTTTATTACCAAATGTTAACACTCTGTTACCTTTTGAAGTGTTGTAAATTGCGTTGTTCAACACTGAGGTGACGCTGAATGATGATAAACTTGCGTTGAAATATAAGTTTCCCTCTTTAATACCAAACAATGTCAATTATTGAGTTTTCAATTGTTTGCAGAAACCTGTAATAGTTTTTCTATAGTGTTTACAGCAGTATCAAATATCCGGCAAGCTTTATTGGTCAGTGTTTTGTAACTTTGCCACACTGATATTGGTCGACTATACACTGGAATAGTTCGTGCTACTGACTGAGAATTTATAATGTTTGATGGAAGAGAAAATGATTACAGTATTCCTTAACAATGTTATTGAAATGAATACAATAAGTACAATAAATAACAATAGATTTCTATAAGAATTTACGAAAATATGTATAAGAGTGACAATTGGTCGATATACAGGGTGTCCATAAAAGGTTTTAGCACTTTGGTGATTGGTTAGGTACATTAAAAGGAAGAAAAAGGTTCCAATGGAGGTGTGGCCTAAACCGGTTATTTCCTCAAATATCCGCCATTTTGTAATTTTCATTTTAAACAAGTTTTTAAAGGATTATTATCATAATTGGTATATGTTTTAAACTAGTAGATTACTATTATTAAAAAATAACTAGCATGATTCAAGCTCAAAATCCAAAATGGTGGCCGTTTTAAATTTTAAAACTAAAATACTTTGAAAATGGTAAAAATATAATAAATTTAAAGAGATAATTCTTTTTAGGAAATTTTATTAGAAATCGAATGAAAACAAAATTTTAAAATCGGATTATAAACAACTAAGATGTGTTTGAATATAGATGTAGGTAAAATAGACTGCGACATCGTAAGGGTCAATGCATCAATGGGCAATCAGCTGATTTATTTATTCAACTAATAGTACTGTTAAATTAACCGTCTAACCGTCTTGTTATAAAAGCACGTGGTGAACAATATAAACCTATTTTATAGAGCAGTTTTTCCTATAATAAGTTTCTTTTACCATTTCAGCCGTTACGTAACTATAACGGACTCATTATTTTAGAAACATATTTCAATCACGAAAAAACGATGATGATCCAGGGTAACTTTCCTCAACATGACATTAACTGAACAACAGCTGTCTACAACAATACTCTGGATAGTATAAAAGCTGAAAAATCACCATATGGAAATTATCAGGTTTATATGGCTCACCATTTATAATACATAATGATAATGGCGATGAATAACAATGTGAAAACTGACAAGAAGTTACATAATCGAACTAAGGAATATGAATGTTAAAATTGTGAAAACATTATGTATACTATAGAGCATTTTGACATGGATATGTCTTAGTTCTGGGGGGGGGTTGGTGATTTTGAAGATGTAACAGATTTCCATAGAAACTACCAGAGTAATTGTATTGAATTTTTAATATAAATGAATAAGAACAGCTGTTTATATGAAGTGAAAACATTACCTTTAGACATATCCATGTAACTTATTTCCCACAGGGAAGTAAATACAAACATTTTTACAAGATAACTTGAGGATGACAGCTCGAGATTAAATGTATTCATGGTATTAAAATCGATTTATGAATATTATGTATGCGTAGCGCACCAAGTATGTTCAGTATTAGTGGTGCGGTTGTGGGCCAGACCACAGCAGTCCCAGGCCATCAGCCTGCGGCATGGCGTCTACTGCTAGTACAGTAGACAGTAGACTGTGGCCAGTAGAGAAAAAACGTCACAGATTTTTATGAGTACATACATTTTTACACTAGAAAAAATTTACCATATCCTAAAATATAATTTGAGAAAATGTGCAAGCTTGCTAGTCAAACTAATTTGGGAATGAATATATTTATTTCTTCGTATTTTTAAATAAATGAATTTTAGTAAAAAAGTAAGAAATTTGACTTAATTCATGGTATTAAAAATGATTGATGATGACTTGATTTTGTGATATTAAAAATGAGATAATTAGTAACCCTATTCATGAAGCTTCGGAGTTCAGTATGTTTTCCTGTAAATTATTTGCAGCTCAATTTGCTATTTAAGTATTAGATTACAAAAATATCCTAAAATATTGGTATTTTCAACAGTTTAACTCGAATACTAGCTTGATCAATACGATTATAATAATGACTAACTACTCGTTTAGTTCAAAGATTGATTTAATCCAATATTATTGATCGAATAAGATCCATACAGGACTACTGTTTATATTATATTATTAAATACTTACTATTTATAAAATATGCTAAGAGGGTGTGCTTATTAATTTAGTTCGAATCTCTACATCTCAAAACATTAATATTATTTAAGTGTAGTGTAGATTGGTAAATATTTATAAAAAACCAATAATTTAATGCAGAGGAATAAAAATATAATGATATTTTATAAATATTTTGCATTTAAAAAAAACTGTCATATAAAATTATTATATCCATAATTTTAAATATAAAATATTATCACACTTTAGATCTAACATAAAAATATCTTATAGATTAACTTCATAACACTATAATAAAATTTTATTCCTATTTATATTATAAAAATTATATTTGCTATATAAAACAATAAAAATTTTAAGAATAAAATATTAAACATGAAGTAAGTTTTTTTAAATAAAATATTATTAATTTTTATATTAATAAGTTTTAAAATAAATGATGTGTTTGATTTTTTAATATTCATTAGATATAAAAATAAATATTTTGTATTTTTTAGTGTAATTATTCATTTATTTTTAAAAATTAATGTACACAAAAAATATATAACAAACTATTATATTATATTTACGAATTTAAATATTATCTTTCAAAGTTTGATTGTCCATACATGCGTGTTAATAATAAAAAATTATAATTATAAATATTAAAAAATAAGAAAATTTTAACCTCTATATTTATAGAAAAAAAATAATTTAAATAATATTAATAATTATAAAATCAATTCATTAAAAATATTTTTCATCAAACATTCCACATTATGGCAGACATTTCCATATCTATAGATCTAAAATAGAAAATGAATGTTCCACACTTAAATAGTCTATATAAAATTATCTTCATAGAAATATACAACTCATAAAACATCAAAACTACATAACGAAATTCGCATTTTAGTCCCCTTTTATTCTCATGCAATGTAGGGCAATAAGATAAGAGCAGTTATTCTCGTCTACCATAAAAATTTAAAGCAATATTATTCCATTGAAAAAAGTAACAGCTGAAGTACTATTTTCATCAAATAAAAGTGTTTATATATGTACCTATTCCAAAAGAAGTTCCAAGGAAATTGTGTCTATATTTAATTGATAATAGCCAATACAAACTATTTTTTTTTATAATAAGGTGGAAGAATTTTTTTTATTTGATGTGAAAAGTATATACAGCGAGACAAACGAAGAAATCATATGTTAAGCTTGTTTGTCTTGACTCACGAAATAACGACATATAAGTTCTCCAAAGAGTGCACCTCTTGACATATCCTGTATCCTGTAAGATGAAAATTGGTAGACTTATCTTAATTGTTACATTAAAGGTAGAATTATTTACGTCTTTGTTCTTAGAATTATTCAAAATAATTGTTTAAGTAGCAAAATAATTATAGGCTAACATTATAAACGTGTCACTTAAGTGCACCATCTGCATAACCCACCTACGTTGATCGATTAACATGTTATGTTGAGACATGTGTCATGCATAATAGCCAGATGTTAATTTACATACAACGCGGATAATTTAGGCTGTGTGACAGCAGAGACAGGTCAGATGCCGATATCTGGCCGACCCTATCAAATAAGTGAACAAAAACTTGTAATATTATAAAAATGTAGTAAAATTCATCTTAAAAGTGATTATTAATGTACTAAGGCTATGGAACATGCTTAGTCCTGGTAGCAATTAAGTTGTGCATCTTTTATAACTTTTGAAGACAGTATCACTGATCAGTTTACTTACACAGCTGTCTTTGAAATAATATATAACTTATTTAATGATTTGAATTTAATATTGGATTATTGGAATAATTTATAACTACTAAATATTTCGTACTGCCCGAAACTGGTATAGTTTCTTTTGTCTGATTTATTAGTTTTATATTGTAATTTATTTAATACTGTAAAAGAATTGCTAAATCATTAGCTAAAATCATTATGTTTGTTATCATCACATTTTTTCTGTTCCCTTGTTTTTGTAAAGCCTAACACTGTTGTGTTCTTTATTACAACAATATTTTGTAAAATGTATAAGGATGTATTAAAAATATAAAAAAAACTATGGAGAACATTAAACTTTTTAATAAATTTATTTAGTTAAGATTAAATAGCTAGGTTAAATAGGGTTAAGGGCTAAATTAAGGTTTAAAGAATTGTATACTTGAAACAGTTAACATAAAGGTAATGTAAGGCAGTTTATATACTAAAGCACAGAAAGTGAAATAGATAATACAATCTTTATGAAACTCTAAAAATAAATGATTTTTATTACTTCTAATAGAATGAAATGGGTTAAGGTTTAAAATGTAGACTTATAACTGTTATCTAAAAAGATAAATGTAAAAAATTAGGGTTATTTAATTCGTCATAAACTTTGTAAAATTTTTAGAGTTGGGGTGTATAACAAACTCCAGAGTAGTTTTGCTCTCAATGGTTATTTGACTTTTTTATTTAACTTTTCAAAGTGAATTAAATGTATTTATAATTTCGTAGAAAAATATTCATAAAACAATTTCTAAGTTCTACTTGTAGATATTATTATACTGTTTAATGCATTTCAAAAGTAATAATTTCCCGAAATTTTCTCTAATGGTGAACTCAAAGCTGTTAACAGTTTATGGAATAATGATTTTAAATTATGTAACATTACGTATTTATTATTAAAAATTACAGTATCTGGTATAATAGTTTCATAGATGATATATATATTCTACATCGTAAGTCAATAGTAGCCACTTAAAAAATATTTCCAAAAACTATAAATTCCGACATATTAGAGCTATATTATATTAAACTTAAATGTACGGGTCCATATAGATCTCTAATAGTTACAATTGGTAATAATCAAGACAGTAAGTAGGCCTATAGAGTTACTGACTATAAGTTATTTTGACTAAGTCATGGATGTACGGTAACGTACGCCGTTCATTTGAACGATATATCACTATTACTCTTACTATTTCTATTATTGTTGCTATTACTTCCCATTGCTGTTACTGTTACTGTTAGTAATACTGTTACTTTTACTGTTACTGTTACTGCTACTGTTACAGTTAAAGTTACAGTTACAGTTACCGTTACCGTTACAGTTGCAGTTACTGTTAAAGTTGCAGTTACCATTACCGTTACAGTTGCATTTACCGTCACCATTATAGTTACCATTACCGTTACAGTTACCGTTACAGTTGCAGTTACCGTTACGTTACCGTTGCCGTTCCCGTTCCCGTTACTGTTACCATTACCGTTACAGTCACCGTTTCAGTTGCAGTTACCGTTACGTTACCGTTGCCGTTCCCGTTCCCGTTACTGTTACCATTACCGTTACAGTCACCGTTTCAGTTGCAGTTACCGTTACGTTACCGTTGCCGTTCCCGTTCCCGTTACTGTTACCATTACCGTTACCGTTGCCGTTGCCGTTACCGTTACAATTACCATTGACGTCACTGGCCTACAGTTTAACGTTGGATCCAAATCACTTTTGCCTCTGAATTACGACTGGTCTAATTATGAGGATGATCTTTGGGGATGGACGTAGTATTCAATAGTGCGGATGTTAACCCACACCTGTGCATATCACTTCCACCGATTATCACTAATAACTATCTGCAATTCGTGACCTGCAAGTAGCTGGATTAGAGGTCACGCTACCGTCCTAGTAATGACGTAATTTCATTTTAAACATTAAAATAAAAGAAGATGAAGAGAAGATATGAACGAAATTTTAAACAATAGAATAAAAACAATTAAATTGTTGAGTCCAGTCAAAAGCACTAGAGTATAGTGAGTGTCCCCTCCGGCGGCGAGGGTCGGGTGGTCGTGATAAAGCACACAGCTCTTCCCACATCAGATCACTCCCCGTTGTCAACAAGGTTTCTGCAGTCTCCAGTGATACATTAACAGCATCCTCCCTCAGCTCTCTCCGACTGTGGCTCCATATGTTTATATAATATCTGATCATCTGTATGAAAAATAATGTTATACTTTTAGGTGCAAATAAAGTTTACATCGGTTTTACTAGTAGTTTTCATAACTAGGAGCGAAAATTCAGCTCCTAGCTGTAATTTTACTGGGCATTTGTGTTTATGTAAACAATGTGCGATGGCTTCACGATCTCATCAGCTTCGTGACAACGAAATATCAGAATATTTATCTTGAGATGATTTAAGTGATTTATCTAATGATGAGAGTGATAGTGAAGAGTGACTTTTTATTTGTATCCACGATCTATGTATCGAGTTCAACTAACCTCTACAGCATTCCGGTTCCTAGCCCAAGTTTTATTGACACTAGTGATGTAAATAGTAAATATATATTTATATTTGACATATTATTAAATAGCATTAAATAGTAAAATATTATCTTTCTAACAGCCTTTAAAAGTTTTTTTCACTGCTTTATCAAAATCACAATGCAATGTTGTAAATATTACCTTTTTTGTGTTATGCACTTTTCTGTATTTTTAAAGATAGGACCTACATTATATAATATTTATTCGATGTCATATACATTTCTATGTAGGGAATTAAATTCTCGAAAAAGTTATATGAAAGGTTTTCTATAAAAGGTAGTTTGTTATCGTACAGAACCTTTACTTTTGAAGTTCATGCTCACGGGTTTTTTGGTTTTTATTAGCCATATTCATTACAAACAAAATGAATATGCACATTAATAGGTTTACTCTATTTACTGATTTTATATAATTAAAAAAACACTACATTTTCACCAAAAAACCCGGACTGCAGTGAACACATGCCACTGCAAAACACAGACTCCAAAGGGTTTAAATACAATACAATTTTATTGAATTAAATTACCAAACCATCTTCTATGCACTATAATAAAATATAAAAACCTAAAGAGCAACAAATTAGTAATCAACTTTTATGATGTGCCACAAAAATATTTTGCGTTTAGAAAACTTCTTTCTCATTTTGTGTTTACCAAAAATGATGATTTTGTGAACGATTTAGAGAGCTAAAACAGTTGTGTTCCGGACTGTGTAATAAAAATGTATTTTTGCTCAGATATTAATGAACATAAACACTTTATCATTTGTATATTCATTTTAAAACTTGTCTTCTGCCTAGACATAAACTATTTACATATAATAATGAATTATAAAAAAGAAAAATTAAACATTAGAATGTTATGTTATAGTTTTTGTGAAAATATGTGTTTATTATTACTGTATTATATTAACTATCTCTCTACTGAAAGGTCTTAACACGTACGCTCCATTTATATTATTTAGGTTACAAAAGTATTGCTAAGGTTTACGAATGCCCAAGAAAGTTTGCAAGTGTGATGGCAATATCATAATAATAGTTATTCAGTTATTTTACAGTACCATTAGAATTGTTCAACATCGAATGCATTTCAACCACCAAAGGGGGCTGGATAAACAAGAGGAATATTCACTGATGATTGGGCTGCAAATAAAGGGCTGCATCACTGGAGAGAAGCAAATGTAAGGATCACTCTCCTCGATTATGTGAATGAAGAGAGACATCTCTAACGAGAGAGAACGAATTGTTGTATATAAAAAATCATATATTACATTCTTATTGTACTTACGTCTAATGTAATCATAATATCACATAAAGTGTCAATAATTCTGCACCTGAAAGTCATAAAACATGTTGAATACAAGTAAGAATAATTTTAAAAATATTAACTAAAGTGTAATGAACAATTAATAGATTATTTTTTTGAGCTCTTGACAATTATAGGATATGTAAAAATAGATATATAAAACAAGTAAACGAAACAATTTACTTTTGGGCCTTGGGTAATACTGAAACAGAAACTGAAAGAATTTTTGGATTTTTTAATCGTTTCCTAGATAAAACAGTATTAAGTAAAAAAAATTCAGGTTGTTGTAGATTTAATAAAACTCATTTGCTTCCTACCTATAGTCAAAAGTATGATTTTTAAATTTTAGTGTATTTATTGTGTTTTAAACCCCTCGTATTTCAAACCTAGGGCAAGATAATTACATACATTCTATATTGAAGGTAGGTACGTAGACATATTTTGGAATAATTCTCCCCTAGATTAATAGACGTGATGCATTCTATATTTACAACGTATTATGTTTAAGAAGCTATACATAAAACGGTGCGCGTAACACAACGAAAGGTAAACGAACAAATAGATAAGGTATGATTCATAAAAAAATTATATTTTACTCAACTGTATGTATCGCTCGACTAAAACTAAAAACTATAAACTGTTATTAAGGCTCGATATCATTGCAGAGCTCAGCAAGCGATTTGGCCGGCGTCCTGCCCTATGAGACGAACGTTATTGATCCCGTTCAACTTATGTTTATGTATAGTTGGGCCTTGCTGGAATTGCAGAGCTCAGCAAGCAGTTTCGCTGGCAACTGCTCGGGTAGACGAACTTTATTATAATCGATGATAAATTTATTAAGATCAATCAGATCTAGCTTTCTTATATTTATATTAAGGTGAGATTTGAAATAAAAAACCAAAATTCTTATATTGTAGCAGGCAAGGTTCAAAACCAAAGAGCAATTTTCTACATTTAACTTTATAATAATAATGATGAGTAAATATTTAAAAACAAATGAAAAACCAATCTAATGCACTCGAAAAAAATCCAACACCTTTTCATCCGTACTAAATACAAGTTTCTCAATGTTTCCACAAACAAGGTACAGTTTCAACAGTTGTGATTGATGGCAGTAAGCTGTCCAAAAACTAAAACCAGTAACAACGAAAACTCTTACTTACACGTTTACTCTAACTATTGTCATGAGTGGAATAGATTCAGAAATTCGGTATTGTATTGACATATTTTGAGATATAAAATTGATATGAACATAACAATAATTGGGTATACAATTTTACAGTGTTAAAAACTTTATGAAATAGTTTTGAGTGATGTCTTAAGAAAGAGTCTTAGGCAAAGTTTTATAAAGTGAAGTATGACAAAACAAGTGATTTGTAAAGATTGAGTATGACGTAACAGATAGAAAATTTTGTAATTTTCTTAATGAATTCATGGATGAAAAACGTTTTTATGTGTGTCTAACACTCCATCTCGTTAAATAAGTGTTAGGGATTCAGCTGACGACCTGGTCTATGAGAATCTTAATTGACTCCAATCAGCTTATGTTTATGTAGCGTTGAGGTCTATTAGAATTACAGAGCTGATCTAATGATTTGTTTTTTACGTTCTGCTAGGTCCTTCTTTGGTAGTTTTTATAATCCTGCTCATCCATTGTTTATTTAAAGCTGAGGTCTAGAAGAATTTTAGAGCTCAATTTGTGATTTGGCTGGTATTCTACACTCCAGTAGCTCCTACACTGGTAGTCTTTATAAATCCTGCTCCTTTAAGGTTAGTGTAAAGTGAGGTCTAGTAGAACTACAGAGCTACTAGCGTATTAAACTATTAAGCGAACATTTTATATCCTACTCATCGTAAATTTATATAAATTTGGTAGCATTGCAGAGCTCAGCATGGCTGGCATTCTACACTATAAGGTAGTCTTCATTGTTGTTACTCCTCTCATGATAAAGCAAAGTTTAAGTCTATTAGAACTGGTGTACTAAATTATTAAGTGATTATTATTTATCCTGTTCATTTTTATGTTTATATAAATTTGACGTTTTGTAGAATCAAAAAGCTCAGCATTAGATTTGGCTGGCTTCCTATGCAATGAGAAATATTCATTGATCTCGCTCTAATTTTGTTTCTGTAATACAAAAGCTGTGTTCCAGAAGAAAATAACGTACAGATTGTAATAAAACACCTATCACAGATTACAGCAAAGATTTTACTTCTATCGTATTTTTCCAAGTTTTCTGAAAATAGAGAAATCAATTTAAAAAGCCTATATAACAAAGTTAAATATGACCAATGAATTGAAAGTAATTGAAACCAATTGAAAAGTAATTCTGGTTGATAAAATGTCATATTGATATCTGATAAAAGTGAAGATCAGTCCATTGAAGAGCCAGCCAGATCTTCCATTGTAGACCCCCTGGGTTTCATAATATCTCTAACACTCCATCTGCTGCTGGTCAAACGTTCTCTGCTTTAATATCAAAAGGAAAAAGATATCTATGGTTTGAATTATAAATTGAAACAGATCCAATTTCATTATACAATTTGTATGAATTCTTTCAATTTTATCACAGCATACCTTACCTTAGCTCCTAGTAATTCGTTTTCGATATACTTTGCACCAAAATGTTATCTGTAAAGTATTATCTTTAGGTACTAGGATTTGTTATGATTTTTTTTATAGTCTTACAGTGTTCCCCAAATTTAATCTCGGGAAATTTAATTTTCTCTAAACTATATCCAAACTAAAGAAATCAACCAACATGAATCGAATAAATTTCCCATTCCTCTATTTTAGGGAATTTTCAAACTAATAATAATATAAAGTTATGATGGAGTGCCACTGTTTTAAATTTACCTATTTATCCTGTTCATTTTTATGTTTATATAAATTTGACGTTTTGTAGAATCAAAAAGCTCAGCATTAGATTTGGCTGGCTTCCTATGCAATGGGAAATATTCATTGATCTCGCTCTACTTTTGTTTCTGTAATACAAAAGCTGTGTTTCAGAAGAAAAAAAACGTACAGAGTGTAATAAAACACCTATAACAGATTACAGCAAAGATGTTACTACTATCGTATTTTTCCAAGTTTTCTGAAAATAGAGAAATCAATTTAAAAAGCCTATATAACAAAGTTAAATATGACCAATGAATTGAAAGTAATTGAAACCAATTGAAAAGTAATTCTGGTTGATAAAATGTCATATTGATATCTGATAAAAGTGAAGATCAGTCCATTGAAGAGCCAGCCAGATCTTCCATTGTAGACCCCCTGGGTTTCATAATATCTCTAACACTCCATCTGCTGCTGGTCAAACGTTCTCTGCTTTAATATCAAAAGGAAAAAGATATCTATGGTTTGAATTATAAATTGAAACAGATCCAATTTCATTATACAATTTGTATGAATTCTTTCAATTTTACCACAGCATACCTTACCTCTGCCTCTAATCCTAGTAATTCGTTTTCGATATACTTTGCACCAAAATGTCATCTATAAAGTATTATTTTTAGGTACTAGGATTTGTAATGATTTTTTTATAGTCTTACAGTGTTCCCCAAATTTAATCTCGGGAAATTTAATTTTCTCTAAACTATATCCAAACTAAAGAAATCAACCAACATGAATCGAATAAATTTCCCATTCCTCTATTTTAGGGAATTTTCAAACTAATAATAATATAAAGTTATGATGGAGTGCCACTGTTTTAAATTTACCCATCATAAACCCCAAATGAGTACAAAACAATAAAATCAAAGTTCTGTGGTTCAATCTGAACTTTATAAAAATCTAAAAATGATTAATAAAAACTATCACTTGCGTAAAATGAGTAATGTTTTCAACAGTTAAAAGACGAAAGAATGTACTAAACACATTCCGAAAGAAGTAAACTAAATTCTCCGATTCCAGTAGTTTATTGAATGTCCTGAGGATCAATAGTTGTGGTGATGAGTCGACAATAAAGACGGAGCAGATATGAACCCCTGCGGCTACTAAACTGCTTACAAAGATATCGCTGCTCACAACGCCTCCGTACTGCTGGCAACCAAGCTGGTCGATAACCTATTTTCAATATTTATTGAAATGTGCAGCAAACAGTTTTTAAATTCTTAATGGCATCAATAATTTGTTGTATTCCAGATAATCTTCTTGCAATTGTACTGGTTTATAAACTATAGATCCATTACATTAAATGTATATAAGCACCAGTAACGTTAAAAAATATAAACTTTAACTCTTGTGTATACCGTATGAATTTGAGTTGTAAATTTTAATCCTATAATTATCTCATACACTTCTAAAAATTTTTATCTTATCTTTTTGTTTTGGCCATTCTTTGGGTAGACCTCCTAACTTTTAACTGAACCAACTCCTATGAAGTTTAGTGCCTTTAAAAATAAGCTACTCATAATAAATCATTTTGGCGTCAGTGAAATTTCTGGACACGGCTAAATGTTTAATTGTCGCATAGTTTATTTTACACAGAAACCGTACCTATCTAACTGGTTTGTGGAGCCAGGAAGTGCAAACAGGAGCTCTATCTTCCGTCTCACCTCACTCGTCGTTATCAATACATATTTAAACATTCTCCAACACTTTCGTTATCGCTAGAACGTAAAATGGATCCGTAATAATTTACTGGCTGTACCTGAGCCTTTTTTTATAATTTCGCATATTTAAGATTTATTCTATAATTTTAAATTAATTTAACTGGCACAGTGGCTGAGTGGTACCTGCCTTCAAAACTGAAGGTTGCTGGATTAAATCACAGAATGCTCTAATTCAAACCCATTTACCATATCCATTTGCCATTTCACCGTTTGGCTAATAATTATTGATGCTTCCTAACAAAATCAACGTTAGGTAGTAAAAATACCGGATAAAAATTCAGTAACAAAAGGTTTTAGTTTATACATTTAAACCCACACTCCTATTGACAAAACTCCTTATCATCGTCAAGAGAAACTAGAAGTATCAGTATGTATGTTATTTTTCAGTCATCCTTATTCTAGATTTATTCTTGTTAGTAGTCCGTGATTTTCTAGAAGAAATCATATTTTTGGTATTTTATTACATATTGTTATTATATAACTATTAATCCACTTGAGTAAAATCGAAATCGCTGTAAGTAAACAATTAAGTTTTTAAATTATTACTTCAGTGGGTAGGACGAAGATTAATATTGTATTATTTATAAATCTTGTTCTAATTGTATAACTGGGCTTCCTCATAAGTCTTTAGATATCTGTACTTTTCAAAATGATGTATTATATAACAATCGCTTGAAACTAGGGTTCACAGCTAAACTCACAAGATTTTGGATATTATGTCGTTTACTTTCAAATAAGGACGGCATTTAGATTAAATATTTGAAACCACTATTATAAATAAAGGTTTGGAAAGACCAGTGTTTAGATTTGAATTAAAACGGACTAATGCATTAGAAATATCTGAACCAAGCCAGTTTATTATAAATGTGCCACTAAATGTTATTTTAAATGTCATGTCCTAATTATGAGTTTGAAAGGAAAGTTTCAAGAGAATTAATTGAAGTGAGGAATGTTAAAGTTTCAACAAGAGAAGGAAGTATTTAGTAGACGTGTGAAAGTGTTTAAACTTTAATTGCTTCAAACTTCTCCATTTACACCTAAAACCCTCGGAAAGTCTAACGAAATAATTTTGTAATATTACCTTTTAGCTTTGCTTACTAACTTATCAAAATAAAGATTTGCTAAAGTTACTAAAGGCTGTGTAATTGTGATAAGTACGAAAACATTTATTGTATGTTTGATAGAGTTGATGGATCGGACAACTGAGGGGTGATGTTGAGGGATGATAGAGCTGCTACAGTTCACCAGGACTTGCAGAGATTCCTCCCTCACACTTCTCTCTGTAGTTTGAAGACAGCTCTCCTCTCCACCCCTCCAGGCGCGTGGCTTTGTTTTTCTGGACTCTCGTTTTAATTAGTGGAGATAAACGCGTAAGTGCTGCGACTGACAAAGAAAACAGCCAAGTAATGGGGAAGCTAAAAGGGGGGTCTAACTTCACAACACGTGTCGATACCATTCAGTGCATTATTTGTAGCATTTCATTTTTTGCATATGTTTTGTCTTTGGTGCAATGAAGTTCAGAATGAGGATTAATAACGTACATACGTCTGACCGTTATGTTTCTAAAGTCATAATATCATGGGAGGTGTTCGATAAAACTGTTAGTTTTAGGCTATCTTTTTGGGATTATAAAATTTATATTTAATGAACAAAATTAAACAGAGTAATCTATTTGCTAAATAGATTTAGGTTAGAATTACCTACGAAATTTTTCAAACTTATTTTGTTTTTTCAGAGGACACACCCCTGGTTACAGTAGGTTACTGGAATTCCAAAATATTGAGATGAAAAATAATTTGAGACCGACCCTTTTTACGATTGTGACTCGGTTAATTGTATAATATTGTTTAACGGCTTAATAAACTCTTTATTCTTGATTTATATCCATAACTTTGAGAAAAACCATGATAGAAACATTACAATTGGGCTAAAAATGTAGTTAAAATAAGATATTGAGTTTACATTTTTATATATGTTTGAATATGAAAATAGAAGAAAAGTAGTAAGGCGCTGAAAGAAAACATTAAACATAGATAACATTGATGAATGGAGAACTCTGGCCGAAGAGGAGGAGAAAACGAAATGAAAGAGTTTAATAAAAACATTCTTTTTTATTTATATGGTGTATTTTCCACACCAGTTGCGTGTTTGTCATTTGGAAAGGAAACAGACCCAACTATGTAGTCTTGTTCATTTTAAAATAACATCAACCTTAAGAAATCTATGTAATCATAAGGTCCTTTTGGTCTGATTGCGTTTAAGTGAGTAATATTATTATAAATAAAATAAATATTAAATCACAAACTCGGTAGGAGATCTTTATCACACAATCATTAAACTACAAACGTTAAAGACTATGGATTTAATATTTGTAAGATAAAGAAATATTAAATACTAGCAGTTAGTTCGTTCTTTTTAACGGTTGCATGGCTCAGTGCAAAAAAGTGAGTTATTTACTAATATTACTGAATATTTACCGGAAATAAAAAATATAACGAATAAATTATAATAGGATAAAATTAAGAGGAAATAGGAGGTTTAAAATCACAGGTTAATTAAATAATGTTTGTATTTACTTCCCTATGGAAAGTAGGTTAGCTCATGGATACGTCTAAAAGGAATGTTTTCAGTTCATCTAAACAGCTGTTCTTATGTTTAAAACATAACATTATCTTATACTTTGGTCTTTACTAACACCCCTCCCCCAGAGCTAAGACATATGAATGTCAAAAACTAATATTCCTTAAAATTTAACAGCTAGCTGTTTACTTCTATTAAATAACATTTTTAAACACGTTTGGTAAAATATAAAAATATTTTTCCTACAACCGCACGATAACATGCACATTTCGCACTGTTGGCAGAACGTATAAGTAGTTGTTAAGCGCTATGGTGGATATGATCTCATTACCACCCTAGTGCGGCAAAGTAACCGGCCAATCACATACACAGAACGCTCCAAATCTATGAAACGAACCAATAGCATGCGCTAAGCGCTCAGTCAGCTGATAGACATTTGCCGTTCCTACAACACTACCCTACGGTTTTGCGCAATGAAACTGAAGTTACCGAAAACGTAAACGATATGTTTACATTTATCTCAGCGGAGAAATCAAACATAGCCTCAATGACTTTATTAATGTAGAAGAATCTTGTGTGTAATACAAGCACAAACTGTCATGGCCGCCCTCGAAGTTCTGAAGTTATGAACCTCTCGTGTGATATGCCATCGTTTGCACTCTTGTTACATAAATAACTATTGCTGATGTTCCTTTAAACTGTGATTTTGAGAGCCTATTACTTTATTTTATTGGGTTGTGGATCAGATTAAAGTAAATTAAAACCTTCTATGGAATAGGTATAAAAAGTTTCATCATATTGGGTACTTTGTTTTTACGGAGAAGCGTCAAAAATGGTTCAACGTTACAGAAATACACATAGATAGACAAGGAGAAATTGAGATAACACCAAACTTTGCTTTCCTGGGGTATAAACGTAAAAACAAAATTCCAATCGATGTACACACAAACAACAATTTTATTTATAAAACCTCTTTCGATTAACATCTCTCTTATAATCATAGCTCCAGTTTGAGTAGTTTAAAAGTTAACAACTGTATGATTGTACCGTATATTTTATGTGTTGAACGGTGCAGTGGACAAACGATAACTTGATTACATGGCTTACCTAATCTCTCGTGTTTCCTCTGTTATCCGTTATTTATGACTCATGTTACTGTTGGCAGGCCTTATAAGTGCCGTGTTCAAACTGTGGGCTGGTAAAATATGATGTGGGGTGGATATATCTGATTGACGTTCGGTAAAACACACTGGTTTACCACGCGTGCACATGAACGGTAAACTTACGAGTGTGGTAAGGTTAGGGTTCGTGTGAAATATTACTTACATTTATCCGTTAAAAAAATTCAAGATTTATGAGAATTTAAATTGAGAACTGTTGCAGGTACTTATTATTCAATCGAATTATTTACAATCGAATGCTAACCTTGAAGCAAAAGTGTATCATCAACAATGATCTTTTATGGTCTAGGACTCGAAAATCGACACAATGAAAGGTTTATTCCTAGGAAGAAAAATAAAAACTTTTTCTCTTCAACACATGTACCTAAAACCGTTGTTTAGTAGCGGTATGACGAAAAAACTTGTTTGAAAAATTACTACATTTTCTATTAATTAAGTTACGACAAATTGTTGTAAGAAAATATTAATGGTAAATAGTTAATGAAACCCTTACCCAATTTAATATCCTATGTATTGGGGATTGGTATTTTGCTAATTGTTATGTTCCCAAAAACTTTCTCTCAATATGTTGATGTTACATGGGGGGAGGGGGTTAACAGTTGACAATCATACAATTTTTGATCTAATGAGTATTTTTATATATGTGTTTTATAGTATGAATGTAAATATTTTAAGGTATATTTTCGGAACAAAGTACGTGTCAGTTCCCAGGAATAAAATACTGTTTGCCTTACATCATGTGTGTTGGGTGCTTTTAAAAAACAATCAGAGAATAGCCCTACCGTCAGTAATAATTTTGAGTTATGACATGGATATGTCTTAGGTCTGGGGGAGGGGGTGTTGGCAATTTGCAAGATCAAAATTTGAAATAGTGACGTTATTCGGTTAGTGCTGCATAGTTTGGTTATACAAACAGTTATTTAGATGAAATTAAAAGACTCCCTTTAGACATATCCACGATCTAATATATTTCCCACAGGGAAGTTAATACTAACACTTTTTGTTTGGTTTGGCTTTAATAATTTGCAGTATTTACACACTGCAAATGTGCTTCACTCTAGATTTGATCATGTAAAAATTAATATTTGTTCAATGGATTGACAGACTAATACAACAATTAGATATGTGTATTTAAAATATAATTAATATTACTTTTAATTTTCCAGAACTTATAAAATTAGTACAGTGACAAAGTGGGAAAGAAATGTTTAAGGAAGTTTTTTAAAACAAATAGTGTCCTCTTTGAAAACATTTTAATTTAAATTTAAAATACATTTGTTTTAGTAAAACCAGTACTCAACAAAAAACTTTTTCTTCACTAAACCTTTATGTAGACCAACGTATATACTGTTTTCTTTATAGTAAACTGTTGGTATAAACTAAAAATTGTACTACTGACTGGAAAATCGCTTGAAACAGGTGTTCTTTCGATGGGATTATTTGTAATCCATTAATTCACACAAGCTTATAACTTATAAATCTGATTATTGGTAATCAAAACCATCTGATGAACAAAGGTTAAGGTTATTGTTAATAATCATGGCAGAGGCTAGTCACTAGTCACTAGTTAGTGTTTGCACCACAATTACACCAGAGTGCAGTGCGACGCTACTCCCACGGCTACAACGCCATTCTTCATACAATTACCGCCCCAAGTGGTCCATTCTTACCATTGTTATCAACCCTTTGTTTACTTCCCTTTTTGTCCACTTTTACAAATTTTATTCAGAGTTGGAGCCACGCAAAAAGTACCGTGTCCCTGATGAAAGTGTAAAACCGGATTTTATGTTGTTAACATTTTTATCACGTGTGTTTCGAGTGAAGTAAAAAACTGCTAACTGATATAACTTATTGATTAAAAAAAGGTGACTACATATAACATAAATAAGATATCTAAGATCTAAGGTAAGATAAATACACTCATCACTGCTGACCTGCATACCCAGCGAAATTATAAATCAATGATTTCACAATGGTCTAGTATATGACAAGTTTCATCAATATCGACTGTCAATAAATAAGCGAGTTTTCCTATTCTTTATAAGATTAACACGGGGAAAAGTAGGCATGTTTGCTGCTGTGAGGAGCAGCTGAAAGGAGACATATATACCATAAACTATTTTTACCGCAAACAAAGTCCTATCACCATCTATCCAGAAATAAAGGAGTTTGCATATTCTCTAAATGCTTAACATGGGAAAAGAGTTTGTACGTTAGCTGTCATGATAAACACATATACTATGATTTTTAGCATAAATTTATGAATCCCGAACCACATTTAACTAAATAGCAGTTCCCATCCAAAAATATAGGTTAGTAATTGAAATATTATTTTTTCTTATTCTCTATAACATTAACTTTGGAGCCACAAAATACAACGTTCTGTGATTTGTTTTTTTATTTTCTTGGTAACCATTTGAGATAAAGCAAAATTGAAAAGTACTACATTGTGTACTTTTAAATTCCACTAAGAGGTGAGTGATGGAAAATTAACACTTTTTGGCTAGTGAAAATAATTAAGAAATACTTAAGAAAGCATTTATCCCCATCCTAAACAGTTAAAAAAAATTATTTATGCGTAACGTACAATCGTACAATCAGCATAGTTTGAGTATCAACGTATTTTAACTGTTTTCGTGAATTCAATTTAAGACTTTTGTTTCATTAATTCACAAACCATTTGTGATGACTACTTGACTGATTCTCACTTCTTTGGTCACGTTCATAAAATTGGAATGAGTATAAAATCATACAGTTCAAGTAAACCTTAAAGACGATGGTAACTAACATTTGCTGGAAATCCAAAAATGCTTTTAACGTAAATAAAAAGGTTGGAGCCCTGTGTTTTAGTATTCTCTTTAACAAGACACATAAACACTTTGAAGCTTAGGACGTTTTGCACAACTCCGCCTGCTTTGTTTTAAAGATTACTCTTACCCTCTAAAGTACACATTTTAACGAGTTACCGGCTTAATGTAATGTTTCTATGCCATGATTGATAAGCAAACCTTTTAGGTAAAATGGACCTTTTATGGACCTTCAAGGTTATTTAAATATACGGGTGTTTTGTAACTCTCTCACGCTTTAGGTTTTGTTTCTGGCCTAAGAGAAAATCCAAGTACTTGTACTACATTTAAAGAGTATTGTGTTACATGGACACATTTCTTTTGAATATTATACATAAAAAACTTTTAACTTTTTTAAAATTGATACACATGTGAGGAGACTTATGAAATCAATTTGTAACTTTCCGACGTAAAAGTGTAAAATGGCAACCAATAACAAAAGAGTATGAACAATTCTATGTTAAAATTGGGACGGTGGCGTATCCTGTAATCCAGCTACATGGAGGTTACGAATTGTGGATAGTTATGTACGATGGTTGGTAGTTGTGAAATTCTCTGGTGTGGATTATCATCCGCACCATTGAATACAACGTTCATCCAATAAGATCATCCTCATTATTAGACTATTTCGTATTTGTGGTTCAGATCCAACGTTGAACTATAGGTCCCTTAGATGACAGTTGGGCAATTATTAAAAGCCCTTTCTAAGGATCATGCAGCCTTAGTCATTGACAAGTCTACAAGATCGCACCACAATCATCTCACACTCATTTGTCATTCATACTTCGCTTAAAATACCTACCTAGGTCGCAGTTTGAAAAGTTAATCTAATCTAAAAACTTGCAATTGTAGAAGAAAGTAACAAGAACAGTTACATTCCAAGTTTTATAATAATATTTCATCTTCTACTTACGAAAAAGGAACTAATCAGTTACTTTAAAGGATGTATCTGAATAGAGCAAAACTTGATATTGATTATAATACATTTTATTAAGTTTGTTGATAGATACCATTTAAAATTAACGATATTATGGTATATACACTGCGCAACATACCCTAAAAATACGCGTGACATTCTGGAAAAGCAGGTAAGCGTTGGTGATGATCAGTGTCATGGAAGCCTTAATGTTTATATAACATAGCCCATGTCTGAATCTTAATTATTAAAGTGAATGAAGGAGTATTGTATGATAAATCCGTGAGAAATATATTATAGACTCATGGTTTTGTGGATTATGTTACATTAGAACGTATACAAAACATTACGTCAATGTTTATGAAACATAAATTGTAGAAAATGTGGGTGTATTGATGGGTGTGACTGGTTGAGTGGGTTGAATTGTTGGGTGGTGGCGTCGCACAGTTTCACGTTGTTTGAGGGAGAAAAACTATACACTTTTTCCAATTTAGGATTTTAAAAATAGTAATACCTTTAATTTAATGGATTGATAGGAAAACATTTCATTAATCTTGGAATTTGTAGTCACGTAAATACCCACCGATCGCGTTGATGCATGCATAGGGCAGTTTGATCGGTTTTGTGACAGTTGCAGCCAGTGTAAGGTAATGCTGTTTGGTAACTTGTACATGGAAAAGATAGTTTAAGAGAAATGATGGCCGCATAAAGTAGCAGAAAGTACCTTTATTTTCATAAATAAGACTAATTCTCCTTATCTGACTCAAAATAACTGTTGAGGCTTTGTACTAAAATTATTTATTTTGACTTTGTTTACTATTCTCAAGTTTTTAGAAATAATCCATAATTGTGTTTTATGCCTTTTTAGTTTTACTTTTATATGACTAGTAATCCAGTGACTTCTTTCAAATCTAGATAACGTTTTGAACTCTTGAATTAGTGAATATAATGAAATATAATTTATTTTAAACACTTAGTAACATAAGACATGGAGTTAGTAATACGTCATCGAACGATAGTATTTATAAACAAATACATCGTCAACTTTAAGTCCGTTGTAACATATATACTTGATAAGCAAATTATTAATTATGTTTAGTTTTTTTTAATAATTTACTTAATGAGCTACCGTGGTTATTAGTTTTTCTCGCCTAGCCGATATTATATAACCAGCATGTGGGGCGGGGCGGCGGCGGAGCTCCGTGTACGCAGTGCAGGTACATTGTAAACATTAGCCAGGGTGGCCGAAAGTTTCCGTGGGGTTTGTTGACGGCGTTACCGTTTATCGTTCCAACTTCCACGACGCCACTCACGTTACTTTCACATTTACCTTTATGAAGCCAGAAATAAAATAATAAGGTAATTTGGCAAAGTAAAGTAGCTATAAATAGGTTCTAATTATTTAACCTAATTCTGATATTCATACAATTATATTGTATTTAAAGGTTATATTGAACAATAAATCGGTTTTAATTAAGATTAAGGGTTTTAATTAATAAAGGATTCAAGTTAATTAATCGTGAATAGTTAGTCAGTAACTATAAATTACCGAAAGCGTGTAGACTATCAAAGCGGATGAAAAAACCGAACTAGAGATAAATAATTATTAAGCTTACCTTTTTATTTGCTACTATGACATAATACTTATTATTTATTTTTATTTGCTTCCTAACTAGCATATAAGTATAATATTTGGCCTAAATTTTACAAAGTCTAATTTATACAATTTGTTCACACAAAGGGAAACTGAAATCAACATAACTGTACCCCTGAATCTTGATATTCGATTATCAATATTTCGTATTTGCACAACCACCATTAGAATAACGAACATACTACATATATTTAGTAACCACTAATTTTAAGAACACTTGTATTTGGTTTGAAGAATAAAATGTCAAGATTGTTATAAGAAGAAAAGCTATGTGTTTATTTTTTTATACAGTTTTAGGAAATAACGGTGTTGGGGCTCACGAGATTTGACAGAGACACCTCAGACACAAACGATAACAAACGGGTTTCTTGTCTCCCGAAATACATTGGGTGTTCATTATGGGGTAAATTATTGGGGGTTCCAACTCTTTTGACCTACAGGTACATTGGATACTGGGACACATTTTATGAAATCAAAACGTTTTCACGAGGTTTTTCAAACATTATGATTTGATTGATATGAAGTTATCAAGGAGAGAATATTATTCCATTCCTTCCCTATGATTTTTACCAAATTTAAAAAGCTTTATCTTAACTTAAGCGATACTCCATTGAGTGTCAAACAGATGATTACCAATAAACATGGCGATATGTTAGTTTTCACATCGAGAATATTATTGGACATTTTTAAACAACGTACATATAGTTTAACGAAAACTAATATTGATTATTTTTTTAACCCGTTTCTTATAAATTACTAATAAAGATAAATAGTTTATTTAGTTCTTTTAATAAAAATGTACTTTGTATTACATTTACAGTCACCACATTGATAGTATTTTATATACAATATAATACAGTATGTGCAATGTTTGTACAATGTAATACTTTTACAATGGAGCTGTACACATATTCATCAAGTAAAACTAATAGCTATAATAATGGAATTAAAACCACTATGGAAGTTTTCGTGCTCAGATTCTTTGTGAATCAATTATTTATGGGTTCAAAGTACCCATCCAAAATGAACTAAAATGAAAGGTAATTATCTCAGCCAACTATCGTGCTCAAGTGACCAACTGGCTTACAAACATTTTACCATTTGGTTATCTGTAGATAAACTAATAAACCTCGGGAGATTATATACTTGTAAAATTTAAAACATATCGAAACTATTAAACATAAGAGCTGTGTTTTGCTGTTTTAACATGTCCAGGAATATTTGCGGTAAACGACGCAGCCATTTGGCCGTTTGCCATATGTCAATGCCTAGTGTGTCATGAAAATAATGTCTACGTCCAGAATATAGGTTATTAGTTCATACATAGTGTGAAGTAGATATAAATAATAATTAAACTCGTGTTCAAACATTAAAAAATTGTTTCATACTGTACCCAAAAACGAATTTTAAGTGATCTGTAAAGTTGACGTTTTTAGCATTCTATGTTCGGGAAATTTGGAAAACTCAAAATGAAATCTCTGTTCAATAATTTAGAATACTAGTTTTCATAACAAACTAGGAGTGAAAGAGGCTCTTTTTGGAACGCAATCGTGTTTAACGATTACGAATCATACGAAAATACGATTAGGTAGCAAAAAGACATTTGATCCGTGTGATGAACAACTATTTTTATCACACTGTGGAAATAATATTCTAATCGTTACAAAATTAGATGAAACAATTTGAGGTTGTATAAAGTTGTCATCAATGTTTACATTTCTGTTGTCATGTTTGCACGATATTTTAGATTATCTTAAAAAATAACCTAAAATACCGTACACATATTAAAACAACATTTATAACGTGCCATAAAAAATTGAGGTTAGCGAACCGAAAAAGAACACAAAATAACTCCAACATTTTGAAGGCTAACATTTACACCAAGTAAAATACTCAAATATAGTGTTCAAACCTAAAATTCACAAATTTTATTAGTACATTGGAATCCACTTTTAGTTTAGTCTCTTCAGAATAGACATCAGGCTGCAGTTTGCTGTTAGCATGCCTTTTAAAGATTGAAGATGATGGTAACCTTTAAACAGTGTGGTCATGTCTGAGGAAGCAACTTGTCACGTGAGCGTTAAGGTAAACCCATCACAACTGTAGGATATGGGATGCAAAACCCCCTTAAGAGATCAGTGAAGTTCGACGTAGCTCTCTCAAATTGAATGTTTAACACGGCCTCATTCACCATAGAGTCCAAGATAATTATGTTTAGTACCGTACTCAATAAACGGTGATATTTTCCTGTAACATACTAGTGGAGTACGTTTTCCCATATTTGGATAACAATGATATGGAGAATGGTCCTGTCATACTTTTAGCAGGATGGAACGCCACCATACTACAATTGGTGTGTACAGGAAGTACCACCAATGACCACCTCAGAGTCCAGACATGACTCCTCTGGACTATTTCCATTAAAAGACAGTGAAGAATGATGTATACTCCAAACGGACTCATGATTTGAATCATCGCCGAGAAAGATTAATCGCAGGTGTTGGTTCAATATACCCTGAAAAATATAAATCCGGGGAAAAGGTCAAATTTCGTTTGACTTATGGTGCTCAAATTGAATTATAATAAACTTTTAATCAGTATGGTGAAACTAAACTCTCTATACTGTTTAGCTGTATAAAGTTTTAAACATGGTCTTTTATTTGTATTCATTACTGGTCTTCAAAATGTTGGATAATTAGTTTTCACTAAAAGTCGAATACAGTTTTGGACGGATGCCCAAATGGGTCAAATTTAAAGTTGTTATTTATGTTATTTGGATTTACTGGTTCTGTCTGGTTAGTTTGACAAGTTTTTTTAATATGACGACTCTAAGTATATTATAATTAAGTTAGTTTTATTGCTAGGCATTTTTAAACGCGATTTTCCGAAAACTTGTTTTAACCTTTATGTATCTGTACCTCAAGAACTACAAAATATAGGCCTATCTTCATAATTATTTTTAACTTTTAATTTAACTTTTAACTACAAACAAATCAGAGAAAATTTGGCTTACATTGCTGGTTACAAATTTATAGCTTCTGAAATCTAACATACTGAAAATTTGGACAAAAAAATATTTTTCAAAAATAAATATGAAAAATTTTGTGACTGAGTAACAGGTACATGAATATGTACAATTTAACATGGGCGGATAGGGACATCTGACTCCCCTTAAATATTTAATGAAACACGTTGGTTCTATTGATACCCAACAGAGATGTTTTAATATAGGTACTATATAAATTAGGTGATGTTGCTTTTCTGAACAAAAGCTTTAGAGTGGGTGAATATTGCATTTAAAAGTTTAATATTAAACCAGAAAACTTCTCTCAATGTTTGTTCTTTGACGCTTGGATTGTTTTAAATGCACATAATGTACAAATTTATTAATAGATGTCCTATGCCAAAATACATTTGAATTGCTTTTATTTTAATCACAAAATGTTTTATTTCCTTAATTTAAAGGTTAGGTTTGTCACGTACTTATAGGGTTTTAAATGAATTAAGTTCAATATGTTTCTGTTAAACAGACTGAGCTTTGTTGCAGATGTAGATACAGTACACAAAAATAAAAAAAAATCGGTGCATTGTAAATTTTAAATTTACAATAATGAAAAAAACCAACAGCTCATATGCATAAAAAATAAGGTTAAGAGATTAAACTTAGCCTATGTTATTAGCTTAGCAGGTATCTTTTTCTATAAATATGTGATATTTAATACCGAAATTCGTAAAATGCACGTTTATTATTTTACAACTAAATTAGCATTTTCAGATTGAATAACTTAAACAAAAGGTGTTCAAAGCTTTAAAAATATACCACAAACATTAAAAGTAACAGGAGGTAGTGAAATTATATAAACAACTATGATACGCACACACACACGCACATACGCAAACTTTGTATTTGCGTATGTGTGTAAGCATATACACACGTGGAATTTTGCATGAACATTAAGAACACAAAAATAATTAATATATCCTGTACAATTAGACGGGTTTTCACCAATAAATCTTCACATAAGATTCACTCAGGCCTCAACTCTGGACCAGAAGATAAAAAAATATCCCAAATAATAACAGTTTCTAAATAGTAATGATAATATCCGTAAATTATTTGTGTGTGTATGTGAAAAGAATCAAATTAAAAAACATTAGGAATATGTTTGAGCTAAAAGGTTATGATACAAATCTTGCGATTTTGGTACTATATATTTAATCACTAAGTATATTTTCAACTTTCTATTGTTGAGTTAGTGGCAAATATTGTCCGGATTATCGGAGGCAACTGGTGGATAATCCGGACAACCACGAGCAAGGTTGCGACATGGCGGTGGCCGGGGATTTGCCGTGATGGATGTTGTTCAAGCCGGGCTGTATAGCGTTAACTGTCAGTTTATATCTGACAGTTAACTTATTTCAGTAGTCCCTTCAGATGTCCCTTAAGTCTTATCACTACCAACAAATACAATAATTATTATTTTGACATGGAGATGTCGTCTAAATTTCAGAGGAGTGTTAGTAATTTGCGAGACTAAGAAATAGTTACCTAAGTGACGTCATTTGGTTATGAGAACTTTTTAGAGGAACTCAAACACCCCAATAACCTAACCTATTTCCTACAGGGGAGTATTTTTGACATAGAAATGTCTTAGCTCTGAGGGGGATGGGTTTGGCAATTTTCGCGACCAAAATTAGAAACATTGACGTTATTTTGTTAGTGACAGCATATGGTTAGTGACGTCATAGCTTGGTTATAAGAACAGTTGTTTATATAACTAAAACCATTTCCCTTAGACACATCCAGATCTAGCCTATTTTCCACGGGGAAGTAAATAAAAACATTTTGTAAATTGATATGGACTTAAAGTTTCCTACTAAGCCTTAGCCAAAGTCCTAAGCCACAAGGTTGGGGTCAGTTGGGACCTAGAGTCTTACCTCTTAGAGCAATTAGCAACAATAGTAGTTCACTGTCCCTTCCCCTCCAGCAAGCGGTGGCCTAACTCTCCCACCAACTGAGCTCCCTCCAGCGCATCTCACTTGACGAGTTGTACCTGGCACTTTTGGTACCACATCTCAGAATGAACCAACCAAAACTAGGATTTATACTGGGTATCCTAATTCTAAGGCTGCGTGCCCTCAAAGAAACAAGGAGGAACCAAAGATGCAAGGGAAGCTGTTCGCTTTGGATAGCTAAAATACTTACCATTTTTGAGAAAACTTCATTTTCTGTACCCCATTATTAGCTCTGTAGTACGAAAAAAACAGTCAGAAAGAGCTATTTAATAAAACGGTACAGACCCGACTACGTGAGTAGTTAAAGGTTATTTTTTATATTTAGGAATCTTTTAATCTTGTAACATAAAATTACTTTTTTTGTAAACTTTCTTTGATACCTTAACAGCTAATAGATATTACTGTCCACTTCATCATGTTATTTAATTAAGTTAATAATAAATAAATCATTTGTAATTGCCCTTCGTAATGAATTAATTGCAGACGTAGATTTTGTGACTGTATAACTTCCAATGTTAGGATGAAAATAGAAAAATATTATTTTCACACTACACACCCAAAAATATGATAGAGGCCTCATTGGTAGACTGGTGGTATTTTTTTAAACTAAACATAAATCTAGTTAAATAATTCCTAAGGTCCTCCCCTTACACGGAAATTAGCTATTTATGTTAGGATGAACCAGTGCAGCTTGAAACTGTAACAACGTGCCTAACAATAATACTCATATTTATCACTAACGAAGATATTGGTAAGGTGTAGTCAAAGTTGTTAATTAATCACGAATCCACTGCCCAGTAGTGACGTGTTTACTGCCTTCTTTGCGAGAAAGATAATGAGTAAGTATTTCACATCGTATACTAATTCATTAATAACCATTATTTATAAAAATAAATCGTTCAATGAAAGGAAACAATTTCTCCAATATTTTTTACCATTGCAAGTTTGAGTTAAGCTATTCCGGCCGGGTGCTCTCCTGTTGTAATTGGTCTCCAGTGGTCATCCAGAGACGGGTTAAGAGGCCATTACACCATTTATTAACTTTGGCTGATCCAGTTACGCCAAGAGTCCCTTCAATTAACTATATTTAAGGACGTAGAAGCTCAAAGGGCAATTACGATTTTGGAACACAAATTAGCTAAATATCATTATTACTTTAGCAGACCTAAAACAACATTATCAATATAAATAATCTTCTTACAGTATAGGAGACAATTGTCATTTTACAAAGTAAACAGCACATGTAATAAAGAATAGGATAAAAACTTCCTGTAAAATCATAGCATCTCAAAACAAATTATTATTAATCGAAATTATTCAACCTACGGCACTAAAATAAATTTTTTAAGGAGTATGATTTAAATGGAACACTGAAATTAGAACACCGACAAAACCATCGGAGAGGGTAAAATGAGGTTAAGGAAATGTCGTTTGGAGGCAAGTATACCACAAGATAGACCGAAGTAACTCCGGGCGAAGTAAAGTTATACTCGTATTCAACAAATAAGACACTAACCTAAACACTCCGTGGGTAGTCGGAGGTGAATACCAGGGAAGGCGTAATGTATAATGGTATCCACGTTAATGTGGGGGGAGGGGGTTAATGAAAACCCCGGAAGGTACAGATAGTCGTCAAGATAAGACACTTAGACCAACAAGACTGTCAATAACCAGCGGAAAGTAATTCATTTTGGACACAAATATAATTACTATTACTTTTAGCAGACCTAAAAAAATCAATAATAATAATTAATTTCACAGTATGGAAAATTGTCATTACAAAAAACACAAATACTAAATATTCTCCTGTAAAAAATACATCTCAAAACAAATTATAACAATCAACCTAACGCACTAAAATAAATTTTTTATGATTAAATGAGAAAATATGATTTTGTGCGAAAAATTTTTTAATGGAAATAACCATCGTAAATATTTTTATTAGGTTTGGAAATAAAAACTTACAATAACAGGATATACAAACACTGTGTAAATATACTGAAGGCGATAGGTTTAAGGTTAATGTTATGTGTAGGGAGGTTAATTTATTTATATTAAGCTAAGGGGTACAAAAAAAAAGTTATGAGATAGTCGTCAAGTTAAGTGTAAGTATTTTTATCGGACACTAAATTATCTCAAACACAATTACAGATGGATACTTAAAAATGGATAATGATGTGATGAGTGTAGTGAATTTTGTGACAATTGTAGTTTTTTTCTGACGAAGACGACCAGACTAATTTAATTGAACCTTTGACTGCTAACCCAATAAGCAAATGCAACTGTCCTTAGCATAGAAATATGACAAAATTGTGTCAATATGGAGTTCACAATCAAATGGCGACGGTAATATCATGACTTAATCACAATTGGATTCTTAGTGTGTCGTTTAATTTACTTCAAAATCACATATAACAAACGTAGTTTAATTAGAATGCCGCTTTTATATTTATTTTACAATGCCAATCAAAAAGGAAATATCAATAAGTATATATAATTGAATACAGGTAATTAGTAACTAAAATCCAAATTAGACATACATTTTTAAATTGGCAGTCTAGATAAAATTAAAAAATTCCTAAAACTACGTTATTTGGGATATTTTGCGACCAAATTAACGAATTTAGATGATTTAATCAGTTTAATTTTTTTGTATTTACTAAGTAACGACTATATTTAATAGTATTTTACCTAGGTTCGGAATACATCAGAGCAATACATTCAGAATTACCATAATTGGTAATTCTATAAAACAATAACTATTGGATAATATTTACAACAAATGTATTGCAGCATTTTCCACGAAATACGTATTAAATTAAAGCCATTATCAGGTGTAGATGATGCAATTTGCCCGTTTTCCATGTAACGCTAGATCACCATCACCGGTTTAGCGACATGTAACGGCGGATCACCTGTGTTACATCGCTTCGCCGATCATCCATGTTAAGCACCTCTCATTGCATTACATGGCATTATCCTGTATTCAATAATTAGCAAACTCAGGCTTTCAACTGGCTATGTACTATCTCCTACCTTTTGTTGTCAAATTATTATTTTCGTCCTAACTATACACGTTTAATTTGACCTATTGTAATAACGATGAAAAAGGGTTTGGTATTGAAACACCAAAAAAATCCATTCAAAATATATTAGTATTACATTTCATAAATTAAATAAATATATCTTAGAAACCAATTATAGAAAAAATGTTTTACGTGGTCTACGCATATTCTAAATAACACCTAAATTATAGAAAGTGTTTTGGTGATCTACATCTAGGTCAGAATAGAACCCCATCAATATTTATTCTAAATTATTTCTTTGGCGAATAAAAAATACCCTTTTTACCATTATTTTACAAATAAAAAATCATTGTATAAATCAGATCTATATTTTTTATACGACATCAGTTATTAAAAACGAAAATCAAACTCATCAACTAGATATTTAAATATTTTTGCTACTGTTTACCTCATGTACCTCAATACCTTTTTATGTGAGTTTATCTGTGATAATTTTGAGAAAGATTTAGAAATATAAAAAAATGTAAAAATTTGCGTTGAATATAATGATTAATCATTTTTATCTAAACATTCTACCCATAAATTGATGGTCAAGTGCACACGAGGTGACCTGGCCAGAGCATATTGGTTATCGGTAATCGGTGCTGCCCTGTTCAAGTTTTTGATGTCATCATGTCAAACGTACCTCATTGCAGTACCTTAACCAGAGCAAAGACTTTTGATCTACGCTTCCCTAATGGTTTTCTAGCAGTCTACTGCAAATGCATCTTTTGTTCACGAATGCTATGACCTTAGACATAAAACTGTGTTACTTTAATTGAAATATCCATGGTATTATTTAAAGTAGGACATTAGCCAAATAACTTTGTATCAAAGCAAAATAAATTATTCAATCCCAATGAATAGTATATATTAATCACTAGGACCAAAAACAAGCGTTTTTGATACGTTCCAGGCTTGCCGAGCTGCTAAATGTGCGTAAAAAAAACAATTTTGGGCCGTGTGATGAACAATATATTTCGTCATACTGCAAATAAAATAAAACAAACTCGTAAAACATAAATTATTACCTGATTTAGTATCATAATTGTCGACCATTTTTGTCACTTTAGACTAATCAGCTGTTGTGTTGCCTAAGTTATAGCAGTTCTTTCTTGATTCCTGATTGGTTGTTTAAGTTATGTCAGTGTTAGTTATTATTATTGGTATTTTAATAATCTCAACCACGCGATAGTTTGTTTGACAGCTAATTTCCAGTTTTACAATCGATATACAAAACATCCGTACAGTACATAAAAATTGATAGTGAATTTTACAGTTACTTTATCGATTATTTACAATCGAATGCTGATCTTAAATCAAAAGTATCATTCACAATGATCTTAATAGGTTTAGGAAGAAAAATAAAAACTTTTTCTCTTCAATGCATGTATCTAAAATAGTTTGTTCAATAGTATGACGAAAAATATTTAATTGAAGCCTAGACTTGTGGGTTCGGAACACCTAAGAGCATCGGTTTGAGCGTGTATTTAGTGGGAGCAAGACCCAAATTCCCGTTATCTTCACATAATAGTTATTAGAACATCCTATTCAAATTATTCAAAATATTAGTTTGTTGTAACATCCATGGGAGCTAGGTTATGCCAGAAAAACTTAAAATTGCAGTAAGAGAGTGAACGAAAGATTTGATAATGGCTTAAAATAATTCTTTTTTTAATGTTATTTAGTGTAGAGTAGTTAAAAGTACTCTTAGAGTAATTAGATATAGGTATATTTTCTTTTATTTACAATTTAAATACTACTAAGTAATTAATTCATAATGTAGGCTATAAATAAAATATTCAAATATATGCCAATTTTTAATTGAATATTACTATTTATTTAAAATTTGATACATTCTAAGGAAAGTTTTGTACCACAAATAAAAAAAATGTATGAAGAAATGTATTAGTGATGTAAAGACCGCATTTAGTAAGAACAAAGGCTACAAAATAAAAAGGAAACAACACACATTTATAAATATATGTTACTTATATACCTATTTCGTTTAAATAATATATGAGTTTTTCTACTTGTTTCATTAATCGGGGTAAAGAATAAGTTATCACGAAACTTGTAGTTCCTAAATTTAAAAGCTGGTACTCTCGCTACGGAATTCCAAACCTTTTGATCCTCGGCCGGTTAGAAACCACTTTGATCTTTGGCAATTTATATGAACTCTTCGGCCTTTTGTGGCGTGGCAATTTCTAGGAATTGTTCAACTAAATTCAGTGATGTTAACTGGTCCTAAGGAAATATAATATTACGATTCATTTGGTACCAAATTTACGATGATTAAAGAATGTTGGCTAAATTATTTTTAATTATCTTAAGTGTGGATTTCAGATTGCGTAGTTTCAGACATAACACTATTTTTAAAAGGTTTAAAACAGAAAATTTTACTAAAATGATACACATTATTTATCAAATCAAACATTACATTTAAAACCAGCACCCATTATACCAGATAACACTAAATATGTAGTCATAAATTTTGAACACTGCTTCTTTCCATTTCCTCAATATTATTACGATTTCATGTAGTTTTATGATCCAGTTTGTGATAATAGTTACTTTGTCAAGCCAAAGTTTGTTGATTTCATTGCTTCCAAACTGAATTATATCTCTAACAATTGCAGGTACAAACTTTATACGATGAACTAAGTTTCCCTGTAACTTTAGCAATCAATTAATTCTCAATTCAGGACCGGTTGTCATAATTGTTTTGGTACACCGAAGTAATATTTTATACAAAAAAGTTACATTCATTTTTATGAACAGATTTTATTACATCAATAAATTAGAAAACGTTATGCTTTAAAAATGTATGGTGTAAATAATCTAAGGTTTTGTTGTAATTGTTTGTTCATAGACAAATAGTATATCAACTTAGCAAACAATTAATATAGATGAACTGTTGGTTATAAAAATATTTTGAAGGATTTAAAGAATATTAATAGACCATCGTTGGGTTCAAGAATAAATTTCATAGTAATTTATAAATATACGGAAAGTAAGTCAAGCGAGGTAGATATGCTGCAAATCTATGGATATTAAATGTGAGTTGTTATAACATTCTCAATAACATAAAAATAAAAATGGTATTCAAGTCGACCATATGTTGTCCTCGCTATACTTAGCAAGGCCTTTTGTAAATTGCTTGAGAAATTTTAGAGGTTTCACTCGTCAATTTATATTCAAGAATATGCGTTAGCTCAAGACTTTACGATGATTAAAGAATGTTGGGCTAAATTATTTAATTATCTTAAGTCCGGGATTTCAGATTGCGTAGTTTCAGACATAACACTATTTTTTAAGGTTTAAAACAGAAAATTTTTTACTAAAATGATACACATTATTTATCAAATCAAACATTACATTTAAAACCAGCACCCATTATACCAGATAACACTAAATATGCAGTCATACATTTTGAACACAGCTTATTTCCATTTTCTCAACATTATTACGATTTCATGTAGTTTTATGATCCAGTTTGTGATAATAGTTACTTTGTCAAGCCAAAGTTTGTTGATTTCATTGCTTCCAAACTGAATTATATCTCTAACAATTGCAGGTACAAACTTTATACGATGAACTAAGTTTCCCTGTAACTTTAGCAATCAATTAATTCTCAATTCAGGACCGGTTGTCATAATTGTTTTGGTACACCGAAGTAATATTTTATACAAAAAAAGTTGCATTCATTTTTATGAACAGATTTTATTACATCAATAGATTAGAAAAATTTATACTTTAAAAATATATGGTGTAAATAATATAAGGTTGTGTTGTAATTGATTGTTCATAGACAAATAGTATACTGTATCAACTTAGCAAACAATATAAATGTACTGTTGTTTATAAAAATATTTTGAAGGATTTAAAGAATATTAATAGACCATCGTTGGGTTCGAGAATAAATTTCATAGTATTTTATAAAAATGACGGTTCAAAAGTTATGGGCTTTTAAATGTCAAAAAAATCTATTTTTTTTATTTTCAGCGAAAACAATAAAAGTAAAGTATAACTTTAAACCAGCTTAAGAAACTAAACAAATTAGTAATTTGAATTATTTGTCTACGACTAACGGTTCCAGAGAAAAGTTAAATTTACTGTCCACGATAAACGCAGTACGTTGTCTGAAAGCGCCCAATGTTATTCTTATGGAGAATATTAAATTCAAGAATATGCGTTAGCTCAAGACTTTAACCGACAAATTGTTAAGGGAATATTTGATTTCTTGAAAATCCGGACGCAAATACTGTATGAAGATTTTCCTCCTTGGCACCGTCTTTGGTCAGTATTATTTTTAAAATCTGCTTCTCATCTGTAGTAGGAAAATATTACATTCACTTACAGTATAATATACAAAAATTTTAAGTCAATGGCATTATATTTTACTATAGCATTTTTAACATTTAAACCCTATCATTCAATAATCTCACCGGTGTTTGAATTTAAATAGTTATTATTTTAAGTATAATTCTAAATTCAACTAACTAAATTTTTAAGGTTTTTTTATAACAGTTCTATAGATAAAAAATGCAATAAATCTATAAGTACAGGTTTGAAATTTGCTTAATAAACCTGCTAAATAATGAGCGAAGAAAATTTGTATCACAAAAGATTCAGCTACAGGTATTGTGTATTTTCTAATCGTACAACAAAATCTTAAAGAGTCAATTTAGTTTCCAGTTATAGGGAATATATATTTCGGTTATAAGGAAGTTGTCATTTTCCTTCATCTCACGTAACTGATGTTTCCTTTCGAAAGGAAAGTTCGTCTGCCACAGGAAATTAAAAAGACTGCGTTTTTACTTTTCCCTTGGAACCACAGTTAATGGCCAGTAGTTTTCACCAAGAACAAGCCTATTTTAATGTAATATCCTATTCTCTTGAATATCACTTGTGTCAACAAGTTTTACTTTCTAAAAGTTAGGAAATGTTTTTTTGTTTTTATTACATTCTATTTTTTCAGTTAAACTATGTATTATTGATATTGACCGTTATTTATGAGTTTAAGTAACTCTTATATCACTATTGATTAACCATTAATACGAGTTAAAGTGTATGCAAGACACTAGTTCCACCAGAGATAACTTAAGTAAAGATATATTTTATTTCTAGTTCCACTAGAGATAAAATACACTAGTTTCATAAATTAGTTGTGCCTATGTTTATGTTGTATTAGGCCCGTCGTTACTTATAAAGACATTTTATATTAATTTATTCTTTAAAAAATCTTTAATTTTTCATGCGTTTTCAATGTACGGTTTTCGAGGATCCCGTATGATAAGTGACGTAACTGCTAGAGACATGTGAAAATATTTTGGGTAAACGACGCAGCCATTTGGCTCCAATCCACATGTTACGGGCGTATTTCTGTAATACTAAAGAGTACATATGTAAAAGAATGTACAAGAGACTTGTAAAAATGTTCGGTTAACAATTATTTTGCTTAAGGACATGATTTTTTAAAAATTTTAATTTACTAGTAAAGTTTATTAAAGCATATTTTCTGATACTTAAAGTATTCATAAAGCCAGATTTAATATAAATGCCATTGCTTGTGTGAAATTGAGCTGTCTGTATCCACAAAATACTACTCATCACATTTATTCATACTCAGTTTATTTTTTAATCAACAATAATAATTTTATCTTTTTTAAAGGGTTTATCTTTAGTGTTTTAAAACCATCAAAAACGGTTTAATCCTTTGCTTTATAAAACATCATCACACGAGGATTTTATTTATCTGGTGAATTTCAAAACTATGTTTCAGCTATTTCAAGAAGTATATTCGCCAAATTTCCAGATTATCATAAGTGGTCTGTGATTTTAAAACCATGGATTAAAGCTGTTATTTTTTTCTGGGAATAATTGAAATAATTGATTATTTAAATTCATAAATCGTATCAGGTAAATCAACCGTCGTTGTTTATTATTGACAATAGGATTGGCAAGTATATTATATTTTAGGGTTAACAGGGCTAACCGGGAAATAGGTTAAGAAATAGTTAATAAGATTAATTGGGAAACTGAAATGTATTTTACCGCGCTGAAAATTGATTTTTCCGAAGGTTTTTACCCTCTTGTATCACTTTTCTCTGGAAGTATTTGAAATATCACTATGAAACTTTTATGGCGTTTTAGTCCCCAATAGTTTTATTCAAGCCGCTAAATAAGGAAGTTGTAAAACAGTAGCATTAGATATCAATCCAATCAGTTCATTATTGTTAAATGATGCAATAAACAGCTGAAGAACCCCCGCGGGATTTGCGGACAAATTTGACCTTAAAAACAACTGTTATACAGATGTATCAACCTTACTTAGGGTTACTAATTCGCCAGGGCTATCAGCCTCAATTAAATGTATACAAATATGCAAAAGTACCGTAATTTAATATAAGGAATGGCACTACTGATTGAACAGTTGACTTCCTGCCAAAAACGTGAGGTTACAAACAGGATACTTGTGAAAAACGTTTGGGAATTGGTACACCGCGTCGCTCGTACACCCAGTGTCTTGGTTTAATGGCCAGTGTGTGGGTATGCCAATTCGGAGGACCGTGGTTCAAATTCCGGCATTGGCAAATAATTTTATTATACTGCTACAATTTTGTGGCAAAAACCCAAGAAAAATTCCCATCTCATGGGTACCGCCATCTTAAAGAGGGGGGAAAGGATTGAGGTTATATCCACGTGGTGCCATTGGCGCCACCATCTTGCAAAAGCGCTGGAAACTTCTCTTGGGCTCATGAGCGCCACCATCTTGATGACGTCATCGGTCATGTGACTAAATGTTGACCATTCAGAAGCCGGTTTTGTATTCTCCCCAGATCTACTTATTTACGTAGTTATTAATTAATTAACATAATAACGGAACACATTACGGAACATACTGCGCAGGAAAGAAAAAGCCCCTTTAGGCTGATATCTCTGCCAAACACTAACTTTGAAATTCTAGCATACCTTTAAGCTAAGATTATCCATTTTGATTCAGACAGGTTTTGTCAAATGCAACATTTATCACGATACCATTAAAAGTACTTTTCTGTATGATATTAATTGTTTTTGTTTTTAATATTTCAGATTTTAATACTTAATAAATTGTTTGGAAGCATTATATTTCTAATGTAATATTGAGACATTTCTCTATTACAAGCACGTAAAGTAACTGAAAAGAAATTCGAATTCCCTGGGGCTGATCTTGACATCGCTTCAAAACTTTCTTTGACATTGATATAAGCTGTTATTATTTCAAATATGCAATTATATAATTGAGTTAATCCATTTGCATTACATCTCCCATTACTGATACCATATCGTAACTAAATATTTATCAATACACAATAATCCTACTGTTAACATAAATATTAAGTAGATATATAATTTAATTTTAGTGGTTATTTTATTTTTCATTAATGTGAGGCAACTACTGCCAAACACTACTGTAACCTCATTTATTTTTTACGATGTTTGTAATTTTTTTATGACCACCATTTGGCTATAGTGGTTTAGGGTGTTCCCTAAATCAATATAACCTAATGGTAGTAATAACTTGTCGGAAAATTCGAGTTTTCCTCCCCAGTTTAGCAAGAAAGAGCTGCTTTAATAAGACTAATGAAACTATTTTCTAAATGTGCTCGTTAAAGGGGATAAAAAGGAAAATTGATTTTAATTTACTTCAAGGTCGTACTTTTTATGAAAAACTGAATTTACGTACATTTTAAAGGTTTAAATATCTTGAAACGAATCTTCAATTTATTTTAATAATTTGTAAAATCGATACATATACCTTAACTAAGGTATTATTTAAGTGGCAATAAATAAAAATCAATTCTGATTGGATCAAAACACTTGAATTATGATTCTGGATTATAACTATTACTGTGGTATTGGAGCCATCGTTAAGGTTTAACACGAAAATTTACACATTCCGAATGTTGTTCCGAATTAGCTTCGTTTAAACAAATCACGTTACAACTCATTCCGTTCATTTGTGTTTCAGTATACTTTTACAAATTCGACTGATAGCTATAAAGGACTAAGTTGTAGTGATCCTGTGTGTATAGTTATTTTTCATTTTGTTAAAAATACTTCACTCCATTCTTTCCTTGACTTTTAGCCACTTTAACTCTTTGTAATGTGGTGTAAAATGATCATACTGTTATTACTGTTTAGCTTTATAAATTATAAATATATATCGCACACATGAGTTCTGAGCTTCGTGTAATTTTCTATTTTGCTCATCGTTTATGTCACTATATGCTACCATTGCATAATCTATAATTGAGAATATCAATGTCGATACTAACTTTTTCCTTATATCTAATGACGTTCTAACAGATATATTCTTCAACTGATATAAACTCCTATATACTTTCATATAAACTGAATCCACCTGTCATATCCATGATAGATTGTTTGAAATTCTGAGACCAATATTCAATACATCAGTGTGTGTGTGTGTGTGTGTGTGTGTGTGTGTGTGTGTGTGTGTGTGTGTGTTTGTGTGTGTTTATGTGTTTGCATGATGTGTAAAGAATATCTGAATTGATTCTAATCTCAGATTATTCTATTTTGGCTTTATACCTACAAAGTGTGTTTGATAGTGAATTATTTATTAGGAAATAATGTCTCTCATAATAAACGATTATTTGAGGAAAATTATATGCTTAAATAGTAAACATCATGTATAATAAGATCGGCAGTAAGTACTCAGTTTCGTTGAATCAAAGATTACGTTATGTAGCAATTTTTGAATGGGTCATGGATCATTGAGTGGTTATTGTGTTACCCACCTTCAAATCGGAAGTCGCAGGATTGAATCCTGTAAGGGGTGACTCCAGAACGAGTTGCCATTTTGTCATTGGGCTATTATTAATTATGCTTATTGAAAACAGGTCGTGTCTTTGCACTATTAATTGAAAATGCTTTATAAAAACGAGTATACGTACTACTTAGTTAGTTTTGTTTGCCCCCATTCTCAAAAAATACTTCACTCCATTCTTTCCTTGACTTTTAGCCACTTTAACTCTTTGTAATGTGGTGTAAAAATGATCATACTGTTATTACTGTTTAGCTTTATAAATTATAAATATATATCGCACACATGAGTTCTGAGCTTCGTGTAATTTTCTATTTTGCTCATCGTTTATGTCACTATATGCTACCATTGCATAATCTATAATTGAGAATATCAATGTCGATACTAACTTTTTCCTTATATCTAATGACGTTCTAACAGATATATTCTTCAACTGATATAAACTCCTATATACTTTCATATAAACTGAATCCACCTGTCATATCCATGATAGATTGTTTGAAATTCTGAGACCAATATTCAATACATCAGTGTGTGTGTGTGTGTGTGTGTGTGTGTGTGTGTGTGTGTGTGTGTGTGTGTGTGTGTGTGTGTGTGTGTGTGTGTGTGTGTGTTTGTGTTTGTGTGTGTTTATGTGTTTGCATGATGTGTAAAGAATATCTGAATTGATTCTAATCTCAGATTATTCTATTTTGGCTTTATACCTACAAAGTGTGTTTGATAGTGAATTATTTATTAGGAAATAATGTCTCTCATAATAAACGATTATTTGAGGAAAATTATATGCTTAAATAGTAAACATCATGTATAATAAGATCGGCAGTAAGTACTCAGTTTCGTTGAATCAAAGATTACGTTATGTAGCAATTTTTGAATGGGTCATGGATCATTGAGTGGTTATTGTGTTACCCACCTTCAAATCGGAAGTCGCAGGATTGAATCCTGTAAGGGGTGACTCCAGAACGAGTTGCCATTTTGTCATTGGGCTATTATTAATTATGCTTATTGAAAACAGGTCGTGTCTTTGCACTATTAATTGAAAATGCTTTATAACAACGAGTATACGTACTACTTAGTTAGTTTTGTTTGCCCCCATTCTCATCCTAGGACTTTTTAGTCTAGGCCATCACCCAAAGCTGTTTTATACATTAATTCAGGTTAGACCTAGAGGGTTGCGACATTATCACTTAGCGAATAGTCATTAGTGAATGGCGGTAATTGAACTAGTGGCCTTGGAAACCAATGTCCCACGCTCTACTTATAGACCCCATACGTTAATTAGTACGTTGTTACCAACGTATACCCATCGAAACGATGAAAAATTCGGAAGGTGTAAAACACAAAAACCGTTTTCAGCCAAATTTCTATATTTAAATAAGCAATACTTTAATTTTATCAAGCAGTATAAATCATAAAATGGATGAAATGAGTTATTTATGTGACGAGAAAAGTCACTAATACAGTTAAATCCTTTAAAAAGTATCTTAAACGAAATAATTTTTGATATGGTTTTTTAATGTTTTGGGGGAAATCCCCCAAAAATATATTGTGAGGGGAAAATGTGCATTACGAGAACGCTTTCCAAATTTTCAACCCAGGGAATGTCCAAATAGCCCTTTCTCCCCAATAAATCGCGTACATTTAAGGTTGGTTTTATTGGGTAATGTATCTATGAGCCGTTTCATTGAAATGGTTCATAAATAAGGGAAACCCATTTAATCGTATTCACCATATGAATAAATTTCGGCAATGAAGATCACTTAAAAATTTCCTCTTTAAACCACTTACATTAGGTAAATTACCATTTGGTGGGGGCGCGCTGTTCTACGGGTAGAGCAAGAGACTTTGGTGCCCAAGGTACCGGGCTCAAATCCTACCAATCGTACATAGCTTTTTGCCATAAGTGATAAAGTAATATTTTCACAACCCACTAGGTTTTTCCCGAAGTAATGTCGTAACGATTTCGGGCAATGGCCTAGACAGTCATGGGTTAAGAAGAAGGACAGTAAAAAACTAACTTAATTACAATAGATTTTTGCACTTTAATAATTTTAAATATTAATTACGTGTTTAAGTGCTTTTAAATGTAATATTGAGTTTCATATATAGTATTTCCAGAAAACAAAAAAATACATCAAAACCTAAAATATTTTTAAAAACCTAATTTTGTATTCTGTAGTAGTACAAATCTATAGATATATAGTAAATGATATAATAAGTATACATTGAATTTTAAAATACAGCGCACTACATTTAGCTGCCTGAATTTTAAAAATGAATATTTCACACGCATCAATTAAGAAAATGTAATTATAAAAAGCTTAAGGTTAATAATATGTGTAAAATTTCGTTTTATAGTTGTGTTCAAATAATTAAAAAAACATAACAGATTTCCTATACTCATTTCATAGTCATTTCTAAGGTTTTATCGGAGATGTTGGCAAAAATTATTGCCCGAGCTGTTCTTTACTTTCCTCTTTCTCGTGTCTCAAATTTATCTAATATTTCGAACATGATTGTGTAGGATATGAATAATAACCCGTCATTTCTACCATGAACAGCTAGAGTTCAAGATATCTATCATACAAGATTTATGAGTTTTATACTTTCAACTTTCAATGTATTTTTGTAAATGTATGTGTCCATACTGTTAAAACTGTATGACTTAACCAGGATTTTTGTAGATTATTCTTAAATGTTTACAATAAATTAAACTGAAATCTTGGTGTTTGTTTACACGCTCACATACTTATTATTTTTATTAATACTATTCTGAAAAGGCAAAACAGAAAGGTAGGTATTTTAAGCCAAGTGATAAATGGATGTAAGATGATTGTAGTACGATCTTGTGTCTTGTTCCAAATAATAGCCCAAATGCCAATGCTATTATCAAAGGACCTATCGTTAAACGTGAGATCTGAACCATTTTTGCCTCTGAATTTCAATCTGGTATAACTATGAGGAGGCAAAAATGACTACACAAGAATAAGAATTCTTCCTAAAAAACATGATTTTGTAAAAACATCTAGGCTTAAGTATCTACCTTGAAAGTATCACGATTACAGTTGAAATACTAGGTGTCTACAAACGATGCATTAGATCATAAAACATTTTATTGAGTTTATTGTTTAACAAATACTATAATAAACTACACTATTGAAGAAAAAGTCTTAATGTTTCTTATGAACTCTTACATATGTTCAATGTGCCACTCATTACTCGAAAAACAGGTTTCTAACCGAAGCTGCAGATCAGCCCAAACGTTAGCTAGCATCTGCTGGCAGATTGAAGCAACTGAATTGGAGCTTTTGCTTTTCATGTGACTTTAAATTGGTGATGCCAACAAAGGATACTCTAGTGTATAGGCATGGAATTCCTTCAGAAATGTCTACAAAGCTCAACAGTTATCAATGATAAATTTTGGTCGTATTTTATAACACAAAATGTTTTTTTTTCAACTGTAATCATGCTAAATTTATGTAACACATGTAATACATATTTAACACTAAACAACAAAAACCTTAAAAGTGGCAAAAATTAGTGTTATAAACACAATAATTATGAAACTTAAGAACTGCTCTTTCAACACAAGTTTCTTGAATAGTGTAGGCGTACTAATTAACTATAAGCAACTAACATGATGAATCTTTTGTGGACACTCGGTGTTATATAAAGAAACCCTTATGCTTGTAGTATATTGAAATAATATTATTTTATTTCCACTACCGTACATGAATAAGTTCTAGAACTTTTACGAAGCTATCATTACTGTGTTGGATGAAGTGTAAGGGTGTGTCTGGCCATTTGAGTCAAACGGTCCTGGTTCGAAACTAAAGGCTCTCCTCTCTTGGCAGATCATGCATATCGGTTTCATTTGACTCACCTCGTTCATTATGATGACATTTAGGACTTTGTGATGTTCCGTATTAACGCTCCACTAAGATCATAAGTTTTTGGTATAAAAAATTCAAAAATTGTCTACGAAATTGCTTTAAAAATAGTAAACAATTTTGGATATACTATATGACATTGAGGCTGAGGAGGTTACTGATACATTTCTAAACCTAACTAAAGCTCATGCTTCTGCTGTAATATTTGAATCGAAAACATACTCTATACAATGGCGTCAATGTTTCGTGAAAGATTTTATACATATTCGCGTTTCACTTTCATAGTGAAACAACAGTTAGAAGTTGAGGATCGCTAGCCAATAAATAAAGTTTCCAAGCAATATCAAAGTCTGGCCCTGAGGCTCTCTTGAGCATCCTGAGTTCTTTTACGTGTTCTGAATAGGCAATGAAAAGCGATTCTTCGTAAAATGGGCGGACACTTTTTATTGATTTATTTTTTTAACTTACAGTACATCAAATGTCACTTGCATGACTATAAAAAATAACAAATTTCTCTTTTTTATATGTATAGAACAAAGTATAAAATGGTCTAACTTATTACAAACAAACATACCTACTATACTTTTATTTTATATTAATTGTTGTAACATTTTCTTTGATTAACTTAGTCTAGGTTAAGGAGATGACGTAATAAAAAAATAAACATTAACCACTCACAACATATAACAATAAAACAGAAAGAACATTATTTGTTTTTTTGTTGCAGGAAATCATTAAAACTATGATTGAATTAAAATTGAACTTAATCATTAAAATGTTTTAACCTTATAATGATAAATATTGCAAGATTAAGCGGAAAAACGCCAAAAATTAAAAATTCATACAAACTTAACATTATAAGTAACAAACTTGATAATTATTATAGTCTCTAATGGGTCATTTGGCTGCTATGGAGATTCCTTGGTAGCCATGTCTCGTATAAGGGATGAAGGGTGAGTAACAACCCCTAGTTGGGATCTGGATTGTATTGAAAATTGACCTCCTCCCCTATCGTGAGTTGAATTTCTAGTGTCTAATTTTTACCAAAACAACCAAACGATTCGGTAAATTATGAGTTGGAAGGGATTAATGTTGCGTGTGCTACATAAAGTTTAGATATTCTTTACAATTTAAACCCTAGAGGCTCAAGATTTCTTAGGTACATAATGTAACCTAGTCAAATAATTGATTTATCTAAAGCTGTTTGATTTGTATCCACTTAATTTCGACTCAATTAGTACTTTTTCAATATAAATCAAGCAACATATAATATTTGGGTAAGGTGTATATGTTTTTTATTTTTAATGTGATTAATTTAATGGATTCAATATTGAAACCTATTCTATATTATACTTTTTGTATCATTTCCATACAAAAGTAACTTAAAAAAATAATTTTAGACAAGTAGTAAAAGTATTTAAAACAGTGTCATACAGGTTATTCCTGAGATCGTTACCAACCTTTCATAATGAAATGAAATTTAGTATGTTGATTTATCGCTCAAAGACCTGATTACAAGATTTTTTCAATTATCATATTTATACACCTTATAGAGTCTGATATGAAATCTGGCACACACGTTGCATCTGTCTTAATTACCTTGAGGGTGGAAATGTACAAATTTTATATATTAAGGGGACCAACGGCGTCGAATATTCGATTTTTGTTTGTACATCATTAAATAACCGGGGATTTCCCCTTTACAGCGATATGAAACACTTATAGTTTTTCAGACTCTTTCACTGAAAAGTAAAATGAAATAAACAATGATGCACGGTCGTAAGACGCCTTATCCAGGCCCACGTCAAAGTGCTCGCATATTCCGCCCGCGCAATTTCTGAAAGTTATGATTGGTTTAACTTTAGGTACACTTGTCTCAGGAACTATTAAACCTACAATAATGTAATTTTCTACACATATTGTAATATACAGTACGTAGATACAGACCCGAGGGATTTTTCTAAGATTCAACTTTTAAAAATACATATCTTTATAATAAAAAAATAACACAATTTTGTAATACAAATATAAAAGCTCATATTTTTTGTTCACGCATAGTTCTTCCTAATGAAGGACGTAATAAAGGTTGTAGCCACCATCATGGTACTTTGGTATTAGCCAAGTATTACTTGGTCGCCGACATACAGCGCTCTACGGAGCTAGGTTAGGTTATGTATGGATAGTACCAAATTTTATGTTCGAGATCAAAATATCCAAAGTAACAAAAAACGGTGCCATCCGGCTAATACTGAAGTACCAACGTCAGCGTAGAGCACATACGTATTAAAATAGCTATGAAAAATGTACGTGAATTCAAAATACCTAATTTATTGAATTCTCTACCTAAACATTTAAAGAATTTGCAAACTAAAAGTTAAGTAAATTCGAAAATTAAATTATTTTTTGTACAAAATACATGAACAGAATTAGTATAGCAACTACTGTAATATAACAAGTGAAAAATTAATTAATAAAGCTATAGATTATTAATCTGTTAAGTACTGACTAATACGAGTTGGTTAGTTTTTAGTTTGTTGAGTTCGTGGTTAGTAAGTGTTAGGTAAGCCAGTTGGGTGGATTAACAACAAAGATAACAACAATTGAAAGTGACATAATTAAAAAGTAAATAGCATAATTTACCTTCTATTTTTGTTTTAAAAATTAAGTACAGTTTTGTTTTTATATATGCTGCAGTAGGTATACAAGGTCATCAGTAAGGTATATTTATACTTAAAACTAGTGTAATATGCATGCAATAGTTTAAATCCCCTCTCAAATAGCTTTTAGCCAGAGTGGAGAAATAAGCACTGATTATATAAACATATTGTGCATGCGAGAAATAAATTGAATTTCAATTATCATCTTCAAAATGGCGGCTGTCCAAAAATTTAAAACTTAAATATCTCAAAAAACCACTAAGTATAAAAACCAACAGTAATTACTGTTTATTTCAAAATTTTAACGACACAAAATTTGTCAGTGTACCGCTTTTGAATCATGATTGTTTTAAAGTATCCAGTTTTCACATGTGTAAATGGTTTATTTTGTAGTTTTTGGATAGAAAAATGCATTTTTTTGGTCCTTTGCAGCAGTGAATGTTTTGGCACTTCAATATTGTCTGTTGGGGAAATAGTCACCATACAATTTTCTCACTCTATTTGCGTTTCCAAATGCAGCTCTATAAGAAGACATCAATATGGGCCATTTACCTACACTATAGTAGGTATTAAAAAAGATAATTATTAATAAGCGGCACACTGATAAACTATAATTAACACAGAAAAGGGAAACAATGTAGCAGGAAACAATCATATTTTAATAATCTAATGTTCAGTCCGCTGTTTAATGGCAATGATTTGAAACAGCTGATCGAAGTGGTTCACAAACAGCGATTTGACAAGATAACAGTTTATATTGACAAGAAAAATACTTTTCTCCGTTATTTATGAACCGATTTACTAAAATTTGGTGTAGTTAAAATCATAATTAAATACTAAAAAAGGTAATCACGTTTTATCATTAGTAATTGAGATATTTACGTTTTATATTTCTAGACAGCCACCATTTTTAAAATGATAATTGAAAAAATGTTTGTACTTACATCCCTGTGGGAAATAGGTTAGATCATGGATATGTCTAAAGGGAATATTTTAAGTTTATCTAAACAGCTGTTCTAATTCTTTTATATTTAATATTCAATACAATAGTTCAAGTAGTTTCTATGGAAACCTGTTACATAATTTCCATCTTAAAAATCACCAACACCCCCCCAGAGCTAAGACATATCCATGTCAAAAAGCTTTTTCTGTAATTACGTGTTTGAGTGATAAAGCTAAATAACAAATATATTCCATCATAGATGTCCATTATTGGATTAAAATTGTCTATGTGAAATATTCAAAATGGTGGTATGCGGGTAAATTTTGAGTTTTCGAAATATTTTTATATGATATTTCGGCTTGTCTATTATCTATAAGGGTCGGTAGAGAGTTCAGGGACACTCTGTGTAGAAGGTTTTATTTTGAAGTGCGAGGTATAAATTAAGATGTAGGTCATGTAGACTATAATAATTAGGGAGCTATTAAATGCAGTAACCTAAAAAGTATGTTACTTAAATATTTTATGATTTTAAGCCTATAAATCCTGCTTTATATTCATACGTACTACGCTCATGAGTTAACCGCTTCAGACAGAACAATGCAATAACTGTCAACAGAGCCTCGGGTGTGTCTTTGGTTTAGGCTTATCCCAACAATTTCTCTCGCATTATAAAAAATGCTCTGCAATAATTTTATTCTGACTTTGTTTTATTTTTAAACGGACATTTAAAATCTAAAATTTTAAATCCGTTTGTAGTAGTATTTGTGTTTCTCTTTTTAACACACATTGCAGTTGAACTTATCTAAACTAGCTTTTCTACACGTAATAATATAATATTTCCCACTTCGTTATCTAAGACTTCTACTTACAATATTTTACCACAAAGCCTGATAATTCTGAAGGTTGCTTCTATGATTTATACGCCACAAAAGATGCAACTGAGTATTGAATTCTCAAGTAATGCTGTTATAAAACGTTTTAGGCCAATGCATTCAAAGTAACCTTAACTTCTAACACGTAAATACAGTTTGTAAAACATGTAAGAAAAAACCTTTTTGAGGGAGAAAGAGTGAGATTATTTGACCTTATACTTATTGTAACGCGTCTAGTGTTATTTTTCATCCTAAGAACCAAGGAAAATTGTATCAAATTGTATGTAAAATTTATTTAAAAAACATTAAGAGGTTTATAATAAATGTTTATTTTAACTTATTGTTTAGCGAGAGAAACAAATAAACAGAACCACGTGCAACTCATGCTGCAAATGGAGAAGGTTAGGTTAGCTTAGATTGGTAAGCATTTATTTTCATTTTGATTTATACCAGTAAAACAAAGGTTTATTGATTAATAATTTTAGTATCATCAAAATGTTTGCAGTCGTTGATAGTATATTGTAACGATTTTATAAAAAGTGTTTGTTTTATTACGTCTCTAATGAAACATTTGTAAAATGAAAACATATCAAGTAAGGGAAGTGTATTATGTAAATTGAAACTATGCGTGAATAATAAATATTTGCAAGTGAATTGCTCATTACAAAATTCGCAATTTCCTTCTAATTAAAAACAATTCTCCATCTGGCGTTGGAGAAATTCTCTTAAGCAATTTACGTGTTTAATTCTTAGCTTAGACTGGTGATTAACACCAACATATATAAATTGTGTCGTGTTTCAGTAAATTTGAATTCATATAAATTCATCCACATATGTTGGCATGAAACTCATCCACAAAGCCGACGTTGGGCGCAATGCAGGCCATTGTAACGTCCCTCGAGTATTGTACACTCAACGCTCGCTTTCGATGCTCTTGTTCATTTTCTGTTTTACAACAAAAGTAATGAAATTATTTGGTGTTCAAGTTTATTCCACTTTTATTTTTTCGGATTTTTACTGCTCACATCATCTCTCAACTGTCAGTTCATATGCATTCCTATCATCTCATTCTCCAGCTTGTAGTCTCCTTTATTTTGAGACGATAAAGTTATTTAAGGTGTGTTTACATTCGAGCTATTGACCACTGCAAGTAGAGGTACGTTTACAATACTACGAGCTTGCATTCGAGCTCGAATTGATGGATACGCACCTTAGTTCCCTTTTTCTGTTTCATGATGGAATCATTTGTAAACCCACTTTGTGGGTCGGCCTTCCCAAATTATATTGATATGGCTAACCATTTAAACTGCTTCTTTGATGCATTCTTCTATCCTCCCATAATCCTCCTATTATCTTAGTTTCTTACACGGTCCAACATTGCCTTCTTTCAACTCCTCCTAATATCATAGATCTTTTCGTCGTTACTAACAAACTCATCCGGTCCACCAAATAGTTAAAGCCCTTGGTTTCTTCTTTTCAGGTTCTTTCTTCAACTTCCACATTTCTGCAATTTATCTATTCAATTATCGCTAAATACTTAAATTATCATTACTACTTAAATATGGTCTTTACACATATTCAATTTTTTAATTTACACTGATTGTCCAACTCGTATCCTTCTAGTTTCTGACGATAAAGTACAAAATCATCTTGATCCTTGAGGCTTACTTTCAGAAAGAATGATTATATCTCTAAAATACAATCCTCTACAATAGTTAACTCTATAATACTTTTTTAGAATAAATATTTTAAGAAACAGTGGAATTAGAATAATATGCATAAGTACATTTCTGGGAACCGTAACTTTACTTTATGAAAGAACTGGCAATACAAACATTAATAGAAATTGTAGTAAAAACATTATTTTGACTATGTTTCTAATACTCAAAGTGACTCACGAATCCATTAGTCTTACTTTACCCTATAGGTTCATAATTTGTTCTGACACTTATTCAATTTAAAATAGTTTTTAGACTATTTACGTTGTTAATACCTTTTCAAATTCCGACGAAACGTAGGAGAACTTAATTTTAAAATCAAGCAAAATTTTTCAAAAGCCTAATAATATAGTTTATTAAAAATACCAAAAACCCTGTAAAATTCGATATTAGTTGATTGGTAAAGTTAGTGGGAAACTAAGAAGCGAGTATGAATATATTTAAATGTCTTCCTAAATAACGCATTGTTATAAAATAGAAAGTAAAAATTAGGGTTAGCTAAATATAATACAGTGATTTAATACATATGTATTAGGTATTTAATAAATATTAAAATACGAGTTTCATATTTGATATACAGATAGATGAGTGAAGTAAATAGATATGACTCTGTTTAACCAGGAATAATTTCAGTCTGGAACAGTGCCTTACCCATTTTATGCTTATAGGTTTTTTTGATCGTGACCCCATAAGAAGTGTGTCACACTGAAAGTTACACCTCCTTTCGTCATTCCACCCTTCAATAATTATAAGCAATATGTCCAGCAATACCTAAGTTAAGTTTGTTACTAAGATTTGTTTTAACTACAATATGAGAATGTATATGATAGCTTTATTACTTACAACCATAATAAAGTATTCATATACATGTATTAAAAAAAGCGGGGTAACTATAAAATATGAAAAGGCAATATCATAAAGCTGTGAAGTGGAATTGTACCATTGAAAATTTAAAATAACAACTAAAGAGTTGTTTAGTATTATCGATTATTTTAAAAATAAATCTATAATGATTAAAGGGAGGTACAATTTTAATTACAAACGGTATAAAGAATGTAATTATTGCTGATTTAATTAGATTATTAAATAATGTTGTTTACTGCTGTGAGTATTTAAAGTGAAGTGAAATAGGAATCATTTGAAGTACTTTAATCGGTGATTACTACTTCAGGAATAATGGGATTTCTGTTCGGTGGCACTTATCCAAGCATAATTCGTCAAAATTAAAACTATTTATCTTTTCAAACAAAATAATAGTTTTATTAATAAAAGTTTTAACCATTTATGCTCGATTTACACACGATTACAATTGTTTAGACTATATTCATGTTCCATTGAAGTATCAATTATTTAGGTACCTAGATTGTCCACTCACCATCCCTGAGTGACGGAAGGAAGGGGGTGAATTTTTACCAAGGTACAATAATTCATAGGGGTGTACCAACCTAAACCTTTTTGGCAAAGAAAAGTCTCATCCACCCAGACTGCTATGAGGAATACATTCTCGAGTATTTTTTTTCGTGACGAATATGTACGTAAATAAATTTGTACCTAATGGGGTAAATGAGCTTAAGAAACCACGCAGTAAATCGTGGTTACAGTAAACAGTTGGTAAGTTATTAAATAATATATCTATTACAATGTACTGAACCCTCTAGTTTTACCTACTACCTGTTGCATCGTCTATTGCATACATTTGCATTCATATCAACGGATAAATAAATAATATATATTTTTTAGGGGTGGGGTTCAAAGGAGGGATTGAGAAAAGAGATGGAGAACCAACAGAAAGGATCACAATATATTTAACTGGGAGACATGCCAAAGAACTAAAAATAAACGGAGGAGTAAAAACAGTTATATTACATTAGATAGTGGTGATAATTGTGAAGATATCTTGCGGTGGATTATTGCGCAGACGGATGAGAATACGAGGTATGAACTTTCTCCAAGAGGGTGTAGAGGGTATTCTCCGGAGCCGTAAAATACTGAAAAAGCGGAATGTCTTAAACTAAATAATTATTATGACACACTTTTATTTTAAAGTCCCCAGTTAAATTATTAGCAATCTCTGACATTCTACACAAAGGGGGAAAATAAAAAATCTTGAAATACTACATGATAAATATAAATCGGTTTAATTTAATATGAAAATAAAAGATTTAGTACAGTAATTAATATGGAGTAGAATAAGGAGTACATGTTGACTCTTTTAAAATTACAACAAGAGTGAACTGTAAAATTCAGATAAAGACAGATCAATTTTTATTTGGGTCAACCTGTAACAATAATTTAAACACTTTATTTTAAAACCAAACAATATTACGTATATTTCAGCAGCATAATTAGTCAAAATTTTCATCTTCAATTATTTGTATCTTAGAAACCAACAAATCCAAACAGGTTTATTGAATCAGTAGTCAAAACGTAACAGAGTAAACATGAGTTGCGTGTGCTGAAGACTTGACTTACCATCTCTAACGAACTAAGGTGGATTTAATAAACCATAACCTAGCTAGTGTCGTTGTATTCACTTATTTCAAAGATATTTTTAAATATATTTACTTAAATTGATATTGTAATAGTTTATTTCATCCCTAGGACAAAAACGGGCGTTTTTGTTAAATGTGTGAGTATATATAAAAATTAATCGTCATATTGCAAATAAAACGAAACAAACTCGTAAAGTATAAACTATTACCTGATTTAGTATCAATAGCTGTCGACCATTTGTTTTGCTCTAGACTAATCAGCTCTTATGTTATATATTGTTATCGATAGTTTGATCTCAACCATTCGATAGTTTGATTAAATAGTGGATTACCAGTTTCACAACTACACAAAAAATGTATAGTGAATCTGTTATCGATACTTTGATACAGTCACTTTACGATTATTTACAATCGAATGCTGACCTCGAATCAAAAAATATCATTAACAATGATATTTGTGACCAAGGACTAAAAAAATCATCAAAATCCTAGGTTTAGTCTTAAGAAGAAAAATAACATTTTTTGCTCCTCAATACATGTTTCTAGAACAGCTGTTTTGTAGAAGTATGACAAAAACTTTGTTATTTTATGGTTGTATAAATTACAGGTGTTGTACAGGGAGTAAGGTAAAATTAAATTAAATTATCTGTACACATTGTTCATTTAGTTAGTGAAGTATATCCAGTAGTGCGTCAGCTTGTAGCAACTAATTTTCCACTTCGAATCCTTTCCATAAATGTTGCCGTTGAAAATATTTTCTAGCGTAAATCTTATTGTAATAACTAAATAGTTTCACTAGAGGAGTAGCTGAGTGGTTATAGTGGTATAGTGGCCATATTAAAACTGACGATCGCCAGATCAAATCCCACAATGATCGGATCCGGAGCCTGTTGCTATTGCGTCATTAGGCTATTAAGTAAAGATGCTACTCAATAATGGGTCAACGTGAGGTAGTATAAACCAGAGTTTGGACAGTTTCCCATCGAATGTTAAAAAATACCGAAAGCCATAAAAACACAAAACTTTAATTTAAACTTGTCTTTTTCTATTTCCAACTATATAATTTCACTAATTAATCAAACCAAATGACAAATAATGTACTAACCATTATTTTAGTAATATTTTGGGATTTTTGGTCGTTTCCTAATCAACAAATGAGTTGTTAGCATACGATAACCTTACAAAAGCAATATTTAAGGTTAAGATTTAAAACTTTTTACAATAAATATTAGTAATAATTAATTTCCCCTGAATAGAACTATTGTAAATAATCATAAAAAACACACATAGAGGAGAATACTGAAATGCATATGTAGCAAAACAAAAAAAGTTTAAAGGGCAGATGTGCAATGTTTTAACCATATAGCTGGGTTGAGATAATGTTGCAGTGTTGACAGGGAAGAGATGGGATAGTGAATAATGCAGGTTTTTCTGCAGTGAGCATTGCAGTACAGGGAATTTTATAAATATATAATTGACAGTGGAAAAAATTACATTCCAAATGTTAAAAAAATATTTTAATCAAAATACTAAGGAAAAGAAACTAATAAATTTCTATTCAGATGTTAATAGATAGATCATTCCTTTGCATCTGTCATAACAAATATTTGCTTCGTCAATGATGCGAACTCGGATTAATCTAATAGATTAGGATTAATCTAATCAATTAATAATCAGAGCAATGGTCATGGGAAATCGGGAGAAAAGTGCGTTAAGATTTTTCTGACGATTTTAATTGTTTTGATTGTCTAACGAAAGTGATAGATAGTTGGCAATGGAATTCAACACAACATATTCCTACTATTATTCTTAATAAGACTCATTAGGACAATTTACTTAATATGTAACAATAATCCGTTGACAAATTATATGTTAAAAATTTTTGAGTTTCGATACTGACTGAACTATAGTAATTCCCTAGTAGGGAAATTCGCTAAAATTACGTTAAAACATGAAGCAATTGGTGAATATAATAAAATAGTGGTATAACTAATTTTCTAAATTTGAAGCTGTTAACCCAATCTAAACACGTTGTGGCTTATGAAAATAATGATTTATTCCTTCAATGAATACACATAAAACAAATGTAAAAAAAGACTTAGGAATTATTACTGACCTATTGCCAGTATTTGGTCAGTAATGTTCTTATCAACTTGATAGTAGAAACTAAAAACAGTCTAGAGTTCGGACGGCACCACTTCACTGGTCACTGATAAGGCGTTGTGCTCCGCAGCGTCTGCACGTCATGATACTGATCAGGTATGAGTCACTTACACAGGACACTAGCAACTAGGAATGACCCAGAAAAAAAAGAAAAAAAACATAAATTTTATCTCCATCAGAAACCTTTAGGACTGCAACTTTTACATTATGAGTATTTAAACATGTACTTCATTAAAAAATTTAAGTCTGTGAGTTCAAAAAGCCAATTGTTTAATTTACTGTTGCATAATTTTAAACCGTTTAATGATTTTATGTGACTTGGAACGACATTAAAATATTTTGGTCCTGAGTATATAAATTAATTTCTAAAAACAATTTTTTTTACTTTGGGGATTCTGTAAATTTGACCATGTACATTTCTGGTTAGGTAAAATAATTCATTAGTCCCTCCATTTACACTTCTAATATAAAATAATTTTCAAACTTTAAAAACATACAGATGTTGAATGGGCAAAACGTTTAAGTGAACAAATAAAGGATAAGAGCTTTCTCTGGCATTTCTTTTTTGAATCAAGCGAATGTAATGATATTGGGTAACTCTAAGTTTTCAGTTAGATATTTATAAGTTCCACCCCATGCAGTTTGAAGGCATTGTAAATATCTTTTTTAAAATTGAAAACATACAATTTTAGAATTTGACTGCACTAAAAACGTGAATTTAAAACACTTTAACATGGCCGTTGGCAAATTGGCTTACGATTTCCAGGAAACACCCACATTCCTTTGAACCCAGTTCGGTTACAACGCACTTTGATCTCTGGCTTTGACATAGCCTCCTGTGTTGTCGCCATTTCCTTCCTTTAAAGGAGCTTTTATTTATCAGTAAAACACAAATAAGTATTGGAAATACTTAGTTACAAATGGAAAAATATGTACCCAAGTAAAAATTGATTCTACATTATTTAGTAAAACTATAGAATATATTTTTTTTATTTCACTGACTGGAAAAATTATTTGAAAACTTATTTTCTCACTGAGGTACATTAGTTTTCAACAAGAGAAGTAGTTTATGTGAAATTTAATTATATATGTGATAATCCTATTAAGAAATATTACATTTTTACTCCCGCGGTCCCACGAAGGTCACCTTATTATCTTGACAATCAAATTTAGTTTACGCACTTTTATCTATGGTTAAACATATTTGGTTTAGTATTTTGAAAATTAATACTTTAAGAGAACTAAATGAAGAAATTAAGTTTTTTGAAAAGCGTAGTCTTAAAATATACAGTTAAAGGTATTGTAAACTATTAAAAATAAAAACTTTTTTTACTTACAGGAAACAGCTTGATATGATTTAAGTTGTATCCATAGTAGCTAATTCCTGGTACGTTCGTAGTATACTGACTACACCCGTACATTGTATTGTATATTCTGAAATTAAAGTGCTCTAGGGGGTCAAGGTGATATTAATAAAATCAAACTTTCATAGGCGAAATTTGATACATTTTTATTTTGATGAATTTGATTGTAATTGCAATGGAAAGACTTTTCATTCTTTGTATTAAAAAAAACAAACATATCTATCAAAACATCTATTAAAATATTTATTCTGGTCTTTAATTAATTGTTATTATACTTTCAGTGCTCTTAGGTTCATTATTGCCAGCACAAAATTAATAGTTTTACAATTTAAAAACGTATAATAGTATTAAAAAGTGTTTGTATTTACTTCCCTATGGGATACAGCTTAGATCATTGATATGTCTAAAGGGAATATTTTCATATCATCTAAACAGCTGTTCACACACCCCTCTCTCCCTAGAGCTAAGACATATCCATGTCTAAAAAAGTTAAAATAAGTAAAATATTAAAAATTAATGTTAAAGTATAAACGATTAAGGTTGTTATAACAATAGGAATATTATAATAGGGTTTAAATTTAATTTAATTTGACCACCATTCTGGGATGATGAATATCTTTAAAATTACTTTAAGCTAAAAAAGCTACATGCTTCATGACTAATTTTCTATGTATAGCTGAAATACCTTTGTGCTAGTTATAGAACAGGATCAAAATTAAGTTTTATAGCGTAATAAACACAAGTATAAATATCTCTATTCACCATAATGTCGTGGTAGACACGTCTCCTCCCTTGCCCAGCTCTAATCCACAATACGACAAGCTAATACTTAATGCAACCAAACTAGCACATTAAAATGATCTTGTCTTTCACCTAGACTATTAAGTTAGTTTTAATATTTCTTGTACTTTACCCGACGTAGTTAGCACCAAGCAAATATTGTGTTTAAAGTAACGACCAACGCTGTAAAATAACTTCGGATTGTTTTTGGTGGTGAATATTGTAAAGAGACACAGCCATTTGGCGACTCTCCATGTACAACCCACATGCACTGTGTCACCGATGGCCTACAACCGACACCAGCTTGTTTGCATACGTGCTAAAATATGTATAAATGGAATAATGGAATAATAAATGGAACTGAATTTTAAAGATACAAAATTGGATTAGAATGGCACAAATACAAAACATATCTTAAATCCGATTTTGTTTTTGTTTTTTATATTATTAAAATTATTGAAGAATATCATGATAGGTGGAAAAGAGACTTTAGATAGAGATAATATAAATATAACATTAAATGATAACAAAAATTTTATTTCCAAAAATATTTTAACTAAAAAATAAAAAAATAGTACCGTTGTGATGAGAAATTATTATATTTTTATTTGAATAAATCAAAATAATATTTGGAATTTCAAAGGTAAACTTAGAAAATCATCTGTATGAAATATGTTTTACCAACATGAAACCTTGCGTAACGTCGTGAAAGACATCACGAAAGTACTGTAATGAGATACATAAAATAAAATTATAGTTTTGTCTGTTCATTATTTGAAAATATGATATTTTAAAATATTTTTATGGTTTTCCTTAACAAAACTAAATTGATCTAATGTCAGTTTATGCGTCTTTCTGTAATATTAAAGAGGAAATATATATATTCGTCCTTTCCATAGAAACAAGAGCACAAACTTGCCTTTCATTAAGCTTTTTTATTATTTTGTATTCCATAAGAAAAGGTTTCACTTAGGTTTTGACCGGGTCATGGTAACAATCTTTTTGCAATCCATTTTACGCTATTTTAAACACATATTTTTATTTTACTGAATATATTATCTTTTAAAGTTAATAAAACAATGTATATTCGATAAAAAATTGAAACAATATTTGCTTACAATGACCATAAATGTATTTCTAAATTATATACACAATTTTATTTTACTAATAATAATGAAATATTTTAAAATATATACATAAATATCATACTAAAGACTTTAGATTAGTTATTATTGTTATATAATAACTAAGTTAAGTTAATATTTCGTCCAAATAGTAAAATATTTCGCTTCTTAAAACTGAGTCATACAATTTGTACAACGGATGATCGTACTAATAATTGTAATATAAAAGTTTATAAAAGATTTTCTCATAAACAGTAAAAGAACATTACACAATTAGAGTTTGTGAATATTTCTCGGAAACTTGCAAAGATACTTAAAGAACGTGTGAAAGCACTTAAACTCTAATTGTTCTCAACATAAACATAGCTTCTAGTTGTACAACAGCTTTTACAATAATAGGTTTTGCTAATGGGTTCTCATTATTGTTATTATTATTAGTTTTGAGCCAATTATCTACATTGTTTAAAGGTTTGGTTTTTATTATTACAAAATTTTAACCAAACATCGAAATTGTTTAGTTATAATAAAAAAATTTGAAAATTTATATACAGTAAGTTTCCAATTCGTTTTGTTTAACATATTTCTAATGTATGAATAAGGTAAATAGTATTTTACAAACTACAGTATTTTTGTTTATGAATTATTTATCAATATATAAATATTAGTTTTAAAATTTTTGTAAATTTTATATTAAGGTGATTCTCAAAAAAATGATATACAATTATATTTAACTAATTCTTGTATCATATTTTTCGATATAACAAATAATTAAAAAATTATATAAAAGATATTGTTAAGATAATGCATTTAAATTTTGCTCTTTTATTAGATATGTTAAAAAATACGCTAATGTTTGTTTAATAAATCTTACTCTCATAGTAGCCAGAACTCAGTAAAATTTCCAACTATTAGCCAATTTAAACAAACTCAAAAATATTTAAATTAAAATATTTTATATTTATTATAATAAGCATAACATAGGAAAACATATGAGAGTTTCCACACGAGGAACTAAATAAATTAGATTTTAACCCATAGGAATTTTATTGGAGCTCATAGATAAAACGTATTGTGTTTACCAGATTCTGTATCTCAGTTACCTCTTGACATAGAGGGAAAATCCGAAATATTAAATTGTTTTCAGCAGTGTAAAATTTTCTTTTATAATGTCACGAAAAGCCTCCGAGTCTCTTATTTTGGGATACAACATACTCAAATGTTCTTGGGGTAGACCATTTCAGCTGGATTTCGGATTTGGTTAAATAATTAAACAGTTCTACGTCTGTACCAAATTTTAAGATTCGAGTTTTCTTTGCCAGTTTTGGTGTTTTTGTAGTAAACCTAAATGTAATTCATTTTAATCTCCCCCAAAATCTTTCCTGGAAGTTTTTAAAGAAGGAAGTAATCTATGTATTACCTTAAATGATATACAAAACAAATTCTTATGTAACTATCACAATCGTTTTGTGGGACATTGTAGGATTTGTAGTTTAAATGTACAAAATTTGCACGACGCTCTTTAATTAATATTACATTTTTGTACTGCCATATTAATCACCTAATTACTTTCGTTAGTTTAGAAGGTTCAAGTTTTTTTTAGAAATTCAAAAGAAATTTTATTCAGTTTTTGTGACAGTAATTACCTGATTTTTTCCGTCTAATAAACTGAAGTAAAGTAGATGGCAACAAGAAGAATATATAAGAGAGCAGACTGCATTACTGGAGGACGCTGGATTAGTGACGCTCCGCGGGTCAAAGTGCGTAACTTGTCATGGTCGCTGGCTTATCCACAACAATTACCGTCAAAGCGAAATGTCTACTTAATTTTTCTTCTATGTTGTGTGTTTTATTCAAGAATAAGACTTTTATAAATTAACAAGAATTTCTGGTACAATTTGTACTCACTTCGACTTTGGAATATAGAAAAAATACTTTTGAAACGTTGTGGAAAATCTTACACTATACGTACTAAATTTCAAACACTTAGAACTGTAGTATAGTTAATGACAGAAAAATAAATAGACGTTATTTGTTATAACTCAGTTATTTATTCTTATATAGAATTTTGTTATGTCTCTATTGAATATCTATAATAATAGCATATAATATTGATTGAATTAAACTTTAAAATTGATTTATTCTTATTTTTTTGTATTTTGTATGTTACCCTTAAATATTAAAGTAAAATTTATGTATCCCCTATCATTAAAGTTCCTCAATCCTAAACACAAATATGTTGTATCAGTGGACTGACACAATACTTTGTTCCTTAAATAAAAGTTAAAACTACAAAATTTAATAAAAGTACATAATGCTTTGTTGTTTATTTTAATATCACTCATAGATTCAATATTTAAAAAAAACATTCAATTTCAACATGTTCAAACATTTAAGTTAACAGCAAGAGAGACCAAGTCAAATTAATTGCTAGAATTTTTTGCGGACGTGACCCCCCACCAAACAGATGACACTTTTTAGTGGGGTTTTTTGGGTGATGTGACTCTACACTGCATACCAAGTTTCATAGAGAACGGTTAAGAAATAAGAAAAAATGTTTTTGCATTATTCTCCATAAGAATAATATTGGGTACCCTCAGACAACGTACTGCGTCAACCATGCATAGTAAATTGAACATTTACCTAGATATATTATGATTATTCTAGCTGGTTTTGATGATGATAATCAAATTGTTTTATAAAATTATTTTTAAGCCCGAAAATAAAAAAGGATTTTTTTATTTAGAAGCCAATAACGTCAAACCCCAATTTTTTGAAATGCGGCTGGTGTCATTTTGGTTAACTCATAAATGAATAAGAATCATACAATATTAATAAAATATTTTCAGCCATTTTTGCACATCCCCAGATACGCACAACCAAACAGAAATTGCTCTAAAAACTACTTTTTCTAATTAGTGACCCACCAAAAATTATTTATCGACCAAAAACTCAAATTTGAAAATTCTGACGCAAATAATACTGTCTCCTTATACTATCATATAGGGAGAGCAAGTGAAAAATATTGTAAATTACCTCACTACGGCATTCTATAGGTTCTGTTACTACATGTGTAAATACTATATGAGATGTATGGTAAGATACCAGCGAGAAAGCTTAAAGATGTGACAGTAAGGCAAGGTGGCTCAACCAATCCACGTTTGAGTTTTCTCAGATTTGTAAATTGAACATTTACCTAGATATATTATGATTATTCTAGCTGGTTTTGATGATGATAATCAAATTGTTTTATAAAATTATTTTTAAGCCCGAAAATAAAAAAGGATTTTTTTATTTAGAAGCCAATAACGTCAAACCCCAATTTTTTGAAATGCGGGTGGTGTCATTTTGGTTAACTCATAAATGAGTAAAAATCATACAATATTAATAAAATTGTTTCAGCCATTTTTGCACATCCCCAGATACGCACAACCAAACAGAAATTGCTCTAAAAACTACTTTTTCTAATTAGTGACCCACCAAAAATTATTTATCGACCAAAAACTCAAATTTGAAAATTCTGACGCAAATAATACTGTCTCCTTATACTATCATATAGGGAGAGCAAGTGAAAAATATTGTAAATTACCTCACTACGGCATTCTATAGGTTCTGTTACTACATGTGTAAATACTATATGAGATGTATGGTAAGATACCAGCGAGAGAGTTTAAAGATGTGACAGTAAGGCAAGGTGGCTCAACCAATCCACGTTTGAGTTTCTCAGATTATTTGTAAATACAACCTAAAATGCAATCCCACCTTCATGTCGGTGAAATCTCAGTAATGTGAAACTTTTATGCAAACCCATGAGAGTTGAGTTATTAATACCCCAAAAATTAGGTGCTTAATGTAATGGATTTTTATCAATAGAATAAATAAAAAAGAAAAAACAATTTTATCTAAATTATTGATTATGTAAATTATTTTAACCAAATTCTTGCCTCTATGTATCATAATCAACCTGAAAATTATATTTTATAATGAAGTAATATAGTAAATTTCAAATTCTATTTAGCAAATTCTTAAAAGTAAAAAAAATAATTAGGCATATAAATATATAAATTAATTTTAGTCTAACTGTAGCTTTAAAAAAGGTGTTTTTATTACATCTTAAAATAGTTCAAGAAAATGTGGCAATAAAGAAGATGTTTGAGCAAAGCATATATCTATTTAAAGAGTCTTATATAAACGTTATTTAAATCATAGTGTAAAAATAAAGTTTTAAATTGTCTGCTTACAAACTAGTACACATATCAAATATCTGGAACGTATTTTAGTAAATATTGCAAACTAGCATAAGTTTTTGTAGTGAAAATAAGGGCTGTATACGTTTCAAACGTATAAATTATGCGTTATCGCTGAGAAGCATTTTTCTTACACAAAAGGTCAAGGTTTAGACGTTATATGAGGCTGCTAAGCTTTCAATATTCGATGCACGTAAGCTAGTAACTCTGGCCAATGGACCAGAAACTATTCCTGAACGTGGCGATGTGAAGTAATTTACTAGCTAATGACATAAAATGTAATATATAATCCATAATAGCATTGTAATAAAAAAACTCTAACAATAGGGGTTCAAGATAGTTTAAAATACTATCAAAATGTAAAGTATATCTGATCTTTTGATTTGTTTGTCAACCTTGACCCTTACGTAAGGCACATATATTTTTTTGTAATATATACTCACACAATCGGTAATTTTCCAAATTATTACTTTATTCTAAGTTCACAATATAGATCACTATTCTTTTCCAATACGTTGTTTAAATGTGGATAATTTATTAATAATTGTTCTGGCTTAAATGCGTTTGATTTGATAAATATTGAGATATTACTCTAATATAAATCTTATTTTATATAATGTACGGTTATAGTTATGCTCTCAAATAAATGTCAAACTTCAACAGATTCATCGGTAACGATCCACAAATCATGCTAATGTGGGAGTAAGCATTATATTAAGGGTTTATAACCTAAATAAAATAAAATAATTAATGGAGTAAAAGCCAATAGTTTATTTTAAAATACATTTTTTCTACAGTTTTAGATTGATAAGATAATAAATCAACCTAAATTTAACCTAAATAAACCCAAACGCTACAACCTAAATAAACTAGTCCTGAAAACCCATATACGGTAATACAGTTTTACCTTTTCTTAGCGGGACAGATTTTTTTACTTATGATTTTCCAATTCATATACAATACAGATTTATGTGTGTGACGTCACTCTGTAGTATTTGTTGTAAACAAATTATCAAACAATGTTTGCATTTACTTCCCTTTGGGTAATAGGTTACGTCATGGATATGTCTGAAGGGAATTATTTCAGTTCTTATACACAAGCTATGACGTCGCAAGTAATATGATGTCACTGACCAAATGACGTCACTGTTTTAAATTTTGGTCTCGAAAATTGCCAACCTCCCCAGGGATAAGCCATATCCATGTTAAAAACCGGGATCAGAACAAAAGCCACCCTGACTCAGGTACGGGGTATCCGCAAGCTACCAACTACGCGACTCAAACGACCTTATTCTAATGTTATTTGATGTATCAATAGAAATTTATATCATGAAAAATGCCTAATGGTTAAAAAAATTATACTCACGTGATAAAATCATACCGGTAAATTACAAGCGTAAATCTATAAGGGTCATTTATCAAAGTAAAAAATATATACGTGACGTGTTTTAACAGCAGATAACTTGTATGACTTCATAATTAGAAACACCATGGCATATAGCGAATCTTATGAAGTTAACCAAATTAAATGATACATTGACTTTCTCTGATACATATAAATAGTTTACTAAATATATGGGTTATTTTCCTTATATGTAACTTAGAGATCTTCATTCATGTTTTAGATTTTATACTATGTACATATCACAATATGTGTACCTTCAATGATCGTGATTAAAAAAAATCACTAAATTTTAACGTGGTAAAATATACTCACGATAAAAATCCAAAACATCATCAAGATTTGTGAGCTATGAAAAAGGTAAGCAACATGCTGGAATGGAATTAAATGTGATGAAATATGATCATTTATAATATTATAATTTTCCACAATTTCGTGATCGAAACAAAGGTTTTGTGTTGTATAAATGATAATGAGATATAGATTTGATTTTTTTCGATACACTTCTTATTTTTATGACATTTTGAAAATATATTAATTAAATGTACAAAAATACATTAATACATTTATAAAACTTTATCACCGTAAACAAAATACTTTGGGTATACATTTTTAGTAATTTTTTTCTGAAGTAACTATAGTCTACATATTTCAAAACTACTCGGTTAGTAACAAAGTGAGTTCTTGTTTCCCCTCTTCCCCAATTCCTCGGTTTAGAGTCCATTACTCAGATTTACGAGTCCAGGACTGCTGTCAACGCCCTCTGTGGTGGTTTCTTTAAACTGGCGCCAATAATGAAAAACAAACTGTACCCTGCCTTTTCCATTTTCTCTCCACTTAATGTTGTTCTCAGTTTAATTACTTAGCGATCAGTCTGATTGGAAGGCTTTCCGTTTTATTGATTTATTTTTGTGGATGCCTTTATCGAAACGTCCTTAACGATTCTATCTATAGGAACATTTTTGTATTGAATATATTTAGTTCTTTAGAATAAACTTATGTGTATACTTTGTAATGTCACATACCAATCACTGATATAAACCCTTTTGTTACAATATGAAGATAAAGTATAGGCCCCATACAATTAATAATAATTATACTGTACAATTTTTTATTGCTATAAACTACAGAGATTTTCGGATAAGGGTTTGTTGATTACGATGAGATTATGTTTTTAAAATGGGTTATACTCCTTAGAATACGAGATATATAAAAATCAAATATCCATGATCTAAGATATTTCTCAGAGGGAAGTAAACACATTTTTAGGTAATAGTCGTCAACGAGTATGTAACTGACTTTTATAGACATGTTAGAAATAAATGCGATTCATGGAAACATTAATTAAAATACAGAATTTATAGGATTATGGAAAATATTATTTGGGATTTTGGAGGATGTCAAAGTAAAACCAAGGTAAAATAAAATGTATATCATGAGGAAAATTGAAAACATGCACGTAATAATGTGATGACCAACTAATTGTTTATAAACATATTAAATAGTTTATTTAAGATAAATTACCAATCATTATGTTACGTTGTAATGGTGTTAAGCAATATTAAATAAACAAGATTATTTCAAGTAGAGAAGGTAAATTAAATATTGTGGCTTCAAAAATATAACCCCATCCGTCGATTGAATGTCCACGGATCTATAGCTGTGGTGATGAGTTGACAATAAAGGCTGAGAAGATATGAACCCCTGGGGACACCGAGCTGCTTACAGAGATTGCCTCCATATTGACGAAAACCAAGTTTACTTGCAGTGAAATTAGAAAAGAAATATTCTAACTAATTTAGCCTGATGGCTTGAATATGAAAATAATAATATTGTTTGAGTTTAAAATAAAACTACATTTGGCTCATGACATTTTATAAAAAGTTACATTTAACTGATTGCATTTTAAAACGCAATAAGGATTTAGATTTTGAAACTTGTTATAACAACTAATCAGTTATGTACTCTACCGCTCTGTATATTCTCTTTAAGAAAAACATCGGTAAAGTTTCCTTTATTTGGGTTAATATAGTTGTTTTTATATACGAGTATTATTTCTATTGCTTTTTTAATACTCTTTAGATTGTTACTGGTTGCTTATGTTTTACCCTTAGTTGTTGCTTTGAATCTTGTACCAAGGCGCCAATATAAGGAGCAATTTTTTATTTTCACGTTTCAATTTCTGTTTGATTTCAGTATATAAGGAAATGTTCGTGTTATTTTTTTTAACTTTTGCTTTTAAAGAGAAAAAACATCATAACATTCATAAACCATCAATATTAAAAATATTATTAGTTATGATAAAATCTTTCATTTGTAAAAATTAAAGAAAGATTATAATATTGTTTAGCAGGCTATATACTATTGTGAATTCAATCCAGGATTATATAGCCTATTGTATAATATTGTCCCAACAAGGACAATTAGAGTAGTAAGGGTATATAATGCCCTTCAGAGTTGAAGTTTATATGATGTTATTATTATGTATTTAAGTAAAAAAAAGGATATACAGGACCGATAGAATTTACACTACTCAAAGATGTTTAGGCTTTAAATAGCGTAGGTATAATATATTTATGTAGTACAATTTATTTTGGGGTACTTTCAGATCTAAATATTCAGTAAATTTTTCTGGAGGGTATAATTTACAACGGTACATGCAATATGCATTATGGAAATAACTATTCAAGTGGTGTTCATAGTGAAGAGTAACTCACTGCAGTTGGTCGTCGCAGATAACCTGTTTAAAATTCCCTGCCTAAATAGTTCTGGAGTGAGAGCCGTCAAAGTTTCCAAGAGAGCTTAAGGAAGACCTCTAGTGGATGTGAAAGAGCTTTTAAAGTCTAATTATTCTCAACTTCTACATTTATACTTCTCAGCAACATTCAGCAGTACGATGGCAATTGTATTTAACTATGATACGAGATTCGAATATAGAAGATGCATAGTTAGGCTCTCTATTATGGTATCTAACCTTATGCCAAACTGCAACTAAGTTCCAACTTATATGATCTATTAGTGTGGATACATCTTGACTGTACGAAGGAAAACATTGCACTCACTTTATCGTTTCATTTATTATCAATCATAAATTTAACTTAAAAAGTTGTATGTATAGTCGAAAATATTATATGTTATCGAATCTATCTTTAAGACTTCCACCATAATTAATAAACAAAGTAGTCAAAATTGAAAAAGGAACTTTTAAGAATAAAGTATATAAAAAATATTCAGTTTAGACAGTAGCTACCTACTAACGGAACAATTTATAAAGAAAGAGAGCCGGTAAGAAGTGCAGTAAAAAAGAAACTGATTTAATTTATAAATGATAACTATGATACGAGATTCGAATATAGAAGATGCATATTTAGGCTCTTCATCATGGTATCTAACCTTATGCTAAACTGCGACTAAGTTCCAATCTTTATGATCTATTAGTGTGGAAATAAACGGAGAGTAGAATTTGTAGAATTTGGTAAGGGTAGCATTAGATGGATAACATATATAAAAGAAGATATGACAGATTTACAATAGACGAAGTAAAGGGAAGGACATGGCATAAAAGAATACGTAAATAAAAATAAACACACACTGGGAAAGTTGATTTCTGAGGTAGAGAGGAGAGCAAAATCAGAATTAATGAAGAAATGACGAATGGGAAATAATATAGAGGAAAGAGTCTAATTCCTGAAACTGACTAATGAATGATTGAATGTTGGCCTTAATGGTATAATAATAATAATAAGTAGTAATGGCTGTATAAGTAGTACCATGTTTATTTAGTAGATGTAATGTTGTTGTACGAATCGGATAAAAAAATATTACACTTCAATACGGTTTATAAATGGGAAAATACTCTGATCGTTTTATCTTTTATCTTATTCAGTATAATGTTTGTTGCCTAGTATTAATAATTCAAAGCATGGAACAATATACATGTAAATGTAAAAAAGTACTATTTTACGCAATGATCTGGATTGATGGAGGCCTCGTGGTAGATAGAACATAGAAAATACATTCTTGTAGTGACAGAAGTACTACCATGACTTGAATTCAAAACAAAAAAATTATCTCCAAATCAATAAGTATGAGTGAATGAAAATGAAAATGGTTGGAGATCAGGAAACAGTAGGCCTACAAGAAAAGATGGGAGAAATATCTTACAATGTTTTGATTGGGAAGAAATAAGATGAAACTCACTGATTAGTTAGCGAGAGAGGGTGTGAGCGATCCACCCCCAATGGAAAATTCAACCGGAACCTAAAGACAACAAAGAAACCAATTTTGAAAAATTATTCTATTTACTCCCCACAGGAAATGGATTAGATCATAGATATGTCAAAGGGAATTTTTTCAATTTCTCTAAGCAGCTGACGTTATAGCCATATGACGTCACTAAGTATATGATATCTCTGTTTTGAATTTCGGTCTCGCAAATTGCCAACACCCCCTTTAGAGCTAATACACATCCATGTCAAAACTTTCTAAATTAAGTGGAGAGAAATGTATGACAATTATCAGCTGTTTGTTTTCAAATGAGAAATCATGTGTTTTTATGGTTGAGTTTACTTGAAAATGTGTTTTTATTAATTAAAAATACTCTATATGCATATAATAATTGCAGGAGTTGATAGTCCTGCAATGATTGCCTACGGTAATGTATTTGATTCTAATAGAATTATTAATTGGTATTTTTTCACCAAAATAAGTAAACTAGTTAAATTGCAAAAAGTAATGTATTCAAAATAAAAGTCTAATTATTGGTATGAGAGTGATAATAATAAGCGTTTAATTTAATATAGCAGATTACCTACTTACTTATTAAGTGAGTCAATGTCTTAGTCAATAGTATGACAGGCTCCTAACCTTAGCTAGAGTTGGGCTTGATTTGGTTCCTTGTGTTTTCAATAAGTGTATTTTAATCTGGATCGGATAAACCCTACCTTTACTTGATATTTATATTCATAGGAATCCAGCCTAATCTAGTAGGTATTTTATAAGCAAAGGGTGTTCTACTAACAAATACTACCAAAATAGGATCAGGATCCATTAATTAACAGCCCAGTAAACACAGCTTGGTGCAGTACTAAACCATTTTGAAACACGCCCACTCATAGATATGTGGTTCATTTAATATCGGTTAAAAGACTGACACGCTCTTAAAAACTACCTAAAGATGTCAAGTAATATTAAACACTTAAAAGAAATTTTAAATTAAATTTTTTGATTAACATATTAAACAAATTTGGGAAATTTATCAGCAAAGCAGTCAATGCAGTTTGTTGCCAAATGATACAAAACGTATCACTGACCTACTAGCTGTGTTGCCAGCAGTACGGAGGCGTTGTGAGCAGCGATAACTTTGTAAGCAGCTTGGTGGCCGCAGGGGTTCATATCTGCTCCGTCTTTATTGTCGACTCATCACCACAACTATTGATCCTTGGGCATTCAATGGACTCATGGAATCGACAGCTGCGATTACATTCTATACACTATATCTTTTGTGGATTTGTTTTGCAGGTTTGTTCTGGTGCACCTGAAACACCTAAGACTTTTATACAATGTTTTATTATATAGTAAATATAACAAGAAAAATTAAAAACAACAAATCTGAAGAAACATAATTAAATCAGAATAATTAGTTTACATGTAAAATAGTTTCATGTTAAGAATGTTAAATAATTGTGTTACAAAAATTAATGTTGTTAGAAAAAATTGCAGTACTTCGGATGGTTGATGGTGGTTTAGTACATGATTTTGTAAACAGACATGATAAAGAAATTAACTTTAAGTACGGCAATCGACTTAAATAAATAATTTATTTTAGGAATCAAATTAAGTTTTTTATGGACCAAATGAAAAAAGAGACCTCATTATGTCTGAAACTATTAATAGAGGATGTTTTTGACCAACTAAGATTACTATTACATAACCTAATAATAAAGCCAACTGGGTCCAGATCAAAGATTGCGGATTTTGATCCGGCAATAGTTGAACTTACAATCCATCCGTATTAGAAGCGGACTATTTTACCAGCGTATATAATACGCGGCCATAATATTTTACTAGTTCATATTTTTGGTTAAGGATTACATACCTTTACTTCAGCTAAAAATTTTTATATTATAAAAATTATCCTTCGTTAGATATTTAAGTTTGTGGTTCTGATTGATACTTATAGGTTACATAAATGCGTAACAAGTTATATATCTTTTTAAAACACGACTCAGTGGTCTGCTAAGTGGTCAATTCAGTTATCGGTGGTTGGTGGTCCGTGGTCGGTGGTTGGTAATATTGGGGGTTAAGTGGTTGATGGTTGATGGTCGGTCATCGGTGATTGTTGGTCGTAGGTTCGTGGTGGGAAGTTGGTGATCGATGGTTGGTGGTCGGAGGTTCGTGGTCGGAAGTTGGTGGTCAATGGTTGCTGGTCGGTGGTTTACGAGTAACAGCCAATTGGATTAAATATCCCACTTATTACAAACTAATAGTACTCTATCTCATTCAATTTAAGCACTGTGAAAGTAGACCAGATGATGAAATAATTTGGTTATACTGAGATTCTATTCTCTGTTTTCTACTTTGTGTATAAAAATGTCAGTGCTTTCTTTACCACTGGATGAGATACAGTTTAAACCCTTGACTAGCTGCTACGTAACATTGGCCTGATTTTAGGAAGGTAATAGTTAATACCCCCAAACACAGATAATGAGTTGGTTTGGAATCAAACTGTGGACATTCGGTTTACAAGGGAAGGACATTATCATTGAGCTACTCAGCTGTTTATTGTGATTAAAAATTAAATAAATACGGTTCAGTTTTGGTCACTGGTTATTGATATTTAGGACGTAATCTATTATATAGATTAAACATTTATTTTCATATTACGTATGACTTTCAATGCCCACATTCTTTATAATTCACCTTTAGAAACATATATTTACCTTTATTGTATAGTTATACTTATGTTTTATTATAAATTAATATTTTAACTGCTTGAAGATCACAAACTAGGGTAGCATTGGGGCCTTGTTGAAGTGGAATATATTTGTTGAAGCGCGAAGTGAGCTAACCCGGAGATTCAGTTTCCGCGTTGAATATCCAGCAGTGTAAATTTGGCTGTGCATTCAAGTAGTACCGAGGAGATAAATCAACAGCACAGCTCCTCGCTGACAGCCGTAGCCTAACTGTTGACAGACCAGGTAATGATCGCAGCAATCCCCTCTCACAACCCATTCTTAAATATTTGCAGCGACAACCCACTGCCATGAAACACTAAGTGGCGCACTGAGGTCTTTCACAAGGTGAATATATATAAATAAAGTTAGAGTTTTGTAAGCACATTGCTTAGAAATATAACATTTTTTGCATTTCTACGTTTTATACCCATAAAAAATGGGTTATCTCAATTTATGTCTGTCTAAACAAGATATTTTTGTAACGCTTTTGCGTGAAAACGAGAGCTACCACAGCTATGAATATTAGTTTCATAATTCTATACATTATGGCGATGGTTTTTGTTTACTTTAAACGGGCCCATGCACTGTGATAATAAAATAATGAGCTCTCTTTCAAAAACCCAGTTTCGAGCAATTCAAAACTATACTACATTAAAACTTTATCTTAAGGCGTAACCATTTTGAATAACTATAAAAACTTTCTAATGTAGTTTATTAAAGATTAAAATATATTATTGAGCTGAGATTTTTTACTTTGTAATTGTTTACTAATGTTTCACCGTACAAAGAACGGGTAGGCAAATGATTTGCTAGTTAGTAAAAAAAATAAACAATTTAAATTGAATCAAATATAAATATTAAAATAAGTTTCAAATCAGATTATTTATTTCTGGAAACGAAAAGCTCAATATAAACAAGACAATTATTATTGGAAAGGACCCACATAGCCAAATATCTGTGTAGAGTGCGTTCAGCAGTCATTCAAGCACATAACTTTTACTTAAGTATCATTAATATCCTTATCAATATCCTAGGTTAACGTTAATATAAAAATATAACAGTAACATCAAATGTTTACTTATGCATTATGAAAGACAATTTTTAAAAGGTGCAAATGATAACAAAAAATTATTCGAAAAAAATGCGTGAACTATGAATACAAAGATATTATTATAGTACCCACTTTTAATCTTCAAACCATCAATATTTTACTCTTACATCTCTCTGGTAGTGATCTGGATGGAAGTATAAATTATCATTGAGTTTTAAAGTTGAGTGGTGCAGTTAACGTAGTTTTCATAACTAAACCTTTAGAAAATACTTACTCTAAGTTAAATTAGTTCAAGTTTATGCACTTAACATCAACAATTTTAAGAAGCTCTAGTAAAGGCTATATGACTTAGCGTTCATGGAAGTTCTTTTGTTAAACCGTTAATTGTAGCTTATAATTAAATCTTAATTCTAACCAATTTAATATAATAGATATTATAACGCACACCGTCGACATTAATTCTTCTTCAAGAGACTGCTTTCGGGAATATATACTAACAGGTAAGTACCAAGCATTTTGATGTCATGTATTTTTTTACTCGTGTTACCACCAAATGTATATTTTCAATTTTTAATATTAAATCTTGAAGATTAAAACAGGTTGAACGATACCAGTACTGTTAACTTTCCTATAAACCTCTCTCAACTCTACAGGCAACAACGTTGGAGTGCGTTACTTTTATTTACATCCACACGAATTACTTTTTATTAATTTAATTTAATAAACCAAACAAATTAAATTAGAGTATTATGGGATTAAAAAGGGATATAGAATATAGTTATTCTGAAAAACTATTAAGTGTAAATTCACCATTTTGTCCTGAATAATTTCATATAAAACGTGTTTTATTTGTGACATGATTTGTAGGAATAAAAATTAATAACATTTAACGCGTATTTTGCTTGGAGAAAGGTGAATTGGAGCAATATTAGATTTTCAACGGCGGTTTTCCAAAATATTGGGGGTTTAAGCCTTCAGTATTGCTTTATCAAGAAGGATATGAGATATCTGGCTAATATTTTACAAAACTGTTTGTTTTATATGTTTAGAAATTGATTATGGTATTTTTGCATTCCATTTAATAATTTAAATTAGTTACTTTATATTTGTTCCTCCGTGACAGTTTACCTTTTTGATCAATTTGTAACTTATAAAAAATCAAAGCTTGAAAACACTATGTTGAAATGTTTTCACGAGAGTGTATATTTTAGAGTAGTGAAAATTACAAATATCTAAATTTCATGGTTAAATAATTTACATATATAATTTAAAACTTAAGTTTTTGAAATTGAGTAATTTAATTAACATAATTACTCAATGTCTTTTATTGGACTTTTTCCAACGTGTCTGTGTTTTGAACTACACAATGTTTCTGGAGGTGGAGAAAACCCATAAAATAATTAGCAGATTGTAACTTGGTGGTAGTTTAAGGTAATCAGGTTCCACGTCCAGGTCCCTCCCTGTACTAGTTGTCGGATGTCTTGTTATGTTTGGTTTTTGGTTTGTGGTAAGGTATTAGAGTATAATTTTTGAGGTCATACAAAGCTACAAACTACAAAATCTAGATAAAGTTCCATCAGAGAAATTGTTTAGTTTAGAAAAATGTAACGGTATTTAATCATAAAGGGGATGAGTTACGAAAAAACGCATATATTTAATTAAAATAATTAGTATATAGTAGCCTGGTGGTTGTTTTACTTAACCGGATTACTATTCAACATGATCCGCAACTAATTTCATCACAATTAATGAGTGAAAGTGTATCAAAGCAAGTTTTACTAAGCCATCTACTCCCTCACTGGCAAAAAATCTCTGGTTGGATATAAAAAAAGAATGCTTTAAAGTTTTCAAACGTCGGTGACGTAAATAACTGACGAAGATTAAGTAGGTTCCATGATGTTGATTATGCACCACTTGTGTGATGTATCAGGGCTCTTACCTTTGTCAACAAGCTTTTAGTCGAGTCTAGTGATCCATTACCTCCGTCCCACCTTCCTCTGTACTCGCACTCGTCATGTTCAACCCTTCCCTCTGTTTATTCCAGCTAAAAACCACCCCTCACTTTTACCTAAGAGGCTGGAAGTGCATGTGATGTAATACGACTGATCACAAGGGTTGGTTCAATATGTTTAATATCCAAGTAAAGATCTATGTGACTGTAGATGTTTATTTGAGCTAAAAATATGAGTTAAAATTCTAAATATGTTATTATTTTAGCGAATTCCTCAAAGAGAATAAGCTATTACGGTAGATGACACGGTCGGACTTCTGTTTGAGGTCTCTAGAGACGAAAAAAAGACGTTAATATATTTCGGTAAACACGATAACCTCATGAAAAATGGTTCGACCAAAATAAATATCGGCAAAGATGTGTAATTCTACCTTATTTAGAACAGGTTTAAAAACCAGGCAGATTATTTTTTGTACTACTTACACATGTATTTAGGTATTTATCTAGTATTAGTAAGTAAAAATAAACTCGTTGCAGTGGATCTGCATAATAAACGGATTTTCAATGATTCTAGGATAATTGGTGATGGCATTCCAAACTAAAGTTAAAGTATAGGGTAAAGTTTCATAAACAAAAAGTAAATTCTTTATTTATCTAGACATATTCAAATTTTGGTTATACTGAGAGGGTATCCCAAAATAAGCTTTTGAAGGCCATTACATATAATTCATTCAAACATTTATTTAATATTATCACCGTTGCAATCAGCATAAAATGACAAACGTTTAATGCAGGAATCCAATAACCAAAAATATTTAAATTTAGTTAAATCAAAAAAAGTTTTTCAAAGTGACATATATTTTAATAGGTAATTTTTCGTTGTTAATTATTAAGGCATTGAAAGTTCTGGATACTCCTCTGAATCATTAGGGTTGACATACAACTGGAAAAAAGTTTAATTTAACTAATGGTGCTTCTGCTATAAGATCTGTTTTAAATAATAAATCATATGGGTTTACTAGTTTTCTAACTAATTTTCAGGTGGGACTTATTTAAAAAGATTTAAAGCATTTCATTTTTTTATTTTGGGCACAATGACAGCCAAAACGTTCAAAACCACAAGAAAATTAATCCCGATATTTTTGAAGAAACCCTAAAACTAGTCTCTTTGGAAGTTCCTGCACTAAACGAATGATTTGATATACTGCCAAGCGTATAAAAAATATAAAGTTAATAATGTATGATAAGAATTTGAATGTTGTATTCCTCGTGTCAGAAGACGTACTTTACTCATTCCCTATGTCTTAGTGAAAGTTAACGAATTTATCATCATTTCTAATATTGTAATTACACTTGCTATTCAATCTCATATAGTTATGGTCTAATATTGTATGTTGAAACCCCTAAATGTTTCTCTTCCTCATGGCAACCAACCTACTTTATTCCCAAGCTTTTCTTGCGGAGATTAAGTAAATTAAATAACTTTCTCATATAATGCTTACTTAATTTCAGTTTCAATCTCTATCACCATTTATTGCGGTCATATTGGTCGATGATCGCTTATCATGCTACTGTATCAAGGTTATTTACTAATACTTACAAGTACTTACTAATACTTGATAAGTACTTAAATTATTAACTTAAAAATAGATATTTCAATACTAAAAAAGTAACATAAATTATATTGATCATAATTTAAAAACCTATTCACTTTATTTATCTTAAAACATTTTTGTATTTCTAAATAGTTTCACGGATTGCTGAAATGAAATGCAAGCGCCTGGCACAGAGCAATAACTATTTCAGAGCATTTGTGTAGCCAAATTGCCGTCTTACAGTTACAGGCGGCATCCGGCCACTGAGACCCACTTTGTAATAAGGAAGCGAACTACATTAGTTTGAACAAATCGAAATGACTTTTTTTGTATTTCATGAAATTATGAAATCCAAAATCGTTTACCATATGATACTAAACAATTTTGTAGATGTAGGAGGTGAGAGTGAATCATAAAAAACGAACAAAGGGTATGGAAACGGAAAATAAATCCGGCCAGACGATACAAAAACAAAAGCAATGTCAGAAGGGTGGCATTGTGGTAGGGGAGGGGTTAATGTATCACTGGAGACTGCAGAAACCTTGTTGACAACGGGGAGTGATCTGATGTGGGAAGAGCTGTGTGCTTTATCACGACCACCCGACCCTCGCCGCCGGAGGGAGAGCTCCACAGATCGCGGTCTCAACTCATTAAACACCGAACTCGAACGGGAGTCCAAACTTTATCAATGAATGTTCTAAAACGCAACCAACTCAAACAGGACACCATACTGTATGAATGAGTGATTCTATAATGCAGTCTATGATCTCGGCGGAACCCCATGATCATGATCTCATATCCACTCTAGGGCGGATAAGTAACCGGCCAATCCCATACGCGGAACGCTCCAAATCTATATGAAACTAACCAATAGCATGTGCTTATCGCTCGGTCAGCTGATAGACGATAGACGGTAGACGTTCCTACAACACTAACTTCCGGTTTTGTGCAATGAAACTGAGGTTAGCGGAAAACTAAAAGTTAGGTTTACATTTATCCCAACGGAAAAATCAAACATAACCTAAATGGCTTTTTTAATGTAGGATACATCTTGTGTGTAATACGAGTGCAAACTGTCATGGACACCCTCGAAGTTTCATCACTCAGCTGACGCGTCATGCAGCCATTTGAACCTCTCGTGTGTTATGACATCGTTTGCGCTCTAGTTACACAAATAGCTATACCTGAAATACCTTATATTACATGCAATGTGTATAATACGAAACCTAGTAAATGGTAGCGTAGCAGTTGCATGGATTTACATTGTGCCGTGCCCGCACCATTGCTCGCCAGATATATATTATATTATTATAAAGCTAATTCAAACTTAGAAAATTAGAGACCTTAACTCGACCCATTTTCTTCATAGATCACTTCAATAAAAGAACACCAAAGATTCTCCAGAATAGAATTATCTGCTAAGTGCATACTAGGACTACGGTATTACTAGGGTTTAGCATTAAATAATTAATACATAAGATGTTAATTTCCTAAAAAAAATATTATATTTTATTACCAAATTGTACCCGGGTGTGTGTTTTCAGCACATGGAGGGATAAGTTACAGAGTAGAGTGTCAAAGACGAATTATATTAGAGTTTCCAAGTTAAGTCTCAACTATCAGAGCAATAGTTAAGTGAGTAGGGTGCATCAAAGCTGGTTCGGTAAACTAGTTCGGGAAGCGGATTTTGATTCTGGGTAATACATCCTATCCTTTCTAACACAGCTTTCTTTCTTCATGATTTTACTCTATCAGTCTTAAGACCCTTTTGTCTTCTTCTGCTCTTATCTTATCTTGTCTTCTGCATTACATTAATTACATTAAGTGGATACAGGTTCCACTTCAATTCTATACCTTATTGTCATAATTACGATAGTTGACTACCTTAGAGTAGGCTCTATTATGTTAATATCAACTCTCATTATTCCCAATATCACAATTACAATATTTACACACACAACACACACACACACACACACACACACACACACACCACAGCATGCATTTAAACTTGAAACAACCATTTTTGTGGTGGAATATTGTATCCTATAGATATTAGGATTTAAAATATGAAAATTTAATAAGTTTGTTATAATCGAAAAGTAGGTTTAGATGTAGATGGTTTTGTATTTTCAGAATACAAATTAATGAGTGAAAGTTAATAATTCCAGAAGGAGTTCCAAGAGTTTACAACGAGGTACGTGTATTTCGTTATTTAGTTATTTGTTGTGTGTCTTACTTTATTTTATACATTTAAAATTTGTCGTATCATTTTTCATTTCTTTAAAACCAGAAAGAATGAATTCATTATGTTTGTATTTGTAGATAAAGTAATTTTATTTTGAAACATGAGTTATGATTAATTAATAAGTGATAAGTGAAACGTTTTTTACTAAGAAATAAGTTAAATACTAATACACAATCAGCTATTTAAAAGTATTTTTCAGACCTATTCTTATCACGTGACTCCAGGAGTGTAACGAGTGTTATAGGAGGTGATCGGCCGCGTCATCGGAAGTACGCGCACTTTGCGAACTCAACACAGGAAAAATATTTTTCTGTTACCTGTGTCTCCGTGTCACAACTTTAACAGAAACTTCAAATTCAACTCAGCCTACTCAAGAGGAAAACCTAACATTGCTACGTAAGGTATACTGTATAACTACAAAACTTTAACTTCATGTGATGCAAATTAGGAAACAAAAATATACTTTTAATCCTGGAAGGAGTACATAAACTGACATAAATATTACTTCAAACATTTTACAGACTGATTTTAGGATAGTTTAACTAATAAATTTGTAAGTAAGGGTCAACTGTTAAAATTGGTATAATATTTTGTTTTGCTTAACCACTTCTGAGAACACAAATAATGTAACTTTTCTTTCTAAAACTGTGATATTTCTTCTCCTTGAAAGAATCTAATCATAAAATGACTTTTACATTGCACTAATAGACTGATAACAATGAGTTCCTAATTGTTGTGTTTAGTGATGGAGCATTCCAGGTATTTGAACAGTAAAGTATTGACAGACACATTCCAGAGGGATCAACAATGGGTATAACTCACCTAGCTATCATGTTGAGTTAGTGAGTTATGCGAGGCTTTGTGTGGCCACCTGTAGTGCGTCGAGGATCAAATCTTCGAGAAACAGCCTAGACATTACACAGTGCATTCCATCTTAATATTGATAAAATACGTTTATTGTTTTGAAACATAATTATTCAACTTTATTCCAGTGATTAACGCACTTTTCAAGGGATAACAAACTTTAATAGACGCACTATAACATTTTCTTAGTAGTGTTATTTACATTTTTATTACGAACATTTTTTTACTTAAAAAATACCATACACCAACTTTTGTATACTTTTGTCTGGAAGTGTTTTTTATTGCTTTAAACTTTTTTCAGCTTTATACCGGCTTACTCTGGATTGTGTACCGTGTTATATTTTAGGTTCTAGCTCACCTGAGGACGGGATCAGATTCAAGATCCCGGTATCTTGTGAAACTTTGTTTGACTTAAAGTTGTCATGGAAAATGTGTGTAACAGAAATCTAAATAACATAAATACACCATCACCGATGGTGAATTAGTATTAAACGTTACGTGTATTAAATGCCGTGATGTTGTACTTTTTATATTTTTCATATTTAATCCTTAAAATGGTTCTTATTCTTTATAGTCTCAGCTCCACAAAGTTCACAAAACTTGGTAAGCGGATCAATTTTAATACCGCATCTATTGCCTCTACGTAATATTTACCTCCGCCCTCACTTGATGTAAGAGGTTATTTTTGAGGAAATGCAATAGTCTCTTATCACCTCAAAAAATTAAAAATTAGCTCAATGAATAAATAACACAAGATATAAAAATATGGAATGGCAAAGAATCATAGAATAACAATACTAAACCTAGTAATATTCAAGAGGTAAAATAATACATTTGACAATTTTTTAATATTTTATTTTATTTTTACCTAATTCGCAATCTGTTCAGTTATATTAAACAATGAGTAAGTATCATGATCGATGAGAAATATAAAAGTTCCAAAACCCACTGGCACTATGAAGCTAGGATAATGAGGTTATGTTAAAGAAGGTAACAAAAAACTTAAAAATTTCTTTATGTGTTGATGGCACGTTTAAAATGATTTTTCTCGAAAGTCTGTACGTGTGTTGAATGTTGTCTAAAAGATTAAGGACGAAAAATTGAATGTTGGTTTTTTAGTCTGTCATGATACTTGATGCTAAATTTAGAAATTTCTTCTTTGACTTTGTGTATTTTTGTATAGTTGTCTATAGTATCGCTTGTGATATACCAAGGTGCATGGAGAATTTTGCGTAAACCTTTGATTGAAAACGTTGGTGGATGATCACCACAGTTGGATGCCATGAGTCCACTCTAGCTTGAGAATAGTTTTATAAAGGAGTAATTTAATGTTTGTTGTAAGATGATAATTACGTGAAAAAAGCCAATATATCTTGTTGAATTTCAAATTTAAGTGTTTTTGACTTTATAATATAAAAAGTATTTATCGGACGAAAGCCGAAGTATATTTGTGACATCCGAAAAGTAAGGTCCGTGTATAGTCTGTAAAATCTTATGAATATAAGTTAATACACTTACCTTGTTGTAATGACAGGCTCTACTAGTATAAAACGTTATTTCAAGTTTATAAGAAAAATCATTAATCAAAGGAAATGGGTTAGGGTACTAATGGACCACTTGAGTTTGACTGAAGGCGTGTTGACAAGGGCGATCAGACGTGAAGGGTGGTATGAAGTCTATTCCGACCACAGACACCCTCCCTCCCCCTCCCCCTCCTCCACACCCTGCCACCATTACTGTGTGGAAGTGAAGGGGTTGGGTAGAATAAACTGCTCTTGATAAACTAGTTAGCCACTGAAAAATTCAAGCTACTGAACAATGTTGTAATAAATAATGTATTAACCCACTAACTAAACAAATATGTATATTTATTTCATGCATATTAATGTATTCCTTTCACGCACATTAAAATAAAAATATATAGTAGTAGAACGCCTTAAAAAATACGTTAAGTTTTATTGTTAATTTAACGAACATATATACATTTAAACCATCGACGTGGCAGAGGGGGCAAGTGCAGAGGACCAGGCTTCTGTAGATTTGTCACATTTGTATTTCGTTTACAGCTGGTTGGAAGTCTCACATAGAGGATAGTTATGAGTGATTGCTGGTGGATGTGATATTTTCTGATGTGTATAAACGTCCGCACAATTATCCGCACAAAAAGTATCGTATTTAGACCTGTTTGTAATTCAGAGGCAAAATTAAAACGCTAAAGCTAAATTTTATGTCCCTTAGATGCCATCAGCTGTTGGGCTATTGAACAAAATTCCAGCCTTAGTAAGTAACAAGACTACAAGATCGTATCAATTTCATCTTACTTTTATTTCTCATCCAAACTTGGCTTAAAATACTTACCTGGGTGGGGCGCCAATTTCAGTTAAAATATTAAAGTATTGTTAAGATATTAAAGTGTATTAACCCATGCTCATTATGAATAATGTTGTTAAATCATTTGTGGAATTCAAATGTATTCTGAAACAAAATAAATGGGGTCGATGGACTGACACATACTTTCTTCCTTAAGGAAGTAAATAATAAAAAAAACAGCGTAACATATTTTTATTTCATTTTTTAAGATTTATCGTTTCAAAAATAATATTTTCTATTCCTCAAAATAACAACAATATAAAAAAAGAAAATTTTTGGACATAGCCCTCTTAGGTAATACCAAACATTTTCAATAGGGTTTTTTGGGTAAACATAAATTGCACACTAGGCTTCATGGGAAATGGTTGAGAAATAAGAAATAAATCGATGTTGTAAAACTCTCAGTTAGAATATCATGAAGAGCTCATAGACAGCATACTGCGTTTACAACGGACAGTAAATTTCCCTGGAACTGTTAGTCGTTAGTCAACGACTAACAGTTAGTTACTAATAGTCATTAGTTTAAAATACTATTTTTAAGCTGGTTTGGATGGGGATAGACAAAGTATTCTATAAATTACTGACTTTCCAAAAATTAAACAAATATTGTTTTTGACAATTAAAAGCCCGTAACTTTTGAATCATTTATTTTTCAGACATAGGGGTAGTGTCATACTATTTTTGAATCATGAAATGAATCCTATAATCCATGAAATTTTAATCTAAATTGTTTGAATGAATTTCAAGAAATTTGTATTTTCACATTTTTAAAGCGTTTTATGGGTGAAAATTACCTTAAAATGAAAAAAGTGAAAAAATGAAAAATGGGTTGGATATATAACACAAGTGAACCCATATACCTAATTTCATAGAACCTGTACGGTCAGTATGGTCTCGGGGATGTGGGTAGACAGACATAATGACAGACTGATAGAGAGACAGATATTGACAAAATCCATTAGTCCAAAAACCATTTTTTTTGGGAGCCTCAAAACTGATATATCCAATCCCAACTCAAATTCAACTATTGCCATGAAAACAATACTACTCCACATTTAGAGTTGATGGTTAAAATCATTAAAAGCTCTGCCAATAGACCTTGGTCTATAAAATCCTTTAAACTGGAAAAATGAAAAATATTTTACATTTATGAAAGTTTAGCTATCAGTGAGACACATGGACGGTTGGCTGGGGGGGGGGGCTGGGGGGTTGTTGAGCATTACTATTCAGGCCACCGCGACACGTGCTTCGCGATGCTGAACCGCGTAATTAATCCAGATATTGCTCGTGTGGATATCGAACACTAGGCTTACGAATATCAAACACCGGTGAGTCAGATCTGACCTTCTCAGAGGTCGTGCGACTTCGACCTCCACCACAGACTCCAGGCGTCAATGGCTACCAGCCGTCATCGGTGAAAACATTATGAATAATATACTCATTCAATTTTATTCGGTTCATCTAAATTACAAACCTTGTTTGAATAGAAACAATGTTTGTTGGTTAGGAATTAATTCATTTTATTGCTGAATTAGAAAAAACTTCCTAGGAAAAATAGAAGTTGATAAAAATGAATACATTAACTTAGGGAATAGGGGGAAATGGTTTTTGTTGGATAGTTATATGAAAATAGCTCGTTCTTAGGCCTGACTGATGGTGGTGACATCCTGTAATCCAGCTACTCGGAGGTTACGAACTGTGGATAGTTGTGAGCGATAGTCGGTGAGTGTAGTGTTTTCTTGTCTGGGTTAACGTCCGCACTATTGAATAATCGTTTATCTACAAAGACTATCCTCATAATGAGACCAATTCGTAATTCTGAGGCCGTGGTTTGGATTCCACGTTAAACTCTGAAGGTCCCTTAGTTGCCACCGGCTGTTGGGCTGTTAATTAACAGTCCTGTCTAACGAACATGTCAGCCTCAGTCAGTAACAAGACTACAAGATTGCGCCACAATCATCCACACTCATTTCTCATTCATACTTTACTTAAAATACCTACCTGTGTCGGTTGCTATTTCAATAATCTAATCTCATCTGACTAATAAATCAGGAAATTATTTTTAAAACAATATATAGATATTTAAGAAAGTATAAATTAATTTAATTTTATTAAAGTAGGTATAACACGACACGATAACTCTTGTAAACATTGTAAGTAAATTGTAGGTTTTGAAGACCAAGATCATCAAAGGGAAGTTTTATGAGATGATTTGTACCCCAAAAACATGGTTTATGGATTTTACCAGATGATTTAAAATTATATGGTAATTTTTAGTAACATTCTGCAGGTACTGCTGCAGGAATATTATTGAGCTAAAACAATGGCACTGTTTCAAACCATTGCGTTAGTATAAGTGTTCAGTAGCTCAGTTGCTACGACAGTGGGCTTCGAGATTGAGGCAGTGATGGACCTTGCTTCATAACCTGTGGCTGGTAAACATATTTTCTCTGTCGAATTTGTACGAGAATACAAAACTTATAAAGAAAAGTTGTTCAAAGAATGCAAACTTTTATGCCCATTCTAAGGGTCGAACCCATGACCTCTTCCCCAAAAGTTCGTGACACTAACTGTTGGAGTAACTAGATCCCTGTAGTCTTATCACTACTGTATAGTACTCTATCAGCAAGGAGTAATAATATGTGTAATTAATAAGATATTCTTAAATGGCTTTTTAATTAGGTTGTTTACAAAGCGAAGGATAAAATATTTGTTTAGTTTAAAATTATCCCTTAAAGCTAGTTTTGGCGTGTCCAAACGGTCTTAAATAGCTATAGAGCCAACTTGAGTGAAACACAGCTTGTACTCTGAACGGTGATCTAATTAAATCCCGGGTAACGACGGACTACTGCGCTGCGTTGACCGGCACACTGTAGCCTTCATTACACAAGTTTAGGTCACTTTACGCATTTTAAATTCGATCCAAACTACAATCATGGGATAACTAGGAATATTTTTTTGCATTAAGCTGTTTTTGGAATAGGGCACCTGAGATAAATCCCTAATAACGTACTCATTCTCCTCATGTTGTTTGTGCACATAGGACTTTTCAAACCTAAAAGTATCCTGCCTAGATAGAAAATAACATAATGACAATAATTGTAATAATTAATCAATAAACGTAATATTGGTTTAAATGAAATATAATAAATAACATTATAAAGCCTGTAATACGAGTTTCTGTGGTACCAGCACAGTTGCTAAGGGGCAACGCTTTAGCTCAGTAAGTCAAAGGTTGCTGGATCGAAACCAGTTGTCAGCGATCCCTGTAAGATCATGAGCGACCGTTGGCCAGCCTTCACACACCACTACGGTCCTTCGCCGTCTTTAATTCACTGTACAGACCATCGCCAGGGTCAGTTGATGTTTAAAAAAAGTAAAATAAAAAATGTTACATGCGCTTGAAACAAATTCTAAAAACATTTTAATACATTATTTCAGTTTATGTTGTGCTTATTTTATATTAAAACATTTTTTTATCGTACAATTATAATAAAATTTTAAGTTTTGCTTACGAACCTTTAACTTTTGAGTAATTCATCCTAAAAGAATAACGATAAAAGCTTTTACACAAGTGTACAAATCAAAAGTTTCCTTTGTGTCATCGTTCTATAGAGGTTTCAATCTCATCCCCTAGATTGTTTTCCGACCGCCTCGCGAGCTCCGTTTATCCGCTTATCTATATCGCATTTCCCGAAAGGTTTGTTTGATTTGAAGATTGTTTAATTTAAAGTTTTGTTTTAATCGTGTTACGCGTCTGTCTCATTTTTATTTCCTAACATTTTTCTAGCGAATTTCCAATAGGAATAGAGCTAATACCGTGTTCTTCGTGACAAGAGATAGACCCAGGACTACATTGTTTTCATTTTGAAGTCTCCAGATGTCACAAAAACGTTCACTAGATACAAGTGTGTTTGAGTTCGTGTGCATGTGCGTGCGTATGTGTGTGCCCACAATAGCTCACTTAAAAAACTAATCTTCATGAAAATTGGTAAACACATTGTAATGGCGCAACTATTCGATCGATTTCGACATGATCTAAATCAGTATATCAGAATTTTTATTTTATTCCTGTTTGGGGAAGTTTTGTAGCCCAAAAACAGAAATTTTACGTATAGTTTGATTGTTATGTAATTGCCAATATTTGTGTATATAAGTGTCAAAAGGTAAATGGAACAGCAAAATAAGCAAACTGGTCAACACAGAACGTTATCTTTTGGAACTTCAATATTATTCTCTTGGGGAAAAGGGTTAAAACCAACATCCCACTTATTATTGGAAGTATTGAGATACAGTCTTGTATACAGCGTAATGTTGTTAAGATTGAATACATTTTTGGGAAAATCAGTTGTTTCTTTCTCATGGCAGAAAACCTACATACTATTTTCCGAAGTTATTCTTATGCAGAAGAAGTAGGCCTAGTTTTAAATAGTTTCCATTTTTCATTAACCTCAGTTTGTATTGTTATAGTTAATTTTTAAATCGATATACATTTGGTTGTTATGGAGGTTATCTGCTACAAGTGTACTTTTAATACGTATAACTCTAACAGACATATACATGCAGAAAATATTATAAGTTGATAATCAATTTAGGTGAGGGAATTTATAAATATTGGTGTAAGCAGGTAACGAATTAGTATTAATACTAATTATTATTAGTTTACAATGTTCTAAAATGATGTGTACAGACAGAAACAAAGCCTATTTATTAGTTTTAATTTTATCTATAAATTACTTTTATAACTGTGAATCATAATCGCGATTTATTGTTGTAAATTGAATTATGACGACTCTCCAATTAATTACTAACGGTAGTTAAACAATTTTCAATATAGATTGTATAAACCCACGGGCACTAAGTTGAACAACTTAGGGTTGCTGCCAAACTGGTTAGTTTGTATATGAGGAGTTTTCAGGAGTGAAGTAGTAATTTAGTTATAGCATCATGATAAAGGACTTGAATTTGTGACATTTTGTGTAGTATGGTTTTCATAAAATATACTAGAGATGAAATTAAAGGTAAAGTGGATGACTATTGAGTTACATAATGTTTTTTTTATATTTTATATTCTTACTAGCTAACCCACCGAACTTCGTAACGCCTAGCAGTAAATACGTGTTAACTTTAAGATAGCTTCGTTGTGAAAGATTGGATATTCTGGGTTGTGGTATAGTTAATAACGTGAATCTATAAGACATATTCAAATCAAAGATCATTAAAATCGGTCCAGCCGTTCACAAGTTGTAACTAACATATATATACCGTATTATTTTGTTATATATATTTAGATTATACGCAATAATTGAAAATTATTTATTTTTTATGTGATAAAACTCCTCATATACAATATTACAAGTATACTTATAGTATATAAGTGAAAGTAAGTAAACTAACTATACAATACTGTAAGTAGTATACAATCCAACAATATTAAAGTTAAATGGTTTTAATAATACGTAAACTTCTTGCAGGTGCAAATCATGAGTGGGGAGTGACAAATAAGTTCGCTGTCAGTCTATCGGAACAAGACTAAATCACTGAACATTCCCCAGCCGTCCGAAGAATGGTTCACCTCCCTGGTGATGAATCGTTCCTTTGAGAGCTCACCCTTGCCTCTCGCCTCACAAAGCGGCTGGCTAATTCTATAACGTGGTCTCGCCTCACGGGCCTCCACTCTCCACTCTGGATGTCATGGATAATAATTGTAATACAATAAGCAGCAATATATTTCTGGAAAAATTAGTTCCAAGCATATACAATAGAACCTCACTAATGTGAATCTCGATAATAAGAAAACCTAAACAATTCATAGATTTCTCTCCTTCTATTAGAAAAAACTCCTATTGTTCAAAAACATACATATCGATATTTTTGACGCATAGTTTAGCCTCTAAAATTCAAATTAGATTGTACTCAAGTCTAAAGACTTGCTACTAAAGCTACTAAAGGAGCCTCTCCGAACTATCACTGGTAAAGACGGGTATTAGTTTTAACTACTGAAATTATTGCACAAATGTAACGCAAGTTCGTAGCACGACGGATTGCCAAAGGCCACTACACACCACACGGACTATGTTTGCCACGTCATTTTTAGCGTGATTTTGAGCTGGATGTTGGGTTATTGGGAGCAATACTGGGTGGCGGTGAGCCCCTTCCCAAGTATATATTGCCCTCAATGAAAAATTTAGATTTTTGACAACTCATTAACACTTCCAAATGAAGACATTCCAATAATTACAGAACAGGTATAAGTGGAAGAACATTGGACATTGGGGAAGAATGAGTTTATTTTTAAGAGTTCGTTAAATACATTAACATAAAAAATGAAACGTTAATCATAAACGAACGATAATCTCTCAGAATTCACCTCAGTCTAATATTTTAAAATGAAACGTGAGAGAGCATATTTAGTATTTAAAATTCCAGTTCGGACTCAAGGGTGTTTATCATAGCCAGTTTCTTTTCAAATACAGAACGGTTTAAAAGACTTTGACTTTGATGACCACCTATTCAAATAGTTTGCTTTTCGGGAAGCTGGAAATATTGATCTGCAATCTAATTTAAAATCATATTAAATTGTTTTTGCGTTATTTAACAAACACTTTATAACCAATTTTAAGGTTTTTTTTATTTAGATATATTATGATATTGGGTTTTGACAAGGGGCCGCGCAGAAAATTTGGCCTAGGGCCGCGACCATCTTAAATACACCACTGCGAATTATGATCCTCTAGTTCTAAACCCTAAGTTTAAAATTCAAAGCTAATCTCGATAAGCTTTTGATGATAAGATCCTGAAATTTTATGATATTAAAAAAACAAGTAAGATGAAAACCTTTTGGCAATTCCTTCAAGATTGGATAGTCAGTGGCATTGTTTTTTTCAATTATTTTTCTTATTATTTCATAAATAATAAAATAAATATCAATAGCCACAGCTATTGAGGTCTAACCTTTTAGACTTTTGTTGTGCTACCGTTTTATTTTACTCTCTAGTGTATTTGAGAATGATTTCAAAGTCCAAGTATAATTGTAATTTTTTCTCACTAATCTCTATAATACAAACTTTCAAATTTTACCTATACAATTTGAAATTTAATAACTCTAACCTCTGTAATTCAAACGATAGTTAAAAAATCCTTTTACTTAAGGTAAATTGGCTTCTCTTAAATTTCGAATTAGCGTTCTATTGTATATATTTATTTCATACATAACTATTTTTACATACATAATTATTTTTAATTGTTATAAGTATATTTATTTTTTTAGTATTCAAAGTAAAATTTCTAAATATATGATTAATTTTTTTGTTTGGGTCACAAACAGGCTCTCTCACCTTTTTTTAAAAAATTCAACTGCCCATCACTAATGGCCAGAGACCACACTGAAGGTCGGAGATCCATTAAATTAGATATAGTGGTGCACTTTAGCTATGTCTAAAGGCTATTTTTGGGTTTAAAATGTTTTCAACGTTGTTCACCTCTAAAAACCTGAAAACGGGAAAAATATATTTTTCTCAAAACTAGTTCTAATGATTGTAATTAAATCATTATAGTTGTTATAATAGTAATTTAAATATTATAATAATCAAGGTATAATAGAAAATTGCAAAGTGACTTAAAATCACACCATTAAATTAAACCTAAAAAAAGGTTGGGGTGAGTTTGTTATTCCCCACAAAAACTTCTAGCTTCTAGTACATATGTAAGAAAGAAATTAAATTGTATAACCACTTTTAAAAAACTAAATCTTTGTCAATTGTCTTTTTATATGCCTTTAAGGATTCACTATTGATTGGATTCACTATATTGTTAAACATCTTATTCTGTACTTTAAAAAGGAAAAGGTATGTATCAGTTATTTAATAACATTTAAGTAAAAATTGTAGAAAAGGAAATAAAAGATGAAGGGATTTTATAACTACCCTGTATGGTTAAAATTAGAATTAAAAATATTAGAAATTATTAGAAGTTATTAGTTAGTTAGTTAGTTATTATTAGAAGCTATTAGAAATTAGAGTTGTATATGTACATAAATAGTCATAACTATGGATTTTCGATATTTTATGGTTCATATCCAGGAAAGCCAAAATGGATCTTATCTCAATTTTCGCCTGTTTGTAACTCGACATAAAGCATTTGTGTTTAGGTTGGATAACGGTTGTGATGAAACGATTGTTTCATGATTTTTCATAAAAGGCGTTTGTATGCTAATAGTTTTTGACATTAGACCTACGGTAATAGCTTCAACTCTTTAAGAAATTAACTGCAACTAACGAAAATTAAATCATTAAGCTAATTATTACATAATATGCTAATACAAAAATTTCACATGAATGAATGCAAATTAAATTACTATCTCCACTTCAATATAAATTCAAATATTCCATTAGCATTGTTTGTTTTAATAACTGAGATTAATGAATTGTTTTAATGTTGCAATCAAATACATTTATTTGTTTATTTTTTAATATTGTAGTATGTACATCAAGAAAGAGAAGTGCTTTATTATAAATAGACAGTAACTATAGTTAATTATTCTGAAGTGTTTTAAAAGAGTAACCCATCAATAGCTTACGCTTAGTAAGCAAATAATATTTTACAAGTTCATTTAAAAAAATTAATTAATAGGTAGTCCGTAATTACCCTAAAGAGTCTTATTTAAGTTTTATAGAAATATATACAGGTATTAGGAGCCTAATAAATTAATTGATGTACTGGTAACAGATGAATATAAAAGTAGTTCAATTATACCAAGCAGTTTTTAAATTTTCATTTCTGAAATCCCAATAAAACTATACATTACCCATAGTTAAATTTAGGCATTACTTTTTAATCGTTTTTTTAAATACATTACTAAATATTGCTTAAATGAATGTACTAGCTGCTCACTATATTTGACATCTAACAGCTAAATATGATTTATGTGAATAGAAACGGTGCAAAGTAAGGGTAGCGCGCCTGGAATATGCAGGCGACTACCGTCGTCAGGCAAGAGATCCTTGTAATATCTGCATAATCTTATAAGGGATAATCTTGCCAGGCTATGTCTCAAATTCCTGCTGACTTTAATTTTCCAAACTCATGGTGGTTGACAGATGACGTCAAAAATCACGATCGATGTAACATTTTAATCTAAGTGACATTGTATTCTATCACTAGCCAAAGTACCCGTTCTTCGCACAAGTTAAAAAGGCTGAAAGGTGTAGGCTCTACTGATACATTTAAGTTATTGTTAATTAATTCTTCATTGTTTACAAAATGACAAAACATGAGTGTCTACAACATTTCAAAGTACTATTTGTCAAATCCAATATTTGACAAATAGTACTTTGAGAGGATAAGGATTAATGTAATAGAGACAGTCGTCGGAAAAAACTTAAAATCTACCATTCCGCTATTTCAAATAATTCACTAATTTCGATCCAGCAGTTTATCTGAAAAATCAACTTTATTTCTTCTTCTTCCCGAACTGTCAAAATATAGTGCAAACGGATGTTGTCATTAGAAAATGTAAACATCGAAACCTAGGACGGTCACGGCAGATCTTTCTTCTTCTTCTTCTCGAACTGTCAAATTTTAGTGTTCACAGCTGTTGACATTCAAGTAATTTTATGTTTTCATTCTCTAAAAATGTAAACATTGAAACTTAGGACGTTCACAGGGCGTAGCCCGAGAGGATTTTAAGGAAATGAGTATGCCTATGTGTTGCATGAGTTTAAGATCTACCTTTGTGTAAAATTTCAAACCGGTCGGTTCGGTATTTTTCGCATTTACTTGCCACAACAAACCCACAAACACACAAACCCACAAACAAACATACAGAAACCATCTCTTCTTTATAATATTATAGATAACAACCGTATCCATCTCAGAAGATGTATTTAATTTGTAATTCTTCCCTTATATGGCATTTATAAATGAAATAATAGACCGACTAGACATGTCCAGGATTTCTTTAAAGTGTGCCTAGGATTAAGATATACTAGTCTGTAAAAATTACCTTTTATACAGCTTATTATCATACCGATAGTTACCTATAGGACATAAGTTTTCAAAACAACAGAGATAGAATGGAATAGGGTTCAGGCAAAGTAAATATGAAGTTAAGGAGAGGTATCAAAGGTACAAAAACAAGATTGGATTGAATTAGGACTGAAGAGTTGAGAAGAGTAGTTGATAAAAGTTGAGATCGAGTAGAGAAATCAAGGTTGAGATGGTTCGGTCACTTAAAAAGAATGGAAATGATAGAATAAAAAATAGTGAGCTTCAATGAACGGAAGAAAACCAAGAGAAAGATCCAGAAGGTTAATTGACGTGGTGAGACGAGATGTGAAAGCAAGAGAGCTACAATGGCACTGTGTGGATAAAGAGGAAGTGTGGAGGGATAAAATTTGGTGGAGAGGCCTAGTGAACGCTCAAAACTGGAGATATCCGGAACGGAAGAGGATATGCATGTATCGACGAGACAATAGTAATAACAATAGTATTGTAACAGCACTTTATATCCTAAAATGTGCAACGTAAACAACTAAAAACCAGTGACAGTTCCATGTACGAGTGTACAGCTGGTAGTGAGCAATAAAGTACGCTCCGACCTCAGTGGAATGTTTCGTATTTGAATATCACATTCAAAACCTTTTAAGCCTCGTATCGATAAAATTAACACCACCAATGTGATGTTGTAATTTTTATGTGTTCAACCTTTCAATTAGGTGGATTTCAGTTTTCAAACAGATGTAAATGCTCATTACTTTTTGAATTTAAAAGGACTAATGGATATTTCTCTCATAAGTTCTAATGAATGATTTTAATAAAACAATCATCACAATTTATAATAATTTAAGCTATAGGTTTTCCTCGTTTTGCATATTAGTAGATTTTGCAATACCTTTTTTACTCTATACTTGTTAAAGTACGGGAGCGACCCCATAGGTGGTGTAAAAAGAAGTAAAATCTTTTTACCAAATAGAACGACATTTTTAACTAGTTTATTACCTAAACCAGCATATTTAGTTAGCTTAATATGAGTTTTGGACCTAGAGCTCCATTATAACAACCACAATAATTTCTAAAAGCAAAATATTCATGAAAATCATCACATTTTTCTACTTCTATATGTTTTCAATAACATAACCTCACATTAAAAACAATAACACAATTTAAAACGTAACATTTGGTTCGTAAAATTAAACAATCTTTAATAGTTTAAGAAAAATGTCAGTTTAATAATACATAATTAAATTAATACTTTTGATAGTCTTAAATACTTGAAAAACTTAAATACTTTTCACTGAAACGGCGACCTACCTAGGAAGGTATTTCAAGCCACGTTATGATGAGAAATGGGTATGCTCTTATAGTTTTATTACTGACTAAGACATTATTTTCTTAATTTAATAGTTGATAACTAAATTTTTGTTTGCCAAATATGTTTGTTAGTTTATTCTGCAAAACATTGCTTTGACGACAGAGATTAAAAATTTTGTAAAATTGGGTCTATTCAGATACTATGACTGCTATTACATATTCTGCTATAACTACAAATTCATAGCTCAACAGCTAATGTAATCAAGGGTACCCTACACATGATCAGTTCGGTGTGAACACTCCAAACTGGCACTTCCAAATGACCATGTGTATGCAAAAATCGATGTGAGCTAGTGCCAAAAAATTGAGCTGATGGAAGGACGTTTCATCATTTTTGTGTTACCCATGCAACTAACGGCAGTCCGAAGTGAGCATGTATACGGTTGGTCACTTCAGTCTTCTTTGCTATGAGTAAATACACCGTTTGAATAGTTAAATTTGGCACTTGCCAGTCATCGTGTCGTCACCTGTGTGTATCAGTTTGTCTATATAATTTGTCTTTCATTTTTATTTTTAAAGGAATAGTACACCTATTGAGGTGACAAGCGAACTGACACACTGAAGTGAGCGTGTGTAAGTATTTGTTGCCTTCAGTTAGAAGTGACAGTTTAAACTGAATACAATATGACAGATCAAACTGACTGTTTGTAGGACTCTGACCTACAGTGACGAGGGATACCACATTTTTCACATTATGAATTATTGGTAATGAAAAAATGTTTTATAACTAATGGACGTGTAAATAAAATCTCTCTTGTAGCTGAGGTTACTACGTATCCTTAATAGCTAAATATTTATTGAAGAGTTTAAAAAAGTTAAAATTCATTGTTTTACAAAATACATTACGAAATAATTAAAAACTGATTACTACAAAAACTAAAGTTACGCTCTGATTCTCTGTTCTATCAGTAAAAACCAGTAACTTGATTAAATTGGAAACAAAACCAATAAAGAGTAATGATTATATTTTTGTTCTGGCCGAAAACACTGTTGGGACAGTCGGAGCTCGTCAAAGAGCGGAGAGTGAGAGCAGGTGAGAGCAAACTGAGTTACATTCGGCGACTGGCAGTTGATCCAAAGTGAATGCCAATTATTTGTCACTGTCAGGGGAAATTAAATGTAAAATTCCCTTCAGAATTCTCTGTATTCTCTCTTAAGAGGCAACTTTTAAAGATACCTCTTTCTTACAGTTTATCTAGAATATTATATATTTATTTATACTATAAATATATATTTAGGATAAATCTAAATATAATTTACATATCAATTTTTACAATATTTATTTCAACTTTCATTCTCATAAATCATACAGTAAAGAGTATACAGTACATCCGTCAGCAATTTATGGATTTTCTAAAGGGCATTGTGCAATTAGTCTAGATTATAAAAAACTAAATAAAGGTATTGTTAAAAACGTAAACACTGATAAATCTTGGATCCTAATACTTGTTACATTTAATACATAAAGGTTATTTTTTTCATTAAAAATACTTTAGGATAAATTAAATGGTCTATTGAAAAAATATATAACAAAAAAATTATATTAATACAACATAAAATATTTCGGTGTTCAAATAAATGTCTGTAGCCTTGTATGATATAGCAATTATTCATTGAACATGCAAATGGTGGTTTACGACGTTTGGATTTGAAATAACGAGACTGATGTAAACAATAATTGTTTACATCCTCCATTTTTGGGGGACACTCATCATTTTCGATAACTTCGAAATATACTTTGGGTTGTTTGTATGATTTCCTAAAGGTTATTTATTCCTTCTAACGAATAAAGATTATAATAGGGGGATAAAGGACTTTATAACCACCCTGTATATTAAAGAAACAAATTCACACTAAACAGATGTCGGTCGATTCAGTTCGTGCATACGCATTTGTCCTGTCGTACCATCAAACCCATTATTTCATAGTAAAACCTCGTGTGTTATAAAATGTGTTTATTTCTCATGATCTATTTTGAATTTCTTGTCGGCTCTGAATACCTCTAACACATTTGACTGCACCACAATGGCTACTTGATGACAACTTAACAATCGAATACTAGTAGCAAAACCCATTTTGTAGTACTTTTTAACTTATTAGTATTCTTTAATGAACTGTAGTCTCTTTAATGTACGGGTTTTCTTAAAAATAAAATAGAAAAATGTATCCATATTTTCTCTAAATATAAGTGTTAAATAAGTAATTTTGTTTAATTAGTTCGTTATAAAACAACTTTTATCATTGATAAGTCATCTTTATTCGTTCAAGATACAAATAATATTTGAACATGTCATACAATAAATAATACAATAATACAAAAACAAAATAAATACATATAATAAAATATGTGAGACAGGGGTCATCCAACATCACTTATCAGATAGGAACACAATTCCAGGAAGTGATCTTTAACTTTTTTTAAATTTTTTAACATAGTTTATTTTTCTTATTTGGAGGGGCAGTTTATTATATATTTTGAGACAAGAATAATAAGGCCCCCTTTCAAACTTTGCTGTTAAGTGATTTGTCACTGACAGCATGCCCCTTATCTCGTCGGGTACTGATGAAAGTGTCCGTTAGTCACAAAAACCGACCAGTTCTGTTTGACAAAAACACAGACCTCGTATCCAACAAGACCGGCGAAAGTTAAAATTTTGAAATTCTTTAAAAGTGGATGGCAAGAGTCCGTTCTTCTCAGACACCATTTTTGAAAAACAAAATCTCTACGGAAATTTTGAACACAATAATAGTATTATGGTTATCGTTTTATTTTTAAATTTTTTAGTGTTTCTTTCGGTTTTTATTCTAAATACAAATGTCCATAGATGTCTTATACAATCACATTTTTTCCGTTTTAATAAATATCAACATTGACAGAAATTAAGGTAATGGATAAACTATGTTAGTAAAAAAACAAATAAGCGAATTATAAAGAAACAGATTCTCATTAGAACACACGCACATAGCTGTTGGTCTATGGTGGTTAGTGCATATGCACATGTTCTGTCGTAGCGTCATCTCATTATTTAACAGCCATTCATCGTATATCATAAAAAGCTTCTATGTCTCATAATCCATGAAATGTGCACATATCACCTTGAATTAACACAAGAAAAGTTGTAAACAAAATTCTTAAGTATAACCCACATGTCTCTTTTGACAGACCCTTAAAACAAATTAAAATTATTCCTTATTCAACATGTTTTTTATTCATTAAAAGATTTTTTTGAAACAGATTTTAAATTGCCGGCAGGTGCTCAAAATAGTTAAATATTATACAGAATTTAACTTTTTGTTGTTGTATGTTGTTATTTCTGTACTTTAATTTTCTTTAATTCTTGAGGGTTTCACATGTTTTTTTAGCGATAAGTATTTCTCATTGTTAGGTCTGTGTGTTAGTTTGTTGTATGTTCATGACATGTTCTCAATGTACATTTTTGTATCTCAAGTGAGAATAAATAAATCTTATCTTATCTATCTTAAATATTATAAAGGGGTTCTATATCTCATGAAAAGTGCGCATGTATGTTGGAGTGGAAGCCAATGGCGTGCCGGTCTCAGCTGAACTGTTCACTGGCTTTGAGTTCACAGACAGGCCCGAGGCTGCTCCACCAACTCCCAGTGAGTCCGAGTCCCCGAAATTATTTAGTTTATGTTTGAACATATCGTTCCAAAAGTCTTAACCTACTTATTTAAAAAAAAGTTATTTGTAAAAAATATATGATATAGCATGATACGTCTATAATAGCAACTTTAATAACTACATTTGAGATACGAGTACATTTTGACTTGGTTGTTTATGTCTGTCTACGCTCGGGGGAGGGGGTTACCAATTTGCGAGTCAAAAGTAGGAACGGAAGGAATAACGTCATTTGGAAATGAAAACAGCTGTTTAGAGAACTGAAAACATATCCTTCAGACATATCCATGATCTAGTCTATTTCCCACAGGGAAGTAAAAACAATTTTTTGATACTATTTATCACTTATTAAATTTTGTAACATTTCTGTTTCAAAGAATCTTGTTTGGCTGATTTTTTCTTATAAGCAATCACTAAAGTGCACCGTAACATCGGCGGTTTACTAGAAACAAACACTGTGCTTTGACTCCAACCAATCACGTTAACATCTGTTTGGACCTTTTTTTAAACTACTATTTCAAAATGTTTGCGAAACTTACTTAGTAGCAACATGTTTTTTTTTAAATATATGCATAATCATTTGATATGCAGTAAACATCTATTTTTAAATATTTATGTTTGAAAAATTAAATATCGGTTTGAGATATTCTGGTAGATTGTTTACCTTCTTCAAAATATATCATTTATGTTACTTGACTTCATTGTTGTTTGTTGACTTAATAATCGAGTTGGAAATTGTCTGTAACAAGAATCAAAATTGCATGCTGTGTAAGTTAACTTTTAGAATTTCACAACCACATCATTAGGGAACTGTTCAAAAGAAGAACACAGAAGAAGAAAAGAAGAATATACTAGAACAAGAAACATAAATACATATAAAATAGATAAAATAAATGGTAGCATTTACAAACTGTCATTGGTCCAATTCAAACAATCACAATAAGTATCTATTAGAAAGTTAGTCCATACCACTGGCAATTAAATTAAACTCCTAAAAAGCCTATGAATTACTTAGGATGCTAATTACTAACCAAGCTATAATAACCTATGTCAAATAAAGGAGCTATATAAATTTTCGTATACTACATCAAAATAACATTTGAGACTAGTAAATAGGTCGGTTGCCTTGAGAAATGAAATTGAAGTTGGGATTTATTAGTTCAGGTAGTTAAGAGTTATATGAAGAGTTTATCACAATATTACTTATAATGAGGAAAACAAAAATATAAAAAAACCAGTTCGCTTATTTATTTAAAAATAATGCGGAGAACGAGTAAAGAGGGTTACTGCAAAAAAGGGTGATAACATTTAGATTTTAAGCTTGATTTTTTTACTAACCATATAAAGTTATAAGCCAAGTTTTATAATGTAATTTCAAATAATAAGCACGATATAGCCTTTGCTTTTGAGCTTCTAAAAATAGTGTAAAATGGAAAATTTAGCTTTTTACTAAATTAGGTCTATTTAAAAACCTGGTCCCCGGTCTTGTCATGACGAATAATGTATTTGCAATAGAAAATTCGTTAAGATGAAAACAATTCTATGTATCTTTACTTTTTGTGTGTTGATATCTCTTTAATCAGACTAAAATGGGTTAACGTTTCCGAAAAAAATCTCCTCTTGACAAGTTAGTTGCTGCTACTAGATTGATTTAATACATTTCGATATTGTGTGAGAGCAGACGATTCGTTTGCTCAGGTGTGTGAAATAGAGGGCAGAAAGTGAGGATATGGCAAACACGGCGTCCGACAGTCAACATTGGGGTTGCTTCGTCATCCCCCACAACCCTCCAGCGGTATCTAATAACGGTTCCTTGCTGTCATTTATTTTAGTCTTCTGCAACAATAAACCGAGTCCATTAATTTAACACGAAAGAAGACATGAAATGAGTAATTATTTAAGTCATACATATATATTTTTTAAATAAAAAACCTTTGTTTTTAAACATCGACTTTGTTTTGTTGTAAAAAAAGTAAAAAAGCAACAGCATTGAGTAATACGTCTATGTATGTTTAAATTGAAGAGGTAATTCACATGAAATGACTAATTGGATGGTAGTAAAATCTACAGCATACATTAAATTTCAATAGAGATCCGATTAGTAAGTATCTACGGTAAAATATCAAGTACATATCAAGTTGTCATCTTCTACAAATAAAACCTTCATAAAGCTTTAAAACTGTTAAGAAATCATACCATATTTTTACGTACCACCCCAACAACCTTAAAACATCTCCATCACTTAAACTTAATAATGAATAGAATCAATTTAGATAGTTTTCAATTGTTTACGTTAAAAGTTAAACGTCAATTTTTCTGCTTTTGAATATAATGAGTATCATATTTTGGACCCGTTTTCAGCTGTCAACAAAGTTAGTTTTGAGCATGTCAGCACGTATACGCCACAATATATTAGCTCTCCTGCAACTGGTATCAGATTGGCGCTGGGTTATGTATGTATCGCTACCACGCAAGTACCAGCTGCGACCGCAGACCAACAAACTCTTATGTGATCGTGTTATACATATATAGGCTATATTGAGTGATGTCGAGTATGTAGAAATCAATTTGACCAAGTTTTAGTATCAGTATCCTGTAGTAAATAGTTCTTAACCTTAAATTTAGTCGGATTGTAAATATCGATGAGTAGTTTTGTTAAGCGAAAATTTAAAAGATGAATGATTTTCAACGTATTAGGGGACCTGGTAGTTCTATACCACACATTTTAAAACTGCTATTTTGGTTTACACGTATCTCAGAAATTAATAAAGATAAATGGAATGCATTTTACCAGATTTTTCTGGGGCTGCCGAAGCACACTTTAACACATATTTTTTCTAGAGTTAAAGTACGATTTTTAATGTTATATTTCTCTTAAATTACTTAAAAGACTCATAATGGAAACCCCCTGTGTTAAAATATGCTGCAGTAACCGTAGAAACAGTGGGTGAAGATCTCATTTCATTATCTTTATTGGTTCCTGAGAAAAGTGTGAAAAATATTTGTGTTTAATTCCCTGTGGGAAATAGGTTAGATCATGGATATGTGTAAAGGGAATGTTTTCAATTCATCTAAACCAGCTGTTTTTCTGTTCTTATTCTTTTATATTAAAAATTCAATACAATAGCCCTGGTTGTTTCTATGGAAACCTGTTACACATTATCCATCTTATAAATCACTAACACCCCCCAGAGCTAAGACATATCCATGTAACTAAGTTAAAAAAGCAAGTTTTCGGGAAAAGCAGGTAATCAGATGATCAATTCAGCTGATCTGCCCATGTAGACCCTTAAACTAATATATATTACTCATATAAACATTATAAAAACCATCAAGTATTATTATATGTTCAAACGTTCATGACGCTCTACAAAATAAACGAATAAAAATCATAAAATTTTAAAAATTATTCACCAGGTCCCCTTAAAAGTCTGAGAAGAATATACACGGCTTTAGCCTTGACTTTTTATTTTAAACTTCAATGATAAAAATATGTTTTTAATCTGATAAAATTAACAAATAATTAAATAATGGAATAGTTGTTTACAAACTTATTGAAGTGTACATGGTTTTGATGTTTTATTTAATCGAGATTTTTTGATGTTGAAAAATAAATATTAGTTCCGAAGTATAGGAGGTTCCTAGTAAGCAGTATGAGTAAAAATTTAGAATGATACTTTTTTGAAATTTGAGTTTGACTTGGTCCCCAAATTGACACATGTAATTGTAAATATAATGTTAGTAAGAAAACTGTACAATAAATTGGGATTTTCTGGCATTAGTTTACTGTAAATTGTTCTCAAATAAGACCATTTTTGCAAAAAAATACCTCTGATGACTGACGGAATTCCTTAGATTGCTCCCGTTTTCTTCTGGCTCCTGACGAGATTACCAAGGTTGTTCACACGGCCAGTTTTTGAACAGGTGTGTAAAACCAGTTTCTACTGTCAAACTCTGGATTTAAGGGAGATAAGTGTCTGAAAATCAAAGTTGGAAAGCTGTATATTTTAAATTAAGTAGAATCATTGTGTAATCGTCATCTATTAACACAGAATCGATTCACTACACAGTTACAATCAGTTAAACCGTTGAAGATGACGCCAAAGCATCTTGTGCAATGAATGATGCAACAGCGTCCGAAGCTTGCGGCCTTGAATAAAAATTCAAACTTACATTTTTGTATTTGTGTAGTTATTTGTACATTTAAAGCATTAAATTCTGTTTTATTTTATTTTATTTCATTTAGTAACGAGTAGTTTCTAAATTTAAAGAGATCGATTTTATGTGCTATTGTTGGTTAATGGTTTCATTTTATTTTCATATATACCATAAAAGCAATAAGGTTACAGAAAAAAACAATGAGACTGACGTAGATTTTGAATTTTAATTTTGTATTAAGATATTATGATATGATTGTTAATTGATTATTACATTTTTAATGCGACTTTTACAGTAGTTTATGCAACGATTGTAGTATGAATGTTTTAAAGCCATAAGACATAAATATTATGGCTTTAAGGCATACTACAATCGTTGAATAAACTTTTTACCTACAACCAACAATATTCAGAATTCATCGAAGTATGTTATTAAAACATTTTCCGAAAATGGACGAATATTATTTTCACTTATCCACTTAAAAACTTGTTACACTTTTTTTGTATGCAGGTTTAGATTTCGCAGGAAAAACATTAGCTTTTGCATTTATCTCTTCCGGATTTAAATTGAACTCCTCATTACTTAAATGACTCATATTGTGAATGGATCAAAACTCACATCTAAAACGCACTATATTTATGGATGAATCAGCTGATTTTGCATTTCATTATATCCATAATGGCATTACTTTTGTCAAATGCTGAGCTCTGATTGGTCTAGAATCTGTATCGTTATGAACTCAATTTCCGTTTAATAATAAACCTCTTATTGAAGTTACTTTCAGTATCTTTATTGGTACTTTGTATGGTCGTAGATAAAAGTATTTTATGATAATAGAGTATTAAATGATAATGATAACCATATATATTGTGATGACACAAAAATTCATTCATGATTTTTCAAATTCATAAAACAAAATGGCGGCCATTTAAAACTTTGTTTCTCAAATAACTCGTGAACCGTTGATTTAAAAGAAATTTTACACGAATAGCTTTTTTTAGGTAATGTAATTACAAATCTACACCAAATTGTTTTGAATTAGACAAATATTAACTGAGATATGGTAGCTTTAGTGATAGGTGACCGCTAGAGCTTAGTTGCAGTACAGACATGCGACTGAAGTCTGCCACAACAATTTTAATGACAGTAAGAAGGCGGAGACTGTTGCATTGTTGGCTATTAACTAATCACCTCTCTAACAATAGGTTGACGTCAAGTACGGTTCCCTATCAAAACGATAAAAAATGCCTTCAGCATATAAAATATAAATAATAAAATAAACTCCTTACCTGAGATATACATGGATTAACATGATACTTCAATCAGAACCACTATTTTACGAATATACAGTATGTGCCTTAAGTCAGTAAACCACATCCTCAGTAACAAAGGATTTCCTCAGATAATCAGATGCATGCGGTGACGCTATCAGCTGAGCGGAATCTCACAACAGCTAATCGCAATGCGCTAGATTAGTAGGTTGCCGATAGATTAACACGGTATCGCCATGCTATATCCGGCCCGGCTACCTGTTACGGGGTTCACATATAGTTTCCGATTTGTACTTCAGTAAATAGTATTAATTTATCAATCAAGTTACCTGACAATCTCAGTGCTTGTGTACAAAGCTGACTGTGGTAAAAGTGAAGGAAAGCTTTCTAAAACTCAATACTTTTTCTTTATTTCGTTTTTCATCAACGGAAGTAGTATTTTTATAAAAGAATATACAAAGGAAAATAAAAAGAAAAAAAAAAAAAAAAAAAAAAAAAAAAAAAAAAAAAAAAAAAAAAAAAAAAAAAAAAAAAAAAAAAACATAAAAATACAATAAAAAAAAGAAATGAAAAAAAAAAAATAAAAAAAAAACAAAAAAAAAAAAAAAAAAAAAAAAAAACAGTCCAAGGCCATCACATTCCAATAACAGTTATAATGTAACGGTTATTTGTAAACTACAAATGCAATTGATGTGCCAGAAATACATTTTTACGTTAAATACAGTACAATTACTTATTTTTTCTAGTTTTCCCACTTAGTAATCACACTTGCAAAGTCAAGATAATCGCTCTGCATTTTATTGAAAGTGACATTAACCCTGTAATTGGTGGTTGACAAAACAAACCCACATGAAACAAAAAACCCAAATCGTATCAAATTCTTAACCGCGCAATAGTAAAAGAAACAAAACAAGTGTCTACTGCAATTCTAACTAAGCCTAACAATTTTAATGCCGTGAACTTCAACCCACCTAGTCATCTTTTTTGTGTGGGTCCTCTCACAGCTGTACAACACATTTGAAAGCGAAATTGGGTTTGCTTATTGTGGGAATTCGAACCTGTGTAGTTCCGATTGGCTCCAAAAGTTTAATTTAAAATACAATTACTTACTATTTTCGCGTTTTCAAAGTTTTCAAATTCTGGTGTCAAAAATTTGTGACCACGCAACGGAAAAACAGTCAAAATGTTCATCGATCTATATAAAATGTTGGTAAGTGGTATTTTGAAGGATTTAATGATAGATATTTACTTAATTACTGTTTCCGAATTAACTTTTACGTGATCAAAACTAAATAATACTAGGGTATCTACACTGTTCTTATTAACTATCTTCCTACTACAGTATCGACTCAGATTGGCCGATGTTACCGATGACAAGGATAATGAAATTATACGGTATAGATAATATAATACATTGTACATAACCTCCTGCATAATACGATTCTACACAATCCTTACATTCAAACCTGAGGAGTTACGTTATGATAGTGTGAAAATGTGATAGACAAAAAAGTATGATAAACATTATTATTACTACCAAGCAAACTGTGATACCCCTATTTTCAGTGGTAAATTGGTAAAAAACAATGAATGTTTAGTATAACGTGAATGAAGATAATTAGACCATAAGAACTTTATTATTACACCTCCACACGGATACTTGTTAGCCGTTAGATGATTTTATGACGTAGTTATGTTCCATAAAGTCCCGGGTTGTAGTTAATTACCGCTGTTTAATACGCGTTGTTATGGAAAGAAGAGGCTCTTCAGAGTAATTTATTCGCAACGATAGCAGAGCACTGAGCGCGGCGCACCGCCCGGTCAAATTTATTAATTTCTAAACTTTACTTTATTAAAATAAACGGTACCAGTGAACTGACACATACTTTCTCCCTTAAGTAAATTAAAAAAAGACAATCTGTAATAAAACTATCATGTTCTACAAAGTTAATCTAAATATCATTTAATAATTTATTGTTTCAAAAATAATCATCCAATTTCTAAAAATAAAAACACGAGAGACAAAGTTAAATTAATTGTTCAAATTGTATGGGGGGGACAACCCCCCCCCGTAACACCAAGCTTTTTTGAGCTGGTTTTGTTCGGTGATTTGACCTTACGCTTCATACCAAGTTTCATGGAAAACGGTTGGAAAGTAAGGAAGAAATTGATTTTTTTTATATTCTCCATAAGAATAACATTGGGCGCTTTCAGACAACGTACTGCGTTTATCGTGGACAGTAAATTTAACTTTTCTCTGGAACCGTTAGTCGTAGACAAATAATTCAAATTACTAATTTGTTTAGTTTTTTAAGCTGGTTTTAATGGTGCCAGTCAAGTTATACTTTACTTTTATTGTTTTCGCTGAAAATTTAAAAATTTGATTTTTTAGACATTTAAAAGCCCATAACTTTTGAACCGTCATTTTTACAGATATGCGGGTGGTGTCAAATTATTTAGTACTCTGTACACTATAAACTGTCAAATTTTAATAAAAATCGTTAGAGCCGTTTTTGAGAAATTTGGATTTTTCACGTTTTTTAAGGGTTTTTAGGGGTGAACTACCCTTAAAAATCAAAAATTCAAAAAAATGAAAAAAACGCCTGGAGATACCGTGAATATATACATACATGCCAAATTTCATCTAAATCGGACCAACGGGGTAGGCTGTGGCACTGTACACATCCAGACACACACACACACGGACACACGGACGGACAGACATCACGTCAAAACCCACTTTTTTGGATTCAGGGGACCCCAAAACGGATATATCCACCCTCAACTCAAATTCGAAAATTTTGACGAAAACAATACTTTCTCCATATACTACGTATAAGGGGAGAAAGTAAAAATCTATTTAAATTTGCTTATGTATATTTCAATGTATTTCTTGTTCAATTTTTGTGGAATTATTTATTACACTACATACAAATATTAGTTTTTTTCTTTATTTTACCTAAACGTTAGTATAATGTGTTTAAACCACAGTGTTATGGGATTAACGTCTACAAATAATTTCTGGCAAATGGGCTCTACGGTAGAAGGTTCAATCTGGGTGACCAATTTTCTATCACGCTTTCCAGCAGCTAGGGAAGTATTCCGTGAATAACCCGACGAATATTCACCTCAAAGCCATTTAGAGTCATTTAGAGGCGTAAGTATTTATCAGAAAATACTTACGACTTCACCACAGAGAGTAGTCTGTAGGTGTCACACTGTCGTAGAGGCCTGTGATCCGATCACCAGACGTTTCTATCAATAGACTTTTCATTGCTCCAAACTTGGCAGTTCTGATTGTTGATAGCCGTATAAACAGTAATATGCCTCACCACTATAAAACATCTTGCTTAAGTTTCCAAGTGCAAACAAATTTGTACTATTCAAAAACGTTCCTATTTCGTAGGTCTATTCATTGTTACAAAGTAAACATAATGAACACCAAACAATAAAAATATCGAAATGTCTTAAGATAATTAACAAAACTCGGATGGTAAATTTCAGTTAAAGCTGTGTGTAGCATTACTACCAACTTAAAAACTACACCACTAGAAACATTGTATATAAAGAGAATGTACTATTTTCTTAAAAATTTAGAGTTTGTGTTTTCAGTGTATATATAAGTTTTTTAAACCTACTTACTCCAATGAAAGTACATATTTCTACAATAAGTATATTTTTAAACATTTTAATGTCCAATAAGCACCATTGTGCATATCATTTCTTTGTTCACAATTGTTCAAAAATAACTAACAAAAAATGTTTAATTTATAAAAAGGCAAAAAATTATTCATAGATTAGATTAGATAGGTATTGTAAGTCAAGTATGAATAAGAAATTAGTGTAGGATCATTGAGGTGTAATCTTGTAGTCTTGTTACTGACTAAGGCTGACATGTTCCTTAACCAGAAATATTAAATAATAATGAAACAGTCAATAGCATATCTAAGGAACCTACAGTTTAACACGGAGCCTAAACCATTGCGTATGAATTACGAACCTGCCTAATTTTGAGGATAGTCTTTGCGGAATAACATAGTATTCAATACTACGGATATTAATCCACACAAGAGAACACTACAACCACCGACCATCGCTCAAAACTATCCACAATTCGTGTCCTCCAAGTAGATGGATTACGGGAAACGCCACGGCCTTAGTCATAAAAAAGAAAATAGAAACATACAATTATATAACTAACAGCATTTTATGATAAACAGTTTACAAACCATGCCTAACTCAGAAGGGATAAATGTCCGACTCCCATGCATCAGCTTGAGTCCTTTTCTAATTTTCTTCTTTTTGAAAGTAGGTGTTTTCAAAATTACCTTCTCATAATTTACTAGTCAATGAAATGTAAATCATTCAAATGACAAATATACACTTATATAAGCCATACGTATATAGAAGAGGTGATACATACTTCTATTTCAGTATTCATAGGACATGCTTGGTAAAATTTGTATAATTTTATAATACACAGTTTTCCTGACAGCCTTTCTATTCCTAGTTCTATAACACATGTTCTCATCTGAACTTCAATGATAACCATATTGTTTTACCAACAGGGAATTTCAGACAAAGGATGATTGTGCGCTGTGAATGGACGGATACGCGGGGGAACTTTTACCCCAACCTAATGTTACATCTTCTACATTTACTTCTATGCATTAATAGTTCATTGTAGCGAAGTATGATCTAGCTATACAGCTACAAAAATACATTTTGATCTACATTATCATTTATTTCATGGTAGTATTCTATCTAACACGCCTAAAAATCCGTGAATGTATGGTAACTTTTGAAAATCTGCGTTTCTTTTTATTATTATTTTTTAGTAGACCTATAAACTGGTTAGGCAAAGATTGTTTGATCCTTCTTATCGACAGCTCAATATACCGTCGTTACCTTTAAAGGCTAGTTAGGGAAATCATCCGAACCTCCAGCTTTGTATCTGATTAATCAAGATAATCGTTGCTTGAAATCCGACTCTGGAATCCTATTGAAATACCTAGTCTTCTTTTAATTAGTTCTATGGTTTAAAATTTAGGTCAATCAGATTAATATGAACCTTTTATTTTACAGAGGGTGATAAACTGAAGGTAACATTTCCTTGTGAAACACCATTGATTTACCTGGAACTATGTTTCGTTGCCGGTATTTTTTTTAATTTTTATGGTTGACAATTCCCGTTTTCTGTAGATTCTATTTTAGAATCCCATCACACTCGAATTTCTTATTTTGATCTGTCATGAGGAGGAATGATTTAATTACAATTTAAGACTTTTATTCTGGCATATTTTCATCAAACTAAGGAATAAACCACTAAAAGAACTGTTAAAATACCTGTTCTATATAAGACTTCATGACACTTATATCGTAACCCTAAGTATGAAAAAATATGTTTGTATGCTGCAATGGCCAATATTGATGATAATGATAATTGATAATATTTATGATATAATTGATGATAATTTATGATAATGTAACCTAATATTTATGTACCATACGGACTCATGACTTAATACATTATGTAAATTTACTTTACTGCAATTAAAAATTATTGTAATTTTTTGTTGAAAACAAGTTTACCTTCAACCCTAGTTTCCCAAAGGTTGAATTTTAACAAATTTTCAGGCATATTTTGAGAACCAGGATATGTCACCACATAATTAGTATAACTTTTAAGGAGTTTTAGGTGAATAAGTTTCTTAGTTACGTAATGTTATGTCCATGGGTGTTTTTGTTGAAGTTTAATCTATGGTTTTTGAAAACCACAAGTGTCACCGTAAATGTAAGTAAATATTTAGAACAGATCATTATCATTATCTTAAGAATGACACCATCATCATTGCAATATATTGGTTAGTTTCTTAGATATAGCAATTTTAAATTTGGTCTGAAAACGTGAAAATCATTTTTTATTCACTGTATGTGACAACTTTTATGGTTTTTCATATTTTTGTATTTTTTGATGGCATATTACACAGTTTAAACATTTATATTGTGAATTTTAAATGAAGTATTTTTCAGTTAATTTTCCCTTAACTAGTCTTATAAAGAAAAGTGGGACACTTTTAAAATATCATAATTATTTTGCAAAGATGTGTAATCCTTCATGTATTCAGATGAGTTAAAAAAACGATATTAATCGGTCGATTGCAAGAGGTGTTCAAGGGGCTCTATACTCTTTTACATACATGTTATTTAGAAAGATACATTTTTATTAGCATTTTTGGGATAAGCTCAAAAAACAAACAATGAAGTAAATGGAGTTTTTGGTCTGTCAAGTGGCTATGGTTGGTATTAATTTTTTTTATTAAACTTGGTATACAGCGTCATTTACAAGTTAAGATAACGTACTGTATTTTTAAATAAAATTTTAATTATATTGTTATTTTTCATAGCAGAGTATATATAGGAGCAGGAAAACGATAAGTTGCTCTTTATTTACTAATTTATGTGAAAAAAAATATTAACTGAAACCAATATAAAAATAGCAAAATTAAAGAGAAAGATTTTAAAGAATGTGTTTTTACAGCGAGAGTTGTTCATTACCTTTAAGATATTCGTTATGGTTATCTTTCCACTACACTCTTTTTTAATGTGACCCTTTTCGCATCTAAGGAAAATTATTCTTAAGATTACTCTCTTGAACACTTAAAGCACATTATATTTTTTAAATGGTGAGTTTAATAGAAGTTATTACGTTAAGATGATGCTATTAAAGCATTATTATTGTTTATATATGGAATAGTACGAATATAAAGTAGAGTGTGTGTCAATGAAACGATGACCCTTCCAAGCTTGAAAAAATCCTAAAAATTGTTTATAAAATCCTTCTCTGTATCATATGGAATAAAACTGCATTCGTGTGATTCATTACTTAACCTACAGGAAAGTAAATATTCATTATTCATGAGCTCAAGATTAGTCGACAGAACAATAACATACGTTTCACCGCACAGCATTGTGTGGTTGAAACATTATACAACGTTGCAAAAGATGAGCTGAAATTTAACTTTTCATGCAACAAAAATCACATTGTTTCGGCTTATCTGTAAAAAATTAATTTAATAATAAAAATCTATAACATTTTATACAAAAGATTTATAGTGGATCTTTAGAAAAACAATATTTTTATATTTGGTAATACAATTAAAAACAACAAAGTTTTTTTAGAAACAATGATAAAAATTATTTCAATACATTTCTTAATTTTACGTTCAATTATCAATTCATAACGAAATTTTGGTGGGTAGGGAATAAATTTTATTCTATTGTAACCATTCTTTCAGGATATCTCGTTCTGAATGAAAATGACGAATGGGTGTGATCATTTTAATGACCTTAGTTAGCTAGGTTACTGATATAACCAGAATTGTATCTGTAATAACCTTTAATTATTGGCGAAATTGTCAAATGCAACCGGATCAATTCAGGAACTGAACCAGTGACCTTCAATCTATAAATCGATCCCAGTAGTCTTTAGCCAATCTAACGTATTATAAAACCTATATCAGCAATTTAAGTAATACTCTGGAAGTAAAAGCTATATAAAATTAATCAATAAATAAATTTTACTATTGAAACGTTAAAACTCTAGCTTACTTCTTACTAGAATTTAGCTTTATTGCAGAAAAACTGTTTTAACTTTTCAATTAAGATGAATGGTGATGAAGTTACGTTATCAAACATCGTCTGTTAACAGAAAATTGCCCAACTATTACACATCATTTCAGGCTCTAACATTTAGATTTTCGAAATCAAAATCAATTCTCCAAATTAATTGTAATGTACGAAACTAGAAAGTAATAAATTGACTCAATCCCAATACTATAAATATGCTCCCAATAAAGAAATCTTTATAAATAAGACGTTTTCTTTTCTTTTTCCGCTCTTAATTAAAATCACATTACTCAATGTAAATTGTAAACACAAATAAGAGGAAATTCACATTTTAAATTCAATTACCAAAACTTACATTGAAAAAGTATTTTCTCCCTCGATGGAAAACTTGGTAGACGGTAAAAACTGGAATTAACGTAGCAGAAATAATGGAGCCAGTCCAGCGAGGGGCTCAATCAACTGATTGAAAATAAACGCTGTGCCCCATCTCTTGGTTAACGTGATAGGGCGATAATACAAAATACTGGTAATTAGTGTTTGTACTTCTCTATGAATAAATAAAGTTTTTAAAATAATTAACTATCAATTTATTAAAACTCCAATTCTAATAGTAAATAGTACGTGGTGACCAAGCGCTGGTCACTGAAATATCTAAACAACAGATTACTTTTAATTATTTTAAAACAATTTCTTACTTAATCAAAAAGTTAAAATAATGATATCTATTTGTTACATTTCTCTTCTTGTTTAAGGTAAGGAGGGCTACTATTATAATTGTTACTAATGTAAAAAACATTAACCTATATGAATATAGGTTAAGGGAACTTATGTAAATGTCCTTATGGTACGAAACATGTCAGTTTAATAAATTTCAATAAAAAAAGGGTACTGTGTTTTTTTAATGTTTTTTACGTTAGTAACAACTATTTGTTACAATATCATACATTGCGTTGGTGACGTGTCCTGCAATCTCTTCGATACTTGGAGGTCAGCTACTTGTAGATATTTTATTACCAATAGTTGGTGGAATAATAATTCTGTTGCGTGGATTAACATCCAAACGATTGAATACTATATTCGTCCGCAAAGCAATCCTCATAAATTGATCAGTTCGTAGTTCAAAGACAAAATTGTTGTTTGGATTCCATGCTTAGGTCCCTTAGATGTAATTGCCTGTTGGACTATACATCTGACTGGGACAGTGGCGACGTCCTGTAATCCAGCTACTTGGAGGTCACGAATTGTGGATAGTTGTGAGAGATAGTCGGTGGATGTAGTGTTCTCTTGTGTGGATTAACGTCCGCACTATTGAATACTGCATTAATCCGCAAATACCATCCTTATAATTAGACCAATTCGTAATTCAGAGGCCGTGGTTCGGATTCCACGTTAAACTGTAGGTCCATTAGTTGCCATCGGCTGTTGGGCTATTAATTAACAGTCCTGTCTAAGGAACATGTCAGCCTTAGTCAGTAACAAGACTACAAGATCGCGCCACAATCATCCTACATTCATTTCTCATTCATACTTGGCTTAAAATACCTACCTGGGTAGGTCGCCATTTCAGTTAAAAGTATAAAGTATAGATTAACAGTCTTTTTCAACTCCTAAGGCCCCTGGAAGGCCTTCGAATCCTAGTATAAAGTCATGTGGAAGGCCCCACAGGGCCTTTGGACTTAGTAGCTTTAAAAACTATAATTTCTGACTGAAACCATAGCTAATATTAAATCAATGGATGCGAGAGGTTTTTAATAATATAAATCTTTATTTTGACGTGAAACACGTTATAATGGTGGCAGGAAATAAAATTCAGAAGTGTAGTTTTGATATTGGTATGTCTTAGCATTGGGGGGAGGGGGGTTCAAACAAATGTAAACGTTGACATCTTTCAAAAACTAAAATAAGTTTGAAGGCCCGTCATGAGTCTTAGAAAATCTGGTTCTATTTGCAACATATGCAACGTAAATGTATACATAAATATATAGAAATGAAAAAGAATAAAGTATCTAATAGTCAGTTATTACGTTTTGTCAAATGGCTACACGGGTGAAACGAAATTAGAGACAAGTGGTGAGAGGAAGGTGACGAAACGTGCATATCCTTTTAATTATTTAAACTAATTTGACCTAGTTTACTTTCCTTTTCCCTGAATAAGTGCCAGTTAATTAGTAGGAAAAAGTAGATGAAACATATTTTATGCTCCAAACGTGTTTTATTGGTTTTTAGAAAAAATTGGTTTCCTTAAAACATTCAATTTTTTCATGCTAATAAAATATAACTTGTACTTTTATATAGCCAACTGTTTGCTATTAAAGTAAAATGTTTTGTGGTGATTACCACTAATATTTTTGGTAATTTAATATTTATAAAAATAACGGATATTGTAATCTTATGTGGTTTTGTCATTTTGGGAAAAAACTACTTTGTAAAACAATATGTGTGTACACAAAAATATTAATACATTTTCTTATTAATTATATAATTTTACAATGATTTATAATATTTTTTTAGTTCACCATGCACTCAGATCTAGGCATAAGGGACATAGGCTTAGTCAGTTACAAGACTACAAGATCGCGCAACAATGATCTAATTTTTCTTTTACATTCGTAATTTACGTAAAATATCTAACTGGGTAGGTTGCCATTTCAAAAAGAAAATAGTAATAATAATAATAATAGTAAAAGTTAATATAATGTAATATATAAGTTAATAATGGTAAATAGTTTATTAACTATACCAAATAAGTTTGTAACATATCAGCCGGGATTCGAACGTGAAACCTTTGGGTTCTTAATCCTCCATGGTATCGTTCTACTACGACCGAGTTCGGTATTATAACCGTTCTAACAAACCACAACAGGTTTTGAAAATATTGTTGTAATTTCATTCGATTTACGTATTCCACACCCTTTACTTTCTATTATTTGTTACTACAACAATTAATTATTTTATACTTTCTTCATATATCTGAAACTTTTATTCACATCCACCCAGATATTGTATGTAACCTTCATTAGCTGTCACTAAGTAAATCAATATTGTTTATTATAAGTTGTTTGGATTTCGTTTGATTAGACATGAATCTAAACACGCCAAATCAGATTTTTTTTTAATTTTAAACAACTTAATTTAAAAAACACTTGATTTTCTTGGATATGAGACTTATCTAAATTTTAAGAAATTCTGTTTACTCGTTTTCGAGATCTTTGTGCAATACACAATCATACATGCTATTTAGATTTTTATTGTGGGAATATTCCATCACAATTCGAAAAAAAATCATTTCAGGATCTGGAATCTGAACTCGTTCTCAGGAATTTTCTTCTTGAACCCGTCTGGCGTAGAGACGTGTTCCCTTTCTTGTTTGCGTGTTTGTTGTGTTGCATGTTTCTTGCATTTGATGGTATTTATTGCACGTTTTTTATTGCTTGAAACATTTTCTGCTTTATACTGGCCTAGTCCAGATTATGCACTATTCCTACTATGACCTCAGGATAGGATCAGATTCCAGATCCAAAAACGACTTGAAGTTTTGATTTTACTAATCATGATGTAAAATGTCTGTAATAAAAATCTAAGTAACATAAAACCACTATCACCAACAATGGATATCAAAAAGGATTGAATGAATGTATGTGTCGTGCTCATATTATTATCTAGGCTTAAACGGAATTTTTGTAGTTACTAATTTGACAGTTAGTCATCTGTTATTCCATTAGTGGCATTAATCTACTTTAATGCGGTTGTAATAATGACCTTGGCTCTGTGTTTTGGTCAGGCGAGCCGGTCCTTAGGTGAACTCGTGAAATCACGCCTTAAAATTACTGCCTTCAACATCGTTAACATTCTCCTAGTTCCATTTCTTCTCAGAACATCTAGCATTTCTCCAATAACCTCTAAGAGGCATTTTGCATAATTTATCCGATGTAAATTGTAATCACACAAACAGGTCGTTCTGTTAAAAGCTAATTGACTGTATAGTAAAATTGCATAACAATAATTGGAACATAATGATTTATAATTGAATGAGTATTAATTAGGTATGTTTTACTTCACTACCGTCTTCCTAACATGTAAATGAAAAAATTACCTTCATACACATCCATATTATACATATGATACGTACCTCTTCCCCACAGGAAAGTAAATACTGTACTTTTTTGGAAGCTTTGAAGTCCATATAACTGTTCTTTTGCTGCTCTTTCATACGATAAATGATTTCTTGAAGAACCTCCTTTACGTTTTTTTTTCATGAAATTGTGTGGTGAGCCTTTGGCTTAGACGACATTACTGTAAATAAAATAATTTGATATTTGCATATGAGCTGGAAAACAACTGCTCATAAATGGGGTAAAATATTTGAATTTACTCCGTTATAACTAGGTAAATAAGTGTAATGATTCTCGAATTTCGTAATGGTAGTCTCTACGTAAAGACTTTCATGTATTAATTTCACTATTTTTATCATTAATTATGTTTGTTTGTTAAGTGAGGTAAATGAACCTTTTATATTTATCGAACATTCTCCATTTTGTGTCTAGTCAGTAAGAATGCGAGGGAAATAAATCACCATCTTGCAATATTGTACAAACATATATTCAAACAAGAGGTATTGTCAATAAAGTACAGTGTAGAAACACTACATAATAACTGGGAAGTTTACATTCAATATCAACGCTATTAGTCTTATCATTTACATTTATAACAGATACTTGAACGCAATAATCTAAAATAAAAATAACGAAATATCTTAATATAGTTTTATCTTAATATAAATGCACTATAATTAATTAAACACGTACACATCGAAGCAGTCGTATTATATACTGCAAATGTTATTGTTAAGTCTAGAATTAAGTATAGCATTACTTAAAAATTAACCATTCAATGAATGGGTATCACAGACTATAAAAGCTTGGAAATAATGGTGTAACTCATCATTACAATTTAATTCAAATTATGAGAAAATACATTTTAACGTTTTCACTTTGTTTTTTGTTAGTTTTTATCCTTAGATTTGATGATTACATAATACATCCAAATTTGTTATGACCATGGCTCATAAAATTCATGACTTACTAAAAATTGATACATTTCCTTTGAAGAGTAACTACATTAGGTAAGATTCAATTTTTGGATTTTTCCAATCCGTCTTTATTTTTTATATATATTTTCTTTTAACAGTCTGATTTTAAAAATCATGCAAATCTATCTATCCGAAAGGTTGGTTTTTATCTAAAAGTGTGGTTTTGGGGTTAACCTTTGGTTTGTTTAAGAATAAAATTTTAATTAGTATTGTTGGAATAAGCCAATAAACAGAAAAATTAGTATTTTTGTAACAATGAATTATTCATGTTTAACGTTTGATCTAGTACAAGCGGTTACTGAGCTGTATAAAGTCGTACACACGTTCTTTTTCATTTTTGGATGTCCAATAATGTTATGGGAAAATTTTAAAACTTATATCTCACTTATTGTTTGATATATAGTAAAACTTTTTGTATACAGCTTACGATCTACTACTGTATGTTATAAATGAAAACTATTTTTTTCTCGTTGCAGCACACCTGTAATTCTTTCCCTTTATGCTTATAGAGAATAAGTAAATTGATATTATACTTTTACTTAGTCTATCATTAAGATAAATTTGAATCATTACAATTAATTTGTAATCTTAAATCAATAGAAACTCAATTTATAATGACAAATAAAACATTCAGATTATATAAATGTTAAAACAACAATTAGATATTGTAAAGACTGAATATGGACTTAAAAGTTTTAAACATTTATTTATGAGTGTATACACAAAGAAATAGTTGAACAGTTAAAACGGAACTTCAAGGCGTACTTATATCAATTTTAGGTAAGTCATAAATTCAAAATTAAACTTGTAAAAAAAATGTTTGCTATATAGAGTAAAAATCCTTTACAAAAATCCTCTGTGAATATTTTATGCGAAATAATTAATTACATTTTCCAGAATATACAAACGGACAGTTATACACTTATCTATTTATTTACACTTAGTAATAGCTAAAAAACATTGTTTTATACATTATTAATCAACTTTGAACGGTATACATGGGGATCGTCGATGCTAGCCTATATACAGGTATGTACAAGTCGGTGGGCAAGCCTATGTACAGCGTCGCGGCGCCGCCGTCGGCGCACCTCATAGCAGCTCTGTGGTCGTCCACGGCCGCTCCGGAGCCTGTCAGAAGCGGGTGGCGGAGACCGTGGGAAGCGCTGACATCGCGGGCGTACGTCCCTCTCGCTCCAGTGTGCTCATCTGCAAACAACTCATCCGCTCACTTACCTTCCACCAATTAGTATTTAGAACACGTATTGTAATATTTATTTCTAAAAATTAATACTTCTAGGTTTCATGGAAAAAAACTCCACCATATTTGATTTTAGTCCTATAAGTAGAACGTTCAGTTTGAGACAGCTTTAGTTTTCTTATTTGGATCTTTAGTAAGGGTATTTTCCATCACGTTTTCCCGTCTTCAGGTGAACTGTAACCTAAACATAACACGATTAGTAGATAATTCAGAATGAGCCAGTATAAAGCTGTAGACAATATAGTTTTTAAAAAAGCTACAAACAATACCATGCTCCAACGAAACGCACACAAAAAACGAAACGTGTCCACTTGTTACAAAGACTAGATTCGAATGGGCATGTCCCCGAAACTTAAGGGAACCCCAGAAACACTAGCACTGGAATATAAGTGAGTTTAACATATCTACACAAAAAATATAAATCTTTATAAATAAGTATACAGATTTAACACAGTTAAGTAACAGATTCATACAAAGGGTTTAATACTGGCTTTTGCTACGGCCATTTTGTTTCCAGTTCTGGTGTTAAGTTTCAGGTACATGCCTACTTCAATCCAGCTTTTCTGAATCTTTGTGATAAGCGGCTGTCTTTAGTTTTTTGCGTGCATGACTATGGCTTGGTATTGTGTGTAGCTTTTTTGACTGCTTTAAACGTTTTGTTTTCAGCTTTATACTGGCTTAGTCAGGATTAAGTACTAATCGTGTGAAGTTTTGTGTTCTAGCTCACTTGAGGACGGGATTAAATTCCAGATCCAGAAACGTCGGATAACTTGTTTTACGTAAAAACGTGATGGTAAATGTCCGTAAAAGATAACTAAATAACATAAATCCCCCATTAGTAAGTTGTATACAAACATTTACTTTTATTTTTGCTTTTTACGACAAAATAAAAAGTTGGTTGAGGTGTTGAATAAATGGCAAAGTGGAATTAGGTGGTAATTAAATTTTAATGCTTATATCATTAAAAAATAATTATTACTTGTTAACTTTAGAATATAATTTTCTGGTGATAAATTTTTTCGGGAAACAAAAAAAGTAATTCACTAAAGAATCCGTTGAACTTGAATTTGATACCTTAATCGTGTTTTTACGACTATCATGTAAATAGTCTTAAGACTAACATTGTTTTTATAGGTCGAAACCACTAGGATATTCTTTAAGTTAATTAGGAATTGTATTTACTGAGATGCTAAGATTGTATGAGATGTGGTACGGTTCATAAATAGGAAGCTGAGATCAAATCAGTAAAGCTTCTGCCGGATGATATGGGTTATCCTAGTCGTTCTCTCCTCGTTGAAAAATGTTTGTGTCTAAGATAAATTGGAAGGTAAGTTATGTTTACTACAAAATTTATACTTGGGGAGAAACTAAATACATTCACCGTGCAAAAAATATTATTTTTTTTATTTTTTGAAGTATCATTTTTTGTATTAACTTAGCCTAACATTTTTATTAATACTCCTACTTTGTTTCGTAAGGTCTTCATTTAATTTTCTAATTCACAAATTGTTAAACCGTTTGTCTGTGTGTATAAAAAACAAATTTGTACCATTTTAATATCTTGTAAAGATGCACTTAAAAGTTACAGGTTTTAAACGAATAAATACTATTAATAGTCAAAGGAAATAAATTTGGATTTGTAAGTGTCGCATAAATAATAATCAATCGTAATTTACAATCGATAAATGATGAGTGTATTCTCAGCTTCAATTAGTTCAGGAGTATTGACACTATAATTTGTTATACAGGGTGTTCATTAATATCTTCTCAGCCACTCTTCAAGTGGCCTAGAACCAAGACCATTATGTAATATAAAACTGTGCATGCTATTTATCAACTAAAGTCTTGGCAGTCCCAAAAAGATATTTACATAGTAAAACACATCCAAACGTTTGGAGTAATTTTTATCAATCTCAATCAAAGTTATGCATAAATAAAAAAAATGTTGCAAGTTATCCATTAAATGCAAAATGTATTAGTTCAATAACCTTTATATGGCATTTTTAAATTTGTCTCTAAACTATTTTATAGCTTTTATTCACACTAAAATAGAAAGAACCTTCGACGACTTAAAGCCAACAAGCTATTTATGAGTTACAATATATATAATTCAATTTAAATAAAAATACAAAACAAAATAAATGAAATTAAGGCAATCACGATGCCTTATTGCATTTTAAGTTCATACAATTTCAGCAAATTGGATAAAAAATAACTCATTTTAATCACATACTCAAAATTATATCATTGTAAAATTGTTTAAATAAAATAAAAAAATTCAAAAGCTTCAAAATGCAACACTGCGATAGCACGTCAACACATACCCATTTTGCCATCCATAACTAAAGTTAACGTCTTTAACTAAAATATATATTAAAATAGGGGGGAGGAGAAAGGCGGGGATGGAACTGAAGCCGAAGCACAAGTTGTACTAACCATGCAACACATATACAAGCTATACCGTGCTCTCTCTTGCGTGGCTGATGAGGGGTGTTTCGGCCGTCACGTGACATAGTGACGCGTCTATCTGTGCGTAGACTGTTTGCTCGTCTACGCCTGCGCAATGCATAGGGGGGCGGGGCGTCGTCACCAGTGGGCCGTACAGGCCGCCACCCCCCAGCTGCAGCTCTGCGTACGTCACCTCCTCCTTCTGTCAAAATTTTAATATATTTAAAAAACAGTCTAATATGTTTTACGCAGCAATTATTTAATTTTTGAAATTGTTTACTTTTGTAGCTGGCTAATTTAATAAAACAATAAAATTATAAAATCATCAGTTATTTAGAAAAATATTTTCTTAACCTAGAAAACATTTGAATGCCCATACCATAGGTTTCCTCCGCCCATCAACAGTTATGTGATTGGTAGGATACAGCCTTGAATTCAGTTTCTCAAATGCTCTCTCATCTTCGTGATAGTCTGAAAGAGAAAAAATAAGTAATAATTTAAATGGATGAAGCTGTGACAGTCCTAAAACACTACTTTTTACTATCGACTATACCGTTTTACTTGTGACTATATTTAAGTGATTTTAATGTACCACATCACAAACAATGGACAGCAAAATTGTTTGTCTATTCATCCACTGTTAGCATATTAAGAAATCATACACCATAACAATTCCATGTTAGCATATTATATGGTGTTTAGTATCTACTACTTTTTAAAAATAATACCAACTTATAAAAATATTTATTTTCAATAAGATTCATTAGATAAATAAATAAAAATAATTAATTTAATTTATTTTATATGGATTGATTTTGAATTTTTAGATCTGAGGGATAAGCTGTAAGGGCCTAAAAAACGTAAAATCCTTAAACGTAATGGTAGGTTTTTGTGAATAAAATGTAATATAAGCTACGATCAAGATATAATAAAAACATTCCAAAGAGGAATCCAGGTTGCAATTGACAATTTTGCAAATACAATGCTTGTAGTTTTAAAAATTACTATTCATTAGAAAGTTCACAGTTATGTATGTTAATTCGGATGAAACTCATGCACCAGTCTTATAATATGGACATTTCACAATAGTTTATGAATGTTTTGTCTGTACATTTAAGAACTAGCTTTCGTGTTTACGTTACGTTTGAATTTTTTTAATGTTCATCCTGATTATATTATAGAAGGTGAAAATGATAAAATAATAAAACTAAATTCAAAATAATAAAAAGAAATTATGTAAGCAAGAAAGTATAAGTTAAAACCTCAATTTCATGGAGGGAATGGGAAAATAAAATATATATGACAACCAGCTAATGTACTTTATATATAAATATACTTTGAAATGTAATACTCAGCCTTTCAGTAATTCTGTTCTGTTAACAACTGCAAACGCCTATAGGCAGAAGCAATATCTGCCAATACCGGGCATCTTTAGTGATGAAGCATGAGCATAATGTGTGTGGTTGGAATAATATAGTAATTTCTGGGACAACAAGCAGAGAATCATGAGGACCCAACGATGTGCCTGGTGGAGTTTTACTTACAGACCAAAGTCCCCATATTTTCATTCTTTGAAAATGTAAACATTGAAACCTATGACGTTTATGGGGGGGATGTTAAGGTAATAAATATGCCTATGAATTGCATGAGTTTGAAAACTACCTTTGTGTAAAATTTCATTCCGGTTGGTTTAGTATTTTTCGCGTTTAGTTTCCACAACAAACATACAGAAACCACCTCTTCTTTATAATATTATAGCTTGAACTACTGTACCAGTGTTGTGAGGTATGATGTCTGGATTCTTCTCCAGGCTGTCCACACTCTCGGAGGATCGCTTGAGGTCCGGCGCCATCATGGTCTTGCTGTGTTTTTCGTCACAGTCCTTGCCGCGCAGCCTCAACACACACACGATACCCAGTGCGATCAGTATAAGTGAGACCACCACGCCGGCCAACATACCCAGTAGAGGAGTCAGCTCTATGGCTTCTGGCGTAGCCGCTGCAACAAAAACATTATACAAAACTATAACCACCTTTCATTCCAGTCATTTCATTTCCTTTTCATTTCAAGTCTCATAAACATAAAAATTCAAAAATATTTAAGACCACTTTTATTTATCTACTTTTGTAAGATAAGTAAAATACTGAAAATAATATTATTATACTAGTGTCTTTCATATACCTTAATTTTCTTCCATACTTCTTATTAAGTATACACTCTGAAATCCTCTATTTTCAGAGTTACATTTTCGCAAACTTAAAGAAAATATAAGATTCCAACCTTTCTCTGATTTTGCTAGGTTTCGTATGTTTTTATTATATTAATCCTATTTACATCTGTACTATATTTTTCAAGGTATAGCTTTACTTAAGCGTATGTTGGTATGAATATGAACATTCATCCGCTTTACTTCAGACAGTTTGCCTGGAAGCTTTACGTATTGTCACTCCTAGTTTTAATTCAATACAAATAAATAATAAAATATGATATTTCAAATCAAATTATATTTATTCCAATAGTTACAAGTTGCAATACATTTCCACTGTCAAGTATAAAGGAATTAAGTCCTACAAAGACTACTAATCTTCGAGTAGGAATGAGTCCTTTTAATCTATAAACTTGTTTGGTAGCTAAAATAATTAAGAAAAAATGCAAATAGATTGCTGTCTTAAACTCAGTCAAACTCAGTCATGTTTACAGGGGAAATTATAGAGAAAAGGAAATGATAATACGTTTTAAGGACAGTTCTATATTGGATTAGCGGTAAAGTACAACAGAACAAAACAAACTATATATGAAAAAAGTGAAATGCTATCATATAATATAGTATTGCAAAATAATATTATATATATATAATATTTTTAAATTTATATTGAATATTCATTATAGTATTTGTTAAATGGAATTATAACAATTAAAAATAATAATTTATTAAAATGTCTCAGTTTAAGTTTCATCTCAAGTTTACACTTCGAAATATAAATCTAGAACCTTTACTTAGAATTACCTAGGCCTCACTTTTTCGATCAAACATATATAAAATATGTAGGTTAAAACTAATTTAAAGTTAAAATTAACGTTCGAAATTTATTAGTCTTTGGTTTTCATTAGCTATATTTCATGAGGTAGCTATTTTCTATCGAATACTGTAGTATTTTTATATTACATAAAATCGTATTATGTCTTAGACCAATTTATGGAAATGGGTTTTCTAACCGTTGTCGTGTGGGAAACATGTCCCAGTCTATACACGCTAAATTTTAAATTCCAATTATAATAAACTAGCCAAAGTAACCGTCCTTCGCATGGGTAAAAAAGGTTTGAGGGAGGTTACCTTTTCTCTTGGCATGAAATAAATATTCTAAAACATGAAAAATTGAATAAGGAAAAAAACTTTCTTTGAGGTAAAATATTATTCATATTACAAGAGGTAATAGAGTATTTTATACCAAACACGATCTAAAAAAATTATAAACGCGAGTGTCTACAATATTATAAAATACCACCTCTTAAGCAATAATGGGATAATCCAGCAGTTTATTTGTATAATTAATTTTTTTCTTCTTCTTACTTGTCTGTAAAAATTAGTATAAAAATATGGTGAAATTAGAAACTGTGAACACTGCATTGAAAAATTGAGGATTTAAAGCAACTGTGTCTTCTGTTTCCCGAACTATCAAATTTTAGTGCCCACGGCTGTTCATTCAAGTAATTTTATATTTTCATTCTATGAAAATGGAAATGAACGCCTATGGCCATTAGTTTAGGATCTACCTTTGAGTAAAATGTCAAACTGATTGGTTCAGTATTTTTCGCGTTTATTTTCCACAACAAACAAACATACAGAAACCACATTTTCCTAGTAAAATTATATGTATATATATATTTAGGTAAGCATTTAAATATTATAGCTAAATTACAGATTCTTATTAAGGATTTATTGGGTAATGTGTGATTTACTTTGGCCGGTGCGACGCGCCGCAGACTTGAGCGTGTGCGCGATAAGGTGAGTCACTTCGCTGGGCCCCTTACTGTTGACGGCGAACACGTGGATGTCGAACCCCAGCCCGGACGGCAGCCCCGTGGCCAGAAACACGCTGGTGTGGGCCGACACGTTACTGACCAGCACATTCGACTGCGAGTCGTACACCTCCATCACGAACTCCTGGGGCAGCCCTCCGTTGAAGCCCTCGTCACACTCCACGTGGAGAGAGTCCGCCGTCTGGTTCTGGATCGTGCAGTTCTCCAGAGAGTCCGGCCGTCCTTCAACGCCAAGAGATATTAACACTCACCAATGATTAATCAACAAACTGAATTTACCGGATATTCCAACAACACAGTATGCATTAGTAAAAATTAACTCAGGAAAATTAAATTAGATTAGATTAGATCATTGAAATGGCATCCATACTAAAATGTAGGTATTTTAAGCCAAGTATGAATGAGAATTGATTGTATGGTGATTGTGGCGCGATCTTGTAGTCTTGTTACTGACTAAGGCTGACCTTAATATAATTAATAGCCCATCAGCCGATGGCAACTAATGGACCTACAGTTTTACTTGGAATCCGAACCACGACCTCTGAATTACGAATTGGTCTAATTATGAGGATAGTCTTTGCGGATTAACGCAGTATTCAATAGTGCGGACGTTAATCCACACAAGAGAACACTACACCCACCGTCCATCGCTCACAACTATCCACAATTCGTGACCTTCAGGTAGTTGGATTACAAGACGTCGCCACCGTCCCAGTCATGTTTGAGTAATTAAAGTTAAAGCAATTTAACCTCAATGCCCATGATAGGCATAGGACCTGCGTGGAGAGGCCATGACAGAGATTCTTTGTTGTGGTATGTGCCTGAACTAGTAAGACGAATTATAGTGGGGTTTTTAAACTTTATGTCCCAGTTCAAACTTAGCTGTGTAGTTGAACGCCGCTTGCTTATGTTTACGTAAATGCCAAGGAGAATATCACAGTTTCACAAGTTTTTGAGAAATCGCTCTGATATTCTCCATGAAATTTACGTGAACATAGTGCAATCAGCTTTGAAACTATGGTTGTAGTAAACAAGCAATTTTCAATTGGGACATAGAGGTAAAATAAAATTCACAATAATAATAAAATAATAGCCAGAGGCAACCATCCTCATAATCTTACATTAGCCAGCCTCTGGTTCGATCCAGGAACATTTGACTTACTGGGCCTTACCAGAGAATTGCCCTGAAGCTAACGTGCCCGTTAATAGTAATGTTAATTTCTAATTTAAAACAAATTATTCAGGAGGGAAGGATAGTGAACTAACCTGCATTGTTTTGTGTTTAAACAAATTTTCCTGATTTAATATGGTTCCATTATGCATTAAATTGTCATATCAAAGCATAACACGATCACATGATCGCATAATCACGATCAAAGCATAATTGAACAGGTTTAATAATTCATTCGTGTTTTGGAGTGATTTATTTCAATCCAATCTATAGTTATGACACTTTACAACACTAAAGCTGCTCATTTATAAATTATTAAACTAACAGGTTTATACTTTATACTTTTAACTGAAAGTATAAAGGTTGTTCAACTAAACTAAATTCAACCATCCGGAATTCGAATCTACTGTAAGTTTAATATGAACTTCAATTGAATAGTCTGTAGTACCTTTTTTTCCTCACATCCCATGAGAACCATGTTAATTTAAAACAGTCACTGTGGGTTATTTTTTACCAGAAAATATTTTACTTATTTACTTGATGCAATTACAAGGTGAAATGATATTTCTATCAATCTATCTGATATTGAATTTATATTTTGTCATCAACATATCAAAGGTACACACCCATAGCATTTCAATAACATTGATTCTACGTAAATGAACTTATAAAAACATATTCTAACTTCAAAATTTCATAGTATTAAATTAGTTTTCAAACAATAGCAACCTATTTGTGAATGAGTCAAGTTATGAATGAGATAAGTTACGAATGGGAGTGTAATATAGTTTTAGTGCGATGTTGTAATATTGTTACTGACTAAGACATGCTCCTTGGACAGGACTCATAATTAGTATTCCAACAGCTAAAGTAATATAAGTGACCTATATTTGAACGTTTGAACGTATCTAGAACTAATTTTGCCACTTAATTACGAGCTAGTATAATTATGAGGATGGTCTTTGGGGGTGAATGTATAGTATTTAATAATGTACATCAGTCAATATCACATTCACAGGCTCATAATATCTCTCCACATTTTGTGACCCCCAAAGTAGCAAGATTACAGGCTTTGCCACACTCCCAATGTGTGTCTTAACTTTCCAATTAGTGTTTAAGAGAGGCATGTTTCATAGTTTTTACTTTGGCTCTTATCAATACTGTAGTTTGAGAGGTGAGGGGTGATTTTTACCGGCGGGTATGATGTGGAAGAGGCACGGGTGCGCCTGGAAGCCCTGCTCATTTCTTCCCCAGCACAGCAGCGTGCCGTACTCCACCTCGGTTCTGGGCATGTACGAAGCGATGCTGCGGGTCTTCTCCGACGTGACGTGGCTGGGCAGCAGGTCCCAGGTCTCGCCGCTGTTGTTGAACCTCCAGGTGAAGGTGACGTCCGGAGGGTTGGCATCCAGCTCACACAGTACCTTGGCCACCTCGTGACGGGCCACCCCTACCACTGTCTGCTGGTTGGGCTTACATACCGGAGCGACTATAAACAAATCGTAGATTATAGAATTTAGACTATGGATTTTAGATTATAAATTATAGATTTTAGCTTTTAGATTTTAGATTTTCGATTTTTTTTGATTTTGATTTTTTTTTAATTTTTTATTTTGAATTTTGATTTTTGATTTTTTATTTTGGATTTTGGATTTCGGATTTCGGATTTCAGATTTCGGATTTCGGATTTCAGATTTCAGATTTCAGATTTCAGATTTCAGATTTTTTATTTTTTATTTTTTGATTTTAGTTTTAGATTTTAGATTTTCGTCAAAATTTTTAATGGCTATGTTAAACAGCATAGCCAATGTTAATGTCAATGTTAAACGAACCCTTAACCATATTTACCACGAATTTAGCTAACAATATCGTGAGTAGTTTTCATAAATTTGCACAGTGATCTTGAAACAGTTCTAAAATTCTAGCTGTAGACATGCCCCAAGGAAATGAAAAGTTCAGTCTATTTGAAAGCAAAACCTCTTCGAAAAGTAAAACATAATCTGAACTATAGAGATGTGTAGAAGAGTCAATCGGTTGTATAGAAAAGTCAATACAATACTCTTCTAAATTTAAAGATAAGTTATATTTACTTTAAAATGGCAATCAAACATTTTTTGTGGTAGATTTCATGTCTTATTATTTCCTTATTATGTTTGTAATCAAATCAATTTATATATATTTGTAATCTTTCATTTATCTTTTTATGTTTTTTTTCTTTCACATGGCTGAAAGAATTCTTAAATGAACTATATTGCATAATTGGAGCATACTTATTTTGTTTAATGACACAGAACTTATACGTAAATTATTTTAAAATTAACTATTTAATTTGACATGAAATGAGTTTTTTTACAAAAAAATATTTTCGTTTTAAATTTGTTGATATGATGAATTATAAGAATCCAACAGCTTTCAACGGCACACTTAATTGTTAGTGTAAAAGTAATTTTTTGAGACAATAAACAATGTTTGATAGAATATTTTCAAAAATGTTTTTTGAAAGATAGGCTACATAGCTAATTAATTGTTATGTCCTTATAAATGTAAAGAGCATTCATTAATAGTATAGCTCCGTGCGGTTTAAAATGTAGAAGAAACTTATAACAGCCACCCAGATCAACGCACGTTATGTGACAGCCTCTCTGCCGCTCTGAATACATTGCTCCACTTGCCATATTTTGTCTGTTCGCTTAGAAATATTTATGTTGGATTTTCTGCATTTGTTTGAAAAATACTGTACATTTCACGCTGAAACGTATGTGAATACAACATGAGACTAAAACGATTGAACGCAACCAAGAGTTTTTAGAAATTTAAATTAAAAATCAGTTAGATGTTACGGTATCTTATTACACTCTAAAACATCAATGTCCGAGAAACATTTTTTCTGTCCAAGGATTCATGATTTTTTGTTTTTTACACGGGGTTTTGCAAGAGAAATCGAAAGAGAAATCTCAAGACTTTGAAAATTCCGGTTTTCGTCCTACAGCCCTTCAAAGTGTCCAGTCATTCAAGTTACTTTTTAACATGGATAAGTCTTAGCTCTGGAGGGGGTGTTAGCAATCTGTAAGACGAAAATTTGAAACATAACACCAGCTATTTAGATGAACTAAAACATTCCCTTTAGACGTATCCATTCCCACAGGGAAGTAAAAACAAACAAATTTTAACAGTTAATCAAAACAGCTGATTCAGGTTGTATTTATTTTTTATAGTAAAATTCTCAAACAATGAAAGTTTTATTTTTAGATTAGTCAAACAAATTAGAAAAAGTTAGAATAAACTAGAAATTAGAAATTAGAAAGCTAGAAAAAATTTACAGAATATTTATATTGAAACTAAACAAATAAATAAAATAAATATTGAGTTATATTTAGTTTGGTATAATTTTACACACAACGGTATGAAGAATAGTTCAATTTAGATGATTTATTTTTAACCAATGATTTCAGTGTTAAAACGTTTCAAACATAATTTTTAGGGCTAAAAATTAAACGTGACAGACCTCAAGAACGAAAGTGTGTTCAGAATATGTAAGGTAGATGAGCTACAAGCGATCCCAAGATAATAAGTGTGTTTTAATTTAGCTAGTTAACCTATCTAATACACGTTCTATTCCATCCAAGTAAAGCTTGTTCTTCGGTACATACTTTTAAAATACATAACTCCACAGCTGAGGGGTCGTAGTTGAAAGACAGTTTAAAACAATGAGTATTGACAACAGTTGATTATATTAGCTGAATTTATGTTAGATCTAACTTACACTTGACATCCAAGGGTACAGGGTTACTCTCTCCGTCGCCCTCCTGGTTGCTGCCCACGCACGTGTACAGACCCGCCCTGGCCCGTGACACGCTCTGCAGCACTAGGCTCTGGTTCTGGACTATGGTGCCGGCGCTCGCGTTGTTCACCAACGTCACACCCTGGTCAGGAAAACCATGCCATATAGAGTACTCGTAAATGCACCATACATGGGACATACATTTACATAACCTGTGTACTTCCAGTAGAAATGTGTGCTTCAAATACGCATCAACAGGGACACAACACAATCTTACGTAGGCTTTCGCGGCCGGTGTCAACAATGTGTATATTGTTTCAGTCTCAGCCTAGCCACTGAGGATGCCACTTCACAGCAAGGGCGAAACGTTTGCCAATACAAATCAACTTGACATTAGGGACACAACACAATTTAAATTCTAGGTTTTGTCAAATATTATACTCTTAAAAAACATTGTACGGGCAAAAATTTTTCTGTAAGGATTTATGATTTTTTCTGTAGTACTTTACAGATATTTAGCCGCAAGAAATTGAACGGGGAAGGTCTCAAGACTAGAACAAATCCGGGTTTCGTCCTACAGTATTTCAAAGTGTCCATGTTATCGTTCAGGACCTTTTAACATGGCTATGACTTAGCTCTGGGTTGTCACGGTTGTTGGCAATTTGCGCCACCAAAATTGAAAACAGTGTCGTCACTTGGTTAGTGACGTTATATAGTTATAAGGACAGCTGTTTATAGGAACTGAAAACATTATTACCTGTCATATCCATGACCTAAGATATTTCCCAAAGGTTAGTGAATACAATGTATTTTTTAGATGAATTAATAATCAAAACGCTGATTCGAGTAGTTTTTAGGTCAGATAAAAAAAAATTTCTTGTAGGTATTTTTGTATTAAAATTTATCAAGATTAATTTTTAGCATTAAAAATAAAATGCGGCATACATCTGAAACTATATTCATAATCTGAAGGGGTATATAGTAAATGTGTTTTAATTTAGTTAATTAACTGATACTTGTTTTATCCTACCCGAGCAAAACCTTTTCTCCTGGTACTGTTTTTAACACTAGAAACATGGTTAAGTATATAGTAATGACTATATTTCTTAGAATAAAATAATAAAGTTGCAGATGGAATTCTTACCAAATTTGTATGAATAATTTTTAAGTTGTAATCCCATAAATAAGAAACTGGTATGCAATATGTTGTACTGTAACCACGTATTGATGACTATGAGAATTTTAGTTTAGATTGGATTTTGGCAGGATTTTTTTAACTTTTAGCCAATATAGTTATGAAAGTTGCAATAATACTATTATATTTTACTATTATTACATTTACAGTAAAAAAATATCACTACAATCCATATCCTAAGAAGTACGAAAAACACGTGATTGCTATTATTAGTACTTACATTATGCCTCCAGCTGACCCGGTACACCCACGGGTTGGACTTGATGTTACATTCGAAGTAGACATCCACCCCCTCCCTTATGGTGCTTGCGTTCAGGTTGCTTCCAAGCTCCAACGTCACCAAAGGCACATCTAAATTTGGTCAAAGTAACGATCAACTACAGTATTTTATTAATCATTAGTGTTATATTTCATACATATTTTTTGTATATAGTTTGATTTATATTCTGTAGATCACCTAATATATTTTTTATGTTTTCTATAAAAAGTTTTCCCACGTCTTAATTCCACCATTGCGTGTATTTCCTCCGAGCTCGACTGGCGTCCACCTGACGCTTGCCCGGTAATCCGGCCCCAGAAGGGCAGCAAAGGAATTGGTGTGGTTGCCTTTTCTAGTGATTTAAACTGTTCTCTCCTGTATTCAAGTGTTCTATTTATTTTATATCCGATGGCTGTACAAAAACCCAACTATAGCCATAGTGCCTAGTTATCTTTACGGGCATTACGTCTTACGTCTCATGAGAAGTACTTACGATAGTAGTTATGATAGTACTTACGTAGAACGTTGAGGGTCCAGGAGTCCTCCATCTCACTGCCCTCTATGGTGGCAGAAGAGGCACGACATGTCAGAGATTTGCCGGAGTCTTCCATCAGAGGGGAGAAAGTCAATGTTGATGTTGTCGTGTTGCCATCCCCAGTTGTCTATTGAGAAATAGTATTTACTAGTACAATACTATAATAGTATAATATTTGCACTGAAACGCAGGGGTAACTTCTGAATCAGTACGTCAAAGGTTGCTGGATCTAAACCATTGTCCTTTGACTCATGTCAGATCGTGAGCGGTCACCTCCAATTAGCCTATGTGTCTCAAGTCACCACAGAATCTCGCTGTATTTAATACATCAAAGTCTCAGGCCCATCATAATCGGCAGTGGTTATTAAAAAAATTCTAACTAAAAAATTTATTGTAAGTATAATAATGGCAATATTTTTTAAAATCAAATATTTTATCACCTAATTATTTTTATGTTTTCCAATAGGTAAAAGGTTGGATCTTGTCATTGTAAGGTGCTTGGTAAGCGTGCACCATGGTTAATATTTTGAGTAAGGTGAATACTATTTGTTGCGTATTTCATGTTTGATTTATATGTTTTCTGTGTATATTGTTGTTTTATTTTATATTTTTCTGTCTATCTATAGTGCCTAGTTATCTATAATACGTTCGTTACCACTGATAGTGGTTGCTGTTTTAGTATTTGAGAGATCCGGAGGTTTTTCACTGTCAGATCAGTAAATTGTCATGAGATTTGCATCCATCTTAGAATGTCAATGTTGATTTTGTAGTTTTATAATGAGATTAAGTTTTTACGTACAATTGGTATAATAGTTTACAGAACCAAATTAGAGGGGGTAAGTCTGTGTGGGTCAGAGTTGTGGTCACTAGTGTCTATGTGTCTCAAGTACACAAAACCGCTGTATTTTTACATCACCATGTCTCGATCTAAGTATAATTATATGTATCATCTAGTTAAATAAGTTCTATCCGTTTTTTTTTCTCTTTATTTTATCTTTTTTTTTTAATGTCTTTTTTTTTTTTTTTTATTTTTTTTGTTTTTTTTTTTTTTTTTAAATAGTTTCTTTTATTTTTATTGATATCGTTTTTTAATTTTTTTTTTTTTTGCGGGTGCTCGTTTTTTTGGTGGGGGGATATTTTTACAGCTGATGTCGTGTCGCTTGGGAGAGTGGTTTGGGAGTGGTTTATGTGCTGTGAGTGGTAACACAAATTGCGGCCTATTTAACACATTATTCCGTGACTTTTATTATATTTCCTCATTTCCTTATGTGATTAACGCCCTCTTGTCCTTACGTGATCTCAATGGGATGTCTAAACTGATACTCTATTTTTCCCTTCCGTTAATAATAGACAGTTTTTTAAATTATACCTAAATTTTTTATCTATAGATTACATTTAGGTGTTGGATGTTTTATTGATTTTTAATGACTTATTTATAATTTTGTTATGTTTTGATTTTATTATTAAATTTAATTGAAACTATTTTGGTTTAAATAAACAAATTATTTTGTGTTTTGTTGTGGAGGCTCATATTAATTTTTTTAATTTTACTTTCAACACGATGTGTTCTCAAACTGCAGCAAACACTACTCACCTCTTTCAGCTTATTTTTATTATTTATGGAGAATAGGCGCACTAAAATTCTCATGTTTTATGCGAAGTTTTTTGAAAATTGTCATACTATTTATTTTTATTATATTATATTAAATACTGCTAATTTAAAGGTCTGCTGCAGAAATTAAGTGCTTATTAGGATTTTTTTTTATTTTTATTTTTTAATTAAACAAAATATTCTTATGTATTTTTAAACATTATGTTTAACAATAAATCCTGTAGATGCTGTTTTTTAAAATCTGCCTTTCTATCGTCTTATATTAAAGAACCTATTATTGATTCTTTTGCAAAAACTAGTATTGATATCGGTTTTGTATTTTAACCATTCTCTTTAATATTTTGAAACAATGGGTTGTGTAAGTGAAATTTCATTAAAAGTAATGGTCAGTATTATTTAATAGTGGCTTTGTAGACTCACCGACTCCCTGGAGATTGAGTAGTATGCTTAAACCTGTACCAGCTGATGGTGGGGGGAGGCCTCTCGCCCCCAAACTTGACAGATGATGTCGTATGTCTGCTCTGAGGACACAGTGGCTTGTTGTCGCCCAGGAGCTTCACCCTCAACGGACAAAGCACTGTCAATGGTAATCACAATATATCATAAGCACATATCCAGCATTCAGTCATTAGTCCTCACAGTAAAAAAAATCTTATGTCTTTGGTCCGTTAAAATTTACTATAAAAACTCTTACTTTGAATGAAACATCAATTCATTTCCTATTTACCGTGGTCATATGCATTATAAAAAACATGAATTGTCCCTCCTTACGTGCATACCTAAATTCATGAAAATGGTGTTATTTAAATAAGAAGAAAGTGAATGATTTGTTCTATTCTTCATAGTAAACTGGTAACGCAAGGCAAAAATACTACGTATAATGTATTTGACACTATTTGCATTTAACATCTACATAAATTAAAATTATTTGTGTTTGTACCTCTCAGAGTTATTAATTTTTAGCTATTTTTATATTTCTTGTGCTTATAAAGTCGAATAAAAACAGTATTATCAAATTTGTATATGTTTGTCTGTGAATCCAGGAGGATAATTTTATGCATCTTCTCCGATAAAAAAAACAAAATTGTACATAAACTTTTTTGTGCATATCTACTCCAGAGAAGTTTTCACTGCTTGAAATTGTCCGCCGCACTTAAAAAAATAAATTACGAGCTTATAAAAACCGCTTTTTACGCAATAAGTCGTTTTGCTTTCGTTATCAATGAGCATACTGTCAGCTGTCTTTGTAGTTAAAAATTTAATAGAAAGAAAAACAAAATCAGCTGTCAAATCAACATTAGTTAATTTATATGGTCAGTAATTTTAAGCCATTTCGAAATCATACTATATTAAAGTTATTTTAACGTATAACTAATTATAATAATCCTTAATTTTAAAATAAATACCAAGCAATAAAGTTTGGTATTGATTTATTTAATTTGTGCTGGATTTGTTTAGGATTCAGGTTTACATTTTGGTGAACTTTTTTTCTCTTTAAACTCAATCTACAACCCGTACAAAGGACGGTTACTGCTAGTTAATTAGTAATGAATGTAAACATTCTGTCAGACTAACGGTTGAAATTCCTATTTCTTTAGCTTTTCAACCTGGTTTTGATGATGGTATTTATAAGTTCAGAGTGTAAACTCAGCCTGTGTCGTAGTAGATAATGGTATTTTACCCATAATAAATACATCATAAAACTAATTTATTGCATTAATCTTATGTGAAAATGTTCATAAATATGGACTTTTTGAAATAAAAAATTTTAAAGCTACAAATTCAAGATTTTTTTCCTAGAGGGATCTTTAAAGGACCTGTAGAAAAACCACAGATAGGCATAAATATTACAATCACATGTCGGGCGGCGACTAGGGATTATACACTCCAACACTCCTACCGACCGAACAGATCATGTGTTCTTTATTAAGTCTGGAAGGCAGTTTAAATGAAGAATGGAGGCAGTTTGTTCTGCCACCCTGCATAATACACGGCGCGGGCACAAGTTATTAGCCTGACACTGTATTGGTCATGAGGTATTAGATATAAATACCGTGTCGTAATGGCTTTATGAAGTCATCAATGTATACAGTTCAACAAAAATTGAGCTGAAAGTATTTCTGATACGCATACATAATTGATGAGACACTTGTAAATTATTTAATCATTTTAAATGCATTGCTTATTTGGTCACAAAAGTAATAAAATCTAAATGTGCCATAGATCATGATATTTAGTGGTTATGAGCGATAGTTTAAATAAAAACATTAGAATCTAAATGAAAAATATATGTATGGGTAATTAAAATAAGCTCAGCAGGTTCCAGTACATAAACAAAACATTTTACCTCAAACTACCATATAAGGTTATAAAATCTAGCATTTACTACGAATTCCTAATCATCAATTATAAAATATTTGACAATTTGGTCAAATCTGGTTCTAAATTTCCTACTTAGTTTAAAATTAAATTTGTGGACACTATATTTTGCTGCTGTGAGAACATGAAAGTAGTATTTATACATCAACAATTTTATTTTTAAACATTTTATAAAACTTTTCATCATCTGTCCTAAAATAAAAGTTCATTCTCATTTGTTAACATGGAATTAAGAGTATTGCGGTTTGCTGTATGATATAACCATAATTTGTTTTTTTAAACGATTATGTTTAACACTTGCTAAATATCTTTCATAAAAAGTTAGATAATAAGTGAAAACAATTAACTCCATATCCTCCATATTTAACATTAGTTAAAATACATACTGGAATTTTTTTTATATTTAACCGTGTGAGAAAAAAATTTAAATACTAATTGTGTATTTCTTAAGCTGATTCCATAATATAAAATAGAAATTTTTAAATATTTCTGTGCGCAAAAATTTTTCAAAACCCCCCAAAATACCGTTCCATTGCGATTGTATTGTTTAATTCAGCATTTAGGTTAAAACTTTACCATTTGGTCTCGCTGGACCTTTTTTACAATTATGTGTTCACAGACACTATATATTAATATATATATAAACATATTCTTCTATATATATATATATAATAATTTTAAGAACTATTGTTTTTGGTTCTCATAAGATGAAAAAATACTGTTCGGGTTAACTTGCAATGAGCTACGGTAATAGCTTTTCTTCCCATTTGGGAAACGCCCTAAAAAAAATCATACGTTTATACACGTTGATGTAACCAAATTATAAATATTTACAAATTATCCAGTACTATATATTGTAAAGTATGGATAATCATTTTAAACTTATTTATATTTTTCCTTCCTCAAACACTATTAGTTTAAAACAATTGTAAATACATTTTAACAAACACGAATGTTTTATGTGAAACATTTATTATATGAATAAGCGTTAGTTTGCAACATAATAAATAGGAATTTTAACACCCAGTTGTCTATTGAGAAATAGTATTTACTAGTACAATACTATAATAGTATAATATTTGCACTGAAACGCAGGGGTAACTTCTGAATCAGTACGTCAAAGGTTGCTGGATCTAAACCATTGTCCTTTGACTCATGTCAGATCGTGAGCGGTCACCTCCAATTAGCCTATGTGTCTCAAGTCACCACAGAATCTCGCTGTATTTAATACATCACATAAGTCTCAGGCCCATCATAATCGGCAGTGGTTATTAAAAAAATTCTAACTAAAAATATATGTAAGTATAATAATGGCAAATCATGTAGTTAAAAAAGCAAATATAACTACCTACATTATTCTTCTCTATTTTTTAACATATGTTTAACAATAAATTTTCCTGTAGATGCTGTTTTCAAATCTGCCTTTCTATCGTCTATATATTAAGGAACCATTATTAATTCTTTTGCAAAACTAGTATTGATATCGTTTTGTATTTTAACCATTCCTCTTTAATATTTTGAAACAATGGCTAAGTGATAATTTACTAAAAAGTAATGGTCAGTATTATTTAAGTGGTTTTGTAGACTCACCGACTCCCTGGAGTTGCGCAGTAGCGTGCTACCCTTGTACCAGCTGATGGTGGGGGGAGGCCTCGCCCCCACCACTTGACAGCTGATGTCGTATGTCTGCTCCGAGGAGAGTGGCTTGTTGTCGCCCAGGAGCTTCACCCTCAACGGCCGCACTGTCAATGGTAACACAATATGCATAAGCACTATCCAGCATTCAGTCATTAAGTCCTCAGTAAAAAAATCTTATGTCTTTGGTCCGTAACTTAAACTATACAAACTCTTGAATGAAACATCAATCTCATTTCCTATTTAACCGTGGTTCTCATATGCATTCAAAAAAACATGACTTGTCCCTTACGCTGCATACCTAAATTCATGAAAATGGTGGATCACTAAATAAGAAAGTGAATGATTTGTTTATATTCTTCATAAGAATAACTCTGGTCACGCTCAGGCAACGTACTACGTATAATGTATTTGGACACTATTTGCATTTAACATCTACATAAATAAAATTAGAGTTTTGTATGTACATTGCTCAGAGTTATTAATTTTTAGTTATTTTTATATTTCGTGCGTTAGAGAAGTCGAAACAAGTCTTATCTCAATTTGTATCTGTTTGTCTGTGACGCTCCAGGAGGAATTTTACGCCGTCTTCTCCGAAAAAACGGGAAATCTGATAACAATGAAACTTATTTTGTGCATTTTCTACTCCAGAGAAGGTTTTACACTGCTTGAAATTGTCCGCCGCCACTAGAAAAGTAAATCACGAGCTTATAAAAACCCGCGTTTTACGCAATATTAGTCGCATTTTGCTTTCGATTATCAATGAGCCACCTACTGGTCAGCTGTCTTTGTAGTTTAAAAATTTAATAGAAAGAAAAACAAACAGCTGTCAAATCAACATTAGTTAATTTATATTGGTCATTGAATTTAAGCCCATTTCGAAATCATACTATATTAAAAGTTATTTTAACGTATAACTAATTATAATAATGCTCTAATTTTAAAATAATACCAAGCAATAAAGTTTGGTATTGATTTATTTAATTTGTGCTGATTTGTTTAGGATTTCAGGTTTACATTTTGGTGAACCTTTTTTTCTTTAAACTCAATCCTACAACCCGTACAAAGGACGGCCTACTGCTAGTTAATTAGTTAATGAATGTAAACATTCTGTCAGACTAACGGTTGAAATTCCTATTTCTTTAGCTTTTCAACCTGGTTTTGATGATGGTATTTATAAGTTCAGAGTGTAAACTCAGCCTGTGTCGTAGATAATGGTATTTTACCCATAATAAATACATCATAAAACTAATTTATTGCATTAATCTTATGTGAAAATGTTCATAAATATGGACTTTTGAAATATAAAATGTCTTTCAAGCTACCAAATTCAAGATTTTTTTCCTAGAAGGATCTTTATAGGACCTGTAAGAAAAACCACAGATAGGCCTATAAATATTACAATCACATGACGGGCGAACTAGGGATTATACACTCCAACACTCCTCCCGACGAAACAGACTCATGTGTTAGCTTTATTACAAGTCTGGAAGGCAGTTTAAATGAAGAATGGAGGCAGTTTGTTCTGCCACCCTGCATAATACACGGCGGGCACAAGTTAGTAGCCTGACACTGTATTGGTCATGAGGTATTTAGATATAAATACCGTGTCGTAATGGCTTTAGGAAGCCATCAACTGTATACAGTTCAACAAAAATTGAGCTGAAAGTATATCTGATACGCATACATAAACCCATGATGAGAACACTTGTAAAATTATTTAATCATATTATAAATGCATTGCATATTTGGTCACAAAAGTAATAAAATCTAAATGTGCCATAGATTTATGTTAATTTAGTGGTTCTGAGCAGATAGTTTAAATAAAACATTAGAATGAACAATAACTGTAGAATTAAAGTACGTATTTCAGGTAATAAAGTAAATCATCAGAACTTCCAGTTACATAAACAAAACATTTACCTTAAAACAACCATATAAGGTTATAAAAAAACTGTTCCTAACATTTAGATATAACGTTGCAGGTAACCAAGAAAAATTATAAATATTTACAAATTACCCAGTACTATATTGTAAAGTATGGATAATCATTTTAAACTTATTTATATTTTTCCTTCCTCAAACACAATTAGTTTACTAATTTTATTAGTTTTAAAATATTTTTTGAATCTTACAAAGTCTAAGATAAACAATTGTAAATACGCTTCAACAAATATGAATGTTTTATGTGAAACATTTATTATATGAATAAGCATTGATTTGCAATGGAATTTTTAACACAAACTTTATGCCTTATATGCATATATAAGACAATCTGAGATAGCACTCTTAACGAAAGGTTTTCAGTCGTATACAATTCCTTAACAGTTTTTAAATAAGCACTATGCTCACTCAGAAAGTCGTAATAGTTACACTTGGCAATTATCAAAATGATCTTTGACTCATTCATCTGTTTGCGAATTCAGTTTACAAGAAACTTTAATTTCATAATGAGGGCGGATTTTTCAAATTATGAGAAAATAAAATGTTTAAAGTTTTTTAAGTTAATTAAACATTTATGGATTACTGTTTGGTAAAATTATTTAACTTTTCTAAGTAAAGTTAATACTGTGTACTAAATCAAATCAGTAGTATTAGTTTGGTTCCAGCTTGAAAAATCACTATGTTTAGTCCATTCGTATTCGATACTCACTGAATAGTGTTTAAAACAAATTAATCTGTACAAAATTATGTTTTTATCGATTGACAAAGAAAAAAACGAAACAATAATGTAAAAACACACTGGAAAATTTAACAGGTAAATTATTTTCAAGTAAAATAATGAAATAAAGGAACATATATATTGAAATATTTGTGACCACGATGCAAATGGCCGCCGGTGTTGAAACTGTCCCGTTTGTTTTCAACTTCATGTCCGAGCGTTCAAGCCATAAAATATTTGTTTGGTGGCTGGCCAGTCCCTGATTGGCACTGCGTTATAGATGTGCTCCTCTCACGCACCACTCTCTCTCTCTCTCTCTCATGTGATGGTGAATTGGTCAGTTGTAACCACCTACACTTGTGTATGGGTAACCAGCTCTAGATTGGCACTGCGTTATAGATGTGCTCCTCTCACGCACCACTCTCTCTCTCTCATATGTAACGGTGCATTGGTCAGTTGTAACCACCTACAGTTGTGTATGGGTAACCAGCTCTAGATTGGCACTGCGTTATAGATGTGCTCCTCTCACGCACCACTCTCTCTCTCTCATATGTAACGGTGCATTGGTCAGTTGTAACCACCTACAGTTGTGTATGGGTAACCAGCTCTAGATTGGCACTGCGTTATAGATGTGCTCCTCTCACGCACCACTCTCTCTCTCTCTCTCATATGTAACGGTGCATTGGTCAGTTGTAACCACCTACAGTTGTGTATGGGTAACCAGCTCTAGATTGGCACTGCGTTATAGATGTGCTCCTCTCACGCACCACTCTCTCTCTCTCTCTCTCATATGCAACGGTGCATTGGTCAGCTGTAACCACCTACACTTGTGTATGGGTAACCAGCTCTAGATTGGCACTGCGTTATAGATGTGCTCCTCTCACGCACCACTCTCTCTCTCTCTCACATGTAACGGTGCATTGGTCAGTTGTAACTCTTACAATAGTTATTATGTATATGTATTTCTACATTGGTACTTTCTTATAGATGTACTCATCTAACGGGCTTCAATTCTCATTAAAGTGTAATAACGCATCGTTAGATGTAGCTGATTATAATCGTGTGTGCTAATCGATGCGTTAGCTGAAACCACACATGGCATCAGTATCCAGGCACCTCAAAATGGACATGGATTTACAAAAAACAATATAGTGTAGAGTCTCCTTTTTTGTATACACTTAAAATATGTCTGTTACTATTGTTACATGAAAAACAAACTACCAGCTTACGTCACGCTAATGGCGCTTGGCGTATAATCGGGTCGTTAGCCTATTTACCCATATTGCAGTGCAGGGCGAACCCATTCGCTAGTTTCCTGCTATGTATAAGTAGTTTCCAAGATTAATGCGAGCAATTTAGGAAAACTTTGTAAGTTTAATGACTTTTCTTGCTTGACGTTTTACAACTATTGATACTGTCACTTTGTTACTGTACTGAAAATGATGATTCCTCTAATTGAAGTTGCAAATATTCATTGGTGTTCTACTGAACAAAAAGTACATCAGAAAATGATCACAGGTATTCCCACTTTTATTAAACAAGGATGCAATTGTAAAATGTTAAACGTGTGCCAGTAATGGCTCAATAGCAATGTAAATGAGCCTTGTTCAGGTTTTAATCAGTTTTAACTACAAATGCGGCCGTGTAGAGCGCTGCTCTCATTGATGAATATATTACACAAGGGCCCTCGGCGGCGCATAATCGTCAGTAATCGTGTTCAAAACAGCGGTAATGATCTACAACTGCTGCATTTACCTGGCATTATAATCTCATAAAATTCTACAGAACCTAATTACATTTTAAATATTTAAGTAAAGATGGCTGTTAAACAGTCATTTTCATAATATGATGACACAATAACTTTATTACAGTTATATTAGACAACGATTTAATCTTGTCCGAGCGCTAAAAAAATAATAATGCCGATTTCTAAAAGTTCTGTCACATATTTTAATGCATTAAATAATTTCAATACAACGATTATATTTTGAATTAAAAATAAGCCACACACGTGTAAATTCATAGTTTATTATATTCCTAAACAAAACACCACAGGTAGAACGTAGAAATTAATTTTTCACGATTTCAAGTATTGTGGTCTGTGAAATAAATAAACCCCAAGCAAAAACGAAATAATTGTTTTGTCTAGCAGCCACAATGAAAACCACTATCTGTGGTAGCACAACTCCCTCAGAGACTAGAGAATGTGATTCCATTTTTTGTCATATCATTTTTATGGTTTAAAAATATATGAAGCTGAATTTGAGTATATAATATATAAATATAAACTCAATGCATACTTTTAATAATAATAAATACCTTTATTGAAACAACTACTTTGTTTAATTTTTATTAAAATAACATTAGGTTTTGAAAAATAGTCATTATGTTACTTTCAGACACCCTTTTACTACGAGTTGAAATATTTTAGGGAACTATTAAAATTTTCCCAAAATGTAATAACAAACTTTTTTCCTAGTGTTTAACGCATAAATATTACCCATTTAAAATGGATATACTGACCTTACGCTGCATACAAAGTTCTATGATAAACTGTTGAGAAATTAGGAAGATATTGATTTTTTTAAATTCTCCGTAAGAATAACATTGGGCACTCTTTGACAACTTACTGTGTTTACCTTGGACTGAAAATTTAAATTTTTTCTAAAACAATTTTTTCGTAGGCTACTAATAGTTTTTATGGGCGATCTATACTGAAAAATAACAAATAAAAGTAAAAAATAACCCAGAGATAGTATAACCTTAAAACCAAATTTATAAAATAAAACCATCAGCCTCAAAACGAATATTTCCACTTTTAGCTCTAAATCCATGTATAGGGGAAGAAAGAAGGAAATTAATTTCAATAAATCTTACTCTCTAAAACAATCACTGTCCGGGCAAAATTTTTTCTATCAGAGAATTAGTGATTTTTTTAGTATTATGGGGTATTTAGCCACGAGAAATTGATTGAAGCAGGTCTCGAGGTTGTATAAATCCGGGCTTCGTCCTACAGCCCTTCAAAGTGTCCAAGTTATCATTTAGAATCTTTTTGTGGCTCGGGTTAAACAAAGGAGCTGAAAGGAGGTTGTTTTTATTTTTCATAGTAAAATTCGTTAACAATGAACCTACATCAACGACTAAGTATGGAAAGAGGTTTTAAACTATTAATCTAATATTAATCAAATATCTTAAAAGAACAGCCTAACAGACATTGAATTGAAATGTAAAAATACAGCTATTTATTAAGGTGAATTAGGTAGGATAAGAAACGTAATAGAGACAAACATCGGGAGAAAACTTAAAATATACTATTTTTGGCAATAATTTTGATTCAGCAGTTTAACTGTAAAAATGAACATTCTTCTTCCTCCTGGACCGTAAAAATTATTATAAACAGATGGTGAAATTAGAAACTGTAAACATTGAAACCTAGAACATTCACAGCAACTGTGTCTTCTGCTTCCCGAAATGTAAAATTTTAGTGTCCACAGCTGTTGATATTCAGGTAATTTTATGTTTTAATTCTTTGAAATGTAACCTATGACGTTTAAGGTAATAAATATGCCTATGAATTGCATGAGTTTGAAAACTACTTTTGTGTAAAATTTCAAACCGATCGGATCAGTATTTTTACTTTCTCCCCTCATACATAGTATATGGAGAAAGTACCTACTGTTTTCGTTAAAATATTCTAATTTGAGTTGGGAGTGGAAATATCCGTATTAAGGTCCCCTGAATCCAAAAAAGTGGGTTTCGACGTGATGTCTGTCCGTCCGTGTGTCTGTCTGTCTGTGTGTGTATCTGGATGTGTACAGAGCCACAGCCTACCCCGTCGGTCCAAATAGGTGAAATTTGGTATGTATGTATATATTCACCGTATCTCCGGCTGTTTTAAATTTGTTTGAATTTTTTATTTTTAACGGTAGTTCACCCCTAAACACCCTTAAAAACGTGAAAAATCGAAAATTCTCAAAAACGGCTTTAACGATTTTGATTAAAATTTGATAGCTTATAGTGCACAGAGTACTAAATAATTTTACACCACCCGCATGTCTGTAAAATTGTCGGTTCAAAAGTTATGGGTTTTTAAATGTCAAAAAATTTGATTTTTCATTTTTCAGCAAAAACAATCAAAGTAAAGTATAACTTGACTGGTACCATTGAAACCAGCTTAAGAAACTAAACAAATTAGTGTCTTGAATTGTTTGTCTACGTCTAACGGTTCCAGAGAAAAGTTAAATTTACTGTCCATGATAAACGCAGTACGTTGTCTGAAAGCGCCCAATGTTATTCTTATGGAGAATTAAAAAAATTCTTCCTTATTTTCCAACCGTTTCCATGAAATTTGGTATGAAGCGTAAAGTCAAATCACCCAACAAAACCAACTCAAAAAAGCTTGGTATTACAGGCGGGGGGTTTCCCCCCATTGTGTATTTTATAATAAGCTCCCAGCTGGATTAAAAAGTCTAAGAGGGGCTAATCTTAAGAGAACCCTGAGAAACTTCCTGGTAGATAAAGAGTTTTATAGTGTAGAGGACTATCTGTCCAACTGATTTATACAAATTGACTTGAATTTTATTTTATTTTTAAGTTAGCTTTTAGCTTGACGAATGAGATATGCATTTTGTATGTATTTATTCAGAATAAACGATGTTTATGTTTATGTTTATAATTCGAACAGTTAACTTAACTTAGTGTTTCTTGTTTTTATTTTCAGAAATGGGATGATGATTTTGAAACAATAAACTATTAAATGATATTTAGATAAACTTTAAAGAACATGATAGTTTTATTACAGATTGCCTTTTTTAATTTAGTTAAGGGAGAAAGTAGGTGTCAGTGATACCGTTTATTTACGTTTACTTTCCACAACAAACATACAGAAACTACCTCTTCTTTATAATATTATAGACTATCTGACTCGGCGAACTTCGTAACGCCTAACTGTAAATACGTGTTTACTTTCAGATTGGCCATGTTCTGAAGTCGAATAGCATTACGACTTCGTTGTGAAAAATTAGATATTTTGGGTCTCGCCATAGTTAATAACAATACTGAAACGATAAAACATATTAATAACATTCCCACAAAAAAACAAATAAATGTGAATGGATTGATTCACGATTATTCTAATCCAACCTAAAACCGAATAAAACCTAGCTGTAATACGGTTTTTATAGGAAAGATATACAACAGCTGATTATTATAACAAACGTAATATGCATAAACACCGTATTTTTTTATTTGACCGACATAATTATAAACACGTGACTTTTAACCAGACAGAAAATAAAAATATAAATATATAATCCCCAAAAATCGTAAACTATTAACGTGGTGAATAAATCTGTTCATTTTGTACAGTACACATTTACTCCATGGTTTTACATTAATGAATGATTCAGATGGCATTGGATAGTAAAGCATATTGCTAATGGAAAGTGAAACAACAGCTGTAGCTTAAGAATAAAATGTTTTTATTGTAGAACATTTGTAAACAAACTTATTTTAACGCCCCATAAGGTTAACATTAGAAATTTAAAACGCTATAAAATGGAAACTAATTGAATTTATGGAAACTGAATATGCCTAAAGCATGACCGGAGCAGACGAATCCGAAAAATCAAAGATCATTAAAATCGGTCCAGCCGTTCTCGAGTTATAATACGTGTAACTAACACGACTTTGTTTTATATATTTATATTATTTTATTTTGTGAACTCACGGTTTAGGTCGAGGGTGATTGCACTGGATATGGGTGCGACCAGGTTGTTGTTGGACGCCTGGCATGTGAAGACCATGTGCAAGTGGCGACGCTCCACCTTCTCCAGGCTGAGGATGTTCTTCACCCTCCGCTCGCTGAGCACCTCGAACGAGTCGTCCAGCAGGGCGTTCTCCTGCCACCACGTCACCCTAGGCACCGGCCTGCCTGTACATGCACATTACACTATCAGTAACTAGATAACAGCTTGCCTCTGTACTGTACTAGCCTAGAAACTTAAACTTAGGGACTAAAAAACATATTTGGGTGTTAAATATACGTTATGAAAATGTTTGTATTTACTTTTGACATGGATATGTCTTAGCTCTGGGGGGGGGTGTTGGTGATTTTTAAGACGGAAAATATGTAACAGGTTTCCATAGAAACTACCAAAACCATTGTATTGAATTTTTAATATAAAAGAATAAGAAAAGCTGTTTAGATAAGCTGGAAACATTCCCTTCAGACATATTTATGATTTACCCTATTTCCAACAGGGAAGTAAATACAAACATTTTCTGTGGGAAATAGGTTGGATCGTGGATGTGAATATGTCTAAAGGGGATATTTTCAATTATTATCCCCTAAACAGCTGTTCTTATAACCAAATTATGACGTCACTAACCATATGACGTCACAGTTTCAAATTGTACTCGCACAAATAACCAAAACCCCTTAGAGCTAAGACATATCCATATCAAAATGATAACGCTTTCTAATCATTAAAAATGTTTTTCACATTTGTTAACGAACTAAATATTCCTGCACCTTAGCTTTTCCTAACACATTTCATAAGATGACTTTTAAATTCAAATAATCACTTGAACGTTGTTTTATACCTTAAAACCATGAAATTTTTAGTAATCAATCTATATGATTATGACTTCAATTGTTTTCACTTACTCAATTTATACATGTGCAATATTGATAAAAATAAGCTCAAAAATATTATTAGTACAGAGTTAACAGATCTATGAAATCCTCAACAACATATTGATGGTAATATTTTTACATATATTAATATTAAACGTGGTGATTTGAATAAAAAAATACTAAAAATACTGATCATTGTAGAATGGAAATTCGTAATTTGATTGTTCTTATAAAAATGTAAAACAAGAAGACATAAAAATAAAGAAGAAACTAGAACAATTAGTTTTCTGATGCAAAGCTTTAATATCAACTCTATTTGTACACTTTAAATGTCACAGTCTAATGTCAAAAGATGTTCAATAATTGTCATACCTGCTGTGTTTGTTTCTTTAATGTCCTCATTAAATATGAGTGACCTAGTTACTGAACACGTTTAAAGTCAGATTAAAATGCCCAGGATGTACACAAAGTGTATATACAGAGTGTTGCGTGAATCCATAATAATCGTTTTCGGTACTATTTATAGGTTTATATGAGATCTAAAGATCAAATTTAAACTATTCGAAAGTCCTCAGTTACTCACAAACCCATAATTTGGTTTAAAATATATTTTATCGAATGCTATCCTTTGTATCATTGTGTCTAAATTTAAAATATTAATGTTTTGAGAAAATTATCATTTGAAATGAAAAGCTGACTTTGTGAGTAATCAAGATTTTCCGGGCGATTTAAATGTAATATTTTTATTTTGTATAAAAATACAAAAAATATCTAAATAGGTTGTCACAGAGTTCCGAAACACGATCTATACCAAAACAGTTTGTAACGAAATAATGCTTTTAAATTTGGCACAAGAAAACTTACAGCGATTGCCCTACTTAAAAACAGCACATATATAGTTAAAATTGTTTTAGTACCAAAGAATATATTCCAAAGTCCTAGGACTAGGGGTGTACTTAAAAGTACTAGGGGACTGCCGTCCTCCGCGCTACTTCTAAACCAGTGCGCCTCTATATATTATATATTATTTTTCTTCGTTTCACGTTCCAACCTCAGTACTTTCGGAAACCACAAATTTTTCACACTACTTCCGGGTGGGCCTAGTAGGCTGTGATATTATCTCACAACCATTGCTCGATTGGTGGGATTCGAACTTGGGGCATCAGGGACATAAAGCTTGAGCTCCCGGACTAATTTACACGAGATGGAACGCTACCTACTCGTATGGGTATCAAACGAGACAACCCCATCAAAATACGAGTGTAATACAATTGAATTCATTTAAATCTACGGTTAAGTCTTACCTCCCGTGGATATGCACGTGATGTCTATGGAAGAGCCCTCGTTGTACGGTCCCAGGATGTAGTCTTGGATGAGGTCACCCCGTGCATCCATGACAGTCAGCCTCTCGGGTGGGACTGAAATCATTCAACTCTCGTTACATACAAATAAAGAATTAATTAAATTAAAAATAAAGTACGATTTTACTAATGAAAACAAAATACGAGGAGAAAATTACTAGCTAAACTTGTACAGGTAATGAACAGAAACAATACCATTTAAAAAAGAATTCCAGAACAGAAACAAACAACAAACACCAATTCAGTTCAATATTATATTATCAATCCACTTTTTGTTCAACTGTAAACACAATATGTTCAAGTGGAGGTCACAAGTGGTGGCGACTTGGATAAAATGTTTATGTTGACCTCCACTCCTTGTTTGTTGTTTTTATTGCATCGAAATAAATAATAGAATGTAATATAGAGATAATTGAATGGTTAACGGCAAGTTACGTATATCTAAAAGTTTTTTTGAAACATAAATCCACTTCAGATATCTAAAAACGATTAAACGACAGATAAATTACATTAATTTATGTTAATGTATAACGAATAAGATTTTTGCAATAGGCTATTTTCTTCAGGAAATAGATTAAGAGCTTTAAAATACGTTAAGTGATATTATATTTTTACTGAGTCGGTGTACCAATGTAGGTAATAAGCATTGCTGTAGTAACCCAGTGACGAGGCATATGGTGACCGCTCATTGTAGAACCAGGTTCACTAATCAAGAGTTCACCGGAACTGTCTCGCACACCGGATCTCCAAATACCACCTCTTACAATTGACTTGTTAGTATTATTATTTTAATTTAATAATAAAATCATCATTTCTTTTCAACTGAGTATTTGGAGACTAATTTTACAAATCGCTGTCAAACTCTCGGTCGAATCCAGTGATGGATAATACCAGGTACTCAATGGTCAACAACTTATTGCTTTTTATGTTACTTATGCCATAAAGATTGGTATCTTAGTTTTTACCCTGTCATTTTTATTTCGCCATACAGTTTTTTACAGGCTGTGTCAATTTGTTTTACAAAAAATACTTAAAATTTGTTCAACCAATATATAAGAGTATAAACGTATTGTGTCAGAATAGCACAAAATACCAATACACACGGTAGTTGAAGTTTGTGTAAAAGGTCTTTGTTGTCCCTTTTTTATTTTATATTAAACAGATCTTTCATTATAGTTACACGAATCAATAATTACATTCAAGCGTTGCTTTACTATTTGAATAATGTGTATGTATTTGAAGTGTCCCACGAAGAAGTCCCTATTTTTGAAATGGTGTGACGGAAGTGTGGATCGTGCTACGGACCTGGGACATACATATATGCAAAAGAAATACCCCCGAGTATCAGTTAATTCTAATTATTAGGACAAATTGGCGGGATATTAAAAAAATAGTACCTTTTCGTTAAAATAGTACTATTTTCTTAAGTGTTACAACATAATTACAAAATTTTAACGATGTAACTAAGCACTAAACAACGTTAGAGAATTAAAGATAAGAAACTCATAAATAAATTAAATCTAATTGTTCCATAAACATTATTCAAATGTCCATCGATCGCAATGCACTGATAATGAACCTCTTCAATGAACCATCGTCTGTCACAATGTTATGACAATAAACCTTAATTTATTCATTGGTTACTTATATCTTATACCTAAAAGTACACATAAAAGATTTGTACTTTTTTCTCTCAAAGACTACAGCTCTATGCGTGGGGTGAACCTTGAAAGGTTAGGGATGAACTGACAGAGTAAAAGGTGGATGAAAATAAGGATCCGGACCAGAAGCATCGCTGACTAGTGTTTTGAGCCCCTCGTGCAACTACCCGAGTCACCGAATCAACGAAAAACAAAAATACAATACACAGCTAAGTTCCATATGGAATTAAAAAAACTAAAGGGGGGATTTTTTCATGCCTGATTACTTTATTCTGTAAAATAATTAAAACCTTTGTGCGAAAATTCTATGACATTAAAACTGTATTTTACCTACACGTATGCTCGGGGATAACTCACTTAGAAGGTTGCTGGATTGAAACCAGTTACCAGAGAACTATGTAAGATCATGAGTGGTCACCTCTTACTAGTCTATGTGACTCACACTGCTACGGTACCTCCCTCTCATTGTTTACTACATAGGTCTGTGATTAATAATAAATTCATAGTGATAATATTATTAATCTTTATTACTCCTTAGGTTAACTTAGTTTCTAGCTCCTAATGGACAGTAATCTTGTGAAAGCCCAATACTCACTGATGACTGTGAGGTTGACTTGGGTGTTCCTGGTTGGGGACTTCTTGAAGTCGATGCGGCAGCGGTAGACTCCACCGTCCGAGTCCTTGACGCTCTCCAGGGTAAGCTTAGCCGGCACGTCGTTGGTGCGGAAGAAGGCACGGCTCCCAAGGACCGTGTTCTCGGACCAGTGATGGGCGCCGTCGGTGGACTTGCCGCGGATGTCGTAACTGTGGTCAGACATAGTCAACGTTATGCTCACTGGTTAATGAGTCCATTAACTTCAACATTCAAAAATTTATACTACTCTCCATAAGGTAATCCTATTTACATATTTTTTACGAGGGTAAATTCTGATGCACCATCAGGAAGGAAATATCGGAACCCTTCCCGGTATGTGAGACTCTCACCCACTAAAAACCTCTCGCCTCAGGCTGAAAATCCGCCTTGGAAGCACCTATTAAGGCATTCAACCCTTATCCTTCACCTGAGGAGGGATCAAAGTTGGTTTTGATCCTTTTCTGTTTTTTTTCTCTTGAGAATGTTCTCGACGAATACAGTAGTAATACGTCGCTAGTTCTCAAGAGATGTCATCATGAGAGGGACAATGTTATCAGGCGAGATGGCCCCCACTCAATCCTATTTACATATTAGGCTTCATGCTATCCACAATGAGTAGTATTATTCTTGCTATGAGGGTGGTAGTTATGGCTATCACCCTTAAAGCAGAAAAACAAAAAAAGAACTAATAAAATTAAATATTCGATTTCCTAATTGTCTTAACACATGAAATACTTCTAAAATCTTTACAGTTCAATATAATATAAATCAATTTTATGATACTGACTAATTATGAACTATATACTTAATAACCTAACATGTTAGATAAAATTACAATATTATATCCTCACTGTATGAGAATTTTATAAATCAATGGATCAAAACATATTACATTCTTAACTATATATTATTATATTCTTTATTATTTCATATTATATTCTTTTATATTGAGTACAATTTTGACTATTTCCTAACCTAACAATAGATAAACTACAATAGTAAAATTTTCAAGGATGCCAAACCTTTTATTTGATGTAATAAAACAAAGAATAAATGTTGTTCCATGGCGATGACGCCGGTTTTTACAAAATATTAATTAAATGTCAAGGATCAGGTGAGCTTTCATTTTGGACTTAACGGCAAAACACTTTTAGGTTTAATTGCATGAAGGAAAAGAACCAGCTTAGTAACAATTGACAAAGATAAATGATTGTTATGCCATGATACTGATAATGAATTATTAATTTACTTAGATCTATAAATGGTGGTGGGTTTGGCCATATGAGGATATGTTAATATTTCATATGACATATGACACACATCGTGCTTGAGTATTTTGCATGTTTGTGTATGAGCCATCTAAAAAGGACGACTATGTGTTGTTTGATCATAATTAAAACTAAGTCAAAGACGAGAGTTTCTCGTAAAAACTGTTTCTTGGGTTAAACCACAAGATACGTGATAAAGGTTTGTTAAAACTTAGAAAAAATTATACATAAAAACATTTACCGACTCAAACGTGAACTGCTAATGTAGTTCGATTTTGTCTAAACTAATCAGCTAATTACAATCAGGTTCTCGCCCTCAATATTTTCAAAAAGTTGCCTCAGCAGTTATATGCCTCCTTGTCAGCAGTTTATATTACGAGTGGGGACTTCAAAAAATAGCTTATACTTAAGTAATGAGTGTTTTGTCAAGATGATTATAAGTATGTGACAGCTCCTTGTAAAGTATTAAGTTAATGAATAAGTTCATAGGTTTGAATGTTTGTTAAGTTTTTCATACTTTTTAAGCGATCAACCCGTCTACTGAGCCACTATAAAGGGTTTGGTAATGGTAGAGTTATGAAGGATCATCCTACATCATGATAGTTTTTGCTAGGTTCTGCTATGAAAAGTTAAAATACAATTATAACCTTTAGATATGTAAATATAGGATTACCTGTAGATAGGAAGGTCTATGGACTCCTTGTACCAGATTACCAGATGAACCTTGTCGCCAACCATGGGAGGGCTGAGGTCACAGGGGAGCTTGGCCACACCGCCGACCACCGCCTCCGCCTCTGACATCGACACTGGAAACAAAAATCATTATTTAATGAACAGATGTCTACAGTAGCAGCAACGAATGAGATTAGGGGGTTTTGCGTCGTTATCAAATATGGGTTCAAAAACGAAAAGGCCATTAGAATATCCCTCATCTTGTTGCATAATTTGACAAAAATGTGCTTACGTTGTCATCAATCCCTAGAATGTACTTAAATACATATATTTTTTAAATTACCTACCCACATAATTTTATGCCCGCTTCTGTGGTTCATTCAGTATAATCGAGGGAATCTAAAATAACGATTAACGTATAACTAGCTATTAATTAATAACTGTGTAGAAAGTGTTAAAAACATAAAGTAAACGATTTGTTTAGTTTCAAAACTACTTGTTCCTACAAAATATTTACTCAGTCATCCACTGGTTCAGTTTTGATTTGAATTATTCATCAAACCCACAACCAACAACTTGACACACCCGACAAACTTCGGTGGGGCACTATGTTCCTCATTTACAAGACTTATCTCTGTAAAAAGTTCCAAAACTTTGAAATCTTTGTTTGTATCAACGAAGGATTATCAGGAAAAACACAGAGTGGCTTATAATTTATACTGATAATGCTAATGCTAACGCTAAAAACATTATAAACAACACAATTTGGTTTTCGCCATTAAAGTATTAATCGCGTTTTTTGATGTTCTTTCAGATAATAGTAGAATACCTAATGTTTATTACAATTACTATCTAACTGTCCTTGGTCAGTCTGGATACAAATACTGGGGTTAATTATGGGATTTTTTCACAATCGGAGCAGTTTTGTAGCTGTACTTGATGGGAATTTCATTTGTTCTCCACCAGGCGAGTAAATTCAAAGGGGTTGGGCTCGAGGCCTAGACCCCTTATTCCCTTGAAGTCAAGGACCCGTCAGGGAGGAGACAAGCCTCTCGACTTGGTATGGTCAGCTGTCCTCACTCAGCTATCCCATTTTTTCCTATCTCACTTCTACTATTGTAAGCCCACTGGAGGCATGTCAATATCAGGAGTTACTAAGTTTCTTCTAGTTGATAGCTCAATTTCAGCAGGAATTTTGTCTATGTGCTGTTATAAGTTCCCGGTATCCAAATCCCTTGAATTACGACTAAGAACCTATGTAACTTATTTATTGTTTCGGCTTTATATGTTGTGTATTTAATGTTTATGCCTTTAATTTGGAAATATATTGGGCAATATTTGCTTTAACAATGTACACAGCGGAGTACGGTTTACATCCAATGCGAATACTGCATAAGCTTTAAATGAATTGAAGCGTAAACTCCCTAATAGGACTCCCCTAGGCTCTGTCCATCAGCTGTACGAGAGGCGTTGCTGGATAATCACCTGGATTGGAGTGAGCTTGTGGCATTCGCCAGAAGCGGGGGCTCGGAACACGGCGTTTATACGCACGTCCTCGCAGCTTACCGCCTCTAACTCAATTGGGCTACACAAGCTCCCTCGAAATTCGTTTTCGCTATTGTTTCGCCTCAAACAATATAACTTCCAGCATTACAACTGTATTACTTCCGTTAAGTAATTTAACAAAACATTTGTTTAAATATAGGCAACGTTTCATTCAACATTAATTCAACAGTTTCGGAACATTAATTCAAAACTGTAATAATTGTTTTTATTCCTATAATATTTTTTAATAATAAGAGAAAACAGTTAAACAATTTTAATCACAGGAAAGAATTAAACTAATTTTAGCGCTCTTAAGTTGGTATCTGCTCACTAAAAACTAAATTTACTAAGAGCCACGGTTACTAAAAGTGCAAACAGTCAAGGAACAGAATTAAAAACAAAAACAAATGACGTCAGTGGATCAAAGGTAAACGAGTCATTCTACAACATATGATTCTGCCTCCACTAAACTGTCAACTGCTTTGGTTACAAAGCGACGATATACAACATTTATTTACAAATCGTGTGCACAATTTATATTTATAGTTTGAACAGGGTTTTTACAGTTCCATGTATTAATAACACAAATTAGTCTTACATTTTATTCACTGGCGTCACCTGCTGTAAGTATTTTTAAGGCATAATCGTATTAAGAGCTATTTCTCTTCTTCATATATATTCTACAATTGTAAAAGGCTAAATATTTTAAAATGTGTGGCAGTCCTAGCTGAGAGTAGGTAGACAGCTGGCGAGACCGGGTTCGATCCCCGACCATGTAACATATGAAGTTTAATTTTTCTGACTGGACCGTGCGGAAGTCACGCTAAGTCATTGGTCCCGGCTACATAAGTCGTAAAGACTACTTATCACGATAGAGGCACTAGTGCAACCTGAAAACTCTAAAACTAGACTTTGGCCAGAAGGTTACATGGAAAACGAAGATACAAACATTTAAAAAGTTAAGTTATGTTCTCTTTGGTTGGATATTTCAAAGAGTTCGAGCAATTAATGCTAGTAAAAATAATCCACTCTACTTTGATTTTAGGTTATTAATTTATGAAATATAATACACAGATTCATGTATAAGTAAAACGTCTGTAATCAAAGTTGTCACCCAAATAACATTCCTAAAAACCTTTTTCCCACGAAAGTAAGGAAAAATTCAATCGCCATTCTGTCCGTTAATGAATAATTCAAAACAGGCGAGGATTTAATGATCGGTAATTTTTGTAACCCAAAAATTGTTGTGTGACGGTCGAAAGGGTTAATCACAGTTAATTTACGACGGATACAAAGTGTTTGATATGGTAATGGCTGGTCACAAAACTCATCACCCGCTACTTCAAAACGCTCCGTAATTAAACAGAAGCTGTTAACATATTAAGTGACGCCGCGCTGTTTTTGTGGAGCTCGTTCTCACTTTATATTACAAAGAGAAGAGCCGCATTTACAACCGATTATTTACAGTAGCAAAAGCGTCTGAAACGAAATGACATTGTCAATTGCAACAGTGCTGTATTTTACTAATATAAAGCACTCAACAAAGAGTTCAAGGATTTTTATAAGTAATGTCGGTGTATTTTAATAATTATGAAATACACCACTCTGAGGTATACATTTTAACTTTCTCACAGCTTAAAGAGAAGGTATTGCTTTCGTCAAAATTGGTCGTTGGAAGTGGATATATCCGTTTTGAAGCTTTATGAATCCAAAAAAGTAGTTTTCGGACTGAGGCCTGACTGTATCTGTATACAGACCTCTGAGCCCACACCAATCGTTCCGGAGGGCAAAGAATGAAAACCACAGGAAAGATTCTTTAAAACATATACTTTTTGTGTCAGTAGGGATTGTAAAAAATGGGACAAAGACACATAGAACAATAGTTATCAAGTTATATATTCGTCAATTGAAATTGCATTGTGTCAATCAAGATTGATTCGTAGACTAAACAGTTCAGAGGCACGTAAATCAGTTATATTGAACAATTAATTTGATGAATCATCCGCGAATATATTGATTTGGGTATGTCTCGCAAAATATTGCTCTTGTTTACAATCACATATTCCAAAATTCAAATTCAATTACATTAGAAACAATCCACACTTTAACTGGAAAATATTTACGTAACGACTCTTTACAATATTTGTTTCAAAATACATTTTCCTTCAGGTTTTTAGTGTGTTCACTAAGTTTCAATTATAATTCCTATACAAATGTAAAGTACAAAGGTGCGTGTATTTAGTATTTAACATTTATTAATTTCATTTACCGTTATAAAACTATATAGTAATAATATTACTATTGAAGGTAATGTGAGTTTAGTATATGTTTTCTTTTTTTAGTTAAAAGTCTTATAATACTGTTTTAGTTTATTCACTTTATTTTGTTATAACTTGAACTATAGAACAATGCTTCATATTATTTTTATAAATGTTTGCAATCAATGTATTAATTTTTACTGTAAATAACCTTTTTTTATAATCAATAAAAAAGAGCGATGTGATATAAAATTACTGAGTGAGAGTAATCTTTGGCCTGGCAAATAGCGACTTTTGACACAAACCACGGCAGAGATTTGTTAGATTGCACTACAAGAGCTCTAATAATCACTGCATTGTTCCCGCAGCCGAGACAAAGGGATGATTGTCCATTTTGAATGAAAGGCTCATAATAGAGGCACTTTAAATCCGCCTTAACCGCGGATATTCCCAACTTATTTTTTTGTTTTTTGTTTGACCTATTTCACTTTTAAATGTTTTAGTTATTGAGGAAATAAAACAATGTTTTAAACCCCCTCATTGAGTAATTTTACCATCCATTTAAATATATATTTTCAATAGAGAGAGAGAGAAAAGTTTTATAGTAAACGTAAAAAAATGTTTTATCTTGAGGTTTGTATAGTGAATTATTAGTTCATTCATATATAGGCTACATGGAGCAGTACACATTTAATCTTAATAATTAAATCATTCATAGGAATTACTAATAATTCGAACATTACTGTCAGGAGTAGGGGAAAATTTTAAATTTTAAATTGAAGGCACGAATACCATCGTTAAACCAAATAAATACCTGTGTTCGAGCTTGGTAAATATTTTAAAATAAACGGTATCAGAGGATTGAAACATACTTTATATCTTAATTTAATTAAAGTAAGTTTATCCAAGGATAATTTGATATGTATTGTTAAAAAAATAACTATCCAATTTCCTAAACGAACAACAAGAGAAAATAAGCCAAATTGGTTAATAGACGACTATTTGTCATTATCCCCACCTTAGGTAATACCAAAATTTTAGTGAGTATAGTTGGGAGATAATACCGTACAATGCATACCCACCATATTTAGTGGAAAACGGTCAGAAAATAAGGAAAAGATTGATGTTTATATATTTTCCATAAGATCAACATTAGGCGCTCTCAGACAACGCACTACGTTTACCATGGATATTAAATTAAACTTTTCTCTGGAACACTTAGTCGTGCACTAAAAATTTTATTGTTTAAGCTAATGTACATAGTTAAACTTCAAAAGTTATATTAAGGATAGTAAACCCTTCTTAAAAATCCAAAAACAAAAGATGATCAGGAGATGTAGCCAAAGTGAGTGCATTTTTTGTGAGTGCAATTTCATACAAATTGGAAGGTCAGTGTGGTCCCGGGATTTGTACACAGACTGACAGACAGACAGACATCAGTCCAAAAACGACTTTTTAGGATTCAGGGTGCCCCATAACAGGTATATCCACTCTCAACTAAAATTTATAAATTTTGACGGAAACAGTACTTTCTCCACTTAATGTATAAGAGGAGATAAAAAAATCCAGTACGGTAACTTATACGGGAAAAATTATGTTGGATTTTTATTCATAAAATCCAATTCATACAATGTTTAGTTTCCAATGTTTGGTTAAGTTTCAAATGTTCTAAATTTGATAAGTTGTTTTACGCGATGAGCGGAATCATGTGTACAATAATCAATACAATTAAAACCCCCTCTTAGATGTAATTATAAATCATTTCCGGTTATATTTTAATGACGTCACTGTGTTCTGGAATGCATGAGTTTTTACCGACACAGTAGCTCAAGGGTTACGCGGTGAACCAGTAAAACGTGACTAGTTGGACACCACAGGCGGCCGACTCCTGTCAGATTATGAGCGGTAACTTCTAACGCCACAACAGAACCGCAGGCGCATGGGGAAAGGCAGTTTAATTTTAATATAAGAAAAGCCTAGCATAAACTGAATATACGTATGATAAGCTTAGTATTCAATGTTTGATGATTAACTGTATAAATTAAATACAATTTTAATTTATACACATATTTAACGCTGATGTCTAATTTAGTTACCATTTAAATTTTTGATACTGAATAATGATATTTTAATTTAAGTGCTAACCCAAAAATATGACCGACACGGTAGACTCGAATTAACACGCTGATACAGTAAGTCCATGCTTGTAGAATCAAAACCATTCCACTCCTGTCAGATCATGAGCGGTCACCTCTGGCTATCCTATCTGACTAATGCCGCTATGATACTTCGCTGTCTTCTCCGCACAGACCCACTTTTACTCCACTTATACATTATGTGGAGAAAGTAATGTTTCCGTCAAAATTTACGAATTTAAGAAGAAGTAGTGGATATATCTGTTTTGAGGCTTCCTGAATCCTAAAAAGTAGTTTTTGGTCTGCCTGTCTTTCGGTCAGTCAGTTTGAGTACAAATCCCAAGACCACATAAGAGTTACTGGGGAATCTGAGTGAACTTTGGCTATATATCCAGATCGATTTAAGTTATATTTTTTTGAATTTACGATTTTTTAAGGGGAGTTTACCCCTAAAGACCTGCAGAATAAAAAATTCCCTCCAAAAAAGTACACAAAGTCCAAAAAGTCCTCTCTAATGATTTTGATTGAAATGTTATGGCTTATATTTTTAAGGTCACAAAAATATGACATCACTCGTAGGTATGTAAACTGATGGTCCAAAAGTTATAGGACTTCAAGTTTTAAAAGATATAATTTCTTAAATTTTCTGGCAAAACAACAATTATATAACAATAATTTGATTACCACGATTAAAGTGCTGAAACTAAAATGCTAAAACGCCTATGGTGTTGGGTAATTAAGGTTAAAAAAACCATATAGGCTAAAATACACTCTCCGTGAGTCGCGAGGATTCGTTTTGGCCTAAAGATAACATATGTATGAGTATCGGTGTTATATATTTTGAAGGCCGTAACATAATTTTTCAATTTAAACTTCTATCAATTGTTTTGTTCTATTTGTTGTTGTTTTCAAAAAATAATAATGTTGCAAAATACACACATAGGCATGTAATTCCATTCAAGTTTAATCTATATGAATAAAATTAGAGTTTTGCCTGTACATTACTTAGAATTATGACATTTTTACGTTTTATAACCAAGAAAACCCGAAATGGGTCTTCTCAAAATTTCTGTCTATCTGTATTTCTGTAACGCTGAACAAGGTTTCATCTCCGTGAAAAAGAGAGCAACCACAGATATGAAACTTACTTGCGTTATTCTCTACGCTTTAGAGAAGGATATTGTTTACTTTAAACTATCCCACGCATTATGAAAATAAAATAATGAGCTCTCAAAAACCCAGTTTTGAGCTAAATTATACTTGCTTTCCTATGTTTCATGCAACACGAGATCTATAATAGAAAGAAATGACATTTACTTTGCATTTATCATTTAATATTCAAACCTTTCTTTATACTTTACTATATTAGTTAAAATATAATAATGAGGGAGTTTTATTAATAATAAAAGTCGTCTAATGAAATTTAATTTATCAGATTGTAAATTAGTTGCTAAATAATTATGGTGTGATTTAGGATTTTAGGTCATACTAAATTATGGTAAGTATATTTTCTGCTAATACCGAATCCTACAGCCCCTAGAAAGTACAGACTGGTGTACAGTTGATTCTAAACGAGAAAACTCTTCGTGGCAAAAATGTTATTTTACAGCTAACATGATAATACTATGATTAGTGTGACGTTTCACAAAATAACTGTTTCCGATCACCGTGTGAAACAATTAAACACGTCCAGTGTGTAGTGTGTAGAGTGAGAGTGGCCACAGGAAATGATTAAGTGATGCTGGAGAGCTCCAGGGCTGGTGAAGCGTTGCATCGTCGACATAGCTGGCCGGTGGACCGTGACGTGCCTGTCGTGTTCTCACGCCACCGGTGTACGTCAACATCACCACCGGCTACCATTACACACGACTATTGTTTTATAAAATTTATTTTATTTTAATTTAGAATCTGTAATAGTTGCAACGTTTAATATGCACCAGATAGCCGACAGGATTGCGTAGATTCACAAATAAATTAAATGTTTATCCAGAATGTTTTAGCTTGACAATAAAGCACACACGATACATCACTCCAAACACACACTCACACTACGCCGGAGACATTTTAACTGAGTCAAACATTCAGGAGAACTATCTCAAAACTCAAATGTGCATCGCAGGATTTGAGCTTGTGACCTCTTACACCGAACTCCAATTAGGCTATCTTTACGCACAACTTTTTACTTTACTTTCTTTATTTTTAACTTTCTTTCTTTTAGGATTGTATGGAAAATGTATTGTATGTTACTGGAATATAACTAATATTTTTTCAAAGGAAATCTGATTTTAAAATAGTTGAAAAACAATTCCTGCCACTTTCAATCCGAACTCACGAGCACCACAACACAAAGTTTCTAAAATTAATTGTATTGTTATAGGTCGGTTTTCCAATTCCGAAAATAAATACTAAATTCAATAACCGTAACTCAAAGAGTTACTATACATGAGTGTTTTCATACAACTGTATTTTACTTCACAATAATGCGGATATACTATGTATATGATTAAACAATTAAACAAATATTTTTACTTTAATTTATTTTTCCTCACACTCAGTTGTTTGTTTTTAAATTTATAAACTTAAGAAGAATCACTCACACTAAGCAACTATGTCTACAAGCAACAAAGTGTATTATATTATTTTAAGAGGTAGGTTGGTGTTTTTAAAATTTTTTACATGATATGTCGGATTATTTATCAAATAAAATACTTTTTCGTAGATCAACATCTAAGCAATGGAATTATGATATACCGAACAATACATGATAAAAATATCATATGATTCAGAATTGACTCACAGATACAATCACAGTGTTCAATAACAGTCGTTTATGATTTACTTGGGTCAATAAATAAGACAAAATTAATGTAACCTGATTTCCGATGGATATATTTTTAAGATTTATAGCTTCCGCAAATTTGCTTTTGGCCAACCTTTTCGGGATTCAGTTGCAGTATTAGAATTCCATTTAAAGATACCTACAATTTAATACCAAATTTGACTTATCCTGGAACCTTATAATGTAGTTGGAGGACATTATATCAATAGATCAACCATTAATAGAGTTTTGTAAAAATACAAAATGGCGGTTAGTGGCTACACGAAGGATTTTTCGACATATGTTTTGTAGGAAATTTTTTGTTTATTTTGATGAGTACTATCACTCCTCGAAGTTTATCCTCAACACGCTGTATATTACTTTTAGGATGCATGTCATAAAAGTAAACTGCAAAACATATTACTTTTTGTTTTCACGTTTCACCATATGTTTTAGCTACGGAGGAAGAAAGGTTAACACCATTAATAACAAATACAGATCACCTGATCAAGTAAAAGTGTACACAGTAATGTGTTAAGTCACTCGCACAACCTCAAAACCAAAATGTGTGATGTCTTTAAAGTCGTAACCAGTAGTAAACATATGTAACGCATGATAATGAAGCACGTAGCAGGTAGTGCGTATTCCCCGTTGGCCGGGCTGCACCTGACGCGTATTTCACAACCGTCCGGGGTTCTCACGGACGAACTGGTGATTCAATTCGGTCAAATTGCAAGCGGGAAACCTGTTCCCCGGAGAGACATCTGCGCTTCAAATAGGGCTGCTAACAATATTTAGGTTTGCATGGAATTTTCTGCGTTTTAAACCTTAAAAGAGACAATTTCTCGTGAGTAACTATACTTTAACATACATTCATTACTTGAAATATGGTTACGTAAAAATATAGAAAATAATATAAACCTTGTTTATAGTATGAAAAACATAACCTAGGATTAAAACTATCTTTCGGAAAATTATTTAGTTATTTAAAAATTATTTAGATTTAGTTTACAGTACATAATATACTTATACAAGTTTGGGACGTCGAAGGATACTGTAATTTACCTACTTTTAAATCACGAATCTTGTAGATATGTTTACATTATTTTACTTTTTAATTTTTAACTGAAATGACAACCTACCCTGGTAGGTATTTTAAGCCAAGTATGAATGAGAAATGAGTATAGGATGGTTGTGGCGTAACCTTGTAGTCTTGTTACAGACTAAAGGTTACATGTTTCTTAGACAGAACTGTTAATCGATAGCGTAACAGTCAATGGCATATCTAAAAGTCCTACAGTTCAACGTGGAGTCCAAACCACTGCCTCAGAATTACGAACTTGTCTAATTATGAGTATAGTCTTTACAGATTAACGTAGTATTTAGTGTGGGTGTTAATCCACACATGAGAACACTATACCCACCGACATTTGCTCACAACGATCCACAATTCGTGACCTCCAAGTAGGTACGCCAAGGTCCCAGTCGATGTTATGGATTAGTGTCGGTGGATGTGATATTCTCTTGAGTGTGTTATGTCCGCACTATGTTTATCTCAAAAGACCTCCCCTATAATTAGACCGGTTCGTAATTCAGAGGCAAAAGTGATTCTGATCCCACGTCAAATCTCTTGGATGGCAGAGGCTGTTTGGCAATTAATTAAACAAATTTCAATCAAAAACAATTCACAAAAACCGCTTTAACAATTTTGAATAAATTTTTATGCTTTATTTCTTAGAGTCCAAAATATAATGCTATACGGATAAAACTACGGATAAAAAATAAAGGCTTACTTAACTTATGTACAAAAAATTATTTACCTATTTTTCAGGTAAACGATGCATGTATAAAATATTTTATTTTTAATAACTACCATGATAAACTGCTCTAAAATAACAAAAAAATAAACTTACCACTTTCAATTATTAGATAAATGGTTCCAGAGAAAAAAATTACTCTCCGTGGTAAATGCAGTACGTTCTCAAAGAGTATCTAGAGTTAATTTATTGTATAATTATATAGCTATTAGTTTATAATTATATAGACACAAAAAAACTATATTTTCCTGATTTTTCAACCGTTTAACTGAAACTCTGGTATGCAGTGAAAGTTCACCTCACTCAATAAAATCCGCTCAAGAAGTTTGTTATTACCTTATGGGGAGGGCGAGATGAATCACCCTAAATTTTCCAGCTTATAGTAAGGTAGCTAAAATAGATTTCATGACTACTAAGCTTTAATTATGTATACATTTTAAATTATTTAATACATAGCTGTATAGTAATAATATAAGCATTACTATACGGGTATCTATTATTAGTTCACTCATAATATTTATTATTAACTGATAACGGCTTTACTAAGATTTATTTTTATCGAAAATTGGGAAATATATGCGATGAAGAAAGTAAAAAACCTCATTATCATAAAAATATAACAGTTTCAGTATAAAATATTTTACACCCAAAATAAATATGCTAATAATTTGTTAAAATTGCTACAATCTCGCCTACTTTCCAAAAATGATGAAAGTAGTACTGTAACCAGTATCCATATATTTATATTCAGGAATGCGTGAACTGTAGGGTTGAGTAGTGTTTGTTTTAGAAAAAATAATTACTGAAAATTTCTTTCGATGTAGAGTTAATGAAGTTCTTATTCCAATTAAACACAACAAGGAACATGAAAATATGTTTTACTAAATAATAAAAAGGTAATTGTTTCGTAACATTATCACAATAATTGTCGTGGTGGTTTAATCATAGCTTGCCTTGTAGTTCAGTATGGTCCAACTATGGACCAAATAAAATGTTTAACTAAATAAATATTTAAAGACACGTCGACGGAAAGTAGTAGAAAACCAGGATACAGACAGGTCCATACTAAAACTTTGAGGATTTCCTTGGCGCTATAAATTCTTAATTAAATTACTCAATAAAACATCAGCTACATAAACAACCGATACGTATCTGATGAGTTTCCCAAAATCAGTCGTTCCGTCTCTTCGGAGGACCTCCGTGTTGAGATGTCCAAGGTTAAGACGACAAGGACTCATTAGTCCTTATCTTCTATCTGATGGCTGATCCACATCCGAGATAGCATTATCTTTCAATTAGGCTACCGTATTCTGGTCAACTTATTAGAATACACTTTGCATAACAATCGAGTTTGTTGAAAGCCGAACTAATCAACAGCTACTGTATGGTGGAGTTGAGTATTCTGATCCAGCATTTCCCGTGGTTAAATGTAGATTTTCTATTCAATTTAAGCATATTGTTGTTTGTTTTTCAAGAGGAAAGCTTTTCGTAGCCTCCTACAATCTATAGGAGTATCTACGACCTTTAAGCAACGAACGCATCCCGTTCATTCCTCAACGAAATATGAGTAACGAGAAGTTATGAATGTATGTAGGCCTACGATTATATAATATTTATTTTAATATTATATAATAGCCTGTATATGATGCAATGAAACAAGTTTAGGTCTGAAATTGCTTTAATTTACTAAATTAAATGAAATCAGTTAAAAAAAAGAGTTAAAAGGATTTGTCTTTCAAAAATAATCGTCAAAACCTTTTTACACGTGTGATACTTGTTTGTTTTTATTATTTCTAGATGTGTTAAATGACGTGTATTACGTTTATCTATGAAAAAGTTTATCTAGTTCTAACATAAACTATACCTGCATGATCTGCTACAATAGGCTACCACTTTTTTCGAAGGTTTATTCATAAGCACCCTTAAAAATCACAAAAATCAAATTCTTATAATGATTTAAAAATAAAATAAAAAACTATATAAATGCATTTAAATATTTTGATAACTTAAAGCATGCTGGTGCCGCTAAATGAATGAATTGAAGAAATATATGTCGCAAATACTGTTAAACGTCAAATTGTAAATAAGTATACAAATCTTACCTATACTTGACATCCAATCAAAAGTATCTTATACATTCTATTAGACCCACTGTTACCTTATTGTAACCTTATTTACATGGACATATCTTAGCTGTGGGGGGTAGTGTTGGCAAATTTCTCGACCAAAATTTGAAACGGTGACGTCATTTAGTTGGTGACGCCAAATGGTTAGTGACGCCATAGTTTGGTTATAAGAACAGCCGTTTAGATGATCAAACCAATTTCTCACAGGGAAGTAAATATAATATTTTTTCGCATAAACGTCTGAACCAAATAATCGTTTACTAGTTAAATTAGTGTGTAGTAATTGATTGAATTATTTTACGTTTTATTAAGTACAATGCAGAAGTTATGGAACGTGAAAATAATTACTTCAAATATTGCAGACGAAGCGTGGTTGAACGGCGTCTCAGTAGCTCAGCCACATTACAGTGGTAATAGAGTGGAAAGTAGTCGGCCATAACCACTAATCATTGGAACCAATTCCATTTTTTGCGTCTATTTCCCCGCGCCACCGGCAGATAGCGTTGCTTGTTTTATATTACTCGCACTGATGGAACTGGTTAGACAGATCCTGAAGGTGCCTTAGTTTTAATTGAAACCGAAAATACGTTGAGTCGGTGATGAAAATTGACATAAAACACCCCATTATTAGCAGGCTTGATTTATAAAAATTTTTCATTGATGCATAAGTTACTTGTGACGATGTAAACTTAGCTTCTTTGAAATTTAACCAAGTACAAAAATTGTGCATTAATTTATTCGTAAAAAAATACAACGTATAGCCTTACTTGTTCCCCATAAAATGAGACTACAAATAAAGAACGTACGTTTCATAGAATGGGGGTTATAATATATATTTCGTCACTAGTCCAGAAAGTGATATTTTCGGTGCGCGATAGTTTGTTGATCACGTTCTTTAGATTAAATTACATTAGATTATTGAAATGGCAGCCTATCCAGGTAGGTATTTTAAGCCAAGTATGAATCAAAAATGACTGTAGGATGATTGTGGCACGATCTTGTAGTCTTGTTACTGACTAAGGCTGACATGTTCCTTAGACAGGACTGCTAATTAATAGACCAACACCCGATGGCAACTAAGGGACCTACAATTTAACGTGGAATACGAACCACTGTCTCTGAACTACAAATTGGTCTAATTATGAGGATGATCTTTGCGGATTAACGAAGTATCCCCACTAGTGCGGGCGTTAATCCACACAAGAGAATACCACATCCACCGACCATCGCTCACAACTATCCACAATTCGTGACCTCCAAGTAGCTGGATTACAAGACCAGTCCAGTCCCAGTCTCAGTCTCAGTGCTCTAATTTCGATATTGACGATATTCAATAATCGATCGATATTTATATTTCGGTATTAACGGTAGGACTCTCGAGTGATGTCAATCGGTCATTCTGCAAATGACACGATTTTCCGTGGTAATATAACATTTCAAACCAAACTTTCAAGTTACTAATTAAATATAAATTTACCTTAAGTGGTTACCTAATAAAAATTAAGATGTCCTAAAATTACCTGGTGGCGTTCAAATTTATTTCACGTCACAGAAAATTATATGCAATTTTCTCTAAAAGCGCGAATCAATAAAGTTTTGCCGCCAGATGTTTGCTAATGCATTATGCATTATAACGGTTTAAACTCTCTTTGTGAGTGAAAAGACCAAAAATCTGCGATTTAAATATCTATTCGTCCTCTAAAACGTTAAACTATGGAAAGAGATTGAGTAAACAAAATGGCTGAATGAAGCATCATTACATAACCACTATTTTTAAATGACGATAGATATTGGTATAGTGTTTTGTTATAGATGTCAATATAAAATGTCGGTAGGTGAATATGTAACAACGCTTATACTTGTAGTAACTTAGAAAAAGCTTAAAACGTGGTAATATGTATTTTATGGATTTCTGAACAAAATAAAAAACAAAATAATTATTATTGAAAATATAGTCTCATAAACGTAATCATCTTTCAATAATGTTTTTATATTTGAAATCAAACAACAAAAAATATATAATCTTAATTCATGGGTACTTCAATTAAAATATGACCTTTATTCATACTTTTACATTTAAATACGAGTTAAAAATAATTTGTTGAAAATTATGAGTTTTTTTATGTCCGTTTAATGAGGTTTGTATTAGAAGTTATTCATGATATTACTATTTGACTTTATTTGATAAATCTGAAATGTATGAACGCATCGTCATAAAGTACACTATCTATCAAAACAATAATATAATTTTAATTTAGCCCTTGTTACATTGAAACGCTCTATAAACGTGTCACCAAGTCAAACAGGTTAACAAGCACTCCAAGCTCTGCACGGAGCAGATTGTTTATAACCGTCGGCAAAGCTCCCAATTCCTTCATTTCACGCAAGCCCATATTACATGATATATTATTCAACTAGAGCCTTGAAATAATCTGGACGCAAACTGAAAATTCACTTGTTGTCATAGTGGCTGATTACTAACGTCCGGCCTGACTTTATTCGAAACGTGATCCCTCTAAACCGCAAACAAACCTGCCAACGGAATGCTGGGAAATATCGATTTGGTGAATTACTGGCTTCAAAAATGTTTAGACCGTCGCCAAATGGTACTAAATTCTTCTAATATTTCCTCCAAGGGATGACTCCTTAAAATTTGCCAGTGAATCGCAAAAATTAAATTACAGATAAAGTTTTAACTTTATCCGAACTGCCAAACCCAACAATACAAATTGTACACATTATCAGACATTTAAACCAACTCTAATCGAATGAAATAATGTGACACATTTTTGATTGTATAAATTATTTTCATAGATTAAAAACTAAAGGAAAACTCAATTATTTTCCTGAAAGAAACAAAACCAGCAGACGGTAAAATCAAGGATCAACGTAGTGGATGTAATGGAACAGTCTACCCTAGAACCCAATCAACTTATTGAACGATTGGGACAATTTGGGCTAAGCCAATTCATCAGTTTTTTTATTACTTTTTTAACTATAAATTAAAATTTCCATCGTAAATCGGGATGTAATAAAAAGAACTAGGTTTATTAGCTGTCATTACAACACTCTCTCATTGCACAACATGTCCCTCTTTTACTTACATGCCCTATATTTTAAACGGTATGTTTTTCATAACGGTAATTCCTGTATTTCCCTTACGTAAACTAGGAAAATAAAAATTGTATCAGCTGCGTAATTCAGAGATCGTTACTTTTCAAATTAAATTAATATGATGTTGAATCAGAGTACATTTTTAATTTTGGCAATCAAATTTTTATTGAACAAAGAATACCATAAGGTCAACTTAAAAACGAAAATTTGAATGTAAAGTGATATAAATTCATACCGTACGGAAACGATTTTTACTTTTTGGAACACTATTACCGAAAAAATTATTGTATTAAATTCATTGTGGCAAATAGGTTAGATCATAGATCATATGTCTTAAGGAAATGTTTTCAACTCTTCTAAACTGTCCATATAGCCATATAACGTCAGTGTTTCAAATTTTGGTCTCACAAATTTCCAACACCCCCCTCCCACCAGAGCTAAGATATATCCATATCAATAGTAAATGTTCTGAAAAAATACTGTTTCAAATAACATGAAATTTGTTTTTTACTTCAGTATAATACAGCCGTATAATTAGCTTCCCACGCATAAAAAACACATCAGGAAAGAATATTTTTTTATCTAGATTTTGTCAAATACATGCATAATAATATAAAATGTAATATAGTTTATATTTGCAACTACTGTAACTACATTGTACATTGATAACAAATGCAATATAATTTTTCCCTGCATAGCATCGAAAACAATGATACAACATTTTATGTGATATCTGGAACCTAATTTAATTCGTTTATAATTTGAACTAGTCTTATGTGAATTGTATTTCACGCATTAAATCTAGTAATCTTAAACTCCGAAATGATAGTATTGACGAGTACAAATAAAGCTTAATCCATCCAAGAGCAATTCAAGTGTTATTCGTTAAGTTTATAACGTGAGCGATAAACATTTTGCATTCATTACGAACGACAACGAAATTTCATAAATACACGACTAAAACTCGTAAAATTCACTGCAGCACTTTGTTGCACCGGAAGTGGTCGAGGCAGGTAGTCGTGACCAATAAAGGAAAGACGAGTGAGGAAGGGCCCGTGTAAGATGGCAGCGAAATGAGTCTTTTTATCGACGGAAGCAATCAGCTGGCGACTGATGCTGCATCCTGCACTGTTTGGTTTATTAAGACTGGTCTTTCTCAGGTCAGGTCACTCTTCTGGTCTACTAACATGTACGTCTACCGGACTTGGCTCTCATTTTCAAATGAGTCTAATAGTGACATCATATTGTAACCCTAGTTCGATTCCCGGTCAAGCCAGAAAATTTGAAATGATATGAAATATGTGTATCGAACTACCACAGTGTTTCGGAAGTTAATCCGTATATCCCGGACGCTTAAGTTGTTAAGTCATGTCGGAGACACTTGTGTGGCCCGAAACCTCTGACACTAGACCTATGCCACATAAAACGCTATCTTTACTTTAAGCATATTGCAATTTAAGTACATAAGTACCACCATATATATTTTGCACTTTTAAACATGTCTTAACCCAGACACATTTTACAATTTTTGCAACCCCAAAATTGTGCGTCTTAATACACGCAGACTTTTACAGATTATATATACTGTATGTATAATTATATCCATATTTTGTAACTCGAGGTTAAATAATGAATTCAGTAGATTTACAATCAAAATCTAATAAAAGTGTCAAATAACTCAAACTTGTTAAAAAAATCAACAACAAAACTTTCAACGATACAAAATACATACCAGAATATTCGATTCCATCAAAATGTCATTTTATCAAGGAAAACAATTTTATTTGTAAAATGGATGCGGTTATTATGTAAACATGATATGCAGTATACCAAACAAGTATATTTTAGTACGATATATCTAAAGTATTATATACTTATTGTGTAAATATGATACGTAATGTGGATGTTGCACCAATGCAGAGGAGGGGAGCAGCCGGTGTGAATGGGTCCTCACCCTCCAGGCGTAGACTCTAAATAATAAATGCTGTTCCTGCAGGAAAAGAAAATCACCAGGTGCCAGAGTAAAGAATTACAACCTCTCAGCATGAGATTAGACGGGTCTGCTACTTTGAAAAATTTCAGATGGAATTTAAATATAGTAATTTTCTGATATAAATTATTGCTTTTATGACTTTCATGTGACATGCGTACTTTTCACAAGGTTGAGTAAAGTCACGTAATCATATCTAGTTTTAAAATGCATTGTAAAGTATTAATTTTGACATCACCAACACCCCCCCCCCAGCTCTGGGGGGCTTTGGTGATTTTTAAGATGGTAAATGTGTAACAGGTTTCCATAGAAACTACCAGAGCTACTGTATTAAATTTTCAATATAAAAGAATAAGAACAGCTGTTTAGATGAACTAGAAACATTCCCTTTAGACATATCCATGATCTAACCTATTTCCCACAGGGAAGTAAATACGCAGAGGTTTTGTTTATTGTTTGTTATTTTCTATCTGTTATTTTCGGTGGAACTGGTCGGTTACATAAAGTTAATTGGGAATTTGTCTACAACTTTTTAATTTTACTTCGGTATATTTTAGGTAGGTCTAGTAATTAATACCTGAAGGAGTTCAACTGTTGGTTATTCGATGGATTCCCTTTAACCTTCTGTTACTCACCTGATACACCGGTGAATGTGGCTGAATACCACCAACTTAGGCCTATATGAGAGCTGCTTTCCTCAAATCTAGTTTAACTTGGTAGCTAGTTTAAACTACAGCATTGAGAAATATTTAACAGAATAGAGTATACCCGACTGTTGAATGAAAACATTTAAAACTGACTAATGTGAAATCTCTTGTAGGTTATCACAATATAACATTATTATTAAAAGCAACTTTTAGTAAGGTAAAAACATAAACACTCATTGTATGGAAACACTTAAATCAAATACCCAAATAACTGATTATAAAAGTATTTAGATAAAACTTTATATTAACCTTCCCCACTTATGTTTAGTGAGTGTCTAGTACATGTAAATCGAGTGTTCACTTTTTATCCTGTACATGGAATTGACATCTTAGTGATAATCTTAGGAAATCTAATTAAAGATAAACGTATAATTTAACTTTATGTATTAGTAAAGTATAAACAGAAATGCTTTCTTAAGAAAACGTTTAAAATGACTATTAACTGATCAGTTAAAAAAGGAAAATCTGATTATAGGCAAAGTTTACTAACGAAGTCAAATTATAGCTGTTAGGATATGACAGGATATGTCTTAGCTCTGGGAAGTGTTGGTAATTTTTAAGATGGAAAACATTTAACAGGTCTCCATAGAAACTACCAAGCTATTGAATTGAATTTTTAATATAAAAGTATAAAACAGCTGTTTATATGAACTTATAACATTCCCTTTAGACATATCCATGATCTAACCTATTTCCCAGAGGGAAGTAAATACAATTTTTTCTTAGTACTGACGTGTATGCATAAATCAGTTTTGCTTGTTTCCAAAAACCTATTTAAAATTTACAGAGTTGGCAACACAACTCCACGATATTCTAGGAACAGGTGTAATACAAACCACGTAACTACTAACACCACAGAAATATGCAAAACGGAGTTGCACCACTTGGAAAATTACAGAGCCTAATGCTCCTTTACGAGCAATATTCGTGCTTCCTGTAATTTCCTGGGGTGGATTACAAGCCAGTGTGAAGGTAAGTTCGTTTTAAGTTTAACTGTTGAAGATTAAGATCCACGACCACTTTAACACTATAAAATTATAAATCAATCTGGTCGTGAGTTTAATTTTTACTAACGGATGTAGCAATTGTGGAATAAATTTTAGACTACGTGTTTATTACATTGTAATAACTGCGTTGACGTAAAATTACATTCGCTGGTAAAAGGAGTTACGACAGCAATAATCCTTGGCCTGTGAAAAGTCAATGAATTGATTGAAAAAAAAAACTATGGACGAGTTTTAAGTGTTATCTTGGTCTGATATACGATATGATGGAATCTTACATACCCCAATTAGGGTCGTGTATTCTCTGTTCGTTACTCATACTCGATTTGCATTAACAAGGAGTAAAAATCGAGGTTCGCTGGCAGAACTGGAAGTAATATTTCTATTCAGATATTGTTCCAATTAAATTTTTGACACCTTGGATTCCCTGACTGATGTAGGTTGTCCAGTTGGGATCTAGTTTAGTAAAAAAATATTAACATTCGATTGCTAATTTAACGTAAACCTTTTTTTCGCGTATCAGAGAAATGGTATTTTCTCTGATACGCGAAATACACTGGATTTAGTTTTTAATTCGATTAGTATTAAATGAACATTTATTAGTATTTTATAATATGTGTAAAATAATAATCCTTTTGATTACATTTAGTCAGTGAAAACATTAAAAAACTTAAAATTGTTTAGTTTAGATTAAAAATAGTTATTAATCGGCTCGTACACGTAGATATTTTAGAAATAAAACCTTGATATTTTCATTCGTACACCTATTAGTACCAGTAATCCTAGATATTAAGTTTGACTTTTGATTCTTTCCTATAAATCAAAACCCTTTAAGTGGATATTTATTATTTCAACTCGTTTATTTAATAAATTTTATGGCATTTTATACCGAGTGATAGATGTGAATTTATATTATTTTTAATACCCATGAATCTTCTTTCATTTTGTAGCTTATAAGGATTTATGATCAAATAACTGTTTTTAATAGATGATTATTTGTATAACTTTACATTTTACCACTTTTTTATATAAAAATAAATTTTATTTTCATTAAAAAATTTCTTGGGCACCATTAAGTTATTATTGTGTAATTATTAAGGAGGCAACATGTAAAAAATATTTTTTCATTACCTTACTGTATATGAGTAAATAGTGTATTAATTATTTTAGTGAAGTTTAAATGAGAATATAAATGCAAAATGTTTCTACCCTCTAGAAAAATAGGATTATTAAATAACCTGAGAAGTTCTGTACTCTTGCAATTTCAGTAGCGAATGAGCCCAGTCTTATAAAGTCTCTGTAATCCTGGAACAATTTGTCTTTAGAACCTCATTGTTGTCTCTGCTACATTTTCCTTCTCTAATACATTATTATATTTTATTTTAAAAAGGGTTACAAATCTTGTCAGTCACCATGAAATATACTTTCAGCGGTGCAATGACTTTTTTAAAGTTACCTAACGTTTTTAAAATAATATTATTTAGTTATTTTTTAAGTATTTTTATATTATTAATTTTTAACTTTATTATTGTGGAGCGACCTTTAAGTTCTTAGAGATATTCCTTAGACTGTTAATTAATAGTCCACAGCTAATGGTATCTGAGGGACCTACAGTTTAACGTGGGATTAAAACCACAATTTTCGTCTTAACTACTAAATTGTCTAAACATGAGGTTAGTTTTTGTGAGTTCAATGTTGCGGACGTTAATTCAGACTAGACGATTTCATTATCGCATCTATACGTTATCGTTTATAACTATACATATTTCAGTCTATTACTTGTGACACATGGCTGTACATTTAAACACAACATTTTAGGAAGTTTTTCCAAACTTCCGATCGTGTTTTCGTGTCTGCCAAACGGCAACGCTCCAAACATCCGACAGTCTAAACCTTTTTGAAGCCAGTGCTTTCCCAAATCGATACCTCCCAGCCTACCATCATTGGCAGGTTTGTTTGTGGTTTGGAGGAATCACGTTTCGATTACAGTTTGGTCGGACATCAGTGATTAGTCACTAAGACAAACAAGTGAATGTTTAGTTTGCGTTCAGATTGTTTCAATCTTTCATTTATAATTATTATGTTTTTAAAGTAAAAGTAAACCTTACTTAGCATTTTAATAAAATGCTTTCATATTTTTTGTCATTAACTTTTAAGAGCAATAACCTACTTCGGATTATCTTATTTTGGCTAAATTTTCCGGATTAGTTCGTTGGCATACTTAAATTAAATAGAATATTTTCGAGAACGTTTACCTTGGTTAAGTCTTAATCCTAATTTATCAAACACATTATCAAACGTTAAGCCAGAAAACGATATTGATTATCATTTGTAAAAAATGTTCAAATCAAAAGAGAGAGGCCTAGTTCATTTTCTTCCCAGGCTTATGTTCTTGCAGTTAATAAAACTGTGTGTTTATTCATATTTATTCATATTGAACGTTCTTATTGTTTTTCGTTGATAATTACAAACATTAAAGAATGGTTGGAGTGAGACATTTTATGTGGCGAGGAAAATGATATGAAGTATATAGAGCTTACTCAACGAGGTAGCAAACCAAGCCATAAAATTTATCGTGAATCGATCAGAAGTTTTGGGATTCGATTAGAGGAGATTTTATAGAATCAGATTTTAGATCAGATTTTATCTTTTGACCTATCTTTTGTTTTGGATTCAGTATACAGTATTTCATAAATGCGAGTAAGGGAATATTTTTACCTGATTATTTACGCTAACGACGGATAAATATGTATTTAAAACACATTAACATTAAAAGTAAGCCTTCGTCAGTGACGTTGATTTTAAAACATAAATGGTGACTCACGGAGTTTTTTCCGGGTATTGAAATAATAGGAAAACAAAGTATTTTTATACATATATTGTAGAAAGGTTGTATGATACCCCATGTATAATCAAAATTAAGCAGTAAAAAACTAATTAAATATTTGGAATCAAGAAAACACGGAACTTAACTACATAACCATTACTTGTTTGAAATTAATTATTGGTGATGGTGGGTTTATGTTATTTAGATTTTTATTGTGGACATTTTTCCATAATAATTTTATGTAAACCAAAGTTTTATGACATTTCGGGATCTGGAGTCTGATCCCATCCTCAGGCAGTATCTAATATCTAAAACATAACACAACAAACACATAATCCGGTCTAAGTCGGTATAAATCTGAAAACATCAAAGTTTAAAGCAGTCAAAAAACCTACAAGAAACCATTCAATAACCATTACATACATAAGAAACATAACACGCCCACTCGTCACGGAGACTCAAAGACAACACAAACAAATCTCAATTCACAATTCTTTGTGTTATGTTTTAGATATTAGTTCGCCTGAGGGCGGGATCAATTTCCAGATCCCGAAACGTTGTGAAACTTTGTTTTATATAATATCGTGATGGAAAATGTCCGCTATAAAATTCTAAATGACATAACCGTAGTAGCGCGATCGGCGACACACGGTGGCGTCGTCAGAGCAACGCGACTCTCGGGTTTCAACTGATTAGAAGGGTTAGGAAACGGGGGTTGGGAATGCGAAATGAAGTTAGACCAGTTCCTAGAAAGAGGCACGTGAAGTACAGGGGTTTTTGCGACTGCTGACCGGAAACAGTCCTTATTTTTTTACAAAAATAAAAGCGCCCAGAGGTAAACTCTGAGACGTCGCCGACGTAGGGTGAAACAAATTGAATTAAGCAAAACGAAACATAATTAAAACAAAACACTATGGTTAAATGGGTTATAAGACGTTTCCATCTTGAACAGTTTTACAATCACTAGATCTATAATCTGTCTAACAGGTTTGTTTTTTTGTCAGGTTGGCACGGTTGCTTCTGCGAACCGCCAGAGGCTGGGAAACGATTACCTCTACCGCTCCGGACGACTCAAAGAAAGTGTTCAAAATGCACGATGGACAATTTAGGAAAAAAACTCTCTTAAATAATAAGATGTGTTGAACCGGCTGAATAGATAGATAACAACAGATAACAGGTAGATTTTTAACAAGCAAGTCAATTTTAAGTTTCATAATAACTCTTGGAATAAATTTGGCAATCCAATGGTTTTGATACTTCTACTATGTTAAAAAATATTTATATCATCACTTTAAATGTTTTATTATTCATGGTATTGATAATTAACCTGTATGACCTTAAATGTAATTTGAGAGAAACTTGTGAAGACGTGCTTATAGTTTTATAGTAGTGGGGTACAGTGGTACTCTTAGAAATCTAAGACAATGCCGTACCCATGAGTTTACAGGGATTTACTCTAAATATGTATTGACTTATTATAACGAGAAAAAAGTGATTTCTAAAAACGTTTAAACAATCCAAGATATTAATGATAGGTGTCACAAATAACTAGTTTAAATTTTTTTTCTATATTCTAGTTTTTTTATAACCTTTCTATTTTAATATATTCAAAATATGTTAATTAGATTTGATACTATTAAACATTATAACTTTTTATGTAACCTACCTTGCATTAAAATACTTAAGTAAATCCATTTAGTTTTAAGGAAATTAATTTAATTTTTCTTTTTAGGTGAAAGAACAATTTCAAAATGATTTTTTGTGTGAAATGTGAAAAACCATTCTAAACACTCATATGTTTTAAAATACATAAACAAATCATTAAATAATAGTTTTTATTCTACAAAACACTTCTATACAGCATATTTAATTATATCGTATAAAGGTTAAGAACAGAATCAAGAACAATTAAGCTGTATAAACACTGTTAAGGATTGTAAACTTCCAAGAACTGTTTTTCCTTTTAAACAAAGAAGAACTTTTTCATTTAAAATTCATTCATTTACCACACGAAATCTCAATAATAGTTTCATCTTTTACGATATCATTTTTGATAGTAATACTATTACATAGGTCAATGATTAAATAAATTGTTTCAGGACTTACAGAGACAAATAGATATATTATTTATGTTAAAGGGTTTTAGCATTGTTTATAAATAGGATGAGGACCATGACGTAAAATCACTTCACTGTGAGTGAAAATTAGATTTTTTATACTTATCATAATACATTTGGGATTGTTAAATAAATACAACCGGTTTTTGTCTACATTACGATCTACAAAAATGGATCAAAACATAATCGAGGTACTCAAAACTATATTTTTGTACCCAGATACCTTTTATTTGTAGTTATGATAATATACACTTTTCAGAAACGTTTATAGTTGGGAAGGTACCGGTTCAAATGAAAACCCAGAAAAAATGTTTAATTGGGCTATTAATTATCTAGCCACAGGTTTACGCTAGCTAGTTACAAGACCAGAGATTAGACCATTTAATATCCATAGGATTGAAAATATGATAAAGTCAAAATTAAGAGTCAATGTTCTGTGTTATCCAGTTTTTAAACCTTTAAATAGTAAAATCTATTTACCTTTTTTGCCTGTGAATATAAAATGTTGCTTTATATGCCAATGTACATTTCGTTTCTTGGTGTGGAATCATCACAGTCAATAAACATAATATGTTTCGAATAAACAGTAAATTATTTAAATAGTGTATAAATAGTGTACCTTGGAAGTTTTACCCTGTGATGATGCCACACTTACTGGCGAAATTTGTACTGGGAACTCAAACAAGAGCTGAGATCTACAGGCAATAAAGGTAAATAAATTTTACTAAGAGTCAATGGTTTTTTATGTTCCCTAAACTTCACAGTGAAGGTTAGCACCTTGTAATTTAAAAACTTGTTCTCTGTGGAGCATTGAACTTACATCATAATACATGCATAAATTAAGGTAAATTATATTTGTAGAGTTGAAAGCGCTGTTCCAGATGACCGGACAAGGCGGCTAGTTCACAGCGCCGTGTAGTAAGATGGTATCTGGAGGCAAGGCAGTTGTCGGAAGCACAGCTTTGCCAACGGAAAGTCAAGTATCGCATGCTACTCTAGGGCGGGACCTTGCATGAACACGGCGTATCTGGTCTGAGATAGCATCAGACCAGCCATTGGTGTAAATATATCTGGCCCGTCTACCTAACGATTTGATCCTCAAAACTACCCTCGGAACTAATTTTGCGTTATTCCCCATCTATATAATTTATATTGTCGGGTAAACTCACGCCACAATCTAATTGAAAACGAGTAGAGTTTAACATATTGAATTATATGAGAATTTAGGAAAGTAATATTGGGTCTGAAGTATATATTACAAACTATTCATTTAAAAACATGTTTATGATTGATATTACTAATAACATGTTATGTTACCCTGTTGTCTCAGATGTATAGTAAGTTGATTTTTAACTAAACTGGTATTTTAATTTATTTTCCTATACACTTGAGACATCACAAGCAAGAAAACACAATTTTTCGTAACATTACTAAAGTGTTTGAAGTGTTAAAACCCCTTTATTTTGCCCATGAACGGGATAATTGTATAAATATTAACAGCAATTCAAAAAGGTTAAATGAGTGAATTATTAAAAGTAACAATTATAAATTCCACTTTGTCCATGTGTGTTTTTTACAAAAGGTTATTCACATATATTTTCGTGTAAAAATTGCAATTACAACGTCATATATTGAAAAAATAACATAAAAACTATCTATTTCTAAGTCCATAATTAATTGTGTTGTGCCTTGATTTTAGGCTATATAGACTATTAATGAGCTTGAATTATATTACAGAATGAAACGTTTTAAACTGTACACGTTGTTTAATTATTTACTATACACGAAATACCCCAATTTACAATGGAGAACTTGCATGCAATAAATAACAAAATTGTACAAAACGAATTTCAGCAGATTGTATAACAGGCTGAAGAGATGGAATAATGTTACATTAATACCAAGAATTTATTTATCTATCGATTCTCAAAGATAATACTTTCAATTCATGTTTAAAGATTAAATGTACTTACATAAGTACTGGAACAAATTGCAGTTCAAAGAAATTATTCTTAGCTATTTCAAAATTATAACATTAAATCCTTGTTAATACACTTTGGCATATTTTATTCAATAGTAGTTTACTTTCAGTTGCTGGATTGATAATCAGTTTTGAGGAGTACAGAATATTGAAACCTAAGTATTCCAGGGAGGATATTGTACTTGAAAGATGAAATTGTAGAGATGCAAGATTACATTGGCGGGCTCCAGGGTCCAGTCCCGGAGGCTGTGATTGGCGGCCAACTGGTTCCCTGGCACCTGCAGCTGCAGTTCGTACCTGTGGAGTGGGTTCAGGGGCGGAGGGGGAAGAGGTGTGAAGTTTTAGACCTCGCTCTCTGCTGTCTTGTTTCATAAGCCGTAAATGAGAAAGAACGGATATAGCCGTAAATGACAGCTCTGTGGGTGATCATTAGCGGTAAACAAGAGCGAGATAGTAAGGAACGTGGTGTTTAGAATAATATCGAAGTGAAGGAGTGGTTTTACTGCATAAAAAATAGCAAAGCCTTGCAAACTATAGTTTGTATGGCTTCTAAAAATTTAATAACCATCACGGATTGAAATTTCGCTTACAAATACTATTAGTGTTTGATATACAAAATACTCGTTTAATAAAGTATTTAAATGTAAATAACATTACATAAATTTGTACTCATTGAAGACGGAAGTAAGAGATCTATTGGATTCAATTTACTTGGAATGCTACACTGACTTTTCTACAAATATTTTTTGAAATGACTCAACAAAGAATATTATTAAATTTCATCAGTTATGAGTATCAGACATACAATAAGGAAGTAGTTTACAAATTTAAATGTCAAAATATATACGTTTTTTTGCAAAAGGGACAACAAAAATGTTTGAAGAAGTACTCTCGGTATACTAACTTATAATTGATACAAAATAGTTTTTACTCTTATAAAGTGAGATGGGAATTATGTTTCAGAGAACTTACACCTCTGTTATAAGGTATACTGAGGATAGCCTGTTTTGTATCAAGGAAAGACAATAAGTAAGGTTAAATTATGAATACAGGATCAAATGTCAAAGAATACTAAAAAAGGTAGATACAAGAAGCAGGTAGGCCCAGGTGTGACACGGGATACAGGGAGAGACATTATTGGCTACCCTGGACATGCCTGTCATGCTTGTGTTAACCAACGCCCAAGGCTCTTTCACCAACGTCGCTTCAATTTTCTTCACACCTGACACACCAACTCAATTTAAAAACGATAAGTCCAAAGCATACACTTTAAAATCCTTTGTCAAAATCTTTGTCCCATCTTTTGTCTCACGTTTTCCCGAGTTTACAGATATTTTTATTCATTAGAATATTATAAATCCAATGACGTTTTAAACATGATAAAACAAAATAATGGTTTGGATTTTTAACAGTTTTTGCTAGCTAAGCAGAGTATTAAAGGCTTGTTTTGCAATCTTAAGGTCATTGATTCGGCCTTGAGAAAAATCATTGAAAAATTCTATTATTGGTATGGTTCATAATATGGAACCTTTTACTAACAGATATAATCGTCATCAAATTCATTTACCATGTTGCCCATGAAGATGTTTCGTATATCTAACGTCAAATAACCATCAGAGAGGTTCGTTATCTCATGAAGATTGGAAGAGGAATATACCTCTTTTAATTGAGGAAATCTTGTAAAACAAGATAGGGACAGATACTGTAATAGACGTGGCAATATAAAAAGAAGTATTGTACAGTCTACTTATGATTTTATCATTAAAATACGTGAAGTATTTATTTATTGTGGGTTCAAGTACCAAGTGTTTAAAACCGGTTAAGCCGTTAAGAAGGTTCCTTATCAAATATGTAAGGTAATTATTTTTTTTATTTTACCTTTTGTGATTTAAGTATCTGAAGGGTCCTGAGTTTTGGATAAACATTTTACAGCTTTTAGTTGTATGGTAGTTTTAGTTGTTAAAACAATTTAAGGTAGTATAAATTTGAAGCCTGTAATATTTTTGCATATTCAATAAAACATAATGTAAAAGAAATATTTTTCTTGGTTTAAAAAAAATAGGACGTATCTGAAAAATACAGAATAGGAAGTCAAATAAAGCAGTTTTATTGTTACGTTCTCAATCCTCTGGCTTAATCGACAGTTCGGACAGCTGGACGTTCTTCTCCATGGCGTCTGCTATTGTTCTCTTAACCCATTGTCCGGCCACATTAATACTATCATGTTATTTTCTAAAAAAACAAGTAAATAAATAACAAATGTCTTCAAAACCTTATACACAGCTACCAAATGTTTTATTAAATGCTATGTTAACATTAGTTGACTAAAAATCACACAAGCCATGTTTCCATTATTGCAAAAAGGCTGAAGATCTCATTGCAAAAATGTTTGCACTAATTTTTTATTGGTTTATTTTTTGTATTTTCATTTTAGCTTATTTATTATTTATTTTTGTATTATTTTATACTATTTTCTCACATATTATTTAAGACTAGTATACTCCAACTCATACGCACCAAAATAAATGAATGTTCACAAAAATTCTAATCGAATAAAATGAATTTTATAAAGTTCGATTTTACCACAACGAAGTAAACAATTTGATTTAACGATTATAACACCGTAAATAGTAAGTTTCCTTATAATGATTTCCTGAAACAAATATAGCTAGTAGAAACATGTTCTATTGTTGATTTTCTTAACTCATGCTGATCCGTTATTAATAATTTATCTCTTTATCAGTTTTATAATCGTATAGAGGAAATTAAACGTAAGCAAAACTTACGATCGTAATAAACTATAATTTTGAAAAAATAAAAAGTAAAAAAAGAGTGGATTTTGTTGTCACCTCAAATATTACAATCGGTGAATATAAGCAGTTGGAGTTGTGTCTACGGAAATGGTATAATATACGAGGATTATTCATTCAAAGCTTCTATGATGATAAAGTGGAATGCGACGGGTCGTCTGAATGTGGTTTGTCCAAAGCTTGTGCGTGCAGTCTTTACACTAAATCCCCAACAATCTCTCCGAGGTCCTTTCAGTGGGTCACGTAATAACCAGGATCAGATGTTTGGACGAGGGGAAAAAACCTCCCCTGGCAGTGAATGAGGTGATGACGGCTGCGTTTCAACCCACAGCGGCATCACGTCCTTGGACCTTTTACAAAAACATTCTTTGTCACGCCATCTATTTAAAGCGATCTACCATGTAACACCTATTGATGCCTTTCATTGCTTAGACCCGTGCAAGGGTGTCATGAAGGAAATTTTTATTGAATTAGTGGCTTTTCCATTTATGTTTACAATATATAGGTAAATATTAAAGTTCATGATCATTTATATTCACACATGTTTTATCAATAAACACCTGTATAATGCAAATGATATCCTACTGTGGGTATACATTGTGGACAAATTTAATTATGCTAATTTTTTAGTACGCATTTTACAAATTTTAATTAAGCTTTACCCCAATATTTCAGATAAAAACTCTATTAATTTCCAGATAGTAATTAGTGCACGAATATCACTCAGCATTTAAAATGTTGTATTGACAGCATATTTTTACTAATGGTCATTTCAAACCCAGCATTACTCCACGCTAATGAATCCAGGCTCGACATTTTAGCAGTGCGTATCGATTATTAACGCAATACTTTAGTATGTTTACAAACAATATTAACAATCTATCAAGTGGTTTTTGGTAAAATTATTAACATTTTAAAATAAATTAAAACTCTTTTTACTTTTACAACTTTTTTATTTCTGATTTGTTAAATGATTTTATATGTAATGTAAATAAAATGAACTTAAACGCAACAGTACCATTAGCTGGTATTTACACGATCTATTTTTTCCATTGGTCCTAAGTTATCTGGAAACCAGCTTTTGTGGACAATGTAAACACACGTACATACATGAATGTAGGATGTTAAGCCAATTAGTTTTAGGATTAGCCCTATGTTAACCTTTTCTACTAAAAAATTAACTTAAAGTATGTAAGTCCTTTGAAACCCAATACATTTATCAAATATGAAAGTCAATTGAAAAAATGTATGAATGTATTAAATTTACAAATAAGAAAATGCATTCAAACCATATATGCCAAAAATCTCATTTATATAGCAGACTATTATTAGTTTCTCTTTTCCAAACCAAATTTTTACATTCATGTTCCACAAAAATTTACTATTTTTATTTATGTTACATGTTTTATTTTTGAACATTAAGTCACAGGTCAGAGTGTCTAGAGATATCTCAATTTTCAATAATCAACGCACGAAAGGTACCACCTCAGTTGATTGCTTCCGACGATAAAAAAAACTCATTTCGCTGGCGACTTGCAAGTGACTTTTCTTATCTGGTCTCTCCTTTCTTGATCAAACACTAACTCAGACATTACTTACCTATTTTATGCGAAATCATTTGCAATGATCCCAAGTATTCAATTACGTTATCTTTAAGAAAAAGAGGATTGTGAGTGTTTATATTTTATCAGGCTAAAAAATGTGTAAGATGATATCGCCTGTCTCAATTTTTCATATATGTTTTTCATGTATCAAGTCCACATGAATTCACTCACATCTTTTTACATAACTAAAACAAACCGAAACCTAATTAATCTGTTTTGTACATCGCAGAAGCGTGCGACGGGTAAACTAGTTTACCATAAAGTGTATAGGTCTAAATGATTACTATAAGGTATTTATTGATTGTAAAATATATATTCAGTAGCTGTAGATGGCGGTAGTGTACCTGTCAGGGGGTGGGTGGGGGGGGTGTGCCCGCATGGTGAGGGCTGCGGGCTAATCCCCTTTGACAGATATATTGGACCTGTCACTTTCCTATCTCTTCTCGTTGTTATGCTGTCCTTCTACGTTACGCAAGGTTTATGATAACACGCCTATTTCAAAAGATGATGGGGAAGTGGTTTGGCACATGGTACCAAAAACCGTCACGTTTATCATTTATATTAAAATCTGACTCGTAAAAGGTTTTAAAATATAAGATTAGTTTTTATTCCATTGTAAGATGTTTTCAAATTTTGAGTGCGGAAAATTGCTGCAATGAAACACGTGCAGAATTGATTTCACTTGTTCATTGTGGTTTTCAATTAATGTGTGACCAATATTAAATACTAGCTAAAATACCCGTCCTTCTCACGCGTAAAAAAGGTTTAAGGTTTCCTTTTCTCTTCAGCATGAAATAACTATTTTAAAACATAGAAATTTGATTAGGAAAATACTTTATTTGAGGTAAAATGCTATTCACATTAAAAGTGGTATTTACTATGGGAATTTCACACTAAACACAATCTTGAAAATGTATAAACACGATTGTCTACAACACGAAAAAGTACCACCTGTTGAGTATTATAGGATAATAACGTAATAGAGACATGCGTTGGAAGAAAATTTAAAATCTACCATTTTCGGCTATATTGATTTCGAAGCGGTTTATCTGTAAAATCTGTAAAAATTAGCTTTCTTTCTTCTCTTCCTGTAGTGTGAAAAGTAGTGTAAACATATGGTGAAATCAGAAACTGTAAACATTGAAACGTAGGGCATTCACATCAACTGTCTTCTGCTTGCCGAACTGTCAAATTTGTCCTCGGCTATTAACATACAAGACAACTTTTGTTTTTCATTCTTTGAAAATGTAAACAATGAGACCTAGGACGTTTTGTTTTGATTTTTTTTATTTCTACGCCTATCGGCATATTTTTAACGTTTTGATGGGAACGGTCCCAACGCCAATTTTCTTAGTACCTAACGTTGACCTGTTGTTAGGTAGTATAATTAAATAATAGTTCAATGACGAAATGGCAACTGGGTCCAGATTCTTGCGGGATGCGATCCAGTGACCCTAAGTTTTGAAGACAGACATTATAACCACTTAACCACCAAGCCAGTTAAACGACGGTCACAAGCGTAGCCCGAGGGCATTTTAAGTAAATTAATATGCCTATGAGTTGCATGAGGTTGAGATCTACCTTTGTTTAAAATTTCAAACCTGTTGGTTCAGTATTTTCGCGTTTACTTTCCATAAACAAATTTACAGAAACCACCCCTTCTTTATAGTTATATCTTTATATTATAGATTATCAGTTTTAAATACAACTAAACAAAAAACTAATTGTAATTTAATGTTATCAGTGTTCATTGACATTATTAACCATTTATAATCAAAACAATACCATGACAATGTCAAAGGAAACAGCCATAGTTGTTGACTTCATTATATAAATGGAGTCAGTATGTGCAGGAAAATTGGATTCAAAGTGGAAATTATAGTGAGATGCATTTGCAGATGCATTTTGAAAGGGTATTCTATTATATATCCTGTACGTTTCAGAGACTACACTATTTGATTGATTAATAGCCTCAATAGAAGTATAAAATATGCTTTAATTTGAAAGTGTATTGAATCTAATTATAACTGGTGGAAAATTGGTGTTATTCCTCATATACTAAAATAAAGGTAGCTTTGATTCAATAGTATAAGATGTTATATTTTTTTTTATTTTGATAATTTATTTTGCTGGATCATGAAACGATTGTTAATTGTATTTGCTTATTAATAACCAAATTAACCCGTTTGCCAAATAATAGGGTTATTTTGCTAGTTCTACTTTATATATTATTGCATTAAAAATGCAGTACGCGTTTTTTGGCTATATGTATGGTTTATTAATCCCACTTATCATACCTATTTTTCCTATTAGCTTCCCTGTAAAAGTAATATTGTCTTAAATTACGTTGAAGAAAATGTTTGTTCTCTATGAAATTTAATTATTAATCGGCAGACTTTTTTATTTTTTTTAACACAAACACATATTAAAGTTATAGAAGTAAAATATAGATATATTTTATTATTAATTTTCTGCTTAAAGATGTATAGCTTGACGAAATGTGAATCCTCAGACAAGACTGGAATTTAATTACAGTAACAAAGATTGTTGTCGCGGAGTTTCATTCTAGTTACACTGTAAATACATCCTTTAATTATTTTCTCATCTATCCAAAACAAAATTAAAAACGTCTTTAGTTTACTGATTCCACTTTCAGTTATGTTAAATACATTGAAATTTAAACTGTATTTTAAGTTAGTTTTTTTTTAAAGTTGTTTGGATACTACCAAGACACCATATTTAAGTTAACATAATTAATTATTTTGAATAATTATGGTAGTAATTTTGGTAATTATGATGTATTAACTCATTGTGCTTATTATTTTTATGTTGGGAAAAACTGTTGTGTGTTCTTGGATTGTTTCAATTCATGATTCAGCCTTCCAAAAGTATAGTTCAGTAAGGAATGTAATGATGTATTTGGAAATAACATATATTGAAATGGTTAAGGTTTATTTACCTTTGAGATACACAAACACGTAAAAAACTATAAAAATATTAAAAGTTGAGTGGAATAAAACACCATACTGAGGATTAGATTTAAAAATAAAATCACGGTTGGTTAAAACTGTATAGCTCTGAAAAAAGGTTGAAACTATTACTAGAAGATTAACTAAAATATATTTTATAAATATTAAAATATAATATAAAAGCATAATTGGCTAAATAACTTAATATAGCACGACATTAGACAGCAGTGTTTTGTTTTATTATTTGACGTAACGACGAATTGAAGCGTAAATTGTTCATATTCCATCTTAGCTTTGCCCAGCTTTATAAAGTAATTTTTTTTATATTACACATCTGCTTCAATTGGACGTCAAGGTGGATATAGATTATAGCAAAATTTTGTTTTACACAAATGTATTAAATATGTCATGCCGTTTGAAATAAAAATGTATATAAAATAAGATAAAACACTAAACAAAGTGATTTCACAACCAAACTTTGATCTTGGGACTTTTATCAAACTTATTGGGATATATTTTATCGATTTATATTTTCTACTATCGCCTACCTCTTAAAAAAATTATAATTACAACAAATGACAAAATTCAAAATTATAGATGAATGATTTGTTGAACTTAATTGAGATTAATAACAAAATGCAATAGACAAGAATACTGAGCCTTTAGTGACAAACGAGAACAGACAAGGAGGTTAGGCAAGCAGATAAGCGACGACGCAAGCTGTAGGCTGATGTGCTCTCGGCTAACTTTCAAACTTTTATTGAATGAACATTAAACAAACTTCAGCACCGGATCAGGAAATCCTCTTGAATCGAATAAACTGTAATTTAATTAACTGAATGGGGAAAATATATCGTTATTTTTTAATATATACATATTTATATACCTGCAATCATGAAAATAAAACACAAGATTTAATTTACTATGATAATTAATTTTAACTTAAAACTTATTTGGGGAATTATTAGTGCTAAAAATATTTTAAATTTAAGCCTACCTCAAATGCAGGTAAATTCCCATAAAACACCAACATATATGAATCAAAATGTGATATGTAGGTCTATTAATAAAATACTAATGCTTCCAAACTTTTTACCAATATTTAATTTCTGTGTCATAAAAACGAGCTAAAATTTTACTAAACCTATTTTCTCAGTACACCTCTCTTGACAAGGTACAACTTTAGCTGTAAAGTGATATGAAATTAAGATAGAAGTTTTGTTATTGCTCACAGACGAGAGTACTAGCTTTATTGCCCTTGTATGACTATAAACCTTATCAAGTATACGCCTAGGCGTATTTATTTGAAATATTTGTTCGTTATTTCAGTGTAATTTTGTAAACGTTAAAAAATCACTTTATAACAAGACTTTATGCTGAATATGATGCTGTATCCAAATAAAGAGAAATGCTTATATTTCCAATCACAATATTTCCTTTTTTTATTTTTATTGTGTAATTGTTTCATTATTATGTGTATTTAAATCAATATGCCCTAGGTAATAAAAATAAATATTAAACTAAGCTATATTTTTATTTTAAATAAACTATCAAGATGGAGTAAGTTTAATCCTCTGACTAAAAGATCTGTATTTAAATTGAAACTTTTAGTATATTAAATTTCTCCCAGGACTTTTAAAAACGTTATATATTTAATTCTAAGAATGTGTCAATGTATGTACTAGTAAGGTATTTGTTTTTACTTTTTTGAAAACAAGTATTACTTGGGCCATATAGATTGTGTACATGTGATCCTGCATTCAGGTCACCACATTGAATTATGCCCGCCAAGCCGTGGAATGTAACAATCGGCCTCAATATATTCTGGGCAGACCCTCTAGGCCCTACTGGCTTATGGCGAGACTTGCACTGAAACACTGGTGGAATTTTAACAAAACCCAGCTACACATTCTATCCCTAGTGCTTATTAGCATCTGAATATGGATTATTTAAAAACGTCCTAAAATTATTTTTAATATGACAACTTAGTGATAAGATGTTCTTTCTCACTTAATTTCCATTGTTAAAACTCTAAGTACATACTAGAAAATGTTTGAAATTTTATTTTGTTGGTTGGTATTTTCTAGTATTTATTTATGTTTCAATACAATATGAATGTAAGACCAATAATACACCTAAATTTACCATTCCGTGATATCAGGGGTCACCTAGATAACGTATATTCAAAGTTTTCACGTACATAATATATTATTGTTCCACAGAATTGCAATTTATATTTTAATTATGTTATAGGTTTATGTTTTCAATTAAAACGTTACATGATTTTTGGTCAGAACATAAGTTTTATTTGAGCATCGCAAGTGCTAGTGATCACATGAGCAATAATGAAATTGTTTTGTTTAGTTCACTTATAAGTACAAATCATTACAAATGATAGAACAATTGTATTTGATCAGTCTTTTATATTCAGCTATATAATCTGTTAACCTGTTGTTTTATTCAACAATCTTTGACCTCACTATCGAATTAATAAAGTAATTGACTTCACGTAAAAGGAGTTGGTTATCGTATTGAATCTGCTCCTTAAGAATGTTTAATTATTTAAACCTACTTCCTAGAAATTGAGGTCAAGAATCACTCAAAGTTGTTTCCCTTCAATGTCTTAATAAACGTGGTCAAGTTAATTTTTACAATAGTATAGTTTAAACTTAATTACTAAAATGCAGTATAAAACTCAAAAATAATAAATTCTCTGGTGTTTCAGACACTTCCTGTTATCTTAGGTTTTTAGTCAAACTAAATATGCAAATAATCTATTAGAAGTGTTTTAATGAATTAAAAATCATTGATTAAAAAACAAATAAATAAAATAAATAAATTACCTAATTAATTAAAAATCATTACCTACATTAGTAATGATTGAGAAATGAATACATAAAAAAATTCAAATATTTAACTTGTTACGCTTGGTTCTGCACTATCATTTTGAAGGACTTTAAAAAGATTGTTTTGAAACGGTCAGAACATAGCAGTTCATTTCAGGTATGTAATGTTGTTCTGATATCAGAAGAAAAAATAAGAATTACCTTTGGTCTTGGGGTTTGATTTTGAAATTAAATTAAAAATCTTTCAGTAATGCGATTGTTTCTCAGTAACTCTCAATATGTTTTTGGTTTGTTTTGATGAGCTGCACATTGCTATATTTTTCTGGAACAATTTAGACAACTTATTTTTGTATTGATATGATGGAAAATATTAGTGACTAAACCTTATTCATGAAAAATTGATTTGGGAAATTAAATTAAACGTGCGCAAAGGTTCAACATTAGCAGCACTATTTCTCTGATTAAAAAGCTTTGAAGATCCAGCTTTATAACCAGTGATACACCTAGCAGCCACTTAGCGAAGTACGTACTTCGTCGTCTGGTTGCTGGGACGTTATTACAATTTCGCGATCAGTGACTTTGATAATGGTGAAACATAACGTGGTGATCTTATTCTCAGTCCCTGGAATTATTATAAAATTGTTTGGGATAGTTAAAGCCTGTATGTTTTTATGTGAGTCCTGTTTAGTTGTAATTACTTTTAAGAACATTGTGCCCAAAATTTATTTCCATCATACTATGGGGTAAAGTTTCGCACAGATACTCATGTGTTCCCCTTCTGTATTTAAATAGCAATAGTACGTTTAATCTTTGTTCACAGTTGCCGGAAAAGTACTTCCCAAAAATAAAGCAGTACAGTTATACCATAGACACGCTTAAACAAGCAAATGCATGCAGTAAGAACAGATTGGAGGAAAATCAGAAAAGTCGGCAGAAGGTTCAAAATACGAGAATCAACCATACCGTTGTAAAATACCTCGTGAAGCTATTATCAATATAATCCTTGAAACAAACCTTGTGTTGTTTGATTTACTCTCCAGATATTGCTGGATATCAATTCTTCTAACATAAGTACGATTACCTCACACAATGCGCACGTTTCCACGATGTTCGGGAAAACGTGAATTTAGGTAATGTTTTGGAATTTTGTTTTTTTGGTGTGTTTTTTATCTTTGGGGTTTCTTTATTTTTTATAAACACTAAAGCAGTTACTCTAAGTTTTATGGGAAATAAATGTCATTTAACAAAGTCAAAACTTTTTAAACAAATGTTTCGCTTAAAATCGCACGTTTTCCTTTCCGCAAAATACTACTTTGAAAGTTTACCAATCTCTAAATGAAATGTACCAAAAACTTTTCAAACAAATTTGTTAAAACTTTAATCGAAAAACAAATATTTTAGAATAACCTTCTCAATAACTGCCATGTACGTTTTATTAGATTATATTTTATTGAATATCTTACAGTACTTCACGGAATATTTCCCTATTTCCAGAGATGACAGATTCTAACCCAATTACAGAACCTGAAGTCAATAGTTCTTACTCCTGGAACAGCCTTAAAAATTCTAAAGACGGAGATGTATTTCGTATAATCTGGATTTCTTGCTCTTTATTCCTCCTATCAATAATTTCTATTCGTACATATTTTGATTTAGTTTTCAAAAGATAAATATTTTGAATTTAGTATATCGAAGGTAAAACTTAAGTCTATATTATTATTTAATATTGTATTTAGTCACATCTAAATTAATTTATTGAATTTATATTAGAGACCATGTGTGGCTTTTGCGTTGCACAACTCTCTCGCCAGTCATGGAGTGCTTCTACCTTTTTTAAAGGGTCATAACAATAAGTTAGTTATGGTGACATTTATTGTTCAGCCAATAATTATATTTTAAATATATATAACGTGTTTTTTATTAAGTTATTAAATATATATTTTCCTTATCGTACGGGAATATTTATATTATCCTTTAGCAATAGCTAATTATACTGTCGTAAAAATATGTCTAAGTAACATATTGGACATCAAATTAGACCTTGTATGAAAACAAGCTATTTTACTTGTAATAAGTTGTCCATTGAAGAATTTTTTTTGATAATTCATTAATAAAGCAAAATATATAGTGAGCTGTTTTTTAATTTTTAGAAATCACCATATGTAAAATAATCAATTTACTATTTACTTTGTAAATTTGTATTATCGTATTAAACACCTTATTAGGTATCAAGTTAATTAAAACGTTTGTTCATGCATATTTGACACAACTGAATATTCGAGTAAAAACCCTAGTTGTCATTTCAAATCTCATTTTTATTATTTGATTAACCCTGATTTTATAATTAATTGATATTTGTTTTTTGAGTTGAATATGAGAAACTATTTTATAGTGATCCAAGTGAAGTAGATAAAACAATCTACGTTTTTTTCAAATATCAACAGTTCCAAAAGAAGTTTTTAATTGCATATTAATAAGTATATGATGCATAAAAACAAAAATAATACTCTATATAACGTAATACACATTTAATCTTGTAAAGTTTTAACCAATATTTTTCTTTTACTCACGTAAGAATGATTTTTTGCTCAAGACTATTGTATATAGAGTTAATTTGTATGTTTGTTTTTGCCTAAATTTCAAAATTATGTTTGACCATAGGAAAATTTGAAATATTTTTAATTGCATAGTCAACATTTCTAAAATATGTATAGTAATATAACAGAATAAGACCTAATTCTTTGATGATGAATAATTAATCATGAGTTTGCAAACTAAATAAATTGGAACACCATACAAACATAGTATAAAATAAAAACTTTTAAGAGAACGATTAAAAAGCGTGAAAAATATATACTTTTACTTATTTTACTTAAGGTTCGTTTTGACCTTATATGTACAGTGTACTTCTGAACAACCGACAAGTTATGAGGCAGACGTGGTTTTCCAGTGAATGAGAGCTCAATCCCTGGTAATCTGGGTGAGGGTTTCTGAAAAGCGTCGTTCCACAAACCTTTTTCTTTTGCCATTCCATTTAAACATGTTCTCAACTTAAATCACACATATTCCTAAACGATAATTCCCTAGGCATTCATTTCGTTTAAAAACATTACTGGCGTAAAATTGATGTTCATTTCTTTACTGATAAATTTTTGTTTCATGTTCCATATTTTTTTAAACAATCTCAATTTAGACACCAACTTAATATTACGTTATAAAACTCGATTATAATGTATTTAAAAAATAACCAATATTTTCTACGATTAAGTCACACAATATACAACTATTAAATTATGAGTAAAATAATACATATTATTTAGTTTAGTCATTCAGTTTACTCATATCTTTTTGAAATTTAATTTACCAGCTAGGTTTAGGTTATCTATTCTTCTTAGAATTGAGAAATAAATCAGGCACTTGTAAGGATGAATTTCGTTGTTATTATTTTAATATTAACACTTTTATTCCGAAAAATTCCATAAAATTATTAATGGTTTAGCGAAAATATCAGGAATACTGTTTATTCTAAACAGAAATCAGTAAAACTGAAGGGTAAAATTTAATATGAAAGATAAACGAATCTGCTCCCCAACTCCGAAAATAGGTCAGCACGAATAAATCATGTGTTATAAAACAAATATACTGTTGGGATGGACACGAAAATTGAAATATTGAAGTAATTTAGACTGGTCAAACAATAAAGTAGAGTGAAGTGCTGTTATAGTTCACTTGTTTTCGACAAACAGATTACTCGTGGCATTGCTGATGCTTAAATGCTCACACGGACCAGTCAATACCCATTCTCTGGCTTGTAATGAATTTTCCACATCCAAGTTCCCAAGTTGACTCAAAAAACATTCTTATAACCATTTATGCAATTTTTTGCATTTTGTTGCAATGAATTTTGTTGAAATTTCATTACTAAAAGGTTGTATTAGTAAGTACAAACTCTAGATCCGCATTTACGCTTAGACATTTTTCGGAATAAGGTTTATAATGTTTGTGGCTCTTAAGATATAAAAATTCAACATCCAGTACTAAAATATAATTGATATAAATTTTAATGTCCGTCTTCAAAGGTGTATCAACAAAGATTTTCATGTTCAGTGTAGAGCCTTCGCTTAGCGATGAACTAAATTAGCCTATTTCAGGTATTATCATTTAAACTAAACAATTGAACAATGCATGTTTAATTAGAGTATAGAAAATTATTGTAATATTTTTTTCAACTTATTTACATGCTATTTTGATATTCTGAATTCAACAAACCTTTGCTTCTCATGAAGAATAGTACAATAAAAATATTGAAAATATGTTCTTCTTACCATGTATACAGGTATATAAAAATTGGTATCGATTGGAACAAATTGATTCTCAATACAAATAAAACATAACAAAAAATATGGTTCAAAACCTTTTTGTTTTGTGTTATTTAGATTTCTAATATGGTAACTTACCATCGGGATTTTAAGTAAACCAAATTTCACGACGTTTCGGGATCTAGAATCTGATCCCATCATCAGGCGTGCTAGAACTTAAAACAATACACGATCAATATAATTCCGAAGAAAAATAAGCATGGTGTGATAACTCGTAGTTATGCTCGTAAGAGGTATTAGGGTATTAGGTTATATTAAAGTATAAACATGTAAAAATAATGTGTTTTTGCTCTACAAAGCTGCTTTTTGTATGATAAATGGAATGATAAAGGATTTTTCATGATAAAAGGAAGAATTAATTAGAATTAGTATTTTAAAAATCTGTTAGACTCACTTTACGAGGGTTTCAGATTTTTTGCCACAGCCGCGAACACGCCTGCTCCTAGTCAGTTGTCTTTAAGTCTTCGGGGCGAGTGAGCGTGCCTTATTTGTTGTATTCTTAATTGTTAGGGAATTGTATTGTCTCTAGGTTTTTTGTCTGCTTTAATGTTTTTGTTTTTAGCTTTATATCAGCTTAGTCAAAATCATGCAATAGTCGTGTTGTGTTTTAGGTACTAACTCACCTAAGGATGATATCGGATTCCAGATCCCGAAACGTTGTGAAACTTTGTTTTACTTAAAATCGTAATGGAAAATGTCCGTGATAAAAACCTGAATAACGTAAATCCACCAACTCCAATAATGAATTTCAAACAAACAACCTTTTGTTTAGCGTGGTTCGTTTTATTTGGCTATATTTTTGTGATCACAAATACTCGATATGTATTTTGTTATATGCCTGTTAAGTTATCACGTAATTATTCGAACCAACAGAACTCGTGTTTGCAGTTAGGCCGGCCGGCATACGACTGCATGCGGCCTAACTCAACATTCATTACAATAATGTAATAACAGCCCAAACGTACCGGCAAAGACAAACTCATATCCAAATACACATATCATAAATTAATTAATATTTAACTTTACACATCGATCAGAGTAATTAAATTAGTTTCTGGATTTAATTTTCAGATGCTAAGTAAATGGTGTTAAATATATTTTAGCAATGAGTAAATTATTATTGTACTTCAAGCTATAAACTCATCAGTAAAAGCCTAACTAAATATTTAATCATCTAGAAGGAAAGAAAGGTAATGGCGATGATGTAGGAAGTACTTTATCCTGCAATACCTATTTTCCGTATGAGGTTTTGAATTATTCAATGTTTAAATAAATGGAGTATATACGAAAACGCTTTTAGATTTTCAAGCTTAGAATTTATCAATTTATACTGACAGAAATAATAACTATAGGAACGTTTAAAAGTGTTTCCTAAATTTTTTTCTATAGCTTAGCTTAAAAAACAAAGGACTGGCCGCTGTATCATACCTTTTTAACAAATTAAATCCAACAACACATAAAGTTTTCAAAATAATGAAACCTGTCTTTGATCTTAAAAGCCACGGACCCTCAACAAAGCCACAGTTTTCTATCCCCCCAACATCCAGCCAATCAACTGATGGTGGTTTGAGTTTTGCTTTGACCATAGAACGGTGTAGGATATTTTTAATAACACCCTTTGAAGGGGGATAGAAAGGTTAATTTTTACAATAATACCTGTTTTAAAAATGATTGTGAACAGTTATTAGTATAACTACCCAACGAATCCCTTGGTAATGCTTTATCATCTGCTACACAAATGATTAAAATCACTAGATAAAACTATAAAAAATGATACTCTCGTGTTTTTATTTTGACAAACAGTAGTTACATGTGAATAATTGGCTTATTAGATATACTATTTGATGGTGGAAAGGTATTTTACGGTTTACACTTCTTACTAGTGAAGTAATGATGTCAATATGTTAGGAATAGAAAACGATTTTCACGTTTATATTTTACATTTATATATATAGTAACATTACCATAATATTACGTTTAAGAGAATTTATTGAATAATTTTCATATCGTTTTCAGGATGAAAAAAATTAATCTTCTTATTTCCTTTTACTTTTCATTTTCATATAAGATGAAGTGTATAATATCCCGATACAGTAAAACTATATTATTTTTATATAAATTTATCTTGCACAGTGGCTTTATGCAACATAATTTAGAGTTAACTGAATTTTAACCGAACCACTACCACCCGAACGTCGTTCCACACTATGAGTATTAAGTGTGAGGAGTCATTTGCGTATGAGAAGTAGTCATTTCGGTTGATCAATTTAGTTTCCCTGTAACTTCTCAGTACAATGAAATATTCGGGACAACACCTGGCATATTCATAATATTCTCACGCGATAACACTGCGACACACGTTAGTTTACATAACGGTGTAAAATATCAGTTTCATTTGCATTGCTTTAACAGGACAATCAAGTTATACAGCAGAACAAGTTTATGATTTAGTTAAACCTGCAGTGCGGTTTCATTAGCATGATTAAATGAGGTAGAAGCCCCTGAATTACATACAAGGGGCTAGAGTGCTTGCACACATCAACTGATTAGTAATATATATCATAAATAGATATGTGACGCAATATATGTGATATATATTTGTATAATCTGTTATGTTGTATGTTATGATCGTAAAAATTTATAGAGCAAATATTTGCATTCATTACAAAGATTTTGAGAAAGTGCCAAAAACAATCATTGAAGACCTTATTGAATATAACATCATGCATAGGAAATCGGTGTAAATAATTTACGTAAAATTAATTTATGAGTTATATAAGTAAATACCTATAAAGTAATTTAATATTCTTAAAATACTATCCCTATTGTTTAGTGACCATCCATCCTAATAAAGATTATTAGGTTATCTTTTCAAAACTATTCCGAAGATTTTTGGCATTCAAAGATAAAGTTATAAAATTTTTTATGGCGAAATATTTTGAATAATAGCTAAAAATTTAAAACGTGTTTAGTTACCTGAATTTTTGTACTATAATAACTACTAATGAAGCAATTTTACATTCTGTTCTATTAAATTTAGATATATTTGTGAGCAAAAAAGGTTTGCAAATAAGGGCTTTCAATGCTGATAATCCTATAATATAGTTATCATTAAATAGGCGCATATAGTTTTCAAAATTAGGTACTATTATTTTTCTTAAAATTATATTTGCCACCTTTCAAGAAAATATTAATATCGATGTTCCTTCTATAATTCTCATAGCTTACAAACTGAAGTTATCTATGCTCAAAGTATTTACAAACTATAGATTGATAGTTGACCTCTTACACGAACGAGAAAATCAAAGAAAGCCTGAAACTCTTATCTTAAAATGGTGATAATCTCTTTTAAATATATACTTTTACCACCCACATAGCCTAATGATATGTGGATAGGTCTTATTAAGGTAAGACTTTGGCAAGCAAACATAGTACTAGTGGATGGACTATACTTATAGAACTAAGTGATAACTTCGTGATTCGAACCAAGGACATCGCTTACTCAGGGTGAAGTCCGTCGCGCTATCAATTAGGCCACAATTGCCACAAGCTTACCCTTTAGTCTATTGCCACAGTATGTATTGGCAGTTAAGAAATACATTTGTTAATGTTTCAACAGTGTTTATAAAACCATTTAGAAAAATATAGCTTTACTCAGTTAGTAATCCGCCTGCCAGATAAGTTAGTCCTGTCAGTCGTTAAATCCACAAACTTGTAACCGTCTTAATTATATATTTGTGAAAACTTTATGCCCCTTTTATGTTTTTCTAAAAATCATATCATAATATTATTCACATTGATAACTATTTTTGGTGTAATAATTTTATTTCTTTGTCACATGATTGTGTTGTGAACGTATGATTCACATATGGGATTTTGTTCTAAATTAAGTGTTATGGGATAGAATATTCACCTTTAAATCTGGCTATGAATCAACATTTCGAAAATTACCCTTCCGCTCTATGTAATAATGTTGCTAAGGTAGGGATAATGAGTGTTTCACTTAGGAGAATCATATTTTTGGTCCATCAATTAAATAAACAGTTCACAGTAAACGGGATTTAATAGTAGATGGATATTTTAGCCATATACGTGTTACCCATTTCAATGAATAAATGTTTGTGTTTACTTACTTCCCTGTGGGAAACAGGTTAGGGCATAGATATGTCTAAATGGAAGTTTTTCAGTTCATCTAAACATCTGTTCTTGTAACCAAGCTATGATGTCACTAGCTAAATGACGTCACTGTTTCAAATTTTGGTCACTTAAATTGTCACACCACCCAGACCTACAACACATCCATGTCAAAACTTAAATTAGACAGGCAATTTAAAATATGTAACGTTTTTTTGTCAAGGGACAATTTTTTTTAATATTAGAACGTTACATACTATCATGAGTACAATTACTTTCTATCTTTGAAATTATTCTTTCCAAGCATTACTGGTTCAATTAATGTGTTCTAAGGAATATTAAACTAATTACCCATAGCACGTTTGGAGTAAACCGACTCCTTACCCGTAAAGATTGTCTTAAAAAACCATAAAAATATATTTATATGAATTAAAAGTTTGTGATTGGAAAGATGTATTTTTTCACACATAGTTTCAGTTCTAAACTTATGAAAACATGAAGGAAAAACAAAATAAACTGAAATATATGAATAAACTTAATAATGCCTGTTAAAACGGTTTTTTGAAACAATTTGTTTTTAAAACCTATGTCACGTTGGATGATGACGTTCCTTGCCTGAAATTTCATAATAGTTTATAATAATCATATTTTATTATCAAGATTTACTGCTTGAATAAAAATATATGTTCATTTTATTAAAACTTTATTATTGAGACATTTTAACAAAATGTTTGCTTATATCAAAATATAATCCATAGCAAAAGTAAAAAATTATTTTTTTAATTAATTTAAGATAGTGTTTTTCCTTTAAACAACGGTACAGTAGAAGTGCAGTATATAGGGTCTAGAGTACTAGTTTGCCCTGTACATTTACATACATCCTATGGACAAACCAAATTCAATTGTTTTATTTATTTATTGTTTTGAATAACAATTTACATACTTTATTCGTATAAAAATTTCACCAAATTTTTATAAAATATAACAGTTTTAGGTATAAATATTAGTGAGTCTATGCTTCAAAAGTATTTAAAATGACGGTCAGGTATATAACTCAAAATGGAAATGTACTCGAAACAAGAATACGTTTTTCGAAGAAAAGTTGAAAATTTATTTGTATCAGAAAACAGAAAGTTTCGATATTTTGATTACTTTGATTCTTGAACCGAATTTCGCAAACAAAGCCACGATTCTATTTACCCTTTCCAATCAGCCAATCAGCTGATGGTTTTGCCACAGTGCTCTTCGAATCAGGTACATTTATTTAGGTCTCAGTATTTTTTAAGAAGGCTTCTTCATTTTAATCAATTTTTAGTCACTAACATATTTATATTATTATTTACGAGTAATATGTAATCTACAATTACGTTACTTTATAATATTTTTCGTTTTAAGTTTTTAATTATCTTTTAATTATCTATTCTTAGTTTTTAATTATGTTGACATTACATTAAAATTAAAGCAATAGTATATTTTATACTTATTTTAACCGATAGATATATTTTAACAAAATATATTTTATTTACTTTGTTTTTAAGTAGTTTATGCTTCATTTAATTTTTTTACGATGGTTTAGGTACACAGACTACATACAGTAAAAATAATATTATTTAGTAAATAGAAAACTCTCCTTTGAATAAACCATTTTGGCTAGATTTTAAACCTGTCGAATTGTTACACATTCACATGCCTGTATCATATTTAATTGAAATAGGAGATTTTTACTCATGTTATCGAGTAACAAGACTTCAAAATCGCTCCAAAATCATCTTACACTCAAACCTCATTCTTACATGGCTTAAATTGGTTTTGCATTAGAAAAACCTCAAACAGGCTACTAATCAATTAATTAGACAGTACTTTCGTTCATTATTGGCTTAAAATTCACGGATAGGTTTTCAGAACGATTAGTATAGTATATTTAGCGGTTAAAGAAAAAGTGTGACTTAAAGCTGTATAATAATAATATCATTGTATTTCAAACATGATAAGATCCAAACCCTTTTAAAATGCCTTAAAAATTGATTTATTAGTACTGTTATTTATAAAAACGATCAACACATAATAAAATTTTATAGTTGTTACATTATAAAATTCTAAACCTAAACTAACTACACTACGTTTCGGGGGTAAGAAAACTCCTTCCGTTATCAAGTGACCTTAATCAGAACCTTCACCTGAAACAGCATCATAATCCTATCAAATGATGCTAAGTTGATTTCAAGCACTAAATATTAGGATCAATCAATATCAATCATATTACTAATAATGTCATATGATACAGGATACCATACTATAATATTTATTAATATTGATAAACTGAGAGTGAGTAATATGTCCTCATAATAGATATATAACACAATCAACTTATATAAATTCATAAACGTGTTTATTATTACCTGACACCTCAATCCCAAGTTATTACAAATCATTATCACCTGCTATCTTAAAATATAACGACATAGTTTATTCTAACAGTATTGTCTAATTTATTTTCATAAACCCCTTTCCAAAATTGTTCCACTGATAAGCATTCGCATTAAAAATTAATTTGGTGAAGACAATGTCTTTATTCAGTCCAGCTAAGCCTTAATCCTTAAAACAATGACCCGTTTTTGCCCTCCCCGACAATCCAGGCAATCAAGCGACGCAGTTTTTGTCGGCCTGCTCTCACCCAGATTGTTAGTTCTCTTAATATTTGCCGAGCAGAATTGAAAGCTTACCCTACGAAATTATATTTATTAAACAATCTTCATTTCCCAATACATCTGTTTACAGATCCTTTTATGATTTCAACTTTTGTTGCTAATAATATTTCAACACGAATACGAAATAAATAGAAACACAACCCATTGTTCACTGTGTAAAAGTTTTGTTCCTTGGCTTTATATGGTGGTATGACCTCTTAAATGTCAACAAAAAACGTACGTACGTTGGTTTCATCGAATATAACAAAATAAAATGGATAACTTTTGAACAATTACATGTAAAGTTAATTGATCTTTATACAATATTCATAAAAGACAAAACTTCAATAAAATATTCCTTATTTGAGTGGTTAAGTAATTTTTCATGTATAATTTAGAGGAAACACTTCATTTAACACTAACACAAACAAACTGAAATGTAATATTAAACCCCTCCCTGTTTAACGAACACTGAACACTCTTCAGTTCTCTTCTTCAGTGCTCTTCACTATATTTTTCATACCTGAGACATTGTCATTTTGATTAGGAAAACAAATTTCTCAGATCTCGAATCTGATTCCGTCCTCGGGTAAGCACCAACGCAGTAGTCTAACAAAAACAACATAAATATAAAAAAAATTATTAAAATAAACGCACCATCAACAATAATGAATTTCAAACAAAGAGGTGACGTATGTTAGCAAAGTACAAACAAGATCATGAGGAAAATGAAACACATAACTGTGATACACTGTACGTCAGAAAGACATTTGTCCAGAGGTCATTTTAGTAAGGGAGCAATTTGATCACTGCTGGAGGAAGTTAATAGGCTCATAAACTGATCGAGATGTAACGTCTCTCAGGGGTCGTAATGTGTGAAAGGCCCTCATTTGGACGTCATCCAGTGGTAAAGCGACCACACAATCCGACCACCCACATAGAACATACTGGACGAAGGCGAAGTAGTTCATATCCACTACAGCAATTAAGAGTCTGCATCAGTGGTAGCCATCTTGGATTTTAGTCCCGTAAGATCAATAATGTCTTTACTTTACTGTTGTAACAAGTTTATTTTTTCTTTTATCCACGCAGAGGCATTTAAATCAAGATAAAGAGTGATATAACAGAAACGATTTAAAAGTGTAAAAATTAAATTATTTTGAACATCTTGAAAAGGTCAGGACACTTGAGAAACACAAGACCAGTTATACAACCTAAACATTTTATTTCATATATTATTAAGTATATTCTATCTAATATACTGATTGTAGCTACAGTAATAGACAGAATTATAGATATCACTTTAAAAATTTTAAATAATTTTTAACCGGTTAAAATATCTGCATCATATACAAAAAATACACGTTCTAATGAATACCATCATTTTCGTCCCTGTTTCCAAAATTTCAGATTTTTTGAAAGATGTAAAATTTATAAATCGCTACTCAATAAAACATATGTTTAATGACTGAATAAATTAAATTAATTACAAAAACTACAGTTATCTCTCGAAACTATTCAAATAGTTGAAATAATTTGATAGCTTTTTTAATAAGTGAAATTTACTTTTCGTATTATTTTACAAAGTATGCCTTGCATAGCGTTACTATATATTGCTATGTAAAATAAACAAAAATATTTTCTGAGTACTGAATATCTACTAAATATTTATTAAAGAAATTGATATTTTTAAATGAAAATTTTTATTTTGGTTTTCCAAAATTTTTTATTTTTTTCATTCAGATACTAGATCTAGAGTTTATTTATTTTTTCTACGCGAGAGTGATTTTACTGATCACGCAAAAATATCAGAAATATGGTGTGATAAAATTCTTTAAAAAAATTCCAATTTGTTACTGACTGTCTCATGATATGTTTTGGTTTAATAAGGTAGACAGATTTTTACCTATGATTTTTAGATATTTATGATTGATTATTTATAATTATTATATTTCTCGTTTTAAACTTTAAGGTATGCAATGAATTTGTAACTATTTTTTCATAGATATATAAAATAAACTAATAAAGGTTTAATTTGCCTTACTTAACCATATGGTCCAAAGGGTTTCAAGTTTTGTAAATTCAGTTATTTTCTTTTTATTGAAAAGTCGTCACTCTCCTCAAGAACAACACGTCAAATAAATTATTTAACAGATTTAAGTAGACATTTAAGTAAAGTATTTAAAAACTGAAATAAAAAAACTGACCACGATTGTTTTGTTGAGAATTACGAATTGCTGTGGAATTCTTGTGTAAGTGTAATTTTAAACTCAGACTAAAAAGTAACTTGTTATGTAAGTGTGTTTTTTATTTTGAATATAAGTCTTTTTCCAGAACTAGAAATCGTGGTAATTTAAACCTCTCAATTGGGACCATCTGGATGTTAATTTAAACCTTTTCAACTCGTATATGTTGTCGAATTCAAATTCTTTATTTGATATAATTTGTACATGTGCTACAGGTTCAAATATCTTGTATTTTCATTACATCCATAACAAGAATTTACAGCTATTTCAAATAATAAAAATACATTATAAATCATCATGGATTTCTACCAGGGATTTCGTTTTTCACAAGCTGTACAATCGTGAAATAAAGTAAATAATACTACATAGGTTAGTGAGCCAAATAAATCAATAAGTAACAAAAATGTTTAAATTAATTAAGTGCGTACCATTAATAGTCAAATGAAAAAAAACAGATGGGTCTACTATCTAACCTTTACACAATTTTCTTTAAGATTTTGCCCGGTGTCAAAAGAGCATACTTTTAATTAGGAAGCAGGTACTTTAACTGTTGAACCACTCAAGCATCCAATTATTTGTATTTTATAGTTCATTTTATTCATAAGACTTGTGAGTAAGTAATGATACCGACTAAGATGTTAAAACTTATCCTCCAGATGTTTAGGCGGTAGAATGACAAGTCCTCTCTCAGTGGACTCAGTGTGGTCCCGCTAAGCGCGAGGGCGGGAGTCATAAATTGCCCGGGAAAATGCTTTCAATCAGGTTATTGTTATTCAATGCTTATTGTTATGATAAAGGGCGACAAAGCTTTTGTGCTGTCAATATAAATAAATGGACCAACTCTCGGTCCACTGCCCACAGTGTTGCTTCCTGGACGGTTTTGCTTTCCTATGTGTTTTAAATACGTATTAGAGGGCACATATTAAAGGGGCTTCGTTAAAAATGTAATTCAATATTATTATAATATAGAAAATGTTTACGGTTAAGCATGATTAACTAAAAACTATTTATACCACCTAAGTATTAACTACTTTTTACTCAAATATTTATTTTATTTAGGTAGTTAAATATGCTTTGTAAATTGTTTCACAATGTGTTTCTACGAAGTAAATAAGATTTAGTAAGTTTAAGTCCAGACTTTACTTCTGCCAATAAGTAAACTGTCGAAGTGTTGGCCAGTTGATCATCAATTAAATCATTTAGATTCAGTAAACCACTGTTATATTCAGTATGAACATAAATGATTTTCATTGTATTTTATTTGAATTTTGTACTTAATGTATGAAATTATGAAAATATAACCTTTGATATAGAACTGTAATAAAACAAGCAAAATGTCTTGTTTTAAAGTACTCTAAAACACTCCTATTTAGGGAGCGGGTTGAAATTCTAAGAAATCAAAGATTTATTTTTTGACCGTGTGCAAATGTGATATTTTTACCTACATTAAAAAAATAACTAGCATGAGTCTTTTAAAACACATAGCATTATTACATGAAGATATGGGGGGTTTTGATGTTATAAAACATAGTTCGATCAAAAAGTATTTCGTTTAGCACAAGGAAGAAATTTACAGAAACGAAGTTTTATAAAGCCTACTAAGAATCATTGAGAATAATACGTAAGCGCATACGTCTTATTATTACTATAGTGCTTTAAAAAATGAATCTAGACCTTTATAATTTAACGAATACTATAAATTAAAACTGTATAACTCTATTTCATTTCATAAAACTAAACATCTACAATTCTGTTGTAGATGTTTTCAAATGTTTTGACATGGATATGTCTTAGCTCTTGGGGAGGAGAGATGTTGGCATTTTGCGAGGCCAAAATTTTACTCAATTTGGTTAGTGACGTCATTGTTTGGTTATAAGTACAGTTGTTTAGATGAACTGAAAACATTCTCTTTAGACAAATCCATGATCTATCTTTTTACCACAGGGAAGTAAATACACACATTTATAGATTTAGGTTTAGTAACACTATTAACTGAATTGATTGAAGTTTGCAAATAATACTTAGAAGTAGGATGTTCCTCTGAAATATGTTTCGTGATAAAATATTTTATCAAAATTCCATATGCACTGCCTATTTGGTTTTATACTTAAGTTTTACATACCTTCTCGTTTAGTAGCCATTGTATTGACTAAAGTAAAATATAATTTTTGTATTAAAAACAATATCAGTAAAAATTTGTCAAATCAATAATAAATTATAAATTTTACACTGAATCTGAAAATTAGCTGTATTAAAGTATAGCCGTTTTACAATGAGAGTGTACCTGTATCTGTAAAGTACGCTTTTCTACTTGGATTTCCAAGAGATCATGAAAAAGAGTGACCGATAACAATAACTCTGAACGATGAATGGTGGAAAGGGAACAATATGCTGTCCAGTAAAACGCTTTCGATCGCTCTTTGTTATGATGAAAAGGGAGTCTATTGTACAACATGCTTCATAAGAGTACATTCAACTGTGACCAGTACAGGTAAACCTATCCTTGCTTTTAACTTATCTTCTCTTCTTTTTATCCGATCACTATTTTGGTCTTCGTTGTTTCATTGACTGATGGAGTATAATAGTTTAGTACAAAGGGTATTTTACAACTCTCTACCAATTTTTTTAAATATTGTTCGAGGGCAGTAGAAAATTTAAACATAAACAATTTCTCAAAAGTCCTCAATTACTTACTGAGACACCATTTCATATTTAACAAATTCTAAAACTAACTTTTTAAAATTTTACAATAGTGAGTATAACTCATCTAAAAATTGAAATGTTTCCAATTAAAACTTAAAAGATGTCCATAAAAATTTCAAAAACGAATTAATTGAAAACTGATATTCTTTTAAAAAGATTTTACAAGAATAAATATTTTTAGACGCCTTAAGACATCTTTTCTGGGGCGTGGCAACTAGCGTGTGTCTATTGTAGGTGATTCTTCAGGCAACATAAGGTAAAGAAATAAGAAAGTAACCTTAATTTGGTAATAACAAACCATACTAATAGTTTGTAACGTGTAAAAATGATAAAATACTGGAATATTAAAAAATATTAAAATATTTCGTTTTAATAAACATTTTTGATCGAATGAATGCGATGAAATTATTTTTCAAAGCGGTGCGAGTACGTGGTCATCGGCCGGAGCTTGCTTCCTCCAACTTTAATTCAATTATTGATCATTTTGGCGTCAGCTAATGGAATCGCTTCTGCAAACGGAAATAGATTGATTGATATTAACTTGACGGTTCCATTTCGAATCAGGATATCGCATTGGGATTAGATTGGCACTTACACTCACTATGCTCTTGCTTACCAAAATTTACTCTTTACGTAGCCTCATGTTTAGTCTGATCCAACCCACATTAGCTGATGATGTTTGCCTGAATATAAATATTTTATTTTTTTGTACATGCAGTATTTTAACCTGTCACCTTTACGTTATACGGTATCAAAAGAAATTTATAAGGAATCTAGTTTTTAATAGGAAATATCATTCAGCTATTTAATATATTTGTAGAAATAATTTTCACATACATTTTTGTATATCTATTGAAAGTTATTTTTGTATCGTGCTTGTATTACTTTAGGTGACCTTTTGTCGTATGAAAACTTTTTTTTCATGTGGTCGCAGTATAAAAATCAAAATATATGTATTTATAACAAAAAAACCCAAAATAAATAAGAAACTAAGTAGGCTTAGTAGTATACAATTTTCTCTAATTTACAAGTTACATAAAAATAAAAATTTACTTTCAGAGAGGAAATTTGTGATCTGAAGTCAGGAAAATGTCACCCACAACAGTATTTCCATGAAAAAACGGCTCTTTTTCTTTCAGTAAAAATAAAACCCAATAATTAAGATGAAATATATATTTAATTTATAACTTATTAGGCTTATAATGAATCGCAAAAATTAAGGGGCACAGGTAATAAAAAACGAGCAGGTTAATGTGAATTCATATTTACGAATACCAAACGTTTTACCATGGTCAATTTTTCCTTACTTGGAAATAATCAAAATATTAAACTTCAAAAAGTGTACAAAAAACCATACTCATTTACAGTAGACTGACGAAAAGTTGTTTAAAAATTTAAAAATTTGTATGATCAAAGAGCTAAATTACATCACAAACTATATCTGTATCAGTTCCCATACAGTGATATTAAGTAATATGAACATACTAATTTGACCAGGACTACAATGATTGGGGAATTCTTAAGGAATACCAAATTAAAAATAAAATCTTGTACAGTTTTTTTTCATTTTCAATAATACGTAAACGCCAAGCACTTCATGAAATCAACCAACCTTTATATTTTTAAAACCACGCCTAACAGTTTTTCGTCGTGTGCTTTTTTATAGCAGTTTATTTTCACTTAGCAGCATTTAAATATTGAGATTTCTAATCTTAATATATTTTTGTAAAGAAAATTTAGAAATTTAAAAATACCCCAGAAATTTAAAATAGTTATGGGATATAATTTAATGAGGGTTACAGTGACAGACGTGTGTCAAGGGATGATGGTGACAGGGGGTTGACGGTGAGGGGTGGCAGGGAAGGGTTACAAGGACAGACACGAAGCGGCGACAGAGTGTTCTACAAAGAGCATTTCATGGATCAGCTGCACTTTCGACAGACGCTTTTAAGTTTCACTTCAATTTTTATATCCTGATGGTTTTAATTGTACAGTTAAACAAACAAACAATGCATAATATATAAAGAGCACTTCCATGTTTCTAGAATATAAAAGTGCCTTTTGCAATTTAGAACTGATTAAAAAATACGATGGTCAAAAAAGTTTATAACTAAACTTAAAAAATAACCATGTTTAGGAGAGTGCAAAAATGTAGTATGTAAAGTCTAGTTTAAATTTCTTTAGGTATAATGTTTTTATTTTATAACTCGTGTCCCTAACAATCTTGTACATATAATTGTATGACTGCAGTTTAGTGACGGTTCCATTAAGGTAGATTTGCCAATGTCTGATCGCTATCTGGGCCAGGTAGACAAGGAAAGACAAGGGTCGGGGTAATTTCCCTAATTAGTCTTGTCAGTGGAGGTGGTCCATTGTGAGACTGTCTGGACCGCCTTCTGACTGGCAACGACCACCCGACAATTCGACCATACGACCACTCCTCCTGGCTTCGTGTTTTCTCAAAACCCAACTAAAAGTCAGTTCTGTAGGTATTTAAATATATAAAGAAAATCTATAGAAATATATATTGAATATTCATTCCACTTTAATATTAAATACCCCCATTGTAGCAAACCTGTGTACTCAGTGAACTTCCAAATCTATAATATAATAATAATAATTGAATATTTGTTAATATATTCTGTCGATAAATATGAGAAATAATTGCCTATTCCTTAAGGCAGGTCAGCTGCCATGATAAACACATAAACTATGATTTACGCAGCATAAATGAATGGATCTCAACCACATGAAGGTAAATACCAAGTTGCATATGAAAATATAGATTGATAAGTGAAATAATATTTTTTCCTTAAGATGAAAATTTGGGCCCAAAATACAATGTAATGTGTTTAGATTTTTTAATATTTCATTTACCGTTAAAAAGAAAAACTTAAAAGAACTAAATTAGTTTTTTAAGCTTATGCTAATGATAAAGATAAATTTAAAAATGTTTTAAATTTCGTGTGAAAAACGCAAAAACCCAATTTTTATCACAGCCCCTCTCAAACCGACTGTTCCGATTGACTGACATGCCTGGTTTACGAACTCGTCCTAGTAAATGTAGGAGTTTTTAATGACTATTGTTTTTGGCCTCTGGCCACCTCAAAACGGAAAAATAGCAAAGGTCTTGCCATAAGACCTACAGTATAAGCTTCTTCCCTATAGAAAATTCGTTAAAGAAAGATAATTCTTACAATGTTTTACAATACGCTAAAAGTGGTGTATTGCTAGCTTGGTAGTTTAGAGTCTTGGACTTTGGTACAAGAGGTCATGGGATCAAACCATTGGATTCTCATCTAGATTATACCAGTATATCAAAAAGTATTTGAATTATCACTTTTTGGCTCTTCATTAAAATGCCTCTGGAGTAGAAAGAGTAGGTCCCAAAACACATGATATTATTTTAATGTTTTTTATTTCTTGGTTGTGGTAGAGGCAGTTCTTTGTTTAACAAACACTACTTTAATCCTTATTATCGATATTTTCAAAGTAAAATAGCGGCCTAAAAGTAATATAAAAATGTATTTTTACCCAAAAATACATTAATTAATTACTCTTTTGCCTTATCATTAAATGATATAAAAATCTGACATCGAAAAATTGAGTTGGGTTGAGTTGGGGTTTAAGGGATATTACAAAGGGATGTATAATGTATAGCATATACTCGTAATATTGAAGTATATTATTATTATAATTCAGCACTGTGAGGGTCCCCACATGGGCTGGGGTTCCGCTTGTACAACAGTGAGGGCTGAAAACGTAATCTGAACACTTAAACATGAACACCTCCTTTGAGTCCCAATTAGCTCTTACAGAGGGGGTTGAGTAATCTTGTATCAGTCATCTTAATAGCATACACTCATCTTCTCCCGCGGAGTGATGAATTCAGCCCACCTCAACCTCTCGCGGTTAGGGAAGACTTCTAATAAATATTACACAGTTTGAGAGATGGTTTCATGACCACTATTCGTTGACACGTTGAACGTTGAATAGGCCCACGAAATATTCGTGATTTCATTGTGCACCGTATAATACAATTTATTTCATTATTTCGTATGATTACAAAACGCTACGAAACTAAGTCTTATACTATTATTAAATATGAAACCGACTCAATCACTGGTCACATTTTTTAGATGAGATAAATCTTCAATCCTTCTCAAAATATTTATGGAACATGTCAGATGATTTTAAGATTGTAATCTAGTCAACATTATAACGTAGAAACAATTGAAATACGTGATTAGCAATTGTAAGTTATCGATAGTTTCGGAAGTGATAATTATAATAATAATAATAATAATAATCTTTATTGCTGTTGACAAAATATCATTTGCATAGCAATCGTCATAGTATAAACATATTAAAGTTAAAACAATAAAAGCAAAAAATAATACATACAAAATAAATTAATAAATTATTTCCAGCCGGGTTTCATGAGAAATATTTAAAAAAAGCATATAAAAAAACTGACATCTCAAGCCGGTGTTTCCCCCCGAAAATGCATCATGAACTCGTCCACCGAGTAAAACAATTGATTATCGATGCTTCTTGAATTGACAGACAAATTCTGATAGTTTATACAATGACAAGAAAAATTAGAAGCAACTCTTTGATAAAATCTTTTGTTTTTACAGTAGCTTGATACCTTATGTAGTCTAACAAAAATGTAGGTTATAAAACGGGTCTAAAGTTTCTTTTCGTTTCCCGCTCAAAATACAACCTTGATTTTACTACCAAAAGCACAACGTTCGAACTATGTACTAAAATATACTATTATCTTTGCTACATAAAGGTACTGCCTAATTAGTTTTCCATGATAATTTAACAACCCAATTAGTATGAACAATTAGCATGTACTTGGGGCTATTAACAAGACATTGCAATATTATTTCCAGGTTTTGTTCATGATTAAACCAGCGAACTTCAGATTAAGATTTGGGCTCTTATACAACTAGGCCCCTATTCAGTTTTATCTCCCTAAATCTGGATAGGTTGTCCAATTGTTAAAGTGCTCAGGACTTAATATTAAGGTCGCTAAGGTTAATAATACTTGACACATATACTCTCCAGTCCGTGTACAGAGTTTTATTAATTTTTTATATAGGTTTTTGAAGAAATTGTTCCAGCAGTAGGTAAAGTTTAATAATGATAGATTTTAAATGCTTAATATGATCAGGTTGCACACCGGATAAATTCCAGGAATATTCAACCGTTTATCTACATTTTAAAATTATTCTATTTATGCACTAGTTAATTTAGTAAATAAGTTAACATTAACTCTGAAAAACATCAATAATAATCATTGGGCCTTAAAGCTGAACCGTGTCTATATAGTACACGAGTACTCAATGAAATTTTTATCTTTATATACTTTTAGTATTTTTTCTTTTTATTTTAAGTTTGATAGTCCGATTGATGTAAAATGGGCATGACGAAAAGGATTATCACAATAACGAACATTGTTTAAAATTTAAAGTCAGGAAAAAACTATTTATAGAATACAAAGTAAAGTTAATAAAAATGTTTTACTCGTTTTCGGACTAGCACGTTCCTTTGTAAATGAAACCTGGTTGTTTGTAGGCTATTTACGAAATAATTATCTTCAATTAACTCATAACCAACGAGAATGTTAGAGACAGATAACAAATAGGTTTCCTTGTCAGGAAAGTGAAATTCTCTCTTAATCATGTCAAAGTTTAATGAAGTTCTATTCTGAAACTTAAGAAAATTACATCGAGAGTACATTTTATAAGTCTAATTACAAATTAGACTAATAAAGCCGTATCTCAAGTTTTCACAAGGTTTTCCTTATTGAATGTTTTAAAAAAATTAGCTCTAATGGTTCTTCTGGAAAGTATTTTTATAGTTAAAGATTTTAATTATATGAAAATGATACTCTCTTGATTACATTTTAATAGACATTTAGAGTTACTTCTTCTGTCATAATTTATTACAAGATTGTTGATCTTCACTAGGTTTTTTTAACTGTAACCTATTGTTGCCACTTAAAATACTTCAACTGTAAAAAATATATAAACATAAACTCATTAGCGCATCAATGAAAAAGCTAAAAGATAAACTACATCAGTGAGCTGCACGAATTCAAAGATGATGAAATAAGAAAGCAGTTGATGTAACAGTATTTTGAGGCCCAAACAATCATTCTAAATCCAGCTTGCCATGTGATGGAAGTTGGCTAGCCAATTGTGTGTGGGAGGCCTTTTCGAAATGTTAGCGAGCATCGTAAATAACATCGGCCATTTTGGGAAACAATCAAAAGAATTTATCTTCATCACAACTAAATACCAATTTTACATTGAAACATGGTAAATAAATATAATTAGGATATCTTGTTCGATGGTTGAGATCAGTAGAACAACAGTGTACCAACAGTAATCAATTCGTCACAGATTATTATAATATATTTTATAAGTTAAATATCTAAGTTTTATTTTTAATTGGTAGTACGAAATAATATCATACCATTTTTTACTTATTTTATTATTTTGTATGACCATTAAGTTGATAAAGCATTGTGAAAAAGTTGGTCACTAAGTATTTCAGTAAAAATTACAGCTGATTACTTTTTTCGTTCTTAATTATTTTCCTTGTCCTATTTGTTTATGAATCTGTAAACATATAGTGGTTGAACATTTTTCTTTTTTATAATTATACATTACAACTAGCACAATTTTCAAAATGCTTTCCTAGTTAAAAATAATAGTCTTATGAACAATAAAAGTAAAGTTATTACCACACCTATTAGCAACACTACTCTGCCACAATCAAGAGAAAGAACAGACTGTCAGGAAAGTTCATATCATGTCTTGGTATCTGTGTTATCAGTGGTCAGGCGTTCATCTGTGGTAGACAGGTTTTCGCCATGGAGAAGGGCGTTGAAAATATAATTTGATTTGAACTGGAGTTTGTCATTTAAATAAATCTGTTAAAATCTTGGTTCTTGTGGGATTTTTATGGCTTAGCATGGCATAGAGGATGGCATCGCAGCTTTCCTGATAATGACCAGTGATAACACAGATAACAAGACATGATTTAAACTTTCTTGACAGCCTGTTCTCACTCTCAAACTTGGAAGTGACAGGTGTCATATTTTAATAAACGTTTTATATTCTAATGTGTTTTGTAGGTTATGTGCGTTTTATTTGTAATGAAACTACACCGGCAGGTATTTCTATTTGGATTCCTTTTACAATGACGTAGGGAAAAACATGTAATGAATAATGTTCGGGGCTGTTAATATGAATTTTAAGCATTCATTGACTTGCATCAACCATTGTGATCATTATTATTTTTTCTATGCTGCAGCTGTTTGAGGAACATCGAGTTATATTAGTTATAAAATTAAAAATCTTTCCAAAAACATCATTATTAACAATATTTTACCATAACATGATCTAAACGATTTGTTATGAATGATTATACAACCACTCGGGACTATCGTAAATTGGGTGATTATCAATGTCGGGGCTATTATACATTGTACCAATTATTTTTAAGCCAATTATTTATTAGCTTTAGACCAATGTTCCTTAAGGTACGTACAATTTTCAATATAAAAATGTTAATTCATTTTCACAGGCTCTATCTACTCCTCATGTGACGTCATAAGAAACATAGCTCAGTCAAAAATAACTGAATGAAGTACTTAAATATGAAAGTAAAGCTATCACACAGCAGTGTTTGTAGTGTTTTGATGTTCAGCTTTAGCAGTAAAAGAGAATTTTCCGTTTACAACACTTCATTTTACGACAGTTGTTTAACATCATAAAACATTTCTCTTCTGTCATACAGGAAGGAAATTTTATGAGTCGTGCGTCCTTTTGAACGTTCTGTGTTGACCAAGACACTTACATCTGGAAAGTATATTATTATTTATCTCATTAAATATAAGGACAATATGTGATGCTTTTCTCGTTATTTTAGTTTAAGGAAGATATAATCATTTCGTTTACCTTCCACCCTTATGTATTGTTTATCTCCATTTGCTAATGTACATGATAAGTGAGTCAAACCAAACAGAAAATTGTAATTCGGATGCAAATGTCACATTTGACCATAACTAAAATAATATCACATCCAGGTAGGTAGGTTCAAAGTATATTTAGGTTTCTGTCTCAGAAGAAACTAACAATCGGGATGAATAAATCGTTGCTCTTTGGGATTTAAATTTAAATAGATTGGCTAGTTAGAAGTTTGAAGTCGCGTTGAACCAGGGACAGTCTCAGCCTGTGTTAATAACAAATGGCGATGAAAAATCGTTTCTCTTGATTTATTATTGAAAGATAAATCAATAGTTTGGCCAATCCTAGATAATGATTACATTAGTACACATGACGTCCAACTAAAAGCGTCCAATCTGTATGATCTTTTAGAGAAATTAGACTTTACGCGCTTTAATTCAGCAATCACCCATTTTTAAAAAAAAATGCTATTTATTCATATGATGAATTCCTTAAAGGCTCTTGGGGTTCTCTTGACTTTATCTAAAATATAACTAAACTGTGTAGCAAACTCTTACCATTTTTATAAAGTAGGCTAAGTTAAATTGTACATTTAGCTACATTGTATACTATTTCATTAGTTGACGATATTTTTTAAAGAATACATTGCATTCTGATGAATATTTGAGAGAAATGGAAATCTATGATCTATGTTTTTTAAACTCTCTTACTACAGAAAACCACTAAACTACTCTAAACTACGTGAGTATTCCAATGTGAATAGCATTGTTACTAACAAAGATCAGCTCATTTATTTGCCAGTATCATTGATTAATAGTCCAATTATTGTTCAAAAAAAGGTTAAAAGTCTCTTTCCTACCTTTTTCCAACCCACATAGACTACAGATGTGCGTAATAAGTATAAAGCAAATACAGGTGTGAAAAAACACAGTACAAGATGGATGGTTCTAAAAAGATTACCCACAGTATCGGGATCCAAAACAAGATTGAAATTTCTTTAGTAGATTAACAATATTAACGGTAACGTATTACAGTGGTAGAAAAACTTAATTGAGACATAAAATAACTTAATTATAACAAATGTTTACTTTATTGTTTAGTTTGATACCTATCACTAATTTGTAAAATTTGCCCTAAAGGATCATAAAGGTTTAGTATCGACGGTATTAATGTGGCCATAAAATGTTTTATTGATTCTGTGTTTTGATCACTTAGCCATGCAGTGTTATGGGTCTTACAGACAAATTTAAGTTTAACGAAACTTGGGTTTACAACCGGCGCGCTGTCAAGTTTATCGGACCAGAAGATACGGCTTGCATACGCATACCAATGAGCAGAGACATTTTCTAATGCGAATGACCCCGTACAAAGCATGTTAAAAACTGACTAAATATTTCTCGTCTCAATTTCTAATCTAAGTACAATTTTTTTGTATTTCCTTCCCTGTAGGAAATAGGTTAGATCATGGATATGCTCAATAGGAATGTTTATCTAAACAGCTTATATCTTATAACCAACATATTAAAAATGCAATGCAATAATGAAATATGGGGAAACGAGATCAGAACAATAACTTCCGCTGCACTCTTTCATGCGTTTAACAACAACTCTTACACCCCTCCCAGAGCTTAGAGATATCCATGTCAAAAGTTTTAGAACATAGTTAAATCCTAGATTTTTGAAATCTAAATACACTATTTTAAATTTAAAAACAGACCTCAGAATCTAATTTAAAACTAATAACCTATTTTAAGTGAATATTCAATCTCTATGGGGTTACAGTATTTTTTTGCAACGGTAATGCTCTAAGCTAGTAAAGCCCAAATAACATAGTAACTTTGTAATGCTGCAAACTGTTTTATCAATGCGTACTCAAACTACGTTACATAGAACGTTTTTTAAAAGTTCTATTTATGGATATATATTGGCTTTTTGGTAATGTTGTAAGGGTATCCACTCTTACAACACATATATGTAAAGTAAACATGTGTGACAAGTCTCGTTTTAATTGCTCGACCAAGAGTTTTTAACTCTACCTCGCATGTAGAATTTTTATTTTATCCTTTTCGCAATCGTCCAAAAACCTGTGGTGAATTAATATCAATAAATAAATGTTACTGTAAAGACCTAAAGTATTAGAATTTAATTTTCAATCGTTTATCACGGTTATAAATATATTTGGATCAGTAATAATTATGTAAACAATAGAAAGTAATTTTAAAAAGCTCACAGTTATTTATTACGTTCCATTAAACAACCTTAGGGTGAATTATACTAGTGGCTAGTATAAGCCCATCCCTTCAAATATAGTACAGTAAATATATTTCTTCAACAAGGGTTGTTAGTATACTTTAATGGTTGGAATTTAAATAAATAAAATCCCTTCGGTCCCGGTAATTATGAACACTTACAAATTGAAAGTTACTGTGTTTGAATAAAATCTTTTAAATTAACATAATTAAATACTTGTAATTTAATTATAATTTACTTTTGGATGTAAATTCAAAATTATAAAATAACTTAAATTCATATTTTAACGTAAGAATATTTTAGAGTTATAAAAGTCAAAAATAATTTTTTTTAAAAAAATTAGATTTATGACCTGAACAGATACGAGATAACTGATTGTAAGAGTTACAGCTGATGTTTGTGTGAGTCACTAAGTGTCTTAAATATTAGTTGTTTATTGGCAAAACTATTATAAACAGAACAAATTTCATTCAAAGCTTTCCAATTAGTTGTTTTTCATGTAATAAATATTTCCAGGTTCCCATTTACAACGTAAATGATTCATTGAAATTGCGAAAGAAAGTTTAAACAAAAGAGGAATATCAAAGGAGGGTTTCCTGTTTCTTCGCTGGGACTCTTGAGTAAACTGTGAAACACTCCATCAACATCTACATAGCCATTCTTTGAGATGATTACAAACTTAATCACCTTAAGTTTTAGTTTATATTTCGTCACATTGCGTTATATTTTTATGTTTTTAAAAACTGCTACAACCTGTTACTAGGTAAAACCTTCAAATGAATTTAACTTACCTAATTTAATATTAATTGATCAAAACTTGTATTTCAATAAGTTATTAAAATACGTATCAAGACATTCTAAGACCTCAAATATTTGAAACCAACATAAAATGCTGTCAATGAGGTTTCTCAACTGAAGTCGTACGGAAAGAAGGAGTTAATAAGTTTTATGACAAACACATAAAATAGTTAATCAATTATTAATATGTAGGACTATATATTAAATTGTATTGTATCGCAGTGACTGGCTATAGTACATGACAAATGAGTAATTTTGAAAAGGTCAGTTTACCAGAAAGAGAAGCAACAAACGTATATTTACTGTATTCAAAGAAGAGAAAAGTTACTTGTGTACACGTCATTCCTACTGCAGTTAACAAACAAAACATCAACTTCTAAAAACATACCAACTGCATTCATGAAATGACCTGTTCAGTTGCTACTATTTCAAAGTCTTTTGTTTCACCGAAACAAGGATAGTTTTAATGAAACTCATGGACAAGATAAAAAAAATCGTAGAGTATAAAAAATTGCTTAGGCCCTACAGATTTGTTTTACCAAATTTTTTCAAACGAAATTCCTTATATGTTAAAATATTATCTACGTTCCCTTAAACTATAAGAAACCGTTTTACATCTTCATAGCAATAAAATAAGATAAGAACTCCTATTTATAATTATTAGCAATTAAAAATAATTTCAGACTAAGTTCATATTTTTACTGACGAATCGCTTTGTAATTTTAATTTTAAATACACGAAAGCAAGTACGTTTTCTTTAAAAATAATGGAGATTGTTTAATATGAGTCTAGTTTAATGTACCATGTTTTGTGAGACTGACAAGCTGAATGATCTATTTAGTCTACTTTAACGCTTCAGGGTATTGGCATATCATTGGATTTGCAATTGTACTCACCAATTTATTTAATTATTTAAATACTGGAACTTGAATACTTTATTACATTTAAGACGTCTCTGAGCCCGGAAACTTGTACCGGGATGAGAAATAGAAGAGGATATGGGCTTGTAATGTACTATGGAAAGAAGATGACGCAGAGAAAATGTTTTAATAAACATCTCTGAGAGTAGAATACCTCCCGAGAAGCTTAAACTGAGATTGCAATACAATAATAGGTAATAACAGACCTGAGGAGGCTGGGAAGGTGAAATATAGAAGGTAGATTGTGAAATATGGAATCTATGTGTTTGCTAATACAAAAAAATTGGATAGTAATAGACACTCTAATGAGGCGGTTATTTTTTAGAATTTAGTTATACCTTTTGTTAGTCACTTGTAGGTTGCAATATCTGAAGATAAGGGTTATTACCAAATTAAACTCTTATCTGTTTTAAGTTATCACATTGCGCATAGAGTTATAACAAAGAAAATATTCACGAAATGCTCTGCAAATTTAAAATCAATATATGTAGTGTCTGGGGAAGGTCGAAGAGTGACAGGAGCTTTGTGAAGAGACAGCCACATAATGATGTCCAGGTCCCGGAGCTCGTCCCATGCAGTGAGAACCTGCCCCAGGTAGACAGGACATAGTATTGCGGTACTGTTTTGTTTCATGAGAAATACCATTGGTTGTATCCATAGCCACATTACGTACGAAAGCTTTGAGATTATTTTTTTACAAACATACTCTACCGTCAAAAATTCAAATATTACATTAATACAATATATTTTACCATTCAAATCCAGTTTTATTGACCAAACAGTCTACTATAGACGAGATGGTAAAATGCTGTTTGTTTTCAAAGTTCAAAAGTAGTTGTTTTCCAAGAGGTTTTTCGCAAAAAAACGTTGAATATTTATTGATGGAGAAAATGTCCATGGTAACATCAAATATCACACCTAGGTACAGAACTGTTGTTTATAGTTTTTCGTAGGCAAATAGTACAAATGTAGTACAATAGTAAAATAGGTATTTTGAGTTTTAATATTTGACGAGTCCACCAGGGTAGAACGTTCACTTGAAAGCGATGCATTACCATCAAATACCGTGTTAGGCTTATCATGTAGTGGACAAAACCTAATTTACACCAACATATTTTAAATGTACTGGTATGCACTACGTTTGTATATTTTAAATCAAATAGTATTGCCATTATTTCATATTAGATTTTCAGGCAAATGTAACTAACGAAGTACTTCATATATATCATACGTTTATTATATTATACGTTTAATCTAAATTTAGATGTTACGAGAAAATCGGTAAATTAGTTAACGATCTACTAAAAAGCAATAACAATCTGCCAAAAACAATAACAGTCTACCGAAACACATTAGTATAAAAGCACAATATTACCAAAAAAGTAAATTGAAGTAACTAGACAAATAGAAAGTATCACAAAATTATTTCATAACGACCAACTTATGCCTATGTAAAAAATAACTACTAAACACAAAAAATACCATACACATAAATACATCAGTTAATGACATACGAAAGCACAATAACGAATACCAAACACAATTAACAATCATACAAAAACAATAACAAACTACCAAAAAATAACATTCTAAATAACATTAACACAAAACGGCCTACCTAAAGCACAATAACGGTCTACCAAAACACAGTAACGACCTATCGAACCACAATAACACCACGAAAACACTAACACCATATTTGAACTAATAACGATCTATAAAATAACCTACCGAAACACAATAACACGAAACACAAAAAACACTAACACCTAAACAACTAGACAATACGACGACAAAACACAATAACGACTAAAACAAATAACACCAAACACAATAATGAAACACATATAAAAAGCACAATAACGACGAAAAAACAATAACAAACTATAATCACAATAACGGTACAAAACACAATAAAACAAATACAATCAAATTACTAAACACAATAACGATTACGAACACAATAACGACATTGCCGAAAATCACAATACTCAACCACAATACGACACACAATAACGACCTACCAAACCACAGTAACGGCATTACAATAGCACAATAACGACTTACCGAAAGCACAATATCGACTTGCGCAATAACGGAATCACAATAACGGACCGCTAAAATCACAATAACGGTTTACCGAAACCCAATAACGGCCTACCAAATCACAATTATGGCATTACGATAGCACAATAACGGCCTAACGAAAGTACAATAATGACCTAACGAAAGCACAATAATGGTATACCAAAACAAAATAACGACCTACCAAATGCACAATAACGGTCTAAGAAAACCACAATAACGACCTACAGAAACACTTAACAACATACCAAAAGCACAATATTGGCATACCAAAAGTACAATAACAGCCTACCTTAAGTACACTAACGGCCTACTGAGAGCATAATAGCGACCTACCAAAAATTGACCTCCTGAAAGACAATAACATCCTACCAAAAGTACTATAACGGTCTTTCAAAACACAATTACGGTATACCAAATAACAATAACGACCTACTAAAACACAATAATGTCCTACCTAAACACAATAACGATCTACTAAAATAAAAACTGTCTACCAAAACATTATAACGATCTACCCAAACACAATAACGATATACCACAACACAATAACGATCTACCAAAACGCAATAAGTTTTAACTTAGTAATTATGACTTGTAAATATAAAATATTATAATACTGAGTCATTATACCGATGTGTTTTACGGATACAGAAGATGCACAGAAATAAAAACAATTAAGGAAAGGTTATATGCAGGGTGCGTGACAGGTGTAGATGATATGGGTGGATGTGTGGTTGTGTAGGGAGGGCTGGGGGTCCTATGATGTACGACAGTCCCTGAACACGCCACCGATGCATTACAAGATTGGACCGGCGCTTAATTTGTCGTTTGACATGTCTTGGCGGCATGCATAAAAGGATGTAAACAATTATTTTTGGTGTAAATATATTTTACACAGTTCTATTTCACAGCCGTTTGTTTTTTGTGTGTAAGTTAAACACCATGAAAACCAATCAATGCTGCCATTCACAAAGATTCAAATTAAATTGAGAAAAATATCAAAGTCTAGAATGTTTATTGTTTAGTGTGACTAGGAGAACTAGGTGATGGTAAAATGTATTTTCATTATGAGTATTATAAAAAAGGGTTTAATAGTTAAAGTTTCATAGTACCTTTTATAGTACTATTAAACTATAAAAGGTTTAAATCACTTGTATCGTCAGGTGATTTTGTAGTCATCTGCATTTACCGACCTCCTTTCAAATCAAGTCATATATATATTCTTGTATAAATGAAAATTTATCCTTTACTTTTGCAGCAAAACTCATAAAATTAATCTAATTGAAGAATTCAAAATGTATAAATCATCTGAAGAATACTCTCGGTTTTTACTGGATAAGAAACTTACATTTAAATTAAACATAATTTACATCAGAGCAATGCACAATGATTACCAGAAAAATATCTAAAAAATTAGAATGGTCAAGGGATGGGGTTTGACGTTATCTGACGTCATGTTCATCAGTAATGATTTACCTTCGGACATTCCCGACTGACACATGCTCAATAGTACTTGTAAAAATATGTGTTATTTGTTGATTTTTCCTGACATATAGAAATAATATGTGCAACATCTTGAAAATGAACTCTATATAGTTCGAAACCCGTGGCTGCTAATATAACTGCAGGACCACCCGTAATGTAACTTATTCCTTTTATAGTCAATTTTAGATCCTGGATTTTCAATTTACACGAATTCACTAATCCAAGCAGTGATTCGCAGGTCAATTGTAGCGTGACAGACCTGGTAACCATAGCAACGACATGACGTCGCAGGATTTATATTAGGTTTGTCGTGTGTACTTACGTAAGTTTTGTGTTTATTATTAACATTTAATGCATATTCCTTAGAATTTATCGTTTAAAATTACATCACAATAGGGCTACGGTTAGAAATTTGGGTCTGATCGCTGAATATGTACATGTACTAATCTATTGGCAAGCCTGAGGTGGTTGTGAAGATGGCACCGAAGATTGAGTATGCTATATGATTTGAATATGTCGTTGTTAATTTGTTTATTAAATGCTAAAAAATATTTATGAACACCATTGAAATTCAAAAGTAGATTATCAAAGTTTATGGCGAAATATTTTGAATAATAGCGTGGCATGGAAATGAAATGGACTTATTAAAGATGGCCGCACTTACTCCATGACAAGGAACGCAGTGACTAGCCATCTGACAATGTTATTACAAATGATTTGGTGGGTGAAGTGACACTTAATAACTTTTCTCAGTAGAACTTATGGAAACTTATAAAATAATTACGAAACCCAAAATGAAACTCTCTCTCATTTTTTCTTTGAATTCACATTTTCAGCGCTAAAAGCTGAATTACATTGTACACTCCGTTTTCGTTCGAAGTCTAAATGCAAGTGTTTTACGTAATTGCGGCCCATAGATTAGATTAGATGCATCACTATAGTTTACATGCACTACAGTTAAGATGCAAGTACGGTGCTCTAGTGCTCGGAATGATAATTGTAGCAATGTAATCTCCAAACATTGCAAACCATTTAGAAAAATATAGCTTTACAATCCTTTAAAATAATGTAAAAGGTTTCCAATTTTCAACACAGCGATTTTTTTAGCACACTTTACGAATAAAAGCTTTAGTTTATGTATTTTAAACGATTTTAATTTATTTAATCATTTTAAGCCATACCTAACAGCACACTCATTAATATTCCGTGGAGTCCGAACCACTGCCTCTGAATTATGAACTGGTCTAATTTATGAGGATGGTCTTTCTGGATTAACGTAGTGTTCAATAGTGCGGACGTTAATCTACACAAGAGAACACTACTCCCACCTACCATCGCTCTCAACTATCCACAATTCGTTACCTCCAAGTAGCTGGATTACAGGTCGACGCGTATTTTATTCGAAACATTTGATGGAGTGCAACAGTTTTAAGTGTGACTGTAAGACCATGTGTGAATTTAATCATTTTAAGCCATAACAGCACACAACTCATTAATATTCCCGTCTACGGACGTCACAACATGCCGTTGAGTAGAGCGTATAGCGCAGCGTTTCCTGGAGGGGTAGCGGCATTGTTCGCTTGTCAGCGCACAGCTGTCTCGCGCCGCGCTCACACTCTCGGCGACTTCCGGTCCGCACAATCACGGATAACCACCCCGTAATAACCATTCGGGTCAACTGCAATTTGGCCCTCATAGAAACATGACAGCTACGTAATGTGGTTACAAGCTTCGTGGTGAAATGATTTAATATGTTGAGGTCCCCCTCAGGTGATTGAAATAATTCCCTGACATGTTCTGAGTGATATTTTAAAACGAATTTATATTTATTAAATAAGGGAGGTATTCGGTTTTAATAATATGAACACTACTTGACTTACTCAACTTGACTTGTAATAAAAGGATCACTAATATAAACTGGGACAAAGGCGACGTCCTGAAAACCAGCTACTTAAAGATCACAAATTGAGGATAGTTGTGAGAGGTGGTCAGTGGGTGTAGTTTTCTCTTATGTGGAGTAACGTCCACACAGTTGAATACTTAGTTAACCCGTGAAGACCATTCTCATAATTAGAGCAATTCGTAATTCAGAGGCCGTGGTTCGGATTCGACGTTAAACACGTAGGCCCATTAATTGCGATATGCTGTTGGGTTATTAATTAACAGTCCTGTCTAAGAAACATGTCAGCCTTAGTCAGTAACAATACTTCAAAATCGCTCCAAAATCATCTTACACTCAAACCTCATTCTTACATGGCTTAAATACCTATTTTGTAGTATGGTCGTCATTTCAATAATCTAATCTAATCTAACTAACCTATTGGCTACTAATCAATTAATTAGACAGTAATAATACCATGAACTGCATGACCCAATCCTGAATCTGGATTGAATTAGAGTTTCTGTTTACTTATATAGAATTAGGCTACACTAATTCATGGTCAGTCTCCACTGACCATGTTCTATTTCCTACGTTGAAACCTTTCCCATCCAAATTAATCCCTCTTTCCTTGTGGTTGCAGAATATTTCGCAGAAAGACGTATTTTTTCCGCTTTGCTGTGGCCTTCTTATCCTTTCAAATCTAACATTTAACAAGACCAGGGTTTATTGTATTTTGTTTTGCCAACGCCAATGGCATTTTTCCGTTTTGACAAGGAATAATCCCAACCAATTCCTGTTAAATTGTTGGTTAATTGGTTGAGACCCTCTGAAACCTTAAATAAGTGCCACTACTGTTAATAACCACACAATAAATAATAACCAAATAATAAAATTCGTAAAATTACCCAACTATGACAAATTACCAAGAACAAGTAGTATACAGCAAATATGTAATTCAGTTTTAACAAACAATATTATCTGTTTAAGGGTACCAGAAAACTGTCTGCAGTTATATTGAAACATTAATAGATGAATTGAAATAAAATTTACATCGGGATACAAACGACCGAGTAACAACTGTCTTCGGGTTTATGGAGACACGTCACGAAACTATAAAAATTATAGGTTTGATATCCTGCTGGGAACTAGTTTATCCTAATATATCAATAAGGTACTGAACGACTACTGTTGTAAAGTTTATTGGGTCAGTATCAAAGACGTTCCGTCGGTCGGTCGGTCTGTAACACGCAAGACGGCCACCCACCGTCCACCGTCCGATCACTGGCTGATTAACAATGCTGATAACAGCCACTAGCTGCCGGTGCCTTGTATCGTGCCTAAACGTGAACAAGGAACTGGGACAGTTTAGATCTTTGAAACCGATATTTAAATTATAAATCATTAAATAAGTATATGCAACAATGTAATCACATTCCTAAATAATTCCATTGTGACGATCTTCACGATATTATTTTCTGGGACGGTGGCGTGTCCTGTAATCCAGCTACTTGAAGGTTATGAATTGTAGACAGTTGTTAGTGATGTTCGGTAAATGGGTTATTTCTCTGGAGTGGATTAACGTCCGTACTATTGGATTCTAAGTCCATCCGCAGATACCATCCTCATAATCCTAATTCAGAGACACTTGTTCGGATTATACGTTACACTTAGACATGTCATCGACTACTGGGCTATTAATTAACAGTTCTATCTTACAAATACGTCAACCTATTACACTACACTATTACACGATCATCTTACACTAATTTCTCATTCATTCTTGGGTAAAAATACCCGGATAAGTTGCTATTTCAGTAACTGTTGGTGTCAAAATGATTATGAATTTAGTATAGTATGTTTAGTTGTTAATGTAAAAGTGTGACTTAAAGCTGTATAATGGTATATTAATCATATCCATACCTATGAGACACCACGAAGTGGGAATTGCGAGGTCAATATGAGTGAAGTGTTATGTGATTACACTAATGGATTTGATTACCTGAAGCATTGCTACTGATACAGGTCCGCTGATTCGTTCGCCATTATCATTAATTAATAGCCCAATGATCAGACAGCTGGCTCCAGTATTGAGCGACAGTTAAATTTTGTCAATCGTTTGCTCAGGGTTAAATCAGCGACTTTTAGAAGATGGTACTACAACCACTGAGCCACTCAGCCAGGAACAAGAAGGTATCATTTGCATCCTGAAACTGTATTTTTACAGCCTTCTAAGATAACAACTCTGTACTAGGAAGTAGTTTACATAGTCCATGTTAACGATCAACACATAATAAAATTTTATAGTTTTCTCTTTACATCTCTTCGGAAACTTATATGTTAACAATAAGGAACTTACATTTTCGCCGATAAAATAAACGAATAATAAACCAATGATACAGAAAAGTGTTGAATACAGACTGAAGTTGAATCTGATTTCTTGAAAGAACATTATTAAATGTTTATTTATTTAATTATTTAGACTTTTCCTTCCGCGTCAAGTGTTTAACTACAGTACGTTTCGGGGGGTAAGAAAACTCCTCCCGTTATCAAGTGACATTAATTAGAACCTACATTACTCTACTTAACCTAAATTTCTTTGGGAGTTTTCTATTATTTTACATGGAACACTCGTATAAAAATTCAATTCACACAGTTACATGTACTTATTACGAATATAAAAAACATGGTAATAAATAAATCAAGATGAAAAATTGTTTCTCATCTTGAGTGATTTATTACCATGTTTTATAGATTCGTAATAAGTATATGTAACTGTGTGAACTGAATTTTCGTACGAGTGTTCCACGTGTATGAATATATAGGTGAATGATGTAAAATAATGGAAACCCCCCCCAAAATTTTAGGTTAAGTAGAGTAATGTAGATTCTAATTAAGGTCACTTGATAACGGGAGGAGTTTCCTTACCTCCCGAAACGTAGTGTAGTTAAACACTTGACGCGGAAGGAAAAGTCTAAATAATTAAATAAATAAATACAAAACCTCCACCATTATGAGTTTTAAAAATACAATTATTAAATGTATTTTATACAAGTAGCACAAGTAGGTACTTACCAGTAATACTTTTATCTTAAATAGCATAAAAGCTGTGTTAAATATAACTAGAATTGTAAGAAACAAGACGTGTGTTCCAGCTAGCCTTTGTTGTTGCCCGCTCAGCCGGTTTAAGAGTTCCACATGGTTGGCTACGTCCAGCCAGAGGGACAGGCAAAGCTCGATCAATAAATTCAAACGATAATCACTTCCCTTTCCGGCACAATAACATCTATTGCGCTTCCATTTTTCAACGCCCTCGTGCCCGACAACCTGCTTACTTAGCTTCTTTTGAAAACTTTTGCATTTAGTAAACGTGTCTCAATGTTTATTTACTACCAGCAGTAAGCCCGTCCTTTGTACGGGTTGTAGGATTCAGTTTAAAGAAGAAAGATTATCATACCAAAATGTAAACCTGAAATCCTAAACAAATCAATACAAAGAAATTAAATCGATACCCAGCTTTATTATTTAGCATTACTTTACAATTAAATAGATTAGAACATTTATACAATTATTATAATTAGTTATACGTTAAAATAACTTTTTAATATACTGTAGTATGATTTCGAAATGGGTTTAAAATCAATGACCAATATAAACTAACTAATATTGATTTGACAGCTGATTGTTTTTATTTCTATTAAATCTTCAAACTACAAAGACAGCTGATTATTACCAGTAGGTTATTCATTGAAAACTGAATCAAAATGCGAGTAATATCACGTAAAAGTGGGTTTTTAAATGCTCGTTATTTACTTTTCAAGAGGCGGCGGGCGATTTCAAGCATTTATAAACCTTCTCTAGAATGTAGAGAATACATGAAATAAGTTTCATTGTAATCAGTTCTCCCGTTTTTTCGGAGAAGACGGCGTAAAATGCCTACTGGAGCGTCACAGACAAAAATTGAGATGAGATCGTTTTCGGCTTCTCTAACGCACGAAAAGTAAAAATAACAAAAAAATGAATAATTCTGAGCAATGTACAGACAAAATTCTAATTTTATTTATATAGATTTGATGTTACTGTCGAACCAATGCTTGAAATAAATAAAAAATTAATATAATTTGTATTATAATTTCAAAGTATTGTTTCATGTTTATATGTATGTAGCAATACACTTACTATGGTACTTTAATTGTATATAGTTTGTATTTGTATATGTGTACTGTATTTGGTGTACAAGTATAAACTTTTGCAAAATTAAATATTTAGATCAGTGGTAATAGTGATACTTTATAAAAATAATACATACTTTGATTAAAACTATCGTGTGCTCAAATAAATAACATTTTTTATCCATGCAAAAAGTGATATAAACTATATTTCATGTATATCACATACCCAAACCAGCCCCCTCCCCCGTAACAAATACACATGTAAAAATATAAATGGTGATGGTCATTGTGTTCCACTGTATTTCAAGTTGCATTAACGACTTAAACATATGTAAATAAGTAGATAAGAATCCAAAAAATTATTAAAAAATCATTTATTAATAAATTTATGAGAATACTTTACTTTTTACTTTTAATTGAAATGGCAAACTACGCAGATAGGTATTTTAGGCCGAGTATTAATGAGAAATGAATATAGGATGATTTTGGTACGATCTTGTAGTCTTGTTACTTATTGAGGCTGACGTCTTCCTTACTCAGAGCTGTTAATAAATAGCCCAACAGTCAATGGTATATATAAGGAACCTACAGTTAAACGTGGAGTCCGAACCACTGCCTCTGAGATATGAACTGGTCTTATTTATAAGGATGGTCTTTGTGGATTAACGTAGTGTTCAATAGTGCGGTTGTTAATCTACAGAACACTACACTTACCGACCATCGCTCATAGCAATCCACAATTCGTGACCTCCAAGTAGCTGGATTACAGGTCGACGCGTATTTTTTTCGAAACATTTGATGGAGTACAAAAGTTTTGAAATATTAAGTGTGACTGTCAGACCATATTTAAATAAGAATAATAGTGCTATTTAATATATTCTTGGTCATGGAATATACATAAACAAAATGTTCCGTGGCTACAATAAGTGCAACCTAAATATGCGTGAAGCGTGTTGAGGGCGACTCGCGCCACACGTGTGAACTGAACGTAGCCTTGGCGACCTGGAACAGTCTTGGGCTCTAGAGAGTATATTATACCATGTAAATATTATTCGTTTTATCCTTTGCATTAAAAGAGCTTTAATAAAATGCCGGTTAAATACTCTGGTTGGCCTGCAAGAAAGCGTAGTTTGAACCAAATATTGTGTATTATAAAATGAAATGAATAAAATGAAATTAAAAAATTTTATGTTTGTTTCACAAAGTTTTATAAACCTGAAGCATATGTTCTATATCTTATATATTTTATACTATTTATATTTACTTGGTTGACGACATTACTCCCTACAGTAATTAGATATTTTTTAATACACAAAGTGTAGAATCAATTTTTAATTTATTTCCCATTACACTTTGGATGGTTGGATGCAATTTTCAAATATAAACAAAACTTCAACCATTCGTCAGTTTTAAAATTTTACAATATAAGAATATTTTAAATTCCAACGCATCTTAGCTAGTATATCAGAGAATAAATTTGGAAATAAATTGTTATTTGTTTTTTGACATGGACAAAAAACTAGCTCTGGTAGTTTCTATGGCAACCTGTTACTTATTTTCCATCTTAAAAATCACTAACACCCACCCCCCTAAGACATATCCATGTCAAAATGTTTTAGTTCATAAAAATATAAAGTAAGAACTATACAGTCTCATTATACAGATAAGTGGTATCAGTATCAGTGAACTGACACATCATTTTCCCTTAAAACTGATACGGATTATTTCCATGTAATTTGTGATTCTACTTTTTATCGAAATAAATAATCTAAATCCTAAACCAATTTAATTCTCGGCATGAAATGGTCAAGTCTGTTTAATAGGGTCGCTAGAGTGAACGTGTACTAGTTTACTAGACACTAGAGTGCAGCAGCAGCGGCATGACGACGGCCGCAGGACGCCCGGAGCGGCGCGGCAGGATAACAAGTAGCTAAGTGCTTGTATTATTCGGTCGCTCTCGGCCAACACAGGACAATGAACAATTATCCCGTTGTCCTCCGCTCTGGGGGAATGTTTGGTCCTGCGCGAGAAATTCTCTCTATCCGATACGGGACATTCTCCCAGCCTCCCTATCACCATTACCATTATACAGGGTTATCCTAAAAGAATGGTGCGGTTTCAGTAATTCATAAGAAGATTGTAGGGAAATTTCTGAATGTTATATTAGTATCTCTGAAAGCCTCCAACCCAAAAGTTTGTTTATGAGCCATATAAAACCTTATAAAATCCAGATACTGCAGGAATTGAAACCCAATGATAGTGTAAACCGTTACAATTTTGCTTTTAGAATGTTGGACAGAATAAGTGAAAACGAATCATTTTTAGATAATATAATTTTTACAGACGAAGCTACTTTCCATGTCAGTGGATGTGTTAACAGACACAATTCACGAATATGGGGCTCTGAAAACCCACACGCAATCGTTGAGAAACAACGTGATTCGTCTAAAGTTAATGTTTGGTGTGGTTTGATGAAAAATCGCGTAATAGGGCTTTTCTTCTTTGCTGAAAGAACAACTAATAAAGTTGTGTATCTCGACGTGTTAATCAATTATTGTTTTCCTCAGCTAGATGAACTCTAAAATATTCATAAACTTCATTTCCAACAAAATGGTGTTCCCCCACACTTCAGTGCATTGGTGACAGACGCTTTAAACGAAAAATTTGGAGATCGATGGATTGGCCGGCAAGGACCTGTGCTGTGGCATCCAAGGAGTCCAGACCTGACACCTTGTGATTTTTTCTTGTGGGGTTACATCAAAAACATTGTTTATTCACAAAAAAATCGCGACCTGAACTACTTAAAAACAGGATTAATGAAGCAATGACAACCATAACCGAAGAAAGGTTAGCGAATATTTGGAGAGAAATTGAGTCGAGCGACTAAGGTCGCACATATTGAAATTTATTAATTATGTAAAAAAACTGTTTGAGTCGACAAAATAGATAAAGAAACATTAACTGTAAGTAATTTGGGTTTTCTTTAAACCATGTTCGAAAACGAACCATTCTTTTATGATAACCCTGTACTAAATTAATGTTCTTCGTCTGCTTAAGCACTGTTTGTAGAAATATTTTTAAAAGGTAGGAAACCTTATTTTCTACCCACAGACTGAATATATACGACATATTAGGGCACAGATATAGGAGTAAAAAAACTACATTGTTGACAGTGCTGATGAAAAGTGATTGCTAACTTCAACGCCAGAATCTGAGTCTTTTTGGCCAAATGAGTCAATATTAACCTCCTATGAACGGAGGAATGTAGTGAACCGTATCAAACAACGTGCAAAACGTCTCCCGCCTGCCTGGACCTGATTAGACAGAGTATATCCCTCCCATTAGGAGAAGAATTCGCGATGTTAGTCTGGATTGAGACACTTTGTTCCTGATTTTCTTTCTTGTTGACTCTTCTGATATTGTTATTTATAATTAAGTATCTTATTATTAGGTAGGTTTTTACTCATATTGGTTATTTATTTTGTTTTTTTATTCCTATTATTTATTTATTGTTACCTTTTTTGTTATTGATAATTTAATTCGATACTTTCTACCTTTACCTTTATCTACCTTCATTTATGTTAGTCTGTTTGTTATATCAATTTTGTTGTTCAATATATTTTATGTAAGTATTATTATATTGTTAAGAAACTTTAGATTAACACGGTTGAGATAATGCAACATTATAAAGTGGATTTCCGTCAATAAATAAATAATAAAGATTTTAGAATGATTCTACTGTATCGTTGGACGCTTTTGCAGTATGAGCACGCGATTCGGCCACCCACAAAGGTTCAATTCATGTGATATCCCAGATATAGGCGTTGTACAGCTTTTATCACTGGCATCACTCTCACTTTTACTTATACTATCCACACTCACATCGACTAAAGGTCTGTGCGTGAAATTAGGAAAGAGAAATACGAGTGAGTAAACACTATAAGGTCAATCGTACTGACGTAAAGTGATTGGTCACTCCAAGATCAGAGAACTAGAGCCTTCATAGCAGATTTGGAGACTCTCAGTCCAGCAACAAAGCCATCGACTAACCTAAAGATAGAATTGGAGGGCTGGGAGACAAACGATTATATTCCTTTAAGAACTATTAGAGAATAGCATCGCATACTACTTTTTGTTTGACTTGTTAAATTTTTAGTCACAGGCCTACACACATACAGTATATTAGTCTATATTAAAAAAAACAACCTTCAACACTTCTTCTGGTATAAATTTAAAACACATGACACAAAAGTCAAATGGACATTCAAACTCACAGTCTAGGCCATTCCTAAAATGGACTGGAAAATCATTCTAAATACACTGTGGAATATTATGAAATTCGTTGCTTCTTTAAATACATTTTTTTGTACTTGTTGCACTATACAAGCTTTGCATTTCGGTTGTATTATATTTATTATTGTTATGTTTGATTGTCCTTGTTATGTATGGGTTATTATACTACGGCCCTACTTATTTATTATTATATGGTAGGTCTATACTGTAGTTGTTTATATTATGCATCTTGTATCTCATGTGTTGTTATGTATAGAATTGCATTGTACTTGCGCTGTTATGTTTTGTTCGTTATTATATTATTATTTTAGACTTATTGCTTGCTCAACTACTTTAATTGCATCATTTGTCCACCTGCATGTTATAATTGTAGTGCTTTGTTATTTTTGTTGCTCATGTTTATTATTTGTATGTTTGTACTATTATAGCTTGTACAGTTTTTTAATTATGTTAATCTATTTCTGAAACTCATTTCACCAGTATGGTGTAATCATCTTGTAAATTTTAATTGGTAAATTGGCTGCTGCCGTTGATAAATAAATATAAACACCCTTTTACTAGTTTTAAGATGAACTGATATTAAAGAACTCTGAACAAACCACTATGTTTTTTATAGGGGATTTATACATAAATTTTAAATCGTACGGCAAGTGTGATTGATTTTATTGTATATATGTGTTTTTGGTAAAATATTAAATAAACCTGAATTTAAACTCATTTTTACTATGCATTATCATATTCCGTACTTGATCAAGGTCCATTGAATTAAGTTTCTAGACAGCGAATTCATTTGTAATAAACAACCTCTTTAAGTTTCTAAATAGCATGTTAACTATATTTTGAAAACCCTTGTTCATAATTGCAACTTTATTGGTTTGACGTCATCGCCGAACCGGTTTTTGTGGAAAGTTGGACACGACACTTTACTTGACGTTTTGCAAAGGCAACAAGAGCTGTGAGACCCGAACCAGATGTTGGACGTGACACGCTGATCGAAGTTTAGCAAAGGCAACAAGAGCTGTGAGAGTCGAACCAGTTGTTGGACGTGACACGCTGATCGAAGTTTAGCAAAGGCAACAAGAGCTGTGAGAGTCGAACCAGTTGTTGGACGTGACGTGCTGTCGAAGTTTAGCAAAGGCAACAAGAGCTGTGAGACCCGAACCAGTTGTTGGACGTGACGTGCTGTCGAAGTTTAGCAAAGGCAACAAGAGCAATGAGAGTCGAACCAGTTGTTGGACGTGACGTGCTGTCGAAGTTTAGCAAAGGCACCAAGAGCTGTGAGACCCGAACCAGTTGTTGGACGTGACGTGCTGTCGAAGTTTAGCAAAGGCAACAAGAGCAATGAGAGTCGAACCAGTTTGCGGTCGCGCGCCCGTCAGCTAAGCTCATTTACGTGTCAAACTGGCTCTTTAAAGACTTCCGACGTTTATAACCGGTTGCATAATATTGCATAGTCATTTTCATAAATTATAATACAGCCTTGCAAAACTTGCATTTCCACAATAAGTGAGGTAACACTAGTATAACGATGTGTACTTTTGTAAATTTTTGTTACACGTACTGTAAGTTATTTTTAAATCTACATTTAAAAAAACCTTATCTACTTAATAATATAAAAAAAACTATGTGTAACTAGTACCAGTATATCCGTGAATTGTGTGGCTTGATTAGCTCAGTTTTAGGCAGTAAGATAGTATTATAAGGAAGTGTTAGCCAAAAAATGTAAACAAATAAATGAAAAAACTAGATAAATTATCCTAAAAAAACTATATTTATATATCATTTTGATTTTAATGCATTATATTTATTCAATAATAAGTAACATCTGTCGTACTAGGATAACAATTTAATTTAATATGATTTATTTGAATATTTATCAAGCCTAATGTAAATGTAAACAAATGGATATTGATATTTGGAATCAACTTAGCATGACTGATTATTTATTTTTATCAAATCATTTAATTAGGTAATATGTGTAATTAAATATCGAACAAATAAGTAAAACACCACTTGAAGGTGGATTTTGAGGGTTCATTGCTTTGTGTTATTATGTGCGTCAGATATAGAAAACCTTCACCAAACGTTTTTTCTTAGAGAAAACAAACAAACATATGTCTTTTTAGTGTGACAAAAACAGTTAGTCAGACAGAAATGAGAGTAATATTGGGACAGTGTGGAAATAAACAAAAATATCAAAATTCCAAGCAACGTATAGATAAAAAACATAATTTCATTCATATAGATGTAAGATTAAAAATTAAAACGAATAATGATATCACTTTATACTAATAAATAGCTTAGTTTTTTTTTACTTTTTAACTCAAAGAAGCTTGTTAACCGTTGGAACGATTATAAACTTAACAAGTAAGTATCGGCCCCGACGTTGGCCTAATAACTCTAAAGTGGTTGTATTATTCTGGTCCCTCGGGCTGTACACAGGACAATAGACAATTATGCCTTTGTCTGCCCTCGGATCGCTCCTGGTCAAATGGTTTATCAACTGATTCCGATTAATTTAGGCCGTTTCCGAGAACTCTAACAAGCCTTTTAAAAGTTTTTTGTTTGTAATTATGTTTTTTAACTGTTTAACTTACAGTTGTTTCATTAATTCAAATTCATTAGAGTTAGCTAGTATGTACCACTTACCATAAATATAAAACTACTTTTAAAATTTGGTTGGTTTTAATAAGATATGTTAACAAATGTCTGTATTTACTTCCCTGTGGGAAATAGGTTAGATCATAGATACGTATAAAGGGAATGTTTTCAGTTCTTCTAAACAGCTGTTCTTATTCTTATATATTAAAAATTCAATACAATAGCTTTAGTAGTTTCTATGGAAACCTGTTTCAAATTTTCATATTACAAACCAACACCCTCCCCCTCCCGAAGCTAAGACATATCCATGTCAAAATTCTATTTTTCACTTAAAGTTCTGAATTTCAGAATTTTAAATACTGTGAAAATATGAGCACCATGTGTGAGTATACGTAAACATTTCTGGAATGTTAATTAAGTTTAAAGCAATGAACATCCATTTTAAATCAATTATTGAATCAGTAATAACTGAAATACAGAATAAATTAAGCATTACCACAGTATCCTGCATAAATGAATAGGATTTGCAATATTTATAACACATTTACATATCTCAATGGTAACTGATGATAGCCTGTGTAATAACTTCATGGACACAGCGTGGATGTCAGTGGCAAAGGTAACGGATTAATCGTACGATTGCTCGAATGTTTTACTTTTTTGTAACCACAAAGTCATTTTAGCTTCAGGATTAGGTTGATCTCAGTGACATGTTTACGTTGACTTGCGAGTGAATAATTTGTTTGTCATAAAAGGAAGATAGTCCCACCTGTGTTGGACAGTGTTTGAAACAAAAGGCTAAACCTTTGTGTTTATGCGAGACAAAGTTTCAAATTTTCCTTTTCATTACATTTTACGTGCACGGCAATTAGCTAATTAATTTTTATTTTAGTAAAAATAACGGATAAGCCAAAAACATGACGGTTTTTAAAATGAAATTGTTGGACATAAAAAAGAGTTTATTGCTGCAAATACAACTAAATTATTAACATGGTTTTATTTATTGTGGATAATGACTTTCAAGTAATGTTCATTTACGTCTACACAGGCTTCCTATATTTCCGAATCAATGTTAGCATTGATTGAGGAATTTCAGCAACCTCTTGTGTTATGCACTCCTACTTCAGTTCAGCTATATCGCGAGGCTTCGACATAAAACTCTACTTTTCAAATACGTCCAAATCCAAAATACTACTAGTCCATTGGGTCTCAGGAAAGTTTAGACCACCAAACATCACAAAATCATGAAATTAAGGGTCCCAAAAACAACACAAAACCACCATTGAGGGTCTTAATGTATGGAAAGTAGCCCCATCATGCTGAAACCAGATAGCTTTGGTATCGATTCCTGAAAAGGGACACCAAAATTCCCTAATCATTGCCTCATAGCAGGTTGAACAGACAGTGATAGTCCTTACCTCATTGTACTAAAAAACCACTACTTCGCACCAAACAGTCACTTACTCGTCCTTCAGCTTGGCATTATTTTGAGAGCAGACGTTATTCCGGCATTCATGATGACAAATGTTGAAGTGAGTAAAAAACTGCCGTTGCGTAACAATAACGAACTCATTATTTTTTTAAACATGTTTCAATCATGAGAGAGCACACTTGCCCCTGATGGTCCATGCTAACCAACCTGAAATTGGCATTAACAAAACAACAGCTGTCTGCAACAATGGACCCCGTGGATAATAAAACAGCTGAACAATCGCCATATGACAACTATAAGGTTTTATGGCTCACTTGGAATATTATTCCCATAACTATACTATATACGAAAGGTGTAAAATATTATTTTTTAATGCCGATACAAATAATAGCTTACAACTTAAAGGATGGTGTAAGTTGAATCCTCAATAATTGTCCACCACCACAATACTCGTTAGATTTAATAACGGATGAAGGGAATATATTTAAATTCTATAACCTCTGAATAAGTCTTGTTGTATCAATCCGTTTTATAACAATATAGCTGATCCTGCGAACTTCATAACGCCTAACAGTATATACGTGTTACGTTTTATGATTGGTCATGTTCGGAAATCGAATAGCATTACGGATTAAACAATGCAAACTCCATTATGAGTGGTGGTATATATTGAATAATACTTAATCGATAAGACATATTAATAACATTCCCACAAAACAATTTCCCAATCCAACCTAAACGCAAACCAAAGCTAACTGCAATACGGCTTATATAGGAAAGATTAAATTTTCTGAATCACGGCATTGTTTATAATTACACTCATGTAATCTAACATTCATCAATTCCACTTGCACAAACCAAAAATCCAACTCATAATCCCACTGGAGCAATCTAATCAACCATTAATCTATAGATGCTTATTTTCAAAACAATCACAAACATTCCCTGGAAATAACGCACACTGACGTTAGCTGTTGATTTGGTGAAAATATAGCAACACAAAATCAGCTGTTAATAAAATATTCACATTATTAATGGATGAATGTAATCAAATGAATCACGTATTTTCCTTTTATACTTAACACATACAAACCTTACAGGCCAATGGGGCCTAGCACTAAAGTTAAATACAAAACTGAATATGCCTAAAGCCTGCTCTGAGCAGAGACGAATCCAAAAAATTAAACATCATCAAAATTTGTCCAGCCGTTCTCGAGTTATAAATGTAACTAACACGACTTTGTTTTATATATTTAGATATATTAAATATATATGTATAAACTAAGAATATTTTAGTTGAAAGTAGGCATACATGGTTGGACAGCAATAAAACTAATATAATATTACTCTGACTTCATTAAAAACATCAAGAGGTCATTATACCACAGTGTCTGTTAGACATTTTAAAATCATAATAATAAGGCTAGTAAAATGATCAAGTAGAATAAACTTCTAACTGATTAATAGTGTTTTTGTACCAATAAGACCAACGAAGCAGGGAAAAGCGTGCTACGGCTGGGAAATTGGCTGTAATGTTTTTCACCAAAGGAGTTTAATCGTATCAATTACAGTTTTTTATGCAACACCAGAGATTTCCTCCCGAAAGGTAATTTTTATGCCTGATTAATTTATTTCCTACCGTGGTGGAAAATTTGCTCCGAGAACTGACGACTGTTAGGTTGCATTGTTTATAAACGTTAAGGTTTTGCTTTTTATTAAAATACGCAGTTTATATAATATTATAATTTTCCCAGAAATAATTTACCATAAACTATATTAAATCTTCATTAGACAGCACAAACTCAACTATTTATTTTGTTAATTTAACACTCCTACAGGTTTTAACTGAGTTTTAGCCTAGATCTTCGCAGCCCCACAGGCAAAAGAACTGTCTTGTAGTGTGTAAAACTATTTTTATGTCTATATTTATCGTAACTAAGTTATAATTTAAATATTTTATATTTTTCAAAAATTGTATAACATAACATATTATTCGAATTATTTCGTAAACACCGTTTACAAAATTAATAACTACCAATATTAGTCTAGTTTAACATTAAATAGCCATTCACACACCGGCTGATTCGCCAAGTAGCCTATAGTTATAGTATTTAACTGGATGAAACGTTATGAGTCATAATTAGCTTTTTAGCTTTTTAGTCTAATAATTAAGCCTAATAAGCACAATGTGCTTAACTAGATTGTTTTATTAGATTATTGAAAGGCAACCTATCCATGTAGGTATTTTAAGCCAAGTATGAATGAAAAATGAGTGTAAGATGATTGTAGTGCGATCTTGTAGTCTTGTTACTGACTAAGGCTGACATGCTCCTTAGACAGGACTGTTAGTTAAGCCCAACAGACGAAGTGGCAACTAATGGACCTACTGTTAAACGTGGAATCCGAACACGGCCTCTGAATTACGAATTGGTCTAATTATGAGGATAGTCTTTGTGGATTAAAGTAGTGTTCAATAGTGCGGACGTTAATCGACAAAAGAGAACACTACACCCACCGACCATCTCTTACAACTATCCACAATTCGTGACCTCCAAGTAGCTGGATTACAAGACGTCGCCACCGTCCCAGTCCAAGTTAATTATAATTATGAGCTGGGAAAAGACCATAAACACATATATTCTTTAGTTTATCGTTTTAATTTTTCCATGTGTTTATTGGGGTTTTCTATTACTAACATTACTACTCAAATAATAATAATAGTAATAACTTTATTTTTTTAAATGCATAAAATATTCTTTCAACATATTTCATACAATAACCTAGGCATTAATTGTTCCAAATATAATTGTATTCTTTTAATCCAAACTGGACTTAGTCCATTCCAAAAATAATTATTTTGGCCTCCAAGGTGGCCTTAAAAATTACTTAAAGATAACACTTATCACTTACTTTATAGACTCATCCCTATAATTGCTTGGCACGTTCCACACACATATCTGAATTATAATATATATTATTACTTATATAGGTGGGAAATGTTTAGACAAAGAGGTTGCTACCTTTTCAATGTAAAAATGTGTTTACTTCCTTTTGATTAGATCATGGATACGTCTAAAGACAATGTTTTCAGTTCCTCTAAACAGTTGTCTTGTCATATTACTTTACTTCCGCTTCAAATTTTGGTCTGATGGATTGTCAATACCGTCTGAGACATATAAATGTCAAAAGTAAAAATAAGGTTTTTGAATTATTTTTAACATCATTAAAAATATTTTACGATTGCGTTTCACCCTGAAGCTAGGAATTCATTTTGTTACATTGGATTGACGAGATAATAAGGTACTGTAACCTTTGTACGTTTCATGTTTATATTTTAACATGTGCGCTACATTCTAGAATGTTTCGAATGCTTATATAAAAAATATATTATTATACTATTTCAATGTGTTTAACTATCCTCGAACGTTATACATTTTTTCCTGTTTAATGAATCGGAAAACGACCACCGATGGAAATGTTTATTTTGTGCGCTTGTTTTGAAAAAAAAAACATATTTTGCTGCGTCACAGGCAACGGAATACAATCGACAGAGACGAGGGATCCGAAGGTCTTTGTGTCCTGACAGCCACATAATGATGGCGCTGCAACACGTCACTCAAGAGGGAGAGGTCCCTGGTTCGACGCCCATTAAATCTTTTATTCCCTTGGTTAAATAAATATAATTTTCGCAAGACACACTTTCAGTTCTTCATAATAATGATGCTAAAGGAAAACTGTAATGTTTAAATTTTACTCGGTAAGGTTTTTTTGTCATAAATATTGTATAGTTTTAAACCAAGTACTCCATAGAGGTCCATCTATTTTAATGATTTATTAATGTATTGTGACTGTTATATAATTGTGCTACTACAAAAAGATACCTGAGAATTTTGTTTAAGTTTATTTAAAGATGTATCAGGATCAGGTATCAGGCTATTTACTTCGTTTCTAAATTTAAGTTAATGTTCTTTGTAAAGTATATGTATGTACAAACCTGTAAGTACTACCTAGTATTATACTATATATTCGCCATACTCCAAATTGCTATCTCAGGACAAATAAAAACTTTTATCATTAAGAATTTGATACCATAAATTCTTATTTAAGACCAATAATTATTTAAAAAATTAATGATCTTGTAAATGGTAATGTAAGTACATTCGAAGCAGTAATTTTAAAGACCTAAATACTTTTGAAAAAGTATACAACTAATGTAATCTCCATATTTCTGGAGAGCAGTGGAAGAGTAAAGTGAAACTATACTCTACTACAGGTGTTTATTTTATTTTAAATGCTTTATGTTCAAGAATTAAATGAAATGAAAATACTTTTCATTGAGATGGACTATACCATTCCTTCTTTGTGCTTTATGAACTCAACTAAAAAGCAAAATGTTACTTTGAGTAACTGTTTTTCAAAAAGAGAAGCGAACATATAACAACTAATTTGTTTCTCATCAAAGAGTTTTACAACAGAAAGTTGCTCATTTGGTTTTATTTTATATCCAAAGTTAATGTTCATTTAAATCAGAAATGATTTACGAAAAAACTGGATATGCTGTTTATAGGGTAGCGTATATCAACAGGAATTCCAGATAAATCATTATGTTTATGTTTATTTATAATCTGTGTTTATTTATGTTGATTTTGTTGGCGTTGAAAAGCAAACATGTCAAATCCCAACCGGCCTACCGCTGGGCTGGCGGGACCTTGCTTTGACGTCACCAGAAATACAATTCTGACCACAACTGCAAACAATCATCATAAAATATCCGTCATCATATGTGATATACTTAGGATCTTCAAGTTTATTTGAGAGAAGATTGTATTACGGCATTTCGTCTCTGATATTTAGTTAGATTTATTTAAACATTAAACTAAACAGTTTATTATGGGAATTTTCCATAACAGAAAGGTTCAATATCTTATACATAAGTTGCATTTAGGTTTCACCTTTCCACAGTTTGAACTAAAAATGTAACAATTACGGTTTTACGAAAAAAAACTTAAGTGATATCTATTCTTTCTTATCTTTTTATGGAAACGCAAATTATACGTTGAATCACCTTAGTTGTCGATTAACTATGTAATCAGTTTTCCTGCTTTTTCAACAGTTCTGTGTTTTTGTTGCTGTTTTCTTTGTTTAATGCTCTTATGAAATTGCGAGCGTAAAGTATGATTTTGTCAGGAGTCGCCCGCCACTGGTTGTGAACCAGGCGTGTTTCGATTATGGAGCTAATACGTTACTTCTGCAATACAACGTCAGTTGTGTTCCAACATGTCACGTAAACACAATAATAATCAACCCAATATCATGTTCATTAGATCACAAAGATTAATTTTTAGCCTAATGAGTCTATATAAAGATATCGGAACGTTTCTACTGTTATAAAGTATATTGACCTATAATATCGATGGACGTTTTGGTCGCACGGGCTAAAAAGGCTGAAAGGTGTAGGCTCTACCGATACATTCAAGGTATTGTTAATTAATTCTTCATTGTTTACAAAATGACAAAACAGGAGTCTACAACATTTCAAAGTAACATATCTCAAATACTGGGAGAGGATAAGGATTAATGTAATAGAGACAGTCGTCGGAAAAAAACTTAAAATCTACCATTCCGCTATTTCAAATAATTCACTAATTTTGATCCAGCAGTTTATGTGAAAATCAATTTAATTCTTCTTCTTCCTGAACTGTCAAAATATAGTGCAAACGGATGTTGTCATTAGAAAATGTAAACATTGAAACCTAGGACGGTCAAGGCAGCTCTTTCTTCTTCTTCTCCTTCTTCTCGAACTGTCAAATTTTAGTATTCACAGCTGTTGACATTCAACTAATTTTATGTTTTCATCCTCTAAAAATGTAAACATTGAAACTTAGGACGTTCACAGGGCGTAGCCCGAGAGGATTTTAAGGAAATGAGTATGCCTATGTGTTGCATGAGTTTAAGATCTGTCTTTGTGTAAAATTTCAAACTGTTTGGTTCAGTATTTTTTGCGTTCACTTGCCACAACAAACCCACAAACACACAAACCCACAAACACACAAACACACAAACCCACAAACCCACAAACAAACATACAGAAACCACCTCTTCTTTATAATATTAATAGATAATATCGATGGACGTTTTGGTCGCTGGAGCGATTCGGCCACCCACAAAGGTTCAGTCCGCGTCTGTAATGTTCCAGATATAGGTGCTGTAGAACTTTCACGGCTGATATATTTAAATTATTATTATTATTAGAACCTTTGTGAAATCGAAACCTATCCATGTAGGTATTTTAAGCCAAGTATGGATGAGAAATGTGTGAAAGATTGTAGTGTGATCTTGTAGTCTTGTTACTGACTAACGCCGATGTTTTCTTTAGGCAGGACTGTTAATTAATAGCCCAAAATTCAATGGGATTTAAGAGACTTACAGTTTAACGTGGAATTCGAACCAATTTTACCTCTTAATTACGAGCTGGTCTAATTATGAGGATGTTTTTTGCGGTTGAATGAAGTACTTAACAGTGCGAACGTTTCTTCACACAGGATACTCATAGTTTTCTCCCAATATTAATGCTACCATTATATTACACATCAAAAAGAATTATTTTCAGGATTAAAGAGAAACTTTAAATAACAACAGTCACCATTTTTTTAAATCCTTTGTTTGAAATTCATTATTGGCGATGGTGGATTGTGTTATTTAGATTTTTATTGCGGACATTTTCCATCACGATTTTATGTAAACCAAAGTTTCACGACGTTTCGGGATCTGGAATCTGATCCGGTCCTCAGGTGAACTAATGTTTAAAACATAGCATAATTAATTAACATATAATCCGGACCAAACAGGAATAAAGCTGAAACATAAAAGCTTAAAGCAGTCAAAAAAACTTCCAAACAAACCATTCGCTAACCATTACACACAACAGAAACCAAACACGTCCGCTCGTCACAGAGACTCAAAGACAACTGGAACAATTGGAACAACTGGAATAACAACTGGAACAACTGGAACAACTGGAACAACTGGAATAACAACTGGACAACAGCATTGTCTTTGAGTCCCTGTGACTTATTCTATATGTATTATCATAAAGAGGATAAAATGTATTAAAACCGGGAAATTTGTATTTACGATGGATACTAAGGTACAACGTTTGAACCGAGCGGCCGTGACATCACAAACACGTGTTTTCATCAACCGCAAAGCATCAAATCCCTCACTGATAGGACGGGTGGCGGTGAAAGATGGTTATTGTGAACCTTGTTAGAGCCGCTTTAACACGGCTTACAAACTCATACCTAAAGGTCTCGGCTAAAACATTCCACGGTTAATCATCGTATAAACTTATTAATGCATTATTATATTCTTACTTTTTATATTGCCATGAATACTCACACGTAACACGTCAACTCGTAATAAATGTAATACCTGAAACAAAAAAATGTTGGTTGCATTATAACATCCAAAAAGTTTTACAGTTTATTTTAAAATCTAAACTTAACTTTGCAGGATAAATAATCTTAGCAAACATAGTATCCGTAAATTCACTTTAAAGAATACTTATTTGTGTAGTTATACAGCTACATCAAACAATTGTTTTGTGTGAAATATTAACTGACTCGTTCAAATCTGATAGCTGCAGCACTGGTACATTTGAACTAACAGTATATTTATTGTATCTCTGTGTAGTAACTTAGAACTGGTGTACAATGATCTAACATGACAGTTCGGGTAATCAGTTTTGAAAGAATAAATAAATAAACGAACATTATTACAAGTCATATTAACAAGTTATTCTTATAATTAAAAATACTTAGGCACTTACATGCCTTTAAAGGAAATTTTGCTGCTAGCAACGATTTTTTTATGTGTTTTGGTACATCAAAAGCTATTAATTGAAATTAATACAGCTGTAATACCAGACATAGGCTTCGTTTAGAGGGTATTTAATTGAAATATTTATATTAACTACATGTAAATAGAAAAATGAATTTCAGCAACAAGTCTTTCTAATGTTAATTTAAAGTTTTCATGTTATGAGAAAATCCTTATAAATATTCAGTCTCTTTGAACCTCTGAAAATGTAACATCTAAAAGAATTTTCTATGAATTCATAATGTTTATAATATCGTGAATGATAGGAGAGTGGAAACTTTTATAAACCAACAAAATATATTAGATTACACTAATCATTTTAATTAACCTTATACTTTATAAAATATATTCGCAGTTCAATATTTCAGTACAAAAGAGTATTAATGTTCTTTACTTTTCAGAATAGAGAAGATGTACAGTCTTGCATTTTAGGTTTTGTTTTATTACTTATAACGTAAAATGAAATATTAAATTTTCTCTTATATTTTTAAATGCGTGTGCGATTTTAAAACGTGAATACATTTTTGATAACTAGATATCAATTATTTTTAGAGACTCTATGAGCTTATCGAGAAATTATTGTATAAAATTTACTCTAGAGGAGATTAAACAAATCTGGTAGGAGATACCGGCCGAATAGGTTCTCCGAAATGGTAGTTAGGAATAGATATTGGTTTAAAATAGCCAGTTGTTGATATTTGCCACGATTGAAACCATACCAATGGACCCCTAGGGTTGCAATAATTGAAATAGCAGGTTAACCTTTACAATGGAAGTATGAGTTTTAAATTGTTTTCAGGTTCTCTGTCGCTTCCAAATATTTACACAGTTTATTAGGTTCAACATTATTTCCCATATGTGAGTATATAAACAAAATTATAGTTTTATACATAAATTACTTGGATATTTTTTGTTATTTTTACGCTTTCCAACCCAAAAGTGCCAAAACGGGTCTTACCTAAATTTCTGTCCTGTCTTTCTATCTCTTTATCTATTTTCTTATCTTTCCGTAACGCCGAATAAGGCCTTTTTTGTAACGCTTAGTTGTGAAACGAGAGCACCCGCAGCTGCCCCACACTTGTTTTTATCATTGTATACGTTTAGGAGAACCTTTTTTTACTTTATCCTGACCGAAAATAAAGTAATGAGTACTGAAAAATCTAGTTTTAGCATTATTAGATATTTTTCACAGATCATGTTATCCATAAAATTTAATTAAATATAAATAAGTAACTTATAGTTGTCATGTTGAAATCAGTATTGGTTTGTTGACATTGATCATTGATTTTAAAACTATTTCAAAACTATACTACATCAAAATGCAATCTTATTATATAAGGTAACATGTAATTTTTAGAGTGATACAGAGTTTTAAATGTAATCTAATTGTAAATTAATACTAAAGAATTAAGCTGTAAATCAATTTTCCCTTATGTTTATTTATTTAGGATCTGAATTTTATATTTTATCTTGATAATAAGTATATTTTTTCTTAACACTGAATCCTAAAATGCCTACAAAGAACGAGCATACTGCTAGTCATACGAGTTTCATTAGATTAGTAAACAGATTAGAGTGGTTATTAGATTGGATTGGTTAAACATTTCCTTTAAGTGGTAAAAACACACGATATCACCCCGCAATATCATGAAATACTAAAGGCAGGCACTATCAGGTCCAAAGTAGCACATCCTTGCAATAAATGTCTACATGGTTTTAAAAAATTACGTAAAACTTAATAGTGCAATTTTTAGAAATAATTTAAAAATATTATATCGAAAAAAACATGTGACTAGTAAATTAAATGTGGTTTGTGGGCATTTATGAAATACGTATTTTGTAAAAAAACACCTTAATTAGGTATTTATAACCAACCCTAATATTGTAAAGCTAGTTTATGATGAACTAAAAAGTTCGTTTCAACAATATCAGCCAGAGAAATTAAATTATAGCCGAAAGATAGTGGTTGTGTTTCCCGTCAGCTACAGCACACTAGAACTTAATCTGCTTTGAACATGTAACAAAATAAAGGCTCTCCACACTGTTTAGTCAAACACAGATATGCACAGTTATAAAAGTTAAGCTCTTTATGAAAAGCTTTGACGTAAATAGATATAGGACCATAAAATTATAAAAACCTTGATTGTTGAAAATATTTGATAACTATTCAAAACCTGCTTTATATTAACATAATATATGTAAATTAGTAAGTGTAAGGCAAAACACTACTGTGTGTAGAGGTTCCACAATATACCGCGGTTTGCGCTAGTGTCGCCGCCCTTGCTGCACAACACCATCCCGGCCACAAGCAATCACTACACCACATAATCATTATTTGACTCCTTAACCGACCAACCTTGGCTGCCTAATAAACACCAGTCGACTCTAATTCCAACCTCCGGTCAACCATTGGAGCAAGGCCGATTATTACTGCCAACAATACGCACTGCGCACCACAAAGAAGCATTGTGTATTTGTAAATGTACTGAGACACATTATTACTTTTAGTAACTTATTTATCTTCTCTAAACAAATATTCAGTTTCATCACAGTTTTTTAAACTGATTTGCAATACATACAACAATATTTAGGTTTAATACAGTTTGAAAAACAGTTACTCAACAAAGACAATCCAACCAATGAAGATGAAATAAGATCCGATAATCTTTACTAATCAATACATGGAGCTGGTAAATTTTTTAGTAACTAATTACAATTCAAACAGTATGTTACAAAAGCTAAGAATTGTACTTTGTGGAAACAGTCAAAGACTCTGGGGTGAAATACCCCTCCCAAAACGTATCTGAAACGATTTTCGTCTTCTTATGTTAGATTATTCGAACTCAACCTATATAAAGTAAAGTAGGTATAGGCCTAAGTTTTTTTTATATTTCTTATACGAATGGTACTAAAAGCATTCAATGACTAGGACTGTGTTTATCATACAGTAAATCGACGATTTCTTTGTAATCAGCTATTTCGTTAACTCAACGTAATGTATAAAATTATTAAACTTTAAATAATTAAGATCGAGGTTATGTGGGTATTATACTAACAAGGAGTAGAAACATTACAAATCATGAAATGCATCCCTAAAAATTAAAATTAACTTTGTGTATTAATAATGAATAATTTATGTAATTGCCACATATAGAAATCTATAAAATAATAGCAATCTGTATAAAACAATGTTTATCGTAAAGTAACAGAAACAGGAACATGTCTGCCTATCTGCCTTTCTGTAGCAATAAACAACAACGTATATTTCTAAATACTCCATGAAAACGGGAGTACCAGCTTTGAAGATTTATTTTCATCATACCTTTTGGAGAAGGTTTTTGTATACGTTAAATTAACCCACGTCCTGTTAAATTAAAATAGCTCTGAATACTCCAGTTTTGAGGAAGACTGAATTCACTTTTTCTAAGTTTAACTGACAATGTGGTCTGTTAACGTGATTTAACAGAAACATAGCTAACTACCATTGATTGAGCTATCATTGGTCATTGTTTTTAAAGCAGTTCTAAGATTATACAACATTGAAACGATATAGTATTATAAATTTTACTAATTACACAGAATCTTTACTTTATTTTCTGATATTTAGTTACCAACAAATATATTGCTTCCCAACACAAAGTCAAATAATTCGTCCAATAACGAGATCACTGCTAGTAAATTAAGTGTAACTATAGGTTAATCACTTGAAAAAGAATTTAGGTAAAAATTGGTATTTTACACTAAATATTAATAATGAACAATTATTTTGAAAACATCATACTATGTCCAAATTCATCTAATAAATTACACTAATGTATATTTTTGATCCAGTCTTAATTTCATGTCTATTATTTTGCATCCTCAAACACATTATTATAATAATGATTAAGAATCAAATTAAAATCAAGTGACGACTAAGGTTGTCGTTGTTATTAGAATAGTTAATTGGTTTAAAATCTGCTGGTAAAACGTTGGTAGGTTTGTTCAAGATCAAAACACAAGAGTTATAAAAGCCGTCATGAAAGTGCAGTTTGAAAAGGAATTTGCAATTGTCACGTAGGTATGTGGTGGGCAGTGACCGCGTGTTGAGGGTCTGGACGTGCCGACAGCGTTGTGACCACTGTGCCGCTACATCGTGGAGGCGTGTGACTGTTCAAAGGTAACTGTGTAGCCACGATCTGGACGAGATGGTGGAGTTCACTGGCCACTGTACAGCAATGTAAAATAGGAATGCAGGGGAACAATGACCACACGTTGGAGGAATGAAGTGGTGACGTCACCGTGCTGCGTTGAGGGACTGGACGTGCACACGGCGTTTTGGTCACTGCTCTGCGAAGTTGAGGAGGTAGATAGAATGGCAGAGATCATACGTCCAGGGCTAGGTAAAAGTTACGGCGGTATTACTTTATTAAAAAAATTATAGTTTAAAATACCTTTCTGTCAATGGATCCTGGGTGGTTGAGTCGGTGAGTCCCGACAGTTGATGGTAATACTCAAGACCTGATGATGTGTTCAAGCAACACGAAACGGCCGTAGTCAAAAAACTACACCAGGATCCATTGACAGAAAGGTATTGTAAACCATGATTTGCTCTTCAAAGATCCAGAGCATATCCATAATGGTATTACTTTGCTGCGATAAATAAAAACATAATCGAGTAAATATGTCTATTTGATTAAATTAATTTCCTTGATAATATATTTTACACAGCGTTAGCGCGTTTTGGAAAGAACCGTATAAATTACTATTATTAGAAAATATTATCCTGAAATTTTTAAATTTTATGATTACTGTTTTTGTTTAGATTTTTAATTGTAGTTTAACTGTTGTAGCCCAGAGGTAACGCTGTGTCCGATTTGTAAAGTAAAGGTTGCTGGATCGAAACCAGCGGCCGGTGACTCCCGTCAGATAATGAGTGGTCAACTCTGGCTAGCTTATGTGATTTATGCTGCTAAGATACCTCGATGTATTTCACCGCACAGACACTCATTTTTACAAATTTTAAAAATATGATGAACGCATATGATAAAACTAACTAAAGACCGATTTTTTATAAAATCACAATTTACAAAATCGATTTAAGTGTAACATTTATTATTTTTACGAACATAAATTTCTAGGAAGAAAAACATTTATTTACTTTTGCGGAATCGTAAGTAAAACTTATCTTTAAAAAATTAATTTATTCAAAATTACCTTTCTATTCGTTTCAACGTTTTACCTAATCCAAAGGGATTTCCTAGACCAGGGAGTTGCAAGAGTTTCACGGTTATCACAGAGCCAAACAGCCGTGCAGCAGAAACTGGATGTTTGGTCATTGTTCGCGGAGAGTGCACAATGTACACTGTTTCTTTGACGTGGTGCTGGGACTGGCAACACAGCCCACCGGAATAGCACAATAGCTCAGCACTGACCGCCTCTGTACCGTGGTCGCTCTGTAGGTTTAAAGCTTTATTTAAACTTTAAGAAGTAGTCTGCATAGTTGTAGTCAAGTAAAATCAACGTATAAGTCTCAAAACCACCTTTAATAGTGTTTACGGTTCACACTCCTAAGATGTATAAGTGCATAAGAAAATAATACGAGTAAATTATTATTTTTGATCAGGGAAATAATAGAATTTAAATATAACAGTTTTAAATAGTTCTTAACAACATTATATAAATACAGGTGTATAATATACCAGGTGTCTTTTATATTGTGTTTCCTGTCTATCTGTCTGCGTGTGTTTTATTGATCAGCTCATGAACTAATTAACTAATACAATACCTTTCGTCTTCAGTTCTTCTTGTACTATAATCAGCAGGCAAATAGTTTTGGGACGTTGTATTCCCATTATCACGCATTGTCATGAAGTCACTTCATACAAATTATACCACAAAATACACTTGAACATTGACATGTTGGACTAATAACTGAGCTATGAACTAATAAAGGTATAAACTTTAATCGTGGTAATTTTATGACTAATCACAAGGCATATTTTAGTTAACAATGTAAAGTTGATATTGTACACTATTCCGGAATAGTTATAATATTTCAAAATAATTTTTTAAATATAAATACAATTACTGTTTCTGTTAGGTTGTTTAGGGAAATATTTTTAAACAGATTTGAAGATTATCTTTTTTCCACCATACTGTGATCCCACCAAATCACGTAACTATAAAAGCTATCATTAGTTAATCTAGCTAAATTAGTTGACATAAAAGTCATATATTGAGGTGGTATTTCTTAATAATCAAAAAACAAACTATGCGACCCTACAGTAAAAACATTACTACACAACATTTAATTATTATTACAGCTTGAGTCTGTTTATATAATCATCAGTAAAAAAATGAGATCCTATTTCTTATTTTATGAAAAACAATTTTATCCTTGTGAATAAAATTCAACTATTCATGTATCTGTCAGAAAATACGATAATTTATGTTTACCTAAATAAAATGGTTGTATGTGAAGTATGTACATAAAATTCTAAAGTATCAGCTAAAGATTTTTAAGTTCTAATTAATTGAAAATGGGTTTTCATTAAATCATAGTTGTCGACACTCGAAGAAAACGTTTCCACGTTATGCATTTTTGTAAGGGTATCGGTTCAAAACATTGCCTGATCCATCCGATAAGTTATGAATTATTCTAGATCTGATAACACCCAAATAGCCACCATTAACCTACACGCCGTGCGTGCGTGTCTTGATCTTAAGGTTCCTGGCGTGTTGATATTGAATTTAATTTACGAAAGTTGAATCCTTAAATCCTCCTCATTAGTTATATTGTTCTACATTTTTCTTCCAATGTACGACGGATTTTTTTAAATTTTTCATTTTATTTCTTTAATTAACAGTATTTGCCCCTCGGTTAGACTAAACAGGTTACAACATTAATACTACGTGAAGTTGAGACGTTTAAAGAGCTATTATTATATCACAAAATATATTACAATGATCCTTTATTATGAGAGTATTTTGTTCATTTCAGTTTAAAATCTAGAAATATAATTTACAGTTTGCATCAGTTATAAGCAATCATTCAACCCGCCAAATCCTCTTAACAAATCCCAAATATTATTGCACAGAGATCTGATATTTTTGTCTAGTGTTTTGTGATCCCAACAAATACAATAACTATTAAAGTTGCGTCTACTGTAAAGCTATAGGATGAGACGTACACTCTTTGCATTATTTTATATCTTTTAATGATTGATATTATAGAAATATATTTGAGGGGAACTGGAGGAGTAAAACCTTTTTTATATAGCTCTTTCAATATTTGATTCCTCAATAGATACTTTATAAGAGAGTATAAACATTTCCTGTGAAATTATTTGTTTTTAAATGTTTAAAAATATAATCCTGAAACTGATTCACAAATGTTTTTGGCCTGGGTTTTCACTTTTACGCTCGTTTACCGAAACTTTGCTTTTTTATATAAAGGTGCGTTTTTGAAGAAGTATAAGAGATTAAGGGTTGACAATGTCTTGTGAACATAGAGGATATATTATTGCAGACTTACATTCTAAACCAGGTCAATAACTTGATATTTTTATTTGTTAAAATAGTTATCTTAGAAAACAATCATTTTTACAAGTAATTTAAAGAACAAATAAAAAACGTTATCATCTTCATTGGGTAAATAGACAAATATAAAAAATATAGGTAACATTTTATTATGCTTTTATTTTTTTCAAAATTGTAGCGGTTAAAAATGTTTTAATTTAAACACCAACAAGAATAAATATGCGTGCAAAGTTTGGTTTCTGTAGCTTAAATAGTTCTCTAGATATAATGAATTTTGTAAAAAATACGAAATTTCCTCTAGCGGCTAAGAATTTTCGACAAATGTTTATGGAACATTTTTTGTTTATTTTGATGAGTACTAACATATCTTAAAGTTTAACTCCAACTTTTACCTTCACCACAGTTTTACGCTTTTTAAGAATAAAAAATTCGTTATGTAAATGATGGAGTTATGACGCTGAAGAAAGGGAATAAATGAAATGGTCTTGTCGAAGCTGGATTTGTTGACGGACAGATCGAGGATACGGTAATAAACGTCCCGTCAATAACCCGTCGTGTCCCCAGCCCGGCTCCATCACTCGCTCTCTTTAAATCATTACTCACGTCCATTGTCTTTCACCGTCAATTACATTCAATTCTCTGAAATATCACATTTTCTCATAAACCCTCAAGTAATCAATCATAACCAACCAAATAAACAATAAAAGGTATCAGTGGACTGACATCTAATACTTTTTCCCTTATGTCAAATATAAAAAATGTTTTATTAAATTTAATTTGCTTTTACTTTCTCCCCTTAAAAATTTTCGAATTTGAGTTGAGGGTGGATATATCCGTTTTGGGGTCCCCTGAATCCAAAAAAGTGGGTTTTGACGTGATGTCTGTCCGTCCGTGTGTCTGTGTGTGTGTGTGTGTGTGTGTGTGTGTGTGTGTGTGTGTTGTGTCTGGATGTGTACAGTGCCACAGCCTACCCCGTTGGTCCGATTTAGATTAAATTTGGCATGTATATATATATAGTCACCGTATCTCCAGGTGTTTATTTCATTTTTTTAATTTTTTATTTTTTTAAGTATAATTTGACTGGTACCATTGAAACCAACTTAAAAAACTAAACAAATTAGTATTTTGAATTATTTGTCTACGACTAACGGTTCCAGAGAAAAGTTAAATTTACTGTCCACGATAAACGCAGTACGTTGTCTGAAAGCGCCTAATGTTATTCTTATGGAGAATATATAAAAATCAATTTCTTCCTTACTTTCCAACCGTTTTCCATGAAACTTGGTATGAAGTGTGAGGTCGAATCACTGAACAAAACCAGCTCAAAAAAGCTTGGTATTTTTTGGGGAGGGGGGGTTTCTCCCTCATACAATTTGAACAATAAATTATTAAATGATATTTAGAATAACTTTGTAGAACATTTAGTTTTATAGTAGATAGTTTTATTACAGATTGTCTTTTTTAAATTTACTTAAGGGAGAAAGTATGTGTCAGTCCACTGGTACCGTTTTTTTCATTACGTTAATATTCTATTTAGATTCATTATTTAAAAAATAATCATCAAATTTCTTAAAACCAACAACAAGATAAAACAAGTTAAAATAATTGATAGAATTTTTGGGGGACATAACTACCACCGCCAAGGTGATATCAAACTTAAAGAGTAATTTTTATTGTTGTTTAGTGAAAAATATTTTGGAAACATTTTTTTAAGTTAATATTATTTTCAAATATTAAAAATGTACGAAAACCTAATTGAATTTAAATTCCAAATGAAATGTGTTACGAAATGAAAGGTATTTGAGTAGTAAAAAAGTCAGAAGTGAGAAGCGCCTGGAACGCTCGTGTGAAGCCAACCACCTGTAATTTTGAACAGCTGATTAATAGTTCCTAGCAGACGAGACCTGCTTTAGTGTAATAGCTAGTCTTACACAAGGCTTGCTCTGCGTCACGAAACACAACACCTCAGTGCTACAGTTTGGATTTTGGATTTAAGATGTACATCAATCAGTACAAAGGTATATTTTTGAATAGACGCAAAGAATTGAGTTTGTCAAAGTTAGATTTCATGAGCAATGTGATAAATATGACTTATAAGCAATCAATAATATTTAAATGAATATATTCAATAATGAATAAGTTATTTTCATGATTACGTCTTTTACGGATCATGTCAGTGGAATAAATAATAAGTTAAATACCTTTTTAGCTACCTTGGAAATCCTGGCATAGTCCTTATTTCATGACGCACGTTTCGATTTCGACACCTTTGGTGTAATTATCAAATCTTTTATCTTGTTACTTCAATGATGTGTTAGGTCATGAACAAATGATGTTAAAGTGTGAGTTAGTTAATAGTTTACAACAATTATAAACTACCACTCAACACATTAAATCCTCCTAAGTAACATCAGATATTTTTTAACTGTTCTGAAGATTTATTTGTGATTTTCTAGTTAAGATGTGATGTTTTTTTTGATGTTTTGTTAATCTAGTTAAGTTATTTTCCACGAAAATAATCTTTTTATGTGGTATTTCTTGATTCCTCCTACTCCTTATTTTATAGAAAACAATTTTATCCGTATTAATAATTGCAACAATATGTGTACCTGTCTGAAAATGCAATAGATTATTTTTAACTATAAAAAATATAAATTGCTTGAGCTTTGTTCAAAAACACATAGTTAGGGGCATGTAATTACACAAACATAATCAAAATCGTAGGATAATAGGATCATAGTATCCAAATGGCAGCTAGCTCAGTATGTAATGGTTCCTAGAGATTAAAACCGCCAATCAGATTAGGAGAAATCCCTCCTGGCAGACGGAGATCTGTCAGAGGGATCTCCGTCCGAGATCGATCCCCGTGGTAACCTAATTATATCTGATGATAACTTGGAGGTGCTCTAGTATCAATAAGAGCCTCTCTACTGTACACTATGTCCTATATTTCTGGATGGCAGAAAATAGTGTTAAACATATAGAGCAGTTCCGTTAGAGCAGATATATTTGAATTTCATGAGTATATATTTAATTTACAAATACTAAAAAATACTAATCCAATGTATTCTGACAAATTATTAAAATGTAAAATGCATGTAAAATATATTTAAATTTATTTTGAGGTTATGAAAAATGTGTTCCTAGTTTCCACAAAAAGCTCGACATAGTCTAGTTGAGTATACATTTGGTATTTAATGGATTTTGTTAGGAATTAAATTAAGTATATAGTTTAATATAAAAAAGGTCTGATGAATTCATATGGTTTATCCCAAAGCCAAAAAGACACTTTAAGGGAAACTAAAATTGATATCAAAATAACGTAATTATGTGCAAAAGTATTCAAAAAGTTAAAAATTCTACATAGCTTGCACTGAGTCAAAGACTTTTCACCACGACCTCTGAAATCTCATTTCGGAGGTCGAGTCTCTGCAAGTACTTTTGAGAATACAAAAATCTTAAACCAGGGGGGAAGGCATGAAACTGTGATATATTCCCCAAACAGGGGGGTTTCTAATTAGGTATTTTAAGTTTTATCTCCTCCACAGTAGCCATTTAAAAGTTTTGATAATTATTCACACTACTTTCTTTTCCTATAACCATACGACGTCACTAACGAAATTACGTCACTGCTTCAAATTTTGGTCTCGTGATTCGCCAACACCTCCGATCAAGAGCTAAGATGTATCCATGTCAAAACGATATTGTTGTGTTTTTTTTTAATCTGCACTCTACTTAGACATTTCTGTTTGCGTCTTTACTAAAACTAAGGCAGAAATTGTGTAATAAATATTAAAAATGTAGCATGTTGAGATAACAACTTTTTATAGTGATAATGATAGTGATTGTTTTATTTAATTTGTTTCTTAAAAAAATATTTTTTAACGTATACATCATTTGAAAGTCTTAATTTAAACAAACAATATAGAGGTGGACACAAATATAACTCGTCTGCTCTTTGACGCATCAAGCAAACGAAAGGGTGACTCAATCAACTGGTAGATCGTTGCTCGTTTTACACTTTGTTTCATTTCCAGACTTTTCACAAAAACTGAATTTATTTTTAACATCCACATTTAGTTTCAGATTGTTGTTTCTAGTTGAATGATACAAATTAAGTGTCATAGAAGTTAAATGTTGTACTTTTGTTAGACCTGCTACCTTTTGCAAAGTATTAAAAGGAATGTTATAGATTTACTTTTTATTTTTGACCAACTATATTGGTAAGGACTACGTTCATAAATACAATACCCCTTAATCTCCTCTCCTGAGCTGTATTAGTGTAGGTTATAGGGTCCAGTAAGTCAAAGGTTGCTGTATCATACCATTGGCCGGCGACCCCTGTCGTTTCATGAGCGTTCACCATTAGGTATTTTTTTAGGCTAGCCTATGTGAATTACACCGCTTGGTGTGTTAGTGAAGACCAATATGCAAATCCAAAATATTTGAAAATTAAATTCTTTCAAAGATATATTAGAGAAATATTTAATATGTTTTATACGAATTAACCGGTAACTTAAGTTACAAAAGTGTAGTATTTTCCCTGAACATGTGGTTGTTCATTTGGTCGTCGCGGTAAGTTATGTCTACTGTCCTTTAAGCTAGTACAGAAGACTTAACTAAGCCATCCTTTTTAACTATTGAATTTTAAACAGTAATAAACAATTTTATTTGAACAATAATAGATATTGTTGTGGTATATAATGTAAAAAAATGGTTGTATTTACTTCCCTGTGCGAAATAGGTTAAACCATGGATATGTCTAAATTTAATGTTTTCACTTCATCTAAACAGCTGTTCTTATTCTTTTTTTTACAAAAATCAATACAATAACTCCGGTGGTTTCTATGGAAACCTGTTACATATTTTCAATCTTAAAAATCGCCAATACGCCCCCAGAGCTAAGTCGTATCCATGTCAAAAACAATAATTGTATATCAATTTACTTTTGAATTATAAAATTAACAAAATACGAAAAAAATAATTGGATTGTTACATTATAATTGTTACTATTGTTTCGATACAATGTTTGTTAAAAAGCTTAACAAAAAGGTTTCTCGGTAAAAACGTTTTCAATTTACTTTGGAACAGGACTTATTAAGACAATCAATGTAAGACGTGATTCAGATAGCAGCTGTTGCATTTTACAAAAGGTGAGATTGTACAGTATTTTTCTAGTGTATGAACACTTACGGTTTTTAATCTTATAAATGAGTTTAAAAATAATGTTTATGAAATATATTTAATTCTACAGGGAGATATTAAACATTAATGTAAATTTAACTTTTCATGCAGTAAAAATATAAATATATGTTTGTAATTTAATCTTAAAGGTATTTTTGGATCTACGTCTTATTTGAAAACATTTCTTAATTGAACTTTATGTTACTAACAAGGGTTTTGAATGAATATCACACTGAGTATAAATCACAGAGATAAATCCTGGACCAGCCTAATAATTTTTATAATTAACTATCTTAAAAGAGTAAAACTTTGCAAATTGAATTGGGACCTAATTTTTGCATATTACCAACTGTCAACCTAAGGTAAGGGATCAGCCATGTGAAGTCATTATGAAATCCTAAATAGAAGCTTAGGTTGATACGTAAAATATAAGGTATTTTCTAGTAGAGTACAATGCTTCATACCCAATGCCAAAAGAAAGATAGAGTCGAGAATGGCAGTCTTCATAAACTGGCTTGAAATTTTATTTCACCAAGTGATGAAAAGTCTTAATTGGGTTTATTAATTTTTAGCTACAAAACTAAAAACGTTATAAATTCAATTGAGAGCCAAAACTAATTTTTAACGTTGTTAAAAAGAGTTGTTAAGAGAGTTGTTTAACTACAGAGTTAACTCTATAACCTCCTGTTACCAACCTCCTATAATGAGCCACAAGGAGTCAGTAGGAAATCATAACAAGAAGTATGAGATGACATGCACATTAGATTAAAATTCTTTTTCAAACAAAGTAAAATGCCGTAGCACCACATTAAAAGGTAAACAAAATCGAAAATGGGAGCAATTCAAAGATGGCTTGAATTTGAAATGTTTATGTGCGAACAATTTGCTTGTGTACAGTCCCCAATGGTAGGTTTTATAGTTGGTAACAACGTTAAAAATAGTTTATTAGCACCCAATTGAGTTTGCAAAGTTTTCCTCTTCTAGCTTGAACGACTAGATGTATTCAAAACTTGTCATCACCAAATTTTAAATCCATGTTATCTTTGAATGGTTACCATTTTTGAATCAGTTTTCCTTTTGTCGGGATAACGGCATTGTTATCCGCTATTTTATACATATCCACCTATGCTTCTATTTAAGATTTTGTATCAACTCTTCACGTGCCATTCCCCACCTGAGGTACCTAGCGAACAATCTAAAGATATAGTCTTCTATATCCAAATTTAATTTGCAAAGTTTTACTGCAGTAGGATAATTAATAATAAAAATACTAAGCCATTCTGGGACTTATCGTATAATTACTACTTACCCTGTATAATTCTCAAGATTATATTAAATACTTAAAAAAATCGTTAGGTATTAAAAGTTCAATCCATTAAATATATAATTTTATAACTTTATACAAAGCTAAATTTACAGTGAAGAGCTTATCTGAAGGTAAGAGGTGTACGAAAGACTACAGCCGTCCGTGAAACGATTCATTAGGCCGAGTGGAATATTTATCAAGAGGTGGTTCTAGAATCCAATCCGAGAACCGGGATTTAATTAGCTGTTAATCCTTAGTTAGTTTATTAAACTTGCTGCTGCTCTTTTCTGAGAAATTTTCATTCCTTTAATATGGTCTACAGTTAAATGGTTTGTCTTCTTAGACTAAATTTTACGAGCGTTCACTAAAAATTCGGAAACGATTTCTTTTTAGTTTATCTAAGGTTGCAATTTGACGGCTTGAATAAATATGTATTAAAACTAAGTACTAGTAGTTCTACTATTTGGTTGAAGTAAGTCTGCTATAGTTTTTATTTGACATTATATGCTGCATAAATTATTTAGATTTTAACTAGTAACCTAGAACTATAACTAATAATAGAACTTTTAACTATGATCCATTTATATTGGTCCATAGTATGAATTATGGTTATGTATAAACTATTAATTTCAATAAAGTATATCTTCATAAATCTATATAAATAAAATTAGAGTTTTTCTGTCCATTTATGTAACTTATACGTTTTATAACCCCGAGAAGCTGAAACGGGTCTTATCTCGATTTTCGTCTGGCTGCCAGTGTTTCTGTAACGCTCAACATGACATTCGTATTGTTATATATATTAACGTTAATGTTTATAAGATCTACTAATGAAGTTTATTTTCATTATTGTTTACCTTTTGAAGATGGAGATTTTTTAAAGTGGCCCTAGAAGTATGAAAATAAAATAATGACATCTCAAAAATCCAGTTTTAGCAATATTAAACATATTTGTTTTGGTTTTAGAACATGTGGTCAATAAAAGTGGGTTTATAAAAATCAATAGTTATTTATTTCCATCATCTGTTAAATTAAAATCAAAATTGTTTTTTTACGTCAGCCATTGATTGTAAACCTATTTAAAACTGTGGTATTTTTACGTATAAGACATTTTAATAATGATTTGAATTTATTCTAATTCATGTAGGTGTAGAAAAATTGTTAAATAATCAAACCAATAATCAATGTTTTTCTTTGTGCTACTTGAATTAAAATTTCAGATTTTTATTTGGTAATTCAAAGATCTTTTTTCTCAACACTGAATACTAAAACCCGTACAAACTACAGGCTTACTGCTTGTTAGTTATTAAAATGGTAATATTTTTATTATTCAGAAATAAAACACCAAATATATACTGTGCTATTTTGAATGTTTTTCATCGACGTAAATCGTTTACATTACAGGTTACACAGACTGAAAGATGCAACTGCAACATGAGCATATCCCGTGTGGATGTTGTACCAGGAACGCTTGATCCAGGATCTACGGTGCAGGATCAGGATCAGTGTTGGTGTCCTATGTCACCCCCGGTGTCACGCTGGCTTCCTACGTCATGTCGAGCGTGACGTCACGCCCTGCCCGTCACGAGATTGCACACAATGTCCAGCTTACATCACTGTGATTTCATCAACTCAGGACGTCTTGGACATGATTATATATATGTTCTCTTTAGTATTTTTTTGTAGACAAATTAATTAAAAATGTATTAGGTGCAATACTATATTTTAAATACCTATAATTGTTGATTTAACTGCAAAATACTCGTCAAAATTGTATACCCGTCTTGAGCTCCGTTAGTGGGTTTGCAATATCGTGTTGTGCCATTGTATGGACGTGTTTCAATTCTGCGTAAGACTTCTTTTACTTAACAGTGGTATTTTTTTGAGTATTTTTGAAAGCAAACTCACCTGAGGTCCTAACTCACTTGAGGACGGTTTTGGATTCCAGTTCCCAATACGTCGTGAAACTTTGTTTTATTTATCATGATGGAATATTTCCGCAATGAAAATCTAAATACCATATTTTACATAGCCCGTTGGATGAAAGTGTATTATCCTAGACATGGTATTTCATAAAGTTACATTGGTACATTTTAAAATTTTATTTTGGAATGTACAAAAAGCTTGTTCAGTTTACTATTATAATTATTGTATTTAGAAACTATTTTCCTTCTACTATTAAAAAAATACTAATATATTTGGTTCAACTTTTAGGTACAGTTATTTTACACCAGGGTATAGTGTTAAAACTTTTGAATTTATGTTTAAGACTTTTGTCACATTTTGATGATCCAGCGCGTCTGTAATTTTTTATTTATATATTATAAAAAACGTGGCTCAATGTTTATTTACTTTGTACGGGTTGTAGGATTCAGTTTAAAGAAGAAAGATTATCATACCAAAATGTAAGCCTGATATCCTAAACAAATCAATACAAAGAAAATAAATCGATACCCAGCTTTTACATTTATCATTACTTTACAATTAAATAGATTAGAACAGTTATACCATTATTATAATTAGTTATACGTTATAATAACTTTTTAAAATAGTATGATTTCGAAATGGGTTTAAAATCAATGACCAATATAAACTAACTAATATTGATTTGACAGCTGTTTGTTTTTATTTCTATTAAATCTTTAAACTACAAAGACAGCTGGTTATTATCAGTAGGTTATTCATTGAAAATTGAATCAAAATGCGAGTAATATCACGTAAAAGTGGGGTTTTAAATGCTTGTTATTTACTTTTCAAGGGGCGGCGGGAGATTTCAAGCTTTCACAAACCTTCTCTGGAATCTAGAAAATACATGAAATAAGTTTCATTATCATCAGTTCTCCCGTTTTTTTGTAAAGACGGCGTAAAATACCTCCTGGAGCGTCACAGACAAACAGACAAAAATTGAGATAAGACCGGCTTCGGCTTCTCTAACGCGCGAAAAGTAAAAATAACTAAAAAATGAATAGTTCTGAACAATGTACAGACAAAACTCTAATTTTATTTATATATGTTATTTATATTATAGATATGAACAAGTTTACCGCCATTTCATTTAAACAATAAAACGCCGAACTAGGAAAACCCTAATACTACCATTAGATTACACAGTAACTAACAGTGAATAGATATCTGTTGGTGTGTGGCCAACAGTGTTAAACGATGAATCATTAACAAGAGTGGCGTCCCGCAGTGTTTTCATTCAATAAAGATAATCTCGTGTGTATTATATCGTCGTCCCTGTCACTCCCTCGTTTATCAGTATTATCTATCTCTGTCATCCTTCGCGGCAGATAAATGAGATCCTGTTACTTTACTCTCAGCGGCTCTGTGATTCGGTGTGTTTCAGAACTAAAAACATGTTTAACGTGCTATACACTTAATCGTTTTCTATAAATAGAAAGTGGTGGAATTATTTAGTGGTTTTATCGCAGTTTTCCTGTTTTTTGTAATGGAACAGAAAAATTACCCCCCAAAAATTTTCAGTGCGAGGATTACTTTTTTTAAACAGTTTTTGTAGAAGACATACGGTGAAATGAAAGAGAATGGTGGATAGATAATTTCATTTTCCGGAAATAATGGCCATTGTCTCAATCAGAAGATTGAAATGGGAAGGCTACAAAGCGAGAGTACCACAAAAAAATCTCTAACTAAAGACTGAGGTGACCAACAGAACCGGAAAACTAGGAAGATTAATTATATTTGCAGAGGCCAACAATCAATTAGATTTAAATAGGAATTAGAATTTCTAATGTATAAGTTAAATACGAATCTCTAAAATTATGATAAACAACTAAGAGGTGGTATACTACACCTTGTTTGAAAATAAATCGTAAAATGATTTTTAAAACTCTAGTTCTACTGTGTGGTGCACTATATCACACAGCGAGCTCTATTAATTTTACTAGTTACATAAGCTAGCCACAGCTAAACAGGACAGTGGGAAAGGATTTGAACCAGGTACATCTAAAACGGGAACAATGAGTAAAATAAGAAACTATATTACATCACAAAGTAATCAAACAGTTATATAATGAATTACATAATCGGTTAAGGTGCTACAATGAAAAAGTGTTGAATGATTCCCATTAAATCAGTCCTTCATCACTTTTAAGCGATAAGAGTGAAAAATCAATTTCAATCTAGATTTCATGTAATTTGTATTCTTTATAATACGTTTAATGACAATTTAATGGGATTTAATAACTTAATGAAAATAATTCGTGGTAAAAGTGATTGCTTTATTCTAAAAATATTAAACTATAAATCAGTGCGGTGTGTTAACACTTCAACTCATATTTTAATGTTACAAGTTTAAATTCAATAGTTATTACCAAACATTGGATCATCCTAGTAGATTAAATACGATCTATTTTAATCCATTATATACTGGGATTTTTAATAATTACTCACAATCATATACTATTTCATGATAGTTTACTGGTCTATGTTTACAGCTTTTAGACTATTTTTTCATTAAAAGAAAAAATATTTAGGTGTAAGTGTATTCCACTTTTGTATGTATGCAAAAACATTCAGGTGGATGATTTTTTGAAAGAAATATTCTATTAAAACTAAATCATTTTTTAACGCCATTTGTTAAATCAAGTAAATTTTTGCTACCGTTTAGATCAAAATTTACGTCCTTTCCTAGTGACAAATACTGTTATCTCTTTTGCCTGCTATAGTTAAACATATTTTTTACTATAATTTATCAGTTACTACCAGTTAGTCCGTCCTTTGTTTGGATTGTATGATCAAAGGTTAAGTAAGATACTTAACATCATCATCATCATAACATTAATTAACCTCGTATGGAAAAAACTAATATAAATAAATCCACATCTCAATTTATTATTTAATATTTATTTATTTTAAATTGTATTAAATTAGAAAATTTATATTAACAGCTAAATTATTTATGGTACGTTAAGATAATAATCAATATAATAGATTAAACTCCATGATTAATTAAAAAAATAATAGACCATTGATTTTAATTTGACAGCAGGTTATTCCTTTACTATAAATCATTATAATAGATCACATTCAGTAAAAATCGTGTAACTATAATTTATATTCTTAAGATCTCGTCATTTTATTTTAATAGGACTTTGATAATTTTAAAGTAAACACAATTCTTCTCCTTATTATATAGACTAATGGTTTAAGTTGCATGATAGTTTTCACTGAGAAGTGTTACAAAAATATATGATTTAGCGTTATATAAATATGGACGCTTGAACAGACAAACCGACAGATATTGAGATGAGATTCATTTTAGCTTTTTTGGATCTGAAACGTAAAAACACATATAATAATGTTGAGCAATCTTTAGACAAAACTCAGGGTAGGATTTCCATAAGTGTTATCTGTACTAGTATTATTCAAGTATTATCACGTACACCGTGTTCAAGTATTATTTGTTCTACAGTATTGCAGAATGACGTAACCTGAGCGAGCCAATCGTTAGCCGGATTAGCCAAGCTCTTATTTGTATCACACACGACGCTGGGCCGTGTTACGTCACCAGTTAACAACCCTTATTTGTCTTTGCCTTGATCATATTACCCATTGTAAACCTTGTTACGCTTCCACCGTGAAAGCGGAGTTTGTTTGATAAGTGCCCCATAATCTTGTTGGGCCTACAGTATAAGTTGTTTTATAAAAAAACAATACATATTATGAGTTTCTTTGCTAAAATAATATAAATTTGATTTGAATTATTCGTTTGATTATTGTTCTGAATCTATATAAAACATCATTGTTAGGCTTTTTCAGCTTCTTTGAATTATTTAAATTTGGGAATAATTTTATTACCGGTAATCATTCTTATACTTTACTTCTATTAAAATTAAATTACTTATTGCTAGTAAAATCGTTAGTATCCAATTGATTGAGTACCTTACCCGCACCCTAAAAAATATTAAATTCATTCAAAATTTTAATTAGGGATATTTGAAATTAGTTTATAATGTCCAATTATATATATCTCATTTAATTTTTTCTTTTTTCTTGGTTGTTAGATAATTAAATGATATTAACAAATCAATACAAAAATATATTATTTAAAATACGCAAAAGATATACTAACGTTTTGACATGGATATGTCTTAGCTCTAGTAGGGGGGTATAGCTATCCGCCAGAGAAAAATTTGAAACGGTAAGCATATGGTTAGTGACGTCATAGCTCTAAGGAAAGTTGTTTAGAGGATCGAAAAACATTCCATTTAAACAGATCCATTTTCGAACATATTTCCCACGTGAAGATAAATAAAATAATTTTAATTTGGTAAATGGTTGTATGATTCCGTCCTGATGAACATATTTCCATACTTTAAACTAATCCAATCTGTCAAAGTTTTAGAACTATTTATGCTTGAAGAGAGGCATGTTTCATTGTTTAGACATTAGTATTTATCTTAAAGAACTAAACATTTTAAGTAAGTTAACAGAAGTACCGAACGGCAAATTTTTAAGAATTTGTTAATTAATAAAAAAATATGTATCCAGTTTTACTTCGTATTACCTAAAACTACAAGCTAATCAGATGTTCTGAAGTTTTTAAATAGAAAATTCTTGGGGAATATTTTAAAGATCAAATGCTGCAAAGTTGTACGGTAAAACTCTGCTTGAGAGATATTTTAATTCAAAATACAGCTAGGATAAATATTTTATATCTATAAGCTAAGTTTTTAAATAAATATAGTCATATTTAATCAAATTTTAATAAATATTTAAAATAAAACACTAATTTAAAAATAGATTAATTAAATTAAATTAAAAGCACGCTCTTCTATCACTAGAACTGTTGATTCACATGTCTTTATCAAGCAATCTAAGCTATGAATTATATTTCTCTAGTCCAGAGGCATTTTTACAAACCTGAGTGGTTTGTAAAAAACACGTTCCGGGCTACAGTTCAAAACACAGACTACTGATTTAGCAACACTCAAAGTATTTTTTTTTACTTTTCACTGATTTTGAAAAATTTTAAAACTGGTTATTTGATAACTAAACTATTGGTAATATTGTAAAAACTCTGCGCTACTTTCAAACGTCTTAGAATTGGATCTAAATCCAGGGATTAGCAAGTGAACATAAAATAGACATTGTAGCCTTACCAAAGTGAGATTGGATTCTTTAATCCAATTGTGTTGGTCTAGTGTTTTACAGACCAGAATCGTAACACTTCCTTTACCCTTGGTAAAGTGTGACGTAAACTTAAACGATGTGAAGGCTGTTCTCAAGCAACGTGCAATGACTTTTATCTACAGATTAATGAAATTAAATTAAAAGCACGCTCTTCTATCACTAGAACTGTTAATTCACAGCTCTTTATCGCAACCTAAGCTATGAACAATTCATTTTTCGATTATACCATTGATTTTTATGATAAAATGCACAATTTTACCACTTATAAAAAAATTGTATCTATTTTTCAAATTAATATGTTTGTCTCTAGTTAAATAAAAGACACCAGGAGATATATTTAATTGGCAGCCTTCATATTCACACATGTACATTATAGTTTGGAAGAAATAATTCAAATATATTGATAGAGAATTTAAGTTTGTGCTTAATAATAAACACAGGGTCTCTTTATAAAATCACACCGAAGGTTCTTTCTTTTAAAGAGTAAAACGTTGTAATATTCTCATCAATTCCTCGTCACTGCAAAGAACATGAAGGAAGGGCTTTCGTTTGTGAAGCTTGTTAGTAACACGTTGAATCGTCGACACCTCTCAGTGATTTGAAACTTTATTCATAAAATACGACACCCCAATACTATTTTCCCAGATACAATTACAGTAATTTAAAATAATAAAACAAATTTATATTCGTACTTCCTTGGTTCTTTATTCTTACTGTAATGTACTAACTATTTTTAAATTTCTGTTTAAAAAATATAAAATATTTTAAATTTCTTTTCTTCTTTCCAACGTGTATTGGTTAATACTTGTAGTTCCCATAGAATAAGAAGCAGTTCAGATAAAAATATTAGTCCATCTAGGTTAGTCATATTAGGTTCATTGAAATGACGTCAATTAAACTGAATTGTAAAATAAAAGTCATCTCAATAAAGATTAGCATAGTTTGTTTTCAAGACAATATTGTTCCTTGATATCAATCTAATTGAAAACGTAATAAGTTTTTGATTGAAATCAGAGTGCATACTTTATATATTACAGTAAAATGAAAGATAGTGACTTACTCATAAATAAGGCACTTACGAGATTCATCGAAACTTACTTACTTATGATACTTACTCGAAGCACTTTACTCTATCCTTCATCGATACTTAAATTATATTCGTAAGAAAATTATGAACGGGGAACAGTTCAAGTTTCCAAATCCTGCTGGCAAATTTTATTTTTGTATTGTTAAATTAAGGCCTCTGGCTACGGAAACAAATTAAAAAGTCAAATAAGAGAGTTATGTCAGATTAAGAGATAAACCAAAAGTGTTAATTCAGTTTCTGAAAATGATTTCCTATAAATGTTGATTCTTCCGTTTCTAAATCCAATTAATAGTTGGGATACAATTCACCTAAAACGAATAATTTAAAATATTGAGTCTATTCAAAGTTTTGAATTTTTTTAGCTGATTTATTTAATGCTTTGGTTACTCGTGACTGTTTCTATTAATTTGTATAAATATTTGTATTTTAGCTAAACACACAAGCTATGATATTAAGCAATTTATTGGAGTACATTTAATTCAAAACGTTTTCACTGTATTAGTGTTCAGTTAACATAACGAAACTATGTTACAAAATCTAAATTACAGTCTCAGGCCAATTTAACAACGTAGTTTCCATATTTGAGAAGTTGTACCAGCGTCAATCCTCCAATCAGCTGCTAAGCCAGCTCAAGGTCGACAGAGATCAATAGGGGAAGGGATTCTATACGACACTAATCTCCGTGGTAACCTAATTATGCCTTTCAAGAAAGGGATTAAAATATTTCGTTTACACAATATTCCTTGGGTATCTACCGAGGGTACGAAGGGCACTGAACTAGTCGTGGTGCTTGTTTAGTTTTATGTTTCTGTAAGTTTAATGCACTTCAGGGTCCATAATCGGGTATAGAGAAGTTAAACTGTCACAATATTGGCAAAGATATGTCTTAGCTCTGGGTGGTTTAAGTAATTTGCGAGACCGAAGCAACAGTGACTTCATATGGCTATAATGTCAGCTGTTTACAGGAATTGAAAACATTCTCTTTGACATATCCATGAGCTAACCTATTTCACAACGGGAAGTAAATACAATTATTTTCAAAAGTCTTTGGCTATCCCTAGTGAACGTCTTCCCTTGCAGCTTACTTCCTCCTTGTCTCTAAGGACATAAACCAGTAGAATTTGGATACCCAGTCTGAATTCCAGTGTTGCTCGTTTTACTCTAGGATGGATTGGCATCTATTTCATGTTTGTATGGTTAATTGGCACTCAAGCATGACACCGGGTCTCGAGAGCTACACGGGATTGGAGTTGCTGACTCTCCCTTCCGGGTGACACAGACTGACCTCTTCTGGGCATTCTAAAGACTAGGACAGTGGCTTGTCCTGTAAACCAGCTACTTGGTCACGAATTTTGGATAGATGGTTGGTAGATGTAGTTTTCTCTTGTGTAAATTAACGTCCGCACTATTGAATACTAAGTCGATCCGCAAATACGATCCTCATAATTAGACCAGTTCATAATTCTGACGTATTGGTTCAAACTCCACGTTAATCTGTAGGTCCCTTAGATATTCCATTGACTGTTGGGCTATTACTTAACAGTTCTGTCTAAGGAACAAGTCAGCCTTAGTCAGTAATAAAACTACATGATCACGCCACCATCATCTTACACCCATTTCTCATTCATACTTCGATTAAAATACCTACCTCGGTAGGTTGCTTTTTCAGACGGTAAAATCTAATCTAATTAATCTTATCGACCACCATGATTCCTTTCTTTCCGGTTGCCGTACAAAAGATCGACTCCATAGTCAATTACAGTTCCTGGTCAATAAGTTTGCTGAAGTCTCCTACTTTTCCTAGTCCAACAATTGATAATGACGATAACACTAAACGAAATATGAATAAGCTTTCTTTGATGTCTGAACTTTTATTTGAGAATTTGGGATTTCATATTTATAATACTTCGAAATTAATCTTTACTTCAAGTAAATGTTTAGTCAAAGGATACAATACAATATGTATCACTTTTAATAATGATACACTTTATTCAGAAAGTGCGGTTTACATTTGTTAAAAATTTTAACGAGTAATGTAAAATCCCACCTTGTTATTTCTCGATTGACTTGTGTCAGCTAGTTGTACAAAAAGGTTATCCATAAAACACGACAGCTCTTTGATCAATCAAGGCACATCAGACGCTCTCTAATCCACTGATTGGCTCGTTATCATTTTATGCATCAACAGACCTTTACGCGATCTATTTTAAAACCCAGTCATGTGACACTGGCTAGATTTTAATAGTGAATTATTGTACACCTCAAGCCGCACAAAATAGAATGAAATACTTAATTCAACTATATGTAACACAATTAATTCAGCGGCATTGTATAATATATCTTTGATGAAAATGTATCTATAACCAATTTCAATTTGTGTGTAAAGAAGCTTTTTGTTCTAAAATTCTAAATTATCTTGTTTTACTGTCTACTCCAGAGGCATTTTTACAAACCTAGAGAGTTGTTATACAAAAATTCGTTTTGGCAAAGTCCGAAGCCAAAAAGACGTTCCGGGCTACAGTTCAAAACACTAACCAGATTTAGCAACATTCAAAGTGAAATTTTTCACTTTTAACAGCTTTTTAAAAATATTAAAACTGATTATTTTATAACTTAACTATTGGTAGTATTGTAAAACTCTGCGATCCTTTCAAACGTTTCCACATAAAGAATTACATCTAAATCCAGGGATTATCAAGTGAACATAAAATAGCCATTGTAGCCTTACCAAAGTGAGATTGGATTCTTTAATCCAATTGTGTTGGTCTAGTGTTTTACAGACCAGAATCGTAACACTTCCTTTACCCTTGGCAAAGTGTGACGTAAACTTAAATGATGTGAGAGCTGTTCTCAAGCAACGTGCAATGACTTTTATCTACAAAAATTGTTTTACTTCTTGTAACAAACATTTATAGTCTATAAAATATTTTAAAAGACATTATCCGTCAACTGTTTACGTTAAGATGGTCCAGAAAGTTTAGATATTAAACTTCAATAAAAATGTTTACTTAGGTATTGTGTCAGATTAGAAGGTATAGACAACCTGAATATAATTATAATGTTCCTAGATATATTAACGTGATCGCTATTTATTTACACGTATAATCTAAGGTTTTTACTATTTTGATAACAAACTGGAAGAGAGATATTTGCGTATATTGTTAGCATCTAGCTTTCATCAGCTTAGTGATTATTCTCTACGATACATGTTTGTGTAAACTTAAGAAAGAAAAACATAAATAATAAACATGCATTTCCCTAAAAAGTAATTAAGGAAGTTTTAATAATATACTTTCCGTATACGAGTTGGGAGAGAATTTCTGAAATGTCTGCTATAAAAGTGTTAATCACCAGAAGAGAAAAATTATTTCAATTTTTGACACGTGCGAATCTGCAGTACTTTTGACTTTTTTTATTTACTTTCCAGTTAAGAACAAAGTTAAACTTAATCAATCGCTGTGACATTGTGTTGTACCAAAAACCCTCATTCTTTTTGTCATTTGACATGACATTAAATAGCTAACGATCTATTAGGTATGAATTAAAATCGTTATTTATAGTAAAAATATATAATAAACTATTGCTAAAACCACCCCCTACAAAAATTACCATCGACATATTCCAAAACGGTTTATTATTGTTCGCTAAAAACAATGTATTTACTTCCCTTTAGGAAATAGCTTAGACCATGGATATGTCTAAAGGGGATCTTTTCAGTAACCTCTAAACAGCTGTACCCATGACCAAATGATCTCACTTCCGTTACAATTTTCGTGTTACGCAAATTACCCAAGAACTTTCGTCTTTTTAACATTGCTCCATCCTATATACTCTTAAAAAATATCTTTTTTTCTTTCAACGCTAGAAGCATTTTAATAGAGACAGCTAGTGATTACACGAAGACATTTTTTTGGAAAAGCTGCCCAAATCCAAATTCTGGGATTTGAACTCGTAATCTGTTGCACTGAAGTCCAAGACGCTAACCACTACGATAGAAAGACACCTAACTAATGTACAAACATTAAATTTGAAACATGATGCACGTTTTATGACGGGTACAGACCCTACCCCACGACATGCAGGATCGTATTGATACAGTATCTGGTGTCGTCATTGTGGCCAGTTTCCTGCGTGACGCAGACCGTGACGTTACACCCGGGCGGGACTGTCGCCGACCACGACCACCCGACTCGCCACAGGGAGTCCACCACTCGTGTAAACCTATGTTTAGGCTTTCACAACTAAATTTTCAAAATTACGGTAACGTCGGTATGTCGTTGAAACTATCATATGCAGGGCCAACAATGTAGTAATGACTTTTTGTTGTATTGACTATATCTGGTACTGTCAATTTTTGGACTATTTATGGCTAGGACGGTGAAATTTACTGTACTAAAGCTGCTTGGGGATCGCGGATTGTGGATGGTTATGAGCGATGGTAGTTAGGTGTGATATTCTCTGGTGTGGATTCACATATCCACTATTGAATACTACGTTCATCAGCATAGACTATCATCTCAATTAGACCAGGTCGTGATTTAGAGGAACCAAATATATTTACTTCCCTTCGGGATCTAGCTCAGATCATGGATATGTCTTAAGGGGATGTTTTCAGTTCCTTAATACAGTTGTCCTTATAACTACATGACGTCACTAACCCTATGACGTCACTTAGATTTTTGGTGTGATGGGATTGCCAGTACACCCCACCCCCATAAATAAGACATTCCCGTGTCAAAATGGTTCGGTTCCCACGTTAAACTGTAGGTACCTTAGATGCCATTATCTATTGGGTCATTAATTTAAAGTCCTGTCTAAGTTAAATCTTCATAATCATTGTTTTACGAAACAGTGCCAACCTCACATACAGGTTCGTCATCAGCTGCCTTGCAATAAAGCTGGAAAGAAAAGTACAGTTTCTTTGTTAAACAGTTGCCCTTAGTGAAATAAGTTTAAGTTACCTTAAAAGTCAACATAGTTAAAAATGAAATGAAAACAACTACACTAAATGTTATTTTAAAGCCATATGTGTGTATTATCCCGAAAAAATTCTAAAAGCTAGACATCGCTCGAAGGGTGTTATTAATAACGTATTAGACTAGCATTAGTCATTACTCTGCCCTGCACGTGGCTTGGGTCTATTTGTCATCGTTAGAATTGAAGATCTTCTTTGGTCAATACTGTCGTATATCATGAAGCTGTCGCTAACCCTTCGCCCTGTGACTCTGAACATGCCGTACATAATCGTACCTTCTATATAGTGGTCGGTCCTAGTGGAATTATGACTCTACTTAGATATTTGTGTTACTCACGAATATTTTATTATACTTATTATTTCTCATATTTGATTATTGGGCTAATAGTTAATGATCCTGGCAAATACATCAGCTGAGTTTTGTCCTTAAATACCAAATTACTAAAAAATCATTACATTCATCTTATTCGTCCTTCTCTTATATTCACTTTCGGTCAGTGGATCAAGAAGAAGAATAGAAATTAATCAAACTACACTGAGCGTAAACGTGAGTAGGTGGGAGTCTGAGTATTTTATAGATCCCCTTCATAACCTGAAGGTTGCCGGTAAAATCCCAAACTTGATACAGTTACCATTGACTATGGATTAATTAAAAACCGTAACAAATTAAACACTCGTTTTTGACATGTCTATCATATGGTTAGTGACGTCATAATTTGGTATTAAAAACACCTGTGTAGATGAACTTAAACCTTACTTAACTTTGAACTTATTTTAAAATATTTGAAATAGTGACGTAATTTGCTTTGTGACATCCTGTGGCTATAACAACAGCTATCGTGCAGCTGTAACGTCAGCTGTTTAGAGGAACAGAAAACAAACTCTTTGACATATCCATGGTCTAACCTATTTTCCAGGGGAGTAAATACAAACATTTTTAAGGTAACATACTTAAATGATATAATTAAAATAATTTTTTCATTATTTCAGGTGAAAGTGGTCTAAAAATAGGGCCCATTCTTAATAAATAATATAGCAATGATGATATAGTAGCTATTATGCTGTAAAGGACTACGTCTTCTAAATTGCCAAAAGAATACATCCATAATAATTTGTGTGAAAATTATTTGAATTCATACCGTAGATTTGTGTCACCAATATATGTTACAGGGATTTAATGGGAAATACTGTTTTATTGCTTTTTTAACACATATTATTAGGAAATATCATGAATTAACATAACTCATAACCAAGACCGCGTCGGTTAGAGTGTGACGCAGCGTTCGTTTGTCGGGTGTGTTCAACCTTTCACCCTCGTACGTCAATGGTCGATCGCCCTTTGTCTGGGACCGCCCGTGGAGAAGGCGAAGGGTGAAATCTCATGGAATCGATAAACTGATCCCTACAGAAATAAATTGTTCCCGGGCGAGCTGAAGAATTCAACTTTGACACCCTAATTTAATTACAGGTGCCCATTTCATCCCGAAAACACAAAGCGTTTTATCTCCTAAAGAATGCCGACAGGAAAGTAATTAAATCTTTTTTCCTTTTTCTATGCTACCCTAACAAATGGTAATCAATTGACTACCTCAGAGTCCTGATTTTGGACGAAACTACCAAACAAAAATGTCTCACTTTCAGTAGTTCTGATCTCCTATTTTACCTTATGGAGTGTTCTCATTGATCTCTTAAAATATAAAACGAATTATGAGGTAAATAATTTAAATATTTTTTATTCACCATAACCTTTTCTAACGCAAATGTTTTACGTAAATAAAAATGGATGGCAAACTTTAATTTTTTTATTTTGATTTCATAGTAATTGTATTTTATTTAAAATTGCCAAACAATATGTGTTTACTTATTATGACGTGACTATATTTAGTGTTACATTATTTATGATTATTTATTTTCAACATAGTTTTTAAATTATACTAGATTTCTCTCCAATGAATTGTATATTTTAAGGCAAAAGATAAGCCATTTGGTTTTAATAGTATAACTTATAACTACATCGTTAGTAGACATTCTTTATTGTATATTTTATGTACTAATTTCTTTATTGTTTAACCTTATCAGGAAATATAATAACGAAAAACTTTCCACGCTTCTTACTCACCTCTGAAACTTATATGTACACTTTACTGGTTAACGGATATGATAAATTAAAAGAATAGTATTAGTTATAATGTTGACAGCATAGAATAGTTTGACCTTTTTTATTTAGGTATGGTATTAACAGTTTTCCAATCAACTGATATAGAAAATGGAAAACTAAGAAACGAAATAAGCCATTACTGATGATCCTGGGAATATCGTATATACTGTATAATTTTTTTCTGCTCAAATTCATTTGTAGCTTTAACTGAAAATATGAAATAAATAATATACTCTTATTTATGTTGTTTGAACGAGTTTAAACGCCAAATAGTTTTTGAGAAACTCATTATGCTCATATTTTTTATACTTTTCCATGAAGAGTGAGTACAGTATCACTGGCTTATTTCAAGGATATGTCCTTGACACGATACGAAGATAACGTAGTATAATTAGAAGGAACATTGATAAAATATCAACCAATGCGTTACGTTGCCTATCATTAACTGAAACGGTATCACAGAATTTGATAAAGTTACAATCAAAACTAAAATTAAAAAACTTGTATACTAGGGCAGTTTTCCCTGTTATCATTAAGATTTTTACACCTACAAGTGAAGGTTGTCGACCTTTCTATGCTGACGTCCGGGATTAAACCCACTACTTGGGCCACCGTTCCTCTAGGCTAATTATATAGAAACTCTAAATGGTACTTTTGAAGTACATATAATTTTAAAAATAAACTAAAAACACAAATACATTTTTTAAATTAAAATATTACAATTTATAAAACTTATACCTGATTAATTAACTTAACAAAAATTAGAACACAGAATGTGTAGAGTGACCTGTGCTACGGTAACGTTACATTTTGATGTAAAATAAACTTAAGACGCCAACGGCAAGATCATCCCCTAAATCAAAAGTTTCCTCTGTGTTATCATTCAATAAAGGTTTCAACCTCACCCTGAGTGGATTGTTTTCCACCCGCCAGCACCGCCATTTATCTCCTTATCTCTGCTTTTCTCCCTCAAAATGAATATTACCGTTATCAGTTAACTGTGTCAATAAAGGGGAAATATTACTCTTTCACAAATCGCGGTTTTTGTAAATCTCTGCACCTTTTAATTGTAATTTTACATTTAGCTCTTCAATATTGGATAAATGCGTTTAAAGTAATTGTATTTGTAAAATTATTCTGATTCTAGAGTATAAATAATCTGTTTTAGTACTACCTCCTGAAGGATCCCTAATTAATTTACTGTTTCAATCTGTAGTACATATTCATATTAAAATGGAAACGTTAAATAGTCAATAAGTCAGTACATTCATAAGCTAGTTAACCAACAATTTAACTGATTGCTGTAACGTGCTGGCCCAACAATAACTTTAAGGTTGCTGGATCGAAACCAGTTAACGGACACTCCTATCAGATCATGAATGGTCGCCTCTAGCTATCCTATATGACTTACACCACTACTCTCTTTCTTTAAAACACCGCTCAGGCTTCTAGGCCAATTGTAGTAGACCTAGTTGAGGTTTAAAATAAAAAAATATTATTTTAAGAAGGAAATTAATATATTTTACTTCACTGTAAGAGAAAGTGAGTACAAAATTAATGAACGTAATTTTCAGGTTCGGTTCACATACAAAAGGAACGATTTGTAAAATTTTGTGTCGTGAAAGACAAAGTAGTACACAAAACAATAAAATGAGCGAAGTCGCACAATGCCTCTGGCTGATTAATTGTCCATTTAACTGTGTCCGGCTAATGGAATTGTCACGGACGCTGACTGACGTCACAATCAATTTGTTGTTTCCATCGGACACTCGATAGGCTCTGATTTAATTATCCACTAATAAACCAAAGCGGACGGATCATCAGTGCTGCTAACTACGCCATAGTTAATCAATGTTAAACATTCACGTTCAAATTAAGACTAATTAGCGGCACTTCTTAGAACTTATTTAAAGTCGACTTTGTTTGTTGAATAATTAAAGGTTTCACGTATGTTTGGTTTAAGCTGTTAAATTGAACTTAGATATATTAAATTGTAAAAAGAGATTTAGGAGTGGCTCTGAGGCTGTCTGAAACTATCCAAATTTGGGGCGTCAACTGTATACTATGTCCTACTTTTATAAATGAGGCAGACATAGCTTTGGATAGAGTACTGGCCTACCATTTAGTTCAAGTTTAATTCCCGGCTATGATACATAACAAAATATAAATCAGACATTCAAATTAGATTATAAATTTTAGGGTTAAAATATATGTCACTAACCAATAAATATTGACAGACATAACTCAGTGAGTAGAATACTGGCCTAACCATGAAAAATACCTGGGTTCGATTCCCGGTCACCAAGAAATTTCTTTTCCAAGACTTCAACCGTGCTTTGAAAGGCACGTTAAACCGTTGTGTCCGTCTAAATAAGTCGATATGTACGTTAAGTCGATAGTACCCACCAAAGGCAATAGTGAAGCTTGAGTATTGTTACACTAGAAAATTCTTGGCCAGAAGATTACGTGATTATATACATTTTCGTGGTTTTAATATATGATTGTAAATACATCGGAAATTATATATTCATGAATTCAATAGGATTAGGTTTAAGGTAGGGAGTGGTCTACGCTGTGTAAAAATCCACTTTGGATTTACGTTATATGAACCAAAATTACTTAAGGATTATGTTTTGATCTTGGAATATGCTACACGAAATAACTTATATTACTAAGTACTATACGCATACTTCATTACTATATAACGTACTACTACTGAATGTACTGTATGTACGTACTACAACAATTATATTATATAATATAGGTGAAACGAGGGTTGCAGAGATTTAAAAGGATCTTGTTTTAGAACGCAACCGTTATTTTGACAATGTGCAGTAAACGGGATTTGATTGAGGTACTTTTAGTGATATGTTCCGTTCCAGTGAAAAGTTATAGTTACCCTACACCTACAAGATAAAGTGGTTGTATTTTTACTTGGCTGTAGGATATAGGTTAAATAATGAATATGTCTAAAGGGAATGTTTTAGTTCATCTAAACAGCTGTACTTACAACCAAACTATGACGTCACTAACCAAATGAAGTAACTGTTTCAAAATTTGGTCTTGAAAATTGCCAACGCACCTCTCGCAGAACAAAGACATATCCATGTCAAAATTAACCATTTTTCATGAGTTATAACCAATTAGTTTGTAATATACTATATTTTAAATAATTTGGTGTCGTTTTTAATTGCAGTATGAACTAGTCTGCTCACGTGAGTTATTTTAAAAATAAAGTCAGGAAATTCATATTTGTATTTAGACAACTTAATGAGATTTTAAATGTTTTGGAGTTAAAACTCTGTTACTGGGCTTACTGTCAATATTTGTTTATAGGAGGGATCATAGCTTGGAGTGGAGGATACTAGTCAGTTTAGGAACCATAGGAAGATATCATACCGATAATTTATTCGATGAACATAGGCCAAAACATTGTCATGTTATACCTAAATATATAATCATTCTGATGATTTATTTTCAAATTTTCAACACCAATATTTTACTCATAGCACACAAACGTCAAGAATTAGGGTGGAAAAATTGGTCATAACCTATTCAGTTACAAATTTGCATTACATTTCACAAATTTACCTCCGCATTTACAAAATATAATTATAATTAGTTGCATACAGAAATAAAGTTCTCAATTGGCTCATGCGAACTAGGATTGCTAGCGAGGCAGTCGTCACGTCCGGTTATAGATAACCCATTCACTGGACGCTCACTTGGACCTGACAGTCATGCTCACTCACGCATACTCAACTGTTCTTCACTCGGTCTAGACTCTGTTGGCTATGCTGTTCCGTTGATGTGCATGTTCCCACAAATTTTTACAAGTATTTCAATATTTATAGTTTTCAAGCTCATTAAATTTCTTTCTTTCTAAATTCAAACAATACTTATCACGTTCAATTTTAGTTTATAATAAATTAATTGACTTATTTCAAAATTATTTGGCTTGTACATGACAGCGAAATTTTCGATAAATTTTCTTCTAACGTGAAACATAAATTTCAGGTGATACAATTTCCTGGGAGGTACGAGTAATAACGAACGTAACGACCTTCATTCTGTCAACAGAAGGAGTGTTGCAGAGTATTGCGCCTCATTAGTATCGAGATGTAACGGCAGCAAACAAACATTTCGATCAATATGTCCGCTCCAGCCCCGCTCATTATAATGTTAGACTAATTGCATATAATGGAACATTGTCACGTTGTTCAGGGACATCTGCTAGCAAGTACCAGACCATGTACATGGGTATGTATTCTTTTTTTTTCTTTTTTCCACTCGTTATACATTATATATTGATCAAATTTTAGAATTTGCGTTTTGAGGCTCCTAAGTGAGAGGAAGAGATTTCGAGTGACTGAAGTCAATACCACACAATTATTGTCTGATTTTTATAAAATTAGATGCACTGGGGTACTTTAAATCTATGCCAAGACAGTTTTTATAATGTTTTTTATTTATGATTTTTATGGTTAGTGATCCCTAAATACCCTTAAAATGTAAAAATACACATTTATCATAATTTAAAAACTCTAAATAAATTAGGAAAATTGAGCTAATTACATTTCATCTGTTAATAGTTATTGTGTATTGAAAATATTTTTAATTGTAAGTGTATATGACATTGACTGAAGTTTGTATTATCAGTTTAATATGTAAGAATATATTTATCTGATTCCTTATTTGTTTTGCACACACATCTTTTAATGTACAGTATGTAATATGCACTTACTTGAATCAATAATTGATTGTTACAATTATGTTTATTATTTGTGTAACCTATTTAATGAAGGTTGAGAAGGATTTTACTCTGTCATGATGAACGAGTACAGCGGTTTTCCTGGTTGGTTGTTGAAAGTTGGTGAAATTGAGCTACATAAAAATAAATTCACATGGTATTTATGCAATTTATAACAATACCTAATTCCCACAGTGTGACACAATCACTAGCGGCAACGTTTGTCTGTTGCAACTAGCGACATCTGCTGGCCATACGTCCAAACATTAAACAATCACGAGCGACCGAGTTCAGTTCACACTACCTTTTTACTCATAACCAAGTACGTATAGGTTTTATATTTATAGTTTTACGAAACATTTTTTACTAAAACTATGTTTCTTTCTAACTACTGATGAAGTGTGGCTACAAACTATTCCAACCAGGTCACGATGGAATAGTTTCTGGTGTTGGCATTGGAATGAGGGGGAGGTTGGCTGCTTAAATATTCTATGCCAGTTTTGTGGTGGCTACATACCTAACAGTCAACGCTACATAAAACATTAGGCCCTCACAAACATGTATTGAGAGTAAATGTATAATCGAACTTGTCTTACTTGTAGTCACATTCCTTGATTCCTTTCCTGCATTTTTATCTATCTACTACATTACGTTCTTTAATAATTTGTTATTTATTATATATTTAAATTTGTGTGACATATCTATTGTATGAATACAGATGTTTTCGCCATACTGCTTCAAAAACAGTTTCTCTAGATATATTTGTTGAAGAGCAAAAGTTGTTCTTTTTCTACCTAGGACTAAACCTATTCTTACTATGAATTTTTTAGTCCTAAGCTGTAAAAAGTCATTGTTGTTGATGCTTTTGATTCGAGGTCAGCATAATTAACACTGACATAACCTAAATAACCAATCAGGAGACAAGAAAGAACCACTACAACTTAAGTAACATAACAGCTGATGTGTAAAGCGACAAAAATGGTCGACAACTACTGATACTAAATCAGGTAATAATTGATGATATGTGAATTTATTACATTTTATCTGCAGTATATGTAAAAAAATAGTTCATCACATCATCACACGGCCCAAAATTGGCTTTTTGATATATACTCACATATTTAACAGCACTGGCTGTTAAATTTGTGTTCGTATCAAAAACGCCCGATTTTGGACCTAGTGATGAAACTGTCAAAAAAACTAACAAAAGTACATAAAAGATATATTTACTGTTCTAAGAAAAGTTTACCAGTAATAATGTAATTTTCTAGGCCTATATATTTGATTTATTTGTTAATATAAATTTATACGATTTATTTATTCATTTGTCATTATATTTATTGTTTATTTTTCAAGTTAAACTGTTGTTAGTTTAACAAAATAGATTTTACTATAAATATGGAATCCAGTATGTTATTAGTTTTTTTTAGAGTTAAAACAATGTAAAATGAAAACATTGCAACAAAGCGTAGCTCGAGTAAGTTAATCTGATATGCAACAAAAAACTAAGGACATGAAAAAGAGTAGTGTTTTTCTGGCTCTTGACCAAACAAAGGCAGAAGTTTGGTTTGTGTTGTTTATGGATTGCAAATCGCGTGAATTGCGTAAAAGGGTGGATTTTATTGCTCCATTTAGTTTGAAACTCGTCTCTCATTTCTACTTTATATTTCGTGACATATCTTTTTAATTATAATGTGGCATATTGTATCACATAAATATATACAAAAATAATCAATATGTATGACGTTATGAAAAAAACGTTACATGAAATACGAGGCATTGTGAAAAATAATCCTTATAAATTCATATATACAATATTATTTATTAGATAACTTTAGAATATCTGGGTGCTTCAGTAGTAATGTAGCTTCAGTCTCTTATGTAGAACACGCTTCATAAGATTTAGGTCTCCACTTCAATTTTCGCAAAGTCTTCATGAAAATGCTGTTACGATTCGTTAGTGGACCCGCCTGCCTTTGTTCATTGGGGGTTTTTTAATCTTATATTGTTTATGAGACACACATATACATAAATAAAATAGAAACAATAATCACCTTAGACACTTGTGTCGGAATAATTCACACAGTCTACATATTTATTGAAGAGGCTCATGACTGGTATTGCATTAAATAGTTATACTTTAGCAAACTTTATATTAGGTCATAATTTTAGCAAATAAATCAGCATTTATTTGCCCCAAAGGGAAATAATATATTTGATTTCCAATTTATATTACTGTACATCATTATATACATTTAAGACAATCCCTTATCTTAGATTAGATTATATTAGATTATTGAACTGGCGGCTCTAACACAAGGTAGGTATTTTAAGCCATGAAGATCTTTATATTTTAAGTATGAATGGGAAATAAGTGTAAGATGATTGTGGCATGATCTTGTAGTCTTGTTACTGACTAAGGCTGATATGTTCGTTAGACAGGACTGTTAGTTAATAGCCCAACAGCCGATGACAACTAATGGACCTACAGTTTAACGTGGATTCCGAACCACTGCCTCTGAATTACGAACTGGTCTCATTGTGATGATTTTCTTTGCGGATTTACATAGTATTCAATAATGCGGACATTAATCCACACAAGAGATGACTACATCCACCGACCATCGCTCACAACTATCCACAATTCGTGACCTCCAAGTAGCTGGATTACAGGACGACGCCACCGTCCCAGTCATTAGATTATAGATATGCCTTAAGTTGCCCTATGCCTTTTTAGTTCCTTTAAACGGCGTTCCTTATAACTTCATAACGGCAATTCTGTTACAATTTTTGCGTAACGCAAATTACCAGCACCCCCTCCCACAGAGCTTCATTTATATGAGACATACTCGTATGGATGTCAAAAATCGCTAGGGTCCCAGAGTGTTTTGGCCAGAGTGATGCCTAAGATGAGTAAGTTTGTGTGTTAAGCATGATTTAATTGTCGTTTGTGCATCTGTAATAAACATAAGTTAGTGTACCTTAACGGTAACTCAGTGGTGACATGTTGTTCCAGTTAGGAAAAGATTGTTGGATCGAAACCTGTGGCTGGTGACTCCGGTCAGATTATTGTCAGAGGTCACCTCTGGATAGCATATGTGACTAACCGCTAGAGTACCTAGCAAACTTTAATCAACCGCACCGGCATTAAAAAATATATATACATTAAAAACATAAAAAAATTTTGTGCATATTAACATTTTTGTTTTAGAGATGAGCGTTACACCAACGATGTGTACGGACCCAATTAGGGCTACTGAGCCGGCCACACAAAGAAGCAACTGAACCGCTATCTCAATGGGTGTAGTTGCTTTAAACGGTTACTGTATGGTTATGGGACCCCTGCAATGACGTACATAACGACGTTATGGCCTCTGCTTAATCTTTCATAGACCACTTACTCTTCTAACATAACACGTTTGAATATAACTGTTAGTAAACAGCTGAATAAACATTTCGCTATTTACTTTCACTACTCAAGGCTTTTAGTGTGTTGAACATATTGGCGAAATTGAACGAATTTTGCGGTTGAACAACTGAACGATTTCTTAATGTGTCGGAGTATTAGAGAAAGTTTTAAGACGTATAGAAGTGAATTGATAGTGTATAGACAAATATCCAACAGGTGGCTGATCGATTAACTCAATAACACCTACTGTGATTTAGTTAATAATGTTATTTTTGAAAGCTAGACGAAAACACAACACATCACAATCTTTCGACATTATACCGCAAACTTATACGAACGTTTAGAGAATGTGTTTCGGATTATTTATAATTTTTATGATATTTCTTTTCCTATCGTGACATACAAATTAGAGAATCATGACTACTGAAGGTATTTGTAAGTTTGAGTTGGCTCTTTAGACATCCGAGGCAATGAATACACCCAATGTGTTTGTTTGACAAAAATAAATTACATAGTTACTGGAACAAAAACAGTATCCAATCGGATCCTATTAAGATAAACTTTATGTGTTATTGATTCTAATCATGGAAATAAACAATTATTTTTCGCATACTTATCTGTTATTTTCAGAGTCAAAGTGTCCTAAATTCGTACAGCGAAGTTTTGAATGAAACAATTAATTTGAAAACTCGAAATAGAAAATTAAGAGCCGATCAGTTTCATTTCAATGTATTGACAATCAATCAACACGTCAACAGATTTGTCACGTGACTCAATTATTTCTCTTTATTAGTAAAAAGAAATATACTACATTATTTATCCTTTACGTTTGGATTTCAGTGACAATATAGTTGGTAACATAGGAACAACGAGATTTTCCCCTCGGAATTTCACGGCCTCGACTCTTCAGACTTGAATTAAACTTTAGCCCGGGTCAAATCATCTTATTTTTCATTGTATTAATTAAAGAAGTTTATGTTTGTAATTTGTTTTTCTTCTCGAATTATTATTTTTTTACTTTACTTTCAATATGTGTTTCCTTCCTTTTATTTTTCTGTATTCATAAATATTTTATTAAACCACGTATTATTGCCCTACCTTTTTTATCCTTATCGAAAAATACTAAATAAGTTCTATAATATTTATGCTCACCTTTATTGTTATTATTATTCATAAGTTAGATGGAAATTACTTTTCCTAATGTCAGAACACAGGCTACTCTCTTCGTTTTTGCGATGGGTAGGCTACCTAATAAGGCCAACAACCAAACGATATAGGTAAACGACATGCTTTTAGTGGAGGTAACAGGCAGGTATTTGATATGCCAATTTGATAACTGCATTTTTCCATTTCACTTAAATGTAGAAAGCACGTCATGTTCTGAGCGCAGACGAAGCGACACGACGGACGTCAGACTAGAGTGCCAGAGCTGATGGTCGAACACGAAGCCCCGGCTCGGCTCTGACCCCAAGCTTCTTCAGCACTGCTATAGTTCCGTTCAAACCATCTGCTGTTACAGTCACCATACGAAATAATAATGCATATTGTATGGAAAACGATAATTTCAGAGGTTTAGGAGAATCCTGTATTTGACCTATTAATTATTTTTTTTATAATTTTAACTGAAATGTTGACCTGCCCAGGTAGGTATTTTAAGCTAGGTATGAATGAGAAATGAGTGTATGATGATTGTAGTGTTGTAGTCTTTTTACTGACTAAGACTGACATGTTCCTTAGACTGGACTGTTAGTTAATAGCCAAACTGCCAATGACATTTACCTGCAGTTAAGTGTGGGATCCAAACTACTTTGCCTCTGAATTACGAAATGGTCTAATTATGAGGATGCTCTTTGCGGATTAACGTAGTATTCAACAGTGCGGGCGTAAGCCACACAAGAGAACACTACACCCACCGACCATCGCTCACAACTATCCACAATTAGTGACCTCCAAGTAGCTGGATTACAGGATGAAGCCACCGTCCCAATCTTCTTTGATACGCAGTGACGAAGATTTGGTAAAACAGACAGATTTAGAAAATTTTCCTCATTTTGTTATGTCACATTTCAAAGAAAAGTTTGAGTTGAATTAACAATCAAAATAAATAGCCAATTTTTTATTCATTAAAATCGATAATTTTAAAATGTTTCTTTTACTCTATAATATCATAAAGTAATGGTACGAAGTTTAGTACCACTGGAGTGAGAAACTTTTCAATGGCTGTTTCCTGGGCATAGCTAATACAATTAATGCATTCCGAAACAGGATTTTTAAACCTTGTTTTGCGCTGTCAAAGATTGTTGGGCAAGCTTTTTTATAGTCAATACAGTTCATTGAACAGTTTCTAATTACAAATATATGATAATAAATAATTTACCTTAAGTTAAATGCTAAAGTTTTGAAAACTTTACTTATTGTAATATTATAATATCAATGTTAAAATTTATTTATTATTTATTTTGGCACTTAAATGTTAAACAACAATAAAGTCATACGACTGAATACGGGTTGGTTCACAATACGTAGCATATTTCAGATTCAGTTTTTTTTTTAATTTCAAATTTGTTGACATAATTTCTGTTCTTGTCTAAATAACATAATTAATTAATTGACAGATTCAACTACCAAGAGTGATATAAACTCTGTACATAAATAAATATCAATAATAATAAGAAGGATTAAGATAAATAAATAATTTCAGTTTTCAAAACAAATCAAAGTTTATTTTATTCTGGTTAAATTTTTATTTGTTAAATAGGCTACACATTTCCATCCATTCTGTAAAGAATTACAGATAAAAATACAGATATAGTTTGGCTAATTAATAAATAAATTATGAAGCATTTCTTAATTTTAGAAGGACATTACTACTTTTAATAATGAATGTAAATTTTTAGTTTTGAAATTTTATTGGTTTAGAATGTATTATTTGCTGAATTGTGTATACGAGTAGGTCTAACTAGAGAAAAATGTTTACTATTTTGCTACTATTTGTTACTATTTTTGAAAGATTATTCTGATGAATGAATGTTGCTTACCTATTTCCTCGTTCGTAATTTTCCCCAAGGAGCCGATGATGCTGATTGTCATGAGTAAGATTGGTCGGTACAGCTCCATTGCACAGACACCACACTACGGCTTCACGTAAAGTACAAAATCCATTAACAGTCTGGTTTAAGTTTTTAATAAATATCTACATTCACTTAACTACATTGTCAATATTTTTAAAATACGATTGGTATAATAATGTATTTTTAGTTTAGTATTGACATGTGGTCCATAACTTTTAACACTGTTAAAGTTTCAATCGATTAGTGATACAAAACACGCGTTGCTAGCACTGCGGGACCGGAGCGTTGGGGCCTACGCGCGTCGCTTGCTGGACGTCGGCACGACTGGCGCGTGTTGTTCGTGTGCGACTTCGGCTCCAACCCGAGCACCCACGGAAACACCCGAGCGGCGGACAACAAGGATACCTTGATCCTGGCAAGAATCAATGCCGCATTTACCCCGGGGAGTTTAAATAAAGTGTCGGAATGTGCTAAAAACGCAGCTCGACCCGAAAGTTTCGGCGGCAAACATATAATTCAGTTTAGCACCGCTGTGGGTTTTCGAGATTGCCCTTCCCCGGCGTCTCGTGATGGTCCATTTGTTTCGCTTTTATTCCCGCCTTTAGAGCTCCTCTCGAGCTAATTTTATACGCGGTTCATACATTCTCTTAACAAAGTTTAAACGACCTCTTTGCAGTCTCGATGTCTTCATTCGCAACTCAATCGTTTCAGCTTTACACAGTGTTGTAATAACTAAGTTTAATTTATAAATAAATATTAATCATCTTATGTCTTTGCTTAATTTGTATGTAATGTACATTTACAATAATATATGTAACGTATGTATATTTACAGCCACATGACTGGGACGGTGGCGTGTCCTATAATCCAGCTACTTGCATGTCACAAATTGTGGATAGTTATGCTATCCACTATCCATTCATGATGGTCGGTGTATGGGATATTCTCTGATTTGGATTAACGGCCGCACTATTGAATACTAAGTCCATCCGTAGAAAGCACCCTCATAATTAGACCAGTTTGTAATTCCAGGACAAACATACCAGGTTTCTGTATGTTTCTGTGTGGGTTTGTTGTGGAAAGTAAACGCGAAAAATACTGACCCGATCGATTTGGAATTAATTGTAAACAAAAGTAGATCTCAAACTCATGCAACTCATAGGTGTATTAATTCATGCATTCATTTCTTTAAAATAGCCTCGGTCTACGCCCGTGAACGTCCTAGGTTTCAATGTTTACATTTTAAAAATACTTGTATATCAACAGCTGTGGACACTAAAATTTGACCGTTCGGAAAGGAAAAGACACAGTTGCTGTAAATGTCCTATGGTTCCAATGTGTATAATTTCTAATTTCACTATCTGTTTACACTACCTTTTACTGCCCAAGAAGAAGTAGAAGAGGTGTCTCTATAACTGTCTCTATTACGTTATTCTGTACTCTTTTCCAATATTACTTAACATTCAGTACTTTTCCATGTCGTAGACAAGTTTTTAATACTGTGTTTTGTATAAAATACTATCAGTAAATACCTATTTTAATGTGAATAGTATTTTACCTCAAATAAAACATTTTTTTCTTGATCAAATTTTCATGGTTTAGAATACTTTTCATGTCGAAGAAAATGTATCCTCTCTCAAACCTTTTTTATCCGTGTGAAGGACGAATACTTTCGCTATAATAAAGTATAGATCTAGTGAAATCAGTGTGTCCAATTTAATATTAAGGACAAATTTCTTTTGTTGAGAAAATAATAGTGAACCTATTATTTCGTAATTAATATGTTTTTCAACATGAAAAAGCGTCAAAACTGGCCGGTTCAAATAGTTGGTGTAACGGTCATGTATTACGCTGGGGGGGGCTACACACGACACATTTCCCATATTTATTTCTCACAGCAGCACACACTTTGTCTGCAATCCATCTGTTGGATTTATTTCCTGCTACCAACACTCCATTGTTGAGTATGCGTTATGATTTCAACTTCTGAATATGCAAGTATTAAATAATTTAAATTTCAAAATTTCAATTATAATTTAATATTAATTTTGTAAATGATTTATCTATTCAAATTCAATATCCTACTGTAATTACTGTAAATTATAGTAGTTTGATTTAGTTTTACGACAATACGTTTATGATAGTCAGCAAGATTTAGTATATATACTTCTGTAGTATCTATGTGTTTAAGAAATGCAGAAGGCCTCTTTTGGATAACAGTATGAGGGTTTGACTGTTCAAATCAAAGAAAAATAATATCAAATATTTGAATAATTAAATTTTTAAGTCAATTTTTGATGAAATTTTCTCATATTCATAGAAAATGCAGTAGTAATGCAATGTATTATCATTACACTAAATGTGAGATAATAGTGGTTTAATTTTGTTTTACGACAATACAATTATGATAGACAGTAAAATTGAGTTCAAATACCTCTACAATATCTAACTTCGATCAAAAATACAGTAGTTCTCCGTTAGATAACACTTCAGGGGTTTGACCATTTCATATACAAAATTTTAAAATAATACTATCATTGTATTATTAACTATATTTTTTACTTTATCATGTATTTTACGGACTTGAAGTTTTACTTAAGAAAGATTTAAACTATTTGAAAATGGCGACAATCCCAAATAGTTTCCAGTAAACTCCACTCTTTTATATTAGGTTTAATGAGGTTTTAAATCAAATGTGAAAGAATAAAAATCACTGAATGTAAAACATCGACAGCATCAAGAATCACCCGTCCAAAAACGAAACAACACAAATTTGCTTTGTGAAAAGATATTTTTCAGTACAGTGACTAATTTTCACGTCTCACTTAAATCATTTTTCTTTATGTATGTGTTTTGTGTTCATTTTAATTAACGTGTTTAAAATTTTAATTAAAAAATTATAAGTTTCATAAATTTAATGGTCGTTGGACATTTTTTTATTTTCCTACATAGTTACGACATTTTGCGTAACAAATTATGTATTTATTAATTATTTTTACATTTTGGAGACACCACCCCATCTTAATAAGGTTTTAAGATATAAATATGAGTTGGAAGATATAGTGGTGGTTATAATAGATTCGATCACCAATGGCTTGTTATTATCATCATTCTCTATTGCTTTTTCCCAAAGGGGTATAACCGAAACCATTAAGAGTAAGCATTAATTAGGTTGATATTTTTTTCCTTCTAGATCAGTATGCCGATAGTGTAGCCAAACCAGAATTTAAAGAGGTGCGAGTTTAGCTGTCTAAAAGTATAGTAAAATACGTAATATAATTTTACATGTAAATTTATTATATATGAAATAAAAAGCGTTTTTGATGTTCCATAATATATGAAGACACAAAATATGGGATTAACACCTCAAACACTATAAGAAAATGTTCGTTCTCATAGGTTTATATTTTCATTAACTGATGTACAGTTTTATTGAGATATTTATACCTATGGAAAAAACTTAACAATTTAAGTTTTGCTCTAACTAAAGTTGAGGACCACCTCATATCATGCGCCAAAAACTATAAGGGACAATTCGGAGAAACAAGTAGGCCCTAAGTGTTAGTGAAATTTCATAATATTGGACACTCTTGTCTTCAGGCATACAGGCAGAAATTGAAATAATTTCCACTTTATCTTTTCTGGATGTAAAACGTAAAAATAATAAGAACTATCATACTCTTAATTCCAAGAAATGTAAATAAAACCCTCTAATCTTATTTATATATTAATTGTACAATATTATTTATTGATATTTATTTTTATTTTAACACACAGTTAATAATTCACCCAATGACAGGCCTCTAGTTGGGGATTGCATTAGGAGTCTGCACTATCTGCGCATTTTTCGCTCAATTACCATGAGAAAAAAATATTAAAGTCAAATAAACGTCATAACGTTATTCTCAAATGAAAAACTTTCTGTTGGTGTCATTTTGAAGGACATTGCAAAATCTGGCGAAATTCAAGATCAGAATTTTTATTTTCTCATTTACTCAGTAGATAGGCTACATTATAAACATTAATATAAAAAATACTCTAAAATTGTTTTGTCATTTTATTCAGATACATTGCTGATCTTTAGGGTTAAAATAATTTAATCCTTCGTATTTTTATTTTAAAACTAGCTGACCCGGCGAACTTTGTAACGCCTGACAGTAAATACTTGGTAACTTTAAGATTGGCCATGTTCAGAAGTCGAATAGCATTACGGCTTCATTGTGAAAGGTGATATATTCTGGGTCGCGGCATGGTGAATAACAATGAATACGGAAACGATAAGCCGTATTAATAACATTCCCATAAAAGAAAAATATATCTCAGCGGATTAATTCACAATTTTCAAGTCCAATCCAAACTCTAACCAAACCTAAATGTAATACGGCTTTCATATGAAAGATATACAACAGCTGATTATCATAATAACGTAATATATATAAACATTGTTTTTATTTTTTATTTGGTCAACATATAAACACGTGACCTTTAATCAGACAAAATAAAAATATAAATACATAATCCCCCAAAACCGTAAACTATTAACGTGGCTCATTTTGTACAGCACATATAGATAACATTGGATAGTAAAGCGTATTGCTAATGGAAAGTAAACCAATCAGCTGTAGCTAAGAAATCAAATGTTTTCATTGTAGACAATTTGTAAACAAACCTACTCTCCATAAGGTTAACATTAGAAATTTAAAACGCCACAAAATGGAAACTTCTTGGGTTTTCGAAAATATTTTTTACTAAAACCTTCCCGGACACATATAGAGCAACTTCTTAAAATTTCATGGCAATCGGATGAGTAGTTTGGCAACGCATAAAGGACATACATACATACATTCAATTTTATATATAGAGATTCTTATTTAAAGCGAGGAATGGTTCAGAGTTTTAGTAATACGCATAATTGAGAAATCCAAGATGGCGGAAGTACTGTACTGACATAAGAGTCTTTATGTCGAGCAACGATTGCAGCCTTTTCAGGAGTGATTAGAATTCAGCGAACGTGACTGTGATGGACCGGACAAGTATATCTGATCACACATTAAAGAACAAAGCCGCGAGAGCCTGAGCCACTGAGCTCGATTATCATGGTCTTTGTTGCGTTCGCTGCCGACCACGTTAATTATAACAAGTGGCTCTTGTTTGACTTTAATTGAATTTAAAACATCTTGAACCCGTCTTCCCCACACAAAAGCAAACTAATTACCAACTAATTGTGATGTATAACTCAACGGAACTCTCTGCTGCCGGGTCACGTTTACGCTGGGCACGAATATTACTGTTTACTGTTACTCCAGCTGTTATTTATGTTTATTGAATTACGTTTTAAAATTTAAGAGTGGCATCTGAGACAACCTGGTTCATTTATAATGCAAATAACATATTTTCTTGATTTTCTAAAGAGTCATGTTCGACCATCTTGTAGCAAAGCTATAAAACGGGGATGGAATTTGATGCAAGTTGATTAATTTCCTAATAAAAGGGTAACCTTTGCCCTAGTATTAAAATAATCTAAATCATCATAACCTGAATAGTTATCTGAATATATAAATCAAAGTTGTGCTAGTTACAACACTTATAACTCAAGAACAGCTGGGCCGATTTTAATGATTTTGATTTCTATATGTCTTATTGTTTCAGTATTGCTATTATTTTTTGTTATTTGATTTTAAGCACTTGAAAGTTGTTCATCATTCTTGATTCACTTTTCATGTGTTTATATACATTAAAACCCCACACAAAGTTTGGAATCACCAGTGATGGGGTGGGGGCTACACGCCCCCACTAGCAATTGTTCTAACTTGTTTTCTCTTGTTATTAATTTAAGAAATCGGATCATTATTTTAGAAATAATTAATCTACAAAGGATATTTAAATAAACAACAAAGCACATATGGTTCTATTACATGCTTTATTTTTATAGTTAACTTGAAGGAGAAAATATGTGTTAGTACACTGATAGGCCCTACTGTTTATTGTATTTCATTGTGCGTGTTTAGGTTAAATAATTGAATATTCTTTTTTTAACTTTCACTATTGGCATTGTTATAACTTTATAGGCCTAAATATATTAACCCTTCACGCGGTTTCACGTACACCGTACGCGAACCACAGCTTATTAGGTTTTCAATTTTTTAATAGTTATGTTTTAAACCTGAACGAGTATTGTCAATTTTAAGATTTTTAAAAAGTTTCTTATTTGTTCATGTCAACAATATTAAAGACATAAAAGGAAAATGTTGTAATTCAAGTATCGTGCTAGTAATTTAGCCTAATAACTGAAATCTAATTTAATCTAATCGTGCTTGTAACATTCAACCATGCATACTTAATCCGCTGTACAACGAACACATGCAAAGTTGCTCATATATCAATATCAACTTTTGATTTCACACATTTTTTTCCAGATTCTGTTCAGCCATTTATACTTAATTAGTAATACAACTCGAGATATATATAAGGTTTCCTGTCCATGTAGACCTTTCCTTATAATTTTACTAAATATTTTTACTTATTTATTTTGCTTTGTTCGTGTTTGGTATACATTTTATAGCATACTTTTATTTTATTTTCAAGCAAGTAAAAAATGATCAATACATATATTTCATAACTTCATTCATTGAACTAATTCGTTTTAAATATGATAGAGCAATGTAGTTAATTATATACAAAATCTGTGACGAAAATTACAATTCCATGAATTTTTAACAATGGTAAAACAAATGTGGACCTAAAGATTGTGTTATTTTTCAATCATCCCCTCAAAGAATTTTACTGTTCGTAAGTCATCTATGAGATCTCTGATAAATTGCATAACATAAAAAATTGCGCCTTTACAGAAATTATTTCGTTGTTTGGACAACGCTGTTGATAAAAGTGCACTTGTGCAAACTAACAACTAATATAACTAAACGATATAATAAATAAGTGTATTGTAATTAGGTTTACAGTCTATGTTTTAACATATAAGAAAATGAATGCACCACTCAATCAAATACTACTGAAATATGAAAAAATTATTTACTAAAGGAAATGTATTATTGAATTACATTATAATATCCTTCAATAGGTATTCATGCAACAAGAGTGCAAAGTGCCACACTTTGTGCACAATTTATATATTAAATTTGTCTTTTGTCTCCCAAATATTCATCAATTAATACATAATAAAATTTTAAATATTTATGTTAGCACATATGATACTATGTAATGTTGGAATAAAGCACATTATTATTTTTTGCTCCAAAGAGAGGAGGGATTCTACTATCTCTGATTGCAAAATATGTTAAAAAGACATTTTTTTAAATATTAATGTAGCTATTATGCCACTATGTCACACCGAGCTATAATTAATTCATACCTGCGTTCATATTTCCGCTTAGATTTTTCAGGGAGGAGGTTCAACGACACAGTTTTTGATATCATTCTCGACCAGTTCTTCAGGTGTGTTGCTGAATAAATCATTTAAACCACTGTAATCACGGTCATTATTCTTCATTTTTTAGCACTTACAACAACACAGTCTCTTCTCAAGCTGGTTTAAAAATGTAGGTTATGTTTATGTTGATCGGGTACAACAACAATCGGTCAGTTGTTATTATCCAGTGTTGCCAACTTAAGACATGCTAAAATAATACTACTCTGGTAGTAAATGCATATGGTTTATTAAATATTTTGTGTTCTGAAGCTGTAACACTGGAGTCTGCAAAGTAAATTTACCGTGCGCCAAGTAAATGAAGAGTGTGCAAAGTAAAATGAAACCGGAAATCACGTTTTGCATCGGATATCGAGTGGAAAACAACCGTTTTTTTCTGACAGACGTAAGAAAAATTAATTTCTTTTTTTTTCAAATTTTTTATATTTATACCTAGAAAACAAATTTTATAGTGATAAAATATACAATAACAGTTTCCTCTACGGTCAAGATTGTTTTGAAAGAAAGCCTGATTAAACTGTAACGTAACATCCAACACGAAGGTCGTAGACTATCGTAATTTCAGTATATCAACACTTTTCTACAAGGTTTGTGATCACCGGTAACAAGAATCTAGGAAATATAGCCTCTAATGAAGAAGTCATCATAAAAACCGTCCCCGGGCGAGAGAGTTGGGCCACAAAGACGCCGCCCGCGCCGCATTGTTGACCGGGAACCGGACCAATCACACACCTGTGCTGCGTGCTGTGGGACCCGGGTGGAGGCTACACGAGGCATGTTCTGGGTTTATATTACAATAAAACACGAACATTGTTTCAGACATTACCGAGTAGAGAAATATCGTATTCCAGTTATACGAGCTGCTAGTGGATTCGAAAACTACGGTTTATGTAAATATAAAAAATATACTTCACCTGTAAAATCCTGAATTAGCATGATGATTTATTTTAATTTTCTAATTAAACTTATTTAAAGTAATCAATTAAATTAAATAAAAATTGCATACCTTTAATGAGACCATAATGTTCTTTCACATTTTTATTTAAATACCATTGAAAATATTTTTGTTTTAAAAATACTCCCATAACCTTTTAACTAGTAGTTCTAAGACTTACGAATAGTATCATATTATTTGTGACCCTAATACCTATAAACCATGAACATTGAATCAAAATCGTTGGACCGGATTTTATATATGTGTTTCATATTTTTAAGAGGGTTTAGGGGTAAACAATCCTGAAAATCCGAAAATTCAAAACACATGGTCTGGGGAGGTGGTTGAAGTGCACATATGTACCGAATTTCATGAAAATCAGACGATCATTGTGGTTTTGGGATCTGTACACGGACAGACAGACAGACAGACAACGATGTAGAAACCATTTTTTTGATTCAGGGGCCTCAATTCTCTCTTAACTCAAATTCGAAAATTTTGACGAAAACAATACTTTATTGCATAGTATTTGTATAAGCGGAAGAAAGTAAAACTATTTATAATGAAAAAAGTAATGAAATGTAACCTCAACACAAACAAGCTGGAATGTCTGCTATTCACGTAATCGGTTTAAGATTTTTGAATTAACTTCCCTGTGGGAAATCGTTTAGATCATGGATGGTCTAAAGAGAATGTTTTCAGTTCATCTAAACAGCTGTTCTTATAACCAAACTATGACGTCACCGTTTCAAATTTTGGTTTCGTAAATTGCCAACCCCCCCAGACATATCCATGTCAAAATAAACTATCGAGTAAAGTACGAAGTAGCACCATTAAGAGCTAATGCTATATTTGAGCGATATCGAAAGAAGACAACAAACGATTCGAATCGATGTATCGAATGTAGATTCGAATGAATACTTTTACGATCAAAGTACCGACGAGTATATGCGCTTTAGCACGAGCAGGGTTCGTGGCTCACGCTTTGCGTAGAAATGATTACGAAATAAAATAGGCTACTGTATTTATTGAGTTATGGATAATGTAAGAGTTAAACAGTTGAACAACCCCCTCTCCGAGTAGAGAAGAGCTGTATAGAGATTGTGGTAGAAGTATTTAACCCAAAAAAACACCGTGGAGTAATGTTTTTCATGGATTTTTGCACTATGAAATTTTTCAGTTATGTTTTCCAACCTGACCAAATATGACTAATTATGGTGCTTCTAGAACCGTTATTTGTTAATTCAATTAAATAAGACTTCACCTTTCAGTCATAGTTTCTTAAAGGTTATATTTGAAAACAAAATTCAATTGCGATTGAAAATATATCCATCGTTATTTTATTTAATGACATAAACATTGTGGTCATATATATTACTAATGTCTCTGATATTGACAACACCAAAATTGGAACATACAACAAAACACAAGTAGTCCTACAACACGATAACTCCTAAAACTCCAGTACATCAGATAAACTTGACCTTAAAGTGACACCAGGACTTTACACACAAAACCATCTAAAACATTAGAACTTAAAGGACACCTGGGTTTCTAGCACACTAACTACAGGGGCATTGGGGCGGAGCTCAAATAGAAATGTCCACAGGCTCAAACTACGATACTTCGGTTAGTTTACAATAAACAGAAATTTCATCTCGTTAGAGTGTTGGGATGAGAGGGAAACCAGAAAACTGGTGTATATTTATATCTGATGAGTACAAAAGAGACATTTCCAGCCGCCGTAACAGCAGTGGGGTGTAGATTTGACGCACAGCTACGGATAAGAGGAACAATATAATTTCCCACGTAACAACTTGAAACAAATGATGAATCGTCTGCCACGCGCACCAGTGTGAAACTGTTCTGCAATAATTTCCGTTGTTATTCTAAATTGAGCACCATGTGGACTTAATACTCTTCCGTGTTGAACGTCAAATCGGACGATATTTTTATGAGACTGCTATTTTAATTAATTTTTTGTACATTAGATTAGATTACCTTTTTGAAATACTGACCTACTTAGGTAGTTATTTTAAGCCACTTGTGCATTAAAAATTCATTTATTTATTTACTTACTCTGATACAGTTCACGTCAAGTACGTTAAAGCAGTACAATGTAATTCACAGTCCATTTGGAGGTATTGGGGCTTTTTTAGGCGAAGTTCACTTCACAACAATTTAGTTGAATAAAATATAAAGTAAGAAGTTAATTAATTTTTACAATTTTAACGGATAAAGAGTGTAAGATGATTGTGGCGCGATCTTGTAGTCTTTTTGTTTCTGACTAAGGCTGACATGTTCCTTAAACAGGACTGGCTCAACAGCCAATGACATCTAGGGGACCTTTTAATATTCTATATATGGCTTTTCTTTGTTTATAGAAGCTACATTACTGTCAAACTAATCAGTTAATAAGTAATGAAGAGGGATTGTATAGTAAACACTGTAAGTGGGTCACATTTATTGGGTTACATTTCTGATTGCCTAAGCGGCAACCAAATAATTAAATCGAAAGAACCTATACGTCAAAGTGATGGATGTTACCAAACAGGAAGACCATATGACATGATGTTCATCATTAGTAAACCCTTCTCGTTTAGTTGATGATTTGTGTAACTAAGAATAATTCTGAGATGTCACCTTCATATCACAAGTCCAGATTCAGGACAACAATACTTCAAGACACAATACAAAAAGAATATTCAGGACACAATAGAAAAAGTGCGAGTCGTCTGATCTGGTATCCCCCCAACAAGGTTCGTTTTGAATTAATTCGTGACTCAACCAAAAGTGCGTAAAATTCTTCACTCCAATTTAAACTTCACAACCAATTTCATAAAAAATTACAAAACAATAATATTCCTTTTCTGATTAATACTTGTATTTTAAACTTGTTTACTTTGTCTATTTAAATCCAGAGTTAATTTTAACACTTTTTTGACTTCTTAAACAAACGGCCCTGATGTATGCAAGCATGAGCGCATGCCACGACGCTCTCAGCACATGATTGATGACCACGCGCCTCATGAGTCTCGTGGCCAGGCGTCAGACAATATCGTAATTAATGGTCGCTTGTGAGTCCAGCCACGAATCTAACTAAACAATGGTCTTCCTTTTGTTGCCTGGTAGAAATCCTAAGCTTGTAACAGTGGGAGATTTACGGGGGCTAATGAAGAAGTCATTATAACAAACAGGTCCTGGAGGTGCGACTGTGTTCAAAGTAGCGCCGCCACATTAGCGCCTGCGCCTGCCCGCCACCGCGTTCTGCGACCTTGCGCATCTAATACGCCTGTACACTGTTCAGCAACATGGTAAACTACAACACACAATAAACGTCATCTTTAAATATGACATTTACAACATACGTCAACTACATGTAACATATTCCAAGGAAAGAAGGTAGGTAAAAACTTCAAAAAAATCAATCTTGCTATTTTTGCCAAATCATGCATGTTCTTTGTTATTTTCTGAATACAGTGATATATAGCACTTGATATAAAACAAATATTTGAGTTTTTAATTTTGTTTATAAGGTTAAACCTATTTTTTCTTCCACTAAGGGCGGCGAGCTCATGGTCGAGTGTTCAGTGTTCATACAGTATATTGCTTTGTCATATTTGTTACTTTTTCACTTTTCTCTCTTAGCTCATCTGTAGTGAAGGCAATAGCATAGCAGAAGCAGACAGATGCTATATGAGTACTTGTTATTGTTGTAGAAATTGAAAACAAAGTGAGATTATATCAGTACATTTACTATTACAGCTTTAATCGTGATTTCCGGAAAAGGCGTTTTTATACAATTGTTCCTATTACACCTACTGTACCAAAGTAATTGATGTAGAAGGTGTAGTTATTTAAACAAAAACTATCTTGTGAAAAAAGATGAATTTATTTTTATAAAAATTTAAGTGTCACATATAATATTTATTTTTTGTTGTAATAATATAATTCTGGCACAGTAGCATTATAGTTCAGTAGTAAAGATAATGTAAAAATTCCAAAGCTATAGCTTATGTAGTTTTCTTACAAAATGTACATTGTATAGTAATGTACTCCCATAAGAAACGCATGGTGGATGCTCCAGAAACCTTCTTCTCTTTAATCGGTACTATCAACAACATTCGTCTTCTATACGATGTCACCTAAAACATATGCTAGTTACAACACATATCAGCAAGAATATACTTAATATTTGACATACGTAAGTAAACGTAAGTAAAGCACACGTCTAGAACGTTTAACATCACCTTCAGCATATCTGTACTTCAACAAGAACATATTCTACCTAAAATATCTATATGAGATTAAATAAAATCTGTATTCATCCAAAATAAGAAACACAGTAAAAAGTAAATTTCAAAAAGCAAAAAAACAGAAACTAGGAACTAGAAGTATACGTTGGGTGTGCACAATATCACTTCAGAAGCAATCAAAAAATCACACTAAATTATTTTCATGATTTAATTTGTAGTTACTAAACAAAAAGGTCCTTTATGGTTCATGTATGTAATTCGCAGTCGCAGAAAAAGATTCACTCGGAAATTTTCCTAATCTAACATAACCTAACCCAACTAACGGACTTGCACTTTGCATAGCAAAAATAACACACAACATAAAACCATAAAGTTAATAAAATACATAAATACGAAAAAACAATAACTTTTTTGACCAGATAATTTTCTGGTAAAACGAAGAACGGAATTATAATTTTCGTTGATAATAATTTCTAGAAGACTTTATACAAAATATGTATTTAATATGATATGCGATAATTAATTATGAGAACTGTTGTTAAGAAAATTGTAAGGAAATGTTCATACGTGTAAAATAAACTTATCGTCATGGTAAGGTAATTGCAGATATAAAACTTAGGATACTTAACAATAATAAGATTTGTGATTACAAAATTGAATTCTGAATCGAAGCTCTTTTTTGTCCAAAATGATTACAATGTGCTAATCAAATGCCATCTAAGAGCACAGAGAGTATCCAATCATTTAAACCAGAGTCCTGTGTTGATACCAATATAGTTCAGGATTCTGGGGTGAACCCTTTGCAAAACCACGATTATGACTGAGATACCTACAAAGCGAATTACTACATTACTAATCTGGACTGTGTTGAACAGATTAAGCCAGTTGTATAACGGAATCCAAATAGAGACGAGTCAATTTCCATAACAACGGCCGTGATATTGTCCGCACGGCAGTATTGTGTCGTGTGTCCGACTGTCCCACTGTCCGACCCATTGTTGCGTATCGTGTCCGTCCCTGTCCGGCCACATGCACTTCATTCACTGCTCGGTACTTGCCAACAATCACGTCATTTTTATTTTTATTTCTATCCAAATAAAACCATCCAACGTGCAACCTTTGTAGAGTATTTTTGTACCAATTCCTCGTGATGTAATTCAAAACCAGGACTTATCCAGATCAATTTTAAAACATAAATAAAACAAGTAATAATATTACTTTAATATATAATATAACTTACTTTATTTACTTTACTTACTTTACTTACTCTACTTACTTTACTTACATCACTTACTCTACTTACTTTACTTACTTTACTTACTTTACTTACTTTACTTACTTTACTTACTTTACTTACTTTACTTACTCTACTTACTTTACTTACTTTACTTACTTTACTTACTTTACTTACTTTACTTACTTTACTTACTTTACTTACTTTACTTACTTTACTTACTTTACTTACTTTACTTACTTTACTTACTTTACTTACTTTACTTACTTTACTTACTTTACTTACTTTACTTACTTTACTTACTTTACTTACTTTACTTACTTACTTACTTTTACTTACTTTACTTACTCTACTTACTTTACTTACTTTACTTACTTTAATTACTTCACTTACTTTACTTACTTCACTTACTCTACTTACTCTACTTACTTTACTTACTTTACTTACTTTACTTACTCTACTTACTTTACTTACTTTACTTACTCTACTTACTTTACTTACTCTACTTACTTTACTTACTTTACTTACTCTTTACTTTACTTACTTTACTTAACTTTACTTACTTTACTACTTTACTTACTTTACTTACTTTACTTACTTTACTTACTCTACTTACTTTACTTACTTTACTTACTCTACTTACTTTACTTACTTTACCTACTCTACTTACTTTACTTTACTTTACTTACTCTACTTACTTTACTTACTCTACTTACTTACTACCTTAACTTACTTACTTTACTTACTACTTTACTTACTTTACTTACTTACTACTTTACTACTACTTACTACTACTTACTACTTACTTTACTTACTACTTACTTACTACTACTTACTTTACTTACTCTACTACTACTACTTACTTACTTTATTTACTTTACTCACTTTACTTACTTTATTTACTTTACTTTACTTTACTTACTTTACTTACTTTACTTTCTCTACTTACTCTATTACTTAAACTTTACAATTTTACTTACTACTACTTTACTTAACTTACTTACTCTACTTACTTTACTTTACTTTACTTACTTTACTTACTCTACTTACTCTACTTACTCTACTTACTCTACTTACTCTACTTACTCTACTTACTCTACTTACTTTACTTACTACTTAATTTACTTACTTACTTACTTTACTTACTTTACTTACTTACTTACTTTACTTACTCTACTTACTCTACTACTACTTACTTACTTACTTACTTTCTCTACTTACTTACTTACTATTTTACTTTACTTACTTTACTTAACTACTACTCTACTTACTTTACTTACTTTACTTACTTACTACTTACTTACTTTACTACTTTACCTACTTTACTTTTACTTACTTTACTTACTACTTACTTTTAATACTTTACTTACTTTACTTACTTTACTTTTACTTTACTTACTTTACTTACTTTACTTACTTACTTACTTTACTTACTTTACTTACTTTACTTACTTTACTTACTTTACTTACTTTACTTACTTTACTTACTTACTTACTTTACTTACTTTACTTACTTACTTACTTTACTTACTTTATTACTTTACTTACTTACTTACTTACTTTACTTACTTTACTTACTTACTTACTTACTTACTTACTTTACTTACTTACTTTACTTACTACTTACTTACTTACTTTACTTACTGTTACTTTGTTACTTTAGTTTACTCTACTGTTACTTTACTTACTTTACTTACTTATACTTACCTTTCGATTACTTTACTTTACTTACTTACCTACTATTACTTACTTGTACTTACGTTTATGGTTATACTTAGCTTTTTACTGAAACTTTACTCCTTTACTTACTCTTACTCTACTTTAAAGAGGAGTACTTAATTTTTTTTTACATTTTTACTTTTTACTTAATAGGTTTTATTTCTAATTTACTTACTTTACTTACTTTAAGATACTTATACTCACTTATACTTATATTAACTTTACTTTTACTTTGGTTACTTACTTAGTTGTATACTTTCACTAAATTGGTTACTCTAACATTGTTACTACTTACTTACTTTACTTTTTAATAAATTATTACTACTTTGTTTACTTCTTTAAAAATTTACTTTTTACTTGGTTTTTAATTTAATAACTTAAAATAATGTAGTACCAAAAAATGTAAAATATTAAATCTGCAAATTTATACTTTCAGTTTAATGCTAACGCTTTCTATTTTTTGGATTTAGTTGAGCAGGGGTGTGATATGTGACGGGTCCTTCGCGCATCACGCGAGAATTGTTGTGCTGTTCGCTCAGTCCGTCATACTTTACTTAACTGTTTTTTTTTCTCTGATTTCCGTTTAAAACGTTTTTGTATTATTTTCAAATACTTTTAAATTTTTATTTAATTTTTTTTTTTTATTGTTATGTTGTATTTTTTTGATTTTTAATTCATATTAATTAAAAAGAGTAAGATATAAACTCATAAAAAAAATTGTTTGTTTAACTTAAAAATATTATTTTAAACTAATAAAGTTGAGTAAAAATTATATTAAATAACAGCTATTGTGATAAAATTAACATATTTAAAAATTAGTAAAAATACATTTATAAAAAAATAGGATAAAAAAACATTAAATATTTTAATATCCATTTTTAAAATTAACAAATAAGAGAAAATTATTATAATTCATAATTTAGATTAAACATAGAAAAAATTTCTACTAATTTATTAATATAAATTTAAAAGTGAGTTTATTACACTCAAAAAAGTTATATTTTCGATATTTTCATTTTCACGTATGTGATTTTTTATAAACACAAAAATGATGTTGTATACCATTTAAATTTGGATTTTATTTAAAGTTAGTAAAGAAAGTGTATGTTGTGTTATTCGCGGCAGGGTTTGTTGTGTTGGTCGACATTGTTAAAATCTGCTTCACTTAACACTTAGTTCTTATTGAGAATAAAGTATATTTTAACATTGTTTTTATCACAACTTTAGTTATTTACTTATTTTGATCATAATAGTTCATATAAGAAATAAAATAATCAGTGGACTAACACATACTTTCTTCCTAAAATTTATTTAATTAATTTAATATCCTATATTTAAAAACGACAGCCTCCAACAAACCTATCACAGTTTTAATAATCATTAAAAATTAATAATCATTTATTGAGGAAAAATTCATCAAATTTCTGAAACTAATAACAAGCGAAACCAAGTTAAATTAATTGTTAAACATTTTAGGGGCATTACCTCCCACCGGAAAAATACCAAACCTTTATTGAGTGGGTTTCGTTGGGTTATGTGACCTTCCACTGCATACCACGTTTAGTGGAAAACTTTAGGAAATAAGGAAGAAATTTATTTTTTAATATTCACCATAAAATTAACATTCAACGCTCTCAGACAACGCATTATGTTTACCATAGTCAGCAAATATAGCTTTTCTCTGGAACAATTAAATAAACCAGAACCAGATAAAGTACTAAATTGTTCATTTTAAAGCTGGTTTTAAGTAGGCTGTCAAGTTATACTTGACCTTTACTGTTTTCACTAATACTTAAAAATTGATTTTTTCGACATTCAAAAGCCCTTAACTTTAGAAATGTTATTTTTATTGACATGCAGGTGGTGTTTTATTGTTTAGTACCCTATCCACTAAAAACTGTTAAATTGTAAAAAAAATCGTTCAAGCCGTTTATGAAAAGTTTGGATTTGTCCAAACTGTTTTTAATGGTTTTTAGGGGTGAATTACCTTTATGAATTAAGGATTCAAAAATGGAAAAAGGCTCGAGACATTGTGAGTATATACACATACACCAAATTTCATCTAGCTTGGACCAATGGATGGGCTGTCATACTGTACACGTCCAGACACACTCACGGACAGACATACATCACGTCGAAGCCCACATTTTGGATTTAGGGGGCCCAAAAATTCTAAAATTGTGACAAAAACAATACCTTATCTCATTTTTCAATACTTTTATCTGGATATTTCTCCACAAAATCAGAAGTGGCATATTTCATATTTAATGCAAACTTTCGAATTCATATTTATTTAATACTTTATTATTAGAGCGTTTTTGACATAAACACCCCAATGTCTATAGCTATCAAATGGTATCAGAAAATCAGCCAATAATTTGTTAAGTTACACTTCTAACTTTTGAATTAAATTAATTTATAATTTACGCCAATTATTCACTGATACCAATGAGCGTTGTTATCGTCAACATGTATTGTACCTGTCCTACTCACTCATTACAGACAACAGTGTCGCAGACTAATTAGTGGAATGATCGTTTCCGCAGTTGAACCAATTAGAGGTGGCAATGAGCCCAATTGGGGTCACTACGCCGCGCGTCGCTCTGTCGAACTGACATTACCATGACAACGACGGTCGTGTCGAAGAGGCTGTACACATCAACAAACACACATTATACTTCGAAGGTGTTACTAATCATGAACTTAGTGGGTGGTTTTGTGTGTAGCACTCGCTTCAGAATCTGAAGGTCACCGATTCGATGCTGATCAAAAATATTTATACAATTTTGGGGTAGTTTTAAACCAATTATGTTTGTTCATTGGGCTAATCTTGTCAAAGACTCGACGATGTAACGTTTTCCTCCATTACCAATTAAGTGGCTAGGTCGCCGGACCGAATTCAAAGAGCCGAATTTGGACCTAAATGTCATTTCGTCATTGACATGTTAATTAATTACGCTTCCTAACAACAGGTAATAACAAGATCTGGGGTTGGACTGCTCCCATAAAATTTTTAAAGCACCGAATGACGTAGAGAGATACAGAAACAAAACAAACATTTGTTACTAGCAACGCTACCTTTCCTAAAATCCATCACGCTCACCCTTCAATCATATTCACTTTCGAACACTCACTAAGAGTTAGGTTTGGTTTTGTCACGAATGTGAACTTATTCCTCCATTTTCACTTTCATCATTTATATACTCGTAAATACAAAAAGACATTAAACAAACTCTATTTAACCTAATTGTTGTATAGAAATTTGTAAAAAAATTAATCCTCCTAAGATATAACTATAATTATGATGGGATATTGTTTAAAAAAACAAACAAAAACGCTCGAAAAACAACCTATAAATCAAGTAATATTCTTGTTGTTCATAGAAACAACTTCAAGCAATTTAACGTGTTAATTTCTACTACATGTTCACCACAACACTTCTTAAATTACAGCCAAAACTAATAAATTTAAACTTGAGCTCATAAACACACCAGAATCGTTGGGAATATTATAATCAGAACGAAGAATCAAAACGGATGTGAAACAATAATTTATCACTCTGTACGAGAACTGGTTCCAGCAGCTCGCATGAGCGTGTTCCAGCTGCCTGCAGGTCAGACCCGAGACACCGCTGCCGCTGCACGTCAAGTTACGGCATTTATTTTAACTGCAAAATAAACAGACTGCAGCTTACAAATAAATTTCCAAAAAAATTTAAATAAGTCATATTTCACTCTCTAGATCAGAGTACTTTGCATCCAATGGGACTTTCTTACTTTTTAGTTTCATGGGAAAAACTTCGTGAGCCAATAGATTGTGCGAAATATTCAGCACCATACAGTTTATTGTGTTGGTACCACTGTCCATTGCATTCTGGGCGTCGGCCATTTTGTTTGTTGACATTAAGCTAAATAAAATGGAGAGTGACAGTGACGTCGTTGGTTTAATACCGCTCGATATTAGTGGAGAAACCAGAAATGTGACTGATGACTTACTTCCAGGCAAATCGAAAGAGCTGTGCAATAAAAGATAATAAGGATGTATTGTAGAATTTAAAATATACTTATTTAGTTTCTTGGAACAAAGGACGATATTAAGATAAAAATAGTTAACTTAAAGCTATTGTTATTTTTTTAGTGGGAGAACAGATTTTGAGTGCATGATGGAAGTCCTTTTTATACCTTAGAAAATTGTCAACGATAGGAGTAGCCGAGTACGACAACAGTTTCCTTCAGGAGAAAAAAATGTCACTTTAATTCTTTGCAGTACAAATAGCTATTTCAATTTAGTTTTATTATTATAAATCTAAACTATTTTAACTAAACTCTACAATTCATCATAATTTCTCGTCTCTTGGTATTGTAAACGTGTATTGATATGTCCCATTCAATTACATATTTGTAAATTTAACTATACAGTAAAACAAGTTTTAAAAAATGATTTATTAGTACGTTAATTATTGTGTACATTGTCTAAGCCAGAGAAGGTTTTTTACGTTTTGGCAGTGATCAGTCCGAACCCTGGTCTTATTGCTACCTGAAATAAGTTTGCTATTATGGAGAAAAAATGTATATATGTCTATGGTCACGCCTTAATATTGATATATGTGATTACAAATGGATGGTAAGAGAAAGGAGAAGGTGTTACGTGCCACCCGAGACTGTTTTAACTTAAATCGGACCTTAAAAATGCAAGATATTCCGTAGTTTACATAATTGTATTGTTCACATAAATAAAGACTTTTTTAACATTTAACATAAATTTGAACCAAACTTAAAAATAAACCTTATGTTAATTCGCCTTATTAAGGAAATATGTGAAGTCCGTTAACAAAACAATGAACAACGAGGTTTTAATTGGCACCAAATTGACTTCAGAAACCCCTTCTCCTGAATGAAATACTGTTAGACGTTCTTAAAAAAGTGATTGACAATAGAAGGACGTCCAGTCTCCAGTTGAGAATGGCGGCGCGCGCCTCGTGCTTGTGAGTGTGTGTGTGTGTGTGTGTGTGTGTGTGTGTGTGTGTGTGTGTGTGTGTGTGTGTGTGCGTGTGTTGAACCGAGGACGTGATCTGCAAGCCGACCGACTGGTCGGATCCCGCCCCTCATTAACCAAAGTGGAACTTATTTTTTCTTACTGCCAAACATTATTCGGTTCCATAACGAAATAGCAGACTTCCGACGAGATATCGAGTGAAATCTTAATGAACCGACAAAAAATGTAATTACTAATATTGATCCGTAAAGTTTCAATTTATTCAGTCGATAACTAGTGATTAGTATTTAGTGTTGCTCAATTTGTTTCATTTAGTCCTCTTCCATATCTGGTGTTCATGGTTGGCAATAAGATGCGTATAATCGAATATCTGGTGGCGTGGCAGCCCATGAACCTGTGGTAGATATGATTAGGTTCGGATTATTCCAATCGGTTTATCAGAACCACCCACCTAGTGCTGTGTCGGCTTATCCCTTTGCGCTACGGTTCTGCTTTACACGTCCTATGCACAGATCTATAACCTGTAAGGTAGGGAGTAGTACAGATAAAATATAAATAAAGTAAATAAAAACTTATGCATTAATGTTTATAACATAGATGAATTTCCAAACCTTTCAAGTATAGATATTTAATTAACTAGTAGGCCTATACAACTGAACCACTGGTTCTTTGTTATTCTGGTATATTTGTTATTATGATATATTTCATTTAATTTATTTGTTATATCTGTTATTTATTTATTTTTTTGCTATTTAACTGTTTTTTTTCATTTTTATCAACAGAAGAAACGTTTATCGCTGTTACCTTTTTATTAAGATTGTATTCTGTTTTCTATGGTAATTATATAGTTTATTCATGATGTCATAATTTGTGTGCCAAATATTCAAAGAGTACTACACTTGGAATGTGAAGGAACTGAGGTCTAATGCAAAAAAAACTGATCGTTCAAGAATGAAATTGACCTAAGAACATTGTTCTGTATATTTGACTTTGTCAATACTTGTAGTTTGTTCAGGACAGTAAAAAACATTTGATTTGATTTATTATTTTAATCTTAACAATTTTTTTCTACGTCACCTTTTTAATAATTAACTGACACTACGATTTTGTTATTGGATGTATCTTATGCCATAATGTTCTTGAAGCTAACAATCTCTCCACATTTTAAGATTTTAAATAAAATTAACATTTTTAAGATTTTAAATGTTGAGTATTTACACCTCTCAGGTCTAAAAAATATTACTAAGTGACTAAAAATACGCTATTACTGCTAGCACCCGTTGGTGTTGTTTTGGAATCACTAATATGATTCACTCAGTTAAGATTTAAGTGTTTGCATCAGTGGTAGGAATCTTGAATTTTAGTCCCGTAAGGGCAATGTTAAATTCTGGCGGAACATACCTTCACTTTGGCGTGTGTAGTGGCGTTAATTATCAATGTAAAACTTTGGAAGTATATCGATGAGATGTGGCTCAAGGGCATGACCTTTTCAATATGTTCAATATGTTCAAAAATTTAACTTGATATAAAAACAAAAATCCAGGAATATTTTACAAAATAAATCATTATTTTTTTTATTGAGAGCGAAAATAAGAAGTTCTGTAAGGTGGTGCCCTGGAGGACTGTAATACCTTTAATTTGACTCCACTTCCGTTAATTTATGACAATTGGTCAAGGAGATATAGGCGCCAGAATTCAACATTGCTCTTACAGGACTAAAATCCAAGATGGCTACCACTGATGCAGACTCTTAATCTAAACAATTTTCTAAATTCATAATTAAACAAGGGTGACTTTACCTTACAAAATGAAAATCCAACTAGTACCAATATTCAAAGTATTGTCCAGGTAATTTTGATCCTACTTATTACTTATAGTATTTAAACTACTTTTCCCACTACTCAGTACTAATTATATAAAATTATAAATTTATTAATCATTTTTACAAGTTTCCAAATGTTTTACCAAAACTACTAATTGTAATTTTTCACCTCGTGATTAATGAGTTACGTAGTATGTAACGAAAATGTAAAAAAAATCATAAATATATTTGATACTCCACACGGTCTAAGGAGTTCTCAGACTTTAGTTAAAACACCGGCTAAGTTTAGACGTAGAACTGCGAACAAAAGGACATGGAACTGTCAACTCGCAGCCATCACCCAGCTGATGACAGCGCTGCATGTTATTCGCGCCCCGCTGACTCCTACATGTGTCTGTCGTCTGTCCCACAGCTACTTTTTATGTTATAGAAAACCCATCAGCATCACTCCGAGAGAGAAACTTTATATGGCTCCTTAAAGGAAGAAAAACACCAAACTCAAAAACAACAAAAGGCATCGACTGTCTAGACGTCTGATTTTGTGACATGTATCGGTCTTAGTTTTCTCTCCAGTCTTTTAGTGATACGTAAAACATAAATGTAACACTAGTATTGTTTAAAAATTTAATTGAAAGACTCTTGTGTCATTCTCATTATTTATTTATTTAAGACTTACCTAATATGTATTATTTTCCTATACAGCAAGTTTTTACAAAATCAGGATTACTGTCCCTTTATCTTATACTTTACCTCCCACATAAACTGTAGATCTGTGCATGTGACGTACCCTTTTTTATTTATTTCATTTAAGTTCATTTGTACTTGTTAAGGATTTCATATACTAGATTAGAGCCAAATTTAGTATTGTCATCTTCAAAATATATTTTGACATGGATACGTCTTAGCTCTGGGAGGGGCTATTGGCAATTTGCGATACTAATATTTGAAACATTGACGTCATATACTTTGTGACATCATGTGACTACAACGACAGATGTTTAGAGGACTAGTTCTTTTTTACCTCCCACATAAACTGTAGATCTGTGCATGTGACGTATAAAGCACAGAAAACAGGTTGACAGGAGCATAAAAGCTATTTCTGAAAATCAAGGATTTGCTCTCTCAAGTTCAAAGTTCGTCACGCCACCAACTACACCACTGACATACATAATTTGTAATGTTACCCTTTTTTATTTATTTCATTTAAGTTCATTTGTATTTGTCAAGGATTTCATTTACTAGATGAGAGCCAAATTTAGTATTGTTATCTTCAAAATATATTTTGACATGGATACGTCTTAGCTCTGGGAGGGGCTATTGGCAATTTGCGATACTAATATTTGAAACATTGACGTCATATACTTTGTGACATCATGTGACTACAACGACAGATGTTGAGAACAGAAAACATTCTCTTTGACATATCCATGATTCCTACTTCCCATAGGGAAGTAAATGCATTTTTTTTATTTAGCATATTAAAGGGATTTTTACTTTCTCTCCCTGTAAGAGAGTATAAGGAGAAAGTATTCGTCAGCATTTTCAAATTTGAGTTTCTGTTGGATATATACGTTATAGTTCCCCTGCAATCAAAAAAGTGGTTACAGAGTGATATCTGTCCCTATGTGTCTTTGTATGTGTGTGTGGAGATGTGCAGAAACGTAGATATTAATTCCCCTTTCATCGAAAATAGTGGTTGTATCTGTGGGTGTGGGGGAGAAGTACAGAAGCCTAGAGACGAGACTATTTGTCCGATTTTCATGAAACTCGATATGTAGGCAACAATCCACAGTATCTCGGATTTTATTTTATTTTTCTGTTTTCAAGGGTATTTTCAAGTAACATTGATAACGAGATAACTTCCCCTTAAAGTTCCGGCATCAAAAATCTACTTAAAAGTGCCATCCAGGCAAAAGAGGTAGTTGAAAAACTTTATATGAACTGTCATAGATGTAAGATATAATTCCATAATCAGATAACAACATACCACTTAAATCACCCTGTATTTAATTTCTTTTTATATTTTTACTACGGATTTTTTTTAGTTTTATGTGTAACCCTATCTCATTTTTGGTTCTTCTTTTTTTACTACTTTTAATTGTTATCAAAAAATCTCCTACCTATTACGTTTGCTTCTGCCATGTAATATTCGTTATTTTCTCCTTTTTCAAGGTAATTAATTTTTTCAAATTAGCATTTTGCATAGTTATTGCTATGTATTATTTTAATAACTTTTCCCCATTTTACCCCCTACTTTCACTTTTATTTTTATTGTACATTGTTTGGACTAAAAAGTTTGTTTTTTCCTTAGGTGATTGACTGTGACTTTTTCCCACACGCAGATATAGTCTTTGTGGGGACATTTCCTGACTTTTTTCAAAGTGCTCACTTTATTATTTTATGTAATGCAAGTGTTATGGTAAAATAAATAAACTCATTATTATATAAGTCTCAATATACAGTTCGTGAGCTAATATAATGGATTTTAATAGTTTCAATGTGTATTATTCTTGATAACAGTAATGAACACGTATCTGGAACGTTCGACAGAGCGGAAGGCGGCCGGGAGGCTGCATGTGTGGCCCACAAAGGCACTTGGACGAGTAAACACTCCACTGCACGGCCAACCTCTCGCCTCATATGATTCTTTCATTTTGCTGAGTTGCATTTCATAGTCTGTCACGACAATGAATTTCGAACAATATCGTTTGTGTTTTCGCAGAATTTCAAAAATGAAATTTTCTCCTAGGAGGGAAAACCCATGTCAATTTACCAAGATGTATGAAAAATAATTTTAAAGTATTTTCCATAAAACTATTCAAATGAATATATTAAAAAAACCAAAAGAGTGCTTAACAAGTTTTCTTGCATTTTCTAGCAAATACCCTGTAGAAAAATTATTTTATTTAATTCCCTGTGAAAAATAGGTTGTCTAAAGGGAATGTTTTCAATTCCTCTAAACAACTGTCCATATAACCACATGACGTCACTAACCAAATGGCGTTACTGTTTCAAATGTTGGTCTGAAAAATTTCCAACACCCCCCCTCCAAAGCTAAGAGCTACTACCGAAATCCTCAATGTAACAAATAAGCCAGAGATCAAACTTTTTTCGGCTTAGGGTGCCACAAACACAAATCATTAAGAACTGTACTCGTATATGTCCAAAAGTATTTCTATTACCTGTGTTACCTGAAAACTCTCATAAAAATGGTTCACTGGAAATAAAATTAGCTACGTACGTGTATAGGATTTATGGTATATGAGTTTTCAAATCAGTTTTACACCCGTTCTCATGGCTTTATCTGAAAAGAGGTTTTGAGGAGGTTCGCCCCCCAAAATACAGTTTATGAAGAGTTTTGCATTAGTTTATTACAAATGAAAATGACATTAGTACCATTGGAATCAGCTAAAAAACAATTTATCCAGTATTTTCTCAGTAGTCTCTTCCCTCTAAGTCGACCATTTTCTGACTGGTAACCACGGTGCGTTTTCTTTTGGAGCTTCAATGTTAATACAAGACGGGAAACGGAAAAAAATAATGCATCGCTTATTTTTTTAAGAGTGCAATAAAGCTTGGTGTGCAGCTTCATCTAGCTAATTTCTAATAATGTTTGTTGATAAGTAGAATTTGTTTCTCGTGATAGCAATCTAACTTGAATTTATTTTTTCCCGTATTATTATTATGTAGAATAAATGAATCCTCATAATTTCTTTGTGTGGCTTAACACATGATTATAAATAGCTTTGTGTCAAGCCTAAGTCAATGGAAGTTTGCTTCGTATGCAGGTATTTTTTTGCTACTGGGATATTTTTCACATAATTGAGGTTTTACGAAATGTTTTTCTTTCAGAACATTAAAAAAACTTGATCCCACACTCTGGACAAAAATAAACGAGAGGGAAACCTCGTAGAATCGCAGTGACTTGATTATCGGCGACTCGCGGACAGGCGGCACCCGCTGTGATCTGATTGCTAACAAGATACCCTTCACGGGTGAACCAGTCGACAGGCATCGGTAAATGTCACGAAAACAAATAAACCTAGCTTATATTACATTTTACAAGCCAGTTCTTGAACATTAATCAGCGAAGCTTTCGTCGGCTTCTAAGTATATTACTATTCGTCTTTCAGAGACCTGTCCTGGAGCATTCCTTTTAATATTTCTTTTGGTTTGTTTCTAACCAATTGCCGTATCAAATATGTTAAATTATTGGTAAAAATCTATAAACTATTAATTATTATAACATAGTAATGACGGGTTCCACTGAAATATGCGTAGATAGACACTCAATTATAATTTATTTTTTCAAATTTGCTAAATTGATTCTGTTCATTATTTTATTCAGATTTAATGGTAAGAGTTTAGCCTATAGATCTTTAGTTATTCTATGATTATTATAAATTAACATATAAAACGGTGTTTTAATAAATAATTACTATAATGATAAACACATAATTACGAATCAGTATTCTTAGGGGTAACCTCTTTAAAATGCCCAGTTGCAAACGTGATTTGGTCCGGAATTGAAACAAATCCTATTGACTAGAACGGTTCCTGTATTCCAAATAGTTGAAGGTTATGAATTGTGGATGGTTACGAATGATAGTCAGCGGATGAGGTGTTCTCTTGTATGGATTTACATCCGCACTATTGCAATTTAATTTATTTTTCTAAAATTAAATGACAATTAATTTTAATTTTAATTCAATTAAATTTAACCTTCATCTGCAAAACCCACCTCATAAATTGACCAGTTCGTAATTCAAATGCGAAATTGGGTCGGATACCACATTAGACTGTAGGTACCTTAGATTTAATTGACTAATGGGCTATTAATTAACATTCCTGTTTATAGAACGTGTCAGCCTTAGTCAGTAACAAGACTACAAGATCACGTCACAATCATCTTACACTCATTTCTCATTCATACTTGGCTTAAAATACCTACCTGGGAAGATAATACTAATCCTTAGTTTACGAGATGTGCACGTCACCTCTGAGCTACCCTAAATCATATTGTTATTCAATCTTTCAACGGTGCTTAGGAGTGCCCAGTGTTCACTCCTGTCGGACTGCATTTGCTGGTCACGGCGAGGCGCTGCATCATCAGGGAGTCTGTCCGGCCAGCGTCATCAGGACATCATTGTTGTTCGTGAGTACCGTTGAACATCACTGTGGTGCCCGAGGCCGCTTGGATCTACCGCTCGTCGACCACTCGGTCAAACTATGTTCTAGCCACTCCAAGAGGTTCAGCAGCTACAGCTGAAAAGCTAATGCTATGATTCGCCCAAATGAAGTCCATTTTTCCGTATGTAGGTTGCTCATTTACACGTCTGGATGGATGGGGAAGGTGGGTTTAGTTTGGCTATACACCGCCTAACGGTGGAAAAAAACTACGTACAGGCTCTGATAAACCAAACAATTTCGTATAGTTTTTCTGTGGTATTAATACCGACTGTCCGAAACAAGTCATTGTAGCGCGTGAACATCCATGACCGTCCCCCCCTATCCCTTAGTACCGTGTTGGGTGCTTAGGCCTATTCTTTGGCCTAACTTATTGTATAGTAGGCTACTTTATGTTTTTGAGACCTTAATATAATATTGCTTTTAATAGCTAAATTGCAAAGCTTTTTTTGGAAATGTGTATAAGAATAACCAAATTTACATGAAAATGATATCCTTCTTTCTACACGGTATTTGTTCTATTTTAGGTAACTAAAGTTTATTAGTAGCATAAATTTTATTTTTAATAAGGTCAACATTAACTTAATTATGAGTTGTTTGGCTAATTACCTGAACGACCTGTTGTAATTGTCATTTCAGTCCCGTACCTTAACTGATCCATTGTTTAAATGGTGTCATTCAGCATTATAGTGATTATGTCAACAGAATTCACCAATTTAACAAATCTCCATGTGAACAGAGCGGATGGAAATGTCATCTTTCACAACGTGTCACGTGGGGGGCCACGGTGTCACCACACACCACAGCTGCGATCCCCTCAATTGGGCCAATGTTGCTTCTAATTAGGGTTATGGAAATGATCAATTAACTAATTGGTCGGCAACGCTCTTTACACTAGGCGATGGAGTTACTCGTTTAACAAGGGCTAATCTTTACAAGCGGTTGACTTAAATCACACTGTAACACATACACGTTAATTTACTAAACAAGTACAATAGTAAATATAGCGTATTTTGGTTATTAAAAAAAGATAATTTGTTAACACGATTACATCACTGACAGGAAAATAGGTAACACGATACACATTGTACCTTGTACCTAATACCCCCGCTGCAGCAGACCTACATCCTCAGAGAATTTCACTCAAGTACAAAACTTCAATAATGTCATTAATATAAGGAATCCCTGAAAGTACTTCATTTAAAAAAATAGATCGATCTGCCTCCATAATCACGTTTTGGGGGCAGGTAATATAATATAATAATTTATTATACATAAAAATGTCTGTTTTCACCATTTTAAAGCTATGCCATAATTTGTCAACCCTACCTAACCCTTTTACCCTTTATGGAAGGGGTACACTCCACTTTAGATTATCCATGTGCATTTCAGTAACAGTTTGACATGGAACATATTTTCATAATACTATTTTTGACATAGTCTTAGCTCTAGGGGTTTGGTAATTAGCGCCACCAGTATTGGAAACAGTGACGTAATTTGGTTGATGACGTCAAAAGGTTAGTGAAGACATGCTTTGGTTATAAGAATAGTTGTTTATATGAACTTAAAACATTCTCATTCCCACAGGGAAGTAAATTCAAACATTTTTAGCTGATTTTTATACAAACCCATTTATTTAATATATTATCTCTGCAAATCCATACAAAACATATAAACACGTCAAATTCTACAAAAGGTTCTATATATACAGAAAAGAAACCGGTAGATAACACAAAAAATATAGGCACTTGAAAAAGGGAGTAGTTTAACCAACTCTCGAAACGTTGTGTAGTTTTTAAACACAAGACGCAATGTAAAAGTCCAACTAAATATTAATTAATAATTAATAACCAACGTGATTATTAATTTCCAAAACTCTGTTAATTCTAATGTTAAATTATCAACAGTAAACATGTAGGACATAGCAGTACTACCGATTATTTTTAAATTTACAGAATATTAAAACCGCTTCGTAATGCCAAGGTAGTGTCGGGGTCCCGTGTTCTGCGCCGAACCTTCCCAAGTAAACACTTCACCGGTGGTCTGTTTGTATTTTTGATCTCCACTTCACCCTTCCCTATATCTTTATAAAATAAGACGTATATGTTATTTACAAGTACATGGATTATTGTTTACGGAAAATTTTTTGGTTTCTCATTAGAGTAAAATTAATAACAAACTTCGACTGTGACGTCTGCCTAGGTAGTAAACGAAAAATAATTAATTGTGTTAATAAAAACAAATAGTTTAACTAATAAAAACAAAGGATAAACGGCCAGAAGTCACTTTCACATGTCATTGTCGTGCTCCTAAACATTTTTAAACCACAGAAAAATAATCACATTTCATTTAATGTATGTATCATCATTATTATTTATCATATTATTTCTTATACTTTTTTTCTCACTATACGGTATGGCTACTGACGAATAGTGCATAAAAGGTAAATATTTAATGAAAAGTAATTCAAACTGCTAACTTATAGTTTTACGTTTTCTCTAAAGTTTATAAATATGAATGCATGCATATAATACGTATGTTAGGTTTACCTGAATTCCTTTCTTATTGTTCTTGAATGACTATAAATTCACATAAATGGTTATCACGTTGAAATGCACTCGCCAGTCTATATATACAGTCATGTTACAGTAGTTGACGAAGGTTTGGTCCCTACATTCAAGCACTTTTATCCAAGTTTAAGTTTATGCTTGAGATCTTTAGTATACTTACATTAAGAGGAATCAGGTTGCAACTGTCGATTATGCACAAATCTAATTAATTCAAATCCATTTATTACTATAGTATATATAATCGACAATATTACAATAAATAGTATTCTTTGCATTTACTCATTAATACTATAGAAGTATATTATTACGAATCGGTCACTGGTTTAGATCCAGTAACCTTTGACGTACTGGGTCAGCACCAGTAAACTACACGTAATAATTTTTGTTGAAAATATTTTTAACGTCAGGTAAGGTCTATTTATTTCACTAAATTATTTAAATATCACTTTCATCGTGCGGTTTTTATAAGAAATAGTTACTTTTAAAACCAATAAATAGATTTGATCCCGTCTCAGCTGTGGTTGGAACAAGACGTAAATGGACCCTATGTAGACTGCATCTCGGACAACAATGCCTCGTATATTTGAAGCAATTGCTGCCGCATATTCGACAATACGACGTTATTATGTAAATGGCCTATGGGTCCAATCACTACATGAATAGTCTTTCATATTTTATCCATTCTAATGTAGCAGACACTTCAAAAGCAAATGAATAGTGAACGCCTCTTTTGATTTCATTAGAGTTCCGATGTGTCTATTAGCAGATTTTCAAATGGTTTCCTATGGTGGTATATATTTTATTGATTTACGTATAGTGAGTAGCATTTAAAGTAACAAAACTGAGTTAATCAGTTAATATATTCATACTCAAAGTGTTGCAGCTGCATTATTTGTCTTGCAAAAAATAACATTATTTTCACTTTTGTTTTAAAATCTAAATACTTTGAATGTAAATAGATAATATTTAAAAATTAAATTATGATGTAGCCTAGGTATTTATTGAATTTTGCAACCCACCAAACTAGTTAAATTAATTTTGACGCAGTTTTGATTTCTCAGGGCTCTACGTATATTCAAAATCTACACGTATCTACTCTCTAACAAACACACACACACTCAACTTGTGTCTCAAAACCAAAATTGTGTTTACTAAAACTGCGCCTCGTGGTTAGTAAAATCCAAAGGTCGACCCTTAATACCCGTAATCCTCAAAAGGGAGACTTCAACTGCGCCTAGTCAGTGCTAGAGTCCCTCTCCTTCCCGCTTCATCCCTTATAATACTTTGACGCTTACCCGGCTAATGGTAACTTAAATAAAATTGAATGCATTACATGTATACATTTAATATACGTGTGTAATAAACCTAAAATAAGCCTATACTAAACTAAAATCTGTTTTTAAAATAATTCAACAAATAGTTAGTTTTTTCCAAGTTGAAGCTTTCAGCACCGAATGTATATAACGAATAAATTATTTTTTTAGTATTCATATATAACATATAACAGTTATACTGCTTCTAGTTAAGTAAACTAAGAATGAAAATAGTTATTAACCATAACTAGTACGGTATTGGTATGCAATCGTTAAATTGAAAGTATTGAAATGAAATCTATCTATACATAAAGGCCTTTAACACAAATGCTCAGTGGCTGATCGCAGTTTCTAAAAAACATTGAACAGTTAAACATACAGTTTATCATGGAATTACGTTTTATTGTTGACGGAGAAATAACAGCTCTAAAAACACAGTATATTAATAAGAAAAAGTTAAAATTTTCGGGGCTATAAACAAAAGTTCCAGTTTTAAAAGTCAATTTAATTTTTTACAACGTCACAAACTGATTAAAAATGAGAAAATATTACTTCGTAACCCTTGACATACATGTAGGATATTCTGAGTTATCCAATTCGGGTGATTTCAAAAATCCATTTCCTCCGTGGATAAAACCTTCTATCCCTTATTATGTTTAGAGTTTCCTGGTTTTCTAATACCTTTTTGTATTCAATGTAAGTCGTTATCTGAATGCTCTTCAATTCATCCTGAAAAATTTAAAATATGTTTGGATGAGGCGAACAAAACAACTTATTATGTAGAGTGGAAGACCACAATTTTTATCATTCCTGAAACTGGGTTGTTCAGCTGGTTTATTATATTAACTATTTACTTTTAGCATTATAGCAAAGGTATATTTTAACTTTTTATATTATTCATAATCAAGTAGTAATAACTGTAGTAATAACTTATAGGTGGTTAGTGAAAGGGTAAACGCAGAGATCGTTTTGACCGTGAAGCGCAGTTATAATAAGGGATTAGGACAATTCTGACCACAAGGTGAAGTTGTAGCACCCCCAACAAAAGTAATTAAGTACTTGTTAGCCAAAATATATTTAGGAAACCTTGAACTGTTTCATTTATAGGAAATCCAATGCTGAAGACTGGGGTTATTTTATTTGTACCATTAATAAAATAGTATATAGTATTCTTCTTTGTTAAATTAGTAAAACTATAATACTATAAAGATAGTATGCACAGTAGTAAAGGGTGATAGCTGATTTAGACTTAAAAGTAAACAGCGAAAATATTAAAAAATATTTTTTAGGTTTTACAGGTCTAGAAGTGCGTGTTTGGCGAGTAACGACTAAAGAAATATTCCACTTAATATTTATAGCAAATGCTAAACTGATGAGCTCATAGAAAATTAAGGAACAAAATCAATACATCATTATGGCCTTAACCTTAAAAAGCTAACCAAAATGTTTCAGAATCGTTTTTCATATATTTTTAATATTATCTCTTAAAGCTACAAATTTTAAAACTAGTCCATTAATTGGTTTTTATTTGTAAGTGGAAACACTTTATAAGTGACTGCTACTTCGGGGGGTGTGCTCAACTAAGACACTAAGCGGTGCATAGCCAGAATGGCAATGGAACGTTGCCTCCACTCTTCCGCGACGACGTGCTATCCACACAGCTCCCTGACGTGGTCCAAGGTGGATTCAGCTGCGTTCTGTAACAGCCCATGTTCTTTAAATTTGGCGAATACATCCAGAGTTGGGACTCCTAATGTCCTCATAATAACGGAGTTCCTGACGATGTTTGTCGTGTGATTTGTCTCAGCGTCTTTGTTTGGATGACCTCTAGGCGTTTCCTGTTGTTCTTGCTGGCCTAGATCCATCACGTGTCTAAAGCATACATGATGCAAAAGCGGACGATTATTAAGAACATAGAAGTCTTTGTCCTGACCGAGATGGGGTTCCTTACTGCTACAAGTGGCCACAGCGACCTTCCTGTCAACAAACTGATTGGAACGGATACCTGAATCTAGTGTGATACCCAGGTATTTACCTGGGGTCTTTCAAGATATCCCCTCGCTGTCTAGTTGAATATTGGGTGGCACAGCTGTCGGACAGGTCCATCATTCTTGCGGCTTGGTTTGAACAGATGTGTCTGTAGTGCAGCAGTGCGTCAACAGCTTAAGTGACAGTGTTACTCCTGGAAAATCCGGCAAGTCATTAGTGTATATGAGGTAGAGGACTAACCCATGGACACTGCCCTGAGCTACCCTATCCTCCACTGAGCGGGTTGTGGAGAACGTCCCCTCGACGCATATCTGGAATTAGCGGCCCTCACGGCATGATCTGAGGAGGTGGACTGCAGCTGTTGGGAGTGGAGAATCGATGAGATTGATATTCTATTAATGTTTGATGCATTAAAACTTGCATATCCCTTAGACTACTTACCACCACTTTCTTAGTGGTTTCTTGCGGTTAAAACACTGATTTTAGAAAAAGTAAGGTAAATATTTACGAGCGAGAAATTACGTACACTAAAAAGGTATTATTCAAAACCAGAAAAATAATAGAGGTGGAAAATTTTACAAAATTATCTAAGGCTCATGTAAAATGTTTGTGAGCTACATACATTCAATAAAATATCTTTACACTTTCCGTTTACACACACCTTCTCTGTTTCCCTTTCTTTGTTTGAAATTCATTAGTGGAGATGGTTTATATAAGTTTAGCACAGTGCTACTTCATCCCCTTTGACCTACTTTGTTTTTTGTGCTCTGGTGTTGTGTGCTTGACTTTTGTTACCTGTTATTGTTTGTACATGTTTTGACTGCATAAACAATTTATCTAGCTTTATGTTTATATGTGGGATTCGATTCCAGATCTCATGGAAAATGTCCATTAGAACGATTTAAATAAAACTTTCCCTTTACTTTTATTTGTAAAGATAGCTTCCAATTTACTGGTATTTATATAATGCCAATGATTCTTTTAATACATTTTTTTTGTATTCTCTTACCGTAAAAAATATTCACTACATTTAAATTTAAGTATAAAATAATCAGTGCAATAAGGTTAAAAATTCCCGAGGTGTATAGGCTGACGGCATCTGTTTTGTTTGGCTGGAAGCCTATAAGAGGCAATTAAGTGAAGATATTAAGAGGAGAGAAACTCGCTAAGCCTCTTACCAACGTCTTCAATCTCTCAAATTTGTAAACATTAATTATACCCAGATCTCGGAAAAATGTATTTGTACGCGATAATTATGTTTCTTTAGTGATAAATATAAGAAACTACAATTTTTAAACAGCAATTTATTTTTCAATACTGCAAAAAACAAGTTGATATGCAAAAAAACACTTGGGAATGATATGATCTCCATAAAAATACAGTAAGTAATAATTGGTCACATTTATACTGAAAATGTATGCCTATTTATTGAAAGTGATACCTCGCCACGTATTTTTGAACTACAACAAATTTAGATCTACCTTCTCGATTTAGAGTATAATAGTGTGTGGGGTTTTTTTTATAAAACCCCTACTGGAGACATTATATTGCTTAAAAGATTATTTATAATCATAATGAACAGTTAGCATCCTCCTCTGCAGTTATTGCTACGTTTTTTAGAGTTTAATTGTATTCTTCCTACACCTTAAAGCATACTTGCTATTTGACTTTTGTCAATATTTTATTTTGCATTTATCGTTTATACTCTATAATTTTCTTATCATTCTAACATCTCTGACTTATATTTAATATGTATATACTAGTTTATTACAAAATAAATACTCTTAGTGAATTTCCTTTGGGGAAGAAGCCATTACCTTAGGTCTCATAGCAAGACCTATGTCCGAGGCAATGTTACTTTTTCGTTTTAAGGTGCCTAGAGACCAAAAAATAGTCATAAAAATTATATATATATAATTTTTATGATATATATATTACATATGTGCATATGTATGTGTCTATGAACAGGATAACTCTCTTAAAATGGTCCAACCGAGACCAAATTTAGACGTTCATGTTAATATTGAGGTAAAAATAAGTATATAATCTTATTATTTTAAATATCATACAGAGTTATTAACAAATCCATGGAATCGATGGGATATAAATTAGATATTCCTCGGAAGAAAAGATTTTGTAGGTTTCACTAATATTTCAGATGTGACTCCAAATACCTATAAAAGTTTTTTACAAAATCTAAAGCTAAACCACACTTAAACATTTATAAAAAATTTGAATACTATGTTTGAATTCAGTGGCTTTTGATTGAAGCCCCCAATTAAAGCTAATTGCAAGCAACTGCATCGTCAGGCTTTAGTCGATGAGCGTGGATTCCATGGAACGTCCACAATTCTGTCAGGTCCTAATATTTCAATAGATACAATAACAAATTTATATCTACTTACCCTATTTAGAGTTTAAAAGTGCGTGGGTTTTAAAATCATATGACGTTAATTCCCTAACTAGTTTGTACACACGAATAATCCTACACAAATATAACATTATAAACTAAAATTTAAGCACCACTCATTTATTTTGTATGTTTACAAAAATTTAACTAACATAACTGATTGAAATATTTTACTATAGAAGTGGGTATGAATAAAGAGGTACTACAATTAAATTTGAAGCAGCTAAAAACAAAGTATAATAGCTTTTAATAAACATATAATTGCACAGGAAAAGGAATGAAACGCAAAATTTATAATTCATATGAATAAACCACTATCCCAGGTCAAAGCTCAATTTTGGTTGCTACGGTATATGATAATACATCAAAAGGGAACAGGTTTTAACTGAAATCCATTTCAGCTATTCATATATGTATGACCCATCATATACGTTTGGTCGACAAATGTATTATTTATACATGTAGCTACGGAAACAATGTGTTTTAAATGTCAATAATAAGGAAAATAGAACATAAATTATAATTTTATGACAATACTCAAGTTAACCCGCAGTCATCATATGTTTTATCATCCCTTTTTTGTCGTTTATATTGTATTGTTTGCATTATATTTTCTGTATAGTATTTTTTACTTCATGTTTTGATTTTTAAATTTGTATTTTATAATTTAACGGCATATGCCACGTTTTTATTACCAAATATTGGTCAAATGATTGATTAAAACTTAATAAGATTTCGCGCCAAGTTACATTTAAAAGTAATATTTTTTTGTGAAACTGATCAATAAAAATTCATGTTTAACTTTTTCAAGTATGGATGGATTCTAAACAATTAAAATCATAATATCATACAACAAAACATTTGAGTATGTGCCTTTATACTGAGTGTTCAAACCCAAGGAAGTGATCACATGGCTCGGTTACTGCTTGCCTCATATTTATTGGAACTACGTCAAACCTTGGGCAGAGGTGGTTGTTTGGGCAGGCTTGTTTGGTCAGTAGGCCGCCCTCAGCCCTCAAATTACAGACCACCACCTTCTCTGATTGGCCTAACCTTCGCCCCGGCTATAAAACAATCACAGCTGATAATTAGTGGTCTATTGAGACGTAAAACATACTGCCCCGACAAATCAGTTGAGCATCATCGCCTAGCCAGCTGGTCATTCAAATTATGTGTTATTTGAAACCGTTTATAAGTCAATCAAATGTATAGCTTTATTTCCGATGTGTTTGAGCTGCTAAAAATCCTAGCAGATTCAAAATAGCCCTTGGATATAATAAAAACTATATTTTTCTTCGGTCTTCTATACTCATTTTTGTAGAAAACATTATTCGTTTCAGTTTAAAAAACGAAAGTGTATCTAAAATGCCTTAATAGGACCATATTGGATATTAGTCCTGGATAAATCCTGGAGTTTGGATATTAGACATTACGGGTTGAGGGCTCAAACTAAAGTAATAAAATACAAAAAAAACAACAAGTATAACCCTGTATTAGCTCATAATTCAATAAAAATGTGTCATCGTATAATAAAATTTTTCCTGTGTTATTTAAAATTAGGATAACTTTTTGAAAACTAAGCACTTAATTTTAAGCTACAATTCTTATGACACCCACTTAGATTCGTCACATTTCTTATCAGCAGGAAAATTAATTGGCAAAAAAATCCATATGAGAAAATTCGATATATAGGACGTTTAGAAACAAATCACATGTATGAAAATAAAAGAAACAAAGAATATTAAAATAATATTTGGAGAATATTTGACAACTGTAAATTATTTTAGTTTTCTTACAGGATCCACGTGGTTTTAGAATATTAAAGAAGAATTGTATTTTCTTTATAATGCATGTAGAATCTAGGAAAATTACAAAAACATAGAATTTATTTGACAGTTAAGAATACTCCTAATTAATTCACTCAGCTATAGTCAAACAATAATCGTCGGTACAGTTTGCCATGTAAATATTTTGTTGTGAGGTGTATAGAAGCGTTTTGTGTATGTAAATCAGAAGGGAAAGTCCTACAAGTGAAAGGGTGTACTCCATGAACCTTGTTCTCAATTAAGTTTTGCCTCTCGAAGCTTCTATTTTGAACACAGCTCAAGTTTTCTGTTTGATGGGATATAAGCGACCACGTGTCCACAGCACGTTTACCGGCACGTGAACTCCCCACGCCACTGCTTTCGGAGTAATAATGTCCCTGTAGCAGCAGACCTGCGTACTCGGTGAATCATTTTTTACTAACAAATTATTCAGCTAAAAATATACCACACTAACTCATTCCTGAGGCGTTTTAATGTTTTTATATGATTTTTCTTAAAAGTTTATTTCACAGCTAGGAGCGAAAGTGGCTCTATTTGGCACGAATTTGTGATTAAAATACGATTTAGAACCGAAAATACACTTATGCTCTGTGTGATGAACTACCATTTTCATCGTCAAATGAACATATATGATGAACATATATCGTCATGAATGAATATATATCTGTGGATATATAATTCTAATCATTACAAAATTTACCAGCTAACTTAAATTTATACAAAGTCGTTATCAATGTTTACAAACATAGCTTAAAAAATATCGAGTTTTTAACAACGCTTCATCAATGGAGGGGGGAGTGGGTCAAGATGAGGTGGAGGGCAAGAAAATTACGGGTTTTTTAATTGCTGCTACGGCGGATGTCAAAATCTAGTATTGAATAGTTTTTCTAGTCTAGCATTACGATGTGAGTGCCTGACACTGTCAGCAGGTATTTCAAACAATACATTTGGAGTTTATAAACCAAAACCTAATTAATAAACTAACTAAATTAATAATCTTAATTATTATTATAAATGAGAGATAAACCTTTTTGAGGAGGTTTAGGTTAGGTATTAGCCTAACCTAAAAATAGGATACATTCCAATTCGTAACATGTACTTCACAATGTATAAGGTGTGCATAAGCATAAAGCAAGATATATAATTATATTTCAATTTCCAGAAAATGGAGTGGACATACAAAAAGAAAACCTAGAGAGGCGATAACAGTCTCGTGTAAAAATGGGCTCACTGTTCATGTGCGGAACAAGGGGACGAGGATGCCGGGGTTCATTATGTTTGTGAATTCTGCTTAAAAGAAGAATAATGTTTACTTAATTAATTTTTATAGGTATTAAAATAAATATCGTATAAATTTGTAAACCTTTGTATCACTTAATAACATCTCCTTATAGAGCATTGCATCCTATCTTGCTCTATCTGCATACTCCGTCCCACACTGTAGGGTAAGATGGGGTTCTTTTGTTAACTCTATAAGTTTAAGGTTGACTATCTGGTATTTCCATCAATCATTTAGTTTTTTAAGCATTTATTTAGTATTTTAATGATTGTAATAAACACAAAAATATAATATACAAAGGCAAAATATATAAACCTATCTATCTACATGTGAGAGAGTTTTTTTATTGTTTAGTTATTATTTCATAGTATTTGCAATAAAAAGCAAACAGACAATTTTACCATATGCTTTTTCTGTTTCCTATTTGAAGTTACCCAAAATGGATGATTTTTGCGAATGATTTAAAAAAACTAATAATGGTTTTTGCCTTGAAAGTATGATGAAGACGATCTATTTAGAAGGTGACAAATTAAGATTTTGAAGGGTATTCATATATTAATCACAGTTTTTTAAACCTTGTTTCACCACTTTACTACAAAACCATCAGTTTTGAACTATAAACTTCCAACCCTCGCTAGTATTGCAGAAGTCACAGATGATGGAAAAGATACTGATGATGAGTTACATTAGACTAGTTTACACATTTTGAATTTATTTTTTTGAAAGGTCTTAGTTTTGAAAAAACAATATACGGCATCGTAATAGTTGGAATTGTTGTATTCAGTAAGTGCAAGCGCACGAAATTCAATCTGAAGGAAAGCCTTTCTCCTCTTTATAATAAGGCAGCCCGACAGCGGCGCATAACTGGTTCGGGTTTGTATTGTAACGCTTTCGATGGGCTATCTCCTAATCTGACCGATGCATGGAACCGGTTTCAATACCTCTTCAATTATAGAACTGGGTTATGTATAGCACAGTCGTGATTTCATCTCATCTAATGTAAAAACAATTAATCCAAACGGATCTGAAGCTCAGCTTGGAGTTATATTTTTGATAAGCGTAGTTTAAAATCGGGGCATTATTATTTTACGAGTGTTTTTAGTCTCTCTTTTCTATTGGTTTGATTATCTATATTAGTTTGTATTTCTTATAAATCATTATAAGTTTGTATACATATATCATCGGAAAAATAAAAAATTAAGAATTTGGTCAGTTCATGATTAAAACAAACAGCATATCAAACTAATATTGACATCAAATATCACAAAAAAACTTATTTAAAAATATATATCAACTAATAAACATGAAATTATAAATCTGTATATCCTGCATTAAAACATATTACATATACGATAATGTGGTTTCCGCAGCTAAGTACGATTACTAAAAATATAATATAATTTATTCACTTAAAATATGACAATTTTATGAACTAATGTCAATAAAGTGACTTTTTCAAAAGCATATTTTAATACTTGTGCAAAAAGATATTGTACGATGTTTAAAACACTTACCTACCAAACCAGTGTATTTGATGATTTTAATTTATTATATTATAGGACTATTCAACCCAGTAAAATATTTACTCTGAGTGATAAATATAATAGAACATGTAGCAAAAAGGATTTAATAGTATAAAGCTTATGTCTTACAGTGAGTGAACCTTACAAAACCATATTACTACTAATTGAATAAATGTTGTAATATAAATTTAATTTATTCGTACCGTACGCAACATGTTCCAGTGAATGACAGGAAGGCGACCAGCTGTGGCGAGAGGTTCAAGCCCGCACGGGGGTCACAACTCCCAAAACACGACAGCCGTGCTTCCTGATTTCACACCTGTCTGCTGCATTTCCACTTTGTTACTACAGGGAGGGATTTTAATTGGTTGAAATCCCCACTTTAAAATTGCCATGGTGATATTCAACTTGGTTATTCAACACTTCATTGAATCAGACATTCAAATCAGATAATAATTTTTAGGATGACTGTATGATATTCAATTCAATAGGCATGAAACTATTTTTAACTCCCAAAATGATTAATTATAAAATATTTTCATGTTCCTACAATTGTCATATATGGTGTAAATACTGAATGATATATTTTTAAACTAACGTTAATAAACTTATCACAATTATTTGTATCCTGTAACAAGTTCTAAGTTATTTATATAGTTTTTTTAGTTGTAAAAAGCTATATAAACTTGATACAATTAAGTACACATTCTAATTAGGTTCAATTTATAAATCGTTAGTTCTATGTTAACGAACAACGATATAATACAATTTAATGAATATGGATAACGCCTGTAAATATTTCTGTGCAAAAGTGTACTCAGTGGTATCTATGCTTAGTGTATCCTCTCAAGTCATGCTAAAAAATTGTATCTACTTCTCTATGGGAAATAAGTTAGATCATGGATATGTCAAAGGGAATGCTTGTTCTTCTAAACAGCAGTTCTTTTCTCATTTATTACAAATTCAATACAATAGCAGTATTAGTTTCTATGAAAACCGGTTCCAAATTTTCATCTTAAAAATTGCCAACAACTCCCCGTAGAGTTAAAACATATCGATGTTAGAATGGCATACATTAGCCATTTAGTTTATGGCAATACCGGAAGGAGTAGCTGCGCTATAGCGGACTTCAGGATTCGTGGGTTCGTGTAGTGACTAAGCTGCAGTTCAGAGAGACTTGTAGAGATGTCTTCAGGGTGATGGGGATTCTGACTATAGTGAGTCTGTACATATAAGAAACAGTTTTGTTCTGTAAGTTGAAGTGTTTACCACTTGAAAGCATGCATATTCATATCGAACTTACGAGAGGTAGAGAGGTACTAGACATACTATGCCAGAGCAGATCTAGAGTTATCATGAACCTTTCCGTTGCAAACAGAAGCTAAGTTATTAAACAACCTTCCAGAAGATGTGAAATTGGAGTTAGATTCAAGAAAATTTAGGAGTTCACTTAAGTGATTCCTAATCCAGGAGGTATTTACAATGTGAGCAAGTTAATGACACTCGGTTAGGTGACAGTGATCTTAAGAGACACACAAAAATGTAATACAAGAACGTAAACTAAAATTGTGTGCACCTTAAAAAAGGCTCCATGTCTTTAAAAACAGCTTTACTTATTTGTCTTTCGTTGGCCACAAAATTGTATGATTCTATTAATCCAACGGTAATTTTTCTGTTGATTATACCTACATTTGTTTATTCATTAAAAAGTGTAATTTCCTTCTGAATAACCCATATTATTTTCCTCCTCTTTCCTGATGATCTGTAACGTGAACCAATCAGTACGCAGGAAGGCCGACTCGGCGTGACGTCATCAGGAAGAGGAAACCGCAGACGTGAGCAATACGCGTCCGATACGCAACACAGCAATACAGCAATACTTGAGCTATCGGAAACGGTTGACCACCATCAAACGTTTCAGTAACTTCTTAATGGTTTTATTTCAAGTTATACACCCCGATAAACTCAATTATAATAGCTTAATAAACTGTTAATTTAATGGTTTGTTTTAACTTTATGATACGGTATCCATCAATCTTTCTAATCTTTCTTTTAGGAGACAAAATCGTATTTAGGCAAAGATTTTAAAATCTATCTAATACAAATCTCTCTCAAATATTTTAAAAATTTCTTAATTTATAACCTAATTATTAAAAAAATATTTTCAGTGCGTTTCTTATTTTAAATTAGGTTTAGTCGTCTATAAAATATGACAAAATACTGTTATGGATGATGATTAGTTTTACAGTAGAACAAAACACTAACATTTTGTATATTTTTTACAGCTGCAAATATGAACTTCATAATACATATTTTTAAATTCATATTCCATTGTATAGTGTTTCCAACCTTATTTTACACCACAGGTTTATAAAACAATAACAAAACTTTAAGTTTTTTTAACCCCAATATTTCTTTATGTTTCTAATTACCGGTAACTAATTCTGGAAACAGATGCTTTACATATGCTACATAAGTAATGGGAATGTCAAGGTTTGTTGTGTTATTAATGTTGTAGAAAAGACCGAATTAGTAATGGAGATGGTATCAGTGATCCGGGTGTTGAAGGGAAGGCTTGGATAACAAGATCTACGGATTAGCTCTAATAGATTATATTGTCACCTAGACTAAACTGGTCATTTATATTGATGAATCGGTTGATCAGGACGGGCGATAAACATAATTGCATCAAGTTCCTTTGGTTAAACCTTTAGACCAAAGGTCACATAATTGGTCTCATATCTTCTGGCCACAGTAAGATTCTGGATATTTTTTCGTATTTTATACTTGAGACACCGACCCACGCTGGTGGCGATTTTCAGGTATACATTAATGAATGGTAAGTGTGATGAACGTAATGAATTTTGTGTATTTAGGTGATTTACTAACAAAAATCAGCTGATTTATTTTCCAGAATCAGTAATTAATTACTGGCCCGATGATTAAAGGCAACTGGGTCCAATATCGGACCGTAGCAAAATTGTGTCAAAACTTTATTCGATGTCGAGCCTTTGACCTTATTATTATGAAGAGGGTTACTGAATGATTCAGAAATACTTTCGTAATTTTCTGGAGCGATGCTCACCATTTAGCACCCAGTATTATGGGATATTATTTATGTTTTTCTACCTCCGAACACTATCTTGATGGCCAAATTATTAGACTAAAGACTGTTATTTCTCTTTTTAAGGTTTAAACTAGAACCATATGCATTTATATTTTGATTTAGTAACTCACATCGTCATTTTAAAATTTACTGAGGTGCGTCTTTGTCTATTTTGTAGTATACTTTCTAAATGAGAGATCACATCACACCCCTAATACTCAAATTAAAGACAATTCACGACTTTCGGAGCACTTTGATGATTGAGAAAAAAAGGCAAAATTCTAAACTGTTACCTAAAACCTAAATATTTAACGTTATTTTAGAACTAAACTCTAGTAAAGTTGCAAAATAAACAGTAAGAGGAAAGAAAACACTCAAAAATAGGTGTGTACCTAGGTAATAACTATGCAACAAAATAATCGACGACAATTTGTTTTGTGTCAGTGATAGTAACTGGGCAAACATGAAGTACTAACTGTTGGTACTACAAAATAGACAAATAGGTATATGTTATAATAGTTCCTACTTGGTCACAATCAACATTTAAGTCTAACCAACACAATTAACATTTAAATAAACGGTATCAGTGGACTGACACATACTTTCTCCCTTAAGTCAATCTAAAGACGACAATATAATAAAACTATTATATAATTTAAAGTTTATCTAAATACCTTTTAATAATTTACTAACAACAATATGAAAAAATCAAATTAATTATTGAAACTTGGTAAAAAGTTTTTGGGTTATGTAACCTTACACTGCAAACCAAGTTTTATGAAAAACATTTGTGAAATAAGGAAGAAATTGAATTTTTAATATTCTCCATAAGAATAAAATTGGGCGCTCCCAGGCAACTTACTGCGTTTATAGCGTTATATTGAATTTTTGTATACATACCAAATTGAATCAGAATCAGACCAACGGGGTAGGCTGTTGCTCTGTACATATCCGGGCATACAAACACTTACGGACAGACAGACAATACGTCGAAAACCCCTTTTTTGGATTCAGGGGACTCCAAAACGGATACATCCACTCTCATCTCAAATCCAAAAATGTTTATGAAAACAATACGGTACTTTCTCCATGTACTAATAAATAATTATGTAATGGAGTGAGTGAGTATGACTGATCTTTCTGAAGCTACTTTTAAAATACAGATTTTTTAATAATTTTCCAGAGGTACAGAATATATTCCTGCGAAATGTATTAGACTTGTCATCATGTTGACGCAAAGTATCACAAACAGAATCTGGCATGCATATATTCATGACCCGTGGCTGTCGGCTCGGCTCCACGGATCGTCATCCTCCGGCAATATTCCGATGGCTCTACGTCACTGCATTACGTCACTAATTATACTCGATACAAATCATTCGTGATTGTTTAAATTTAATTGAGTTATTGCTATTAAAAGTTATAATAATGTACGCATACTCTTACAACGTTTGTTTATATCGAGTGAAAACTACTGGTGAAACAGTAAAAGTTACATTCCACCTCAGTGCTCATCAGTGTGAAGCAATTTATTTTAAAATGTGTAAAAAGAGTGTGATATTTCTTTTTTTTTATTATTCACACTTATGGTATTTAATACAAATATATTTACATTTACATTTTTTCCCAAATGAGCCATCACGTGTATCAAACTATTAGCTCTTTAGTGTAACATAATATCGTCAAATCATTATTATTTATATACCGTTTCAATTAAATTTAGTTTCCAAAAAATACAGTAAAATAATAAACGAACTATTTTGGAATGGATATGTCTAAGTTCTAAGGGGTTTTTTGCAATTTGAAGGGCGCAAAAGTGTTACGGAAGTGATGACGTATGATTATTAAAACAACTTTTTAGAGTAACTAAAAACCTTCAGACGTATGCATGATCGTGTTCATGCATTAATTCAGTACATGAATTAATTCTACACACTATGTAACATTAACATGTGGATTCATAAGTGTAAGTGTATCATATTTAACCCATGGAAATGGTATAGGTGGAAGTTACCATGTTAAGAAGTTTATGTTAATATACACACACGTATTTCCATATGTCATTCCTCATTATACTTTTTAAAATACTTTTTAATTACAAATATCAGTGAGTAGAATTAATTACTTCTTAAGGATTTTTTTGTTTTCACATACTACAAATTTCATAAATAACATTTTTCTAGTCAAAATCTAATTATTTTTACTGTAAATGTGATGATTTTTTTTCTAAACGCTGGTGTTTAGTTTAATTACTATTTTTTAATGTTCAACCAATTACAGTAAAAAATGTTTAAAGGTAGTGTAAGTAGCCTATACTGTGCAGTGTACAGTGTTCAGCTTGTATGAGAGGCACGCTGCGACAGTGGCGACGGTGGCGACGCGCGGCGGCGGTGTGGTGAAGCAGTCGTTAATTAATAGCACCTCGCCGACTGAGTGATTCCAACGGCCGGCCAGCCCATTAACGCTGAAGGCCGTCACTAATATTAGCCCCTCTCCCTTGTACGCTTCACCATATTTATTTTAGCTTTTCACATTCTATAATCATAGGAGAGTATAAAACATAAGATCTATCTATCTGAAACTTTAACTCAATTAATTAATTTATAGTTTGTGTTTCACACCACATACCTAAACTGAATGCCTTACATTGTATTCACCTTGGGGCCAATTTTAAACTATATTAAAAATCTCTCATGCACTTAATTAATTTTCATATGAACCATCGAAACGACAGTAAAGTGTCGTAAATTTTTATAAGGTGTTATTGTATCTCTCTGACAATGAAAAATGATTTTTATTTATATTTTTATTGATTTTAGTTGGTATTTAAATAACAAAAAAGCAAGTAAAAACTAACATAAGGTTTAACAATAGATAAGGATACCGTGACATAGAGAAATGAATAATTAGCCTGTGCAGCCATGCGAGGAAGTCAGCTGTTCGACCCGAGATTATACACGTTTATAGGGGCTTTATTGGGCGATTCGGAGAAAATCCCGCACTATTATCTCAAATATCTCAAATTAATCTCGTGTAAAGTATAAACACTAAGTATCAAACAAAATTATAAAATTAACAAACAACTATCATAATAACAACAAAAGATAACAAAGAATACTAACTGATTGTACATTTAATGGTGGAGAAAACTGTTATGTAGGCCTAAACATAGGTCTGAGAATGCACCGATCTATTCACTTTCTATCTATTTTATTTGTACAGTTCTGTTTTTTTGTACAAACAGTTTTCATAGTACTTAAATATCCTAATTTTTGTCTGTAGGGTACAACTAAACAAAGTAATTTTACGTAAAACTTAAACAATAGTTTCATTGTCTCTCCTTATTTGTTGTGAATAGGACATTCATGAAAGCTAAGAAATACAGTCCTGTATTTTTTACATTTTCAGGTCAAGATCTAAAAGAATCCATTGATTCTTTCTCTTAATTTGTCATCCAAAAGTTTGAGGAATAATTCATTTCAGTGGGTTGTGAATTTCAGGAAACATATTTTTAAAGTCGTAACTCGATAACGAGGAATTTTCAGATGTATATTTGTATAAGAAAGTTTTTTTATACTTTGACATTTAAGACTCTTATCTCTTACTCTTAATTCAAATGTAAGAGTAATTTAAATGTGATTAGTTTTAAATTTTTGAGGTCATATTTGAGACGTATAGTTTTGGGCTTCCACCCGACAGATACAGATTTTATTACTTGTATTGACACAAATTTAGTTTGCACTGACCATGTCTTAAAGTGTCTGCATTAACTCGTAAATTGCGCTTTATCTTAAGCGGTGGTGTTTTAATAAATATATTTAAATTATTTTACCCGTCTCCAGTTCATGCCGGTCATCAATTTTAGACGACCTAGGTTTAAACACTATTACGTCATTATCATTTTGTATAGTCATTCGATTGTTAACAAAAACTGCATTATTGATCGTCTTGACTTCATCGATATTTTGCAAAAAAGTCATTCAAACAGAAAATATATCACTGTTATTACACCTGTATCGAGGACACCGTCGATGGAGAATGCTATATTATTACGCCACTTCTTGATAATGAAAAAACACGTGTTGAAACCTAGGTCAATGAAAATTTATGTCCTGTATGTACTGGAGACGGCTGAAGTCATTTAACCCTTACCAAGTGGCGGTCGCACTCCCTACGGGAAAAATATTTTGGTTGGGATCAAAAAGTATATTTTGAAATTATGATGTTTTTCTACTTCTATCTGATGGTTGAAGCTCATTATGCAAAATTTGTCATAACAATATTGGTTTAAACGTCTTATGACCATTTTTTTTGAAGTCTATATAGCGGTTCTATTATGTATTCTTCAAAATCTAGACCATTCAACCAAAAGGTAGTTTTCACTTAACATCACAATATAGTCTAATCCACTTAACATATTTCACTAACCTTTATCTCACTATACGTAAACAAATACTGTCTGAGCGCGCAAAACAACACGACGATGACTCAGCCAAATGGTATAACATATGTTTCAAGATCAGTGATCCCAACTCACAAAATAGAAATTGTCCAAAGAAATAGAAGTCTATTATAGTAATAATATGTATTTATGGCCTTAGCTGACTATGAATAGCTAAATCAATTTTAAAATACCTAAATGACGTTTTAATTTGTTTACGTATATAGACGTCAACAAATTGAAACTATTATTAATTAAGGATATAGTGTAAGACGTATTAGACGTCAAACACTGGCAAGTGATTAGCATCGTTGACGTACATATACGTCAAGAGCTCGGTAAGGATTAAAACTACTTATTATAAGTTTAAGGACTGAAGGGTAAAAGTTAGAAAATCAGTTTCAGGAAAATTTTTTGGAACAGGTTTTCTCCACACCATAAACCGGTGATAACTAAATATGCAGTGGCAGAAAGCACATGGTGGCGCTAATGTTGACAAGCCTGGGAGTAGAACGGCCACAACGCTGGCCCCTCATTACCCGAGTCGACCCTTGAGCAGTTATAACAAACAACCCATAGTTTGAACTCTCAATAATTGGTTTATTGAGCCTTCAGACACAAGGGAGCTAGACAATATAATTGGTGGAGGGTGCCCGCTTGTATGTTTTATCGCCTCCTTCCACCTTGGGCGGGAAACACTTTGAACGTTAACGTTAGCTTGTCAGTTTGGGACGACATTTTGGTTTCAATATTCATCCAAATAGATTTGGAAATATTTCAAAGAATTTTTATTCTACCCAGGAGGGTGAGTTTTTTTCTATTTCCATACTTTATACCTCTACATCCGAACCTAGAGTCAAAATCTGGCAGTATTTAAGCAGACATAACCTTACATGTGAGTTGTTTATACTAGTTGTGCTGCACTTCACGAGTATTTAAAACTCGTTTGAATACATTACTTTCCTGATTTATCAGGAGGATACAAATTTGTAGGTCAGTAGGTTAAAATTGATAATAATAATAATAAATGTATATATTTTATGAACTACTAGCCAAAGTACCCGTTCTTCGCACGGGTAAAAAAGGCTGAGAGGTGTTCGTAGGCTCTACTGATACATTTAAGTTATTGTTAATTAATTCTTCATTGTTTACAAAATGAAAAAACACGAGTGTCTACAACATGATAAAGTAACATCTGTCAAATATTGGGACAGGATAAGGATTAACGTAATAGAGACAGTCATCGGGAAAAAAACTTAAAATCTCCCATTCCACTATTTCGAACTAATAATTCACTAATTTCGACCAGCAGTTTATCTGAAAATCAACTTTATTTCTTCTTCTTCCCGAACTGTCAAAATATAGTGTAAAAGGATGTTCTCATTAGAAAATGTAAACATTGAAACCTAGGACGGTCACGGCAACTCTTTCTTCTTCTTCCCGAACTGTCAAATTTTAGTGTTCACAGCTGTTGACATTCAAGTAATTTTATGTTTTTATTCTTTGAAAATGTAAACATTGAAACTTAGGACGTTCATGGGGCGTAGTTCGAGGGTATTTTAAGGGAACTAATATGCCTATGTGTTGCATAAGTTTAAGATCTACCTTTCTGTAAAATTTTCAAACCGATTGGTTCAGTATTTTTCGCGTTTACTTGACACAACAAACCCACAAACAAATCCACAAATATACAGAAACCACCTCTTCTTTATAATATTATAGATTTAAGTAATAATTTGTACTTTAAATTAGCATTTTTAAAACATGGTATAAATTTTATACTTAGTTGACATATTCAATTTATTCGCTCTTACAAAAACTGTTGAAAACATTAATTAAATGAAATATTTTTTCTCACGTTTCTCAAATAAACCACTTCTCAATATAAAATAACTTGAGGTAATATGACCTTATTTAACTCTTATTTATCAAATATACTTATTTACGTAAAGGAATACTATTTTAATACAAAATACTTTTACATATTGTTTATATGGAAATCAAACAGGTAAAATATTAAATTCATTATTTCCAGTGGTGCTTTGAATCCGATGGTGGAGATTTGTTTTGTAATTTTACGGTGCGTGAAACAGAGTTGATCGGAAATGGACTAGAATTATATCTCGACCACATAATTCATAACCCAGTTACATACCCCGAGGCGATACAACTAGAAACACTCGCCGGTCGCTCCAGTCGATGGTTAGACCCCTCTAGCTCCCCCTCCTCATACCAATTCCCCCTCCTTAAACTTACTACTCCTTCTCCCAAGTTACATTTCCTCCTTGCCAGTTTGATTTGTTTCTATTTACATTCATAGTACCTGGTGACCGAGCTTTGCTCGGATAGAATAAGACATGTATTTTACAAGTTAATTAGCAAAATTAAAACAAATTTACTGCTCAATGAAAACATTTATGTGGTTTAAATAAAACCGTTTTCATACCCCTTAATTAATATGGCATAAATACTGAACAAAAATATAGCCCTCGGGTGGGGATCGATCACGCGACCTTGCGTACGTGAGATCTGAGCCCTACTAACTGAGCTACGGCGTCGGCCAAGTTCGCGTCGTCGTTTAAGAGTTTTTGGCCAACCTCAATTGTTTTAGCTAATCTTATACTGAATTTAAATGTCCATACAGTTTGTTATTATTATCCTGTGATCAACTGATTTTGCTAGAAAAGGAATGAGGATTGAAAAGCAAAAGAGAAATTTAATTTACACCAGTTAATTGGTTTGTTACAGTGGCTTCAAGCAATAGAATGAATACGTTTTCTTTCAAAACACAAAAGATTTTGGAAATAATTTTCTCTGCTTTTATTTCGCACAATTATTTTACCCTTTAGTTTTTACAAATTGTTTAGTAATTTGATAATTTTTCATTCATTACATACATAAAATAAATATTAATGCAAAACCTCTATTCACATATTGTTTGCCACCATCTTCAATCAACAACTGTCAAACGGTTATAAACAGATGTTTTGATTTGTATTGTTTACATTTGATATAAGCGTAATGTTAAATTTTTAGATTTTAAACTTAATATTACAAGAAAACAAGAATTTTCCTGGACATTAGACCTATCTAGAACTTATTTTCTACTCAGAAATTAGTTATTTCCAAAATTTAAAGAAAATCCTTAGTGCCGTTTTCGAGATCCGTGTGCAAATATATATATATATACAAACCTTGCTCGTATTATAGTATTGGATAATGCTATTACTCAAAGAGTCAAAACAGGTTTTAAGTGTAAGAGTGATTTAAGTGTGATTAGTTTTAGATTATTGTGGTCATATTTGAGAGGTATCGTACTAGGCTATCTCCCAACACATACAGATTTTATTACTTGTATTGACACAAATTTAATTTGTATCATACTGGCGATTTGGTTAGGAAAAACACATAATTCGTTGATCCTGGTTAGGTACCATCAGTCATCAGCCTTGAAAAATCTAGAACTAGGCCTAGGCTAAAAGGTTAAATCATAATCTCCGCACTATTGAATACTACGTTAATCCGCAAAGACTATCCCCATAGGTGGACCAGTTCGTAATTCAGAGGCAGCCGTTCGGACTCCACGTTAAACTGTAGGTCCCTTAGATATTTCATTGGCCTTGGGCTATTAATTAATAGTTCTGTCTAAGGAACATGTCAGTCTTAGTCAGTAACAAGACTACTAGATCGCGCCACAATCATCCTATACTCGTTTCTCATTCATACTTGGCTTAAAATACCTTCCAGGGTAGGTTGCCATAACAGTTAAAAGTATAAGATATTATTGTTACGATCAAATTATAAAATTATTATTTGTATATTGTTTTTAAATTAGATATTTTAGACTGTTATATTTAGTTAGCATTAGCTTAATTTTAAAACTAAATGGACATAATGTTTTAACTTGAAGTAACTAAGGTAATTGATATAAACACGTGCCCTCTGGTTGTCGTTACTTCGGGAACAATTAGACTTGAAGAAAACAGACTGAAGAGATAAACATCTGCTCTCTCCGTTTACTGTGTATGTACCCAAGGGTAATTGGAAGTAGCTACTATAAAAACTACAGTAGTGTAGGTGTAGCAAGAAGTGAAATACTAGATTATATTTATAGAAAGCTAAAAGTAATATAGTATTTTTTTCGAACATCTCTCGGTAGCCCCAAAGATGAGTTAGGTACTCACTAACCATAATATATTTTCAGTATTGCAGATGTAGCCTGAGAATAGCCTCTAGGAAGTGTTAAAGTATGTTCCACGAAATGTTATAAAAACCGACAAAACATATACGAATGGACAGTAGTACGCGTCACGCAAGGTTCCGTTTAGGGAATGGCAGATCAATAGTGACGGTAGTGACATTCAGACGCGGTCCTTATAATAAACTCCATTATAATAATTCTTATTGTGATACATTCCATCCTTCGTTGTATATCGAATCTGCTACAAATATAGTAAAAGAATATTAATATTTTATAATGTGATGGTAGAAATTAGGTAATCAGGTAGATAAAGCAAGGATACGTGAGTGGCGCGTATAAAACTTCTGAAAAAGTATGAGCTAACACAGATCTAAGTGAATATTACTGATAAAAACCGATAAGTATATCCAACATAGGAACCAGATCCATTGCTTATTCTGCTTTGTAGCTTTACGCTACCAACCAGACCACCACTTACTTAACTTAATTTGAGTTTTAATTTTTATTTTGTAAATTTAAAAATAAAATAAACCTACACTCATTAAGATAACGTCATTTGAAATATTGGTAAAACGAGGTTATTTTCCGGTTGGGTAAAAATTTTGGGAATTGTTAAACACAATTGTAAACGATTAGCATAAAAGTAAGATTAAAATTGACAATTTTTTACCCTACTCCAATCGTGTGACTAAAAATATAATTGTTTAAACAATTTATAAAACATTAAGTGGGGTACATCTCCAACCCAAAACTCGGATCTGCCTGGTTTTCAAATGCAATAAAATACTTCAAATTTACATGTCTCTAACAGTTTTCATCATGTCATTTATGTTCTAGAACGAAGCGTGTTTTTGGACCTAACAATACAAAATTGATCCAAAGCCTAGGTCTTGTCACGACGACCCTGGAAATAGTTCTATTTTCCGATGGGAAATTTGTTAAAACCCATGAGCTACTAGTGCATTTTCTGGGTTCCCTACACGGCTGGGAAACACTAAAATTTAATGATGTACTAAAAAATAGCTTTTAAAAAAGCTTTTAAGGTTCTGTGTTTAGAAGATAATAGCCACCTTTTCCTTTTAGGTCTCAGTCGTGCTAATAAACCTAAAAAGCTAAATTAGATCTATACATTGTATATAAAATTGTATTAAGAATCCTATGTACATTTGCAAATTGTATGAGGGATACTTCAGGAAATAAAATAAACAAGAAGGCCGAGTAATTGTTGGTTTAGCCCCTCCTCGACGTTAGAGTAGTTTCACGGTTGACTTGACGAGTACAGGTGAGTAGTCACTACGTCATCCACAGACTGAGCTAGGACGTGACACCCATGCAGATCTAGCCAGTTACAAGCGTGATGCAATCTATTGTAACATATACAACAAACTTGATTACTAATCAACAGATTGCTTGTATTTTATTTTTAAATGAAAACGCAATGCTTTATTTGTTTTAATTCTTTTACAGTAATAGAACAACTTAGTAGGTCAAGTTTTATTGTGAATTAAAATTATTGTAGCCAAAGTCCTCGTCATATTAACATGACCAATTCTATCGTATAAACTACAGCGGAAACAGATTGTGTATTTATTTCATACCACTTTTATTATTTTCTATAAAAGCCTAGATTAACTTAAATCCACATAGACTAGCCTTTGATACAATGTTCACGTTTTATTATTGACAATATTTATGACATGAAGATTTTTGACATAGACATATCTTAGCTCTAAGAGGGGCATTGGCGATCCGTCAATATTTGTAAGTAACGTCATGTGGTTAGGGACGTCATATGGTTATAAGGTCAGCTGTCTAGAGGAACTGAAAAACATTCCTTTAGACATATATCCAGGATCCAAGCTATTTCTCAATTGGAAGTAAATACGTTTTTCTTTGAGGTTACCATTGAACAAACAATCATAATTGTGTTAAAAACACTCCATAAAAATGTGATTACACGTCATGTCATGGCAGAAATGTGATTAACTATTGAATTATATAATAGTTTTAATACATTTACGTATAATAAACCTTAAATGAAGTGGTTTTATAGAATTGTTTTCCTAAATAAATTTCTAAGAATCCAATAGGAACTATGTTTAAGGTAATAGACATTATGAAATGTAATAATTCATTAGCACGATCGTTAAGTGAAATAAAATATAAAAAACCGCTTAAAGAGACTTCAACGCCTGGTGGGTTTGTTTTTGTTGGCTGAGAGGCAATTAAGTGGGGATATTTAGATGAAAAAGACACTAACTAAGCTTCTTACCGACCGTTTCAATCTTCAAAATTTGCTTACGTTGGCATGTTCATGTGTCTTTTATTTTAAGTTTACTTTATTTGTATAAACTGATTACATGTTTTCATTATGTAATGCTTATATTTATTCAGTTAATTAATTATTTTACATTTGGACATTTTTACTGTGTGGTTTTTTTCAAACTTTGACCACCAAGATCGCTTGGTTATTTTAATGACGGCAATAAATCGTTTATTTTATGTTTGATATTTTGTATAGGAGCGGTTGATACACAAACATAAAATATTCTGGAATGAGGTAGTTACCTCAAGAAATACATCACTAAGATTTATGGTTTTCATGCACAACTTTTAGAGTAAACTGAATTAAAAAGTTTGCAGATGGAATTAACAATGAATCTAGAATTTATGTTCGTATTTATATATACAGGGTTTCACCTAATTCAATCACTAGCTACGCATGACCATGGCTATTACAATAAATCAAAAATGTCTAGTATCTTTTTATTAGATTTTCCCAACATAGATTGATGTATTTATTTTCATAACTTGTACTCTTTATACTATTGGTCTCTAGAAATAATTTTTCGATAACTAATCTTAAGTTGTCAAAACGTTTTTTATCAGCTATTTAAATCTTTGCTGATATCGTCTTTTTTACCATTGTTTTTTGTTTTTACTTTTTAATTGCTATTCTTCATTTATTATGAACAATCTTAAGAAATCCTGTAACTGTGTGTCATTAATTGATAATCATACAGTTAAGTAAAGTCAGCTCGATGCCAAATGATTCGGATATAAAATCACATTGAGTCAAAAAAATCCTGGAAGAACCACAATGTATTTAGACACCAGTTGACTAAAGTAGTGAGCTAATTTCATGGTAAAAATTCCACAAGATTGTTTTTAAGTCCAAAAAAATTTTAAAAGTCAGGTCTTCAAATAATTTAAGATCATGTACCTTTATAAACGGTTAGATTTAAATAATACGATTTTAAGTTCTTCAAATTTTTTACCATCTGTTAGTCTTAGTCATACTGCCATTCTTTAAACAAATTTTGTCACTAATGACAAAAAGTAAATTATTGAGAAGATTTTAACGCAAGAGGTCTTGTTATATTTTCAGCGAAATTTCTCACAATACTGTTTCATTGATATTTTTATTAATAGTAAAATTGTATTGCAATCAGACGTTTGAAAATCGTAATTAAAATGTTTAATTTATTTGCATGGTTTTAAATAAATTATTATTACGTTAAAGAGTTGAAATTTTGAAATAAAAACCAAAATAGTGGATATTAGGTAAGCAAAATCGACATGAAAACACTTAAAATTTTTAATTTTTTTTAACTTTTAGATTTCTTTATGTACAGTAGATGTCATTTTAGTTGAACATAATCCGTTTTTATAAAAAATACACTGCAATACATTGAAATAAATAATTAACAATAACAGTTTAATGGCATTAAAAGGAACATATTTTAGGAATTAATAATTAATACGAATGGCGCCTTCAGCGTGATTGTCAAATATACGTGATAATATACGGAGATCATTATTTTATAGGTACACTTTCAAGTCCGTTTTTATAACACCATTAAATTCAAACTATGTAATTAAAAAGTAAAAACATTGCAATACATATTCTAAGTATACACTTAGAGAAAATACATTGGGTAAAATTGAGACGAATTATATGTCTCTACTCAATAATTCTAAAGATTCTGGAGGCCCGCAATTATTGGACATTTCGCCTCAAGGTCTTCATTACTACTTAAACACCTGATACCGCCAGCTAACCCTGTAATCTACGGATATCTACACTGGTTAGTAATTTACCGAACACATAACTTGAGGCGTCGGAACCGATAAAACTAGCGCCAGGAAAGTAACAGTTTCAGGCAACGCAGCAGTCGCGTGCGAGATGAAAGGTCAGTAAGCTGAAGCCGCCTTCTTCATTCATCTCAAACACGAAGAATTGTATACTTTAACCCTCTTAAAGAGTCGCTTACTGTCCTTTCACGATTCATGAATTCCCATTTGAGACTAACAAGATTAATGTTTATATTTATAGATATTTTAACCATTGTAATTGGACTGTTGGAGGTAATGGTGGATTTAGGGGGGCTTTCGGGCTGAACCCCCCCCCCAAATACTGGGAATCATGAGCAATCTGATGAATGGCTGTATCACCTGGCTGAGTAACCTCTAGGACTACCTATAAAATTTCTTAAATTTCCGCCGTATTTCAATCAATTATTATGTATATTTTTTAAAACTTTTAACATAATGTTTTAAATGATAACAGTTATGTACTCACGAAATAAAAGAAATATTACGGTAGCACATGCGAGCCTCTTTACTTTCTTATCCAGTAGCTCATGCTCAGATAAGGCTCGTAACCTTCGTATTCAATTGCTAGTATTCATGTGAGGCTCTTTACCTTCGTATTCAGTAACTCGTGTTCAGATAAGGCTTGTAACCTTCGTATTCAGTAGCTAGTGTTCATGTGAGGCTCGTAACCTTCGTATTCTGTAACTCGTGTTCAGATAAGGCTTGTAACCTTCGTATTCAGTAGCTAGTGTTCATGTGAGGCTCGTAACCTTCGTATTCAGTAACATATACTCAAGGGAGGCTAGTTACCTTCGTATTCAGTACCTTAAGCTCAAGGGAGGCTAGTTACCTTCGTATTCAGTAACTCAAGTTCAGATAAGGCTTGTAACCTTCATATTCAGTACCTTAAGCTCAAGGGAGGCTAGTTACCTTCGTATTCAGTACCTTAAGCTCAAGGGAGGCTAGTTACCTTCATATTCAGTACCTTAAGCTCAAGGAAGGCTAGTTACCTTCGTATTCAGTACCTTAAGCTCAAGGGAGGCTAGTTACCTTCATATTCAGTACCTTAAGCTCAAGGAAGGCTAGTTACCTTCGTATTCAGTACCTTAAGCTCAAGGGAGGCTAGTTACCTTCGTATTCAGTACCTTAAGCTCAAGGGAGGCTAGTTACCTTCGTATTCAGTAACGTATGCTGAAGGGAGGCTAGTTACCTTCGTATTCAGTACCTTAAGCTCAAGGGAGGCTAGTTACCTTCGTATTCAGTACCTTAAGCTCAAGGGAGGCTAGTTACCTTCATATTCAGTACCTTAAGCTCTAGGAAGGCTAGTTACCTTCGTATTCAGTACCTTAAGCTCAAGGGAGGCTAGTTACCTTCGTATTCAGTACCTTAAGCTCAAGGGAGGCTAGTTACCTTCGTATTCAGTACCTTAAGCTCTAGGAAGGCTAGTTACCTTCGTATTCAGTAACTTCCTCCCATGCGAGGCTCGTTACTTTTGGTCGCGTTTACACAACTCCTTTAACGATCTATAAAAGAACAACTTGTCTTGCCAGGAGGAAGGCTGCGACGTTTACAACTGCCGCAGATGTTTTAAATTAATGTTATTCTCACACAAAAACTTGGCGCAACACTTAATAGTGTTGCTTACGACAAAAGATTTGTTTGTAAAGAATCCTTGTAAACAATTTAGTTTAAAAAATAGGGTATGGTTGTCATTACACTTTGGTCGATTCTTGTAACAGGTAAATTTTAAATACTTGTGTATTTTAGGCTTTAACTTGCAGATTTATATTAAAAAGTGTGTGTATTTAATCGTATAGAACGATGACTACGCTGATCGTGTAGAAACCGATGATTTAAGTGGCCCCCTTCTCCATTAATTCGTCTCGGCTATACAAATAGTCGTTAGACCACGTCAGAGGAACTAGTGCGGCTGGTAAACTCTGAAAATACCGCACCAAAAGATAAACAAAAATGTACTTTTTTATTTCTATGCTTCCAGTTTACATGTCCATGTTTGGCGTGTTTTTTTTGCTGTTTTGCCACACGAGGCTTATCGATAACACGTGTCGCGTCGTCACGCCCGGGAGGGCAAGGCCCCGCGTCGCCTCGCGTCATCAGGATATGGAAACGCCGGACGTGACCAATCCCGTTTACAACTCTTGTCACTTTTACGCACACGTACGCTTCGCATTTCCGTGATTTACGATATAGGGAACTTCACTAATATTTTCAGCCCCATGAAAATATTAGGCTATTCTTAGCAACATGATAATTTCTCTATCGAGAGATCAACTTCGTTTGCATATATAGTGCATTAAGTGCATCATATTACTTCACAGAAATAAAGTATTTTGTTTATTATTACGAGAGTTTTTTGAGTCACTTATAAATTTAGATGTGTTTTGTAAACTGTTATATGGTGATTTTGAGACTATAGGTCGGTGGTTGGCTATTTAACGTTTTTGTGTCAATATACTAGCATTGTCGGTGGGAAACATTTTAGTAATGACTTACGTATAGCAATTCAACTAAATGTCAACGGTCTGATTTAAAAAAAGTTTTACGTAGCCAAACACAAAAACTAACCAACCTCAATATTGTAATGTATTGGATTCAAAAAATATTTTTAATATTTGAACAAGAAATTTAAGTTTTGTTTAATTATTTAGATCATGTCGTATTTTTATGTATTTAATTATTTTTGAGATTATTTATGCTACAGTAATGAAACCATTTCGAATAAATAAAGGGTATTATATGTTTAAAATAATTACACTGCTCATTTTCCTGGAAATAAACTGTATCTTGCTTCGATAGGCTAATATTTGTCGATTTTATTACTTTCCCTATCATAATTGGCTTTCGTTTCTAGATAGTAAACATTATTATGATGAGGATTTTTATGTTTAACTATGTAAAATAATAACTGTTAATTATAGTTTTTTACTAATAAACCAAAAAATATATATACATTAAACAAATTACAGCTTGACTGGTTATTTCACAAACTAATTTATCCATAACAAAACTATATGGCCATGTTTATAGTTTTGACGAGAGTGGTATACAGACTTAAATTACTATAATATCTTATGTGCTTTAAAAGTTATCAAATATTTTCGCTTCTGCTTGACCATTGATAAATGTCGTTACATTTATTACATAGCTCTTTTTCGATAGAAACAAATATTTATACAATACGAAATTTATTACAAAACACTAATTTTTATTTTGAAATAGCTTTCCGTCATTTGTATACGTTTTATGATTCAGTGTTGAGAAACAAGATATATTATTGTAAAATATAAACTGTGTTATCTTAAACAAATATATAAAAAGAAAAATTCTGAGATCAATTATGTAGCATTGTTTTTAATTAGATAGCTATGCATCATTGTTTAAATTTACTGCACGTTGAATAACATGTTAATATCCTATGATTTGGAAATTAATTTAAAACTATTCAATGTAAATGAACTAATATTTTAATTTGGCAGCTAATGATTTTTTTCTTCTATTAAATCACTTTTATAGAGCACTTGTTCTGAAAAACCTAGAAAAATATGACTGTTTTTTCAAAACGGGGTTTTTGAGAACTCATAACTGATTATTATTAATTCGTGGGCCAGTTTAAAGTAAATAAACCCCTTTACAAAAAAGTATATATTATTGCAAACGTTTCATAATATTGTATACGTCTCATTGCTGTGTGTGGCCCTTGTTTTGAAGGAGAAGTGCTAAATAAAGACCTTATTCCGCGTTAGATAAAGATAGACAGAAATAAAGATAGGACCCATTTTGGCATTTCTGGAGAGTCCAGACGAATTCCTAGATTTTTTTATATAGTCAAAAGCTCATTGGTTATCACAAATTTAACTTAGGCGAAGCCAAGTTTAATTGGAATTAAATAAAACATCATTAGTTTGGAAAGTATGTGAGAAATGACCAACACTTGGGAACAATCCTTGCCTTTGTCAACTGCGTCTCCTTTAGCTAACAACATTCCAAGCTGGTTTGTGCGTTTCTGTACAATCCGCCCTCTGAATTGACCACCGACAAAGGAATTTGAACAACTTTGTTAGCTTGATTTACAATGGTATTTCTCTGACTTCAGGAGAGCCCAGAATATACGCCATATTAAAATCACCCACAACCACATTATTTTTATTTGCTGGAAATAGGTAAATAGGCCTAACAACTTAAAAAAACAAATACAAATATATATATGAAATTCATAGGAAATGATGTTCAAAAGTAAAAAAATAGTTGTCTATTTATTTTATTTCGACATGTGCAGATAAATTTACTACAGGTAAGATAAGCAAACATACTTATACTCCCTTTTTATAGCATCCAATTAGGGAAATATAAATGTTGAATTTAGACATATATCTTACAACCTGGTATTTAAAATAAACACTGTAAACTCTATAAAATTCTTTATATTGAAAATTAATATTCCTTTAAGGAAATATTCCAAGTAAGGAACAGTCTTACTTGATTTGACTTGATGACTAAAGGCTGGCTAATGGATTTCTACTAGATCTTTGATACCTTATGGCTTTATGGCTTTTTTATGTCTGAAAACAATACAATTCAAATAATAAAAAAGCACTTCAAATCATCTTGGATTTAAAATCTCAAAATTATATAAAAGAAGTTATATAAATCAAACATGTGGCAACATAAATTAATCTCCATTATTTCATCAATTATAAATAATTATATAAAATGGTATATAATATAAAATGACTATATAAAATGAATTTTAAATTAAAAAACATTACTTCGTTATTTTTTGGTTAGACTTTTACACTTAGTTGTCAAATATACATTTTTAAATTGTATAATATTCTTTTAATAGAATTATTGAATAATTGTGTTATAATTAGCAGTACAAAGTTGATATCGGTAGCCATTTAACCACCTCACATTCCAGCTACGGCCACGGTCATTCCTATATCACAGTTGAGATAAGGTTATCAAGCCAATCCGCGGTCCAATCTTACGGTCTTCCACTTTGTAGGATTTTTTACTGCCATCCTCCCATAAAGAAGGATTTATCTAATAAAGATAACTATCAAGGAATCCAACAATAGACACTTAAGTAATTCTTTGAAAATACTAAATGTCTTTGGAAGAGATTGGTTTGAAATCTTATTGAGTTGTACTATGTTGTGTCGTTTGCTATATATATAAACTGGAATGTCCTATGCAACTATTGCATAGTTTTTTAATTCTAATTAAACATTTACCAATTACACAACATAAAAAACGTATTACTATTTTACATTAAAACTGCAGTTAAGGCATAACCGTAAAAGGAAAAAATTAATTTGATTATAATACAAGAGTTCATTACGAGTTCATTAAGAGTTCATTGTGAACCTTATTACACAGTGGTTTTTATAGATCTTACAGTTTCATTTAAAAATCACACCTTTAAATCATCTTAAATCATATTTCAAATCATGATTTTATCATCGTTAGTCACGTACCACATTATTTCTCCTTTGCTAATTTAATGTTTCCTCTTTTAACTATTAGCACTTTATAGAGCCTGTAGTTGGTCAAATGAAATAGATAGCACGTTAAACTTATTTCAGCATTCAGTATCTTTTAATAATAAAAGAATTATATGACGAAAAATAATAATGCCAAAAACAACTGTAAAATATAAAAACGTGTTTTTATGCAAAACAACCCACCGTATTTGATGAGGTAAGCAGATCTAAGTATGCCTAATACTAACTTTGCTAAATACAGGCTAGTTGAGGATGCCTCAGGCAAAGATCGTAGGACTAATAACAGAAATCCACCGTGGAGGCGCTGCCATTAAAGTTTGATCTTTTCAGACCGGACTTCTGGTATTTTAATTTTATAACCAAAGTCTCTTTCTACTGAAGGCAATAAATTCAATCAGTAATCTTCAAGAGAACTGGTTTTAGCCATAATTGCGAGCCACTGTTTTGGTTTTTATTTTCATTTAGTTCTTACGTAATAACATTTTTTTATATTTTACCAGACATATAATCAAAACGCGATCTCATCCACATTATTAGGATATTTCTTTTTTAGAATCTAAATATATAAAACAAAGTCGTGTTAGCTACAACATCTATAACTCGAGAACTGCTGAACCCTTTTTAATATCTTTAATTTTTTGGATTCGTCTCTGCTCCGAGTAGGCCATAGGCATATTCCGTTTCGTATATAAACTTAGGGCTAAGCCTAACTAGCCTGTAAATCATGTATATGATAAGTTTATTAGGGAAAGTGGTGCATTTTGATCATAAGTATACATCAATAATGTGAATATTTTATTAACACCTGTTTTTTGTGTTGCTTGATCTTCACAGGTCGACAGTTAACATTATTGTGCGTCATTTTCAGCTAATGTTTGTGATTGTTTAAAATAAATTATAGTTATTATAGTCTTGTTTGTCTTAGTGTAATTATTAGTTATTTTTTGTTTTGTGTGAGTGTAATTAGTAAATAAATGTTAGATTACACGAGTATTATTAATTAAAAACAATGCCGCTATCCAGAAAACTTAATCGAATTAAACGAAACCGTAATGCTATTCGATTTCAGAACATGTCCAATCTTAAAGTTAACACGTATTTACTGTTGGGCGTTACGAATTTCACCGGGTCAGCTAGTTTGTACATAGATTAGTGAGGAATTTTATTACTAAGGTATCATAAACTTAAAGTTATAAGATTAATTCTGATTTCTCCTTATATTTTTCGCCCTCCCCGCATTGAAGTGTGAACTTTTTAATGTTACAGGGAAGACATCCCCTGTTGATTACATCTGTGTTTAATACACTTCACAGTTTTGAACCTTTTTTAAACGCGTTGCTGGACAGTTACATGGTTTATTAGACAGTTTATGCGCAATCAATTACACGTGTTTATTTCCAACGAATTAAACTTTCCTTTGGAGATCTCCTTACTTGTTTCTTGTATTATTTTCATAATAATTGTGTTGTGAAAGAAATTGTCTCAAGCTTTACCCTAAAAGCCAAGGGTTTTTTTCTTTCTGACATTATAACTTCAGGTTTTTATTATGTAGGCGTATTTGACATGTCTTTCATTTATAACATTTTATTTTCTTTGTGTTAGTTTACATAGGGATATTATATTATTTTATTTTATCTTTATTTCCAATTGGCAATTTTTGGTTACCAAGTATTATTTTTAAGACTCATTTCTTTTAGAGAGTAACACAGAGTATGTGGCATAAAATTATTAAATGAGCAAATGTATGGAGATAGCACTATTTTACTCGACTAGAAGATATTTATACATTTATAATATGCTACTGTTCGTACATGTATGTTCTCAATCCTGGCCAAAATATCACTGGTGTAGTGTTAAGTAGGAAACAATTCTGTGTTGCAAGTAGGAATCGTCGTTTAGGAGAATACTGAGATATGTCAGGAAGTGAAACTAGCAGGAAGATGAAAGGCTGAAATATACACAAATATCACCTTTCCATACACCTTACATAACCTTTACATGTATTTCATAATCCATTCTCATACGAAAGCTATGCAGTTTATTTATACGTACACCATCAATATTGAGGGAAAATACATCTATTTACACCAGCTTTATATTTAGTAATACTTAAAACTGCATAGGTATTTTCTGTAGTGTTAAAGGTAAGCTTGAATGGTTATGAAACAGCTATACGAACGACGCTATACCGTCAACCGAAATGAAGAAAGGGAATCTAGAGAAGTGTTTTCAAGTTACCTATCTTTATATCTTTTGTTTCTCTAGAAATACACTGTAAAACGATTAACCGCATAAACATAACCTTATCATAGTTCGCATTGATTTTAACAAATTTAGATAGTCGTCAACGATATGTATATTTCATGTTTGTTATAAAGATGTAATTTCAAATGTATGCATTGCATTACGAAAACCAAAATTACGAAAAATTTCAAATAACTAAAATAACTCCTTTTAGGTCGATGATTTTGGAGTGGGAGAAATTCTTAAGCTGCAAAATAAGTCAAGTTTGGTATCAAATTGTAGGTTTATTTAATTGGAACACAAATACTGCAGCTAGATCTTAAAAGGTTGATCAAAACCAAAATGGCGGCGGTTTGAAATCTCCCAAAATCCATATGAAATAAGGTTACAGATGTTTACATAAATTTTTTTTAGTGACGTGGTACCATTTTAGTATTACGTATTACATGTCATTAGAACGATGAAATTCTAAAGGACAAAATAGAGTAAAAGCTTAAAAACCCAAAAAATAATTTTTGCTGATTTAGGGTGCCCTAAAAAAGAGCTAAAGGTTTAAACACAGTGTTCGACACGAGCTTACCACATTTAAACGCGTCAGATCACGACTGCCGGCCTGTTTACTTATCTTTACATTCTCAGCACCCGACCATTACGTTTTTGTGCCCTTAGACATCCTATCCCTGGTTATAATTTTATCTTGGCCGCCCCCAAATTACCGATGATCTCGTTGTTTACTCACACGTTGTTAAAAAGTGTTTTAATCCTGTAATAGGCAGGCTCAATTTGTAAGCGACTTAAAATAACACGTTCGGTTTCTTGTAGATTACCTCAACATAAAATGTCATTAACTAAAATGTACTCAACACTGGGTCAATAAAACAAAAACAAGCAATTTATAATATGCATATCAATAATTAATATCGGATAGTATATCTCACATTTCAGCTGTAATAAATGTCATTAAATTAAAATCACATATAATTGACATTTCCTACCATCGTCATTATTCCCCGTAGAACGAAAACGCTTACATTAATGACTTTATAATGTGTGCCATTAAAGTAAAAAATGAGAATGATGCTTATATTTCTTTTATTAAATGGGAGGATATAAACATCGATTGTTGTATTTATAAGAAAACGCTTAATAAGTATGATAAGTACTAGGTTCATTACGTCATTGTGTTTCGTTGCACGCGACACTACGCTCATCGTACACTTCAAAGCGTGCCTAACTTCATATCCCTTCATTTTGATTACGCCTTTAACATCATATAAGCTAGCTCTAATAGCCTTTTAACATTAGAATTTGCATATTGGATAGCTAACTTGTGTATCAATATTAACATAGTCTATCAAAAGTGAAATGTTAAACTCTTTATATTTTGGAACTTCATAAACTTTTTGTCAGTTCATGAAACTTACTTTATAATGTTATTACGGTATCATTAAATGTTTATTAAAACGACATATAAAACAACTGGGTTTATTTCAAATCAGTATTCTTAATCATCTGATATGAAGATTTATATGACCTCAGTATGAGTTGATAAACTAATTCAGTTTTTTATTTCTAACAAGTATGTAAATTCGTATTCGAACACAAAAAGAGGATGGATTTGCACGTTGTACAACACACCCGTCTGCTCTTGAATTTATTATCAATAAAATTGTTTAAAACTTATTTCGTCCTATTCAGAATATAGAGGCATTTTATAAACTTATACTCGTCTTTGTTAATACCTTTTTGCTCTCTTACCAATTCCAAAGGTGTCAAACTCGTTTTACTTTTCCAAGTAATATTTTTAACCCATTACGGTTAATCGCCAACTTTTATATTCAGCAGGTCGTTGATTTTCAGCTCACTGTAAGTATTTGTCTAAAATACATAGAATAGACTTGACACATCCAATGTACATTATATACACGTTACAACAGGATACAACGGGATCAAACAGGATCTGATAATCACACAGTAACAATTGTATCACAATCAAACGTGACGACATGGATTTCCTCTTATCACACAAAGGAAGATTAAAGGTGTATATCTGGAAGCAGCTCCGAATTTTAAAGCTGATGTTGAAACTAACTCTTAAAAAGATAAAGGTTAACACCTTTTGAGATGACCATTGATAGGTTATATATACAAAGGGTGTTACGGAACTCCCTACAAAATGTTTAATCACATTTAAATCACAAGTGTCCTCAGTTACATAGGTAAATTTTTTAATTTGTTTGAATTTGTTTCAAGAAAAATTTAATGAATGTAGCAGTTTTAAATTTGTCAAACGTGTTTTTATTAGTGAGGATTACACTCATAGGAAATTTTAAATTTTCCTACATACAAATTCGAAATCAGATCAATGTTATCCCCATAACTATACCAGTTCGTAATGCAAAGACCCCTTTAGATATCCTATGACTGTTAGGCTATTAATTAACAGTTCTGTCTAAGTAACATGTCAGTCTTAGTCAGAACGAGACTACAAGATCGCACCACAGTCATTCTACAATCATTTATCATTCATACTTGGCTTAAAATACCTATATATGCGTATATTGCCATTTCAGTAACTAACTAACTCAAAATACACGATATATAAAATTTTCGGTGGTGCTAGGCTGTGAGAGTTGGTCAAATGTAGAGGATTTTCAGGCAATACTCTTGGCAATAATAGGCTTTTTCAAGAGTTATCCTCACTAATATTTTTATTTTTTCGTAAAGCTTTTTGTATAAATGATACAAAAACATTATCTTCAAAATATATAACGAATAAATTATAACTTTGGTGAGATTGCTCTGTAAAATACACCTTGAGATCATTGATTGAAAAGGTTACAAATTAGTAATAAAGAAAAAGAAGGAATAAGTAACGACTAAGAATAAAATAACAACGAAATAAGTGCTATGTGTACAATTAACCTATGGTAAATAGTTATTCTAAGTCAGCCATCCTGTGGAAGCCTAGATTTTAATCACTAGTTCAAATTTGGCTCTTCGATGGCGAAGGTAACCTTTTCAGGAACAATGTAAAATTTTGACAGTAATTTTGTTCTTCTATTTTTATAAACTGTTTTACGCAAATGGTTTATGAAGTTATGTGATTTGAATGCATCATCAAAAGCAATCATAAAAACTTTACTTTGTAAAATGTTAATCCTGTTAAATTACTCTTGGGCGTATCAAAGAGCTGCAGAATCGTGTTATACACATCGAAAAAGTACATTTGGATCCAAATACGATTTTCTGTTGTGTAGCTACAGTTGAACGGTTGACAAAAATAAATTTAAAAAATATGCCATGTAAACATTTGAATTGCAATGGTATTTTAGGAAACAAGATTTTTTAATTACAACTCTGTGAGTAAACTGAGGAATTTCAGACGATTAAAATTTGATATTTTAATATCATTTTTGAGGTTAGTAGGTCGTTCTGTAACACCTTATATATTTTATGAAAGTGAAACTACGTATCGCACATATCTCTTTGAGGGGGAGGGGTTGAGTGACTTGACACTTGACGGGTCGAAGACGTCACGGCCGCCCGGCGAGCGCCCGCTACCAACACCACTCATGTCGTCACTATCTCTCTAGGCATCACATGTCTCAATCCTGGCTGGTCCCATCTGGGTAAATTACAACCTCCATTCCAGAGCAGCTCTTGACTCCAACGGCTCCCTTATAAAACAATGTTTTACTGCTTCTTTTAACCACCAGAGGGGTCGGAGCGGTTTCTGAAAGGATTTCTTTTTGACTCGTCAAAATTCTTTGTTTGAAAGTCGGTCTTTGTGATGGTGATTTGTTTATTTAAAATATTATTAGGTACATTTTCCATTACGATTAGTAAAACAGTTCTGAGACGTATCGTGATCGAAAATCTGGTCTCTTTTTCCGGAGTAATCTGAAAGCTGAAACAAAGGTTTAAAATGGTAAAAAAATCTTCAAAAAATATCAAGCAACAAACACACAACAAAGAAGCATGAAGCACTACTGCACTCCGTTAGAGCTCATCAGGTAGTAATGAAAATAATGATATTTGATGCAAGTTTTTTAAATGTACGATTAATTTTTTAGTTTCGTAAGTTTTTTCCTAATTAGAATTTGTAATGTGTTTTGTGAGTGTTGTTATTATATAGCTATGGATTTTATTGAGTACACGATAGATTTTACAGCAATAAGCCTATTGTTATTTTAGGATTTTAATTTTTGACGCGGCTACATTAAATGTTTGTTGATGGCAATAAATGAATTTTATTTGAACTACTATAAATATTTTTGCTTTCAAATTTATACCGGCTTGGTCTTGTTTATGTACTAATCCTCTTCTCATCTGAGAACGGAATCATATTTCAAATCCAGAAACAGCGAGAAACATTGTTACTAATCATTATGATAAATATACACAGTTATAATTTAAATAACATCGTTTGGAATATTTAACCTGTTTATGTATTTATGAGTATTTAAAATGGTTTATTAGTTTTGTTAAAAATTCATAAAACAGGGACGTTTTGTTACAACACATATTGCTATTTATTTTTAAGTTTTTCTATTCAATATTTTCTATTTTAGATGAATGCTTCTGTTACTTATATTAGACCCTGAAGTCTCTTGAATATAGCTAGAGTATGAGATTCTTAATATAATATTTATTCAAGAATATTCAACATACAAACATGACTTCAGTTTCGTTAACAAAACGAACTATGTACATAACTTAAGTGCATGCATTGTCACTAACTTGACCACGAACAAAGGATCTCATAGCTAAGTTGAGTAACTCATCCAGCACTTCCTCAAAGTTTAATCTTGAACAGTTTATAATTGACTAACCGCAATTATAACAAGGACTCTGGTTTAAGAACGCGAGACTAATTTCAATTCGGTTTGAACAAAGTACCAAATATCTAGATAAAAATAACATTTAACAGCCTTGACACATATTAATATAATTCAAAGTCTTAGTAAAGTGCCTTGAGGTTTAAAATATTTGACTGGGACGGTGGCGACGTCCTGTGATCCAGCTACTTGGAGGTCACGAATTGTGGATAGTTGTGAGAGATGGTCGGTGGATGTGGTGTTCTCTTGTGTGGATTAACGTCCGCACTATTGAATACTGCGTTAATCCACAAAGGCCATCCTCATAATTAGACCAATTCGTAATTCAGAGGCCGTGGTTCGGATTCCACGTTAAACTGTAGGTCCATCAGTTGCCATCGGCTGTTGGGCTATTAATTAACAGTCCTGTCTAAGGAACATGTCAGCCTTAGTCAGTAACAAGACTACAAGATCGTGCCACAATCATCCTACATTCATTCCTCATTCATACTTGGCTTAAAATACCTACCTGGGTAGGTCGCCATTTCAGTTAAAAGTAAAAGTAAAAGTATTTCAAATTATACGCTGTACGTGTTTAAACCTATTACGGCCCATCTTCAGCAGCATATTTTATTTAAGTCCGTTATCCAATGGTTGTCGTAATGAACCATTATTCACTAAAGTAAATAACTTTAAATTATCTCAATATTCTGTTCTATTTCGTATATTTATTTTTTAAAGTGATTCTTGCCCAGTCTTTAAAGCAAAACAAAATAAATATTTAAGGCGGTGCAATCGGTGATTGTTTCATGCAAACTTCCTCAGTGACCAGTTTTTTTTGTACATTTAAAACATCTTCAGACCTCGAACATGACATATTTTATAAGATTTTTTGATAAAAATGTGGCTTTAAAACATCATTTTCTTCGGTATACGAATTTTTCCCTCTGATTTTAAAACTTCACATAGGTAATGTGAAAAAGGTCTGTTATTCATTAACATTACGAAAACTTTCAGTTCAAAAGCGTAAGTAGTTTTCCCACACTACAAGCCAATTCGAAAAGCTTTCACTAAAAACATTTCTAAAGCATATTTATAGTAAAATAAAAAATCAACGTTAGAATTTTGTTCTTTAAAACTTTCGAATTATGTTTTGCTTGCACCACCTTAAGAGAAATAATCTTTGTGTTGAAGTAGCACATTACAAAATATACAAACAACAAATTAATGTTTAAACTCTTAAAACGTTTTGTAAAAATATTTTATTTAACATTTTCAATGCACATGAAATTGATTGTTAAATTTGATTATGTATTTTGTGCGTGTCTTAACGCACACCTAAGCTGCACAGAACTGCCACGGAAGAGCCTGTACCATTCCAGAGGCATTCTAACTACAAGTTGAACACCGATTAATATCTAATCTGAAGACAATGAACTTTGGGTACAACAGATATATCACTTATAATTACATTAACTGTTGTAACTGCGTAATGTATTGGGATCGTGGTTGTATATTCCAACTTCATGATACATCTACGTGCAACATATTATTATTCTACAGTATACTGTATTATTATACAGCCAAAGTACCTGTTCTTCACACGGGTAAAAGAGGCTGAGAGGTGTGTGTATTGATACAATCAAATTGTTAATTAATTTCTTATTGTTTACAAATGACAATACATGAGTGTATACATCATGACAAAGTAACAGCTGTTAAGTAATATTGGTAAAGGATAAGGATTAACGTTATAGAAGTAGGCATCGGGAGAAAATTTAACATCTACCATTCCACAATTTCCATCTAATAATTCGATCACTAATTTTAACCCAGCAGTTTATTCCGTAAAATAAGCTTTCTTTCTTCTTCTTCCCGAACTTTAAAAATGTAGTGTAAACCGATGTAATTAGGAAATGTAAACATTGAAACTTAGGACGATCACAACAGCTCTTCGTCTTCTTTCCGAATTGTAAAATTTTAGTGTCCACAGCTGTTGATATTTAAGTAATTTTATGTTGATATCCTTGAAAATGTAAATATTGAAACCTAGGTCGTTCATGGGGTGTAGCCTGAGGGGATTTAATGAAATAAATATGTCTATGAGTTGCATGAGTTTAAGATCTAGGCCCTACCTTTGGTAAAATTTCAAACCGGTCGGTTCTGTATTTTTCGCGTTTACTTCACACAACAAACACAACAGAAACCACATCTTCTTTAAAATATCATGCGTAGATTTAGTTAATTGTTAAGGGAATAATTTAAAAATTCATGGGGGTGTTATCATTCTTTTGGGATATTTATATCTTATACAGAGTGTCCTTGAATAACGTTTTAGGACTTCGGTGAGTGATTGGGTACGTTAAAAGTAAAGAAAAACTTCCAATGGAGGTATCGCTTAAAACGCTTAGTTTCTTAGATATCCGCCATTTTGTATTTTTCACAAAATAGGTTTTATTTCAAACATTTTCTAACGGATTATTTTCGAATTTAGTATGTGTTTTACACTATTAAACTACTATTACTAAAAAAGTAACTAGCATGATCCAAGCTCAAAATCCAAAACCACGGCCTATTGTATTTTTTACTGTTTTCAAAGTATTTTAGTTTTAAAATGTTAAATGGCCACCATTTTGAATTTTGAGGACCCCCACCTCCCCCCTTTGAGGAGGCCCAACTTCCACAAACCTTTGCTTCTTATTATGGCAATTTAGTCCGGAACAAGATGCATATTACTATTTTTTATTTTCTATTTCCTCTTTTTTACGTACTCCAACTCCGAAAATAGGTCGTAGTATTTTCACAAATACATTTTTATACTTTTTCACGAATAATATGAGAATTAATTTGATACATAGTTTAAACCTTTTCCTTGTATTGTTTGTATGTTATTGATGTTTGTTGTACTTCATTGATGTTATCTAACTATGATTAATTTATCATTTTGTTACATTAAAGCAAAGTATTTTCCACGCTAAATATTTATGAGATTTGATTTAATATCAAAAAAACAATATTTTAACCATTTATAGTGCAATTTTAAAGTTGGTTATAGATTTCATAATTTCAAATTGAAATGTTACAAGGTCTTGTGGGTTGATCGCTATTCAATGTAACATATTACCTATTTAAGTAAAAGAGACGAATACTTATTACTGCAGTGCAACAAAGGCGTTACTTTGGCAGTTCGTTGACAACATTCCAGGGAAGTTATGCGTTTCCATTCTATTCGCCAACTTGATCATAAACATTTGATTTACGAACGAACTTTGCTACCAAAATTCACAAAATACTTCCTCAATATTTAACAGAACAAATAATTTTTAATAAATCATCACTGACAGTTTGTGTTTTATTCAATATGAAATATTTTGAATACTTTCATTTCTCATTTACGGGAAAAAATATTTGTGTATTCCAAGCCTACATATGGAGCTAATAGGACTTTCTGTATTATTTATTTCTGGAGGATATCAAACGAATCATTCCACAATAAATAATAATTATGTTTAATTAATTATTACTCTGATTGTATGAATAAATAAAATTCAATTATAAAGAACAGGAACAACTGTGATTGTAATTAGCTGTGTTTGTTTATCGGAACATGAGCGCTGCTACACAGGTAGGCCTATCCGATATGACGGTCATGGCCTGTGTTACGAGTGTCTGCTTTAATAGTTTGAGACAGTTCGAATGACTGATGGATTGATTTATGAATACTTTAATTGCGGCTCGCAGCTGGTCCCTCGGACCACGTGCGAGGGGCAGACCTCTTGCTGGGCGTTTATTTTTCATCTAAGGTGTCATCTCCCAGGTTTAAAATAATATTTTTTATTTCATCTATTTGCATAGGACTAAAAATTTAGGTTTCTTACATAATCGATGGGCTCATTAAAGGGGCTCCATACCTCCTATATTATTAATGTTAACATAATTTACCTTTTCTAAATTACAAAAACAACTTTAAAAATGAAATATTTGAAGGCTATTTATTTATGGTATCTTTGCTAACCCTTATAACCTTAACTTAGGTAACATAAGTATTCGGAAAGTTGAAGTTGCATTCTAACTATTCCAAATAGTTCCTAATATCAAAAATAATCAGGATTATTTTATACAGTATAGTAGGTGTTAGGACAGGCACCATTGCTCAATGCAGACAAACCACAAATAAGGTGAAAAGGATTCACTAGTAGGCTACCTATTCTAATATTGAGACAACCAAACAACAAGAAAACATAACAATAAAATGGATCTAAATTTTAACAGAATAAATAATAACTATCGATATGCAATTTAATGTATAGTCTAGTATATATAGACTTTAGCCTTATACATTCTTATTTTAATGTTTTTTATAGATGATTGTTTTTAAATAACTTTATTAGACTCCACGATCTTTCTGTAGCTGTTAGTCTGCTCTGAATTTCTACCAAACCAAAAACAAAACGAACCGAAATTTCATCTTTTATTTATGTTAGTCCTGGGAGAGCTAAGATAATACCTTTTTATATAGATAATCTGCATGAACAGCCTCTATTATTTTGTATCAACGAATCTGATGAGAAATTTCTGTCGTCACAGCGAGACGTCTCTTTGTTATTATTCTGTACAAAAATATAAGGGTGTAAGTTCGTCAATAAATGATGTCAGCAAAATTTGACTGTATAAAACTGGGATTTATGCCATCTGACTTTGATGTTCCTATGCAAAATCAAAAAGTGGAGTCTGCTTTTTACAGTGGCAAGACAATAATATTGGCATTCCAGTCATGAGGTTAACGGAAAATATTCCAAATAACGTAATTTCCTGTTTTCCAAGCAATTATATACTTTTTGTTCTTTAAATTGTTCATAGGTTTGTAAACGAGTACTTACTCTTATTTCGTACGATATTCTGAAATAACTATGCAACTTGTGGAGATACTAAGAATCAATAGAGTTTTAAATATCAAAAGTTTATGTTGCTTTTATAATTTTTTTCTGTTATGCTAAATCATAACTAGTTAAAAATAAACTAATAGACCCAGTTAAATAGAGTCCACGAATGTCAGCGCATTCTCTATATCGGTGCGGAAAGCATAAATTAACAGTTATTTAATTAGATGCAAACCACTAGTATGAGGTAATCACTGGGTGTCCGTGTTATAGTAGAGGAGCGGGCCGGACACAAAAAACAGACCGGTGGCGCCCCGCTGCGGCTACGCCAGAACTAATTTCCAAACTCGACACAGCACCCTCGCTACATAATTCCTACATTTGTAGTAGTCAGGGGTTAGCACCGTGAAATTACCATAAGAAGCGATGATGGTGATGCGACCCTCACTAACGACCTCTACTGTCCTTTCTTGTAATATCTTCATCATCGGCGACATATTGAGGCTGTTTGTCACTGGCTCTGTAAATGACCCCAGCTTTGAATGTCTCAACATTACACAAATTTACTTTTACTGCTGTTGGTGCTGTTGTGATGCTAATATTCGGACGGATTTCTCGTGGCAGTTTTCGTGATTGTATTCGTAAGGGGGGTCGTCAAATGTGAATTGTATATCGATGACTAATCGATTTTTATATGGATATGTCTTAGTTCTGGAGGGGAGGGTGTCGGCAACTTGTAGGATGAAAATTTGAAACAGGTTTCCATAGAAACTACCAGAGCTATCTCATTGAATACTAGCAGTAAGCCCGTCCTTTGTACGGGTTGTAGGATTCAGTATAAATAAGAAAGTTTATCATACCAAAATGTAAACCTGAAAATACATCAGTACAAAGAAAATAACATATAACTAATTATAATAATGGTATAAATGCACTAATCTATTTAATTGTAAAGTAATGCTAAATAATAAAGCTAGATATTGATTTATTAACCCCTACAAAGGCCTATGTATTAAAAAATTCAAAGTTTGATATTGGATATCTAAATTGTACTTTAAAATTCTTAATCTGGTAAACAGCGTATGTAGTTAAGGCAGAATGATGGAAAACTAGACAGAGGTGGCACAGTTTTAATAAAAAATTAAACATTTTCCCCCTAAAAAGAAAATATTTGAAATAGTTTCTCAGGTGATGCAGGTGGGCGATTCCTTGGCACCGCCGCCATGCGTCTCAAGGTATTTGTGTTCCGGATTAGCACGGAATTCAGCCTCAGCAAGATATAATCAGCGAATTATTTCTTTGTTAGAGATCCGAGATAGCTACATTTGTCTCGTGTTTCTTCTGGTTTATCTTGCAATTGGTATTTTTGAAATCTATAAGAAAAATTCCATTGTGTTCCCAGCTGAAGGAGAGATAAAATTTTGTGTGAATTTTTTGTAACACAATAAAATAACCACTACATAATTGTTGTTTATATAGTTTAAGATTAAAGTTTATTGCTTTTATTTTAGCTTATTTTTCATAGATTAAAAATGATACAAAATAAAATAAAATTTTTAAATCAATAAGTTTTATATTTTACATTTAAAATAACTCAATTTTCCAAGATTTAATATATAAAAATAAGAACAGCTATTTGGATGAACTGAAAACATTCTCTTTAGACATATCCATGATCCAACCAATTTCCCACAGATAGTACATAGAAAGTAAATAATCCATTTTTCATTCATTGATTTGCCGTAGCAGTTTTATATTAATGGAATCGTACTAATGGTGTATGTGCAAATCGTGTAAACCATAGTAAATAATTAAAGTATTTTTTTTATAATTGTATTCACGGTTCCTGAAGAAATCACCATACACTGTGAAAATGACCACATTTATCAACCGCAGATTAAAAATATTCAACCCTTCTGTCCATCCAGATTGAGCTAACCTAAATCTAACACCTCATTATTATTTATGGAACTTATTAATTTTAAAAACGATACATCATCCATCACGGGATAAAGAAGGCCGGGAGTTTCAATCACCACGAGCCCGCGGCCGCAGCCTCACAATCACCGCTGCAGCAGCGCCCTCCCCGGCCTATAATTACAATCACCCCCTGATTGTACAGATATTTACGGCCGTTTTTAATTCCATCCTCACCTACGGAACGGTTACCGTATTGATTTAATTCACAGGCCGTTTATCGGAATCAATTTTGGAACCGATATATCTGGGCTGGCCCCGGGCCCTGGTGGGTGTGAGCTACCAGGACTCTTACGGTATCGCAGGAAGTCGTTCATCTCATGGGAGATTGACTTAATCAAATTTCATCTCTAAAGATTCAGGGTCTTTCAACTCATCGCATTTGAACAAGACAGTTATTTAAATACGAGGTGAGATTTAAGGAAGGTTTATTTTGTTGTAGAGATTAGTTGATTTGTTAGTGTGTTAGTTTTATTTGTTAAGTTTTATAGATATCACGATACTTTTCGCAAATCTAACAGTTAACTTGTGTATTTGCAAACGAAATCAGTACACTAGGACAAACTTCATACGCGGCTGGCTGGTTAATAGTCCTCAAAACTTTAAAGAACAGAACCGTACAGCCTAGCTACAACGCTGATATTTAGCACATTTCTTTGTTGATGATAGTTGGATTACATTATGCGGACAGTTTCCATCACGGTTAGCTAGTACGTTTCGAAATCTGGATCGTCTAGAACCTAGAACGTCACATTACATTATGAACACATTACAGTTATGCAGTATCATACACTAGTACTTAAACTACTATGTACTTAAAAAAATGGCTAATTAAATATATGTAGCTGTCTATAAAATGTATAAATAATACATATTATAGATCATTTTAAATATAAACTCATAGAATTAGATAATGACATTATATTATGTTAGATATGTTATCTTGTATAATTACTGACCTAAGATTAATTATGACATTAATGGTAAAATCTGTTATATTTTACAAAACTGATTCATGTTATTTAAATATAATACTATTGTATATACGTAAACTACAATGTTCCAATTACACTATACATATAAAATCTACTCATTATTTTACTAATTATGAATACTTAAGATATAACTATATATACTAAGCATTTTAACTAATTAACATAATAATAACTAATGACTCAAATTAAGCTATTTTATTTTATACTAACTTAATGTTATATACTTAACGAAATAAACATTCGCTAAAAACTTATATATTCAGTAAAAGATTATTTATAATAATACAATAACATAATTAACAAATTATAATATATTAAAAGCTTTGTTATACTTAAAATATGTATGTTAAATATATTTATAACTCACAGATTATTTTATTCGAGCAATCTAATATGTTAACTATAGAAATCTGAAACTTAAAGATTATTTTTATATGTCCTAATTCGCAATTAATTACTACACTTCAGATAGCAAAATAATATTTCAATGCTGTTTATTATAATAAATATAAATGCATATACATTGTAAGCACTAATTCATTGAGTTTGTTAATTTTGGCGACATATCGATGTATGATATTGAATTCAAGATGGAATAAAATAATGTCTGGTCGTATTGTAGGCCTACAGTACTTACTTATTTACTTTATAGTTTAACGTTTGATATAAACCTAATGCTCGTCACAAGTACGAAGCTGGTAATATCAATGTCGTTAGGTTAGATAGGAGTTGAACAAGCACATTTGGGAGCTATCACTTTCCTCTGTCTATCTTCTCGTCTCATGTTGAGCTATTCAAATACACAATGGATTACTTATTAACAACATTAACCATGGACCATTGTCTAAGCTGAATGCAAGCTGCGCATGTGTATGTGCTGTATACATTGTATACATAAATTTCTAATTATTGCTGTTTGTAAATCATATATTACCTAATTATTATTTGTTATTTCAAATATCAACTTGGTATTAAAGCTATTTTACGTTTCATTTCAGAATCAATAATTCTTATAGTTAATTCATTACTGGTGATGGTGGATTTATACTATTCAGATTTTTATTATGGACATTTTCCATCATGATTATGAGTAAAACAAAGTTTCATGACGTCATGGGATCTAGAGTCTAATCACCAGTCAGTCAGGCTAGCTAGTACCTAAAACATAGCTCGATTAATCCATAATCCATAATCCGGACTAAGCCGGTATAAAGCTGAAAACTAAAAAGTTAAGAGCAGTAAAAAAACTTACAAAAAATACCATACAGTAACAATTACGCACACAAGAACCAAAACACGTCCACGGGACGTGACGTCACAATGACTCAAAGACAACTGAATAGGAGTGGGAACCGGAAACAAAATGGCCGCGAAAAAAGCTGAAAATCAGGTGAAGTAAGTAAAAGAAGGTTTTATACTTATAGATGAAACCAAATGAACAGGAATAAATAAAATAATAAACAAACAACATACAAATAACAGAATGTTCTAATTTGGTTAACCTAATACCTCTAACCATCCTTGGTACGAGTTAGTATACCATGAGAATTTTGTTTCGGATATATATATTAATACTATTTCTGATACTTTGTTTTCCCTATCCCGAAGTTCTTTGTTAAGAATTGGCAGCCATAATGGCCAGATCTCAACTAAAGACTGACTAATTGGTTGGTATGCTTATCATAAAACTTTGTTATACTTCGTGATGGAAAATGTTCGTAATAAATATGTTTGTATTTACTTCCCTGTGAGAAATGTCTAAAGAGAATTTTTTCAGTTCATCCATACAGCTGTTCTTATGTTTCAAAATTAGGTCATTAAAATTGCCAACACCCTCCCCCCAAAGCTACGACATATCCATGTAAAAATATAATTAACATGTATTATTAAATTAAATAATTTCGTATATTAACAATATATTTACAAGTTAACTAATTGAATTTTAACTTGTTCATTATTATATGCAATATAAAATTAGCTCAACTTTCTACAAAAACTAATTATTGTAAAGTGAACGATTAGCTGCAGTGTGTGACGGCTACAGCAGTGTAATAACGCCAGACACTTGTAGGATAAGTGAGTGCCTGTTCCCTAATAAGTGAAGACATAGTGATGATTATTTCAACCATATTAATCTTGAGCAGGATACCAATTAACTAAAAACGTTCCTAATACATCGGTTTACAGTACTTTTAATTCTAAAACTAATCCCGTAATTCATGAGCCTTATACCAAATGTTACCTTACTATTTTTATAAATAAGTAAGTTGTATTAATTTACGCATGCTCGCTAAGACTAACATTGGAAATGAGTAAGTTTTCTGTCATGATATTTATTATTAAAACTAAGATTTTATATACATTAGGGGCTCAAAGATTTTGTTACTGGGGCCGTGGAGTGTCCTGTACTTGGAAGCTACGAATTGTGGATAGTTGTGAGCGATGGTTAGTGGGTGTAGTGGTCTCTTTTGTGGATTAAAGTAAGCACTACTGAATACTACGTTCATCCACAAATACCGTCTTCATAATTAGGCCATTTCTTTTTCAGAGGCAGTGGGTCGGACTCTATGAAACTGTATAATAAGTGTTTTCAAAATGTATACAAATAATAATGAATTATTTAAATTTGTTTCTCTATAAAATTAAAATGAAAAATAAGTAAGTAAATATGCTGTTAAAAAGAAACTGAACAATGTAGAATTTACATTAAATATTATTACATCTTATCTATATGAAGCTGTATAAAAAGTTGTATTACATTTTTACTATATAAAAATCTAGACATATTATTAAACCTTTTTCCGTTTCCACATCCCGTTGTGATAAAATATAATCAATCCAAAAATTTTTATTCACGTCTTTCTGATTATTAAAATCTAAAAATTTTACTCATACGCAATGCAATGTTGGTTTTTAATTCATTTTCAATCAAATCAGACACACCCCTCCCCTGTCATGTATGGCTTACACCTATTGATCCTTGATACTTGACTGGTATTAAAATCCCTTAACACCCCAGACAGGTAGATTGCTATTAACAATTCAATCACCACTAAATGCAATATCGTAATTAACTTTAATCATAACCTCCACAGGAACACTCTACAGTTTTAAATATAGATTTTTTTTGGAAAACTTGATAAAGTATTGATGTGTTTATGTGATAATAGTAACTTCTAGTTTATCGAGGGATTATATCGCGATCCTAATAACGTTACACCTGTTTAAGCTTTCATGGGTCAAATTGGATTATCTGCAAACGAGTTAGGTGCTGTATTATAATACAATAAAACAAATATCTCGATTAGTTTTTAATTTTATTATTTTTCTATAGTGTGTACATACAGATGAAATCTCTTGTGCCAAATGGTCTAGACAAATGTATTTGAATAAAAGGCAACACAGACTCTGATTGAATAGTTATAGCCAAGCTTCAGGGTTTTAGTATGTACTTAAATGCAAATAACTGGATTTATCTTTAGATTGTTGAATTTTATTCAATACGTGCATTAATGTTTACCTTTTTAATGTTTTTTATGAAGTTTAATTATTCAGTGACTGAGTATTGGATTTAGCTTTTATAAATATTAATACATATATTGGTGAAATGTACGTTTTTATACAAACTGTTAACTGTAAAATTAATGTAAAACCATGTACGAGTTACTTTGAAGGATGATGAAGATATTTATTTATTCAGTCAAAACTTGACCCTTAGCTGCATGACCATATGATTTAAAATACTAAATAAAAATACTGAAAACAAGAATGAAAATTAAAAATGACACATCATCAGCAAACATGGTGATATTTGATGTCTCTTCATATTGAAAATCATTAATATACATTAAAAAGGGTATGGGAGACAGAATGCAGCCCTACGGAACGCCAATTTTTCTTCCAAGAAGATAGAGAGGTCCCAGAAGCGTTGTTGATTTGAACTCTCTGTTGTCGATTGGAAAGAAATGAGTGAAAACAATCAGAGGCGAATATTGTGGTTCACGCAATAAAAAGCTTTTGATAAGTTGCATAGCCACCAAGTGTCTTCCATGACTCATTAAGGCTTCCTAATACCTGGTTTGTAAATTCATAAGTGAATTTACTGTGGATTTTACTTTTTTAAACCATGTTGTTTGGGGTTTATGATGTTATGTCTGTCTAGAAGGGAGACTAATCGAGATAACACCACCTTCTAAAAAATCTTGGCAAGTGAAGAAACAAGAGCAATTGAGCAATAGTGTTGTATTAGTAAAGGATCGTAATTTTTATTTAGTGGGGTAATAGTGGAAAGATTCAACTTTAAAGGAAAGACGCCCAATTCGAGAGACTGATTCACTAGTTAAGTGAGTCTTTTGAGCAGAATTTCAGAAGAACTGTAGATATTCCATTCCGACCAGAAGAATATTAATTTTTAGGGAATGAATGATTTCAGTAATTTCTTCGACTGTTAATTAAATAATGTATGTTTATGCAGGCTAACACAACAACAAAATATTTTGCTTGTAAGCTGTTTGTCACTTTAAACAAAAAATATTAAATTTTCAGGGAAGCCTAGTGCATATCAACGAACCTGTTGGAAGGTATTATTATAGAAGAAGTCATATTCTGCAACAACGTGGTTATGAATCTTTCTGAGCTGTAATCGAAGTTGGTTGAATAGTATCTTCAACTAAAGATTTTGAGACATATGAGTTTTAAACGATCCCAGCAAGAAGTTCTGCACACTTAAACAGTCACAGAATTTCCACATCACGACATAGTGCAATGGTTGGTAATTCACTCACTCCTCTCATTATTTACGGGGACCTCTAGGTAATAGTGGTCCTGCCGAGTAGGAGTCCATAAAATAATGTTGCCGTACACCCCAGACTGTTCTAAAATATTTTGAGAAAACCTGTTTTTAAGATAGAAAAAAACTAGTGTAGGGAAAAAAGTGAACTTTGTTAGTGCAAGGACCGGTTCGACTCAGACAAGAACTCCTCTCCCAGTCCCCCACCGTCAGCCTCATACCTCCCGCCTCGTCGTTAAGATGAAGAGTGGTGTTCGATATTTGTCTTGATTATCGATAAGGTCCGAGACAAATCACCATGTCCTCGACGTAGCCATTCAATATACAGTGTATACATAGTGCATACATTAATTTTACGAATTAAGCTACGGTATTAATAGATAAATCATTAAAAATCACATAAAATTTAGTACATCACCATTACTAAAAAATACTTTTTGAAGGAACTACCAATTTTCTATCATATAATGGAGACATCCTGCAAGGATTCAGAGGGAAGATTTTTAAACAGTAACATAAGTATATGGAAATCGCTTTAAATGAAATGTCTTAAAGGATTTCATGTCGCAAACAGCACTCAAATCGATTGTTCCAGAACAAAATAGCGTCGGTTTGAAAATTGAAGTCTATGAACTTATAAACACCGTTTTGTTTTGGATCGACCTTTTGAGATCCATTTTCAGGTGTTGTATTTAAATAAAAATATACCTAATATTTAATTCAAAATTTGATTTATGTTGCTTCTGAAGAATCTTTTGTAACTCCTTATAAGTCAATATATTAGGAGTTAGTGGAAATTCTAAAGTTTTTAAGTTGTTAAAGGTTGTTGTTAAATATATAGAATGCTTTATTATTTTATATTACATAAAGAGGATATGGATAACATGTCATTAATATAAATACTAAGTATTAATCAAAATAACAACATAAAAACACTACATATCGACTATGGTAGACAAATATTCGCTTACTATGAAGTATTCCATTGATATTAGGGGCATTCATATTTTGGGATTTATGGGTTAAAAAGTTTGATTCCAAAATAAAACTGGTCAAGTAAGTCAAACGTTGTTGGATCGAATCCGGAAACCGACGACTCATGTCAGATTATGAGCGGTCGCCTCTGGCTAGACTGTGCGACTCTCGCCGATACGGTAGATTGCTGCCTTTAATTCACTGTATCCTAGGGTCGTAGTGATGGACAATTAATTGAGTTAGTTTAAATGTAAAATATAAAAACTTATTGATTTAAAAATGTTATTTAATTTTGTATCATTTTTAATCTATGAAAATAAGCTAAAATAAATGCAATAAAACTTAAGTAAGCTGAAAAATAAGCGGTATTAAATTGCATGTTAAAAGCTAAAAAATAATCTTAAACTATGTAAACAACAATTATGTATTGATTATTTTGTTTTTATACAAAAAGTTCACACAAGTTTTATCTCTCCCTTCAGATGTGAACACAATGGAATTTTTCTTATAGATTTCAAAAATACCAATTGCAAGATAAACCAGAAGAAACACGAGACAAATGTAGCTATCTCGGATCTCTAACAAAGAAATAATTCGCTGATTATATCTTGCTGAGGCTGAATTCCGTGCTAATCCCGAACACAAATACCTTGAGACGCATGGCGGCGGTGCCAAGGAATCGCCCGCCTGCATCACCTGAGAAACTATTTCAAATATTTTATTTTTAAGGGGGAAAAATGTTTCATTTTTTATTAAAACTGTGCCACCTTTGTCTGGTTTTCCATCATTCTGCCCTAATCATATACGCTGCATACCAGATTAAGAATTTTAAAGTACAAATATCGAATATCAAGCTTCGATTTTTTTAATATATGTCTAAGTAGGGGTCAGTAAAATTTTTGAAAACAAAACTTTTCACTTGAAGTCAAAAACTTTTTTTGAAATATGTAAGAAAAATTGTATGAAAAAGCTCGCGAAACATGAGTTTTTTATTAAAATGATTGAGTAAAATTTGTAGATAAATTATAAAATATTAATATTAACTTACCTGTTTATTCTAATTTTGAAATTTTGCTGCCCAAAATAAGTTTACCAAAAATGATAAAAAAATAAAAATCAACTCTCACATGCTGGCATTAATACAATATTACTACAAAAGAGAGAAAAAACCACAAGCCAATAGCTTTTTTTGTTTTAACGGGCAATGTGACTGTTAAACTGCTTCCCGAATTTCATAGAAGTTGAGAAATAAGAAGGAATTTTTGTATTCTCCTTAAGAATGTCATGGGGTGCTCTGAAGCAACGTATTGTGTTGCATTTATTGTTAAAATCAGTAAATGTAACCGTTAGTCATAGACTAATGATTCAATATACTAATTTGTTTAGCTATTTTATTTATTTTTAATAGTGATAGTCATATTATTTTCAAAATTTATCGTTTTGCTAGATCATTTCTTTATTTTTTACACTTACAAGCCATAACGTTTGACCCGTCATTTTTATAGGTATTCAGGTGTTGTTACATCTTCAGGACCCCAATCACAACACATCATGAAAGTTTCATGTAAACCGTTCCTTTATGAAAAATTTCGATTGTTCATGTTTAAGAGGTTTGAAAAAAGGGGGTTGGAAAAATACTTCGAGATACGGTGGGTATATTAGTTCGTACCGAATTTCATCTTAATCTGATCAATGCTCAAACACATCCTTGCAAATTCCACTTTTAGGGAGCCCAGAAAGTGATATATCCACTCATAATACTTTCTCATACGTATAGGTGATAGAAAGCCCAATTAATTAATCTTCCTTTCTGAGGAGAAGCTGAAAAATAATCGCAACCAACTTATATAATATCATTTGAAATTATATAAGTTGGCTAGACTGAATACAGATTACAGAGCATTTCGGATGAAGCTAAGCCTCCAGCTAGTTTATCTTCACGCCAAAGTGCACCTAGGGAAATAATGAGAGCCGTTTATTACAGAAACGCCGGAGAGCGGTATTAAGAGTGGTTTAGTTAAGCGACCCGACCAGGTCGCCTGTAATTGTTGTTTTATTATGTGAGCATCACTGTTATTCCACGGTTTATTATTATTAGATTACTTACTGTATATTGAAATATTGTGCTATGTAGTAAATAATCTATATTCGAAAATAATGTAACTATCCTATTTCTTTAACCTAACAACAAGAGAAAACAATTTGAAATGACTCTTAGATTTTTTTGGGGATATAATTATTCCCCACCAACCTCTCGATAATTTAACACTTCTTTTAGTGGGTTTTGTAGGGCAAAGTGACCCAAAGTGACAGTGTCTGAGAAACCTTTAGTCTAATGATTCAAAATGATAATTTGTGTAGTTTTAAAGCTGGTAATAATGGTTACAGTGAAAATAAATGATAAAATAATCATCGTTATACGGCAAATTAAAATAAAATGTAACAGTGGACTGAGACATACTTTCTCTCTATAGTGAAATTTTAAATAACCTATATAGTTACAACTTTTGAACCGTTAGTTTTACAGACATACGGATAGTGTCATATTATTTGGGTTTTCAATATCTATAAAGCATGACTATTTCATAAAATTTGTTAGAGTGGATTTTGTGAATTTTTTTAATTTTTAAGGGTTTTTATGGTTAAACTATCCTTGAAAATCGAAAATAACAAAATAAAAACGTGATCTTGAGTTATAGCCAAAGTTCACCCGTGTTCCGAACTTTATAAAAATATGACGTTCAGTATAGCCTCAGGGGTCTGTACATAGACAGATAGGCAGACTTCAGTCCAAAAATTACTTTATGGAATCAAGAAGCCTCAAAACGGATATGACAACTTTTTATTTATATATAAAAACATAAACGAGAATTGAACAGTTAATAGATAATACGTTACAAGAATAAAGAAATAAAAATATAAAAACAATCACAGGTGATGGAATAAGAAAGAATAAAATTACATATATAAAAAACTCCGGTCATATTGGAGAAGATGAATATGATGACGGAGATGTTCATGCAGATTAAGCTGATCAGGGGTCAAGTATTTCAGTTTCACGAGGCCACTGCTGGACGCCTGTGATGTGAGTGACATATATGTCACGGCTCCAGCGAATGGCCTCGGACACGCATGGCGAGGGTGGTGCCGTATCTGCGGGTGATACCTAGGAGGGCGAGGGTAGTCCAATTTGCGTTGTCCCAGGTCCCCAGGGCGCCGACGACCAACGCATCGACTGAAGTGGTGTATCCTTTTGCCCTGAAGAACTGGGAGAGTGGAGCGTAGACCGTGTGTTTGTTTTCCCTCGCCGCCTGGATGCACTGCCAGCCATCCTCGTACGTGACGGTCACATCAACAATTTTCACAGTTTTAGAACCTCTATTGATGTAATGACCAAGTCCGGCCGGCAGCGCAGTACCTCAGCAGGCGCTTCTCGTCTGTCTTCCTCCGTCAGTGGGGGAGTGTTGTTGACCCTCACTTCGTCGCCACTGCTGGTGCGAACGGCTGCCGCCAGCTGGTCGAGGATGGAGTTGTGTCGCCTCGTCCCTGCAGTGCCCAAGTGGTGTAGGCAATGGCATAGCACGTGTGCCGTTGTTTCGTCGTGCTGCCCACACCGCCTGCAGCGACGATCAATGGCGGCACCCCAGCGTCGGCAGCCGTTTAGTGGGAGGGTGTTTAGTCTCGCACGGTGGACGAACCGCCAGTCCGCAAAACGGGTGTAGTGGCCTTCATGCAGCATGTGGTTGGCGGTAGGGCAGGTGTTGATGACCCTGGCAACCCTGCCTTGGTCCGGTTTCGCGGCAAGGGTGGCTCGGTAGTAATGCTACATGGAGGCGCGCAGGCAGGCGGAGAGACGTTGTCTGGCGGTCCCGTCTACTGTCGTCGTGGTTCTCGGGCCGGGGATGTGTAGTTGTAGGCCTTTGAAGGTGCTGTGACTCCATCTCAGGTCTGGTAGCCTTTTCTTTAGTCGGCCCAGGGCAGCTCTCGCTGTCGAGAAGGTTGAGGTGGAGGTAGTGAGGCCGGCCACTTCTGCATTGAGGTATTCCACCAACAACCCCCAGTCGACAGGCTGGGTCCTGCGCTGGCCAGCAGAGACGCAGAGGCCCTCCAAGGCAAGCTGGGCGACCATTGGGTCGCTCTCAACTAAATCTTTGACGGAAACAACATGTTCCCAATATGTATAAGTGGTAACAATATCAAAGGATGCACATTTTTTATATGAATTTTTATTTAATTATTTGCTTTTAATGCCCTTTTTGATAAAAAAAGTTGAACTTTATACGCCAGTAAACTTCATACAAAATAACACATCTATGTGTTCTTGTATTTTTCATCACTTTCAAAACTATTACTTCACACTGACATTGAACTGAACAAATTTTAAATCACTGGTCTCAAAAATCATGTTTAAAGTTCATTGCAAGACACTACTACTATTTGGTAAAAATATAAAAATTATTTCCTCAAATATTTTGTATGAGTATATCTCTATAATCATATTTTAATAAATTAGCTACATTTTGAACCAGATTTATGTAAAACCTGTAATTTGTTATTGGATTTATCAAGTTCTATAATTAGTGTACATAATTTCATGATTTTGGACTCACTGTTAAAATGGAGCCAATTAAAATATTTAATACTAAAGCACCCATAAAAGTGCTTATGGTTTAAATTTTATATACTTCACGTTATGTTCAGAATCTGCTGAAGTATCTGAGGCTAATTAATAACAGAAACTAAATACTTTAATACGGTCAACAATGTAACTAACTTAGCGAAGTATTTCAGTACTACACAGTTCCTCGAAAATCACTCTACGTAGTTAAATTTGGCGTATTATTATTATTCCCTTATCAAAATCTAAGGCACTCCATTTTGTTATCATTTATTTGTATGAATATTTTGGTGAATATCCCCATCATACAATACTATTAATTTATCCATTGTATAAGTGTGTGAGTGATATTTAAATATGACGACACAACGAATTCTGAGCACAAGATAATGTATAAAACAACAAGACTGGAATATGTAAAAATATTGCTTGCCATTTTACCAGGAATACAAAAACTAAATTAACTGTAACTGCGTATTATTTTAGATAACGTTTGTTTAATTTAAAAACCATTGAAACATATCAGCTACTTGAAGAGAAACTAAACAATATAACATATGCCGGATGTAAAATCCAACCTACGACCGTTCGATTCTCGCACTTATACAGGAGCCGGCTCAGCTGGTACTTTCAACCAATTAAATTATTCATATATCCATCCATCAAACGGTCATCGAATATTAACCGTGCACTCTTTTAACCACCAAACCTTTATAGCCTTATTTATAGCGATATATAATAAGACGACATAAATATTCCAATCATTAGAATCAGTTTCCAAATTCATATTTAGTTAAATATTTTTAATTTCTATGACGCGACTGTGAGTAGTTATAATCAGCTGTTTTAATATTTTTGTAATTTATTTTTGTTTACTTTGATTATCGTTTCGGAGTACTTGTATCGTATATTAATTAAATCAGAAAAACTCATTTTGATACTTGTTAAATCAGCTGATTTGTAATTATTCACAGCCTCATAATGATAGTAAATGTTTTGTAAGATATTCACATTACTAGCTGGGTGTTGATGAAGCCAAAATATTTATTGTCTCATCCTTAGCTTATAATAAAATTAATTTTCATTGTCATGAAATTCACATACATTTAAAACTAAATAACGTAACACATATCAAAATGTGCAATGAATCACAGTTAATGTAACTGTTTATCACTCGCATAACCAAAATAACTGTAACAAAATAAAAAAACATAAACAAATGCAAGTGCTTCAATCTGTCGGTATTTTCAACTAACAGATATAGTATAGCAATCAGCTGTTGAAAAGAAAATATTTATAATGTTAAACACGTTCTGATTCCATATTATATATCCTTTTGGCTTTGAGAGAAACATTGATACAACAAAATAGATGATCCATAAAACTTATCCATGAAATTCCAGTGTTCCAATATTGAAAGTGAAAGTGTTCCAATTTTCATAGCTACCCGTCCAACGGTGTAAACTTCAAACAAATATATACACAAATATATATATACAAATATATATACATGCATACAAACATCATTTTTCATAAATATAGATACATTATTAAATGCAGCTAAATATAGCCAACATATATTCAAAAGTGCATGATATTAATTCTTCATTTTACGGTTTATAATTTTTTGAAAACCTCACATACCCTTTTCTAATGTTATAATGAAAAAAATACTTTACTTTTTTACAAATAGATAACTTGAATCAGAACTTTTCTGTTTATCAACGCCAATAGCATATTTTGACATGGAACGGTCCAAATCATAGACATTTTACTACCTAACGCCAACCTGTTGCTAAATAGGTAATTAACTAACAGTACAATTAGGTCGACGTTAGGAGTAAAATCAGGGTTTGAACCGTTACTTATCGACGTGTTAAAATATGCTATTGTCTTTGACAAGTACAAAATTAAAAGCTGCTGTAATTATTACACATTGTGGCTGGTCCGGTATCATCTTGTAACGTTACACTCACTACCTCTGAGCTACCCAAATGTTACACGAGTAGTATTACAAATATTTTAAAGAATAAAATAAAACTGAGCATACAATTTCTTTTTGATTTGTATATTTATCAATAAATTCAACCACAAAAAAGGCTTAACAAAATTCAAGAGTTGCTGGAGAGTCAATAGGAGTTTGTCTTAGTTATAAAAAAATCGACGTCGAGCGGTCTTAAAATATATCGTATCATGAAAATCTAAATCTAATTAGCTGTACGATTTTGTTTTTTAAGCATTGTCGTAGTTTTAAGGTCCAACAATCACTGAGCAGAATAATCATCTCTCAGTTGTAAGATAAAGTGTTTTACATTATCTTAAACCTTAGCAATTAATTTATAATAACAATAAACAGTTCTTAAAAATTTCACACGATCTTATTGTCCAGAAATATACGAGTATTTCTAACATTATTTGTTAACTCAGTAGACGGTGACATGCCCTGTAATCCAAGTACAAAAAGGCCAACAATTTTCGATAGTTATAAACGAGGGCCTGTGGGTGCATTTACGTTCGCACTGCTGAATAATACGTTCGTCTGAAAAGAACACCCGCATGATTAAATCATTTCGTAATTCAGAGGCAAAATATTTTATAATATAAAACGTTAAATTGTAGATCTTTTAGATTCCATTGACTGTTGGGCAGTGTAATAAACATGTCAGTCTTCTTAGTCACAAAGCTACAAGACCGCACCTAAATATCTTACACTAACTTCTCATTCATACTTGAATTGAAGGAGCTACCAGGGTAGGTCACAATTTCAATGGAAAGGAAAGTAAAGTATTGTGAGAAAATGTAAAATAAATTTTACTCTTTACTTAAATAATCAGGTTGGTAATTTAGATTTAGTGATCAAATAAGCTCAAGAGTCAACATATGGAGACTGTTAATTAGTTTAAGTTTGTGTTATAGTTACCAAAAAAGTATTTGCCTTTCCTGAAAACCATATCAAATCTAAGAATAATTAACCTCCATGAAGATATTTAGTTGTATTGTGGCCATCGCTAAAAAATAAAGCGTAAGAACTTGGATCATCTGGGGAGCCAGGATAGGAAAAGTTTTGATGAAAAATCGTTCGTAAGGTAAACCTGTCATTTTCAGATAGTATAAAAATAAAATTTTTGTAATTTATCTTCATTATCGAGTTGATAAACGATCCGTGTGGGAAGCCTCTCGGGCCCAGGGGAGGCGAATCCTAACTTATCGGAGGAACCAACCCGGCTCGTCTTTTAATGTTTCTATTAAAACTGCTGACTCCCGTTTTTTATAAGAATGGAGTATGTGAAGTTAATAGATCTTTTAATCCATTCATTTTCCGTTGATTGTACAGGGTGTTTCAGAATTCCCTACAAATACTGTAGGGCATTGCTCCTGGGTAAGAAACATATCTAAATATCATATTTAAACTGTCCGGATGTCCTTAGTTACTCCCACAGCCTCCATTTTGTTTTTTTCACTTATCATTTTTTTCCTGAATAATGGTTAAACGTACGGAATTAAAACTTCGCACAAACATTTATGTCAAATAGACAAAGAAACAAAAAACTTTGACAATTTCTCAAACTCATAAAACGAAATGGCGGCCATTTAAAATTTTGTTCCTCAAATAATTCGTGAACCGTTGATTTAACAAAAAATTTAGAAAAATTATTTTTTAGGAAATGCAATTACAAATCAATTGACATCAAATAGTATTAAATTAGACAAATATTAACTGAGACATGGCAGCTTTAGTGATAGGTGACCGCTAGAGCTTAGTTGCACTGTATGTCAAGCCATGCGACTAAAGTCTGCCACAACAATGCAACAGTCTCCACCTTGGTAATTTGGTAATTACATTATCTAAAAAAGTTATTCTTGTAAATTTTATGTTAAGTCAACGGTTCACGAGTTATTTGAGAAACAAAATAAATTGCCGCCATTTTGTTTTATGAATTTGAGAAATTATCATAATTTTTTGTAGCTTTATCTATTTGTCATAAATTTGTGCAAATTTTCATTTTAGTTAAACCATACAGAAAAATTAAGTGAAAAACAAAATGGAGGCTGTGTGAGTAACTAAGGACTTCCGGACAATTTAAATAAGATATTTAGATATGTTTCTTACCCAGGAACAATGCCCTAGAGTATTAGTAGGGAATTCTGAAACACCCTGTATAATACCGCATTAATAGAATAGGTACTTTGATGGTAGTAATAAGGTATGTTACAATTGATATTAGACGTTGTAATTCACCTTCGTTTTCATTTTCGTAAACATTATATTATTTCTTAATGGTAAGGAAATTATAGCTGAGTGGTTAGAGTACTGGCATACCATCATAAAGACCTAGTTTCGAGTCCAGGTCATGACGCATATGACTGCCACGGGGATTCGGATGGCACGTTCAACCGTTGGTCTGGGCTACATAGCTTAAGTAGTCGTTAGGTAACGTTAGAGTCAATAGTGCGACATGAAAGCTCTAACACTAGACCTTGATCAGAAGGTTACACGAAGCTAATTTACCTTTTAATTACTAATAAAAATTATTATTCACGTGCAAAAGGACACTCGTACAAAGACGGAAAAGTTCACTCAAACGAATACAACTTTCTTGGGTTTATGGACCTTTAAATCTAAAATTTCATCGAAAAAATCATACTACATCATTTCGAGAAAAAACTTCCCTTTATACTTTCTACTTTTTTATGCTTTTTAACTGAAATCACAACCTACACAGATAGGTATATTTTACCAATGATGATTGAGAAACGAGTGTAGGATAATTGTGGCGCGATCTTGTGGTCTTGTTATTGACGAAGGCTGATATGTTCCTTAGACAGAACTGTTTATTAACAGCCCGACAGTCAATCTAAGGGACCTACAGTTTAACGTGGAGTCCAAACCACTGTCTCTGAACTACGAACTGGTCTCATTATGTGGATGGTCTATGCGAACACTACACCCACCGACCATCGCTTATAACTATCCACAATTCACATGTTATTATAAGGATATTAAATAGTTCAATAAAACAAATTTAAACATAATGAGGAAGTTTAATTGAATTTTAGCGTGTTTTAGTATAAGCATAGAGAAATCAATAATTAAAACCCGCGAAGTTGAGCCCGTTGAAATTAACTTATCTAATACTACCCTCCAGCGTTTTTGTAATAAACGACAATCATTATTTCTCAAGGTGTACTTTGCCGTGAAGATTACCTCGGCTGGAGCTTGACTTAATCTAAGGCCTCTAGCATTTATTAACTTTGGCTTTTAAGGAGTCAAAAGCATCTAATATACGGTACTTACTCCTAAAAAACAATCCTGCGGAAACTGATTGATTGTATGTGAAACTATGAGTATAGTATTAAAGTTTATACACCGTATTTTTATGCAAATTGTGTTTTATTCGACAAGCATTTGGAATACAAATTTGACTATATGTGGGATATGAGTACTTAGTTTGGAAGAGAATCCATATTAGTATTTATATAAATACTGTAATCTTAAGTTATATAGCTCCGTAGGGTACAGTTTGATAATTATCTACGGTATATATCAGGAAATACATTTAGGCATTACTCTAATAAACTTTACATTTTCGGGATATTTTAATTACATTTTATTCTAAATTTTATTGAAACTCTCATTTTTTATCAGTTCTCGTCTAAAATCCGTTACTTAATTTTACGAAACAATTTTTTTTTATTTCTGATAGTCAAATCAAAATAATTTTCTAAATCCAGAACTTTAGTTTTATCGGTTCGATAGATTGTATTTTGAGTAAACAGTGATTTTTGGAATTTTTGTTTTAATTTTGGAAGAAAACAGCATGAAGTAAAAAACGTTTGGCGTCCATAACTTTTATTTTTGTGTATTGTGATTCACTGGATGATTCGGCCAACGAGCCTGGTACTCAGCTCTGAGTTCCTGGAAGCTTGGTCGGTTCCTCGGCATGTGTCTGACGATTTCCTCCCTGTCTCTGGAGGTGACAGTGTCGGGGTCAAACCTCACACTCCGACGACGTCGGACTCTGGGCCGAAAGAGTTTTAACACCAAGGCAAGTCCCAGACCGGCAACTATCAACACCCCGAGAGCCATTACAATGCAGAACTCTGGGCTGTCGTCGCAGATCTGATTCATAAGTATATCGCTATTACATCTATTTAGTCATAAATCGGTTATTTTTATGTTTAGGCTACACTGTAAGCCAAACATCACAAGGAGTAGACCCACACTCCTTAGTATAGTGAATGGTCTAAAAAATTTTTGGAAGTATCATCAAGAAAACAAAGTAAATTTTGTGTTTACAGACCTTTTATTATTCTTTACCAGTTACCATAGAAACAAATAATCATAATTCCTTTATGATTTCTGAACAAATTACTTATCTTTTACTCACTTAGATTCTTGGCCATTTTCAATATTCTGATCGTTAGAATCATGCAGTAACCACTAATTAATCACCCTATCGAACCTCCTTTTCAGTTAACTTTTCTTAGTCTGTGGTAATTAACACATTATACATTACACTCACAGTTTTAACAATATTATCTTAACATTTACGCTCATTTGTCTATCCTGTAAAGTCTAATCGACCTTTATTTATCAATCACAAAGCTCCTAACTCAAGTTGTCTCTAAAATTTTTATAATTGTATACTCTTACTCGTATACAAAATCTTTCATTTATGCTCAGATTAAAATATATGCCCAGCTGCAATACTATTTACAGCAGATTACAAAGCATTATTCACTTTTAATTCACAAAAATATTCAAAACACATTCCTTCTTGAGTAAAATATGATTTACTGTTTATCATATCTTAACTCTGAAGAAAAGCGATATACAGTTATTTGTAACGTAAAATAAAGAGCTCTACAGTTGTATTGTTTAACTTTAAGTTAACTTTATTATACGAGTGTAAATTGAAAATGTTTGCATTTACTTCCTTGTGGGAAATAGGTTAGATCATGGATATGGCTATAGGGAATGTTTGCAGTTTATCTAAACAGCTGTTCTTAAAACCAAAATATTTAACATTCAATACAAAATATCTGGTAGTTTCTATGGAAACGTGATCTAATCAAACACTTGCACAGAACTTGTTGTTGGGGCACAAAACAACGCTAAACCCCCTCTCCGCCCCAGAGTTTAGACATATCCATGTCAAAAGAGTTCAAGCAGTGTTTATTGAGTGTTACGTCCATACATTAAGTCTAAATCAACAATCATTAAGTTAATGAATGACTTATTAGTAACCCTTTGTGACGTTCTAAGGGGTTTAAATATCTTAAAACAAATAAAAAATGCGTATTTCCCAAAACTCGAATTCTATTATTAAACTTTTAATTGAACACATATTTTTTCACTAAGCAAATAGATCACATATATAAACCTGGTACATGGTCATGAAACGAAAAAATGCTAGAAGGTTGGAGTGCAGCTGTAAACGAATAATACTTTCGAGGTAGTCGCTATTTACGATATCATCGTGAGGAAGGTTACATTTAGCTGGCCAATCTTGTGCGTTATTTTGATCAGTTTAATTTTATCTAAATATAAATACAATCATTCCAAATGTTTACTAAAATTAAGAGTTTAATGTTTTTAAGCTTTTCCATGGAATATTAGTGATTTAAAATTAGCATTTTGTATAGATTTTGTTACACCACTACTCGTAATTATTGTTGTCAGATTTAACACCTTTCGTTAAAGGTAAATGAGAATAAATCTTAAGTTATACTTAGTCATTATTATCTTTTAAGGATTTTTTGTTACGTTTCCATCCATTTAAAGTTTTATTGTTCTTAATTTAAACCCAACGTACCACTAACATTCTAATATTATAAAGCTAATAATCTAAGTTTTTTTAGATTTGTTCAACACTATATTTAGCTACCTCAGAAAAGTTCGAAGATAAACATTCTGATATTGAGGAAAATAATTAAACCGCAGGTAAAATAATGATAGCAATTCTTGAAGCTCTCGGAGAGTACTTTGTTAAACGGCCCGGAAAAACGAAAGTATTCTTCTTACTTCCTATTATATTTTCTGTATCTTTTTTCAAAAAAATATACTAATGGCTCTAAGATAACTTCTAATCTACAAAGGGTTTGCTTATGAAAATTTCATAAATAAGCGATGTGCTACCGGTACTTAACTCCGGTGTATTACAATACTGGCCTCAAGGACGGTCGCACGTTGAAGTTTGTTCTGAGTTTTGGGAATATTCAATAATATCATTTTCCTGTTTATCACATTTGTAGCCTATAGATTTTTCAGATATAGATGAAGAGATATATTAGACTATAGACATATTAATTCAAGAAGTTGATGAAAATAATCATCTTCAATGTCTATGAAAATTTAATAAAATTGTCTTACTTTCATAACAACTGATTTGAATATCTCAATCAAGAACTACGCATATTCACCTCGTGGATAGTGAGTTTTGAATTCCCATTTTCCTTAAAAGAATAAATGTTGGTAGCCTTTGTTTCCCTACGCTTGTGTGTGTGTGTGTCTTTGTGTGTGTAGATTACAGAGGTTCTGAAACTTTCGATACGCCTTTTGTTGGAATTTTCTCTTCATTCAGTAAATTGAAATAATGTATCATGTCAGTCATTGGCTTATGTTTGATCATTTATAGTAATTACTTCCCTATTTTAAGTTATTCAAATTGTTAAAATTGTAAAACATAACAGTTAACAAACAAATAGTCTGTTGTTAATTAGGTTTATTAAATTGTAAGCTTTTACGATATTATGTGTATTACTAAAACTTTAACAATTCTGAAGATGAATACGAAATATTTAATAATTGAATGAAATGCAGACGTAAGGTTTAGCCCTTTATACCCTATCAAAAAGCCTTTCAATATTATTCTTTACATTAATGTTAAAAATGTGTATAGGGTATATAATTTTGAGGTAAGTTTGGCGGACAGAATCACCGTTATTAACTTTGAGAAAAAGAAGAGCAAATTATCTCAAATAAGACGCGGATCATCGATCTCCATTCTCATCGTGTTAAAGTACACGTTACAACCGCATGTACACACTTACACTTAAAAATAAAAACTCATTTGCATTATTGTTGTTGGTTTTCCGGGATGTGTTTACATTGTCATCAACCTAAAAGCTTGCGTGAAGTATGAAATTTTACGCTTCATCTGGTGACTCAGTTTTCCCTTTGAGTAAAAAATGTATTAAAACCGAGGTCCAGGAATTAATCTAAAACTTTAATTAACCTAAAACAATGTATTTTCCATCAATTTTCTCCAAAGACGTGCGATTAGGTCATGGTATAAAATACTTTAAAGTTTAATAATTTTAAAGATTGTACAAACTCTATTTGAAAACGCTCCAAGGTGTATGGGAAGAAAAATCTTTAACAATCTCCTCTATTGAAATAAGATATGAGAAACGGATAACCATAAAGAGTTAAATATATTTTACTATCACTTCGTGGTTTTTAACTAATATATTTTTTGGAAATTTATCCTATTTAATGTAAAATTTATTAAATTTTCAATTACGATATAGATAGTTTTAAAATTATATGACTTGGAGTTTATCCTCTGGGTATTTATGTATATGTGTAACACATAAATGTTAATTAATGTGACGAGTACGTCACATTTCATTTCATTTCAATGCCTAAATTACATTAACGAATTTAACTTCCTAATGATAACAATGAAAATAACCTTCGTATACAGAAATAACCTTCGGTAGAGATATTGCTTCCTAAAATTAAAAACCTAATCTGCCCAAGGAACACGGGTAACAAATAAGGTTCTGATATCTTCGGGACAAATCACAAAGCTAGAAATAGATTTCCGATAAGAGATATTCAGAGTGCAGCAGTTTCAATATTCGAGGAGCAAACAACACGGCGCCTTTGATATCAGCTCTCAACAAGATGAAATATCACTTGGCCCGCGTCGCGTCGCCGTCACCACGCTCCATGCTCCATGCGCCACCAGCCGCTCTTGTAAATAACTGTTTACTCAACTGTAGCTAACGAGTTTACGGCAGTGAATACTTAAGTCGTTTTATTTCTATAATTCAGGGAAAACCTAGTTATACCTATGTTTACGTACCTATGTATACCTACAGTTACCCTATAATATACCCTTTACCTCACAGATTTGAGGATGCAAAGTGAAATGCCTCATCTCATAGTAGTTTTCATTAATAGTCTTTAACGTAACACTTTGCGAAGAGAGATAGCATTTACGCGCGAGGCTAAACCGAGCGTGGGAAAACCATCGAGCCCCACAATGGCACTTTTGAAACTAGTATTGAACATCATTTTTTATTACAATATCGAAAAACTTGTAAACTATATAAATATTTTTGTTTATTCAACTTAGTATAAAAATAACCAAGCTCATAACGATAAGTATTAATGCAACAACTGATTGGCCTAAAGCAACAGCTGACCGTTGCACACTTTCCGTGCACCACAAAAATGCACAGAAAGTTAACGTTGTGTAATTTTACCATAAAGTAGCGGGAATAGCCTATTTTCTTAGCTCACTTTACGTTTAGAAAATGTACTTTTCGTGTGTTAAATGAGAAGTAACTTTACCTCACGCTAATAACTTTTCCTTACTCCAGATTTTTAGACACGAAGTAGTAAACGCAGACTTGCAGTCAGAGCTTCCCCGAGATGAATGTTTCTATTTTATTGTTTTGACATTGTATTAGAGTTTAAATTGATTATGTTTTCGTAGTAAAATGGGCATTGACAGTGTTTATTCATGTACACCAGAAAAGTTGGGTAGAATTAGCATTGAAAGTGTCTTTAGATCTCAAAAAAGTATAAACCATTAATTTACTTTGTACTGTAGGATCACTTCTGTTTAAAAGAATGTATGTTTCTTTAAAAATTTCAATGTTTTATGGTTCTATGGACTTTTTTCTATGTTCTATGTGTTTTTCTATGTTATGGTAACTGAATGTAAATTATAATGTGCAACTCGAGTGCAACGTGCAATTGACTACCTCGAAAACCCATATATGCATACGGCTCGTGTGTAAGGATTTCTCTAGATTTTCTCGCCTGCTTTTCTCACTAGTTTCACAAATAAATATTTCCCCCAACTATAGCCGGATCTACTTTCAGTAATAAAGTACTTAAGTACAGTACTACTTCTCATCCCATGGGACTTTCTAGTCTTCATAGTACGACGGGACTCAAAGTATAATTTTTCTTCCCTCACAAGCCTAAGTAAATGCATGAGAATAGCATGTGAAAGGAGCCAGAAATACCATTAGCTAATCGAAATATTCAGCACATAGTGTTTGTTACCAGTGTCTGTTCCGTCCGCAGTATTTCTTGAGCATTGGCATATACCTAATTAAAACCGTCAGTGGCAGTGACGATGTAGGCCTAACTATTAAAATAAATAAATATGAAACTAGTGAATAGGCCATAAATAATTTTGGTTCATAGCCTACCTTTTACCTCATTTATTACGTCATTCTAATCCAGTTTCTTAGAGCAAAGGATCTTATGAACTTAAATAATTAAATTATATATCATAAACTTTGTTCTCTCTGAATAACATGTGTTGTTTCAGTGAGGGTTATCATGTTTTGCTTTTTAAGGGCATCACTCGACGTTATTTTTCAGTGTAGATCTTGTCGTCAGAGATAAAAACATACAACACACACATATCACAAAAACATATACTAGACCACCGCAGTGAATTGATGTCAACTGAATTGTGGTTTTTATCACTGACGACTAGATCTGCACTGAAAAATTACGGTTAGTGCTACAATAAAATGTTAAACACGATTATCATAAACATGTATATATATTCGTATGGTGGTGGGAAATTTATACAGAGGTAAAATTGAATGTACATCGTGGTAGTTTTTTGTCCCTCAGAAAGTCAGTTTCCTTCAGGGAAAAAGTGTCACTTTAACGCTTGATGCACAAACAGCTAATACGTTATTCACATATTTTGTGTGGTGAAAAGAATAGTAGTTGGAGATTTTTTAAATATATTTTCCTTATGGGAATATTGTGTTCAAATTACCTTACGTTACTAATATCGACATTCAAGTAGTAGATCGGCCGAAGTAGATTTTTGTCTTCCGAAAGAGATTTTCAACGTCCCTCAAAACTCCTTCCCGCCTGGTCTCTTCAGCTTGTTCTCAGGTTACCATAGTCTACTCAGGTCCTTTGCTATCTTAGACCCTCCTTCCTCATGTACATGGTTCCTGTCTAATTTCCTCAAACACATTTTAAAACGTAATATTTTGACCTGCCCATATAGGATGTTCCGTAAAAAATTTAACTGACCAACATATTGAAAAATAGCTGTAGTTTATATTTTTAAACCTCTACGTAACAAAGGGAATGTTTCGCTTCAAAAGTTTACTGTCAGTTGTTCAGTTTACAAGATCCCAACTGTAGCACAACTAAAAAACACTACGTGTAGTAACGTCTACTGTGAACAGGTGATAGTTTTCATTAACTGATTTGATGTTTTGTTAGCAAAATTATAAAATTATTATAATGCTTGAGGTTAGTTAAAAGTAAGTAGCTTGTGTTAATTTTATATTTATGTGAAGGAAAAATGTTGCACAAATAACTATATTCTCCACTAACTATGGAAATCAGTACTTTACTCCCTTGAATAGAGTATTAAAGTAATACTTTTAGTGCCAAGGGAGAAAAGGTAGTCCCGTAAGAATAACATAAGGGAAATCTGGCACACTCATAACTGAAGAATCAGAAATAATAGCAGCTGACAGTATGAATTAATTCTTAAACGGTCAGCTGATAGTTTACATTGATTACTTTGAGGTTATGTTATCCAACTTGGAAAATAGTGATTCAGGTATGCAGCATGGGATTAAAGTGAAACTTTGTATCAAGAAGGAAACTGATGTCACCCGATGCGTAGCCGAGGGTGACAATTTCCTGAGGGAATTGCACAAATAACTATTTCTATCAACTTTATATCCGTTTTTATACATACTACTTGTCGATATATGAGTTAAGTTTTACTATCAATCTTGTATTATTTCCGGTAAAATAAAGTGAAAACAGTTTTAAAACCATGCAGAGATCTTGTCTTGAATACAATAAGAGTTGGGTGGGATGTGTTCAGTCACTTGTAACTCGTTTCATTACAATATCAATACAATGTTCTTTCACTTGGATAAAACCAAGGACATAGTGTTTGTTCAGTTGCGAAACAGTTCAAACTTACCGCATCAATGGTTTTAAACCTATATTTATTATAAATATGAAATTAAAAGGATTAGTTTTCCTCGTACACTTATTTTATCGTCATCCAAAACGAGAGGTCATTAATACATGTCGGATTTGTTTAATATTGTTTGACGAAATCGTAGTTAATCATTCTATTATAAATCGAAATTCCAGTTATAAATACACATATCGTGTACATTGAATCGTTTTACATCACTTAAAAGTTCTATCGTAACAAAAATATTATTCGTATATTAAGTTTTCATAAATTTTATTAATTAAAAATATATATATATTTCGCTTTGAAGCTTAATTAATTAATTTTTTGGTAACACTATCGGTGTCAACAAAATAGCCAGTCACTTCCCAGCCCCTTTACATCGGGGTCACAAACTTGTGTCGTTGTATAATGTCTTGTATAACAACTCGTAGTTAAAGTATTGCGGTTCAGACTTGAAATATTCAGTTTATATACAAACTGTATTTAACTATATTATTAAAATAATATAAAAATCTAGTTTTTCAATTAAATATTTGGCATCAAGTTTGTTTAAAACATCCTCTTACAACTAGTTCTTTTAAGTTTTCTGAAAATGTTTAATTAACCCTCCTTTGAAGAAATAACAAACCTTTTTTTGGTTTTATTGAGCTTTTTGGTTGGTGGTGCCACTGGGGTTTGAGACCCCTTTGCCGTTAAACAGTCCCTACCACTAAGTACACCATCCCCCTGTACTCATACGTGTGTCAGCTACATACACGTGGACGTGTAAGCCTCATCGGTCTATCACAGCATTTCCATTGTATCTGCTAACATAACTCTGGGAATGGATGATTATATAGCCTTACACTGCAAACCAATTTCCATTCAAAATGGTTTAGGTTTAAGAAAGAAATTGATTGTTTAATAATCTCCATTGTCCATAAAATAAGATTGGGCACTCTTTCACAACGTACTTTGTTTACCGCAGACAGTAGATTAAAGAAAATTGTGATTTTCCTCCGACTGCCAGTCGTCTCAGCCAAGTCGATATGTTCACCGCCAAGACTGTCAATCGATTCGCCAGAGTCAATGACGTGTTCCTACGTATTTTGCTCCTGTTCACTCCCATTGTAGTGAAATTAAGTTGAAATCAGTATCAGTGTAAACGGCAGATTCTGATCTATCTTCCGATATCTGTCATTAGGTATTTAAAAGTTTCGACAGCTCTTAGACATATGTGAAAACATCGTCACAGTGCGGCAGAACTTGCAAATGCGTTATTGAGTGGCTGTTAATATTTTTATTTGAATTTTAGTTCATGAAAGTATATATATTCTTGTTCCTTATAGGCTTCTCCTTCCTTATATATTACTGTGTTGAAAATGGCTATTTTTAAAACTGTGTAGAACACCAATTTAGTGTGTTTAGGTGGAAAGCAAACTCATATTATAGTTTTTTATTGTTTGAAGCCAACAGGAACATAGCAGCTTATAGCAAATGAAAAACCAATATAATTTTCTTGGAGAAGATTTCATTCTGAATGAAATGACAATAACAACAATAACATATAACAATATAGTTTGTATTGGTTTAGAAATTATTACAGTTGTTTATATAAAATGTTGTAAATTCGCCAAAATGTGGCCGGCGTTCCTTGGATTTTAAAAATTTAATATTCCTATAAACATGTGTATTTTATATTATTGCACAGCAGTAACTTTCAACCACTTGATTCTCGTAGTAACAGTGCAGTTAAAGCTTCCTCTAGCACCTAATTGGGTAGGTTTAAGTAAAAAATGCATAGAATAAAATCGTTTAAATCACGTGTTCTATCTAAAAGTATAATAAAATACAGGTGTCCAATAAGAAAAAACAAAGTAGTCGGACGTATTGGAAAAATGATGTGAAATTTCAATAAATTAAATACTTACCTAAAAAGCAGCGTTAAAATTCAAGTGGGGTCCCACATAAGAAGTTTACTGTCAGACATAAAATAAATTTGTTTGCTATTGGATCACTTTAGGCTGGACATCCGTACATGGCAGTCGGTGGGATACGTCCAAGAAATTCAAATTGTTATTCATTTCTCCTTAAAATAAAAATTCAATACTAACGTGCAATTTTTAGGGCTGTGTTGAACTCTGTGAATATTACGTTACGGATATTTTGGAAACAGGGTGGAGCATAGATTTTGTTATGCTGATGCTTAAGTAGTCCATTAGTTTCACATCTTAGGATTTGTGACTTTACTTAAATTGTCGTGATATAAGAGGTTTATCTCCTTCCTTAAAAGCTAATAAAAGTAATCTCATCTCACGGCTTTTAACAGGAGAAAGATTTTACAGAATTCTTAAATTCTCTCTTGTTTAATTAATTAAAAGTATATTTAATAATCCTTTTCCTGCTTGTACCCTTATTAAAGTTAGGATAAATTGTTTGACAAATAATTACATTAGTAGTCCATATTATGAGTCAAATATACTTAAGATATTCAAAAGCATGCGGTGTATAATTAACTATTTTTCATTAGTAGACGAGACGACAAATTCATAAAGGCCAGCAAGGTAGAAATAGTAATCTTTAAATTTTGAATGAAATTTTTGTGTATTGAATAATTCAAAGATACTAATTATTGCTTAATGTAAATTTTAATAAAATTATTCATTCATTTGAAAAGGTTGCAGAGGTTTGAATCATAAATAGTTTATCTAAGTACTAAGTAGTATCTATGTTTATCTTATACCAATTTACAATAATTTGCAGTAAGTAAAATGTATGATTTCTAAAGAAAGTACATATAACAAAATGTAAAATAAGGAAAAGAATTATGAAATCTATATGTGGAAAATGTATGAATAAAAGCTAACAACTTATTTACTTGCATGTTAATTTATAAGGGAAATTATTTGTTTGTTTTACAATATTCCTTACTAGGGCTTTTACGAAAATGCTATGCTAATCATCATACTAAAAATAAAATTCATATCGATAGGTAGCTATAGACAGCAAGACTCATAATTAAACAAACAAAAGTTGTAATGGATCTCGCCAAAATAGTTTTACAATAGATAAAAATTCATCTTCTTGTGCTGGAAGATAAATAAATATACATGCATAAAAGTGGTTTTATCAAAGTAAAAAACTTTTTAAGTCATTAAAAGTTCTTTCAACAAGCCATTCCTTAAAAACATCCTTAAAGTTAATCCACGAAAAATGATGTGCCAAAAAAATGAAACTAGCACACCATGAATTAATGAAAGAAGAAATATTCCAATAACCATCTTTGGAACCCACATTAGTTAGGTTCTGTCGTAGAAAGACTTGGCTAAACTAAAAAATATAGCTTTATTATTCATGAATACGAAAACCAATAAAGTAATATAAATAAAAATATATAAATTGATAATATAAATTGAGCATTTGAACCTATACCAGTCTTAGTTGCAACAAGTCAACTTCTAATGCATTTAATAGCTTAATGAAACGTTTTGATTGCCTCCAGAACATACTGACAGCTGTTGAATAACAACCCTTAGTAGTAAAACGTACACAAAGCTGCCGAATCCGTGTCTCAAGCCAGTAAACGCTAAACCTTTTACATATTCAAACGGCTTATCGAGTATTAAGACCTTTTAAGTTACTCCAACACAACACTTCAGCCAGTTAAGTAATATCGATTTAAATTAATACATCTGTTCTACATGTTTTATTCAAAATATATCTATTTGCTTTTTAAGCACTTTTTACTCACTAATTCAATTTCAGATCGTATTACTCAATAAAAGTAATATGTCTATTGAATTGCTATAAACTTAAAAATTATTAAGTGGTGTACATCGAAAATGAATTTATGATAATTTTGTTTTATCAAAAACAAAATTTTGTTTTATGTTATAAGGCTTTTTAAACACACCGCACACCTAACGAACAATTTTCGGAAACACATTTCTACCATACTGTTACACTTGATAACTTAACTGCTTATTACAATAGTATACCCAATTAAAAATTTAACAATTATTGCAAAACTTTTTAAACAAGGAATTCGTATTCTCTCATGGTTTTAAAATAATGTTAATAGCTTAAATTTTGTTGAGAAATTGGTCAATTATCATGATATTCATACAATATTCATATGTAGTTTGTAACACTGATCAAAAATATGATTTATGAAACTGTATGCTTCCTAAGTAATATGTTTTCTAATAAAAATCAAATGCACAAGCCATTAATGTTTTTCCAACCGATAAATAATTTGTTCATAGCTGAAAGTACTTTCATGGAATTTCCTCGACAATCTTGTACAATCTTTGTCCGATGGTAAGTGTAACATCAAATATATAAGTAGACTCAACACAACAAAGTAAAAAAACTACGCATTTAAAAATACGCATAAACCGGTTTGAGAGGTCATCTCCTAAAGAGCAAGCTTTGATTAAATGTTGTAAGTTTAATTACAAGAATTTATGACCTTTGAGTACATGAGAATCAAAGACAAGAATTTACCTTTTTCACGACATCCACTGTCTTAAATACCACCTTTACATGCTTTTTACAATAGGTGGGTCCCTTCTAAATGGTTGCACAAAAAGTCTTTGAATTTTAGCAGCTGAATGAGTTCAAGGAACCTTAGAATACGCTGATTTTTCTAGTATAATTGCAATTATTAAGTTTTCGTTTATTCTGCAGTGAAAAGTTAGTGTTGCAAATCAAATCTTCTGGATTTAGGTTTTACTGATATAAACTTCATTAACTCTCTTCAAGGAAAGTTTAAAAAAAATATGGGTAGCATTGGTAGTTCCCGTACAACAACGCATAAAATTAGGGCAAGACGTGGATTATGCATACCCGGTGTTTTATATCTATTTAATGAGCGTCTTATGGTTTAAAAGCTATTTACATATTATTTACAAAAAATAACATTAACAAAATTCTTCGAATTATCATTTAGGTATCTAGCCAAATGTTCAAAATGTTGGTTTTGTTTAGATTTTTTCTTTGGGCTCATGGATAGGTATTTCAAGTACCCGTTAGAACTGTTTTTGTGGGTAGTTGTGAGCGATGGTCGGTGGGTGTAGTGTTCTCTTGTGTGAATTAACATCCGCACTATTGAATACTACATTAATCTACAAAGACAATCATCACAATTAGACCAGTTCGTAATTCAGAGGCAGTGGTTAAAACTCCACGTTAAACTGTTCTTTAGATATGACATTGACTGTTGGGCTATTAATTAACAGTTCTGTCTAAGGATCATGTCAGCCTTGGTCAGTAACAAGTCTACAAGATCGTGCCACAGTTAACCTACACTCATTTTTCATTCATAACTGACTTAAAATATCTATCTGAGTAGGTCGTTTCAGTTAAAAGTAAAGTGTAAATGTAAAGTAAAATAATATTGTTGATTTATATTCCTACTTATTAGTATTGTAGTATTGTAGTGTTTATTAAGGTCAACATAGACGGTACCTGCTGCGGCTAAGGGAAGGTTTATGTAGTGTTGGAGTTAGTGACAGCCAGGTGGTAGCCTAATGTGTGTTCCCTCGCACAGCTGATCGTGTAAGTGACTGATCACAGCGATGCGTCTTCATCTGGGCCTCCGCGGCAGCGGTGGCGGCGTGTCGACCCGTCACCTCCCCAAGTCCCTGTTACAACCCTAGCAGTTGTAGCAAATATCTATAAATACAGTGAGTTACAAAATCTGTGGCTAGCTGTATACTTAAAAATTTTATACAAATTAAAATATGGATAACTTCTTGATTAGGAATATACGTGTTGGTTTTACTATAGGATGAAGTAAAAACTCAGGTATTCCAAGACTACTTAATATATTTTTACTTATGTTGTAATTTACAGAGATTTGAGAATCAGGAACCGCATGAAAATAGCCGATATTTATTTTAACAAACAGTGCCTCAGGAATAAAGTCGTACCTCAGTATAAATGCTACCTATGACGCCATGACAGGAACTTCAGGTAGCCTGTAGTATTTAAGTAGGGACGCCATATTGTTTCTTTCAGTCTCCATTTGGGCCTGATGATGTTCGGTATAACTGGACGAAATCGATCGCCGATTTAACAACTTTTTATATATTTACCGTTGTATATAATCACAATATAAGTGTAAATATATTAAGTAGTGTTGGAAGACGTGAGTTTTTACTTCATCCTACAATTAAAATATATCAAAGATCTTCTGTAAACTTTTCTCAAAATTGGACCTGTTTAAAAGAAATCCGCAATTTCATGTTTGACATGCAAATTTTTAATTCCTAAACAAATTAGTGTATTAACGCAGCTACTACTCACGTTCCTATATCGAGAAAATAAATTATTTTTATCGATGGTAATTTTTAAAATGGTGGTCATTTATAACTTTTAATCTTAAATTACGCGGATACTTGTGTATTCACTGCAGAATGTAAATACACATAGTTTTATAAAAAAATATTACTAAAGCAAACGTTTAAATAGATTAGTGATTAGAAAAGGTATTAAAATTTTCAGGGTTTTCAATAATATCAAAACTGAGGTTAATGAGTGGTTATTATGTTATTCTTATTAATAAAAAATAAATAAATCTAATAATATTGTATTTTCTTTTTAATATTGTGAAAGGTATTTATTTAGTAAATATTGTTTAAACTTTAAATTTTGGCAAGAAATTCTGACAAATTTCATATGTTAGTGTTTATACAGTAAACAAAAATAGTTATGAGCTGTTTTAACTCTTATAAGCAGAAAATATGTATCATTTCACTGATACAGCTTATTTATAACTAGTATAAATCAGAATTATCTATTTGCTGGGAAAATTACATAAATTTACAAGTTATCGTCAGAAAATATTTATGTTGTTATTTTCAATCATTATCATCAGACTTGATGACACGATATATAATATTTTGAAGTAAACAGTCTAGTATATTCCTGGTATTAAAGTAAAATAAATTTATTATTTAACCAAGATCCCAATTCATCAGTAATTTTACAATGATGAAACCACTGTAATATTTCAATCAATACAAAACAATACTAAGCATCACAATACTGAATAACTGTTATGTCAATACTAAATATTGACTTTCTAAATGTATGATATCCAAGTGTAAAGTGTTTGAGTTAGTTTGGACACTAACCAATCCTGATTATGTTAAATCACAAAGGAAACACTTCAGAACGGCTGCCTTATCCTGTAATTAAGGGCAGTTAATCAACGGAACACAAACAAAAACACAAAGCGACAAGGCTGAGTATACTTGGACAGCTCAGAGGCTTGGTAACTTGGTAATGTTGGTAATGCTGCTTCCGTTGTCAAATGTGGAGTTTACATCCGGATATACTTCTCAACTAAATGCACAACACCCAGTTTCATTATAAAACTTGTATAGATAACAATAAAATTATTTTATTTTTAAGTTTAAATCTGTTTTACATTTTCCTTTGAACGTTTACATTGTTATGTCGGTAAATACTTAATTGAAATACCCAAACTTGGTAATTATTTTTTATTACTATCTATAGTTTCTTTTTAGTTCGGTGAAAATATTTGGTCTCCGTATTAAATTATTAGTTTCAATACGTTATCATTGTATTCCTCAAATGATGTAGATGTTTGTTCCTAGGTGGAGGATGAGTTTTACTATTAACTAGATATATATGTATATGTTTAATATGGGTGAAACATTTTGCCTATTATTAATATACCGAATACCGGAAAAGTTCGGTTTAAATTTGTAATGATTTTGACCACAGATTTTAAGAACACAACTATAAAGAAAAAGACAGTACAAACGTACTTTATAATATATTTTTAAAATAATAGTATATTATAATTTTTAGTCTTATATGATGGTACCTCGTTCCTCAAGGAAATATTTCTACATTAGTTTCCATATTCACTAGGTATTTTTAATTTATTTCGCTTTTAATATCTTATCAGCTTATTTAACATTTTACACGCTAATTAGAAAGCTAACTTACGCTGACTACTCGTCTAAACACTAACTTTTAATTAATTTAGTATTTTAAATTGAAAATCTTAAATTTAATCTCGTTAATACAATACAATAAAACATAAATGTGTTGATCTGAAATATGAGTATGTTCTTGCCACATTGTACAGACTGAGATGGATTACTGCAGTGAACGTATCTCGAGAATATATTTTGTGATGTCCTCAAGGCTAGATTTATGACCCCGTATTATAAGGAAAAATGTAAATTATATGTTAAAAATTATTGTGAACCATTATTTATATATGTTAAACAATATAATTTATAATATTTTTTTATTTTGAGTTTATTTATGCGAACTTGTTAGTAAGAGAACAGAAATACTTCTTGAGAATTAACGCCAGTAAACTCTTTAAACCTTACTAAACAACGTAAAAATCTTTATTGGTTTTATTTATAATATGTGTGATTTTTTTAAATCTCTTATTTTTTACTTATGAGGGGAGCTCACCCCCTAAGAAATAATAAAACGTGTTGTAATATAACGTACTGGGTAATTTGTCTAAGTACTAAATTCCAAGTTTTGAGCTCAACTCTTTTATCAAGAGAAAAAAACTGGATTGTTCTTATTCTCCATAGGGATAAAATTAGTCATCTCTAAACTGTGTGTACATCGTGGACGGTAAATTTTAGTTTTCTTTACATGTATTAGAGGTTGAACAAAAGCGTTATACTTAATTTAATTATTGAATAATAAAAGCATAAAGTACTTAATTTGTTTACAGTTTACAACAGGTGTAACCCGATTTTATTCAAGCCTTTTTATCCTGAAAAATATTACATTTTATGTTTTGCTTTTTTAAGTCCATAGCTTCTTAACCGTCTATTTGGCAGAATATCGAATGGCGGTACAATTTTATTTGTAACCCTTGGAAGCATAATTATGGATTTTTTAATAAAACACCAAAAACGCCTATAAGTATTGTACGAAGCCTCACCCCCATATACGAAGTTTCGTGTAAAACCGAGCAATAAGTAGGTGAGCTTGGTATCAGTGCACGGACATACATCGTTGTTAATAATCATATTTTAGATTCAGCGAGCCTCAAAACGAATATTTACACTTTCAATTCAAACTAGGATGCAAATAATACTTTCTCCATGAACTTTTTATTTAAAGTGGGAAATTTTAAAACATAAAAATATTTTAGAACTTTTCTTTTGAGATAGAATTATTTGGAATGTAAATTGCTATTCACTTTTACTATTTCAATGTGTTTGTAGATAGTTCCGATATTTAAAAAAGTATAATTCATCACAAGAGCATTCAAAGTATACTGAGTAGGCCTATACTACTTGGTTTATTGTTTACCATTTGCGAATATTAAAACCTATGAACAAATACTTTATATAGGCCTTTGAACCTTTTTATATTTCTTTCTACAAATAAAATCCCTAATCTATCAAAATAAATATAATTATCATTAATGAAACATATCTTAGAGTTAATAAGTATATAAGCAAGAGGTAAATTTTACTTTTCAAAGTACTTAAGAGGAAGAAATATAAATTTTGTTGTGTTTATACAAAGAAACTCAGTTATTCTTGAAACTCTAATGGAATACCCTTGTCCCTGGGTTTCCGCCCTCGGTGCATTTCTAAAGTATGTTTTTATTATCACTTTACACTTCTCACTGTCGTTAGTGTTTTTTACATGTTTCTCGACCTTTCAGATTGTTATTTAAATGAAACCAATTTCCTTGTTCCACCTCCAACTCAAATTTTAGACTAATTACAAGACTATATAACGGAAATACCAATATTTCCGTCATATAGTGTTATTAATGAAATTCGCCAAAATATTTTCATTATTTAGTGGATTATTGAAATTAACCATTATGAACGTAATAAAATATTTTTCAACCACTGCAATGAGAAGAGTATTGTTTGGGATGATATAATACGGTCCCTGACATTAATCGTAAGGAAAATATGAGGAGAACATGAGTAAAAGGTGGAGTGCGATAAGTTTGATAAATTTTAAGTCATATGTCGCTTTGATCTTTGTTAAATATAAAGAACTCTTAATCAGTTCTATTAGTAACGATAATAGCTCATTGATCAAGACACTTGGCTCCAGTATGAAACCATCTCCATGCTTAGGAAAATTTAAGATTTTTCTCAGAATAAAACAGGTTAGCTTAAGATGATGATGCGGGTCATATAACTACTAAATCACCCAGTCATTCCACAAACCCCACGATGCCACAAGATTATCTATTGTAGGTCCTATGATTCTACTAGAATATCTAACGTAGGTCCTGCGATTCTACTAGAATATCTAACGTAGGTCCTGCGATTCTACTAGAATATCTAACGTAGGTCCTGCGATTCTACTAGAATATCTAACGTAGGTCCTGCGATTCTACTAGAATATCTAACGTAGGTCCTGCGATTCTACTAGAATATCTAACGTAGGTCCTGCGATTCTACTAGAATATCTAACGTAGGTCCTAGGATTCTACTAGAATATCAAACGTAGGTTCTGCGATTCTACTAGAATATCTATTGTAGGTCCTGTGATTCTACTAGAATATCTAACGTAGGTCCTGCGATTCTACTAGAATATCTAACGTAGGTCCTGCGATTCTACTAGAATATCTAACGTAGGTCCTGCGATTCTACTAGAATATCTAACGTAGGTCCTGCGATTCTACTAGAATATCTAACGTAGGTCCTGCGATTCTACTAGAATATCTAACGTAGGTCCTGCGATTCTACTAGAATATCTATGTAGGTCCTGCGATTCTACTAGAATATCTAACGTAGGTCCTGCGATTCTACTAGAATATCTAACGTAGGTCCTGCGATTCTACTAGAATATCTAACGTAGGTCCTGACTAGAATATCTTTCTTTACTAGAATATCTAACCGCTCCTGTGAATATCTAAACTGAAGTTCATGAAAACTGAAGTTTTCATGAAACTGAGGTTTCAAACCAAAAACACAGAATGTTTTACTCTCTGTCACGTGTTATACGTTATTATGTTTAGGGGAAATCAAATTTCAACGAAATTAATTTCAGTAGGTACAAACATGACCTGTAAAATCAAATAAAACTTTTTTTACCTTAATTACAAACTAATGAAAATAGTTTGTCTTGTTTACATTAACAGTTGAATAATTCCAACATTTTATACGAACAAAGAGTAATGAACAAATTCTTGAAATCCTGGTTTTAATCATGCTATTTATGCAGCATAGATCAAATTAGGGGTTTACCTTAATGAATCTCGCCAGTATATATTATTATTTGTTGTCGTTTAATTATTTATTAATGTTTTAAAACTGAATCAATCTAGGTTTACCCCTCCTCTTTCAATACGGGGGTTTTGTTGATCGAGTATTCCCCGATTTAAAAATTCAAAAATAGCTTTGTAATTTGGTTGGATGACATATTAAGTAATTATATACATTAAAAATATCACATTCCTTTTTATGTGATCTACTTTTCTTCTTATTGGTTCTTTACAATACCGCTTTGGCTTGATAAAAATTGAGCAAGACAACTGCATCACCAAGTTCTAGGTTTTAAGTAATCAAGCTTAAAGATTTTTTGTTGTATTTACTATTACCATAAAAAGTGTTTGTTAATAGAACTGCATTTTAGGTCAGTATTAATACTGCCCATTGTATGGGAGTGAACAAGTTTTTAGTAAGGGGGAATACTAAAACAATCTTTTTCTTCTTTTTTTGCTTATACGAAACTTGGTAATTACTTTTGGGTCGTAACCGACTGATTTTTCCGGGACAGGCAGTCACAATGTATATTATGCACACAGCTATACTCTTACAGGATAATAACTTGGAACTGTTTATCTCATTTCATTAGGATAGGTCTACATTTCGCTTACACCCTTGTTGCTCTCTCTGAGGCCAGCAGCTCAGTTAAGGGATCTGTGACGCTTTGCTGTTCAGATCGATGGTCTTTTTGAGGAGTGGGTGTGTCCAGATGCTTCAGACGAACTGTGACAAAATATGTAAGTTTCTCTCTTGCTCCATGACCCTGGAGCGAACTATGTCCATCGAAATGTACCGTATTAAAATTATCAATATCGCTATTATCATAGGAGGGAAAAGTTGTAGCAGTAGGAGGGTCAACTCCTAACTGAAATCATATTTAAAAATATATTTTGAAGTGTTTTTTATTTTAACACATTTTGGGTTAAAGTTAAAACAAATAAAGTAATTTAATTAAAAATCTTCAATTTAATACACCGTACTTTTTATCTTTAAAATACGAATTCCAGCTATACATAATATTGACTTCATCGGAGGTAAAATGTCAATTCAACGACCAAGCAATGTTGATCGACAGCGCCAGAATGTTTTAATGTCCTGGGAAACAGCAGGAGGCACTTGCCGTCGTCCAGCACCGACCTGGGGCCGGCGTAGTTGTGTAGGGGGATCATCTGTCCGCCGAAGGAGGAGTAGCCATCGGAGGTGGGCACGCGCACATTGTACGAGACAGGAGGCATTTGTACCTCCTCGTAGGCGCACGACACCCAGATCGTCAGCGCCCTCTCCTGGCCTACCTCAACAGCGCCACACTGCACCCAACACAGCATGGTGTCAGTTAACATCACAGAGCCCACCTCCTCTTCTGTTATCTTCAGGTTTACAACAGCAACCACATTGCCGTTCCCATTATCCACGTAACATTCCGGCAACATAACCGTGCAAGTCTTGAACAGCGGTAGCTCCATGAACGGGATGTGTTTATGCTCGGTCTTGAAGTGCGTGGGCAAGGACCTGGCAGAGCTCTGCCACGAGCAGCCGTCCTCCGGGCACTCTATCGGCTTGAATGAGTGGAACCTGGTGACGCCGTCGGGTGCCGCGGGCGGGGGCGCCTCATGGAACAAGTCGGGGTAGTTGTTCCGGAGTCTGCGCAGAACGTTCTCTAGTGGCACGTTGTTGCCGAACATGTGACCCTTGCAGACGACGCAGGTTCTCGCCCCGCTGTTGTAGCAGCCCCCACACACCTGGTGGCCCAGCTCGCACGTGTGTACGGTCGCTGAGGATATCGGCATCTCCTGACACATCTCACACCGGAACAGCGCCTCAACTTTCCGCAGATCAAATTTTATTTCACCATCATCTTCTTGGGCTCCATTTTTACTCAGTTCCTGTATATCCAATATGTCTTTGGTGGTTAATCTCATATTCTGGTCCTCAGTATTTCCTTGATTTTCGTCTTTTACTTTCTGACCCTAAAAATTTATTCTACATAATCATTATAGTTTAATTATTTTTTACTCTTTATTTTTTACAACAACCGTACAATTTACGCTTTTGTAATCGCCTTTTTGAAATGAATATTTTATTAGTCCTCTTATCTATGTTAACAAAATTTATTTTCAAAGTAATAATCTTAAATTTCAGAAAAATAATCATATTCTAAATTCCAAATTTTCAATCACAATTTTCGTAGGTTTCCAGTGAGAATGCAGAAATGAATATTTTTTATTTATTGTTTTATTAAACCTTCCTGTGTATATTTATTAATTTATTTATTAGTTATTTTAAAAATAATTATTCTTGACGCCATTATTGTACTGTTAGTGCACATTATGAAAGAAGATCTATGACTACGTGAGTTCAGTATCAATTTTCATGTAACTATTTCGTTTAAATTTTTAAATATTTATCGGTTTAGGGACCATTGTTAGAAATTTACTTTATATTAACCCTAGAAGTGACAAGCTTTTTACTTTTATCTGTAACATAAACATAATTACTTATATCTTCTTAAAAATATTAGGTATATACAAAAAAAGCATAAAACATGCCCTCCCCTTATAACCACAAACCACAAAAGCAAAACAGTGTGCACTGCAATCCCAATTAAGCCTACAAATGCCGTCAACTTCAACTCATGGTCGGGATTCGAACCCTAGCACTACCGATTGGCTAAAACGTTACACTCGTCAGTGTAGCGCTTTAACCAATACAGCCACCGTACTTAGGAGTAGAAAGCGCTTACTTAGCTTTAAGACATGCCCCATCGGCAGTTTAGGGAACTGCGTGAACAGGTTCGGCTGCTTGCCCCCAGAGGGCAGTACGGTCACGAAGGTGCTGGTGTCTAACAAGTTCACTAAATTGACGACAGATACCTCTACCTGCCACATATTATTGTATTTTGTAAATGTGTCGTGAATTACGACTCTGCCAGTTCTAGGATTAATAGATTAAAGTTGCGAATTTCTTCTGTACATTAATGTAATTATTTTTTAATATGGAATTTTTTTAAATAAGAGAATTTGAATGAACATAATTTTCACCAAACATATATTCTGAACTTTACCATGAGCCAATACTGAACGAAAGCTTCACTAAGAAACAATAGTTTACCTTTAATTTGGCTAAAAACTCTGGATGAAAGATATCATTCGTCATTGAGTTCTCAAAATCAGTTGACTGCTCATCAACGGACAACGGAGGCAACAGGTTGACGATGGAAGGGTCAGGGAGGATCATGTCTTGGACATCCTTGACCGTCAAGGTGGGTGGGCATAACAAGAAGGGGGAGGGGGCGTCCCCACTGCCCTTCGTGTCGACGGTGATCAGGGAGTCGACCCCCGTGTCCAGGCACAGAGCCGTGTCTAGAGTGCTGGTGGGCTCCACAGACGTGCTCATGGCTGCCAACTCTGACTTTTCTTCCGTCGTGTTGGCTACCCTGTCACCCTCACTGGTAATTTGGAACTCCATCACTATTTGATTTTCACAGCTAATAGAAAAAGTTCTAAAATTTTTTAACAAAACATCCCAAAAAAATTTCCATGGAGACGCATGGAAATTTCTCAGTGAAAAATGTTTGTATTTACTTCCCTGTGGGAAATAGGTTAGATCATGGATATGTCTAAAAGGAATATTTTAGTTCATCTAAACAGCTGTTATTATTCTTTTATATTAAAAATTCAGTACAATAGCTGTGGTAGTTTCTATGGAAACCCGTTACATATTTTCCATCTTAAAAATCACCAACACCCACCTCCACCTTAAACTCAGCAATTAATTTAGAGTAATTTTTGTTGTCATTTATACACATATCTAATACTTTAAGACTCAGTTAAAAGACAGCGAAATTGCTTCAAATTATAGGCCTTTTATTGATAAGCCCAACGAGGAAACTGCGCAACTACTCAGTTGTTGAGTTGAAGGATTAGACGGATTGTCAACAGGGAAAGTTCGACGCGTTACTTGACACATCAACTTGTTCACCAGCTCAAGTTGTACGACAGTAAGTAAAAGAATAATCATAAAGACCTTTCCTGGAAATTCTTTACGTTATTCAAACTTTTTTAATGTTATTTATTAAGTGATAAAATTTTCCACAACAATTTAACACTCTTAACAATTTACCTCATTATCGCCAACGATGAATAGCACCCAATTTGTTATTGAATACTGTTCAATTATGTTACAATCTTTATTCAAAGCTATAAGTACATCTTTTGGAAATAAATTAAAGTAAACATTATACATTTTAAACTTCTGTATCACATGAGCGACTGACAATATTTAACGAGCCTATTTTGTGAGTGGTAGGAAAGGTTAACTAACCTAAATATATGATTATTTCAGTTGAGTTATACAAACTTCATGTGGTCCTGGGCATGGCTAGCCTAGATTTCGTACCAAATATTACTGAGGAGCATGGTTTAAACTATTAATGTCTATTTTAAGAATGTACCGATATAATGTTCTATTATGTATTACCTATAATATATTATCTATTATGTATTATGCACTATGTTTTATGGACATATTTCGTTCATCCGCAAAGATCATCCTTACAATAAGACTTAAGACTTAATAAGACTTATTAAAACTGGGATGGTGGCGACATCCTGTAATCCAGCTACTTGGAGGTCACGAATTGTGGATAGTTGTGAGCGATGGTCGGTGGGTGTAGTGTTCTCTTGTGTGGATTAACGTCCGCACTATTGAATACTGCGTTAATCCGCAAATACCATCCTCATAATTAGACCAGTTCGTAATTCAGAGGTCGTGGTTCGGATTCCACGTTAAACTGTAGCTCTTTTAGTTTCCATCGGCTGTTGGGCTATTAATTAACAGTCCTGTCTAAGGAACATGTAAGCCTTAGTCAGTAACAAGACTACAAGATCGCGCCACAATCATCCCACAATCATTTCTCATTCATACTTGGCTTAAAATACCTACCTGGGTAGGTTGAAATTTAAAATGGTAATCCGATAAGGCCAAATCACAATTCAGAGGCAAAAGTAGTTCAGATCCAACACTAATCTGTAGATCCCTCAGATGTTCATTGGCTGTTAGGCGATTAATTAACAGTTCTGTCTAAGGGATATGTCAGCATAAGTAACAAGACTACAATATCGCACCACAATCATCTTACACTCTTTCTCATTCATACTTGGCAATACCTGGACAAGTTGCCATTTCAGTAACTTACTAACTAATTAATGGCTGTGTTGACAATGTAACAGCAATACTCAATCAACGGAATATAACACAACGACGCTTCTAGACGCCAACATAACCTCAATTTGCGTGTTCACGAAACATGATAAAGTGATAGGTGCGTTTTCCCAGCGGACGTTTTCCTAGAAAAGTAGAATCCATAAACCCAGATATGTGGGTCCCCTTTTCTTATCATTAACGGAGGCCCAGGTTTGTGATAAGCCTACGACCCGCACTTGTTAGTAAGCTTGCGAGAAGTGAACTACGTGTCTAATGCCCATGTGGTACTCAGTATTTTCTTTTAAATTCGTTTAGTTTTGTGTTATTCATTCCAAAATTTGCTGTATTCGGATAATTCAGGTAGAGTAGCTGATTTATTATTTCTATACGTAAGTTTATGTTCATTTTGAGTTGTTCTTGCAGACAAATATTAAATCTTGCCAGTCACTAACCTTTTGGCTTCAGAAATAGCATTCAGATTTTTAAATATAATTTCAAATTACGTATTGGCTTTGACTTATTTCCAAAACTAACTATAATGATAAAACGCTGGGGGGTACCGAACGCTTTTTCACACCTCTATCCAAAAAATAATGCGTGTTTCGGAATTTCTTTCTTTCGAGAAAGCAGACTAAAAGTTTTATTTCCTTAATCCAATCCCGATCCCTAATTATTATTAGGAGTAGTTTTCAAATTCCTAGAACAATGTCTCACTACTGTGATTAAGCTTCGACCCCTAGAGTTATTCAAACAACCAAGATGAGATGAGCGATTGTCTTAATAAATCGAAGCGTGGTTTCCCATAGTCTCGATAAATTTTTTGCTTTAGTATGCTTTCATTATAAGTATCATCTTGTCATAATATGTTACATTAGAAATAGACTATTTAAATGACAATATACAAACACTTTTGTATAAGTCTTTTTTTAAGTAAAAACAGTCAACATTTAGTTGTCTTTATCAGCAGGTTTTTTGTCATACCTGCATGTGTGTTATACATTGATAATAATTATATTATAAAATATATATATATAATACATAGACTATAATGTTTCGGGTAGTTTTTACCCTAAAAACGTGTTTATTTACTCGATAAGGGTGCATGCCTAGATGAAATACACCTGGATTATGGACAAACAATTGCGCAACGAATATCCAAGAATGAATCGGTAAACAACTAAAACTAACCTAGATTTGCATGTAACACGTCATAACGTGACGTTGCAATTTTTTTGAATTATTTTGTTTGATCAAACATAGCATTCAAAGTACACTTGTGATAAAATTACACGTTTCAGATTTGTTCCATTTTTTGCATGAGTTGATACGTTTAATATTGCATTATAATTTTTTTTTACAATTGAAAAAGTAAGAACATTTTTAGGGTCATTTTAAGGTTTTTGTGCGTAAATATTTCATAGTTCAATTAGAAGTCATGGTTTTAAATCCTGTATCACAATAGCCACAAACTTACGATGGATATTCTTGATGCGACGTATGTGACCACAGAGTAGTCTATCCATACCCAACAACGCCAGACTACCAGCAATTCTTTGGTGTTCTTAAATAAGTTTAAAAGTATTTTCTTTAAAATTCTAATACATTTTGAATAAATCTCAAATTCAAAAATCTATCAGTGCGTTTGGAAAATCCCAGAACAGTTTAGTAAATTTTTAAATATTATACCTAACAACGTATAAATTTGTCTACCACTGATGGCTTAAAATGCGTTTTTAAACAGCGAACATCATTTTATGTCACAATAGAGAGAGGGCATAGGGTGATGTGAAGATTAAAGGTCTTAGGGGAAAAAGGTCTTAAGGGGGAAGGATTAAAGACTAGTAGCAAGCAATGACACTAACCCATCCACAAAAGTGGTCCAAAACAAAATGGCGATCCATAACAAAATGGCGTTGATTAGAAAATTAAAGCTTATGAACTTAAAACCACTAACATTTTGTTTTCAATGGATCTTTTGAGATCCATTTTCAGACGTTGTATTCTAATGAAACAATTTTTCAATTTGGTACCAAATGAAAATCTCCCAAATTGCATTCTTAGTGAAACTATAATTATTAAATTCAATTAGACTCTTACTGCTTCTTAAGAACTTTCTGGCACAATTTATAGGTGTTATCTTTAATTTTATGTCTATTTCAACCTATACTACTTTTAAAATCTTCAAACCAGTTATATTTATTGTAAGGCAAAAACTGACGGTTGTTGCTTCAAATAATCATTTGTAAGTTTCAATGATAAACCAACTGTTCTATTTATAATAGTTACAAATATAATAACTACTCCAAACATTTTCTAACACACTCTATAATCGACTAGAATATTCGTAGTTTGCATTAATTTATGTTCCTTTTAAGTTTAACAATATTTTTTGCAAATTGCAAATTTGTATACAGTTTTACATCGGTCCGTCTTTTAAAACATGATATACTTTAACTCAATAATTACCAAAATGATTGCCTACGAGTAAAAACCCTACACGAAATTAAATAATGTTTATAAAATTCAATTAGATGCATTTAAAAGAAAACAACGTTTGAAAGGCGAACCGCCACTTATGTCGACTACCTAAATGAGGGTCGTCTGTGAAATATTAACTTTGCTGTCACTGAATACCAAATGGAAACATTTAGCTCCAGTATTATTTAGATGGTCTTATTTTTCATAGTAAAGTAGCTTCTGCATAATTTTGAACTTATCTTTATAAATGAAGTAATCTACAAAACTATAACAACAGCAACTTCTTGGAATTTTTATTTCTTACGTACTTATGATTTTGCACTAGGACTAGTTTATTGGCTAAATTGTATGTATTGCTTAAAATTTCGTTCCTAAATAGACAAAGTACTTATAAAGCAAGATTTTTACGTATATATTATTAATGTTAAAAATGCCAAAATAGCGTAGCCTATAATTTATCTTTTTCGCCCTAATATACAATCAACCTAGTTAAACATGAAACCAAGTCTAACATGAGACTTGTTGTTAATATCAACGTGGGTGATTTTGTTTATCGAAGGTTAGATATATACATAATGGGAAATAAAAAACCATCATAAAAATAGTATCCCAAACATAACTATTTTTTTCATTCGAAACAAAGTCTTGATTTAAGATTTTTCATTCACTTATTTACTCACTTACTATTTACACTTTAATTTCCATACTTTTGTCATGCTCCTTTTCTAGCTACATACTAACAGTTATTTCAAAATAAATTGAGTGAGTGTTGAAAAAGCATCCTACTTAATTGTTCTAATATAACCCATGTAAAGATATGGACTTAAAGTTTTGGCAAAGAGGCAGTATGATAGTTACCAAACCTGGGATGAGTTAAAAGGTTGGTTACAATGTACCACATTTGAGGTGTACACTAAGACGTTCATTGAGTTTTAAAACTCTGGAAGTAACTTGTGAAATATATAAATAAAGTTTTATTTGATTATCATTGTTTTTGATAACTCTATTTAGTTTCATATGGGCAAATCTAATAACCACACTCCGTATACACATATATAATTATTTTTCTGAAGCTAGCTCATATCACAAATTTGTATCCATCAGAGACCTTTGATCAATGCACAGCGTGAATAATGTGTTCAAGGTTGGCTGAGAATAAAACACTCCAAGATCGCAGCAACTCCGGAAGTAATCTTATAAATCTTGAGTTCCTGATTTACAATGTCCTACATCCGGCCAGGACCTATTCCTCCGGGTGTTTTGATTTATTGTTTGATTTAGATTACAACTGTAGGTTCAAATACTAGTTCACTCTTTAATCAGTATACTTTATGAAATATAAATCGATATAGCTTAAAATTGTTTTTAAGGAAGTGTTCTACTTTGAGTACTTCACACCTGGTAAGAATATTTGTGAAGTTTTAGTAAATTTATATATTTTTCTCGACCATTTCAACTAGTGGATGTTGAGAGGCTTTTGCCTCTCAACGTTTTTGGAACCTCAAGTTGTAACCTCAAGTTGTTGGGATGTCAAAGACATCCCAACAACTGACAGCGTAAATTGCATTGTAAATATGTTTTCTTCATACGTATTTCCTGCTCTTATTTATCCTTGTAGACGTTAGATGATGATACGAGTATATGTGAATTAGGAGACCCTGGTATACCCAGCTAGGCAAGATTTCCAGTGAATAATTAACTATACAGACACCGAAAATGAGAAATTCATAAGGCTGGGAGAGGTAGGGGCAGTCTACCTAGTTCTCAGGTAAGTGAAAAAGCACCTCCAACCCAATCTCATCTAGGACCCACTTACGGATCAACCAAAGAGGATTTACAATCCAACTCAACCACCAATCCTAGCTTACTGGTTGAAGATAGGGTTTACACCCATTGATCCTTTAAATTCTCATTTGAGGCTCCACGTCCAAGGATAATATACTCTCACCCAACAAACCTCCAAATCAACCAAGTGAGCATCTTTCTTCCAGGACACTCGTCTAAAGTGGACAGTAAGGAGATGCTCCGTTTCCAGGTATTCTGGTCAGACTCAGGCTCAGTAGGAGAGGCAAAAAGAAACCAAGGATATGGGGAACATGGAAGGTGATAGCTGATATAAAGTGATTAATTTGACTTGCCAGCTTATTTTTAATGTACCCAACTTCCTGTCTAAATCTAGCATAAACCATTCAGAAATATTTTAAGGTAAAAATAATTTTGAAACCGTAATTAATTTATTTTTATCTCATCGTCTTCAAAAATGCATCAATTATGAACATTTATGAGTTTATCCCTTCGGGCTATTTGTTGGTTAACGAGAAGGGGGCACTGTATCAATTTCAAATAAAAGAAAATAACAATGGCTTGCAAACATGAGGACCGATGGAATAAAAATGTCGAAGCTAGAGATATTGAGTTATGATGAGGACGTGGCCGTAACGACTCGAACGACCTCTGTCGGAGTTAATCTCGTGGAAATGTGACGTCCACGGCAGTTATGGGCTTTACGATCAGTCCAGGGAAGTTTCGTCCCATGTACCTAGCTGAGGACTATTTATAGCTCGGACACTTGACGTGAGGTACTAATGTGATCACGTGACAAAGAAGAGTAGTTAAGGAACTGTAGCTCGTGCGTGTAAAACTGTGATTGAATTGAGTATTTTGTATACAATACAGCTTATTGAAAACGTTAAACTAATTAAGAAATTATTCAATTTTGACATGGACATGTCTTAGCTCTGGGGGGGGGGTTTGGCGATTTTTAAGATGGAAAATATGTAACAGGTTTCCATAGAAACTTCCAAAGCTATTGTATTGAATTTTTAATATAAATGAATAAGAACAGCTGTTTAGATGAACTAAAACAGTTTCCTTTAGACATATCCATCTAACTTATTTCCCACAGGGAAACAAATGTATGGAAATCGCTTAACGTAGCCTATTTCAATTAGTAATAACATTTTTTAATAATTGCACATTTTATAGAGTCATAATTTCAATTTAATATGGCTTTTGAGTCTAAATTTACTATTTAGTCTACCTGAAGGTTTATGAACTTTAAAACAATATTTTACATTTGAATTAAATTAAATTAAATGGTTTTAACACTGCTTTTTTAATTGTTTCCAATTTTTAGTTAATTTAATATTTAACTAATTTCTATTGCATAATTTATTTCATATTAAATTAATCATATGTGACAAACATTCATTTATATTTTTATCGGGACGTCAAATTAGAATTTATACTAATATAAAATATTGCATATTCGTCTCAGCTGTAAAAATAATTGTTTACATTGATTATTTTCATAATGATTTTTCTGAGTACGATGAACCTTTTAACAATCAAAAAAATTCGTTACCCACGTAAGAAATAGCAAAATATAGAAAACAGTATAAAATTCCATCACCTGCTTACTAGACATATTATTTCTTTCCAACAGGTAACCCAGAACGTAAAAGAGAATTCCGTCATTCAGTTATACGAATGTGTGTTATATATAGTGTGTGTTATATGTGTTTTTATCAATTAACCGGACATCGTAAAATAAGACGATACTGTAAGTGTTCAAAATAGGTGTAGCATCCAATGAAGTAGCGGTGTACTACTGAGGAATAGTTTGCCATTTGAAACAGGGTTTCATGGTAAAATCTATATATAAGTAGTATATGTATAGGAGGTCTCAAATTTTAAAAAGTAGCATTCAATTATGATTGTTGGAAATCGGTTGGCTGAAGTAACTTTTCAGCAGAAACCGAGCAATGTTAGGGATTCACGGTTATGATGCTTCTTTAAAGAAGAACCCTCTTTTTTCATGAAAATGAGAATTGAAGGAAAATATACTAGGATCGAATATTAAATTTTTCAAATTTGAATTTTTCAACACTACTAAGATCACATTAGCCACCAAATCCTAAACATTTGGATACATGTAGAGTGACAAATAAGTCTTAGGACGACTGTGAAATCATCATATTGTCACTACAGTCGTCATGGCTAATAATTGCAAGCTACTTTATATGTTCATATGTTTGCGGAATTGTTTACAGTTTGACAAAACCTTTAATTTCATGGACATTATCAATCTATGATTATCTTTAACATTTTCAACTTACTATCCATGGGAAGCTACGGGGAACGGCTCCGTAAGTGATAACAGTTATTGATGTACACAGAACATGAGGGAATAATCATTATCTTATATATGAAATACGAAATTATTCTACAAATTTGTAGTTTAGAATGTTACATAAAGATTAAGTATGGTTAAAGTTTTCTGCTCACAACTGTTCTGACTTGATATAAATTATCAACAAAAATATGATTCTTATCTTCTATTATTTAAATAATTATATTTATTATAATATACGTCTAAAACAGATATCTTGTTTCGAGTATTTATTTTTAACTACTGTACTTAAAGCTACGTCATCTTTTTAAGTTTGTCACAAGATTTAAACCATCTTCATTTCTTTGATCTTTAACCTCGTACAAATAACGACATTAATATTATCAGATTTTTGAATAACAGGTTACTTTTGATAGAGAGACTTCCAACCAATAATCAGCGGCTGAAAAGCATTTCTCGATCGAATGTTTACAAAAGAAGAGCCTGTTAAAGAACAGGTAATCAGGACTCTCTTGATTACTTTCATTACTGCTTTCTTGCATCAACGTTAACTTTTCTTATCGAATTAAATTTTTGTCCGGATATCGTGGAAATTAACGATTTTTCATCAAAAAAGAAAGGAAAAAAGGATGGAAGGTAATATTATTTCTTAACCCCAAGTTTACCCTTAACAAATCAAAGGTTAATAATAAATTGAAATTAATATTTTTCTTATTTTTACGATTATAATATTTTGATTTATGGCTAGTATTTTCAATTTTTCTTTACCTCAACCACCCATTACTATGGGTCCAAAACACGTTCGGTTAGATGAACAAAGCGAGGTGCCTTAGCGGCTTTAGTCAGATAGGCTAGCTCATGATTTGGTTGATTTTGGTTTAAACATACTACTTGTTCGTACTTCTTCATTGGGTACCCGCAGCTGTCCCGTGTTATTGAGAGATTTCATTGACACATTAAAATTGAATCTCATCAAACAACATATATTCTTTATAGGATGAATTAAATTATTCTCTTGAAATGTTGTTACACCTTCCTGGTGAACGGAATAGTGACCTCTAGGAACACTGTAATTTTACTGAATTGAGAGATAGTTGTGTTCCCATAAAAGCTAAAGACGGTATTAAAATCACAGAGATTTTTATTTGAAAACACCACAGTAAAAATATGAGGAAAATATAAGTATTTATGAAAATTAAATTTAGCCGTATAAGTTACATTCTGTTGAATAAGAAGACCCTAGTAAAAGTAGTGAGACACGTCTTTCTGTAAAAAATTGGTATAGACACCGGATAGAAGGTATTCATAGGGATATAGGGATGAAAAGGTAGGATACATATTACAGGTATACAGGGAGTATCTGAATGACACCGAAAAACGTTTACATATTGTTCCTGAGGTCAACAAAAAAATGTCCTGTGAAAATATGGTCTATCTCGTTTGACTTTCCGTCTGTCGGTGTGAATGTTTTTTACATAGCTTACTTCAACTTCTGAACCACTTTAGGTTACAACTTCAAACTTAGTACGTGTATGAGTACTAATAGTACTATTTCTGAGCACAGTTTCAAATTTTCTATTTAGTACCATTGCAAAATGGCAGCCATTTAAATTGTTCTACGCTCAACAACTGAAAACCCATGGGTTTTAGAAAAAACAGTAAAGACAAAAAATTGTAAAACTTAATTTTCTTAAGGACAGTGTACAATTTTAAAAGGAATATAGTACAAACATCAAAGAAAATTCAATTTTAGAACAGTTACTACTTTCCCAAATTGCCCATTAAAGCGCAAATTGACAGTTGTAGCTTTAGAAAAACGTATTTTCTCCCTCATTTGTGTTATGATTCTGTTAAACCTATACATTTTCTTAACTAAAATTAAATTCCGCAACTTTTTTGCATTTAGCTAGTTTTTGTTTAGAATCACATAGTTTTTGGGCTTTGATCAATTGAAATGGCCACCATTTTTGAAATAGTAAAAAGTAGAAGTGATACTATGGACAAAAATAAATCTTATTAGTACTCATACATGTACAAGGTGTGAAGTTGGTACTTCAAGTGAAAACGGAAAACGGAGCGAGATAGGATATATGTCAAAGGACATTTTTGTCTGTACCTCAGAAACAATATCCCAAAGTTTTTCGGTGAATTTCAGATACAACCTGTATAATATAATCCTCAGATAGGAAAAAACTTCAAAACCAAACCATATGCAGTTTAGAGTCATGTAACACCCTAAAGGGTTTATACTCCAACTCAAAAGTCCCTCAGACAAGGAATGGGTCTATACCCTGGCGAGTCCTCAACTTTTCATTTCAGGTTACACGCTCTAGTACATTCTCCTGACTGGTAAACCCCAAGATCACGTTGAGTAAGCAGCTTCCTTTAGGGCACCCCTACTAGGAGGATAGTAATAAATATATTACTCCCAGAGAATTGTGGTCAAACCAGATGTTAAAGCTCAGTCGGGAGTCAAAAAAGCTCCTAGTAGAGGCAAGAAGGAACTAACATGATAGGGAAGCCACAGGGTAGCCAAAGCTCTTAACAGTATTTTGCCATTATTATTTTTGCACACAACTACGTGACAACCACAAAATTTAGATAAGCAAATTCAATAGAATAGTGAGCTAGAATAGCTTAGCTAAGCCGGCTGTTAGCAAATATAAAGATAAGTAAAAATCAACCCAAAAAACTAAGACTCTGACCCAGTTAAAAGCTATTAGCGAATTGAGAAGGGCTTAAATGCTCCTTATAACTTACTACAGTGCATTAAGTTATCATAGGCCCATGTTCACCTACACATAACGGTCTTAAAGGTAGAAACTTTGAAGTTTTTATTTTTATTAGCAGTTTAGGTACACACATAAAAAGACAATACAAATATTCGATCTTGAGTAATATTAAATAAGCACAATGACGTCAAAATTAGTTTCAGCCGAAGTAGTAGTAGCCGTCTTGCTCGTTGGTTCTTTGCTCCAGGAGCGGGGACGGAGTGTTGTCCTGCGGAGGATTCTGTCCTTGGTCGTCCTGGCCACTCCCCAGCGTCTCCCGACTGGCCTCCTCCATGGCCGGCTTATTCTCCTCTTTCTGATTATTGGCCTCCCCCTCTTGACCCGCTCGACGTCGCATCTTCCTGCGACGTCGTGCCGCGATGACACCCGAGTGGCGGCGACCTCCACGCCTTCGCCTTCTACCACTCTTTCTTCGACGTCTCGCCATCAGCAAGTCCAAAGCCATCGACAACAATTTACTCTTGGGCTTCAACGCCGACGACCGCTTCTTCGTCCTGTGTCTGGGAGATCTCGCAGGAGGTACCAGCGACAACGGGTGGAACTTGTTGTTCTTGTACTTGAGGAAGCCCTCCCTGACGGCCAGCTTGAGCGTGGGCTTGTATTCGGGGGCCGAGAGCACGCCGTAGTTGACCCGCAAGTACGCCTCGATGTCGCCCAGCCGCGCCCCTCGCCCCTTCCTCAGGTTATACACCGCCGACACCACCTGGCGAAGCTTAGCACGCTTCATACTTGCAATTTAGCTTCGATTGAATATAACTTCTAAATTTGCGACTTAAATTTTGAAAACAAATCAAATTCTCACTTGTTGCCAAGCAACTATAATGGAAATAACGAATGTCATACTTGACCAAATTGAAATCGTTGCACGTAAACAGATTGAGATACCAACATTTTAACATTTTTTTATAATTAATTATCTCTCCTCATTCAATATAATTAGTTTATAATATTTAAAATATTTTTAATAACAGTATAATTTTAATAATAATCAGGTTTGCGATATAAGAATCATTCTGAGACAAGATTGAATAAGTTTCATCCAATTATTTTTGTGTAAAATTGAGATTTTGTCATTTGACTGGATTTAAAATGATTTTTTATACCCTGTAAAATCCTAAAAATGTGCTTGACACTCCCTAAAACGCATGTAACAATTTGGCAATCAAGAATTATAAAAGGTGAGACACATTTAAAACATTAAAAGGCGATTCTAAATCAAAATAAATAGGTTCTCTGTGAGAACACAGATTTTTGAAAATAAAGTCCAAAGTCCAAGTAAAAATTCAGGAAAATCAATATTATAAAGATGATTTCTATTACTATTGGAGCCATATCACAATAGGCCATTTATACTTATAATTATTATTTTTATTAAAGTAACAGAAGTTACCCTTAATCTTACCGATCTACCGGCGGAGGTTTGAGGCTGACAGGGCGACTGTCACCGCTAAGGAATGAGAAAACACGCTTGCTGAGTTGCAGACCAGCTGGGAGACTGATTCATAGACAGCGAGATTAATACCTGATATCCACCCATGGATTGAGCGGAAGCATGGAGAGGAGAGTTTCTAGTTTCTTTCTGGTCACGTGTACTTCCAAAGATTGCCTAAGATTCCCAAGATTCCTTCACAAGATTGGGAAGACAGGCAGCCCTAATTGTATATACAGTGCGGATGTCCCTGGTACAGTAGAGCACACCATCTTTGCCTACGTCAGGAGGCAGGTGCAATGAGCGTCATTTGTGCTCGAGGTCGGATCTTTGGACCCGAACACTGTATTGGAGGTAATACTTCTTCGGGAAGAGATCTGGAACGTTTCATCGAGACTGTACCATCGGCCAAGAAGTCCAATCTTGATCGGCTTCAGTGACGGATAATTTTCTGGAGTAGTCTTCTTTCAACCAACGAACCCTCGGAGCTGAAGAAGTTTTTAGTGGGTGAGAGTCCTACATTCCGTGCATAACGCATTTCTTTCTCCTCGCAAAAAAATCAAAAATTAATATTTTTTTGAATCTCAACTACGAGTATATTACTTTATTGCGAAAATTTAGCGTGCGAACACAAAAGATATTACGTTCACTAAGAACAATATTTTTATTTGAAAAATACTAACTCAGAAAATTTAGAAAGGTAAAAACTTATATTTAAAATTAAATAAATTCATTGGTAAACTATGAAATTACTAGTTCTATAAGTGTTTGATATTATAAAGCTTCAACATTTTTAACAAGAATAAAAATTTTAATGGTGTCAATAATTTTGACCTATCTTTTAAAAAATTTACGAAATGCTAGAAAAATCATTTACAATCCTCAGATACACAAAACTGAGCCAAAAACAACACACACAAATTTTGGGACTCGCCGGAAGGGTAAGATTCTCAAAAGAAAATATATAAATATATACTTACATATTTATCTTTCTTATCTAATTATGTTTCATCATACAAGTTGTAATCTAATACAGACAATAATTACTCATCATCCTTAATATCACAGGAACTTTGAAAAAGTTTTGAGTCTGAAGTTGAAATTTAATCATAAACTTTAAACGAGTTATGTATTGAGCGGAGTCAAGAGTTGACAGACGACAGTTCGGCAACTCGTTACCTTTTATACCGATATGAATAGAGTAGGAAAGTACAAAATACAATTACATACACATCATTGAATCATCTCGTACATATGTTTATAAGTCGATCAGCGACATTTTATGGATTGTAAAAAATAGTTATCATTTTCACTTACGCTAAAAAAATAATTTATGAAATATATTATTTTCTAAATTAAAGAAATTCCTTATACAATTATTGTATGAAAATTGTTATATGCCAAAAATATCCATCTAAACACCACATATATATACTGTTCTTAATTTATATTATTTCATTTCATTCTTAATCTAATCTTTTTACTTTAGTTTAGTTCCAAATATATAAGTTAATTCTATGAAAAAACATACATTTATTACAAACGTCCATTCAATCTTTTTGAGATTCTCTCCCCGAAAAAGAGACATTATATCGCGTTAGACCAATTGTTAAATTGAAATAAAATTTCTATGCTAGTGTTGTAAAATCTAAATATTTATTTACTTATAATTAATTGGGTAATAAATATTACGTTTTCATTTGTATCTCAGCATTTATTTTTTTATAGACACACAACTAAATAGACATATATCAGAATATAAAAAAAATTAAAAGAGAGATATTTTATTTTAGTGCGTGTACATAAGAGTAATATTAAATAATATGGAGTAATAGTGCATATGTTATTTTAGTAATAGTACATAAGACATGTCATTATATTATTTCAGATAAAAAATATGCCTTGTTTAATAGTTGTTGAAAAGCTATGTATAAAAATATTATTTTTATTCAAGTATTGCCATTTCATTGGTATCTCGTTTTTGCTTCTGTTAACACGTTTACTGTTATTTTAATTTTTTACTTTATAAAATACAATATTTTTATTCCTAACGCTTATGGACTTGTCACAATTGGAAATATTTCAGAAAATATACAAAACTAGCCCATATAAATCACCTATTTAAGTTTTAAAATCAATGTTTCTAAATACAGTTTTCAGCTTTTTCAGGAAATAGCATCTGCATTAAATTTATTAAATATAATTTTTTTATCAAGGCAGGTAGATTTTTCTAGTGTTCCTATCATCAGGAAAGTATTTATTATTATATTTATTTGGTTATCCAGTAAAAATTGCAGTGAACTTAAATTATGCTTATCATTTTAAGTAGTAAAATTATGCTTATCATTTTAAGTAGTAAAATACGATGTAATAAACTAAATTGCATTATATCTGATTACGAGAGGTTGGAGTAAATTTGGATTAGATATTCTTAATCCTATTTTTATATTGACAATTAAACGTACTCCAAGATACTTAGGTATGTACCATATTGATGCAACATGTACTAATTATCTTATCAGTTTTAACTATTCAAGGAACCGTAAATCTGGAATCGTATAATTCTTCGCCCTTTCCAATAGTGTAGAATTGCAAGATACCACGTTATAGATGAATATAATACTAAATGTTGTAGCAAATTATTTCCTGTTCAATAGGGTAGTTATTCCTAAGAGGGCCACAAGACTGTACCTAATGATAGTAGACCGTCTGAACAACTCCTCTGGGCCTGGGTAGACTGGGCCATCGTGCTGATATTGATACTTGATTAACTCGACTTAGTTGGACTATATCGTGTTGTAAGATGTGCAATATTGTTACTATTAATGTCAGAGTCTCTAAACTTAAAAACAACATGAAATATAGAAAAATCTGTTAATTTGAGTAGATGATCTACGGTCATTATAAATTTTTACTAACTAAGTTAAGCTAAGTGAAAAATATTACTTAAACAAGCTATTCTCTAGGTTACAGAGACCTCAATATAGGCTTTTCTCTGCATCGAGCTTAAACTAATCAGCATTACTATCAAAAAGTATTCTAACCTTTTTGTTTCGTAATAAAACATTTCACTTAGAACATTCTCCTATATTTTTACGAAGTGAATTACAAAATGCATGAGTCAAAAGAATAGAGAGTTATCAGGCATTGAGAATATGCGAAAATTACTTCCTTATCAATTTCTGGACATATAAAAATGTTCCTATTGATTCTGTTAAAAATACAAGTATGACATTGAATATTCACCTAGTATCATGTTAAATTTATATTTCTCTTTCGTGTTTTCCTATCGGATTTATCACTTTTACAAAACTTTGAGTACATTAAACAAGACTTCTTACTACCCTTTTTAGCACCAGGAGACTTAACAATTTCCTCAATAGAATTTTCCTTTTTGAAATCAGAGTTTTATTCCATTGTGATCTCGTAGAGTCCAGTTGTCAAACCTCACTGTGTTTGGAAAACTCAAGACGATTGACTTTCAATGTAGGAATTGGTGGCATAGTTTGAACAACCAGCAGTCTTGTTAAGAATAAAGTTTTGAAGTATGGTTTGCTGCTTTTAAAATCGGTTCATAAGTTCATGTATATATATTGACCTATACTTCCTTTTCTCAACACCCTGTCTACTCAACCCTGCCCCAAGTCGACTTTTCCTTCCATTCTTCAATCCTAACGATTCATAACGACTGGCTGAGTGGCTCAGTGATTATAGAACCCGTTTCGTAATCTGAATTTTTTCGGTTCGATACTGAGCAAAATCTTAACAAAATTTTAAAATGGTTCATTAATGGACTCAGTTGTCTTCGTTCATTAGGTTATTAATTAATGATCCTGGCAAATTAATCAGCTAGTATATATAGTCAAGAATCCATCACAATAGTAACATTCGCACTTCACTCATATTCACCTTAAACCACTTAGTTACAGTCGGTATCTCAATTATAAGAACGATAAAGGATAGTATTCGTCACTTCTAGCAAATACATGGACCAATCTATTTTACATCAACCCTTCTTTCACTACAACAATTAATTCGTCATCGTATATTTTCTTAACTATGATGTAGATCTTATAGCTATTTATGACTATAGCTTTGCGTTTTAATTTGAATAGCTTCGTTATCAAATTTGCATGTTTTACTTTAATTTTCCTCACTCAGTATTGAATCCAGAATCGTTTATTGGACTTTTTCAATGCGACTGTGTTTTAACTACACAACGTTTCTGGAGGTGGAGAACTCCTACCATTTTCAGGTGATTACCTAATAATTTACATAAAAAATTAGTTCAATTTATTGGTGTTAATTATACCATGTTGTAAAACTACATTGATAACGCAACAAATATCCAGAACACTTCACCCCCGAGTTAGCGGGGCGACACAAGATAGTGTCGCTCAGAACGAGAGTTGGAGTACTGTGCTCACAACAGTAGGGCTCCAACTCTCGTTCTGAATTAAACTTACAATTTTTTTGGAAATTATTAAGTAACCACTTGAAAACGGGAGGAGTTTCTCCACCTTCAGAAATGTTGTGTAGCTACAAAAACAAACTCGTTGGAAAAGTCCGATAAAAGATATTGAATAATTATTGAAACCGTTTGGTTAAAAATACCAATGAATTTGGAAAATTTGTAATATTAAAACATAGCTTATAGTGTGAAATACTCGTAAATGATAGCGTACAAGTGTCCCTGGACATAGGAAGTAATATCTGACCCAGCTCCGTCATCACTGTTTGACAATATCCACAGCTGCAGCCCCAGGAGACCATAAACTATGCACCTGGCCGTGCAATATCCTGTAATCTCACAGTTTGTAGCACGACGTCATGTTTTAAGGATGTTTATTTTTTTTTGGGGGGGGGGGGGGGTGTGTTTTTTTTTTTTTTTTTTTTTTTTGTGTTTGGTTTTTTTGTTTTGGGGGGGGGTGGTGTGGGGAGTGGGGGGGGTGTGTGGGTGGTTGGGGGGGGGGGGGGTGTCTGCCCGTGCAATATCCTGTAATCTCACAGTTTGTAGCACGACGTCATGTTTTAAGGATGTTTAATATCGGTAATTGATTATATGTACTAAATAATAGCGTAAGGATAACTGTATTTAAAAAGTAACTAAGTAATAGCTATAAAAGTACAAAATATACGGAATGTCTAGTCTTACATAATCAGATGAATTTCTTTAAGACTAAAGAAAAATAAGCTATGTTTTAAAATGATTAGATATATATATATATATAAAAGATTTTGTTACCAAAAATATAGATTATTTTACATGATCGTAATTTTAAACCTATTTTTCCTCATTGATGAAATAATTTTCAGAAACTTCCTCCTAACTATTCGTTCAATCTCAGTAAAATAATTAAATATTTCCTGATGGTAGGAGCATAGGAAAATAAGAGTAAATAAGTATAGGCCTAATACTTTCATAAATATATGTTTTAGTTTATACTAGCAGTAAGCCCGTCCTTTGTACGGGTTGTAGGATTCAGTTTAAAGAAGAAAGATTATCATACCAAAATGTAATCCTAAAATCCTAAACAAATCAATACAAAGGAAATAAATCAATACCCAGCTTTATTATTTAGCATTACTTTACAATTAAATAGATTAGAACATTTATACCACTATTATAATTAGTTATACGTTAAAATAACTTTTTAATATAGCATGATTTCCAAATGGGTTTAAAACCAATGACCAATATTAACTAACTAATATTGATTTGACAGCTGTTTGTTTATATCTATATAAATAAAATTAGAGTTTTGTGAGTACATTGCTTAGAATTATTAATTTTTTGTTATTTTTACTTTTCGTGCCTTAGAGAAGCCGAAACCGGTCTTATCTCAATTTTTGTCTGTTTGTCTGTGACGCTCCAGGAGGCATTTTACGCCGTCTTCTCCGAAAAAAAGGGAGAACTGATTACAATGAAACTTATTTCATGTATTCTCTAAATTCCAGAGAAGGATTATAAATGCTTGAAATCGCCCGCCGCCTCTTGAAAAGTAAATAACGAGCATTTAAAAACCCACTTTTACGCGATATTACTCGCATTTTGATTCAGTTTTCAATGAATAACCTACTGATAATAACCAGCTTGACCATATAAACCACAATAACCAGTCTTTGTAGTTTGAAGATTTAATAGAAATAAAAACAATCAGCTGTCATATCAATATTAGTTAGTTTATATTGGTCATTGATTTTAAACCCATTTCGAAATCATACTACATTAAAACGTTATTTTAACGTATAACTAATTATAATAATTGTATAATCTAATCTATTTCATTGTAGAGTAATGCTAAATAATAAAGCTGGGTATCGATTTATTTTCTTTGTATTGATTTGTTTACGATTTCAGGTTTACATTTTGGTATGATTATCTTTCTTCATTAAACTGAATCCTACAATCTGTACAAAGGACGGGCTTACTGCTAGTTTCTATTAAATCTTTAAACTACAAAGACAGCTGACTATTACCAGTAGGTTATTCATTGAAAACTGAATCAAAATGCGAGTAATATGCGAGTAAAGTGGGTTTTTAAATGCTCGTTATTTACTTTTCAAGAGGCGGCGGACGATTTCAAGCATTTATAAACCTTCTCTGGAATTTAGAGAATACAGTACATGAAATAAGTTTCATTGTAATCAGTTCTCCCGTTTTTTCGGAGAAGACGGCGTAAAATGCCTCCTGGAGCGTCACAGACAAACAGACAAAAATTGAGATAAGACCGGTTTCGGCTTCTCTAACGCACGAAAAGTAAAAATAACTAAAAAATGAATAATTCTCTGCAATATACAGACAAAACTCTAATTTTATTTATATAGATTAATAGTAATTTATCACTTTTGTAACTGTTTATAGTAATCATTTCAGAAAGTTTATACATTGACGAATTTGAATATTATTAAATAAAATAGTATTTAAAAGCTCCGTTTATTATATTCTAGAAAAGGGACAATATAGATGTTATATATTTGATTTTGAAGTATGAGGATGTCTTCGGGAATTAAGCTAGACACTTCTTTCTGGGGGAAATTTACATCAACCGGAAAGAGGGGTTTCGTAGGGATAGGAAAAGTACATATTACCAGTACATATTACAGAGAAGTAAAAAGAACCAGCACACCAATCCTGATCCGGGTTGAGCCAATAAGATTCATACTTCGACTGATAACCAGACTCAGAAAGAGTCTACCCCAGGGAGCCCTCAACGTTTCATACTAGATACACGTCCTAGGACAGACAGTAGATTCTCCACCTGGTGAACCACGAGAGTATGTCAGATGAGAATTCTTCCTCTAGGGTAGAAAGTAAGGAGATACACAAATTCCTGATGATTCTGGTCAGCCCGGGTTTGCACTAGGTAAAACAAAAAATAAGCTGTCACAGTATTAAAAGTATTTTTGTTACCTGACCTGCCTCCATTGCACTTCAATGTCTTTTTTTCATCTAGCATAAGCATTAGGTTGATAACCTTTATATATGAACGTAATAAAAATTAAAATAAATTACTAATTACAACTTTTTTGTGACTCTTTTACAATAAAGTAAATAATCTAAAGTTGTTTTTCATTTTGACGTGGATATGTCTTAGTATTGGGAGGGGGGTGTTGGCAATTTTATAGGCCGAAATTTGAAACAGTGACGTCAATTGGTTAGTGACGTCATACTTTGGTTATAAGAACAGCTGTTTAGATGAACTGAAATCATTATTTTTAGACAAATCCATTATCTAACATATTTCCCACAGGGAAGTAAATACAAACATTTTTACAATGCATTTATGACGCATGATCCCAATTACTATTATAATTAAATTTTCAATTACGCAACAAATGAATAACTAATTTGATTTAACTTTAACGTATAAAACAGTAACTTTCCCTATTTACAAGGAACATAAACATTACGTTTCAAGCACTTATTTAACAATTCCCTGAATTCACATTCACAGCTTTTATTGATTTAACCTTGGGCACATACCTTTATAATTATTTTCCTTGTTATTTAAAAAGTAATTACTATGTATACGAGGGTGCCTTTGTCTACTTAAATAGAAGGAAATCTTTAACACTTCATTGTTCAAAATTTACATTTTTAAATTCATTTTAATGCTAAATATAATTATGAAGCAAGTTTTTTAATTAACTCCATTCGAGTATTATCTTAGTAATCATCGTTTAACAATATTTTGGTATGGCTTGAGGCATCCTACTTTCAAAAAAGTGTTACAGATAGGCATTTAAACATACATAAACCTTACCATTTTTGTAGTGTTTTATCACTTAGTTTCGTGTATTATTACTTTATTTTTATATTTAAAGTGGGAAAGATCAATTAAACGTAAAGTAGTATTGATAGTTTCCAGTTGTCTATAACATTCTATATTTATAATGAAATTGCAGACAGATTTTATGTCATTAAAATCGGCTAAAATGTTTACATACACATCAGGATGCTGGTTTTCAACAATTTAAATTTTCGTACTTATTTAACATGTTATATTGAGATATTTTTATATAAAATCAACTATACATTTTTAAAATTGTATGCTGCAATAAATCGATTGATCGATTGAATCGACATTATCTAATCGAATTTAGCTTATCAGTTAATTATGACTTGTTACATGACACTCAAAACAACACGAAATAAAAACTCAAAATTGCAGTGTGACGAACCAACAAGTTCAACAATTTTATGTTTTGTATAAATGTGTCCATAAATGGGCCTGTATTTTTACTTTTATCGAAACTAAATATGTGAATTTAATAATCATCCCAACAATCATTTAATGGCTTTTCTACGCTGGATGGACTGTTCGTTGTGAGTTTAAAAATCGTAACAAGATATGATTAAAAGACACGTCAAGGCCTTTTACTAAAGTTAAATAGCTAGAGGTTGTTTTATAATTAAATTTAATTGTATTTGAACAAGTACTTACGTAAACAATGAGCAAGTATTTATTGTTCAGATCGATAAGCTCGTTAGTTCTCGTTTTAAAACAGAAATCTCTCGACGTATCCAAGTTAATTAAGCCAGTCTTGATGTTATTGCCTAACGCCGGCATTCAGCCGACTACCTATACTAATGGAGCGCCTATAGACTTCCATCACAAACGCGATTCACTTAGACCCCACCTTTCAACGGCTTTGTCTCTATTTGGAGGTATTTAATTAAGAATCCATTCCATATTATATAATCATGAGGTTAAAACGTTTATTGTGTTCAGCTGTACATTATTATTGAAACGCACTTTTGGTGGAAAATCATATTTTTAATCATAAATAACTTAAGATATAATCAAAGTAATAAACACAATGTCAACACCCCACTAAGACATATCCATGTCAAAATGTATGCTTTGTTTTTTACTTATATCTACTTAAAATTTATGTTTTAGTTAAAATTTGAGCACAAATTCCAACCCTTAATGAAATAGAATGCTACTTTATAATTTTTGTCCATTGGAATTTTTATAAGCTGTTATACGTACAATTAGCAAACAATTATACGTACCTTGAAAACCATTTGTAAGTAGTCAAGAAGCTTACCAGATCATACAAAAAATTAATTGAAATATCAGATTTCCAAGTTCACGGTAAACCATGACTACATAAACGTTCTGGACTTCTTATAATACATAATTATTGCTGCAGTAAATGTTCAATAAAGGTTTGGAAGTTAATTAGTTTTATGTATACTATATAAAACATACTCGTATTTTGTATTTTACATAACAGTTTAAAGATTTCTGGTTCTTACACATCTACATCATCATTACATTTCTATCAGAACCAAACAAAATCACTGGGGGAGAAAATGGCCCGGTATATCAAAAGGTTCCTGGATATAAATATTTTCCAAGTAGCCTGACACTCCTGTCACATAATAAGCGGTCATCTTTTAGTTAGCCTAGGCGTCTATCGTCGCTACAATACCTCACTGTCTATCCCGGGGCCCATCTAATCCGGAGGGGGCGATCTAACCCGGAGGCAAATTTAATCCCGGGGGCCGGTCTAACCCGGGGGGAGGCGGATTAATCCGGGGAGTGTATACATTTTACACTGGATTTTTAAATTTTACTGAAGTAGCTGCACAGTGAACAGAATTTGATATAAAATAGAAAATTTTACTAAGCTGGTATGCTATATCCTGATATTATAGACGAAACATTACCAAATACTCGGTTGGTATTGACAGAACATTGGTTATGCATTTTAACTTGTATGTTTGACAAAATTGTTTCTAAATTAATTGTTCATATTAATTTATTTTAGTGTTTGAAATTCGCGCAATTATAAACTAATTACATTCAAATAAAAAATACGACATTACCTATAAAATATGACGAATACAGGTTTCTTGTATAATAAATTATTCTAAAACGAACTGTATAGGAAAATATCATGATTAAATGCGTTGACTTGAGAGTTTAAATATGATATTGTTGAAATGATGAATATAACGAGGATTAAAATTATTGTTTAATTGTTCAATCATTTTTAGAATTAAGTCTCTGGGACTACTAATAACTAGGATTTTATAAATTCAAACTTATTTGTGTTTCAGTAACAAAGTAGAGAAACATTTCGACTATAAATTATAATGACGTTTCAATATTCAAGGAGCAAACAGCATGGCGTCTTTGATATCAGCTCCCAACAAGATGAAATATCACTTCTTGTGTCGCCTCTCCTTTGATAACAAAACGTGTGTCTTATTTATCTTCTAAACATTTCAAATAATTTATTGTCTTAATAAAACACACAAATAACGATTTAAACTTTTAAATTGTAATAAATCAGTTAAATGTAATGATTCCATGATACGATTAAATTATTCTAATTATATTATCATACAAACCCCTTATCTATTTTTTATTATAATCTACTCTTTTTATTTAAATAATTCTATTCTATAATTTTATAATTAGATTAAAGTCGTTAGGCCAAGTAACATTCTGAGAACGATTAATAATTTGTATAGATATTTATATATCACGAGCTACTTTTGAGTCTTTGAGATAACCAAGCTGTATATTTTAACATTTTCGGGATAAAAGTATTTCTCATTTTATTAAGCTTACATAATTTACCATGAAATGGAGCAAATACATCTATGATGTATTGAGAAACATAGTCATGAAAATAAATAGGTTGGTATTTACTTACTTACTTATTCCCTTGGCCATTGGTACCCAAGTAGGGGTTTGCCCTCGCCAACAACTGCTCGTCAACTCTCCCTGTCCTATGTCTCATCAATTGCTGCTCTCTTGTGATGTCTTTTTTCACACTGTCCCACCATCTTCTCTCGGACCTTCCTTGTGGTCTTCCCTACTCGGCTGCCCTTCTCCTACTTCCTTCCCTTAATAATAATCCTCTGTATCTACTCAAGACATGCCCTATCCACCTCGAACGTTTAATTATAGCGTCGTTATATCATAGTTTCTGTTTAGATTCCTTAACTCTTCAATGTGTCTGATTCTCCATTCTCTATTTTCACAAACTGTTTCGAAGATCTTTCTCAAAGTTTTATTTTTTTAAATAGCTTTCTCTCTTCATTTTTATTTAGTATCCATGTTTCTTACTCCATGTAACGAAACCGGCTGGATAATTGTATGATAAATTTTATCCGGTTTTGGTTTCACGTTATACAATTTTTGAGGTTAAGATTTTGTTATATATGGGTAGTTACATTTTCTTCATATTATTGTAGGGAATATATATTGCCATTTCTCTGTGAGCTTACAATAGTCCTGTTGGTTACCAGCTCCACCTGCATACTTGTGGTGACCGGAGAGTGTGCAGAGTATAGTGTGAGTCTCTTGAGCGTGTAAAGTATTACTGCAGGTTTAAATAGACTGAACACATTCAGAACCTCAGAAAATTAAATTTTGTCTTTAATGCACTTGAAGCTCTCCCTCCTATACTCATAGTATTGAAGTCTAGGTGCTAGGGTTGTGCCCAATATGTCCTGCAGCTGTCTGGGAAGCGTAGTAACTCCGGAAGTTATTCCTGCATTAAAAAAATCAATAATGCCACATATCCTTATATTCTTTAATAAATTACCAAATTAACACAACTTTTTCATAGTTAACGCTTCGGTGCATCTACGTGTTATAGAAGAATAATTCGTTTGTCAAATAAATAAAACTTAAATATAAATTGGTGGAGATTGACTCAACAATTTGAAGATTTTAAGAATATTACACCTTTAAACAAAATTAATCTTCCTTTGATATTATGAATATTTATACGAGTGCTAAGTAAATATCCTATTTTCGTTTTATTTCATGTGAAAACGTGAATTATGAAATTATTGACGTATGAAAAACTTGTTCCGCTCACAGCGGATGAGATGAATTGCAGTTGCTCTGCATGCAGCATACATATATTCAGGATGAAGTAGCAGGATTTTTATAAAAAACCCGTGAGTGTTACTAAGTGAACGATAGCTACTATGTGTCTTAGTCACTTTGTCAGTTGACAGCCAAGTATTGTGCTATCTCGATCGGTAATAATATCCTTAGCTCCTTATTTGACACCATGTGTATAATATGTTAAATATCACGACTACGTGTCTAGCTTTCCAGTCTCAATTCATTCTACACTTGTATATTTTCCCTCTAGATTACTGTGACATTTCAGGTGGATACAAAATGAGAGTGGGACGACCTCAGTAATATGGTTCTACGGCTACCAGGGCCAAAATACAATCACTACAGTCTTAGGACTTGCTTATGTTACAATAAGGCCCGTGGTCTTTGAAAAATATCGGTTATGCGTTTGGATAACAATTATGAACTGATTCTACAAAGTTTTTGGGAATGCACATTGACAAAGGTCTTACCTGGGAAGACCATTTGGATTACGTATGTGCCAGAGTCTCTTCTGGTATTTTTGCACTGCGTAATTTATCAAATTTTTTCTCCCAGGCCTACTCCCAAAACTACTCATGGCCTATTTTGGCCTTATCTACACCCACATTTCTTATGGAATATGTGTCTGGGGTGGCTGCGCGAATCACAGACTTGAGAGGGTCTTCTGATTGCAGAAAAAGGCAGTAAGAATCATTTCAAAATGAATTTTGAATTTTGAAAGCAAGGGAATCATGTAGAGACGCTTTTAGGGAGCTTAGAATACTGACGCTGCCCTGCCTCCTCTACATTTTCGAAGTGGCTGTCTGCTGTAAAAATACAAATGCTCACTTGACCAAAACAGTGACATCCACTCTCACTATAGGCAGGGCCAATCTCAGAGTGCAACAACATAGAACTGCGGCTTTTGAGCGTTTGCCTTCTCAGTTCGGAATCAAAATTCTTAACAAGCTCCCGGAAGGCGTCAAACATGCACGAAATCAAAATCTATTCAAAACCCGATTGAAGAACCTTCTAGTGTCAAACGTTCTGTACTCGGTTGAGGAGTTCATGATGAGTCGCTGGGATAACTAAAATTTTAGGAGTTACCGCGAATGGAAATTCGGTACAGTTGAAGTGTGCAGTGCTAGTGGTTCTGGTCCGTTTGGAAAGTGAAATGCAACGACTGAATGAATGAATGAAATGTTGGTCTGATTATTCGTATATTATTTTTCATTACGCATTTTTATTTTATCATTAGTTTGATGTTTGTAATGCAATTGTACATTGCCATTTTGCAAATAAAGATTATTATTATTATTATTATGGTACAGTAAGCCTGCTGATTTATGTGGAGACACTATAACGTATTCAATCATATCCGTAGTAACAAGACGTTCTTTTTGTTCAAGACGCTGTAGTTTCAAATTTAATGTTGATGATGGTGGGTTAATGTTATGTTGTCCCGTCCAATACTAAAATAGATACATTTTTCAAGTTTCTGACTGCTTTAAAAATGTTTGTTTTCAGCTTCATACCGGCTTAGCTCTGATGCAGCAACAATCTTTAAGTTCCAGCTCACATAAGGACAGGTCAGTTTCCAGATCCCAAAACGTCATGAAACTACGTATACTAATCGTGATGAAAAACGTCCACAATAACTATCAAAATAACAAGACATTGTTACCAAAGAACACTAATAGCTTTAAGAGTCTGCATCAGTGGTAGCCATCTTGGATTTTAGTCCCGTAAGAGCAATGTTAAATTCTGGCGCCTATATCTCCTTGACCTATTGTCATAAATTAATGGAAGAGGTGTCAAATTAAAGGTATTGCAGTCCTCCAGGGCACCACCTTACAGAACTTCTTATTTTCGCTCTCAATAAAAAAATAATGATCTATTTTGTAAAATATTCCTGGATTTTTGTTTTTATATCAAGTTAACTTTTTGAACATATTAAAAGGTCATGCTCTTGAGCCACATCTCAACAATGTACTTCAAAAGTTTTACATTGATGCTTTGATAATTAACGCCACTACAGACGGCAAAGTGAAGGTATGTTCCACCAGAATTTAACATTGCTCTTACGGGGCTAAAATTCAAGATGGCTACCACTGATGCACACTCTTAAGCACATGTCAAAGTGACGAATGATAGCGAATCATTACCATTTTATGTTCAAATCTCCTTTGATCCTTGTATTTATATTCATTCGTTTTTGTAAAATTTTGAATTCAAACATCTACTCTATAAATTTGTTTCATGGATTTATTTCAATATACCGTATATAAAAACGGATTCACAAATCCTAAATTACCTAAAAAATAGTAGTTATAAGATCTATTTGCTTAAGTTTGCTATTTAAACTTTCGGAAAAACTTTATTTGCACACAGTTCAGTGTAAATGTGAAACATATTTACGTTGATGTTTTGTTTTTATTGTATATTTTCACGAATATTTTCGACAGAATCGTATCCCATTCAATAAATATTTGCTTCGCCTAAATAATGTATTTCATTTTAAAATGGTTACGCTCCAATATTTTTATTCTTGTATGTTGTGCAAAGTAATGTTTGGTTTGTAAACGAAAAACTATCTTGAGAGAGAAATTTAAAATGTTTATGAAAGGCTATATAAAAAATTTGGTCGGACAATCGAAGTTATGTAAGTTTTTGGAAAATATAAGACTTCTTAAACTTCTTTACCATATTTGTTAAATATAATCTAATTAATAGCTTTTGGGAATGAAACATTTTTATTCCATAGTTGTAGTTTTATGTAGTTTAAATACATTTAAGCCGACTCAAATTCGTCCCAACTCCAAGCTCAGGTTAAGTCAAAACCTTTATCTCTAATAATTCTCATAATTTATTTCATAATTTCATTAAAATCTAACTGACATTATGTAATACGAGTTCAGTACTATTTTTCTAACAGATTGAGTGTATTTAAATACATTGAAACTTTATGAGCTCATGAGTAGAGTTATAACTATAGTAAGGTTGTTTTTCTGTCAATATTTTCAGGCGAAATATATTTTTAACATTACGACATATATATCGTATCATATAACGTATGATATGGATTATTTAGCAATCTCTTATAACGTTCCAACTTCCTTGTTACCATCTAACACGTCATCACTTAGGTAATTAATTAATTAATTACAAATAGCGATTAGGTACAGATTAAACCGGTCATCATCTGATTACGAAGAGACGTCATTGGTGCTAATGCAATGTCATGAACTATCTTTCAATATTAGTAAATTTATATTGGAAACTAAAAACTGTGGAGAGCGGAAATTGTACGTGTGTGAAGGTTAGGATATATTGATAGTGTTAAAAATTTTAAAATGTATCAAAATATTTCTAAGCGAATTTATTGATTTTAAATATTATTTTAATTACCGGTACCTTAAAATTATTTTGTTGGGGTATCTTTATAAAAATTCCTAGAAACGTTGAAAAGTGTATGTCCTTTATTATGAAAAAGATTATGGCTGTATATTTTATAGTTTCTGCAATAAGTTAATTGTTCATTTATAAATTTAACTTGGGTGTGAACTAAGATCAAGATGTTTATATATTTAACTGATATATTACCAACAAAAAGCATATACATATTTACTAAAATAAATTGTGTTACTTTATTCAGGAGTATTGATTTGATTTATTTGAGTTATTCTAAAAATACAGGACTTTCGTTTATTGACATGGATATGTCTTAGCTCTGGGGGGGTGGTGTTCGCTGTTTGCGCAACCAAAATTTGAAACAGTGACGTCATATGGTTAGTTACGTCATTTGGTTATAAGAACAGATGTTAAACGGTACTGAAAAAATCCTTTCAGACATATCCATGATTTAACCTATTTCCCACAGGGAAGTTAATACTAACGTTAAGTAAAATGATTTTCTTATTTAAATAATCAGAATTAAAACTAAAACCAAAACAGAATTTTATTATCTGTTATTTATTTTAACTGTTTTATGTAAATTAAAGTGAAAATAGCAAGAATTTGTTGTTTTGAAAGACCAGACAATTACCTACATAGAAGTGTTCCTTCCACATTTTTGAGAGAGATTGGTATACGGTTGTGTGAAGAGAATTGTCTGTCGTGTAATTGTAGGAGTTTAGAGCTCCACCGCGTTGAGTGTATGAATAAGGAATGGCTTAAAAACCAAATAATTTAGACAGTATTAATAAACGCCGCTATAAGAATAGTGAATGAATCACCATCGTAGCCAGAAATTACAAAGATGATATTTGTGTTTTGTATGTAGCTAAAAGATTACAAGTTTGTAAAGAATTACAACTGATGAATTCAATAAGGCTTCTTAAAGTTATTGAACATTTATTTGATGTTTATTGCAGGTTTTACTGTTGTTATTTTGTGTTTTTCTTAATATTTTTACGTACTATTTTTAACGTTTTGTTGGGAACGGTTCAAACCCCTGGGTTTTTGACCAAACCTAAAATTGACTTATTTTGGAAGCGTTATTAATTATCCCAGTGACTAAATGGCAAATAGGTCATATTAAACCTTTGTGGGAATTTCAATATCAGTAAAACGCAACTGAAGAGCTTTTCAGAGGCTACAATACAGTATCCCAAACTCCACTTAGTTACATTTTATTCTGAACGATTAATACTGAGTGGTTTTCCAAACGCCACTCAGTCAATCCAGTTTCCAATGCCTCTAAGTAATTGACATACTTTAAATAAAGGAATTGGCAAATGCAATTTTACACGGGTTAGTATTCTGTTCGAGAACATGTCGTACCCAACGAACCAATCGACGTGAATCAACATTTCAGCGTGTGGTGTTTAAGCTACTACATCTACACTCCGCTTGACGGCGAAACAACAATACTTGTACCAAGTTGGTGACTCTACTTACTGAGACTCGTCACTCTTTTGTTTGTCTTGCCTTGTTTAGCTGGACTTAATTAGGGTTCTTAAGCCGTGGACCTAGTAATGAATTAATTGAGTTTCACTTAACATAATACACCCGTTTTGACAGAAGATGTTAAAATTCTCAACGAATTTTCACATCTTAATAATAACCTAAATAAATCATTAAGTATTTTACTTAAGAGCAAAAAATCTTTGAGATTTCAAACATGACCTCTTGGTATTAGAAATATGTATACATCAATAGTTCCCATAAATATATGTTATACAAGAGGTCTTTAAAATGGGTTATTACTCGATGTGGCCTACATTTCAAATTATTTCACCCAACCCATTCACTGTTAAGAAGGGATATCTACACTTTTGAATAACCCTGTATGTATAAGTAACTTTTTGATTGAGCTTAAATAGTCATATTATTAAATAGAATGTATGTTATATGATTTTAATGGTGCTGAGGAATTCATATCTTTTTAATAAATTATGGTAAAAATCCATAAAACCAAATTTTTATTTGAGCAATTCGAATTATTTTAAGCAACAGAACAAAATGTAGGCTACACCAACAGTCTGTTTTCAATACTTTGCAAACTGACGATGCTCGGCTAACCTCACCTAACTCATTGAACAGTTATTGAAGGGGTTTCTACACTTTTTACTAAGCCTTTATATATCACTGACTGTTTGATAAAGATTGAATATCTAAGTTACTAAATTATTCAATTTTTGAGTTGACTCTAATGGTACGAAAAAACCCCATATTTAAAGAAAAGATTTATCTACAAAAATTAGATTTATTAGGTTAAGGTTCGCTGGCAATTATAAAACAAAATAATGATTCGTTATTAAAACCTTTCTCAATTTGTGGCCTATCTAGGTATTTTAAGCCAAAATATTAATAAGAAATGAGTGTATTCATGTGAAGTTAAAACATATATGAAAAATTGAGACAGACTATATATTTACACCAGGGTACCTTTGATCATTTTACAGCCTGGTAAATACGAACACTTGCACACACACACACACACACACACACACACACACACACACACACACACACACACACACACACACACACACACACACCACACACACACACACACACACACACACACACACACAAAATTAAAATCAAATATTCTATACACACAATATTAACCCTATAAGATTAACATGTAAACTTTTAAGGCGTATAGGGCGTATTTATGGGAAATCATCAAATAAAACTATTAGACCTTTCTATTTTAGGCCTAAAGAACCAGTATGGTAAATTTCAGCCTCCTAATCATTTATTTTATTTTTTTATATTTATGACAAACTTGATGAACATCTGTACATCTTAATTAGAACATGTATCTCTTACATTATTTTTTTAGTATTTTTAAGTAACGGCTTACAACGTGGATTTAACTCCACCCAAGGAATTCCATGACGCTACTAGTACTAACTATTAAGTACTTTGTAGATGTTATCAAATGAGTGAAGTTTATCATGATTCCCTTCATATAAAAAGGGATGTTTTATTGAATTTTTTTGTATATATTAATTTTTGAACAAATTAACCATCACAGTCATCATTACATAACGAAGCGATGACATTTTTACGAAGTGTTATTTTCGTTGAGAACTCTTCTATGTTGAGTGCGCGGTAATAAGATTTTATTAGCTTTTTGCGAACAAGACACGATAAGCCTCTTATATCAGAGCAGGTTAAAGTCACAATTCCAAGAGGTACAATCTAATATATTTATTCTGTGCCAATTTAATAAAACCTCCACAATTGTATGCTTCATTTTCAAATATAATAAAACTCTAAGAGTACATGTTTCCACATGATATTATATTATGATATTATTAATATATGAATCCATAAATCTATTTTTATTTATAATAGAGCTGGTCTAAGGGTATAGTGCGGGGGTGTAGTCGGGTTCAAATCCCAATAAACACCAGTGACCTTTCCGATAAGTGATATTTCCACAATCTCAAAGGTTTGGCCTAAGTTATCGTAAAAATGAACTTTGCAATTCATGGGATTAGGTATTCATATAAGAAGCAAATTCCAGGTATGTAACAATAAAAACCTATCACATACTTCCTAAGCTATTAAATTTATTGGTAATACCGGCAATTCACACAACAAGCTAAACCATTTATAAGTATTTGTAATATAATAAAAAATATATCGAACTGTCATATGGCTATTTTCAAAGGACACAATTAATACCTGTGAAGGTAATAAAATAATCATCCAATCCAGATTGTATCAATCCGATTATCATTTCATAATATCACATTATATAGATGTAATAAGCTTTACATGTAAAATGAATGATCCTTTAATAACCTAATTCTTAACATAATATTAAATGAAAATTAATTATAATATATTATTATTAATTTTATTAATACTTATTTTTCTTAAATCTAACTTATCAAATTTACCGGAAAAATTAATCATGCCACATTATACGTAAAATCCGGCAACTTATAAATTCAAAAAATTTATGTAAATGATACCAAAAATAATAAAAATCAATATAGTAAATATTTCGTCAGCAAAAACTGTTTCTCAAATTACATTGGGAAATGTAATGACAGAACATGACAGTAATCACTCACTTGGGATTGAGAGTATTATGTCTAATGATAATAAATCAAGTATCGTAAGACATATACACATTACACACACAGATTTCGCTTGTAATGTATTATACGTAGCACACGTGTTCTTTATCGAGCAATACTGATAAAGCGATCAGATACTGATAAACCACTAGATGTTGGTCAGACTTTATGTACGAGTAGAGTAATAGTAATGGAAGGTGTTTGTTATCGGATACGTGTGAGAATGTCAAGCTTCATAACGTATCACCACATGGGACTGTGCTTCCTTTAAGATAACATAATATAATAAGGAATGTCACTGTTATTATATCAACTCCCTCAATATTACACCTATTATCACCTTGTATCAACTGATAGATACGAGTATAGAGTAAGCACTGACGTGTGTGTTCCTGTTATCGAGCAATACGTGTTGAGAATGTCAAGCATCAGATAACTCGTCACAGCACATTACACCATAGATGGATCACCTCAACGTAGACTGAGTAATGTACGTGTAAATATAGAGATATGGAAGGTGTTCTGTTATCGAGCAATACGTGTTGAGAATGTCAAGCTCCATCAGATAACTAGATTACACATGGATTGCCTCAACTGTAGATGACGAGTAGTAAGTAAACACTCAAGGTGTGTTATAGATAACGTTGAGAATGTCGGCATACAGTAATAATACAGCAAGCTCCTATGGATCACCGTGGACTTGTTTAATGTTAATAATACGTATAATTTGTCACTATCGTTAGTTTCAGAATGTCAAGCTCATCAGATAATCAGTTACCACTATAGTTGGGACACTGTAGATGGAGTAGTAAGTATAGTACGTTTAACTGTTATAATCACTACGTGTTTATATTGAGCAAATAGATAAGTGTATAGATATACTATCAAGCACATTACACCACTATGATGCACCTCCTATGAAGTCATAGAGTATATATGGAACGGAATGTCCTGTTATCGATATAGTGTCAGACCATCAGATTCAACTTACGAATAGAGATGTAGCCGAAGATGTATTAGAGTACGTAGACGTGGAAGGTGTTCCTGTTATCGAGCTTTTGAGGTCAGATACATTACATCACACCATAACATTACGCCTCAGATGTACAGTAGGTGCACTATTGGAGGTGAACGAGAAATAAAGAATGTCAAGCGATAAATCGTCACAGAATTAACTCTAGATGGGTAGTTGGATCACTAGATAGAGTAGAATAAGTATACGACGTGGAAGGTTCTGTTATCGAGCAATACGTGTTGAGAATGTCAAAAATCAGATAACTCTCACAGCACATTACACCACTAGATGGATCACCGCTTAAACTAGATACAGACTTAATGTGAAGTGTTCTGTTAAGCAATACGGAAGGTGTATGATCAATAACTCATCAGAAAACTCACAGCACATTAACTGGATCACCGCAAAAAGATGTAAGTAAGTAGAGTAAAAATTCGTTTTTCCTGTGTTCGAGAATACTGTTGAATGTCAAGCTCACATTACAGATAGCCATTAACACTACACTATCATACTTAGATGTAAAGTACTGTAGTAACTCGTGTGTGTTCCTGTTATCGAGCAATACGTGTTGAGAATGTCAAGCTCCATCAGATAACTCGTCACAGCACATTACACCACTAGATGGATCACCGCTTGGGACCTCAACTGTAGATGTACGAGTAAGTAGAGTAATAGCACTCACGTGGAAGGTGTTCCTGTTATCGAGCAATACGTGTTGAGAATGTCAAGCTCCATCAGATAACTCGTCACAGCACATTACACCACTAGATGGATCACCGCTTGGGACCTCAACTGTAGATGTACGAGTAAGTAGAGTAATAACACTCACGTGGAAGGTGTTCCTGTTATCGAGCAATACGTGTTGAGAATGTCAAGCTCCATCAGATAACTCGTCACAGCACATTACACCACTAGATGGATCACCGCTTGGGACCTCAACTGTAGATGTACGAGTAAGTAGAGTAATAGCACTCACGTGGAAGGTGTTCCTGTTATCGAGCAATACGTGTTGAGAATGTCAAGCTCCATCAGATAACTCGTCACAGCACATTACACCACTAGATGGATCACCGCTTGGGACCTCAACTGTAGATGTACGAGTAAGTAGAGTAATAGCACTCACGTGGAAGGTGTTCCTGTTATCGAGCAATACGTGTTGAGAATGTCAAGCTCCATCAGATAACTCGTCACAGCACATTACACCACTAGATGGATCACCGCTTGGGACCTCAACTGTAGATGTACGAGTAAGTAGAGTAATAGCACTCACGTGGAAGGTGTTCCTGTTATCGAGCAATACGTGTTGAGAATGTCAAGCTCCATCAGATAACTCGTCACAGCACATTACACCACTAGATGGATCACCGCTTGGGACCTCAACTGTAGATGTACGAGTAAGTAGAGTAATAGCACTCACGTGGAAGGTGTTCCTGTTATCGAGCAATACGTGTTGAGAATGTCAAGCTCCATCAGATAACTCGTCACAGCACATTACACCACTAGATGGATCACCGCTTGGGACCTCAACTGTAGATGTACGAGTAAGTAGAGTAATAGCACTCACGTGGAAGGTGTTCCTGTTATCGAGCAATACGTGTTGAGAATGTCAAGCTCCATCAGATAACTCGTCACAGCACATTACACCACTAGATGGATCACCGCTTGGGACCTCAACTGTAGATGTACGAGTAAGTAGAGTAATAGCACTCACGTGGAAGGTGTTCCTGTTATCGAGCAATACGTGTTGAGAATGTCAAGCTCCATCAGATAACTCGTCACAGCACATTACACCACTAGATGGATCACCGCTTGGGACCTCAACTGTAGATGTACGAGTAAGTAGAGTAATAGCACTCACGTGGAAGGTGTTCCTGTTATCGAGCAATACGTGTTGAGAATGTCAAGCTCCATCAGATAACTCGTCACAGCACATTACACCACTAGATGGATCACCGCTTGGGACCTCAACTGTAGATGTACGAGTAAGTAGAGTAATAGCACTCACGTGGAAGGTGTTCCTGTTATCGAGCAATACGTGTTGAGAATGTCAAGCTCCATCAGATAACTCGTCACAGCACATTACACCACTAGATGGATCACCGCTTGGGACCTCAACTGTAGATGTACGAGTAAGTAGAGTAATAGCACTCACGTGGAAGGTGTTCCTGTTATCGAGCAATACGTGTTGAGAATGTCAAGCTCCATCAGATAACTCGTCACAGCACATTACACCACTAGATGGATCACCGCTTGGGACCTCAACTGTAGATGTACGAGTAAGTAGAGTAATAGCACTCACGTGGAAGGTGTTCCTGTTATCGAGCAATACGTGTTGAGAATGTCAAGCTCCATCAGATAACTCGTCACAGCACATTACACCACTAGATGGATCACCGCTTGGGACCTCAACTGTAGATGTACGAGTAAGTAGAGTAATAGCACTCACGTGGAAGGTGTTCCTGTTATCGAGCAATACGTGTTGAGAATGTCAAGCTCCATCAGATAACTCGTCACAGCACATTACACCACTAGATGGATCACCGCTTGGGACCTCAACTGTAGATGTACGAGTAAGTAGAGTAATAGCACTCACGTGGAAGGTGTTCCTGTTATCGAGCAATACGTGTTGAGAATGTCAAGCTCCATCAGATAACTCGTCACAGCACATTACACCACTAGATGGATCACCGCTTGGGACCTCAACTGTAGATGTACGAGTAAGTAGAGTAATAGCACTCACGTGGAAGGTGTTCCTGTTATCGAGCAATACGTGTTGAGAATGTCAAGCTCCATCAGATAACTCGTCACAGCACATTACACCACTAGATGGATCACCGCTTGGGACCTCAACTGTAGATGTACGAGTAAGTAGAGTAATAGCACTCACGTGGAAGGTGTTCCTGTTATCGAGCAATACGTGTTGAGAATGTCAAGCTCCATCAGATAACTCGTCACAGCACATTACACCACTAGATGGATCACCGCTTGGGACCTCAACTGTAGATGTACGAGTAAGTAGAGTAATAGCACTCACGTGGAAGGTGTTCCTGTTATCGAGCAATACGTGTTGAGAATGTCAAGCTCCATCAGATAACTCGTCACAGCACATTACACCACTAGATGGATCACCGCTTGGGACCTCAACTGTAGATGTACGAGTAAGTAGAGTAATAGCACTCACGTGGAAGGTGTTCCTGTTATCGAGCAATACGTGTTGAGAATGTCAAGCTCCATCAGATAACTCGTCACAGCACATTACACCACTAGATGGATCACCGCTTGGGACCTCAACTGTAGATGTACGAGTAAGTAGAGTAATAGCACTCACGTGGAAGGTGTTCCTGTTATCGAGCAATACGTGTTGAGAATGTCAAGCTCCATCAGATAACTCGTCACAGCACATTACACCACTAGATGGATCACCGCTTGGGACCTCAACTGTAGATGTACGAGTAAGTAGAGTAATAGCACTCACGTGGAAGGTGTTCCTGTTATCGAGCAATACGTGTTGAGAATGTCAAGCTCCATCAGATAACTCGTCACAGCACATTACACCACTAGATGGATCACCGCTTGGGACCTCAACTGTAGATGTACGAGTAAGTAGAGTAATAGCACTCACGTGGAAGGTGTTCCTGTTATCGAGCAATACGTGTTGAGAATGTCAAGCTCCATCAGATAACTCGTCACAGCACATTACACCACTAGATGGATCACCGCTTGGGACCTCAACTGTAGATGTACGAGTAAGTAGAGTAATAGCACTCACGTGGAAGGTGTTCCTGTTATCGAGCAATACGTGTTGAGAATGTCAAGCTCCATCAGATAACTCGTCACAGCACATTACACCACTAGATGGATCACCGCTTGGGACCTCAACTGTAGATGTACGAGTAAGTAGAGTAATAGCACTCACGTGGAAGGTGTTCCTGTTATCGAGCAATACGTGTTGAGAATGTCAAGCTCCATCAGATAACTCGTCACAGCACATTACACCACTAGATGGATCACCGCTTGGGACCTCAACTGTAGATGTACGAGTAAGTAGAGTAATAGCACTCACGTGGAAGGTGTTCCTGTTATCGAGCAATACGTGTTGAGAATGTCAAGCTCCATCAGATAACTCGTCACAGCACATTACACCACTAGATGGATCACCGCTTGGGACCTCAACTGTAGATGTACGAGTACGTAGAGTAATAACACTCACGTGGAAGGTGTTCCTGTTATCGAGCAATACGTGTTGAGAATGTCAAGCTCCATCAGATAACTCGTCACAGCACATTACACCACTAGATGGATCACCGCTTGGGACCTCAACTGTAGATGTACGAGTAAGTAGAGTAATAGCACTCACGTGGAAGGTGTTCCTGTTATCGAGCAATACGTGTTGAGAATGTCAAGCTCCATCAGATAACTCGTCACAGCACATTACACCACTAGATGGATCACCGCTTGGGACCTCAACTGTAGATGTACGAGTAAGTAGAGTAATAGCACTCACGTGGAAGGTGTTCCTGTTATCGAGCAATACGTGTTGAGAATGTCAAGCTCCATCAGATAACTCGTCACAGCACATTACACCACTAGATGGATCACCGCTTGGGACCTCAACTGTAGATGTACGAGTAAGTAGAGTAATAGCACTCACGTGGAAGGTGTTCCTGTTATCGAGCAATACGTGTTGAGAATGTCAAGCTCCATCAGATAACTCGTCACAGCACATTACACCACTAGATGGATCACCGCTTGGGACCTCAACTGTAGATGTACGAGTAAGTAGAGTAATAGCACTCACGTGGAAGGTGTTCCTGTTATCGAGCAATACGTGTTGAGAATGTCAAGCTCCATCAGATAACTCGTCACAGCACATTACACCACTAGATGGATCACCGCTTGGGACCTCAACTGTAGATGTACGAGTAAGTAGAGTAATAGCACTCACGTGGAAGGTGTTCCTGTTATCGAGCAATACGTGTTGAGAATGTCAAGCTCCATCAGATAACTCGTCACAGCACATTACACCACTAGATGGATCACCGCTTGGGACCTCAACTGTAGATGTACGAGTAAGTAGAGTAATAGCACTCACGTGGAAGGTGTTCCTGTTATCGAGCAATACGTGTTGAGAATGTCAAGCTCCATCAGATAACTCGTCACAGCACATTACACCACTAGATGGATCACCGCTTGGGACCTCAACTGTAGATGTACGAGTAAGTAGAGTAATAGCACTCACGTGGAAGGTGTTCCTGTTATCGAGCAATACGTGTTGAGAATGTCAAGCTCCATCAGATAACTCGTCACAGCACATTACACCACTAGATGGATCACCGCTTGGGACCTCAACTGTAGATGTACGAGTAAGTAGAGTAATAGCACTCACGTGGAAGGTGTTCCTGTTATCGAGCAATACGTGTTGAGAATGTCAAGCTCCATCAGATAACTCGTCACAGCACATTACACCACTAGATGGATCACCGCTTGGGACCTCAACTGTAGATGTACGAGTAAGTAGAGTAATAGCACTCACGTGGAAGGTGTTCCTGTTATCGAGCAATACGTGTTGAGAATGTCAAGCTCCATCAGATAAACTCGTCACAGCACATTACACCACTAGATGGATCACCGCTTGGGACCTCAACTGTAGATGTACGAGTAAGTAGAGTAATAGCACTCACGTGGAAGGTGTTCCTGTTATCGAGCAATACGTGTTGAGAATGTCAAGCTCCATCAGATAACTCGTCACAGCACATTACACCACTAGATGGATCACCGCTTGGGACCTCAACTGTAGATGTACGAGTAAGTAGAGTAATAGCACTCACGTGGAAGGTGTTCCTGTTATCGAGCAATACGTGTTGAGAATGTCAAGCTCCATCAGATAACTCGTCACAGCACATTACACCACTAGATGGATCACCGCTTGGGACCTCAACTGTAGATGTACGAGTAAGTAGAGTAATAGCACTCACGTGGAAGGTGTTCCTGTTATCGAGCAATACGTGTTGAGAATGTCAAGCTCCATCAGATAACTCGTCACAGCACATTACACCACTAGATGGATCACCGCTTGGGACCTCAACTGTAGATGTACGAGTAAGTAGAGTAATAGCACTGACGTGGAAGGTGTTCCTGTTATCGAGCAATACGTGTTGAGAATGTCAAGCTTCATCAGATAACTCGTCACAGCACATTACACCACTAGATGGATCACCGCTTGGGACCTCAACTGTAGATGTACGAGTACGTAGAGTAATAGCACTCACGTGGAAGGTGTTCCTGTTATCGAGCAATACGTGTTGAGAATGTCAAGCTTCATCAGATAACTCGTCACAGCACATTACACCACTAGATGGATCACCGCTTGGGACCTCAACTGTAGATGTACGAGTAAGTAGAGTAATAGCACTCACGTGGAAGGTGTTCCTGTTATCGAGCAATACGTGTTGAGAATGTCAAGCTCCATCAGATAACTCGTCACAGCACATTACACCACTAGATGGATCACCGCTTGGGACCTCAACTGTAGATGTACGAGTACGTAGAGTAATAGCACTGACGTGGAAGGTGTTCCTGTTATCGAGCAATACGTGTTGAGAATGTCAAGCTCCATCAGATAACTCGTCACAGCACATTACACCACTAGATGGATCACCGCTTGGGACCTCAACTGTAGATGTACGAGTAAGTAGAGTAATAGCACTCACGTGGAAGGTGTTCCTGTTATCGAGCAATACGTGTTGAGAATGTCAAGCTCCATCAGATAACTCGTCACAGCACATTACACCACTAGATGGATCACCGCTTGGGACCTCAACTGTAGATGTACGAGTAAGTAGAGTAATAGCACTCACGTGGAAGGTGTTCCTGTTATCGAGCAATACGTGTTGAGAATGTCAAGCTCCATCAGATAACTCGTCACAGCACATTACACCACTAGATGGATCACCGCTTGGGACCTCAACTGTAGATGTACGAGTAAGTAGAGTAATAGCACTCACGTGGAAGGTGTTCCTGTTATCGAGCAATACGTGTTGAGAATGTCAAGCTCCATCAGATAACTCGTCACAGCACATTACACCACTAGATGGATCACCGCTTGGGACCTCAACTGTAGATGTACGAGTAAGTAGAGTAATAGCACTCACGTGGAAGGTGTTCCTGTTATCGAGCAATACGTGTTGAGAATGTCAAGCTCCATCAGATAACTCGTCACAGCACATTACACCACTAGATGGATCACCGCTTGGGACCTCAACTGTAGATGTACGAGTAAGTAGAGTAATAGCACTCACGTGGAAGGTGTTCCTGTTATCGAGCAATACGTGTTGAGAATGTCAAGCTCCATCAGATAACTCGTCACAGCACATTACACCACTAGATGGATCACCGCTTGGGACCTCAACTGTAGATGTACGAGTAAGTAGAGTAATAGCACTCACGTGGAAGGTGTTCCTGTTATCGAGCAATACGTGTTGAGAATGTCAAGCTCCATCAGATAACTCGTCACAGCACATTACACCACTAGATGGATCACCGCTTGGGACCTCAACTGTAGATGTACGAGTAAGTAGAGTAATAGCACTCACGTGGAAGGTGTTCCTGTTATCGAGCAATACGTGTTGAGAATGTCAAGCTCCATCAGATAACTCGTCACAGCACATTACACCACTAGATGGATCACCGCTTGGGACCTCAACTGTAGATGTACGAGTAAGTAGAGTAATAGCACTCACGTGGAAGGTGTTCCTGTTATCGAGCAATACGTGTTGAGAATGTCAAGCTCCATCAGATAACTCGTCACAGCACATTACACCACTAGATGGATCACCGCTTGGGACCTCAACTGTAGATGTACGAGTAAGTAGAGTAATAGCACTCACGTGGAAGGTGTTCCTGTTATCGAGCAATACGTGTTGAGAATGTCAAGCTCCATCAGATAACTCGTCACAGCACATTACACCACTAGATGGATCACCGCTTGGGACCACAAATAAATGTAGATGTACGAGTAAGTAGCGAAATAACACTCACGTGGAAGGTGTTCCTGTTATCGAGCAATACGTGTTGAGAATGTCAAGCTCCATCAGATAACTCGTCACAGCACATTACACCACTAGATGGATCACCGCTTGGGACCTCAACTGTAGATGTACGAGTAAGTAGAGTAATAACACTCACGTGGAAGGTGTTCCTGTTATCGAGCAATACGTGTTGAGAATGTCAAGCTCCATCAGATAACTCGTCACAGCACATTACACCACTAGATGGATCACCGCTTGGGACCTCAACTGTAGATGTACGAGTAAGTAGAGTAATAGCACTCACGTGGAAGGTGTTCCTGTTATCGAGCAATACGTGTTGAGAATGTCAAGCTCCATCAGATAACTCGTCACAGCACATTACACCACTAGATGGATCACCGCTTGGGACCTCAACTGTAGATGTACGAGTAAGTAGAGTAATAGCACTCACGTGGAAGGTGTTCCTGTTATCGAGCAATACGTGTTGAGAATGTCAAGCTCCATCAGATAACTCGTCACAGCACATTACACCACTAGATGGATCACCGCTTGGGACCTCAACTGTAGATGTACGAGTAAGTAGAGTAATAGCACTCACGTGGAAGGTGTTCCTGTTATCGAGCAATACGTGTTGAGAATGTCAAGCTCCATCAGATAACTCGTCACAGCACATTACACCACTAGATGGATCACCGCTTGGACCTCAACTGTAGATGTACGAGTACGTAGAGTAATAGCACTCACGTGGAAGGTGTTCCTGTTATCGAGCAATACGTGTTGAGAATGTCAAGCTCCATCAGATAACTCGTCACAGCACATTACACCACTAGATGGATCACCGCTTGGGACCTCAACTGTAGATGTACGAGTAAGTAGAGTAATAGCACTCACGTGGAAGGTGTTCCTGTTATCGAGCAATACGTGTTGAGAATGTCAAGCTCCATCAGATAACTCGTCACAGCACATTACACCACTAGATGGATCACCGCTTGGGACCTCAACTGTAGATGTACGAGTAAGTAGAGTAATAGCACTCACGTGGAAGGTGTTCCTGTTATCGAGCAATACGTGTTGAGAATGTCAAGCTCCATCAGATAACTCGTCACAGCACATTACACCACTAGATGGATCACCGCTTGGGACCTCAACTGTAGATGTACGAGTAAGTAGAGTAATAGCACTCACGTGGAAGGTGTTCCTGTTATCGAGCAATACGTGTTGAGAATGTCAAGCTCCATCAGATAACTCGTCACAGCACATTACACCACTAGATGGATCACCGCTTGGGACCTCAACTGTAGATGTACGAGTAAGTAGAGTAATAGCACTCACGTGGAAGGTGTTCCTGTTATCGAGCAATACGTGTTGAGAATGTCAAGCTCCATCAGATAACTCGTCACAGCACATTACACCACTAGATGGATCACCGCTTGGGACCTCAACTGTAGATGTACGAGTAAGTAGAGAAATAGCATCACGTGGAAGGTGTTTCTGTTATCGAGCAATACGTGTTGAGAATGTCAAGCTCCATCAGATAACTCGTCACAGCACATTACACCACTAGATGGATCACCGCTTGGGACCTCAACTGTAGATGTACGAGTAAGTAGAGTAATAGCACTCACGTGGAAGGTGTTCCTGTTATCGAGCAATACGTGTTGAGAATGTCAAGCTCCATCAGATAACTCGTCACAGCACATTACACCACTAGATGGATCACCGCTTGGGACCTCAACTGTAGATGTACGAGTAAGTAGAGTAATAGCACTCACGTGGAAGGTGTTCCTGTTATCGAGCAATACGTGTTGAGAATGTCAAGCTCCATCAGATAACTCGTCACAGCACATTACACCACTAGATGGATCACCGCTTGGGACCTCAACTGTAGATGTACGAGTAAGTAGAGTAATAGCACTCACGTGGAAGGTGTTCCTGTTATCGAGCAATACGTGTTGAGAATGTCAAGCTCCATCAGATAACTCGTCACAGCACATTACACCACTAGATGGATCACCGCTTGGGACCTCAACTGTAGATGTACGAGTAAGTAGAGTAATAACACTCACGTGGAAGGTGTTCCTGTTATCGAGCAATACGTGTTGAGAATGTCAAGCTCCATCAGATAACTCGTCACAGCACATTACACCACTAGATGGATCACCGCTTGGGACCTCAACTGTAGATGTACGAGTAAGTAGAGTAATAGCACTCACGTGGAAGGTGTTTCTGTTATCGAGCAATACGTGTTGAGAATGTCAAGCTCCATCAGATAACTCGTCACAGCACATTACACCACTAGATGGATCACCGCTTGGGACCTCAACTGTAGATGTACGAGTAAGTAGAGTAATAGCACTGACGTGGAAGGTGTTCCTGTTATCGAGCAATACGTGTTGAGAATGTCAAGCTCCATCAGATAACTCGTCACAGCACATTACACCACTAGATGGATCACCGCTTGGGACCTCAACTGTAGATGTACGAGTAAGTAGAGTAATAGCACTGACGTGGAAGGTGTTCCTGTTATCGAGCAATACGTGTTGAGAATGTCAAGCTCCATCAGATAACTCGTCACAGCACATTACACCACTAGATGGATCACCGCTTGGGACCTCAACTGTAGATGTACGAGTAAGTAGAGTAATAGCACTCACGTGGAAGGTGTTCCTGTTATCGAGCAATACGTGTTGAGAATGTCAAGCTCCATCAGATAACTCGTCACAGCACATTACACCACTAGATGGATCACCGCTTGGGACCTCAACTGTAGATGTACGAGTAAGTAGAGTAATAGCACTCACGTGGAAGGTGTTCCTGTTATCGAGCAATACGTGTTGAGAATGTCAAGCTCCATCAGATAACTCGTCACAGCACATTACACCACTAGATGGATCACCGCTTGGGACCTCAACTGTAGATGTACGAGTAAGTAGAGTAATAGCACTCACGTGGAAGGTGTTCCTGTTATCGAGCAATACGTGTTGAGAATGTCAAGCTCCATCAGATAACTCGTCACAGCACATTACACCACTAGATGGATCACCGCTTGGGACCTCAACTGTAGATGTACGAGTAAGTAGAGTAATAGCACTCACGTGGAAGGTGTTCCTGTTATCGAGCAATACGTGTTGAGAATGTCAAGCTCCATCAGATAACTCGTCACAGCACATTACACCACTAGATGGATCACCGCTTGGGACCTCAACTGTAGATGTACGAGTAAGTAGAGTAATAGCACTCACGTGGAAGGTGTTCCTGTTATCGAGCAATACGTGTTGAGAATGTCAAGCTCCATCAGATAACTCGTCACAGCACATTACACCACTAGATGGATCACCGCTTGGGACCTCAACTGTAGATGTACGAGTAAGTAGAGTAATAGCACTCACGTGGAAGGTGTTCCTGTTATCGAGCAATACGTGTTGAGAATGTCAAGCTCCATCAGATAACTCGTCACAGCACATTACACCACTAGATGGATCACCGCTTGGGACCTCAACTGTAGATGTACGAGTAAGTAGAGTAATAGCACTCACGTGGAAGGTGTTCCTGTTATCGAGCAATACGTGTTGAGAATGTCAAGCTCCATCAGATAACTCGTCACAGCACATTACACCACTAGATGGATCACCGCTTGGGACCTCAACTGTAGATGTACGAGTAAGTAGAGTAATAGCACTCACGTGGAAGGTGTTCCTGTTATCGAGCAATACGTGTTGAGAATGTCAAGCTCCATCAGATAACTCGTCACAGCACATTACACCACTAGATGGATCACCGCTTGGGACCTCAACTGTAGATGTACGAGTAAGTAGAGTAATAGCACTCACGTGGAAGGTGTTCCTGTTATCGAGCAATACGTGTTGAGAATGTCAAGCTCCATCAGATAACTCGTCACAGCACATTACACCACTAGATGGATCACCGCTTGGGACCTCAACTGTAGATGTACGAGTAAGTAGAGTAATAGCACTCACGTGGAAGGTGTTCCTGTTATCGAGCAATACGTGTTGAGAATGTCAAGCTCCATCAGATAACTCGTCACAGCACATTACACCACTAGATGGATCACCGCTTGGGACCTCAACTGTAGATGTACGAGTAAGTAGAGTAATAGCACTCACGTGGAAGGTGTTCCTGTTATCGAGCAATACGTGTTGAGAATGTCAAGCTCCATCAGATAACTCGTCACAGCACATTACACCACTAGATGGATCACCGCTTGGGACCTCAACTGTAGATGTACGAGTAAGTAGAGTAATAGCACTCACGTGGAAGGTGTTCCTGTTATCGAGCAATACGTGTTGAGAATGTCAAGCTCCATCAGATAACTCGTCACAGCACATTACACCACTAGATGGATCACCGCTTGGGACCTCAACTGTAGATGTACGAGTAAGTAGAGTAATAGCACTCACGTGGAAGGTGTTCCTGTTATCGAGCAATACGTGTTGAGAATGTCAAGCTCCATCAGATAACTCGTCACAGCACATTACACCACTAGATGGATCACCGCTTGGGACCTCAACTGTAGATGTACGAGTAAGTAGAGTAATAACACTGACGTGGAAGGTGTTCCTGTTATCGAGCAATAAATGTTGAGAATGTCAAGCTCCATCAGATAACTCGTCACAGCACATTACACCACTAGATGGATCACCGCTTGGGACCTCAACTGTAGATGTACGAGTAAGTAGAGTAATAGCACTCACGTGGAAGGTGTTCCTGTTATCGAGCAATACGTGTTGAGAATGTCAAGCTCCATCAGATAACTCGTCACAGCACATTACACCACTAGATGGATCACCGCTTGGGACCTCAACTGTAGATGTACGAGTAAGTAGAGTAATAGCACTCACGTGGAAGGTGTTCCTGTTATCGAGCAATACGTGTTGAGAATGTCAAGCTCCATCAGATAACTCGTCACAGCACATTACACCACTAGATGGATCACCGCTTGGGACCTCAACTGTAGATGTACGAGTAAGTAGAGTAATAGCACTCACGTGGAAGGTGTTCCTGTTATCGAGCAATACGTGTTGAGAATGTCAAGCTCCATCAGATAACTCGTCACAGCACATTACACCACTAGATGGATCACCGCTTGGGACCTCAACTGTAGATGTACGAGTAAGTAGAGTAATAGCACTCACGTGGAAGGTGTTCCTGTTATCGAGCAATACGTGTTGAGAATGTCAAGCTCCATCAGATAACTCGTCACAGCACATTACACCACTAGATGGATCACCGCTTGGGACCTCAACTGTAGATGTACGAGTAAGTAGAGTAATAGCACTCACGTGGAAGGTGTTCCTGTTATCGAGCAATACGTGTTGAGAATGTCAAGCTCCATCAGATAACTCGTCACAGCACATTACACCACTAGATGGATCACCGCTTGGGACCTCAACTGTAGATGTACGAGTAAGTAGAGTAATAACACTCACGTGGAAGGTGTTCCTGTTATCGAGCAATACGTGTTGAGAATGTCAAGCTCCATCAGATAACTCGTCACAGCACATTACACCACTAGATGGATCACCGCTTGGGACCTCAACTGTAGATGTACGAGTAAGTAGAGTAATAGCACTCACGTGGAAGGTGTTTCCTGTTATCGAGCAATACGTGTTGAGAATGTCAAGCTCCATCAGATAACTCGTCACAGCACATTACACCACTAGATGGATCACCGCTTGGGACCTCAACTGTAGATGTACGAGTAAGTAGAGTAATAGCACTCACGTGGAAGGTGTTCCTGTTATCGAGCAATACGTGTTGAGAATGTCAAGCTCCATCAGATAACTCGTCACAGCACATTACACCACTAGATGGATCACCGCTTGGGACCTCAACTGTAGATGTACGAGTAAGTAGAGTAATAGCACTCACGTGGAAGGTGTTCCTGTTATCGAGCAATACGTGTTGAGAATGTCAAGCTCCATCAGATAACTCGTCACAGCACATTACACCACTAGATGGATCACCGCTTGGGACCTCAACTGTAGATGTACGAGTAAGTAGAGTAATAGCACTCACGTGGAAGGTGTTCCTGTTATCGAGCAATACGTGTTGAGAATGTCAAGCTCCATCAGATAACTCGTCACAGCACATTACACCACTAGATGGATCACCGCTTGGGACCTCAACTGTAGATGTACGAGTAAGTAGAGTAATAGCACTCACGTGGAAGGTGTTCCTGTTATCGAGCAATACGTGTTGAGAATGTCAAGCTCCATCAGATAACTCGTCACAGCACATTACACCACTAGATGGATCACCGCTTGGGACCTCAACTGTAGATGTACGAGTAAGTAGAGTAATAGCACTCACGTGGAAGGTGTTCCTGTTATCGAGCAATACGTGTTGAGAATGTCAAGCTCCATCAGATAACTCGTCACAGCACATTACACCACTAGATGGATCACCGCTTGGGACCTCAACTGTAGATGTACGAGTAAGTAGAGTAATAGCACTCACGTGGAAGGTGTTCCTGTTATCGAGCAATACGTGTTGAGAATGTCAAGCTCCATCAGATAACTCGTCACAGCACATTACACCACTAGATGGATCACCGCTTGGGACCTCAACTGTAGATGTACGAGTAAGTAGAGTAATAGCACTCACGTGGAAGGTGTTCCTGTTATCGAGCAATACGTGTTGAGAATGTCAAGCTCCATCAGATAACTCGTCACAGCACATTACACCACTAGATGGATCACCGCTTGGGACCTCAACTGTAGATGTACGAGTAAGTAGAGTAATAGCACTCACGTGGAAGGTGTTCCTGTTATCGAGCAATACGTGTTGAGAATGTCAAGCTCCATCAGATAACTCGTCACAGCACATTACACCACTAGATGGATCACCGCTTGGGACCTCAACTGTAGATGTACGAGTAAGTAGAGTAATAGCACTCACGTGGAAGGTGTTCCTGTTATCGAGCAATACGTGTTGAGAATGTCAAGCTCCATCAGATAACTCGTCACAGCACATTACACCACTAGATGGATCACCGCTTGGGACCTCAACTGTAGATGTACGAGTAAGTAGAGTAATAGCACTCACGTGGAAGGTGTTCCTGTTATCGAGCAATACGTGTTGAGAATGTCAAGCTCCATCAGATAACTCGTCACAGCACATTACACCACTAGATGGATCACCGCTTGGGACCTCAACTGTAGATGTACGAGTAAGTAGAGTAATAGCACTCACGTGGAAGGTGTTCCTGTTATCGAGCAATACGTGTTGAGAATGTCAAGCTCCATCAGATAACTCGTCACAGCACATTACACCACTAGATGGATCACCGCTTGGGACCTCAACTGTAGATGTACGAGTAAGTAGAGTAATAGCACTCACGTGGAAGGTGTTCCTGTTATCGAGCAATACGTGTTGAGAATGTCAAGCTCCATCAGATAACTCGTCACAGCACATTACACCACTAGATGGATCACCGCTTGGGACCTCAACTGTAGATGTACGAGTAAGTAGAGTAATAGCACTCACGTGGAAGGTGTTCCTGTTATCGAGCAATACGTGTTGAGAATGTCAAGCTCCATCAGATAACTCGTCACAGCACATTACACCACTAGATGGATCACCGCTTGGGACCTCAACTGTAGATGTACGAGTAAGTAGAGTAATAGCACTCACGTGGAAGGTGTTCCTGTTATCGAGCAATACGTGTTGAGAATGTCAAGCTCCATCAGATAACTCGTCACAGCACATTACACCACTAGATGGATCACCGCTTGGGACCTCAACTGTAGATGTACGAGTAAGTAGAGTAATAGCACTCACGTGGAAGGTGTTCCTGTTATCGAGCAATACGTGTTGAGAATGTCAAGCTCCATCAGATAACTCGTCACAGCACATTACACCACTAGATGGATCACCGCTTGGGACCTCAACTGTAGATGTACGAGTAAGTAGAGTAATAGCACTCACGTGGAAGGTGTTCCTGTTATCGAGCAATACGTGTTGAGAATGTCAAGCTCCATCAGATAACTCGTCACAGCACATTACACCACTAGATGGATCACCGCTTGGGACCTCAACTGTAGATGTACGAGTAAGTAGAGTAATAGCACTCACGTGGAAGGTGTTCCTGTTATCGAGCAATACGTGTTGAGAATGTCAAGCTCCATCAGATAACTCGTCACAGCACATTACACCACTAGATGGATCACCGCTTGGGACCTCAACTGTAGATGTACGAGTAAGTAGAGTAATAACTCACGTGGAAGGTGTTCCTGTTATCGAGCAATACGTGTTGAGAATGTCAAGCTTCATCAGATAACTCGTCACAGCACATTACACCACTAGATGGATCACCGCTTGGGACCTCAACTGTAGATGTACGAGTAAGTAGAGTAATAGCACTCACGTGGAAGGTGTTCCTGTTATCGAGCAATACGTGTTGAGAATGTCAAGCTCCATCAGATAACTCGTCACAGCACATTACACCACTAGATGGATCACCGCTTGGGACCTCAACTGTAGATGTACGAGTTCGTAGTGTTGCACTCACGTGGAAGGTGTTCCTGTTATCGAGCAATACGTGTTGAGAATGTCAAGCTCCATCAGATAACTCGTCACAGCACATTACACCACTAGATGGATCACCGCTTGGGACCTCAACTGTAGATGTACGAGTAAGTAGAGTAATAGCACTCACGTGGAAGGTGTTCCTGTTATCGAGCAATACGTGTTGAGAATGTCAAGCTCCATCAGATAACTCGTCACAGCACATTACACCACTAGATGGATCACCGCTTGGGACCTCAACTGTAGATGTACGAGTAAGTAGAGTAATAGCACTCACGTGGAAGGTGTTCCTGTTATCGAGCAATACGTGTTGAGAATGTCAAGCTCCATCAGATAACTCGTCACAGCACATTACACCACTAGATGGATCACCGCTTGGGACCTCAACTGTAGATGTACGAGTAAGTAGAGTAATAGCACTCACGTGGAAGGTGTTCCTGTTATCGAGCAATACGTGTTGAGAATGTCAAGCTCCATCAGATAACTCGTCACAGCACATTACACCACTAGATGGATCACCGCTTGGGACCTCAACTGTAGATGTACGAGTAAGTAGAGTAATAGCACTCACGTGGAAGGTGTTCCTGTTATCGAGCAATACGTGTTGAGAATGTCAAGCTCCATCAGATAACTCGTCACAGCACATTACACCACTAGATGGATCACCGCTTGGGACCTCAACTGTAGATGTACGAGTAAGTAGAGTAATAGCACTCACGTGGAAGGTGTTCCTGTTATCGAGCAATACGTGTTGAGAATGTCAAGCTCCATCAGATAACTCGTCACAGCACATTACACCACTAGATGGATCACCGCTTGGGACCTCAACTGTAGATGTACGAGTAAGTAGAGTAATAGCACTCACGTGGAAGGTGTTCCTGTTATCGAGCAATACGTGTTGAGAATGTCAAGCTCCATCAGATAACTCGTCACAGCACATTACACCACTAGATGGATCACCGCTTGGGACCTCAACTGTAGATGTACGAGTAAGTAGAGTAACAGCACTCACGTGGAAGGTGTTCCTGTTATCGAGCAATACGTGTTGAGAATGTCAAGCTCCATCAGATAACTCGTCACAGCACATTACACCACTAGATGGATCACCGCTTGGGACCTCAACTGTAGATGTACGAGTAAGTAGAGTAATAGCACTCACGTGGAAGGTGTTCCTGTTATCGAGCAATACGTGTTGAGAATGTCAAGCTCCATCAGATAACTCGTCACAGCACATTACACCACTAGATGGATCACCGCTTGGGACCTCAACTGTAGATGTACGAGTAAGTAGAGTAACAGCACTCACGTGGAAGGTGTTCCTGTTATCGAGCAATACGTGTTGAGAATGTCAAGCTCCATCAGATAACTCGTCACAGCACATTACACCACTAGATGGATCACCGCTTGGGACCTCAACTGTAGATGTACGAGTAAGTAGAGTAATAGCACTCACGTGGAAGGTGTTCCTGTTATCGAGCAATACGTGTTGAGAATGTCAAGCTCCATCAGATAACTCGTCACAGCACATTACACCACTAGATGGATCACCGCTTGGGACCTCAACTGTAGATGTACGAGTAAGTAGAGTAATAACACTCACGTGGAAGGTGTTCCTGTTATCGAGCAATACGTGTTGAGAATGTCAAGCTCCATCAGATAACTCGTCACAGCACATTACACCACTAGATGGATCACCGCTTGGGACCTCAACTGTAGATGTACGAGTAAGTAGAGTAACAGCACTCACGTGGAAGGTGTTCCTGTTATCGAGCAATACGTGTTGAGAATGTCAAGCTCCATCAGATAACTCGTCACAGCACATTACACCACTAGATGGATCACCGCTTGGGACCTCAACTGTAGATGTACGAGTAAGTAGAGTAATAGCACTCACGTGGAAGGTGTTCCTGTTATCGAGCAATACGTGTTGAGAATGTCAAGCTCCATCAGATAACTCGTCACAGCACATTACACCACTAGATGGATCACCGCTTGGGACCTCAACTGTAGATGTACGAGTAAGTAGAGTAACAGCACTCACGTGGAAGGTGTTTCTGTTATCGAGCAATACGTGTTGAGAATGTCAAGCTCCATCAGATAACTCGTCACAGCACATTACACCACTAGATGGATCACCGCTTGGGACCTCAACTGTAGATGTACGAGTAAGTAGAGTAATAGCACTCACGTAGAAGGTGTTCCTGTTATCGAGCAATACGTGTTGAGAATGTCAAGCTCCATCAGATAACTCGTCACAGCACATTACACCACTAGATGGATCACCGCTTGGGACCTCAACTGTAGATGTACGAGTACGTAGAGTAATAACACTCACGTGAATTTTGTTATCGAGCAATACGTGTTGAGAATGTCAAGCTTCATCAGATAACTCGTCACAGCACATTACACCACTAGATGGATCACCGCTTGGGACCTCAACTGTAGATGTTATAAGTAGAGTAATAGCACTCACGTGGAATGTTCCTATCGAGCAAATTTTATAATGTCAATTTTCAGATAACTCGTCACAGCACATTACACCACTAGATGGATACCGCTTCTCAACTGTAGATGTACGATAATAGTAATAACACTCACGTATTTTTATCGAGCAATACGTGTTAGCTTCAGATAACTACAGCACTTCTAGATATCATCAACTGTACTTGTATTAGTAAATATCGTATAGCATATTTATTCTATTCATAGTTGCATATTGGAAAGAAACGTTCATAATTAGGTAAACATAATGTTTTCTTCCCGTCACATATGATGTATGATCATACATTTCTTTTATTAATTTTTTAAATACATTTGACAAAAGATAGAATTAGTTTAATTTACTATTAATAGTTATAGTTTTTTTATTTAATTAGTGAATTTTTACAATGTCAAATACTTCTATATCAACCCCCTTTTATTACTACCCATTTTTTTTAAATATGTCAAAATCGTGTTTACATTATATAGTATAGAGATCAGGCGGGCCGGGCCATTCCGTATTAAAACGTTCAAAATACCTTTGGCATTGATAAACACTAAAATTAACTAAATTTACTAGTATTGTGATTTGAATTATTTATTCAATTAATAGTTGTGTACTTCCGTCGGTATATTTCTTAAACATTTTTATTTACTATCTTGTTATTATCTTTGAAGGGGTGGTGTTAAATCTGCCGGAAAAAGGAGTGGAAAATCTTAAGACGGTTTTCAGGAATAAATCACAGCCCTCTACGTGACAATCGTGGACCGGATATTGTAAATCAAACAGCGATTTATTACATCATTTTCGATAACGCAGTTTAAATTTTTTCATTAGAAGTTATGCTTCAGGATAACATATGTGGTTCAATTGTTAATAGACGTTACAAAAATAATAATTATTAATTCTTTAGGCAAAGAAAAATGCTACCACTATTTAAAAGGTACTAATGTGAATAAACAACCTTACAGATTGAAAATTTAACAACTATTTTTTATATGACAAAATTGTTATGTATTAATGTGATATTTACATTTCATTTACCCATACCTTTTGACATGGATATGCCTTATCTCTGGGGGGGTGTTGGTGATTTTTAAGATGGAAAATATGTAACAGGTTTCCATAGAAACTACCAGAGCTATTTGTATTCAATTTGTAATATAAATGGTTCAGTACAACTGTTAAGATTAACTGAAAACATTCCTTATAGACATATCCATGTTTACTAGATAAATTATACTATTTCAATGAGATAAAACTACCTTATAACCGAAATACTGTAATTTTCCAATCAATTACAAAGTTTTGGAAGAGATAATTGAGAAATCAATTATAATTTGATACGAAAATACAGCGACATTGTTGTACAGATCAAAATAATCCAATTGCAACACTATCTCCGATCATGAATAATAAGTTCCCGTGAAAATGTAATCCTTTCCCGTAACTCGGACAGCTACATTGTGTTGGCTTACCTATAATATTACACATTATAAACGTCTATTGTTTTGTTTTCGTTCCAGGATTTAGGCTTACGCACTCGGTCTATGTATTTGAGGTTTTAGCTGTAAACAATGTTGGGTTATTACCCATGATCCATTGTTTGTCTTGACGCTCCGGCGACGAAAGGTTACATAAAGTGTCTGGGACTGAGGGAGGCGCCAGGGAGGGCTGGTATATTGTTGTGTGTTGACGACGCTCGTGAATACAGGCTCTAGTTACGTCATCGATACGAAATAACCACATATGCATGTTTATATAACAACTCACTTAATGAACTCACCTTTCTACAAACTCAATTATAATTATATAACCAAACAAAATAAGGTGTTAATCAATATTATATTTTTATTGAGCTTTTTAAAAAAAACCTATTGATTTTTATGTTATTGAAAATATATATTTTTCAGTACTAGAGTTTAAAAAGTTGATAAATTTTATTATATTTTTACATATATTTAGACTAAAATGTACAATACTGAACAATAATAGCATATATCATACCTATTCGTGTATACAAAAATAAATCAAATTTGAATAACTAAAAGAAAAATTTTGTAATATTACTAAATACTATGGTCAGCAATCAAAAATAAAATCACTATATGCACAGTGGGCTCCAAGTCCTCATTAGGAAGCTATTGGCAAACTAGAAAAATAAATAAACGAAAATCTCTTTCCAAACTCCATAGAAACATGTTTAAAATTCTGGGATTTGTGAAATATAATCATTCAACCAAACGTTAATACGTCCTTCAAAGTGACCCTTGTTTTACATTCAACTTTTACCAAATTAAAAGTCTATATTTCAGTCGTTATTTTGCAAGCATTTTTTAACCCACCATATTATATAAGGTTCAAAAATAAATTTTTGATTGAAGAGATTAATACCATTAGCTATTATTTTCTTAGTGTTTTTTCCTTTTAAAGTTAGTTTTATCATGCCTCACACAATTTATTATATTTATGAACAAAATTAATCATGTTTTTGCTCCATTATGGAAATAACAATTGTTTATTACGAATTGGTCATTATAGATTTCTTGTTTTCTCATTTACATGGTGTTTCCGAACATATCATACATTAATCATCTTATTCTGCTCCTCTGTTGTCGAAGGGACCTAACTCTGGTTTCCATCCTTAGATATTCGGAGATCAAGAATATTATGAATAACACTACGTAAATTCCAATTATAACATACACTATGTGCATGAATGACAAAACTTTGATTATTTTACACTTCGAGATTGTTTTTCTGGTTCACCAAAATTTTGTTACTATAGCAATGTTAACTAGAATAATTACAGAAAAATCTTCATATTTAACTTTGATTTTGATTAAGCCGAGCGTAGAATTCAATCAAGGCACACTTTAAATCCGAGTTTTGAACGATATTTATTATTACACTGTAATAAGAACATATTAAGAAAACTAATTAAGTAATATAATTTTTCTATCTGACCTTTATTTGCCTATTTGATTCCATCAGTACCGGTACAATGGCAAGTAATATTGTTGATACAGTTGATTTCATTTTTATTTACAACCTATACTGGCAGTATTGTTGAAGCTACTATCGCTGAGCGCTACTAGTGTCAGAAATCGTAACTAAATACTAGTGTGGGTAAAATATCCAGCTGATTTTCCCAGCCTAGGACGGGAAAACATTACTTTATGTAGTCGCAACTAACGTTGAAAGCAGCTGGTTTTGGCACAGTGTGATAAAAATACCTCCGTCACAGCAGACCTGCGTACTCAGCGAATTCCAAAATCAATAATATAATAATAAATAATAATATCAATATCAAGTATTATCAATATCTGTCTATAAATATGACAGTTAGTTATTTGGCTATTCTCCATAAGATTAACATGGGTAAGAGTATGCAGCTTTGCTGCTGTAACGAACACTAAAAGTAGGTTTTTATTTTTTTTAGCATAATCAGTTTTTACTTTGACCATTTATAATAAGTTTCATCAACATCTGTCCACAAATAAATAAGTTTATCTATTCTGTATATGATTAACATGGAAAAAAGTATGCAGGTTAACTGCCATGACAAAAACATAAACAATGATTTTTAAGCATAAATGGATAGATCTCAACCACATGAAGCTAAATATCAAGTTTCATCCAAAAATATTAGTTAATTGAAATATTAATTGTTCCTTCATCCATACAACGTACTGTGTTTAGATTTTTGATATCTCGGAAACCGTTAAAGATAGAGCAAATCTTAAAAAAAATTGTATAGTTTTTAGGCTGATTATAATTTTTTAATTACATATGAAAACCCAATTTTTGAGTACAACCCCCCCCCAACTACCCGTTCCAATCAACCGATATGTCTTGATTACGAACTCGTCCGAGCAAATGTAGGAATACACGTCTCTGCCAAATTTGGTCTCGATTGGACCAATTTTAAGAGAGTTTTCGTGTTCACAGACACACACAAACACACATATATGTATATATAATTTTTAACGCCTATTGTTTTTGGCGTCTGGGCACCTAAAAACGATAAAGTAACATGGTCCTGGGCTTAAGTCTTACCATGAGACCTACTGTAAAAGCTTCTTCCCTATGGGAAATTCACTAAAATGTTTTCCTGAATGTATAAATAAATGTTTACTAACTGCAAGCAAACATCTTTATGTAAAACAATTCTAGCTTGTATAAACTACAGTAATTAGTTTCTAGAGTACTCAAATCTAGAGGGGAATCATGAGGTACGTCTGCCTCGTATACTGGATGCTTTGGGAGTAATCTAGTATGCTATACAATATATTCGCCAACCATTGTTACATGCCATGTTGCATCTTGGTAGCTCATGTCACATTACGTTACCACCTCATTAACTATTAGTTACGTATAATACAATGTGTTTTACAACAACCATTCATTATAATTTGTGAAATGATATGAAGTTTCAAAATAAAAATAGGATTAACCATCGTGAATTCTGTCACAGGAATTGGGTCGGATGTTAAAGTTTTTAGCCGGAATTTAATATGCTTGAGAAAATATTCTTAAACAAACTTAAACTTTCGCTAACTATTGAAATTCAAAACACGGAATGATTACATTAGACGACTACATTACGCCTTACTTAATTACATTATATTATAGACTCAGATATTGAAGCGCTTAAAGTGCTTCAAGTGCAAATGATAATGCAAGATTTGTATATTATATATTTAAAAATAACCACAACGCGTTTGGCTCAACTATACATTTCGAAACAAGGACATTATTCGATGAGATTAGATTGGATTATTGAAAAGGTGACCATACTGCAAGGTTGGTATTTTAAGCCAAGTATGAATGAGAATTGAGTGTAAGATGATTGTGACGCGATCTTTTAGTCTTGTTACTGACTAAGGCTGACATGTTCCAGGACTGTTAATTAATAACCCAGCCGATGGCAATTAAGGGACCTACGGTTTATCGTGGAATCCGAACCACGGCCTCTGAATTACGAATTGGTCTAATTATGTGGATGGTCTTTGCGGATTAACGCAGTATTCAATAGTGCGGACGTTGATCCACACAAGAGAAACACTACAACCACCGACCATCGCTCATAACTGTCCACAATTCGTGACCTACAAGTAGCTGGATTACAAGACGTCGCCACCGTCCCAGTAGAGAATCTTAGTACCATTTTAGCCATATAAATGACAACATTTCACCATATTTTATATTATGTGTAAGATATATGATACCCATTCAGGGGTTTTGATAATCCGTCTGACGGTTTAATATTGTTATCATTACTATCCTACAAGATTAAAACTTTGCAATTTGAATTAATACCTAACATACTATTTTAGCGTATTACCCACTCAACCTCAGATGGGTCGACGCACGAGGAGTTGGTACGAAGTATAGGTTGATATGTAAGCCTGCATCGAATTAAAGGTACAATTTACCAGAGCGCAATCCTGCAATCCCGACTTCAAAATGACTACCGAGTCGGGGATGACAGCCATTTAAAGACGGCATGAATTTTAGTTTTTTTAAGAACTGGAAAGTATTAAATAGGTACAGTAATTCCAGGTACAGTTATTAGGTACAGTCTCAAGTCCCAAGAGTCAAGCTTTGGAAACTCAACTGGCCGCCAAATACCTAATTATTAGGTTTTTTTACCATTTTATTTTTAAACTAAACATTTTCCAATGAAGCATGGTGCCTTAATTAAAATGGCGGCCATTTCCGACTTGGTCGTTCTTTTGAAGTCGGGGTTGCGGCATTGCACTCTCATTTTAGAATTTGTTACAGCAAGATATGAAACATACGGTTATAAGACATTAAAAGATTCCCAACTGTTAAAGAATTTACAAAAATCTTTTATAATCCAAAAACTATAAATGCTTAATTTCAAGTATGTATGATTGAATTGTAAATTTTTTACAGTTCATAAAACAGAGTATTAGATCGTAAATTGTTCCAATTACTGTAGTATTAATAAAGCTATAAAGCTATTATGCGTCCTTCATACCAACCAGTTTTTCGCTATAAACAAAACAATATTTCACTTCTAATTCTTCCAACCTGTATAACCAGTCAAATGCCATTTAAAATCACTCCCAGTAAATATTAGACAAAACAATTTACTTTCCTCTTTACCTCTCTCCAATTTATATAAATAAAATTAGAGTTTTGACTGCATTGCTTAGAATTATTACACATTTGGTTACATTTATTTTTTATACCCCAAAAGAGCCAAGTGGATCTAATAACAATCTTTCTTAACAGCTAAAGCAGTTCTTCTAGTAACGCTTCTGCGTAATAGCAGGATAAATTACTATGTTGAAATTCATTTTCACTATTTAATGCCTTTAGGAGAAGGTTTTTGCTTACTTTAAACTAAAGTGAACTCTCAGAATCCTGTTTTCTAAGTTTTACTTAACATGTGATCTGTGAAAGCTATTTAACCAAAAGAAATAACCAGCTATAAATTGAAATCAATATTAGTTTGTTGTACATTTATCATTGAATTTAAATATTTTACAAATCATACTGTAACATCCAAAAAAAACATAAACCAAAATTTTACTAATGATACGTATTTTCTATTGAAATCTAATTTAAAATTAATTCTAATAACTAAGCTGAGAATTATTTTCTTTATATCGAATTTCCCATAGGGAAGAATCTATTACCGTAGGTCTCATGGTAAGACTTAAGCCCAAGACCATGTTATTTTTTCTTCTTTAGGTGCCTAGAGACCAAAAACAATAGTCGTAAAAATTTATATATATATATATATATATACATTTATTATTATTATTATTATTATATTGTAAATGAATACCATATTGATAATATAATATAGTATTAATAGTAGCCCTATTAGTGAACACTCATAAAACAAAAGTATATATATGTATATATATGTGTCTGTGAACACGATAACTCTCGTAAAAATAGTCCGATCGAAACCAAATTTGATAGAGACGTGTATTCCTGCATTTTCTTAGACGAGTTCATAAACCAGACATATCGGACAATCGGAACGGGTACTTTGGGGGGGTTTTGTACCCCAAAATGGGTTTTTTGCGTTTTTCCCATGTAATTTTTAAAAATTTTAAATGTTATCTTTCACTATTAGAATGACCTTAAAAACTACACAATTTAGATTCTTAAAGTTTTTCTCCATCTCCAACGGTTACCGAGATATTAAAAAATCTAAACACAGTACGTTGTATTTTGGGGCTCTAATGTTAATCTTATGGAGAATAAAGAAAAATTAATGTTTCACTTATTATCTAATATTTTTGGATGAAACTTGATATTTAGCTTCATGTGGTTGAGATCTATCCATTTATGCTTAAAAATCATAGTTTATGTGTTTATCATGGCAGTTAACCTGCATACTCTTTTCCTATGTTAATCATATACAGTTTAGGTAAACTCCTTTATTTGTGAACAGATGTTGATGAAACTTGATATAAATGGTCAAAATATAAATTTTTACGCTAGAAACACCTACTTTCAGCGTTCCTCACAGCAGCAAACCTGTATACTCTTTCCCATGTTAATCTTATGGAGAATATGCAAATAATTCTCATGTTTATGGTCAGATTTTAATAAAACTTGTTACATATTATTGTTATATTATTGATTTGGAAATTCGCTGAGTACGCAGGTCTGCTGCGACGGGGGTATTTATAATTTGTACTATTTTATTTATATGATTTTTACCGTTCTTTTGTGAAAAACAGTTATTTGAATATGAAATTAGATTTTTTAAATTTACCCTTGATGGATATAACGTGGAAGTGGAATTAAAGAGCTTATTGAATTCTGTTAACTAGTCTTTTGTAATACAGTAGTAACTACATCTAATTCTCGGAGAAGCGAAAATTCTTTCAACTAGTCTTTAAATTTAAAGCCATTGTTATACTTGACAATATTTTTCTTTATATGTAGTATGTCATCATGACTTTTACTTTCTCCCCTTATACATAGTATATGGAGAAAGTATTGTTTTCGTCAAAATTTTCGAATTTGAGTTGAGGGTGGATATATCCGTTTTGGGGTCCCCTGAATCCAAAAAAGTGAGTTTTGGCGTGATGTCTGTCCGTCCGTGTGTCTGTGTGTGTGTGTGTGTGTGTGTGTGTGTGTGTGTGTGTGTGTGTGTGTGTGTCTGGATGTGTACAGTGCCACAGCCTACCCCGTTTGTCCGATTTAGATTAAATTTTGCATGTATATATATAGTCACCGTATCTCCAGGCATTTTTTTTTGAATTCTTGATTTTTAAGGGTAGTTCACCCCTAAAACCCCTTAAAAAACGCGAAAAATCCAATTTTCTCAAAAATGGCTCTAACGATTTTGATTAAAATTTGATAGTTTATAGTGCACAGAGCACTAAATAATTTGACACCACCCGCATGTTTGTAAAAATTACGGTTCAAAAGTTATGGGCTTTTAAATGTCAAATAAATCAAATTTTTAAATTTTCAGCGAAAACAATAAAAGTAAAGTATAACTTGACTGGTACCATTGAAACCAGCTTAAAAAACTAAACAAATTAGTATTTTGATTTATTTGTCTACGACTAACAGTTCCAGAGAAAATTTAAATTTACTTTCCACGATAAACGCAGTACGTTGTCTGAAAGCGCCCAATGTTATTCTTATGGAGAATATAAAAAAATCAATTTCTTCCTTACTTTCCACCCGTTTTCCATGAAACTTGGTATGAAGTGTAAGGTCAAATCACCGAACAAAACCAGCTCAAAAAAGCTTGGTATTACCGGGGGGGGGGGGTTCCCCCCATACAATTTGAACAATCAATTATTAAATGATATTTAGAATTACTTTGTAGAACATGATAGTTTTATTACAGATTGTCTTTTTTAAATTTACTTAAGGGAGAAAGTATGTGTCAGTCCACTGGTACCGTTTATTTTTAAATGGTTTAACGTATCTAGGAAAAACAGGTAATTAGTTTTCTAAAAACATCCCGTGGTAGTCTTCGAACTAACTAAGACATTCAAGATCACGGGAGCTCCATGCAACTGAAGAAGTTTAAATTGTATTTTAGTTCAATTACGTGTCAAAGTTTTTGTAAAGTAAAAAATAGAAAGTAGCAAATATTCCAATGGATAGTGTACGATGACATCAAAGCAGATGTTGGTAATCAGACAGGTGTTGGTTTGGCGCCGGTTAAGCGACAGTTCGAGACAAATCTGTGGGCGAAGTGGTTCACAGCACACAACTCACGACCGTCATGGATATTGCGGGGATACAGCTGCTGCTATCTGTTTTAGCAGTAGTAACTTCACATTCTGAATGTTGGTGGTGGGAATCCGATACAGAGGAAATTGCTGGAGCGATTGTGAAAAAGTTAGAAAAACCTGAGCGCTACCCTTGGCATAAACTAAGTTCCGATGAGGACATACAACTCTATCACAGGTGGAACCCTGATGTGACGCTGAAAGGATACTGGATCAACTATATTTCCAAATTCAAATTGAGCTGTGCAAGCATATCGATAAAGGGTATATATGTGTATAGAGCAATCCTCATCGACGGAGGAAGGTCAGTGATGACTTGGGATGTCGAGTCATGTAAAGAAATTCTGCTGAGATCAATTGCAGTAGTTCGTCCATCTATCCGTTGGGGCAAGTACGAGTATTACTTCTACATTTTTACTATCAACCAGAAAAAGGTTTGCAATGGTTATTTTTATTTCTTTAAGAATGAAAATGAGTGGTCACTAGAGCAATATCATCCCAACAGTGCTAGTTTGTGCCCTTTTAAACAAATAAAAAACAAATCAATAAACTCTGACACATACAATAATGGCTGGAAAGAAGTTGCCATTCCTGAAAATCCCGAACTCACGTGTAAAAAGTCCTGAAGAAAAAAAACCTGATGAGTAAGGCTCAACAAGGCGAAACCCTTGACACAAAACTCTTACCATTAACAAAACTTTACAGATGTCGGAGTGCGAAAAAAGACAAAATAGACTAAGATACAACGTATGAAGAAATTAATTTTTTCATTTCACCATCCTGTGCAGATTGATCCGAGTTGGACGTTCCAATAGTAAGCTGTATACGTAATCAAGCTATCTTGTAGTTTGTCATTTGAATATATATTTTCATATTGCTATATTTCTCAAAAACAATAAAATATATGTTTTTCTGTATTATAACAGTTTTGCGTTAACTAATGAATTATTATTCCTTATAATACTGTTGAAATTTTACTGACTATAAGGTTTACAGTTTTCTTTATGTTTATAATTAAGTATTTCAATTTTGTAATACATCTATCACTAGTAATTAATGTTAATAGACAAGATGTTGATCTGTAAAAAAACAGTATTCTAGTCAAAATTTTATTATAAGATAGCCCTCAAATGTATTCTCATTTTTTTCTTGCTAACTCAATTGAATGAATGAATAGGTTTATTTCCATAGAAGAATACATTAAATGAAATACAAATACAAAGCTTTGTTAAAAATAAATGTTGGAAAATATTCCCCACATAGGTGAACTTGTGCGTGGGAAATGAGTTCAAATTCACCTTAAGCTAATTACAATTTTCAACAACTATAATACACAACACTAAGACTACACGCCACCACAGAAATATAATAAAAAACTCGCTTCGCTCGCTGGGGGCTCCGCCCCCAGGCCCCCTTATAGGTGTCGGCAGAATCGCTAATAGTTATTATTATTAGTGTTAGTAGTATTAGTATTATTAGTAGTAACGTGGACGTGTTAAAAGATAAGTATACCGAGTGAGAGTGCATATCTATAAGAATTAAAACCCATAATCCAAGGCACAATTACGTGTTATTCAAACGTACTAAGTGATGATGGGGAAGGATGAAATTGAAGAACCGTGTGAAGAATTATTATTTATACTATATGTATCAAAGTTAAGCTTTAAATTTTAGTTAAATAAAGTTCAAAGGTCTGGATTTTAATTAGGATATCAATTGTTGGTAGGTAACGTGGACGTGATAAAAGAGAAGTATAACATAGATGAACTGTGGGTAACTACAGCACGATAAGAATTTTTTTTTGTTTAGTTGTTAGTTTCGTAGAGATCATTACGTTATAAAATTGGTTGGCGGTGAGTAATAAATATATTTTCAAATTCTAAAAAGTAATAATATGGTGTAAGTATGTATATTGGTGAAAGTAGTATTGTTATAATTAATTTAAGGTATTAGAGAAAGGATCAAAAGGAAATATCATCGTGTCGTAGAGATCATTATGTTATAAAATAGGTTGGCGGTTGGTAATAAACATATTTTTAAATTCGTAGACATATTAAAAAGAGTAGTAATATGGAGTAAGTATGTATATTGGTGAAAGTAGTATTGTTAAAATTTAAGGTATTAGAGAATTGATCAAAAGGAAATATGAAAAGGAATAACGGTGGGAGTTGGTAGATTGTGTATTTGATATGATAAATTGAGTTGAAGAATTATTTGTTGCAGAATATTTGAAATTTTGGTGTTGGTATAGTTTTATTTGTTTCCCTGTCAGTTAGCCTATGCTTTGAGTTGCATCGGGCGTACCGGAGAGTTTTTTTCAGCAGTTCCCCTCACCTCTGCTAACGATCAATATGTACAACAACGGGGAGTTTTGATGGAGCGGATCCCCTAGCCTACTGCTTTGCAATTTTCAGGGACTTTTGTTAAGGCAGGCCCCCTATCGTACTGCCATGTCAAATCCCGACGGGGAGTTTTGTTGAGGCAGGCCCCCTAGCCTACTGCCAGTCAAAATCGGTGTTAACGAAGGAGCTCGTCGTACACGATGTTCTTCGTATACGCGACTCCTTCGTGGACCCTCTCTGGGCGGACAAGGACAACGATGTGGTCTGGATGTCTGACCCTACTCAGCAAGACGTACAGCAGTCCATGCGTAAAGCAGTCCGTGCGCAGATCAACACCAACTGAATCTATTGTCTGACCCTGGCTTTTGTGGCCAGTCATACAATAGGCCAACATCAGAGGGAACTGACGTCGGCGGACACGAAGCGGCGAACCCTCGACAAACGGGAAAGTAAATGTTATTCTGGGAATACATATAGGTCCCGTCTGTCCAGGGAGTCTGACAGTAATCAACCGTCGGGTGATTGCTGTCACGATGACTTTTGTGCCGTTTACGAGTCCTTCAGCGATGTTGAGGTTCCTCATTATGAGGCACACGGAACCGACTTTCAGACGCAGGACATGGTCTGGTACACCCTTGCCGGTAGATTGGTTGAGAAGCTGTACGTCGACATCCAGTCCGTCGTCATTCTCCTTGTCCACTGTGCCGGCGCTCCTCAGCTCGTAAACGCGTCGTAAACGCGTCCGTCAAAAGAGTTCAAGACGGTGTCGTTGATTTCCTTGACGTTCACGATTAGAGTCGAGAGGATTGCTCGTCCAGCGCATAAGTCAGGATCTTGCAGGTCGGCCGGGGGAAAGACGGAAGAGATCAAATCGGCCAGCGAAGTGACATACCTAATGCCGAGCAGAGGTATTAGGTTTTGACTGTCCCGTCCCTCCCCCAGAGAAATAGTCCGAATGGTCCCATCGCCTACTCCGAGAAGGAACTCCGAGTAGACCGTAGAACCACCCGTTCTGTGCGGCGTGGTCAGGCCAAAGATTTTGAAGTATCGCCATAGATGAGACGCCCGAAGCGAGACGCAAGCGACGTCGTTCGATGTGCGAGCTTTCGCAACAACGGGCGCTATCTGACGGAAATCCCCAGAGCAGAGAAAGATCTTGTTACCGAATGGCACACCGGATTTCATGAGATCCCTCAATGAGCGATCGAGTATCTCAAAAATGAAGCGATGTGCCATCGGTGCCTCATCGAAAACAATAAGCTGGGCAGCTCTGATGAGTTCAGCTCTCTGGGACCCGTTGGTTATACTCCAAAATCCTGTGCCGTCGCCGAGATCGAGAGGCAGTCGGAACATGCTGTGCGCTGTAGTACCACCAGGCATGTTTCCAGCTGCAATCCCTGAGCTCGCCACCGCAAGTGCGACCTGACCACGACTCCTGACATGTGCGAGGATGACACGTAACAGAGATTTTTTCCCGTAGCCGCCAGGACCATCGAGAAAAATTAGTTTGGAAGAGGTAGGATGGGTCGGGCTACTGAGGAGGGAGAGAACATACTGGAATACTTGTTGCTGGTCGACAGAGAGTTGCGAGGACCACTGGTCGACCAGCCGACGCTGTTGTTCTACGCCGTAGATTAGCAGTTCCCTACCCAACTCAGTAGTGCCGTCGTGTACGTCCGGGAGGCCATGATCGGTCAGACATGATCCTTGACGGCGGAGACTTCGGTCGATATCGATGAGGGCGAGATGGTAGGCCAGCTCACGATTATCGGCGTTCCTTTCTATGTGATCCTCTGCGATGGAGTCACGATGTTTCTCCCACAGAAGGGCGGTGGGAGCCCCCATGTTACAGAGGATCACAAAGAATGTACGAAGTCTCGGGCCAGTCATGAATTGGGCGGCTTCGCTCAGCGCGTAGTCGTATTCGTCGTTATCTTCGATCAAGCCGAGATTACGTGCGACCTCTTGAAACGTGCGACAGTCGGGTCCACCTCGAGAAAGGAGATTGGCGTAACCACGGCAAGGGACGAACATAAGAAGAATACGTAGGTAGTACAGTTCGCTGCGGCTCGGAGAGACCCAGAACAACCTGCACACCCTTTCCCCACGCTGGCGAGCCGTTATGAAATACTGTCCGTCAGGATGGTCATACACCGCTGCATTGATGGGACGTTTCGTATGTACCATGAACCGTTCGTAGAAGGTCTGGTACGATACGTCGTCGAATATTTGATCGATTGGACGATCGAAGTATACAATTAATTTGGAGCTTGCTCTGGCGATCGCGTTCTGCAGCTAATCTGGACGAAAGCGGACTGTCTGTTTGACAAAAAATGACAAAAATGTCATTTTTGTACACACACTTGAGAATGGGAAAAAACCTGAGTTGTGAAATAAAACTGGAATTTTGTCTGTCATTTTATAATTTAAATTGCATGTGTTGTGGGCTGCACCTCTCTATGACCAGTCATGTGACAGTAATCACGTACTTTGTCAAGAATATCAAGTAGTTGTTTTCCGCATATGTGATACTGAGTTTCAGTTCTAAATTATGTTTTTTTTCATTATAATCAACGGTATATTAACATTCATTTGTGTTTTAATGCTATCATAAACTTAAAATAGTTTCTAAAAAAATGCATCCATGACATTTTCACCGCTATACATTTCTTAGAAAACTATTTCATTACCTCTAGCAACCACAAAAAAAATCCGCTTGAGGAATGTTCTTGTGTGGATTTATCGATAAAACACTCAAAGTCACTATAAATAACGAAAAGCTCCTTAATTTAATACTTGAAATTTGTAAATTTTGATATATTTTTAGAAGATATTTTAAGACGTTGAGATTGGAAGTTTATATAATCTTCAAAGTGTTTGTTTCGATTTTCTTTAATATAAAACCTTTAAAGACACAAGTAACAATGCAATTGCAATTTCGTTGTATCTCGTTGTACGCAATAACAATTTTTTAAAGTCTCGAATAAGACAGAAATGAGTCACACGTCATTTTTTTCAACAGCAGTGAATTGACATGTTTTGGAAAGTAAGATTTCGTTATTCTCACTGGATATATAGTTTTGTTCTCTATTTTAAATACATTAATGTTTAAGTTATTTTGCCTCTCAAATTTATCTTTATTAGCTAATTAACAGGATAACATAATATTTTTCATGTTCAACTTATTCTCTTATGGTACGTAGTGAGTTACTCGATGGGGCTGATCTGCACAGTATAAATGATGTAATGCTGCTAGGACAGACCACAGAAAACACTTGTCATCGGAATTCTTAATATTCAAAACAGCGTGATTCGATTTGATGTAATCTGGAGAGAGGATATATAATTAAGGTTTCGGTGGGGCGTATTTGTACATAAATAGTTACCATTTTATTGTATGGTCATATATTCAACCACTTATAGCAGCTTGAAATTTAGTCATTGAGTTTTCAATTTAAAAAAAAGCATAATTAATTTGTGATTGCAATTGTCTTTTTAGCAAATTTCCCATAGGGAAGAAGCTATTACCGTAGGTCTCATGGTAAGACTTAAGCCCGGAACCATGTTATTTTTTCTTCTTTAGGTGCCTAGAGACCAAAAACAATAGTCGTTAATATATATATATATATATACGCGCGCGCGTGTGTGTGTGTGTGTGTGTGTGTGTGTGTGTGTGTGTGTGTGTGTGAACACGATAACTCTCGTAAAAATGGTACGATCGAGACCAAATTTGGTAGAGACGTGTATTCCTGCATTTTCTCGGACGGTTCGTAAACCAGACATATCGGACAATCGGAGCGGGTAGTTTGGGGGGGGTTGTACCCCAAAATGGGGTTTTTTGCGTTTTTCCCATATAATTTTTCAAAATTTCAAATTTTATCTTTCATTATTAGAATCACCTTAAAAAACTACACAATTTAGTTCCTTAAAGTTTTTCTCCATCTCCAACGGTTACCGAGATATTAAAAAAACCTAAACACAGTACGTTGTATTTTGGGGCTCCAATGTTAATCTTATGGAGGATAAGGAAAAATTACTGTTTCCCTTAATATCTAATATTTTTGGATGACACTTTATATTTAGCTTTATGTGGTTGAGATCCTTACATTTATGCTTAAAAATCATAGTTTATGTGTTTATCATGACAGCAAACCTGCATACTCTTTTCCCATGTTAATCTTATGGAGAGTAGGCAAATAATACTCATATTTATTGACAGATAACGATAAAACTTGTCATATATTTTTATTATTATGTTATTGATTTGGAAATTCCCTGAGTACGCAGGTCTGCTGTGACGGGGGTATTATTTACTTATTTCGTATCCTTAATTATTTGATTTCAGGATTTCTTTTTTCCTAGCCCTGACTCATAAAACCCGTACAAATAAAAGTCTAACTGCTAGTGCTTTCAAAATATTTACTCTTCCTCTTCATAGAAATGAAATATTACTATTTCATTCACCACAAAGATTATACAATAATTTCATAAACATTTTCTTTCGCCCGCCATTCAATTAACCACAAACCCATTTTACTTATTTACAAAACTTTATCTATACTCAAATAGTTCAAGTCCAATAAATCATCGTTTGATATATAAACTATTGTTCTGTAAGAACTATTTGAACAAACCGTTTTGACAGGTATAGGCGACCAGGTCCAGATGCAGGTGGGGGAGTCATGCTCTTGGTAGCATCTGTGCCACTATTGATGTCGACACACGTTATACTCGTCTATAAAACTGTACCATATAACATTCCGACAATATATCGCGAAATGAAACCTGTTATAGCCAATAAGTTATATTTTTTCTATTCTCGAGCTACTAAATTATCAGCAGCTTATCTCTGTTTTATACTAGATTTTTCGATATTTTGTGTGCATAATAAAATAAATAGTTAACTAAATAGGGCTTCTTTTAAACCATAAAATTATCAAAGGAACAGACTCTAGCGTCGCATACAATCTAACATACATGAATACACAAGCCCTCCTTCCAAAGTACACGGAAGTTTTTGAACCTTACTATGAAATTATGAAAAACCAAATTATTACAAGACGTTAGTATAAACTCTATCTAAAAATAAAGCTAATGACGATAGAATTGATTTGAATGGATTTTAATTAAGAGATTCTAAAATAGTTCTTAATCCTATGATACATGTGCTGAAAATTCTCGTATTCTTGTATATTTATTTAATTAAAATTGTTAAAACGCAAATCAAGGATCACATCGTACTTAATTATTGCGATGTTTTTCCCATGCATGTTTTTTTTTATTTGTATAAAATCTCGTATTATGAAAATGTTTAAAACGTTGTACAGTGTGTTTTAATGAAACCCTGAATATGTGAGTTGAAATTCATTTTCGACTGGGATGGTGGCGACATCCTGTAATCCAGCTACTTGGAGGTCACGAATTGTGGATAGTTGTGAGCGATGGTCGGTGGATATAGTATTCTCTTGTGTGGATTACCGTCCGCACTATAGAATACTGCGTTAATCCGCAAAGGCCATCCACATAATTAGACCAATTCGTAATTCGGAGTTGAGATTCCACGTTAAAGTATAGGTCCCTTAGCTGTTGCCATCGGCTGTTATTAACAGTCCTGTCTAAGGAACATGTCAGCCTTAGTGAGTAACAAGACTACAAGATCGCGCCACTACCATCCTATACTCAATACTCATTCATACTTGGCTTAAAATACCTACCTTGTAGTATAGTCACCATTTCAATCATCTAATCTAATATAATCATTCATTAAGTGTGATCAGATGTCCTTGCAAACCGAATAAATATAAAACGTAAAGTTAAATTTTTACAAAAAAATTTAAATATTTATTCATTTATAGGGGGAACAGCAATGTTAAAATAGACAACAATGAATTATTTATAGAATCATTTCGCAAACTAACAACCAATGCATGGTTGACGCTGAAACTGAAACTGTGATAAATTAACGAGCAGACTGTGCTAACGTCTGTACTTGGTTTATTCAATATTGTAATATTTTTATGGCAGCTGTTGGATAGAACGTTGTAATAAATTTTTATATTCTGTATATGTTTCGAAGCAAACACGATAGTTGTTTTTACGTCTTTACTTCTTCAGTCTGTCTCCTAAAATATTTGGTGGTTTATCATTTATATTGACAAAGTAGTGGCTTTATAAATTATTGGTAATTTATAAAGGATTTAAAAATAAACTTTTATACACAAATGTTACTTTTCGTGCTGCAGTGGTGACAAAAACCCTTTGTGTTAACGTAGTAGAATAAAGTCAAATATTAAAATATCTTTTTAAAACTGTGTTATCAAACAATGTACTACCTTAAACTCGGATGAGTTAAAGTCCGTCATCCAATAAATGGTTTTATTGGCGAAAATAAATAATTGGCTGGTTGACTGCATTCAATCAAACATTTCCATTTAATTTAGTTAAGAAATGTAGATATCCAGTTACACGTATTGTGTTTACTTGTTGAATGAATATTGTTTTCAGCAACAAATATTCTTGTCAGCTATTTTTTTTTAAATTGTATAGGATAGATTTTAGTCTACAGTACGAGTACATTAACGGGACTAAAAACTAAGAGCACAGGGAAAAGAGGATGAAGGTCCATTTTTAAATAAGCATTTAAAATATTTCTGTACAGGGCAAGAAGTATGAGGGTGGTAGTAAATGTAAACTAAAAGGATGAGGGTCTTAAACAACAATTGGCTTCTCTGAGTCAGCTGTTCTTGTTATGCTGTTATGGTTGCAACACTGTGGACATTTGTGTACAAGTGTATCTATTGTTTGTGTTAATTTTTTCTTAAGCCAGTGTTAGCGAATTTTCCATAGGGAAGAAGCTATTACCGTAGGTCTCATGGTGAGACTTAAGCCCAGGACCATGTTATTTTTTTTTCTTTAGGTGCCCAGAGTCCAAAAACAATAGACGTTAATATATATATATATATATATATATATATATATATATATACGCGCGCGCGCGCGTGTGTGTGTGTGTGTGTGTGTGTGTGTGTGTGTGTCTATGTATATATATGTGTGTCTGTGAACACGATAACTCTCGTAAAAATGGTCCAACCAACACCAAATTTGGTAGAGACGTGTATTCCTACAAGTGCTCGGACGAGTTCGTAAACCAGACATATCGATCAATGGGAACGGGTAGTTAGGGGGGGTTTTGTACCCCAAAATGGGGTTTTTTGCGTTTTTCACATGTAATTTTTAAAGATTTCAAAATTTATATTCCACCATTAGAATCAGCTTAAAAAACTACACAATTAAGTTCCTTAAAGTTTTTCTCTATCTCCAACGGTTACCGAGATATTAAAAAATCTAAACACAGTACATTGTATTGTGGGGCTCCAATGTTAATCTTACGGAGGATAGGGAAAAATTAATATTTCCCATATTAATGAATATTTTTGGATAAAACTTGATATTTAGCTTCATGTGGTTGAGATATATCCATTTATGCTTAAAAATCATAGTTTATGTGTTTATCATGGCAGCAAACCTGCATACTCTTTTCCCATAATACAGTAATCATATAGGGAATAGGCAAACACCTTTATTTATGGACAGATGTTGATGAAAGTTGGTATAAATGTTAAGATAAAAATTATTTATGGTATAAATGCCTAATTTCATAGTTCCTCACAGCAGCAAACCTGCACACTCTTTGCCATCTTAATCTTATGGAGAATAGGCAAATAATTCTCATGTTTATGGACAGATTTTTTTTAAACTTGTCATATATTATTTTTATATTATTGATTTGGAAATTCGCTGAGTACGCAGGTCTGCTGCGACGGGGTATTTTTTACTTAACATGTAAGGTGAATTGATGACTGCCAAAATAAAACCCAAGCAATTTCTCTATATATTTGTTTGTATTTAGTTATTATCATAAAGTTCTGTTCCTTCAATAATCAACAGTACTTTGATCAAATATCATATGCACCTGTGACGTGAGTATTTGGACCCTCATCCTTAATGCCTTGATTCTCTGGACATTCATCCCTATTGCTTTGTTAATTATGTATCATGTATGTTTAATTTATGTCTTACTAATGTTGACCTGGTATTTTTTATTACTGGCAGCTAATCACAACCAAATTATATGCAAATATATGCTGTTTTCATTTGTTCAACTACTTTAAAAAACTTGTGGTTTTGAATCTCTATCCTTCTTCCCCTGTGCTCTCCGTATGTTTCGAACCACAGTACTACGTATGTATAAACACTTGACTACAGTACGTATGTTAGTGTTTGGGTACCAAGATGAGTTTAATTTAAGTAAACATCTTATTCTTATGATTGGAAAAATTTTAAAATAAAAAAATAATAAATGTTTGTATTTACTCCTCTGTGGGAAATAGGTAAGATCATGGATATGTTCTTGTCTAAAGGTAATGTTTTCAGTTCATATAAACAGCTGTTTTATTCTTCTATATTAAAAATTCAATACAGTTTCTATAAAAACCTGTCACATTTTTTCCATCTTAAAAATCAGCCCCCCCCAGAGCTAAGATATATCCATGTCAAAAGGTATTCAAAATGTTATTTATTATTCACAACCTTGTTAGATTTAACATATATTTATCAATTGACTTTAAAAATAAAATCAAGTTAAAGCTTGAAATAAACTTTTATATATTTTTTTAATTTTTAAAGAGGGAAATTTTCTCACCTTATAGGCTTGAGAAAGGATCTATAGCTCGCAATGAATTTTCAGCTAACGTTAAAATATTTCCGAAGCTATAGTAACATAATTTTGAAAAAATCCCTAGCATAATAATTAATTAATTGCTCTCGTTAATACGTAGAAGACAAATTGTGTCAACAATTATTGAAGTTATCAAACAAATAAAGCTGTAACTTTATGAATATGGTAAATCATTGGTTTTAAAGAATTTTCCTGATCGTGGTTTATTTATACACGTGGTCATATTGAAAAGGTTAGACAGCGCTTTTGACATGGATGCGTTTAAGCTGTTGAGGGGCATTTGAGGGACGTAAAAGTAAACGGTGACGTCATATGGTTATGAAAACAGCTGTTTAGAGAAACTCAAAATAATCCCTTCAGACAGGGAATTAAATACTGTACATTTTTAGAGAGGCCATTTTACTTAAGCATGCAATGGCTTCCTTCATTTAATCTGTTGTTTAATTTCATGATTTTTCGCTAAGTAATAATGTCTGAACCCACTCTGTCTGGTCAGGGTAGATTAGTAATGTACAAAACTGTTCCGGGTGATGGTCTAGACATTTCTGGAATGAAAAAGTGAGCAATAACAAACTCCTTATATAAAATTTTGAATCAAAATTGTTATGAGATATTGTTTTAATAATTGGACGCGAGGTAGCACGTATGACGCGTTCCTCACCTGGCCGGTCGCAACCTCGAAAGTCACATTTCCGCCAGATCAACTCCGCCAGAGTTCTCTCAAGTCGTTTCCGCCACGTTTCCTCATAACTCGACTTTGCTCGAGTTGCGAAAACTTATGTTCCTCCGGAATTTTGATAGAATAACAATCTGATGTGACTTTGTAATATGTTTGTTCCTTCGAACTAACCCGATTGAAATTAACTCCTCGGAACATTGTAACTCTTCATAGCTTTTATAGCCTACATATATGTTTCTTTCTTTATTTTAAACTAGTATACTCTATTAGACTGAGCATCATCTTTGATAAATATTGTATTTATAATTTAAAGCATTTAAAAATACGTAAGGTGTAGTTTAAATAGACGTTTGTTCACTATACATCATTCTTACTGTAATGAGTAGGTTATAAAATTAATAGCATAATGTTTACGTTTGATAAAATTACTTCCTATATTTTCAAAGAGAAAACTATTGTTTTTTACTTAATACTTCTCCTTGTGAAATGTGATTTTTATATCATTGTCCATGTACATATATATGTTTTTCTAGTTATAAGGGATTTTAAGTGCAGTTTAAATAAGTAAAATTAAAACTGTATTGGTCAGTCAATAAAACTATTGTAGTGTTATTTTACTTTTTACATTTTTTCAAGGAACACGTGTTTGTACAAGAACGCGTTCCCTCGCACAAGTCAACACCGGCGCATGGGAAAATATTATTCCAATAACATTTATTTTTCTAACTATGTAAAATATTGCATTTTCCCGGAAATCAAATCGATTTCCAAACTACTATCATTACTTAGTTAAAATTTGTACGATTTTTTGTTTCCAAAAAAAAACTTTTTATATCTGTGATGCCTGTTATCTCCAGGCATATTTTGTGATATTTTATTTTATAAATTATACATTAGTAAAGACAAGTAATTCATACCTGTCTAAGTGTATGGAAACCCAGAAATATAACATTTTTCTAATTTCAAAAATATCTTCTTATAGAAATAGTAAATTCGGAAAAGCAACAGTTTTCATATTGCTGCACAAAAAACCTGGCAGAGTTTTTCACTTTTAACATTTTCAACAGTCACATTCGTCTTACACGCTCCATAAAAGATGTTTTAAATCATTTCGACACTGACGTCATAACACACGTTTGCCATAGCCGACTGCAGTGGCACATTTCATTCTGAAGCACGTTTGGCAGACGCTACACGCTTTGCTGAAATAAACACATTCCTCAAGACGCTGTGGGCTTCTGTGACGCAATCGTCTGTTTGCATTGACGTGTGAATTATAGACACATAAGTTACAGCCTGTACTTAAAGTCACAATTCCATTAAGTTTTTACACAATGATTCCAAATTATGTGAATAAGAGTTACATTGTATTTTATTTAAAAAGAATATTTAGGGTGCTTATGGGGTGTAACAGTTTTACGTTATTAAACTTTTGGAAAACCCCCTAGAATTTATTATTAGTTTTATTACTTTATAGGTTTTATATAAATCTAAAAATAACGACAATGCTTAGTAATATACAGTTTTTAATTGCTTAACATTGTGATGCCAACTTCATGATTTAAGATGTTATAAATCTGTAGATTAATACCAGGAATATCGTGTTTGGATAGTAAATTACGTTGTTTTAAACAAGAATTTTGGATTTTTCATTTTCTCAATAGTCTTCAATTTGCAACATTAGTTTTTCACTTTGTTAACGGCCAAGATCTTCGTCTCATTCTTATAAAATCAGAGAAAAATATTCCACAAAGTCGTACCTCATTGATCAACTATTTATTCTTACAATACCACATGTGGGAGTTATCTAATGCCTAAGGAATTTGAAGTGAGTGGCTTGTAAAAAGCGTACGACCCAGGATCCTAAATACTCTAGCTAACATGATAAATGGAATCCTTGGTGGCAAAACGTACTGTTTGCAAAAACCTTGTTTAGGGCTCGTTTATGTTGATATATGAGCGGTTATTTAAGCTCTATGATTACAAAATGACTTACCTGTGAGAAAAAGCTCAAATCATAGATTTGAAGGAGGGTTGCCTCTTTGAACTAGTTTTTGCCTGTATAAAAATACAGATGATAATATTAATTATTATTATTACTGTTTCATAATTATTTACCCACCTGTAAGAAACTCAAACTCAAACTCAACAACTAATAAGATACATTGATTATTCTTCTGATTATTATTTTGGACCCTTGAAGGAAATAAAGTCTGCGAATTTGCATAAATGGTATGCGGGTGACACAAGCCGTTCCATGACAAATTATATTACAGTAATAAGAAATATTTACAACAGGAATTTTAGTTTCTCTAGTCATTACTTATAGAATTAAACTAAAATGTTGGTATTTCAGAGACTTTCCTACAAAATATTAAACGTATGATTACCGTAAACAAAAAAATATCCGGAAACGTGATCAATGATTTCATATACGTCTCTCTTTTTTGTTTTAGCAAATTGCTAACAACCTACCTCTCTTAGACCTTAGACATATCTATGTCAAAAAATGTATTTTTGTATTTACTTCCATGTGGGAAATAGGTTAGATCATAGATACGTCTAAAGGGAATGTTTTCAGTTCTTCTAAACAGCTGTTCTTATTTTTATATATTAAAAATTCGATACAATAGCTTTAGTAGTTTTTATGGAAACCTGATTCAACTTTTCAACACACCCGCGCAGAGCTAAGACATATTCATGTCAAAATTAATCAAATTAATGTATCAGAGATATTACGTCATCAAAAGTTTGTCCCTGGCTCGATTTTCATTAAATCGGACAACTCGTCAATGTTAGCTTGCGGTCTGCACACCTACAGACAGGTCTTACTCAGAAAACCACTCTCTCGGATTCAGGAACCCCCGAGACAGATATTTCCACTTTAAACTAAAATACTGTACGAATATCGTATAGAATCTAATACTATCTCCATAAACAATGTACCTTTGTTCATCAGGCTTACTTATAACTTCCTTAAACATGACTGGGACGTGTCCTTTAATCCAGCTACTTGTAGGTCACAAATTTTTGATAGATATGGATGGTCAGTGGTTGGGATATTCTTCGGTGTGGAATAGCACTTGCACTATTAAATACTAAACCCATCCACAAATGCAATCCTCATAATTATACCAGGTCGTAATTCAGAGGTAGTGGTTCGGACTCTACGTTAAACTGTTGGTTCCTTAGATCACGCCACAATAAGTATATAACACTAATTTCTCATTATACTTGGCTTAAAATACCTGGACATGTTGCCATTCAAGTACCTAACTAATTAACTATGCAGGTTTCCTTCAACTTCTAGACTGCCCTCCAGTGCTTTCTTATAAGTCAGACTTAATCTATGAGTAAGAATAGTTTTTATCGTGACAAGTGTTTTATAAATCAATTAATATTCGCCAATATGCAGGTCTGCTGGTAACGGGCTGTATCAGGTTGAATATCAACCCCCTTGGACCTTTAGTTGTTGACACGCTATTAAGGTCCCCTCAACACTCTTGTGTGTCACGGGTCTTTGTCACCCATAGCGAGCACACAACGTAAACGGCGATGAGCCCCTTTTATTGGTAAATGTTATCACCGGAACACGCCTACGCCTCCCCTTCAGTCAACTCATAAACTTATGAATAACCTTTACTGCAAGCCCCCTGTCTTAGAAAATGGCAAGCCATTAAGGGGGTGAAAATATATTGTGATACGTGAGAAATTTTAAAAGTTGTTTTAGGTCTTGCCTGTGCTAAGAGATTTCTTTTAAGTTAAACTCTATAGAATTATTGAGCTGTTCCAGGCTATTCCGACCATCTCAGACATTCGGTAGATCTTCAACTACCTACTTATCCGAAAAGGAGTCAGTGGTTAAAAGTTGTGAATTACACAGTCTGGCATGACGTAGAGGTCCAATCGAAAGTTAAAATACGCGTATAGAGCACCCCGTGGTCTTTGCTTAAATAATTTCGTTACATTCCTGGTTGGTTGAAGTTATCAGTGTTTTCAATCTTTGTGTGTAGTATTACATCCATTGTGTTTTGCGTCCTAAATGCTATTGAAACTCCATACTTCATAAATTTATTTGCAATAGTTTGAGTTTTTCCCTGTATAATTTATTGCAAATTTATTGGCTGCTATCAATTCCGGACAATGTTATATAGAACAATTAAAATTGCACAGAACGAAATAACCCAGGAGAAAGAGATAACAGCGATAAAGAAGATAGCACAAGCCAACGGATGTCACGCCTCACTAATAGATGAATTATTTAAAAAAGTATTAAGAAAAATAAGAAATCAAGACCGGATTAGAAGCCAAACAACACTACAAAACAAAAATGAAGCAGCCAATAAATTTGCAGTATTCAATTATTCAGGGGAAAAAACTTAAAAAATTGCAAATAAATTCATGAAGTATGGAATTTCAATAGCATTTAGGACGCAGAACACAATGGATGTAATACTACACACAAAGGTTGAAAACACCGATAAATTCAACCAACCAGGAATATACAAAACTGGATGCAGAGTCCGCCATAACATCTACATAGGCCAGACCGTAAATTTTATAAAAAGATATAAAAATCACATATCAGCATGGAAAAATGGAAAACCGAAAGATCAAACATCGCAAAACACTTACTGAAAAAAGGACATAACCTATCAACAATTAATGAAGACCTCAAGAGTATGAAAACTTTTAAAAAAGGAAATGGAATGAATGTATGGGAAGAGTTATTTATTTGTAAAGAAAAGTGTAAAGATAAAGAAAAATTAATAAATGAACAAATACATTTTGATTCTGCAAGAACGTATAAAAATCTGTTTTCGGAACTCAGAATGTCAATAAACGCTACTTTCGACGCCATGACAGGAACTTCCGGTAGCCAATAGTATTTAAGCAGGGACGCCATCTTATTTCTTTCAGGCCCCGTTTGGGCCTGATACAATGGTGATACTGTCCGGTGTGACTGGACGAAATCGATCGCCAATTTAACTACTTTTGTATATATTTACCGTTTATATATAATTACATAAGTGTAAATATATTAAGTAGTGTTGGAAGACGTGAGTTTTTAATTCATCCTATTTTTATTCCTATGGAGACTAGGTAATTTTATATAGCTGTCTTGTTTAGCTTTACCTATATATTAGCTTAATTTGCATAGTTACAAGTTATTCCTAAAACGATGAAATCCACTAAGTATACAGGTCTGCGAGTGTATTTTCTTTTAGGTTGGGTTACTATCGATTTTTTCGAAGAAGTATACTTGGGTTTATTTCACTCACACCAATAAAAAGCTAAGATGAGACACACTTTTGCCTAACCACGTAAACGTTTTGAATTTAAAAAATACTGGATGCAATATGAATTTTAGAACAAAAGATGAATTAGTATTCGTTAAGTTGAGTTGAAGAAGATATTGTCGGCCAGTGTGTTGAATGTTAAGTAGCCCTGAACATTTTACATTGACTTTTAACAACAATGCAGTGAATTTATTATATCGTACCAATCCTCTCTGGAAGTATCCATATTATTGGGCTTTTTATTACAAACAAAATGTTTAACTATCTACTACAAAAGTCGGGGCTAAATTAGTATTGAAACGTTGTATGGGTTACACTACCGGGGTTGAATGTAAAAGGGTTTTAACTTTATTTAATTCAAAAAATACTCAAATATAGTACTTTTAATTTTAAATAAATCACCATGTGAACAACATGATGAATAGATTAGCTTGATCATAGAGTAGAGATTGATATAATAATAATAATATTTTACTTGACTCATAGTAATAAAAAATCTTAACTGGTAAGAATCGCATCGTGTTTAATTTCAATTAATTCCAATAATGCCTTCCAATACTCCACGCACTTGATGAGTCATAGTCTTATCTCCAACAAACAGGTGGCCTTTTGAAAGTTAACTTTAACTGAACCGAATTTATTTGGACAGAATCTCATATTCTCCTGTTAGTTCTACGTTTTACAAGTACACTTCCTTATTTTCTATCATTGATATTTAATAAACGATCATGAAACTTTAATCCATCTCACTTATTTATTTATAACTAATTAACACATTAGATATTATTTTAATTTATTGATTATACAAATATAAAAATCTATAGTTATTTTGGTAATTTCCTTAAGTGTCCTAATTTTTTATGTGTATTTTTTCACAAATATGAAGTATGTACTTCGTACATCAGGTTGTTTCTCGGTTCAAAAGCTTCACATTATTTAGCGAAAATAAGGTTAGGAGTGTCAGGTGGAAATAGATTCTTTTTTGTATGAATATGACGAAATCTTGAGGGTGTTTGCCAATTTTTGTATATAAAAAGTGTCACAGATGTCATGTAGTTATTAGGACAGTAGTTTATAGGAACTAAAAATATTCCTTTCAGGCATAGGCATAATCTAAGATATTTCACAAACAGAATTATATACATTTTTGCTTGAATAATAAAGAAAAAACTAAACTTTAGATAACCTTGTTTAAATTTAAAATGTTCTGACATAACTGATCAAAGGAAGTTTATCATCTACGTCACATCTCAAGGAAGAAGCCCTTTGGGCCGTTAACGTGGCAGTAGCCTTTTAATTAACTTAAAATAAAACTAGAACATCCATTAACGGATCCCTGACTTTCCTTTGGTTAAAATTTCTTCCAAGTATTTAATTTCCTTAAGAGAGGGCTTGTTCATTTTGAGAAATAGAGTATTTCGGGTAAGTTATCTCATACGTTTTCCACACTTGAGATAACCAAGCGTGCATACTTAAACGTATATTTAGAATATGTTTGCAACAGAGGATCTAAATGAGGAATTATTCTGTAGTATGCTGAATCATCTAATTGTTTTTATTCCTCGTGGCAACGAAACTACTAGCTGAGGCCCACATTATTCTTCTTGTGCAGAATAAGTGCATTGCTATTACTTCCTTATGTGGCTTAACCTATGACTGCTTTTTCATTCCTAATATGCATGAATATGAACAAAATTGTGTTAACCTATTGGTTAATTTAGTGAGTTTTGTACGAGATTTATACTGTTATCTTTTATCTGCTGTCAATATGGTCACCATTTTCCAAGATGGCGGGCGGCTAACTTAAAAACGCCTTATGGACCATTCTAAATTTTATTTTGTTTTTGGATTCTACTCTCTAAAATAATTGTAAAAAAATTGTTATTGGGTTTTTTTAATATCTCTATTAATTGAAAGTTAACTTTAACTGAACCGAATTTATTTGGACAGAATCTCATATTCTCCTGTTAGTTCTACGTTTTACAAGTACACTTCCTTATTTTCTATCATTGATATTTAATAAACGATCATGAAACTTTAATCCATCTCACTTATCTATTTATAGCTAATTAACACACTAGATATTATTTTAATTTATTGATTATTCAAATATAAAAATCTATAGTTATTTTGGTAATTTCCTTAAAAGACCTAATATTTTATGTGTATTTTTTCACAAATATGAAATATGTACTTCGTACATCAGGTTGTTTCTCGGTTCAAAAGCTTCACATTATTTAGCGAAAATAAGGTTAGGAGTGTCAGGTGGAAATAGATTCTTTTTTGTATGAATATGACGAAATCTTGGGGGTGTTTGCCAATTTTTGTATATAAAAAGTGTCACAGATGTCATGTAGTTATTAGGACAGTAGTTTATAGGAACTAAAAATATTCCTTTCAGGCATAGGCATAATCTAAGATATTTCCCGAACGGAAGTATATACATTTTTTGCTTGAATAATAAAGAAAAAACTAAACTTTAGATAACCTTGTTTAAATTTAAAATGTTCTGACATAACTGATCAAAGGAAGTTTATCATCTACGTCACATCTCAAGGAAGAAGCCCTTTGGGCCGTTAACGTGGCAGTAGCCTTTTAATTAACTTAAAATAAAACTAGAACATCCATTAACGGCTCCCTGGCTTTCCTTTGGTTAAAATTTCTTCCAAGTATTTAATTTCCTTAAGAGAGGGCTTGTTCATTTTGAGAAATAGGGTATTTCAGGTAAGTTATCTCATACGTTTTCCACACTTGAACCATTTATGCATACTTAAACGTATATTTAGAATATGTTTGCAACAGAGGATCTAAATGAGGAATTATTCTGTAGTATGCTGAATCATCTAATTGTTTTTATTCCTCGTGGCAACGAAACTACTAGCTGAGGCCCACATTATTCTTCTTGTGCAGAATAAGTGCATTGCTATTACTTCCTTATGTGGCTTAACCTATGACTGCTTTTTCATTCCTAATATGCATATGTATGAACAAAATTGTGTTAACCTCTTGGTCAATTTCCTGAGTTTCTGTACAATATTTCTATTGTTATCTCTTATATGTTACCAATATGGCCACCATCTTCCAAAATGGTGGCTAACTTAAAAATGCCAATGGAACATTCTTTATTTTATTTTGTTTTTGGATTCTACTCTCTAAAATAAATCATTTTTTGTATTAGGGTGTTTTTAATATCTATATTAAGTTTTATCTTAGGGTTTTACATTCTATCTCTATAAAATTTATCTCAATAAATTTATATATTTTGTTGCTGATGGTAGGATAGTTTAACCTTACAATTTTAGACTAGATGGTGGCTACCAAGCTATTTTAAGCAAAGTATGAATGAGAAAGAGCGTTAGATGATTGTAGCGCGATCTTTTAATCTTGTTACTGACTGTTAGCCTGTTTGTAAACAGCCAATAGCCTCTAAGTTACAGTTTAACGTGGGATCCAAACATATTTTGCTTCAGAATTACGAACTGGCAAAATTAATAATAAGGATAGTTTTTGTGGATAAACTTTGTATCCAATAGTGCAAACGTTAAACTATACCAGGGAAGATCGCATCCACCAGTCGCTTATAATTATCGACATTTCGCGACTTCCAAGTAGCTGGATTACAGGACACGCCACCATATGTTACTGGTTATTATATCTAAATATTCATATTCTAATTATGCTCTTTCCCTCTCATTTTTAAAATGGTAAATTTAGGAATGAATTAATAAATAAGTTAACACTTTCTCGTGTAAATAGCTTCTTTAAAAAATGTTATCCAAAGAAGGTTTTGCGATTTATAAGATGTTTTGTAAGTATTTTCAACAGTCGGATTCATCTTTCACGGTCCATATAACTCGACATGAATCAACAATGGAAGTGACATGTTTGTTTTGGAGGATCCAACTCCAGTAACACATCACGAAAACCGTACCGTGCGTAACTGCTAGCAGGAGAAACACGTAACTTGGTCACATATGCTACTAAAGTACGAGTACTTCAATTTGTAAAAATTCCAGGAAACTTCCCACGTATTTTTGTTTTGCTGATTTTAAATTTTTATCTTATTGTGTGTTAAATTAAAAATACACATAATGTTTTATGTGTGTATGTTTCGTCATATTCAATTTTTTATTTTATACCTCTTTGTTACCATACTGTTCACATACATCTGATCATTCATTGTTGTACTCATTCATCGCTCATCACTTCCCACATCAGTATCATTATATTTTCTCTTCCGTAATAAATGTATTTTTAAACCCGCAAAAGTCCTCCGTTCTTTTATTTATTTATTTAATTAACATTCACGCAACAGTGTATTTTATCGAGCTTTAAACCACCACAATTGAAAACTAACCACCAATTTCATAACTTTACCAATTTACAAAGTTTTAGAAATTGTTTTTGCAATTTTTGTGTACACCATTTAAACATTTCTAATTTTATATTTCACCGTTAGAATTGCCTTAAAAAACTACACAATTAAGTTCCTTAAAGTTTTTCTCTATCTCAAACGGTTACCGAGATATTAAAAAATCTAAACACAGTACGTTGTATTGTGGGGCTCCAATGTTATCTTATGGAGGATAGGGAAAAATTAATATTTCCCATATTAATGAATATTTTTGGATAAAACTTGATATTTAGCTTCATGTGGTTAAGATCTATCCATTTATGCTTAAAAATCATAGTTTATGTGTTTATCATGGCAGCAAACCTGCATACTCTTTTCCCATAATAATCATATAGGGAATAGGCAAACTCCTTTATTTATGGACAGATGTTGATGAAAGTTGGTATCAATGTTAAGATAAAAAATTATTTATGGTAGAATGCCTAATTTCAGTGTTCCTCACAGCAGCAAACCTGCACACTCTTTGCTATGTTAATCTTATGGAGAATAGGCAAATAATTCTCATGTTTATGGACAGATTTTTTTTAAACTTGTCATATATTATTGATTTGGAAATTCGCTGAGTACGCAGGTCTGCTGCGACGGGGGTATTATTAATTTATTACTTCAAACTACAGGTGAATAAATTATAACAGCAGGGCTAGTAAAATTGATGAAGAATATAATTTTGAATAGTCGTAATGCTTTTGGATTATTTTGTAAAAAGGTTGGTTGAAAACCTCTTTTTAGTCATAGCCAATTATTTCTGAACTAATACAGTATTACATAGTGTATAGTTGAGTAGGTAAAAATTATATTGTAAAAGATAGATGTTTATTTGTAATTAATTAAAATACCAATTGGATTGATCTGAATAAAATATTAAATATGAATTACAGAATAATAACTTTTATGTTCTATTGGGTAGGGCCTTCGGACCCCGCCTTGTGCCACCCCCCCCTTCTGAAACTTTTTCCTGGGTAATCCTTGTAATTGTATACCAGAGTGCCTGTAACCCATCACTAGGTACCGTCTTTTTTCACTATCTAAATATATAAAACAAAGTCGTGTTAGTTACATGCATTATAACTCGAGATCGGCTGGACCGACTTTAATGGTCTTTGATTTTTCGGATTCGTCTCTGCTCCGGTCATGCTTTAGGCATATTCAGTTTCCATAAATTAGTTTCCATTTTATAGCGTTTTAAATTTCTAATGTTAACCTTATGGGGACTAAGTTTGTTTACAAATGTTCTACATCAAAAACATTTGATTTCTCAAGCTACAGCTGATGTTTTACTTTCCATTAGCAATATGCTTTACTATCCAATGCCATCTGGATCATTCATTAATGTAAACATATGGAGTAAATGTGTACTGTAAAAAATGTACAGATTTATTCACCACGTTAATAGTTTACGGTTTTTGGGAATTATCTACTGTATTTATATTTCTTTATTTTCTGTATGATTAAAAGACACGTGTTTATATGTTTGCCAAATAAAAAATAATAACAATGTTTATACACGTTGAGTTTATTATAATAATCAGCTGTTGTATATTTAAAGCTTTCAGAACGAAGCCGCAATGCTAATTGACTTCAGGACATGGCCAATCTTAAAGTTAACATGTATTTACTGTAAGGCGTTAAGAAGTTCGCCAGGTCAGCTAGTTTACTATAAATAGAAATCAGAAGACAGCAGCATTTTATAATATAGTTTAAGAATGTCTAAAACTCCGAGTTTTATTTATAACACTACAAAATATTGATAAATTAGTTTTAGGGTAAGGGGTAGTAGGTCAGTTTAATGTTTATAATGGTTGTATTAAATTTTAAATTAACTATGTAATTTAATTTGTTTACAATTTAAGAAATAATAATTTATTTATTAAATAATTAGGACAAATTAAAATTAATTACGTTAGACAGTGACCAACGTAAATAGCAATGACCGAAACAGTCCTGTTGTCTGTTACTGTAATAGCATGTAACGCTCTTAAGATTACAAGCCAGCTTATTGGGCTCTGATAATTATTGAATGATTCAATGATTTTTACTATAAAATGTAGTGAAAAGAGGTGTTTAGATGAATAAACGAAGATGAAGTGAATGACAGTTCTTGAAATGTCACATATGATTTCAGGGCTTAAACTGTGATAAGCTTAACCCCCAATAAGGCTGATTTATATTGTTTTGACTGGTCGAGTTGAGACCATGTTTTACGGCCGCTTTTATAGGTTTGTTATGTTTTTATTACTTTAATGTTACTTTATGAAAGCATTGATCCTAATATATCTTTGAGATTAAACAGACTGCAGTGTAATTTTTACTTCATCCAATGAATGAAATCGATTCACTGTTTATTGTTTAGTTGAAACTCTGAAACAACTACTGAAGTTCGGCACCTTTAACCCTAGAAATGGCAAGTGTTTAAGCTTGAACTCCAACCAACAAATAATTATGTATCTCTTCTTAAAGTATAAAGTATTAACAAAAAACACTAAACAAGTCCTCTTTTACCGTACAATCATAAAAGAAGCAAAACGCGTGTCCACTGCCATTAACAATTAATAATAAATTAACAATATTAAAAATGTGATGTTCGTCACTGATTTTTTCATAATTATATAATTTAACAATTTCAAACTACCAAAACCATGCTTTAATAGTAATAATAGATCAGTTTGGTATTTTATATTTTGATGTTGATGCAAAAACCACGAATTAAGAAGAGGCAAATTATGGTGTTAATACTTGTAGCAATGATTTTATTTGTAGGTCTTCACTGTATGCTCATAAAATCTTAATACCATTTCATGACTGGAGCAGTTAAGGCTTATAGTGGTCTGCTTATAGGGGTCTTATAGTGTAAAACAAGTACCGTCCGAGCAGTTTTTTCCTGTCCAGATTTATTTTTTGTACAATACGTGGTACAAGACCACAAGAAATCAATTGGTTCAAAGCTAGACAAAATAAAGCTTTCGTCCTTCAGTCCTTAAAGTGTCCATGTTATCCAAGAAGCTTGTTGACATGGATATATCTTAGCTCTGGGAGGTGTTGGCGATTTTTAAGATGGAAAATATATAACATATCTAACAGGTTTCCATAGAAACCACCAGAGCTATTGTATTGAATTTATAATATAAAAGAATAAGAACAGCTGTTTAGATGAAGTGAAAATACTAACTTTATACGTATTCATGATCTAAACCTATTTCCTACAGGGAAGTAAATACAAACATTTTCGTAGCTGCTGTTAACCAAAACATCTGATTCTGGTTGTTTTTAGTTTTCATATTAAAATTCGTACATTAAATGTGTTTTAATCTAGCTAAGAACAAATTTCGGCCTTTGGGTACTGTTTTACAGAACGTTAAAAATGTATTATCTTCCTCCATGTATACACTAAAAAGCAGATAAATACAAAATCTAAAATTGGAGAAACCGTTTTGTGGTTACCATAGTTACAAATATTTACAGCCTTGGTGAAATTTTAAATTTTAATCATGAATTATTTTCAAAATATATAGGTAATTGTTATCGATGTGGTGGGTTTATCTGTTGACATTATGGTACTTTGTGGTCTACTTGATCTACTTCACAGTGCACATCATCATAGACTGTGTGCGGATGGAGGCCAGAGTAAGAGCGTTGCCTCAGTGCCTGGGGAAGCAGCGACGTAGAGTTCTAAAAACAACCATTGACAAGACTTTGTGTGATACACATGATCAAGTTTCCTGATTATCTCCTTAGGCAACAGAAGTGCCCTACAAAACAGTGCTTATAATTTATATTTTTTAAATAAATACAATTTATAAATTTAGACGTTTAAATGTAAGTGAATTTTTAAGTAAGGTGGTTTACTGTTTGTTATTTATACTTTGGTACTTGTGAAACAACATTTTTAAGGACAATGTTTATTTTTAGCGAATTTACCATAGGGAAGAAGCTATTAGCATAGATCTCATGGCAAGAATTATTGATTTGGAAATTCGCTGAGTACGCAGGTCTGCTGCTACGGGGGTATTTGTTGTGTAAAGTAGAATATATAACAAGTATAGTTGTGAGCGATGGTCGGTGCCTGTAGTGTTCTCTTGCGTGGATTAACGTCCGCACTATTGAATACTACGTAAATTCGCAAAGACCATCTTCATAGTTAGACCAATTCGTAATTCAGAGGCCGTGGTTCAGATTCCACGTTAAACTATAGGTAACTTAGCTTCCATCGGATATTTGACTATCAATTAACAGTCCTGTCTAAGGAACATGTCAGCCTTAGTCAGTAACAAGACTACAAGATCGCGCCACAATCACTATACACTCAATCCTCATTCATACTTGGCTTAAAATACCTACATTGTGTATGGTTGCCATTTCAATGATCTAATCTAATATTTTAAAAAACTTATTGATTTTTTTGCTAAATAATCTTGTTTCTTATATTAGTCCCAAGTAATATATACCCAACATTTTAAGAAATACTATGTTTATCGAGATATCCTAAATGTACCTACAAACTATTGATACTCAAATTTTATAAACAATATAATATATAAAGATACTTAAATTATAAACAAAAATCGGGCTTCTGGCCTTCGACTCCTGTCGGATCATGTATGATCCCTCAGCTAACGCTCTGACCTATGAGCTATAGCTGTGCAAAGACCATCCTCATAATTAGACCAGTTCATTAATCATTCAGATTTTAATTAACTGAGTCTAATGAGAGTGTTTGCCTTCAGAGGAAAAATTTTGGTTCGTATTCCACGTTGAATTGTAGATTCCATGCAATCAAACACGATACAATTATTGTTGATTGCATTATATGACATTGGCTATTGGGCTATTAATTAACTAACAGTCCTGTCTAAATGTCCACCTTAGTCAGTAGCAATACTATAAGATGGTTTTACCACAATCATTTCTTTAGAATTCATACTTGGCTTAAAATGCCTAAATGGTTAGTTTTCAGCCCAGAAAGGTTCTTATACGGTAACTCGTTTTTTTAATTCAATACTGAGGCCCAAGGCCCATGGTCCATTGATTTTAAAAGGTGGACTGAATAAGCAGCAACCCTGTACGTCAAACGTTTAAGGCAGTGTAAATACACTCTACGTCAACGGTGAAATATAGAATAGGTGAAATATATTAAATAAAATATTTCGTCATTTATCTCGTACACAAATATAAACTAAACTTCTGCATCACTTTGACACTTGTGGTTTCCAGCTTTACCACTACTCGAATTGGTCTTTAAGTGGATAACCATATCCTGCGTGTTTTAACTGAAATGTATTTTAATGAAATTGTATTGTATTCCTGCCATCACGAAATACTAAAATAAAATACAGCGTATTTTGATACCAAAAGGTACTTAAAAACAGTCGTGCTACCGAAATATAATATTATTCTTTTCTCCATTAATAAATTATAGATGTTTACAGAGAATGGAATCCCAGACGTTCATGGAGGATTCTTACGTAGTAAGTTATAGGCTCGTGTTGGAAACACTGGTGATTAAAACCCCTACATTTTAACTAAGGAAAATCGCCCCATTTTGTAACGATAAAAAACTGTTTTTTTACTACATTCTGTCTTTTAGTATATGTCTATCAATTATTACTAAAATAAATCACTCTTTAAAAATCAAATAATATATATTACAACTCACCTTTCGCCACCGCCACAAAAACACATATAACTAGTAACAGTTTTAAATTTCTTTATACGATTTTTTGCCCAGGAAGAGCAATGTCTTTGTTAGACTGGCAAAGACTTTCTAACGTCTCGTCCTTTCTTTGCGTAAATCCATTTTTAAGTGGCTTCATCACTTTTTATCTTAAGAGTTTAAAGCGAGGATTATGATCTTCGATGTTAGATTATGTAATTTTGAATCATAAAACAAAGAGGTTAATACTTCGTCAGTTTTCCTGAAGATCAAGAGTCTATCTAGACTAAAGTGTATCAGTGGACCGACAAATACGTACTTTCTCCCTTAAGTCAATTTAAAAGTGGAAATCTGTAATAAAACCATCATTTTCTTATCCATATATAATTTATTGTTTAAGAAAATAATCATCCGATTTCTGAAAATAACTGAAAGTTTTCTAAAAATAATAAATAAGAGATGAGAAAGTGGTAGTAAAATAAATGGTATCTGTGTACTGACACATACTTTCTCCCGTGAGTAAATTTAAAAAAGACAATCTGTAATAAAACTATCATGTTCTTCAAAATTATCTAAAAATCATTTAATAATTTATTGTTTCAAAAATAATCATCCCATTTCTGAAAATAAAAACAAACGAGACAAAGTTAATTTCATTTGTTAGAATTTTATGGGGACTCCTCCCCCTTGCTAATACCGAGCTTTTTGAGTGGGGTTTTTTGGGTGATTTAACTTTACGCTTCATACTAAGTTTCATGGAAAACGGTTGGAAAATAAGGAAGAAATTTATTTTTTAATATTCTCCACAAGATTAGCATTGGGCGTACTCAGACAACGTACTGCGTTTATCATAGACAGTAAACTTAACTTTTCCCTGGAACCGTTAGTCGTATACAAATAACTCAAAAAAGGCTACTAATTTGTTTAAATTTTAAAGCTGGTTTCAATGGTGGTAGTCAAATTATACTTTAACTTCATTCTTTTCGCGGAAAACTTTAAAAGAAATTACATTTAAAACCCTATAGCTTTTGAACCGTCACTTTTACAGACATGCGGGTGATGTAATATTATTGAGTACTCTATGCCCTATTAATTATGAAATTTAAAAAAAAATCTTCAGAGCCATTTTTAAGAGATTTGGATTTTTCCCGTTTTTTAGGGGTTTGTTAGGGGAACTGCCCTTAAAATTTAAAAAATTAAATAAAAACTCCTGGATATACGGTGAATATATACATACATACATACCAAACTTCATCTAAATCTGACCAACAGATAAACATTATTATAGGCTGTGGTTCTGTACACATCCAGACACACATACAGACGGTCAGACATCTCGTCGAAACTCACTTTTTTGGATTTAGGGGACCCCAAAACGTTCTCAACTCAAATTTGAAAGTTTTGACGAAAACAATACTTTCTCCTTATACTAAATATAAGTAGGGAGGGTAAAAACGTATTGAGGGAAGTATGTCATTTTATGGTACGTGAAAATATAACTTTCTGTTTAATATATGTAAAACGAGCATATTGTTAAAACTCAAACCTTTTAATATAAACACAGTCGACTTATTATGTTCGGTGGCATACTGGAAGGGCCTGATATAATATTTAGTTAGAGTTTTCAAAACCTGTTTTTTCCAGTATTAAACCCTATATACAGCTAAGATTAAAGTTAAAGTCAGAAAGATTTATAAGAGCCCTAAATTAAGGTTAAATGAACCAACAAAAGATAGTTGTTTTTTTACAAAAAAAAATAAAAAATGTACTGGAACTTCATTGAATAAATTATCACTCATAAGGGAAGAAATTTTGAATATCAAATTAATTTCAACAAAAATTATGCACGTTGTACGTACATGCACGAGTCCGTTCAAAGCGCAAGGGAATAATTCCGCTAGCTGAGGACATTCATATTAATTACTTATTAATTAATTTGGCTTACTTTCAGATGAAGTAACAACCGTAGGATGTCTGTAAACATATAATAAAAATACAGAACGCAATAACATGTATGTTGAAAGAATGTAACGAATGTAGAATGTATAAAATTTTCGAGTGAAAGGAAGAAATCCCATATTTAGAAGTAAGAAAGAATTCCTACCAATTACCCTTCTAAACGTGGTAAATTAAACAGTATTCACTTTGATACAACAAAATTTATGTTCTTTAGTTTGCTTTAATTGGGTTTGAATATTTTACAACCGAGTTTCAGCAAAGTTCAGGTTTTATTAAAACTGAGGAAGAAAGAAACTAATTTAACCGAGCCCGCGGGACAAGTAGTGATTTGCATTTTATATTTTCCAAAATATGTTGTGTGATTATTAGGTGTTTAGCTGGATTAACACACAGCTCTTGAGTTAAGATCATATAGGCCTAAATATTTCAGAATAAAAACTTGAAATAGAACATTAAGTTTTATTGACTCAAAACAATTTTCAAGGACAAGTTCTCACATAAGGTCACGTAAGTTCGATGTATACATGTCTCTATGTATATATATATATATATACATGTATATATTCTATGTATATATGTATACATTCATTAAATTCTTTTAACATACATGTCTTATAAAAATCATGTCTTATTCGAATCCTCCAATTTCATTCAACGGATGTGTCCTACCAATTAAACTTATTTTATGGGCCAAAAAATTAAACTTTATTAGAGTGAAAGGGATTATAACAGAAATGAACTTGCCCTATATCACCTAAAAGAAACAATGTCTATTTGCAATGAAGAAGGATTTATTCAAGATATTTTCTGTTTTATGGAAATTGAATTTTTTATTTTTTATGAGTATTTAATTTCATCCTTAATTTACATTTTTATTTTCAAAGCATATACTGGCATTTCCTACATGTTCATTATTATTCTAGGATTTTTCAATTAAATAATTTTTCATGAATTTATACACAATTTTTCATTTTTCGCTTTTTAAGGCAGCCATGATATATTTACTTTCGTTTAAGCCCTTTTACTTTCACACAGATTAAACGTGAGTGCGTTATTGTTGTTCATTTATTACAGAATTAGAAACATATTTTTATAAATTATAATTATACTAAAACTACAATTTGTGAAAATCATTTATCTCGCCCCGATACTTTTTATAGCAATAATTGAGAAAACTCACGAATACAACAAGAACATAAAGTAGAAACAATTGAACATGTTTACATTCCCAGACTGAATAACGAGGTATGTTTAATGTCAAAAGTGCGATAATCTAATTAATTATAGTCACACTAATTCTCATTCCCTTTAAACCAACTATGAACTGTTTAGTCAATATTTTGGAGCCGTTAAGTGAAGAAAAAATTTAATTCATGTAAGTGATATTGGATCACTGATTTTTCAAGTTCTCGTGTTTTATTGCGTCACGACGGTACTTTGTTCCCAAACTATTTCAATTTTAGTTGTTTCAAAACTACATTCAACGTAGACAAATAGTTGCTTACAGTTTAGAAACCGTAACGTGCCCTATGTAAGAGAAACTAACACCTTAGTGTACTGTTTTCATGACAAACGTCATACTAACTAACACATTACACTTAAACATTCTTTAATATTGCCCAAATGACTGCACCAAAAAATCAAATTTTAGGTTGGTAGTTTACCACGATGTTAGCAATGCCTAAAGAAATGTACGGAATATTCAGGATTTCAAATAAGATGAAAAGAAAAAAATAAAACTTCTAAAGACTGAGAAAAGTACTGACGATGGAAGAACTGAGGAAAGATAAAAAATATCAAGAGAACGAATATGAAATATCCCTTTCAGCTCCTTCTTCAGTTACTCAGTTCCTGTCTGAATTGGAAAGGTAGCCCCAGTAAAGTAACCCCGGTAGGAACCAAGAAAGCCGTAGGGGTTGATAAGATATCAGACATGGGACCAACCCCTCCTCTTCACCCTGGAAATGCTGTTTCGTCAGTCGTGGTTAAGTTTTTTGAACCCTGACGACGCGGGACTAGTGTTTTGGTCCCGCGAAACTTCGGAATAAAGTGACTGGATCGATATTTTGTGTGTGTTTTGTGTATGTTGTGTTTTCCTGACGAGATCCAGCTACGAAAGAAGGCGAGTGTGCCTAATAAAACAGATAATATGGAATATACCTTATCAAAAAAATGTCTTTTAAAAATAAAAACTATTTTTTTTTACCTCTGAGCACCTCAAAACGAAAAAATAACATGGTCCCAGGATTAATTCTTGCCATGAGACCTACGGTAATACCTTCTTTTCTATGGGAAATTCGCTAAAACGAGGTTGATATTGATGAGCAATTCATTTATTTACCAATAGGTCTAGCTTAAGAGGAATAATAACTGAATTATTATTGTATTTTGATTTGGAAATACATTTAGTAGAAACTTGCCACATATTCGATGTGGCAGATTGCGTTGTGGTACCAGCTATAATAAGGAATTTTCACGGTCATACGAACACAACATAGTCAGTCGATGTGACAGATTGCGTTGTGGTTATACCAGCTACAATAAGGAATTTTCACGGTTAACACAGTCATCTGTGAACACACTGACTATCAGTGTAGCAACTTGTATATTAATTGAATTATAAATACGTTTACTGTCAAAATTTTTCGTAAATAATGTAAATTTTTTATTTAAGGTTAAAAATAAATATTAGTAATCGTAGACCAAAAGTAACAGTTTGTGATAGGAACAAGTATTTGTGGATAGAAAATAAGCTTTATCGTTCTAGTATTTAATGGAAAGTGTTTATTGTCTTTTTACAATGTTAAAGATATGTTTTTATGTTATAAAGATGTTCCATGGATTAGTTGTGTTGATTTTTTGAAGTCACTGCTTTGCTTCACCAGCTGCAAGCTTCTTCTCAATCCTCGCCCTAAACACAAGAGTTAATTTTAAACAAAATTAATTATTATCAAATTACATTTTGTAGCTTTTAACCATGGGTAACTTTTAAAGATACCTTCTCATAATTTTTTGAGATGTAATACGATTTTTTAAAGACCTCAAAGATTAAACTATACAATCTTATGTTTTATTACTTCAAATATTTTTTAATTTGAAAATTAGGCTGAAATATAAGTGGTTTATTATGACCTCTGCTCCTCTACGAATACGTACCATATATTTGCAAAATATGCTTTATGGTTGTTTTATAACCTACAGGATTTTTTAAGTAATACCTAGTACATTTGAAAAACAAAATCTTTCGTGCATAATTATTTTTTTTAAATACATCTTAACTGTAAATGGTAGTCACTGACTAAACAATAGCTTTATTTAAATTCCTAAATATTATTCTATCTCCTCTTACTCTCAAAACATATCAAGAAACATTTTAATAGCAATATCTGAAAGGTTTAAATAAGTTAAATAGTCGATTATATGGGGTTTTCACACTGTACTCGTATATTTAAAAATACTTTACGCAAATGTACTTTACGTACGTACTTCATACATGTGAATTCCTTTATTTATTTAAATAATATAGATTGAATGCTTCAAAATTTAAGAGTAAATTTGGAGTTTGAAGGTAATTTTGTACACTTAAATACTTGCTTTAAATTGCTCTTCATTTTCATGGCCTTTAAATCTTCAAAACAAAACACAAATTACATAGTGTTTTGTGTGATAACGTAAACATTTAAATTTATGACCCTGGCTGTAAATAAACAACGTAAAAAGTTTTCTGGATTAAGCTAATACATTATATTATCTTTTTTTCATAACATTTTTATGCGAAAGTGTTGGAGTACAAATATAAAAGAACACAAAAATGACGTTTTTTCAAATAGTGTGTCACGTTTTATAAATTTCTACGAACACATTTTTTTAACATTTATTTATGTTGATAAAGCAAATTGTGGGATTTTTTCAACGTCAAGTTGTTACAAGTGTCATACTCAGTTTAATTTAGGATCATTTGATAATACTCAGCGAAACCAGTATTATATTGTATACAATAGTTATTATTCTTCTTAGGGTGTATTTCTTAATGAATTGTGCAATTTTTATCATGCTCTTTCTGTGAATGGAAAGGAAGCTTATGAAATACTAAAGATTTTTGTGTTTTTTACGCCTTTCGGCATTTTTTACTTGTTGATGGGGAACTGTCCAATGTGTCCAAAACCTGGTTTGCTACCACCTACCATTTTTAACATCATTTAATAATATTCCAAAGACAAAATTTCAACTGGATTCAGTTGCAACACTCGCGGTCTTCAGTTTTGAAGACGGGCACTATGACCACTCAACCACTTAGTTAGCCACAGTAGTTAACCATTACAATGTATCATGCTCTTTCTGTTAATGGGAAGGAAGCGGACTTGCCTGTACTTGTGTTCCGTGTCATACTTGGCCTCCAGCTCCTCAAACATGCTGTCCTGCTTGTGCTGAAACAGATAGCTAAGGATCTTGTCGGCGTTGATCCTTTGCTTGTCGGAGCACTTGGCACAGTCGTTCTCCAGCGCGTCAGGAACGTTCTCTGTCAATTATCAACAATCAGAATCGGTCACGGCCTCTCTTACATGTCAAAATGACAGTAAAAACAATTAATTTAACGCTTTCAGTGCCAGGTGTTATTCATATAGCGTGTGCAAGAAATTCCAAGCTAAAATTAGAAATTTTAGCTTTTCGAGAAAAACTATCACTGTTTTACTATTTACTAATGGAAATGGTTAACTTTTGGTTTTGTTTTGTGCATGCAAATAAGTGACATAAATGTACTACATAAAAATTTAACACAAACATGAATTTACTTAATATTCATATTCCGAAAATAAAATATGAAAAGATTACTTACATAATATTTTATAATGAATGTTTCTGTTTGAGGTAAAGTTGTTATGAAAAGTTTAGAAAATATCGTGGGTTTAAATTTTCCAATAAGTTACTTAAAAGATTGATCAAACTTAAAAATATGTATACATCAGATAAAGAATTTGAATAAAATTGTGTCAATAACTGTGTAAATGAGTAAAATTATTCTACAATTCTGATTATTATTTTAAAGAGATTTTGTTTTATTAGGATCGAAATCTGGGTCGTATGGTTAGTTTGGTTATAAGAACAGCTGTTTAGATGAACTAAAAATATTCCCTTTAGGTATATCCATGTTCTAATATCGTACCTATTTCCTACAGGGAAGTGAATACAAACATTTTTTTACGAAAACCTTTCTTGTAAGAAATTGTTCTTAAAATTTCTGGGAGTTGGTTAAAGATTTTAGGCCCTAATTACAAGTATAATAATAATTTCCTAAAAATGTATTTCCTTACAGCAGTAACTACATTTTACCACTACGTATCAACTTACTCTTGAGTTCCTTCCCCTCGGGAGAGCAGGGTCCTTTTTCCACCAAGCAGTTGAAGTAGCTCTTGACGAGTCGCTCGTTCTTGAGGATTTGGTCGACATCTACGTCGTCGAACTTGGTCGAGTATTTGTCATCATCAGCTGTGGCCGCCGCCAGCACCGCCAACACAACAATCACCAACATCTTCATGCTTACTCTGTGTATCGTATCACTACTCTGTGGTGCCTGCCAATCAGCTGAGCTGTTATATACGAGTCAGTTCAACTCGACCTTGCGTGATGAACACCAAATGAATGAGGGAAAAAGCCAAATAAGAATCAGGAGTCACGGATGGCTGGGCGGAGGTGCGAGGACGCGGCTGTTGAAGACATGCTCCGAGAAATACATAATTAAAACAATCATATCCTTTTTGAAATGGAAAATATTTTATAGGCCTTTTATTATTACATTGAAACTTCCCAAATATAAGCTGCAAGTTAATTAAAAACATATAAAAACACATCTGAGACAATGTTCAAACGCTTGGTTTTATAAAAAAAATATTTTTTTCATACAATAACGAATATTACATTATTTACCGGTACTTATAAAATCCCTTTAGACAATAATAAGTACTAGATGCTAGCGTTGTTTTGTGAAGCATGCAAATATAAAAGAGTATTAAAAAACTCAATAGACAAAGTCCGTTTAATCCTTTAATTTAGCCACAGCAACTAAAGTGAAGATGAAAAAAAAATTAAAATATTTTTTAAGGAACCTTACACTCAAAAATTTACATCTCTCTGGGAAAAAGGTTATCATAGATGTCAAACGGAATGTTTTCAGTTCCTCTAAACAGCTGACGTTATAGCCATATGAAACTGAGCATATGACGTGACTGTTTCAAGTTTTGGTCTCGCAAATTGCCAACTGCACCCCCTTAAGCTACGATATATCCATGTCCAAAATTATATAAATATACACACTTTGTTTACAAATGTGTTTAATTTTGAGTATTTATTATGTATTTCTATATATTTTCTCATTGTATTAATTTTTGTAATCAAAGCAACAAAATTATAATAATTAGTCTAATAACTATGACTAGTTAAAACTAGTGAAAATGCTGTAAATAATGCCAATGTGTTGCAATTAAAAGATAAGTATGTGTGATAGTCATAACAATGTATTTAAGAGGCAAAAGAATTTGCAACTGGACTAATCAAGCTGTCAAAACTTTTTAAACTTTCTGTAAACTTGTTTGGCGTCTAAATCAGTTTGGTTTCTTTAAACTGACTTTCTGACGGAAAGCACCAATCTATTTTAAAGAGCCAGTAATAATCCTATGTCACAACTTGTTCTAAAATTGTTTTGATTTAGAATTACTTACTCAATCATTTAGAAGCCTCAAATATTTTTTTTACATTCACAAGGGATCAATAAAAGGTTATGTCAAAAATAACGGGTGCGTTTCAAATCATCAAAAACCTGAAGTATATACGAGTATATTCTGTGGATTTACTGATGTATAATATGTTGATTACCATTAAATATACTAGGAAAAATTTAAAATCTTGAAAAAAATTGATAACCATATTTAAAAAAAATTATTATGTAACAATACAATTTCACCTTTGGAAAATCCACAAAAATTATTACAGTATTGACCAGTGGTATACACATTCATACACCCCTGAGCTTTCAAAATATGAGTGATAAAAACTACGAGTAATGAAATTTTGTGTTAAACTCAATGAAACTGCTGCTGCGACGTATGATAAATTGAAGAAAGCTTGGAGAAGATAAATTGTCAATATCTCAAGCTTTTAGATGCTATAAAGTATTTTTAGTTGGTCGAGACCGGCTCAGAAAGATCTTCGCTCTAGTAGACATCAGCAAAAACTGATGAAAACGTTGAAAAATCAGAGATTTGGTGTGTAATGATAGACGATTGACTACAAGAATGATTGCAGAACAACTTCATTTTAACTATACGACAATACATCAAGTGTGCAAAATTGGTTCCAAAAAATCTCCACATTTCCCACACGCATTCCCACACAGCATGGACAATTACTGAGTTTTAGGCCAGTAAAAACCTTTCTGTTGTTCTTCAATCACACTATTTTCCTGACTTGAGTTCTTGTAACTTTTCCTTAAGCTAAAAAGCTACCTCAAAGGATATTATTTTTGAATATTAGAAAACATCAAACAAAATGTGTCCAAACAGTTGAAGAACATTCCAGTTCCAGACTTCCATAACTGCTACGAGTTAGTTATTTTAATACAAGTACGAATGAGAAATAAGTGTAAGATGATCGTGGTGCGATCTAGTTGTCTTGTTACTGACTAAGGCTGACGTGTTCCTCAGACAGAATTGTTAATTAATAGCCACACAGTCAATGACATATTTAAGGGGCCTACTGTTTAACGTAGAGTCTGAACCACTACCTCTGAATTACGAACTAGTCTAATAATGAGGATGACATTTACGGATGTACTTCGTATTCAATAGTGCGGACGTTATTCCACACAAGAGAATATTCTATCCATCGACCATCGCTCATAAGTATCCACAATTAGCTCCAAGTAGCTGGATTACAGGACACACCACCGTCCCAGTCCTCCAAGGAGTAGAATAAAGAGGTTTGTGGCTTTCCAATGGAACTACTTTGAAGGTGATAGAACTGTTAAATAAATATGGTGTAAATAAAATGTATTATAGAACCAGTCTCATTAATTTATTTACAGACCTCACAATCATGTATATTTCACTAAGAATCATAGAAAGGAAATGTTATTTCATAATATTTCAAATTCCTTCACTCTTGAGTTAAGCCTATTTCATTATACAAATAATTCTACTCAGGAATATAATAAATTTAAAAATTGACGTGTGTTGGATTAATGCAATCTCGTGTATACTGATACACGATTGGTGCCCCCCTCCCCTCTTCCCCCTCACAAGCTGTGGAACACATGCACATGTAACGTGACCCGGCCATTTTATAGCTGCTTCTCATTTTAGCCAGTTATTAATTTCCCTTGTTTAATAATACTCATACACTTTAATGAAGGAAGTACATCATATTTGTAAATATATAAGACCAAATCGTAAACCATCAGTGAATAACAATTCAAGGACATGTAGTTGTTGTTCTTTCCTGGTAGTTAAAATGTCAGGTTACATAATCTCAATATTTAGTTTTCGTATAAAACTTACACAAGATTTAAGTAGCATTATTCCCAAGCCAAGAATTTCTTTATGTAAATTTTATAAATATATTTTTTTACTGTGTAACAAATAATAAAACGTGTGTAAACTAATTAGTGCGTCACAATATCGCCTCATAGTATATTTTTTCTAACATTAGCTTGTTGGATCATGGTAATAACAACAAACATATATATTTTAACAGTAATTTTCTTTATGATTCTTACGTGAGCTATGGAAATACACCATGTTTATTGCATTATTTCTTTGTACACAACATTTTAAAATAGTAACGAACTTACCTAAAATCCGAAGGTCGGTTTAAAATTCGGACCTATTCATTATTTTTAATTGGGCAATTATTTAATAATTAGCTATACAACAGTCGACGGTAGGTAGTTACAAGACCAGGGTTAGGAGTGCCCCTATAGAATCGTTTAAAAACATCACTGACATTAAAAATACATCGAATTTTAAATACAAATATATTTAATTCGGAATCTAAGTATTTTTATTTTGAGTACGTAGTACGTTTTAAGAATAAATATTTATTTTGTAACATATTATTATGGATTTCATTTATCTATTAGAGCAGTTATACGTAAATAAGTTCTTTAAACGGTTGGACAATTCGCAACGGTCTACGCGCTAAGAGAAACTGGCTTGTTACCGCTGTCCTAATATATCTTTACGACATAATGGCCTTTCTCTATCCATGTATTTGCGTTTTATTGTAAACCATTTAGCAGAAACTTTTAGGATTTTATCAATATTTATGCCATTATAAAAATTCAAATTCCCATTAAATTTTATTCAAATCATTATTAGATCGCAAACTCCTAGTAAATTAGTGGGTTAGCATCTTCAAGGCTTACCGAGATTTGCAATTAACAGATAAAGTAAAAGTAAAGTAAAGATGGTGTACTTATGCTGATGCGACCAATCAGCTGGAGACATGGTCATGAGAAGGGATAGTGATCTAGGACAAATTGGGGGCACGGCTAGGAAATGGAGGGGCCCCCAGATCACGAAGGGTGGAAGGGATTTGAAAGACAGAGAGTCTGGGAAGGGGTCTTTCCTCTCAATTTCCAACAGGGTTCGAGTTTCCAAAAATAGGAATTTTGGTATAAAAAACAAATCAAATCAAAGGACAGTCTCTAAAGAATTTACAATTTAACGATAGTACGAAATATATGAGTGTAAATAAAGTGTAATAACCAAGGTTAGATTATTTTAATAAATGAAGTTTACTTAAGTAAAGGTAATTGTCAGTATAAAAGATTAAAATTTTGAACTTGTATATAATAGTTTGATCTGTGAATATAAAGTATCAATAGTTATATTTTGTTAGAAAATTGATTTTGTAAAATAGTTAAATAGTGTGGTACGATTTATCAGTGTGCTGATTGCCACAAATATCTGAGGAAGAGAAATAGAATAATGATGAACACGTTCCCGATTCTATATTAGCGAATGTTTGTTTGTATACAATACGTATGTGAGCTTAAAGGCCAACGCACGCAGCGTTAGATGCAACGTATTCTGACGGACGGAGAAAAAATCGCTCCCCAGGTGATAAGATGTAAACATCTGCTTGCAGACGCACGGTCTTTGTGCGATGCAACATCTAATAACCTGGGGAGCAACTTTTCCTCCGCCGTCTGCATAAGGGCGCCTGTTGCTGTGTGCGTTGGCCTTAAGGGTTTGATACTTATAATGATGCCATTTCAATAAAATGTTATCTACATTAGAACTTGTACGAATAAATGAGTAATGAAATAAACCTACTATCCAATGTACTAGCATTCATTTAAATCACGATTCTGCATACCTCCACAGCCTAGCGAGTGCCTATTTAATCAAGGTGCCTTAAACTTTAAATTTACCAAAAAATGTTTCCAATTTCAACTTATTTAGTTGCAATTAATAGCACCTTAGCTGTCCTGAGTGCAATGATGTCTAGAAGGCTTACGTTCCAGACAAGCTAACCTTGGAGTAACATTATTAATTAATTACTGTAATTACAAACAATCTCTGTTGGCTGTTGATTGGATGCGGTCATTATGTAAGTTATCACACATTGTGTAATGGTTTGGATCTCTTCATTGCCTCTATATTTCCTTCTCATGATCACAACCATTGCATTATAAATCAAAATAATAATACTGTGTCAAAGTAGGATTCTGATTTCCCAAATTAATTAGCTATGTATCCCTACCGTCATTGTTTCTGAATACATAATAACGTATTTGTACATATTCAACTATGGTTAAGTAATAACTCTTTAATCTATAATGTTATTAAATGGAGTGATTTATTACGTTGATATACGAATTATTACAATCACATTCCTTCATGTGTGTTCTATGAACTGTTGCAACTTGCGTTATAATGTTAAATTTGTAACTTTCCCTATAGAAATGTCAGCCATTACAGTAGGCTTCATTATATGGCCTAAAACGGGTGTTATTTTCCGTTTTTAAATCTTCATATGTAACAACCACAGACAAATAAACTATAGTTTCCTTGGTCTTACATCTATATTCTAACAAACTATAGTTATTTGTTTACAACTATATTCTTCCAAACTATAGTTTCCTTTTTATAACAACTATATTACAGTTCCCTTTGCCTTTTCTAACACGAATCACGAGAAACCTTATTGTACATAGTACACACAGTTTAGTAGTTTAGTAGTTTATTATTCATAGGGAAATACTCTTTAAATATACATAAATGTGCATGTATGTGTGCATGTATAAAACCGGTAGGACCGTAATAAAACTTTCCTCAATCATAAACCAAATATATTGCGCCATCAAAAGCGTGATGTACAATTTTTAGACGGTATACTTCAAAATACTGGTTTTAAACTGTTTTAAAATTTATTCATAAATCATATAATTTTATTTTCCAACATTATCTCGTATTTGCATATAACATTACGTATGTTTACTTTAAATTTGAAATTTGCTGAGTGTGCATGGCTGGTATTAATGGAATTATTTTTACATACAAATTTCAAATTTGAGATTAAATATAATACAGTAGTACTCAGCTAAAGGTGCTACATTAGTCATGTTCAAAGTAAATATAATAACAGAATGTTATTCGATTTACTTTTATTCCCTGTGGGAAATAGGTTAGATCATGGATAAGTCTAAAGGGAATGTTTTCAGTTCATCTAAACAGCTGTTCTTATAACCAAAATACAATAGCTCTGGTAGTTTTTATGGAAACGTGATCTAAACAATTCAGCTGTACTTTTTTGGTTGTAAACCTTTTGTGTTATACAAATCTGCTAAAATCCCTCCAGAGATTAGACATATCCTTGTCGATACATTTAATTCCCCTTTACTGTATCTTTGATCGGGATAATTCCACAAATTTTTGTGATGAATCAGTGATCACATTAGAGTACCATCGAATGTTTGTCATGTATTAGAAAATATTTAAGGAAATTTAACGTAAAAACTATGTTAACAATAACTTAAAATGATTGTTGAACATTTGCTACACAAAACACAGAGATGGTTTACGAGCTGCAGGTGGGGCCGGCCGATTGGCGACAACGGACGCACATTACAGCTGGCGGCTCTAAAACATCGGATATAAACATTTTACAGCTGTCAGTATAATCTTTTACAGGATGAAAAATTGAATCGGCCATCTTTTATATCCGAGATATAATACCCCACTTATGCAGAAATTTAAAGTCAAAATTCAAAGACGAAGTTAATATCAGAGAATCAAGTGAAAATTTACGTTTCCAAATTGCATGCTTTCGTAACATTATTTACAGTTTATTAGTATACATTTCGTCCAAAATTTCTAATGTAGAAATGACAAACCTTTATATAAAAATAATCTTCTAGGTTAAGTTTATGTTACAACATTTCAAAATGTTTTCATTAAGGTGAAACATGTAGTGGGCTGTCATTTCTAAATTAAAATAGATGTTCGAAATATGTACCATATTATAAGAAATTAAAATTAGTTCAGGGTTTACAAAATTAAATTTTATTCAATATAATTGGATCAATATATTCTATTCTGTTAGTTTCTCTGTTTCCGAAATTATTATAATAGAGTGAAGTATTTATTTCTCAACTTTATAGAATTGAGTTTAGGCCTAGGTTATATTTATTAGTGCCAAAATCGTTAATAAATAAAAATGATAGTGAATACAAGTTTCTATGAAAGTAAAACTCAATATAATTACAAACATCACAAAATGACAGTAATTATTGTTTTCCTTACATAATATTAATCAATTAAGATCACATTGAAAATGTTTAACTAATTATATTTAATCTGTAATATATTATAAAGAAGAAGTGGTTTCTGTATGTTTGTGGGTTTGTAGGTTGTTGCAAGTACACGCTAAAATACTGAACCGACCAGTTTTAAATTTTACACAAAGGTAGATCTTAAACTCGTGCAACTCATAGGCATATTCATTTCTTTGAAATCCCCTTGTGCTACGCCCCGTCGTCAATTTTCAAAGTTTCAATTTTCGTCAAGTTTCAATGTTTACATTTTTAAATAAAATACTTTAAAAAAAATTACTTGAATGTAGCTGTCAATACTATAATTTGACAGTTCGGGAACAAGAAGAAAGAGCTGCCGTGACCGTCCTAGGATTCAATGTTTACATTTTCTTGTGTCAACATCTGTTAACACTATATTTTGACAGTTCGAGAAGAAGAAGAAAGTTTATTTTTACAGATAAACAGCTGGATCGAAATTAGGGATCACATTATTAGTTCAAAATAGTGGAATGGTAGACTTTAATTTTTCTCCCGATGCCTGCCTCTATTACGTTAATCCTATACGTAAAGGAATTGTACATACTTTTATATGCCTTTATGGAAAATAAATATTGAATTTATTCACTTATTTAAGTTACATTATGTACACGATATATACTTTTTCTTCAGAGTTTAATACGCGCTATGTGGGCAGACAAAGTAAAAGTAAACTAAAAATGCCAACCTTAAAAAATTAAAATAAAAGTATTAAAATAGCAAACTTGTCAGCAATAATTAAAGTGATGTCAGTTAAAATCTATAGTTTTATGATTGTTTAAAAATGAATGTTTCATAAAAATACAACTTTAAACCATCATTAAAAACCATTATAATTCAACAATATAATACTATATTTAACAAAAAGAGTCGTTATATCTTAAAATCTGTAATGTAGTTTTGATTTAAATTTTACTTTTTTTAGTGCTATTTAGGTTAAATGCCATCGATGTTACTTTGGTTTTACTATAACTTTATTGTAATTATATGGATAAAACCACTAACAAGAGGACGGTTGATGGTCGAAGTGATGACATTTAATACGATAAATAGTAATGGACGATTCCTAAAAAGTAAAAATTCAAACTTAATTAGTTTAGTTTATTAAGGATTCAAGTAGAAAAATCATACTGCAAATAATTAGGTTGCCGGTAATTACAGTTGTATGCTTTTTTCTTTTAATATATTTATTGTAATAATTTTGTTGATAATGAATGGAGTTAATTTTCTAAATAGTTCTAAGCATTCCGATCTAGTAACATTTATAACGTATATAAGATTGTGTGGAGCTCGTCAGTTTGGAACAGCCTCGCAGTTTCGGGCTGATATTGTCAAAGGAAATCAGGCTGATGTTGTCACAGGTAAAGTAACACATTACTGACATTGCCATTTGAACGCTTAGATGTGTTTCTTTTAGTCAACATGTAAATAAAGTCGTCGCTACACTAGGGTTTGCTGAACTGGAAAAACTTCGTTTGTCGGCAAAAAAGTCAAACACACTAGATGTTTTCATCGCACCAAGGTTCCACGACTATACCATATTTACATAAATTAACGTCAACATAAAATTCTTTTTGGTATCTCATACGGTCTTCACTTAATACAATAATGAAACTGATTACGTAAGCCACCCTAACTTAGTTTAGTATGTTGTACATATTGTATACAGCATATTCTAGCTTGGTATATAAACCTATGTGTTGTTTTATGTTTAGTTTAGTGTACTCGTATTTTAACCTGTATATATAAATTACGCTAGCTCAGCGTGTACCTTATACTTTATACTTTTAACTGAAATGGCAACCTACCCAGGTAGGTATTTTAAGCCAAGTATGAATTAGGAATGAATGTAGGATGATTGTGGCGCGATCTTGTAGTCTTGTTACTGACTAAGGCTGACATATTCCTTACACAGGACTGCTAATTAATAGCCCAACAGCCGATGGCAACTAATGGACCTACAATTTAACGTGGAATCCGAACCACGGCCTCTGAATTACGAATTGGTCTAATTATGAGGATGACCTTTGCGGATTAACGTAGTATTCAATAGTGCGGACGTTAATCCACACAAGAGAACACCACATCCACCGACCATTTGCTCACAACTCTCACTATAATATCATGTATTTTCTCCAGAGCGTATACGAATATCGCCTATATATACTAACGTACCCATCGCGTGTTGCAGCGGTATACAAAAACAGATTTATAGGTTTATGTTCGCTGAAAAATATAGTTTAGTAAATGTCCATGTTTCATTTAGTATATCGTTAACCTGTATATAAATCTATCCATACTAAACTAGTATATTGGTTGTGTATTATTAAATGCAATTCAGTATATTATTCCCTTATATGTGACTATAATACAATGGCATTATTGTTTTCCCTGTGGTGGTTCTTACTATGTCCCAGACTCAAACCTAATCACAGAGCAACCTAATTCCTCATGAACTCATAAACGTTATGCAATGCGTTTTTAAAATTCAGGATTCCTTGTTAGAAATCCCTCTTAAGATATAATGCTTACGCAAATTTAAAATCCAATCTAAACTTTGTCTAGAATGGAGGCTTGAATAAAGAAAGTGATTTTGTAATTTAGTGACTTGACAAAGTATGAAAGTTTTGAGTTCCAGCATAGTCGTAACGAAACGCCGAATTCTTTATGATATTTGACTTTTCACCAAACTTTAACAGCACGATTCTCAGTTTTCCTAGTTATTTTGTTAAGTATGTTAATTTTAAAACTTATTCTTGTATATAGTTAACATTATCTATCTATTGTTGTCATTTATTTTTGGAAAGGTGGCATAGTTACACTCAAGTCAGGGAATATGATGATTTTTGGGGACTATTACAAAAAGGGAATTAATATAACTTTAATATTATTTGTAATAATGTTTCAACTACTCAAGGTCTACAAGAGTATTTAAAAAACTAAATTATTTTGTTCCTCGTGGTAGCAAACCTACTCATTCTGTTCATCACGTTATGGAAAATTAGTGAATTAATTTATATAACTTCCTTATTTAACCTAGGCTTGGTTTTAGTTTGAATTGATATCTATTATCAATTAATTCCTAATTCTTTATCCTAAATATCACATAGTATACAAGTCTGTAAATTAGATTTTGACTGGTATTTGACGGTACCACTGGTGTATTCATGCCAAAAATCTTAGTTCCACCAAAACGCAAAAGATGTTACTCGGTTTCTATTTCGTACAGTTAATTTTAATGCTGTTATTTTTTGCAATTTTTTAATTGTGCTTCTTTTAGTTTCTTTGTGCTATTCTACATTAAACAAAGAGTAGTTTTAATCGATCTTCCCCATAGTATACATCGTTCCTCGTGTAGACGAGCATTTAGCCTATGGACTAATAATTCCTTAAACCAACGATGACTTTAATTTTACTTCGAGGGCTATGGATTGTAAAAGTATAATCTTTTTTGTGTTTATTTTCATTAAGTCTTAGTCTAAATTAGGTTCAGTGATATATTTGCGGTTTCCAAATACTCTGAGGCGAATGTCAAACACAATGATGTTGAATTGAAGCTCTCGTAACGGATGGTATTCTTGAACTGAAGCAGCACTAGTTCATACGTACAAATCGTTCCCACCACCTGTGACAGGGTTGCCAATAATTAACATAGAAAATTAATGTCAATGACAGGGATGCTAACAGTCGACATGGAACAAATAATGCCAGTGACAAGGCTGCCAACAGCCATCGAGAAACAATAACTAATGCCAGTGACAAGGCTGCCAACAGCCATCGAGAAACAATAATTAATGCCAGTAACAAGGCTGCCAACAGTCATCGAGGAACAATTAATGTCAGTAACAAGGCTGCCAACAGTCATCGAGGAACAATTAATGTCAGTGACAAGGCTGCCAACAGTCACCGAGGAACAATTAACCAGTGACAGGGTTGCCAACACTTCTCATGGAACATTTAATAAAGTAAATTAATAAATTAACACTATGTCATGAGGTAAATGTATTTCCAGTATGACAGACAAACATTTTAAAGTAAATTGTTTTTGTATTTCTTTTGTATTTCCTTCTAGACAAGTGTGCGTAATCTATAAGTTTACAGATTTTACTTAACTTACTCTTTGACGGGTAGTTCAACAAAATCTTTAAAATGCCGTTATTCTTTTAATTTTAATCATTCATAAATCAAAATATTTAAGTATCATAACCATAAATACAAAATTATAGGCTATAATTGGAAAAATATGTCTTCCTACAGGGATGGAAATTATTCAAGGAATCTGTTCTTCTTACCATGTGGACAGTGGATGTGGGTTCATTGTGGACTTCTTTGCACAGGTGAGTAGCACTTGAAAGCACAATATTGTTCTTATATGTTCAAATAAACTGATGAGGCTATAATAGGTCTCTAATACAAGTATCAAACTGAATTTAAGATACGCTTAATGAAAGCAATATGAGAATCAAGAGTGAAAATACAACAAGAATTTGATTTTAGTTGTTGATTACAAAATTACTATTTGACATACCGCAATTAAAAAGGAGCGAGTGATGGAGAAAAACCGACATCCTGTCAGACATATGTCATCAGCCAGGATCTCCATTTGGAATCGCAAGACCTGGAACAATTTGGGATTTTTTGCTGTCAATTACAACATTCTAATCAAACTAATCAAAATATAAACTATTTTGACTGTCATAACAAGAGTGTCTAAGCTAGTGGTTTTTCATTCATTCATTCAAAGGGGCAGATTTACCCCAAGGCACTTCAACGGATTTTTGCGCACCCCTAATACTTTTCTTTCCTAGAAAACAGGAATCTTCCAAATTAAGAGACCTGGAAAACTGCAACAGCCTGTCAACAAGCTCATGTTAAAGGGTAAAAAACACCCCTTTCCAAATTGCCTAGAGTGGAGGACCTCACCTCTGCCAGCCCAGTATTTTCATAAATTATGAATAATTATAATTATTTATTTTAATTAACTAAAGCAAAATCTACTTTTGTATTACTTACTCACTTCTTTGCAAAAGGATTTAGGTGAAACCTGATATAGTATCAAGAGTGGTTTCCGGCTTAGTTCGTGGATGTAAGAGCCGAGCATGGAGATCGTGAGGGTCCGGACGGTAAAGTGGACAAGGAAATAGACTATCTTCAGGTGTTCAAGTGGATTCTGCCTACAATCAGGAGGATATGAAGATATAGTGTATGGTACATGATGTGATCAGGAGAACATGTGAGATATGTTCACAGAGATACAAACTTTTCAATAGCACTAAGCCTCAAACTTGCATTTCTGAGATCCTATAATAAATAAATAAGCCTATCTAATTTAACTAAGTTCATCAATGTGTCTTCACAATACCAAGTTATAAGCATACTCGTTGAGTACCAAATTAGTATCAACTGCCCATCAATGAATTGTTATTCAAATTAATGTTATTGCAAAATAATAACTTGAAGAAAGTCATGTTGTACTGACGTAAAGATTTTGTGGAGAGTAAAACACGAGAAGAAAGTGTTGAGGGCGAAAGTGACGCACGTGCTAGGCGAGAGGAAGTCGTCGAGAGTCTTGGTGAGGCGCGATAATGCGTTGTACCTCGTCCTCATGGCGTACCAGAACTGCTCACTCGTGTCCTGTAGTGGGAAACAGTAACGATACAGCTCTAAGGTTTTAGATATACTATAAAGTTACTAGTTTACTGCTATTAAATTGTTTCCGGGCAGTAATAATCCAGAAATAGCTATTTGTGTAACGAGAGCGCAAAACGATGTCATATCGCACGAGAGGTCCATATGGCAGCAAGTGTCAGCTGATGCCAGAACTTTGGGGGCGGCCATGACAGTTTGCACTCCTATTACACACAAGATTTTTCCTACAATAAAAAATTCATTTAGGTTATGTTTGATTTTTCCGTTGGGATAAATGTAAACAAAACTCTTATGTTTCCGGTAACCTCAGTTTCATTGCGCAAAACCGGAAGTTAGTGTTGTAGGAACGTCTACCGTCAGCTGACTAAGCGATTAGCGCATTCTATTGGTTAATTTCATATAGATTTTGAGCGTTCCGCGCATGTGATTGGCCGTTTACTTATCCGCCTGGATATGAGATCATATCCACCCTAGTGCGGATATATACTGCTTATACATGCTGCCAACAGTACGAAATGTGCCTGTTTTCGCCAGTTATAGGAAAAAATGTTTCCGATAAATATCTGTAAACAGCTGTTTTGGATTAAATACACGCACGGGAAGTTTGTTAAAACATACTACCAGTATAGCGTAAGTTATTTTTGTTTATGCTTGATTCGTAGTTTTGAATTCGTGTTTGGACTTCCGACGTAACCTTTTATTAATATAATAACTTAGGGTACTGTATTTTGATTTACTCATTTTTTCAAAAACATGAACCCTTTCATATGCTAGAAAATAATTTTATCTTCACGCTTAATGTTACTTTTTACGTAAAAAGTAATTCAATATACTTGATCTTTATTCGATAAAATACGAAATATTTCAGATTTTTCAACTTATGGTCGAAAGTATGACCATAAATTCAGATATAAGTAAATTATCATTATGTAATGATGATAAATGGAAAATGATGTATTTTTGATAAAAGTTAGTTGATAAAGATTATTTTATACCTAATTTGTTTGTAAGCAATGCAATAGTAGATTTAATATCCCTATCCAAAACACTAGAATGTATGAAACTACGAGGTTATTCAACTTTTAGGTTCACATTGTATACCGGACTTACCTTGTCCTTGAATTGTTCGAGGTGTTCGTTGTATAATTTGAATAGGGCATAAAGGGTGTAGGAAAAAACCATAAATGTTACCTCGGAAAACATCCAAATAAATCTATAATAGGTTTGAAGTAAAAAGGAAATCGGAGCCCCAAAATTTAATGACTGAATTGGAAACAAAAAATTGCTCTTGAATGAGGATACGAGAGTAAGTTGTATTTTCACTATGTCGTCATCAGCGCAAGGGGCGACTCGTTCGTACCAGAGCAAGTAGGAGCAGAAAAGTGACCCTGAAACACAGGAAACGTGCTCATTGTTAATTCTGCTGTAGCAGCTCCTACACGATTCTGCAGGCTGGATCCTCATAATTATCGCATATTTTTATAGTTTACAAAATTAATTAACAAAAAACTATACATAATACAATTACAATTCTCGTAATTAATACAAAATTAAGTGTTGAATGTATGTGTAAGTGGATACACAAATATTCACTTGATAAAATAAATGTAATCAATGAATGTTTTTTTACTTAAATCTGTCAAAAATTGTTTTTCAGCATGAAACCCCCTTTCAAAATCCATGTAATTGTAAGAAATAAACTTTTGCTCAACACTATTTTTGCTGAACATTTAATTAATCATCGACACAGTTACTTAAATGTCAACAATAACATGAGTATGGTATTTTACATTTTTCAAGAAATAGTTTCCAATCAACAATTTCGAAGAATTCTAAATTTACAGGGTAGGTTAGACCAACAGAATTTACTTAACGACAAATTTATATTTCAGTCAAATAAATATCGTATTTATGATTCAGCCATCCGACCTCTGTAGAGGGGGGACTAAAGCAATGCAGCCTGCAGCTGTTCAAGGTAGAAGTGACGTAGAATAGTGATCAGGACTCATGCACCCGGTACGCGTCGCGGTATCAGTACATTATTTTAGTATTTCTTGTGTTCGTCGTCCGTATGTCCGTGTACGTATGTGAGATTATTAAATGTACATACAGTTTCGATTCCTGTAATAGACTGGATTACGCGAAAATCAGGTATTTAAACATCTTTTAGTATTTCTCCGTTATCCAGAAGCTAAATACCACTAAAATGGAACAAACTTCAAGTGCCTTGCCTAGATTAGGTATCGTATTTCAGCACCCTAACTATAACCGATTACTTCAAGGTGGTATAAATTCACATTTTTCATGCGAAATGTTTTAAAATAAAAGTCTAACCACAATGTATAGGGTGTTCCGAATGCCTTTTGGCAAACTTATGTAGTATAGTTCCTTAGGTCAAAATCAGTAGACAACCAAAAGTGTTTCGCTCAATTTAGAAACCGAACCAAATCTTACTAATCAGATGTGCTGATATTTTAAGCTCGTGTATGAAAAAAAGGTTTTTTATTAGTCTATGACTTCGGATAGAGGATATGTAATGTAAGAGTAAGTTAAAGTAAGAGGAATAAAAAGAATGCAGATGAAAGAGATAGGCGGCTAGAATGGTGGAGCAGGAAATAGTGTACAGCATTATAGAAGATACAGAGCAGGATAGAATCTTGCAGGAAAAAGATCAGGAGAAGCCAGAGGCCTTAGAGGGAGAGACTAAGAAGATGATGGGACGGCATGAGAGCTAGTGTTTATAAATTTGGTGTAGGATTAGAAAATTCACACGATCGGAAAAGATACAGAATAATTGTTAGCGAAGCCCTATGCCCCGAAAATGTTGTACACATTCCATTACGGTAGATAACAGTTCTTGTGGCACTCCATTGGTTAGCACGATTTCAGTTTCTAGAGTTTGGTAAACTAATAAACGAAACGAGAAAACTCTCCGAGTGATATTTACAGCAAACTTTAAATATCGTAGCATTGTTTAACCTTTCTAGGTTTTCTTTCCGGTTAAGTTACATGCTATACTTTCTAGTACAGCATGTAACTTAACCAGGTATACATGCTCTCTACATTGTTTGTTTATCGAATTATTTTAAAGTTCCAAGTTCAGCTCACCAATAACACCTAAGATGTTTATTGCAATGATAATATTCAATTTCTCCTTCAATTTGTGGAGAGTACCGATGGACTTCATTTCATTCTCGACTTTCAACCACTCGTCGATGAGCGCGGGAAACTTGGCAGCCTGTCTCAGGGTGAACACGCCCCACAACAGAGGTCCCAAGATGTTGGCTGTAGAGTCTGTAATCACATATTATTAATATTGATTAAAATTAAGATTTAAAATTACACTTAAATCTACGACGCTGTCATTTTTTCCTTTTACCTTTGGTACCAGCACGTATCTGGTTTGTACCCAGTGACGAACGACTTTAACAAAATCATGAGCAAGTCACCTAGTTACGGGTAGGGTTCTCAATCCCGGGATCCCGGTCGCTTTTGGGTTACCTATGGATCCCGGGATTGGTATCCTCTAATCCCGAGATTGACGGGATTGAAAATATTATTATTTTACAATTTTTTCGTGATTTGAGGGTTTAAACTAACGCAAAAGTCATTTTTACTAACACATTGTAAACATTTTTAATGTCGTCATTAATGTTTGAATATAATTATAATAATAATATAATATAAATAATAGTTTTTATTTGTTTCATTATGTCTCTTTAAACTGTTATTTACCAATTTACCTTTCTCAAAGTTTAATTTTTCCTTAAAACCGAAGCGAAATTCAACAATGACAACTTCTTTTTGGATACTGATGCAGCACTGCATGTAGTTTTCTTATCGCTCCGAACTTCCTTCCGTTGCAGATAATTCCCACGAATCGAGGTATCCCACGGCCACACAGATGGCTTTAATTTTAATTATTTTTGCTTCATGATGTTCAACTAATAATTAACATTTTTAGTTGCTATCGGGCTTTCGTTTAGCAAACAGCTGTGCGAGTCGGCAGAGATTTGTGTAGAGTATGTGCCATTATTTTTTTTTTAATAATGACCATTCGTGATCTATTCGAAATTCCTTAAGCTACAATATTTTAGGATTTTATAAGATGAAACTGTTGATAATGTATAACTTAAATAAAACATTCTTTTAGAGATGTCTCTACCAAACAAAACATCCTAGATTTATAAAAACGGTAATCCCGCGACTAATCCCGTGATACCGGGATTGGCTTTATTCGATCCCAAATTCCCGGGATTGGAATTTAGGTCCGGGATTGAGACCCCTACCTACGGCTACCCTAATTAACACAGTTGGACCCAATTAATTTGAAATTCAAGGGAAAGCCAATTTACTTTGAACTAAAATGTTTTTGAATAATAAAGGTAAGCGTTATTAAACTCGAATTATAGAGGTTGATTTAAAAAGTAAATTCGTTCCTAACATTCTTTTTAACCCATTTTTATCTACTTCAGGATATTCAGATCTTCGTGCATGGTCTATTTAACCTGATAATATCCGTTGCTTAATTGAGTGTTCCGGTTGAAGGATGGTGAACAATGTGCTGGCAAGGATGCCATACTCTTTTTTTACGTTTTCCACTGCTATTCACTGTGTCATCCATATCAGCTCTTTGGCGTATGGTTGAACATTTGTATTTCTTTGAACTCATTCTCTCAAAACAAACCACTAGAGTGAAAAAATACGTTAGCACATCAAACAGTTAACTGTTTACATCACGATAACTGTAACGAAACAAAGAAAACAACGCCACTGACGAACCGAACCTGAAGGAATTGAACTGGTTCACGTTTCTACTTGATTGGTTTTTTTTTAATTTCTTTGAATTTTTAAAGGTTTATGTGAAGTGACTTCGAGCTTTAGAGGTTAAATTTGAATTTTACAATTAGGGGGTTTCGAATTAAATGAATATAATCGAATTCTAGATCTCTAAGTACTATACAAACAAATTCAAATTTTAGTGGCTAATTATGTATCAAAAAAATTACGAACCTTCTCAGGTACCAGTCAAAATATACGAATTGTAGAGTACATTAAAGATTACATTACTTGCCGTCTTAAATCAAACAAGTTTTGGGAACTATGTATTCCAATCATCAAGCATACCTCTGTCGTAAAGTTGCTGCAGATCATATTGTCTTCTTGTCATTCTTGTGGTAGTAAATAACACATTTTTCACAGATACAATTAACCCAAACTAAACAAAAATAGTTGGCCGACCACATACAAAATTTTTTTTAATTGTGTCAGTAGTGTAATTATTTTTATTTTTGTTTATTTACTTTTTGGATTATGTTTTTGTTCAAGTTTTATTTAATGAAGTGAAAGTTCAAGAAATTATTATCCTTGTGCCTGATGATGGCCTAATTAGGCCGAAACTATAGTTGCGCCACTTCAACTACTAAGATTGTTATAGAGAGGTATTTAAACCATTTAATTTATTCTCAACAATCTGGAGGCTTAATAATATCATAATGAAAATAAAATACTTGGCCGACCACATACAAAAAGTTTACACACCCGACAATGCAGATGGCCACGACTCGACTCAACCTACTGTAACCTTTAATATAGTCAATTCTCAATCCTGGAGGCAAAAATGTTTGAATTGTAGAGGTTTTATAATAAGGTTCGAATCAGCAAGGTTCTACTGTATGTGAGCTAGCGGTTTATGACGTCACTAGGGCGCCTCGCTGCCATCGTTTCACCGCAGTGGGAGATGACTAACTCATGGGACATGTTAACCTACTTGGCTGTTTGAGCTGGTACACTGTGTTGGGACGATCTCCTTATTATAAGCTACAAAATGAATTTAATGCATGTAAATTAAAACCGGAATTTTACCTATCTCGAACATTATTATTATCGAAGAATAACATGTAATAATAATTTAATTCCTTAAATAAATCATTTTCTATTTCTTTACTTTCTATTTGACTTATGGACTCCCTATTTGGGGTTTTGAAAGTAGCAAAACCAATCTTTTATTTAGGTTGCAGAAGAAATCAATGAGGGTAATATTTTCTTCAGATCCAGCAAAATTCTAACTTTTCCTTCATTATATATTCTTGAAGCTATGCCTTTCGTACACAAAAATTTCATTCTTTTTCAAGACTCTATTCCCAACCACAGCCGGAGCACAAGGAGTAAACCTCGTCATATCCTAAATATACCTCCTCATTCCACCTCTTTTTTCAAAAACATTTCAAATGCTCCGCGATAAAACTATACAATTGTCTGCCATTGAAATTGAAAGAGGAGAATAATTTCAATAAGTTTAGAAGTCATCTCAAAATTATACTTTTAAAGAAAGCTTTTTATAGCATAAAGGATTTTTAGCAGATTAGTACTCGTATTATGTTAGTTTGTAGTAAGGAACATTTATTTTTGATCGTATGTACAATGCAATGAAGACTTAGCATATGCATGTATTTATGTCAAAATGCTCAATAAAGAACTATGAACTATTTAATCTATGTGAGGGATACACATTGGTGGAACCATTTTTGCTTTGCTTATACCCATGTAATTTAAAATTGCGGGCATGTAAATTAGATTGTGGATTCAAACTGAAGTTTATATAAAGTTTTTAACACTTAAACAAACTTCAATGTCTGATTTGTCTCATAAAAATAAGTGACATATTTCCCATTAACAAGAGGTCTGAAGCACTTCATTTTACGTATTTTAGTGTATTTTTTATTTTTCTACTACTGCCTACAAAACGGTTGATCGGTCACTTTCACATTCTGTATCAATATTGTTTTTCAGTGGGGAATTGCAAACCTCCCCCATTAAAAGGGTCCTTAATTAGTTGTAATAATGTGTTATATTTAATAAACATCATGAAAATATACCAGATAGACCTATAAAAAATAAAATATAAAACTATATAACTGCACGACACATAGAATTACATGGTTTTAAAATACTCATAACGTGGAAAAGAGTCTTAAATATTAGGCCTATATAATATTAAACAACATTATTACTGTTGGACTTTGGTTTAGGTAGTAATTAAAATTTTCTTTACCAACTGTAACGTAATTTTACAACATCATATAACTACGTTTTGAGGTAAAAACTCTTAGGTAATATTCTTCCGTTCAAAAACTATTTTTAAAACTAAGACAAATTTCATATCAGAATATTTCTATCATAAATATATTTATCAGCTATCTGTTTAATTAAAATGGTAATACAAATTTTTGAAATGTGTTAATAATATTCTTAATCCAATGAATACTTGAAAAATTGAAACAAAATAAATCACTAGACATTATAATCACCTTTCGGTTTACTGGCGCAGAACAATGAAATATATTTTTCGTCATACTGCTTGAAAACAGCTGTTTTAAATACATGTGTTGAAGAGCAAAAGTTATTCTTTTTCTTCATTGTACTAAACCTATTATTTTAGTGATGCTATTTTTAGTCCTATGCCGCCAAAGATTATTGTTGATGATACTTTTGATTTGAGGTCAGCATAACTAACACTGACATAACCAAGAAAGAACTACTATAACGTAAGTACGGTAACAAAACAGCTGATTTTTAAAAAATGCGATGTAGTACTAATCAGAAAATAATTTATGTTTTACGATTTTTTTTCATTTCTTTTCGAGTATGACGAAAAATATAGTTCATCACATGCCCGGAATTGATTTTTGATTGATTTTAAGACAGGTACAGAGATAGTACTACGTGTAGAAAATTTGTAATCATAGCTTGTTATAATACATGTACAAATAATACATTGTATTTACACTTTATGAGCAAAGGTCATTTATAAAATGTTACAATATTTTTAATTTAAAATTTTTACCTAGAAAAGGTTTCGTTTAAATGTTTACAATCTCTTTTTCTATATAGCAAAATGTTACGAGCGTTGCGCCTGCAATCGTAACGATTGTGTAAAGCTTTACCTGCAACTTCAGTCGTTGCTTTTCCTGAATTGAAGGCTAAGCCAAATTTTCACTTATTGTAACAACTATCCCCTGAACTTACTACATATGTAACAACATATGTTACACACTGAAATATACATAAGATATAAAAAAGTGACATACATTTTTTATTTTGAAACCACAAACAAACATAAAAGTATGAGATACATTTTTGCTGTTTCAATGACAAAATTTTTGCACGACGGCATATGTTGTTGTCGCAGTGAGAGCAGTGTGAGTTCGATGCTGTACTCAGAGCGGATGAGTGTCTCAGCCTGTTCGGGATTCCAAAAACCAGTCAGAGATTTTAAACAATTTTGTAAACCTACTGTTTACTGTTAAATTTTCTATAAGGAATGAATTTGAATGCCAAATCAATTTTACTGCTCTAGGCACTTGCACACCTACATTAACTGAGTTTCTGGTTCTATAACTATAAAAAATGAGGGGATGATCAAATTTTATTCATGAGTATGAGTATAAATTGAAAATGTTTTAAGATATAATTGTCTGATCGAAAGTAATTTTGTCTGGAATCGCTTGCACGTTTTAAAAGCAGCTTTGATGATTGAATTTGGACAGCAAATAATGGGTTTCGGAGTGATTTTCCAATACCTCCCCAGACTATAATTCCATTGTGAAGAATAGATTGGACATATGCAAAATAAACCGTGCGAATTTCCATTTCATTTAGTACTACACTTAGTTTGTGAAACACGTAAATCATTTTGCTATGGTTGTTTTATAATTTTACTGTAGTTTGATTATAAAACTAAAACCGATGAAGCGATACAATGAATGGTGAAAACTCACTGAATGAACCGTCGATTGAATGTTGAAAGCAAGTATAAACGCGGTAGGCGGCAACTGACGCGAAGACGAGAATAAACGTCATAGGCACACATGTCTCGATGGTCATCCACCTGAAACTTAAGGCAAACGGGATTAAAATGTAAAAATAAACTACAAATACAGACTAATACAAAGATATTCTGGTCCACCATGTAACATTTATACCATATTTCACTGTTTATTTCATCGAATAGTGCTACTAATATAATTATACTGAAATAATTTAACCAAGTGCACTTGGAAAACATTTTTAATTCTTCTACATGTTTATGAAAATGTTTCTATATGACTTCTTGATAATGGGATTTTCACCCGAAACATGTAGATTTGTAGAAGAATTAAAAATATTTTCTAAGAGTACTTGGTTCAATTATTTCAGTATAAATATCCTATATAAATATTATTTTCAATTTTCAAAGTGGGCACCTAAAACATGTGGAAACACATTTAATTTTGCTTTAGCCCCTAGTTCTGTCAATACTCGAAGGTGAAAATTTGTATTTTGAGGTTCCCAGAATCTAAAAAAATATCAATCCCTCTAGCTATATATATCCATGACCCTTGGTCTGTCTATCTCTAAAAGAAAACTTTATCCATTGATATTACATTTAAGATATTAAAGAATGTATAGATTTTCTGATAACGCCGACTCAGTATAGATTTATATCAAGTACAAGCTGAAATAGACCAATTAAAACTATAGTCGAACGTCATTAATTCTAACCTCGATAATTAAAAACCCTATAAATTTTGTAGATTTTGTAGATTTGTTCCCTTGAGAAAACCTCTAATGTTCGGAAAAATGTATTTCAAAGGTTCTAAGTATTTTTATGTATAATTTAGCCTCTAAAATTCAAAGTTGTTTTTAGAAAATAAAGCAATTAGAAACGTGAACCAGTGCGTTTCCTGAACTCTATAGGTTAGGATCGTTATTGACATTGTTTTCTTTGCTACGTTAAAGCTTGAACAATATAAATATACAATCGTTGCAATCATAGTGTTGTTTATAGTTCGAATTTTGGTGTGCTGCCAAATTTATTTTTCTCACTGGTAGATTTTTTTTAGAATGAGATCAAATAAGTACAAGTATAATTCAAATTTATTTTATCCTCCCTAACCTCTACAATTCGGATTTTTATAACACTAATAATTGAAAGTCGCGATAATTCTTGATACCTTAAACTTAAATTAAAAAATTGGCTTCCATTGAATTTCAAATTAGCGAGGTTGAACTGTGTTAAGGGGACATTGCACTCTTGGTTCGTAAGCAGTTTTTCAGTATATCTCGCATTCCTGAAACAGTTTTGCTTTTACCCTTTAGGTACATTTTACTCAGCCAATAATCAATGGATTGTTCAGGAAATTTTTCAGGCCATTCATGACATCTACTGTAATAAAATTATGAAGCGGAAATCTCTTATCTGTCACGGTTTTTTATTTTATTTCAAAAAATTAAAATTAAAATACAAGAAAAATGTACGAGTATAAATAATTTTTTTTAAATAAAAAACTTTAAACTTAAATTTTTGTTCATGAACTTTCAGAAGTATGATTAAGCCCTAAATGTTTAGTATGGATAGTGTGTATCGTTTTTTCTTAAATTGTACCTAAAATTTGGTAATTTAACAGGGATTACAGGGACGTCCGTGATCCCTTAAAAACTAAAACTAAACTGTAAATTATTGGGGGAGCATGCGATCGTCCACAGTGCGATCAATCCAACGTGTTTTTCAATTTATCCACGACGATTTCTATATTTAAATGCAGTCCTAAATATATTGCTAATTACTTATTGGTAAATGTATTTTGGATCATTTTTGACTAATAATTAACCTTGTCTTGACGGGAGGAAGCAATATAGAGAAGGGAACGGAGATTCCCTCCAACCTATATTATTTATACTATCATTAACCAATCTAACTCAACTCCTCAGAGCGTTGTCTGGTAGCGTCTCCCCCTCACCATGCTTTACCAGTCAAGAGTGGGGAGACGGTGGACCGAACGCCTGTGGACTGAATGAGATCCCCTAAAAATAAGTGTGGATTGTGACATTACCGAGTTGTAGGCCTACCGGAGGTGGCGAGGGTTGTCGCCCAGGACACCTTCGACAGGCAGCAGCCCTGCCCAGTAGCCGACGGACCTGTAGCCCTGCAGCGCCGCGAACATGGTCGAGCAGTCGCCCTCGGAGGTCACTGGGGGATATCATGGAACTTATACAGCGTGTCTGTTAAGTCCGTCATCAGACTTCACAATATGGTTTATTGGGTGAAATTCCATACTGGGATGGTAACGTCATCTTCTAACCCAGCTACTTGGAGGTCACGAATTGGGGATAGTTGTGAGCGATGGTCGGTGGGTGTAGTGTTCTGTCGTGTGGATTAACGTCCGCACTATTGAATACTACGTTAATCCTCAAAGACCATCCTCATAATTAGACCAATTCATAATTCAGAGGCCGTGGTTCGGATTCCACGTTAAACTGTAGGTCCCTTATTTGTCATCGGCTGATGGCCTATCAAATTTGATTCCCTATCCAATGAAACCAAAATTATGAAAATCGGTCTAGAAAAAGATTGAGTACTTTTATTAGTTAGTGTTCTTAATGGATACTACTACGAGGGACCATTGATGCAGCTGATAACGTAGCACTACACACATAATACTGGTAAAAGTACTGAATCTCCGTTGTTTATTACAGATTTCCACAATTGGTAATTTTTAATAATTTTAAAATAATAAACCATCTTCAAGTTTTTCCATTTTAAAACATTTTAATGGACGCCATTTTGAAATAAATATTTAAAGCGTTGACATATTGTTTTCCAAATCAGGATTATGCTATTTAAAGCCACATGCTAAGTTTCAAAACAATCGATTGAAGAATGACTGAGTTATAAAATATTTCGTAAAAATACAAAATGGCAGATATCTGGGTAAGTGCGTTAGGGTACACCCCCATAGGACCCTTCCTGCTTATTTTTGACAAAATAACCCATATCATGAAGTTTGTTGACAAACTATTAGACACCCGTTAAAGTAAAGAAACATCTATTCTACAATGCCGTTCAATTATTCAATGTACTACCTCATAATCTGAAAATTGAAATTGACCCGGGTCGCTTCAAAAGGCAACTTAGGTCTATTCTTGTTAATAAGTGCTACTACAGTGTCCATAACTGCATCGCTGGCGGACTATAGCTTATGTCTTTCTAATATTTTAATTTTAAGTTTTGTTTGGTATAAGCTATATTTTAATATTTTATTGACCTGGCTAATACAATTGTACATTGTCAATCTGGCTTGAATAAAGAGTTATTGAGTTATTGAGAGTTATTGTAAATGAAACTTTAATCGTCTCATCCAGTATTAGTTACGGTGACTGAAAATAACTTTGCATAGGTGAGAATGTTTGTAGTGTGGTAAATAAGGATGAGAATCTTTATTATCATATACACTGTTAACAATGCATTGATAAACGTCATTAATATTAAGCAATACATATTATAGACTTATAATTACATATATTTTGTCCATTCAATCTCAAAAATTCTGGTATACTATACAAACTTTCAGAATTTAATATACTTTTCAATTTTCTTTTAAAGGATACTAGAGGCATTGAGTTTATTTCTATTGTTAAAGAATTACATAGTTTAGTAGACATGTACAAAAGATTTCTCTAAGAACTAGTAAACCTGAGCTGTTGTGTTCTGATTTTGTTTCCATTTCTGGTTTCATAAATTATGATAGTTACAATTTAATTCAAATAATTCAAAGTTACTATGGACAAAACTAAGGCGGACAGAATAGAGAGTTAATATTCCTAAATTTGTAAAAAAATGTTTACAATGGGTCCTCATAACAGCATTGCAAATCAATACAATTGCCTTCTTTTGAAGTAGAAATATTTCTGAAACATAAGTACCAGAGCCTCACAGTTAGTATTCCATAACATTATAAACTTTGTATTTGAGAGTACATTAAAAAGTACATTAATACACATTTAAGAGTACATTAATGTCTACAGTAAACTTTAACCTCCTAAGCAGGTATAGGCCCTTTGCTAACGTTTTACAAACAAACTTTAGATGTGGCTGCCAGTTAAGTTTTGTATCAAGTACAATACCCGAAAATTGCTACTGAAGTTGAATAATAGTTCCGTAATTTATAAATTGTTTGTAACATTAGTAACTTTTTGGTTAAATTTAATTAATGACGATGACATCAGATGGCGGTCGTGGCGCATATGATGGCGGGCGACAGGTGCAACCACAACGGACTCGTTTCAAATAACAAGTTAAATTAATTTTTACAAACTGAAATTATAAAGTTATGTTTGCTTTTTGTATTTAGATGGTATTTTCACATTTGATTTGATTATCAAATTATGTCTTAGTTCCTGTTGAGAACTGAACAAAATATAAACTTTTAAACAAACTTCCCCGTTTTAATTTATATATTTATACTTTTTACTTGAACTAAAGTTGTTGTTTGTAAGTAATTTCAAATCATTCTATTTATAATATTTTAAATATTTTTCTATTTAAAATATTTTATTTCTTTTTGTTATAACGTTGTATTTGAATTAGACTTTATTTTATTTCAACGCATTTGGATATTCAATTTTTGTATAGAAATCTCAGAAAAATGTTCATAATCTTGCCTCCTCCCTACTTTTACTAATTTATATTTCACTCAAAAATAGTTGGATATCTAAAATCTTCTAAAAAGTTTAAAACCCTTCCACACAGAATGTTAATTTTGACACATATAGGTATACGACAAAAATTCCAAAACATCCTCAGGCATGGGGGAATTTCAGTAAAACTCAAAATTATTTATTTCAGTGGCTCAGGTAATATGGAATTAGTGATTAAATAAATCAAATATTTTTAATACTAACAATTTTGAATTCGGTACCCTATTATTTTACCGATATCCACTATTTTGTGTGTGTTTTTTCAAGATAGAATTCAGATACAATTTTAAGATATATGTATTGTGCAATTTACAAGAATTTCCTATTCTGGTAATATGGTTATTCTGATGTATTGATGGGTTGTTTACCCCATAACTTGTTCTCCTAAGATGTAATCTAGTATAATTTTAATATATCTACTATCTGACACATATACTACAAGTAACTATCATTAACATACTGTCTAATATTATTTCGTCAAATTTTTTCCCCCAAATAAATCAATGCAGTTAGTTTTCTTATATTTAATTTCAAATTATTTAACTTAAAACCATAAGTAAAATTTTTAAAGATAGCTATTAACATCAGAAATGATTTTTATAACCGATACAGAATTTTCATCAAGCGTTAGATCGGCGAGTTTTCAAAAAGTTTGCAATCTACTTTGTACATCCCAGTAAAATTCCCGGTTATTTGTCGAATCGGCGATCTAACTATGGATTATACGCCAGATCGCCTAACCGTATTAGACATTTTTAAATTCGGTTATCTGACGATTCGGCGATCTTACTGTTGGCACTTTGATGTATCCCGAGTGTCGGCGCTGTGGTATGTGTGGCGCATTGTCTAGCTAGTATTTTCTCCAGTGGAGGGTAAGTAATAATGGAGGGGGGGGGGTAAATGAGCAGTGCAATGTGTTTATACTAACAAGGATGATCCCAGCCAAGTCTCCTCCTTTGTGGGAACGCCTCGTGCTTGCAGCCGCCGCCGCTAGGTGGAGACGGCCACAGGTCGCGCGCCAGTCTGCCGCGACCAACATACCCTTTGTCCCAGAAGTCCATCAGTAGCAGTTCCCTCTCCAGTTGTACTAGAGTTACCTAATCGACAAACATTATTTCAGATACAAATACACAATTAAACAGATCTGTTACATTTACAGCTAAAGCTTAATTACCTGGGATATGTTCATTACACTCGACAATTTATTATTTAATCATTTAAATCAATGCTGCACGATTATGCTATACGAAGAATATTGTTTTCGAAGAACATGTCATTTGTATAATATGATATTTTATCTACAGATTTTTTAAGTTTATTAGCCACCATTTTAACCACTTTTAGAGACAAGTTTTACGTTTAGGAGAAGAAAATCCAACGCACTGTCTTATGACCACCTGACACATTATTAGTTTATCCTTTTTCGTGGCTCATGTAAAGGATGCGCCCATTTTGTGAGGTCAAACCGCCAACGTAAATATTTGCCTTTAGGACATTCGTCTATTAATCAAACACAAGTAGCTGATCCACACAGTAATGATTGTCAAACGTAATCATTCTAAATCTAGGGTGTACTATATTTTGAGAACTCAAATCCATTCAAAGTGATGAGACTGACAGTCATTTTAGTGAATTAACCATGCTAGATCTAGTCATACTGATGGATGGTGGCGTCATCCTGTAATCCAGCTACTTGGAGGTCACGAATTGTGGATAGTTGTGAGCGATGGTCGGTGGGTGTAGTGTTCTCTTGTGTGGATTAACGTCCGCACTATAGAATACTGCGTTAATCCGCAAAGGCCATCCACATAATTAGAGCAATTCGTAATTCGGAGTTCAGATTCCACGTTAAAGTATAGGTCCCTTAGCTGTTACCATCGGCTGTTGGGCTATTAACTAACAGTCTTGTCTAAGGAACATGTCAGCCTTAGTAAGTAACAAGACTACAAGATCGCGCCACAATCATCTTACATACAATTCTCATTCATACTTGGTTTAAAATACCTACCTTGTATTATGGTCGCCATTTCAACAATCTAATCTAATCATATCGTCAGCAATCCTAACCTGTACATACTTATTAGGTCGACTAGCTTACCCATCACGCTTTGCTAAGATGTACAAAATAGATTAATTAGTAGGTAGTTTCGTCGGAAAATTTATGAAACATGAAAATAATTAATTTTATGAAATGATTTTTATGTATGAAAGCTCATGTATTCAGGGCTACCTTTAACTCAAACTTATAAATGTTAACCAAGCAAAAATACTAAAATATGATAAAGTAAAGCAAAATAGATCTTTTACAAAATATCATCTGAATGGCATAAATAATTATTAAATATTCGTTGATAGTAGGCAATAACAGCCTTGTATACATTTCAAGCAGCGAAATTAAAAGATAAAAATTCCACGCCCTCTGGGTCGGAGCCCTTTGGTACATTCATTCCAATTCAATTCTAGTAGCCTAAACCAACTATAGTAATATTACACTACACAGTTTTCACAACTGTCAATTTTGTAAACACTAAATTTATAAAACATAGCACTGCACCCTTTTATGCCCTCTGGGTCGGAGCCGTAGTTGCAGAATTTACAGAAACCATCCTCGAATCATGCTTAATATTCATACTCATACTCATATCCAGCATAGTCCCGGTTGACCTTGCCAGGGATTGGACCAGTCAAATTTCCTACGATTCTTCATTTTTCCTCTGTAGGCACATCTAATTGATGATGTCATTCTGTCAGTATCAGTAGCAGTAGGCAGAGAAAAGGTAAAAATGGACAATGATTAAGTTGGATTATATTAAGCCGGGCTATGGATTGTTTATGGTCTGGTTGAGAATATTGAATATTGCATCGCTGGTTGCTATATTGCTTGAAGGTTTCATCACAGTCTTTTCAGAAGTTCCAGAGTCTATACGTAACATTCCTATAGGCATATTCTTCCTCTTTTAAGTATTAAAATTCATATATTTTTACCGTACAGCTTGCAGTTAGCTCGTCCTTTGTACAGGTTCTATGCTTCAGGGACCATGACAATATACAGAGTGTCTATGAAAAACGTTTCAAGACTTCGGTGAGTGATTAGGTACATTAAAATAAAGAAAAAAGTTCCAATACAGGTATGGCCTAAAACGCTTATTTTCTCAGATATCTGCCATTTTGTATTTTCCACAAAATATTTTTTATTTCAAACATTTTTTAACGGATTATTTTCAAATTTGGTACGTGTTTTAAACTAGTAAACTACTCTTACTAAAAAATAACTAGCATGATCCAAGCTCAAAATCCAAAATGGCGGCCATTAAAAATTTAAAACTTAAATACTTCGTAATGGTAAAATTTCATGATCATGCTAGTTATTTTTTAATAATACTAATGTACTCGTGTAAAACACATACCAAATTTCAAAATAAGCCGTTGAAAATGTTTGAATTAAAAAATATTTTGTGAAAAATACAAAATGGCGGATATCTGAGAAAATAAGCGTTTTAGGCCATACCTCACTGGAACTCTTCCTTTTAATGTACCCAATCACTGACTGAGTCCTGAAACGTTTTTCATGGAAACCTGTATAAACCTGAATTCTTAAACAAAGTAAAGATAATTTCTCAGCTCAATCACAAGTATTTACCATTTTTATTCTCAATCAGATGACTTAGAAAATTTGTATCTATATAAAAAAATTTCAACAGAGTTTTGTTTGAACATTTCTCAGTTATTTATTTTTTAGTCATTTTTACGTGTCGTGCGTTAGAGAAGTCGAAACAAGTCTTATCTCAATTTGTGTCTGTCTGTGACGCTCCAGGAGACATTTTAAGCCGTCTTCTCCGAAAAAATGAGGGGACTGATAACAATGAATTTTATTTCATGCATTCTCTACATTCCAGAGAAGGGTTTTCAATGCTTGAAATCGTTCGCCACCCCTTGAAAAATAAATAACGATAATTTAAAAACCCAATTTTACGCGATAATAGTCGCATTTTGCTTTCAATTTCCAATGAATCACCTTGTAATACTTGCTTTGTAGTTTAATGATTTTTAAAAGAAAGAAAAACAAACCAATGTCAAATTAAAATCAATAGTTAGTTTATATTGGTCATTGATTTGAAACCCATTTCCAAATAATACTACAATGTTTTCTTGACGTATAACAAATTGTAAGAATGTTATAAATAAATGTTCTAATTGATTTAATATGCTCCATAATAAAGCTGTATGTTTATTTATTTTCTTTGTACTGATTTGTTTACATATTGGTATGATAATCTTTCTTCTTTTACTGAATGCTACAACCCGTACAAAGGACGGGCTTACTGTTAGTCATTATTAAAATTTGTTTATGTTAAGACAACATCCTTACACAGTATAATTTTGAGATAGGTTTAAAATCAGTGGTCAATGTAAACAAACCACAATTAATTTAATTAGACAGCTTATGGTTATTTCTCTCTATAACACCGTTTATATAGATCACATGGCCTGTAAAACCTAAATAACCCCGTTGCAGCAATCCTGCGTACTTGGCGAATTTCCAAATCAATGATATGACGATAGCAATATATGACAAATTTGATCAATATACGTTGATAAATAAGAGATTTTGCCTATTCTCTATCAAAGGAGAGGGTATGCAGGTTTGCAGCTGTGAGTAACAATCGAAGAAATTTTTCCCACAAACAATTTTTACTATAAACCAATTTATATTTTTAACGACTATTATTTTTAATCCCTAGGCACCACCTCAAAACTATAAATTAGCATGGTCCCGGGCTTAAGGCTTGCAATGAGACCTACGGTAATAGATTCTTCCGTATGAGCAATTCTCCAAAAAGTGTGTCTATGTTTGCATGGAACTTCATTTAAAGAGCTCATTATTTTATTTTCAAAGTGCATCGTAGGGGGTGAGTGGGCAGTTTAAATTAAACACAAACCATATTCAAAGTGTATAGAATAATGAGAATAGTTTCATAACTGTGCGTTCTCTCGTTTTCATATGAAAGCGTGACAAAAAAACTGTTTAGTCGAGACGGAAATTGAGATGAGACCCATTTCGTCTTTTTTGGGGTATAAAACGTAATATTATCGTACTTCTGAGCAATGTACAGAGAAACTCTTATTTTGTTTATATTGATATAGTACAAACCATAAACCAGTTTATTAAATTTTAAGCTAGAAATGTTGTAGACGACATATTGGTTACTCACTCGCTCGCTAGATGTCGTTCGCAACTACTGTCAGTCACTACACTACACTACAGTCAGCAGTGACGTCTGACGTCCCTAAACGGCGCTGTCACTGCCACAGACATTCCCTTTCGCTTGACATCCTAATTATTTACTCTTCTCTGATTGGTTTGCCTTCCTTATAAATTACTGTCATCACATAATGGTTTAGTTCCGAACATTATTTTATAGTAAATTGTGGATTCATTTTCGGAATGAGATATAATATTTATAATTTAATTTTTTAACAAATTAAATGTACTTCATCTTAATATAGATATTATTTTTTATTCATGAAGGATAGGCAATCATGTAGGGGCTAAAATAAAAGCTTAAACTCAATTATCTGCTTCATTACCTTAATCTGTTTTTTAATTTTATTGAAAACCCAGCTAATATGTAATCCCGATTTCAAATTTCACAAAATTTGTTACTGTAGTTTTGAAAGGCGAGTTTGTGTATTTTAAAATTACAAATTAATTTTACCACTTAGTTACCCATGAGTATTAAAAGGGAAAAAAGTAGGGTGTTTAAATTGTGGCTGATATTATTAATATTTAAACTTCAACCGACGAGGTCGTAATCCAAACATATCGGTCAATCGGAACGGATAGTTTGTACCCCATAATTAGGTTTTTGAGTTTTTCATATATAATTTTAAGAAAATTTAAATTAAAAAATTAATCAGCTAAAAAACTACACAATTTAGTTCTTTAAATTGTTGCTCTATCTCTAACGGTTGCCGAGAGATTAGAAAACCTAAACACAGTACGTTATATTTTGGGGCTCCAATGGTAATCTTATGGAGGATAAAGAAAAATTAGTTTTTTCACTTATTAATCAATATTTTTGGATGAAACTTAGTATTTACCTTCATGTGGTTGAGGTCCATCGGCTTATGCTTAAAAATCATAGTTTATGGGTTTATAATGGCATCTAACCTGGATATTCTTGTCCTATGTTAATCATATAGAGAAAAGGCAAACTCTTATAATTGATTGGCAGATTTTCATGAAACCTGGTAATAATCGTCAAAATGAAAATAGTTTATGCTAGAAATGCCTGCTTTCAGTGTTCCTCACAGCAGCAAACCTGCATACGCTTTGCCATGTTAGTCTTAAGAAAAAAAGACAAATAACTATCATGTTTATCGACAGATATTGATAGTACTAGTTATATACTGATATATTATTTATTTAGAAATTCACTGAGTACTCTGGTGTGCTGCAACGGGGTATTATTTTAGCCCCGTACAACATGAAGTTTTCGAAACTTTGCTAATCACTCCATGTAAAAATGTTTCTTTGCCGCTCGATTGCATTTCTGAGCAGTTTCACTTCGCCTATTAAACGTAATTACGCTACGAAAAATACTACTTTGGCTCCTCATTAAAAAAGCTAGTTTCAAGTATCTTCTTTATGTCCATAGAAATATATAATAAGATGAGTAGTATTCATTTAAGAAATTTTATATTATTATTATAGAGTTTACAAACACTAACAGAATGTTTTACCTTTCAGACTAATAAATTGAAATGCGTCTCATTTCAGGGCAGAAAATTATAAAAACCTATTTTTCTATATTTTTTCAAGTTGGACAGAAGATTATTAAATTAACAATTAGTTGGACTTTTTCAACTCGTCTTGTGTTTAAAATCTACACAACGTTTCGAGAGTTGGATAAACTACTCCCGTTTTCAAGTGCCTAACGATATTTACATTTATACAAACAAAAGGTTATTTCTACATATAAAAAAGAAACTGGTAAAAAAACAACAAAAAATATAACTATAGAATTAAATAGTAAACAAAACACTCTACTTAGCCTATTTTTGTAGTAGTGTTTTTTAGAGTGTTAGTTTTAGAGTGTTTTGTTAACTTATTAATTATAACCAACGCTATTATGAATTTTCAAAACTCTGTTGGAAAGAAGAGTTTTATTTTATGAAATATGTTGTAAACTACAACTTTATGACTATGCCTATTAGCGAATTTCCCATAGGGAAGAAGCTATTACCGTAGGTCTTATGGTGAGACTTAAGCCCGGGACCATGTTATTTTTTCTTCTTTAGGTGCCCAGAGTCCAAAAACAATAGTCGTTAAAATTTTTATATGTATATATATATATATATATATATATATATATATATGTGTGTGTGTGTGTGTGTGTGTGTGTGTGTGTGTCTGTTAGCACGATAACTCTCGTAAAAATGGTCCGATCGAGACCAAATTTGGTAGAGACGTGTATTCCTACAAATCCTCGGACGAGTTCGTAAACCAGACATATCGGTCAATAGGAACGGATAGTTTGGGGGGGTTTTGTACCCCAAAATGGGGTTTTTTGCGTTTTTCACATGTAATTTTTTATGTAAGTTTTTAAAATTATCTATGGTAGAAATGCCTAATTTCATTGTTCCTCACAGCAGCAAACCTGCACACTCTTTGCCTTGTTAATCTTATGGAGAATAGGCAAATAATTCTCATGTTTATGGACAGATTTTTTTAAAACTTGTCATATATTATTTTTATATTATTGATTTGGAAATTCGCTGAGTACGCAGGTCTGCTGTGACGGGGGTATTTTTAGATATTCAGGGCTTTTATTAATTTTGCTAGCTATCTGCAAGTTTGTAAATAAATATGGAATGAGAATTTTCAGAGCGATAAGTGCGACGAAGCTAAACACCTGCTGTCAGTGTCACTACTCTACAGCAGCCGATTCCTTCACTCGTCACTCGCACTGTCTACTTACTCTACTTGACTTGTCGTGAATTCTGTTTACACACCCGGCCAAGATGTTTGCTTCCAACTGAGTTTGATTACTTTGTTACTGTCCTTAACAAATCCAGCATTTCAGTTTCAAATATTGCCTTGCAGCTGTTAATCAAGAGGTTAAATACCATCTTATCTTAATATATAAAAGAGGAAGTATGTAAGTATGTTTCCTATAGACTTCGGAACCTCTCAAAAATTAAAATTAAAGTTTTAGGCTTTATTAAACATGATTTTAGGATGGTTTCTGTGAAGTTTGGTACAAATCCACCCAAAGAGCTCCGCCCCAGAGGGCATATAACTGCACCCTTTTATGTCAAATTATATTATTTTAAAGATTTATTATTCAGTTTTATTGGATCATCAAAATAGCTGATCTTATAACCGAACTATGACGTCACTAACCAAATGACGTCACTGTTTCAGATTTAGCCCGCGCAAATTGCTAACAGCCCCCAAAGCTTAGACATATTCATGTCAAAATAATTACAATGTTTATAAATATTAAGTTTAGTATAATAATCAGCGTTTATTATCCTTTTCTCTATCTGAAATATATAAAAGGTTGATATTGTGTATTTATTAACGAATATTTGATTGTGTTTTTTTATAAATTAATATATTTTTGCTTCAATGCCTTTTATTTTAACGTTTATTCCATTATTTTGTACATTAACGTTTACAATTTTTAATAACCTATAAAATATTGGAATAAAGTTAGTTGGAATAAAATATTGTAATTATTTTGTTTTAATATCAAATTAACAACTTTATTTTAAACGATACCATAAAAACATCTTACGTATATGTCATGACATGAAATTTTATTATCATAAAAACAAAGAATGTAGCTTATGTTTAGAAACATTTCAACGCTTGCATAATTTAAACGACGTTTGAAGGTTTCTTGATAAAAGCTCTTGCAGAACTGGAAACTGGAAATGAGATTAGCGTTTCCAGCTTTTAAGAATAAGTTGGGAAAAGGTGAATAACTTTGAGAGCAGTAGTTGTTCATGCATGATGTTATATTCTGTCATTTTCATCACACTATTTTAAATTCGCTAAATAAAACCAGTCGTATAATTTGATACTAAAATTATTTTTTTATTTTTCCTACCTTATACGATAATAGAAAGTGATAGATGAGAAAGTATTTTTTTAGAAACAATATTTATAATCTTCAGTTTTACTAGATTACTTTGCAACTCTTGTGAAGGAGTAAATAACGAGCATTTAAACCCCCACTTTTGATCTACTTATCTACTGTAATTGTAAATTAATGCTAAATAATTAAGCTGAAAATTTTCTTTGTATTTATTTACAACGTTCATCTTAAGTCATGATACTGTATCTATCTTCTTAACGCCAAACCAAATAATCCGTACAAAGGAAAAGATATCTGATAATTAATTATAATCAACGCAAAAAAGCAGACCCACCCAGTTGGTGGGTGGTGGTTATTTCTTTACGTTATATCACTTATATTAATCACATGTTCAATAAAGCTTCAATAAAAATATGTGTTAAATATCACTCAAAATTGGTTTTGAGAGTTCATTATTGTATTTTAATAGGACTTGTGTCAGTTTTAAGTATACTATATTTATATTTTAAGTATAATATAAATAGCACAATCAAAAATAAGTTATATCATAGTGTGTGCTCTCGTTTTCACGGAAAATTAAAACTAGCTAGCAACACAGACAGAACAAAATTTGAAGTAATACCTGTTTTGGCTTTTCTGTGGGTATAAAACTTAAAAATAATCAAAAATACCATAATTTCAAGCAATCTAGAGACTTAACTCTAATTTTATTTATATAGATGGTAAGTTAATTACAATTTCCTAAAATAATACTTGAGCAGAACAGATCTATCTTCACCACCTGTTGTTTATCGAGAGAACTCGATTCCTTGAATCAGAAACTTTTGCAAAGTGAATACTCTTGGGAGTAATCCTCCTTTTGTTTGCTGATTAAGAGCGGGACCACTTCAACTGCGAAGCCGAAAGCTCTTATCAGCACTCTGGCCTATTTACGTTTTCGCATTAGACTAACATTCCCAGAAATATTCGCTAAGCATTTCACTTTATACAGTCTTATATAAAAATAGTGTAGCGGTTTTTTATGGATTTTTGCATTTGAGTTTAGGTGGATATATCAGTTTTGAGACACTCTGAATCTAAAAAAAAATTGGTTTTCGGATGTCTATCTATCTGTATTCAGACCGAAACCACACTAATCTTCCTATGTTTATGAAATTAGGTACACAGGTGTACTTTGTCTATACCTCCGACCATTTGACTGGGATGGTGGCGACGTCCTGTAATCCAGCTACTTGGAGGTCACGAATTGTGGATGGTTGTAAGCGATGGTCGGTGGGTGTAGTGTTCTCTTGTGAGAATTAGATGATCGCGCCAAAATCATCTTACACTCAATCCTCATTCATACTTGGCTTAAAATACCTACCTATTAATACTAATAGGTAATATTGGTAATATTGTGACCATACGGTCGCAATATCAATAATCAAATCAAATCAAAATTTAATCTTTTTTTCAATTTTAAAGTATGGTTTACCACTGAATCCCCATAAAATTGTAAAAATATAAATCTATCAAAATCCCCTCTAACGATCTGGATTAGAATTTCATGTTTCATAGTTATTAAGATTCCAAATACACCACCCGTATGACTATACAACTAATGGTTTTAGAGTTGTAGGCTTCTAAATGTAAAAAAACGTTTTAAATTTATTGATTAATTTTAATCTTTTTGGCCAACAATGATTATTTGAAATAATTTGGCTATCGCCATTAAAATCAGCTTTAAAAACTAAACCAAGTAGTATTTGAATCATTAGTCTACGACGAATGCTTCCAGAGAAAATTTAAATTATTGTCTGGAGTAAGCACAATACGTTGTCTAAGAGCGCTCAATTTTATTTATATAGAGTTTACTAACAAATCAAAATCTTCCTTATTTCTCAACCATTTTTCATTAAACCTGTTATGCAGCTTAAGGCCACATTACCCAATAAAACCCACTCAAAAGAATTTGAGGGGAACCTCTGGGGAAAGATGAATCCCCAAAAATATTTCATCTTGTCTAAAAGAAATCTGATGACTGATAGTGGAAGTCTGATGACTGATCAGATCTGATGACTGAAATCTGATCGTGATAGTTATATTATTAATACTAAACTGTGTATTGGTATGTATTATTAATTTACTGTGTATTATTTAAGGAAGGATATGTACCAGTATACTGTACAGTATACTTAGGGACTTAGTTTAGTCAGTGATCCACCCTCGTGGATGACGTATCATATGACATCATATTATTACTACCTTATGACCTATAACCAGAGCGAGTTACCACCACAACATATTCTCTATTTTCAAAAATTAATAATATTTAAAACAATGTTGATGCACCTTCTGTTGTGGCTGGGATCGCCTTAAATAAAATAAGACCACTTCCGTTCCTTAGATTATTTACTAAGGTTTGGATAATTTGACTGAAACATTTTAATGCATTCTCTTAACTTATTACCAAAGCTATGTACAGTGTTCTTTATCTTAAAAAAAATTTATTGTGGTTTCCTAAATTAATTATTTCGACATAAGAAACCCATCAAAATACCCTTTTTAACAAATAGGTTCCATGGAACCCAAAATTAATCCATCTACATTAATTAGTTTTCATGACGGATTCATCAAAAATAAACATTCAAGGCAAACACTCTAAGAATTTTTTTTCGTAAACATTAAAGGTCAGATTAATTCATTGCAATATAAAAACGATTTAGTTTAATAAAGCACATCAGTAAAAAATCAAAGTTTTCATTCTTTAACTAAAATATTCCATCGTAAACATTGAATATGGAACCGGAACATTGATCAAAACTGTGAAATATATTTCGCAGTTTTTCTTATTCTATCTAAAACCGAAAGTGTTTTTCAGTTTTAACTTTTCAACTGTCACAATTTGTCTTATACGCTCCATAAAACATTATATAAATCATCACAAAGTCCGACAATATAATACATGCTCCCTTAGAAGCATACTCCACTGCAGTAGCCCACTTCCAAATAACAAACATTTTGCAGATATTATGTGAGAGGTTTTTGTCGAAAGGGTTGCTTATTTATAGGCCTAACTCATTTATGTGATCAAGGGATGCAGTTAGTTTGGAGATATCAATGATTGATGCTTAAGCTTTATCTGATAGATGGGTAAAGCGTTGATTTTCTGAGTTCTTTTATATCTAAACGTAGTACGGTAAAAACAGACTAAATAGTAAACTATACTTGACTTGCGTAGTAACTATACTTTCGTAACACACGTGTTGCTTCTAAAATGCGGGCTGTGTTGATTTTTGTGAATTTTAAAGTACAGTAAGTCAAATATTTTTTTATTTGCTTTGCTGAATGCAACGCTGTTTCTGTTGATTTAACAGTTGTTAATGTGTTGTTTTTTAATTACAAAATGGAGTCCATCTGTTAAAAAGGATTTTCAGCATCTGTTTATAGGATATAGGTTTTGAATGACCCGTGAAAGTTTGTACCAGCTTTAATAACGACCCTGAGTAGAGGTAACGGAGGTAAAGTATGCGTAACAATGAAGCTTAGCCCAAACTACTTTGATAACAATTCCATGCAGTGTCTCGCTCTAGCTTAGGTAGTAGTACGGTAGTACGTATCAGATTAGTGGGTAGTACGGTAGTACAGTACCCCTTACTGCGCTCCCTTACCACGCCTCACTGGTACCTCGGCGTACGTAAACGTACCACAAGCTCCAATAATAAACTTTATCATTAATTAAATAACTTTTATAAATAACGCTTGATCAAAATTATAATTATTAACGTATAATTTTTCTTTCATTTAGACATAATTTATTTCCTAGTTTCCTTCATTCCTTTGACGCTTATGACTCGATTTGCGCGTAAAATCTTGTAATTTATTAAGTTGGAAAGAGTAAAGTAACACAGAGATTGGTTCTCTTTACGTTTCTCAAACCTCTAGCTTCTCATTTATGGACTTTATTTGGCTTTCGTTTCTAATTAAAGTTCATATTATAAAGTTATAATTAATGTGTTTTCTCATTCCAGTGTACAAGACTTCTGGTAGTATAAGAAGTCTACTAAATGCTTCAAAAGGGAAGAAACTATTTTATTATACTTACCATCAATTTAATTCCAAGTGAATACAAATAACTCACTCTTCTACGGTAGGGTCCTTGAGTGCTCTATTGGAAACGAATAGGCCACAAAATGGGTTAAAATAGATAGACGCCCTTTATTTTCAAAGGAATATGTTATGATGTCAAATTTGTAGTAACAATAAAAGGCACCGAACTCCATCGAATAACTAATCATTATTAGTTGGAAACCTATAAGCTTTTAGGTTTACTATTTTATGTTATAATTAAAATGTACAGAATTTTCATGAAGTTTTCTTCACTATCTTAAATCCTCTATAAATATACTCAATGAAAGGTCCAACATAAATATGTACTATTTTAGACAGCACATGTACTATTTTTTTAATACTATGTTAATCCACAAAGACCATTCTTATGATTAGACCAATTCGTAATTCAGAGGCCGTGGTTCGGATTCCACGTCAAACTGTAGGTCTGTTAGTTGCCATCGGCTGTTGGGCTATTAATTAACAGTCCTGTCTAATGAACATGTCAGCCTTAGTCAGTAACAAGACTACAAGATCGCGCTACAATCATCTTACACTCAATTCTCATTCATACTTTGCTTAAAATACCTACCCTGATCGCCATTTCAATGACCTAATATCTAATCTAATATCTAAATTTATGTTTGACTGAATTTACTCTTAATGAAACGAGTTTCAATGTCATCGTGATTTTGTTTTATTTTAATTGTCTATTTATCAATTATATTTTAACACAAGCAAAAATAAGAATAATCCACAAACACGTACCCATAAACACAAATACATACAATGTGGATCGGGTGAGGCAAATTCTGCTGCGGATGCGACCCGTCATGAGGGCTGCTTGTGGTTACATACAACAGAGATCAGGGAAGGCCAAACTTAACTAACGTTGGGTCAAACTTTGTCGTGCGAAAACTTTAAATTGGATTCTAAACCTGTAAACAACTTAGAGTTCTAGAGATAAAACTTTCAGAGATAAGTATTTTATAGTGACGCTCTTTTCTTTGCCAAGAACTACCTATTAAAAGAAAATTAGATTAATTTTATGGTCTTGAGATTTATCAATTCGTTTGAAATTACTGCATCTGCATTTTTTATTGCAACTAGGCTACTTTCTCGATTTGTATATTTTATTAATATTGATGAGTGATAAAGATATCGAGATGTAGGCACCATGTGAAAACGTGTCAAGTAACGTGGTCACCGAGTGACAAGAACGTCAAGTGAAATTGTTACCGCTTGAAAATTTGACAAGTGACTTAGAGACCGAATGAAAAGTACGCTAAGTGGCATGAACACAACTGAGTGATAGATATGGACATCGATTGACAAGAGTTCTGTGAACACCGAATGATATAACAGTTCAACTTACAGCAGAAGGGCCGGGTAACAAAATACCTATATGGTGACACGAGCACAAAGTACCACCAAAGGTCGATTGGTATGCATGTAAAGTGACATACATCGTGCGTGTATACCGAGTGATAAGGGCCACAAGTGACTTGAAAATTAAGTAACAAGAGTCACAAGTGACCTTAACACCGAGTGGCAAGAGTAACATGAACATTGAGTGAATCACAAGTGACTTGAACATTGAGTGGCAAGAGTGACATGAATACTATGTGACAAAGAATCCCACAAGACGAGTGTTGAGAGGGCCACTGCAAAATACGACAAGAATTAGGAATTTGCAAAAATAAGAAAATGTTAACTTAGCCAGTATCCGTTTAATTGTATATTAACCTAAGTTTGAATGGATTCTGCGAAATTGTCTGCTTCCTCTAGAATCTCGAGGTCTCGAATCACAGAAAGAATTTCTGGTCTCGTGCAAGGGTCACTGACGGTAAAAGTGTGCTAGGACTTACTATATGCTGATACGAGATTTTCTAAAGTACTCGCCTCTGAGTTTGTGGAATTCCGTTACTTTGCTTGCTATGGCTCTTACATCAGTGTTGGTTCCAATCTACGAGGGAAATTATGGTATATCGAATAAAATATAAATTAACACAGTATTGGGAAAATATAAGGTACCTTTATTGAATATTAGTTTTGATAGAATCTGCTAAGATCGGTTACATCACGGATACCTTACAAAAACTTAAACAGATAAGTCATTAAGTAGTGAATAACACTCATTGAGTTCATGTTCACCTTTTTTTAGAAAGTAATAAAAATCTCCAAGTAAAACCAAAACACTTAAAATTCCAAATTAATATATCCTTGGAATTTATCCTACATTTCTAGTGTTATTTAATTAAATAAAGAAAGCCTGAAAAAGAGTTTAAAATAGAAGAGCTGGAAACCCATGACAAAGGTTTTTGCCATAGAATTTCATCACACAACAAATCACGAAGACAATCGCTGGTTTTCCACTTCTGAAGACAATATGCCTCTGTCCCCAGCAACTCCTTGCACTCGCCCCAATGTATATCAAGCAAATGCTATAAAACGGTTACGCAGCGGGCGTTATCTTGGGCAGGCAACGTCGCCCTCGAGACTAGACCGTAAACGTTATCACGACCACGCAGCCCCCTCCCCTCGAACCCCCCCACAAACTGTGCTCACTCATAAATCTCAGGTCCTCTGGTAACACGGTCTTCAAAAATAGTACCACACTTTGCAAATTTATTTTAATTAGATAACACTTTTTTATACTTTTCACTGAAATAGCCACCTACCCAGATAGATTTTTGACATTGATATGTCTTAGCTCTGGGGAAACACTGACTTCATATGTTAGTGGCGTCATATGGTTATAAGAACAGCTGTTTAGAGGAACTGAAAACATTTCCTTCAGACGTATCCATTACCTAACCTTGTTCCCTTAGGAAGTAAACAAAGTGATTTTAAAACCGAGTACGTATGAGAAATAAGAGTAAGATGATTGTAGCGCGTTCCTGTAGTGTTTTAGTAATTATGACCTGGCATGTTTCTTAGACAGGACTATTAATTAATAGCCCTATCTAAAGAACCTGCAGTTTGACGTGGATCTGAACCACAATTTTCCATCTGAATTACGAACTGTATAATTATGAGGAAAGCCTTTTCGGATGAACGTAGTATTCAATAATCCATACAAGGGAGTATCGCATCTATCACCCATCGCTCATAATTATCCGTTATCCAACACTCATTTTTCATACTTGACTTAAAATACCTACCTGGGTACGTTACCATTTCAGTAACTAACTAGCCATGTTTTTTTCTTGATTTCATAATCGTAATATAATGAATATCAATACATACACACTACAAAGGCTACAATAAAAACGCTCATAAGTTCCATTTAGAGAAAATCCTATCCGAACAACGCTATGACAAAAGTGGTTATTTAGCTTAACTCTTAGGCATAACTCAAAATATTGATTGAAACAGGACACAGCAGCATGAGGACCAGTTTCTATACTCGATGAAATTACGATTACTTCGCATAGCTATTATAATTTTATATCTTCTCTGCACCTCTGCATCGCTCGTATTCTCTGTCTGATCGTCATTATTTCATAACGCCGAGGTAGATTTGGCCGTAGGGTTTACCGCTAACTTGAATTCTTATAGTAATACTGAAAGTTCTTATAGTAGTATTTTTAAACTGGTTTACGTTATTTTTGAAACCACAGAAGCAAAACTTAATTTCAATGAAGCAGTTTGCGGTCAGACTACGTAACATGTTTTCTGTTTCATAAATTCCGTTTGGTTTTTTTCGATGAGGTTTCAAAGATACAAAAATGCTTCTATAAAAACCCCAAGTATAAAATGTTTGTATTTACTTCCCTGTGGGAAATAGGTTATATCGTGGATATGTCTAAAAGGAATGGGTTCAGTTCATCTAAACAGCTGTCCTTTTGTTTCAAATTTTAATCTTAAAAATTGCTAACACTTCCCAGAGCTAAGACATATTCATGTCAAACATTATTGTATGTTTCCAGTTCCTCTAAACAGCTGTTCTTATAACCATATGACGGCACTTTCGATATAAATTTTGTTCTGATGAATTGCCAATGCCTCCAGAGCTAAGACACACTGTATCCATGTCAAAACCTAAATATAGGTTGCAAAGACACAGAAAATGTCCTAGATTTTATATTAGCATACTAATGTCAAACATTGACCTACGAATTTCTAAACGAACCAATAGTTGATTTCATTTATTTCGTTAGAAAGGCGACGAAAACTTCCACAGACGACAAAGTAGCCTAATACATGTAGGCCTACTGGTAACACTTTTTCACTTCTTACCGTACTCATGTTTATCTATATATGTTTATACTTTATCTTGGTAAAAGTTGTGCTAAATGAAACATTGCAAATTCAAATTGACACGTCATTACGATTAAGTTATGAATAAATCATTTATTTTTGAGTTTTTTTTCGAATCTATAATACTTGGTTTATGTATGTGAATAGGCTAAATAGTGAGAAATTATATTAAATAAATATTCCGAGTCATTTGTGCATACGTTCTTCCTTTAAAAGTAACGCATATCAATAAATTGACTCACTATAAGAAACATCATATTCTACGTGTACAAAAATAGTACTGTAGTTTCATTAAATTCCCTTACACATATAAATCTACACTGTAGGCTTGGTACAGAGTAAAATCGTTGATATTGCCTTTGGTTGAACAACGTACTACAAAATATTCTGAATAACAATTTATATAACTAAATTTATTTTATACTTGTGCAAGTTTGAATGTGCAAGTAGGCCCTACTTGAAGAAACGGATTGTTTTATGCCTTCCCAAAACCATCATATCATCTCATTTTAGCTCACTCAGTAACAATACATATTTTTTTTATTTTATGATGGTTGTCTTCGTAGGGTCTATTTATCCAGTCGGTTTGCTTTGGAAGGATTTACTTGTTTAAGTACATACAAAATACCCCACCGCAGCAGACCTTTCTCCTCAGCGAGTTTCCATATTTATTAATAACCTATTTAAAATATTAAAGTTATTTAAAAAATGTTTCACTTAAGTGCAATTCTATGAGGTTTTGAAATGCCACCTCTTATACTGGGTTGAGATGAAGACAAACAATTTTCATAATTCATTTTTAAGTTATAAAACTGAGACGTCACTCAAAGGGCTGGATGGGCTCAACATTTAAAAAATTTGAATGCTAGGGGGGGAGTGCTACACTTTTGACTAACCAAATAACATTAAACTAGAAAAAACATTTGAAAAAAACTAAATTTAATATTTTTGATCTGATTTTAAGGGTACCAAGGAACTCCATATTTTAAAAAATTATGTGTAAAAATCCATAAACCACAATTTTGGGATACTACATTCGATTAGAGCGACGATCCAAGATCTCGAACTTAAACCCACACATTATCCTTCACACGCACGTATCAAATTTCAAAGAGATAAGACCATTTTTACGAGAGTTATCGTGCGTGCATACGGACATAGCTTACATACATATACGTATATAATATATAGTTCCGTATATAGTACGATCGGTTTATGCGGCATCTGGAGATTCCAAAACGAAGAAAAATTAGTCTATGGTCTAGGTCTTACCATGAGGACATGGCAATCCCTCAATTTCCTATAAGCTAAAATAAAAATAATATTATTATTACCGTTCTAAAATGGCAAAATACCTACGAAGGTAGAAATGAATGAGAATTGAGTGTAAGATTATTGTGGGACGATCCAAAATCATCATAATACTGTATATATAGTATGAAAACTGTTTGAATTAAAATGCGCCCATTGGATGAAAGGTTGTGGCGCGAACTGACGCACTGCACACGTGCCTCGGCTAGAAGTCCCAACCCCAAACTGCGCGGTATCAGCTGTTCGCCAAACCAGGCCATTGTCGTGTTATGTAACAAGTCGTTGACTCAATCCTCTCACCTCAACCATTGCATCACTGCTTCATATTTCCCACTCCTTAAAAATTAATGGCATCAGTGGACTGACACATACTTTCTCCCATAAGTAAATTAGATAAACGGTAGCAGTGGACTGATACATACTTTTTCATAAATTAAAAAAACTACAATCTTTGATAGAACTATCACAGTCTTTGAAGTTTGTCTAAATAGCGTATGAAAGTTATTGTTTAAAAAATTATCATCCAATTTCTATAACAAATAAAATTAATTGTTAGAACTTTTCTATCGCCACCCCTCCCCCACACTCACTGGTTGGTAATACCAAACCATTTTGAGTGGGTTTTTGAGTGTTGTGACCTTGAGGCCCCCTTCACGACGGAGCCAGAAGGCCTGAGGCCACTGAATACCTTTGCACTATATACCAAGTTTCATAGAGAACGGTTGAGAAACATTGATAGTACATTTGGCGCAGAACATAACGTCCTGCGTCTACCTTGATATGAAATTTAACTTTTCTCTTGAACCTTTAGTCGTAGACTACTGATTCAAAATACTAATTAGTCTAGTTTATAGTCCGGTTTTAATGGTAATAGTCAAATTGTTTTATCAAATTATTGTTTTGCCAATTTTTTATATTTAAAAGCCCATAACTTATGAAGTTCTACAGAAATGCAGGTGTTCTCTTGTTGTTTGGGATCTTAACAAATATAAACCATGGAATTTTAATAAACATCGTAAGAACAGACTTTGAGAAATTTGCGTTTTTTACAGTTTAAGGGTTTAGGAGTAAACTACCCTTAAAATAGAAAATATACAAAACAATTGCCAGGATATACGGCCAAAGTGCACTTCTGTACCAAATTTCATATAAACGGACGATCACTGTAGTCTCAGGGTTTGTACACAGACGAATAGACAGACAGATATCAGTCCCAAAACTGCTGACAACATGGGGAGTCCCCTACTTTGTCAATAAGTGTTGATGGGGTCGGTTGAGATGCATTATAAGGTTCTGCAGCGGATGATACAGCATAGCAAACGCCTTATATGCGTATCTATCACACTCAAACTGTCGTCTAATTTCCAGTGGCATCATGTTCCCTTCAATCTTCCAAGTCATGGTGAAGATCTGAGAACACCAAGACAGCTTCTTAATACTATATTGTATTGTGTTTAGTATACTCAATATCATATATATAAAAAGTAAACTCCTTTATTTATGGACAGATGTTGATGAAACTTGGTATATGATCAAAATAAAAATAGTTTATGGTAAGAATCTCTAATTCCAGTGTTCCTCACAGTAGCGTAGGCCCTAGTCTTTCCTATGTTAATTTTATGCAGTATAGGCAAACTCTCTTGTTTATCAAATATTTATAAAACTTGTAATATACCTTTCTCCCCTTTTACATATAGTAGCCTATATGAGAAAGTATTGTTTTCGTCAACATTTTTAACGATTAAAAATAAATTAAAATGACATGGTTTATGACGTTTAAGGACCCAAATGATACGAAACCACACGTAAGTCTGTAAAAGTTACCTGTGGTTGAAAATCATGGGCTTTTAAATATCAAAAATATTATTATTTAAATTTTCTGGCAAAACAACAAATGAATTTATAAAACAATTTGACTATCACCAAAATCTGCTTTAAAAACTAAACAAATAAGTATTTTGAAACATTAGTCTACGCGAGTAACAGTTCTCCAAAGAAACGTTAAATTTAATGTCCATGGTAAACGCAGTACGTTGTCTGGGAGCGCGCAACGTTATTTTTATCAAGGATATTAAAAAATCTATTTCTTACGTACATCTCAACCGTATATCATGAAACTTGGTGTGCTGTTTAAGGTAACATCACCCAACAAAACACACTGAAAACACGCTTTGGTATCACCTGGAGGGGAAATGCCCCCAAAAATTTCTAAAACTTAATTTTTTTGTTAGTTTCAGAAATTTAATGATTATTTTTGAAAAAATAATTTTTGAATGATATTTTGATAAACTTAAAGAAGGTTGTGGTTTGTTTTCATTTAACTTTAGGAAGAAACTATGTTTCCGAACAAAGGTACGGGTTGTAGGATTCAGTTTAAAGAAAACAGATTATCATACCAAAATGTAAACCTGAAGTCCTAAACAATTCAGTACAAAGAAAAAAATTAATACCCAGCTTTATTATTTAGAATTACTTGAAAATTAAATCATTTTATAATTCGTTATACGTTAAAATAGCTTTGCTTTAATTTAGTATGATTTTGAAATGGGTTTAAAATCAATGACTAATATAAACTAACTACTAATATTGATTCAACAGCTGATTGTTTTTCTTTCTATTAAATCTTTAAACTACAAAGACAGCTGATTATTACCAGTAGGTGGTTCATTAATTAATTGAAAGCAAAATTCAACTAATATCGCGTGAAAATTCGGTTTTTAAAAGCTCGTGATTTACTTTTTAAGGGGCGGCGACCAATTTCAAGTTTTGAGACCCCTTCTCTGGAATATCGAGAATGCATGAAATAAGTTTCATTGTTATCAGTTTTCCCGTTTTTTTTATTATTATTATTTTTTTTTTTTGAGAAGACGGTGTATAATGCCTCCTGGAGCGTCACAGACAAACAGACACAAATTGAGATAAGACTTGTTCCGGCTTCTCTAACGCACGAAACGTAAAAATAACTCAAAAATGAATAACTCTGAGCAATCTACAGACAAAACTCTAAATTTATTTATATGGATTTGGAAATTCACTTCGTATGCGGGTCTGCTGCAACGGGGTTATTTATAGTTTACCTCGTCCATCATTATGCAATCACCTAACATGTATTAGCTATTTGGCATTTCCAGCGGTTACTCTATGGTTCTCAGTCCTTTCTTCATTGCCCAATCAGAGCTCGCTGTTTGGTGTGTGAGTGTGGGTGACGCCTACTCTAGCCGCCTGCAGCTGTGCTGTCTGCTAGGCCCGCGCCCGTGATCATAAAAAGTATTATGTTTATGTCCCCGGAGCAAAAGCAAAAGCAAACGCCCAACCACCGCACCCCCTTAATTTTGGGCTTTATTTCATACTGCATCTAACATATTAAAGAGGTTAGTATAGTGCGTTATCAAGATGTGATGCATTTCCTTCTTTTACTAATTATAACGTTAAAATCTGATATGGTTATGTTTAAATTACTTAATAAAAGCCGGCTATTCTCAGATTCTGTTTAAGGTTAAGAAATAGTTATTTTCATGTGTATTACATTGCTCTTAATATCTTACCCTTTTTTAGTCTTATATTGAGTTTAGATATTCTTAGCATGCATAGTTAACCATCTGGAAAACAGGCTTTACTACAGTTAACCTAACTCAATTAGCAGCTTGTATTCTTAAAATTTTTTAAAATTAAAATTTAGGTTACATTAGCAAACAAGAAATCATAAAACCTCATTTAGATTTAACTTCATGAACATTATATCCTCTGCTACTCATAATATCAAAGAAATGTTTTATTGTAACAAGGCAATAAAGAAGCTCTAGGGCCTAGGTCCTAAATGGAATTTTGTAGTAGGCTAAATGGTTAATTTACACTAATGTATCCTATCCTATACTATAGTATGAGTAAGGTAATTATTGTGTTTTGACGACTTAGCCTAGTTCTAAAAAATTACTTTAAATTCCAGACATAAATAGAGATTCAAATAAAACCCTTCCAAGGAATATGTAATCAGCTGTTAGAATAGTAGTTTCTTTTGACAACAGAGTGAATATTGTATACAACATGTTCCTGTAATATATATAGTTGTTTGGTTTGGTTATAATGTACCAAATAAATTAAGAGAAGTACAAAATTGTTAAATAGACTATATCAAATCACATAAATTAAAGGTAAAAGTAATTAACTTCCAGATTTTTATGTTTGGTTTTAATATCAGTTATCATATCTGTATGTTAATTAAGTATCTTGTGGTCAAAATATTTCCAGTAAAATAGAATGAAATCGTGGCTAATGTTTTACTACAACTAATGTCAAAAAATATATAATTTAATGAGGGCTATTGCAAGTTTTTCTAGAATTATAATTGTTTTCTTTGAATGTGCCAGCATAACCATTCAAAAATTGTATAATGTATTAAATAAAAGCTAATTTTTATTTTTTTCATAGCCCAGTCTGATATTAAGAAGATCAAGCATTGTAACAGTTAATAATGTATGAACAATCAAAAATAATGTATAGGCCTACGCCCAAAGATCTAAGTTATGTGAAAATAATACTAGCAGGTAATAGAAGAATAGTTGAAAAATGTTGTAATAGGAGCAGCGTAGGGCCTAAATATGAAAAAACCGAAAAGTCTGGGTTTCAACCTTGGTTAGGACTTCTACACAAGATAAATTATTCACAAAATGCTGTGTAGCAGCGATTGATTTAGAGACTGGCTCTAGATAATTGAAATTAAGTTAATTCTCAGGAAAACATATTTTCTTAATTTATTTGCCAAAATTAGGGTTCTAAATTATTACTACACAAGAAATTTATTTTAGCCCTTCATCTGAAATAAATTTTCTCTCGTCGGGATTAATCAGGTTCATAATTCACATTGGTCTCAGTAGTATAAGAAAGTTTGAAACAAAAAAAGGTGAAGCAAAATACTTTAAAAACTATTTTGCATGTTGTTTTTATATTAAACATTATAATTTGAATTTCTTAAGCACTTCTTAATCCAAACTTACAGTAATTTAGCCAAGTAATTGTAAATTAGTGACATCACTAGAATGAGCTTTATAAAGTTAACATAAACATAGTAAAAATATTATTATCACGTTTTTGACATCAAACAACCCATCAGGTACATCATTGCTTTTTTAAATTGCGGTCATGTACCCGACAGAGTATACACAGTCCATTACTAAAGTGTGCCATGAGCCTAACCGGGTTACACGCTCTATGTCGTTTCTTTTGTGATTTATGACTAATGTGGCTGTATTTACCCTAATATTGTTTAAATGTTTGCATGCACCTAGCAGAAGATCTTAAATTAATTATGTAACCAAAGGGGACACGATTTCATCCATATGAGGTATGAGCTACCCCATTGGGTATACTTAAAATAAAAATATAAAAAATAACAATATAATCATAATTATAATCATACTAATATGCTTTTCAATCAATCAATATAAAGAGAAATTTAAAAAATAGTTCAGTTTTTTGACAAGTTTTATGTAAATTGACACTTTTTCTGCTGCCGCGAACGTTTAAATAGGCCTTATTATGAAACTAAAAGTAGCTTTTACGTTGTAAAATATGTTTGATTTTGATTACAAATACTCAATAGCGATGCTCAGTCTCACAATGCTAATCCTTGGTCTTTTAAGACACATTGCTCGATAATAAGTCTACCACAAATTATTAAATTAATGCTTTTATAAAGGGAAATTTATTTTATGTTTACTGGATTTTTTTTAGGATCAGGAATTTTTGATCATGGAGTGTATAACAGCCCATGAGAGGCCTCCGGTTTCATTTAGAGATATACTAAAAGAGAGACATGAAGAAAGTGATTTTATGTGGGTGTCACGAGAATTTAATTGGACAAAAGCTTACAGGCATACCAAAGAAATTAGAAATCCAGCATGTCTTCAAAAAGAAGTTTTAAAAAGTCCTAGAGTACTTAAATTAATAGATGAGGTAAGTAAGTTTTTTTTCTATAAACAGTACTTTTTTCATATGTAGATAGGCCAAGTCTAATATTTTTTTCTATTTGTCCATTTTTGAACTTTGTTCATGCTTTGTTTCTTCATTATCTCAGGATTTGACTCTGTATGCTTTTATATTCACTTAACTTTATTACCCATTACTTATTTAATCCAATAATTCTACTTCAAATATTAAAAGAAACTTATTTTATTATATTCCAGTTAGCCACTAGTTAGAATTATTGCAAAAACACAGTAATTAACCCTTCGAGGAGTACCGTATTTTGCATCAAAATAGTATTGACGTTTTAAAACGTGTTTTTATGTTCACGCAAAAAGGAGTAGTAACGTTTTTATACGTCATTTTGACAAAATTTGCGCAAATACGTTTATAAAGGTGGCGAATGTGACGTGAAGTTTCGGCAGGAAATAAGCGTGCGAAGAACTTTCTCAGCGTAAAGTGTGAGAGCATTCTTCACAAAGAGAAAAAAAATACATAACCTTTCAGCGCAAAGATTGTAATATGGTGTTACGTGTGCGTCCATGTTCTGGAGACTTTCATTCAAAAAAGTTACAAAATGTTCATTTTTGGGTATTTTGAACCTATTAAACATTTTCTACTTTATTTACAGTAGGCTTCAATAAAATTTAGTGAAAAAAAATTGTGATTGATATTTCCCCTTAGCCTACTCCTTACCAGCTTTGTGATAGTGACGTTTTAAAACGTCATTACTCTTTAAAGGGTTAACTATGTTTACCTAAATGCTAAGCAATGTTAATTAATAGTCTTGGTATATTGAGTTTAATTGCTATAGTTTACTAAGCCATCCAGTAACATTTTCACGTCCAAGAAGCATTACAGTCACTAAATAAACAATTGTTTCAACCAGTTTGCTCAATGTTTGAAGTTCAATTTAAATTCAATAATAGCTGGAAATTATAGTACAGTTAGTCGTAGATTGGAGAAAATTAGGACTATTGGGGCATTATTGAAATATATATAGAAGTCAGTGTAATTAATTGTAGAGAATATTTTCTTATTGTGAGTATGGTAATTATAATTGTTAAAAATCTCCTTGAATTTTCACTCTTTTCACACATCAAAACAAGTAGCTGGTGGCTCCTATCAGATCATGAGTCTAGATAGCCTATGTGATTCAAACTGCTATGATACCTTGAGTTACATAGCAGCTAGCGCTTAAATACTGCGAGTAGGCTACTACATTTAATTCACTGCATAAGCCCAAGGCTCATAGTGAAGGGTAGCAAGGTAAAATAAATATTATAAATATTTCTGAATATTAAAAGGAATTTGGCACTCATATTTTTCCAAGTATTTTACTTAGTATGATCATCTGTTATTTGTTAATTATTAACAGGAAGCAAAGGAGAAAAATGTTTCTCAAAAAGAGGTATACCAAAAAGTACAAAGCATTCTAGAAGAAATAAGCTGTTCCAAGCAACTTCCTGTTGTACGATGGCTTGGATATGTTTTACTAAAATTAATGAAGACAACCATGTCAGCACTATATGTAAATGAAGATCAAATTTTGAAAGTAAGTGGAAGTAAACAGATAATTTATATCACTGTATTTTCCATGGTAGTTTTTATAAAATAATGTATTCAATATAATTTTTCTGTTGGTACATTTAGTGGTTAGTCATAAACTAACCTTTGGGTTTAAAAACTTTGTTTGCGTTTTTGAAAATCATTCAGTTGTTATTTTCATCATTCAATATTTACATACTAATTTTATGAGTAATACGTACTGGTAGGTACAGAGGCCACTATTTCCGAAAGTTATTTTCTTATTAGATACAAAAAATAAGTACTGTAGGCTTAAATAATTGGAAAGAACATACAATATTTGACTTTGATATCTTTGTAATTATAATTAGCGGTCTTTGTGTTCTGCTTCCAAGACAGCAGTGATATTAGCGAGGATAGAGTTGGTTTAACATAGATGCCACTGTCCTCTGCAAAAGCAAGTTAGGTTGGTTATTTATAGTATACAGCAATGCCTGTATCAGTAACCAACACGGTCTGAATTACGAATTGGTCTATTTATGAGGATAGTCTTTTGTGGATTAATGTAGTATTCAATAGTGCGGACGTTAATCCACACAAGAGAACGCTACACCCACTGACCATCGTGCACAACTATCCACAATTTGTGACCTCCAAGTAGCTGGATTACAGGATGTCGCCACCATCCCAGTCTAATAATTACACAATATTGTTCTGCTTCCAAACCATAATAAATTAGCGAGGATAGAGTTGGCATAGATGCCATGTCCTCTGCAAAAAAATATTTACAAGTATACAGCAATAATTCCTGTATCAGTAACCAACAGTCTTCGTTTCCAGAGCATTCTATGATGCCGATTTATATTTTGGCATAGAGCTTTACATAGTACATGTTGAGTATAATTGAATGATATCAATAATTGACTTAGCTTACATGCGCAGAGCGCTGTATGAATCGTGTGGTACCTTTATATTCATAAAAACCTGAGAAAACTCCTATTTTAATAGTTATGACAACCAAACCATATATAAATGCCGCAGCACGCTGGTGGCAGAGGATGTCCGGAAAAAAACCCCTTACAAGTTCATATACAAAAGGATAAATTCCGAAAAAGATACTAAAGATTAGGTATATAAAGTTATTTTTCTTAAATATTCATCTTTACAACATTATTACAAATAAGAGATATTCATACTTGACACAATCACACTAGAGGACCCTGTGATAAAATAAAAATAGGGCTTTCCAAGCTAGAGTTATGTCCGGCCAGGTTTTTAGCTGTTGAAAGTCTTTCCTCGGTCTATCTTGAAAGGTCCCCTCACTATTCTTCTACTTTTTTTACTGCCATATACAATATACATAGCTATGCTATATTAGCTATTCTTAGGATAGCTTACGTAGCTATGTTACCAGAATGGAGAATTATGACAATGAATGAGAAAAGTGAAGTCATTTATAATGTTTACAAAAATAAAAAAAAAGGTAGTTTTGTGCTTATTATTTTATCATTTTTATAAATATCAAAATAGATTTTGTTTCTTCACTTTCAACCATCAACCAATTACTGAGTGTTAACCAGTTTGTGTTGTCAGTTAAAGGCTGAGATGGGGACCAATCCGGTGTTGTTTGTGCCGAGCCACAGAAGCTACGCAGACTTCATTCTCATGGCTTTTGTAATGTTCCATTATAGTGTGGACATACCCTGTGTGGCTGCAGGAATGGGTAAGGCAGTTGAGTAGTTGTAGTTAGTTCCTATAATTCAATTATCGTTTATTGTAGGCCCTAATTCAGTTAATAATTATTCAATATATTGTTATTTCTTTTGTTTTAGCGAATTTCCCATAGAGAAGAACCTATTACCTTAGGTCTCATGGCAACAATTAAGTCCGAGACCATGTTTCTTTTTCGTTTTAAGGTGCCTAGAGACCAAAAAAATAGTTGTTAAAAATTGTATATATGTATACATATATATACAGGAATATATACAGTGTCCCATGAAGAGGTTTAAACGTTTGTTTTTCATCAGTTAACCATTTATGCAACGACCATCTTGAAAATTTACACAGCTTATAAAGTATGTTAAAATTCAATTATATTCCGTCTTGTAGATCAGTACAGGTAGGTTCTAACAACAAAGGATCAGTTTAAAAGTTATAGTAAATTTTATACAGATTTTGAAATTATATAGTTTAACAATAGCATCAATCAGTTCTCTAAGAAGTTCTCTAAGATCACTGGAACAATCCCTAGTTCTTTTCCATTTCCAAATATTTCGTTTATCAAGCATTAACATGCTGAAATACTTACAATAATAATAAAGGAAAACCAAACATTTCATTGAAATAAATACCAAACACTTTAGGCGATTGTCACTATTCAAAACACCGTTAGACAACAGACGACGGACAACAATAGAAGCAATGACGATCTTTAAACAAAGAATACGTTCGCTCAAAGATTAATAAATTATATCGAAATAGTATCAAAACATACTGTATTTCTGAACTATCTTTTGATAAAAGTTAAAAGGTTGTTAGAACCAATTTTGTTTTTGTTACCCAAAAAATGTGTTTGTCGTGGCTCCTGCATTGGCGCCATATATACAAGTGTTGCCAGGTTGGCCACGCCTCTTCTCGCCATATATCCGGGGCTTACCAGCTCTAGGGTTAAATAAGAAGTGGCATCTGTCATCAATTTAGTAAACTTTTTAGTCGACATTGTCTTTGTCAGACATCCTGCTACCTGTGAGTGGTAGTTTGAACTAATTCAAAGAGTGATGATCACCACTAGAGTATACTTGATAAGCAATTAAGTGCTATCTCCGAAGGTAGTGCTGTGGTCAAGTGGTCAAAATGCACACTGATGAGTGAAGCGTTCAAAGTTTGAAGCCAATCGGAAGTTTGTGGGTTCGAATCTTAACCAAATTCAAATTTGGCTTTAAAATGTGTGCTACAGTGGTGGGAGAGCCTATCTCAAATATACAGTCTTGGGTGGAAGCATTTATAGGCTTTATTGGTATTGCAGTGGAAACCTTCCTTTTTCTTTTACCATTGTATGGTAAAAAGGGGGAGGGAGCACGTTTTGTGTTTTGTTGTTTATACGATTATTTAAGAAGAGCTGTTCAGTAATTTTATCATTCAGTTAACTGTATAAAACATAGTGGTTCTAGGGTTAAAACATTTTTTTGTGTACACAGATTTTCATTCCATGTGGCTTATGGGAAAATTGTTGAGAGATTGTAGCGCTTTCTTCATGAGAAGATCGTTTGCTGATGACAAACTGTACAGAACAGTATTTGATGAATATGTAAAGAAACTGGTATCTCAGGGTGAAGCACCTGTAGAATTTTTCATTGAAGGAACTAGAAGTAGATCGTCAAAGTCTCTTGTGCCAAAGTTTGGTAAGTGTATTTGATTTTTGTTCACTCTGTGCTATTACAGCATTTTATGTAGTAAAGGACTTCAGGCTCTAAATTTGTTTGAATAATTTTTAAATTTAAGTTTCTGTGGTTTGTTGTTAACATATTAAATAAAATCAAAATAATTATGTTATTTAGATTTTAACTGCGGACATTTTCCATCACGATTTTATGTAAAACAAAGTTTCACGACGTTTTGGGATCTGTAATCTGGTGCCATCCTCAGGTGAACTAATATCTAAAACATAACACAATTAACACATAATCCGGACTCAGCTTGTATAAAGCTGAAAAAATAAAATTTTAAAGCTGTCAAAAAACTTACAAACAAACCATTCACTAACAATTACACACATAAGAAACAAAACACGTCCACTCGTCACGGAGACTCAAAGACAACTGAATAGGGGTGGGCGTGTCCCACCAGAGCCGGAAAGAAAATGGCAAAATGGTCTCCGTGACGAGTGGACGTGTTTTGTTTCTTATGTGTGTAATGGTTTGTTTGTAAGTTTTTTGACTGCTTTAAACTTTTATGTTTTTAGCTTTGTACCGGCTTAGTCCGATTATGTATTAATTATGTTATAGATATTAGTTTACCTGAGGACAGGATCAGATTCCAGATCCCGAAATGTCATGAAACTTTTTACATAAAATCTTGACGGAAAATGTCCGCAATAAAAAATGTAAATAACATAAATCCACCATCACCAATAATGAATTTCTAACGAAGAAGAAAATTAATTAGATATAACTTTAGTCAAATAATTTCTAAATTCATCAGCTTATATTTATATAAATTTAATCACATTCACTGACATTTCATAATTTACTTTAATTAAATACCTTTCACAAAATGTATTGTTTTAAAAATCTTTCCATTTTTATTTCTCTATACTTTTACAAATTTTAAGAAGTTAGATTAAGGGAAATCTCCTACTTTACATTCCCAACAAGATGATGGTTTAACTTATTTTGAATGAGGTTTATAGGGTAATCTGCTAATATTGATTTTTTTTATTTAAATTATAGTAGGGCCTGTGTACTGGAGAGCATTTGGTGTGCACCAATATAATATATTAGTGCATATAAGCTTATATTATAAGCTTTGAGAAGTAAAAGAAGTGGATATAAAATACATAAATAAATAGAATATTTAAAGAGCCATTTTGGATAGACACCATGTGTAATCTTGTCGAATGTATTATAGGTTTATTGACAATGGTGATGGACACATTTTACTCTGGTGAAGTCCCTGACATCACAATAGTTCCTGTTAACATTAGCTATGATAGGACATTAGAAGAAGTATTGTTTGCTTATGAAATGCTGGGTATTGCTAAGCCCAAAGAATCTACTTCGGTAAGTTTTCGTTTTTATATTAATTATAAGATTTCAAAATTTTATCATCTGTTTAAGGTAAACAGCTATAGATGCAAATGAGAAATTGTCAAATGTTATGTTAAATTTAAGCAATCGTATACAAATAGATTAATTGATTACTAACAATGTATGAAAATATTTGTAATATAAAAATATTTACAATCAGTTAAAAGTACAAAAAATAGAAATAATCTCTGAACCAAACGTTAAACTTTTATCTAACCCATAGAAACAAAATTTAAAAACGTGCCTAACACAAACTTAAACTACATAGTGTCAAACAAATAACTAGAGCTAATATGTTTCAATTGCTTAGACTGCTATAAATTCTGCCCATAATAAACATGTGAAGAATTTTGAAAAATAATCACACCAACCAGAACTGCATTTATTTTAACAATATTTTGAGATCTTTTCTTTAGCTTTCAAGAAATTTCCTAACTGGATGTTTTTTTATTATTTTAATATAATTGTTCCTTCAAATTAATTGTTTTCTAAAATTACATTTAACATTTTAACACTCACTTAAATCTATAACTAGCCGTTATATGTTAATCAGTACCTTGACTGAGGTTTCTTTTGACACTTAAGTGTGTGACCACTGAGTGTCTTATAAGAGGGATAGAAACTTTAGTTCTTTTTATTAACAATCGCTTCTGATGATTTAGCTATTAAGGTATTTTGATCTGAGATTTTTTAATCCTCAAACAAACAACAGTAAAGTATTAAATTTGCCCATTTCTGTTACTAGGGTCTAATCAAAGGCATCAACATGTTGGATGAGAGGTATGGGAACGTGTACGTTCACTTCTGTGAGCCGATCTCGGCCCATCAGTACGTGTGGCAGATGTCAGGAGGAGATGTTAGCTATACCTCACGAGCCTTGCACAGAGAACAACACCAGGTCATTCATCTGGCCCATTCTATTGTTGACAGGTATTTTAATTTTTTACTTGGTCATATTGTACATACTGATTGTCTGGCTGATGACCAATCTGTTTTTCAAGAAATCCGAATCTGAAGTTAGACATGCAGGTAAGGATGAAAGGAAAGGCATCCTAGTTCTGTGACTTTGCAACACCACAAGCCAAATAAATGTATTAATCGCTGTCAGTGGTCAGCTTATATGAAAAGTTAAAAGAAGCTGTAAAAAAATTAACAACTTAAGAGTAGTTAATAATTTTTTTAAATAGAATTAATATCAATTAACAAAGTGTGTTAATCGTAATATAATTGATTATGTAAAAATATAAGGTATTTTTATTTGTAGCAGTTAAAACGAGGAGTTAGTATTATTTAGAATTTTACTGCCATTTTATTACTTAACACATTTTCTGCGGATGACACTGTTCAGCATTAGGTTGTGACAATATTGATCAGCACGCCACATTGATTATATTATATAATAAATTTGTATATATATGTATATATATTTATAAATCTAAAACGCACGAGGATTTTCTTTAAATAAATAACTAATATTAGAAATAAGTTCAGATACTAATGTAAGGAAAATTGTGTTTTTCTTGTAAATTAAGTTTAAAATCTAAAAATTTAACATTACTTATAAATAAAATGTAAAATAAAAAAAACACTTTTATAAGTTACAGTTTTGAAATAAGACTACAACAATATAGAGGTTATGAAAAATTTTATTTTATGAATTAAATAATTCAAAATTATCATTACTAAACAATTGAAAAACTTAAGATAAATATACTGTGCGAAATAAAAGCAGAAAAAGTATTTAAAATCTTGTGTTTTGTAGAAAAGGTCGTTTTTTGCTTGAATCATTACAAACCAATTAATTGATGTAATTAATTTCTCTTTTGCTTTTCAATCCTCATTCCATTATAACAAAATCAGTTGATCACATAATAATATATGGATAATTAAACAATAAATGATCAGCTTTACTAAAAGATTAAACGGCATCGCTCAATTGACTAACGTCTAATTTTTATTTTAAAAAGAGTTTAATACTTTTTTTCAGTGAAATTAATTATGGTGTATAAATATTGTTTTATTCAAACATAAATGTTTCATTGAGTAATAAATGTGTTTTAATTTTTCTAATTAATTTTTATAATAAATGTCTTATTCTATACGAGCAAAGCTCGGTCACCAGGTACTATTATATAAATGATATAATGTTTATATTATATAAATAGTATATTATATTTATAATATAACTAGCGGTAAGTCCGTCCTTTGTACAGGTTGTAGGATCCAGTTTAAAGAAGAAAGATTATCATACCAAATTGAAAACCTGAAATCCTAAACTAATCAGTACAAAGAAAATAAATAAATAAGTTACCCTGGTTTGTTACTAAGCATTACATCACAATTATATAGATTAGAACATTTTTATACCATTATTAAAATTAGTTATACGTAAAAATAACTTTTTAATATAGTATGATTTTGAAATGGGTTTAAAATCAATGACCAATATAAACTAACTAACGTTGATTTTAATTTGAGAGCTGTTTGTTTTTCTTTCTATTAAATCATTAAACTTCAAATTTGATTATTACCAGTAGGTAATTCATTTAAAACTGAAAGAAAAATATGACTAATATCACATAAAAAATGTTGTTTTAAATGCTAGTTATTTACGTATTAAGGGGCGGCAGACAATTTCAAGCATCCAAAAACCTTCTCTGGAATGTCAAGAATGCATGAAATAAGTTTCATCGTTAAAAGTTCTCCCGTTTTTTTTTTCGGAGAAGACTTCGTAAAATGCCTCCTAGAGCAACACAGACAGATACAAATTGAGATAAGACTTGTTTCGGCTTATCTAATGCACAAAACGTAAAAATAACTAAAAAATTAACAACTCTGAGCAATGTACAGACGAAACTCTAATTTTATTTTTTACCCGCAGAAAACGTGTGAATTACTTTATTTTCACTGAAATTTATTTTCCATCACGAATTGTAAAACAAAGTTTCATCACCTTTTCGGAAGCACAGGTTGAGCTGTAGGGTCATGTGGACGTATTTTGTTTCTTGTGTGCATGTGACAATTAACTTTTGCTTGGTATTTTTTTTTTGTAAAATTGTTAACTGCTTTAAACATTTTTGTTTTCAGCTTTATACTGGCTCAGTCGGGATTATGTACTAATCTTGTTATGTTCTAGGTTCCAGCTTACCTGATGATGGAACCAGATTCCAGATTCAAAAACGTTCTGAAACTTTGTTTTAAAAAGTGATGGAAAATTTATGTTGTAAAAATCTAAATAATATAAATTAACCATCACCAATAATGAATTTAAAATAAAGAACTGAGAAGTTTGTTTGTACTCATATTATTGTATTATTGCATAATTACTGGTACGGTAGCTTAATTCACTTAATCTGGCAAGTGTTGACCCAGTAAGTCAACAGTTTCTGGATCAAAGTCAGTAGCCAGGGACTCCTGTGCACTCACCTCTGTCCAGCCTACGTGACTCACACTGCTACGGTACCTCAATGACTTATTCATTACACAGGCCCATGAAGGGCAGTTGTGGTTTTAAAAAAATACCATGTTATTCTAGTTATTTTATCTTTGTTTACAGACAACAGAAGCATGCCATACTGTCCTGTTTCAACATTCTGTCCTTGGTGCTCGGTAATCACATGGCATCATCCGACCAACCTTTGTCTGTCACCAAAGCTGCCAAGGATGTTGCCTGGCTCTCCTCTGTGCTGTCTGTTATGGGGGCTTACGTTAGACAGGATGGTTAGTTAATTGGCTGCAGTTCACTTTAGGCTCTTATTCAACCTGTGATAAAAAATAACAATAAAGGAGAAACTCTAAATGTGTATACCGAGTATTTACAATTTCTATACTTGCATAGTGTTGTTTTAAAGTCAATATTTTTTTAAATTACACTCTAACACGTAAAAATTCAATATATAAACTTGATAAATTAAAAACAGAATAGTAAATAAATCAACCTTTAATTTGAACCTGAAAGTCACTATTCACACATCCTTAGTTTTATGTTTAGGGTTTGTTATGAATGAAATTTGAGTTTAACAGGTTATTTCACATATTCTCATTTGTTTCAGGGAACACACTGGAGTCGTTAAAACAAGCTGTTAAAGTTCACAAGTCCCTTGTGAAAATTGAGGGGGAAAATATCCATCTAGTCAATGTGCATTCGCCACATTACAATATAGATCCAAGAAGAATTAAAGGTAATGTATCACTTTACAATATATGTTTATTATGTCATACAGTAGAGTCTTGGTTTTCCTGCCTTTGGTTGTATGCCTTCCGCTTTATTCAGCCACTCCCAGTGCTGTTATTCAATATGATTCTATGCAGTAGGCATGTGTAGTTGCATGTGGGAGCACTTGAATGTACACATGTTACACACTAAACTAAAGGCTCCGCCTTTAGTTTACCTGAGTGTATGCTTAGGTACCAGGCTATATGTCAGTGACAGCACTTATTCTTTGTTTTGACACACTGTATGCCGTATACCACCCAGTGCCATCTTACTTGTTTACTTGTCACTCCTTATTCTTGAGTGCTTTCGTAGTTCTGTCTTTGAGAGGTTGTGTTGTGAATTATTTCCTCGCTTTGTTTGTGCTGTTTTACTATATTGTTTATGTATTGTGTTTTAAGTTTACCATCTCCAAAATTTGTGGATTTAAATGGAATAAACTGGTGTCAATGGAAGAAAAACTAAAATTAAACCATACATCAGACAGCGTGCAAACAAATTACAATTACAACATGTTTTATCAAGCTTAATTTTAGGATCGTATTTCACTGCGCAATGAATATCAATATTGACTTTAAAATAAGTTTTCAAGTTTTCACAATCAAATTTTGTTTTTTTAGAATTTTATTGTTGTAGTATTTACATTTAGTATTACATTCAGTAATACATGTATTTAAAGTGTTTTCGATGTGCCAATAAAATTGACTCATATTTAACATACTGTAGATATTTATTACTTCCATTTTATCCGACTTACCACTGCCGGTTTAGGTTGGATAATCAAGACTACTGCAGTCACTAAGAACCCATTCAAATGTATATTTAAAAATTTCTCTTCCATGAAATGAATAAAGAACAATTATTAGTGTGCAACTCTTATTCACTTTTTTGAAACTGGTGATAACTCTACGATATGTTTTTACATGTTTTATTGTGGTGTTGCAGGTCACCGTTTGAGTTCAGAGACGATGTGTGCCGCAGTGCCCCTCCTGATGCTGCAGCAGTACATAAACTCCTGTATGCACTTTATCATCGGACCAGCCATCATCACTGTTGTCATGCAACATATGGGAGACTCAGGCTACATTACCAAACGTGAGTCCATACAACGTTCAGACCACAGTGATCCCTCTCTGGAAAATATCAGAAAAAAATTAAAAAGAGCTAATCATTCGTTTTTATGAACTATATTGATCATTGTTAGTTGTTTGTTTGTTTGTGTTGATTGTTGTTTCTTTGGGTGGTTATTCAAAGTATTACTATATGTAACATTAGGAAGGAGCTACACTATACACACTCAGTTAATGTTAAGTTTTTGTATATCAGAGTTATTAAAACTATTTTTTCAAACATTTTTAACATAGACTATTTTATAGAAGTAGTATTGTACCCTTCAACCCTGGTTGACGTGCTGTGCATGCCCTGCCAATGACACGCCAGCCACTGTTTGCCGTGCTCTACACGCAGTTGTCAGTACCGCATTTTGCTGCTACCTTACGGAATTTTTTAGAACTATTTGGAGCTTCTCAATATTGGAGAACGCTGTCTACCTTTCTAGCAGAACTGCTTTTGCCGTTCTGCTGTCTTTTAAAGGAGGGAAACTACAAAAATCTCAGCTGGAAGAGCAGACGATAAACACTTGGTTTGTTGTTTGTTTACTGTTGTTTGTTAAAATATGAGAAGGCAATGTTTTGCGATTTTTCCTCAGTCCATCTGCGGATGTCTGCATACGTGCGTCTGTTGCTGTGTGTGTTGGCCTTTAGTTGGACAGTTTTTTGAACTGAAATGTAATTAGTTATGAAATGAAATGAAAATATGTTTATTTCAATAAAAATTTACATTACATTGTTACATAACTTATGAAAATAGTATGAAACGACCCCTACATGGGCTAAAGCCTGTGGGTAGGGGACCAGCTCTACAGTTTGAGATGTATGAAAACTGATAGTACTTAAGTAAAATGATATTACAAACTAACAAAGGAAAAAACATAAACAAGAGTGTCATCACATCTACGAGTAACACTAATACTTAATAAATGATAACAATAAATTTAATACTTGTAATGCATACACCAGTAAGAGGGAAGTTATATTTAACAGAGATCGTGCGCACCCAACACCGCACGTGCACACACAAAAACACGCACACACATGTACATACACACACAACACATTCACACAATTATATTCACTTTCAATACACAGGTGAATTATTATTATCTCTAGAATTTTTTTATGTTTTGTTTGCGAAGTGTACTTTTGTAATAGTTAATTTTAAATGGAAAATTTGTTTCAAGAAGACATTTTATGGTAAACTAACATTGTGAGTACTGCCTAGATCTAGGTTATACCAGGATTTTCAATAAAATATTAGTTTTTAATAGATAGACTTAGGCGATAACATTGCATTGTGGGTAGATGAACAGTTATCAGTTACAGCTTAGGTTTTCTGGTGGTCCAAATCCCAAAATAATGCCATCCGGGCCTATTGGAAAGGCTCTTAAAATTCCGTGCTTGAAGGGTTAAATAAATATCCTCGTTTAAATTGCTGTTATCTAACTTTGCAACCAGATCTTAATTGTTTGACACAGATTTATCTTAGCTCTAGAAGGGGTGTTATAAATTTCTAAGACAAAAATTTGAAACATACAAACAGCTGTTTAGATGAACTGAAAACTTTCCTTTAGACATATCCATCGTCTAACCTATTTCCAAGAGGGAAGTAAATACAAACATTTTTTGCAAGAGGAATGTCAAACAAACATGGTTTCACTGTATGCTTTATCACTGTTCACAAGATATGATAAGACCCAAGAGATATTGTATAACTAAGAAGCAGGCTTTTGCTTCAACATTTTTTGTTACTTTTCAATGAGCTGTGTCATTTGAAAAGTACAGTACTACATATTAAACATTAACATTACCACCTTAAAAATGAATATAACCGAATACCAATACAACTCATAGATGTATTGTTGTTTAGCCTAGGGATATTCTTGTAATTCATGGGCAGTACCTGATCCCTTGTCCTTCTCTTGATAGTAAAATGACTATGGTTAAGTGTTATTTTACTTTCCAGGTCAGCTTTTTGAGAAGTACCAGTTTCTCAGAAGCCTGCTGTCTCAGGAGTTTGTTCTTTTCAAGGAATGGGAGGTGAAGGTAACAATATTTATCTACATACAAATTTGATTCATTACTTTTCAATTCTGATTTACCTTTTTATCAATTTTCAGTTTTAGTTTCAAACTCAATTATATTTTTAGCTTTTTACATTTTTTTGCGTAAAAAATGAAAACCAGTACAGTCGCATCAATCCGGACACCTAGGGACCAGACACCAGTCTGGATTTGAAAAATCCGGAATTTTTTATAAAATAAAATAGAGATGTAAAATACCTGTGTTCCGGACCATCAAGAATTTTTATAAAAGAAATAGAGATGTAAAATACCTGTGTATTTAAAACTTGCAACATTGCAAATTGAATCTTTACAAATTTATTTTACAGTATGATAACAAAGAACTGTAACTTTATATTTAATTAGATTATCTCAAACAAATTTTCTATAGCCTAAGAAGAGTATGAATCTTGAATATAAAGCTTTACAATACTATACATATTAAAAAGATCTGTTATATTCTTCTGCTTTTTCGTTTAAACTGTTTTCTTGAACACACAATCATGCCATTTCCTCATATGTTTATGAGGTTTATGCTTATGATGTTTTTTTTATCATATGTTTATTACATCCACAGCTGACTCAACAATCTGTTGCTCAATGTAGTTTGTTACAAGTTCCAGTGTTCCTCCCATCCGCATGAGTCAAAATTCTCACACGGGTGTTGCCATTTCCTGTTTCTCTGAAGATCTGTATTGAAAGAGATTGGAAACTGAACTGATGTTTGTGATGTTTATTTATATTTAGGCCGGAAATAAACAAACACGTTCAATCCTGTTGATTTCTGCTATGAGAAACGTGACCGCGTGCTAATGACTCATTTCCAAGAAGTTGTCTGGACCACCCAACGTCCAATACATCCGAGTCCAAACTAGAGGGAGTCGACTGTAGTTAAATCCAATTATTGGCGTTAATTCATTATCAAATAATTAAGGGTTGAAAGAACAACCTTGACAATATTGACTCAATATAATTTAAGTAAACCATGTACAAGTACGGATACATTTGTTTCCTAATTTATATTTAGGTTGAACAAGTTGATAAAAGTAATGAAAATCCAGTATTAGCAGCACCAATACTTTTATTTCATCTAAGACCGTACTCTTGAAAGCACATTTTTACTTTCCATTACTCTTTTATTATCCAGTAACCTTGAAAAATGACATAAGCAACAGAAAACTCACACCTGTTATGAAAATAAACTGTCATATGTTATAGAGACTATGAAATTAATAGCTATACAGTCAAGTCCAGTTTATTCGGATTAATGTGGCGAAGTCTGAATCCGGATAATCTGTAACAGGATATAGAAGCCCATGCTGCTTTGACAACAATCATGAATAGCACACTTGCAATAATAGTACTGCAAACTGCATCAATAGCCAAAAACTAACACAGGTGTTTAGTGCATTAAAAAGTTTTTAATTTCTTTAAAGATATAAAAAATTATAAATTCTGGAAAAACCAAACAGCACTTTTTATTAATTATATGTGGTAAGAAAAACACTCCAACTAAGATGAAATCTAATTTGGAGTGTGCGTTCAAATGTTACCCAATCATCACTAGTGATACTTACTGCGAACGACACACAAACAGTACTGCGGTTGCGTCTGAAATTTTGATGATGCTCAAGATAAAACTAACATTTGAACTGTTATTAAATTTTTTTGATCAGGCGGAATCCGGGTGATTTCGATCCTGATAAACCGAACTTTACTGTAGTCAGTAAATTCAACACTTATACTTTTACTTCGAATTTCATGAGATTATTCCAGGAGCAAGACATTTTAACTAGAAGTTTTCACTTGAACTCTAGTTTGATGTGTTAGCTTTAGTTCATCAGCTAGTTTATGGCCAGATCTTTCCTACTGTCTTATCTTCCTTAGTACTATCAAATTCTCTTTTCATGGGACAAACTATTTCCTGTAAAATGACGTTACAAGGGAGAATTTAAGTAAATGGAACTGGTTATTATTCAAAATTAATACTTAGTTATGTTGTCCAGGAGTTTGACCAAGCTTTGCTGAAGCTGGAGCTGGTGAACATTATCGAGAGCGCTGCAGAGGACCACCTCACTTTGGGCAACCATCGGAAACTTCAGCTCATGTTCTGCAACTTGCTTTACCCTTTTCTTTCCGGGTACCTTTCCATTGGGAAGTATCTTCTCAAGGTAATATTCTTATTATAATGTACACTTCATCTCAATATAGTTTTCAACTTTCAGTTTGGTATGTAAAAGGAAAAATTCTTAAACTAATTTAATTTAGAATTGGTTATCATATTTCAGATTGTCTTTCTACAGTAATTCTTATCTTATGTAATTGTGACAAGTTTTTAAATACTTATCATCTTACCGTAAAAAATATTTTAAACTGAAATTTTTTGTTTTGTTCTGGAGTTTCGGGAATATACATTGTAATATTAACTAAACATACTAATTTCAGAAGAACCCTGAAGTGGAGGAAGAGAAAACCTTGGTACAAGAAGGCCAACGAAAGATAGAGTCAGACCTCCAATCTGGCCACATTCTCAGTCCATACTCTCTGTCTCTGGATATGGTATCTTGCGCACTTTCATCTCTCTCACATCTTCAAGCACTTAATCGTACCAGAGTGTAAGTTTATCAACAATGCATGATCAAAATGTTATATTTCATAAACCCCATAAAAAGACATTAAGTTAAAAAGTTAACTTAACCAAAAATAATATACATTTCAATTTTGAAAAATTTCAATGTTACCTACAGTAGACTCCCTCTCATTTGGTTTCCTTATGTTTCGGTCAGCCAGAGGGATAAAATTCCTTACATATTTTATTGGGGTTATAAGAGCTGACTTCCGTTTTAGCTTCAGCACATTTAAACAACAACATCAGTTGAAATAATGATTTTTATAAAATAAAATGAATATGCTGGATAGAAAAAAAACTGAAGAAAAAGGTGCAGCAAAAATTACTGATTTCATTGCCGATGGTTTCTTTTTTAGTGTATTTAGGCCTACAGTACCTATGTTTTGTGTGTGTGAAATCAATCAACCCTTTGAGGTCGAATAAATTTAATGATTAGTACACCCCATGACATAAACAATTTGTTTTAATTTTATTGCCGACACTTACTCCACTAACATAATTATCATAATAATCATTCAATAATAATTCTCTGTAATCTAATTATTTGTCTGTAACTTTATTTGACATTTAAATAGCAGTAGAAACATTGATGCAAGTAAACATTGTGTAAATCTAACCTTTACAAATATGCTTTATTTTCAAAATAAATCAAGTATTGAAATGGCGTCTGCTGGATGGTTAAAAAACCATCCAGGAGACCTGTTAATTAATAGTCCAACAGCCGATGGCAACTAAGGGACCTACAGTTTGACGTGGAATCCGAACCACGGCCTCTGAATTACGCATTGGTCTAATTATGAGGATGGTATTTGCAGATTAACATAGTATTCAATAGTGCAGATGTTAACCCATACAAGAGAACACTACACCCACCGACCATCTCTCACAACTATCCACAATTCGTGACCTCTGCTGGATTACAGAACATCGCCATCGTCCTAGTCAAAATAAAATAAAATTCACTGGCCTTGCAGATGTTCTAGATGACCTTGTACCTCGCCTTATGGTGTCATAGCTTGGCTCTTAGAAGTGTTTACTGTAGATTCCGCCGTAATGGATGGCTGAGCGATCGTGTATAAGCGTGATCGCGGTTATAGCAGACCTAACCTAAAATACACAGGAAATACTTAAAAACGGCCATTAGAGCTAAATAAGTCCTTATTAACCTTTACTAATTGTTAGGTTTGAAAATGTGAAAGACGTCAAGTACAAGATTACCTTTTCGTAAACAAACAATTTCGTAGACATTATTTTCACATCGGTAAAAATAAAAACAGTCCAATACATGAGACAAGTGCAATGTATTACATGCCTAAATTTGATGTTTGGCCTCCTAATTGGCTTTGAGGGAAAGGTTCATTATTATGTTTTGTTTCAAGGCATTTGCATGCTTTATAACAATGGTTAACTGAATTTTCTAAGTACCATGAGATCGCTTAGCGAAGTGTCATCTTCCCCTTCTATTGTCAACAGTCCCTTTGCATAATGGCGTACAGTTACGTACGATTGCTCGCCCAAGGCCAAGCATGTCGCGGGTGGTAGCTATAATTTGCAGGCGCGAGGATGGACATTTATTTGTTAAACTTCGCTTTTCGCAGTTGTTAATAATTTTATTGCCGATCGTGGATAAGACGCAATGCGTTTAATCCGCTCGTGGATAATCAGGAGTCTACTGTATTTCATTACAAGGATGGAGAGTGGTTGTTTCCAGGCCACGATTGTTTACATACGAGGCGTTTAGCCCAGTGTGGAATTCGATCAAGGCACGGAATAACACTTTTAATCCTAGTTATGAACGATATTTTTCATTACACTGTAATGAAGAATTGATTAAGAGAACTAGTCAACTAATATAATTTTTTCAAACTGACCTTTAGTTGCCCATTTGACTCTCTCAGTACCAGTAGAATGGCAACAGTAATATTGTTTTTACAGATGTTTTCAATTTTTTCCTTCATTGGCATTATTGTTAAAGCTACTAGCGCCGAGTGCCACTAGTGTCAGAATTTGTAACTAAATACTAGTGGGGGTAAAATCTCCAGCTGATTTTCCCAGCCTAGGCTGGGAAAACATTACTTTCTGTACTCGCAGCTAACTTTGAAAGCAGCTGGTTTCGGTACAGTGTAATGAAAAACTATTTTTTGACCAGAGCAAACATATTACCTCATACTACTTTACCACAAGATTAGATTTAATAGTTTCCGATCTCTCATGATTATTTTAATTAAATTTAGTTACATTTATTGTTTGTTTGTTGTTACTGTCCAACTTTTCAGGGTATTACTAATTCATTATTTTACAACATTGCAGGAATGGAGTGGTGAAATACAAAATTAATCTAGAAAGGCTAGAAACAATCGTCAATGAACTAGGTATGTAAAAATTTCTCTTGAAATAGTACAAATTTATTCAGTTGGTACCTATATTTTTTAAAGAAATTTTTAAGATTGAAAATAAAAAAAAAAGCTATTGCGATTGACTTCAAATTGAGTTATGATTCAAATCAAAACCAAATTAAAAATTGATATGTTCTGCTGTTTCTAAAACTACACCTGAACCATGCAATTAGTTCCCTGCTCATTTAGTGTAAAAAAATGGAAAATATTATTTTCCCAATGTTCCTTTTTGGATTTAGGTAGCTTGAATAAAGTATAAAACAGACATTTTCTTCATTTTTATTTATTGAAGATTTGAAGACTATTTTTAGGTATTAAAAATAGGATATTTTTGCCTGGATGAGCCATTTATTTCAGTTAATAAATCCTATGCAATAAAAACATTCACACAATATACACTATTTACTGCTAAAACACAATGAAAATAAACACATTGATAAAAATGTCAATAAACAAGGTTAGCGAAAGTGAAAACAGCTGGCTGTAGTGACTCGTGAGTTTTCCCATTAAAAGCAGTATAGGAGCGCACGAATACTGTCCAAAGTCCCGTAACAACCAAGTCACTAAATATTTGTTTTGTGAGTGCATAGAGGTTACATCACCTTGCGCTCTATCGGTTGTTTCGCGAAGTACAGCGCAGTAAATGTGGCAAAATGATTGATCGCAATCACGTTTACTGCCCTACTGTCAGCTGTCCGGTAGGGTTGAATGTTATTTTTTTAAGATTTAATAATTTGATATTTTTATTTTAGGTATGTTTTTTTAGTTTACTTATAAAATGTAGAAAGTACGTTTCATTTAACTGATACCGTTTTCTATGCCCCGTCAGATGAATTGGTGGTGAGACCGCAGATAGAGACAGACTTCCTTCAGCTCAGCTCCAAGCACAACTTGCTCGACCCAACTATCGTAAGAGCCAAACTGTAAACTCACCTGTTTCCTTTGCAGTATCAAATTTACCTTGTTTTCCCAGCCAAAGAACATCCAGATTTAAGTTGGCCTTGAAATGTGGCAAGTGCTTCTTAAATTAATTGTGGTTTGATCTTCCTGTGTACAGACACTTTGTATTTCAGGTAGGGCTACTTGTACTGCAAGATCAAAAAAGACTACTTAAAAATAAATTGATCTATAGTTATTAATAGATAATTGTTTTCAATATGTTGTAAGCATTTAATTTATAATATGCTTTGCTGAAACCACTGTAGATTCGTGATGATCCTGCATGCGGATGTGAAGTGATGTTCATCCTAGTTTATTGTTGCTTGTGACACTGTTTTATTTATTCATTAAATTACACATTTTTCGATACTCACTTTGTTTTATAAAGTTTTGATGGTATTTAGTGTTATGTCTCAATTTATCGGTTTATTATTTATAACATTGATATTGACTGATTGGCCAAGAGATTGCATTACTTGCTTTTATGTTCAGAGTATATGAAAGGATGAAATTTTAAGGTGATCACTATTCTTGACCATAATAGTAGCACCACCCAGATCTGTACTCGGCATATACTTGTTGTAGTACATTTTACCTTAAAAAACAGACATTTCTATAGACTACTCCTTCGCCAGCATAGTGTTTATCCTGCCTTTCACCACCCTCTCGCTCTTTTTATATTTTTTTTACTAATTCGAAAAACAATTGTATAACATTTCTAGAGGTGGAGAAACCCCTCCTGTGTACTAGTGATTATTTAAGAATTTACATTTAAATTACAAGGTTTGGTTATAGAAATTCTATTCCTATTGTCAAGTAAAAATTTACCATTCTGTCATGTTATCCAAAACATTTCATGTGGGATTAAGCTAATGGAACAGAACACCTTGCTCACTGTGTTTTAGATGATAATATGACACAATTTGTGTTTTTATAACGTAAGAAAGTTACGGGCCATTGCAAGATTCCGTTATTGTTTTAGTTCCCAATCAACACGAGATTTCAACTTGAACATTAAAGCATATCAGCACTTACAGTTCCTCAGATTTTTTAAATAAAGTTTTTAAAACAGATGTTGGTAAAGAGTCAAGCATAAAATTTGTTCTCGGCCACAAGTATCTTAAAGCATGAATCTGCAAATCATACAGCAAATCAAACTCATTTGTCATAATAATTTATATTTGTGTAAGACTTTGAAAAAACAAAATTATTTTCTATAACGTCATTTACGTCTATTTTACGTCAAACATCTTCATTATTGATTTAAGTAGTTTAATTGATTATAAAAGACTATTTTCAGTATTGCGTTCGAAACTTCGCCAATAATTAGTAATACGATATAGTGTTGCCAAACATACGACATTTAACTAATTTCTTAGTTTTCTTGTTCAATTTGTTAACATCTTTTACATATTTTATAATTATGGGGTGCTTTCATTTTTTAATAATCAAGTTAGAATAATTATATAGCCAGATCATGAGTTTCAACATTACCCTAGAAGAACAAAGTCATGTGTTTATTTATTTATTTCCAACAGCATACATCAATGACATTGAGTTTGCATAAGTTACATAATAAGCAATAAATAATATATACTCTACATACAAAGTACAACATTTATTTAATACAAGATGGTTACAATAGATTTTCAATATACAGTCATGCAATGTAGTAAGGAAACAAAAGTGTTTTAAATATAAATAAATTAAGTAACACCGTGCAGAAAAAACCAAAAGTAGAGCATAACTAGGTCAAAGAAAGCTCGATGACATCTTTTTCTGTTGTCCCTCAGATCGTATTTAAAAGTTTTTAGCCCATTTTTCAGGTCAAATACAGTAGCAGAAAAAAATTCTCACCAAAAACAAACTACACAAACGTATTGAAATAATGTGTGTGTTTGAAAATTTCAGTTAAAATTCTGGTTAAAGAAAATTTATTAGCGTGTGAAATGAAAATAGGTAGATACTATTTTAATTGTGTGTTAAAAGGTTTTTGATATTATATTGATTTGTTTAAATCCCCATCGGAGAGCTTTTATATGTTAAGCCTACTATTATTTTCTTATTTGTGATTTATTTTGCTATTAATTAGATTTATTTTTAATGATATTTCAGTATAATATTTTTAACTTATTAATTACTTAATTTTTAATATTTTTTATTGTGCTTGTACTTCTAATTGCTATTGCATTTACTTAATAAGTATTCATAGTCTATTGATTTTTGATCTACAAATTTTTCAAATCCGTCTAAGAATTATGGTGTACAAAAGATTGCTAAAAGTGTATTCATCAAAAAAATGTAAAAAACAAGGTTTTGTGTCAAGGTTGAAGAATTAGCTTTAAAAAAATCTGATTTGGTAGCTGTTACGCTCTCCTGCCATGTCAAATAAATTGTGAACGCTTGCATTTAAAAAAAATCATAATTTATCATGCATGTATGTAATTATAAGTTAATATCGAATTTATACCATGTTAAGTCATTGAGAGAAAAAGTAAGTTCATAAACTATCCATATTTAAAGTCCTAAGCTTATAAGACAGTTAAAGCTTCAATGACTTATGCCAGTCTTTATTTTATTTACCTTTAGAAATAAATTGTGCTCGAGTGTGTGATCACATAGTTGATTAGTTTTAAAAAGCTTTTTTATTTACACAACTAACTTACTCTTTGTAAATCAAGCCTACGTTATAAATTTTGTGAATTTCCAACACCAGAGGGACTTTCTAATATTTTAACAAGGCACAGGCCAAACCTTGGTGTTGTTACTACCTAACGGTGGCCTATTGTTAGATAGTTAATTAGTTGATTGCCCATTTACAAAAGGTGACTGGGTCAGTATTAGAACCTTTGGATTCTACCAAACTCTTTATACGACTTTTTATTGTAAAGTCATGTTTTTTTTACCTCAACCGCCACCATAGGCTTGTGCGGTGAATAAAAGACAGTGAGGTACCATGGCTGCGTGAGTCACATAGGCAAGCCCGAGATGACCTATCATGATCTGACAGGAGTCTAAGGCCACTGTTCTGAAGCTGGATTGTGGTTTCTAATTTAACTTACGGCCATATTGTTTATGAGTTGCCGGCCACTGTTTTCGATGCAGCAACCTTTTGACTTATTGGGCCAGAATTTTACCCCTGAGCTACCGTGCCTGATTTTTAGGAGAAAATCCAGTAGGTTCCAAGGAAACTTAGAGCTTTTGTTATGTGTAAACCGTTTTTAATTGAAAATCTTTTAAATGCAAATTGAAAAGTGTGCCTCTATAATTAGTTTATATTTTGTAACAACTGACAGCACCACCATGTAAAATGTTATATGTTAGTAACACTGAATTTTCCCCATCTCTTACAGTCTGAATTGTATTTTTCCATTGACAAAAGTATCATTTGAGTCGTTTCTGAATCGGTGTGCCATTAATTCAAAGGTGTGTGAAATTTGAGTTTTTTGCAACATCATAATTGAATTAAATATTCTAATTATGTTCCCAGATCTTGATCTAGGAACACAATCAGAATTTTCTAATTATTAAATTGTTAACTATTTTTTCCTGTTCAAATTTTATAATATCTGTGCCATTAGTTCAATAAACACTTTTTAATTTTCAATTAATATCTGGACTATTAAAAGGACAAATATGTATCTGTGGAATCTAGTCAAACCACAAGCCACCCGTTCACACACATAATACAAACAAAAATAACACTATTTAATTTAGTGGTTTCGTCATAAAGTTTAACTTGTTAAAATCATTATTAAAAATACACAATTACATTTTAAACATGATTGATCGACTTATAATAGTAAAAAGATACTTCAGTGTGAAGGAAATGGGCACGAATTGACAATGAACCTGGGTCACATAATTGTATATTATTATGTAAGCATAGACTTTTACTCTTACCTTTTACAAGAAGATTTCTATGTAAAATTATGAACAAATACAGTGTCAATGCATTGCAATTGGGGTTATAATAAGTAACCTATTTTTAAATTTAAATTTTTAATATACTTTTAGAGTGCTCTCAACACTAGATCCCCTAGTTTTAATTTTATATGACATGTTAGTAGCTTTGCTCGTACTTTTAATTTTCGTTCCTAGATCACAGCTAAGAAAGTGTTCAAATTACTAAAATTAAACATCTAGTCATGTGTAAAAGTAAAAATTAGTGATTAGTGTTTGATAAATTGTCAAAAAGACAACTTTAGGATTCATTTGTGTAACCAGATGTCAACATGCATAAGCATTTTGATTGGTACAGCCTAGTTTTCAATATAACATCTTCATTTAGAAGTTTGTGAATTAGTTAGGAATTAGAACACAGCATATTGAAGCTGTGTTTACAAAATGTATTTCTTTGTAGAATAATGTTAGTTTATCCTACTAATAATTGCTTATTTATTATTCTAATTGATTTTGTTCAGCTTGTGACAGCACTTATATACGTCTTGTATGATGTATGATTTGAAAAATTTGCATCCTCTAATATTATTTTGCAAGGTAATGTATGTTATTGTGTAAAGAGTATCAAAATAAAGAAAAGCTGTAAACATTTTTTTTATTTTTAGAACATAAAAACAGTTTCCTATGATTGATGAACACCTCTCCAGTTCCAATAGAGGTAACCACCGAGATTTTCACCATCACTTGTTGAAAAGATTTATGTATAAAAACTAAATTTTAATTTATTTTTTGTAATTTATATCCAATCTGTGTTATTAATAATAGTTCAATTATAGTCAGTATTACATAATTGCAAGGTTAGATCATAACAGGCTTCCGTCTCTCTTCCTACCAATGTTTCAGTTGTTGACATTCCTACCTTATGTGGTGGAAATGCATGGTTTAACCATAAACAATAGCTACTTTGATCGATTTCGTCATGCAGTTCTGTGATACTGACTATGGGTGTCATCCTCCAGTGCATATTGCTCTGAAAATGCTTTGTTACCAATAAATTTAGTTTTAAACTTCATTGTTGTTTTTTTTACATTAAGGCCTACATTTTTTATCCTTTTAGGGCTTGTAATTTAGAAAAAGTGAAAATGGAAAATTGTTTTTTTTAGTTACTTGTTTGTAAAGTACCTTTTTATCAAGAGTGACAAATAACTTAAAATAATTTTCCACGGATTGTCAAATAAGAATCTGTAAGAATAAGTATGATGAAATTTAGAATAAATTGTCCCTCAATCACAAATATTTATTTTTTAATGAAGAAATCTTCAAATTTAACTAGACTAATTATCATAGGGTATTCTGATTCTTGTTAAGATAAAAAAAAACTCATTCTTATCAATCATACAGCTAATAAAATGTAGGTTTACAAATGAGCAAAATACAGTAATTGATTTAATCCATTTTTAGAATAACATAGAAAAGGGTAATTAGGTTTACAGCTACGGATATGAAGACAATAATTAATTTAACCATGAAATCTAAATTGAATAGATGAAGAAGCAAACAAGACACAGTTTCATTTTTTTCTCCACAAGTGTTACCCGCGCTAAGTGTATTGCACCAATACTCGTGCATGGACTCAGAGACCGTGTTTCATTTTACTGATGAAATTGGGGTTGTGCAAAAAAACTAAACTATACGAGTAAAAAACTTTTAATTAGATAAAAGATATTTTACAACTGTTCATGAATTATATATCTTTTCATAACATATACCTTCAAATTATAAATACAATAGTGTTGATAACCATCGTAAATTTAAAAAACCTTGTTTTTCGTAGTTTTTAATTTATTACGTGGATAAACTTAATAATTATTATGTCTGGAATCATTAGATGATGTTACAGTGAAAAATATGAAATGGAAAGAATATAGAATTAATGTAGTCCGTTCTGTTACACGGGAACGACAGACCGGGTTAAGAACGCTATCGGTAAAAACACCTTCTACCTCAAGGTCACGCCTCAAACTGAGGGTTGTCTCTTTGTCTCTCGGTGCAAGGGGGCAGATGCTGAAGGTAGCTTGGTGCACCAAATATGTTGCCAACCCAAACTGTAGTAAAAACGAAAATATTGGGTGCCCGGAATGTGAGACTGTGCACAAGTAATTTATAGTTGAAAAATAATCTAGTCTACACTTTTTTGGTTTTTTAGAAACGCTTTTTCCAGAATCCCATCTTTCAACCACATAATATCAATTACCTTGATTACCGCTATGTTGCAGCTGACCAGTTATCCTGGATAAACTATGAAAAACTTATTCAAGTGAGATTATGAATTTGAAACTAAGGCAATGGGTAGCTCCTCCATGATTCCCTTAAGAACTTGTTGACACTATATAAAGGTATAAAAATCTCTAGCACACCATTTTTTGGAAACTAGTACTCCCAGCCTGTCTAACACTGGCAGCGTATTGTATTGGCAGATTGTCAATCTGGAAAACTATAGACCTTGAGAGCCTACATCATGGAGTATGAAGTTCAGTGTCCCTTCATGTATTGTACTGATGGCCATCTCCACAATTTTTCATCTGAAGTGCTTAACCAACTAAGGACAATAATAGCGTTACTGCTTTCTTCTGTAGCAACAGAACCCTCCTACTCTACGGGGAACGGCCCCACAGTACAACTACAGAGAATATATGGCTGTGGAATAAGGCAGACAACAGTGGTGGCACTCTGTATTGTAACACCTCCAACGAGTGTGCGCCCATATGCTAGGTACCTGTTTGCTATTTTGCAGGTAAGACTGCATCCACTGCATTGGATGTTGGAGTCACCGCTCCATATAGCGCTTTATTTATGTGCAGTTTATTTATGTGAGATACAGTCGAAAACTTTGGAGGGTCTTACCAATGATTCCCCAGCTTCTAATTCATCCAAAGCTTTGAGAATAACTGATTGTGGAACCTCTTCTGAATCTATTTTGGTTCAGCAGCAAGTTTCTCTCAAAAAAGACCATCAACTATTTCAAAGGTAATAATAAAAATAATGGTTGATAGTTTGGCAAAACCTGAGTCTCCCCATTCTTATGAAAGAGCACTGTCCTAGTTACCATACATTTGTCTGGGAATATTGCTCTCATTAAGCAGGAATTCACCAGAGTTTCCAGCAGCACAGAAACAAGTCAGTCACAGACTTCAATACGTGACAGCTATAAGCTCTCATGCTGAATAGATTATTGTTATTGGTATGAATATGTCTTAGCTCTAGGGAGGGGGTTGGTAATTTGAACGTTCAAAATTAGAAATATAGCTATAACGGTAGCTGTTTAGAGGAACTGATAACATGCCTTACGATACATCTATGATCTAACATATTTCCCACAGGGAAGTAAATACATTATCAGTTATGCCAACCTATGACGAAGAAATTCCGATAATATCTGCCGATAACTTCGCAACAATACAATAACTCAAAATCGATTTTTGACGCTAAGGCCCGTATTAAACTAGGTCACTTTGGTGACCGGATAGTTGGTGGGCACTAGTTCTTACGGCGCTATTGTCACCGGTAGCGTTACCAGCGTTTGGCGACTGGCCGGTGATTCTGCCTCTCGATCATACAGGTCTTACTAGAATAGGTCACCTAGTGACGTCTCCAGGTGACCTAGCTAATACAGCACTAATAGTTGCGGCCTGCCCCATTTATCCTCCCAATAAGTTATCTCATGCATCGATCCAAAGTCGATAATTTCACTGTACAGAACATTTTTCAGGTCACAAAAAATACATTGGGTCTTTCATATAAAAAATGTTTTTAAATCCGAGGCGCGTGTTAACAACTCCATCCAGATCCCTCCCTCATTTATTTTAATTATTTCTTTTGGAAACTTTTGTAATACTCGTATAATGGGCATGCATGAACAACTACTGTTCCTTGGAGCTGTAACAAGCGTTCCATAGAACTAGAGAGGGACGGATTATCCGTTCATCTATGATATAACCTTTGTATTCGAATACTGCTAAAACGAGGCAACAACTGGAAACTGGAACACTTTTGCGGGTTTGCGCCTTGTGGTTCCGGTTGTGTAGTAATAGGTGAGACCGAGCTGGGGCTAGAGCTACAAAGGTTGAACCGCGATAAATTAATCTAAGGGGTAGTTTTCGGGAGTTGAAGGAATGTGAATTTTCGCAAAACGCTGAAATTGACAACGGTTGTGTAGGCAACGTAGATTCGATAGCTAACTTCATGGAGGTATAGATAGGTGGCAGGTGGCAGGTTGCGAGTTGGCGGTAGGTGGTTTGGTTGATGTGTCAATCAATTTGTTGCCATTTGGATAATGGTTTGTGTGACTTTTAATAGAAAGTTGCAGTAATGTCGACGGAGAAGCTATCGCTTTGTTGCCAAGTGTGCGACAAAAAATTTAATAAGAAATTTCATTTATCTCGTCACTTAGTAAATGTACATAAGTCTACACTCACTTCAAATGTTGCAAGAAGACTTGTTTGTCCTACATGTCAAGAAAAGTTTTTCAGACATTTTCAGTTTATTAGACATCTTAAGAAAGTTCATTCCTTTGACCTTCCAGTTGAAGAATATACATTTTCTTCTGAAGAGGGTAAGTATTAAGTGATTCATTGTTTAATGTGATTGATACAAAATTAATTAACCTAGATTTTTTAAATGAAGGCTAAGAACTGATGACAAGGCATAGTCCTTAAACTCTTACCGTATGCCTATGAATGCTTTGCCAGTCTAGTTTTTATTTATTGGACATTATTTCTACATTCTTTTGTGTAAGTATTGTTCGTAAACCATTAAACCGAGAAAGCGCCACCATAGAATAGAACCACACAAACTTTTCCTCAAAAAATTGTTTCATGAGAGCAGCATTGGCCTTATATTTCTATGACTTATTTTAACAATCAACATTAACTTATTTATCTCATGCTGTGTTATTGTACATCCCTACACATAACTTATAAAGATAAAGTAAGCCCCAAGCCAAGGTACACTTGTTGACCACTATACTGTACTAGTAACATATTCTTTGTTGTAAACTATGGAGAGATCTGTAACTATTATAGAATCAGGACATTGCCATGCTAATATCAATAAGAGCAAGTCCCATAAGATTAAAGAAATTGGGTGTCGGAGTCAAGAATATCTGTAACTAAACTCAGGAATAGGCCTATCGCTATCCTGTTGGCGTACTTCAGAAAAAAATAAATCAGTATGAAATCTACAATACAAATCAAGTACACTAAGTTTAACAAATCTCGATCTTACATAATGTCACTTAAGTATTAAATAAACAAATTTATCTGAATTTTCTACATCTAATGAAGTAACTTGCTATTGAAACATTAGGTACCTACATATAACAAAACCTAGGTTGTCTGAAAATTTTAATGATGCTTAGTTTTAAACCATTTAGGCCTAATATATGAAATAAAAATTTGGTACCGTATTTTTCTTAACTTACATAGATCTTACAAGTTTACCAAATTTAACTGAAATCTGAGATACTCGAGTAAAATAGCTAGGTTCAATCCTTGTATCAAAAGTCTTTATAGTTTTTAAAAAGCTTTCCTGACTATACCAATTTCCCTGCCTTTCCAGGATGTTGGAACCCTGCAATTTAAATCAATTTTAGTCTTTGCTACAATGTATCAATACGAATGTACTGTAATATAAAAATTGTACCAATGGAACAGATTTAAAATAAAACGGATTGTGAAATAATGAAATTGCTTGACCTTTACTGAAACTTTAGCTGAGTGTAAATCTGTTCAGTCAGTAAATTTCCTTAACTATAATTATTTTGCATTTCAGATTTTTTGAACTGGAGGTACAACCTTCAAAAGAAATCTTTGGTAGAGTACACTAAAGAATGTGCAACCAGAACACTTGCTGATGGATCTAGGAAGGTATATCTGACTTGTCACCGATTGTGCAGGCCAAACCAACCTTTAAAAAAACCTGAAGATCGGAAACGCAAATTGAAATCCCAAGGATCGAAGAAGAAAACAGAGTCATGTCCTTCGCGCATAGAAGTGGTTTACAGCAAAGACTTAATCTCCGTTAAGTATTGGACAACACACTTCGGTCACCTCAACGATCTTGACCACTGCTCGTTAGATAAATCCACAAGAGACAATATTGCAAGTAAGTTCTCCTTATCAAAATTAATGTCCTGCTTAGTTAACTAAGAATAGATACTGGGTGTTTTACCTGTTATTTGCATACATTTTTTGAAGTCTACATCAATACTTAATACTCCAGAGTCCCAGTAATCTGAACTAATTAGGAGCAAACCCTTTTCGGATTATCAGGAGGTGCAGTGTAAAGTTTATTCAAAGTCCACTGTTTCAGACCCGAACTGTGTATTTAGAGCATTTAACAGTCTTATTACAGTTCATTTATAGGTTTTCCACTACATTTTTTGCCTGAACGGCATTAAGTGTCCGTTATGTACTCGTCATATAAAACACGGCACACACATTGACATATAAAAACTAACAATGATAAAACAATGCCGTCTTAGGTCTACTTTTTACGCGGTCACTGTCATTGCTGGAGATGTTCGTAAAGTAGTGCAACTTTTGATGTTGCACTTAACGGGGCTACAAGTATTTCTAATTTAAACAGAATTCTTCATCTTTAAAAGGGAGAAATTAGAATAATAATGAATGAAACTAGAGAGACATCAGTCAGCAAAGGAATATTTTTTGAATTTGGTATCTGAACTGTCCACAGTATCATATTCTTGAAACAGTAATGTTAGCTTGGCAATATGGTGACAGGTTATATGCAATAGGTTCAAACTATCATTATAACACCTACAATAAAACCAATAGGCAATACCTAAATATTCATTGGAGTTTTATTGCAAAATAAGGTGCATAGCTGGTATAAATTTCATCAGACAGATACCTAGTAATATTTTGTCATTTAAAAAGGATTCAGTTTTCAAAAAAGTTTTAAAATCTTTTGTTAAAAAAGCTTTATACAATTTTGAAGAGTTAGGGGAAAGTGTCTCATAATACTATATTAAGTTTCAATGTTGTATTTTCATGTAACTAATTATAAAAACATTGACACCATTCAACATTTGCATCATTGTATATATTGTATATTTATACAAATATAAGAATAAAATTGAATTGAATCTTGTAGCCTAGGTGTGTGGAAAGGATTTTTAGTGTCTCACTTACATTGATGTTTATTGATGTTATGTGATGTCATGTATTATGGATGTCATTGATATTACAGTGGAACTTGGATATTTCGAACTTCTGTAATTCGAAAACTTCTTTATTTCGAAATTTTGTCCTGGTCTCTTGAATTTTATATAAAAACAATGTTAAAATATCTTGGTTAATTCGAATAATATTTTGGATAATTCGAAGTTTTTACAGCGGAAATATATAGTGTGTGTATAAGTGAACAAGTCATTGTGTGCGATTTTCCAGGAAACCACGTTCGGGCTTCCTGTCCTCAGACTATTTTTAGCTAGATCAACGCGCCCACCCCACTCACTAGTCCACTACTGCTCATAAATCACAACATTAACATCTGTGTGTATCATCGGTGGTGGTTTGTTTCGATATTCGTCGTCGGCTTCCATGTTAACACGTCGTGTGTATGATGGCTTCGTCAAAGCGAACCTACAAATCTCTGACGTTGCAAGAATAAATAGCGGCGATCAAGGAGGTAGAGAAAGGATTTGAAAAAGTTTGTAATATCTAGTTTCGGGATCCCTCCAAACACATTATTGACATTTAACAAAAATTAGGATTTTTAATCAATAATATCTTCATTAACCTAACTTTTTTAATATACAATGTTAAAACATGATGTTTGATTGTTTATTTCAACCACTTGCATAAACTTTTCTAATTCAAATTTTTCGGTAATTCGAATTTTTTTCTGGTCCCTTGAGGTTCGAATTATCCAAGTTCTACTGTATTTGATTTTTCATACATATAAATAGATTCCGGAAGTTTAAAAAGTTAGGAGAGAAATAACTGGGTTCGACCGACTGCCACCTCCCCCCAAAATGGACCTCTCGATCCCTCTATGACTGTCTGTCAGTGCACCAGGTTCTGTTCATTATTCTGTATTACATGGTTCTGTTGCAGTTAAATAAGTTATTTTGATAATTATTTAATTATCGTTATTTTATAATTTGTAGGCTAACATTCTTATTTCAGGAAGACTCCGGAATGGGGATTCCTTCCAGCAAATTCTGGATGATGTGAAAACCGAGGAAACTGACAATCCACGAGCTCTTCTCCTAGACAGGCGAGATCTACACAATATCATCAGGGATTATAACATTATTTACAACACAAACCATGACAGGGAAGTTGGAATAAGTATGCTTGGAATGCCTGAAGTCAACTTTGAAGAAGTTGAAAATTGTGTAAATGTACTCAAGGCCCCCACAAACGTCACCACTGATTTAGGGAGTTTGCAAAATCTAGCAGAAAAAGCAAGTTTAATCCTTGACTTGGTTAATAGGACTGACTCTATCAGTGATCAAGATTTTAAATTGGTAGATGAAAAACTGGAGAGTGCGATCAGTATTTTGAAAACGTTAACAAGCACTAGGAATAAGTTTAAGTGTAAAACTAAATGTAAACAAAAAGATTATACCTTAAGTCAGACTGTTTTCTTTGGAAAAAAAGGAAAGACATTGGAAAAACTTAAAAACCCCACGTTTAATGCAAGTGTAAATACTATTCAAGGGTTGAAAATCGATACTCAGGTTATAAGGAGTATACAAACGGAAAATGACCATACCTATTGTGTTATTGATAAGTAAACAGTTTTTTAAGCAGTATCAATTTTTTATCAATGTGCCGATAAAAGAATTTAGTTTTTAATGAATTATATGTAAAACCCCATATCGGGGTACTAAACTCCCCTGTGATATGCCTGGTTGTGAACTTAAACTTATAAGTTATTCTTTTCACATAAAAAAGCTAATTTTATTTTGATCGGACTATTATTATGAGAGTATTGTCTATAAACAGTGTTCAAATGAATTGTGTTTTTGGCATCTGAAAATCCCTAAATAGAATAAACGGTACCAGTGGACTTACACATACTTTCTCCCTTAAGTCAATTTAAATGACAAGCTTGAATAAGACCATCACATTCTTTAACATGATTAAATAATATATTTTTTTAAACATAATCATTCAACTTATGAAAATCACAACAAGAGAAACTAAATTAAATTAATTGTTAGAAATTCATGGGAGGACTATCCCCCACCCTGTAATACCAAGCTTTTTTTCTCCAGAACCATTAGTCATAGACTAACGGTTCAACGGACTAACGGTCATGCTAATTTGTTTTTTATGCTTGTTTTAATGTCAGTAATCAAATTATACTAAACCTTTATTGTTTTCCCAGAAAATAAAAAAAATTATTTTAATTTTAAAAGCCTATTATGTACTTTTAAACCCTGGCATTTTGAAAAATTTGGGTGGTGTCATTTTATGTATCTCATAAAGAAATATAAAATCATATCATTTTTATTAAAAATGTTTGAGCCATTTTTGAGAAATTTGTTTTTTATTTGTTTTGTTTGTTGAAATATTTTTTGTGTTTTATGGGTAAAATACCTTAAAAATAAAATTTAAAAAAATAATAAAAATGTTCCGAGATACTGTGGATTGTTACTTTGAAAATGTATTTAAATGAAAAATTCATGACAATCGGACCAATAGTCACTTCTCCAGGCTTCTGTACATCCCCCCACACACATATCACTAAAAAAAGACTTTTGATTCAGGGGGCACTAATATCTAGGCTTCTGCACATCCCCACATACACAGACATCACTCTAAAACCACTTTTTGATTGAGAGGGCACTGTAATGAATATATCCACCAGAAACTCAAATTTGAAAAAGCTGACGAAAACAATACTTTCTCCTTATACTATTGTATAAGGGGAGAAAGTAAAAACTGGTTCCCGGCTAGGTCACCACTTCACTGTTGACCACTTTTTAGGGAATGAAAAATAATGACTATTACTAACTTAATACATGTACCTTTTATTGTTTTTCTTTCAAAATATAATAAATGATAACAATTTTATACAGGAAATTGAAATTACATGAGGAAGCCTCTGGGATTCTCGGTAATTTAGCTGGATTGACTGCCAGCTCTGTTGAATCAGGTTTTTTCCTTTTTCTGTCCAGAAGTTGTTAATGCGAAAAAGTTTTTTGAAATTAAATTTTCTCAAGTTAATATTTATATTTATTAGTTGCACACGTAGTTTTTTTTCTTGGAGGCATATTTTGTAAAACTGAGTGTTTACTGAATCCCAATTTGGTGGGGTCTATTCTGGAGCCAGTTTCTCTTCTTAGAAACCAACGAATTACCCAGTAATGTTCTATGTAATACTTACATGCAGACAATTCTACTTTACTATCACATGGGCCTGATATAGAATTGTGTTTAATGAGGTGGGAGTGATTGTAAGTAATTTTTCTGACTGGTTTGCTGCTAATGCACTACTATTAAATAATGATCAAACAAAAAGTGTTATATTTAGTCTTATTAGTCTTATTTAGTCTATTTAGTCTTGTACCTGATAGGTTAATTACTCATGAATATGTTACGTTTTTAGGTGTTATAGTAAAGCATTTATCATAGGCCTCACATATTAAAAATAGACAAATTGACTTTTGAGAGTTGTTTCTTATTTTCTTATTAAAACTACACTACTACACTAGGTTAATATATTATATATCTTTTACTTTAAAAAATCAGCATTTTACACTCTAGGGCAGCTTAGATAAAATCCAAGAAGTACTTTTAGTACAGAAAAAGATTGGTCAAATAATAATGAGAACTGACACACTGTTGACCACTTTTTAGGGAATGAAAAATAATGACTTTTACTAACTTATACATTTACCTTTTATTGATTTTCTTTGAAAATAGAATAAATTGTAACCAAAGAAATACTATACATAGACATAGTAAAGGTACCAGAAATTGTGAAAAATTAATGTATTTTGGGTGCGTCTTGAAAACCTAGGTTAGGGTATGTTGTAATGGGCATTATGTTATTTTACAGGCTACCTTTGGTTTTATAATGTTAGAACAAAGTGCATGAATTTATAGTAAATAATTCAATTGTTTGAAGTTTTATAGATGATCAAGAATAATATTTAGTGACGTTTTAACTTCTGCAGCTACAGCAAACAAAACCAACATTTTCAAATCAGTTAGAAAGTAACGGAGATACGTTAAAAATAAATCACCCCCCTCATGTGTTAATACCAAGCTTTTTGAGTGGGTTTTGTTAGGCGATGTAAACTGTACACTATATCCCAAGTTTCATGGGTAACAATTGAGAAATAAGAAAGAAATTAGTTTTTTTAATATTCTTTTTAAAAGAATAACAATGGGTGCTCTTAGACAACATACTTTGTTTCCCACAACCATGAAATTTAACATTTCTCTCGAATCATTAATCATAGACTACTTTTCATGTACCAAATTTCAAGTCCTAAGATAGAAGCTGGGGTCTAATCCATTATTTCCATTTGATTCTGAAGCTCTATGTTAGCATTTCTGAGCATTTGGTTTTTTCCAGGATAAGGTTGTCAACGCCCAACCCCCAACCTGGATGACCAGGGGTTTGTCTTGTCTTTTGAGTTACCTTCTCCTAATGATTCAAAATAGTAATTTGTTTAGTTTAAGCTAGTTTTAATGGTGACTGTCATTATATTTTATGAAATTATTGTTTTGCTGAAAATTTAAAATACCACTGTAGTAGCAGACGTGTATATTCAGCGGATTGACAAATCAATAATAATATATAACAGGTTTGATCAAAATCCGACTCAATCAGCAGAGAATCAATGTGGAAAGCTCTAGAATTCTTTGGAGTTCCTAAGAAAATCATCAGCCTCATCCAGCTGATTTATGAGGATTATAGGTGTCTGATAGTACACGAAGGGAAACTGTCAGAGTCATTCAGAATTAAAACTGGTGTTAGGCAGGGCTGTTTGTTATCACCAATCATCTTCCTGATGGTTTTGGATGGAGTGATGAGGAGGACAACGAGAAGACCCAGAGGATTGAGGTGGGGACTCACAGATAGACTAGAGGACATAGATTTCGCCGACGACTTGTGCATTTTGGCCCACAGAAGAGTAGATATGGAAGACAAATTGAAAGACCTCGAGAGTGAAGGGAAGAAAGTGGGCTTAAAAATTAACTTAGGAAAAACAAAGGAGATGAGAATAAACGAAAGAGACAATCAGCAACTGGAGCTAAATGGCAAAGTCATCGAGAGAGTAGAAGAATTTGTCTATCTTGGAAGCATAGTATTGAAGTCAGGTGGGACAGAAGAAGACGTGGCACAGAGGATCAGGAAGGCGAAGGGAGTTTTTGCACAGCTGACTCCAGTTTGGCGATCGAACCAATTAAGAAGAAGCACCAAACTTAGGATATTTGGAACAAATGTAACATCTGTATTTCTTTATGGTTGTCAAACTTGGAGAGTTACAAGAACAGTATCAGCCAAACTTCAAGTCTTCATAAACAGATGCCTTAGAAGAATTTTAAATGTCCGATGGCCAGACACGATCACCAACGAGGAGCTATGGAGGAGAGCGCAAATATCCCCTGTGGAGGAAGTAATTAAAAAGAGGAAATACGGGTGGATAGGACACACACTAAGGAAAGCAGAACATAATATAAGCCGCCAAGCTCTGGAGTGGAACCCACAAGGAAGCAGGAGGAGGGGTAGACCGAGGACGACTTGGAGGAGATCGGTGGAGAGGGAGCTGCGGGAGGAAGGAAAAAGCTGGAGAGAAGCAAAGCAGATGGCCCAGAATCGTGTGCGGTGGAGAGCATTTGTTGCGGCCCTACGTCCCCCTCGGGATTAAAGGAAATAAGTCAAGTCAAGTTGATCAAAATCCGCAATGAATAACGGAGGAGTTTGTCTATTAAGATTAACACGGATTAACATAAACATTTTTATTTTGACTATTTATACCAACTTCATCAACATCTGTCCATAAATAAAGGAGTTTGCCTATTCTCTACCCTATATAATTAACAAGGAAAATGAGTAGGCAGGTTAGCTGCCATGATAAACACATAACTATGATTTTTTAAGTATAAATGGATGAATTTGAACCACATGAAGCTTAATACCAAGTTTAATCTAAAATATTGATTGATAAGAGAAATATTAATTTTCCCTTATCCTACATAAAATTAGCATTAGAGACCTTAAATACAATGATACCGTGTTAAGATTTTTTAATATCTAAATAACTGTTGGAGATACAGTAGAGAAAACTTCCAAGTAACTAAATTGTGTAATTTTTGTGTTGATTCTAATGGTAAAAGTTAAATTTTGAGTTTTTTAAATTACATGTGAAAATCTTATAAAACATTTTTTGGATACAAAACGCCCCTTCAGATTGACCTATATGTCTGAATTACGAACTCGTTCTAGACAATGTAGGAGTACACATACCTACCAAATTTGGTGTCGATCAGACAATTTTTTAAAAGAGTTATGGTGTTAACATAATTTTTAACAACTATTGTTTTGGCCTGAGGGCACCTCAAAACGAAAAAATAACAGATACAGGCTTGAGTCTTGCCATGAGGTAATAGCTTCTTCCCCATGGGAAATATGTTTTTCTTTTCAAAATTTCAACATACCTATATACCATAAGTTGTTTGTGTAAGGCTTAATATTGTTCATTATTTTTTCTGTTTCTAAATGGTATTATATATGGTGTATAATGGTATATGATCTAAATGGAATATGTACATTTTGTGTATCTTTGACAGTGATGAAAATGAATGCAAAGAATTTTTAGAATATTTAAATTCAATTTATGATCAAATGAAATTTACAATTAAAATCCTAAACAGGAAATTCATTTCAAATGTTTAACCTTAAATATTTTGACACAGACATAAAAATATCCCAAGATTTTGAAGAAGAAAAACTATTAAAATCATTGGCTATCAGAAATGAATATGAATTATTTATAGTAGACAAAATCATCCATAAAACGAAGACAACAAACATTCCAACATCAAGTCAGCTGCAGAACTAAAAACAACGCATTTTACATAATAAAACGATTTGCCAACGAGAAAACTAACAAAAACACTAATTTGTACACTCAATCAGGAATATACAAAATTACATGTAAAATATTGTCATGGCCAAACAGGATGATATTTCAAATTTACATACAAAGAACACTTACAAGCCATTAAATCTAATAATCAAAATGTGCAGATAGCATACTAAGAACAGACCAGTGGACCACACCTATGAGAAATTGGAAGAATTCTATTACAGTGTAGTTGAATATAAAGAAGAAAATTGAACACTAAGGAAAAATTGTGCATATCATAAGCTGTTCAGAATACCAAGACAACATAATGCAAACAACAAAAACACCAAATTTTATGACAATAATTTAAAAGTACAGTATACTCTAATAAAACCTCATACTTCATCAAGAAAAAACGCTACACTATTTAGAAATATGTTGCTTTTAAGTTTAAATAAACACTGTGAGCATGGGGTAATCCTCCGAAACACGTGTCAGAATAATAAAATGGGACAAGAAGACTCTGGCTTTATTTATTTCGTAATTACTGTATATAACGTAACTAGCCCTAACAAATGAACGCTCACTAAATAAAATACATATATATCATTTTCAATTATACCCCAAAACGTGTTCAGGGTGTTGAAATATGAACTTCCATCATGGTCTCGCGCTCAACTGTTGCCTTGCGGGTCATGTGAATAGCTTACTTTTCCATAGGAAACTCGCTGAAGATATCAGTCATAGTTCCATGACAATATGTTAATAGAGTTGGCTTGCCTTGGTCGTATACCTATTGAACTGTTATAAGGGAGAAATCATCGATTTTAACCAGTAATTTGTTAACTTTATATTGTTTTTAGGGCCTCATAAACTTAAACTTCATCACAATCGTACCTTAGAAATATTTTCTTTAGTTCTTTTTCTCAATTAATAGAAACGAAGGGAACAGCACTGACCAACTGCAAAAAAATTAGAAACAACATTCCTTGCAGAGAGGAAAGAGGAGGAGGAAGATGCACGGATAGTTCACTATCCGTTTGTATTCCTCTGATAATATCCAAAAGAAATAAAAATCAGTAACCGCACTTATAAACTACAAGGCTGCATAGCTCTGTCAAGCACGCCGATGGCGAAAAAGGTTACTACTAAAATAAATAGTTGTTAGGTTATGTCATTATAAGTTTTCTTTACTATCCGTTCATCTATGGTTATGTTCCAATTATAAAGAACCTCTTAGTGTTTCAAATAATAGCAATGTCAAATTAAGTATTATTCTTAATTGTAGTAAAGCGTAGAGAAGAGAGAAAACATATTGTGTAGAAAGGTTGATAGTATTTTTTTCACAATCTGGAATTAGAACAAAGTAATTTGTGTTGATAAAATTTGCTAATTTAATAGCAATATGAGGTTAACAATACCCCTTGCCAAGCATAATTTATACAGGCTCATGAGAAATCAGTGGAAAACAGCTAGAAAAAGACGAATTATAGAAACACAGGCTCTGTCTGTTGCTCAGGAAATGAATTTGGAGGTCATTGATGCCAATGACTACGTTGCAACACCTAGGACTAAGGATTTTGAGTAAGGAATTTTTATATATTTTATGTAAATAAGTAGATAACTCCCTAACTCTTATTGGTAAATATTCCGAACACAGTATTCTACCAATCTTTATCAAATCAATCTTAGACTTACTGTTTGCACATTCTTATTACCTTTTAACAATGTTGCTGTCTGCGGAAGAACCCAATTTTGACGTTTCATACGATTTGAGGATGAATTATGACACTCTCAAATCATACCATCTAGCTAGGGGATCGGGGTTCTGGGCGGGGAAAAAATCACTCAAATACACTTATTCCACTCTCTAATAACATAATTAAGAATATAAACACCACGGAGCACAGTTTTTCCGACGTTTTCTAATGTTTTTGGACCAACGATACGACACTCTGTAACATCCAGTCAACATTGAGGCCGGCAGGTATCTGGCTTCTGGGCAGGGGAAACAGGAAATATTTAAGAATGAGGGATATTATTTTAGGGGATCAAGGATTTTTTGTCCACGGTTCTGGGTTTTAGGTAGAGAGAAACGCGATATTTTAAGAGAATCCGGGTTATAAAAGGCTTCTTTTAGCAGAGGTTTTAACAACGTTGGTAACAGCTGACTAGCTCAGGACATGATTTTATTGTTGTTTACGTATATATCACATGATGATATAGGTGATATTGCAGACATACAGCGCTCTGCGAAGTTAAGTTAGGTTTTTTTTATACTTCTATGTCATTAAATATATTTTATACTTTAAAAAAAACCTAACTTAACTCTGCAGAGCGCTGTATGTCAGAAACTAATACATGTTGCGTTCCATCGTAATATACGAGAAGATATTGCCGAAATACTGCACTCTGCGGAGTTATGTTAAGTTCTTTATTGATATTTTTATCTCGTTAATAATAGTTTATACTATCAATAAAGAACTTAACTCAGCAGAGCGCTTATGTCGTCAATATCCCGTCTATTTAGATGTAACGCAACGTGTATTGGTCGCCTTTACACAACTTTTACAATTAGATATATTTATAAACGATGCAGCAAATACCCCATTTACATTAATTGACAGTCTAACACATAACTACTAGGCATTTTACGACATCTAAACACATTAATTTCAGGAAAGAAGAATTTTTATATTCTAGAAATCAAACCAATTATAAAATAAACATTCTTCAATTATTTTTGTAAATAAACAAATATGTCACTGGTTAGAAGTAGTTTCTGTACTCGTCGTACCTCTTTTTATATTCCTTATTACCATGGGCTGAAGGACTGACGGATTTGTAATCAGCTGATTGACAATGAAATGAACTGATACAACAAACAAGCTTTTTTTCATTCATTCATTCGAAGGGCCGGATTTTCCCAAAGCGCTCAGCGCTTTTTGCGCAACCCCAAAAATTCTCTTTCCTGGAGAATCAGGAATCTTCTAGATGAAGAGATATAGAAAACTGCAGCAACCTGTAGACGAGCTTATCAGGAGGCAGAAAACTACCCCTTACCAAATTGCTCAGAGTGAATTACCTCTGCCAGCCCTATACAATCAAAGAGTAGATGATCCGCAGTTTCCTCCTGCAGATAGCATTTCCTACACAGAGGCCCCCAGTTGAAGACCCCCTTGCGTAGTTGATGCTTCCTCAGATTACCGTGATCAGTGACAAGTGGCAAATTTGGCATCCTTCCTGCTAAGTTTCAGGAACCTCTTTGCAATGTGACAAGATGGAGAACAAAGATTAAGCTTACTTACTCTGTGCAGGGAAAGTTCAGCCTATCTTTTATTATGACAATCCCTAGCCCAGGAATTGATAGTCTGAAAAACCGCAGCGCGGGAAACACCACAAAAGGGTTAAGGACCACAAAGGGGGGATGATATAGCCTTATGGCCAGCCCGCATGCTACTTTGTTACGATCAACCCCAAAGTGCCCTGGAACCCAACGAAGGGTGACTTCATTGTGTCTGCCTACACAGGACACACAAGTTTAAAACAGTCCCACACAACCCTAGAGTTGAACTCAACCGAGTCCAAAGCTCTAAGAGCCGCCTGACTGTCAGAGAAAATGTTGATAGAAAAGACCTCATGACCCAGCATCAAAATGTCTCTGGCACATTCCATAATGGGCATTGATCTCGGCCTGGAAAACAGTGGGGAAAGTCCCTTTGGAAATACTTGACCGTACGTTGTCCTGAACCCCGAATATGCCCCGACTGCTCTTGGACCCATTAGTGTACCACTCCCGATCACAGGGTGGTGGTGGGCAGGCTCCATCCTTCCATTAGTCCCGTTGCGAAAAAAGAACTTGGAAAGACCTGCCGAAAGAGAAAGTTCTCAGAAGATAATCAGAGGGCATACCTAAAATGTCGCTCAGAACTATCACTGAAATTCTGGTGTGGCCACGTAATTCACCTGGTGTATTCCAGAGGCCCTCTCCACAGAGGCGATGTGCACCCATTCTGGCAGTCATCCTGATGTGAATGTCTATGGGCAAAAGATCAAGCAAACAGTGCTGCTGATCGCCCTTGTGATCAGGAGACATGCCAGCCGCTGAACGGCTGCCAGCCTCTTCACAGCAACACCTGAGTCCATCTTGGTCCACCAAACCAAAGACGCATACGTCATAGTTGGTCTAACTACTGAAACATAGAGCCAATACATTAGCCCCGGTTTCAGTCCCCATGCTGCACCAACCATACGAACCATGCGAACAGAGACCACTTACCCCGTTCAATAACCCGTTGTAAGTGAGGTTCCCAGCAAAATGTCCGATCCAGAATGATTCCAAGATACTTCATCTGGTCTTGCAGGTTGATCAAACTCCCCTGTAGTTTTAGCGGACCAACCCCGGTCAGTTCTTTCCTCTTGGTGAATGGTACAGCAACCACTTTAGAGGGATTCACAGAGAGACCGACTCATTGCACCAACCATCCACAAGCCTTAGTGCACAGTTCATGAGGTCAGTGACTGTACTATTAAACTTACCTATCACAAGGATGGCAATATCGTCAGCGTATCCTTGTGCAAAGACACCACTGTCATTAAGCCTTCTAATAAGGCTGTCTACCACCAGGTTCCATAAAAGGGACGAGAGAACGCCTCCCTGTGGACAACCCCTTGTTGACCTGGCTACTATTTCTACTCCCTATAGAGAAAGTTTCACATACCTATTGCATAACAGTGCCTCAATCCATTGGCAGATGACATCGCTGAATCCTCTAGATCTAGCGGCGTTCAACATGGCACCCATGGCCATGTTGTCAAAGGCTCCCTGAATATCCAGGAACGCTCCAAATGCCACCTCTTTATGGTCAATGGCTCCTTCAATTCCTTAAAACAAGCTTTTCCAGATCAAAATTGTTAATCACGAGAATCTAGAGTTTACCATAAATTAACATTTGAAATCCCTGATTCCCAAATATTTCCCATTTCTCACAGCTCAGAACCTCGATTGTTGGGTGCCTTATTTCGGTCCAGAAAACTTTAAAAAACTGTGTTCCGTGGTGTTTTTATTCTTAATTATGTTATTAGAGAGTGAAATAAGTGTATATGAGTGATTTTTTAACCCGCCCAGAACCCCGATTCTTGCCGATCCCCTAGCTATGGTTTGAGTGTGTCATAATTCAGCCTAAAATCATACGAAACATCAAAATTAGGTTCTTCCACGAACAGAAACATTGTTATAAGGATGTAAAAAAGTGCAAAAAGTAAGTATAAGACCGATTTCATATAGATTGGTAGAATACTGTGTTCGGAATATTTACCCTCATATCCTTCTGTCGATCAAATGCTCTCCTCTCACACACAACAAGATTGCAAAAAAGAGATCTTTTAAAAAGAAGATAATAGATAGTAGTTAATTTAGTACTATTGTACAAACGGCATAACCCTTACACAAGTTATATGCACAATGAACCAGGTACAAATCAAAATGAATAGGTCCCAATCATACTGATGATTGGTCTCCAAAAATATCTAGCTAATAAATAGCTATCCCCATTTGCTGGCCTATAAGATGTTTTGTAGGCCTAATCTGTTTTGGCATTCAACATACACAAAATTTGAGGTAGTATCACTTTTTTGACAATTTTTCTCAATATTTATTTGGGAGCCAACAAATCTTTGTAGTTTCCTGTATGGACGTAAACAAATAAAAAACCAAATGAATACAGAATCCTCCTCTCTTTGATTTGAACAGTTAACTCTTGAGTAAATGTGCATGCTACAAAAAGTGAAAAAGTATTTGTACAATGAATTGTTGCGTACAGCACTAAAAGGTGGTCGCCTTTTACTTTTTTTTTTTTTTTTTTACTGAAAGGGGCGGATTTCTCCCAAGGCACTTCAGCTGTAGCGGCTTTTTGCGCACCCCTGTGTGGGTTGCGGCATTATTACATAGCGAAAAGCCATTGGTGATTGGCGGGATTTGAACCCAGGACCTTGGGCACCAAAGCCCCGCGCTCTACCCCTAGACCAGCGCGCTCCCCTCAGGTGGTCGCCTTATCGGAATTCTCTCGAAAATTAGGCTGGCGAGCAATCTAATGTCCATTAGCACCTGATGATTCACTAACTCACCAGTTATTTTAATATCTTAATTAGTTAATAAATAAGAATAACCTTTTAATTGATTTGTGGAATTTGAACTCTAATTTCATCTTCATTATTTGTGTTTTAATTCCAGTTTCTCAAAAGTTGTTGGTCTTGCTCCTCCTCCATTAGTTAAAGATAAAAGCCACCCTTTGTATAAAGAGCAATCATGCTTGATGTACCGGGACAGTTCAGTTCTTCTGGAAGGCCTACAACAGGCAATGGTCCTCACCAACACTGTACAGTTAGAACCCAATAAATTACCTGAACAGGTAGAGGGTTTGATTGATCGGTTCAAACTACCGAATCAAGATTCTCTTGTGAAAAGGTATTTCTTGTTTCTATTTTTACATTATTTAAATTAGTTAGTTTTATTTGTTTAAGTTACAGATTTTACAGCTTTGCTTTGGTAGTTGAAAATGAGATGTCAATTGAAGTTTGTTCTTATTGGTTTGTACTGTAGAGTGGATTAGGAAAAATCTTTCCTTTGTGTTTGTTTTGAATTGCTCCTCTTGGGTTGAAAATAGAGTATAAAAAGTCAGCCATTCTTTTGCAATTGGCCCTTTGTTAGATTTCTTCGAAGAAGCTTAGCTTAGATTAAGGAACCAGTAGCTTCGAATAAGATAGAGAAGCTTAGATTTTAGTTTGTGGTTGTTATGTGGTTGTATATTAATTATAAATAACTTTTTATTAATTTTCCCAATATTTTATGTTATTACAGTAACGTCTGGTTTATCTAGATTCGGATCAGGTTAAAAATTTTTAATATCAATTAAAGTGTAAGTTTCGTCCTGAGCATCTTCAAAATCTTAAGGCACAGCCGCAGCACTTGCTGCAAACAGCAAATATCGATAACAATGATTTGGTAACACACAAACGAATACCCCTTATTTTGCAGTTCATTTTTGTTTGTTTTTTTCCAAGCAGAGCCCTACTGAGGAGAGTACTGCAGCTGATAATATAGGGGTAAACGCATTGATAAAGAGGTTAGAACAAAATACAGGTACCGGTACTACTTTTTTCCTGGATTCAAGACTATAAAAAGAAATTGATAGAAAATAAAATTGGTTTTCATTATTAAAAGTTTTGTTAAATTTATCTTTTGCTTATCAATCCTCATTCCTTTTCTAGCAAAATCAGTTGATCACAGGATAATAATAACAATCTGTATGGATATTTAAATTTAGTATAAGCTTAGCTAAAGCATTTGAGGTTGGCCAAAAACTCTTAAACGACGACGCGAACTTGGCAGACGCCATAGCTCAGTAAGATGCGCTCAGATCTCATGTACTCAAGGTCGCGTGATCGATCCTCACCCGAGGGCTATAGTTTTGTTTAGTATTTATGCCATATTAATTAAGGGGTATGAAAACGGTTTTATTTAAACCACATAAATGTTTTCATTGAGCAGTAAATTTGTTTTAATTTTGATAATTAACTTGTAAAATACATGTCTTATTATATCGGAGCAAAGCTCGGTCACCAGGTACTTAATTATAAATAACTTTTTATTAATTTTCCCAATATTTTATGTTATTACAGTAACGTCTGGTTTATCTAGATTCGGATCAGGTTAAAAATTTTTAATATCAATTAAAGTGTAAGTTTCGTCCTGAGCATCTTCAAAATCTTAAGGCACAACCGCAGCACTTGCTGCAAACAGCAAATATCGATAACAATGATTTGGTAACACACAAACGAATACCCCTTATTTTGCAGTTCATTTTTGTTTGTTTTTTTCCAAGCAGAGCCCTACTGAGGAGAGTACTGCAGCTGATAATATAGGGGTAAACGCATTGATAAAGAGGTTAGAACAAAATACAGGTACCGGTACTACTTTTTTCCTGGATTCAAGACTATAAAAAGAAATTGATAGAAAATAAAATTGGTTTTCATTATTAAAAGTTTTGGTTTTTATTTCTTACCTAAAATAAATAAAAGTACTACTGTGTTATTCGAGACAATATTTTAAATTTTTAACTTTAAGTTTACTTAAGGGAGATAGTATCTGTAGCAGTTCTCTGATACTGTTTATTTAATTTATAATATCTGTGAAACCTAAACAAATTACAAACCTTTAATTTAATTTTATATTTTTGATTTTATTGTTTTCCAAATTTGTACAAAAAAATAAGTAGATGTCTCATCATACTAAGCTACACACCAGTAAACCCTGGTTAAGCACATGTTAAATAAAAAATCATAACCAGACATATGCTATTTCAAATTAAAATAATATAATGAGAGGCAGGCTCAGGAAACAGCAGCTTATATCCATAAGCTCTTCCATAAACTTACACAATTTCTTACTTGGTGTCACCCTAATTCATCTTCATTTATGATAGTTACAACCTGTTTCTGACATGATTTTACTTTGACTATTTAAATATGGTAAAGTCTGGTTTATCTGGACCCGAGTCAGAATTCCGTCTTATCCGGATCATGTTAAATGCTAGTTTCATCTCAAGTACCTTCCAAATTTTTTAAGCAAATGCAGTACTTGCTGTTTGTATGACTAACAATGATTGTGCACAACATATGACCACACACACAAATAAATTTTCTTTTTAAGTTGGAGTGTTAGCGAATTTCCCATAGGGAAGAAGCTATTACCGTAGGTCTCATGGTAAGACTTAAGCCCGGGACCATGTTATTTTTTCGTCTTTAGGTGCCCAGAGTCCAAAAACAATAGTCGTTAAAATTAATATATATACAGTAAAACCTCGTTAATCCGGACCCCATTAATACGGACTTCGCTTAATCCGGACAGCCATTGGATCGCAATTTTAATGCGCAGAACGCTGATTAGTAGCATGCAATCGTCACTGTACGACTGCGCCCGGCGATGTGAGTGTGCGTGTGCCGAGTGCGGGCGGTCACAACGCAAGGCGTATGTGCCGTTACCATGGTTACTATCAGCCAATAGTAGCTCAGTCACACGATTGTGTTTCTCCTGCTCGTGTCAGGCCGTCAGTTGCTCCACAGAGGCCAATTGCACTGCACGTTTTAGTTGCGTTGTTTAATTGTGAAATTGACACAAAAGAAAGGCAAATGAAGTTCAACTCCTTCTTCAAACCAGTTCAGTCACTTGAGGACGAACCTCAACCCTCATGTTCAAAGTAATTTTGTCTTTTTTAGTTGTCTCATTTTTTGTATGGAGGTAAATACCAAGTGTATATTTTTGTTCAAATGTAACTACTGTATGTACTGTTTGTACAATATGTATTTTTATATCAGAATATACATACTATTTAAGTTTATCTGCAAAAGGTGTTTCATTATATACAAGGGGTACCCAAAAATCACTGTCTTTCTTCGTTTAGGATTATTTGTTTTAATCCGGACTTTCGGTAATCCGGACGACTTGGAGCCCCAATTAGTCCGAATTAATGAGGTTTTACTGTATATATATGTGTATATATATATATATATTAAGTAAAGTTAAAATAATTAACTGAGTCTTGATAAACATTATTTTATTTAAACACCATGTTTCAACCTTTAAAGGCCATTTTCAAGTTAATTCAAAACAATATATTTTTTAAAACAAAACAATATTGTTTTGAATTAACTTGAAAACGGCCTTTAAAGGTTGAAACATGTTGTTTAAATAAAATAATGTTAATCAAGGATACTCAGTTAATTTTTTTAACTTTACTTAATATAACAGTATTCCTTAAAAGTGAACTATATAGATCAAATATATATATATATATATATATATATATATATATATGTGTGTGTGTCTGTTAACACGATAACTCTCGTAAAAATGGTCCGATCGAGACCAAATTTGGTAGAGACGTGTATTCCTACAAATGCTCGGACGAGTTCGTAAACTAGACATATCGGTCAATGGGAACGGGTAGTTTGGGGGGGTTTTGTACCCCAAAATGGAGTTTTTTACGTTTTTCACATGTAATTTTTAAAAATTTCTAATTTTATATTTCACCATTGGAATCAGCTTAAAAAACTACACAATTAAGTTCCTTAAAGTTTTTCTCTATCTCCAACGGTTACCGAGATATTAAAAAATCTAAACACAGTACGTTGATTGTGGGGCTCCAATGTTAATCTTATGGAGGATAGGGAAAAATTAATATTTCCCATATTAATGAATGTTTTTGGATAAAACTTGATATTTAGCTTCATGTGGTTGAGATCTATCCATTTATGCTTAAAAATCATAATTTATGTGTTTATCATGGCAGCAAACCTGCATACTCTTTTCCCATAATAATCATATAGGGAATAGGCAAACTCCTTTATTTATGGGCAGATGTTGATGAAAGTTGGTATAAATGTTAAGATAAAAATTATTTATGGTAAAAATGCCAAATTTCAGTGTTCCTCACAGCAGCAAACCTGCACACTCTTTCCCATGTTAATCTTATGGAGAATAGGCAAATAATTCTCATGTTTATGGACAGATTTTTTTAAAACTTGTCATATATTATTATTATATTATTGATTTGGAAATTCACTGAGTACGCAGGTCTGCTGCGACGGGGGTATTATCACTTATAGGAATTTCTTTTAGCGAATTTCCCATAGGGAAGAAGCTATTACCGTAGGTCTCATGGCAAGAGTTAAGCCCGGGACCATGTTATTTTTTCTTCTTTAGGTGCCCAGAGACCAAAAACAATAGTCGTTAAAATTTTTATATGTATATATATATATATGTGTCTGTTAGCACGATAACTCGCGTAAAAATGGTCCGATCAAGACCAAATTTGGTAGAGACGTGTATTCCTACAAATGCTCGGACGAGTTCGTAAACCAGACATATCGATCAATGGGAACGGGTAGTTTGGGGGGGTTTTGTACCCCAAAATGGGTTTTTTGCGTTTTTCACATGTAGTTTTTAAATATTTCTAATTTTATATTTCACCATTGGATTCAGCTTAAAAAACTACACAATTAAGTTCCTTAAAGTTTTTCTCTATCTCCAACGGTTACCGAGATATTAAAAAAATCTAAACACAGTACGTTGTATTGTGGGGCTCCAATGTTAATCTTATGGAGGATAGGGAAAAATTAATATTTCCCATATTAATGAATATTTTTGGATAAAACTTGATATTTAGCTTCATGTGGTTGAGATCTATCCATTTATGCTTAAAAATCATAGTTTATGTGTTTATCATGGCAGCAAACCTGCATACTCTTTTCCCATGTTAATCATATAGGGAATAGGCAAACTCCTTTATTTATGGACAGATGTTGATGAAAGTTGGTATAAATGTTAAAAATAAAATTTTTTTATGGTATAAATGCCTACTTTCTGTTATCCTCACAGCAGCAAACCTGCACACTCTTTCCCATGTTAATCTTATGGAGAATAGGCAAATGATTCTCATGTTTATGGATAGATTTTAATAAATCTTGTTATATATTATTATTATATTATTGATTTGGAAATTCGCTGAGTACGCAGGTCTGCTGCGACGGGGGTATATATATATATATATATATATGTGTCTGTTAGCACGATAACTCTCGTAAAAATGGTCCGATCGAGACCAAATTTGGTAGAGACGTGTATTCCTACAAATGCTCGGACGAGTTCGTAAACCAGACATATCGGTCAATGGGAACAGGTAGTTTGGGGGGGTTTTGTACCCCAAAATCAGGTTTTTTGCGTTTTTCACATGTAATTTTTAAAAATTTCTAATTTTATATTTCACCATTGGAATCAGCTTAAAAAACTACACAATTAAGTTCCTTAAAGGTTTTCTCTATCTCCAACGGTTACCGAGATATTAAAAAATCTAAACACAGTACGTTGTATTGTGGGGCTTCAATGTTAATCTTATGGAGGATAGGGAAAAATTCATATTTCCCATATTAATCAATATTTTTGGATAAAACTTCATATTTAGTTTCATGGGGTTGAGATCTATCCATTTATGCTTAAAAATCATAGTTTATGTGTTTATCATGGCAGCAAACCTGCATACTCTTTTCCCATATTAATCATATAGGGAATAGGTAAACTCCTTTATTTATGTACAGATGTTGATGAAAGTTGGTATAAATGTTAAAATAAAAATTATTCATGGTAGAAATGACTTCTTTCAGTGTTCCTCACAGCAGCTAACCTGCACACTCTTTCCTATGTTAATCTTATGGAGAATAGGCAAATAATTCTCATGTTTATGGACATATTTTGATAAAACTAGTCATATATTAAATTATTGATTTGGAAATTCGCTGAGTACGCAGGTCTGCTGCGACGGGGGTATTATCACTTATAGGAATTTCTGTTTTGTTTTGTTGCATTGATTAATTGGATATTTTTCAGGTGTATTAAGTCTTCTTGTCTATATGATGCTGAACAAAAGAAGCTTCCAAAAAGGAAAGACCCAAAAAGGCCAGCTTGGAATTTTCCAAGAGATTATGGTATAACTGAAGTTCGAAAAAAGTAAGTTCTGATTGAATAATCCTAAACCTATAAGTTGTGTTTGTGTTAATACTTACAATTATTTTATTAGAAAAACTATAATTTAACCAGGATAATTACAAATTAAGTTATTCTTGCTATTGTGTTTTATTTTATATTATTATTATATTACAGTAGAGCGTCAAAAATCCGGACATCAAAAATGCGGAACGTCAAAATCCAAACTACTCCACAGCACTTTATTTTAAAATTTTGCGGGAGAAACTGCCAGCGCGGAGCGGGTGATGAGGGGCGCGCTGAGCAAGGGAATGACCTTCAGCGTGTCTATTTTTAACTCGGTGACTCGGCCTTACCCCCTATCCCCCGCCCCCAATATTATTGTTGCGTTATCTGTCACTGCCAGTAGCGTTCAGTTATCAGTGCGGTTAATAGTGTTCAGTTATGTCTTATAGTTTGATTATTTTATTATGTGTTTGTTTACACTATGTATACATAATGTAAAAAGTGTAAGAAACAGTATGTAAACATAGCATAAAAAACATTATTTTGTTTCATACAACTGTATTCTATAACTTCACTATTAATACTGTAGGCCTAATTATTTGTTCAATAGGTAGGCCTATTTGTAGGTTATGTTCGAAAATCCGGACAAATCGATAATCCAAACTACCTACAGTCCCAATTGGTTAAGATTTTCAACGCTCTACTGTATCTGTAGTTGTTGTCTACTGCTATATATTTTTGTGTTAACTGTTCATTTGTAAATTATTGTCCAAAGGCTTAAAACGTTATTGTTAGTTGTTGTTATTACTAGTATACTTCTTGTTGTTTGGTAGTTAAAACTGAATTTTGTATATGTTTGAAAATGCCACTCAACTTAATGTCATACTTAATTAGGTGCCAGCCCTTAACCGTTATTATTGGTTGTGAAAGACATTAAATTTATAGAGAAAATTGAATCTCAGACCCCACCGACAAGTTTTTTAAACTTGGTGGGGCCACGATTATGCAAAATAATGTATCAAAATAAATTAATATTAATTGAGACCATTTAAAGTATTAAAAGGAAAATTACAATGCTTACAATTCTGGATTAATGAGGAACAAAGAATGCTTCATTTTTTTAGTGAGAACATTCTACACTACTGGTTTTCAAATAAAGTGGTAAGAAGCAATTATATATTCTCAAATTTTGAAAAATTCATCCTGTGAAAACAGATTAGTTTTCCTGTTCTTTCTAGGCAGGGTGAACCAGTCAGAATGGGATCATCATTATTTTACGTTAAGGGTGAATGTTGACTAATAAAAATAATACTGCCCAAATAGGAATTAAATAAATAACAAGGGAAGTTTGTTTGCTTTTATAACCATTGTTAATCGTACCGTAATTTATTGATGCAGTCCACCGTGATTGAATAATGCAAACAGTACTTTGCAGCCGAATGATATGTAACCGCATGGTTCAGCTGTGTGCGTTGGCCAGTCCGGAGCTCAGTGGGCAGAGAATGGTGCTCAACAACGTTCCGATGACTGTTCCATTCTTCTGGGAGGAGGATCTTGTTCAGCTTGACATGCGATCTGACGTCTTCATTTGTTCGATCAAACCCTTGCCTGCAATTGTCAGTCCTTCAGCAGTCACTGGAGAAGCCCTCCCAGAGCTCATCGTCTCTCATCCCCTGATCTCATTGGAAGAAGAAAACTTTTACGAATGCAAGGATGTTTTTCGTAAGTTATAAATCAGTCATTCAGTTATTCTTATATAAAATCAAGTTACTATCATTTTGCACTAAATATTTAATGGTTATAACTTTGTAACATCCTGAGTGACTTTTAATGGTAAATGAAAACATCACAAAAATGTAACATTCCTGTGACATTCTTCACCAATTATTATTATAGAACTAAAAGGATAAATAACACTCATCAACTGTGCCAATGCTTTTGTTATCATAAAATTAAGATTGTATTATTTTGTATTTACTTCTACAGGTTGTACCTATTATTGCGTTTGGTTAGTAAAATCCAACCATTTACTTGTTTAAATTGATAAAATTAAAATTTTAACCAAACCTAAGCTAGTTAGGCCTAGTGTAAATAAAAAGCTGTAATTAAACTGAGTTTTTCTGGTATGATCGACTTTATGCATGTGGATGATAGTGCAAAACTGTGCTTTATTTACTTGTAAATCTAGGATACATGTTAGTTTATTTTATATCCAAAAATAGGTGTTGAAAATAACTTTTCTTTCAAACCATTTCAATTTATCTTTAAAAAAATAAACGGGAAATGAAAATGTTAAATTTCTCTATTACCTTTTTAGATGAAAGTAAATATTAGGCTAAAGATTAAATCTGAAGTAAAAAGTTATAACTATTTCCAAGCAACCGAACCTGATCAAGCAGTTCACTAAACTGCCAATAGGGCATGTCTTATAGCCAAGTAAGCGCTTTCTACTCCCAAGCACGGTGGCTGTATTGGTTAAAGCGCTACACTGACGAGTGTAACGTTCTAGCCATTCGGAAGTGCTAGGGTTCGAATCCCGACTATGAGCAATCCCAATTTGGCTTGCAAATGTGTGGTAGAGCGGAGAGGGAGGTGGCTTAAAGGACACTTTAAATAAACGGTGGCCGGCTTGGGTGGAAGTTGACCGCATTTGCAGGCTTAATTGGGATTGCAATGGACACCTGTTTTGCTTTTGTTGTTAGTGGTTATAAGCGTGGGACATGTTTTATGCCCTTTTTGTTTATACTTAATATTTTAAGAAGATATACACAATTTAGTGAATGTTACAGTTAAGGGGAAAAGTCTTGCCAGTTCTAGGGTTAAGTAAAATATTAAGCTACATGTCTGTATTTTTTAATGATAAAATTTTCTAGTTTATGTTTGTTGCAGTTTGGCTTGTCATCAGTGTTTTAAAGTGTAATGGGTGGTGGAGGGTACACAAATGTATTTGATTCTGTTCTGTGAGTTTATCTTAGCAATTAACTTATCAGTCTTAGCATTATGAACCTCTTGTTTCTGGATTATTTCACTACTCCATTAATACAAGAGTATTGATGTGTAATTTGATTTCAAGTGATTTTTTTTAAACAGCAATCAAGGAGAATGCTAAGTACAGCAATGTGCACACCATCATGATTCATTATAATGCACAAGAAGTTAAGAATATTTATGAAACACCGGTTGAAGAAAGTCAGATCATGGGTCGAGTTCTGCTTAAGGCATACACTGCGGCTGCAGCTCAAGCTCGATATAACTACGGGGTAAGTAAACCCTTCCATGACCGAATTATGATGTGCTTAAAAGATAAATTTTTATTTGATTTTTTCTTCTTATTTAGATGCTAAATAAACAAAAAACACTTTTTGTTTGAATTTTCCCTCTTAGATAAAGACAACAGTTTGTTGAAATTGAAAATTGCAAATTATGTCATCTTCAAAACTTAATTATATTGATAAATTTAGATTACGGATACAGACAGTGTGCCATGGTGTTCCGCAGGTATCGGTCCTGGGTCCCCTTTTGTTCCTTCTGTACCTAAGGGATTTGGCCTGATTCCATTTGGGGGTCTACCTGTCTGTATGCTGATGATACTAATACAACTATTAAAGGAAACTCTAAAGAAAATATTGAAATTCAATCATTTGTTAGCATATCAATTATTGAAGAATTTTTGGACGGCAAAAATCTTGTAATAAATTCTGAAAAATCAAATTTCATTCACTTCAAACTCCAACATTTTGAAAATGTTCTATATCTCCTATTGATATAGGAGATATAGGTGATATTGATGACCTAATATAATCCACCTACTTCAAATAAAGTATCTTCCGGAGATTGTAACAAATACTCTATATCTTTTTTATTTAAATGCTTCTCCATAGTTAAAATTCTATAGTTTATAAAAACCTCCTGTGTCAAAACTTAAAAACGTTATTTGCAAACAAAAAGGGGTGTAAACTTGATGGCGTTTAAAGTTTTAATGCCTCTTAGTACAAAGAGACATATAAATCTTATGCCATTTGAAGTGTGACACCAACGATCATTTTGGTCCGATGTACAAAAAAGGTACACTATTATTTCGTCTCCCCACAAACACTATAGGTAAAACGTATTTTACTTTCTTAGAATATCAAAATAATTTACGATAGATCAGCAATACAGAAATATTTTTAGTTTTAGCGAATTATTAAAATATAAACACTAAAACAAAGGTTGAAAATAGAAAACTTTGCAATACCTGTGTGACCGACGTAGCAAAAATGTGAAGATAAGCTGAGTTTTACGTGCCTGCTATCTGACTGTTGTTTCTTGTACTACAAGAGTGTAGATTTTATGCTACACTTGTCTCTTTTGGATAGAATTCATATATTTCCTTAAAAATAACTCAGAACTTTGTGTTGCCTTTTTTATATGTTGTTCTTGAAAGAGTTAAGACAGTTGGCCCATATAATTATACCCTTTATATTAGATATTTGACTTGTACATAAACTAAATGTAAAATTATAGTATTAACAAAATATATTATTAACAAAGTAACTGTACAGTACCGTAGTAATGGAACTGTATTGTAAAAACAGTTGCACATTTTTTAATCTGTCAATGTTGTCTGCAAACCTGGTTTTGCTTATGTTGGCCACCACATTTATTTGACCTTGCTCAAGTGTAATGGTAATGGTCAACCCCAGACGTAAAATTTCATGCAGTATGGTAAACAAGTTATTCTGTTATTATTATATTGTTGTTATTTTATTAGTTATTGTGGGGGCGTTGCCAATGTCAACCATGTGAAACAAGCATGCATGTCCAAAAATGAATGGTTTGGTTTTGTAGGATTCATTATGTAACTATTCTTAAGCACCCAAAGAACTATTGAGCTACACAAGAACTATACTAAGATTGTTGTGATTCATTTGAGTGTAATCAACTCAATTGTTTCATTCAATTTGCTGATGTTGATGTTGTAATTATCTATATTTGTAAGTCATCATCATGTATGAAACTTTGAAATCTGTGTTACTGAACAAATACCATCCGTAAACATAAGAGGGCCGAGAAGTCAGTAGTCTTTTAGGATTCATTAATATCAGAATTGAAATTAATTATGAAAGGAAAACATTGAGAAACAAAAATTAATATTTTATCTCCAAGTCATTGAAACAGATTTTTTCTATTCCGCACATGGTTTCATTCGATTTTAATTTTCCCACAGCCGGATGTGAAAGATGTACCAGAACCTATTGTGGTGCAGTGCATACAAACAGATGGAAGATGTTTCTACTTCAGCGTATTGCAGCTGAACACCGTTGATCCATTCAGCAGCAAACACAATGTTTACTGGGGCCTACCACCTGAGAATCTTTATGACAAATGTACATATGAACAAGGATCACCTGTTCTTGAAGGGTACAACCCACAAGTTTTTAAAAAGATGTTAGCATTTTATAACTTCAAGTAAAATATTGTAGTTAACTATTGTACATATTAACTAGTGTATTGTTTCATTTTCCCTTATATTTCCTTCATCATAACTGATTTACAATCTGAATTAAAATGTTAAGCCAGAAAATAGTAATAGCAGAACATTTGTTGATTATTTTATTTTAATTCTTTTAAATGCGGCTCAGGAACTCGGATTTATCTTAAGTTTAAGCACAAAATTCATATAACCGGTTTTTTCTGCTGCGGCTCTAAAATTGGCTTCATGAGTTCGGGGTTACCTTCACCCGAGCGCAGACGGATAGACTCCAGGCAATTATGGCAGGGATAAACCCTGGCGCAAAAAGGTAGAGATGATCCAATTATAGATAACCCTGGGTCAGAACAGGTAAACTTGTCAGCTTCACAAGGCAAGTTCTAGCACAAGGAGGTTGATCTCGGCTAAAAAAACAATTGTTTTAGACAACTTAACCCTGGGAGGGGGGGCAGGGTTAATGGGACATGATGTCGGGATTAACTTATTTGCTTTTTTATTGTTTGTTTAAATACCAAATAATTTTAAATAAATCCTAATAACAGTTACGGCTGACGCGTTACAGAGTGTGGTAATTTAGCGAAAGTGATAACAACATTTTTCCTATACAGTAATTTCAGTATAATAAATTCATACACAATAAATACCACTGTTCAATTATTTTGCATAATATTTGCATTTACATGTTCAGGATGTTTTCATAAGTTTAACGACTACAATATTGTAATATTTACTCTACTTCCTATGCGGTGTAGCGAACGTGGCCGTTGTCAATCTTCCCAGCGAAAATTTCCCCCTGTAGACCAAGGACTAGCGTTGGTCTCGGCTAAGCTTGGTCTCGTCTAACTGCACTATAATTTCAGTCTCGTGAACCCATGTTTTAATCCTAGGTTAAATTTGGCCGAAACCAACGCTTAGCCCGGGCTACGAAAACCTGAGCTCGTGAACTGCCTCTTAGTATTTATAATTAACCCTTTATATTCTAAATAGTTTGGTATATGGTAAGTTAATATCTTTGTTTTGAATTATCCGTAGCATTTGGTTGCAAGAGTCTTTTTAACCCTAGAGTGGACGGGCGAAAAAAGCTATGTAGTTGGACGGGGGCTGGGTCTGACAGACCCAAAACTGAAAAATCTAAAAAAAATACTAATTCAATTGACTTATACAAACAATTTTTTAAATCAAAACTTCATATATAATACATTCTAAAATACAGTGTTGATTAAATATAAAAATATACAGACAGATTTAGAAAAAATATAACATTCTTGTATGAGTTTAGAAAAAAATACAATGTTTTCTTAAAACTAATTAGTAAAAATATAAAAATTCTATAATTTAGATGTTAAATACAAGAATATTGTGCAAAATGAAATACTGTTTGTGTAAAAATACTTTTAAGTTGTTATCAATTAAAATAATGTGTTTTTGAAGGGCTTGAATTTCTATAAAAAATTATTCGTTAAAACAGTCGTTACACAACATCTCGTAATCACAACACTTTGTTCACTCAAAGCATGTGTGCCTAAATTATTTTCATGTTCATTGTTGATACCTTCTTCAATCTTGCTAACCATATTATTATCACATTCCAAAAGAAAGTCAGGATCATTGTCGAAATCACCAACTTCACTTTCAGTAAAACCTCGAATTCAGTCGATTTCATTGTTACTTGGCCGTTTTTGGCTATCCATATTTGTTTGAAAATCACTATACTATGTAGGTACATAAAACTGTTAAAAATAGTAAAATTATTTAAGATATGAATTAAAAATATTCTAAAAACATGGGTCTGATAAAACTGTTAAAAATAGTAAAATTATTTAAGATATGAATTAAAAATATTCGAAAGACATTGGTCTGACAGACCCACCTCCACCAAAACAAGTTGATAACTGCAAACTGAGGGTTGCAGTGGAAAAACCCACTACACTATTGCTTTCTCTGGAGTATTTTAGGAAGCTCCACAGAACCTCGGCGGTTTTCTAGACCAATGACCTTGAATTAAAACAATAACAAACGCGCCTGGGTCTCACAGACCCAGCATGTCTGTTCTAGTGTTAAGATACTAAACTCTTTAGCCTATCAAGGGTCAATGATAGAGAGTAAAAGAATTACATTTAAAAAATCTGACTGCTACTACTCCTTTCTAATTAAACGTTTTAAATCAGATTGCATGAGTGAATGAAATTATGATATATAAATATCAACTCTTTGATCTACAATTATAATTCATTTAAAGGACTAGCTGTTCCTCTGCAAGGAAGGAGTTTCCCAGGTTTAAATGGCCAACTTTAAAAAAGTTAAATAATCAGCATGATACAGAAACATTACGTTTTACCTTTACCTTCCATCTTGGACTTTTACCAGTGATCCTGTATTGTTCCTGTCATTTTATATATGAAAAAGAAAATACTTGAAGTTAGAAACTCATGGAACTAGAACTTACTTGGCACAGGTCAGCAGGGAGGTGAGTGGCTCAGAGACAAATTCGTCAATAGAATAAAAGGCCATTCCCTTCAGCCACGCTCTAAACGGGTCTTCTCCAACACCCTGACTTTATCAGGAAGTCTGTTATACATCCTGAACGCCATATCAGGAAACCGATCAGAGGTAAACATCACCTTCATCTCGGGATATAAAGGTTAGACTTGCACCTTACATCATGATTGTAATAGGAGGTTTCCAGTAGTAAAAGAGTTCTCTTTGGTTTTTACCAATATCAGAGAAACCAAGCTGTAGTGTAAAGGGGTGATAAAATTCCCAACTGGCAGAACAAGGGATGACAGTGAACATGGAAACCACTGGATGAATGGTTATCATGGCCGCCTTATAGAGGAGAGGAATCCGATGGCAACCCGGAGCTAGTCCTCACAGTATGAGTATGTAACTGTTGTGCGTATGAAAAAGGGCATGATAAATTTTAGATAAATAATGGGAAGCATACCCAGAAGTTTCCTCGGCAGATACAGTACCCTTGACAGTTTCCTGGAGACAAAGCCGATACGGCTATCCCAAGAGAATCTATGAACCAGCAAGAAACCCAACAGCAGTTTGTGTTGTGAAACATAGTTTTACCAATTGTATTAAATCTAGAACATGGCTTTGCCTGAATTTAGTTATACGAGAACTATTATGATATGGTTATCTTTTGGTTCAACTCTGGACCAAGCTGCCTTTATTCATTGGGCTAATAATAAATACCCCCGTCGCAGTAGACCTGCGTACTCAGCGAATTTCCAAATCAATAATTTAATATATGACAATTTTTATAAAAATATGTCCATAAACATGAGAATTATTTGCCTATTCTCCATAAGATAAACATAGGAAAGAGTGTGCAGATTAGCTGCTGTGAGGAACACTGAAAGAAGTCATTTCTAACATGAATAATTTTTATCTTAACATTTATACCAACTTTCATCAACATCTGTCCATAAATAAAGGAGATTGCCTATTCCCTATATGATTAATATGGGAAAAGAGTATGCAGGTTTGCTGCCATGATAAACACATAAACTATGATTTTTAAGCATAAATGGATAGATCTCAACCACATGAAGCTAAATATAAAGTTTTATCCAAAAATATTGATTAATATGGGAAATATTAATTTTTCCCTATCCTCCATAAGATTAACATTGGAGCCCCACAATAAAACGTACTGTGTTTAGATTTTTTAATACAGTATCTCGGTAACCGTTGGAGATAGAGGAAAACTTTAAGAAACTTAATTGTGTAGTTTAATAAGCTGATTCCAATGGTGAAATATAAAATTAGAAATTTTTAAAAATTACATGTGAAAAGCGCAAAAAAACTGATTTTGGGGTACAATACCCCCCCAAACTATCCGTTACCATTGACCGATATGTCTGGTTTACAAACTCGTCCGAGCATTGGTAGGAATACACGTCTCTACCAAATTTGGTCTCGATCGGACCATTTTTACGGGAGTTGTCGTGTTAACAGACACATATATATATATATATATATATACATATAGGTATACATATATATATAAAAATTTTAACGACTATTGTTTTTGGACTCTGCGCACCTAAAGACCAAAAAAATAACATGGTCCCAGGCTTAAGTCTTACCATGAGACCTACGGTAATAGCTTCTTCCCTCTGGGAAATTCGCTAAAATGAGTCAGGTAAGTAAATCAGCTGGCCTTTGATTTAATAATTATCGGAGCAACATAAATCATGAAATTTATTTCACATGTCTCACCTTTAAGTCGTACTTGCCTTGAAATAGCCATCACATTAGATTCATTACTCTATAATTTGGTAGATTACTGGACTTAGCGAAAGATTTTAAGGAGAGTCCAGTAACTAAAACCGAAGCTTAGGTAATTGTTGGATTTTCGGTGGATTCCCATTTAAACTTAAAATGCTGACTGGTAAGTGCGGCTGAGTTGTAACACAATATGATAGTAGGTAATAGTAAAGATAGCATGCATTTTTAACCCATTCACAAAGTATTAAATTACAAACATTAAACATGGAAGCTAACAAAGTTTTTTATAAGGCAGTGAGAATTTTTAAAGGGAATTTGTAGTCATAAAACTGACAACTGCATTTTAATATACTAATTTAATATTATTTGTCTTTTTGTAGCACTTATTAATAGCCTTAAAACAACCTGTTTTTGGTCAACACACATGTAAAGAATATGTACGTTAAAGTACCACAGGTTAAAAGTAACAATTTTTATATAAAGAAAAATCTTTATTGTTTCTGAGACACACATAAACATAAATACAATAGTAACATTTAGAAAAAAATAACCACCTGTGTCAGTGGATTTCACATAGTCTATCTATATATCGAATAGGGATGACTGGTCTTTCATTAATTATTAGTTTTACTGAAAAGCACCTTCACTTAAGTTTTCTTTCAAATTGTTTACAATATTAAAGTATTTTTACACATAAAAATCATTAAATGATCATTTTAAATAAAATTAAATCGAAAAAGCCCCTCTTTTAATTAGCATTAAATACAATAGAATAACAAAAAACTAAAATTTATTATGAAGACACTTGGCTGACAATATTCATAATTGTCACAATATTGTATCTAATGATATTTCAAATGCTCTGAAAATCAAATGTTGGCATTGTCGGTATATAGTTAGAAGCTTAGTAAATTACACTTGTATTCCACACTAAAACCTCTACTCCGAAAGATATATGGAATAAGCAGTTGACTTTCACTTTTAGGTATTTTATTTGTTTTTGAATTAGATTAGATTATGGAACTAGCAAGGTGTATATTTATTACTTAATTATTATTAAAATGTATATATTAAGATTTATGTGGTAATATTATATAAAATAATAACTACCGAGAGGTGGGCCGGGAATAAACTAAAAGCATCTTATACCTAAGAGAATAATTAACTGTCCCTTATATTACCCTCATACATATTTATTTGGAATCGGTAATTTTAGTTCAGAAAGGTAGCCAGCCTGTTTTTGATACAATGATGCCGCCATCAACAGACTTGTGCTCATTTCTATTGGCTTGGTTGGTGAGCAGACTTTCTGTCGACCAATAGGAAGAAACCAAAACAATAACAAAGCGCTGTGACAGAGGAAACACGGAATCAGTTTCAGTGTCAGTCGTCAGTTGAGGAGTAGTTATGTGGATGTTGATCATTGGATATTTGCAAATTAGTGTTGAATAACCAGTTATTCTATTCATTGCTTTGTTAATATTTTTAAGTTTTATGAAATAACTTTCTATAATGACATCCAAACGAAACGAAGACGCACTTGGTGGTACGTATTTCCGTGATTTATTTTGGTTACTCAAGCTGTTGCCTACGCATTGTAAACACTTAGCCAACCAGCTGCTCAAACCTTTATTTTTTGTCACGTAGGCATTAAAATAAGACACTCTCCTTGAAAATATTCAACTCTGTTATATCAATGAATAATTGTCAGTGTAGTTCAAACAATAAACTATCTCAATATTCGCAACAAAATTACTCCTTACAAAACCTGTATACCCAAAAAATACCCGATTACATTATGGTCTAATGCCTTTAAAATTATTTCAAGTCAGTTTATATTCAAACTGGAATTTTTCCATAAATATTTATTCTTACACCCATACATTTCCTGGAGTGAAATGACACAAAAATACTGGCTTTTCCTTATTATTAAATAATAAAATATTTCCATGGAATCCAAAAATAAACCATCAAATGACATGTTTACTTTCCATAGAGTAACCTGTAGAATAGTGTCAGTATTAATATAAAGGCTACTAAAAAGTGTACAACAATATAATAGCAAGCAATGGTTAAACCTCCAGTACTAAAGTGGAACACAACAGCATACTCCAAGAGGCATTAGTTCATGCATTAGCTCGCAGATGACAGCACTATGATGTAATATTTGACAACGCATTGCCGGATATCATCGCGATAAATAGACACTAATACGCTAATCACTTTACACAGCCATCGACACGGATGTGTCGATTGCCACTTAACGGGTTAAGAATTGATGGCAAAAATTTGGGATTAAAATTGCTTGGTAACTTTAACATCACACTCTGTAATAAGAGCACACACCTTGTATTATTAGCGTGATGTGATAGACTATTTTTGCTCTATCAAAGCCCTAAGTGTTGTTCTCCTAGTGTTTTAAGATGTTTAGGTTGTGTATTGAAGAATTAAATTCAATATAAATTAAATGTCTTACAAAGAATCCATTCTTGTGGAACTTATTGTTTTCAGAAATTCTGTTCTGGGAACATTTTGCTTTTGATGGTTATGAAACATCCTATTATTTATACATTGCATACAGGGGGTTGGAATTATGGCTAAAGCTGCAGCAGGATTTGTGTTTTCAGTTTACAAACAGTGGAGACTTTAAACAGTAAAATATCAATTTGACTTAGGCTTAGAATAATAATGCATTTATGGGGATGTAACAATACAGCCATGGAAATGAGAGTAATGTTACTCTATTGTTCAATAAAACAGGCTTTCGTTTATACCAAATACTCATCAGATATTAAAATTATAATTCAAGGTCTCAGTGTCCATTCAATTGTATTGACACAGTGCTACATCGATTTGAAATATTGTCTGAACGGACTAGAGTGCTTCTCTAGAGTAGCCCTTACTTAACTGTTCTGTGATTATAATGCTTTGTCCATATTATGTTCAAGGTATTAGACCGCTCATTCAGGTTAAATTTATTAAAGCATGGATTATTAAACATGTTGGCGTAAGTAATGATATTGAACAGAATATTGTGTTGTTGAAATATGCTAATATAGCCTACTTTAAACATATTATAAACTCTTACTTCCAAATAATACTGTCATACAAAATTATTTTTTATTTCTTGAAGTTTTATTTTTGTTCTAAGCAGGAATAAAATTAAATTTAAAAACTGTTTAAGAAACTTTTACAATTTTCTTGAACAAACAGTTAACACATATTTACAATTTCTACCATTTGCAATATTGGCTAAACTGTTTTAAGTACATGACCCCAAGGATGTCATATTCATTGATATAGTCAGAGTTATGAAATGAAAAATTCTTTATTTAAACAGGCAAAGTTAGGGCCACATGGCCCTTTCTTACACTTAACCTGCATTATAACATAAAAATAAACTTATCATAGATTACAAACAAAATATACTTAATAAAACATAGATAAAAAATAAATAGATTGTTTTTATTACAAAACTTGCATTCAAGCACATACACTCACATCAGCAACCGCCCCACCACAGAAGCCCTAGGACACATTAGCTGAGACCATCCGATCAAAAAAACAAAGTTTTTAGTGCTGTTAATTGTCTGAAATGTACTGATAACTATTAAAATGAAAGCCACAAAAGAAGTACTACTAAATTAAAAAGTTTAGTGTATTTGAATGCCCACAAAAACATCTCCCGCCCGATATGCATGCTGTTGCTGATGTAGAGGGTAATCCCTCAGCACTTCTGACCTTATGTGGTTGTCCACCATCTTTTCCATTGTTTTCAACAGAAAAGAGGTTAGACTTATGGGACGGTAGGACTTAGGTTGACTATTGTCCTTTTTGCCTGCTTTTGGAATGAAGGTTACCCTTGCCCTCCTCCATCTCGAGGGTATGTACCCCGTTGCTAAACTACATCTCATCACCCCTAAGAGGTAGGGCAGTATCTCCCTTTTCCCCTCTTGGAGTAGTGCCGGGAGAATGCTATCTATTCCCGGCGACTTGAAGGGCTCGAAAGAGTTGATGGCCCATTCTAACCTACCTGGTGAAATGACTGCTTTAGCCACTTTCCAGTCATCCTTTTGAGATCTAACTGCTCTTCAACAATCAACTGTATGAATCACACTATTCTCAGCACTATAATATGATATTGCCCATTAATCTAGCATATGTACAAGAGAATACTGATAGCAGTAATGTCATAGCCCTTGTCAAAGTATTCATATTGCATACTGCCAAAGAATCAAGTGGTGTAACTAAAAACTACCTAAGCATTGAAGTAGTGTTAAGGTTCATTGCCAGATGAATGTTGAGAAATAAGAACAGCGCTTATTTTTGAATACATATATATCTTTCCCCCCTCATCCTTTGATGAGTTGTAATGTTGAGGGTATGTCATTATGTGGGTGTGAGTGTATGGGGTTGAGTTTTAGGCGATTGTGTTCAAGATTAGGTTCAATAAATCAATCATGAGTATGGAGCTTGTATTGTTATCTATGTATCTTGTATCTAATTACTTAAAATGTTGTGGTGAGAAGATACAGATTCTAATGTTGCTGAAAATCGCAAATTTCTTGTTTCTCTTGTTCAATTGCACTTATTGTACCCATTCTTCATGCTATTCTTTTAGAGAATAAGTATATTTTTGCAACTTTCTTATTTACAAACATTCTCTGATAAAATCTGGTAACTGTCTTATAACCTGTGAATAAGCTTATTGAGTGTACAAATAATGCCTAAATCAATGCTGAAGATTTACTGAATATGCCTAAGGGTATATTATTGTTCTTTGTTCATTTTGTTCTGTATATAGTTACATATTTTAAATAACACGTTTATATCTTGCAGACATACTTTGAAACAATATAGGCAGAGAGGATCTATGATATAGGCCTACTAGTAATAGTATTTTTAAATGGGGAAAATTCTGGATTTTTAGGCTCTAGGGGTCAACTTAACTTGAATTATCTATAATATTATAAAGAAAATGTGGTTTCTGTATGTTTGTTTGTGGGTTTGTTGTGGCAAGTAAATGCGAAAAATACTGAACCGACTGGTTTGAATTTTACACAAAGGTAGATCTTAAACTCATGCAACAAATAGGCATACTCATTTCCTTAAAATCCTCTCGGGCTACGCCCTGTGAACGTTCTAAGTTTCAATGTTTACATTTTTAGAGAATGAAAACATAAAATTACTTGAATGTCAACAGTTGTGAACACTAAAATTTGACAGTTCGAGAAGGCATGGTTGCTGTAAATACCCTGGGATTCAATGTTTACAGTTTTAATGTCAACATGCTTATCCTCTCCCAATATTTGATATATGTTACTTTGAAATGTTGTAGACACTCCTGTTTTGTCATTTTGTAATTTGTGATTTTCCCTGCTTATCTCTCATTATTTATGGGTTACGGCTTCATATTAATTCAAGATTGCGAATTCAGTAAAAAGTTAGTTTGTTTTTCTGTAAAAAGAAGAACTAGTTGTGTCGGTTTTTGTCTTGTTCGCGGTCAAGGCCGTGAGAGGCCCGAGCAGGCAACACGGAGCCTGCTGCACCGCGCCGATACTGCCACTGCCCACTGCCGTCTGTGTTTACGTCTAGTGGCTAGTGGCTTCCTGTTACGTGGTTACAATTAAACAACGACAGCGGATTCGCCCACTCACCAAGCTTCTAACTCGATAACTAGTATCGACCTACATCGCAACATCATGTAGGCTACACGGTCGACCGAAACAATGATTATTGAAGCGATGACGCGGTCGTGTTTTACCGGTTATGCAACATCTGATACTGATGATGTGATATGTAATTTCATAACGGTATCTTTCAAGGATAATCCGTCGCCGTCAGCGAATAATCTATCCAAAATTTTTATTAGATTCAAGTCATTGTTTGGCAATGTGTCCCAATTGCCTTGAATATACATTGTGCGCCGTGGACTGACATTGGGCAACGGCATGAGGAAATTCGTAATAAATTATCGCGCCTGCATTTCTGTGTTCAACTTGGAACTAGATCAAGTGAACTATATAGGATTGTGTTGAATATGTACTTTTGACTTGTCAGCAGCATATGTCTTGTGTCTTCAAGAGATATAAATGTGTTGATTTTAAGTGTAAGGCCACATGGGCGACCAGCTGCTAACTGGCCGTCAGTCTCATGATTCATTGTTATTTCAGTCGCGGCGACCAAGTCAGTGGCGACGAGGTACTTTGGTCGCTAATCTTCACACTTGAAGCAAAATTGTCATTAAATTACCGCATATAATGTTATAACCTTAAATGGCCAGTTTTAAAATCCTATGAACTTGTAAAGTTATTCTAAATAATTTAATTCGTTTCATTTATATTTAAAGATTAAATTTATATACCCCTAACTGATTATAAATACCTGGTAACTTTTTATTTTTGACGTCATGTTTTGTGACTGAGTAATAATTTATTCGATACGTTTCTATATTTACTTTCTCCGCACCTCGTGGCTATGGTTCACTGCCAAAGTGCGAGGGCGTCATTCAGTGAGTCCTTCGAAAGATATTTTGAACGTATACCCAAATGATAAAGTTCTAAAAGCGTCCCAATCGTTATTACAACTTCGCCTCATCTTATACGTCTGTACTCTGTTCAATTTCATACCAACTCAATGAGGTCAAGCCGAATGGCATATTTAGACAACGGTGGCGAGCCAGCCAGGTTATTTGTGATATGTTGTTTACACGGGCCATCACAACGTGTCCTCTATCCTCCGTCGTCCCAGCCAGGATCAGTGGCCTGTGGCCGCTAAATATAGTCGAGCGTGACGCGTACGTGACGTCGTCCACGTGCGGCCTTGGCGCTCGTCGCTGGCCTTGGAAACGCTGCTGGGCTCGGCTCGGCCGGCCCGCGCCTCATCCCCGACCAAACCCCCGTCATAACATTTACAATGTTCGAAAGTCATTGTTTATAATGAATAACAGGTTACTAACCTTATAATCCGGCAATCCAATTCTTTCCTGTCAACAATTACTTTGTGACCCGGGTTTCCCGACATCCCCGTTGTTGCCCGACATCACTATAACACTCTCCATAAAAGTAATTTGGTACATCCTATTTATAGACTGACAATTCTCGAAAAGGGTATTCATTATTCTGCCCAACGGTTGTATAATGCGCTGCCTCTGTATCTGAAAAAAATTTCAAACTTCAAATTATTTTTGAGAAAATTAAAATTTATGTTGCTTGAGAAGTGCCCCTACTCAGTGAAGGAATTCCTTTCAGACTGTGCCAGAGTTTAGTGTAACACTGTTGTTAATATTTCTGTTAATATAACTGTTGTTAATATTTGTTATTTTTTTTGTTAATATTGATTGAATTATTTATTGGAAATTATTATAGACTGCTTGTAACTATTGCTTGTAATATTTTAACTATTGACACGTTTCATATAACTTTTGTTATTCACGAAATAAAGATTATGATTATGATTATTATGATTATTATTTCGAACAATATACAAAAATTATAGATACAATTTAAATGATTAATTTATTTATTGGATATATGGTTTAATATTGTTCGTAATCCGGGTCACAAAGTTATTGTTGACAGGAAAGAATTGGATTGACACATTCTACGTAACACCTAACAGTAAATATGTGTTAACTTTAAGATTGGTCATGTTCTGAAGTCGAATAGCATTACGGCATCATTGTGAAAAATTAGATATTCTGGGTCGCGGCATAGTTAATGACAATACTAAAACGATAAGACATATAAATAACATTCCCACAAAACAAATTAATGTAAGTGGATTGGTTTACAATTTAACAATCCAACTTAAACCCAAACGAAACCTAACTGCAATACGGCTTTTATAGGCGCGGCATTGTTTATAGTAAAACTTGCGTAAACTAACATTCATAAAATCCACTCGCACAAAACAAAAATTAACAACTAATAATTACACTGGGACAAACAAACCAATCAGTAATCTATACATTTTTTTAAAACAATCACTAACATTCTCTGAAATTGGCGCACAATGACGTTAGCTGTCGACTAGTGAAAATAAAGCAACACAAAATCAGCTCTTAATAAAATATTCACATTATTGAGTTATGCATATGATCAAAATGCATAATGTCTTTTTCAAATAAGCTTAACATATACAAACTTTACAGGCCAGCGGGGCTTAGCCCTAAGGTTAAATACAACACTGAATATATGCCTTTAGCCTGCTCGGAGCAGAGACAAATAAAAAATAAAAGATCTTTAAATTCGGTCCAGCCGTTCTCGAGTTATAAATGTTGTAACTAACACGACTTTATTTTCTCATTTTTTCTCCATAGGTTAAATTTTATTAAATTTGTCTTAAAATTATATTTATTGGCTATTTGATATGTTTTAAATATTGACTTTAAATAAGCTTAATATCAATGTCCTATGTCTTACATTAAATTTAAACGTATGTAATATATGTAAAATGCCTGAACAAGTTTAATTTACAATGTCCTATGTCTTACATTAAATATAAATGTATGTAATATATGTAAAATGCCTGAACAAGTTTAATTTAAGCCTAATGAATTTGCTTGGAGTGAATACTAGCGAATAGGAATGGGACCATGTGTCTTGCCAAGCCAGTTGTGTTACAGTGTAGAAAACACTTATTGTTTTGTAGTCGTCTGCAGTTCCTACTTCAGTGATCTTTTACAGCACAATAGCTACGCAAATAAACAGGCGTCAAATTAACATAGCCTTTCAAGGTTTTGTGTGACTGGTAGATAGTACAATGACCTCTTATGTCTCATACTTAAGGGTTTTTTATTTACATTGACAGTTTTATGATACACTATGAGTTAATGTGATTTATTTTATCTTCAGTAAAAATAAAATCTTTATCAACAAATTGTGCACACTTAAATTTTGTCACGGAATAATGTGGTATGGCATACCAAATAGATGTTTATGTTTACTGTTTTAGGATTGGCACATTTTACAGCACATTAAAATATTTTTTATGAGATACTATTTGACAGCTATTTCCTAAAATATAACTGGCTGTATTTCTGTATTTTTATTTAAATAATTTTCATAAATTTCATACTTTACATATTCTTTTGAAGTCATCCTGAATCCTATTACTGGAGCATGATGGCATGATAATAATTATGTTTAACTTTCTCCCATTTATAAACTTGTATAAGGTGAAAGTATTGTTTTGTCAAAATTTTCGATTTTGAGTTTTCAATCTGTGAGTTTTGTATCCATTTTTAACTGCCTGAACCCAAAAAAGTGGTTTTCAATGTCATCTCTCTTTCTCAGTGTCTCTGTGTGTATGTGTGGCACATGTATGTGTACAGAGCCACATCCTTCACCATTTGTTATACATACATATACATTGTATCTCCGTGCGGTTATATATATATATATATATTTTTTAAGGGTAGTTCACCCTTAAATTCCCAAATAAACTTAAAAATCCAAAATTTCTCAATTATTCGTCTATTTTGAAAAGTTTAATAGTTTATTGTGCTTAGGATCCCAAATAATATGACACCACCCATATGTCTATAAAAATAACATATCAGTTTTTTAAGGGTATGTATTGTTCAGTTTATTTTTAAAGGGAGAAAGTATGTGTGAGTTAACTGATACCATTTATTTTTTAAACTATCATAAACCCTCAGTTGGACGTAAGAAACAGGAGGGAAATTTTAAAAGGTTTTTAATATATTCTGCTTATATATTCTAGATATATGTTAGCAACTAATGTTAACTAATGCAATGTATATGTCTGTTAGAATCCTGGGTAGAATACTCTGGGCAGACGACACCGGTGGAGAGGGTGCTCAGTCCAGTGAACACGGGTCACTCGAGCCCAGAGCGCATGATCCCTCTGCCGTTTGCCTCGGGGGAGGAGTATTTGAGACTGCTGCACGAGGCCCAGAGAGAAAGCTACAGTGGCTCGTACGTTAGCTCGAAAAATGGCAGGTGGGCATCATACGGTATATCAAAATGTTGTATATAATACTATTAACAAGTATGTTTAACACTTTATATGCAAGTCATATGTAAAAGTGTCACTTCATGTCTATCTCACATGCGATTTTCACTGGTTAAGGAACCATGGACCAGTTTTAAGGTTATGTTTGATTGTGAATTTTGTATGGAAGGAAACCATCACTGTGTATGATATGAATCTTCGTTCGCGATTTTAATGTTTAAAATATACTAGAAATGACTAACAATAATCCTAAAACCCTTTAGCAAAGGGCTTGGCATACATAAAAATTATCAGCATTATGTGTGGATACTAGCTAGGTGGCTGAATGGGTAGCGTATAGCGCCCGCCTTCTATAATACTAATAACAAGTGTGTTTGATTGGCTGGGTGACTGGAAGGTTAGCCTATAGCACCCACCTTCAAAACAGAAGGTTGTTGGATCGAGTCTGGACCCAGTTGCCATTTTGTAATTGGGTAATAATTAATGTTGCTTCCCATTAAAAAGGTTTACATTACATAGCAACAACACCAGAAGTTGAATTTTTCACCATTTAAACGTTAAAAATGCCGTATGGTGTATAAAAACACAAAAATATACAATACAAAATACTTTGTTAAATTACTCTGGTCGTGATAAAAAGTATAGACGTATATGTAACTCAGCTTGAGGTATATTACAAAAACTCCCTGTTTGTTTATTGAAGTTTAACTATTTGATACAGGATTAGATAACTTTATATTTATATCTGCCGCCATTATTAACTCTAAATAAGTAATTTCTTAAAACAGCTGAACAAAAATTTTTGCTATGATTAACAATCTGCCAGTTGTGTGGTGTTGTATCACTGTCCAAATGACGTTACTGTAAGATAATAGTGTAGGAAAATCTAAGAAAAACAGAGAAGCGTGCTCAGTGGCGTGTGGCTCACTTGGCTTTCAGGGTCACATTGTAAATAAATTTTCTTTCTTCTTGTCTTGACCATATTAATTATGCTCATTTCTTTGTATTTTATAGGAAGTGGGATAATTAATTTTGCTAAAGTTTTCAAGCTTCTTGAAAGCAATTTGAGAATATAGTTATTTTATTGACCAGTTTTATTATTATTGAAGTTATTTTTGTCTCAGTTTTGTCTTCCCTAAATCTGTGATTGAGCATTAACTATAAAATAATAGTGTTTGCCACACTGCAATTCAGATAATTTGTTCCGGTGATAACCACAGCCAAAACGTGTGAAAAATTCTGTATAGGTATGTTATTCATAATGATATCTCTATCTTCAAATGGAGTGAAGATGTAAATCCCTATTATATCATTTAAAAGGTTTTGTAATTGCGATAAAACTTATTATATTATTTAATCAAATACATGTTTCACTGTGATCATAGTAGCATGTTCAGATGAAGTTAACACAAAATGTCTATTAAAAAAATTAATATTTCTACTGATCACAATGAAACTATACGTACTTAGGAATAGGTAAATGAGCTGTAGAAGCTTTGGAGATTTTTTTGGAAACACAAAAGATTTTTGGACATCTTTGTGTAAAGTCCATCTGGAGATTCTTTAATCCTATTAACAAATTTAATGGATAAAATGCTGATCACAATATTAACACAACATCAAGATAAGTCTTACCTTTTGTCAAGACTTATAGTTGAAAAGTCTGAATATTAAGTAAATAAGTACTTTTATATTCTAGATTTCTTGTGAGGGTCTTCTAAATTAATTAAAAATGTCCACATCTAGAAATATATACTTCTCTCTATTATTATTCTCTCTTATCTGTATATATAAAATTCAAAGCCCTCACTCACTCACTCATCACTAATTCTCCTATTTCCCGATTAACTAGGAGGCTGAAATTTGGTATACTGGTTCTTAAGGTCCTAAAATAGGAAAGTCTAATAGTTTTTGTGACGATCTTTCCATAAATCTCTACCCTATACGCCTTCAAAGTTCCCATGTTAATCTTATGAGGAAATAATTTTGTTTTGGATTCCAACATATGTACCTTACCTTTTATGATATAAACAGCACCTTTTTTTAACCAATGAGCAATCCAAAAAAAGCAAGCATAAAATAGTAAGTAATTAATGGTATCTAATTACTGTATAGGTATAATATTTCTCAGTACAGATTTTGGGGATAATGTTTTATGATTTAAAAAAATGTTTATATGTTGGCTGAATTAAAATTTGTTATAAAGTTTAGGTATACATATTATGTTTTAATGTTTTAAGTCCACATGAATACACAAATTTCTTACAATATTTTGGCTTAAAATACCTGGATAGGTCACAAAATCTGAAAGCTAATAATAATTATACTATGTTATATATTTGCCAGCGACCCTAAACCTAATAGATCTGTATGTCTATCGCTGGTGACAGGTAACACTAGTTCTGTATAAAATCTTTAACAACATTGAAAAACTTCAGTCACACTAATTTTTTTGCTATTTAATTGTGTTTTTGAAAAAAAACGTCAATATGAATGAAAACATTATTAATAACCTTGTTCTAGCTATTTTTTTCTAAATTTAATTAATCAGTAAACGTTTCTGTGAAGTATACATATATGTGTGTGTATACATACACTATATATAATCGACTAACACGTTTTATAAAGGTTATAAACAGTTGGAGTTACAGCCCTTTTGATAACCTTGTTTACAACTGATATAGAAGCCACTTAAATAATATCTTTGTTGAGTCATTTGTACTGTTTTTTAACCGCTAACTTAATGTGTAAAGTAGTATGACCTTTGAACGTTTGTTCTCTTGCCAGTGTCTTGATCATGACAGGCACCACGTTCATGTTTGTGTCAGTCAAGGCAAAATATTTTTCTGATAACATTTTGCTTTTGTAACAAAACATTTAGCCCAGAAGATTGTTCAGTATTCAAGAACACTCAAAAACATTTCAGATCTTTCTACTACATTTAGTAGTATTCCAGAGTATGAGTATGTATTCCAGATACGGTAATTTATTGTACAATCCAGAAAAATTTTGAATAGGGAATATGATAAAAGTTTTATTACAATGTCACTTTTGACAGCAATGAAAAGAAGAGTTATAAATAAACTGAATTTCTAAAAGTCAGCACAGTAAATAAACTGAAATGTTATCAGTCAAATTGATGCAATAGAAAAATTCTCCTTAAAATCTATGAACAAAACAGCTAGTCTGAAAAATAAATTTAATTTAGTACGCTTTGTGCAATGGTTCCATTAAGTATAACATCATGCGATGGGTGAAAAGTTATATTAACTTGATGCTTGCCAAGATAGGCTATTTGCTTTCCACAGGCTCCTTATCTGTGGTGAGATAAAGAGTATCAATAATAAACACTCTGACCCGAATAAAGGCAGGCCTCTAATAACAATAACTGCCTTTACTCAGTATGGACCTCTTTGAAAATGTACTTAAAGATTATGCTTTTGATACCTTAAATATTTTTATTTTCGTATATTTTTATAAACACATCAAGATTATATTGATATTAATAGTATTGAAATATAATTAGTTGTTTCCATTTAAGAATATCAACTAATATTACAAAATTCTGTACAGTAATTATAAATTTCCTTTACAATATAAATAAAAATTACATTAAATTCATAGTAACATTAACTTAACCCTTGAGTGGGCGCTTCACCGTTCAAACGGGAGAGGGTGCATGCAGAATTTTTTCCCATAATGCTAAATCACACAAATTCAACCCAAAAACAAAAACCACACATGCGGAGAAAAACTCCGCAAGCACTCTCTCTCGAGGGTTAAACAATTTATTCTGGGAAACAGTTACCAATTAATATGGTAAGAAGCTTAGATTAATTTCTTTCTGTTCCGATTTGTTAAAGATTTACACTAATATTAGGTAAAACAGGCACACCAATTTCACATCTCTTGTATGTAGGTTAGACTTACATAAAAGGTTTTAAAACTTTTATAAAAATAAACTAGGCCTATTACTGTTAGGAGTCATGAAATAGACCAAAGACCAAGTGTTTTTAGGTGTGTCATACATGCATTCATAGATATGATAACTCTTATAAAAATGTATCCCAATTTAATAAAATTAACCACAAAGATTTAACCCATTCCCGTCTAAGGACCCACATTGCACGTCCGTGTATTTCGCTAGACAGATGTCTAAAGACGCGCGTCCGCGGGGCGGTTATGAGCAAACAATGTGCATTGCCTGATCATTTAATCAGTTCATTTCTCATCAGATAGATTGTGTTGGCGTTCTCTTTTAAATAATCGTATTTAGTGTCCAATGTTCTGTGTTGACAGTAAATTATTTTCTCGTTCGCACAATTCATTCAGCGATTGTATTTATTGATGAGAAAACAGTAATAATGGTTATTTCTGAAGTTTTATCATTAACTATTTATTACTGCAGGTAACTAGAAGTAGATGTGCTAAGTGAAATAAAGAAATCATTTAAAAACAAAATAAGTCTTGATGAAACAACAGTACCTACTTGTTTCTAAGACTACCACTTGGAACTGATGAAAAAGTACATTAAAAATTTTTTTATTGCTAAAATTGATTGTATACGCAGTTAAAGGGTATAAGTAACAGCGTAAAGAAATCAAAACATATAATTCATGAAGTTACTGTTAAATCTATCAAGCTAATAGTGACACGCAGTCATAGTGAACAATGCTCGATTTTAGTTCAGACTGGAGGGCCTCAGGTGTCGACCGTTCTGGCTGACAGGAATGGGCATAATTTGTAAAGTACAAAATACCGGGTGGAATCTCAATAATTCAAATGGGGTTTAATTAAAAAAGGGGCGTAATTGTGTTTGTTTGCTTCAATTGGTCAAATTTTGTACAGCTCTGAAAAAATTAGGATATTGTCAAGGTAAAAGTGTGAGATAATTTGTTAGCCAATTTACGCTTCTGAGAGTCAACAGAAGAGTAGGTAGCTCCAGTCACAGCTGATCTTAATGACCACTTTGCCCTCTTATCAGCCAACTACAACTTGTAACTGATAAAACTGATCAGGTTGAACCAAGGAGGGAGGAAGCTGTAATAGAGAGATGGAACATAGACCCAGCACTGGTTTTGACAACTTAATTTACTGTTGCCAATACCTTACAATCACAATATAAAACAGTTTGAAAGTTGCCCATGTCTAATTGTGGACTTCAAAGTGCATTTAGTTATGAATAGTTAAAATGTAAATGTCAATAAAAGTTAGGTAATAAATCAGAAGTTTTGTTTAAAAATTCTGGTGCTACCTATTTTGACAGTCTGTTTTCCAGCTTTTTAATTATTCTGTTAAATTGAAAATAAACAGAACATGAGTATATAGAAAGTACAAAGCTATGTTCATATGTCCACCTTTTATCACTGGTTTAAATTTACAAATTCTTTAGTTTTACATCAACTGCCTAGGTCATACAGAAAACATTACTGTTCACAAATTTAATTGAGCATAAAAACCGGTAAGGAAGTATAAAGAACAGCAAATTTAATGATGAAAGTAAATATATATTTAAATATTGAAAGTAGTATGACTGAGTAAGGTATAGTTTTTTTATCGAATTGAAATTTAAATGCTTATTTTATATAGTCCTTTTGGATTATTTAAGAAATTAAATCTGTACTTTGTTTAAACGCCATTCGTTAATAGTGTATTCGTTTTTCCAGTCCAAAATCACCTCCAAACAGTCCAAACACTGAACTAGCCAATGATGAAGACTTGAAAGGTGTCTACATCAACTATACTTACAAGGTATATTTTGTAAACGTGTTGTTTCAAATTATATTTCTTGGATGACTTCAAGTTCATCTAATATTTTTAGCTCTTAGATATTTTAATATACAATAGTGGTTTGTTATATTTAATCTAATCTGAATCTCATAATGTCACGTGGATGCATTTATCTTTGGTTAAAAGAAGGCAGCCAGTTATTGACATTAATTGACAAAGCATGTAATTGAACCTAAGCATCTAATTGAGCCTTTTAAGTTTAGCCAAAGAGAATAAGCAGAGGTGGCTTTCTTATGGAAATTGTGTTCCTACACGCCTGCCAAACAAAATTTAAAGCAAAAGGAAATAAAATAAAGATGAAAATATTTATATATATTTTATTTCTTTTAGACAAACAGTTTAAAGGTGGAATAAAAATTAAAAACAGATCTGTATTATAGATGTTTCCCTTGTACATCTGAATCTGAGCAACATTAAAATGTAACCTCTGAATATTTTTCCTTAGTGGATAAGTTCAATTAATAGATTAACTTACACTTTGTGTTGCGATTACAGATAGATTAAATCAGAACATTCAATGATATCTATTTTATAGTTATCATTGATATCTATTTTATAATTGGTCTGGTTATAATATCTGTGAAGTTTTGAGCAGTATTTAAAAGGTTTGATAAAATCCATTGATGTTTAGAGTGCCAAGTAGATATCCTTGGCAAGTGGTCTGTGTTTATGTCACTTCCTCCTCAGTTCTCGTTTCACAGAGCCATAATATTCCATTATTCTTCTTACTTGCTTTTGATCTTGATATTTGATAATTTAATTTACTTTTAACGCTTCAACGCATCTTTTTATTTCATTTGACTGACCCATAATGCAGTACTTTTTCTAAGATAGGCCTTAATCTTGCAATACTTTGCTAAAGGTTTTTTAAATCTGTATTCATGCTTGCAACATAATTTTTTTACTAAATTGTTTACACTTAACTAGCCTGAAATAAACATACAAAACAATTACTAACCTAACCTATCTATTCCACAAACTAAAACATGAGTCGTTCTTTACCCTAACATTTCCTCAAGAAACCAAAATCTTACAATACAATTCTTCACTAATACTAAGTCCTGAAACATATTTACACAGTGTAAAACATCGAATTCCACAGTAAAACTGATAAATATTAGAATCTAAACAAGCTATAAGCAATGCTTATTCGCAACAACTCCAACTAACTAACCAAATGCAAAACTTTTCTGCGTCTGTAAACAGCATTTTTTATCTCTCTCGCACACATTTATCGATCGAAAACAACTATTCACTGGATACAATCCCGAGATAAACGATTTTGTAAAATTGCCACCAGGCTTTACTACGTGACAAGCAAACCACGCTGAAGGGTTTGAACAAACAACATTAAAATATCCAAGTTTTGTTTGTTATAAAATTTAAAGTGTCCCCATTTTTGTCTTAAAACTTTAAACTCCCATCTATTTTACAGTCTGAAATCTGAAATATTGATTCATTACGTATTTAAGTAGAAAATCTAAACCATTTTCTAAACAGTTTGTCCAAAAATGTTCATCCTAGAAGCTCTACAATTTAAATTTCCTCATATCAAAATTTAATTTTTTACAATTTTCTGTTGTAAATAAAATATGAATGTAAATTGCATATGTTGTGTAGTGATTTTAAATAACACACTAAAATAATATTTTTAACCAAGCATGGGCAGTCGGCTGGTACATATTGTAAATAAATTAATAAACTAAACAAAATCTGTACTGAATGAAATGAATTCAGGAAAATTGGCAATCTTTTTTTGATAAAAGCAAACAAGGCTAGCATTTATTTTCACTACAATGAAAATAGTAATAAATAGAGTGAAGCTAACAGGTAATCTTATATATTTAATACACTAGGCCTATTTTTGTGATAATTGTTTTGGAACGGTGGTGCTACCAATCATTATGTCCAAGGTGTCGTTATAAAGGTCTTAGCATGTAGTTTTGCCATCAATTAAAAAAATTTTGAAAATTCACCGTGGACATGGAAAATAATGGGGTCAAAGTCGCGATTTTCCCCATAAACTTAATATGAAGGTAAACACCGACGATCGAGAAATCAGCTGTATTTAAGGATGTGGTTAAATAAACAAATCAAATCTGACAGTTAAACATGGTTCTTTCTTTTTTCGTTTAATGAAGACATCATCGTACAGCTGGCAATAAAACACCAGTTTTTATTTGCATAAAACCAAAACATAATAAAAATGAAAATCTGTTGGGAAAATCTAAACTTAGTTTCTAAACATAGTTATTGGTGGACAGATTGTCTCCTTGATAGCGCACGATTTCATGCGCCAGGTACGCTAGTATAAATATTTAAAATATTAATTTGTGAATGTAAGGTAGGAAACTGAAAAAACAAAAATTTGATTTAGACAATATAATTTAATATTCATTTCAATAAATGTTTGTTGACACAAAAACACAAAAATATAACTATTGCATATCATAACAGGAAATGTACAGTATACAAAATGAAAGTAACATTATTATTTCTAATATTTTGTCTATGCTTGTGTTTCGTTGTACTATCTTATCTTCATCAGTTTACAAGTGATATCTCCTTTATGTGACATTTTTATCATGTTTAAACTTTACCTTGCAGTTCATTTCCTGTAAGTTCACTCACTATTGATTCACTTTCTTATAAAATCACTTGTTTTTAATTATATGTAGAATTAATTCATTTGGTTTACTGCTGAAAGTAGTGTTTCCATGAATGGAATATAATTTGAGATAACTTTAATAAAATATAGTAAAGAAGGCTTATTTATTTTTCTATATTAAAGTTAACTCTTAACATGTTAAATGTTATGATTCATGCTTTTAGGATGGAGATTTTGTCACCGTTGACCGCAACACAGACTGGATATGGGATTGGAGTAGCCGTCCTGACCAAACCCCTCCCAAGTAAGATTTTGAATCTTTGTTGTACAGATTTGCAAGCTGCTGCATGGGGTTGTAGCTGTCTTTTGTCAGCCTAGATTTAAATATTGGGGTACATTGCTGCTGAAATAAATTATAACACTTTTTGCGAAGCTGTAAAATTTTATTAGTGACATTACTTATATACGAAGTAGGAAGTATGAAAACGCTGTTCCCGTCCGGCGATGGTGAGGAATAGTTGCGCCAGCCATTCCCGGACGGTATAGTAGTAATTATAATATATTATTATAAAAAAAACAAAATAATCTAAATAAATAGCATAAAACACAGAATAATTCATAACAAAGGACACAGAACGACTAAAAATATACTGTCGCAACTCTCAAGGTCACGTGAAACAGTGGTGGCCAAAAACATTCAGTACATAACCTCAAATCAATTAAGAGGGGGCTCCAGTCCTCAAAGGGAAGTGTAAAATAATATATATACAAAAGGTGTTAAATCGACAAACCAAGCCAATTTAACACCAGTGTATACAGTACAGTAGAACCTCGATTAACCGTCACCCTTTTAACCGTCAGTCTCTATTAAACGCCACCCCGCTAGCGCAAAAAAATTTATGTTTCTGCGTCAGCACCGAGCCGGATCGTCTGTTGAAGCTCTATGATGAGTGGTGACGACTGTACTGCACACTTGCAATGTGTGTGATTCATTGGCGGCAAGGGTAGTAACCCAGCTGGTTAATCCCTTACACTGTCTTCTGCATTCCACTGCTACTTTTTCATATCAGTTCAGTATGGTACGTGGCTACAGTGAACAGAAGTGATTGCCTATTTCAAATGCGATGCCTGCTAGTGTTTTACGTGCTTTACCGTTTATTGTTGACAGTTCTGTTTTTACGTAGTGTGTAATGTTCAACTCTTCTGTTATGGCTGAGAAACGGAAACGTGTAGTTTTGGGACTCGACAATTAATAAAAAATTATTAAACGCTGGTGTTTCTTTTCAGAAAAATTAGAAACATGACTGCCTGAAAAGCTTGACGGGAAAGAAACAAAATGACGAATTATTTTTAAAACTAAATACCGGTAACGTAAGTTTTGAGAGTAATTCACCAAGAATGTGGGCTTGCTAAATTTAAGCCATCTACAAAATAGAATTTTACATGTTTTTAAGCATTTGAATTGTTTTAGGGATTGGAAGTTTAAACATCCCAAGCGAAGAACCTACAGCATTCGGACAGCCAAAGTAGGAAACAACAGCTTATTCTCAAAGGAAGTACTTTATACTCTCTTCTTGACCAATGTACTGTCCCTCCTACTCGGCACAGGTTTTGGGTGAGTATCTGGTATTCAAAACATTCCGTCCCAATTGTCATTATTAGTAATTCATTTCATACAATTTTACTTGAGTTTAGCCAAGAAAATTATTTAGTAAAAGTCAAATAATATAACTAAAGGGTTTTTAAATCACTTAGTTCTTGATATATCAAGTTTTTTGTATAAAATACAAAATGGTGACTAGCGGCTAAACGAAGGAATTTTCGACATATGTTTATAGGAAATTTTTTGTTTATTTTTATGAGTACTATCACCCCTTGAAGTTCGACCCCTACTTTAATGAACACCCTGTATATATGAGGTCTATTCAAAAAGTATCCGACCCTACTTTTTATCTAGTAATCCAAAAACCATATTGAGCTGCACCATGGATGGCGTGTAAATTGAGGCATCTTTAAACTACGTCAGGTGAAACTGTGTACGTTGTGATTTTTTGCTAAGCAAATGACGGATATTGCGGAATAGTGATACTGCATTAAATTTTATCTAACATCGGTTAATACCCAAGCTCAAAAGATTCTAAAGAATCAGCAAGCCTTTGGAGATGATGCTATGTGTGTAACACAGAGAAAAGAGAGGTACAATAGATTCATAGTTGGCCGCACTTCGGTGGACAGTGAACCTCATTCTGGGAGACGATCATCAAGCCAAAACAATGAAGTCAAGAACGAAGTGATCAAGAATGAGTTTTAGTGACGGAGGATCGATTAATTACTGTTTGTAAGCTAGCTACAGAACTTGAGATCAGTATTGGTTCAGTAAATTCAATTTTAACAGAAGATTATGCAGAGTTTCTGTAAACATTTTTGCCAAGGACTTGTACGATGAGTAAAAGGAATTGGGGCTTAAAGTTGCTTAAGCTGCTAAAATGCATTCAAAATTGTGCAAAACAGTTAAAATTTGAGTAAATGAGTCATGGCAAAAGTTGATGAGTCGTGGCAAAATTAAAATCATGCTGACTTTTTTTTACTGAAATGGAGTATTTTATCTTGGGTATTAGGTACACCTAAGAGACAAAACATTACTAAAGAGTATACTTGGAAGATCTATGTCGCATGTGTGTTGCAAGTGTTTTGTGGGCCACGAACTTCATGGTTTCATCAGGACAGTGCTCCAGCGCATTCTTCTCATCTTGTTCAGCAGGGCTTCTTGGCAAAACACAGCATTCCTGTACTAAGCCAGGCCCCCTAATCACCGGATATGGCACCTTTTGACTTCAGGCTGTTACCTTCAGGCCTACCTCGAAGATACTGTTTAAAGTGACCTGATTTCAGAGCATTAGATAATACAAAATCCAACGGCTTGTCTGAAGTCCATAAAGAAGGAACAGTTCTAGGCTTGTTTGTTGTTGCAAGAGTGGCAAGAGCGCTAGAGTAAGTGTGAGAAGTCCCAAGGGAACTATTTTGAAGGCGATCACATGTTAAGAGAAATTGATCTATAATTATGGACAAGGTTGGATACTTGTTGAACAGGCCGTGTGTGTGTCTCTTTGTGTGTACAATTGGCAGCAATAGTTTTTTATAACCCCACATGACTCCTAAGACATATTTTAAAATTGTTCATTACTAACCAAATGAGATAGACTTTACCTTTAATGTCAGTTGATTTTAAGAAGCCAACCTAATCATTGATGTCATTAACAAAAATCATTGAAAATACATTAGTAAAAATGTTTATTTTCAATTTTCGAATCATATTTTGGACATTGTAAAATACTGTTTAAATATTATCCTTTGACCATGTGTTTTTAAGCAGTTATATTGTAATTTTACTATTTTTGCTTGGTTGTAGAATGTGGCTGAGTCGACGTGGCATCACGTTTTCAACCATTAGTTTGGATTGAGCTACAAAAACATCATTACACGTTGTAGAAAGGAGCATTTCTTTACTTTATTTTTAAATATTTTATCATAGTTTTTCTCCAGTAATGCTTAAATAACTTTATTTATCAGAGTTGTTACATAATTTGTATCTGCAGTCCATAATTATTCAGATTTTGTTCTTTTGAATTGGTTTTTAAATTACTATTTAAGTGTTATTATATTTTTTGATCTGATTAATAAGAGATCATAGGCTTTTTATTTTTGGAATAATTTTATACTGTAAACATGGATATTCTAACTATTTTATTTTTACAAATGTATAAATATTTATAGATTATTAAAGACTGTATATTTATAAAATATACATAAATCATTGACTTTTAAGAATATTTTTGTTTTATAACAAGTAAAGAATATGTTTTTTTCATTGTTGTTTTCAATTTCTAATCATTGTCAAATAATGTATACTGTTTAAATATTATCCTTTGACCATGTGTTTTTAAGCAGTTATATTGTAATTTTACTATTTTTGCTTGGTTGTAGAATGTGGCTGAGTCGACGTGGCATCACGTTTTCAACCATTAGTTTGGATTGAGCTACAAAAACATCATTACACGTTGTAGAAAGGAGCATTTCTTTACTTTATTTTTAAATATTTTATCATAGTTTTTCTCCAGTAATGCTTAAATAATTTTTAAGTTTTTAATTAAAAGTCAGGAGTTTAAAAATAATTTACACCAGTGTTAGTGTTTTATTTCGAACATTATAACTTTCAGTTTATTCATTATGATTTTTTCTTTAGCAGGGATTTTGGGTTTTTTTAATTATTACATATCTTTATTTTTAAATCAAATATATTCTAATACTATTATCATATGAGAGTCAGTTCAGTGTAGTTAGACAAAAAAGAACCAAGCCCTGTGTTACTAATTTATTTTCTTCCATTGTTGCATAGGTAATACTTATTTTTGGTTACAATTTATAACTGAGTGGATTAAAAACTGTACTATAAACTGGAATATTATTAATGCTTAGTACTGAGTTAATCAAACTGAAATATTTAGCAATAGTTCGACAAACATCAAAATCACTTCTCTATTGACTTTATTGACAGATGTTTTCTGTAAAACAAGGGATTTTGTTGATTTTATTATTATATTAAAAGTGAATAAATGGTGTTTGTTATAAAAAAAACTACTTCTACACATTGATCAAATGAAAGAATCATTAAAAAATAACTCAGTTCTAAGCAAACAAATCTGATGTTCATTCTCATGTCATGTTCTTGATTCTTATAATTTTAGTTCATTTATGAAAGTTGTGATATCAATTTGATTTTTCAAGCAGAAACTCCTCTCAGTTTTTATTCTTCAATTTATCTTTTGTTTAATAAGGAAATATTATATTTTCTAAGTTGTTTAAGTTTTATTGTATTTTTAATAGTAAATTAAATATTATGTATTTGCTTCAAGATGTATAATGAAATCACTAGGCTATATTAAAAGCATAAATCTCATATTAACAGCAATGACTTTTATTTGGCTTATTACTGTAATGCATTTTAACTATTGTGTACTTTTTCTTTATTAATTTTTTAACACTCATTTTTTGGGTATGCCTAACTTTACTTGCTGTCCTCAAGATAAAGATACATTAAGGTGGTGCGAGCGCTGTTAAGATCAATTGAAATCCGCTAGGTTGGCGCTAGTGTCGCTTATTCATTACACTTATGTGATTCCATACAAGCTTCCTGAGTGACCTGTTTAAGATTAGCTATTCTGTTTTTTTACGTTGTTGTACATTTTTAGACATTCAAAATGACATGTTTATAAGATGATTAAATCTAAAATTTACATTTGAGAAATCATTTTCTGTAGTACATTCCCCCTTTCAAAATTTAAATTCTAAAGTATTAGTGGCTACACACCTTTCACCAATAGGCCTACCACAAAATTTAAGAACTAATCACACATTGACAGATATTCACTTAAAATTGATGATACTGTATAATAATGATCAATGAATAAAAGTTGAACAGTTTTCTTATTTGAAATCGTAAATTTTATCACTCGCACCACCTTAACCATTGTCAAAGTTATTATTTTAATATGTTATAACTGAGCTCTCGGTTGTTTCAGATGGTATAATTAAACTGATTTTTACATCATAAAATATATTTATGACTAGCATGAAGTATTTAAAATAAATTAATTATTGAAAATAGCAATAGTTCAGCCAAGAATAGCATGAGTTCTGATTTTAATTTACTGGTGTAAATTATTTCCTAATAAAAATAAAAATGTCAACTACATCTCAAAAGATTTGAACTTGGTTCAAAAACAGTGATTCCCAACCTGTTGTAATATAATCCAAGTACAAAACAACCAATGATTTAATACTTTTGATATATAGTATTTAAAATTGCCAGTTTTTTTTGGCTCAAAGTTATGAAGTGGGTGACACCATAAAAACCGGTTTGCAACCAAAGACTGCTAAAGCCTTATGCAATAACAACCTGACGGACAAGGAACTAGGCGCTCAATAGTTAAAAGTCTTGCTTTATATAACATATTATGTATTTAAAATTAAGATGCCGAATACCTTTTGCCTTGGTGTTAAAAAAAGTTGTGTAATGATTTTCACAACGCTTAATCCAACATTTCCACTGACATAGTTTTAGTCCCAATCATTATTAGCAGGTCTCAGCTGTACTAAATAGGAGCCGCAGCACATTTTTTGTGTATAATCAGTTAATACCCACTAAAATAAAAGTACATTTTATACTATCATGAGATTTTGATACCGTATTTGGAGATTAGGTGCACTGGTTTCACATAATGCAAAGGTTGGGAATCATTTTTTCATGAAATGTTTGCTAAGTTTTCTGTCTGTAAATCATAGATTTTTAGTTTTATTATTCAGGAGTGGACCGGTTTTAATGAATTGAGGTGATAATGTGTATCTGTGATTATAAAGTTTTGTTGTAAATTTTATTACTGTTGTATGTTTTTTTAAATATTTATTTTAAATCAGTAATGATGGTTTTTACACCGTATGATGCATTTTCATTTAATTATGTTCAAAAATGATTCATAAACAGAATTTTAATATTACTTTGAAATTTTTAGCCATTACTTGATCAATTATAAACCATTTTTGGAATATATGTACACTCTTCAGGTTTTAAGGAAATACCATTGTGATAATATAGTCAATCTGGTGGTAGAAATAGAGTCCTATAACGATTTTAAAAGTATTTTCTTCTTCACAAAATATACAACTATTATTGCTTCTAGAGTTCAAGATGTGCTATTTCTTTACATTTATATTAGCATACAGCATATTAGATATTACACTGATGTTTAGAATATAGTTAGCTGTCTTCTATAAACTATAATATTATATTTATGTACTTTGATATACTAATTACACTTGATATGAAATGTATATTCTTATACTTACGTGAATTGTCTGCTAAGACTGAGCTATCACTTTGATCCCTAATTCTTTTTCGGCACAAAAATCTATGTTATAAGCATGGAGTTTTTTAGGTATTTATAACCTTGTAATTAAGTGCTTTTGTAGTTAGGATTATTTTGTTTTGAAGACTTAATTCATTTATATTGTACAGTTTGTATACCAAAATAAATTATTTGTATATGGATTATCTTTCTCGTTTAATTTATGAGCCTTACAATTGGTTTCATAAAATCAGCCATAATTATTTCATAATGGGTTTGTGTATTTTTTTAGGTAAGGATTTAACCCATATTCTATTACAGTGGAACGTGGCTAATTCGATCTTCTGTAATTCGAAAACTTCTTTATTTCGAAGTTTTGACTTGGTCCCTAGAGTTTTATATAAAACAATGTTAAAATATCCTGGTTAATTTGAATAATTATTTGGATACTTCAAATTTTTTGCAGCATAAATCTATAAAGAGAACAAGTCATAATCCCCCTCACCAGTCAATTACTGCTCATAAATCACAACATTGATATCTCTATTCTGTCACTACACAGCGCCGGCGCAGTTCAGTAGCGTTTGTATCATTGATGGTGGTTTGTTCCGATATTCGTCGTCTTTGTTTCGTGTTGGCATTTGTGACTTCGTCGGCGTTCATGTTAACACGTCGTGTGTATGAACTGGTTCGCTTCGTCAAAGCGAACCTACAAATCTCTGACTTTGCAAGAATAAATAGTGGCAATCAAGATGGTAGAGAAGGGATTTAAGAAAAAAGTTTGAAATAGCTAAAGTTTCGGGATCCCTCCAATCACATTATCGACATTTAACAAAAATTAGGATTTTTAATCAATAATATCTTCATTAACCTAACTTTTTTTAATATACAATGTTAAAACATGATGTTTTACTGTTTATTTCAACCACTTGCAAAAACTTTCTAATTCAAATTTTTGGATAATTTGAATTTTTTCCAAGTTATCTAAGTTCTACTGTACCTTAAAAAACTTGATTTAAGCCCAGTTCAGGACAGAATCAAAAACCACTTCAATGAATCAACATTTTATTTTGATCAAGCTTTAAAAAATGGATTGCACTATTGTAGTTCTAAAGAACTATTCCTAAAATTTATACAATCGAGGGTTAGAAACCAATTTCCTCTAACCACAGATGCTTCATTATTATAGGTTAGGGGTAATAAAAAAGCATAACAAGAGGTGCAGAGTTTGATACCCAATTAAAGAACTTCTGCTTTTGCAGAAGTTAAGATCCAAAACCAAATGGTTATTTAGGGTTTAACAATTATAGTTTTGGAACTTTAGACCATCATTTTGGTTACATCAATCCTTTTAAGGTTGGGCTTGCATAGTTATTTTTAATTTTTTCATTAATTTAGATCTTTAAAATATTAACTACAACCGTGGTTTTGACACTGTATGCGCCATGATCACGTGGAAAGCCAATATTTAGAATATTACAGCTTTTTATTTTGATTATTGTCATGTGGTATAACATAAACCCAAGATGGAATCGTGACAATTTGTGTTGAAGCGTATGTTTTTGTGGTAAGTGTTTGCTACAACCTAATGACGACGCCCAAGAAACCGATTTCCTGAAAAACTGAAATTGTATTACCGTATTCTCAACAACGGCTTTCAACTGATCATAACGCAAACAGCGCTGAACCATGGTTATAGTCAACAACTAATTTTGAACTAAAACACACACAGGTAAATAAAACCACTAAAATTTACTACATAATAACAAGTGAATTGTTTTGCTCATTTCTCGTGGGCTGAAATCTTTTAGTGATAGATAAATAATACGAGCAATAGTTCGACTGTCCATCTCGACTCTTCCCACTACCTTGAATTATCGATTGCACCAGTACTGTAGTATAAAGGTATTGTCTCAGCTGTTGGCTGTCGAGTTAATGAGGTTTTACTGTATTATAATAAGGGTTATGTATTATTTAAGTGTCCTCTATATATATATATAAATCAAACCTATCAACTCGTGAAAAATTTATAAGTTAGTTTTATACCTCCTTGTGTTGTTGTCTATAAAATTAGAATTTAAACTTTCTCATTATATCTAAAATGTACTCCACAAAATATATTATTTACATATTCCAAAATTATTGATATTTTAAAATTTACTTTTATGTGGCTAAAAATCCAAGATGGCAGAGGTACTGCAGAATCTTAAGCACTATCTCTTATTAACATGCTCTAAAACTTTGTGAATTTTTTCAAAACCTGACCTCTGTACTTTTAAATGTGCAAAAATATTACCATAATAATTAAATGTGACAGTAACTAAGAATTGTATGGCTCAACTAGTAAGTGAGTGATGTTAATTAAAACTTTAATATAATGTAGTTTTAAACCTCAATCTCAATTGATTTTCAAGAAAAAAAATTACAAATCAAAAACATACATGATATATTTATTTGGTTTTATATCATGACTAACAGTGGAAAAAAAGTATTAGATGTTCATTTTAGTAAATTAGTAAGACACAATACTTTTCGGAATTATTGTTGATGTCTTGCCAAGAATGAGTTTTGAGTTATAGTCTATAGGTAAAGCTTTTTTGTATAACTCGTAAGATACTACTTATCGATTTTAATCACTTTATAAAGCATTTAGAATTAATTCAAGTTGAATTTCTGATTTAGTTCTTTTCAGACTTTTTAAATGTTTTTTTCATCACATGAGATGGGTTAAATAAATTTCTTTTGATGTTTTTAAATCTTTGAAAGAAAGTAAATTTCTTTGTTTTGGAGTAATTATTTTTCACCCTTTTCAAGTCAACGACCTCTCTTACAACATTAATATGGTCTTCGGTTTTGATGCTCTCATCTTTGCAAAAATAGCATTTCTCTTTAACATTTAACAAATCATCTATTCTATCTCTTTGAGACTTGTTACATATATTTGCTGAAGATTGTCTGTCAGTCTTCTCCATATCTTCAGATGTGGATTTCAGATTTTGTTTGATTGGTTTCTTAAAATCATTATATATTTCAATGTTGTTGGTTACATGACTATCCCCTTTTGAGTACATATTACCTAAATCTTTAGATGATAAACTTAGCTTTTTATTTATTGGCTCAATCCTAATATTATTTTTCTGTTTAAGAATGGAGGTTATTTCATCAACTGATTTTGCATTTTTAACAAATTTGTCGTGTAGAATTTGATTTATAGCTCCAAAATAATTGCAAAACAAAGCTGAATCACTGTTTTGTTTCGGTAATTGCAAGTAATTGCACATAAATATCCTATTACATTCTAAAAAGTCGACAGGCTCAATTTTACCTTTGAAAACCTTTGAGTTATAAGATGTTTTATGAGTCTTTTTTTTCTTTTGTTGTTTTTCACTTGATGTATCTGAAGCATTAGCCTCATTTGAGAGTAAGTGTTTGTGTTGTTTGTTATGTACTGTATGAGATCCAATATTATCATTTGAGACACTTTTTTGGGGGTCAGATAAGAGTTCATATTTTTTATTTAAATTTTTACTTTTCTCAGTTCCTAAATGATTATTTTCATGACGATTGTTGATCTCACGTAGATTGGTTTGTCCTGCATTCACAACAAATACATCCTGCTTCACATTTCTGTTAGGCACATTTTTCCTCCCTGTTTCCTGTGACCCTTCATTATTTCCTTTTGTGTTTTTGTTCTTAACTTTTCCCTCTGATACATTTGCTATTCCTTCTTTTTTAATAACTATTTCAACGTCAAGAATAAATGACTTGTAAGTCGCACCTTTGGAATTTCCCAGAATAGCATCTTCCATTTTGTATCAATTTTTTATTATTTTTTTCAATAAGTTTAAGATGTGACTGTTCAACTGAGCACCTGTTACACCTGTAAAGTTTAATCATTAATTATATTTTGGAGTAGTAATGGAGCTTCATTCATGAAAAAATGCAAGCGTAAAACAATACTGTTACAATATTATAAAAGAAGTTTTGGCTTGTACTGATGCCTGAGATATTTTCACCAAGTATAACAGACATCCAAACACTTTGGAAAAGTAGTTCAAGCCCTAATAAGCATTACAAGATTTGAATCTGTGACATCTTGCATAAAAAGTCTGAATAGCTAACTAGAAGGCTACCAAGACACCTATTGCAGTTCTGTTTCTCTGACAGAAATTTGTGATAAAAATTGGGTTATGAAATATTGTACCTCAGACTAAATTCAATATTTCTATTCACAGTATAAAAAAATATTATAAATTTTAAAAACATGTCCAAACAATTATTGCATCAAACTGTTTGTGAATTTAAGCTACATTGACAGTTTTTTCCATTTTTAATCTAGTGTAGTGTTTTTTTAGTAGTGAAATAATTTTTTATAGGAAAATAACGGTTCGTTACAGTTAGTTATGATAAGGGTTCTGTAAAAATTTCCTTTAAAAGTACAATAGGTACGGTAAGTAGTACTTTTGAGTTGTAAGGTGTATAAGCGTCCTTTAAGTACTGGTGGGTAAGTACGGTACAGTAAGTACAGGTAGGCAGGTATGTACAATTAATTTTTCCTTTCTTAAGTATAAGAACTCTCCATCAACTTGTGCCCAATGTGCTATTAAATTTGTCGGCAGTCTAAATGATATAAGCCTACTCACAGAGACTAACTAGAAGAGATTGCTCGTAAAATGTTGGAATCATATTGAGATATCTGGCACTTACTAGATCCTGAGTTACCTAGTCAGGTAAATTGCATGATACATTTGTTAATTTTTATTTATACGTGGTATTTTAATTTATATATTCATAATTAAAATACATAATGCACGGCTACGAATTCACTGACACTGTCACACTTTTACATGCTCCAATAAATTAAGTTCTTTTTAATTTTTCAAAATTGTTAAAACAATTTTTAATTAACTTTTTTTGTAGAATAAAAAAGAAGATAGTATAAAAATATGCATGTCTCTTAAAAAAGTATTCAACAATTTTAAGAAAAAATTCAATATTGAAAAGACACAACAAATTTTAAATGTTTCAAGTACTAGTTTGTAGTAATAAGCTAGTTTGAGCTTGTGTAAACTTTTCATAGACAACATAATAATAAAATTTAATAAGGTTTTAACTTAAGGTAAACATTTTCACTCTTTTCAAATGTTACGACCTAATATTTTCTTGAATGACCAATTTTTTAAAGAACCTCTCACTTTTTATTTTTTTATTTACAACCCTTATATTTTATAGGTTACAACTTCAATTTTTATATAAATTTTGTTTTTCTTATCTCAGAACACATTTTAGTTTGTAAATTACCCACAAATCGAAATAAAGACACTTGAGCCATGTAACCACACATGAAAAGGTTATTCATTTTTACAAATTTTTTGTTCTCATCCCTGGGCTTTTTTGGCCTAGGTTTTTTCTCTATTTCACACTTATTTTTCTTTAACATTGTGTCCCTTAATTTTATGTTTTTCTCTTTAACTTCACAATTTTCATCAGTTATCAATGTTTTTAATGAATTCTTATGTGCAATTGAATTTCCGACTTTCTCTCTAATGTTAGATGGCTTATCTAAATTATTTTTTTCAAAGCTTGGACGTATTGGTCCATACTTGAGGGGGTTTCCCTCAACATTTTCGCTGTAGTTTCTTACATTTTCCTCATTTCCAATAACAATAGATAGTTTAGAGAGTGCTTTCGTCTCAAAAACATTAAATTCTTCATTATCGGTTTCTGATCTGAACATGAGTTTGCTGTTTATTAGAGATGTAAAATTATTTCCAACCAAGAGGTCATTAACTTTTTTATCATATGAGTGAATCTTTGTTTCTGGCATTAATACTAAACCTGTATCAAATGAATCATGCATCTCATAACCCTCTTCATTATCTGAGTCATATCCCTCAGTTGGTCCCGATAGGTTGATATATATGTAAGAGAAAGTATGCCTTCCAATCACTTTAGTTTCTTCAGCCATTCCTTCAGCGTTCCTAGTTGCATTAGACTTGTCTACAATATGGGTTGAAATGTTTTGATATTTAATATTATTCCCAACAACATTGTTTATATTCATTCCTATTTCTTTTGGCAATTCTACTCTTTTAAATTGAACGTTTAAGTCAATCTTATTCCATTTTTTGGAAGATTCATTTGATGAATTGATTAATCTCGTACTATTTAAAGTTTTTCCTTTGAATATCTCACTATAAAAATCATTTTCTGCATTGTTAACAAAACTTTGTTGACCATTTCTGGATTTTTCATTGTCAATTGTACAAGTATGACAGACTGTTGGATGTTGATTAGAACAGGTCATTGATTGAAATGGCAATTGAAATTTTAAACCTTGGTTGCTAAAGTCCCTGGGAAGTGTGTGTCTGAAATTTTTTTTATGATGTTCATTAGAATTAGGTCTTACATTTTTAAAACTGTTATCCAATGAAAGTGAATCATATTCCACGTTTATTGAAGGTAATTCATGAGGTGTTGTTTCCTTTTTCTGTGGAATAAATTCACTTTTACAAGGCAAGTGCATAATTGTTTCTCCAATTGAATTTTCCTCTGTTGTATGTAAAATTTTATTTATATTTGATTTTTCAATATCGAAAATAACTATTTTTTCTAAGCTCACTGACCCTTTAGCAGGATTCTTATCACATATTTTATGGAAATTATGATCACTTGATGTATATTTTTCTACACAATCCAAAATATTGTTGAGGTCAGTCTTGCCCTCATTTATGTGGTTCAGAGATGAATATAGATTAGGTTTGTTATCAATTATTTTACAATATTCTTTTTCTGGAAATATAGGACTAACAAAAGGTAAATCTGTGGTTTTTACATTGTTTTCTGCAGTAATACTTTCTTTCACAATGCAATTTTCTGTAAGAAAATTATCATTAATAGTTCTAGATTCATAATTGCGTTTTGTAGGATTCATTGAGATGGGTAATGGTGATCCTAAATTTTCCACAGAGGAAGGATGTCTCCTGAGATTATGGTCTGTTGAAAATGATTGGTTTTCCTCATGGACCTTACTCTCAAGTTCCTTAACTTGAATTTCTCTTTCAAAGTCAGCGTCAAAAATATTTTGATTAAACAATAAATCAACGTTATTGTATTGGGCTAAAAACTCTTTAATTTGTGAATTGCTTATTTCATGTTCATTTTCCAAGTGTGGTGCCATATTACAATACAATTTAAAAGCAGCTGCTAGTGATAGTTCAGAAAAAATATTTGTCTTTTTATCCTCCTTAATGGCGGATGTTTCCAAAATCTTCTCTGTTTGAATAGCTACATTAACAAGTTCTTTTGAAATAGAACTGTTTGATTCAGGGATTGTGGTCAGAGAGGGTCCTTGTTTTGTAGACGTCACTTGACCTTTTTTTAACTTGAAATTTTGATTATTCTTTCCACTTTCATTAGATATTTGTGATAACTTCACCTTTAGATTACAATCTGAACAATATGGATCAAAATTCATGATGCCACAAACACTTTTATTGCATCTCAAGCACTTGCTCTGATTAGTTTTATCTAATTTATCTTTATAGGAGTTTAGAGGAGCTATGTTCAATGCAGGAAATGAAGAATTATATCTTAGAGGGTTACTGAGTCCTGTTACATTTTTATTGAGGCTTGAATTATTACTACTGCTATATGTTTCCAAGTTCTTCTCTTCTGATCTGATTTTCCTTAATAATCCATGGGGTTTTATCTGAGTATTTTTTATGTTAGTTGTATCATTAATATATTCTTGATCGTCACAGAAGAAGATTTTGTCAAGTGTTGATGAAGATATGTTTAGCTGGTCAGAATCAATTGACAGACTATGTTTGGAACTACGATTTTTTAGAAAAGCTGATATTCTATGGAATTGACTTTGTGAGGCATCTAAAATTACAATATTATTGTCATGTAAAAAAGCCTTTCTAGAAGGTATTTTTTCAGGTTTTGAACTCTTGTGTGGCTTATTGATTGCATTATTTTCTCCTTGGATCTCTATAATTTCTAAAGAGCTTTGACTTGTAAAATAGTTTTTGTTATTTTTTATGGCTTCTATTTGATTTCTTTTACATCTCTGGCAATTACAATCTGCATTGTTGTCCAGTAAAATAACTTCTGTATGCCTTTTTGAAAGATCATCATCATTCCGTATTTTACTTTTTAATGCCTTTGACATTTTTCTGGGAGAATAAATCTCTTTCATCTTTAAGTCTCCAGAATTGTCAGTATTGCAAACTAAGTCTGTTTCATCACCATCTGGATTGGAAATAATCTCCATGGGGGTTTTTATATTTAAATATGTGATGGAATGACACCGATCACTTGTTTTATGTAAATTCTTATGATTGTTAGAATTGCTGTTCTTTCTCACTTCACTATGTCCTGATTTTTTGTTAGAATCATTGTGTTTATCTTTTACTGATATTTTGTGTGGCATTATACTCTTTTTTGAAGATATATAATTCTGTTGTTCTTTGTTGTCACCTGCACAATTATTTACTATCCTGTTCATTAGACAGCTATTTTGCAGTTCATATTTGTTTTTTAAAATTTTCTTTGAGTGTGGTTTGTTTGATTCACGTATGCTTATAACTGTATCTAAGTTACTATTTGTTCCTATACCAATTTTAGTTGGGCCCAAACTTAATAATTCAGATAATTTATATCTATGAAACAATAATTCATGCTTTGACTTGGGTTTTCTCTCTTTTTTCAATGGATTTTTACTCTCTGAGATAATTTTTAGATGGTTTTTATGATTTTTTCTGTTTTTTTGAGAATATATCTCAATAGACTGTGGGCATGAGAGAGATTGAGTTAAAGACTGTGAGTTTGGTAGTTGTTTCTTTTTTTGTTTTTTAGAAGAACCTTTGTGAATTCTTACAACCATAGGACATTGACTTCGGGCTATTGAGAACTCAAGAAGCTCCTTCTCAATTGGTATATTTTTAGAGGCACAATCTTTTTTTCTTAATGGATTATCATAGCTTTCTTTCTTCAAGTGACTTTGTATTTCATGTGAATAACTGCCATGTGACTGTTTTTGTTTTGTATGTTTTGTAGTACCAGTATGTGAATTTGTGTTCTCACGTTCTGGGATTTTATCAGTAAACATGTCAAGAAACTCTGGACATTTTTCATTCAAAAGCTCAGCATTGTAAGGATCTTTGTGGATATGAGATGCATGTTTTCTTTCTTGTTTAAGGCTGACATAATCTTCATTATAATACGTGTTATACTTTTCTTTTATTTTATGGTCATTTTGAAATTTGTTTAGTGATTTAAAATATTCAAGTGGCATATTAACTACGGTATCTAAGTTTTAGGACAGTATATACATCAGTTGAAATAAAAGAACAAAACAAATTGGAAAATTAATTGTGATGAAGTTAGAATTATAATAATAATCTATCAAATATCTTACATCTGGTCTCCAAAAATCTACAGATATATTTATTTATAGGTATATAAATAAATAGCTATATAATAGCTCTTAAAATGGTTTACTTATTTAGACTTAACAATTTTTGAAACTCACAATTTATATTAATTCACTAATTAAATTTTTGGTATTGACTTAAAATAAACAAATAGTTAAGAACAGCTGGTGGATAATTATTTATAGTATCTACTATTCTGATGTCATGAAACAAGTGGAGTTTTTGCAGTAAAGTAGGTAGAAAGTACGTTAAATTGAGTTAAACATTTTATTTTCAATTGGTTGTCAATGGAATACAGTAGTTAATGTATTAACGCGATTTGTGTAGGGGAATACTCTTTTAATTTTGAATTCCATTTGATTACACAATACAACAAAAAAAATAAAAACTTTTTCACGTATAGCAAACTTGCTCCACCCACCTATGGTCACTCTCATTCATGTTTGGAGTGTACATTTCCATTATTTTTTCATATGGCGACCTAACCAGGTCGGTGTTTTAACCTAAGTATGAATGAGAAATGAGTGTAAGATGATTATAGTGCAATCTTGTAGTCTAGTTAACGACTAAAGGCTGTCATATTCCTTAGACAGGACTATAATTAATAGCCCAACAGGCAATGGTATCTAACAGTTTATCTAACAGGACCTACAGTTTCACATGGGATCCAGACAACTTTTGGTTCTGATTTACAAACTGGTCTAGTTATGAGGATGGTCTTTGCGGATGAATGTACAGTGCGGATGTATGTAGTACCTACTCGCAATAGTGTGGACATCAACCTACAACAGAGAATATCACATCACCGACCATCGTTTATAACTATTCATAATTCGTGATCTTCAAGTAGCTGGATTGCAGGACATGCCATTGCCCCAGTCTAATGCATATTTAATTTAAAATAAAAGCATTTTATTTTATGTTGCAAAGTGTCAAAACTGATTGTTGACAAATGAGTTTGCCAATCGCAGCCATCTAGTTGCCATTATTTGTGCAATTAAACAGTAACTTTTTAGCATGGAGTGTTCCAGAGTTAGTACAGTGCTAAAAAAGTAAAAAATGGGGAATTTTGGGCTTAGAAATGGTGGGGATTTTTAGTGGTGTAAAATGGGGAATGAATACTTTACTAGTACAGTGCTATAACAGTTCAAGGATTGTTGAATTATTACTATAATTCAATAACTCGGATGAACCGATGCGCCTAGGTGTCCTGAACCCGCTAGTCCTGCGGGGCTACCGGCTTCATGCAGGTTAGCTGCCATGATAAGTAGGTACATAAACTATGATTTTTAACCATAAGTAGATGGATCTCAACCACATGAAGTTAAATATCAAGATTAATGCAAAAATATTGATTGATAAGTGAAATATTAATTTTTTACTATCCTTCGTAAGATTAACATTGGAGCCCCAAAATACAACGTACTGTGTTTAGATTTTTTAATATCTCTAAATTGTGTAGTTTTTTAAGTTGATTTTAATGGTTGAAGATAAAATTTGAAAACTTTTAAAATTATGAAATATGCAAAAAAACAATTTTTTAGTACAAAACACCCTCAGACTACCCGTTCCGATTGACCGATATGTCTGGTTTACGAACTCGTCCGAGCAAATGTAGGAATACACGTCTCTACCAAATTTGTTCTCGATCGGACGATTTGGCAACCTAGGTAGGTTGCCATTTCAATAATCTAATCTAAAAGATTATAATAGAGATTTTTAATATTGATAAATATGTGGCGATAAGGACAGGTTATCTGTTGTTAAAAAAACATTAAAATTAAAAAGTATACTTAGGTGATTATTAATTTTCGTGTGACTTTAAATAAATGATTTTATGTATTATATTACACGCGTGTGGGTGTAAGCACATTGGAAATTAATTGCGGGGAAAACTAGGGCTGCTGGTGGGGAATTTTGGGCTTAGAAATGGTGGGGATTTTTAGTGGTGTAAAATGGGGAAATTTAGTTTCTTGACCTGGAGAGTGGGGACACTGGTTAGGCATGAAAGAGAACGTCTGATGTAATATAACAAGGTTGCTAATATAATCATGTGTTTGTAAAGTTAATTTTGTCAGTGATTAACGTTGTATTTTGGATGTGAATTGACATATCTAAATTAGAAAGAGGATATACGTCTTAACTTTTCAAATTTCGTATCACCATCCTTTTTGTACATGAAATAATCATTATTGAAGACCCAACATTTTTAACCTTACCCAAGGGTAATATTTAACAAAATTAAAAAGATAATATTATAAAATGAACACTTCACAGATTTGTTTCAAATTTGGGCGTCGTATTTTTGGGAACACGAGGAATACCGGAAGTATTATTGAGGAGTTCTGGAATATTAGAAATACTGGAAGAATAAGGTATGTTAGCCTAATTTATATAATGAATGCTTTGAATTTCTTATCAGGTGTTTATCAAAGGACGTTTCTAAATAACGTTCATTGACACAAATGAGTACATTTATGCACTGTCGTCTGCTATTCCAATGTTATTTAGAACAGTGTCAATTTTTTATCCTCTTAATGTCCCTTTTTACTTTCTCCCCTTATACATAGTATATGAAGAAAGTATTGTTTTCGTCAAAATTTTCGAATTTGAGTTGAGGGTGGATATATCCGTTTTTGGGGTCCCCTGAATCCAAAAAAGTGGGTTTTGCGTGATGGACCACAGCCTACCCCGTTGGTCCGATTTAGATGAAATTTGGCATATATATATAGTCACCGTATCTCCAGGCGTTTTTTCATTTTTTTTATTTTTAAGGGTAGTTCACCCCTAAAAACCCTTAAAAACGTGAAAAATCCTATTTTCTCAAAAACTGCTCTAACGATTTTGATTAAAATTTGATAGTTTATAGTGCACAGAGTACTAAATAATTTGACACCACCCGCATATTTGTAAAAATGACGGTTCAAAAGTTATGGGCTTTTAAATGTCAAAAGAATCAAATTTTTAAATTTTCAGCGAAAACAATAAAAGTAAAGTATAACTTGACTGGTACCATTAGTATTTTGGTTTTTTACTGTTTGCCGGAAATACGTATTACAGTAACCTTGGCAGTTTTCTCATCTATCATAAAGTAGGGTCCCTAAAATACAACATTTAGAAAAAAGAACAATAAATAATACAATTAAAACTTATACTTTTAACTTAACTGAAATGGCAACCTATTCAATTAGGTATTTTAAGCCAAGTATGGTTGAAAAATGAGTGTAGAATGATTGTGGTGCGACCTTGTAATCTTCTTACTGACTAAGGCTGATATGTTCCTTAGACAGAACTGTTAATTAATAGCCAAACAGTCAATATAAGAGACATACAGGAGACCTATAATATATATGTCAATAGGGGACATATCAATAAGTCAATAAGGTGCCTACAGTTTAATGTGTAGTCCGAACCACTGCCTCTGAATTACGAACTGGTCTAATTTTGAGGATATTCTTTGCAAATTAATATAGTATCCAATAGTGCAAACAGTAGGCTTCATATTATTATTATATTTTATATGGAAGGTACATTTTATGTCTCTCACATAAATTTTAATTGTTTGATTTGCAAGTGCATTGTACGTAAAAGGAATGTTGTATGCTTACCACAAAAAAATCTAAAAAATAAACCTGATATGGTTTTGAAATGAGGCCGGAAATACCCCACTCCTAAAGATCCCAAATGACAGCTAGGCCTATACTGAATTTTAGGCAGGAAATGCAACGAATCACAAGTTTATGGCGAATTAAAAATACAGGTGAGCGCACACCCTTCGACTAATAGGTCAATCAGGGAACTACACTTTATACCTTTTCTGATAGGCTCAGTCATCAGCTAATTTTTACAAAAGAAATTAAAAAAGCTTTAGGCTGTGATACATTCATCGTGGGATAATTAGAATGTGTATTAAGTTTTTGTGAATGTTTTTACTAAGCGTATCTCAAAATTTGAAATTGGTCCAAGAATGTTTTGTTCGTTTAAAATCAGCTCAAGGGCGTGATCGGTGGATTTACTAACCATACTTTACACTTACAGGACCTAACCACTTAAGAATTTATCTGTTTTAAAACAAGGGTCTCTACTCAGCCTGCAAGCCCTAGAGGCCATGTGGAAGCGATAAATAAATCATTCTATTTTCACAAATAAATGCAATAAATAAATAAATAAAATTATAATGAATAAGCAAGGTTTTATTTCAAAAGAAATTTGAGTCCTTAAATTTTGATCAATGCAGCCAATTCCACCCGGAGACCTTTGGCAGAGTGTGCGGGCTCCTAATAGGAAATTCCTAAAACTAAATAGCATATAAATTAATTAGGTAATTAACTAATTTTGTTTCAGTTACCTGAATACTTTAAGTGGGAGAAGAACATTAACAACTGCACCAGAAGAAAAATCTATTCCTGAAAAAGGTGATGATAGTAAAAAAAGTGAAACAAATGATGCTAGTCCAAAGTTAGAAGACCTTACCAAACAAGTTGAAACGTTAAATGAAGAGAAAAAAAGTCTTGAGGTAAATGTAATACTCTTAAAAATCTGTGAATAAAATTTGGATTAACCCTGAAGTAATACAAAAATAATATTTTAAAGTTCCGGCCATAGTGCGGAATGTAATAATTATCGGAAACAAAAACTCGAGCACAGGGGGTTTATACTGTGGAGAGGTGAGGGTGTTAGCAGAATTTCCATCCAAGCTCTGACATTCAAGGTTCTGACGTCTTAAATTAAATTGATAAATGTTGAATTTAAGCATAACTTGTGTCCTGGCAAATGTTTCGATGAACGTTTGTCGGTTTTCATCAAATTCTGACCTACTCATTTAAGCCCTTTAGTTAAGAAGCGATATCCAAAAATGTATTTTAAAATATGATCTTTTATTATTTCTATGTTTGCAATCTGAAATTGGTTCAGGTTGAGAATAAAATTTCAGGTGTTAGATTGATTGTTACGGTTACGGTTCTTATATTTTGTTGTATTTGACCGTTTGAAAATACAAACATTTCTTAATTTTCAAGGCTTTGTATGGAAAGGAGAGCAACCCGAAAGTAGAAAATTTACTCATATTGTATGCCCTCTATTCACTAATTGACTAATTTTCAAATTCTGACTAATTTTTTTATGGTTTTTATGTAGGATTAATACGCTTGCTACCACAATGTTAATAAATTCTACTCCAAGCCCAGAGCTGCAGATCTGCGATGGCTGGATACATATAGACATAGGATAAAATAGACAACTGGTTCCCTGATACTAAATACAACATTTCTTCGGAACAGTCTATTTTAAATGTTAGATCGTTTAGGCACGGTCAAGGATTGTCCGCCACATGTGTCTGTGATCCGCTTGGTCTGTGGCTAGGACAGTCACTGACATCACTGGACAGTTTACAACATTGACAAGTATCAACAGGTTACACCATTTGTGGACTGAGACAACTCAGTGGTCACAACCACTAGGATAGTTCTACAAGGATGTTCATTTTTGTATGGGCTAAGGGAGTGGAATGACCGCCGGAATGCTGCGGCTGGTAGCGAATGTGTTAAAACAATGTTTATTGATACTAATTCATATTAAATTGAATCAAAAACTGAGGAATAGGCCTATTTATGAAAAGAGTTTTATACTAATGAGATAAATGCTCACCTTTAATTTAAATATTTTTCATGCAATGGGGTATTTTTTTCCAATGCAACAGCTATCTAAAGACTTTCAACCCGTTAAATATTGTGTTTTCCCCTATAGTTGGAAACTTAAATTTTACACCTTGCATAATGGATAAGTTTTGCGTCTGTTGTAACACATAAATGTCTTTACTCATGGGTAAAAAGTGTATTCTTCCTACTGTGGACCGTAACAACCTCGATTAGCCAAAAACTCAGTTAACATCCTGGAAATACCCATAAGATTAAAAAATACGAAATAGAATCTTTACGAGGAATTTTCTTTTATTTGTTTAGTGCAGAACTACAGTAAAACTCGACGGTCGGTGCTCTCAACAGTTCTACAGCTGACAGAACATTTTATCCCAGGACTTTACAAGTCGTGGGATGGCTGAAACAAGCCTTGATGCACAGTCAATCTACTGCGGGCCTTTTAACGGCCTCAAGGTTAAATTCCTGGGCAGATGCATAAAATTAATAATTTATATGTTATAAGTCAAATTACGTAACATGGTCAACTTTTTGTGTTAACTTTTTGTTATTTAACTTTGGGTAGATCATAAAATTGTTATTTTCCCATATAAACCACCGAGTAAAATTTACGCATTGATACCTATAGCGTATGCCTGATAAGCGCGATACCTATCTAGGGTTAATCCCGGAAGGACAAAGGTCGCATCACATTCCAAAACTATCACTGTGTTCTCTTACTCAGTTAGCACTGGTCAAAGAGACTAGAAAAAGGTGAAAATGTAAATGAAATAGCTTCGGAATTAAAAATGTTGTTCAGTCTACAGTGATTGGTTGAAAAAACACAAACCAGAGATTGAATCATGGTGTTAAAAAGAATTTGTACAGAATCTATTAAGGAGAGATAAAGAATGAAATATGCCGAGTATGAAAAAGTAAGTTAAGTTTTTAATCAGCGTTTTTGTGGGAAAAGGGACAAAATTACACTGATATCAGGGCCTATACTTCAAGAGAGAGCCCTGAAATTTTTTGAAGAATTAAAGGAAGATGAAGAAGCGAGTAACATAAAAGTGAGGTAACATAGAGTGAGGATTCACAGCGACTAATGGGGTTGTTAGATAGGTGGAAACAGCAATTAAATATTTAATATTTTTTCAAAGACTGTTTACTCAGTATGTAAGGATTCAGTAATCACTTAAGTACTGCACATAAGTGTCACTTATCCGTGGATGTATTTCGTTCACCAAAAAATTGTTCGATTTGAAATTAAAATTGTAGTCTTTTTTATCTCTTGTAAAAATTGTTTAAAGTTAATGAATTTTTTTTGTTTTAATTAAAGGATTTTAACTGCTGCCATTTTGAAAATATAAAAGCAAACATAATGATATTTTGAGAATATTTTTCTCTTTGGCCAATAAATATGTGTGAAAAGTTTGGTTTCTGTATCTAAATAGTTCTTGATATATAAAGTTTTTTGTATAAAATACAAAATGGCGGCTAGCGGCTAAATGAAGGATTTTTTGACATATGTTTATAGGAAATTCTTTGTTTATTTTAATGAGTATTATCACTCCTCGAAGTTTGTCCCCGACTTTAATGAACACTCTCTATTACAGTCTTAATGAAAAATTATTAATAAACAAACCTTTTTAGAATTTTAACTAGGTCTCCATTCTTTTAAAAAGGCCTTATGAAGTCTCTGCTTCACAGCTTTGCCTTTCTTCTTTGCTGCCAAACTGCTTAGACATTATAACATGGCAATGTCGTTCCGCTCTATTATCATCGCATGGTGGTCAAACACCTCTTGAACAGTTGTGAGACATCTCATGTCAGTCCTGTGGTCACTAATGTGGGTGACAAAAAATTCAAATCTGATGCGACTTCCAATTCATGCCCCCAGTTTTAATGTTTTACGCCTCCAGGAATAAAACATTAAATACACCAGGCATAAAGATCTTAGGGGAATCTCAGTTAACATGACACACCTCGGTTAAACGGTTAAAACTCTATTGTTAGTATAGGGTTGGAACTCATCAAGGCTGTAAATTAGATTAGTAATTTTACTCTGTATATCTTGCTTTGTTTTATGTTAGTTTAAACAATACTAGCCTATGTTATAAACCATTTACTTTTTCTTTATAGGATAAATATAAAAGGGCTTTAGCAGACGCTGAAAATACAAGAAGAATAAAAGTAACAGAAGTTGAAAAAGCCAAAAACTTTGCCATCCAGGGATTTTGTAAAGATTTAATTGAGGTATGTGGGTGTTGTGTATTGTGTATATTTAAAAAATATGGCTGGTTACAAATTTCCTTATAGGTGTGTCCTGCACAGATTTTATTAATCGAGCGCAACTGTTTTAGAATTATTGTAATTATACGTTTCAATAATAATTTATTTTCTATTAGTTTTATTCAGTACTGTATGAAAACAACTTAATTTATTCATCAAAATTCATAGAAAAAAGGCATTTCGATAATGGAAATAAAGACAATGTGAACCACTTTGTTTAGGGTTTATGATTGTATAGTAGAGATTCAGCAAATACCTAGTGATAATGGCAACTGGTTTGTTCTTAGTATAATGTATATTCGTGTTTACAGTTGTTTATATAACTCTTATATTCTACCTTTTAATGTTAAACCTAACTATAACTGTGGCAGGCCTAATTTAGAAAAAAACTTTAAATTGAGACAAAACCTGACTGGGACGGTCACGTCGTCCTGTAATCCAGCTACTTAGAGGTCACGAATTGTGTAGTTATGAGCGTTGATCAGTGGGTGTAGTGTTTTCTTGTGTAGATTAACGACTGCACAATTAAATACTATGTTAATCCGCAAAGACCATCTTCATAATTAGACCAGTTTGTAATTCAGAGACAGTGGTTCGGATTCCATGTGAAACTGTAGGTCCCTTAGATATGCCATTGACTGTTGTGCTATTAATTAACAGTTCTGTCTAAGGAACATGTCAGCCTTAGTCAGAAACAGGACTACAAGATCGCGCCACAATCATTCTACACTCGTATCTTATGAATTCTTGGATTAAAATACCTACCTTGTATAGTCGCCATTTCAATAATATAATCCAGACCTTTTTGTGTATGAAGTTATTTTTTTGATTGTCCAGGTCGCTGACACACTGAATAAAGCGACAGAATGTGTTCCAAAAGAAGAAATTTCTGAAGATAAAAATCCACACCTGAAAAACTTATATGACGGGCTCGTTCTAACAGAAAACATTTTACAGAAGGTAAGCGTAGCTCACTTATTTAAGTGACTTATTTTTAAATTAAAATTACTGTTGTCAATTTTCACTTGTTGGTTGGCTCAGTCGCTATAGCTTAACAGGCTATAAATTTTTCAGATCAGATCATAGGTAATGGAAATTATGAGTTTTTATTAGTAGCCTACTTTTGGCTACCTCTATCCTTCCTTGATATGTCTTGTGCACAAAGCCTACATGGTCAAGAAAAGTACAACTACTCCTGAATATCATGGGTAATAACGGGTTGTATGGTTACAGATAACTCAAAACCATGTACCATTATGAATAAACCAAAAAAATGCTTTTAAGTATCTCCAAATGTCATTCAGTTACGGAATTTCATGAAGATCAAACTGTCAGTGTAGTCTGGGGTTGGTTCACACTAGGGGTCTGCGGTACAGGAAATTATGAGGTCGGTACGGTACGGTACAAATTGTTGTACCTCGGTTCTCGGTACAAATTTGGTACGGTACGGTACAAGAGAATAATGCCACTAGTAACATTGACTGATCTCATCCTTTTATTCATAAGTATTTTCCAGAACTTATTTAGTGAAAACATAGGAAAAGGAGTTTAAAAAAGTTTACAATGTCAAAAGAAATATTTTACTGTACTAATTTTCAAACTGTAATATGATTTTTTTAATCCATTCTGTAAAAAAACATATTAATAATTATTTAAACATTATAATATATGTTGTAACAAATTAAAGAGCGGTAATAATCTTCTCAAGTCTCAAACTAAGGATGAACAAACAAAATAAAAAAATATAATGTATTTTATTGCAGAACAAAAAATACAGAAAATATACTGAGTCAATACCATTGGCCAAGAGTTCATTAGACCTATGTTTTATATTGTCCTGGTTTATTATTTTTAATTCAACCAATCACAACCATTGTTCAAATTAAATCAAACACTTTCATAAAATGCCAAAGGGCTCTTTAGACTAAAATAGTTATTTTAGTATAAAGTGGTTAATAGTTTAATATTACAGTGGAACCCCTCAAATCTGAACAGTTCTCAAGAAATAAAAAAAGAAATAGTTGGAAATTTTAAAAAAATTAATCACATAAACTTATTTTTCAAGGTTTTAAGGTTTAAGTCTGTTATCTTTAACTGTTGAAGTGAAGAAAATGTTCACACGAACGTAATCCCAAGCCACGTCTTTTAGCGATGCACACTTATCAGCAGGTAAACGCTCACTAAACTAGACACAGACAGTAGACAGACGCGATATGCATCCCTGTTAGTAAGGGCGAGGGTAGGGGGAGAGTGGTTTATTTTTATCACAGGCTCGACCCGCCAAGGTCACTGCCCTTATGAATTAATTGAGTCACGCACAGCCTGTATAACCCCAATCACCGCATCTCCCGTCGCTTACCGCGCAAATACAGTGACGAAATAAGTGCATAATATTATTTCCTGGGAAGAAAAGGCTTCAGTCCCAATCAGTTCGGATTTGAGGGGTTCCACTAATGAGGAAATACAGAACGTATTAAAAAAATAAAACAGTTTATTTATTTCCTTTATTCAGTTATATCCTTAACATTATGATTTTTTGTTTTATTTGAGTGAAAATCCCGAAATAGCGAGATCATTACGGCAAATCACAGTTCTGTATTGGTCATATAACATCGTCAACAGGCTATCAGAGCAAAAAGAAAGAATGACTTGAAAAAATCACGAATCTCAGTATAAAAGGTTTTCAACAGTGATTGTAAAATCACAGGTAATCCCATCTCTATTTGAAACACGACAAATACGAGCTTCATATTGGTACGACTATTTTGTTGCATCAAAAGAAGGAACGGTTCCCTGATCGCATAAGCTGCTATACGTGGATACGATAATAAATTGCGATTGCACAATAATTTAGAGCCGGCAGGGAGATGGCTGGTTGCCTGTTTTCCTGGTGAGGCTGTTTTAAATGATCATTCACCAACACGCTAATGACGCTATGAGTCAGTCTTACGTTCAGTATTTGCCGTACATCTGGGCAGTGTTGTAATTCTATATTACAGTGCTTGAGGAATATAAAGCCTTTAACGGTCGGGTTTTATTCAATGTTTCAATTCGGGAGTTGTTCCATAGTTATATTTGATGGCAACCTAGACTGGATAGTGACTTAATTTTTACTTATTCGTACCGTACCGAACTTGTACCGAAAAAATTCTTGTACCGTACCGATTTTTTCGGTGCACCGCAGACCCCTAGTTCACACACAGAAACTCAATAAAACATCAGGCAATCACTTTCTATATACGGAACCTCAAAACATATATTCTTCACATTCTCAATTCTAATTCGGAAATTATATGCCAAGCTTCGTTAGTCACGTTGTAGGACAATACAGTAAAGTCTGGTTTATCCGGATTAATATGGCGGGGTCCCGATCTGGATAGCCGAAAATCCGTATGATCTAAACCCATACTGAAAATATACAATTATAAACATCCACGTCGCATAGAGCATTCTGTTATATATCAAAGATAAAAAATATTAGGGTCTGCACTATAACTTTTATTATTTTATTTTACTTCAATTTTATGGCATTTTTATCTGGGTTGGTGGAGTACTGGCCTACCACCCAATAAAAGTGGATTTGATCCCCAGTAATGACACATATGAAATTTGTATCTCATACTGTCACTTTGGAAGGCACATTATTCCGTTGCTCTCGGCTGTGTCAGTAGTTGATTGGTCAAATAAGAGGCACTCATGTGGCCTGAAAAACCAGACACTAAACCTTGGCTTGAAGGTTATACAACTCTTTATCTTCACCTTTTAACTTAATTTTTGAACTTTGGACTATGAAAGTTCCACTTATATCATTTGTAAGGTTTGGGTTGTTGGATATTGCATTTTCCATATAGCCTATGTAATGGAACATCGGGTTTGTCACTATGTTATTACAAAACACTTTGTTTAACCCTAGAAATGGCAAAGTCGTAATTTACGACGCATTTACATATTCAATAAGAATTGGCAGGTGGAGGCATCTGTCGTCAGTTTTGTGGAATTGTTAGACACTATCGCCTACGCGACCGTGTTTCCCTCTGGGGGCCAACAACCGAAACTGCTCTTGTAGTACACGAGCCTGCCACCGGGCAGGTCTATAACCAAGTAAGCGCTTTCTTTTCCTAGGCACTGGATGGCCGTGGTGGCTAACGCGCTACCCTGACGAGCGTAACGTTCTAGCCATTCGGAAGTGCTAGGGTTCGAATCCCGACCATGAGCAATCCCAATTTGGCTTGCAAATGTGCGGTATAGCGGAGTGGAGGGCCCACCTTAAATAAACGGTGACCGGCTTGGGTGGAAGTTGACGGCATTTGTAGGCTTAATTGGGATTGCAGTGGACACCTGTTTTGCTTTTGTGGTTAGTGGTTATAAGGGGGGGGGGCATGTTTTAAGCTTTTTTTGTTTAAACTTTGATATTTCAAGAAGATATTAGTAATTATTTTTATGTTACAGTTAAGAGTAAAAAGCTTGCCACTTCTAGGGTTAAACAAAATTTAATAGTAGTAGTTTCTTCTTCAAAAAAATTCTGTAATTATGTGGAAAATTTCACTCGCATATATGAAGGGTCTTTTTTCATAAATAGTTAAATTATTACAGGGTATGATAACATTTTTGTTTTTGTTTGTTAAAAGGTCATTATTCTTGTTCCAGGTGTTTAAAAAACATGGTTTGGCGCAATGTAATCCTATGAATGAACAATTTGATCCAAATTTTCATGAAGCTCTCTTTCAACAGGTAAAAAAGCTTAATATGGCCTCAGTATTGCAAATTTTTTTTCTTTTGAAAAAATTTAATTTAATTAAATTTAATTTTTTACGCCTAGTTTGCCTTTAATTTTTTTTTGAAGATTTACAGGTCTGTTGTTGCAAACTAAAATTGATTAAAAACCATTGATTTATAAGATTGTAAATTAAATATGAACTCAATATTACACATTTAACTACTAGAAGATGAGCTGTTGTCATTGGCAGGTTGATCCATTTGGACAGATATATCCCATGTTATGATTATATTTCAATATTTGTAATACAGTAGAAACCCCCATATCTTTCCTGGTTCATGTATCCAGCCGCTTTGTAGAATATCAAATACATATTCCACGCAAGAAGTCACACATAGCTTCCGCAATTCGAGAGTTCCTCACAGTTTTCAGGGCTTACTACTCATTTGATCCACAATATTAGTTATATTCATTTATTGATTATTAAAGTTTGGTTTAAAAAGGTCGGTAATTGTTTTTGTCAAGAGGTCTGTGATTCGTGCTGCAGTGTTGTATGTTGAGTTTACTGAACAGTAGTGTAGAAAAATTGAGTGTGTCAAAACGAAAACATATCATGGTAACTGGATTCACAATTGCAGTATTATTCATTATTGAACTGTTATTATTGTACATAGTTAACAAGATTATTCTTTTTTCTTTCATAAAGTGTCTTTCAGTTTTAGATTTACAAAAACTTATTATTAGATTTTATGCTTTTACTAACATTTTGGTTAATTTTTTATCTTGGTAAAATTTGTAAATTTTGTTTTTTAGGAAGTGGAAGGAAAACCCCCCAATGTGGTTGTGGTGGTGTCCAAGATCGGCTACACACTTAATGGCCGTTGTATCAGACCAGCTCTAGTTGCTGTCTCCAAACAGAAGAGTGCATAGTTTAATTAATTCACGGCATTATTTGTGATTATATTTCAAATATTTGTAAAAATATATAGACAAATATTCTTTTTTGTTACTGTATTAAGCAATATTTTATTTTTTTCCTTTTTTTATTATACTGATTATGTAGAACAGTTAAAACGTGGTGTAAAAACTTTAGAGAGTTAGGAACATTAAGTGAAATGAGAATATAATAGTTTTCAAAGGCTGTAAGGTTATTATCCCACCTCTCAAGCTCTCTGACCCAAAATTAGTCACTTTTTTGTGAACTAACTTAATTGTTACCATTAAACCTTCCAGTAGGCCATTTCAACTGCATTACCCTATCTTCAACTACAATACTGTTCTAAATCACTTTAATTTTGGGGCCTCGTTAACATGTTTATGACGATCGTAATTTTGCCGATACAGTATCGGCAAAATTGCAGCTTTGCAGTTTAGTGTTTAAATATTATATCTGCCAAAACCGGAACCATTTTTTTTTGTAAAATAATCTGTCATGATTAGATAAGCTATTTGTCAACACTTATTTTCAAAAAAACACTTGTATGTTATATACATATATAACTTTGTAAATATATATTTTGATACCCTTCAAATTAGTATGGTTGTGTGCCAATAGAGGTAAACGAGTTTTAAATAGAGACGATAAAATTCTCATCTGCCAATCACTATTTATTATCTGTTAACATGTTTCCGGGAACAATACAATTAATAGTCATAGCAACTCAATACAAACATGGTCGTATTCAGGCCCACGACTAGGGATCTCAATCCCCCGGATTTCGGGATTGAATGAAGCTGATCCCGGGTTTTTTCATACTATTTTAACTGACCACAAACGTAAAACCACAATAATGGCCTTGTACAAAATAAATGTACGAAAAATTATGTATCTAAGTAAACGAAACTAACTCCTGAATATCACCAGTTAGTTGAACATGAAACAAAGACATGAACATGGTGGACTTAAAACATTCCAAATTCAGAGGAATGAGCCATTGTATGATTGGTCTCTTGCCAGTTGTCATTGAAACTGCCAATCGGCTAGAGAGCAAACGATTCTGAGGCTTAAACTTTGCGCAATATGGTCTCTTTTCACATATAACTCAGCTTCTCAAGTCGCTTTTAACTGAATAAGTTCATAGTAGAGGATTCTTTTTGGGCTTCTAGGGAGAAACCCAATTGAGTTACAACAAAATTGATGATTCATAATCCTTCTCCATGGAATTTTACGTAAATGTACCAACTTTCATGGCGAATTTTCCAAATATGTAATTTCTTATCTATGGAATTTATTTATTTAAAATGTTATATGACACGAAATAAAAAATAGGTACATAAACCTCCAAAAATGTTAAGTATGAAACTTGGCAATTCAATCGTCATTTTGTACAGTATTTATTTAGGTCTACTTTATAGTTTAAAATTGACGATTGAAACAGAAGGCATTGAATAGCAAATCACATTGCTAATGAAGAGTAAACCAACAGCTGTAGCTTTAGAAATCAAATGTTTTAATTGTAGATAATTTGTAAACAAACTTATTCCCTATAAGGTTAACATTAAAAATTTAAAACGCTATAAAATGAAAACCAATTGAATTTATGGAAACTGAGTATGCCTAAAGCAGAGACGAATCCAAAAGATCAAAGATCATTGAAATCGGTCCAGCCGTTCTCGAGTTATAACGTGCGTAACTAACACGTCTTTGATTTATATATTTAGACATTGACAAAACTTAACATACATTTTATTATACTATTGATTTGGAAATCTGCTGGGTAAGTTTCTTTTCATTTTAGATAAAATTAATTTAAAATAATTTGTTTAAAAGAAAAAAACTACAACAATTAAAGCATTTTATTTTAACTTTAAGTATATTTGTAACTTTTTCAGCTTTACTAGGAAATATACACAAATACACAAAAAAAAATATTTATACAAAAAATATATATATATACAAAATACACTTCTGTGTGATTCTATATTATGCTTTTTTTGGTCTATTTTATACATCAAAGATCAAAATTATTTAACAAGTGATAAAAAAAATTAAGCTGTGTTTACAATAGCAAAACATGTGACCATTCATATAAAGCTAGAGAGTGTGTCCAATGCAGTGTGTTAATTAAAGTTAAGGCAATAAAGAAATAAATACCCCTGTCGCAGCAGACCTGCGAACTCAGCGAATTTTCAAATCCATAAATCGATAATAATATATGACATATTTAATCAATATCTTTCAATAAATAAGAGAATTTGCCGCCTACTATCCATAAGATTAACATGATTAGATTAGATTACCTTTTGAAACGACCGCCTAACCAGGTACCTTATTTGAAGCCTAGTATGAATGAGAAATAAGTGTACGGTGCGATCTTGTAGTCTTGTTACTGACTAAGGCCGACATGTTCCTTAGACTAGACTGTTGATTAATATCCCAAAAGCCACTGGCATGTAATGGACTTACAGAGTATAATGACCCTTTTTTCAGGCAATCATGAAAAATCTTGGTTTTTGTGTTAAAGAATGTTTATTCAACATACTCATTTACATAACTGTACATATACGAAAAAGGCTAAGATAACACATATTCTCAAACTGGCTTCCTCCTTTACCATTACGCTTCTATGTGCAAAGCTTGGTAAAATATGTGAAAAAATAAACTAAACAAGAAGTGCGCAGAAGATACAAAAAATATCTTTTAAAACTTATGTTTGAACTATGAACTGTTAGCCAGTACAAAGGAAACTCGAGATCAGATAGTCAATCACATTGAATTAGAACATTTGGAGAAGCCTGTATTGGCACGATACATTTAAATATAACTGGAATAATTTTGAACTTTACTGGCTATTAATCGGTTAAAAGCCTTCTTGATATTGACGAGTCTCCATCTTGGCTTGCAATATCTCGAGCTGTCTCTTGGCCTCACACTGAGGGAAGTTTTGCAAGTCGTAATATTGTGGGGCCAGCTTAAGTAGCCAATCGGGCTTGATGTCTGTCACGGTGCGGATGTAGTTCTTAGTGGTGAGCACAAACTCGTTGTAGACTACCCACTCGGGCTTGTGGTCCAGACATGTGGATGGGTGAAGCTGCACCACCTGGTTGTCTTTTATGGTCAGGTAGTGCCCGGTTCTTTCCAAATGGGCCACCTGTGTTCATCAACCATTACTCAGTAAATCACACATTTAAATTTATTATATTGGACATTTCTAATAAGTCAAAAAATAATTTTTTCAATCTATTTGACTCAAGGAATATGGACATAGTATTTTTTTTAATAAAAACATCTTGTTATAAATAAAAATAAATATGTATTCCCTAAATTGTTGGTCCACATTTTCTAGTGCCTTTGCAGTAGAATTTTAAAAACATCACAAAACGTTTTTAATTAGAGAGGACTACTTTTTTTAAATTTATAATTATGGGTCAGTTTCAGTTATGTATAATTTGTAACTTGATAAAATGCAGATTTTGATACTGCACTTTATGTTAAACTGTACAGTAGAGAGTTGATAATTTGGATTTGTCCCTAGCTAGATATCAAATTTCGTACTGAATGTCCCTACATTAAGATCTTTACTTATGTGCGATGGGAGAATGGTGTGTGCGTACTGTGTAGAAGCGGAGAAAGGGAGGGGGCGTTGTCAAGGTCACACAGCCAACCTTTTAAAAGTGACAACTGTCCCCACACCCGCCAGTTACATCAGTCTACTGACCCTGAGTGGTACTCATAAAATACGATACAGATTTGTAAGAAAGGTTTTTTATTATATCTATTTTAAACCCTTTACTGTTCCTATGACAGATAATATATAATTTCAAATAGTTTTTTTCTCAACTACTGTATACTAGCTCTCTTTAAACTTAATTTCGATAATCCGGATTGGGTCCAGTCCCAATTAATCCGAATTATTGACGCTCAACTGTATTTGAATGGCACTTTACCAAGAATGAGGTACAAGGCTAAGGGGTCAGATACTACTGTATGTAATCAATTAGATAATTATTTACCTGCATAAAAAAGCCAGTTACGAGCGCTTTGCGAATGTTGATGTAGTAGTCTTTGGAGGTGAACTCGGTGGAGGTACGCTTGAGATTAAAGCGATCCATGATCCTGCTGAGCTGTTGCCTCACGTTGTCCCCGGACTTAAGTGATCGGTAGTTGACAAAATTGTCATAGCACCATTGTGGGTCTTCAGCATCTGACAAGACAACTGACTTTAGGACAAATCTGATACCGTTATTACTACTTACAGTTGGATGAGTCACTAATTTCCATTCAAGGTTTTACACGACATGAAATAGCTCTGTTTTATGTACACATTAGTCTCTAATTTATTATTGTACAATTAAAACTTTTTTTTAAACTTTAAAACAGTTTTTACAACAGTAATACATAGATATACACTTTGTTAGACCATTGTAGCCTCCAGATCATTGATTTTACTAAAATTTAAGGTAAAATTTTTTTATTTTTGTGTATTTCTACACCAGTGGCATTTTTAACGTTTTGATGGGGAACGGTCCAAACCCCGGTCTTGTTACTACCTAACGTCAACCTGTTGTTATGAAGCATCATTAATTAGTAGCCCAATGACAAATGGCGACTGGGTCCAGATTCGACCCTTGCGGGATTCGATCCGGCGACCTTCAGTTTTGAAGGCGGGTATTATAACCACTACACCACCCAGCCAGTTAAAATACCTGTAGTACTGTCTGTGATCTTCAATTATGGTGCTGACGACCAATGGTTTCGGACTAGTAGTCCGAATTTTAGTACACATTGTTAGTTTTTATGTACATTTTAGAAAAAATTAACCAATAGTAATTTGGCAAAATGTGAATTTTCATGTTTTATTTGTTAAAAATAATAAATATGTTATTTAGTAATGCATTCTATCTCAGTAAAACATCAGTAACATCTCTATTCCTAAAATTTATGTTTTAATTTTCTACTTGGGAAGAGTTCTGTGAAGAATCTTATTATTATTAGATTCCTGAAATGGCGACCTGCCCAGGTAATATTTTAAGCCAACTATGAATGAGAAATGAGTGTCAGATAATTGTGGTGTGATCCTATAGTCTTGTTACTAAGGTCATTATATAACATGCTAAGGTTACATATATTTCACATTAAACGTCTACGATATTCGGTCGGATATTTTGCTCAAGAGTAGTTTGCTGTACCAATCTTAAAAGTACCAATCACGATATCCTTCTAGCCAATAATTCTGGTTTTTCTATGGATAAACCTGATCTTACTGAATTCATTCACGTTTGTGAGACAAAGACCCAACCACTAAGTTTTAATATTTTAAGGTGAAGAATGATTGTGGTGGTCTGTGGCTTTGTTACTGAAAAAGACTAGCTGATTCATTTTCTAGCCCAATGAAAAAAGACAACAGAGCCCTTATAAAAACTTAAATAGCAAAAGCTTGGGATCGAACCAGTGACATAGTTCAAAAAAATATGGTTTTCAAACAAAAAGGGGTGAAAACTGATAATCATATACAGTAAAGTTTGGTTCATCCGGATTTGAATCATCAGGATCGAGTTTTGAAAATTATATAAATAACAGTTCAGATGTAAATTTTATCTCGAGCTTCTTCAAAATTTCAGATGCAACCGCTGCACCTTGCTGGATGCGGCAATTGTTACTAATGATGAATGTGTACCATGATGAATGCACAAGCATTTAGCACTTGCGGGAGCTGTCACCATTTGACATTTCAATACTGAACTATCAAGGTGTAGGTGTTTGAAGTTAGATGTACAGTGGTTGTTTGTTTCAGAGTTATTTTTACGATCAAAGTGCAAACCGAATCTGTGGTCATGAGTGGCTGTTAAAGGTAGACGTTTGTTTTAAAGTCAGAAGAGCCGTTTTATTTCCTACCTAAAACTGATAATAATAACTTATAATAAATTTAGAGTTTTTGCAGTAAGCAACAAAACTAAATATAAACGATAATGAACCAGCTGATTATTTATCGTTCACGTTTGATTTTAAAGTGTGTAGCAAAAACTCTCCAATAATAATATTTAACACACTAAACACTTGTTGTTGCTATGTTGTTGTACAGATGTTATAAGCAGTCTGCAGCACTAATATTGCAGATGCTATTCACGATCCTCGTCTATGCGACGTGTATGTCTGTAATGGTTTATTTTAAGTATAGTTTCGTTTCAGATCATCCAGTTTTTCGGCTATCTGGATCAGGACTCCGCCACATTAATCCGGATAAACCAAACTTTACTGTAATTTCTAAATATACGATGAAGTTGATATAATGACTGTACTCACTTTGCTTGAAGGCGTGGTATACATTGAGTAGTGTCAGATGGTCTCCATCGATGTGAGCGAACCTCATCTTAGCATCGTCTGCTGCTTTCTTGGCCTCGTTAGGTCGCACAAAGCACTGCGGGACTAAACAAGTGGGGGGAGGGGGGAGAAGACCCGACCATCCAACCCATTTAGTAGCCTTCGCGACAACACTAGCCACCTACAGACCTGACGTTAGTTAGAATCTTGCTTGACCAGTCGTTTCAATTTTCACTGATTAGAGGGTATAATTTGCAAATATCATTTTTTATGAACAGACAAACGTTTAAGAACTGTATAACATTCAATGATCTATTATTAATAAGCGAATCTACAAAAACTATTAATAATTAATAAAGTAATCTTTCTAGCAAGATTCCAACTACCATCAATAAAAAGATTCGTAGATGGCAGGAGTTATGGGAAAGGGGGTCAGGGGCAGGTGTAATGTAATGGAAAGTTTCCTTTATACATTTATGCATTTGGTTTTAAAGTGAGAGGATAATATGTTTTGATAGCTCAGCAAAATATGCTACAAAATAAATGCCAGAAGAAATTTATTTAGATAAAAATTATTTTATATCCATTATACTTACTATATTTCATATCTATATATATTTTTTGATAGTATAAATAAATATTATACATATTTAATCAAATCAGGTGAAATTATAGCACCTACATTATATTACAAAAATTTAATTTTTAAGTAAACACATACAGTACTTCACTATCTGTAATTGCAAGTCTGTTGTTGTATGTGGTGGGCCCATGATGTTACACTTTAGTGATTTTATTTTCTCCTTCTAGCAACATGTACATGGAAGTTATCAGTAGACAATTCTATGTGAAGGTACCCTGAGTAAATGAAAATATATTTCAAAGTGGAGATGGAGTGTTTCTGTGCAGCTACCCTGAGGCCACCACTGAAGTCAGATTTTTATAAAATTTAATACAAGGAACTTTAGTATTTTCTCTACAAATTATTATCTTTTTTAAGACTAGCTCAAACCCTAAATAAAAAAACCAAAATGATTTAAATGTTTTAAAAACAGTTCAATGATAAAGATTAAAATTTCATAGTTTGAACTGCTATCAGTCCCAAATACAAACGCAGCCATTTGCAATTCAGCAACCATAAAGATTTAAGACTGTTACTGAGAACTGATAGGTTAGTTTTACTTTTAAAAGACACTTCTTCAAAGTGACCCTAAAATCAAACATACGACAATGATGTTCCATTTGTACTGAAACAATTCAGGAGGTTACAATATCCTATGGAGTCTACCTGACAGCATGGTAGTAACTTCATTCTACATGTGAAATAGCCTAACATTTTATTTCCGTTAAAAGAATATCTTCACTAAAGACTAACATGTTTAAGCCTGACCCAAACACAACTTGACCAAAACCAGAGATCCGTGTACAAAAAACTTAGGTGATAGTTCAGTCCCTAAGATGTTTTGTACCATGGTTCTAAGTACATATGTTTTAGTGATGGGAAAGTGATATTAATAAAGTACTTGGAATTTAACCAACATTTTTGTTCAATAATTATCAACATTATGAAAGTAAAAACAGGAAAAGCTAATACAAAAGTTAAATTTTTAAAGCTACAAACATTAATTATGATCAGGCTGTGTATTTTGACCCTAAAATCAAACATACGACAATGATGTTCCATTTGTACTGAAACAATTCAGGAGGTTACAATATCCTATGGAGTCTACCTGACAGCATGGCCGTGATGGACAGGATCTCATTGGAGCAGTTGAGTGTACAGCTGGAGATAAGCAGTTTGGCCAACTGAGGGTCTAGAGGCAGCTCGGCCATGACAGAGCCAAGATCGGTCAGATTGCCATCGTCGTCCAGGGCGGCCAGGTAGTTGAGCAGTTCCAGTGCTCTCATCAATGTCTCTGGAGCTACAAAAACAAATTCGCTGCTATACCTACCTGACTAAAACTACAGTAAACTCCAAATTATCCAGGGGTGTTCCAAATTAACTGGGTAGGTAATTAGATTTTGTATTTATTCATTAACCTTTGAAAAATGTAAACAAAGTATCTGCAATAAGTTGGCTACGTTGTACCATTTTAATGTTGTAAATCTTTTCTTCTCACTTTATTAATCAGTATAAACACAAACAAAATAGTTTATTAATAAATTTGTGACACACAATACAGGGTGAGATTTCTCACTGTAATTCATGCTCTGAGTGAGCATAGAACTCTTAGCCACATTGTGAAGTAAGGGTTAACACATATACATTACAACAGAATGTAGAAACATAACAACCTAACACTACAACTACTACTGCTATCCCCCAAACTCACTACTCTCTATCAACTCTATTCTAAAAGTTGAAAATACTGAAGGTACTGATTATGTAGACAGAGCTGAGTGGAGGGGCAAAGAGAACAGCGATAAAGCAGGATCAGTAAAACCGTTCATTCCAGATAGGGGACTTTGTAACCTCTCGCAGAATAATAGTTATGAATTGGCAAAAAACAGGATAAATCATTTTGGAAGTTTTAAAACAATTTTTGGAAGACTTTTAAGTAGACACACTACTCATTGAACAGTCAAACTCTCATCACACTAAATGTTCGTTCTTGGAAGGACAGGGTGATTTGAAAAAAACTCTCTTCATATGACATTTTACAAAATAACTAAAGAGTTCAGCCCTAAACAAAAAATAGATACTTTCGTGTTTTTGCTTCCTGCTCAGTTTATTAAACTGTGTTGTCGAGCATTATTAAAATCCATGTTTTCTAGCCCCTGAGCTGATTTATTGACTAAATAGTTTTACTATAAATACCTCGTCAACAGATCAAATTTCCATAGTATTAAGTTACGGCTTTTCAGCATTAAGATGCCATCATCAGACAAATAATAATGTTCAGCCATGTGGCTGAATATTATTTAAAAAACATACTAACTACTGAACATACTAACTAAAACTAACCCTTGCCTTATGTAATTTTTTTCTCTTAATTTTTTCTGCTCCTAAATCCACTTCCATGATTAACAATTATAAATCCTAATTTTTTAATTTTAATTCTGCTCTTTTGTAAACTGACAAAACAGTAAAATGTATTCTTTACATAGTCTTATTTGGACTATTTCCAATGTACAAAAAATGTATCTACTGGAAAATAAACTTCTTGATTCTTGATTCAGCAGTAAAAAAGGTGTTTAAAAAATACCACGCAAATTTGAAATATATTTTACTTGTTGATTTTTTATTCAGCAATGATCCAGACAATATCGTACTGATTTAGTCTATGCTAACGTTCATACTCTATACACTATTAATTAATATTATACTTAATTATTCTTATTAATACATACGTTTATACTTATTAGTTAATACCTTGGTTTTAATCATGGTTTTTAGTTTTTAGTTATGAGTGGACTTTTATCTGGCTATTTTAACAGTTAATCAGGATTCACTGTTCTTAAATTCTGTGAAACTCGGTAACTCTGAACTCAACATCTAAATTGTGAAAAGATAGTAGATCTCCTCTATTCCTTAGTTTAAATACTACAGTTGATGTTCTTCAACCTACCTGGAGGATCCATGAAATCAAAGTGAACCAAGTCATCTATGCCCAATTTCTTGAGCTGAAGGACAACTGAACCCAAATTTGATCGTAAAATCTCAGGATACGTATTTTCCTGCATTTCATTTTTGTATGCTTTCTCAGTGTACAACCTAAAAAAAATCATTATAGATCATAGCAACAGCAAGAAATAGGAATGAAATTCCTAAACTGTGATAATATGGCTGCTAGAACCTATCCAGACTACTGTGTTATTATGTTAGTAGCGTGAAAACTATGCTTCATATTCCCTTTAAAATATTATTTGTCAGTATACATTAGGGGTCTGCGGTACAGGAAATTATGAGGTCAGTACGGTACATATTGTTGTACCTCGGTTCTCGGTACAAATTCGGTACGGTACGGTACATAAGAATAATGCCGCTAGTAACATTGACTGATCTCATCCTTTTATTCATAAGTATTTTCCAGAACTTAATTAGAGAAAACATTGAGAAAGGAATTCAAAAAAAATATATACAATGTCAAAAGAAATATTTTACTGTACTAATTTTCAAACTGTAATATGATTTTAAATCCATTCTTTAAAAAACATATCACATTAAACATATTAATAAACATTATAATTTATGTTGTAACTAATTAATAAGAGGAAATAATCTTCTCAAGTCTATATGAAAGTAAAGATGAACAAACAAAATAAAAAACTATAATGTATTTTATTGCAGAACAAAAAATACAGAAAATATACTGAGTCAATACCCCTTAGCCAAGACCTATGTTTTATATTGTCCTGGTTTATTATTTTTAATTCAACCAATCACAATAGTTGTTCAAATTAAATCAAACATTTTCATAAAATGTCAAAGGGCTCTTTAGACTAAAATAGTTATTTTAGTATAAAGTGGTTAATATTTTAAAATTACAGTGGAACCCCTCATACCTGAACATGTTCTCGGGAAATAAAAAAAAAGAAATACATGGAAATTAAAAAAAAATTAATCACATAAGCTTATTTTTCAAGGTTTAACAAAGTCAGGGGTTTTCGCTTAAAGTCTGTTATCTTTAACCATTGAACTAACATACTTCGTAATTATAAAATCAATGCTTTAACTGTTGAAATGAAGAAAATCTTCACACGACCGTAATTCCAAGCCACGTCGGTTGTTATAGATACGCAATTATCAGCAGGTAAACGCTCACTAAACTAGACACAGACAGTAGACAGGCGCGATACGCATCCCTGTAAGGGTTGGGGGAGAATGGTTTATTTTTAGCACAGGCTCGACCCGCCAAGGTCACTGCCCTTATGAACGCACAGCCTGTATAACCCGTCGGTTATCGCGCGAATACAGTGACGAAATAAGTGCGTAGTATTTATTTCCCTGGAAGAACAGGCTTCAGTCTCAATTAGTTCGGATTTGAGGGGTTCCACTAATGAGGAAATACAGAACATATCGTTAAAAAAATAAAAGTTATTTATTTCCTTTATTCAATTATATCATAACATAATGATTTTTATTTTATTTGAGTGAAAATCCGGAAAGAGCGAGATCAATACGGCAAATCACAGTTCTGTATTGGTCATTTAACATCGTCAACAGGCTGTCAGAGGAAAAAGAACGAATCAATTTAAAGAATCATGAATCACAGTTTAAAAGATTTTCATCGTGATTGAAAAATCACAAGTATTCCCATCGCTATTTGAAACACGACTAATACGAGCTTCATACTGGTACGACTATTTTATTGCGTCAAAAGGAGGAACGGTTCCCTGATCGCGTAAGCTGCTACACGTGGATACGATAATAAGCCGGAAATGCACAATAATTTGAGCCGGCAGGGAGATGGCTGGTTGCCCGATTTTCCTGAAGTCCTGGTGTTTTATTTTAAATGATCATTCACCAACATGCTATGAGTCAGTCTTACGTTCAGTATTTGTCGTACATCTGGGCTGTGTTGTAAATCTATATTACTTGTAGAGTATAAAGCCTTTAACGGTCGGGTTTTATTCAATGTTTTCGGCAGGAGATGTTTTATAGTTATATTTGATGGCAACCTAGACGGGATAGTGACTTAATTTTTCCTTATTTGTACCGTACCGAACTTGTATCGAAAAAATTCTTGTACCGTACCGAGGTTCGGTACAAGGCTGGAACCGTACCGTACCGATTTTTTCGGTGCACCCCAGACCCCTAGTATACATGAAACTATTTGTGTTTACCTCAGAAAGTAACATGTTGCTATTTTTATAAAAATGGAGGTCTATATTTTTAGTAGATGTCCAAGAATCTAGAGATTTTTTATTGAGGATTGACAAATCCCCGACAAAATCCTTCACAGGCACATTTTCCCAAAGCTTGAATTTCTCAACAGTTTGGCAATGTATAAAAGATGGGCCTGACAGGCATTCATCTAATGTTATACATAGAGAGGTATATGAACTAACTTTAGGTGCCATGTGTATCCATATGCTTCTAAAAACCTCCAGTTATTGGTAAAACTTAATACCCCCGTCGCAGCAGACCTGCGTACTCAGCGAATTTCCAAATCAATAATATAATAATAATAATATACGACAAGTCAAGTGGTCAAAATCTGTTGATGAACATGAGAATTATTTGATTATTCTCCATAAGATTAACATGGGAAAGAGTGTGCAGGTTTGCTGCTGTGAGGAACGCTAAGAGTAGGCATTTATACCTTCAAAAACATTTATTTTTAACATTTGTACCAACTTTCATCAACATCTGTCCATAAATAAAGGAGTTTGCCTATTCTCCATATGATTAACATGGGAAAAGAGTATGCAGGTTTGCTGCCATGATAAACACATTATAAACTATGATTTTTAAGCATGAATGGATGAACCTCAACCACATAAAGCTAAATATAAATTTTTATCCAAAAATATTGGTTAATAAATGAAATATTAATTTTTCCTTATCCTCCATAAGATTAACATTGGAGCCTCAAAATACAACATACTGTTTTAGATTTTTTATATCTCGGTAACCGTTGGAGATAGAGAAAAACTTTAAGGAACTTAATTGTGTAGTTTTTTAAGCTGATTCCAATGGTGAAATATAAAATTAGAAATATTTAAAAATTATATGTGAAAAACACATAAAACCACTTTTTGGGGTACAAAACCCCCCCAAAATACCCGTTCCCATTGACCGATATGTCTGGTTTACGAACTCGTCCAAGCATTTGTAGGAATACATGTCTCTACCAAATTTGGTCTCAATCGCACCATTTTTACGCGAGTTATCGTGCTAACAGACAATATATATATACATATATACAGGGCGTTTCAATAAGGACTTTACAACTTTGAAAATTCATATAAATTTTATTAAACAAGGTACAGAGTTGGTTTTGGTGTTGTTTTAAAGGATAACAGTTCAAGTTTTGACTCACGTAGTCCGCTAGTGCCTAATCGCGCCGCACAAGCGCTAGTGACAGTTACGTTAAAGATGGCTGCCTTCACTGGACCCGAGCGTGCTAGTTGTGTGTTTTGGTTTGAAGAATCGAAGTCTGCGACAACAGTTCAGTGTAATTTTCGTACCAAGTATGATAAAGATCCTCCTAGTAGGCCTACAATTTATGAGTGGCATAGATGTTTTGTTGAAACAGGGTGCTCAGTAAAACATACAAAATCCCCAGGTCGTCCAAGGACAAAGTCGTTGAGCAAGTGAGACAAAGTTTTGTCAATAGCCCTACGAAATCGACCCGGCGTGCATCTCGTGCATCTGTCTGCAAGTACTACATACGACATACGTTTGGCGTGTGTTAAGAAAACGTTTGCATTTGAAACCATACCGATATTCGCTTTTACAAGCAATTAAAGACACTGATAAGATTGCCCGTAGGAACTTCTGTGTGGATATGTTAAATCGAATGGATTATGATGAACAATTCTTGGACAACATAATCTTTTCTGACGAGTCAACGTATCATAACAAGTTAACAAACATAACTGTAGGATTTGGGGCAGTGAAAATCCAAATGAAACATTACAACATGTTCGTGATAGCCCTAAAGTGAATGTTTTTGTGCGTTGAGCAAGATGAAAATGTACGACCCCTTTTTTTCAAGAGAGAACCATCAATGGGATAGTGTACCTTGATATGTTGCAAGAATTTTTGATACCACAGATCGATGAGGATGACCAAGCACGAAATTTTTTCTTTATGCAAGATGGCGCACCACCATACTATCTGACTGCCGTCCGGGATTTTCTCAATGACCGCTTTCTAGATCAATGGATTGGCCATGATGCAATTGCATGGATTTCTGACACCGCTCGATTTTTTTCTTATGGGGTTTCATAAAAGATAAGGTGTACGTACCTCCTTTGCCGGCCACTCTACCTGAACTTAGAGCAAGAATTTACGCTGCTGCTGAGCAAGTTACCCCTGAAATGCTAGTGCGAGTGTGGGAAGAAATCGACTACCGATGGGATGTCTGCAGAATAACCAACAGAAGCCACATAGAACATCTTTAGTTTAAGGTTAAAGAAACTTGAACTGTTTTCCTTTAAAACAACACCTGTACCTTGTTTAATAAAATTTATATGAATTTTCAAAGTTGTAAAGTCCTTATTGAAACGCTCTGTATATATATATATATATAAATTTTAACGACTATTGTTTTTGGTCTCTGGGCACCTAAAGAAGAAAAAATAACATGGTCCCGGGCTTAACTCTTGCCATGAGACCTACGGTAATAGCTACTTCACTATGGGAAATTCGCTAAAATGTACCAATGATCTGGTAATCTGGATCCTGCTTACCAGAGGATGGAATTGTATATAACACATCATTACAAGACTTAGTGGAAAAAAATTATCAAATATTCTAAGAAATGTCAAAAACAAAGTTTAGAGTCTAACCTGAAGCATTTTCCTGGACGCGTTCGACCAGCTCGACCAGCCCTTTGTTGCGCTGAAGCTTTACTGATTGGAGACACGAGAAGCGACTCAACACGGATACGGGGATTGTAAACCTGTCGAACATCGGGTAAATTAGTAGATAAAAAAACAAGGGGAAAATAAACGACTTGGCTAAATGCAGCATTAATATTTCCTGAAAATTTCTTTCGTGGCCAAAGGAGATTGGGCAGGTTAACTTACAAATACTTTCGGAACACCCCTTGCAACCCACATCCTTTCAACCTTCTCTTTCATTTCACATCCACAAAAGTGAGTATTGATAAATTAATCAGTAAGAAGAATCAATATAAGGATTAATGCATTAGCATCAATATTTGCTTTAACATTGTTGTCAATAACAGTCTCCCATTACAAACCGAATGGGTTTGGTTGAGTAAGAAAAATGCCATTGTGAAGTTTGAATAGGTTTTCTGCACAGTATATATATTAGTGTTTATAAGTAAATTAAATGAACTTGAGCTCCCTTTAAACATTTAATTTTTTAGATGATACACATGTATCATGTAAAAAAATATGTATCATTTTTACAAGGGTATCATGTAAAAAATAAAATGTTTAAAGGGAACTCAAGTTCATTTAATTTACTTATAACTATATTAGCAGCCCTTGTGAACTAGATAATAAAATCAGTGTTTATATTTCCATCACATATGCTAGTATTTTAAACACACTACAATACCTCTCCTACAAGGGATTTAGGATAAGGAGTTCTAAAAAAGGTTTATAAATTTTATTTTTATGCCTTACGCTAACCAAAAAGTTAACAAGTTGATTACCACAACATAAAAATCGGTAGGAAGGGCTGACTCTATCGGGTTGGCGGTAAGGGCAGTGCAGAATTGTCAATAGTGGCAACCATTGCACTCCTAGGGGTTTGATGAACTATATTGACAGAGTATATCCCATCACTTACAGATAGCATTGTGGTACCTTTCTGATAATCCAACATCTACCTCTAAATTACTTAAATCAATATGGTCAGTAAACACCGACAAGGGGAGGAGGGTGGAATAAGAAAAATGAAGGTTTAGTACAAAATCAGGTGGTGTAGGATTTGCCATACACATGACAAATGCCAACCACACAAATTAAAATTTTAAGAAATATGTCCGAATGGATAAAGTTGACACTAATTTTTTATAGGGCCTGGTATTATTCTGCTGAAAATTTATAGTACCGCCTGATTTGTCTTATTTTTTTCTTGCAAATAAATGTTAATTTTCACTATCCTTTTTAACTAAGCTATATAAGTACAAAAAATTGTATAACTGAAAAAAACATACAACAATCTTTGAAACTCCAGTTATCAGGCCTGAAAAAGACTGGCAGTTAACGTATTAATAATTAATTATATAACTTTTGTTCTGGGTTATATCAAATTTAATAAATAAATTGAAATATTTACCTTTTGCTTGGCAAATCCAGGATCAATGACAAACACCACACCATCAATAGTTAAGGAGGTTTCAGCAATGTTGGTGGAAACAACCACTTTGCGTCCAATTGCACCATTAGGTTTATTCGGTGGAGCAGGCTCAAATATTCTCTGCTGCAGGTTTGGTGGAAGTGTAGAGTATAATGGAATGCACTTCAATTCTCCCACCTCAGGTCCTAGGTTGTCGATTTCCCTTTTAATTCTTTTGCAGGCTTCTTCTATTTCCTAAACAATTTGTTTTCATTAAACAGGGTGATCCAATTTAATGATTCTCAATCAGGTATATACACACTTGTAATGTTCACAATCAGTTGTTTTTATTCTGTTAATATTTTTGTTTTCATTAGTTTCTTGTAGTTGATTACATATCTCAGTTTAGAATATAGTACCTGGTGACCGAGCTTTGCTCGTTTAGAATAATACATGTATTATAAAAATTAATTAGAAAAATTAAAACACATTTATTACTCAATGAAAACAATTATGTGGTTTGAATAAAACCAATTTAATATACCATAATTAATATAGCACTGAACAAAAAGTATTGCCCCTGATGGGGTTAGAACACGCGACCTTCATATTACGAGGCCAACACACTACCACTGGACTACGGCGTCTGCCAAATGAGCGACGCCGGTTAAGGTTTTTTAGCCAACCTCAATTGTTTTAGCCAATCATTTACTGTTTAACTCTCCATACAGTTATTATTAGCCTGTGGCCAACTGATTTTGATATAAACGGAATGAGGATTGAAAAGCAAAAGAGAAATTTAATCTACACATATTAATTGGTTTGTTATAGTGGCTTCAAGCAATACAACAAATACGTTTTCTATCAAAACACGGAAGATTTTGGAAATACTCTTTCCTGCTTTTATTTCGCACAGTTATGTTACCCTTAAGTTTTTACAAATTGTTTAGTAACCTGATAATTTTACATTTATTACATACATAAAGTAAATATTTATGAAAAACCTCTATTCACATACAGTATTATTCTTTGCAGTCTTCAATCAAGAACTGTCAAACGGTTATAAACAGCTGTTTTGGTTTGTATTGTTTACATTGTTTACAACGAGTCCATAATGGATAAAAAGTCTCTGCAGGTATACTTGATGTCATTGAGGCAACATGTGGTGGGACAAATCTATATGTGAACTGTGATAAAACGTAAGTTAATAAAATACACAGTTCGGGTCTAAAATAATGGATTTTATGAGTACTTTTAATGCAACTTTACACTGCATTTCCGGATAATCCAAACAGGGTTTGATCCAAATTAGTTCGGATTACTGGGACTCTGGTGTACATCAAAGCTTAAATTACCCTTTAACTACCCTGTATCATTTACTGACCTCTTGACCGGTGAGAAAAAGCAGCACGTCCCCAGCCACTTCCTCGCACATGTGGATCTGGATGACGGTACGAATAGCAGCCTCGAGGTAATCTCTCTCTGGCTCTGGCGTGTAGAAGATCTCCACAGGATGTGTACGGCCGGGGACATTCATCAACGGTGCATTATCAAAGTATTGCTACAACCATCAGACATGTAATAATTCAGAAACTATACATAGGATCTACAAACGTTTTAGGGGAAATAAAATAGTGTACAATTGTACTTTGATAAATACAATTTGATTATTTATTACTGTTTTATTATTTATTGTAATTTGTTCGATTGTATTTGTAGATGTAATATTGCTGGAATAAAATCATTCATTCATTCAATATTAATGTATGGTCAAATATAAACAAAAGATACTCCCACTCCAACTACTATGACAATTCTTCCCTCCCTACTTTGTCATCTGTTCTAGCATCGACAAATTAACAGTTAACTGCATAACATTGACGACGCTCCACGCGAGATATGCAAACCACACCCTTTCCACGAGTAATAACTTTTGTTCATATCAAATTTATATTTTCAGTATTTACAGGCCTACTTTTTATATTAGTATTCCATGTGTTCAAAAAAATAAAACAATAAAGGATTTTGTTTACGTAAAAGTTTTTTTTTAAGAAACAGCCATATTGGTTCAGTACATAATCAATAGGGTTGGGTTAATACCTGGAATTTGCCAGCATCAAGAGTAGCAGACATAATAACCAGCTTGAGGTCAGCTCTCTGTTTGGCCACCTCCTTCAGCACTCCCATCAAGATGTCCGTTGCCAAAGTTCGCTCGTGGGCCTCGTCAAGAAGAATGACTTGGTAGTTTTCCAACATTGGATCACTCATCCCCTCTCTCAGAAGCATACCATCAGTCATATACCTACGTTAAAGAACTGGTCAAACATAATAATAATAGAAATATATAAAACTAACTCTTAATAAGTTCAAACATATAAATAAAGTAGCGGTATTGTGCTTTTGTATTGTTGACTTGTAAGTGTCAAGTGGATAACTTTAATCACAAAAAAAAGTAAAACAGGAAAAGAAATTTATATTTTTGTAAAATGTTGGTTATAACTATATGGAGCTCTGACAAGGACCCATTACAAGCCACGCAACAAGTGCAAGCTGCCTTAAACACCCTAAATACATGGACAGAAAAGTGGAACATGTCAATCTCCTCTACAAAAACAAATCTGCCTTCTTCACAAGAAAATATGCATGATACCCAAAACCAACTGTAACAAACTGCATAGCCACATCCCATAAAATACGTAGGCACAAGTGGGTGGAGAGGTGGAATGATGACCCAACTGGCCACCATCTCTACAGTCTCCTTAAGGAACCCAACAATACAGATATGCACAAAAATTTGCCCAGAGTAGTTTCATCATTTGCTTCGAGGGCCAGAACAGGACACATAGTTACCCAGTCCTACCTCTTCTGTTTTCAACTAGCTGAATCACACATGCCAAGCATGTAAAGTTGAGAAAGAAACCCAAGAACACTTCTTCTACACTGCACCAAACACCTGGATGCGAGAGATGAACCAGATCTTTCAATTAAATGAGTCGCCACTGATACAACCTATTGGAGACGCCACACTTGTGTATGAGAGACAACGTGCGGTCGGCATCACTTGGAGCTGGATGCAAGACACAAGAAGAACAAGAAGTAAGTAAGTAAAATGTTGGTTTGTTTTATTTTAATAACCTTTCCTCCTACCATATAAGCCCACACTTCATTTCTAGAATTGAGTCAATTCTAAACATCGATTCTCGATTCAATCGATTAGCTCAGAGTTGGAATCGGAATTGAAAATGATCGCCTGAAGTCGATTTTGATTCCATCGATTTGAAGAATTCATTTTTCTGCCTCCGCTGAACGGCAAAAGAGAGAATCATGCTCATTTTCCTTGTCGTAATGAGAAACAGTAGTCACTGTTTTGATAAAACTCAGATCAGGAATCAATCGTCGCCTGCCAACTCAAAATTATCGTGCACTTTCAGTTTATTGTCATAACTGCGTAAATAAAAATAAATATTTATTGTCAAAGCAATCGGATATCCGGCTCCAACACAAAAGTTTCACAAATACCCAGTAGAATTCAATAAATATCCGAAATTTATACTGATAAACATAAAATAAAATAGAATAAGCATTAAAACTCAAACTTTGCGTCGTAGTATACATTGTCAATACGGAACAACTTTGCTCAAACACGTTGATAAAATAGCTTTAGATAGGGACTCACAAAAATTAATAAAGACAATATAGTCAATAATAAAAATTAAAGTCCACAGAAAAGCATACAAATAACCTCTACGTTTACACTGTTGAAACCACAACACTAATATCACTCACTAATGCCAGACGACAAGAAATACTCAGATAAAAACAATCTTCCAAAGCATATTTAAACCAGCAAAAACATTACTATATTGTGAGTAAACAAAATTACCTTTAATATAACATCCTTAACTTCCCATAGTAAAAGTTTTTAAGCATAAATATAAATATAGTTCAGAGCCCCGATATGTCGTCGCCAGGGAGTCTCGCATGACTTTTCTTAAAAAATAATTTTCTTGAAATATTGTCGCCTGGGGTCCAAAGGGTTAACAAATTAACCTTGAATTTTCACTTCAGATGCCTAACCTTGATTATTCATCAATCTAAGGATTTTTACGACAACTGAAATACATACGTTTGGATAGACTGGAAATAAGCGGCGACTGGCATGACTAAGCTCGTTTACATTGACTAGGAACAATGATGTGTTGGTGTTGTTCAGAGCGACGGCCGGTGTGCGGTGACTATGGAGAATTATTTAAAGTGATTTGATTATTAAAAGCTAGTTAAAACAAAAATCTGCTGGAAAAAGTGGCGCGTATGTCTTATTAACAGTTAATATATACACAGTGCCAATAGCTGGCATCCAGTGACTGGCAACCTCAACTGGCAAGCCGACTGGCACCGTGTAAATCAGCCTTAAGGATTTTTACGACAACTGAAATACTTTAGGCTACATATAAAAAACATAATTGAAAAATAAGCTTCTTCTTGATTGACTAGGCAATCAATGAATTATTGGTATAAATACCCTAAACTTATTCATATTTTAAGTTTTTATGGAGAATTATTTAAAGATGATTTAAATATATTAGGCTCTAAAAAGTTAAAACAAATAACCTTTGAAAAAAGTACTATATGTCATTATTAACAAATATAACAAGCAGACAGCAAGCAATGACTGTGATATAAATTATACTTTCCAGCTGTAACATCTACCTACAGAAATTCAGTAGAAAAATAACTTCTTTCATGAACTAGTTAAGCCCAAACCAAAAGGACATGTTAGATGAATGCCCTTTGCAGTAAATTGTGTAGTTAGAAAGAGAGGGAAATCAGTGTGTTCCACTCCTAATGCTTCAAAATTGCTTCTACTGGTGGTACCTTTCAAATCTTCAAATTTTATAAAATATTAGCAAAGCCAGTTAAAAATTCTATCGTATATCAATTGCAATACCAAACAGTTCAGTCAAGCTTACTAAATAGCAAAATATCAAAACCATAATACTGAACATATTCCAAGACACAATAAAGAGCACTTAACCTAACGTCAATGACAAGTTACCTTTCAAGACCTTGCTGAGCGACAATAAAAACTGAAAAGGTTGTATTAATATTTTCTATGATTATAAAATTAATCAATATATTATAGTGATTACTTGAGCAATGTTTTGGCTGAGGAGCAATCTTCAAATCGAATACTGTATCCAACTTCCTGGCCCAGACAAACATCCATCTCCTCGGACACTCGCTGAGCGACGGACATTGCTGCTACTCTACGAGGCTGTGTGCAGGCGACGCCACGTTTTCCAACTGACCGTGAGTACTCCACACACCTATATCATACAAAATTGAGTTAATCACTATCTGAATGTTTTTGAAACCCTTTGAACACTAAATTTGTCATTGCAAACAGCCAGAGTGCTAAATTATGCAAAAAAAAAATTAAAATCTATTTAAAGTTATGTTTTTATTAGGTACTCTAACTATTAATACTGACTAAATACAAAACCAGTGTATAAAACATTATATTTACATGTAGGATTTTAAACAAACTAAAAAAAACTTTAAAACAAGATTTTGTTGAGAAATTATAAATAATGCACATACATCTAAAAGTAATAATTTTTGTTAGCCTGTAGCTATTTTTATACCAAAAGAAGACTCAATAGAAAATACAATGCATGATAAACGAAACACCAAGAACAAATTCATCGAAATTTCGATCGCCTGGATTAACCACATTGTTTCACTTCACACAACTACTAAATAATATTATATTCAAACAAACGGAGGCTCTTATATAATAAACTAACTCTCAAAGATAAAAGTTCTATATTATAAACACAAAAGACAAAGATCAAGTTATAAACAATCACCCGACACTGTCTGCATCTATTTTTTTATTAAAAAATTTCCTATAGTTATATAAAAATTAATGATTAAAGAGATTAAAATTGAAGAGCCTCTGAAGCAGTATTGCACGGATGGCCCAATATCACGAATGCAAATTAATCTAAAACTAATCAAAACACATTGTAAGCATAATACAGATTTTAATACATGCATATATAGGGATGAATCAGATATTATCAGATTGGCGAGTGATCTAATGCCCGATGCCACCTCACACGTCTGCTTTATTTTCATCACTCTTAAACCCAATCCAGTTGCTACTGAGAGTGATTGCTGACCGGTCAATGACTTATTTTTGTCTCTCTGTTAATTTTTAGTGCTTTGTTACTTGTTTGGAGGGTTTTGCCGATTTAAAATAGCGGAAGAAGGATGTGTTGTCGATTACATAAAAACTGGAATTTCTTATATAGGATACAAAAGATAAAAGTAAAATTTGTAGGTTAGATGTTAAGTAAATGATGAATTGCATTAAAATGCACCTAGTTTTGCGGATTATTAACAATTTTCACTATCCGTGGTAGCGCCACTCAATTCCGCCGATAATCGGGAGTTCACTGTACTTCGAGGCCTATATTACAAAAATAAGGATATTTCCTTCCACCTCATGAAATAAGGATGTGATAAAGGTACTGCATAGTTTTTGAACCAACATAAAGATGCCTGTATATCTGCAATTAGGGTAGATAAATCAATCCCAAAAGGGTCAAGATAATATAAATTTAGGTACTAGGTCTTTAAGATTTAATGATCAATAAATTGAATAAATACATGATTTCTTTTTCTTACCACTGAGGAATCTGTGTAGTTTTCCCGGAACCAGTCTCTCCAACTAACACAATACACTGGTGTTCTGCCAATAATTTCATAAACTCCTCCCGATACTCAAACACAGGAAGTGTAATTCTTTTACGAAGAAACTCATGATACCTAAAACAATGTTAAAAACGACAGGCATTTAAATACCTTCAAGACATTTAATATATTACTGGTTTGTTTATAAATCAAAGACCATATAGGCTAAATGTGGTCTTAGACACCTTAATTAGTTTGCTTCATCGGATTTAATTCTTGAACATTTTAAGATTAATAACTTAACCATCCATTTAGTTTGTCTTTCAAAATCATATGATTAGGCCCCTAAAGCTTAAAAAGTATTTCACGTTTCATTGGGCCAAAATACTAAAAATTATTAGTACATTCAATATACAATCTTCTAGGACTGATTGCAGCAGAACAGTTGATTAAAAAAATCTAACAAAAAATCTTAAGCTACAAAATAATTTTTTAACTCATGGATTTAAACTGTTTTTCCTTCCCATAAGCAGTTTGACCAAAGACTAGATGGTGGGACCAAGTGTAACAAGATATAAGGTGGTTGGAGATTGCGGAAGAAGACGCCGAAGATAGAGACAGATGGAGGCGCTGTGTTGATGAGGCCAAGTACTGACTGGGGTACAAATGGCCATGGCAGTAAGTAAGTAAGTAAGTAAGCAGCTTGATGCAAAACTATATGAAAGTGTAAAATTAAAAAAATTAACTTTACTTGTAATGGAAACCACAACATTTTAACAGGCCTTTCTGGCAAATATTTTCTGGTTCCTGGTGAAGAGTTCATATTTAATTCAAAAATGGGGTTAAAAAGGAAGCATGATTCAACAAGGTATGATTATTTTTTTTTACTCAGTCCATGAATCTGTCTGTCTTGTTTTATATAAGATCTAAATTAGCTTCAATATACATCATACAAAGACCAATGTTTATCATAGATCACAAACACTCCTGAACTTCCATATAGGGTCAAATCACTCTTAGGCCATTTTTATTTTATTAACTACAAAACAGTTCAATTACCTGGGTGTGTAAGGCAAACCAGTGAAAAGGTTTATCTGAACATTTTTTTGTGTTGTCTGAGGTATCATTGCTGGAATCATTGTTCTGTAACAAAGAAATGAGTCAAAAATGTTTAGTCAAAGAAAAATAATGACATACAATCCGTCTAGATCTAATACCATTACGGTACCAGCTAAAGAAAGGCTGAGTCTCCAGATTTTTTAATGATGTAAAACCTGTTTACATATACAATTAAATACTTTACTAAGGGAGGAGATAGAAATTTCTCAGTGATATGTATCTGAACATGTGTGGTTTTCTGACAGCAGCATAAAACGTCGGTCATATCACAGACCGCTGCGCCACCAGATCTCTAACTTTAAAAATTTACATAACCATTCCACCCTACTATCTACCATTTGTATCTATCCAACTTTCTTTTTTAGAACACCCATGGTATATATTGTTTATTTAAGCCTAACATAGTTACAACATTGGCTTTTGAATATTTATTATGAGATAGTTTTGTTAAAAATAAAAATTAGTTAAAAGATTTGTTCTTGTAAAAATCCTGTTTAATTTCAAATAATACCTGATTCTTAAACTATGTTACTTAATGTTTTATTTTAATTTTTTGTTTTATATAATTCAGTAACTTGGAGTTCATGAATTGTGGATGGTTATGAGCGATGATCGGGGGATGTAATATTCCCTGTTGTGGATTAACGTCTGCACTTAATTGTTCTTGCGCAGAATCCAACCTAATAATTAGCAATTCAGAGGCAAAAGTGGTTCAGATCCCACATTAACCTGCAGGTCCCTTATATATGCCATTGGCTATTAATTAAGAGTCCTGTCTAAGGAAAATGTTAGCCTTAGTCAGTAACAAGACAACAAGATTGCACCACAACTATCCTACACCCATTTCTCATTCATACTTGGCTTAAAATACCTATCTGGATGTGTAGCCATTTCAAAATGTATTAATAAAATAGTAATTTAATCAAAATTAGGAGTAATCTTCCGATATCTATATTAAAATTATATATTTTGTTGGTTTCAAATAACAATACAGCATATAGTTATTTTTCCCTTACCTCACTGGTTCTGATGTTCCCTCAGAGCTGCAACAAATTACAAATGTTTTAGTATCATGCCAAGAATTTATAGCCAAATTTTAACCGGTTTTTAAAAATTACCTTTAAAAAATTCAATACAAAAAAGTAACATTTTCCAAAAGTATAAGTACAAGTTAATATTTATAAATACAGTAACTAAACGTTAGTATGAGTGGGTCTATTACTGTAGAAAATTTTAAAATGTAAACTGTTTTTCCTAGAAATTTTTGAGTACAATCTAGGCCTATAACATAAATTTTAACATTTTTATTCACCATTCAATTAAATAAACTCAATCTTAAAAAAGTAAACCTAGCTGACAAAGTATTTGTATTATTACAAGTTGTAGTTAACTGACTCTCAATCAATGAAATCAAGTGGAAGCATTTAGAACAGTGCTGCTCAGAAAGCATGTTAAAAAAATTAACAGTTTTGAACAGTTCACTCATGACACAACCCATACGGCTCTGAGGCTGGTATAGGTGACAACGGAGGTAATGCATTGTCTAATGTTATCTATATTTAAATAATGTACAGCTAGAATGTTAATAATCTAATTATTAGTTTACTAGTTCATAAATTTAAACCTCCACCTGGTGTTTAGTTTCCTGTGTACCTGGGTAATATACTATCAAAAATATATAGCGCCGATACAACTTATACCTAGACAGTGTTTGGTGTCAACATCGCAATGCAGCCTTGTATGTTATAACGGCGCTATTGTAAGTTCTAATTAATTTTCATGATTGCTGCGTAGTACTTAATGTGAATTTATTTTATGAGAAAAAACAAAACTACGCCAGTTCAAGTGAAAAATACTTATTAAGAAAACAATGAAATTTCGACTGTACATGTACGTACTTTAACTCTCAAAACTTCCGTTACCGTATTTAGTTTTTAAAATAATCCGTCATTTTCTTTTGTTTCTTTCTCCGTCTAGCTTTTCAGGAGGTCATGTTTCTAATTTTCCTGAGATTAACCACCAGCGTTTAATAATTAATTGTTTATTGTCGAGTCCCAAAACTACACGTTTCCTTTCTCAGCCATAACAGAAGAGCATTACACACTACGTATAAGCAACACTGTCAACAATAAATGGTAAAGCACGTAAAAAACTAGTAGGCATTGCACTCGAAATCGGCAATAACTTCAGTTCACTGTAGTAAGCCACGCACCACACTGAACTAAAATGAAACGGTAGCAGTGGAATGCATAAGACAGTGTAAGGGATTAACCAGCTGGGTCACTTGGTATGAAGTGTAAGGTCAAATCACCGAACAGAACCAGCTCAAAAAAGCTTGGTATTACCGTGGGGGGGGGTTCCCCCATACAATTTGAACAATTAATTATTAAATGATATTTAGAATAACTTTGTAGAACATGAGAGTTTTATTACAGATTGTCTTTTTTTAATTTACTTAAGGGAGAAAGTGTGTCAGTCCACTGGTACCGTTTATTTATTCCTAAAGCCTTTATTAATGTGTTTATGGTCAATATGTCAAGCATTATACATCATTCTGTTTGGAAAGAATTAGTGATCAATTTAGAATCACATTTGTCAGGTATAATGGGGGAAAATTGTTTCATAAGCATATGTAATATATAAAATAAAAAAAGTGATAAGTCTTATTATATTAACAGTGTACATCAAAGAAATGTTAAATATTTGTATAACAACGGTTCATAGGATAATGATAACTGGGTATATTTATTAGTCTGTAATTAGGTCTATGGTCATTGATATGAAAGTTTTTTTGTCTCAGCTTCTGTTTCAAAGTACCATGCTCCTGATTCCAATCCTGCAAATCATACGCATGTGACCTACAATTGTCTTCACTTCCATAAGACTAAACTAGATAATGATTCAATAGACCCAGAATCATTATCTAGTTAATTTTATAATCAGGATCTGGCCTTTAAGTAGGCCTACTTTCAACTGCAAGATCAGATATCAATCGTCACCACTACAAATAGGCTCATCTAAAAGGTCTCTCAGGTCAATAGACCTATCCTTATAATTGTGACCCATAACCATTGTTTGTTCAAAAACACCTCTTCAACTTTATTATTAAGTTATTAGTTTGTTGGCAGTTTGAAACTAAATCTTAAATTAATCATTTCTTGAAACACAAAACACATCGGTCCTAACCTACTAAAATCATTTTAAAATGCCAAAAACAGTCCAGTTTTAAATCCATAATGATAGCCTACTAAAAAGTTAAAAATTAAATATAAAATTGTCAGGAAACTTAACCTATATTATTTAAAAAAGAAACTGTTAACATAAACCACCATTTTCAGTAAAGCAATGTTTATAAACATTACAACGACGACACGACAGATGTCAGCAGCCGACAACACAGACGAACAACAAATCAATAATATCTATCAGACTTATTCGAAACAGAAACCAAATGATAGATTAAATGATTTTCTATCGATTGATATGCAATACAAAACGTTTTAATGGAGTTGTCATGGAGAAATATTGACTTTTCCAAACCAAATGCAAATGTGCTGTATATTATTGCCAGTAGCCTAAAAAAGGTGCCTATTACGCCATAAATACAGCATTAGCCAGTTAGAGGGTTAAGCTACCAATTAATAGTGATAACCAGTAATAGGACCTAGGTTAATTAGTAATAACAAATATATGTTGTAGTTTAATAAGCTACGTTTGTTAGGTTACTGATAGGTATTATTTTCTTTCTACAGTGATTTCTATCATTTTTGATACTTTCTTTCAGGTAGTTAAAGCTAAGAGTTCTTATGTGTCATGAAAACAAAAGAATTAGGCCAATTTCCAGTTGGTAACCACATACTGGGGCAGCCATTGATTTATATTATGAAAATATATTTAACGGCTCAGCTGTTTAGGCTGTCAGCTCAGCCTATATTAGAGAATTCTTGACAGTCTGAGTATCAAGTAAGTTAGGCCTATAATATTATAAAGTCTATAAGGGTTATGATAAAAGGTTTGCTTTAGCTAGTTGGTCAAAATAAGAGCCCATTTTGAGCTCCTATTGAGCATCATGGTGTCATTTGTTTATCTGTACATATTACATGTAGTAGGCTAATAATTAATATACTACAAGAAATTTATATTATCAGCTATTATGAGACTGGTACTGTTTAATTTGAATAAGCCTAGAAAACCATTTTAATTATAGATATCAAGCGCATTACTGTGTTAGATATATAGGTCAACGTCAGATAAGAATGAAATTTTTACTTATAATTCATGGTAACAGTATATAATAGTTAACTAGCGACAATTATGTTCATATAATAATCGTTAACAATAAGCAAGCAAAGCAAACTTATTGTACAAACTTAAGGGCTTGACGAGCCTACCTTCTTTTCTTGGTTACGTATGGGTCAATTACTTCTATCCTCCTTTTCGACATGATTGTATTCAATAAAATATGTTGTATGATTAATACTTCAAACTAAGCAGTAAAAATTGTTATCATACAAGTTGAGAATATCAATAAAACTCTTTACAGACATCCACGCGCATTGCCATAAAACTGATGAGAGTCAAAATCGTGAAACAGCCATCAAACATCTTCCTCATCCTCAACCTCAACCACAAACGTTTAAACATAGTGTTTGGACGAAAAGAGTAGAGAGACAAAGAAGACCGAATAAAATATTAAGTCCAAACCTTAGATAATTGAGCATGGAATATGAATATAAATCAACCCCTTAAGACTTTGATGTAACAAAATACAAACAAAAAGGGAATAAAGTCTGGGAATAATAAAACTGATTTATGGCTTATCCAAAGTACAAGAGACGGCCGATCGCCATTGCTAGGTTACTATTTTTGGTGTATTAGATAAACGGTTTAAGAATACTTCGGTCGATTCAGCAAGCCTCAGCTTATACTTCCACTCTGTCAGTACAAACGGAATATTATAAAATATCGGATCTTCCTGTAATTTATCTCTGGCTATATGAACCTCCAATTTGCACGGTGTTTGTTGCAACGATAAATATGACAAAAATTTCGAGGTACATTTTACATCCAAAACGGCAGAATAGATATACAAACACCCATCTATTGACTTTCATTCCTTAAATTAGCATGGCAATTCTACTTCTATTCATATTATAATGAAATATATAGGATCTTGCTGTAATTAATATATCTCTGTCAATATGAAGCTCCAGCATACATGGTGTTTTTGTGACAACGATACAATATGAAAACCAATTGCATATGCACGGCAGAGTGGAGGTACAAATACCCATTTCAGGTGACAAAAAAAATCAATTAGTTCGGGCCCGGCATATGGCGGAGGAATCGGGACACCGATTCATTGGCCGCGGTTTTAACAGCTACCGGTGCTTCGGTTAATATCTAAGCGATGAATCGGAATTCGGTAGAGGTGAAGAAAGCTGATTTTACGAGTATTCATTGTATAACTGCTCTTTGTACTCAGTATTATTGACACCGACCCGCATTTGATATCCATGGAGATAAATCATCATTATTTTTGGGGTATAAACACACTTTCTTAGGATAGATCCATTAGCGATTGCCAGATTGTTTTCGAAATTCATGCTAACTCAACCATTATACTACTAACAAATCAGTAAAAAATTGTATTCATACCACCCACCTCAAGTCTACTCTTCGTTTATTAGAAAGTTTACCTTATTTATAGAAAGAAATACCCAGGCTAAGTATCTAGGATTCCTAGTATATGAAGTTCTTACCTGGTCACAGCATACAGATAACCTCCTTCCTAAACTCTATTCATCACTTTATGTGATTAAATGTACAAAATCCATTGCAACCCTTCTACAGAAAACCCAAGTATGGCCTCATTGATTCGGGAGGAACTTCGGCAAGAAATCTTAAGAGTTTTTATAGTGCAAAAGAGGACTGTAAGAGCCTTAGCTGAGCTAAATTTCAGAGAAAGTTGTAGAGAATCTATCAAGACTCTGAAGATTATGACATTATTATAGTAAATCTATATATAAAAGAAGTCATCCTGTATGCCAATGGAAAAACGTTTACACAAAATAGAAAGTTCCATGGATACAACACTTGACATGGTACAAGATACTGTCTTCCAGCTCACCATCTCACCCAATATGAAAAGAAACCCTCCTACATGGGCATGAAGCTGCATAACCTACTGCCAGAAGAACTGAGATGCCACACCGGGAGAAGAATGAAGACTGCTCTAACAGAATGGCTGATCAACAATCCATTCTATACATTGACCGAGTTCATGGAAAGAAGACAATAAACATTTTTTTAACCATCCAGCAGACACCATTTCAATACTTGATGTATTTTGAAAATAAAGCATATTTGTATTTGTATTGCTTGTAAGAGTTGGTACGACCTTATGAATATTATATAGGAACATATTTGTAATGTATGGAATCAAGGCACAGTCAAGAATATTTTGTCAAGTCTCATTTTAGTCATACTGACTCTTTCTAGACAACTATTCATAATAACATCAAGACTCAATTAGTTTTGGCTGTGATTAATGATTAACTTGTTCAATCTTGAGAAAATATACTTGCTCAGCATATTTCAGTTTGGTTTTAGAAAAGAGATTTTTGGATGAGTTTGTGTGACAGGTCCTATATCCGCTTTTGAAAGAAAGGCCTATGCTCAGGCAACATTATGGAACTAAAGCAAGGATTTAGATTTTTTGGATCACATCGATCTCTTGAGGCAACTGTCCAACTTTCCCAGGAAAGGTCTTTGTGGAGGAAGCTTTCCCACACTTTCCAGAATGGGACTTCTAAATGCAGTCTACAGAACAATCATTTCATATTAAATTAGTATTTATAGATAAATTTCAAACTTTTAAAATTTTAACTACAGGTAAAGGTGTGGGGCCACTGTTACTATGTTGTAAATGGTTCTGCTGTTATAACACTTAAGAGTTAATGGAGACAAAAGATCTACATTGATGGTCAATGGCACTGGTCAGAAGAGCTTAAAATTACCTGTTATGGATCAAAATCAAACATTGCTTACTGCCGTTTATCATTAAACAGCATTGGCATAATTTTGGATAGTTATGAGCGATGGTCGGTGGATGTGATATTTCCTTGCGTAGATAAACATATAATAATAATAATAATAATAACATCTTTATTTCAAAAATGTACAGCACAATATTCAATAATATATATATGTAAAAAACTGAAATTTTCCCCACATGGGCTACCGCCTGTGTGTGGGGAAAGAGTCAAACAGTCTATAGACAAACTTGTGGTACAATGGAGGAAATAAAGAAACTAAAATAAAGAAAATAAACTTAACACAACATACATAAAACAAAATATATAATATGCTGAAGTGTTATGCCAGCGGATACAGGGGAAAAAATAATATAAAAAAATATAAAAACATCAAAAAAATATATAAAAACATCCGAGACCTGACTTCCAGCTCACACACATTCACGCACGCACACGCACACACACCACACACACACACACACACACACACACACACACACACACACACACACACACACACACACACACACACGCGCGCGCGCGCGCACACACACGCACCAGCACGCACACACACACACGCACACACAGTCACACACGCGCGCACACGTACGCACACACACGCACCAGCACGCACAAACACACACACGCGCGCGCGCACACACGTACCAGCATGCACATACAAACTCACACACTACTCACCCACACCAACACACACTCACACTCAACACACACGCACCAGCACGTCATACACACTTACACACTACTCACCCACACCAACACACACTCACACTCGACACACACGATGCTCATTCACATACAACATTTTCACATATACACACATTTATCCGCACGCACATATTCACACAACAGAAATCAACCGTTTGGCCTACCTTATCTATATTGTGAATAAAAATAGTTTCGAATATCCCGACGACCAACAAGATGAAGCCATTCATTGATGGATTTTTTGTAACGTTCGAGGCTGCAAGGGTGTGGATTTTTTAAATTTTCAGGAATTTTCGGAAATACCATACTAGCTATATAATGGGATGAAGTGGATGTTATGGTTTTTACCAATCGTGGTGCATTAATACCAATTGTAGTTGACGCTCGTGTTGAATACTGGTGTGATATCGGGTTGAACAGATTATATTTGTTTTTGAAAATGTATATGAGAAGATTCCTCATATACAGTTGGGGAATATTCAAGACCTGAAATTCTTCGAAAAGTTGTTCGGATGGAAAATGGCGATTTTTTTGTAAGGCTGCTTTAATTATTGCTTTTTGAACTAATTCAAGAGGAGATAAAATGGTTTGGAAACAACCACCCCAAGCCAGAATTCCGTACTGTAACAACGATTGTATATACGAGTAGTAAACCATTTTAAGTAAATGTGGAGGAAGAACTTTGTTAATCGATAAAAAAATAAAAATGAATTTCCTAAGTTTATTTCTCAAATAGGTTATGTGACTGACCCATTTCATTCGGTTGTCAAAAACAACACCCAAATACTTATACTCACTCACAATCTCCACAGATTCACACGTCGAGCAATCACGCCGACCGCCACATGTATGCAGTCGCAGGTTAACGTTGATCGGATCGTGGTCGGCTCTTATTGAGATAGGTAAACATTTGGTTTTGGAAATATTAACTGTGAGCCGACTTTGATCAAACCAACGCTTGGCAGCAAGCAGGCCGCGCTCCGCCAGGTCAAAAGCCTCCTCCCAACTGTCGCCCTCGAAAAGCAGGGCCGTGTCGTCGGCATAAAGAAAGATTTGTCCACCCTCCAAAACAATCCTCCCCAGGTTGTTGACAAAGATTAGAAAAAGAAGGGGCCCAAGCGTGCTACCCTGTAAAACTCCAAAGTCAATTTTTTTGGGCAAGCTAGTCTGATCATACATCGAAACAATTTGATATCGGTCGCTCAAGTAGCTTCGAAACCAGTTCAAAGCTGTATTTCTTACACCGATGCACTCAAGCTTCTCTATCAATAGGGTTCGATCAACGGTATCAAATGCCTTGGCAAGATCTATAAATACTACAACAGATTTTTTGTTGCGTTCAATCGCGCCGTGAATATTTTTTGTTAAGAGAAATAGGCCGTCATTCAGATTTTTATCCCTCCGAAATCCAAATTGGTTATGGAATAATATATTATGATCGTACAAATGTTTTTCAAGTTGAAATCGTATACATTTTTCCAGTAATTTTGACAAAACGCTGGCTAAAGTAATTGGTCTGAAATTAATATATTCGTCTTTAGGTCCACCTTTGTAAATAGGTATCACTTTACCAAGTTTTAAGCTATTGGGGAAAACACCATGATTTATACTTAAATTTATTATATGTAATAAAGGTGCTTTCAATCTATCAAAATTAGTTTTAATTAAGGAAGCCGGTATTCTATCAACACCCGGAGAGGACCCACCCTTCATGTCTGATACCATACGACACAGCACCTCCTCAGAGACTGGTTCCAGCCGGAAATCGGCGTCCACCCGGAATTCCTGGTCATCCACCACGACTCTAGATACATTGGGAACTGCACCGGCTAGTTTAGCACCAACACTAACATAATAATCGTTAAGTAAATTTGCTACGTACTTTATATCATCAGATTCTATGGTATCCTTGTCCTTAAAGTAATGTTCCAAAGGAAATCTATCTTTCTTTTTACCGGTGCCCATGGCTTCAGCAATATTTTTCCACATTTTACGTTTGTTATGTTGTGATTCATTTATTTTCCTTTGGTAGTAAAGTTGTTTTGCAGATCTGATTGTTTTAGTTAACGTATTACGGTATAATTTAAAACGATTCTTTAATGTTGTGTTAAAAGGTTGATTTTTTAATTTTTTGCTCATTACGTCCCTGGTTCGAATTGATCTTACCAAACCAGCAGACATCCAGGGTTTCAATTGGGATACCTTAGCAGAGAATGTTTTTATTTTTGTAGACACGTCAATTATGTTTGTAAGGGTTTCAACAAAAGTATTACAACTACGATCAACATCAAAAGTGTTAAGAACTGGAGACCAATCCCATTCAGAGATAAGGCAGCCAGCGGATTCCAAATCTAGATAAGGAAATTTGTTGTTGGTTTTAAATTTATTTCCTAAACACGACTGGAACTGAGCAACGGTAAAGTAGTGATCAGTTAGTCCACATTCAATTACAGCAGATTTTATTAGATTAGTATCTTTTATGTCAGTGAAAATATGATCAATACAACTGGCTGAGATGCCTGTAACTCTAGTCTGAGTATTTATGCAGCTGACAAAACCTGCACTGTATAAAACATCAAGATATCTCTGAGCTAGATAATCCGTAGATTGTGACAAAATACAACAATTAATATCGCTGATCAACCAGTGAGTGACTCCCTTGCACCGACCCTCTAGATAGGTCTCGAGATCGTCGATGAACATCCCAAGGTCCTCAGACGGACTTCTGTACACTGACAGCCGCTCACCGCCAAACCTGACGTCCGCTTTTATACATGTAGCGCCATGCAGACTCACCTCCTCCGCACTCACAGCTAGACATTTACTCACAAACACAATCACACCGTCATTCCTATTTTTGCTAATCCTATTTACAATCACATCATACCCTTCCATACACACATTCGCACTCCTCTCATCAAGCCAGGTCTCAGTTAATATAATAATATCAAATTTATACTTATAACTACCAAGGATAACCAACAATTCATCAAAGTTTTTGTTGAAACTTCGGATGTTAACACTTAAAATTGTTTTGGAAATGTTTATGTCAACACCCTCCTTTTGGAAAAAATCAAACTCCTCTGACTCCCCGTATACGCAAGCATTTACAGTTCTATGGTTTGAAATTTCATCCAGGACATCGTCCATTATGCTCGTATACAACCTACCTGCCCTAAAAATAATTTTGAAAAGGGGGGGAAACAATTTTATTATTTATTCATAAAAAATATTTAAATCTATTTAAGCTTTGTTTAGCTATTAAAAGCTGAACAAACGTAATTAAAATTACTAATTATGCTAATTATTATGGATTTGTGAGAAATATATTTGATAAAAAAAAAATACAGATTAGATTATATGACTCTGGATTGAATAATAAGTAAACAGAACCATCCGCATAAGCATGTTTTTATACTCAAAACATAGATAATCTCAATAACAAAAACCTATCTAACTTAAATTGATTCCGCTAAGGGATACTCATTACTCTATTATCCCTTAATACAGTAGTAAAATAAGGTTATAATAAAAATAAAGTTACTTTAATGTGTATAAATATTTCGTTTGAAAATAATTTGCAGTATGTACAAAGGAAAAAGCAATTCTTGTTAGTCATAATGGTATATCCTATTTAAGACAATGTTTATAAATTAACTAAAATAAACTTCTTATTATAAGTAAAACAAAATTTAATTTATTGCAACAATGGGGATACAATTTTCCCACGATAGATAAAAATAGATAATTTCATCTCTTTTAAAGACTAATAAAAAGAAAACAAAAACTCTTGAATTTATATAGGTGAAAAATTCTCAAAAATAATAAAAGGCAGTGATAAATAAGTAAAAGATAAATAAATACCCTATGAACAGTATCCGATGATTCATGATTTTATAACGTCTACTTTGGGGTGGTCTGGGACTGTCCTCTTGGTCCGGCGGGGGCGGCGGGGCTGGCGGTGGCGGTGACCTCAGCCCGTGATCCTCCGTCGGCGCTGTTGACACCATTGGTCCCTGTGATGCTGTCCACGTCGTTTGAACACCTCACTCTCATGACGTCAGAGTCCGTCGTCTTCCTGACTAGGATTTTCCCGTCCTTCGACCAAGCGTAGGCAAGGAGTCCGATTTTTGCTTGAGCTCTAGCATATCCGAGGACACGTTTGTTGTGCAGTGTCAGGTGGTCTACGATGAACACGGGAGACGGGCGTAGTGACGGATGCACGTCAGAGGATTGCAGTCTCTTCGACTTGGCGGCGGCTATCCATTCGGCCTTGGTGGTACGACTAACGAATTGGCAGATTATGGAAGCTTGGAACGGTTTCCCTTTCACAAATGGGAGCCGATGCGCTATAGATATAGACTGACGGTCAAAGGTAACCCCCAGGGCTTTGGCGACACTTTCCATAATAGCATATATATTTTCATTTTTTGACACCGAAATGCCCTTGATCTCCACGTTACGGTTACGCGAGTACTGTTGCAAGTCCTCGACATCGAACTCGAGGTCACATATTCGTGACGTAAGCGACACATTTTCAGCACGCAGACTACTACATTCGGTTTTGAGGAACTCGTTTTCGCGCTCCACTGCAGATAGTTTTTGTTTCAGTTCATCAATAGACAGTTGCATAGAACCCAGGTTTTTGTTCACAGTGTCGAAACCGGTTTTGTTAGAGCGCTTGGATTCCGTAATGTCCCGCTGAATAGAACGAAGAATATCGAGTATTTTTGGGTCATCAGAGTCCGACTTCACACTCGACAGATCACCCGCGCAATCGTCACATTTCCAGGAGGCGAGAGCCTGTGCCGACATGGATGTAAGTTTGGCGGCAGTCCGAATACGGCTACACGTAGCGTGGTAGATCATGCTGCATTCCACACACTTTACTACATTTTTCCCACTTGATACATCACGGTTGCACTTCGGACAGTTCATTTTGAGTTATTCTTGACACTAAAAATAAACTTTAAAATTGCATGACCGCATAAAACAATTATTGTCTGTTAACTTGCGTATAAAAATGAGAATTAGCCTGACACCACAATACACAGAATAGGCAGCTGGGTGCAGTGCCTGTATAAATCACCAACTAGAGTAAAATTCCGAGAGAAACGGAAAAAAATTACAAAATACACAGTTTGATTATAAAAATGTCACTCGGCACGTTTAAACACGGGCAGGTAGGCCGGCGAACACACTCAGGAGCGGCTTATCGGAGCGACCTTCCGCATCGGCTGACTGATAACGACTATGCACGATTGAATACTGCAATAATATGCACGATTGAATACTGTACTACGTTCATCTGAAAAGACCATCCTCATAATTAGATGAGATTTTAATTAAGGTGTAAAATTGTGGTTTGGATTCCATGTTAAGCTGGAGGGCTCTTAGATGCCATTGGCTATTTCAATATTAATAAACAGTCCTGTCTAAGGAACATGTCAGCCTTAGTCAGCAACAAGACTACTATAGATTGAGCCACAATCATCTAACAATCATTTCCCAATCATTCTTTCTGCGTAGGTCGCCATTTCAGTTAAAAGTATTATTAAAAATAATTTATTGCTTTTACAATAAAAGAATTGCATAGCATTATTAAAAAGTATTACAAAGTAATACTTGTACCGAACAAAGTTTGAAGGTTGAAATTTAGCTTCAAGAAGAGACCTTTAGATTTACCAATTGATTTTAAAAAACATTTTGACATTTTGATCACACATGTACCCATTATAGATAGTTAACAAGCTATTGTTATGTTTAAAATAATGCAATAAACCAATCCATCAAAAGAAAAAATGTATACCATTTACCATTTTACATCTTAAAACCTACATTATCAATGGGAGGTTTAGCACATTGCATACATCAATAGCGTAAAAATGTAAAATAACAATAAGGGTATTAATAATGACACAAATTATCACAGTCTGACAGTTATAAACAGTAAAATACTAGTATAAAATTGTTTCCACTATAAATACCGGTATAACAATATTACATTTAATGTTTTTGAAACTAACCTTCTAGTATACAAAATGTCCAGTTACTTATTTCATATAGTATCATTTATGTTTTAGATTACTCTGCAAAGCCAGTTGGTTGGCTGGACCACCCCATAAGGGAGAGAACACTCTTTTCTCATTGTCAAAACTTTCACTGGTATGACCATGTGTTCTGGTATTAATTGCAACTGCCTTTATTGCTTGTACAGTATTCACATCCCATTTCACTCTCTTGGCTAACCATGCCTTCGCTTCATCAATATCGTCCACAACTGCATCACATAGGCCAATAACCTGAGCTTCAGACGTTTTTACGACTCGTGAAGTTGTGATAAGATCTAATGCTGTACGATAGCCTAGAGTATGAATAGCTGTTGTCATTCCTCCCCAAGCTGGTATGATCCCCATCCGAGCATGGACAAATCCCATTGATGCGTTTCTCGAGAATAGTCGAAAGTCACAGGAGATAGCTATCTCAGCTCCACCGCCCAATGCTACAAACATACGTTTATGTTTCTGTAATATTATTATATTGTTCTTTGAAATTAATTGTTGTTGATGGTGGGATTATATTGTTTCGATTTTTATTGCGGACATTTTCCATCACATAATGGAAAATAGATAAAAAATGTTCATGATGAAAAATATCTGCAGTAAAAATTTACATTATTCATAAAAAGTTACAGTAGGTTTTTAATTTTTTTATGAATTTCAGGATAAGGAAATAGGTCTTATCACTATATTGAAGTATTTTAGTAACTTGACACTTCTCGGGATACATCCGTCATTTCTGTTCTTGACCGAAAACAGATATAAAAAAATTTACAATTTTCTCTCCCAGAATAAAGACAGATATATCCATCTAAAATATATAAAATTGTATAAGTCATTTTAAATAAAATTGTGTTTTGAATGGATGGTTTAATTTTTGCTGTTACAGTGGAATCTTGATAATAATGGAACCTCAATAGTTCAAAATCCTTGATATATCAACTTATTCTGCATTTCCTCAAATTTCCCTATTTTTACAATGTTAATTTATCTCTATTGTTAAATATTATTTATAGTATAAAAATAAGAGTGTAAAACATTTGGTGTTTATAGAAAAACCTTTATATTTTCAGTCTAAATTAATAGCATTTATTGATCAGCTGTCCGGTTTTGTTTGTTTTTGTGGATTAAAAATATTTGCTTAGTACAAAGCATTTTTCTTACAGTAATTTTATTAAAAATAACTAACATTTATATTGAATGTTTCACAATAAACAACTCGATTAATCAAGGTTTTATGGTACTTTTCATAGTTTTAACTACCTCTACAGATCAAAGTTCTAGCTAAACAGCTTAGGGCAAGAAACACTAATCGAAGTTTTTTGAAATTCGTTAATTCAAAACATCAATAAACTGTATTTTATTGCAATGTGTTTTGACAAGAAAAATAATCCTTTACTCTGTTCTTCAACTCCTGTTGCGATTCTTCTCTCTATATTTCAGTCTAGAACCAGAATTTTAAAATATGTATGTGTGTTGTAGATAGAATGAATCGTTTGTTTTGGAAAGTTTTAATGAATATATTTTTGCTATCATAGCAAAACATGCGTACAACATACTTACGCCTGATAAAAAAGATAATTAATTACATGTATAAAAAATTGAATGTGACAAAATTACACCCGGGTCAACAACAAATAGGACCCCTGGACAACAGTAAAGGAGCAAGTTGATCCTGGATAGTGGATACGTCTACGTTCACGGGAACTAGGGTCCAGTTGTTCCTGGCATCAATTTCAAAAGCTAAGTGTTACATGTAGCTTACGAATTTCTCTTATAATGTTATGAAAGTTAAGTCAAGAACTAAAATTGTCAAAAAATTAGAAAAGAGGATGACAATTTATTGTAATAGAAAACTGTTGTGATTGCTAACTAATAAAGTAATACCATGAGATCTGAGTTATTAAATTTATCATTTAAATGTTGGTTCCATTATTTAAAGAAGATTTCTCATGTTTAATCAGAGATATGAGCTAAGAGGGGATAAAAAATAAAAATCATTGTTTAAAGTAGCAGGAAGGAATAGGGTTAGGCTAGATGGTGCAAATTCCTTCTGTAATCTGTGCATAATAACAGCTAGGCAGATTTTTAATGAAATAAAATAAATTAAGCTGTACGTTATACGGATAGGGGCCTTTAGTCCCTACATGCAAATAATACACTTTATGCAATAGAACTCATGTTCTAAATAAAGAATCTAAATAAAGATATACAGTAGAGCGTCGAAAATCCGAACCAATTGGGACCCTAGGTAGTTTGCATTATCGATTTGTCCGGATTTTCGAACATAACCTACAAATACTGTATTTCTGTTTTTTTTTATGTCTGAAATTGTGGTCTTACCCACTCCATACTCTTTTGCAAGAGACAAACCGCTTTCACCTTTTTGCTGCGTATTCAAAATTTCAATTTTAGTTTGAATAGGGAGAAATATGTGTTTCCTTTTCAGTGTACCCGATGAGGAGACCATAATGTAAACAAACGCACAGTAAACTAATCAAATTACAAGACGTAACTGAACGCTATTAACCACACTGATAAGTGAACGCTACTGGCAGTGACAGATGATGGAACAATAGTATTGGGGACGGGGGATAGGGGGTAAGGCCGAGTCACCGAGTTAAAAATAGACACGCTGAAGGTCATTCCCTTGCTCGGCGCGCCCCCAATCCCCTGCCCCGCGCCCCTCATCGCCCACTCCACGCCTGCAAAATTTTAAAATATAAGGCTGTGGAGTAGTTCGGATTTTTGACGTTCCGGATTTTTGACATCCGGATTTTCGACGCTCTACTGAATATTTAAAAAAACATTTTTTCACATAATTGTGCACAGGATTATTACCAAAACCATCGATGAAAGCAACTGACACAAATGGAAGTTGTTGAAGACGAATAAGCACATTTTGCATGAAAGTTGACATTTTAAATCCTCCTTCTGGTGAACCAGTTTTTTGTGCAAAATTCAAATCGCCTCCCGAGCAAAAATTATTTTCAGCGCCATAGATTAATAATCCTTTCCCCTCAGGCCAAGATTCTAATTGGGAAACTGCTTCCTCTAATTGCACCATCATTAAACCTGAAACATTATGTTGATTCTGATCAAAAGTTTTAATTGAGAAGGGCTTTATTAAATATAATGGTGTATTAACTAATACGAGTATACTCGGGTTTTAGCTTGATATTTTAGTGAAATTACCCACAAAAATTTCCTGACTTTTTTTTACTTTGATTTAATATTTTTTAGAGAAAATGATAAGAATGAACAACATAGAATATTTCAATACTCACATCACATTTCAAACCTCATTAAGAAGAATTTTATGGGATCAGGAATAAATTCTTCTTATTTGTAGTAAGAAGGTTCTTTTCATCGAGGTTTTTACCACTGCTATTCGTTTTATAGAGGTTTCATAGCTCTAGGATAACGTCTATAAAACTTAGTCTTTAGTGGCCAACCTCAGTAACTATTGTTCACAGAGTTAAGTATGCAATTGCCATCCCAAATTTATACCCGGGTGAATAAGAAAACTAAAAATATAAAGTCTGACTGATGACGGTAAAGGAGTGGGAAGTGGGGTGGAGATTCAATAAACTGGTTTCATGTCTGAACACATATCTGTATCACTGTTTCTTTTGAAAACTTCTTGCTATAAAGGTAGGCCATGTGGGACCTACATCTTATAAAGGTTTTAAGTAAAGGATATCTGTTGTATAGATGCTTTGTAAGCCTAGTCATAGACCATAAAAATACTTTTTAAGGACAGCTTTACCGGAATTTATACCCCATATAGAGATGTTTGTAACATTGAAAGTAATGACAGGTTTCAAGGGGGTTTTAAAAATTTCATCTTATAGATTTTCTTACAAAAGAGTTTCCTTTTAAAGCACAATCACCTGTGATAGCATTTTTCTTTGAAAAATGATTAATCATAATTGTAGCAATTCCATCAGCTTCACCAATTTTTAGATCAATTGATCCTCCAACGTATTGAGAAAGATGTGCTTTACATTCTTCCAAAGAAAACTCTGGACCTTGATAGGTAGATATCTGAGCCATCATGAGTGGTTTGGGTTTGAAAAGAAGTTTCTTGAATCTTAATAACTGAAGCATCCAGTAAGATCTGAAATCGTAAGATCAATTTATCATGAGGTGATACACTGCAAGCATGAAGACTAATAATACTGTAATTTAATTTAATTTAACTAGAACTATTGTGTGACCTGTAACGACGTAAGTAATAAACAAATGAGCTATTTATAGATGCTTTGGTACCTATATTTAGAGTGATTTATAATTCTAGTCGAATACCAATAATTCTTATATTTCCTAATTAATTTGTAATGCCTGTAATTCATTTTTTAAGTATCTGAAAAAAATTTCATGTTTATAATTTGTAGCCCTGGACCCGGGCCCATGCCTAATTCTGGCTCTGCCTCCTCAATTGTTGAGGCCTCCTCATCCCCCACAGTCTAACATCTAACATCCCTATTAAAAACAACTGTTCGAAAAAAGATTTTAATGGCCCATCATTTGAGAACAATAATTGTAGAAGAGTCATTTTCCTTTTGTGTATATTGAAAAAATACATCTTCTAACTAAAATATCTTTCCAGTCTTTAGGGAACCTGGATATGTAGCCTACATTCTGATCGTAGTACCTCTTTTATGTGAAGGTAATTAAAGAGAATACTTCATTCTTGTGGTGTAACTCTGAACGTAGAATATAGGCTACTTGATGTGGTAAAACATCTACATATATTTGGACACAGAAACGTTAGAAAATGGCAAATATTAATTACGATCTACTAATAAATAAGCAATATTTTAAAGCAGACACACTTTTACTGCCATTTTCAGTAACCGCCCCCACCGCATCAACACTTGGCCCTGAATTATGGCAGGAGCCATAGCCTTCAGGCTGTGCCGCCCTACACACCATGGGAAATCTTTGGGAATCTATGTGGGAAATCTATCACTAACACATTACAAGGTTCTTCCCAAATTTAAAATGGTAAAAATGAGACATTTGTAAGCCTATGTGTTCAATAAGGAAGATGATAAAAAAAATAACACTTACGTCTTTGAATTCATTGTAAAATTAGAGCAAAAAATAGACAATAAGTTACAAATATCCTAGAATAAGTTAACATGAAATCATCACACTTAGTAATTCAAATGAAAATCATTAAATAAACATGACCTAATCAATATAAAAAAAATACATAAACATAACCTAATCAATGATGTAAATACACAAACAAACATAACCTAATCAATGATATAAAATACATATACATAACCTAATCAATCCTTTACTTTACATAACCTTTGACTTTAATCAATATAATCACTAGTTATAAATACAGAATAAATTAGCATGAAACCATCTCAGTTAATAATTATTCAAATCAGTAACCTGGAACTGTGGACTACATAAAGAAATGAACCGTTGGTCCATATTTGTTACCTTGAATTGTAATGATTACAGAGTGAACCTTAAGAGAAAATGTAAATGGGAAGACCACGTACACCGTGGTAAGACCATAGGTAAAGTAGTCTAACACAATCACCCTACCTTTCTTTCATCCCTTAAAAGCCATTAATAATAGAACATTGTTTAGGTTCTTAAGTAATGAAAAGTGTTAAATAACATTCATAAATGAACATAACCTAATCAATCATGTCAGCTGTTCAGTTTTTTTTTATTACTTCAGATTCAGACACAGTTTTGTCAACCATCGTGAAGCCAGGAAAATGCAAATTAGGATATCTTAAGAGTTTGATTGACTCAACGCACAGTAATGACGTAATTCTTTTGACACGGATATGTCTTTGTCTTGGCTCTGGAGGATATTGGCAATAAGCGCAACCAAAATTTGAAACAGTGACGTCATTTAGTTAGTGAGTGACATCATAGTTAGGTTAAAAGAACAGCTAGTTAAATGAACTAAAAACATTCCCCTTAGACATATCCATAGCAAAATAATTATAAACGTACTATTAATAGATAGCCTAACGACAGTAGTCATTCACATCACATTCTAATTTTTTTGTTCAGGAGAAAAAAATGGATGTATTTGTGTTAGTTATCCAAAGGCAGAGCCAAATTTGATAAACTAATGATAATAAGTATAAAAAAAGAAAAAAAATAGTAACACGGCAGATAAAACTAATACTTATTAATAAGTTAACTGGATTCAATCAAGAACAATATTCAATATTTATCACTTTCTTTTTATATGGACGGAGAGACGTTGATGATAGTAGACTACTATTATTTATTTTAATACCATCAATAACGTCCGCACTATTAAATATTACGTTAATTCGCAAAGTTAGGCCAGTATCCTCATGATTAAACCAGTACGCAATTAAGAGTCAGTGGCTAGGATTTCACGTTAAACTGTAAGTCCCTTAGTGCAATTGACAGTTGAGCTATTAATTAACGGGCCCGTCTAAGGAACATATCAGCCTTAGTCAGTAACAATACTACAAGTTCGCGCTAAAATCATCTTACACTTAATCCTCAATTCTTCATTCATACTGGGCTTTAAATACCTATCATGTGGTATGGTTGCTAGTCCAAATAAGAAGAAACTATATGTCAGTGATACAAGAATACATGACATGGACAGTTGATTTATTTTTTAGGAAACCGAATCGCTTAGAGAATACGATTTTATTTTATAAAGAAACGGCAGAAGTCTATTGAGCATAATCCTTTCAAAATCCTTTGAAAATGTTAAAGAAATCGTAATAGCACTATAATTGTTCACATCTTGAGGACATCCTTTTTTAAACAGAGGCTTAATTATTGAAAGTTTTAAGTGAAGGGAATTTTCCACATTGGAACGATTCATTTATTGGTTTACAAAGAGGCATTTGTTTAATCAACTAGTTTCGGTACATGCAGATAGATCCAAGTGTGTATCTACACAACCAGAGAGAAATGATAGTATTATCAGTAATAACTTAAAGTAATACATCAGGTTATCTACGACAATATTTATTGGGTTTATTTTGTTTAGCAGATTTTCGCAGCATACGGGAGAGACGGGAATGATACCGGGATATTTTGACTTAATGTAAATTCCTAGGGCACACCACTGTTAAAAATGAATTTACTTCGCGCCTTTTTCAATCTCAATTAAACAATTTTTATATTTAATGTAGCCTATGTACAATTAATTTCTGTTCAACTACTGTATAATTAGGCTGTGACAGGTTCAGCTGATATTAATAAATTGTTAAGCCATGGTGTAGGTTAAAAACATAACTTTTCCTGTTGTAAAAAATTTTAAGTGTCGGGAATTTGGTGAATTTAGTTTTAATAGAAATCATTGTACACTGAAAATCGTTTACTGTTCATCAATAGCCTAAATGGATCCCAAAAATAAAGATGTTAACAGGTATAACTTTTGTATTACTAGATTTATTTATTTATTTTTATATACTTATGTTGTGTAATCTCATGGTAGGGAATAAGTTAAATAATTTTGATTTTACATATTGTTTTGATTTCGTTAAAATTTTCCAAGGCAAATGGATTAGATTAGATTATACCATGAGGTAGGTTAATTTTAGCCAAGTATGAATGAGGATAGAATGTAAGATTGATTGTTGGTTGTTGATCTTGCACTCAATCCTGATTCATACTTTACTTAAAATACCTATCTTGTGGTATGGTTGCCATTTCAATAATCTAATCTTATCTAGTTTCTCAGCTAGTTGTTGGTGATCGACACAGTCAAAGGCCTTGAAGAGATCAGCAAAGCATCCAATTACCGTCTCGCTAGCCTCTAGAGAGTCAATGCACTGATTGAAAAATTCGGTTAATGCCAAATTGGTGGACCTGTTTGACTGAAAACCAAATTGCCTTGGGCAAAGTAGATTATGTCATTCCAAATAATCAATGATTTTATTACAGGTGACATTTTCTCATTTTTCCAGGGTGTGTTGTTTGTGACTTGAGTTTTCTTATTGACGACACGACAGGCCACATTAAGTGATATTGAAAAGTAGAGACAAAATTTGGGTATATTTGATTGGTGGCGGTGAGGTGACATATATAAATAAAATCTTTTTATGGCAAAAAAAGCTATTAGAGAGCAATGGCCCAATTACACCTTCGAGCGCATTGTGATAAAGCTTCCAAACAGTTGAATATTTTAACAGTTCCTTGTGTTTTCATTCTTGAATGTGTGATGTTTATTATAAAACTAAATAAAATGCCAGAAGAGAAAAATCACAGATCCAACACAAGATTTAAAACAAATTTTTCAAAAGTTCACAAACTCTCAATTTAAGAAAGGAAACCAGACTACATTGGCAAAAAGCTCTTTCAGGCATTTCCAATTTTTACAAGAAACATTTAAAAAAATTCACTTTTTAAAAGCAAATTGAGAATGTTTTTGGTGCAAAATTGTTTTTATGACATCGAAAGCTACATGGAGTAATAGTAATATCTAAAACCCTCACCCACATAATGTGAATTCTAAGTTCTAAAAACTCCTACCTACCCTAAAAACCAGCCTTATGTTGCCTTGACCTCGGTAAGGCAACTCTGACAAACTCGACACCACAACACATCGTGGACACCAGAGCGTCGCTGGATATAATTGGAAATGAAATACTTCTTCCCAGGTTTCAGTTTTTAACCTAAGTTTCAGTTCCTCCTAGGTTTCCCTATTTTCCTTTTTCCATCCATTTACTATTTGGTTTTAGGTCATTTTTTATAGGAATAAGAGTTCTAATGGCGTGGAGGTCTGATAGGTGTGTTTCAATTGCAGCTGGTTTAAAACTGGGTAGGTTTGTTATAAAATTGTCAATACAAGTTTGAGATTCTTCTGTGACTTCAAGGACAGTAGGACTACTAAGCCTGTGACTTCTGAGGATATTTTTGAAACTTTTGTGGCATTATTTCTTTTAAGTATGTCAATATTAAAGGCTATCATTATAGCAGTTTTCTGAATGTTTAAAATTTTAATTTTAATTACAGGGCATTCAAAAATGGTTTCCAGGTGTAGTTTTTCTCCTACTTCTTCTATTTTGATTGATTCGAAAGCTATGGTTGATTTTAATTTTTGTGCCCATTTTAGAATTTGTCCTGCAATAAGAATGAATTTTATAGAAGAGCACATGCATGTTCTGTGACAATGAATAAATCAGGTGACTCATCATCAAGAAAGTCTTCTATAATTGAATTAATTTAAGAGATGGTGGTTTTGGAGTAGGCTGTGTTTTGTTTTTTCCGGGACGTTTTTTGATTGGACTTCACTTACAGTTCTGTTGTTCAGCTCAGAGAATTCGGTGTTGTGGATGTAGTTGCTAATGATGTCACATGTTTTTACCACTGTGATTAAAGTTTTGCCCATGAGAAGTGTAGTGATAGCAACCCAGCATGCAATTTAGGCTCAGATAGGTCCATGTATTTTCAATGTATTTTTTCCTTACCTATTGATTAAGTTTTGCAATATTTTTGTTGTTAACGCTTGGAGTAGTTTCAGGAGAGACTAATCACGGGTCTTTTGTAGTATGTCCCCGCATTTTAAAATAATTTACTAGAGCAACATAAACAGCGCTCTGCGGAGATAAGTTCGGTTGCTTATTGATAATTTTATCTTGTAGATAATATTTTATACTATTATTCTTGTTCACCATCTTCTTGAATCATATTGTAGACTGCATGAAAATTAAGTGCCTAATGTTCTCTAACAATATCAATATTTTTTATTGATCAAGATTTATTATTACTGTCTGAAAACATAACAGTACAGTACTTTCATTTCAGGAATTTGTTTTAAGCTCAATAATTTTTCACAGATTGATTGCTTCAAACGAAACTGAGAAAGTTCCTAGATTGAAAGGAAAGGAAAAAGCACGTAAAGAACTGTGGGATAGTTTGTGTGCAGTATATGAAAATGAGGTAATTTAAATCTTTTACTAACTCTACAACTCTATAGATATTGGCTCATGTATTTATTATAAGTCAAAATTAGGCTAGATGATTTTGTAACCCTCTTAGGAGTACAGACTGGGTTTTTCCGAATTTTACACTATCAAATGCTTTACTTAATGTTCCACTGAGGGTTTACCCATGCTTTTAAATATACCTTAGGCCCCTTCCACATGATCCGGCATGCGCCGCATGGCATGTGCAGACGCGTCGTGCGGCTTAAACGGGATATGTTTACACATGGTCCAACGCGCACTGCATGGCACTCCTGTATTTTATCTGTCCAGTTGTGGACCAGCTATTGAAATGTGAATTTCGCGGGAGAGAAAATGTTAGCGATGCACTTGCTATGGAGACGCCAAAAAAGAAGAAGGAACAGGCAGTTTTGGATTAATCCATTGGTTTCAAGATCGACAAACATTGGTCCTTCTCAGTTTTATTTAACTCATTGCGTAAAAGTGAGGAAAAATTATTTTCTTACTTGTGCATGACAATTAAAACATTTGATGAACTTCATGAAAAACTGAAAGATAAACTGAAAAAGCAAGAGACTGACATGAGGAACTCTGTCCAAGTGAAGTGTTAGTCCATCGTGTAGCAATTCTTAAGAGCCCCATTATGTAGGGATGTAGAAAATTCTCATTTTGTAATTTTTAAATAAATGTTTAATGATATTTCTGTAATTTTTAGTACTGCATGTGCATTTTATATCCTCATGTTTATAAGTTTCACATAGCAGAATAATTTTACAACTGGTAATTTCGCAAAAAGAAAACTTAAAGTTGTTGCTTCACTTAAGTTTAGGTTTTGTGAAAAACAAAGCAGTACTTTTTATTAGTTTTAGGTGAGAAAAAACACTCAATTACAAAAGAAAACTTATTTGGGTGTTGCATTCAAATATTACTCAATAATATTTAGTGATGCTTGCTGCGAACAAGCAAGTCCTACGGTTTCATCTGAAATTTTGAAGGTGCTCTAGATGAAAATCACATTTTAACTGTTATTGATTTGTTTAACCTTATAAGGATAAACCGAAATCTGCGTGATCCAGATCTGGATAGTTCGGATATGGATAAACCAGATTTTACTGTTGGTATATTGATTTGATAAATTTGACCGTGTTATTTTTTTCTTCTTTAGGTGCCCAGAGACCAAAAACAATAGTCGTTAAAATTTATATATATATATATATATATGTGTCTGTGAACACGATAACTCTCGTAAAAATGGTCCGATCGAGACCAAATTTGGTAGAGACGTGTATTCCTACAAATGCTCGGACGAGTTCGTAAACCAGACATATCGGTCAATGGGAACGGGTAGTTTGGGGGGTTTTGTACCCCAAAATGGGGTTTTTTGCGTTTTTCACATGTAATTTTTAAAAATTTCTGATTTTATATTTCACCATTGGAATCAGCTTAAAAAACTACACAATTAAGTTCCTTAAAGTTTTTCTCTATCTTCAACGGTTACCGAGATATAAAAAAAACTAAACACAGTACGTTGTATTTTGAGGCTCCAATGTTAATCTTATGGAGGATTAGGAAAAATTAATTTTTCACTTATTATCTAATATTTTTGGATGAAACTTGATATTTAGCTTCATGTGGTTGAGATCCATACATTTGTGCTAAACAATCATAGTTTATGTGTTTATCATGGCAGTAAACCTGCATACTCTTTTCCCATGTTAATCATATGGAGATTAGGCAAACTCCTTTATTTATGGACAGATGTTGATGAGAGTTGGTATAAATGTTAAAAAAAAATTTTTGATGGTATACCTTCAGTGTTCCTCACAGCAGCAAACCTACTCACTCTTTCCCATTTTAATCTTATGGAGAATAGGCAAATAATTCTCATTCTTTATCAACAGATTTTGACCAAACTTGTCATATATTATTATTATTATTATATTATTGATTTGGAAATTCGCTGAGTACGCAGGTCTGCTGCGACGGGGGTATTGTGAACTTGTCCTAGAATATTGATCAAATAATTGAGCAATTGAGTATGGTCAAATTAGCGAATACCTCTTAGCTAAAAAGAAAATCATAAAGCCATAAAAAACTTTTCTTCCTGCTGTTTTTTCCACGTCTTATGCCATGACGTTAGAAGACAGTTCATAAGTTACATGAGGTGTTGGTGACATGATAGGCTGACAAAGAGAACGATGAAGTGGCGTTGAGTGATCTAGAGGAGTGGACCGTCACCAACGCTGACTCCAGTATGAGGGCCCTGACACATCTCGCAACCACTAATCCTCAGATACTGTCAGCTGCGGTGCCCACCTTTATAGGTAAGAATAATAATCACAAAGAATTATATGTCGAAAATCTGCCCATGTACAGACAATGTCATTAGCCTGTGCGAGCGGCTCTGATGCTACTAGCCACCTATAAAGTAGTTGGGCTTGCTCACTTTATCATGCCTGTCTACAAGATTTTCTGCTGAAATAAAAAAATTAAGTCACGTGACAGAAAAAGTAAATATTCATATTTCGTAAAGTTATAAAGTTTAGAGTTATAAAAGCCATGAGCACAGACTAATGGTACCATCTGTATTATTTTTATACCTTGTGTGATTATATTTTAATAAACCTACATGATCTAATTTAGATATTAAAACTTGAAAGTGATCGAAAGCAACACATACCATTTAAAAATTTAATTCGCTATCCAACTTTTTTTAAACTAATATTTTTAAAATCTTTTTGGTTGGCAATGATGTATAGCCCACAATTGATTCACGATATCCGCACACACTATGTTAGACATAGACATAGACATAGACTTTTATTTGAATAAAAGTACATTAAAGTTTGTACATCTCAGTCGTCATTAAATATAAAATTGTCTTATTTCCTAATGAATAGCTTAAATTAACAATTAAAAATCTTAGGGATCTAGAATTTGGATAGAAAATCCTGCACAGAGTAAAACTCCCCTTTAATTAAAAATTCTTTCAATAACTTTTTAAAACTGTTAGGACCCAGCCCACAGAACCTCTTCAACTCTTTTGGAAGGCTATTAAAAAATATGGCCCAGTGAAATCAAGGTTCCTCTCAAATAGTGTAAGGCGATGACTGGGAGTGCGTAAGTCACTTCCGTGCCTGGTTGGATAACGATGATTCTCTCCAACAGTTGGAATGGACTTCAAATTTGATAGAGATGACATTATTGCTCTGTATATAAATACAGACGGCAAGGTGAGGAGATTAAGAGTCCGAAAAATCCCTCTACATGACTGTAAAGGAGGTAGGCGACAAATGATTCTAATTGCTCTCTTTTGCACCAGGAAGACTTTATGTGCATTTGGAGAACCACCCCAAACCTCAATTCCATATGTCATGGTGGAAAGAAGCAACCATAATAAACCATGAGCAACACACTGGGATCCAGAAGAGGTTGCAGTGCCCTGAGAGCGTAGCAAATGCGGCTCAACCGGCTACATAGTCGGGAAATATGACACGTCCACGTCAAACCACCATCCACAGCCAAACCCAAAAATTTCACCGAGGTGCATTCCACTATTTGAAACTCGTCCAAAGAAATAGTTTCAGGTCTCTTGTTAGCACACTGTGTAGCACAATTGATTCACGATAACCCCACACACTATTTTAGCACACTGTGTAGTGAGATGTTTTGGCCATGTGATCTCTATGTGACTTACATCTAATATATAATAAACCTTCAACATTTAATAAAATGTTAAATAAAATGTTAATAAAATGGAGAATAGAGAATATGTCTCCTTGACATACCCAGAAAGTTAAGGTTTCAAGATTGAATTGGCTCTAAAAAGGGAAAATTAAATACCTTTGAAATATTTGTTACATCTTGCGAGGGTCATCCCTAAAGTAACTTGCTTTTTGAAAAAAAAATAAACCAGTTGAGTTACAAAAATTGTATTATATGCATGTTAAATCTACAGCTTTTCTCTACTTTTCTACATATTCAACAAACAAATTTAAGCATTATGGTATCTTTTAACAGTTAAAACTGACATGATTTCAAAACTGAAATCCTCTCTTAAAAAAAAAACTACCTATCAGAGGAATGTAATCAACCTATCAGAGCATTGTCATGGACAAACACAACAAGCACAAAACTTGTGATGGCCAAGTTTTTCTGTGACTATCTCAAGTACAAGACTAAGAGAAATTTCAGAAAAGTTATCAGAAAGTTGAGAGATTGTGAAGCCCCAGTTCTTGCAAATTTTCTCATTCACATAGGTCACCAAGTAATCACTGACAAGAGATAGCCTCCACCGCAGTCTTTATCATGCATGTTCGTTCTTCCTCTAAAAAAAAAACAAAAAACAAATCTATTAACGCACTACACCTTCGCTAATAATGTTTGGGATATGTACAGAATTAAATTCATGATGAATTTCAGCTGCTGTGTAACTTTTCAACCTACTTTAATTGAATTTTACCCTCAGGGCTAGTCAGCTTTCGAATGCACGGGAGGTCTCTCCATTTTGGGGAGGCATGCAACCCTGAGGTACTCTAGCCAAACTGCGAGATTTTCTGTCCAGTTCGCAGTCCTTCCTCCTTCCATGATAACAGTCTTCTTCTCTCTTTTGGGCCTTAGCTCGCAATGTTTGTTCTTTTCTGGGCCTAACCTCTTCCTATCTTCAACCCCACATTATGGGTTTCTTTTCTTCCCTTTTTATCCCCCCAAGTCAAGGTGGGTGGTGCATATGCTGAGGACTGCGTGGCCAAGGGGGTGCTTGGCTTGAGTATGTAGGCTCTGGATACCAGGCAATCTCCAGTTTCAAACAGCCTTCCCCAGGTAAGTGGGGCCAAAGGTAAGGTGGAAATGGCTGCCCTGGCCCTCAAGATGATGCTCTGCCTGGGGTGACCGACAATCCCTAGCTACTCGGGGCAAATATCAAACCCCTAAGTTGGCAGCCCAGCAAGGAGATGGCCTCACCGGCCGTCAATTCTTTGGGGGTGCATCATCCACATCTTTGCCATCTAGTAAGGTGGAAATGGTTGCCCTGGCCCTCAAGATGATGCTCTGCCTGGGGTGACCGACAGTCCCAAGCTACTCAATGGAAAATCTCAAACCCCTATGTTGGTAGCTCAGCGAGGACATGGCCTCACCGGCCGTCGATCCTCTTGGGTGCTACATCCACATATTTGCCATCTAGTGCGGTGGAAATGGCTGCCCTGGCCCTCAAGATGGTGCTCTGCCTGGGGTGACCGACAATCCCAAGCTAATCAGGGGCATATCTTAGACCCCTATGTTGGCAGCTCAGCAAGGACATGGCCTCATCGGCCGTTCATCATCCTTTGGGTGCAACGTCCACATCTTTGCCATCTAGCTAGGAACTGACCAAGATGGTAAATACATCCTGCTCTCTGAGGAAGAGCACCTCTTTGGAGATTTTCACAAAAAAGAGGAGAATGGCGATCACTTCTGGTCAAATCTAAGGTGAGGAAGTGATCTGCAAAAATGTATTTGGGGGTTTTTTGGGATCAGAAATTGACCTTGAGCAACCATCTAGACTTTGCATTGTCCAAAAGATACAGAGTCTTCCTTAAACTAACAGTGACCATGCGTCGATCTTCATTTTCCAGGGTCTGGCCAAACAACGAGGCTGGGAGAAGGACAACAAGAGGGAGGTGTGATCAGCCTGTTAGTGGGGCTTCTGACAAGACATGGCCCACTGAGGAACATCTCAAGATTATCGGACTCACACAGGCGGACTCCTGCAAATTCTGCAAGGAGGACGTTGTGTTGGCTACTCATTCTGGCTCGACTGCCCGGAACTGAGTCAGAAAAGGTTGAAAATCCTTGGATGGGTCTTTCTAGACTCAAAAATAGTAAGGAGCTGGGTTTCACAGTTTTTGGGCGCTGTGAAAGGCCTAGAGCTGTGTGATAAAATCAATCAGGGTGCTACAAAAGATCTTCAGGTCAAGGTAGCACTGGGTAGCCATTAGTCCTGTTTATGAAGAAAAAAATTATTTTCTATTGCAGAGCTCATGTTTTGGAAGAACGTGCAATTGTACGTTTCTCTCATGCACAGCTAGACTTGTACTGAATGGCTGTACACTAGCGCACACCAATGTGAAAATGGTGGGGGCTACCTCCACTACATATTGCGCCATGCTGAAGCAGCAGTTACTTGATGGATGACCTTGTAATATAATTTGTAGTTCTGATACAAATATATCCATGAAATAGACCTAAGAATCTGTAAATCAACAATTTTTTTCTATAACAATGACTAATAAATCAGTAAGTTAATGGGTGTATAGCGAAGTTCCTATAGGAAATACAGTAGAGTATTATTGTGGTTGTGGTGACAAGATTTAAACAAGTTTTTTATTTTGTTTTGAGATCCCTAGATGCCAAAAAAAGTGTTCACTTAAAAGCGTATGAGCAATAACGAAATATATATATTTTTTTCATTATGGATTTAAAAATTATAAACAAATGCAGGTCCTGGCTTCATAAGATGTCGATAGGTAATGTCTGAGGTACTAATATAGCTTAAAACCTCTTAATTATGAATCTTGGCTAGAAGGTTACATGAAATTTTACTTTAATAATCTCTTGTAAGTGTTGAATATCGTTGGAATTCAGGGATATTCTAGTCACGGGGGTAGACACATCATGATAATTCTTAACACTTAAAACGAAACATCGGTTAAATTGACCGATCGGTAATTTTACTACATAATAGTGGCTAAACTGCTTGACCTTGATGGCTGTCACCCCCAGTACCTTCCCCCCAAACCCCTCTCCGTAATATTTGGTCATTTCCAACTAGTTGGCACGACGTTGTCGTACATATTGGATGAATTGTGTGAATACGGTCGGTCAGATTTACCGCGTGTTTCGCTTACCGGCTGGCAATCGTCAGTCGAATATACCTTGTATATACCTACACATACCTTGTATAATCGGTAAAAGGCTGTAGTAAAACGCAACAAACAAAAGAACACCTGCTAGAATTAAAATAACAGCTATATTACCCCCTATAACATCACAAATATGGCCTTGGACAACAATCCTATACGGATTTTGTCCCGAGGCCAGAGCTGGTCGTCGTGAAACGTGGAGTTTTGAGTTTCATTTTTTTCTGTCACATGATCTTTGCGTAATAAATATGATTTGTCATAAAATGTTGTAAAACATCATTTGTTACTCATGTGATTGCTAAATAATGATTAAAACAATAATAAACACACTAAACACCAATAAAGCACAGTGACGGTCAAATTGACCGTATGTTTCTCTTAGCGTTTAAAAAATTATGTTTCGTTATAAGTGTTAAGAGACTAATTATTGTTTTTTAATTAAAAAAGTATATATTCAATAATAGTTTGTATGATAAATCAACAACACTTGCAGGATCACTTAGTTGTTTGTCTTGCATTAAATTTAGCAACTAAAGATATTGGTAATATTTTACTATTTATATTTTATAATTCCTTATAAATTATTCACCATAATACCGTAGTGATAATTTTTACAGGTAAAGCTGATTTGCTTGGATTAGAATCTGTTGAAAAAGAAGAGCTGTATGAAAAAAAGGTAAAAGTGAGAAAAATTTCAAAAAAGTGCAGATGTGATAAACTTTTGCCTGACATAAAATCAAACAAAATACATTCCCCTTCAGTTAAATGCAAAAATAATAAATTGCTGTCGCCAAAGAAAAAGTTGTCCCAAAGACTAATGAGAGAAGGGATAATAATTGAAGATAACAAATCAAAATTAAAGAAGCAACATAAAGAAAACAACGATGATGTAAAAAATTCCAAAATTTCTCCTAAAAAAAGGAAGAGGAAAGAGAAATTGAAAATTTCAGAAAATAATAAAGGGATAAACAAGCCAAAAGCTCCGAATAGCTCTAACCATAGTAAAGTTCAGTTAAATGTAAATAAGGAAACTGATTCTAGTCATGGTTGTAAGCTTGAAAATAGATATTATATTGACTCAACGAATGTTAGTTCTAGACCTGATGGCAGAGTCTTTAACTGCAAACTTATATTTAAAGTGTGCCATTGCTCATATTCAGATGTTATTCTTTAAGTAGTAGCAGATAATGATATGTAGAAAAAAATCCTTCATCGTAAAAACTTTTCTTTGTTTGGTGAAACCGACCTGTTTGGTGGTAGTGATTTGGTGAATTAAATATTTCTGGAATTAAATATTTACTTGTCATCTCTATTACACCTTTTGTTAAATTTGAAATGTTGTTTTAATTTGAAAAATGTTTTACCAAACTAACTTGCAGAAATATTATATAAACCTAGGCTTAAATGAAATATGTACTACAGAATGTAACAATTAGTTTGATATTGTATAATAATTTTCACCATTGTAGATTATGCAACGATGGACCCCTATCTATCCCCTCAATATATGAGCTAAATCTTCAATAGATATTATCAACATTTTTAACGTTAAGTTTTGAATGACATTACTTGTACTAATGTCTACTTTCCCACCTATAAGATAAGTAGACTCCCTCATGTTCGGCCACCTAATGACTGAACGACCAGCTGAACTACCTAATGATACAGAAAAAAAATACTACATTTACTACCGTAATTGGATTTTTAAAGTGATCTATATGGGGGAAAAAGGCGTGGGCTGCTGAATGATGCTATAAGAATTTGAAAAAATATTAAAATTTTTTAATTTGAGTTTTCAGTGGATATATACTTGTTTTGGGTTTCCCTAAACCTGAGAAAGTGGTTTAAAGTGATGTCTGTATAATTTGTGCAAATAAAATTATTTATGATATTTATTAATTTAACTAATTAAATTTATCATTATTTGTTTTTTTCTAAGGGTGGTATGTTCTGCATGTGGCTGAATAAAAAATATTAGATTACAAATTTTAGCTTTACTAGAGATTATACATTATACATGAAGGGTTTCCAATCAATAATTTAAAAATAATAATTACAATGCATATATGTAAACTTAGACAAGTTAAATATTTACGTTTTGAAAGTCAAAAATGAATATTTTAAATTTTATAGGTCAATAAAACCCATTAAAAAGTTTGGTATTACCACTGCATAGGCCCAACGCCCAAGCCCAGATAATTCCAAACTATACCAGGGGAAGTATATTCTACAAAATTTCTAAAAATTCCTTTAACTTGTTGGAAAATTTATGTTCAAGAAATTTGAGTAATATACTGTATTTGAAACTATAAATTATTAAATACCATTAAAATAAATATTTAGGAATATGATTTTTAAGTTTGTTTATTAAGGGCAAGGAAGAATGTATGTGTCAGTCCAGTGGTACTGTTTATTTTACCATTAGAGTAAAGCATATGGTGTATTTCTGTAACGTTTCCTTGAAAAACTGCAATGGAATGGGATTAAAATAAAATCATTCTTTATTATCAAGTGATAGTATACTCTCGATATTATATCTTTCACTTTGCCTTTTATATGGATGATGATTCCTTTTGCTCTAGACAACTTATCAGGTTTATTTTATTACAGTACTTAAATGTGAATATAGTTATTTAGATTTTTATTTCAGACATTTTTCATCACGATTTTAAGTAAAACAAAGTTTCATAACGATTCGGAATCTGAAATCTGATCCCATTCTCAGGTGAGCCAAAAAGGACATCAGCACACCAAAAAAGGTGTGCACCCAGTGAGCAGCCAAAAAGGTCTAACAAAGAGAAATCAACTTTCAGTTAATCTCATTGAAGCGTAACTAATCAAAAATACTGTGTTCACAATTAATTAATTGGTGATGGTAGATCTATGTTATTTAGATTTTTACTGCAGACATATTCCGTTACAATTTTAAGTAAAACAAAGTTTCACGACGTTTCAGGATCTGGAATCTGATCCCGTCCTCAGGCGAACTAGTATCTAAAATATGACATAATTAGTATATAATCTGGACTAAACCGGTAAAAAAGTGGAAACAATAAAGTTTAAAGCAGTCAAAAACTTCCAAACAAACCATTCACTAACAATTGCTGCAAAGTTTAACGACAATAAATTTTTATTTATTTACAAGAAAATTATCTGAGAATCAATTGTTCGCCTGAGGACGGGATCAGATTCCAGAACCCGAAACGTCATGAAACTTTGTTTTACTTAAAATCTTGACGGAATATGTGCACAGTAAAAATCTAAATAACATATTTGTGAATTCTGTACAGTGTTTTTGATTAGTTATGAGATTAACTGAAAGTTGATTTTTCTTTGACTGTTAGACCTTTTTGGCTTAAAATAATTGGGATTATTCTGAAATTATTTGTTATTCTATTAATTTTATTTTGTATATTAAATGTATATTGTGTACAATAAATTAAAATATTAAAATAAATAACTCATTGTTTCTTTGAGTTCATAAAATGTTATGCATGTGTTTCTCTTGTTTTGTTGTTGTTTCTACGTACTGTTTATACTAAATACAAGTCAACTGTTCTGCAATGAAAAAGTAAAAATTCACAATATGAGATTCACCTGCTGGAGCTTGAGCTATTTATTTACCTTATTTTTATTTAAGAGTTATCTGCTAAATAGCTTTTTAATTATCCAGATATCTATGCATTATACTTAGAGAATTATTTAACTTAAGATATTAGTTGGTCATAATAATCTTTCTTGTAGAAAGGAGAGATTAGCGATTTGCACTTTCACATTTAATTAAAACCACAAAAGAAAACTAAGGATTATTTTTTTTCATTCTACTTGTGTTTTCTTACTACAGTACCACATATCCAAACCTGTCAAAAGTTAAAATCATAATATAAAATAAAATAATATTAATTAATAAATGGTTTAATAACCTTAACTGTCAATGTGATCCTTTAATGCGGCGGATCCTCCGCAGTTTCGACCCTACATGGGGCCTTCATCTGGTGGTCTGGAGGGCATCAATTGTGTCCAGAGGACGTCGTCATTTAATATAAAAACTTGGAGAACACAAACACATAACAATACAAAAGAAAATTAAAAAACTACACATACTGTATTTAATAAATTTGACCGGTACTGGGATTCCCGCGCGACGCGTAGAGAAGCTAGTCCGGACTGGCGTTATTGCCATTATCAGGGCTGTGTCCTTTGTTGTCCCTCCCTCCATGTCAAATTTGTTAAATATGTGTAGTTTTTTGGGTTTTTATGTGTTTGTGTTCTCCAAGTTTTTATATTAAATAATGACATATGATTTTAAAAAATTCAGCTGTTCTAAAAAACCATATCACTGAACCTTCAGTTATATCACTAACAGACAAACAGGATTATACAGTTTTAACTGAATAATACGGGAGATAATCAATACTCTTTGTATATATATATGTAGTGTGTGTATCTTCATTAGGATCCTTGACGTTTTTAATGGTTTACCTTGAACATGAACCACATTCTCATGTGGTTCTCAGTTCATCAATGTCTGTCAGGTATACTCTAAATAATCAGATTTTTATTTAACCGTAATTTCATTACGAATTTTGTTTCAGAATACTGTTCAGCATAAAGTCAAATTACAGCAAATTAAAGACACCGATGAACATATACAAGATTGTTGTGGTGATCAGTTAAGACACACAAAATATGGTTTAAAACTTAATAGGAAAACAAAATCTAGACATTTGAAAAACCTGCAAAAAAACGAAAATGACAATATTAAAAGTAAATTAGAAAAGGACAAGGAAAAACGCAGATACAAAGAATGTGATAGACAAAGAAAAATCTGTTCTTCCGTGCCAGAAGGGTTTTCCAAAGAGGAAGAAAAGAATGTACCTTCAGTAATAGTTTTGCATAAATATAAGAAAGGCATGTTAAATTCACAAATTGAACCATACAATGAAGAAGCTAATTCCTTAGACAAAGTAACTCATAGACCAGAAAAAAGTTGGAAAAAATCTCATACTGATCGAAAAACAAACTCTCAGAAACAAATAACAATTGATAAAAGTTCTTGTAATGAATTTGAAGTTGAAGGCAAACACAGTCTAGATTATAAGCAGCAATTAAGGGATAAGAATAAGAAAAAACGAGACAAGGTGGTGGTTTACAAGACTCTTAGTACCAACCTTGATGCTAAGCTTCGTAAAAAAAGAAGAAAGCTCGAGAGGCAGCAGACTTTAAAAGAAGTTGCTTGTACATTAAATACAGACACTGATATATACGACAAAATAAAAAATCTACCAATGAAGATTGATGAAAATCAGCTAATATTTATGCACCCTTCTCATGTTGCTAAAGCTCTTGAACATATAAAACTTAAAAAAAATAATCAAGAAACAATAAATACTAATGTACCATCTAATGAACTAAATAGAAGTAGGTCTAAATGTAATAACCAAGAAGATAAAAATTCTGAAGCATCACTTAAGTCTAAAATGCTGATGGACAAAAATTCTTCAAAAAAACTAAAAATTTTGTCATCCATAAAAAAAATGAAAAAATCTATACCAGTAGTATTGGAAGAAAAGTCTGATATTTCCTTTATAAAAGTTTCTAAACAGAAAAAGGGTCCAAGTAAAAGAAGAAGTAAAATAGTGTCAACTGGTATACATAAAAATATTCTAGAGGAACCAGAAGTAGAAGAAAATTCAGGTAATAACAGTAAAGCCAAGTCTGTTAATGAGCCAATTCCAGTTAAAGATTATTTGACAGGTCGTTTCTCTGTCTCTAGACAAAATGTTTGTTTTGGAGATAATTCAATTGATTTAAACACCGTACATAATAAACTGGTTCCGCCATTAAATGACAGTTTGTATAATTATAAATCTAAAATGAGCAGTACCGAATGTAATTTAAAAAGCAGTCCTGCAAAAGAACTAAAAATAAGAAGAATCAATAAAAAGGAAATGGAAAAACTAAAAAAACTAATAGGAAAAAATGATGAGAATGAAAATAAAAATCAACCTGATCTTAATGAAGATGAAAGCAAGTTAACTTTTCAGTTATTAAAATCCAATGCAAAACAAAAAAATCTTGAAAGACTACGGAAAAATGTTTATAGTATAAGTGATAGGATGGGCAGCAAAGAAAACATTAACCCAACAGAACAAAATGATAGATTATATGTTACAAAACGTATGTTATTTTATTCTAATAAAGAATCAACAAGCACATCAAAAGAATCTTTGAATATTGCAATAAGAAGAGACACTGAAATTTCCAATAGCGGTAGTTCCAATAATGTTTTGAATGTCGTCATAAAACAAAAGAAAAACTCAAACACTAGCACAAAATCTGTTAACTCCCCTAAATTGAGTATTGAAAATAAATGTAGTAAACACTGTGATACAAAGTCTCTTGAAAAAATGTTCGTTGAAAATTACCTAGGACAAGTTTATAAGAATAATGACATAAAGAAATGCAAACAATTAAAAGAAGCTGAATGCCAAACTGAAGAAAACACCTTTAGTTCTGATACCCAAGTTGAAAAGATGATGGAAGTTTCAACTCAGCCTTTCGAACTAAGCAAAAATATTCTACAAGATGAGTTCAGAAATTTTTTAACGTACCATTTAAAAAACATGAATCCAAGTCTGTGGAATAATAATAAAATTAGTAATATTAATGAGGAAGAACCAGATAGGAATCAACATTTTCAGCCTGGCACCCATAAACTAGGTGCTCAAAGTAAACTTGGAGATAACAACCAACCCATACTTTTGAATGCAAATGTTGAATCTTTGATATCAAAAAAACAATACGGTAATAATGAGTGTGATGACAACGCTAAACATTACTGCAACTCTGATTTGTATCCATTTCTTAAGGTTTTGAACAGTGAAGAATTTAATTTACAAAATTCAAAATGTGATCAAGATTATTGTGTTAGCAAAATAAATGCATTTTTTGGAAAGGAAGTTGGAAGAAATATAGGAAATGAGAATAAGATAATTCTAAAACCTGAGGTATCTATTTATGAAAATCAATGTAAAAAAACTGAATCAGAAAATATAGCAGAGAAACTGAAAAATATTGGTCTTTCAGATAAAACAAGTTTTATAAAAGTAATAAACTCTAACAATAAACTAGACACAAGTATTAGAAAAGTAAACACTCACAGTGTTATAAATTTTAAAACAATGAAAAGCCCCCGAGTGACAAAAGGTGCCCTTACAAAGCCTTTTAGGGTGAGTATGAGAGAGAACTTAAAAAATGGAAAAACTAGAAGACAAAGAAGCAAGTTTTTTCTTCCTACAAATTTAATGAATGTTACGGACGAATTAGGTAATGACAATTCACTCTATTCATCATATGATCAAAATAGAAAAAAATATGGTCCAGTAAATAGCAGAGAAAAATACTTATTTGAGAAAAATATTTCAGATCGGTCAAATGTAATTACAAACAATTTTTGGCATCTTGAAGAGAAACATAATAATAAACCAATAATTACAACTGGAGACAATTATGATGGAGTAAAACAAAACTTTATAAATGTTTTGTCAGAAAATGATGACATGTTGCCGAAAGCTAGAAAAATGGCTAAACATATATTTGAAGCAACAAAGAAGAATTCTTACAGGATGTTGAGAAATTTCATTGGATCTGGAGCAGGAATTCAATCGGAGACATATGATCTGCAGTCAGTTCCTTACAAAAATATAGGATGTGTTAAGATTGAGCAATCAAAAATAGAACCTATTAGAGATAAACAGAACACTAAAGAACCAGGTTATTTTCCTGAGGACCCAATGTTATTCAATAAAAAAACTGTTAATAAACAAATCAGTACTTATGATATAAGTGCACATACACCTGAAAAAAGACCTTTTCTTCATGTCATAAACAGTAAGTTTAACACTGATATGAATGAAAACAAAAACAATGTAGTATCAGAAAAAAACAAAACAACTTTTCATTCATTTAATTTTTGTGAGAATAAAGATGAAAACTCATGTATATTTAAAACTACAGTGGAGGAAAACCAAATAGTTGATAAAATAAATGCTGTTTATGATTTTCTACAATATTTGGAAAAAATGTTAAAAGATAGTAGCTCATTTTTGAAAGTAAGTGGTAATACAAAAAATACTAACACTATTGGCCACTTCAATAATACACTGAGATGCCTTTGTAATAACTGCATTGAAATATTAAATAAAATTGAAGTGCAAAAAATTGAGAATGATGACACCAAGTCAGTTGAAAACTTGATTTCTCATCCTGTAAACAAAGCATTTTATCCTGCACAAGTTTCAGGAGAAATAAAAAATGAACTACATTTGAATGGAATAAACTCATCACAAGTACAGTATGTAACTTTGAATGAAACCAAAAATAATGTTAATTTATTCAGGGACCTGATGTCAAATAATGAGAGTGTGAATCCATTTTGTGTTATTGTGAAACAAGAAGAGAAATCTCATAATCAAAATCATGGGTTTTTAAAAAATACTGACCATTTTGAAAGAGAGAATTTAGGTAATAATAATCATAGCTTTGAATTTAAAGAAAAGTCCTATGAAGACTTTATTAAGAGAAAATTTATTGTAATGTCGGATGCAATATCTTCAAATAAAATAGTGAATTCTAGAAACATTGGGAATGAAGAAAACAATAATCGAACAGTAAATAACAGTAATGACAGATTTTGTAAGGAGATCCAAGGAGGACACATGTCATCTGTTGATAATTCAAGTGAGATTGCACAAGTAAACCTTGCAACGAATAATGGCTGTGAAGCTAAAAGCAGATTGGTTGTTAAACGTTTCAATCACAGTTTAAACTATCAGCCCCTAGAATCACAAAGTGATAAACATCTGTGTGATAACTATTTTCAAAACCAGGATCCAAGTCAAGAATTCAATTCAAAAACCTATTCAAGTTCTGTAAAAAATGTCAGTTCAAAAAATAATATGGGTTCACCTTGTCCTAAAAATGGATTTTGTCAGTATGTTACATCTAGAAAGGATTTAGAATATGTACATCTTAACCAAATTAATAATAGTGAAACAGATAAAAGGAATAATATCAATAATTCTGGGCAGTGCAACGAGTGTTATCATGTAAGAAGCTGTAAAAATACTCCAGAAGCCACAGTATATAGAAATAATGAAGTTGAAATGAAACACAAGCTAACATGTCAACATGAAATAAAAAGTGTTTCTGACTCTGCAAACTTTTCAAATAAGAGCGAAAACACAAATTACTGTATGAAATGCAAAATGATCACGCCAAGTTATTTTAATAACCAATGCAAAGATAAAAATAATATAGATGAGAAATTTGCAATGAGCAAATGCAAAGATAAAAATAATATAGATGAGAAATTTGCAACGAGCAATAATCAAAGACATACTGAAAATTTTGATGGTTCTAGCAATCAAATGCCTTTTACTAATATACATTCTCCTCGAGGATCAATAATTATTATCAAAAGAAATTTGCAGAAAGATAGTTCTAAATATACCAGTTCAAGTAATTCTGTTGAGTACCTTAACAGTTCCAGTAAATGTGATCACGAGAGAGAGAAAAGACAGGAGAGTAAAGAATTTGACTCAGACGGTTGGGTTCCATTGAATGACATAACTGAAATAGGAAATAATCAAATCTGTCTTGGTATGGACATAAATAATATGACTGTACGGCACATAGAATATGTACAAAAGTTTCCAGAAAGTTTCTCAAATTTGAAATAAACAAATCAAAATAAATTAAACTTGTTTCCTCCTTGATTATAAGGGTCAGTCACAGTGGATTATAAATTATTCATACTGTACAGTACCCGTTTTACAATTCATATGTTTGATAATCTCCATTTAAATTATATTTTGGTCCTAAGGAAAATGAGAAGGTCAATGAAGTATAGGGCTCTAGAAAATTGTTCAATACCATAATGAATTTCAGTAATATTAATGTAGGAATTTAAATATTTCTACATGGTTGTCTCAAAACTCTCTACCAGCCTTTTGAGTCATTGTTCTGGGTATAAAATGTAAATATCACATTTAAATAGTCTGGGAGTCGTCGGGTACGTCCGATGTAGGTTATTTTTCCATTGTTTTAGAGGATGTTGCCAAGAAAATCCATCGGCCTCACACCAAATAAAACTATCATATCTTGTTAGTTTAATTTGATTTTCAAAAACTAAGCATCATTAGTTTTGTCTTAAAATTTCATAATAAGGTTTTTGTAACATTTTAAATTTGCTATTTTAAAAATTTTTCATTAGTTATCCTCACTGTTGTTAGAATGTACATACAAAACTGAAAAATATTACGTTAGTTTTTAAGAATGAAATTTTTTTTGGAAATAATGGCAGCTATGTAATTAACTGGGACTTCCGGACTTATATGTGAAGTTTAGTAGTGACCCATGAACAACAATACTTCAAAAGTTTGGTAGAGATCTGACACACCTTATATAAACATAATATGGGAAAACAGTTTTGAAATACACTGTTGTACCATTAGCAGAGACAATCTTGCCCCAACATTTTCTATTTATTTAGGACCAAAATAGAATTTAAAATGCAAGATTACCATCATTCTGAATCGTAACCCATTAAGTGAACTTGTAGAAACTATGTTATGGAACATATAATTCAGTTAAAATTATTTCTCATACTATGTGAATGTGGGGTATATTCTTGAGATGCCGACCCAACCTTAATGGGTATTAAGGTGGATATGAGCGAAGAGTGAGGGTGATAAATGTAATTGATTTTATGACAATTATACTCCTAAACGACTTCAATATCACTTAATTCTAGTTCATAGGTTACCACTGGGTGCAAAAGAATTAAGTTTTTAAAGTATTGGCTATCTAATTGAAATGCTTCCCTTGCACCAGTTCATAGCAACAATGTTTCTTATATATTTATCAATGCGAGTGGCATATTTATGTTTTGAAAGGGCATTATCAAAATCCCGGTATTGTTACTACATAATGTTAACCTTTTAGATAGGTAATCAATTAATAGCCTCTGTGACCATGAGAGAGAGAAGAGCCAGGAAAGAACATGACACTCTAAAACTCAAGACAGTTAGGTTTCATCGATTAACTTAAAAATTGTAATTTAACTTTTTGGCATTCAGTTACCTCCCACTGTTGTAAATAATCAATTCTGTCTCAGTATAGACATAAATAATATGACTAAGCAATGTAGAATGTGTAATAAAGTTTCCTGAAAATTTAATCAAACCATACAAAATAAATTAAACATGTTTACTCCTGGTTTATGACGAACAATTATTACTGTACCTTATTAACATACCAGTCAATGGGAAATGGGTAGTTTGGGGGGTTTTGTTCTCAAAAATTGAGATTTTCATATGTAATTAAAAAAATGTTCAATTTTATCTTCCACCATTTGATTCAGCTTAAAAAACTACCCACTTTAATTCCTTAAAGTTTTTCTCTTATCTCCAACGGTTACCGAGATATTAAAACATCTAAACACAGTACATTGTATTTTAAGGCTCCAATGTTAATCTTATGGAGGATAAGGAAAAATTAATATTTCACTAATTAAGCAATATTTTTGGATAAAACTTTATATTTTGCTTCATGTGGTTGAGGTTCATCCATTTATGCTTAAAAATTATAGTTTATGTGTTTATCATGGCAGCAAACCTGCATACTCTTTTCCCATGTTAATCATATAGAGAATAGGCAAACTCCTTTATTTATGGACAGATGTTTATGGTGTATGGTCTTCTTAGTATATGGTCAAAATAAAAAAAGTTGGTACCGGTATAAATGTTAAAAATAAAAATTGTTGATGGTAGGCTATAAATGCCTACTCTCAGTGTTCCTCACAGCAGCAAACCTGCACACTCTTTACCATGTTAATCTTAGGGAGAATCTTTAGTCTTGTTACTGACATGTTCCTTAGACAGGACTGTTAATTGATAGCTCAACAACAGATGGCAACTAATGGACCTACAGTTTAACGTGGAATCCGAACCACGGAATTACGAATTGGGCTGATTATGAGGATGGTCTATTCAGATTAACGTAGTATTCAATAGTGCGGATGTTAATCCACAAGAGAAGTCGAGTGAACAGGCGGGCCAAGCAATAATGCCATTGCGAGGGATAGCACGGCCATAAGAATTTCTTTTTAAATCATGCATCACATCATTTGTTGTACAAGCCGTTGCTCCATCTTGCAGGAATAAAATATTTTTGAAGCCAATGTTTCCATTTTAGTTCAAGAACTATTAAAGTGTCCAACATTTTGATCATAACCGTTCGCCCTCCTTCCTTAAAAAAGTACGGCCCCAATAACACATTTTTTTAATTCTCTGTACCACACTGTAATTTAAAAATTATAGTTTTTTATTACATTTCTTGTTTTATGTTTTTTTGAATTGTCAAAATATATATGTGGAAAAATGTTTACAGAAAAATGTTTACAGACACTGGAGTTAAAAATCGATGATTTTTAAATAATGATTTAGAAATCGTCAGGTTTATATGCCGCACCCTGTACTTAAGTATTTGCAGATTGGGGTAAATGTTCCGAATACAGTATCCTACAAATCTATATGAAATCGATCTTAGACTTACTTTTTACACTTTCTAATAAACTTTTAACAATGTTCCTGTCCGCGGAAGAACCCAATTTCGACGTTTCGTACGATTTTAGGCTGTATTATGACCCTCTCAAACCATACCGTCTAGCTAGGGGATCGGGGTTCTGGGCGGGAAAACAAATCACTCAAATACACTTATTTCACTCTCTAATAACATAATTAACAATAAAAACACCAAGGAACACAGTTTTCCCGACGTTTTCTGGCCAAAATAAGGCACCCTTCAAACACCAGTCAACCTTGTTGTCTACAACAATCGACGTTCTGAGCTGGGAGAAACGAGAAATATTTGGGAATCAGGGATATTTTAGGGAATTTGGAATAATTTTAGGGTAAACGGGAGATTCTCGTGATTTACAATTTTGAACTGGAAAAGCTTGTTTGATTGTAGATTTAAGGCGTAAGGTTAAGTTTATGTTAAAGATTTGTTATTTACTTTAAATTAATTTAACTTAATTTCATCAAACTGATTTAAAAATTAATTAGTTGGTAATGCACTCAAACAAAGAAAATGGCGCAACAAATCATTAACTGAGCTCAACTATATTTAGTATTAGTTCATTTCATTGTCAATCAGCTGATTACAAATCCGTATTCCTTCGACACAATGTAATTGAAATACACAAAGAGGTACGGCAAGTAAAGAAACTACTTCTAACCAGTGACATATTTGTTTATTTACACAAATAATGGAAGGATGTTTATTTTATAATTGGTTTGATTTATAAAATATAACAATTCTTCTTTCTTGTAATTAACGTGTTTAGATGTCGTAAAATGACTAGTTGTTATGTTTTAGTCTGTCAATTAAAATACATTGGGTTTCTGCCGTATCGTTGAAAAATATAACTAATTGTGAAAGTTGTATAAAGGCGACCAATACACGTTGCGTTACATCGTAATAGACGAGATATTGCCCACGTACAGTGCTCTGCGGAGTTAAGTTAGGTTTTTTATTGATAGTATAAAATATATTTAACGACATGAAAATATCAATAAAAAACCTAACTTAACTCTACAGAGCGCTGTATGTCGGCAATATCTCGGATATTACGATAAAACGCTACGTGTATTAGTCGCCGACATACAGCGCTCTGCGGAGTTAAGTTAGGTTTTTTATTGATAGTATAAAATATATTTAACGACATGAAAATATCAATAAAAAACCTATCTTAACTGCACAGAGGACTATGTCGGCAATTTCACCTATCATCATGTGATATATACGTATAACTACAATAAAATCATGTCAAAATATTATAATAATCATAATAATAATGACAATTTAATAATAAGAATATAATAGTAGTAATCATTATATATATATATATATATATATATATATATATATATATATATTATGAATATATATATATACATATATTCATAATATAATAATATGAATCCCATTATTGCATCGGCATAGTGAAGTGACATTATGAGGATTGGTGCTCTGTGGAATAATGTTTCATTATTACTTCTCAGTCCTCACCTAGTCAGCTGTTACCAACGTTGTTAAAACCTCTGCTAAAATAAGCCTATTAAAACCCGGATTCTATTAAAATATCTCGTTTCTCTGTACCTAAAACCCATAATCGTAGACAAAAAAATCCCTGATTCTTCAATATTTCCCATTTCCCCGGCCTAGTAGCCACATGCCTGCCGACCTCACTGTTGACTGGACATTATAGAGTGTCGTATTTCGGTCCAAAAAACGTCGGGAAAACTGTGTTCCTTGGTGTTTTTATTGTTAATTATGTTATTAGAGAGTGAAATAAGTGTATTTGAGTGATTTGTTTTCCCGCCCAGAACCCCGATCCCCTAGCTAGACAGTATGTTTTGAGAGGGTCATAATACAGCCTAAAATCGTACGAAACGTCGAAATTGGGTTCTTCCGCGGACAGGAACATTGTTAAAAGTTTATTAGAAAGTGTAAAAAGTAAGTCTAAGATCGATTTCATATAGATTTGTAGGATACTGTATTCGGAACATTTACCCAGATTGGTTATTTGATTAAAGGGCAAATACCCGTTTTTAGAAAACTACATTGCTATCAGGAAAACTGTGGGTGGGTATTGTACTTAAGAATGACTTTCTGAAAAACATTTCATAATTAGTTTATAAGATGAACTGATCTTCTTAATGTAATGGATAAAGTAAGTTTTTCCTCATGTCCGGTGTACATGGGATATGGAGAAAAGACACAGCTGGATATAAGGCTTACATAACTTAAATTCAGTGACTTATAAAAAGCAAGTACCTGGTGACCATGCATTGTGACTCCAAGGATGGTGAAATAAAATGCAAAATAAAACATAACTGGAATATATTACTTTCATAATATAGCAAAACAGTATAAATTTTATTGACAATATCCTAAGTATTATTCAGTTAATACACAATTTACATATAGGGAACAAAAATGTACAAGCTATAAAAATAATTAAGAGCTCTGCTTCTCTTCACCCTCTCCTGATTGACGATCACTTTCTTCATCCGAGTAATCTTCGTCATGATTGTGAGTAACACTTCTCGGTATCTCTGGACGGACATGAATTAAGCTCTGCGATCGTTGCTCTAGCATCTGAAGAGAAATTGTTTTAACATTTAACATAACAATTTTTTATTATTATAAAAATAACTCAAGATAAATCTGAAGGTGTAAATGGAAACACTGTATAAGCAAAATATAAAATATTGGACAAGAATACATTTCTTTCTTGTACATATTAAGACTTCCAGTAACATTGTACACAGTATCCATAAAGGTGAAATAATTGAAATCTACTGAAATCTTATTAAATCAGTTTATTAACATTAATCAAATCGTATGTTCAATATTGAAAATTTACTGTAGAAAATACACATGTCAAAATATTTATATTATAGACACAGTTAGTTATTCAATCATTTCTCTTTTCTTCATTGCTTGAAAACGTTAAATGTTCTAATGTGTTAAACGAAAATTCGTAAAACCTTTCAGTTTAATTTCTCATTTATTCTATCAAACAAATTGAATACCTAAGTCATTTAGAGAATAGAGATAACAGTTCATTCATAAAATTCTCATTAAATGACTAGCAAAATAACTAATTGTTGCATTGACCTCTAAAATAAACTTTTAATAATAAATACTATGAAAAAGAGACACCACAAATATATTTTAAGATTTAACCCTTAACGCACTACTGAAAATCACAATCCCTGTTCATTTAGTGTAAAAAATATTATTTTCCCAATGTGCTTTTTGGATTTAGATAGTTTGGGTAAAGTAGAAAACAGAAATTTTCTTCATTTTTATTTATTGATGATTGTAAAAGACTATTTTTAGGCATTAAAAAAAGTTATTTTTTTCTTCTGGATGATCCAGTTGAGTTAATATTTAATAATATGATAAACAACGGAATATCGTTAAAAATCCTATACAGTCGACTCCCACTAGTCTGGACTACTTCTTGGAAATGAGTCATCAGCTTGCGGTCGTGTTTCTCATAGAATAAATCAACAGGATTGGTTTATTTCCAGTCTAAATATAAATAAATAACATCACAAACATCAGTTTACAATTGCGTTCGATACAGATGTTCAGTCAAGCGGGAAATGGCAATGTCGGTGTGGGAATTTTAAGATCAGAGGGAGTCAACTGAACATTAAAAACATTCACAAAGTATACACTATATACTGCTAAAACACAATGAAAATAAACACACATCAACAAAAATGTCAACAAACAAGGTTAGTGAAAGTGAAAACAGCTGGCCGTAGTGACTCACGTATATAAGCGTAAGCAGCAGTAGTAGTAAGGGAGCGAACCAATATTGGCGAAAGTTGCCTGGCAACGGATTTCAGTCACTAAATATTGCAACAAAGCCGCCATATAGGTTTGTGAGTGCATAGAGGCAAAATCAACTTCACCATGTGCTCTATCGGTTGTTTCGCGATCTACATGGCAGCAAATGTGGCCAAATGATTGATTACGTCCAAAGGCGTTAGCTGCGTCCTGCAACCCTACTGTGCTGCGTTTAAAGTCGCTAGCTGCCCGGTAAGTGTTGAGACTAAACCAAAGGATTTAAGACCTAGCTACGTAATAGGAACATGGTAAACGCTTCTAAGTAGTACATTTGATCAAAAACAGACTTGGTTAATATTAATAAGAGAGGCTTTAATAATTTTTGTGTCTGAAATTTTATTGGTTGAAAATATTTAAAACAGAACTATGAGGGTGATTTTACTAGAAACATGGTATTTTCAATGGGATATTGCAGGATTGAGAAATTTCTAGCGGAGATCATAAAAGTTTTCAATAAGCCTTTGGATGTTAATTTTAACGATCAAAGGGAAAGTGAAAATCAAGATGTGAGAATGAAGGAAGAATGTGAAACTCTGAAGAGTTACTTGCAAGTTTCTCATGATTCTGAGCCAGTAAGGAATCTGCTACTCAAGAACAAGATTGTATACAATATCCGAAAGTGGCAAAACTATTGCATCAGATGTCAGTTTAAGAAGGTTATTGCTTTAGACTAGATTGGGAAAGGTCTCCGTATCGAGCCCTGGTTGTATCAAATACCTATATTTCACAATAACTTTGAGCACCAGAAATAACTTTCACCTTATTTTTTTTGCCCATTAACCAGTCAAAGAGCCCAAATTTGACTGAATCAAATGCCTTAGACAGGCATTCAATTTTAGGTCCTTTCTAGTAAAAATTAATTATAAGAGTACATTTGAGAGATTAGTAGCAAGAAAACTGTTTCCTAGATTGAGTATGTATTAAAGGCTGTTGTTGATTGAACCACACAAATGGTGATTCTCAAAAAGAGACTTACTCGATGATTCCGTTTTGTAGTGTTGTTTTCAGTTTCTTCGATGATAGAAAATGTCCTAGATCGGGAAATCACCGGGGTTTCCAAGGCAAATCGTTGTTCGTGAGCAACAGTTGATTCATGAGGCATCTGAAGAAAATACAAACACAAAAATGTAATGTTTTAATGTAAAAACCCAATTAACAAGTATGCAAAAAAAATTTTTACAAATGGCATATGACAATCTTAAAAATGAGACACTAATGCTTTCTTTCTAAATAGGAGTTTAGTGTATTTTGTTTTCTAATCTCTGTTATCACACTGTTACCGTTTTCTTACCATAACAATAATCACATCTGACAATAGTGTCATTCAACTGCATACTCATAAATCAATGAGCCATAGTTTTCTTAGTTTGAACTTTTTTATGAGCTCTCACTAAACATTGAAAACAGAATATCAAGATAGCTTGTACATTTTTCCTGGCTCTTGTATATGGTCTACATGGGACATTGGAGGAAAGACACAGCTGGAGAAGAGGCTTTCTTAACTGATCCCTAATCCTTTCAAATACAGGATGACAAAATTAAGTTGAGCCTATTTTTATCCTTATGTCAATGCTTTTCCAATGAGTTATGGAATGCTTTATTATGGTTCATGCTAAGTTGAGAAAAGTTCAATAAAAGCTTATCTGTCACTTTGTGACAAATGTTTAATACCTTTCAGCTTACTGTCATGATAACGAAGATAACTTAAATAATTTTATACCACTTTTTTCTGGATTTCAATGCTTTACTATTATTTTAGCAAGAGAACTCACTGAAAAGTATTCTGATTTCCTGTTTTTAGACCTTTATAATAATATAATAAAATTGATTCACCTTAAATAGGTAGATCTAAATGTTATTAATTTCCTGATGTACATTTCGCCATTGGGTTTAGCATCATCACAGAGTAAAAATCTTTAGTCAATAAACACTATTAAAATAATGTATCTTTTTAAATTTCATCTGTTCAATATTTTCATAATAATGTTGTATAGTTGTATTTTCAATTTGGTTAATAATTTTGAACGAGATTGAATTTATATAGTCTTCTTGGTTGTTTAATAAATTGATGTTACTAAATTTTGTTCTTGAAAAACATTCAAGAAAGCTACGAAATATACAAACACATCCAAATTTTAGTAATATCAATTTATTAAACAAGAAAGAAGTCTATTTAAATTCAATCTCATTCAAAATTATAAACCAAATTGAAAATACAACTACACCACTTTTTATGAACATATTGAACATATGAAATTTGAACCATAAATTATTTTAATAGTGTTAATTTGACACTAAAGATTTTCACCCTGTGATAAAGATCATCAGGCAATTAAAGGTAAATAAATTTCACTGAAAAAGATTTTTAACTGATTAAAAACACACTTATTATTGTTTAGTTACCTAACTAAATCATTATTACTACTCAAGCACTTACAAGCATTGGCGGTGCCCTGAACATGTAGCTGAAAGGATAGTAAAGAAGGTTGAGCAGCGTGGCAGCGTAGAGGTCCGCATAGCGAACAACCTGTGATGAGAAGAAAGTCTGTCTGGAACCAGAACGGAACAGACTTCCGAGGAGTCCGTAGGACATGTCCATCTTGTGAGTCACCTCTCTGATTGCGTTCCTCACTTTGGAGATATCAGGCTTTTCTTTTGTGCTACTGTCTAGGTTCCTGATTTAAAAAAAATATATTTTTTAAGTATATTAAAAAATAAATATTTTGTCTCTAGGATATTTTAATAAAATTACATATGTTCCTGGTAAAAAAATGGGTAGATAAGATAGATAATTTTGATCAGACACATATGTTGTATTATGTCAAGAACACGGCCTAGATAACCAATTAATAAAGAGTGGCAGGCTAGTAATGTCTGGTTTAAATAACAGGATGAACTTCATAAAAACAATAATTATTGTTGTAAGATTAAGATTGAAAATGACTAATTTAGAGTCAAAACTTGAGCAGGCCTATTTAAAAGTGATATATCATGAGAATATTGACAGATAGCTGGGTACGAGTATAGTCATAGTTATATACACAAATTTGCAAAGCAAATTTTTAAAAGAAGTTATATTTTAATTAACAAACTTCAGTTATTAATTAATTCATGACTGATTTATTTTTATTTTAGCGAATTTCCCATAGGGAAGAAGCTATTACCGTAGGTCTCATGGTGAGACTTAAGCCCGGGACCATGTTATTTTTTCTTCTTTAGGTGCCCAGAGTCCAAAAACAATAGTCGTTAAAATTTATATATATATGTGTGTGTGTGTGTGTCTGTGAACACGATAACTCTCGTAAAAATGGTCCGATCAAAACCAAATTTGGTAGAGACGTGTATTCCTACAAATGCTCGGACGAGTTCGTAAACCAGACATATCGGTCAATAGGAACAGGTAGTTTGGGGGTGTTTTGTCCCCCAAAATGGGGTTTTTTGCGTTTTTCACATGTAGTTTTTAAAAATTTTTAATTTTATATTTCACCATTGGAATCAGCTTAAAAAACTACACAATTAAGTTCCTTAAAGTTTTTCTCTATCTCCAACGGTTACCGAGATATTAAAAAACCTAAACACAGTATGTTGTATTTTGAGGTTCCAATGTTAATCTTATGGAGGATATGGAAAAATTAATTTTTCACTTACTAACCAATATTTTTGGATAAAACTTGATATTTAGCTTCATGTGGTTGAGATATATCCATTTATGCTTAAAAATCATAGTTTATATGTTTATCATGGCAGCAAACCTGCATACTCTTTTCCCATATTAATCATATAGGGAATAGGCAAACTCCTTTATTTATGGACAGATGTTGATGAAAGTTGGTATAAATGTTAAGATAAAAATTGTTGATGGTATAAATGACTTCTTTCAGTGTTCCTCACAGCAGCTAACCTGCACACTCTTTCCTATGTTAATCTTATGGAGAATAGGCAAATAATTCTCATGTTTATGGACATATTTTTATAAAACTTGTCATTGATTTGGAAATTCGCTGAGTACGCAGGTCTGCTGCGACGGGGGTATTTAAGACTATAGCCTCTGGATTACAGATATTTACTATTGTGGTTTAAATACCTGCAATATGCAATGTAGCGACAAAAAGGATTACATATTGCACGTATGTAAACCACTATAGTGATTTATTTTAATCAGTTATTTTGATGTTTAAAGTTCTGTTACTTGACGTAGAGCAACTAACTGAAACTGTGTAGAGCAACTGGCGATGTTGTTACCAGTTCTAGTGCTGTTCTCCCATCCACATGAGTCAAAATTCCCACACCGACGTTGCCATTTCCTGCTTCACTGAAGATCCGTATCAAATGCAATTGTAAACTGAACTGATGTCTGTGATGTTATTTATTTAAAACCGGAAAAAACAAACACGTCCAATACTGTCGATTTTTTTCCTGAGAAACGAGACCGCGCGCTGATTCCAAGAAGTAGTCCGGACCATCCGGACTAGAGGGAGTCGACTGTAGTATGGTATTTTATGAAAAAATGAAATGCTGCTTTCAATATAATTAATCCTGTGGATTTTACATGAAGGGATTTTGCCTGCTAGCCACAGGCATATAATTATTATTTCTTCCTAAAAGTATAATCACCATCATAGGTTATCAGGCGGTTACCTAATGAAGAAGGGCAGAAAGCCACAAATAATACCAACTGTGCCTTCTGCTGATAATCGTCATACCATACATTATGAAACATCAACTTAAGAACTGTTAAGGGAAAATAAAAGAAGCCTATGAACGCAATTTTGTTCAGTGATCTCAACAAAAATCATTTACAATAGAATGAATTTAAAAATCTATTTTAAAATAAAATGTCAATCTCAATTTTCCCTTGACCCAAATATATAAATTAAATATCTTTATTGAATTATCTTTTGTAGCAGGATTATTAATTCAAATGTTATCATTAACACACATGTCAACGGTACCACTCAACCGTTGCTTTTGCCAAAATCCGTTACAGTGCCCAACTACGCAAGCGGAACATTTATGTGAAAATATGCTTGGTGGTTTTATGTTTTTAACTGTACTTTTTAACGTACAATTTTTAAACGAGTAAATATTTCACGGCCACGATATTTAATGGATAACCTAAGATGTCATTATTGCCGAAACAGTTTGCCAAATTTTATCAACCCTTGATGGTGTGAAAAGTAAGTTAATGTTGATAACAAATATTTGAAGATGTTCAGTAAAATCATTAATTGAGATAGTAAAGATAGGTATAAGTGGCTGTAGTGGTATTGATGACATACTTGTACAAGTCTCCCAGCATAATGTCCAGACCCTGTAGTTCGGCAAACAGCTGACACTTGTCCGTCCACACATGCAGTTCCTGAATCAGCTCTGGGACGATGAGGAACGTCCTCCACCCTCGGATCTTCTTGGACTTGAGAATGTCACCAAAGATGTGGTCTCCCACGTAAAGCACGTCTTTACCCTTGGCTCCAATCAGTTCCGTGAAGACATCACACGAACCTAGACGATTTATATTTTGTTATTGCTATTCACAAAAAGTAACAAACTGCCTTAAAAATAGCTGTATTTCATAATAGCTATATCATAACCTAGATCTATGAGAAGGTAGGCCAGGAATCTATTCAAACATCTTTGACTACCACATACCAATATTACTACAGCTATTTAACCCTTAAACCACGGGATTATAAGAGCCCTCCTAAAACCTGATATATACTGTAAACCCAATATAAACTAATATTTTATTGAAAACTTCAAAAAAATAACCTAGTTTTGGACAGTACTTACAATGTCAGTTCACCATGAAATAACTTCTTGGAACAAATTTTTCATTAAAATTTACTATTACGTCACTACACTTCACTAACATAACTTAAAACACTTTTAGAGGTAATAACTAATTATATTTCAGTTCAAAACACTGTCAAACTAACACAAAAACATTGGCTTCCCACATTACATAAGATGACAGGAAGCAAACCAATTGGTTATCATCTGCTCTTACACCTGGGATTTTTTTGAGTTTTTTTTCCTTTCAAAGACATCAGAATGGATAAAACAATTATGCTAAACAGGTAAACTGTTCTACAATATTGAGAAGCTCCAAATAGTTCACAAAAATCCCGTAAGCCAGCAGCAACATGCAGTACTAACAAATGTGTGTAGAGCACGGAAGTGGCGTTTGGCGCATCATTGGCAGCGCCAATGCAACATTTTTACAATATGTGTACTGAATAGTCATGAGCCTGACACAGTGTAGAATTTAGTTTATCAAGTTTTTGTCTAAACATTTTTTACAATATAATCAATCAAATTTTCAACACATTTTAGCATGAGCATATCTTCAGGTTTTGCCAAATTTGTTGGATATAAAATTTTACTTTGAGATACGATGGGAGAGCATAAAAATGTGGAATATTTACTGTGAGATTATTTGTTCCACGAGAGATGTTAAATATGCAAAAGAACCAAAACACAGTCAAGAAGGTCAAATGTCAAATGCCCTTCAAAACCATACAAATCTCAAAGAGCAGTTACTGTCACCAAGTCATGAGATATGATCTGGTGCAACAAAAATGAAGGCATCAAGAAGCAAATATAATTAACATTACTAACATATTTTCCCCGTAGAAAACATTTTCTTGAAAATGAGTAAAAATACACAGGTAAAAGTCGAGATTTGTAAAATTGGCCAAAGATTACAATTAAGCTCCAGCCCACAAAAAAATTATATTGGCTACTATTACAAAATAATGGTGAATGATAATTTTGATCTGTTACTGAACTGTTTAAAATTACATAGAATTGCTAGCTTAACTTTTTACATTTAAGAAATTAAGTTTACACAACCAGAAAACCATATTTCTCCTTTTTCACGTTTTAATTATTCCTAAAATATTCTTAACCTTAACAATTTTTCCAACCAATAAGAATTCTATTTCTGATCTATTGTGAACTATTAGTGATCAATTTTGAGGATCATAAACAAGAAAACACAAAAATAACAGAACAAGATGCAAGAAAAACAGTTCCGAGTTAATTACGTAACTCAGCAGTTACTTTAACAAGATTTTCATCTCAGAATGTGTTATTGATCTATTATATTTGACATACCACCGGAGTAGACTTGTTCCCTCTGTAAAGGTCCCATGTGTGTACCAAGCCTTAAGGCACCGGTTGTTGTGTCAACTTGACGTAGGATTGTGCCTTCTCCAAAAAACAATGGTTTCCTTGCATCCACTACAATTACATCGAAGTAAGTTTTCCAGTTCCTGTGCGGTTCTTCTGGCTGAAACAAAGTTCATAAACGCTCTTTTGAATATATATTTATTTGAATTTCAAGTACAGCTTTGTTGATGATCGATGTCTTATTTCCCTGATTAATGAATAAAACTATACAACTAAGATAACCTTCAGAACTATATTATTTATAGTTTATAATTTCACACAGTTTCTCAATAAACTTTTTTATAGACCAATATTTAAAAACATTTTTTTTATGAGATTACTGGTTATAGGCCCCAATATTTGCCTTGTCCTGGCTAAGACATAATGCCATTCATATTCAGCATGAAATATAATTATGGAATATGTTCTGGATCATAAATAAATATTAATTCACATAAATTAGGATATCTATTCCTTTATTTTATTACTTAAAATAATTTAAGTCTTTATAAACAATAGGTTAGACTCTTAGAGAAGACTGGAAGAAATGGATGTATGAAATTGAATGAAATATTCTATTCTAAGTTTGTTGTCTACAATAATTTGAAGTAAAAAAAGAACAGTGTTCTGTGACCACTATTTTGCACTCACAATATAAGGTGTTTTATAGTTGGGGCACGACCCACCCAAAAATCATGAGTTTTGTATTGTCCTGAATGCAATATATTTTAAAGTTGTTGATACTATATTGAAATAAATTATCTTAAATAAACTTACATTCACTCACACTGATCCACAATTCGTGGAACTATCCACTGTGAATCCTTGTTAGCTGGATTACAGGACGTCGCCACCGTCCCAGATAAATTATCTTAAATAAACTTACCCTTGGGCCATGGGGGAAGTCAAATAAATATGTCATAATGTGATCTGTGAACCTATAGTCGCTGTTTGTCAATAGAAATATCTTAGCACCACTCTCCCTTAGTCGGCTCAAAAATACTGGCAGTCTTTCATCCTTCTTGACGTACTCGTCAAGGTTCTTCACTGTCTCTGATTTGAGATCTCCCTGTATACAGACAGTAAACAATAATTAACTATTAAAAAAATGCTAATACAGTGCAACTTGATTATTACAGTCTCAGCTGTAACATCATTAGTTTATAAGTTCCATCAAACTTCAAGATTAAGCATTGATAACACCTCAGATTCATCATCGATAAAGTCAAAAACCTTGAATATAATATCAACAAAATCCAGCAAACAAGCGATAAATTAAATTTTGTAAAACTGGTGACGCATAAATCTTTTTTTGGTAATTACTTTTCCTTGAGCCTCCCTCACCGCTTATTCCTACCCCCTTCCTACACTGACATTGCCTTGTGTTCACATGGCAAGTTGTACATAAACAACCTGCCAGGTGGAGACAGTGACAGTACAGTTATTAGTTTTCTCTCGATTCGCGGCAATATTTAACATTTCGTGAACGTATGTACAGACAAAGTATTAAATATTATTATCATTCTATTTTGTGTATTTATTTAACATTTTACTGTATTCACATAGTAACAAACTTAATTCTAATAATATTTTATAAAAAACTAGCCAAAGTACCCGTTCTTCTTCGGGATAAAAAGGCTGAAAGGTGTAGGCTCTACTGATACATTTAAGTTATTGTTAATTAATTCTTCATTGTTTACAAAATGACAAAACACGAGTGTCTACAACATTTCAAAGTAACATCTGTCAAATATTTGGAGAGGATAAGGATTAATGTAATAGAGACAGTTGTCGGAAAAAAAACTTAAAATCTACCATTCCACTATTTCAAATAATTCACTAATTTAGATCCAGCAGTTTATCTGAAAAATCAACTTTATTTCTTCTTCTTCCCGAACTGTCAAATTTTAGTGTTCACAGCTGTTGACATTCAAGTAATTTTATGTTTTCATTCTTTGAAAATGTAAACATTGAAATTTAGGACGTTCATGGGGCGTAGCCCGAGGGGATTTTAAGGGAACTAATATGCCTATGTGTTGCATGAGTTTAAGATCTACCTTTCTGTAAAATTTCAAACCGGTCGGTTCAGTATTTTTCGCATTTACTTGCCACAACAAACCCACAAACAAACATACAGAAACCACCTCTTCTTTATAATATTATAGATAGATATTATAGATTTTACAAGAACAGAAGGAATCATACATAAACTGATTTATGTTTATACCAATAATCATATCAAAGTATTTATTTTTCATGAAAATCAAATCTTTTATTATTTTTGGATTTGAAAATTAGATGAAGACCATTTTATAACTCCATTCTGATGTGGCGTCAATGACTGTTTTGACCCATAACTAAAATGCTATAACCAAGCAAAAATAATAGACTATTAATAGTTGTAAATAATAGATTAAGACACAGTTTTTTTTCAAATAAAACAGATTTAGTACGGAGAAATTTTATTTTTAATAAAGTATAATGGTTTTATGTATATATTACCTGTATGTGTACCCAATCTGTGGCATTTCTCACATCTTGGAATATTGATTTGAAAGACATGATCAAATGTCCACTCTTTACTCCTGTCTTATCCCTGAAACAACAAACAATCACATAAAGTAAAGTCTGACTAATAACAAAATTGAACTACTGCACATAAAAAACAAAATTGTAAGCCTCCACTGAGAAATGAATTCTTCATATAATCTGAGGGCTTTGCTGCTTAGAGTTCCTATGTTATTTTTGTATTGAGGAGTGTACTCTTGAACTTCATCACTCTTCACTCTTTTATCACTTTAATCACTCTTTATTTACTACTTTATACGATATTAGTAGTTTATGGTAGTTACGGAAGTTATTACCTAGGACTGCAGCCAAAAGGTCTTGATTGGTGGTGATGTGTTAAAAAATTAAGAAAAAATATTTAAAAAAAGACCATAATCCATCATACAGAGTGAAAACTGACCCGATCCCCAACCACAAATTAACACCAACGACAACCAAGACCCAGAAAATAAGAAAGGTATTTACAAAATTAATTGTGAGTCTTCTTGTAACAAACAATACAGAGTACTCAAATAAATAATTGTTCAAAAGTTTAAAACAATACAATACCAGCCACCAAAAGAAATTTCCAGAATTCTCAAGAATGTTATGAGGTATACAATGACAATCTATTGTACTTAGCAAGAAAGAAGTCTACCACTCATATGCAAAATCATTAACCAAATTGAAAACACAACTACAGTTATTTGATAAACAATACATTGATCACATCGTCTACATGACCAGTGTTTTCCAAATTTCCAAAACATTCCATGCAGATAAAAAAACAAAAACGAATACATGTATATTATTAGCAGAAGTGAAGTCAACCATTTTGATTTTTCATGGAAACATTTTTACAACCCTTGAAATGCAACACTGGCGAAATTTGAAGTTGAAAAAACAACACATCACAATCAATTTAGGATATTTTGGTGAATTACAGTTTCTTTCATGGAAAATCATATTATATTTGAAAAGATACTTACTTGGTGTATTCAGCTGAGATGGTAAAGAAGTCGATAAGACAGGCTAGCAAGTAAGTCTCGGGCAGGTTGAACAGTGTGTTGAGCACGTACACTCGTGACTCATCCAGCTGAAGAAACTTGTTGGGGTATAACTCGTAAACCTCATTGCTACCAAAAAACAAAATAAATTCAGTTTGACAGAGTAGAACAAGTACTACCAAGTACAAGTAAAACCATGTTGACTGATGTCAACATCAAGATAAAATCATTAGGACACAGTTCAAACATTCCATTAGAACCAAAAAAATCTATAAATACAACAAATAAATGCAATTTAATATCTAAAAATTTATAGTTTAATTTTGAATTATTTACCCTAAGGTAGAATAGTATGATACGCAAGAAATTTAGTTACAAGCGATACCTGAGACCGGAGCACACCCTGAGTACATTAATATTACTGACAAATATGATCACTATGTTATAACTTGTACATATTAAAACTGAGCCGCAGTTAAGTAAAGAATATTGAAATGATACAATTTGTAAGTTGTTTGATAAATGTATGGAGACAAACATTTTTACATAAGGTATATCAGTAACGTTATACCCAGTTAGAGTAAGTTAAATATTACTCCCCTGAGATTCTTTCCTCATATTATAACAGAGCATTGTTGTTAACCCTTTGAGTGCTAAGGAACGATATATAAGTTAGAAAAAAGTTAAGTGGCAAGTTGTCAACAATCCACGATTTAGTAAACCGTTCTCTTGCAGGGGGTAGGCCTGCCAAACTACCACCTATGAGCCGAACCTTGAACCAACTCTTGTAGTTCTCTTTTTTGCCATTAGAGAATGCTTTATAGACAATTAAGAGCTATGTCTGACCATGCACGGGTGGCTGAGACGTTCACGGCACTAGTTGACGAGTGAAACATTGGAAGCCTTTTGAAAGTGCTAGGGTTCAAACTCTGAGCATGAGCAACCCCAATTTGGCTTACAAATGTGTTGGTACTGAGGCGGCCTACTGAAGGGCCTACCTTAAATAAAAGGTAACCAGCTAGGTTGAAGGGTAATTGAAATTGCAGTGTACATCTGTTTTGCTTCTTTTAACCCTTCCCGGACTATAGGCAGATATATCCACTAAATTTTTTGGCCTAGCGGACGGTCGGCAGATATATCCGCGAATCGTAAAAAATATGTATGGACCATTTTTGATCAATAGGAACTCAAACTACAGTAAAATAATATATACTTACTGCTTAAGAAACTTGAATCCATGAACACAGACTAGAATGTTTCCATAGGCATCTACTTTTAATAAGTTGCCGTATGCCGTATCAAACCATAGACCTCTGAAAATATTGAAAATTAAATTGGTTCAAAGCATGTGAGTTTACATACAAAGTAAGGAAATTATTTGTTTACAAATCGTCAACACACTCCCCTTGAGCTACCATGTTATAAAATTTTAAGGTACTGGTATGTGAACAAAAAATATAGAGTTTTATAATATCAAGAATATAATTTAGCCTGTTTTGCGTCTTTGAGTTGAGAGGGGACTTCAAAAGTCTAATCTCAAAGAAATTGTCACTAGTACCCCCCACAATAAGGCATTGCAAGTGGAAGATTGGGACAGATTTGCTACATAACAAAATAAATATTTCCATTTTAAAAGTTTTAAGGTTTTGTTCCATGTTTTACTTTACCTAAGAGTATGCACTATAATTTTATTAATTTTGAAATATTCCATTCGTGAAAGTAAGTTTAGTGATACTATTTAATTCTTTGTTAGTTTAATCGAGGAGCTATTTCTATATTTTTAGTGTTTACCTGATAGGGAAGGATGGATCATATTCAAACTCTAATATTTCCTGGGGATAACCGAGGGAGACCAGTCTTTTCTTTATGAGGTTGAAACCAAGTCTTTCATACTGAGGTGATTTGTATTCTGTAACAAACAAATCATTCAAAATTAAATTTATAAACTATGATAAAATTATTGTCAATACAAAAACTACTGGACTACAAATTACTACAAGTGTTTAAATAAATTATATCCATGTTTGTTCTATTGGAATTGTAATTTTCTTCTTTTTCAAAGCAGCAAACCTGTTTACTCAAAGTGAATGTAGTTCTTCTGGTTATTGGTAAATTTACATAACATGATAATTGACAAACATACTTTGTAAACATTCATTTGTCTAACCTAATTAATATTCATGACAAACACTACGCATAATATAATTCTTATTACAGGAAACCTGCCTTCCCATCGCTAATATTTTTTATATTGGTTATGGGGGGAATTCTTTACTATTTCCTTGCTGTGATTTTTTGTTATTATAGGATTTGACAATTGCTGATACATATGTTTATGTCAATGGCAAATAAAGATTTCTTATTCTTATTCTAATTCTGTGAATAACTTTACTACATAATTAATATTCATGACAAATACTCCACATTATATAATTCTCATTACAGGAAATCTGCCTCCCCAATGATAATATTATTATTGGGGGGAGGTGGAGAAATTCTGCAAATAACTTCATTATAAAAAATATAACTCATGACAGAATATGTATCATCGCATATTAACTAGCAAAGCAATTAATTGCTATTAATTAGTAGTTAGAGCAATGGGAATCCTGTCTTTTGAATCAAGTTTATTATTACAGTATATGGTTCATGGTTTAATAAGAGTTTCAGCAGAATTCATAGGTACCTTTTTAAATCCAAAAAAACCAACTTTTTAATTAGGCATAGGGACCTTTTTAAATATTCAAAAAGATAAATTAATCTAGGAAACCACTTTTAATGATATTGTTTTCTGTGAGATATACTATGTGAACTACAAAGTCACACGCCATTTTGCCAAGTGTCTGACATTCCTCCTCCACATTCCAGCCAGTTGGATGAGCTTAGATGGCTCATTCGGGCCTTAGCCTTTGTGTTTTATTCCTCGTGTGTATATGCCACTTGTCAGATTCCAGGTTTCTTCATTCGTGGTGAATTCAGACTCTTCCAGTGCATTGCCTGTCGCTTAGTTCCAGAGTTATAGGTAAAAAACTATGATTCGGCACATGTAATAACACTTCACATCAGTTCAGGATCTTTCCTAATGTTTTTTAAAATGTCAAAACATATTATGTACATAAACATAAACATATGTTCCGAATTGAGGATTTTTGGGATAATTTTGGAACACATTTTTGTCATATACTAACAATATATATTATAACTTTTATATAATATTTTCCCAACCGATTTTTTGGTAATTCCTACCACAGTCTCGGTAACTGCAAAGATAATCAATCTTTCTTCATGTTTTCATCCGTTTTCGAGGTTGAAGGATGTCCTGGGCATGTATCATCTTCAATATCTTGTACACAACATATATTCTTCCCTATAAACTTTTTGTTAGCGGCAGTGCAGAATATATTCAAACTTTGAAAAAGTCATACTTTAAAAAAACAGATTGAAAAGAGAGGTGTGATTACATATAATTTATCTATCTATGCTGAAATTTCGTAGAAAGAACCAGAATCTAGAGAGTCACGTGGTCTGTGAATCATAACAAGTAATAAGAGTAATGGAAACTGCTGTGGAATTCTGTAATTTATGTAAACACCAGTGACAGCATTCAGCAGACAGCATTATCCATGTACTTCTCAGAGTTTACTTTATTTATTTAGATCATAAACTTTTATAAAACCCGTTCTCAATTATGAAAATGTGTGTTTCCCGATATTAATCATTTTAATAGATGAAACATACTACAGCACTTTTAGTTATTGATCAAAATAAACTAGATTCATAAAAACTTATCAAATGTAATATGTGAAAACAGAGAAAATTTCTCTGAGGCAATACAAATTATAAAAAATAGTTACATTTAAACTATGTATAATGTTTTACCTGCTATTGTATAATCCATATCGAATCCATAATACTTTATGTTTTCCAAATGTAAACTTCTGTTCACAAATATTCTGAAACAAAAAATAGTTAAATAATACAAATTTTGAAAAAGCAAGTACTGGCTTATATACTGTAATACTTTAAACTAAATCAGTCAGAAATTAGCAATGAAAATAGTCAAACGAATCAATATGTTATTAGTAGGTCTACTAAAATATATTTAGTCCAAAGCATTAAATTGATTTTGAGCACAAACCTGAGAAAAGTATACTGATATTGTAGTATAGGTATATTACACTGTTAGATGACTACCAATATGAAATAACAAAATAGGTGATTTTTGTAGGTCACTAGTCAGTGACTAAACTAAAACTTCCCAATGCAACTGAAAAAAATTAGTCAATATGACCTCACCTCCTAATGCTTGGTGTGTATGTTGTTGGTTACGATTTGTTATAATTTGTTGTCGATTTGTTATAATGCGAAATCGATATAAGATGACCAAAACTGTCCCTATAAATTTGAATTAAAATTTTACTTATAGGGGAGAAGATATTTCAAGAGTGTATAGCACTAGTTAGTTTCCACATTGCTTGAGGGGGTTTACCAAAAGATAATTGCCATTTTTTGTATTATGTCTTTGATGATGAATGTTGACAACCATAATTTGATAATCATTTATAACAAACTCAGGGATTAAACCTGCCTTACAAGGTTTGTAATAGTGTGGTTTAAAAATAATAACATTTTTATAATTCAATATAATTCTCTTAATTGACTACACAAAGTATTTTTAAGCATTTAAAAGAACACAATGTGAAATAAGAAAAAAACTTGGATCTGAACGTAATAAAATAAATAAGGGCTGAAAGCGCTATTTACATTTGTTTACCAAACAGGAATAATGGTACAATAATTATTGAAGTTTGGTGAATTTTATCAAAACACTAGTGGAAAGAGTGCAGATAACTATGGAAGTGAGACAAGAAACAAAGACAGTGGATGTGATAACATTATCTAATGTCCAGAGGGCACTAAACTGATTACTCTGCTGTGACTGAACCACTTAACACAATCAGCATACAATGAATGACTTGTCCAACCAACAGTCAAAGAGTGTTAAACCAGGAGGGACATTTATCTGCCTATCACTATTGTTCTAATAGATGTTTAAATCAAATCTGTAAAATACATTTCAAGAAAATATTTAAGATACCTATGGCAGAGCCATAATGAAATAGAATATTTTAGGAGTATTTATAGAAGACTGGAAACAGCTTAGCATTAACAGTAAGAGGTACTGTGTTCTGAAATAATAGTTCATTGTTTCCACAAAAACACCAACACAACAGACTACGAACTCCACAAACTACAGAGGCCTGCCAGTCTCGCTTGGAAAGAGTAGGTGGAATTTTAATGTTACATATCAATAGTAAAATAAGTCAAAATGCTCAATACCCTGGTCCAATTAAAGCTCAGTCATGGCTACTTTATTATACGCTGTTTTGCTTTACATGGTGGCGTATCCTGTAATCCAGCTACTTGGAGGTAACAAATTGTGGATAGTTATGTGCGATGGTCGGTGGATGGGATAATCTCTGCTGTGGATTAACCTCCGCACTATTAAATACTGAGTCCATCTGCAAATACCAGTTGGTAATTCAGAGGCAGTGGTTAGGACTCCACGTTAAACTGTAGGTCCCTTAGATATGCCATTGATTGTTGGGCTATTAATTAACAGTTCTGTATAAGGAACATGTCAGCAACAAGACTACAAGATTACACCACAATCATCTTACACTCATTTCTCATTCATACTTGGCATTAAATACCTGGACAGGTTGCCATTTCAGTAACTCACTAACTTCATATACATTGGTAAGCATGAAATCAAAATCTTGCTTTGGTCGCGAAGGGAAATTCTTTATAATATAATTCATAGCCTTAAAGTTAGCCCCATATTCATCTGAGTTATTGCCCATATTACCAGTTTAGTTTCACCAATTCCTCATAGTCCACAACCAATCCATTTCTCAGCACAAACCTGCTTTTTCGTTTTGGGCTATATTCAAGTATTATATACCCTATAAAATTAATTTCAACACAACAGACTCATTATCTCTTATATTGCCATTAGTTTTATAAGCCTTCTAGAAAAAAATGTATTTGCTTCCTTTTGGGAAATAGTTTAGTATGGATATGTCTAAAGGGAATGTTTTCAGTCCCTCCAAACAGCTGTCCTACAACCGGGCCAATACACCCCAGAGCTCAGACATATCCATGTAAAAAACTGCAGCAGATATAAAGACCACCATCAACATTGTTGCATCTATTTAGATCTTCGTAGGGAACCAAACCAAAAACATTTTGCATCTTGGCACTCTCTCTAGTTTATATTGCTGAACAGTGTGCTAACCAGAAGTGTTAATAGACAGATGACAGTGTTCTCAGAAAGGTAGGTGGTACCTGGAATCTTCACTTCCAACGATATCTACAACCTATAATCTACTAAAAAACATCTACAAAAGAATGTCAGTCTTGGCTCTTAGTGACTGGTTTACCTGATTTCTCAAAAAGTAACATTAAATTCTAAAAAAAATATTCTTCTCATCGAAATAGTAAGTTACAATTAATTGTAGTCTGATTTAATTTACAAAATATAAAGTTTGCTATTTCGAGTGTTATAACTCCTTTAATGAATGGTTAAATTCGAGTGTTGCCTTTTTGCAGTCAATAACAGTACTTTCCTAATACTTGGCTGAAACGTTTGAGACTAAATTGGGAAGGAATTTGGCAATCACTTATCTCTACACAACTCAGTATTCACTGTTTCCCACTCCATCTCATTAAAGACGTAATTAAGAGTACATATATTTCAAGATGCTCACTTAACTGGGCTAAAATATCGTACCGGTACGCAAAACTTTAAACCAGTAATTAGCAAATTATGAACATTAATACTTACTGTAAAAGCTTACTAGGTAATTTATATGTCAAATACTCAACTTTTTGTATTTTCGAAATTGGAGAATAGAAAAAAAATTATGATCCCTATAATTTTCTAGAAAAAAATAGGGGTAGTGAGAAAATATGTATGCATATGTTCTACAATCGCTTCCGCTCTCTATATACAAGGACAGTTATTTGCTTCTCAATTATAATCTAGTAACCTTATATTCTGTCATACCTTACGTATAATCCAGAAAAAATGTTTTAGCGAATTTCCCATAGGGAAGAAGCTATTACCGTAGGTCTCATGGTAAGCTCGGGACCATGTTATTTTTTCTTCTTTAGGTGCTCAGAGTCCAAAAACAATAGTCGTTAAAGTTTATATATATATATATATATATATATATATATATATATGTGTGTCTGTGAACACGATAACTCTCGTAATAAACGGTACCAGTGGACTGACACATACTTTCTCCCTTAAGTAAATTTAAAAAAGACAATCTGTAATAAAACTATCATGTTCTACAAAGTTATTCTAAATATCATTTAATAATTTATTGTTCAAATTGTATGGGGGAAACCTCCCCTGGTATTATTTTTGAGCTGGTTTTGTTCGGTGATTTGACCTTACACTTCATACCAAGTTTCATGGAAAACGGTTGGAAAGTAAGGAAGAAATTGATTTTTTATATTCTCCATAAGAATAACATTGGGCGCTTTCAGACAACGTACTGCGTTTTTCGTGGACAGTAAATTTAACATTTCACTGGAACCGTTAGTCGAAGACAAATAATTTAAAATACTAATTTGTTTAGTTTTTTAAGCTGGTTTCAATGGTACCAGTCAAATTATACTTTACTTTTACTGTTTTCGCTGAAAATTTAAAAATTTGATTTTTTTGACATTTAAAAGCCCATAACTTTCGAACCGTCATTTTTACAGACATGCGGATGGTGTCAAATTATTTAGTAATCTGTGCACTATTAACTATCAAATTTTAATCAAAATCGTTAGAGCCGTTTTCGAGTTTCGTTTTGGATTTTTTACGGTTTTTAAGGGTTTTTAGGGGTGAACTACCCTTAAAAATCAAAAATTCAAAAAAATGAAAAAAACGCCTGGAGATACAGCGACTATATATATACATGCCAAATTTCATCTAAATCGGACCAACGAGGTAGGCTGTGGCACTGTACACATCCAGACACACACACACACACACACACACACACACACACACACACACACACAGACACACGGACGGACAGACATCACGTCAAAACCCACTTTTTTGGATTCAGGGGACCCCAAAATGGATATATCCACCCTCAACTCAAATTCAAAAATTTTGACGAAAACAATACTTTCTCCATATACTATGTATAAGGGGAGAAAGTAAAAATGGTCCGATCAATTCCAAATTTGGTAAAGATGCGTATTCCTACAAATGCTCGGACGAGTTCGTAAACCAGACATATCGGTCAATGGGAACGGGTAGTTTGGGGGGGTTTTGTACCCCAAAATGGGGTTTTTTGCGTTTTTCACATGTAATTTTTAAATATTTCTAATTTTATATTTCACCATTGGAATCAGCTTAAAAAACTACACAATTAAGTTTCTTTAAGTTTTTCTCTATCTCCAACGGTTACCGAGATATTAAAAAATCTAAACACAGTACATTGTATTGTGGGGCTCCAATGTTAATCTTATGGAGGATAGGGAAAAATTAATATTTCCCATATTAATCAATATTTTTGGATAAAATTTGATATTTAGCTTCATGTGGTTGAGATCTACCCATTTATAAAAAACCATAGTTTATGTGTTTATCATGGCAGCAAACCTGCATACTCTTTTCCCATATTAATCATATAGGGAATAGGCAAACTCCTTTATTTATGGACAGATGTTGATGAAAGTTGGTATAAATGTTAAGATAAAAATTATTTATGGTAGAAATGACTACTTTCAGTGTTCCTCACAGCAGCTAACCTGCATACTCTTTCCCATGTTAATGTTATGGAGAATAGGCAAATAATTCTCATGTTTATGGACAGATTTTTATAAAACTTAATATATATTATTATTATATTATTGATTTGGAAATTTGCTGAGTACGCAGGTCTGCTGTGACGGGGGTATTTTTTTATAATGTGTAACCAATGAATACAAGTTTGTGACCTCAGTTATCAAAAACCCTTCATATACAAATAAGTTGGTTAACTACCTATTCAAGAATAAAACGATAGGATATAAGATAACCATACGAAACATAATTTTTATTTTCAGTTTTAAAACTGAAAATTCATTAACGGTTAATATGCGAAAAATTGAAGAGTTTATTTATTAGTACTGGGAGACCGAGCTTTACTTGGATATGTATTAGATAATTTAATTAGCTAAATTGAAAGACATTAATTATGTACTCAACGCATACACAGTTTATAAAAAAACATTTAATAAACCTTAATAAATAGATGTTTTACATTTCAACTTCTATGTCAATCAGGTTTTTATATAACGGAGTCTGAGGATTATTAGCTGTACCAATACAGCTACACCAGTATTAGTTTCCATACTTTAATTATAAAGAGGACTAAATGTGCTTTGACAGAAGGTGACTATTTTAACGGTCTGAATTGGCTTGTGAAGCCCTCCATAGTTTGCTTGTAAGAGCTGTCAATCAGGAAGTTGGCCATCAATTTATTTTAGGCAGCTCCCCACCATGCTGCCAGTGGCTAGCTCCAGCCTCCAGTCTCAAGCCACAAGTTCAAAACCACAGTTCGCACCAATGTTTCATATTTTGGGTAGGGTATCTCACTACAAATATGGTTGTCTGTCCTGTAATCCAGCTACTTTGAGGTCACACATAGTGGATAGTTATGAGTGATGGTCATCCTCATATTTATCCTCATAATTAGATCATTTCGTAATTCAGAGGCAAAAGTGGTTCGGATACCACATTAAACTTTAGGTCCCTTAGATGCCATTGGCTGCTGGGCTATTAATTAACAGTCCTGTCTAAGGGACATGACGGTCATAATCAGTGACAAGTCTACATCATCGCGATACAATTACGTTACACTAATTTTTCAATCATGCTTGGTTTTAAATACCTATCTGGGTTGGGTAGGTAATAATAATCATTGTCAATACAGGTCGAAGTTGACCAAGACCAAGATTTGAACCACCCCTTTAAAATATGGGACTGGGACGGTGGCGACGTCCTGTAATCCAGCTACTTGGAGGTCACGAATTGTGGATAGTTGTGAGAGATGGTCGATGGATGTAGTGTTCTCTTGTGTGGATTAACGTCCGCACTATTGAATACTACGTTAATCCACAAAGACCATCCTCATAATTAGAACAATTCGTAATTCAGAGGCCGTGGTTCGGATTCCACGTTAAACTGTAGGTCCATTAGTTGCCATCGGCTGTTAGGCTATTAATTAACAGTCCTGTCTAAGGAACATCTCAGCCTTAGTCAGTAACAAGACTACAAGATCGCGCCACAATCATCCTCATTCATACTTGGCTTAAAATACCTACCTGGGTAGGTCGCCATTTCAGTTAAAAGTATAAGTATGCCAAAGGCGTTTAAAATACTCAAAACTTATACAAAAATACTTGATAGTAAATTGTTATGCTTTGTAAAATTATAAAGCACATATGGATTTAAAACACTACATTTCACGATTTTAATTAAGGATAAGCTTAGAGAAACATACATTATTGTAAACAGAACTAATGTGAGTTTGCCTACGTTGTGCATCGTGCATCTCATACACCACAAGAGCTACGGTACCGCGTTGCAATTGCTCGCTAGATTATAGTTCACTTCCGTAAATTTAACGCCACAGTACAAGAATACGGTTCAAATTAAAGAGAGTTGAATTAAACGTTTTTATGTATTTTTTCATACAAGACGCTTTAAAAAAATCATTCTAAAGACCTCAAGTTTTTGTGGACATACTGGAATTGAACCTGTGAACTTTAGCGCCGAAGTTTGACATATCAATCATTTGGCTAGCCGTAGTTGAATCGTTGTCAGTCTGAGACCTTCATGACGGAATATTTTGTTTAGCCTCCGAATTATTATTACCATTAAATTGGTAAAAATACAGTATTTTTAACTAGTTGCACTTCAATGCAATAAAAATGATTATTTAATAGCAGGCATTTAAACCATTTATTTAATAATTTCAAACCTTTTACAACATTATCATTTCCAAATTTGCATCAAAATACTGAAATACCAAATACGTAAAAGGTCCAAATTATCCTACAATTCACTCCTACAATATCCTACAAATACACCAGTAATTTAAAACCACCCTCCTTAAAGATATGCATTAAAAGTAAAGAGTTAATTATGAACAGGGACGCTAATAAATCTACCCCAGTTAGTTTGCAGTATGGACATTTCTCAGCTTCAGTAAATATATAGCTACATTGTTTAGAGGGCCCACACATAGAACAGGTGTATATGTTTTATGTGGCGAAATATTCTCAGAGAGGTTGTAACGTTTACCCAGACGTTTGACGATACGAATTGTATTATGATCCAGCAATGATGTATTTGCCACCAAACAATATTTAACATCGATGTATCAATCTGCATATCAACTCAAATGTTTTGACAGCTATGTAGATGACTGTCAACACCAAGGCCACGGAATCGATACTATACACGTCGACACGTTGTATCGAGGCCACTGCAACATCACAGGATGTTTTGTTGGACCAGCGGTGATGTGAGATGACTGTCAACACCAAGGCCACGGATATCGATAAACTATACACGGTCGACACGTTGTATCGAAGGCCACTGCAACATCAACTCAGGATGTTTTGTTGGACCATCGGTGATGTGAGATGACTGTCAACACCAAAGCCACGGATATCGATAAACTATACACGGTCGACACGTTGTATCGAAGGCCACTGCAACATCAACTCAGGATGTTTTGTTGGACCAGCGGTGATGTGAGATGACTGTCAACACCAAGGCCACGGATATCGATAAACTATACACGGCCGACACGTTGTATCGAAGGCCACTGCAACATCAACTCAGGATGTTTTGTTGGACCAGCGGTGATGTGAGATGATTCAAATAAAGGCCACGGATATCGATAAACTATACACGGCCGACACGTTATATCGAAGGCAACTGCAACATCAACTCAGGATGTTTTGTTGGACCAGCGGTGATGTGAGATGACTGTCAACACCAAGGCCACGGATATCGATAAACTATACACGGTCGACACGTTGTATCGAAGGCCACTGCAACATCAACTCAGGATGTTTTGTTGGACCATCGGTGATGTGAGATGACTGTCAACACCAAGGCCACGGATATCGATAAACTATACACGGTCGACACGTTGTATCGCAGGCCACTGCATCGTCAACTCAGGATGTTTTGTTGGACCATCGGTGATGTGAGATGACAGTCAACACCAAGGCCACGGATATCGATAAACTATACAAGGCCGACACGTTGTATCGAAGGCCACTGCAACATCAACTCAGGATGTTTTGTTGGACCAGCGGTGATGTGAGATGAATGTCAACACCAAGGCTACATATCGATAAACTATACACGGTCGACACGTTGTATCGCAGGCCACTGCATCATCAACTCAGGATGTTTTGTTGGACCAGCGGTGATGTGAGATGAATGTCAACACCAAGGCTACATATCGATAAACTATACACGGTCGACGTATTGTATCGCAGGCCACTGCATCGTCAACTCAGGATGTTTTGTTGGACCAGCGGTGATGTGAGATGACTGTCAACACCAAGGCCACGGATATCGATAAACTATACACGGTCGACACGTTGTATCGAAGGCCACTGCATCATCAACTCAGGATGTTTTGTTGGACCATCGGTGATGTGAGATGACTGTCAACACCAAGGCCACGGATATCGATAAACTATACACGGTCGACACGTTGTATCGCAGGCCACTGCATCGTCAACTCAGGATGTTTTGTTGGACCAGCGGTGATGTGAGATGACTGTCAACACCAAGGCCACGGATATCGATAAACTATACACGGTCGACACGTTGTATCGAAGGCCACTGCATCATCAACTCAGGATGTTTTGTTGGACCAGCGGTGATGTGAGATGACTGTCAACACCAAGGCCACGGATATCGATAAACTATACACGGTCGACACGTTGTATCGCAGGCCACTGCATCGTCAACTCAGGATGTTTTGTTGGACCAGCGGTGATGTGAGATGACTGTCAACACCAAGGCCACGGATATCGATAAACTATACACGGTCGACACGTTGTATCGAAGGCCACTGCATCATCAACTCAGGATGTTTTGTTGGACCAGCGGTGATGTGAGATGACTGTCAACACCAAGGCCACGGAAATCGATAAACTACACTGTCGACGTATTGTATCGCAGGCCACTGCATCGTCAACTCAGGATGTTTTGTTGGACCAGCGGTGATGTGAGATGACTGTCAACACCAAGGCCACGGATATCGATAAACTATACACGGTCGACACGTTGTATCGCAGGCCACTGCATCGTCAACTCAGGATGTTTTGTTGGACCAGCGGTGATGTGAGATGACTGTCAACACCAAGGCCACGGATATCGATAAACTACACTGTCGACGTATTGTATCGCAGGCCACTGCATCGTCAACTCAGGATGTTTTGTTGGACCAGCGGTGATGTGAGATGACTGTCAACACCAAGGCCACGGATATCGATAAACTATACACGGTCGACACGTTGTATCGCAGGCCACTGCATCGTCAACTCAGGATGTTTTGTTGGACCAGCGGTGATGTGAGATGACTGTCAACACCAAGGCCACGGAAATCGATAAACTACACTGTCGACGTATTGTATCGCAGGCCACTGCATCATCAACTCAGGATGTTTTGTTGGACCAGCGGTGATGTGAGATGACTGTCAACACCAAGGCCACGGAAATCGATAAACTACACTGTCGACGTATTGTATCGCAGGCCACTGCATCGTCAACTCAGGATGTTTTGTTGGACCAGCGGTGATGTGAGATGACTGTCAACACCAAGGCCACGGAAATCGATAAACTACACTGTCGACGTATTGTATCGCAGGCCACTGCATCGTCAACTCAGGATGTTTTGTTGGACCAGCGGTGATGTGAGATGACTGTCAACACCAAGGCCACGGATATCGATAAACTACACTGTCGACGTATTGTATCGCAGGCCACTGCATCGTCAACTCAGGATGTTTTGTTGGACCAGCGGTGATGTGAGATGACTGTCAACACCAAGGCCACGGAAATCGATAAACTACACTGTCGACGTATTGTATCGCAGGCCACTGCATCGTCAACTCAGGATGTTTTGTTGGACCAGCGGTGATGTGAGATGACTGTCAACACCAAGGCCACGGAAATCGATAAACTACACTGTCGACGTATTGTATCGCAGGCCACTGCATCGTCAACTCAGGATGTTTTGTTGGACCATCGGTGATGTGAGATGACTGTCAACACCAAGGCCACGGAAATCGATAAACTATACACGGTCGACGTATTGTATCGCAGGCCACTGCAACATCAACTCAGGATGTTTTGTTGGACCAGCGGTGATGTGAGATGACTGTCAACACCAAGGCCACGGAAATCGATAAACTACACTGTCGACGTATTGTATCGCAGGCCACTGCATCGTCAACTCAGGATGTTTTGTTGGACCAGCGGTGATGTGAGATGACTGTCAACACCAAGGCCACGGATATCGATAAACTACACTGTCGACGTATTGTATCGCAGGCCACTGCATCGTCAACTCAGGATGTTTTGTTGGACCATCGGTGATGTGAGATGACTGTCAACACCAAGGCCACGGATATCGATAAACTACACTGTCGACGTATTGTATCGCAGGCCACTGCATCGTCAACTCAGGATGTTTTGTTGGACCAGCGGTGATGTGAGATGACTGTCAACACCAAGGCCACGGATATCGATAAACTACACTGTCGACGTATTGTATCGCAGGCCACTGCATCGTCAACTCAGGATGTTTTGTTGGACCAGCGGTGATGTGAGATGACTGTCAACACCAAGGCCACGGATATCGATAAACTACACTGTCGACGTATTGTATCGCAGGCCACTGCAACCTCAACTCAGGATGTTTTGTTGGACCATCGGTGATGTGAGATGACTGTCAACACCAAGGCCGCGGATATCGATAAACTACACTGTCGACGTATTGTATCGCAGGCCACTGCAACCTCAACTCAGGATGTTTTGTTGGACCAGCGGTGATGTGAGATGACTGTCAACACCAAGGCCACGGAAATCGATAAACTACACTGTCGACGTATTGTATCGCAGGCCACTGCATCGTCAACTCAGGATGTTTTGTTGGACCATCGGTGATGTGAGATGACTGTCAACACCAAGGCCACGGAAATCGATAAACTACACGGTCGACACGCTGTATCGCAGGCCACTGCATCGTCAACTCAGGATGTTTTGTTGGACCAGCGGTGATGTGAGATGACTGTCAACACCAAGGCCACGGAAATCGATAAACTACACTGTCGACGTATTGTATCGCAGGCCACTGCATCGTCAACTCAGGATGTTTTGTTGGACCAGCGGTGATGTGAGATGACTGTCAACACCAAGGCCACGGAAATCGATAAACTACACTGTCGACGTATTGTATCGCAGGCCACTGCATCGTCAACTCAGGATGTTTTGTTGGACCAGCGGTGATGTGAGATGACTGTCAACACCAAGGCCACGGATATCGATAAACTACACTGTCGACGTATTGTATCGCAGGCCACTGCATCGTCAACTCAGGATGTTTTGTTGGACCAGCGGTGATGTGAGATGACTGTCAACACCAAGGCCACGGAAATCGATAAACTACACTGTCGACGTATTGTATCGCAGGCCACTGCATCGTCAACTCAGGATGTTTTGTTGGACCAGCGGTGATGTGAGATGACTGTCAACACCAAGGCCACGGAAATCGATAAACTACACTGTCGACGTATTGTATCGAAGGCCACTGCATCATCAACTCAGGATGTTTTGTTGGACCAGCAGTGATGTGAGATGACTGTCAACACCAAGGCCACGGAAATCGATAAACTACACTGTCGACACGTTGTATCGCAGGCCACTGCATCGTCAACTCAGGATGTTTTGTTGGACCAGCGGTGATGTGAGATGACTGTCAACACCAAGGCCACGGAAATCGATAAACTACACTGTCGACGTATTGTATCGCAGGCCACTGCATCGTCAACTCAGGATGTTTTGTTGGACCAGCGGTGATGTGAGATGACTGTCAACACCAAGGCCACGGAAATCGATAAACTACACTGTCGACGTATTGTATCGAAGGCCACTGCATCATCAACTCAGGATGTTTTGTTGGACCAGCGGTGATGTGAGATGAATGTCAACACCAAGGCCACGGAAATCGATAAACTACACTGTCGACGTATTGTATCGCAGGCCACTGCATCGTCAACTCAGGATGTTTTGTTGGACCAGCGGTGATGTGAGATGACTGTCAACACCAAGGCCACGGATATCGATAAACTACACTGTCGACGTATTGTATCGCAGGCCACTGCATCGTCAACTCAGGATGTTTTGTTGGACCAGCGGTGATGTGAGATGACTGTCAACACCAAGGCCACGGAAATCGATAAACTACACTGTCGACGTATTGTATCGCAGGCCACTGCATCGTCAACTCAGGATGTTTTGTTGGACCAGCGGTGATGTGAGATGACTGTCAACACCAAGGCCACGGAAATCGATAAACTACACTGTCGACGTATTGTATCGCAGGCCACTGCATCGTCAACTCAGGATGTTTTGTTGGACCATCGGTGATGTGAGATGACTGTCAACACCAAGGCCACGGATATCGATAAACTACACTGTCGACGTATTGTATCGCAGGCCACTGCATCGTCAACTCAGGATGTTTTGTTGGACCAGCGGTGATGTGAGATGACTGTCAACACCAAGGCCACGGAAATCGATAAACTACACTGTCGACGTATTGTATCGCAGGCCACTGCATCGTCAACTCAGGATGTTTTGTTGGACCAGCGGTGATGTGAGATGACTGTCAACACCAAGGCCACGGAAATCGATAAACTACACTGTCGACGTATTGTATCGCAGGCCACTGCATCGTCAACTCAGGATGTTTTGTTGGACCAGCGGTGATGTGAGATGACTGTCAACACCAAGGCCACGGAAATCGATAAACTACACTGTCGACGTATTGTATCGCAGGCCACTGCATCGTCAACTCAGGATGTTTTGTTGGACCAGCGGTGATGTGAGATGACTGTCAACACCAAGGCCACGGAAATCGATAAACTACACTGTCGACGTATTGTATCGCAGGCCACTGCATCGTCAACTCAGGATGTTTTGTTGGACCAGCGGTGATGTGAGATGACTGTCAACACCAAGGCCACGGAAATCGATAAACTACACTGTCGACGTATTGTATCGAAGGCCACTGCATCATCAACTCAGGATGTTTTGTTGGACCAGCAGTGATGTGAGATGACTGTCAACACCAAGGCCACGGAAATCGATAAACTACACTGTCGACGTATTGTATCGAAGGCCACTGCATCATCAACTCAGGATGTTTTGTTGGACCAGCAGTGATGTGAGATGACTGTCAACACCAAGGCCACGGAAATCGATAAACTACACTGTCGACGTATTGTATCGCAGGCCACTGCATCGTCAACTCAGGATGTTTTGTTGGACCAGCGGTGATGTGAGATGACTGTCAACACCAAGGCCACGGAAATCGATAAACTACACTGTCGACGTATTGTATCGCAGGCCACTGCATCGTCAACTCAGGATGTTTTGTTGGACCAGCGGTGATGTGAGATGACTGTCAACACCAAGGCCACGGAAATCGATAAACTACACTGTCGACGTATTGTATCGCAGGCCACTGCATCGTCAACTCAGGATGTTTTGTTGGACCAGCGGTGATGTGAGATGACTGTCAACACCAAGGCCACGGAAATCGATAAACTACACTGTCGACGTATTGTATCGCAGGCCACTGCAACATCAACTCAGGATGTTTTGTTGGACCAGCGGTGATGTGAGATGACTGTCAACACCAAGGCCACGGAAATCGATAAACTACACTGTCGACGTATTGTATCGCAGGCCACTGCATCGTCAACTCAGGATGTTTTGTTGGACCAGCGGTGATGTGAGATGACTGTCAACACCAAGGCCACGGAAATCGATAAACTACACTGTCGACGTATTGTATCGCAGGCCACTGCATCGTCAACTCAGGATGTTTTGTTGGACCAGCGGTGATGTGAGATGACTGTCAACACCAAGGCCACGGAAATCGATAAACTACACTGTCGACGTATTGTATCGCAGGCCACTGCATCGTCAACTCAGGATGTTTTGTTGGACCAGCGGTGATGTGAGATGACTGTCAACACCAAGGCCACGGAAATCGATAAACTACACTGTCGACGTATTGTATCGCAGGCCACTGCAACCTCAACTCAGGATGTTTTGTTGGACCAGCGGTGATGTGAGATGACTGTCAACGTATTGTATCGCAGGCCACTGCAACCTCAACTCAGGATGTTTTGTTGGACCAGCGGTGATGTGAGATGACTGTCAACACCAAGGCCACGGAAATCGATAAACTACACTGTCGACGTATTGTATCGCAGGCCACTGCATCGTCAACTCAGGATGTTTTGTTGGACCAGCGGTGATGTGAGATGAATGTCAACACCAAGGCTACATATCGATAAACTATACACGGTCGACGTATTGTATCGCAGGCCACTGCATCGTCAACTCAGGATGTTTTGTTGGACCAGCGGTGATGTGAGATGACTGTCAACACCAAGGCCACGGAAATCGATAAACTACACTGTCGACGTATTGTATCGCAGGCCACTGCATCGTCAACTCAGGATGTTTTGTTGGACCAGCGGTGATGTGAGATGACTGTCAACACCAAGGCCACGGAAATCGATAAACTACACTGTCGACGTATTGTATCGCAGGCCACTGCATCGTCAACTCAGGATGTTTTGTTGGACCAGCGGTGATGTGAGATGACTGTCAACACCAAGGCCACGGAAATCGATAAACTACACTGTCGACGTATTGTATCGCAGGCCACTGCATCGTCAACTCAGGATGTTTTGTTGGACCAGCGGTGATGTGAGATGACTGTCAACACCAAGGCCACGGAAATCGATAAACTACACTGTCGACGTATTGTATCGAAGGCCACTGCATCATCAACTCAGGATGTTTTGTTGGACCAGCGGTGATGTGAGATGACTGTCAACACCAAGGCCACGGAAATCGATAAACTACACTGTCGACGTATTGTATCGCAGGCCACTGCATCGTCAACTCAGGATGTTTTGTTGGACCAGCGGTGATGTGAGATGACTGTCAACACCAAGGCCACGGAAATCGATAAACTACACTGTCGACGTATTGTATCGCAGGCCACTGCATCGTCAACTCAGGATGTTTTGTTGGACCAGCGGTGATGTGAGATGACTGTCAACACCAAGGCCACGGAAATCGATAAACTACACTGTCGACGTATTGTATCGCAGGCCACTGCATCGTCAACTCAGGATGTTTTGTTGGACCAGCGGTGATGTGAGATGACTGTCAACACCAAGGCCACGGAAATCGATAAACTACACTGTCGACGTATTGTATCGCAGGCCACTGCATCGTCAACTCAGGATGTTTTGTTGGACCAGCGGTGATGTGAGATGACTGTCAACACCAAGGCCACGGAAATCGATAAACTACACTGTCGACGTATTGTATCGCAGGCCACTGCATCGTCAACTCAGGATGTTTTGTTGGACCAGCGGTGATGTGAGATGACTGTCAACACCAAGGCCACGGAAATCGATAAACTACACTGTCGACGTATTGTATCGCAGGCCACTGCATCGTCAACTCAGGATGTTTTGTTGGACCATCGGTGATGTGAGATGACTGTCAACACCAAGGCCACGGAAATCGATAAACTACACTGTCGACGTATTGTATCGCAGGCCACTGCATCGTCAACTCAGGATGTTTTGTTGGATAAGCGGAGGTGCGGGATGACTGCCAACAACAAAGCCACAGATATCGATAATGTACCGTCGATATGTTGCATCGCCGGCCACTCTAACATCAACTCAGGATGTTTTGTTGGACCAGCGGTGATGTGAGATGACTGTCAACACCAAGGCCACGGAAATCGATAAACTACACTGTCGACGTATTGTATCGCAGACCACTGCAACGTTAGCCCAAGACGTTTGGTATAGTCCTGCGGTGGTGTGGGATGACTGCCCTGAACAATCTATACTACATCTCTATGGCGCTGGATATTATTAGCTTCACTTTTTAACTTGATGTCATCACGTGAACAAAGAGAGGTTCCATTAAATGATAACTTTTATCGTGTAGAGTGACGGCTGGCAACAGGTATGTAATCTAATAACAAAACTGATAAACGAAAGCTCACCGGCCGCTAATAGATAGCTGTAATGAACTTGAGCCCTGATTGCCGCCGCAAAAACAGAGTAAGAGATCAGTTCACTTCAGATGTAGTCGATCAAGATACTTATTGCGTTAGAGATAACTATTGTATATTTTATTTTAAATTAATTTTTATCACACCACTACTAATTCAACCACTATTAAAATCTATTTTAAAAATCTAAAAAGTATTTTAGGTCCGTTTTATTATAGATTTATTCACAGAAGGTACAGTGAAGAGAAACTATTTTCTGGATATCAAACAAAAAATAACGAATCGCTAGGCAAATTTTTATATACAAGAACAGTAGAATCACTGAGTAGCGAATGTGAGATACCTTATCTCCTAGTGTGCGGTATCACCGAAACGAAGGTATTTCATAGGTATTACTCATTTGAAATTTTAAGAACTTTACACAGAAAATTGCAAAACAAACTGGGCCAAGGAGGATGCCTGAAGGAATGAACTATTAAATTATTAAACCGGTTTAACATTCGATGCATTATTAAACAGTCTCGAGATCGCATATTCTACGCCTTAACCCAATTCTTAAGCAGTGCAGAGGAATTTAGCTACGTTAAAATTTTACTATTACAGTATTTAAATATAATCAGATACTATGCAAATTTTCTCAGTATATAATTTCTTGTCAAAAATTGTATTTACTTCCCTGTGGGAAATAGGTTAGATCATGGATATGTCTAAAGGGAATGCTTTCAGTTCATCTAAACAACTGTTCTTATTCTTTAATATTTAAAATTCAATACTACAGTTTTAGTAATTTCTAAGGAAACCTGTTACATGATTTCCATCTTAAAAATTACCAACACCCCCCCAGATCTAAGACATATCTAAGACGTATTCTCTATATTCAACAAGCTTATTCATTAACGTTATTTTAATGTTGAAATAATTTCAAAATACAAAATATTGCATAAGTGATTTACGTAGAGTATATTTCACAGTTGATCTCAAAACGATGATCAACTTAAGTGGGTGAACTAGCAAGACTTCGAGGAAGTTACTTTTATTAAAAATAAACGATGATAGTCAGCTGAGACAAAGTGCAATTGCGTTTCATAGGCGGCAGAACAGTCATAGGAATTAAAGTTGAACTAAAAACAGACAAGGAGAAGACAATGCAGATAACCTGACCTGGTCTCGAGACCCGTATTGTACCTCGTCGCTGCATCACATTCATCATCGATGGACGTTCGAAAATGTATAGACTACTTTGTACAGTATATGATATTGATTGAAATGAATTTTTCTGTAGTAAAATTAATTACGATAAATTTAGTAACAAATTAACTATTCGTATTTTATCCAAAAATACCTGACACATAAAGTGTTAATGTGTAGGTAAGATGAATATAATTTATTTACAGTCATTGTCAGGTGGACGCTTTACCAAATAGGCGAGTCGCTGCGACTATAGTTGATCTGCAAAATATTTAAAATTAATAATAGCGTTGGTAATTAATTACTGATATTATTCTATCGGGCTTTTCCAAAAGCGTCTGTGTTTTTAACTACACCGGTGTAGTTAAATTGTAGTTAATTTAGACCGGTAAGGCAGGAGAATACAGTGTGGATCACCCAACAGCAACTTCAAGCCCATCCAGCGTCCAAGACCCGGATGTCACGCCCGAGTGCCAGCTACCCAGTCAAGCATGAAGCACACCGACCCGAACCGGAGTGCAGTTCTAAGAAACCAAAGGTGTGAGGGAAGCTGTACACTTTCCATAGCCAACAGACTTACCATATTGTGACAACTTCATTTTGATATGGCCTCACAAGTAGAATGAAAGGGACTTATTTATAGTGAGGGATGTGTAAGACTTCTTTCAGAAAGCGGCCATAGAACATAAACTAATAGTCTACAGTTATCTCAAATTTCCCAACTCTCTCTGTTCTTTGGGTACTGACGATAACCACAACATTCTCATAGAAGTAAATATTTTGGTTGGCTCTTGGGAGAGCCCCCCCCCCGAGGGTCTCGAGATGAGCCGACATAATACGTGCGTTGCCACGTCTCGCGTGGATCCGAGGTTCCCCTGTCCGCCATCAGGGCATTTATCTGACGTGAACATTACTGCGTGGTCACAAGGTCAACCAAATGTAAAGCTAACTACTGCACTTGCGGTCCATTGACAGTAAAGTAGAATATTTTGTATTATAATAGTATAATACGAGCACAAGTTTTACAGTCGAGGCTGTTAAATGTGCGAGTGTATATAAAACAGCCAATTTTGGGCCGTGTGGGAACTATATTTTCCGTCACACTGCCAATAAAATGAAACAAACTTGTAAAACATTAATTTTACCTGATTTGGTATCAATAGTTGTCGACCATTTTTGTCGCTTTAGACTAATCAGCTGTTATGTTACTTACTTTACACCAGTTCCTTCTTGATTCCTGATTGGTTGTTTGTTTAGGTTATTTCTGTGCTGACCTCGAATCAAAAGTATCATCAACAATGATCATTTGCGGCCTAGGACTCAAAAAATCATAATAGTAATAGGTTAAGTCCTAGGAAGAAAAAGAACAACTTTTTCTCTTCAACATACGTATCTAAAATAGCTTTTTATCAGTATGACGAAAAATCTGTTTTTATTCCCTTTGAGAAATAGCTTAGATCATGGATACGTCTAAAAGGAATGTTCTTAATTCCTCTAAACCGCGGTCCTAATAACCATGACGTCACTTTTGTTTCAAATTTTAATCTGACGGATTGTCAATACCCCCCAGACTATGAAAAAAAACAAACGCTAAAATTTATCAAACAATTGGTTTTGATTCCATTTCTGTTGTGTGTTACACAATCGTCTCTCGTTTTAGCTAATTGGATCTCTTATAAAAGAAACTCGGCGCCATTAAGATAAGCTGTTGGTGAACTGGAAGCGGCAACTGTTGAATGTTGTCGGCTTATCTTCACGCCAGTCAAAACTACCGACGACCTGCAGGGATATTTGTTATTATGAATGATTTAAGTCCTTGTTTACACCAGGTGATGTTTTGATCGAACCGGACTCTAGATTAACTATGACAAAAGTTACGTAAGAGCCTTTTTATGCATGCATTTTCGAACGATAAAAACGGACGTTTCTAAATACATTGTATCAAATGAGTGCATTCATATTTTACAGCTGATCCATACCACGCCATTTAACACCTCGCTCACACAAGCTACTATTTTAAGGCAACTATTGCATTCGCCAATCTGTGCAACGTAGATTAGAATGACCGAGAAACTCGCCAATTTAAAATTCTATGAAATGTCACAGATTTGTGGTTGTTACCAGTCGGCCAGTTACTAGTTCTTATTCTCTGGCATCAGCTATCAGTTTTATGATTTGTAGTGTTTTTAGCGAATTTCCCATAGGGAAGAAGCTATTACCGTAGGTCTCATGGTAAGACTTAAGCCCGGGACCATGTTATTTTTTCTTCTTTAGGTCCCTAGAGACCAAAAACAATAGTCGTTAAAATTTATATATATATATATATATATATATATGTATATGTATATATATATATATGTATATGTATATATATATATGTGTGTGATTGTGTGTGTCTGTTACTAACACGATAACTCTCGTAAAAAGGTCCGATCAAGACCAAAATGGTAGAGACGTGTATTCTTACAATGCTCGACGAGTTCGTAAACCAGCACATATCCTCAAATGGAACGGGGTAGTTTGGGGGGTTTTGTACCCCACAATGGGGTTTTTTTGCGTTTTTCACATGTAATTTTTAAATATTTTTAATTTTATATTTCACCATTGGAATCAGTTAAAAAAACTACACAATTAAGTTCCTTAAAGTTTTTCTCTATCTCCAACGGTTACCGAGATATTAAAAAATCTAAACACAGTACGTTGTATTGTGGGGCTCTAATGTTAATCTTAAGAAGGATAGGGAAAAATTTATATTTCCCATATTAATCAATATTTTTGGATAAAACTTGATATTTAGCTTCATGTGGTTGAGATCTATCCATTTATGCTTAAAAATCATAGTTTATGTGTTTATCATAGCAGCAAGCCTGCATAGTCTTTTCCCATATTAATCATATAGGGAATAGGCAAACTCCTTTATTTATGGACAGATGTTGATGAAAGTTGGTATAAATGTTAAGATAAAAATTATTTATGGTAGAAATGACTACTTTCAGTGTTCCTCACAGCAGCTAACCTGCACACTCTTTCCCATGCTAATGTTATGGAGAACAGGCAAATAATTCTCATGTTTATGGACAGATTTTTATAAAACTTAATATATATTATTATTATATTATTGATTTGGAAATTCGCTGAGTACGCAGGTCTGCTGCGACGGGGGTATTCTAATTATTGTCTTGGTTTGCATAAAAAATTGATGGCACAGAATTGTTTATATGTGAAAAAGAGAAAAGACAGTTATATAGTAAAAATTAAAAAGTTAATCGCTTTGATGAGCTAACAATGAATAACGAACTATCAACTTTCAACAGACATTCTGTTAAGACGAGTCGCTACCCGTTAAACATTTTTTATTTATTTTATTTTCTGAAAAGTTTTGGCAGTTGTGTATCCCTAAAGATCTAACAATGATTTTAAAAAATTGTTTTGATTTTTTTCATTTGTATTTTTCAAAATAAATAAATAAAATTTTGTAAAAACTAATCACTCAAAATTAATCTTTTTGGTATCAAATTGTAGGTATTTAGGTAAACTTAACATTAATGTATTTTCTTCATTGTGATTTTAAAGACAGTAAAAAACTTTAATTTTAAAATTTTGTAAAAAATTTGTTTTTTTAAACATTTAACTTTCAGAAAACTCTTAGCCCAAAAATGTTCAAAATACAAGACATTTTTTAATATATCACCTGTTAATAAGAACCAATAGTTGCACCCACCTAACTTCAACGGTTCTCTCGAAATATCAATGTGAAGTCTTGAAAATAAAAAATAACTTTCTAATAATACACTTGGCGTTGTGAGATTAGATAGATATGTGAAAAGGTTTGGGAAAACTCAAATTACGCCAATAAAAATTAAGTACTATGGTTGAAGTGAATATTTTCTTAGTTAGAATATAGTAAAGTACTGTATGTAAATTTAAAAGAATTGTTTTAATTTTTCACCACTTACGAGTAGCGAATCCCCTTAAGAGGCAAGGTTGTGTTTTGATTTGTGAAAGGTACCTATTATTTCACTAACGGGTTATTAGATTTATTAAATTCTTAAAAGTGACAAACATCGTAGTATGGAATTAATTATACATCGCTCAGTTATCATAGCGAATAGGGAACATGTCAGCCTTAGTCAGTAACAAGACTACAAGATCGCGCCACAATCATCCAACATTCATTCATCATTCATACTTGGCTTAAAATACCTACCTGGGTAGGTCGCCATTTCAGTTAAAAGTATAAAAAAAGAATAGCTGGAGTAAGATTGTTCGTTACTTCACTAGGAGCGGAACTGGTTTTTATGCCTGTCGATGTGTTCAGAGTTAAGTTTGACCAAGAACTATTTATAAATAATATATTTTTAGCTAAACTTTATTACTTTATTGTATATGCAAAAGTATCAACACAGACACGACTGAATTGAGTCTAAAAAAATTGATGTTTCTCTAAATCTTAACATTTTTAGGACCATTAACATGAAATTCAAACCACATAACAGACCCGACACTGTTTTTGATAAATTTGTTTAAAAGATAGATTCACAAATTTGGCACAACACCCGACTGCCCCGAGGTTATCACCAAACTGTGCCAAAAACTCAGCCAAGGCCAAGCTCCCGGTGTTTATTAAGAGATTAAAAAAGGAAATATTTATTCAACATTATCATATTAAAAGCGACCGATATTATGAGTGCGGCTAGTGTTAGGGGACTAAGGGTTTAACTTTTAGTTTATCTTTTAAATAAGAAGAGCTTATTTAAGTGCAAGCTCAAGCATATAAGTCAACAGAAAATGGCCATATAATTATTTATGACTTTGACCTACTGTTCTTAAAAGTATGTTATAACGAATATCTCAGAAATTAGAAAGATAATAAAACGTTTTAAAAATGAACAAGAGTTACATTAGAGCGATATTTGATCTAGCTAGTTTTAATTTTGAGAACACGTACTAATGGTAGTGCAGTATATGGTTTCATTAAGCGACAAACTTTGCTCCAGAGAATAAATAAAGATCAATTGCTGTATCACGGCAATGGCGTGCGCCTGGTACCCTCGACACACATTATTGGTACCACAGAATAACTATTAAGATTCAAGTATTGAGCCGTGGACACTAGGCAATGTGATATTGTGAATATTCCTTATACCCTCGAAGCTACCATTATGGTACACACAAGCACATAACCAGTTAACTGTTAAATATTCTTAAGAGGCTTACCAGTGGCATTGACACACAAGCTAACTTACCTCTGTAAATATTCTTATATTCCTCGAAGGCTTACCATGGCATCTCCGACACACAAGCACATAACCAGTTACCTCTGTTTTCAAATATTCTTATATTCCTCGAAGGCTTACCATGTGGCATCTCCGACACACAAGCACATAACCAGTTACCTCTGTTTTCAAATATTCTTATATTCCCTCGAAGTTCTACCATATGGCATCTCCAACACACAAGCACATAACCAGTTACCCCTGTTTTCAAATATTCTTATATTCCCTCGAAGGCCTACCATATGGTATCGCCCGACACACAAGCACATAACCAGTTACCCCTGTTTTCAAATATTCTTATATTCATCGAAGGCCTACCATATGGCATCTCCGACACACAAGCACATAACCAGTTACCCCTGTTTTCAAATATTCTTAAATTCTTATAAAAATACAAAAAATAATAAAATGACAAATCACCTGAAGATGTAAACCTTTAATACAGCCTTCATTATTTTGTAGAATCCATAACGGCCCATCTACGTGGTTTCCAGGTTAGTGCACATTTATACACAAAATTATAAAATAAAGAAATCTAATACGAACACTTTAGGGCTCAGGGAGCTCCAATTCGATTACATGATTCGTGGAGGACAAATCCATCGTGATCTTATCAAAACGACTTCCTCTCAAAATTAAATTGCAACATTAAAGACGAAAACAATTCTTTCTCCAAATTACGAAAAATTGGTGAAAAAATGTACAACATCTCTATATATAAAATTGAATGTATGTATGTATGTCCTTTATGCGTTGCCAAACTACTCATCCGATCGCCATGAAATTTTAGGAAGTTGCTCTATATGTGTCCGGGAAGGTTTTAGTGAAAAATATTTTCGAAAACCCCATAAGTTTCCATTTATGGCGTTTTAAATTTCTAATGTTAACCTTATGGAGAGTAAGTTTGTTTACAAATTGTCTACAATGAAAACATTTGATTTCTTAGCTACAGCTGATTGGTTTACTTTCCATTAGCAATACCGTATGCTTTACTATCCAATGCCATCTGAATCATTCATTAATGTTAAACTATGAAGTAAATGTGTACTGTAAAAATGAACAGCTTTATCCAACGTTAATAGTTTCGGTTTTGGGGATTATGTATTTATATTTTTATTTTCTGTCTGATTAAAGTCACGTGTTTATATAATAATTACAATGTTTATATTATTACGTTTATTATAATAATCAGCTGTTGTATATCTTTCCTATAAAAGCCGTATTACAGTTAGGTTTTGTTTGGGTTTGGATTGGATTCGAAAATTGTGAATTAATCCACTCAGATTTATTTGTTTTATGGGGATTTTATTAATATGTTTTATCGTTTTGTTATTGTTATTCACTATGCCGCGACCCAGAATAAATAACCTTTTACAATGAAGCCGTATTGCTATTCGACTTCAAACATGGCCAATCTTAAAGTTAACATGTATTTACTGTCAGGCGTTACGAAGTTCGCCGGGTCAGCTAGTAGCCTATAAAATACGTGGAGGCTGTGATATAAACACTAACAAAATTTAATGATACAATTAATTGTATAAGAATGAACTGTTTTAATTAATTAATCTATTCAACTTTTACAATGAGCGCAATCAAGAGGTGGGTGTGCAAGTGCATGATAATAGGTTCCACAAAGTTCTCGTGGAAATGAATTGAGTCCGCGTTATAAATCAATCTTAAAAAAACTAATCGAACACCGTGTAAAACAGCGAAGTTGGCGGAACCCGGTGGAGTGGTACGGAAAAGTTTGAAACAAGACTGAAACACTTTCAAGGTGGACTTGTCATGCAATGCTCTCTCACTTGGTAGGCACGCGACCACGACTGATTCCCTCATTCTCTACTTGATAGATCCTAACTTACGCTGGTAGATCTCTGCACATGACAATCTCGATATATTGTTCCTAGTTGGATAGGGACGGTCACCTCCTACATACCAAACTCTATAAACCTTCCTGTCTATAACGGCATCTCCTGCTTATGACAAGCTCCGTATCACTTCCTAACTGGTAGGATATCTCTACTTGATCCAAACTAGGTCAACCTTCCCGACTCCCTTCTTTGTATGTGGACCAATGATAGGTTGGATACTACGTAACAGTGAGCTACGTAACTCGTGGTTAAAACTCGCACAGCAAATGCGCCTGCTCATCCTCACAATATGGGGGCAGTTAAAAGTACTGCGGTGCGGTCCGACGACCATAAACAAAAAGACGGCGAGGTTGTAAATTAGCACTGTCTCCCGCCGTGTTGAGACAATGCCTGACTAGTTTTCCGGACTCCCAGTTTGGGAAGAACGGTAGTTGCGTAGTTGCGTGGGGTTGTACATTTTTGTGCAGTTTTACCAAAATTCTAACGGTACCAGCAGATACCAGATTGTGGAGTTGTATCATATTTTCGAGACTGGCGTAACTGAGAATTAGATCTTCATTTGGTGAGCAAAGACGAAATTTGATTGGCTAACTCGGATATTTGCGTCTCCAAGCGGGATAACCTATCGGATTGTGTGCTAGTTGATGCGTCTCCTAACACGTGAACCTGCTGAGAATGAATGGGGAATATTCCATTATTTTGTCAGCCATAATAGATAATTTGTCTAGAGAGTCGGAACTCGATATTTGTATCGAACTAATATGAAGTGGAGGAGTTTCAAAAATAGTGTTTTTAGACAGTCGTCTTGAACTTGCGTACGCATTTTCCTAAGTTGAGATGGGTTATGTGAGCCCAGTTCGTCAATTAGTTTTGTAGATTTTCAACTCAGATTCTTCAAACAAGATTAGACGGATACAAAGATCTTGGTAGGGTGTTTGGCTCAGCGGTTTCCCAAAAAAAATCAGAATTAATTCGGCCACACCAGTATCAAGGTTACCTATTACGTAATATAATACTTAGTTTGTTCTTGTTTGATACCTTTCGTGATGAAAAAGGCGTCGACCTGACGCAGCCAAACAAAACCGTTCTTACGCCAAAAGGTTGGAATCTTGATTGTTATTTTCGAGAGATGAAGATCTGGATCTCTGACGTTTTCTTCGGTGTTTGCCATTTTCACGATTTAGTTTCGGGAACGTCGTTGGTCATCAATTTGTGGTGCGTGTATTAACAACTAATAATAATAACTAATTTTTTTATATCAAATACAGAACATCAGAAGGTTTATTAATCACAAAAACAATGAATAATTCAAAACGTAAACAAAGCCATCAAAGATAGATTAGATTAGATTATTGAAATGGCGAATATACCACAAGGTAGGTATTTTAAACTAAGTATGATTGAGGATTGAATGTAAGATGATTGTGGCGCGATCTTGTAGTCTTGATACTGACTAAGGCTGACATGTTGATTAGACAGAACTGTTAATTAACAGTCCTACGGTCAATGGCATACCTGAGGGACCTACAAATTAACGTAGAATCCGAACCACGGCCTCTGAATTACGAATTAGTCTAATTATGAGGATGGAATTGCGGATTAACGTAGAATTCAATGTACGGACGTAATCCATACAAGAGAACACTACACCCACCGACCAACGCTCATAACTATCCACAATTCGTGATCTCCAAGTAGCTAGATTACAGGACGACACCACAGTCCCAGTGTGTTAAAAACATATAGTTTATAAATATAAACAAACTGTATGACAGTTGTTAGTCACAGCCACATTACTAATCAGCACATTTAGAGAACACGTGGTGGCATGATGGTTCTTGTTACTCATTGAACCTAAATCTCTCCAGTTAAAATCGTTAAACGTTGGTTCCGGCGCGTGACGTGACGCCATGCACGTTCGACTGTCCGCCGAGCACTTTCTCTCACCTACGTGATTCCTCCACAGGTCAGCCAAACGGAATTCAGACTAACTTAATACTGTACAGCAATGCAAGAAAAATATAAATAAATTCTTTAGACATAGGACAATGTCTATAAATATACTGATACTGCCTCACTAGCTACAGTTATACAACACTATTACGCTATTTACGTTGTATTTTCGACAACTGCCATCGTATATCTGTATTGTTTCTAAAACTAAGAATTCATTTAAAGAAGCCTTCTCGATGAAGTAACCAAAGGTCACTTTAGAGTAAGGATTCTGTGAACTCTGCTCTCTCTAGTTTCGGGTGACGTACTGACATAGAAAACAGTCCGTATTGACAAGAGTGATGCTGTGTCAGCGCAAACAACCTCCGTAACGTTAACTAATTAAAGTAGAATTGTTCGGTAAAAACTGTGGAACTCTAGTTTATGAAGATACACAAGCTAGCACACACTAATTAGAACAGTAACATCTTTACAACAATATCTGATCCTCATCCTTTGGAAGATTTTACCCTCAGCTAAGACTGATAATACCTTTCCCATTTGGTTTCCATAGAATATTTCATGTTGAAAACAAACACAAGACTTAATATATATGATTAAAATTAGTACATAATTCAGTTTATGATTCTGCCACGTAAAAGTAAATTGCTATAAACCGGCGTTCCGAATAAGGGCAACATGGCGGGATAGAGTGTTATATAATGGGAGAATGTAAGCTTACATTTTAGAATTCAGATTACAGTCTTAAATTTACAGATTCACTGCTAATGTGAAAACTTAGGAAAAAAGATAACTGCACTAGCGATCTTGCAGCGAACACCTATTGGGAGCGACGCCAAACTGCAGCGAGAAAACAAGCAACAGACAGCATGGACGTCATATTTTACGATTTGCTCATCTCGTTATGTTTATGAGCAAAACATCATATTGCACAAGCGTCGTTTAACGTGTTTAGTTGGAACTGAGGCTCAGGTAACGACACACGCCATCACACCGTCAGCAGGACGACACAGATATTATGTGCGCCAGCCATGTCTCAAGGTTATTTACCGTCACTCCAGAGCTGAGGCTCAGGTAACGATACACGCCATCACACTGTCAGCAGGACGACACAGATATTATGTGCGCCAGCCATGTCTCAAGGTTATTTACCGTCACTCCAGAGCTGAGGCTCAGGCGACAACACACGCCGCCACACCGTCAGCAGAACGTCACAGATATGTGCGCCAGTCATGTCTCACGGTTATTTACCGTCACTCCAGAGCTGAGGCTCAGACGACAACACACGCCGCCACACCGTCAGCAGAACGTCACAGATATGTGCGCCAGTCATGTCTCACGGTTATTTACCGTCACTCCAGAGCTGAGGCTCAGGCGACAACACACGCCGCCACACCGTCAGCAGGACGTCACAGATATGTGCGCCAGTCATGTCTCACGGTTATTTACCGTCACTCCAGAGCTGAGGCTCAGGCGACAACACACGCCGCCACACCGTCAGCAGGACGTCACAGATATGTGCGCCAGTCATGTCTCACGGTTATTTACCGTCACTCCAGAGCTGAGGCTCAGGCGACAACACACGCCGCCACACCGTCAGCAGGACGTCACAGCTGCGTGAGCGAGTGCCTCATGTACATGTATCGTGGCCGTTGCTCTCGTGCATGACTGATAACGCAGAGCGAAGGTCGAGGTTTCAACTCTTACTCAAACAGTTTGTATTACAAATAATTTTTATTGACTGTTATATCCATCCGCTTAACACTTTCGTAGGAGTAGTTGATTGTGTCTACGCGGTTTTCTAGATGGAAAAGAATACATTTTTAGTTTCAATTACGCAAATAACATGATAATTTATTTTCTCGCATTGTTAAGCAAGCTATTTTATTGTCAGGGCTATTATATAATAACCTTAAAGTGAAGCTCCTTCTAGTAACAAAAACTAAATAAGAGATAAGAGGGGCACAAAAATCTTCCCACAACCCCCGACCACAGCGTGGCCTCAGTTTCCGACCTCCCTTGATAGCACATGTTTGATCAAGGATGATGAAAGTGTTAGAATCTGGGACGTTTGTGAGATCGGCAAGGCAGAAGACAAGGTCATGATCAAAAACTGTCAGCTTGTTCTTGTGTTGGACGAAACTGTAAATATTTTACGACAGGCGTAAACTGTAACCTTGGCATACTAATAATATATTACACTTGTCTATTTAAAGCTTGCACTTTGCAATACTCCGACTTTACTATTCACAAAGGTTTAATAGTACGCCTATACCCCAAATGAGATAAAAAATGTCAGTTTAAATATGTGGTTTAAACCTTCCGTTAACTAAACGAAAGAAAAAACAGCCCAATTTATTCACCTACTCTTCTCATCTTATCGAAATTGATTAATACCGTCAGTCGTTTCCAAACTGACCAAAACTTAAAGTAAACTAACAGAAAAATGTTTAGACAAGTTTAAATACACCAAAATACTGAAAAAAACTCGTTCACGAATGCATATTGATGATTCGCTACCTACACATTGCACCTATTGATACCTTTTAGAGTTTTTTCTTTAACAAATCCGTATTTGATAATTAGTTTGATTCCCAAGATTAAATGTAACTTTCTTCATAATCTCTCTAGAACTCTGAACGAATAAACACGCTCAAATTTTATCCCTAACTGAATTTTCAATAATTTAAAATGTAAACAAAGTAGTTTATGCAACTATAAGAGAACAAAAACTCTCCTGGAAACGTCTACCAGGAATATTTTATGTTATTAACTATTGTTTGCGTATTTTTAAGTTTACTCTGTCTTAAAATTGTTTAGATTAGATTGGGTACCTTCTGAAATGGTGACCTACCTAGATAAGTCGGTATTTTAAACGAAGTATGAATGAGAAATGATTGTTACGCGATGATGATGAAATGATGTTGTTAGATGATTGTGACGCGATCTTATAGTCTTGTTACTGACTAAGGCTAACATGATCCTCAGACAGGACTGTTAATTAACAGCCAATGACATCGAAGGTACCTTCACTTTAAAGTGGGATCCGAGCAACTTTTGTCTCTAAATTACTAACTGGTCTAATTATGAGGATAGTCTTCGCGGATGGACGTATTATCCAATAGTGCGGACGTTAATTCACACCAGAGAGTATCACACACGACCATCGTTCATAACTATCCACAATAGCTAGATTACAAGACACGCCGCCGTCTCTGTGATATGTATAAAAATGAATTACGCAGTTGAAAACGAATAGTTGGTAGTAAGGTGTTGTTTGTCTTACTCGTTGGGGGCGGAGTTCCTGGCGAGGTGAGGACACTGACCGAGGTCCTCCAGGGGGGCGTCGCACTGACACTTGACCAGCATGACGCTCACGGCTCTGGCTCTACACTGACACTGTTCACTGTTCACTGTCCACAGCTGTGCTCTGCTGACACATCGCGAGTCGCGACCCCCCTCCTCCCCCTCCCCACCACCTCAGACACTCGGCGTCACGTCCATTCATCTCGGCTCCGTTTACGAAACACCGCCTACGCGCGGAATACTAAGCGGAGATAGTTTCCGAACGTTTCTAACATTAGTACACCAGAGTCCCGTTAATACGAACCCCGGTATTCCGAACGTCCGGCTAATCCGAAGTATATGATGGGGAATAAGGTTATTGAGTTTGAATTAAAAACAAAGGAATGCAATCAGAATTATAATACTTTAAAAAAATCTACAATGCTACGCAATAATTAATACGTTGATTATATACGTGCAGATTATTGAAATGGCGACCATACTACAAGGTGATATTTTAAGCCAAGTATGAAAGAGGTTTGAGTACAAGATGATTGTTGCGCGATCTTGTAGTCTAGTTACTCATTAAGGCTGACATGTTCCTAAAACAGGGCTGTTAATTAATAGCCCAACAGCCGATGGCAATTAATGGACCTACAGTTTAACGTGGAATAGTAATCGAGACATCAATTTTTACTCTTTTCCCCATAGGATTAACATTGGAGCTCCAAAAGACAACGTACTTTGTTTTTGGATATAACACTTTTTCAAAATATTATACTGTTCATTTTTATTTTTTAATAATTCACGAGTAAAAACCCACCAAGCAAATCTTGGGGTACCAAAAACAATTTTTTTCGTTATGGTTTAGCAAGTTAATGTATCAGCACATGCTGGCATTATCGAAATAATAATCGATTGTTGTATTACGATAGTTGATTATAGAAACTATTTTCTACGTAATCACCATGTTTTTCTACGACTCGATTGAGACAACAGTTTTGGTGTTTCGAATAGGGACGTAGAATCACTGAGGTGCCTGAACGCTGTTTCATGTGGTTTTGTGGGGGTTGACCTATCGTTAATAAACCGACTGTTGGGAAATCCGGCAAGGATCACGTCACATATGTGTCCAAGCATTTATATTTATTTAAGACATACCAAATTTGGTTAGTGAATAAGGAAGTTATTTATGTTCATAGATGAATCGACCCCCTATGAGGGTATTTTAAGGAGAATATCAGTGAAGGATGTGTGATGGGTGCAATGTATTTGATTACAAGTGACATGTTTAACTTTGTTGCTGACAATTGATAAACATCAGCTGATTCATTTGCCAGAACCAATAAATTATCGATAGCCCAATGAACAAAGGCATTTTGGGTCCAGTACCGACCCATCGTAAAAGTGGCAAGCTATAACACACGATCGTACCAACGACTTTCAGGTTGTAAAGCGAGTACTGTAACCACTGCACCAATCAGCTATATCAATTCTTACTGACCCACCATAAGGCCCAGTCCTACGTGGGCGACGGTTGCGACGCGATTGCAGCGTAATTTGAAAATTCAAACCAGTTTGGTCGCTGAGATCGCTAAACTCGCGTCGCAGTGGAGCGTCCTACGTGAGCGATCCGGGCGATCCTAGCGGCCGCTGTTAAAAGTTGTTAAGTTTCACTTCATAGTGAAACTATGACTTAACTCACCGATCGTATAATCAAATGCTTCAATTCGTGTGTGATTGCGAAATGGTTCTGGGCACTGCCGCAGTCTTCTGTACAAATGATAAATGAAATCTATCATTCACCATAGACTAGCTTTCGGAGATTGATACAGTATTATGTTCTTGGCAGATCCTTCGGTCAGCTTTCTTATTAAGTATGCGTATGAGAGCGCCGAACTATCCAACATCAACAACTAACGTCTTTTCTCTTTTGAGAACAAGATAACACTGAAGGATTTGCTCGCCCGCATCGCTGATATCGCCCAGACCGCGAGTCCACGTAGGACCAACGCCTTCCCCAAATCTGGTCGCTAGGATCACGCGCTCCCACCATTTACGTAGGACTGGGCCTAAGAGTAACACACAGTAAATGGGCACTTTAAATAGAGTTTCTGCAACAAATAAACTATGATCCAACCGATTTCCGTGGGACTGAACTATGATCCATCCGATTTCCGTGGAACTGAACTATGATCCATCCGATTTCCGTGGAACTGAACTATGATCCATCCGATTTCCGTGGAACTGAACTATGATCCATCCAATTTCCGTGGAACTGAACTATGATCCATCCGATTTCCGTAGAACTGAACTATGAGCCATCCGATTTCCGTGGGACTGAACTATGGTCCATCCAATTTCCGTGGAACTGAACTATGATCCATCCGATTTCCGTGGGACTGAACTATGATCCATCCGATTTCCGTGGGACTGAACTATGATCATCCGATTTCCGTGGAACTGAACTATGATCCATCCGATTTCCGTGGAACTGAACTATGATCCATCCGATTTCCGTGGAACTGAACTATGATCCATCCGATTTCCGTGGGACTGAACTATGGTCCATCCAATTTCCGTGGAACTGAACTATGATCCATCCGATTTCCGTGGGACTGAACTATGATCCATCCGATTTCCGTGGGACTAATTACCGAATTTCATAAACAATTTACTTTTCTTACATCGATGCAAAGTTAGAGACAGACATCATTTCGAAAAACGTATCTTTGGACCATGGGAGTACAAAATTGGTTTTTTTGACTCTCAGGTTGAATTCGGAACATTTAGCGTAGGCAATTTTTTTTATAATAGACCTATACTATGTATGGACATACAGTATTAAAATACGTGATAAAACCGTATAGAATTCATTCTATTTAGTATTAGAGATAAACTTGAATAGTGGAGTTGCAGTAACGTAGATGGGCAGACAGTCATCCGCCAAGCCTGCAATGCGGTATACGCGTATATGACGGAATGTTATACGACTATGTGCTACGAAATGCTCGCCATTTTTCAGCGAGTCAGTGAGGCCATCATTGCTCTGTGTTCTATATATAAATTAATTCAGCAGTGTGGTGTACAGACTTTAAACTAAAACTCTATTAAAACTCAATACGGTATCATTAATTAGTGATTTATATTTATTTTATACATCGGCGAAACCAATTATAAAGTTTTAATTTGAACGAAGTGGCTTTTATGACAATCAGCTTTGACAAAACTTTTTGAATTTGAGTTGAGAGTAGTGATATATCCATTTGTGTCTCGCTGAATCTAAATAATATTTTCGGACTAATGTCTGTCTGTGTGCAAACCCTGAAACTCCCTTGATACTTGACTTATTGACTCTAAGACCACTTTTAACAATGGTATCTGTGTTTTAATGTTTAGATATCTCCAGATGTTTACGTATGGTTTATAATTCACGAAAGATATAAATTTCCGCAGTCATTTCCATTTCCGGTGTTGAATAGATCAAGGATATAACGATATGCGATAACTACTAAATAACCATGTTCCGAACCATTTTAAACAAAAACAGAAGATTCTATTCATAAAATCAACATCATACACCGTAAATGCTCTAAACTGTTAATAATAACCAAACCTAATGATTACATCTTGATTCCTTAAGAGCTAGTGTGGGCCTATCTATAATAGAACCATTAAATCTTCACTGTGGCATTGTTTTACTGTTTGCTGATTGACTTTTGTGACGGTTCAATACAGAACACAGTTATCTTTGTTCATCGGTCTAATAATCTAATAATCCTGGCAAATTAATCAGCTGTTTTTTGTCAGCAACAAAGCTAAATATCATCGAATCACAGATCGGTAAATAGGTTATGCATATGTGTTGGAAAACAGCTGTTCTATATCTATATACACACTAACACACTATCCATTTCTAACTGCATTGTGAAAAATGTTAAACTTAGAATCCAGGGGGAGAGATTTCTAGATCAGAAATGTAAATGTTTCACTAACTTATACCTTTGGATTTATTAGACCGAAGTTGGACTGATATTTCTAAGATAACCAATTATCCAAGGTGAATTTATTAAATCAATATATGTTAATTTATTGTAGGGGGCCAGCTAAATATACTTGAAAAACGTTGATGATAAACACTTAACCGCATTCCTAAGGTTTATTTTGAAAAATCAAACCCTGGAAATCAGAAATCATTTTACAGGTGTGTTTTTAATTATGTTAACCCTAAATCAGCGATAAGCCATGGTCATCAAAACGGCGAAGTTGTGTCAAAATCAGATATACGTCACGACAGTCACTACGATGAAGTCGTAGCAAAATCAGCTGTACGCCACGACGGTAAATTTGTATCTAAATCAGCTGTACATCACGATGGTAAAGTTGTATCTAAATCAGCGATAGACCACGGCCATCACGACCTCGCTGTGGACACGTAGCGTTGACACTAGACTTGAATTCATGTTTAATAGCTTGCAAAATATTACAATGCCGACATTTTGATAGTCAGATAGTGGATTTGTTATCAAAATATGTTGTTTTCCAACAAACAACCTAGTTTTGTCCATGAATTTATTGAAAAATTATAGATTGTTTGGATTACTGGTACCTTAAATGTTATGGATATTACAATACGGTATTTAAATTAAAAATAATATCTTACATGGACCTGTACTAATAATCACCGATGTGTGGAAATTTATAGTAAATTCTTGAATTCATATATCTAAAATTTTTACGAAATATTCCATTCGTATATTTTTTTTAATTACAGTATTTTTTAAATCTACATACACAAAGAAATCTTAGTTTCCCTCATTTCCTCCCCATCATTTCGAACAATAAACAGGTTTGTTGCAATTTCTCTTTCAAGGTATACTTATAAAAATAAACGTTATCAAATGACTGATAAAGTACATACTTTTTCCCTTGTTTAAATTTTAAAACTACAACCATTAAAAAAACTATCGTATTCTGTAAAGTTTATCTAAATACCATTCAAAATATATTGTTTTAAAAATAAGGCTGCAAACATCAAACTAACAAGAGAAAATTAATTATTAGTAATATTTTGGGACATTACCCCCTTGGTAAAACTTTTTTGAGTGGGGTTTCTTGGTTGGTGTGATCTTACACTGCAAACCAAGTTTCATGGAAAACAGTTGAAAAATAAGAAATAAACTGATGTTTTAATATTCTCCATAATAGTAACATGGAACGCTCTCAGACAACGTACTGCGTTTACCATTAAATTGCGTGTACATTAAATTGATTTTTCTCTGGAACCGTAGAATAATGATTCAAATGTGTTAATTTTTTAAGCAAGATTTAATGGTAATAGTCAAATTATTTTATAAAACTATTATTGTTTTGAAATTTAAGGCCATAACTTTTGAACAATTATTTTTACAAACAATCGGGAGGTAACATATTATTTGGGACCTTAAAAGATATACATGAAATCTAAATCGTTGGAGCGGATTATGGGAAGTTTTTATTCTCCACATTTTTAAGGGGTTTTAATTGTAAACTACCCTTAAAAATAATAAAAAATATAACTCCATTACAAGTATTGCGATCAGTGGGGTCTCGGGGTTTGCACACAGACAGACATTAGTCCGAAAATCACTTTTTTGGATTCAGCGAGCCTCAAAATGGATTTATCACTACTCTAAACTCAAATTCATAAGGTTTGTCAAAAACGACAATTTCTCCATGTATTTTGAAAAGGGGAGAATGTAATAAGGGATACACCAGCAACCGATCAATTTAAAGTGGAGACTTAAAATAATTGCTTGTTTCAGCTGATTCCAATAGTCACGGGAATAACAAAATATAAGAAAATGTTTTTATTTCCTTCCCTGCTAGAAATAGGTTAGATCATGGATATGGAATGTTTTCAGTTCATCTAAACAGCTGTTCTTATAACAAAGAACCATGACGCCACCAACTACATGACGTCACTGTTTCAAATTTTGGTCCCCCCCAGAGCTAAGGCATATCCATGTCAAAAAGATTAATGATTCGTAAACAATATCTAAAACCTACTTTAAAATAAAAAAATCCCACCTAAGCCCACTTCGTGTTAATCAATCAGTTTTTTTAACTCAACCAAAAAACTTAAGCTTTATGTCAATATGAAATTTAATAACGATCGGAATATATTGTGTCTATAGCAAATATTAAATATGAGAGCAAAACAATATTAAACACATTCGTGTATAAACATACGTTGATAAATTTAGGAACAGAATATTTCTTCAGATAGTTACTGTGCGTGATTTAAGCTTAAGACCCCACATTACTTAAATAATGTTGCAACAAACCTACATTCTCATTTCTGTTATGTTGTAGATTGCGTTCTGACTGAAGATTAGACTACAAAAACTGTTATTGGGCGTGAGTTAAACAAAATGAAATTTAAACGATATTGGTATTTTAGCTACACGAAGTGAACAGCTCGACTTGGGCCTTTATTTTCTCTTCCTTGAACCCCAAGTTCAAGGATAGCTCCAGTTTTGAACGTATCCATCCCAGGATGCTCATCCGATAGGGCCTAACCCGGCACTCGCACGTGACACCCGGTCCTGGAGGCTGGACTGGCTAGGAGAGGAAGCATCTCTCCTTGGATGACACAGACGATCCTCTGCTGCCTTTCACATCCCTAAAAATCATTTCTTACTGGTGGCTACACAAAAGATGAACTATGGTCGCAGTGTTTGGCCAGCTTAGCTGTAGCCTCCTGAACCTAATCTGATTTATACGTAGTGGAGGAAAATGGTCTACTTAGCTCCTCTACAAAATAATAACCTATATATAATAACCTAGCTTGGTCCGCAACGTCTAAAATAATTCCCAAATGAATGGATATTCGCTGAATACGCAGATGCACCAGTACGAGAGAATTCGGTTAAATGATTAACGTACTAGTTTCTAACATAATATGTTCTAATAAATTCTCTAAATTGTTTATGGAATGAAGATAACGCTACGTTACGCAAACACAAATCATGCCAACACTCAACGTGACGTCAATAATCCTGCACACAAGGCATTACAATGTGAAGGACAATAGGTGAAGTTTCCACCAATCAAGGGGTTTTGAAGGTACAACAAAGTCGACAGCCAACTTCAAGCAGGGCCACAGTGGAGGATCTGAAATACTTAAGATGGAATCGATAGCGCCTGCAATGGAGAGACACTAACCGCGCTGCACAGCTGTGTTGAGATACAATGTTATGAAATGCAGGCACTGTCGTTGACCGTTTTAAGTATTTAGTCACAATTTTGTAGTGAGATTTTGTACATGGGGTTGTATATGTATAAGGGGAGAAAGTAAAAAAGTACTTATTTAAAAAAAAGTATCAAGGTAAAATAATAAATAACTTTCTGAATAAATATATCTTAAAATTTCTGTCAAACATCTAAAATCACCAAGGTATATTTATGCCTCTTACTGTTTACCCATTACATATTTTAATTTCCGTACGATTTTGTATCTAATACCAAAATTGTTGTGCCTAAGACAATACTAAAATACAAATCGAACTTTTTACATCCAGCGATCTTGTTTAACAGCCAAAGATATGCATCTTATATTTATTTAGTTGTTTATTTTTAACTATAATCTAAATAAAATCATTATAAGTGTGTAGGTACAGTTAGGTAGAAAATTAATCCTAGGGTAAAGTAATGAAAAATAACGTAACGATCGGATAAGATAGAATATAAAGAGATAGTCAAACAAATTTAATAATAAGAAACAAAATAATAATTACTTTGAATTTGTTTTAAATTTGGGAATAGAATGTGAATGAACGTGTTTCTGGTGTCCATTTCGAATGGCGTTTGGGCATCGGGGAACACCAAAAGGAAGAAAATTGATACCGGGTCTAGTTGAGGACTACAAAGATAGAATATTTTAAAACATTTTACAACCCATAACTTTTGTACTGTAATCCGAACAAGAATAAAATTGACGGTTCTAACACAATGTCACTGTTTACTAAGGAATTAAATTAAACATATCTTCACAAACGTTTATCATAACCTAATAACTCACAATACTTATTACCTAATTTATTTATTTAGGTTGAATCGGCTATAATGGTGGTAGTAAAATTATTATTTATAGGTATATTTACTGTTTTACCGGAAAAATAAAACATTATGTTACCACTGTAGACCGTGAAATGTGGTTAACGGACGAATGTGGGCTGTTCCTGTGGGAGACGACGTCGAGTGCAGGATTACAATATGATACAACACATATCTGACGAGGGACCTACCGGTTCACTATTTTACGCCCTACGATCTAAACTAGGTTAAAGAATTAATGAAAAAATGTTTGTATTTTCTTCCCTGTGGGAAATAGGTTAGATCATGGATATGTCTAAAGGGAATGGTCTCAGTTCATCTAAACAGCTGTTCTTAATATTTTATATTAAAAATTCAATACAAAAGCTCTGGTAGTTTCTATGGAAACCTGTTACATGTTTTCCATCTTAAAAATCGCTAACACCCCCCCCCCAAGAGCTAAGACATATCCATGCCAAAACTACCAAACTCTGATATACGTTCTCACATCTTAAAATAAACAGATGTTTACCGTAGGCTTCCGGAAACAGATGTCCTGAAATAGACCGTAATACAGATCTGTTACGGACTATTTCCAGGACACGGACATGAAGTTTATAAAACGTGGACAGTATGACGTAAAAGGTTTTTTCAAATTTCTAACCAGTAAATTTCTAACCAGGTTGCTTAGCAGAAGAAAGATAGTATATTACTTTATTTAGCCATGTCTACCACTATTACGACGTTAAATAAATTTAAAAAATAAAATAAATCCTGAATGCTTTGATAAGGCCCTTTGTTTCTATATTCTTTTCCATGTTCTGATAAAAACATGTAAAATGCGCAAAACCAGTGGACGACACCAGTGGACCAGTGATAAACACACTCAACCGATCGGGTTGAGTGTATTTATCATCCACCATGATAAGTACGGTATCTCGATCGTTTAAACTACTTTTCCACATTTAGTAAAACCTCGCTAACTGGAACCTTGATAATTCGAAACTCAATAAATTTCTAGTTTAAGTCTTTTCTCTTGAGAATACCTCTAATATTTAAAGAAATATATATCTCGAATTCCGATATTTCAAAATATTTTTGACGCAGAATTTAGCGTCAAAAATTTAATTTTCAATGAGAAGTTGTTTGTACTTTAGCTTCTAGAATTTAAATTATACCTCTTTAACTCGAAACCCTATTTCTAAAATTTGAAGTTAACCTCTACAATTCGAAGTCGGTTCCCATAAGCCTCTGAAATTCGAGGTAAATTTAAGAAACAAGCCTAGCCGAAACGTGAACCAGTAAGTTTCCAAAATTCGTCCACGCCATTGTTTTCTTTAGCTTACTTCGTTACAGCATTGATAATATAATCATTAACGGCTACAGTAATTGTGTTGTAAATTTTTCGACCGTTGGTGTGCTACCATGTTTATTTTAGCCTTTTGCGGATTTTTTTGGGAATAAGTAAGTTCGAATAAGTACAAGAAGAGATAGATTTTTACTCTCGCTAACCACTACAGTTCGAATTTTACTGACTTTAACTTTTATAATTCAAACCGCCGATAATTGAAAGTGAATTGGCTTTTCCTTGAATTTAGAATTAGCAGTTCGACTGCATTTCGACTGGCGGGCGCGGTGTCTACAACAATGTATCGAAATTCGAAACATTGTTCAAACTGGGACGGTGGCGACGTCCTGTAATCGCTACTTGAAGGTCCCGAATTGTGGATTGTTTTAAGAGATGTTCGGTGGTTGTAGTGGTCTCTACTGTGGAATAACGTCCGCACTATTGAATGCTTCGTTAATCCACAAATATCATCCTCATAATAAGACCAATTCGTAATTCAGAGGCAGTGTTCGGATTCCACGTTAAACTGAAGGTCCATTAGTTGTCATCGGCTGTTGGGCTATTAATTAACAGTCCTGTCTAAGGAACATGTCAGCCTTAGTCAGTAACAAGACTACAAGATCACGCCACAATCATCCTACACTCAATCCTCATTCATTCTTGGCTTAAAATACCTACCTAGGTAGGTTGACGTTTCAATAATCTAATCGAATCTAACGTTCCAGGTTCTATCGTTCGTACGCCCAATCGCATTATCCTATGTATTGTCAAACTGGTTATAAGCAAGTGATATTATTACGCAGAACAAAGAATTATTTTTAAAATAACACAGGAGCGAAGTTCGTTCTCCAACAAGTTGGTTTACAGTTTTTTTTTCATTTTGTAATACTCTATATTTCAAAAATATCATAGTTGTAGAAATATCAATCAGCTTCCGTCTACAATCCTATAGACGGGAGAAAGTAAAAATAAAAATAGTAATTTTGGATTACAAATGAGCCAAAGTTTCTACTTTGAGAGGGAGAGAAGGTTGCGCGCTTGACGAGTTGCCAGGTAGGCCAAAGCTGGCCAAAACGCGTATCACCCAGGGGGCGGGCGGGGCCTGTCGGAGCCGCCGCCGAGGACCCACAACCCACGCACGCAGTTATTGCTGCATTCATTCTTTGTATGACATTTTAAGTGTTCTGCGAACAGTATAAACCCGCCTTTATTATTAATGAAATACCGTAACTTCCCACTTAACTGTTCAATAAAATTTATAGCTTTATCAAACTCAATTTAATGTATTCTTATTCTACCGGACTACCGAACTATATTCTACATTCCAGAAGCTAGACTATCAAAATTCATGAACCATATAAGCAGTCAAAAGAAAAATTGTATTTATTTCCCTGTGAGAAATAGCTTATTTCATGTTTATAGCCATATGACGTCACTTCCGTTACACTCTTTGCGTGCGTCTCACAAATTGCTGAACACCCCACACCCCCGAAGCTTAGACGGATCCATGACAAAAACTGAACTTATCTTTTAGGAATCTCCTTTACTACTGAGAAGAGTACTACCGAGTATACAAATACCGGTATTAACTTTTTTTCCACACAACCACGCACCTGTCCTAGGATAAGTTAGAAACACCTGAATTCTGTGTTATCTGAAAAACCTTCCTAGCTGAACAGGCGAATTTAAGCCGAAACAGGAATGAAACGCAAAATCAATAAAAAACACTAGTTACGTTTGTGCTTTGTCTAACAGACATTTTAGCAAAGAAATCTTTCCAGAAGAGCCTAAAGGGAAACGGATCCCTGCCGAACTTTCGCTTTGGGTAAACGCCCTCACTTAGATCAAACGGAGTTTAAGAAACAAGGTGTTTGTTAAGAATGACGCTGACGCGGGAAGGGGCCTGATTTTAGGTTCTGTATGACGTTTCCTATACTGCGAACTGCGATCGTGTATTGTTACCAAAATAAATTACCACAAAAAACATTAATATTATTTTATTCGGAATTTAATAGAGAATGTTAATTACATTAGTAATCTATGATCTCATCTATGAGCTTATTCGCACAGTTTTTCATTATAATTTATCCTTACATACAAATGTTACAGTAATTCTTTCACCCAATAAGAATAACGTTAGTTATAAAAATCAAATCAAATACTTTATTTTCACATTTTGATATTTCATTTTTTATTATAATTTGTGAACAAAAACTGTTAGAAATTTCGTGAATCGACAGTAACCTAACATAAAAATATTTACATTTACAAAGAATGTAATTTCAAAATACGTTTAAAATAAATAAAATATAAAATACCCCCGTCGCAGCAGACCTGCGTACTCAGCGAATTTCCAAATCAATAATATTATAATAATATATGACAAGTTTTATAAAAATCTGTTCATAAACATGCTAATTATTTGCCTATTCTCCATAAGATTAACATGGGAAAGAGTGTGCAGGATAGCTGCTGTGAGGAACACTGAAAGTAGTCATTTCTACCATAAAAAATTTTTATCTTAACATTTATACCAACTTTCATCAACATCTGTCCATAAATAAAGGAATTTGCCTATTCCCTATATGATTAATATGGTAATAGAGTATGCAGGTTTGTTACCATGATAAACACATAAACTATGATTTTTAAGCATAAATGGATAGATCTCAACCACATGAAGCTAAATATCAAGTTTTATCCAAAAATATTGATTAATATGGGAAATATTATTTTTTTCCCTATCCTCCATAAGATTAAGATTGGAACACCACAATACAACGTACTGTGTTTAGATTTTTTAATATCTCGGTAACCGTTGGAGATAGAGAAAAACTTTAAGAAACTTAATTGTGTAGTTTTTAAGCTGATTCCTATGGTGAAATATAAAATTAGAAGTTTTTAAAAATTACACGTGAAAAACGCAAAAAACCCCATTTTAGGGTACAAAACCCCCCCAAACTACCCGTTCCCATTGACCGATATGTCTGGTTTACGAACTCGTCCGAGCATTTGTAGGAATACACGTCTCTACCAAATTTGGTCTCGATCGGACCATTTTTACGAGAGTTATCGTGCATATATATATATATATATATAAATTTTAACAACTATTGTTTTTGGACTCTGGGCACCTAAAGACAAAAAAATAACATGGTCCCGGGCTTAAGTCTTACCATGAGACCTACGGTAATAGCTTCTTCCCTATGGGAAATTCGCTAAAAGAGCTAAACAATAACATTTAGTATAAAAACAACCAGGTCATCTAACAATCAAAAACGCATCCAACGAGTAAAAGGTTTAGTACTAAGCCATGATCCCAAAGCACGTTTAAAGGCAGACAGGGTTTTTATTGCACTCATCTCTGGTGGTAATCTATTAAAGAACCTCACCCCAGAATAGAGTGGACCTTTCTCAAAAGTTGAGGTTCTATGAAGAGGGAAACTCAACATTGAACCTTGCCTAGTAGGCCTACTGAAACAGTGAGTCACCGGTTATCATGAAAGTTGAAATATTTTTAAATGTTAGGTTTAAGGCATTCTTGATGTAGAGGGAGAATACTGTAAGCATATTTTGTTCTTGAAAGATTCTCTTGCAAGGGTCCCGGGGCAAAGAGCGAAAATCACCGTCAAAATATTGTTCTGAAATTTGAGAAGCATATCTAGTAAATGAGAACTCCCCCTTATTGCTGCTATTCTATATCTCATAATGCTTTCACAGCATCCCCTATAAACATCAAAGAGAATCTCGGTGCTACAGGTTGGTTTCAGAATTTTAACGGCAAAAAGGGCACTGTTTACCTGGCGAAGTAATTTTGTTACATGAAGTTGCCATGAAAAAAATTGCTGAAACCAAACACACAAAAAATTGAATGACGAGACAGACTGCAAGGTATTGTTCAGACGAATGATTATTATTTAGTGTGAAATGCATGGGACTGGTTTTGTTGATATTTAGTAAGAGGCCGTTAGATTCAAACCAGTCTTAATTTTGATAATACTCTCGATGCGTTATTCTTGAGGTTATTGTGATCATTTCCTGAAACTAACAGATACATCATCAGCAAACCATGTTAACATGATTAATCTCTCCTGGGACGTGAAGGTCATTAATATATAAGATAAAAAGTAATGAATGATTATGCAGCCTTGAGGAATACCTAGGTCAATAGATTGATAGGAAGATGCAAAAGAACCTGAAGAAGTTTTTCCTAATACATTATGCTGTCTCCTTGTTAAAAATTATTTAAACCAATCGAGAGCCGATTTTAAATCCATGTTGCTGTTTGTTAATTACATTAAATTTAGATAGGTGGTCAGTTAGACAAGAAAGCATAATTTTCTCATAAACTTTTGAGAAAGTAGAAACTAGGACAATCGGTCTTGATATACAGAGAGGTTCATCTTCTTCATGAAGAGGATGGATTGTGGAGTACTTTAACTTTGAGGGAAAGAAACCTGACTTGAGGGACTGATTCATTAAGGATTGCATTATTTCATTTAGGGGAAGCCAATTCCTTTGCACAGAACTTAAGTAAAGAAGATGAAATCTCGTCCCAGCCACTAGATGTTTTTTTTTTGAGGGAAGAAATATCATGAACCTCCAGCTCCATCGTTGAAGAAGATATGGCTGGCCTGAAATGATTAAGCTTTATCAGTGGGGCTTGCATTTGCCCTTGCAGCTGGTTCACAAATAAAAACCCAGTTAAAATGTTCAGCGATCAACTTTCAACAAGTTTCATGATTACATTATGGTAGGTATACAGGTTATCTGTAACAAGAGTGTACTTCATGTGGGGTACTCGTATATCACGCGACACACCTCAAGAACAATAACTAAGATAAGCCGAAGACAAAATTCTAGAACGGTACCTATGTACTTAATTAAGTTAGTTGTATCGATTTAATTATTCTGCACGAGAATAATAATAAGAAAAAGTTTGTTTGTTCCAATGAGAAAGAGAATAAAGGCCATGTTTAGTCTCTTCTTTGTATTCTTAAATCATATCTTTGTAACAAAACACACGTTTGCTTAATTTCCATCAGATTAAAACTGTACTTCCATAAGACAATAAGGAGAATTAGTTGTTTTTTACCAAGTCAAATTACTGAGTTACCGCTTGACGTAGAAAAATATTCAACTACTGAGTTGTTGGATATTTGAGACTTATAAAACAAACAAAACAATTTCCAAATCAACAATCTGTTATTAAGAATACACAGTTGGACACATAGTGGACACTATGTCTCTGCAAGGATAAGTTTTATAGAATAACTACTATTTAAAGCACAAGTATAATGAATTTGGCGAACTTGTACTACGCACCCGACTCGTGTAGTACGAATATGTCTTCTAGTAACCGTGGCACGAAGTAACAAGCCACGATTACTTGAATTCACACAAGCTATCAAGTGTTCGTAATTATCTGCTTGAAAAGCTGTCACATAGTCATCAATCGCTCTCCGTACGAGATGAATATGATTAATAAATCTGCATTTACTTGGTTATGAACCGGATCAAAATAATTTGAAAAGATGTACAGAGTGTCCCATAAGTAAAGTGTCAAACTCTGAGAAAAGATTGTATGGGTCAACTTAAAGAGAAAATGAAGAATAATTTTTTTTGCAAAAACGCTTTGTTTATATTTAATATTTTGTGAGATTAAAAAAAATACTTCTTTTCTTCAAAACTTATCAACCGATTGTCATAAAACTAGTATGTCTAAATAAAAGAACTACAGTAGAAAAAAATTAAACTTGGCCCAATTTGAAATTGCAAAATGGAGGCCATTTTAAACTTTAAATATCTACAATGATGGGAAAACGGTTAAAGTTTTAAATGACCGCCAATTCGAAATTGGACCAAGTTGAATTGTTTTTCTACAGTAGTTCTCTTTTAGTTAAACATACATACTGAGTTTTATAAAGATTGGTTGAAAAATGTCAAAGGTAACAATTATTTTGTAAAAAATACAAAATGGCGGATATCTAGCAAACAAGCGTTTTTACAATAGAAATGGATAGATAGAAATACAAATAATAGAAAAAAGCAGCACGTTGATGTTACTGTAAGTTGCATGTCGCAATACAGTATACGAGAGTAATCAAATTAAGAGATCTTCCCCGACTGGCCTCCTGGTCACCCCTCCCGCCATCAAGATCGCTCCGCCACAAAATTTTATAGCTTATACTGTAGGTCTAACCCCAAGCAGTATAGATCTTGACTTTTATGATGTATGACGTTTTATCTTATATATATTATCTGTACCCTCTACGTTTTGTGTTCTGCTTTTATGTTTTTTGCATTTTGAGTGACCTTTCGGACAAAATGTTTAGTTTTAGGCCATATAAGAACAATGTTAATTTTGTGGCAGGATTACTAGTGGCAGCGGAGGTATTGCATCATCTTTATATAGTATTCAACTCATCGAAATGTCCCTTATGTAAATACAGGACATACGTACAGTATATACTCTAGAATAGGTTTTCACTCAGGGGCGGGGGGGTATTTATATCCCCTGCCATGACAAAACTGTATCTACGACACTACACTGAGGTGTCATGCCGCACCGTGTCTGAGGGGTATATTATATATATATATATAAACTTCAAAATGGCCTTTAAAGGTTGAAACATGTTGTTTAGATAAAATAATGTTTATCAAGGATACTCAGTTAATTATTTTAACTTTACTTAATATATATATATATATATATATATATATATATATATATATATATATATATGTTGATTAGGGGGATTTCGAGGCTGGGATCCTATTTGAAGGCACAGAGAATTGACCTGTGGGTGCATGTACTATTCGTTATGGTATGTGCACTCGTTCATTATTCCTAGCCTTACCTCAGTCTGTATATTTTGTATAATACCGTGTTCATTTAAATCAATAAAGAAGATTTTCCCACTCGTTTTAGAACTCATGACCATAACACCAGATCGAGGAATGATTTAAATTCACTATCTTTGAGACTGATTTTATCACAGCACAAGTTATAGGTATCAACAACTGGAATAATTTAATGTTTTAGCAGTAAGTTTTAGCATTACGTCCATCAACTGTCTTAAAATTATAAAAAAACTTTTATTAAAAGTTTCATTTATTGAGTGAAAGATTTTTGGCTGAAAATGATGAATTTTTTTAACTAATTGTTTTGCTTTTATATGCATAGTTGTTTTAAAAATATTTATATGACCATATGTTATAATCATATATTTAAAGTCTGAGATACTGTTCATAAGTAATATGTAAGTTACCCTACGTATCAAGCCTCAAGACTATTTGTAACCTAAATTTGACTTGGCCTATTTCATTGTATATGATGGTAATAAATAGGTATTTCATTTCAAATGTCAACGGAGAATTATTGTGTAAGCCACCAGAAGGAAAGTCAACACTCCCGAAATCGCTATGTTTCCAGTTCGCATAAGATAATAAGATAGAGGTAGGAGGAAAAAGACGGGTTAGGTGAGTGAGTACGGGCTCGGTCAGCTGACCATACTAAGTGAAAGGTTGGCCCCCGCCCTGGCCGGCCCTTGACTTATATGGGGTTTTGGGTATCCTGCTAGGATTTGACCCCTAACCATAATCCTACAATACCCTCCATTGGTGTAGAAAAAAATAATTATTTATTACTTGGAGTACAACAATATAACTGTTTCTGATCATGACAACATTCATGTACCAGTATTGGTACAGTATATCTAGACCGACAAAGGCCACCAAAAATCCCACTGGGACTACTGAAGAGTGATGTCACAGTAATAGCGGATCTAATGGAAACATTCAACACATTCATCATATCAGAGGTTTTGTAATAAAGTGTGAAATTCCCTTTGAGAAAGTCTTATCAGATAATCACTAAAATATTTTGAAATTTTTAAACATTTATACCATTGAAAGAGAGAGCTTGAAATAGTTGTTGATTGATTTTTCTGATAGAGACAAATAATTCCATAGAGGACATGACATTCATGTCACACATAATGTCAGGTTAGGTGTTTCTGTGCAATGGACAGAATATTTACTCTGTTCGGAATTCTTTCAATAATTTGAAAATGGATGAGGGTTAAATTTGTTACTGACTCAACAAATTTTGTAAACAACAAACTAAAATCTTTGCTTGTGGTACTGTAGGTTTAAAAAACCATTAAGAGATCAGGTAAGCTTATCATGTACTGTAGGAGCTCGACATTGTTTGCAGATTTTTAATTACTATTCATTCCTGACAAAACAACTGTTCACACATTTTTTATAGAATAGAATAAGGTTTATATATTTCATAATCAACAATGATACAAAGTGTTTAAACAATTTATATCTTGATAGGACGCAGCTACTTAAAGATATTGTTGGCTGAGTACCACATATGATACCGATGATACCACTTAAACTGTCAAATTTAATTAGCCTACATTGGACTTACATAAGGTGATACCCACTTCTATCAAGATCCATATGTGGCTTCATTTAGGGCCTACTCAGTTACAATGAAGTTTGCTTAAAATCCCAATTATCTGCCATTTATTAATTTTTGGTTTGAAACTGTGCATTACACAATTTGTATGAATCCCAAATAAGTTAACTCTTTTTGCAACAAAACGGCAAACTCACCCAATGTCACTAGTATGAAGGCACGGAAATATTTTAACCTTTGGATAAATATACAGTACCACTAAAGGTTGTGTATAGAATCATATATAGATTATAAACAAGTGAAAATTCACTATTTAGGTCTGTGGAACGGGGAATATATAATGACCAAAAACGAATAAGCAACATGCCAAAACCATATGATTTTGAAGTATGTAAAAAGGTGGTGGAAGTATGAATTTACACATTTTCCATGAGAATAAAGTAGGAAATGAATAAGTAGGTTTGCTGCCATGAAAAACATGACAGTCTCTTTGAGATTTTAACCACATGTTATCATAACCTGGCCACAAATCCTTCAACACAAGGTTGATAACTAGACCAAGCTTCATTATAATATTTAAAAAATCATTTAGTTTTTACTTATATCAGATACACTTTTTGTAACATTTTCTATGATAACTTAACTATTTTTCAAATGTTGTGAAAATATTAAGAAAACTAATTTACAGGGTGTCCCATATATAAAAAGACAAACTCTGTTAAATAGTTTGATGGGTGAAAATAAAAATAAAATCAAGAATAACATTTTTTAAAGCTCTTTATTTACCAGATATCTGTCATTTTGTCTTTTACAAAACAATTCATATCTCAAGAACAATTTGACCGATTGAGTTCATACTTGGTATGGTTCTTACTTTCGTAAAAGACCTAATTAATAAAAAAAACCAGCTTAGTTTGATAATAAATTTCAAAATGGCGGCCATTTTAAATAAAAATTACTAGACAAATGTAGCATTCATAAAAAAATGTTAAGAATGCTTTATTGTAGCCCTTTTGATAACAAATCGAATGGTGAACGGTCAAAACAATCGTTCAACGGATACCACCACCGACCTATTTTAGAAAACAAAATGATGCTGCTATTATTTCAAATGAGCAAAAATTTCTCATGGATTTAAAAAAAAAATTGCAAAGACTTGCAAGTTCATGCTACTTTTATGCAGTTAAGAGTCTTCATCAGCAGCATATTAGCAGGGTTTTAGCAAAATAAGAACAATATCATGTTGTCAGAATTCAAGACTGCTAGATAGTCATTAATAGTTTTTTTTTTTAGTCTTAAAGTTGTAAGTGGTTATGCAGGAATAAAATTGTTTTCATAAAATGACAAAACAGTACTTCATTTCCATTAACACAATACTTGCTATAAAGGAATTTACATTTGTTAAGGGGGAGAAAGTATTTAACCAGATAACGTAGAACATGTCCTATTTTCCCCTTTTCTGGCGGCGAATGGCCCTTTTTGGAAACTATTCCGAAATTTGCCTACATGAGATAAGAAAATCATACAAACCCTCTCAGCAAGGCCTGGGATAAATCCACAGACCTCCCGAATGTGAGGTGCAATTTTGGAATTTTGCTTTCTCACTGGGTCAATTGAACAATTTAGTCTTTATAAACTTTCAAACTAAGCCTTTGTCTTATTTTGAGTCTTTAATAATTCTTATTTCATATATCTTTTTAACCATTATTTCATAATTAATTAGTCCGTGTTTCAAATTATGACCAGAAATAATCTATCCAAGACTAACGAATGAGGAGTATTGGAGATATCCTGTCTACTATTAATGAAATTTAAAATATAAGATAATAAACATTGTGTGATTATTAAAAACAAACATTCACTAAATAATAACATATGATTATTAAGGACTGATATATCAACTCTCCCATTTACCCTCTCTTATTTACAAGGTAAGTGATCAGCATGCCTGGTCCATTGTCCATTTTCAGTTTGTAAATAGCACTGCTGACTACTCTGGAGATTATTTCTCCTGCTCTCCACTTTTGTTTGGATGTGTAATTGAACCTTCTGCCCCACATGGAACTCCGTTCCGACCTTTCTTCTCTCGGGTGACTTACAATAGTCCGTTGTGTCTGACAAGACATTCAATTTCGTCCTAATATCTCTGCCAAACATCATCTTGTATGCAGAAATAACTGTAGTGGAGCTTGGTGCTTTCTAGAGCAGGACAACCAACTTGTCAATCTTTTATTGTATTTCACCTCTCTCCCTCGCCATTGAATGCAATCCCTTCTTCACAGTCTGTACAAATCGCTCTGCTTGTACATTACTAGAGGGATGAAATGGTGCACACGTACTGTGGCATATTCTATTCTCTCTCAGGTGTACTCTCTGAAAACTGTACTTGTAGATTGGGTCCCATTGTCTAAAACGATTTTCAAAGATAAACCAAACATTGAAAACAGATGCTGTAGCTTCTTAATACACCAATCCGTTGTTTTAGTTTTTGTATGTAGTATTTCTAACAACTTAGTGCAATTTTCAATGAAGAAAATGATTGTGGTTGTGGAAAATCTGTCTCTGATGTGTTATAAGGTAAACAAACATTCACTAAATAATAACACATGATTATTAAGAACAGTATGAGAGGAATATCGATACATCAGGAGAATTTAAAATTGTTATTAATTAATTGGATTAGATAGCATTTTAATACTGATTATTTCAGGATTATACTGATTATATCAGGGCCTTGGGTAGCTGAGTTATCAATGAGCACGAAATTTGTTTTTTGAGTTTATAGACGTCATATATAACTATAAAATAACAAGTACGTCACCTCATTTTACAGTTTAGACAAACACGTCTTTTATCTTATCAGTCAGGTTCGATTGCTGTTACAAAACAAGCTGTCATGCTCTTCAACTAAATATGTCCACCAATGAAAACCTAAGCAAACAAATAAATGGTATTTTGTGAAGTGAAATAATCAGAAAAACTAAAATAAAATAACTGTGTAGACCTCCTTGATTTTATTCAAAATAAAACATGGATTCTTATATCCATTATAGGTGAGATGACAAAACTTAATCAGGGAAGATAGCACATCTGAAAACTACAATCTTGTTTCTACAATTCGGTAAAAAGCAGAATGGAATAGGTTAAATAATAATTCTCATTACAGTAGACAGATTACAATAACTTTATCATAACTTTGAACATATTTACTGTTGCATTTTTCAAAACACCTCAGCTTAAAAGTGTTGGTTCTTTACAGATCCCTGTAGAAGGGAAAATTGAAATTCCATTTGTTAGTTGTTTCCTGAACCAAACTAACTAAACACAAAACTGATATCATCCTTAGAAATCGAATACAAGTCTATCACTCCAAAAAGGCTTCGCATCTAAAATTCACTGTACTGTTATAAAGTTATTCCTGAGTTGTTAAATAATTTACAACATAGTTGATATGTTATAAATTATTGTTAATCATTGGATTAACTAAACAGAAACATTACAATAGTACACAAAGTCCTCTGCAAAACCTACGAAACTTACACACCTGGCTATTGATCAATGGTGATGCCCCACTAAGTCTGGGATAGACACATGGAGGCCCTACTGAGACCACATAGAAGGATTGAATATACCAATATAAAACTCTTGGATCTCATGGATATAAACAGAGGCCCTACAGAAAGAATATGATGATGAGACTCAACCTGCAGACATCCATATAAGATGTCCATCCATCCATGACTACTTTGAGCATCTAAATGGATAAGTCCTCCAATCAAACCAATCAAAAACTTTTTCCAAGATAACAGCATGTTTGGTAGTTAAAGACAAGTCATGCGCACAAGCTAACTGGAATTCTCATAAAAATATTTTAGATGTTACAATATACCAATAATGCATAAAATTACATTTTATTAAATTTTAAAATTAATAACTACAAAAAAAATGTAATTCACTGAATGTTGGATATTTCTCATCAAGAGAAGAAGTTATTGGGATAGATGTATTTTTGTTTTTAAACATGAATGAAAAACACCCTCCGTATACATTTATATAATATACTGTATTGTATAAATAATAATTAATTTTTATATCCCATTTATTCCTCAATAATTGAGTTTCAATTATTTTAATAAGATGCAAAGAACAAAAGTAAATATTTCTAAGGGTCTTGTCTACAGGCAAAAGACGAACTTCAGGTGTGTTAGCTTCAATTCCCCTTGGGCAAAATAAATTAAAACGGTATCAGTGAAATATCACATACTGCACTTCCAGTCTTTAAAAGTTCAAAGTTAAAAATACAAGTCGAAACATGATGGGGGAGAGACCCAATCAACCAATCCCTCTCTCAAAAATGATAACAAACTTTATTGGGTGATGTGACCAATGGACCAAATTTCATGACAAGCGGTTGAGAAACAAGGAAGAAATCGATTTTTAATTCATCTTGATAAGAATAACTGCCACAACGTACATGTTTATCATGGAAAGTGATATATAACTTTTCTCAGGACCGGTAAATTGAAAATGTTAATTAGTTTAACATTTTTGCTAGTTTTAATGGCGAGTCAAATTATGTTGTCAGAAAAAGTAGCTTCTTCTTTAAGGGAAATTCACTAAAAATAGTTTTTTACATAAAAAACAATGATTTTTAATTATCATGTGCAGACATTTGGATTATAATATATTAATTGGGATCTCTAGAACTGTAAACTATGAAATTTTAATCAATGTCTCTAACATCAGGTTAAAAAGCCCAGGACTTTCGAACAATCACATTTACATATCTGCGGGTAATGTCAAATTACTTAGCTTAGTTACTATAAACCAAGGCATTTGTATCAAAATTGTTGGGAGCTCTCCTGAAATAATTAGGCCTATTAATAAAGTTTTTATAGGTTTTTTGGGATGAACCGCTCTTAAAAATATATAATTTAAAAATGAGGATAACGTCTGAGATATAGTCTAAGTGCAGTAATGTACAAAATTTCATAGATTAAATAAAACTATCTGAGTGGTCTCAAGTTTGTTAAACAGACAGTCAAACAGAGAGATTTCAGATTTGACAGATCTGAGGCTCCCTGAATCCAAAACAGTTGTTTAAGTTATTGTATTTTGAGAGCCTCTAACAAGTATTTCCACTCTGAACTGAAATACGAGAATTTTTGCATAACAATACTATCTCCTTGAGGGTCTTACCCTATGTATAACCTACAGGGAGAAAGTAATAAATAAATAATTGGTATCTTCTAGTTCAGTGCTATTTGACTCAAAGACAATTTGATAATAGAGGGGAAAAGTATTGTTTCTGTGAGAAACAAGAGGTTACCACCAAGTATATGAAATGTATTTGAAATAATATATTATTTTGTGAGTGCAGAGATAATTGTATAGCTTTTTATATGCTACAACTAACTAAAGTACCCATTCTTTGTACAGGTAAAAAAGGCTGAGATCTGTACTGAAAACGTGATTTTTAAAGGAAAAAATGCTTTATTTAAGGTAAATTTTTTCACATTAAAAGTGGTATTTATGAAAAGTATTTTATAGTAAACATGATTTACAAGAATTTGAGTTTACATTCCAGCTTTATTTAAGGTGAAATATTATTTAGATTAAAAGAGGTAGGCCCGATTTACTAATAGTATTTTATACCAAACATGATCTAAAAATTTATAAAAACAAGTGTTTACAAAATGACTAAACACGAGTGTCTACAACATGACAAATTAACACCTGTTAAGTAATATTTGGAAAGGATAAGAAATAATGTAATAGAGAAAGGCATCTGGAGAAAACTTAAAATCTACCATTTTCGACAATAGGGCCTCCTAATTTTGTTTCAGCGGTTTATCTGTAAAAGTGAACTTTCTTTATTCTTTTCGAACTGTCAAATGTTAGTGTCCACAGTTGTTGACATTCAAGTAATTATATGTTTACATCCTTTGAAAATGTAAATATCAAAACATAGGACCTTCTACGGGCGTAGCCCAAGGGGATTCTAAGGGAATGAATATGCCTGAGTTAAATATTTACCTCTGTGTAAAAGGTCAAACTGGTCAGTTCAATATTTTTTGTATTTAGTTTCCACAACAGACATACAAACGAACATACATACAGAAACCATGTCTACTTTAAATATTTTAGATAGATTATAAATATATTCAATAAATGAATGTTTGCTGGGATGCAGGTCTGCTACAATTGAGTATTTAGTGGTAACCATTAATAGCAAACTAGTAGCTCAACTTGCAATTAAAGTATAAAAAATGCAAATTGTGCAAATTGATTAGGAAATTGCCCTAATTTCGTACTATTCAAAAATACAGAATTTATTAGAGATATAAAAATGCAATGGCAATAGAGTGAACTTCCCATTTTCATATATATAATCTATGGTAATGGTTAAAAATATATTGTATTTTTTGTAAGTTGTTTATTTGTCAAGGTCTGCAACACGAACACTTTTATTTTTAATTTTCCTCATGTACTTTTACTGAACTACAGTATATAGGGACAAAAATATCTATAGTGGTATGAGCATTCATACGGTTTACAAAAATGATTGTACTTACTTCTTTGTGAGACATAGGTTACATCATGGACATGTCAAAGGGGATGTTTTCAGTACCTCTACACAGCTGTTGTTATAGCCATAAGACGTCACTGTTTCAGATTTGGGTCTCTTAAATTGCTAACAACCCGCCCCCCCAGAGCTAAGACATATCCATGTCAAAATTAAGTTGAGGTGTCAGAATGAAATAAGGGCTTTTGAATTTTGTCTATATTTTTTATTAACACAACAAAATAAATAACGCCCTCATTGATAAGTTGTAATATACATATTTCCAATTATCAAGGTAAAAGTAATAATACTAAAAGAACGATACGGGTATTTAATAGTGATCAGCTAAAATAATAGCAATCATTTCATTAATAAATAACTTAAATTTTTAATTGTTTTGACTATCTTCCTATATATTTGATATAGTAAAATAGTGTATACTTTTAGTGAAACAAATTTAAACACGTGATTAGGTTACGGTAGGTCGTTCGACGTAATTTGTTTGTTCATCTTTGTTTCTGTCACGAACCCCGGAGTGGTTCATGGGCGGGGGTATGTTACGGCCTTGGACTTATATGGACTTATAGCCACGCTCAGTGCCTGCCTATATATCTAATATGATTTATTATTTAATATTTGGAACTTATAATTTTTGTTATTGTTTATTATTGTGTTATTGTCTCTCATTTTTATAGTGTTAAAAATGTGTATTAAAAGGTTTGGCAAGCTAAAAGTAATTTTTATTATGTGTGTAGTATTGTTTTCATGGCGACTGGAACAAGGTAAAAAAGTTAAATACATACAGTATACATAATGACATTTTTATAAATTGAATAAAAAATATATTTTGGTTAACACACACATATGTGTATTCCGTTCAAAAATAATGCATTCGACATAATCTCTCGTCTTCTAATAAATCGACGGTTGAATCAGTGTAATATAAAATAAAAACACAAAATACTTGTATACTTGAAAACAGACACGACTAAAATTATTGTGAGTTATCTCTAACACAGAAGAGCGCACGCGAGGAACTAAACTCCGCACTACCACTTGCGCGATGATAGGGTGCACGCGGTGAAAGCCTCCGCAAACGGACATCACGTCACTGCATTGTAACTCACAAGGAAACAAAAGGAGTGTGGGAGTTGTGAATAGTTTCAGGGGATTCCTGGAATGAGGTGCGATGGGTGAGGTAAGGAGCCTGACACATCTGCTGGCACCGTATAAATAAAATAAATATGCGTGTTTATTTTAACAAAAACTACATGTGTGGGGGAAAACTTCGCAAGCGCCCTCTCAAGAGTTAACATACTGATTACTAAACAGTATGGTTTGGGTTTTATCATTATTGAGTACAAATACATTTACGCTAAACGATTCAGACACCCTATCAAGAGAATTTATTAAAGCTGTATTTACAGTATCTAAATATTGAGTAGAGCCAAACAGGGTTGTATCATCAGCACAAGATAGTTTCAGACACATTTCAGAAACATAACAATGAAACATGGAAACATTACAGGTTATGTTTTTGAAAGGTTTCTGAAACGTGAAAATGTCACCAACTGAAACCATGACACTGAAATATGTCAGAAAGGTTACACTGTTACGTTTCAGAAATGTTACACTGTTATGTTTCAGAGAGGTTACACTGTTATGTTTCTGAAAGGTTACACTGTTATGTTTCAAAAATATTACACTGTTATGTTTCAGAGAGGTTACAATGTTATGTTTCAGAGAGGTTACACTGTTATGTTTCAGAGAGGTTACACTGTTATGTTTCTGAAAGGTTACACTGTTATGTTTAAGAGAGGTTACACTGTTATGTTTCTGAAAAGTTACACTGTTATGTTTCAGCTACGTAATAGAACTATACAGGGTGTTCACTAAAGTTGGGGACAAACTTCGAGGGGTGTAGTACTCATCAAAATAAACAAAAAATTTCCTATAAACATATGTCGAAAAATCATTCGTTTAATAACTAGCCGCCATTTTGTATTTTATACAAACAACTATATATATATATAAAGAACTATATAAGATACAGAAACCAAGAAAACTTAATGATACTTTGAGAATATTTTTCTCAAGTGCAAAGTTTGGTTTCTGAATCTTAAATATTTCTTTATATATAAAGTTGTTTGTACAAAATACAAAATGGCGGCTAGCGGCTAAACGAAGGATTTTTCGACATACATTTATAGGAAATTTTTGTTAATTTTGATGAGTACTATCAGCCCTCGAAGTATGTCCCCGACTTTAATGAACACCCTGTATATAAGACATATTTCTCACACATAGCAGAATGGTCCCCAAAACATTTCATAAACACTACCATGAAACTTTACTAATGTTATGTTTCTGAAAGGTTTCTGAATAGTGACAATTTACTCCCAAGCAGAACAAATTAGCCTCAAAGATATTACAAAAACATTATTATGTTATATTGAAAACAATACAAGTTATGTTTCTGAGGTTTTTGAATAATGAAAACAATTAAAAAATTGCTATTCTAGTGTTATGGTTTTAGTCTAGAGCATTTATATCTCCCAGGTCCTTGGTAAAATATGACCTATACAACATATCACATGATGATAATTCTGGAATGTTCTGACACTTTGTTATACTGTGTAGAAAAATTAAATTAGAATTGTATTTGAGATGTAATTTAAGGAAATCAGATATCAATAGAGTAAAATCAAACATATAATAAATTTATAAAAGGATTTATTATTCCAAAGGCCAAACAATTTTCAAACGATTTGAAAAACAACCCTATCGAATTATTAAGTAAAGCTATATGCTCAGTATCAAATATTGATACAACTTGTATCATCAGCAAAACACAAAGTTTCACATGGTATATTTACATCAATATAATTTACCATAATAAGAAACTAGCCCAAGCACTAATCCCTGTGGTACCCCACATGAGACTTGGCGTTTATCAAACAGCTGATCATTTACTGGTTCTATTTGTTCCCTTATTTCGAGGTATAAGACCTTAAGAGCAACAAAACTGTGTTTGTTATTCCATAAAAATCAAGTTTGGTCAAGAGTATTTCATGGCAAACACGATAAAAATCATTAGTAAGATCACATAATGCAACCCCTGTATTGGTTTTCATTTCAAAACTCTCATGAAGTACATTAACAAGATGGAGAAACTGCCTGAATTGTGGCAGTTTCTCATCTACTAGTTATGCTTTAAAATTTAAAATTAAAATTACAAGTTGTATAAAACTAATAACTTGCCGACAAAATTCCCTAATTTTGATATACGTAGTACTGTATAATATTTAGTTGAGATAATTGTCAATTATGTTTTCTCTTAACCAAAAGCTATCAAATTCTAAATGGTCGCCATCAACTTCTCAAAATTGGAGTTTTCCTCCATCTTCTTCAGTCCTAAACTGTTATCTAACCACAGTCTTGATTCTTTTAGTGGAAGGATTTCCTTGGCTTGGTCAGGTTTATAGTATTTCGCTGGAACTACTTTTGTATTCTTCGTTAATTTCATTTTCGTTGTTGATGTAAGCAATAAAGTTGTCATCTTTGCGGTACCTTATCTCGTTTCTTGGATCGTGCCAATATTGAAAAGGAGTGTATTTTTTCTTAACCAGTTCCATTTAGAAAGTATTGTATGTCGATATATGGAACTCACAAGGTTACTCAACGGAAACCCTACTAACCTAAAAACCCCCTCCTGTTGTGGACCCCCAAGGATTATCAATTCGCAAGCTATCGACACCTGCTTGAGGCAAACTCAGATGTGCCCCTAATCCTCGAAATAATAAGAAACGAAAACGCGTTTATCTTAATCCACTTTTATTTGCATGGAATGAGGTGCCGAGTCGGCGCCTCAACCTAACTTATATAATTTGTAATACAAATAGGCGAAACACACAGTAGAAGTGGCTGAGGCGGACGAGTCGGCCGCTTCGCATTTCCAGGTGCTTGTGTCATGTACATGAGGTCTGTTCAGACAGTATTAAAAGCATGAATTCAATGTTATTTGTATGTGTGTGCAAAATCATCGTATAAAAACTATACATAAATCAATCAAAATGTTTCTTTATACTTAAGTAAATCCATAGGCTTTTTTTATTATATATTTTATCTTTTATAAAAAATAGTTTTTGAATCTCGAGAGTTTTTTGCTAGTTTATACTGAATACTAAAATACAAAACTGATCCTAATGACGTTATGACCATATGTCAATTATTCTGATTATCTGTCAACCAAAACAACACAAGTAGAAATGGAGAACTAGGTTAGGTGTGTACTTCATATCATAACTAGTAGAGAATCTATGATATAATATAATATCACATGGTGAAACACAGTGCTCAGTGATGATTATTTAAATTGAACGAACATTGCAATGGAGCTGCAGAATATATACTACAACAAATCAGAATATGTGGAGACGGTAAGTGAATTTCTTTTAAGGTTATCTATTATTGAACTTCATTCGAGCTTCTATTATTTTGATCACGATATCCATGTACCGGTACACTTAGCTTATATACAATTAACTTTCTTTATCAATCATTTTCTTACTTCACAGAAATCATGTGTATTATGTGTGTTTATTCCAGAAATTATGATGCAATTTTATAAGTTTAGTAAGATTTACACACTCAAGTAATAAGTTAAGGTGGGTTTACACTATGAAGCTGAGCTACATATAGCCATATAGCTCTGCTAAAAGTTGAAAGAGTGACACTGGAGATCTGCTACACAGCAAATTTTACTGCTATAGGCCTATAGCAGAAATCAGACTATCCAAAATTTTCGGTAAACATAAAGGGAATCTGATCGATATCTCGCTCTGCTACAAACGCTTCCCCCACCCTAGAGTCCGCTGCGGCACCTTTGATATCTCTTGTGTTTATATACTTTGTTCTACTCATTTTATAGAAATTCCCTGTGAAAACAAGGAATTCAATGTTTCTAAAGTCATCATTATAAGTCTTCTCCATATTCCTCGTTAAGGTCTGTCAAAAGATCACTACAACTGTAACGTTTCCTAGACGGAAGGAAGTGCTTGATCCAATGTCTTCTTTCTCTTCTTTGACTTGAAAATATTACAGTAGCTGCGGTGAAAGCAGTGGCTGCTGCAAGAACTACCTTTTTCTTTTTCGGCTTCTGGCTGGGAACTGAACATTCCGGTTTTTCCCAAGTTGTATGTAGCTCTGCTACACGACAGAACGACATAAATTTTTTACTTAGGGCAGTGCTGTATGTAGCCTAGCTTATGGAGCTATATGTAGCTCATTTTTTATATTGCTCTCCAGCTATGTAGTGTAAATCCGGCTTTACTGTATGAAAATAGAGTATATGAGAGTTTCATGAGTGTTCTCTATGAAACAGCTGAATTTAAGTCAGAACTTTATTAGGACTAAATTATGTTGGCTTTTTCAGGCATCAGGGAATAAAGTCAGCAAACAAACAGTTTTGTGTGGATCACAAAATATTGTCCTTAATGGCAAAGTGATAGTTCAATCTGATGCTATTATTAGAGGAGATCTAGCTAATGTTCGAGTTGGCCGGCATTGTGTGATCAGTAAAAACTCTGTCATCAGACCACCATTCAAGAAGTTTAGCAAAGGGTATGTTCGGTTTCATTTACAATTCATTAGGCTACAGTATTGTTATAAATCTCATGTAATTTGTATAAGTACATTAGGTCCTAAATCAACCCAAGAAATAACCCAGGTGTGTTACACTTTACTGTAGCATAAAAATCATTATAAATCTCTTCTTAAAATATTCAGTATAGGCTGAACAAAAAGAATTAAACATACTTTACCCCCTTTTAGCCATAAAATCGTAAAAGAAGGAAAACAGGTTTCCACTGTAATCTCAACTAAACGTACAAATACTGTCAACTTCCGCCCAAGCTGGTCACCGTTTAATTTAGGTGAGCCCTCCCAAAACTGTACTACACATTTGCAAGCCAAATTGAGATTGCTCGAGGTCGGGAATCAAACCAGCAAATTCCAATTGGCTTCAAACATTTCACTCATCAGGAAGAACAGCCGTCTTCTTTTGTGATATAATTGAAATAATATTTGTTATTTCTTAGTTCCTTAGTTTTGGTTTTTAGTTAGTAAATAAATTATATGCCGTACTTTTCCTAACTTCCTTGCTACCTTATTTTATTTTAGTATAGGCCAAAATAATTTTAGTTAACCCTGTCAACCCTATCTTTCTATAGGTAGGACGTAGATTTTTGCCAAAAACAACTACTTAAGTCCTATAGGACATATGCTGTTTTAGCCTAAAAGACATGTGACATATATAGGAAGACACTTTTCTTTCAGTAGCTTGATACTGTGGTGAAATGATTCCTGAAACTTGCATAAATTTGATGATAACAAAAGTGATTAGTTGTGAAAAAGGTGTTACTTTCAAATCACACTGGGAGCTTGCTAACGAGTGCTTGACACGGTGTCTAACACCCTCACGTGTACAGCCAGTTAAGTAGTTACAAGACCGGAGTTCTGACCGTTCTGGACCAATGATTTAGCTGAGAAAAATGCAACTGGTCATCAGATTTAAAATGCGAGTTAGGCCTACCATGAAAGAAAAGTATACTATCATCAGTTTTTTTACTGTAAATTGCAGAATAAAGTCAGAAATACCACGTTCATCCTTCTAGTAATTTCTGTTACTGGAATTCTAGAAAGGAATGAACTAAAAGCATTTTTAAAAAGCCTTGGGTAAAAGATTGGCAGAGAAAAGAGCAAAGTCGTTTAGTATTTTAACCCTTCCGAGTGGTGAAAGATGCTGCAGCATCTATTTATCACGATGATATTTTGCGACGCATATAGTGCTATTGTAGTCAACAATTACCGTCACCGTGCTGCTCTATTATCTGTATACTGCACTTTATATAATAAGCAAATAATTCTATCTTTGTTCATAAAATTATGTTTTTCTGATCTAAAAAATATTGTAGGGCCTAAATATAGTTACAGTTAATCCTCCTGTGTCAGAACATGATGAGACTGGGCCATAGTACATCAATTGAAACATCAAAACACATTTTGATAGGTTCCACCATGAAGGGAGCGTGGGAATTACAAATAGATGGTCGGATATCGGAAGGAATAGTTATCGGGAGATCGAATCAAGGAAGTTATTCTGTAGTTACTGTAGTGGAATGATAAAAATAATTATTATCTTATTTTAAATTGCCCATAATACTGTATTATTTAATTAAATATTTATTGTAATTCAACATATTTGTTATCTTCTCTATTTTTAACAATTTAGCCAATTAGTACCTCATATATTTTTTCAGTGTGGCCTTTTTTCCACTTCATATGGGTGATCATGTGTTTGTTGGGGAAAATTCTGTCGTGAGTGCTGCTGTAATAGGATCATATGTTCATATTGGAAAAAATGTTGTTATTGTAAGTATTTAATGTGTATTTATTCTTTATTTTTATTGATAACTAAGTAACCGGAATTACGCTGCCGAAACCGTGGCCTGTGTAGTGCGTATGTCTGCTGCTGTATGACGTGCGTGTTGCGCAGCTCATCCGGAGTTCATTGCCTCTAGTGCCGTCGCCGTGGGTAGACGTGTTCGTCTGCAGTGAGTTTTAGTGAACACTGTTTCGCCATTTCCTCGTTTTTTCGTTTTGGCGGACATAAATGAACAGCGCCAGAAGTTAGGGAAAGGTGCTGCAGATTCCATTGTGATGTTGAAAACTGCTTACAAAGATGAAGCTTTGGGTAAAACTCAAGTAAAAGTTGTTTTCACGTTTTAAAAATGGTGAAATGTCAATTGTTGATAAATTCTTTGATGGACGTCCGTCTACTGCCAAAACTGACGAAAACGTTTTTGGCCGAAAAACTTTTTTTTGGATGACGTTTTCCATTGGCTGGACTGTTGCTTAGTTCCATGATCATAACTATAATACCATATTTCGTGACCAGTAATGATCTTAGAAAAAAATCTGGATCAATTTGCAGGTGTTTTTTCATTGCCCAACAAGATTCCAATTGACGTTCCTTTTGGTGGTCAGTCAAAACTTGGCAGCTACTCTTGTCATTTTCAAATCTCTACTCAAATTTCGCTGGACAGAGCTCCAACTAATTCCAGATATCTCTGATAGCTCATTAATGGTCCGTCTTTGGTCTTCATGCACGAGCTCACGAATCTTCTCAACATTTTCGTCAGTTTTGGCAGTCGACGGACTTCCTTCACGGGGTTTTTCAACAATTGACATTTCACCATTTTTAAAACGTGAAAACAACTTTTACTTGAGTTTTACCCTAAGCTTCATCTTTGTAAGCAGTTTTCAACATCACAATGGCATCTGCAGCACCTTTCCCTAAAAAGAAAAAAAAAACTTGAGAGCGCGCTGTTCATTTACGTCCGCCAAAACGAAAAACCGAGGAAATGGCGAAACAGTGTTCACTAAAAAACTCACTGCAGACGAATCCGTCCACCCACGGCTTCGGCAGCATAATTCCGGTTACTTTTGGGTACCCCCTCGTACAAGTGCACTATATTGCAGGCTACTATTACAGGCCTACTGTTGAAGTTGCCATCTATTGGCTTCGAGGGAAAAAGTCTGTTATTGATTTTTGTTCTAGGCATTTGTTTCTTTTATGGCAATGGTTGACTGAATTTTTCTTAGTACCATGTGATCGAACCAAGTCCAAATGGTCCCTTTGCATAATGATAGACAATTATGTACGATTGCTTACCTAAGGCCAAGTGTGTTACAGCCAGTAGTTATAATTTTGCCTGCACAAAGATGGACGTTTATGCGTTAAACTTTGATTGCTTTGTTACTAATTTTATTTTGTCAATTGCGAATATCCCTCAATGCAGTTAATCCACTTACGGATAGTTAAAATTATACTAAGTTTATTAACTGAATTAAAAGTTATGGATGAAGTGTTCAGTTTATGTAGTTAAAGATGTTACTGTTATGATAGGGCCGCCGGTGTGTCCTTAAGGACTGTTGTATGATCGAGGACAACACCGTTCTTGGACCGGAGACTGTGGTTCCTCCGTTCACTCGCTATGGTGGCTCGCCCGGGCTGGTAGTGGGAGAACTACCGGAATGCACCCAAGACCTGATGGTGGACTTTACACGCAGCTACTACGACCATTTTGTTCCACAGTGACAAAAATTGTGTCAACGATCAAAGACACAAACCTAAAAATGAATTATACAAATCTATATATTTAAGTTTTATACTATGTTCTGAGTGTAATTATCTATTTAGTTTATGAAATAAACATAACGTATATATATATATAATGAAATAAACATTTCAGTTACGACAGTTATATTTACTAAATTCGTCAAAGTTTTAACACTGTGATGACAAAATCTCTATATATAAAATTGAATGTATGTCTGTCTGTATGTATGTCCTTTATGTGTTGCCAAACTACTCATCCGATCGCCATGAAATTTTAGGAAGTTGCTCTACATGTGTCCGGGAAGGTTTTAGTGAAAAAATATTTTCGAAAACCCCATAAGTTTCCATTTTATGGCGTTTTAAATTTCTAATGTTAACCTTATGGAGAGTAAGTTTGTTTACAAATTGTCTACAATGAAAACATTTGATTTCTTAGCTACAGCTGATTGGTTTACTTTCCATTAGCAACATGCTTTACTATCCAATGCCATCTGAATCATTCATTAATGTTAAACTATGAAGTAAATGTGTACTGTAAAAAGTGAACAGCTTTATTCACCACGTTAGTAGTTTCGGTTTTGGGGGATTATGTATTTAAATTTCACTTTCTGTCTGATTAAAGTCACGTGTTTATATGGTAATTACAATGTTTATATTATTACGTTTATTATAATAATCAGCTGTTGTATATCTTTCCTATAAAAGCCGTATTACAGTTAGGTTTCGTTTGGGTTTGGATTGGATTTGAAAATTGTGAATTAATCCACTCTCAGATTTATTTGTTTTATGGGAATGTTATTAATATGTTTTATCGTTTCAGTATTGTTATTCACTAGGCCGCAACCCAGAATATAACCTTTTACAATGAAGCCGTATTGCTATTCAACTTCAAACATGGCCAATCTTAAAGTTAACATGTATTTACAGTCGGGCGTTACGAAGTTCGCCGGGTCAGCTTGTATTTAATACCTAAAATTATTAGATATGCTCATCACCCCCCCCAACCATTGACCTATATGTCTATTTTTGTTCTCAGATCCCTAACTAATATTCTGCTCCAAATAACTTTGTAAATAACCAAATACCGAAAAATTGGATAGCATTCTTAAATTATTGAGTGTTATTTTTGAGATTCCATATCTACTTCATATTAACTGATTGCTTGGATGAAAAATATTTGTATTTACTTCCCTGTGGGAAATAGGTTAGATCATGGATATGTCTAAAGGTAATGTTTTCACTTCATCTAAACAGCTGTTCTTATTCATTTATATTAAAAATCCAATACGATAACTCTGTTACTAGTTTATATGGAAACCTGTTACCGTACATATTTTCCATCTTAAAAATCACCTACACCCTCCCCCAGAGCTAAGATGTCTATCCATGTCAAAAGTACTAGTAATGTTTTACTTTGTTATATCGTCTTCATCCCAGACAAGAAGTAACAAGTCAAGTTAATTCAGCTTTATTTGTTTGTGGTAAATTGAGTATACAGATGCCTTATTCACTTTTCTTATGTGCTTAAATTACTTTGTGAGATATAATAATTTTGCACATTAGTGATTCCATACTAAATTACAGGAAGTTTTGGGTGTATTTATTTTTGTTTTTGAAAGCAGACTTGGGTTCAAAACCCTAAGTAATATTTCTATGGATGATCAATAAAATAGTGAGGTTAATTTTGAGGTTAGGCTTTAGCATATATGGCAGCCACCTCATTTTCAAAGTTGAACCTGTTATGTTGAATTACAGACAGTGGTGTCAACACCAATTCAACCAATGCAGTGCATTAGAGGGCAGGCCTTATGGGCTCAGGCCTTCATGGGGTGTAGCCCTTAGGGGATGCAAACTTCAGGGGGCACAAATAGCAAAATTAGCTTACTATAAATAAATGTAAAATAAGAAGAAAGAGGATAGGAATTAACATATAATTTTGTCATTATGAGTTGTAAGCAGCTCTTTGACTGTAAGAATACATAATTTAGTCAAATTAATCAAGTTTTGAGAAGCGGATCGCGAACAAAATTTACTTTTTCTATAATTGATGTTAATGGAACAAACACATTGCATGTAATGTTTAAATCGCCAACAATTAAGTACTATACAGTTGGCAATCATAACAGATAATTTTAAAACAATAACATATTAGTCAACAATAGATTTGTCAAAGATGTCCTGTCAATCCTTAAAAGCTAAAATCAATATCAGACGTAAAAAAGTCCATTTATGCTGTAAAATAGGTGTTTTAATAACTAGCAATAGAGGTTATCTTTAAATATTTTCAGGTCCACATGGTGCACTACGGCTGGCAGACAAACATTTTACCCTAATGTAACTAAAAGATTGTTGAGTCCTGGTTAGCCTGACTAGATGCAAATTAATTTATTCTTACGTCTAGTAAAATGTTTAAGTGAAATCTCGATGGTATTGAATCTAAATTTTCTTTTATATAAACTAAATACACATAACTAAACAAATTAAAAACAGTAAGTATTTTTTCCTGTATGAACAAAGATTTGCAATGCTATCAATAGTTAGAGAAAGCTATAATTTTAAATACCTTCTTTTGTGAGATTGCTTGTGATATCATGTATACTGTATAGGGCACTGAATAAATTTAAAATGTTAAGTAACGTAAGAAGTAGTTGAGTTTTGAAAATTCATGATAGCATTGGCTATTAATTATTAAATTAACAATTAGTTGGACTCTTCCAACACGTCTTGTGTTTAAAATCTACACAACGTTTCAAGAGTTGTTTAACCCTTTAAAGAGTACCGTATTTTGCGTAAAAATAGGATTGACGTTTTAAAAAGTATTTTTTATGGTTCCACAAAAAAACGACGAAATTTGTTCAAATACATATAACCTGATATAGATTGATTCATAAGGTATAAATCGATAATTAAAGACACGTAGAGACGCGGAACATGTACTTATGTGTTTCTGGTAGGTTGTGGGTAATCTGCGGAGGGTTTCTTAGGCGGGGGCGCGGCATGAAGTTTTATTAGACTTGTTATTTATTAGGACTGAATAAGAGTGAAAGCGTTCTAAACTCCCCTATTATTGACGCCTGTATCTCTGTAGCTGAGAGTTATTCGTTTGCTAAACATCATTCAGTGCTTTCTTTAGCTACTTTATTGAAAATTGATTGAAAAAAGTTCTAAAATATTTATTTTAGGGAATTTTGAACCTAAAACTTGTTTCTAACTATATTTACTCCATGTTGGAACCATAGTGAAAATAAAAAAAAAATTGTTTACTCTTTTGAGGTGTGTTTTGACTTTTTACCCTTACTACTTAACACTACTTAGCTCTCAAATAATGATGATTTAAAATGTCATTACTCCTTAAAGGGTTAAACTACAGTAGAACTCCAATTATCCGAACTCCGACTATCCGAATCGCCGATTATCTGAATCACTTTCAGAAAAAAATTTGTCCAAAAAAAGTCTAAGTGCGCTATTATTCTTCCCTTCGCGAAGCCAGTGTTTGGCAAATCATAGCAAAATAAATTTAAAGGACTGCTGTTACATGGTAGCGGAAGCTTGGAGTTTGGTTATGGCAGTGACACTAAAACGTGCGTGGAATAAACTGAAATGCCTACCGTCTGAGAAAAAAAAAGAATCTGAAGAAAATGAGAAACAAGAAAATGGAGAGGATGAAGATTCGTTGTCACTAGAGGAAATAAGAAAAATGATTGTAAAAATTCCTGGTTGTACAGAGGTAAGTGCTGAAGATGTAGGAGAGTGGATGGCTTGTGACACGTCTGACCCTGGTTTTCAAATTCTCAATGAAAATGAAATTGTTGAAAGTGTGAGAGAAGATGTTGAAGTGGAAGTGGAAGAAGAACTTTCTGCTGATGTTGCAGTAGACGCTGGACCATCAGCTAGTGAAGAATTTGCCGGCCTCGAGATTGTTTTGAAGTGGATGGAGCATCAGCCCGAGTGTGACCACTTGCAACTGCTCACCGTCAAGCGAATGCGTGACCTGGCTGCCTGAAAACGAATGAAGACTGCAAAACAGCTTACATTGACGGAGATGTTTAAAAAACAATGATTTTTATTTCTAAACTTCTAAGTACATTTTATTTATATTTAAAACATGTGAAAATATCATGTTTCTTACATTTAATTAAAAAAAAATAGTGCAATACCAAAACGTAACTTTTCTCTCTAATGGCAATTTAAAAAAAACTCTGATTATCCGAATGGGTCCCGGTCCCCATTAATTCGGATAATTGGAGTTCTACTGTACTGCTGTTTTCAAGTGCCTAACGATATATACATTTATACAAACAATAGGTTATTTCTATATAGAAAAGAAACCGGTCAAAAAATACAACAAAAAATATAACTATAGAATTAAATAGTAACCAAAACACTCTACTTAGCCTATTTTTGGCAATTGGAAAATTGCCATCCAACGACATTAACATTCCGCCTCCGAGCTAGCGGACATAAAAACTAGTAGGACCGCACAACACAAAGGTCAGATCACTACCCTCGTTGTTAAGGCACTAATAATATTGTTAGGCACTTGAAAATGGGAGTAGTTTAACAAACTCTCGAAACGTTGTGTAGATTTTAAACACAAGACTCGTTGGAAAAGTCCAACTATTAGTTAATTTAAGAAGTAGTTATCGTTCTAAAAAGTACATGAATTAATTGTGTAAGATTGGAAAGTGTTTCTTACTTCAGTTATGCTAATGGTACCTAAAAACAATGTTTTTAGTTACTTAATATTACTTTCATTTAACTTTCAGCGAATTTCCCATAGGGAAGGAGCTATTACTGTAGGTCTCATGGTAAGAGTTAAGCCCGGGAACATGATATTTTTTCTTCTTCAGGTGCCTAGAGACCAAAAACAATATTCGTTAAAATTTATATATATAAATATACTGTATATATATACAAAAATGGGTTTTTTGCGTTTTTCCCATGAATTTTTTAAAAATTTCAAATTTAACCTTTCACTATTAGAATCAGCTTAAAAAACTACACAATTTAGTTCCTTTAAGTTATTTCTCTATCTCAAATGGCTACAGAGATGTTTAAAATCTAAACACAGTACGTTGTATTTTAGGACTCCAATCTAATATATATATACGATGCCAAGGGAAACTGACTGACTAGGGATAAAAATTCTAACGCTCTTTTAGAAGTTCTGGAGAACTACTTGAAATTACTTGGTACTTGAAATTTGGCACGGACCTTTCTTTTGATCCACAACCGACAAGAAAATAGCCAAATCTAATTTTTCACTACGGACCAAGAAAAAAATGTTAAAATGTTCCCATATAAAAATGCATTGGGTTTATTTCGTGAAATGCAGGGTTTCACATTTTCGCTCAAAAATACGACTTCATGATGAGTTAGACTTGAAATTTTTCATGAACATTACTAAGAGGGTACTTTAAATAATCGTGTAAATGGATTTTGTAATTTTTAATTTTTGCTACCCCAAAAAATCTTAAACTTTTTCAAACAAGATTTTCATTTTTCAGCTATATAACTTTAAGGAAAGGACCTATCGGAAAACGGAGAGCACTTTGCAACGTTAACTTTTTAAAACCTACAACTTCATTCCTTTGATATTTTTCATATTTTACCTCCTTAACCCATAAATTGAGTTTCTTTTCTGAAAATTGACTTTTTCTCGCTCAATTTTCTACTGAGCTACATTATTTTTATATATAATGTTTTGAAATTTCACATGCACATACCCAACACCACCAATATTAGTTAGCACACGAAACAAAATGTATATTCCCTTCCTCGTTGTTAAAAGGTTAGCGTGATAGGATTTTCATCTAAGAATTTGCTAACACAAACCAAAAGCTATTACGTATCTATGTCAAAACGTATTATTTAACGAAAAAAGGTTAAAATATCACCAACACCCTTAGAAATAGCTTACAACAGGTACAAATCTACAGAAAACATGTAAGCTCCACAAATACACGAATCCCTTACAAATACCTGTACAATGTAAGAAAGTCATTTTAGTTTATAGTTTGCGTGCCATCAATGAAGTAAATAACAAAGCACGTATTTTTTGTGAGAATCGATTTCTTTTTTGACGCCTCTGCTATCGGTGATTGCAGCTATGGATGGGGGTTTGGGGCAGTTCTGTATTACAGAAATAAAATCCTCCCTAAACCATCTGTCCCACACTCTACCTGTTCCTCCTAAAACTAGTGATTACGACAAGCGATTCTGCTGACAACCAGAACGGGGGTCTGGAGCGAGTGAAGCGAGTCCATCCAATACTATAATACGAGCAAGGTTTGTATATCTCTCGAAATCGGTTCTAAGGAATCTTTTTAAATTTTGGAAATAACTAATTTCCGAGTAGAAAATAAGTTCTAGATAGGTCTAATCTCCAGGAAAATTCTTGTTTTCTTGTAATATTAAGTTTAAAATCTAAAAATTTAACATTACGCTTATGGAGAATCAAATGTAAACAATACAAACCAAAACATCTGCTTATAATAGTTTTACAGTTCTTGATTGAAGATGGTGGGGAGCAGTATGAGAATAGAGGTTTTTCCAGTGGTGTAGTGCTAAAAAAAGCTATGCCGGAGCGGTCCTTCCCAGGAAGGCCGTTACTCTTTGGGGGGGGGGGTAATGGATAGTCAAAGTCTGCAAGTTCCTCAGGAAGGTCATTGCGTGGTCAAACGCGAGGAGTTGTGTACAATCAATCTATTTAAATTCTTATTTAAATAGATTCATTGTATTCACTCAATTACATCAACCGAATTTTAATTTTGCTAAAGTGACTAGTGATGTTCCTGGGGTATCTGTTGTATTCATACAAAGTATTGCAGTCGAAGGCAAACGGTTCATTTTTAGTAAGGGTTCGCTTTCTTTTTCAACCCGAACTGGCGAGTGCAGGTCAAGGAAGAAGAACATATTTGTAGATGAGTTTACCCACCATATAATACTGAGGAAAATCCTCAAATTGTATTTTGTAAAAAACACCACAACTTCATGGAAATTAAAGGCTGTTCTGTAGGAAGAGGGTTTGTTGAAATAAATATCTTAGACGGAGATTAAAAATGAATAGGATTTAAATGGTTAAAGACTGAAAATATAAATAATTTCAACAGTTCTTAACCAGTCTCAAGTTTGTTGTAAAAAGTATATTTTTGAATAAAATAACTAGATACTATACTATAAAAAGATATATGGTCTTCAAGTAAGCCCTTTGTGTCTGATTCTGGTGTTATGATGTTTTTAGGTTAGGGTTAATATAAAACGCCTAAAATTGCCTCGATATTGCGTGTTGATAATGAAATGATGCGAGCCACTCGTTTACATACCACGCTCTATGAAAAGGCAAAGTACAAGTATACAAATCTGAGTTTCGGCTGCACGAGCTGTGCCGGAGTGGCGCTCCGGACCGCTCCGGCTCCACTACACCACTGGGTTTTTCATAAATATTTATTTCATGTATGTAATAAGTGCAAAATTATCAGGTTACTAAACAATTTGTAAAAACCAAAGAGTATCGTAACTGTGCGAAATAAAAGAAGAAAAAAGTATTTCCAAAATCTTTTGTGTTTTGATAGAAAACGTATTCATTGTATTGCTTGAAGCCACTATAGCAAACCTATTAATGGATGTAAATTAAATTTCTTTTGCTTTTCAATCCTCATTCCGTTTCTAACAAAATCAGTTGATCACAGTAAATGATCGGCTAAAACAATTCAGGTAGGCTAAAAGACCTTAAACAGCATCTCTCATTTGTCAGACGCCGTGGTCCAGTACCTATCGCGTTGGTCTCGTAACTCGGAGGTCGGGAGTTCCATCCCCGTTAGAGCCATTACTTTTTGTTCAGTGCTATATTAATTATGGTGTATTTAATCGGTTTTATTTAAACCATATAAATGTATACATTGAGTAATAAATGTGTTTTAATTTATCTAATTAATTTGTATAATACATGTCTTATTCTATACGAGCAAAGCTCGGTCACCAGGTACTGTTAATCTTATGAAGAATAAAGAAAAATGAATGTTTCACTTATTAACCAATATTTTTGGATGAAACTTGATATTTAGCTTCATGTAGTTGAGATATATCCATTTATGCTTAAATATCATAGTTTATGTGTTTATCATAGCAGCTAACCTGCGTACTCTTTATCCATGTTACTCGTATAGGGAATAGGCAAACTCTTTTATTTATGGACAGATGATAATGAAACTTGGTATAAATAGTCAAAATAAAATTTTTTATGCTAGAAATTCCTACTTTCAGTGTTCCTCACAGCAGCTAACCTGCATACTCTTTTCCCATGTTAATCATATGAATTTTTTTTTAACTTTATTTATTTTACAATCTGTTAAAAGGATAACAATAAGTAAAAATTATGTAACTGAAATGACATGAACTATGCGTCACCCAGTGGTGACACAAAAATGTTATTGTTCAAAAAGTAGGAAAACTCCTTTATTTATGGACAGATGTTGAAATTTGTACAAATTGTCAAAATAAAAATAGTTTATGCTGTAAATGCCTACTTACAGTGTTCCTCACAACGGCACACTAACATACTCTTTCCTTTCCTATGTAAATCTTATGAAGAATAGGCAAATAACTAACTCATATATTCATCGACAGATATTGATAAGACTTGACATGTAATATTATTACCCATTATATTATTGATTTGGAAATTCGCTGAGTACGCAGGTCTGCTGCGACGGGGTTATTTTGTTATACTTTCAAGAACAGTTGGTTGCCTTCTTCTAGCAGAAAGCAAAAGCAGTCTAAGGTTTTAAAGCACTAGGTTATTATAAATCTTTTTTATTGCTAATGTAATCAATAAATGAGTGATTTTTGATCATTTATTTGATATTTTGGTGCTAAACATTACCTTTAATTTGAATCCATTGTTTTTTATAGCTTCAATATTTCCGAAAAGTTAACAGTTAATTTATACGATTTCATCCCTCCGATGCCCTACATTAAAGGGTTAAGGGCTGGGCTAATGAAGGTTTTATTCTGCTGTTGAAAATGTCTGTGAGTATATTTTGTTAAATTAATTTGTAATGTTATCCTTATTTATATGTTGTTTGGAAATAATATTCTGTTTTACTGTGTGTTGTGTCCAAGCTGGAGTTCATGTGTAAATTTCTTGGAAAAATTTATTGGGTGCTTGTTGCCTTGGGCCTATGTACATGTAAGTATCCAAATATGTTTTGAAATTTTGTCTACTAAGTAAAATTTGGTTGTGCATTACATTTGAGATCCATATTGACGAAAACCTGAGGTCGTACCCAAGTTTTGCTATAAGTTATATTGATTACATGAGACATTTTTATCATGTTCCAAATTATGTAAACAATGACAGCATAATGTATTCCAATTTTACATTTCACAATGAGCCGCTTTAGTGAGTATTTTAAAGTGAATGTTTTTAAAGAGGGGCTATAATGAACGTAATGGACTGATGGCATAGATGATATTAATGATAGATGAGACTATAAAATTTGTTTATAGGAGTAAATAGCTCTAGTTAAAATAATACTATAATGTGTTGTATGTATTTTACTTTTACATATTTGTATATTTTATATGTCAATGGCATTTAGTAGCCTTTAATTAATAATAGTGACTGGGTTTAGTACCGAACAGAAGACCACAGGATTACGAAGTGAGCACAATACTATTGAGTAATTCAGCCAACTTACATGAATTGAAATGCTTTAATGCAGTAAAACATGCGTACTTGCATTGGGATATTTTTCGGCCGTACTTAGGGCTTAAGTTAGAGGCATTTTTACCGAGTCAGGAATATTTATGCTATGTAATATAATTTTTTTTATTATTTATATTTATTTTTTATTATATTCCTTTATTATGTTTGTATTAGAAACATAGGCTTTTTGGAATAGTGATTAAAATCCAAATAGGCATCCTGGGATTTAAACCTGTAATCTCTTTAGCTGAATTTATTGAAGCTTTTAGAACATTTTATTGGAAAATACTACCCATGTTAAACACACGTGTTTGGTTAAACAATTTGCTATTAAAATAATTGTCGGTATAGGAAATATATGTACAATATAATTAGTACCAGGAGCGACCGAGCATTACTCGGATAGAAAGAAGAATGTATTTGAAAAATAACTAATTTGAAACACTTTTACTCAAATGGGTAAATGGGTTTTGGGTTCACTCAATGTAAACCCAGTTTAAACCTAACCAAATATTCTATCCTAGTAAACTACCCTTTATAGGGGTTCTCTTAAACTAAACTAAAAATAAAACATTGTTTATGAATTTTACTATTAAAAATAAAAACAACCTGAATCAGCTGTTTTGGTTAACTGTAGCTAAAAAAGGTCCTTAACAATAAATTTTTCACTTTGAAGGACTATAGGATGAAAACCAGATTTTTCCCAGCCCTGATTTTCGATTTTCCCAGCAATTTTTGTGGCTAAATACCCCTTATTACGAAAAAATCATAAACATACTAGCCAAGGTACCCATTCTTAGCACGGCTAAAAAAAGCTGAGTGGTGTTCTTATACATTTAAATTATTGTTCATTAATTTTTATTGTTTATAAAAAGACAAAACATAAGTGTCTACAACATGACAAGTAACACCTGTCAAATATTGGGAAAGGATAAGGAAAAACGATATAGAGGCAGGCATGGGAAGAAAACTTAAAATCTATTATTCCACTATTTCGAAGTAATAATTTGATCACTAATAATAATAATGATAATAATCCATTAGTTTATCTTTAAAAATGTAAAAAAACTTTCTTCTTGTCTCCGAACTGTCAAAATGTAGTGAACAGATGTTGATATTAGAAAAGTAAACATCGAAACCTAGGACGGTCATGGCAGCTTCTTCTTCTTATTCTTCCCGAACTGCCAAACTTAAGTGTTCACAGCTGTTGACATTCTAGTAATTCTATGTTTTCATTCTTTGAAAATGTAAACATTGAAACTTAGGATGTTAACGGGTCGTAGCCCGAGGGGATTTTAAGGGAATTACCCTTTGAGTTGCACGAGTTTAAGATCTACCTTTGTGTAAAATTTCAAACCGGTCAAAATATATATAGTCTATATATGTACTGATATGTTCATATCTGCCTGGTATATTGGTATATCTATTATGTATGGTATACTGGTATATTGCATGTGTAATCCTCGTAAAAATGGCCCGATCGCGACCAAATTTGGTTTATTTGTACATTTACTCACACGAGTTCGTAATCCACATATGTTGGCCATTCGAAATGGGTAGTTTGGGGGTTTTATACCTCAAAATTGTGTTTTTATGTGTTGGCCTAATTTTTTGAATATTTTACATTTTTTTCTTTTACCATTACAATTAGCTCAAAAACTGCACAATACAGTATCTGTATCTTATTGAGTAAGTTTTGCTCTATCTCCAATATATCAAGATACCAAGATTACCAAGATATATAAAAAAATCTTAACTCACACAATACGTTGTATTTTGGTACTGCAATCAATGGAGGATAAGGAAAAATTTCACTTATATACCTATATTTTTAGATTACACTTTGTATTTAGATTCATTTGGTTGAGATCCATCCATTTCTGCTTAAAAATCATAGTTGATGAGTTTATCATGACAGTAATCATATATAGAGAATAGGCAAACTCATTTAGTTATGGAAAGATGTTGATAAAACTTGCTATATAATAGTCAAAATAAAAATTGTTTATTGTAAAAATGCCTACAATGTTCTTCACAGCAGCAAACACTTTCCCGTGTTAATCTAATGGAGAATAGGCAAACTTTTATTTATTGACAGGTATTGATTAAACTTGTCTTATATTATTATTGTCATATTACTGATTTGGAAATTCGCTGAGGATGCAGGACTGCAGCGACGGAGGTATTTTTTCTCAAGGCAAACCTACTTACTTATTCCTCATGTTATTTTCACTGGAGAGTAAGAAAATTGATATTAACTACTAATAATTTAAAATATTGCTATAAACTTGTTAAACATCTTCACCTAGGGTAAGGTCTACAAATGAATGTTGTAGAATTTAAATATTTTGGTACATTGTGGTAGCACAGCTACTTACTCATTCCCATTTTATTCTTGTAGACAATCTTATTATTTGAAATATTGTGACACAACTTTGTACACAGCTTCATATAGTTACGGTCTAGTACTTTATGTTGAATAATCAATTTGTTTGTTCCCAGTGGAAAAACTACTTACCCTTTTCCCATCTGATTCTTGCGTAGAACAAGTAAATATTTCTTATTTAACCTGTGATCAAGCTCAGTTTTAATCACTAGTCATTAATTGATTCATAAATTATTTAAAATTAGCTTACTATGCAGGTTTGACCAAGGTTTATTCTATTTATTCTTTACAAAAACTTACTTAAACACAAATAACTAAAATATCAAAGTATAATAATAAAATATCCCTAGACCAATTAAGTGTTTAGTAACAAAATAAACACAGAGAAAATTGTCCCATTTTCCCAAATTTCAGCCAAAATTTCAGAGAAATTTGGGCTCTACACGTATTTTAAACATAAACAACAAGGGCTTCAAAGCTGTTGATTCAATATAGAGACGATGAAGTAACAGATATTTATTGACACGGTTACAAGGGTTTTACAAGAGCCAAGCATTCACTACTTTTGAAATTCGTTAAAAGATAACATAGTAATTCTGAAAAGTAATTTATCATGCAGAATTTATTTGAGTGTCATTTTGTGAATTTTTTTCATAATCCGTAGGGGACACAATTAAAGTCTGGAATTTTGTTATTATTTTATTTTGTCAAGGTACTAATCAACTTGTGGTGGAGAGTAGTTAACTCCAGAGTAAAAAAAGTCACTACAACTTCTGACCTGCCAGATGAATCTGCATCTGAATCCCTCGATGATCAATTCATTGTAGACTAGTGGCATCTATATATATAAAATTAGAGTTTTATCTGTACATTGCTCAGAATTATTCATTTTTTAGTTATTTTTAGTTTTCGTGCATTAGAGAAGCCGAAACCGGTCTTATCTCAATTTTTGTCTGTTTGTCTGTGACGCTCCAGGAGGCATTTTATGCCGTCTTTTCTGAAAAACAGGAGAACTGATTACAATGAAACTTATTTCATGTATTCTCTACATGCGAGAGAGAAGGTTTATAAATGCTTGAAATTGCCTGCCACCCCTTGAATAGTAAATAAGAGCATTTAAAAACCCACTTTTACTAGATATTACTCACGTTTTGATCCAGTTTTCAATGAATAACCTACTGGTAATAATCAGCTGTCTTTGTAGTTTAAAGATTTAATAGAAATAAAAACAAACAGCTGTCTAATCTATATTAGTTAGTTTATATTGGTCATTGATTTTAAACCCATTTCCAAATCATATTATATTAAAAAGTTATTTTAACGTATAACTAATTATAATAGTGGTATAAATGTTCTAATCTATTTAATTGTAAAGTAATGCTAAATAATGAAGCTGGGTATTGATTTTTATTCTTTGTATTGATTTGTTTAGGAGTTCAGGTTTACATTTTGGTATGATGATCTTTCTTCTTTAAACTGAATCCTACAACCCGTACAAAGGACGGGCTTACTGCTAGCTATTAACTAAAAAAGACTTAGGCCTTCTTGCGTAGCTAAGCTCTTTTCTCTCTGATCTCCTGCGGGAAGTTGTTATACACAAAATAACTTGTATCTTGCAATAAAAATATACATGACATAATTAATTTTCTCCAGATATCTAGTCAGGAGCCTTAATCTGGGTGGGGTGCCTGTGTTAGGCTTCGGCTTCAGATCTCAGGTTGACCTTAGGTGCTAAGTCCCTGCTTGCGGGGCTACTGTGTAGGCTTCGGCCCGAGAGCAATGGTTAACCGAAAGGTACTAAGTCCTTGCCTGTGGTACCTGGGTAGGCTTCGGCCTAAGACCCCAGGCGGCCTTAAGGTCAAAAGACCTGACTATGCGTCCAGCTCTCCGTCTCCCGGACAGTGTAAAATCCAGTTGGGCCCATGGGTACCAGAGGCCCTTAAGCCATCTCTATAGGGCCCTGGATTTATTTGTGCACTTTGCTCGTGCGACCTGCATACGTTGGCAACCAGCTCCCAACGGCAAACACATGTAGGTGTCCATAGGTTCTTTCATCAGGTTCTATCAACTGATTCTTTCATCAGTTTGGCTTGTTTTTAATTCTCTTCCGTAACCTTTTGGTAGGGAAGGCATTATCAATTAGTCAGTTTTCTCAAGTTTCATCTTTAACCCTCCCGAGTGGTAAAAACACTGTTGCATCTCTTTATCGTGATGCGTAATACATATATCCTAGTCAACAATTACCATCATGTTGCTGCCATCTACGAGCTAATGCATGAACTAACGTCTGGTGAAGTTCACTGTTGTGCTGCTAGAGTGCTTTTTTTAGCCAAATAAGTGCTTTCTCATATGGTGTTCCTTTTAGTGTAGTGGTCTAGACCCAAATGCAATTGCACTGCCAAATGCAACGGTTGAAGCCATTCGGAAGGACGAGGGTTTGAATTCCAACCATGAGTAATCCCAATTTGGCTTGCAAATGTGTAGTACAGTGGGGGGAGAGCCCACCTTAATTAAACGGTGACCTTTTGTGTTTTTTGGTTTATACTTAGTATTTTAAGAATAGTTGCAAAGTCAAAGTTAAAAATACAAATCAAGTTCAAAAACCCCGCTACTCAGAACTATTATTAGTAGATCCATTTTAGTTTTTTCTGCTCTAACTGTAACATTTAAAGCTCTGTAGAACAACTCTGGCAATAGTTTAAGAAATACAATTATCTTCAAATTTAACATCCAACTCAAATGACAACTTTCCTTGCCCGCAATCCAATACACATTGTATATACGTCTATACATACTATCATGTAAGTTTGTTCGGTTATAATTTCACTTAATCTAGAGATTAGATAATCGTAAATTGATGTTTCAGATGCAGATTAAGTAACAAGATTATATTTTGAGTTGTCGAGGAACATTAAGAACCTTGGCCAATATATAGGAAACCATGAACAGCCAGAGCTACACCCTAGCTGAACGACTCATCCCGGCAACTTACCTGCAACAAGCTGCTGCTAGTAAGAAGGCGAGGGAGAACCTCATCAGGATCCTAATTGAACAGGTAGAACTTAAACTGCTGGGTCCTAGGTGGTTGAAGGGGGAGTTTTGCACTAACAGACATAACTTTTTTACTCACTGATATGTAAAGGAAACATACACATCATATCACCAATTTATGCAGCTATGGCATATTGTCAATTCTATAAAAAAAATTGCATGAGTGTGTACTCCTGTCTGATTGCAAAATAAAAAAAAACTTTTGGCATTAGCCGGATGCCCCTTGGCCGTTGACATACAGCGCTCTGCGGAGTTAGGTTTGGTTGGTTATTGATAGTATAATATTATTAACGTGATAAAAATATCAATAAAGAACCTAACCTAACTCCGGAGAGCGCTGTATGTCGGCAATATCCCATACATTACTTTGTAACATAATATCGGTTAATACCAAAGTACACTTTAGAAATTAGCAAATCTAGAAAACTCAGTGTTTTGGTCTTTTTTGCAAGAAGCATTTTTTTAATGTAGTCACAAAGGTATAGGTCATGAACGATTTTTGGGAAAGCAGTCTAAACCAAAATGTATGTCATAGAATTGAACATGTGAACTCTTGCACCGAAGTCATAGGTGCTAACCACTACACTAAAACGCAACCATTAATTATTATAACACCTGTAAGTTGAACATTTGGTTCAGCAACTTCATGCCCGGGGTTCTGTTGCTCTACAATTCCGCCTTTTACCACACATCGCTTCTCAATCACTAATTTCCCACTATCTGAGGCCTGAGGCTTTTTTTTGTAAGAAAATTAATATTCATTAGTAATGTATCAATATTAATTTAGACCGTGTTATGTCATAGGTATATGTTCATTCATAAAAGATATAATGAATGATTCTAGACCTCAGTATGTGATATGATAAGTATAATGTTTTGACAGTTCTAAAACGTTACCATGTTAATATTACTCAAGGCTGCTGTATCTGCTGTACCTGATGTACCAATCTTTTGATTAAGATTTAGTAATACTAAACATGGATATTTTCTTAGAATCTAAAATTTATCAAAGAGTTTTATGTTTATTATTAGCTCTATATACTTCATCTTTGTAATTATTTGACTTCTAATGCATTTATTTAATAGTTTTTACTTCCTCTTACAAATGTAAATTATAGGAATACTTTGTTTCTGAATTTCTGTCTGGTATGTAAAATAGACCTTTTATGGTTAGGATAATTAAATCCCTCTCTCTAACACATATTGTCTACAGCGCAAGTGGCCTGAAGAAGGTTGGGACGATGCTACTATTGAGTTGTTCCTCGCTGATTTGGCTCAAATGGACAGCAACAATTTTCCTGGAAATTGTGGAATCGGAGAAAGAGAAGCCAGATTTGCTTCCTGTGAGGGAGTATTATCAATAGAGTATTTTCTATTGGTTTATTAGAAAGTTTGCAAAAAACAAATCAATCTTCATTGATATCAAAATGATGTTTAATATATTTAATATTTAATGTAAACAAACTAATATTGATTTAAATTTAATGGCTGTTGTTTATTTCTTTCTATTAAATCACTATTATATATCACATAAAAACTTGAAAAATGTGTCTTAGAATATTGCTTGAAAATGGGGTTTTGAGAGATCATTATTTTATTTTTATAGAGTGTAGGGTCAGGTTAAAAACAAAAACCTTCTCTAAAAGGTATAGAATAATGAAAGGTATAGAAAATAAGTTTCATTTCTGTGTTACAAAAAGACCTTGTTTAGCATTATAGAAAAGCAGTCAGACTGAGATTGAGATAAAACCCATTACGGCCTTTCTGGGGTAAAGCAACCAAAAATATCATAATTCCAAGCAAAATACAGGCATCATTTAATTTTATTTATATAGCTGTGAAGATTTCATTACTTCATTAATGAGGGTTTATTAGTAGTGACGTTATTTTTAAAGATAATTTAAAATACCTGTTATCATATTTTTCTTCGTAAAAAAAAGATATGATACGTTTAGTGTGCGAATTGAAGAGAAAAAAGTGTCAGAAAGCTTTTTACAAACTAACGTAGTAGTCTGAGTTTAGAGTGTGATTAGCTGAGCCGTGACATCTGTTCCAGCATTGGTGGCTCGGCGTCATTACAGAATGGGCCATGGGATCGGCAGGTCTGGCGATATCGGCGAGGTTCAACCCAAGGCTGCTGGCTCTAGTTTGCTTATAAAGCTGGCAAATGCTCTCCTTTTAGACACCATCAGATTCATGGGTACATATTTGTTTATATGTTCATGTTATTGTTAATCACTTTATCAGTTTTACAACTGTTAGGTTATGACAGAGTAGGTAATTCGTCCAAGCACAGTGTATTATCTGTAGTGAGCTTAGGATTTTTGTTTTTGAGGATAGCCCTCTCAAGCTGTAAAACCCCTTATATTCTGTAGTTATTAGGTGGAGATTTTTGGCTGCAAAATGGTACTTTTAATTTTAAATTTCTATTGACAAGCTACAAACTTAAAGCATAGTATGTTAACCAATTTAAATTTTATTACATTTGCTAGCGTTATAAATTAAATGGAATGAACTTTCCTTTGAACTTGAAATATATTTTTTAAATTAAATGCAGAAATTCAATATACTGAGTGTTTATAAATCAGTAAAATGATTCTTTGCCTTATAATTTTGATATCGTAAACTTACAGTGATAACATGGTATGGCAAATGAAAGGGTAACTAACAATTATATCAAGAACCATTTAAGTGTTTAATGTAAACCCTATTTGTATCACGGAATATATCAAGTCTGTAGCCGAACAGAAATCAGAAGCCAAAATCTATAATCTCATGAGGTTCTTTTTATAAGTTCAGTAGCATGGCTTTAGTCATTGTTGAAACAGTTGTTTGTAAACAATTGGAAAACTCGGTTTTCACATTTAATTTTTGTAGTAGATATTTGAGATTGCATGTTATCTAGTGAACTATACGATTCAACTATGGATTAGGTTTCAGTACACGCAATATGAATACCGTACTCTATAAATATTGAAAACAGTGTCAATATGACTACCGGCAAAGTTGATTGTATGAAACCTGACCATCTTCTGTATTTTATCTAATGTTGAGTGTTAACAGGCATTATCCATCATTTGTATGAATAGTTAAAACATTTTCAATTGTTTTTGACATACTCCCAATATTATCTTCCACATAGAGATCTTTATTGCTCTAAAACAAAACATCGGTCAAATTGACCGATCGGTAATTTTACTACGTAATAGGCGCTAATCTGCTTGACCTTGAAGGCTGTCACCCCCAGTACCTTCCCCCAAACCCCTCTCCGTAATATTTGACCATTTCCAATTTGTTGGCACGACGTTGTCGTACGTATTAGACGCATTATGTGAATACGGTTGGTCAGATTTACCGCGTGTTTCGCTTACCAGCTGGCAAGCGTCGGTCAAATATACCTTGTGTTTTGGTAAAAGGTTGTGGTGAAACGTGTTATGATTTGGTATTCTTGTTTGGAACTTAACATCTGGTGACTCAATATGGCTAGTAGGGGCCCTAGGCAGGGCCTACCAACTGATGACTCAGATTTTAGTGATCAGATAAGTAGATTGATGATAGACGACAGTGAAAGTGATAGTGACTTCAATGAAGTTGATGATTCTGATGACGTTCCGGACTATGTTTTGTCTGATGATGAAGGTCGTCAAATTTCCAGTTTATCAGAAAATGAGGACGATGCTGACCTACTCGGTATTGAAAATAATGCAGGGCATATTATGAATGCAGTTACTGAACGTGTCGATCTGCCTGAGTATTTTTGGAACGTTTAGGAAAGTAAGAAATTGGACCTTTAAACGCATGGAAATGCGAACCTCACGCAACAAACAGAAGAAAACCTGCTAGAAATATAATAACAACCAGATTATCTGCTATGAGACCACCAGCTCTGGCCTTGGACAACAATCCTATACAGATTTTTCCCAAGGCCAGAGCTGGTGGTCTTGGAGCGTGAAGTTTGGAGTTTCATTTTTTCTGTCACACGATTTTTGCGTAATAAATATTATTTGTGATAAAGTGTTATAAAACATCATTTGTTACTCCTGTGAGTGCCAAGTGATACATAAAAACCATAATAAACACACAAAATACCAATAAAACACAGTAACGGTCAAATTGAACTTATGTTTCTCTTAACGTTTAAAAAATGATGTTTCGTTATAAGTGTTAACTCCAGTTTCATTATTGATTACAGGGGTTAACAACTCAGCTGGCTGCTTCATGGTTCCAATGGCCACAGGAATGTCACTGGTTTTGTGTATGCTTACTATGAAACAAGATCGTCCCGGTGCCAAGTTTGTGCTATGGTCCCGTATTGATCAGAAGTCTTGTTTTAAGTGCATTATTACTGCAGGTAACATTATTACTCAAATACATATTCACTACTTCATTATAGATATGGGTTTGGAGATTTAATAAGGAAAGTTTATTGAGTTGATGTTACCGCAGGAACAGTACTATGTGTTGTGTTGTTTTTGAAAAGATTTTATAATTTATCAGTCTAACGAGGGATGTGACGGTATCAATTTTTCAAAGTTTGTACTGGTTCCGGCCAGGATTGTTTCTTAATTCTTGGTACTGGTACCATCAGTACCAAAATAAATAGTACTCATTCAACCAAGATAAAGCTGAAAACTGCAGTTTAAATGTATAAACAAATAAAATAAGTTTTCTTTAAACTATAAACGATTATAATATTTAAGTCTTTTTAAGGATTTAAAAAAACTGATCTGATTTTTACTCTTCTCTTCACTACGCTGGACTGTGATACGCTGAAATTTCATGTATTTTACTGACAAAATAAGGGCAATAAAACTACTTGTACTATTTTGGTACTAGCATCACTGTAAACATCATTTTATAAACAATTGATTGATGCCAAGCACTTTGTAATTAACTTCCAAATAACTTTTACATAAAAGAAAATTAATTGACTACTCAAGAGTAGTCGTTTGCCATTGAGAAAATTGCAAAAACACAGATAGAATAAAAATTCACAAAAGGTGAAAGGAATAAGATGTCTAAACAAACTGCTTAATGTCCTTTTAGAGAAAGAAAAGTACTATTCTGTGATGCAGCTCACTCATTTCTTGGACAAAATTTACCTCAGGAAAACATTGCATGAAATTTACCTTGCGGCCGTGCTTAAATGCTCAATATGTTAAATTCAATAAAACCTAAATTTTTTAAAACGCTATTTTTAATACTAAAATGTTTTTAAAAAATTATTTTTTTATTCATATTTCTCTTTACAATATGGAAATTGATTCAACTCAGTATCTACAATAGGTGTTTATTTATTCATTTTCAGTCAGTCATTAAATCAAATTTAACTTAATAAATTTAACTTGATTTTTTAGTAGGTCCTTTAGTTAACGTTAGCACCTTAAGACTTTCAGCTCCTCAGCTTATTCTTAAGAGAGATCTTCCGTTAACACCGTGTGGTTTTCAATCTATCCTTAGCAAAGGGCTTTTACTGATCCAGTTTTTCTAAGTGTTTCACTTTAAGTTGAAACTCAATTTCCAATTGAGGAACTGATAACATTATTCACCCGTAAAGTCAAATTACTGATTGTCGCAAATGGAAATGAATGATAATCTTGTTTCTGTGGCTATTGGTGCATATAGTGGCTAGAATTCATAGTGCGTGAATTCATAGAGGTCACATCAGCTTAATGGATGATGGAGATGTTGATAAAAATAGCTCAGATTTAAACATCAAGTAGTCATAGTCATATTTCTCTATTTAATTTTTTTTTTAAACAAATGGTACAATAAATAGCGTCAGTGTATAAATACAAAACATAACCACAAACCAACAGAAACTTAACCCTTAGTGCTAGTGAAAATCACGGTCCCTGCTCATTTAGTGTAAAAAATCAAAATATTATTTCATTTCCCAATGTTCTTTTTAGATTTAGGCCAAGTACTTTTGGCTTTTCCTTTCTTTGTTATCTGAATGGTCTCAAAAATTTATTAGCTATAAACAGAAAAAATTTTCAGTTCTCTGAAATGATTCTTTACTGGTGCATCAGGTTTTAATTTCAACATGATTTTAATAACATACGAAATGTGTGGATGCACATGAACAAAGTAAATGTTTCTAAATACCAGTAATATCTCATTTAGGATTAAGGAATCTATCTAATATTAGATAGGATACAGAATTTATTTTTATTAGAATACCATGGGTATGGTCATCCCAATTTAAATTCTGGTCTACCTTCAGCTAATAAATTAGTGCTAGTTTTTTTCATAATATCCCTCAAATCATGAACTAAAAGAGGATTTCTCAGCAGTCAATTTTGAAAGATTTTAAAATGAACAAAATTTTTTGTGTGTTTAAAATTAAATTATAGTTTTTAAAATAATTCCTAATATTTTGTAATTCTTTGTTAGCATAAATTTATGTTTCTTTCGGTGTTATTTATGAAAATACGATATTTGCATCATCGGCATGTAAGCAAAGATCACTATTATTTTATTTAGATGTCTTAATGCCTTACTCATAGCAAAAAATGCAAATATGCAAACAACAATCAAAAGAGGTATTTGATTTATCTAAATTTTAAAAATGTCCATAATTGAATGTAATATGAAATACAATTCGGGTCAAATAAGAGTAAAATAAAAAAATAAAAATTTGTAATAAATAAAAAATTGGTAAAAAATCAATTAAAAACATTAAACCATTTACAAAAATATTATTTGTCTATTATCTTCTAAACCAATAAAAAAAAAAACCAAAAAACCAATATTTTCACATCTAAGAAAAACTCAACTAGCTATAAAATGAATAATGCGTCACATCCAACAACTAAAATCCACCAACCAAATCTTCCGCTTATAAAATTGGCATATTTTATATTAAAATGTAATAATTTAAAACATATTAAATAATAATAAATAATAATCAAATTACAGTCCTAACCAAAATTTACACAATTTCAATAACGAAAATTTAAAATATATAAAAAGCACTACAACATCCACACACAAATACACATAAAAATATAAAAATAATACCATTACCCTTTTCCCCATCAAACGAACAGCAATGCAAAAACGCGTGGGAACATCACATAAGAGGTTTGATATTTGATCTAACTTTTCTTAGAAGTGTACACAAAACAATCAATGTACCCTATATATCGGGAAAAAATCGAGTAATCACAATAAAATTTGTTCTGAAAATTGGGATCCATCAGTATTGTAAGATCTAAACCAGTTTATGGTATTTTTCGTGCATCCAAATGAATGAAATTTGTCTATTATCTTTAACACATTCGCTGCTACCAAAAAATGATAATGCACCTCCAAAAAAAGATATTTTCACTTATCATACCTGGTAGAAACATAATGCTCTGAATTGTCACATCCATGTTCCTGGTCCCCTAAAATCCATGGTCCACCGGTGACGCAGTAGCACCGCGCGACGAAATGCCGCCGGTCCAACGGACCGCGGCTCGTTCCGAAGCCAGATTTTACTATATTATTGGCACATTTTCTTATAATAACGATGGTATAAATGTATACAATGTTTATACTTATATAAATGAATTATTTACACTATTTACAGTCCTCCCACCCTCCCTTTTTTTTACTCGGTTTCTTATTCCAAATTATCATGGTACTGCTGAAAGCACTGGCCTATACACAGTCCAGGTTTGTCAGCACATGTGTCACAATAAAAGGTTGTTTTTACCCTTTTCCCATTTTCCTTCCAGCATGTTCGACAGTTCCTCCTGAGTAACCGATTTTTGCCATCACGTTCGGTGCTTTTGACGCACTGATGTGCACTTTGGCGGGCGCGCTTCTGAGCCGGGGACTCCACTAACTCGGCACGAATCGGTGCAAGGGATTTGATAACTTTCAGTCTATAGTCGTACAGAGTTTTCTTGTCATTGTACATATTGTACAGAGCATGGGAATTCAGCAAGATCATCTGCACAATATGAATAAAAATTTTTTTATACCATCGGATAGTTTTATGCTCTGACGGGTAATAGCTCAGCATTTGGTCAGCCCGGTCAACCCCACTCATAAAAGCGTTGTACTTCACGATTGGAAGTGGTTTCAATTTCTGCTGCTTTCGACTATTCGTAAATGTAATCATATCGTTTTCATGCTCCGTCGATATGTAAGTTACAACTCTTTTGTCCCGCCATTTCCCCACCATCACACCATTCCCGTATCTTGCAATCGTCTCTCCTTCCTTTAGCTTCGCTGATTTTACATCCTCCGGTATGTTTTTCCTATCTGGACGCAGAGTACCAGTAGAGTAAGTTTTATTTGCTAAGAGCCGGGCTGACAAACTGACGCTATTATAAAAATTATCCATGTAAACAGCATGTCCGTTTCCCAGTTTCTCCTTCAGCAAATGCATTACAACCTTCTCAGTGTGTCCCTTCCCTCCTACCTCTTTGTCAGCAGATCCAGCATATACATGGAATTTCAAAATCAGCCCCTGGTGCTCACATAAGGTATACAGTTTCACCCCGTATTTGTGTCGTTTCCCCTTGATATATTGTCGAAATGACAATCTCCCTCGCCACAACACCATTGCCTCGTCAATAGAAAGTTCTTTTTGGGGATAATACACTTGGTCCATTTTATTATTGAAGTAGTCCACGATTGGTTTGATTTTTTTTATGGGCTCTTCACGCTCCATTTCATCGGTAGACTTCGTAAAATGTAGGCAACGGAGGATACTGAGAAACCTGTCGCGGGACATACATTTCCGGAACACTCTCAAATCGAAATACTCATCAGTTTTCCAGTAATCTTGAATTCGATTCAATCGAATTGTCCCCATATGTAAAATCACCCCAATGAATGTTTGAGTTCCGGGACAGTTAGGCTTTTCCATTTGTTTATGCGTGATTTGGGGGTCAACGTGGGTTGGAAAAATACTTTGAGTGCGTACTCATTACTTCTCTTACACACATCCTCTAGTATGACTTCGTCCAACAACAAGTTGAACCAATCAATAGGTTCTCCTTGGCCAGGGATTGGCACTAACAGCGTGTCAGTCCTAGTAAAGGAAATAGGTCTCATACCCGCTGTCGTAATGGACCATTGAGGAGCTTCTGTATAGGTCTCAGGGTCATCGTCAGTGTCTCCATCGTCATCATAACCATAATCATCACCAGACTCATCGTCTACAATCCGCTGAATTGGATCGTCCACATCAAGTTCGTCGTCAAAAGGAACGTTTTCCAGAGTTGTAAGTCTAGATGGACCAGGTATTGCTGGATCCATTTTAGCAAAAACACACTAGTTACAAACACTAAACACTAAAAAAATCACTATAATACCTAAAAAGTACACCAAATAACACTAAAAACAAGAATAAAGTTATGCGTCCCCAGTGACGCACGTAGCACCGCGCGAGAAAGAAACGAATCACACCACGTTATAGACTGACATTCAAGACACAATACTGCAGCGTACAATCAGTCCTCGGCAAGAGCCAAAGCCACACTGACTAGGCAAGCAAAGCATTGCGCGCTGCGTCCCCGGTGACGCAGCCGCCATACGCCAAGTCCGCGCATGCGTCCCCGGTGACGCAGCCGCACTGAATGTGTTAAATGATTGACACTGTTGAAAGCCTTTGATATGTCAATAACTACCCTAATAGTGTGAATTCCCTCTGTCTATTTATTCTGTAATTGAATCTATGAAAGAGACAGCAGCACCACAACAGATCTTCCATCCAAAAGGATGCTGCTGTTTTCGAATTGGTTATATTGTTTGTGTTCATGTTGCAGGTCTGCAGCCCATTGTGATAGAGACAGTAGTGTCGGGCGAAGAGCTCCGTACAGACACAACGGCATTGGAGACACAGATGGCCACTCTGGGGTCAGACAACATCGTTTGTGTGTTATCCACAACGTCGTGCTTTGCTCCGCGAGCTGCAGACAGCCTGGAGCAAGTCGCTGTGTTGTGCTCTCGCTACAATATTCCCCACTTGGTCAACAACGCTTACGGATTGCAGAGTACTCGACTGATGCACCTCATCCAAGAAGCAGCCAGGTGGGTTCTTGTTGTTGAATACGACGAAACTGTAAATATGTTTGTAAGATAAATTGTAAAGGTAATTGTAATTGTAGGTTGTAATATATACAGGGTGTTCATTAAAGTCGGGGACAAACTTCGAGGGGTGATAGTACTCATCAAAATAAACAAAAAATTACCTATAAGCATTTGTCGAAAAATCCATCATTTAGCCGCTAGCCGCCATTTTGTATTTTTTACAAAAAACATTATATATCAAGAACTATTAAAGATACAGAAACCAAACTTTGCACACATATTTATTGTCAAAAGAGAAAAATAGTCTCAAAGTATAATTACATTTTCTTTTATATTTTTAAAATGGCGGCGGTTAAAAATCTTTTAATTAAAATAACAAAAAACCCATTAACTTTATAAAATTACTACAAGATATAAAAAAAATTGGAATTTCAATTTCAAATCGAACGGTACTTTGGTAAACGAAATCCATCCATGGATAAGTGAGAAAATGCACTTTTTATTTTAGAATACAGGGCACATGAGCCACCGCGGAGTTGTCGTGGTTAAGAAGTGGAGATCAGCTGGCACAACGCGGGTTCTTCGCCACGGCCACACTGCGGTGGCGCTTGGGCCCTGTAATGTAACATTAAACCTACATTTTCTTGGTTAACAGTGGACGGATTTTGTTCATCAAAATACCGTTCGATTTGAAATGAAAATTCCAATCTTATTTATATCTTGTAGAAATGTTATAAAGTTAATGGTTTTTTGTTATTTTAATTAAAAGATTTTTAACCGCCGCCATTTTGAAAATATAAAAGAAAATTAAATGATACTTTGAGAATATTTTCTCTTTGGCCAGTAAATATGTGTGCAAAGTTTGGTTTTTGTAGCTTTAATATTTTTTGATATATAACGTTCTTTGTAATAAATACAAAATGGCGGCTAGCGGCTAAACGAAGGATTTTTCGACATATGCTTATAGTTATTTTTTGTTTATTTTGATGAGTACTGTCACCCCTCGAAGTTTGTCCCCAACTTTAATGAACACCCTGTATATTTTTGATTTAGAAGAGTAATGTATGAGAATCACAATTAACTTTTAAATTATATTACTTTCAGGAAAGGAAGAGTTGATGCTTTTGTCCAAAGTACTGATAAAAACTTCCTGGTGCCTGTTGGTGGGGCCGTCATATCTGGTTTCGAAAAAGGCCTTCTTGAAAGAATAGCAAAGAACTATCCGGGTAAGAAACTAATTACTCAATCAGGTCTAATACAGTTTCAGCTAATAGTCCTTAGCTCATTTTATGGAGACTCAAGACCAAATGAAATTGAAGCATACACATTACTAATGCAAGGTAGTGAATAATTTACAATGTTTAGTTTACAGAGAACCAGTTCAAAATATTTGACTGGATGTTGAATGAGCAATTGACAATGACAGTGTCAATGATGAAGATGATAGAATTAGAAAAATGCTGAAAACTCATGCTGAAAAGAGAGTTTGTAGAGAAGTATTATTACCATTGTGGTCGTTAACATACTTAAACCTGAATCTAATTTGATTCCTATCACTTCTATAAATGATCTGAAATTTGTAATTTACTGTGTTGTGGTTAGAGGATGAATGTATGCCTGGGTCCACTGATGGACATTGTGTGGATGAAGATGGGGATTTAAAATGACATTCCTATTAAAATACATTATATTCCATGTATTCCCTAGATTGCCATTCAAATACTTCAAGACTCTGGAAGTTCATAAAGTGTCCATCACTACATGTAATTTCTATGTCCAAATATTATTTTTTTGAATTAAGTATCTTAGAAACTATGTTTAGTATTTTTTAAACAATAACAAATAATTTCTTTACTCTCCAATTTTTACAATATAAAACTGTTTTGTCTTATTAATAACTCATTAAGTTACAATGCGACTTACGCCTTCAACGCCTGTTGACGTACTGTGCACATGACATGCCAACCGTCGGTTTCAGTACTAAACACATATTTGTCAGTGCTGCATTTTGCTGCTACCTTTCGGGATTTTTGTGAACTTTGTAGCTTGTCAATATTGTTTACATTTACAGAATTATTATTGTTTTGCCATTCTGCTGACATTGAAAGGAGGATAAAATCTCAGATGAAAGAATATACGATAATCACTTTGTTTGTTTACTGTCAACTGATGTAATTTGGGAAGCTAATATTTTTGTGTTAGTCTGTCAGCTTTGAACTGAAATATAATCGGTTATTACATCTTCAAGTGTTTAATGTTTGATTAGTGTTAAGTGTAGTGTAGTAATAGTAAATTTTAAATGAAAAATTTCTTTCAAGACGCTTCATGGTAAACTGACATTGTAAGTACGGCCCAGAACCAGGTTATTTTAGGATGTTTTCTATAAAATATTAATTTGTAATGGATTTAGATGCATTGCATTGTGATTAGATGAAGAGTTTTTTTGGGGGTGTCTTAAGGGCTCTTAAAATTCTGGGGTGGATGGGTTAAACAAGGCTATACACCTTCTCTACCTTATTACCTGTCATTTATTGGGATCAATTCAAATATAAAGTAATGTGAATGAACATTGTAAGTGGTGAGGAAGTAACATGATTCTCTCTGATGGACAGGGCGGGCTTCAGCTAGTCCTGCCATGGATGTGTTCATAACCCTTCTCTCTCTTGGCGTAAACGGATACAAGAATCTCATCAGTCAGCGTAAGGAGATGTACAAATACCTCAAAGAGGAGCTGGGCAAGGTTGCCACCAAACATGGAGAACGACTTCTAGATACTAAAAATAATCCTATTTCCATTGGTAAGTCAAAATGAACATATGTTTTTTGACTGTTGAACATTTTGTGGGGTTTGGTGAGGTTACTTACTTTTCATCGCAATACAGGTCTTTTGAAGTGTAATATTATGATGATACAGGCTATGCAGAAAAAATTTTTGAAAGGTTTTTAATCTTTTGCCGACTATTTCATGCCCTTCTGTTTTTATTCGTGTTTTACTATTTATATTTTGGACCAGCTCGGCTAACCCGGAAGCTTGGTTAACCGGACCTCAGATAATCGGGCGTCAACTGTACTTCATATTTAATTTATGAATATGTTATGAATTACAACTTTGCCACTTTTAGTGTTAAAATGAAATATGCTAATATTAATATTCAAAGTGCATTAAAAAATTACAATACAAAATGTTGCTAGAGTCAGTGCCCAGCGCTAACGATATATCTTAAGTGTGGCGTTTATCGCTACAACACATTAAAAACACTTAAAATTGTGTTGCAGCCATGACATTGACGTCGCTGGCCAACACAGGGGACAGCAAGCGGGTGTCCATGTTGGGCTCAATGTTGTTCCTACGGTCTGTGTCAGGCACCAGAGTTATATCAGGCACTGAGCTCAAAGAGGTTGCAGGCTACAAGTTTGAAGGTAAACTGCAATCTTGGTGTTCTTGTGATAATATTGCAATGATTAGTTTTTTATTTATTTATGTGTGAAACATAACTAAGCCTTCAAAACAACCATTTTTCATATATTTTAACTATTTTTCATACATTTAAATATAATATTAACTTCATATAATAACTAACCTGAACTAATAATAATTGACTAAGTACTAAATAAATAGTAGGTAATAAGTAAGTACTAAGTACTACTAAGTAATTGAATTAATATAAAGTTTAACTAATTTTAACTATTTAATAATATTAGCCTAGGTACTGTTTGATAATTTTCATAACTCCGATTAATCTGCAACCCAGTTTAGTCGCCCGTTCAAACTTGGGAGTTGAGGATGCGCACAAATTATGAAATTGGGAGCTTCCTTTTCTTGTTTATAATACTTCATTTTAAACCTTAACGTAGCTCTGAATTTTCTAAAAAACATCTCTCACTGATACACATTTGTGAGGCAATATGGTAATTGGTATTATCTTTAATGTAATTTCTCTCTGATATTTTATATTACAATGGCCAGTAAATAATTTTTGGTACTTATTTTTCTATTTTGTCTAGTATGTACATTGAATGGGTGTTCTATAGCTGATGGTTTTCACAGGATGGGGTGCACACTACTCTAACTACCCTACGCCGTACTTGACTGCCGCAGCAGCCCTAGGCATGCGCAAGTCTGATGTGGATCTGTTCACCCACCGGCTGGATAAGGCCCTCAGTAAGCTGAAAGGCCGCTCGGCTCCGCCCACGCCGACCAGCGTAGAGGAGCTGACAGTGAGTGGTCGACGGTCGGCAGGGCGAGGCACCATCAACGGTGAGGCTAGCGACTCTGCCGGCACTTCACTCGCCTCCAGCAAAGACAGCCTTCGCAAGTGATGATAGACAGCCCATCTGCAACGCTAAGCTCATTTTTCATTTTATATTTTCAACTACTTGGTTTTTGCTGGGGACCGAAGAAGGAATCGTCAATTCGACGTTCTTCCCGATACAAGTTTTTTTGTGTCATGATGTCCATATGGTTTTATACAGAACGGTGTGAAATTTAACATTGTGTTATGTTTTTTCTTCATTAATTTGGGCAACTGAAGCATCGGATGTGAATAAACTGATTGTCTATGACGTCTTAGAGTTGAAGGGAAGGACATAGCAATGAAACTAAACCTTATTATTTTAGATGGTCAATTTTATATCATATTATGATTTTGTTCAAAAAAATTACATTCTTACCAATTTGATTATCAAATTGTTGAATATAAATATTCTGCCATACAATATGGATTCTAGAAATAGCTCTAGATCCTTAATTTGTTTTGGTTAAGTTCACTTCATGGTTGAGTCACTTTGGTTTAATTAAGGTCACTTAATGAATTTTCATTATTTTATATTCTTTCAATTGATATTAATATTAAACCTTGAAGGAAATTTAAAAAATGTTTTTAAGGGGTTATCACTACCTCTCCTAAAATGGTAGTGTATTATTTAATTATTTTTTTATATTCACTACAAATCAGTTTACATTAGGATATGGTTAACTCTTGTTATGTCTGGAGCCAAGAAGAATTTACATGAGTCAAGATATGACAGTATATATTACTTCAATATATATAGTAAAAATAGAAAAAATTGACAAAATAGAAAAATAAGTAACAAAAAGTATTTACTGATCATTGTAATACAAAATATCGGAGAGAAATTACACTAAAGACATTACCAACTTGAAGTACAATCTATTCGAAAAATTTAGTTTGCCAGTAGAAAATAATTTTTCATTAAGTAAAGTAGAATGTCACCAACCCTAACTGTGTTAATGTAATAAGAAATAATTTCAATAACTTAAATAAGAAAATTTTAAAATGAATAATGGCAAACAATGAAATTAGTTTGTATAGTATAATAAAATCACTATTAAATATACTTTGGGAAAAGAAGAAGTACATTGAATGACCATTAATTTGTTCATTAGATCTGACTAATTTATCTATCGTTTCTCATTAACAAAGCTTTTTTCTGATTTTCCTTTTTTTTGGCCCTAATGAAGACTTAAATATGACCGATGAAAATAATAGTCTAATTGATTGTTTCATATCATTTTTAACTTCGATTCCTTTTTTATACTTAAAATTTCATGTTGAATCCAAAACAAATATCTACCAAAAATCTTCACAGTAATTTAAAAGTTGTAATTACAAAAATATGAGCCTAATAACCCTCATCAGATGAATGTTGAGAGGAGTTTGAGTTTATAAATTTTAAGAACCGTAGTTTAGAACTAAACGTCAATGGAGGGATTGAAGTAATATATGTTGGTTCCTTTTTATGTTACCTTGATAAACCCACTTTCCGTGGTTAAGTTATTTGTATAGTATTTTTTATTAGTGATAAAGGGTTACTGTTTAGAGTCAATATATGTTTAAATTACTTCACCTGCTAGCTCTCTACAATGTTGTTTTCAGTGATCTTCTTTTAATCCTTAAATGTTTGCACGTAATAATTCCATAGTACAGTAGACTTTCGGTGACATTTGATAGCTAATCTGACAACCGGTGTTTCAAAATTTTCAAAAGCTTCAAAATTAGTTTGAAGTAACATGTTTGGAATTTTTTACATTATATTTGTACAATTCACACTTACAGTCGACTCCCTCTAGTCTGGACTCGAATGGTCCGGACTACTTGGAAATGAGTCATCAACGTGCAGTCACGTTTTTCATGGCATAAATCAACAGGATTGGACGTGTTTGTTTATTTCCGGTCTAAATATAAATAAATAACATCACAAACATCAGTTCAGTTCATAATTGTGTTTAATACGGATCTTTAGTGAAGTGGGAAATGGTAACTTCGATGTGGGAATTTTGACTCATGCGGATGGGAGGGCAGCACTGGAACTGGTAACAACGTCTCCAGTTGCTCTACGCAGTTGCAGTTACTGTAGTTGCTATACGTCGAGCAACAAATCAGCTGTGGTTGTAATGTGTATTAGGAAATGGCGTGATTATGCGTTCAAGAAAACAGTTTAAGCGAAAATGCAGAAGAAAATAATAGATTTCTTTTAATATGTTCAGTATTGTAAAGCCAAGATTTTTATTCTTCTTAGGTTACAGTAAATACACTTGAGATAATTTTGTAATTTATATACACTAGCTGACCCGGCGAACTTCGTAACGCCTCACAGTAAATACATGTTAACTTTAAGATTGGCCATGTTCTGAAGTCGAATAGCAATACGGCTTCATTGTGAAAGGTTATATATTCTGGATCGCTGCATAGTTGGCAACGCATAAAGGACATACAGACATACATACATTCAATTTTATATATAGAGATAAAACCGCCGGATGGTCCGGAATTTTTTAATTCGGACAGGGTCCCGAGGTGTCCTGATTAGAGGAAGTTGACTGTACAATGTTTTTGGTTGAATTCTGAAAAGCCAAAAAGTTAATCTCTGAAAACTAGAATAATTGGCTTAAAAAATTAAGATTGTAACCACCCTTACTGTGGCCATCATCTTAAATGGTTATGGATTTGTATGGACAAGGTTGTTAGTTCTTCAACACATTGTGAGGTTATAATGCCAAATCATTCACTATGGTAATCCATATAATATCCTTGCCAGTTTTCAATTACATATCTCGTCAAATGGTAACTACTTTGGATCAGTCTAGCAAGCTAATAATCATGAACAAATATCAAATAAAAATATATTAATAAATATTGTTATTTTTAATGTTCATACAAAAATATTAACATAGAAGTTAAACTTGCCCTTTTTTACTGTTTAATAAAGTATATATTACTTAATTAGTTTTTATATTTAAATAATACTTTGTTCTTGTAGTAAAATGTGCCACATGTTTTATTACCAATTTATGTGTAAACGAATTTCCACAATTTAAGCATTTTTCTAGCCCAGTACAGTAAACTCCCAACTATCCGCGCATGCCACGATAAGCAAGAAATTATGTGTACCGGTAATGAAGTTTTTGAGTATAAAACACCCACGCGACTTCCTGGATTTCACACAGTAGGCTGGCAAGCAGTGTAATACCAATGAAACAGTACACCGCTGCTATATTTCATTTTCACCACTGGTTTTATGATTGGAGACCGGTCGATGTTTGTTCTGTCTCTAATGTTAGCATTTAGTGATTTTGTTACCTGGTTCAGGTTTTTTGCCGATTTAAAATTGCTGAAAAGCGGAGGAAGAAGAAGGTTCTATTCACAATTCGCACAAGACTGGAAATCATTTCTAAAATAGAAAACAAAAGACAAAAGTAAAATTTGTTAAGTGAAATATGAATTTCACCAAAGATCAAACAAGGTTGATCCTTGTGATCAGACTAAAAGAATGAATTTTTTTTAACATTCCTTACAGTTTACGCTTTACAGTAAATAAATTGTTTTTTAAGTTAAAATTTCTGTTTGGTTTAATTTTACCCGTTTTAATTCGATATAAGTATTTTTGCAGATTATTTAACATCCGCGGTAGCCGCGCCATACAATTCCACGGATGATCGGGAGTTCACTGTATGAGGCAATTTACTGGGGGTCTACTGTACTAACATTCAGGATGGTATTTATATTTTAGAATTGATGTATCCTTTATTTTGGAACCAGTAAAATTCTTCAACTCAAAACCTTTTTTGGTACTTTAAATTCCAACAGAAAGCACTGAAAAATAAGTCATATTTTGTTTTCATTTAAAATATATTTTTTTTGTTTACTTTGATTGGATTCGTGTGGTTTATACATTTACTAACTGAAAATTTTGCTGTCGGAATTTCTAATGCATTACCTTTTTATATTAAAGATAGCCCCTACTCCCAGTAAAGTCAAGTAAGAATAAAATACGTTCTCAAGGCAGGGAGGGAGCAATAGTGAACAATTTTGTTTTATCCACACGACAGTTATTAAACCAGTTCCTTTTTAAGAAAACTTATATTTTAGGTTTCTTGCTAATATTATACCCCAATTTTTTTTTCTTTTTTAGTTAATAATTATTAATAATCTAATTAATTAATTCAATTTTTAATTTAATTAATTTTTAATTTAATATTAATTACATCTAATTTCCTATCATCGATTTTGTTTTTTATAATTTTTTTAATTCCTACTCTTCTTATGTGTACACATAAGAAATTATATTTTTAGAATTACTATAAAAAGTGACTAATTTCTAGTTTTTAATCCAATAATTTTTTCAAGAGTAGCTTTTGGTATCGTGGAGGAATGTATATTAGTTTAAAAATAAGTTTTTCTGGTTCCTTTTATACCTTTACATGTATTTAATTGTATTTAGGTACTGTAATTTGTTGGCAAATGTTATCAGTTACCAAGTGGACGATGAGCCAGTTTTGTACTTAGCTAGTTGTGATGTGCTATGACATATTGAGAGATGCTATATGAGAGATATTTTCACACCAATGCATAACACACCAATATTGTAAGATTGGACAGATGAGCCGGATCTGACAATCGGACATTGCATTAGTGCGCCACGCCGCTGCAAAATTAGCTCTTTAGAAATTTCTTTTTTTTAAATTAATTTATATTGTAAAACTTAAAAATGTAAGAAAGTAGAACAAAAGTGTTGTTTTGGTTGTTTTTCAACCAATTTGATGTGTGTAACAAGTGCAGTTTTTTATTTTTTGTTTGTATATAGTTAAAATATTAGAATTTTTCCGAACTTTTGAGATAAAGTAAAATATGCGTCTTTGACTAATAGGACAGTCAGGCGAAGCACAGTTTTATAAGGACCCTTCTATGCCCATCGAAATATTAGAAGTGAGCTATTTTTATTATCGTATTAGATAATTTTATACTTCGCTTTTTTAGTAGAGCTTTACCATTTTTGTGTACAAAGAATTTAGATTTCATGAATGCATTTACATTATTTGAACATAAAAATAAACAAAGCACAATTTTTTACACTTAATTCGTGATTTTGAGTTAAATTAGACTGTCTGTTAATATTTTATAAAGTGAGACCAATCTTATTGGCAGTCATTTATCTACTTTCAACTTCAGTTTTACCAGAAAATCTTTGTAGATTTAATATCAGTTGACTTTTTTACCAGATATTAGAACTGTAATATTTTGACTCAGCTAGGAGTGTTGTTCTACTTTCGTACAGATATTTTCATGGCTAGCTTTTCTGTAGTTGAGGCAACAATCCACGTAGTGTGGGTGATAGTTAGAACGCACCTAGTACAATCAAGGAGGTTTAGCCTAAGCTGTGTGCTTGTTCCACCTAACACTGTATGGAGAGTTGATCTTGAACTGTTCTTTGTTTGCCTTTTTGGTCTTAGTGATTATTTTTGTTAAAATGTTCTAATTTTATTGTTTGTAACATAACTTGCATGATCTCATGTAAACTATTTATTTTACCTTAGTTTCTCTAAAATGTCTGATCATGACCTAATCTTTCATTCTTGTGTACAAAGATAGATTGTTTTACTGTTTATTATGGCATTTGTACTTAAAAAGAGAGTGAAAACCTCAACTATGGATACCAAAGAAAACATAAACTTTAACCTCCGGATCATTTTAAATATTTTTACTAATTTAAAGCTTATATTATGATTCAATAACATGGGACAAATATTTTAAACGTCTAGGGGGCAAGTCCAAGAAATTGAAATCTATAAAGTTAAATTAAATAATTTACTCTAAACAGGTGTTAAGAAACATAAATATTGTGTTTTTTAATAATAACCGTGAAGGCGCTTTTCTTAGTATTGTGTGAACTTGAAGGGGTAGGTGGAATTATGTGTGGCTTAATTATATTATTCAAATTAATCCATGAAGAATGTTGCTCACATTCTAAGTTTTAACTTGACTAAGGTGGCAAACCCTGAGTAAAGGATTTGTCTTCTGGTCAGGATTTAATCCATAAAGCTTTGAAAAAATTCAATTAAACCATAACTAATCACACTGATTTTATATAAGGTATTGGGGGCTAAAATAAAACTTTTAATTTTGCTTTAAATAACAATTTGACCTGCAAGTAAACTGTTGGTGTGGATGTAAAAAATCACAATATAAATCTTTAAAAGAAGGTAACAAAAGTTGAAGAGTATTTAAAATTTATATCTGTAACTTAGATTCATAAATGAGTGAAATCAAAGATAGTGATGTGGAAACAAAGTCTTGTCAACAATTATTGCATTGTAAAGTAAGCTTTAAAGAAGTAGAATGATGTTAAGGATCTAAAATAGATTTTTGCTTCTTTTTATGAAATTAATTATTGAAGAAGATAAGTTAATATTGTTTGATAATTATTTTATTACTTGTATTTAATAATCTTGTGACATTCCAATGCAGAAGTTCCAATCTATAATTAATTGTACTGCAAATTTAATTCAATTTCCCACTATCTATTTGATTTTTTTGTTTCCAAAAACTTTACATACAATTTTTTTATTGTATGTGATGGTTATTCTTTTCATAAAGACACGTCTAGATTCCAGATGTAAAATCATCTCAAAGCTATAGTGAATTACAAAATAATAATTGCAATTAAGTATTTTGCTAATACAAAATATTTACCAAAGATAATTTATGAATTATAATTGCAATTGTACATAGAATGTACCTTTATTGGACTGTCGGTAGTAGGGGTGGAACTTCAGTAGGTATCAGGATATAACAAAAAATATAACATTTGTCACATTTTAGCTGAAAAAACTTAAGACTTTTCCGATTTTCAATATGTTATTTAAAAACTGTACCTGACATAATGTACCAGGAACATTGACCATGTTGTATATGAGCAATTGTAACAATCCAAAGTCGTAAATCTATACAACTGAGGCTAGAAGTGATTTGACTGTAATTGAAAACAACAACTTTCCCAATATTTTTATGCTTGTAACTATTGAAGTCCAATAAGCACAGTATTATATTTAGGTAACCCTTTCAAAATTATTATCAACAATAAAATGCTCATCTCTCTTGTAAAATCCTATTGAAAAAGAGCCTAGCTCTCTAAACAACCATTTATTGAACAATTTGGGTTACTTAATTTTAATTACTTATTTAAATTTAGACATTTCAGAGCAATAAAGGCTCTAAAACTGTGATTATAGTCATTATCAGATTGAGTAATAATCTAAAGCTCTATAATTTAGTTTTTTTTTGTATTTCTTTATTTAAACATTGGAAACGTTTTGCAATACATGTAGATGAGTTTAATTTAGTAATTTGATAACCTTTATTTGGAATAAGAAGTAATAAAATGATAGGTGTTGAATAACAGTAGTTTATGCAACGATTGTATTATAAATGCCTTAAAGCCAAAAGTGAGATGTAAGTTAGAACACAAGCGAAGCGAGTGTTCTAAATATCTCACAAGTTGCTTTAAGGCATAATACAAAATTGTTGCATACCCTATTTTATCTACGACTTACAATCTTTAGACTTAAAAACAAGAGTTGTATATTTCGTTTATCTACGACGATTACAATATTCAGGGTTTAAAAAAATAATTGGTTTGTCTTTCATTCTTGGAGTAATCAGCTGATGTGCGAATTACATTGTTCTTATTCAATGAATGGTTAAAAAAAATTCACATTTGAGGTTAGCCACTAAAAAGCACTATCTTTATACGTAAATCAGCTGAATTTGCATTTCATTATATCCATAATACCATTACTTTCGTCAAATGCTGAGCTCTGATTGGTCTAGAGCCTGTATCATTATGAAAAAACTGTATCGTTGTGAACTCATAATGCAATGGTTTTCAATTTCCGTTTGATAATTAATTAGCTTCTTAATGATGTTACTTTCAGCATCTTTATTGGTAATTTTTGCAATGGTCGTAGATAAATACTTTATTGATATGTAATCCAAAATAAGGTAATTTCTTGATCAATAGTTGTGACGTAAATTCCAGAAGGCAATTGATAAAAATGAAAATAGAAGCAGTGTTTTGAATCCTGTGTCTATTGATATCAATACACTATATTTTACAAATCTTACCGCTCTTCTATTACTTTAATTATGATTATAACAAGAGGTTGTTATTAAAAAGATATTTTATTAATAATCATTTTAATTTTTAAATTTTTAGGTTTTCTTTATTGTTAATTTTTTCATTAATTTTTTCTGTGTGAATTTTCACAGGAAACCTAGTCCATGCACAATCAACAAAGAGATGTCCTACTTTTTATTAGTTAAAACTATTAACTGAAATATGTGATATGAAAAGGTTGTTAGTTATGTTGTGTTGGTTTTTGTACATAAAATATTTATTATCAGGTTTAGTGAGCGTGGTCTCACTAAAAAAAATACTGTTTCCATAATTCCTTAAGTTAAATTATAGATTTTGTACATTAGCTTTGGTTTCCAACATCACATTGTTGTTCCATGATCTTAAGTTTTAAGAGTACTTGTTGTTAATTTATTCATGTTTTAGACTAATTTTATAGGTATGTCATGTTATACTTTCATACAGCCTGACTACTTTATATTAGACATAACAGCTTTATACTTGATATTTATACTTTATGTTTGATTACAGATTTTTGATATACAGCCATAATTAAATGATAACAACGAAGTAATATTAAAAATATAATTCTACAAAATGCTAAAATGATTTTAAGTTTGTAATCAAAACAGAATCATGAGCAATAGGATCTCATTGTGTACTCCATCTATGTATGAATAGAATTATAGATTCAAATCATCAAACCAAAAACTGTTAATATTAGTTAGTGCATGACTTTGAATCCTGGAGCTAAGAGAAAACTACTTTTTCAAATTCAACGGCAACAAAATATTTTATTTTATGGTTAAAATTTGAGTAGTGATTTTATTTTTGATTTATACAACATTAGTGTCCAGTGGCATTTTTTTGACTGTAAAATAATGTACTCAATTGCTAGAATAGTTTTTATTAACTTTAAATACTTTTTAATTCAAGAAGAATTATGTTGAAGAGTTCATTTTATTGAAGTTTGTTTAATCTAAGAACAACTTGAAGGGTAGGGCCTAAATCAGTTAAAAAAATAACCATTACAGTTCATCATCAAAGTTTCCTATACCAGAATAAAACAATGATCATTGGTTATTAAAATATAATTCTGAAAATTAGTTGTGTTATTTTAGTTATCATCAGTTAGACTTACATAAGTATAAATATTCATTGTATTTTAATTTTGTTTCCAACATCAGCTGTTTCTCTAAATAGCAATCTTACCACCTGTTGAAGGTAGATTATTCTTAATTACTTTGTAGTAAGTTTCCATAACCATTAGTTTTCCTATTTTTATAATAGTACAAATGTGAATTCCTGCAAATGATTGTTTTACTTATTACTTAAGTCAAGTGGCAATATTTATTGCTTGAAATTCCATTGTTGAATTTAAGAAAGTTTATAAAGTACCTAAGAAAATGTTTTATTAGTCATAGTGTAGAATAAATTTGGTGTTTTTTTAATGAAGTTTTGTTATTGTTTGATGCTTGTGGTGTGGTTGTAAACGGCGAGATGTATACTGTGTATACAGTGTTAGTGTTTGTTACGTTACAAACGTTGGCGGGTAACGTTGTCTTGTGACGTGATCCGTGGTCTGATGACAATAACGTGTCCTCACTCAATCAACTGATTGGTGTATATAGTGTATCATTATTTTCTATATGTTAGGTAGTGCACATATTGTATGTTCCATACACTTACACGTCACTAAATATACGATACATTCTTTACCACTACGACTACACTTACTGTTGTTTTGTAACGTTTTGGCTATTTTTGTCATTTACAATCCTTGTTATGTTTAAAGAAGTTAAATATTCTGTTTTATGCCAATGGAAAACTTAAAATTAATTTGGAACAGTTCAAATGCTGGCCTTATTCATTTTTGGATAGTTAAGTCATTAGGTAGTTAGGTCATGTAGTTAGGCTGTGTCTTATTTTTTGGTACAAAGTTTAATGAGTAACATGGCTGTCTTTTCAGACAGAGCCAAATAACTGAAAATAAAAGTATTTTTAGTTCATGATCAATGTTTTGTAAAGAGTATTTTTCTGGGGAAAATTATTTTAGAATCTGTTAAAATTAGAATTTCAAGCAGTACAACTTAATCTCTAAAATTTAATTCTTGAAGGTGGCATAAAATTAATCAATAATAGACAAGTTTTGTCTTTGTGTAAAATGAATTTTAAAATTGAAATATTTTACATCCTACTTATGGAAATTCAATGGTAAACAAAACAAATCCAAACAGCTGTTTATGGCGAAGTTGATTTCCATTGTCGCATATGTTGATAAAAGATGCCATAAAATGTTTTACTATAAGGTTCGTCATGGTGCATGAGCATGTGTGTTTTCTTGTAAATCATACAGTGTTCATTAAAGACGGTAACAAATGTTACTTCTCATGAAAAAAACTAACAAATAAGTCCTATATATTAAAAAAATCCTTTGTTGAGCCAGTAGATACTGTTCTGTATTTTTACAAAATATTTATTCACACCATAACCTCATGTATATACAAATTCACTACTGTTAAAACCATAGTTTTTACAAACAGTGGTGTGCAATGATCAAGTGGTTTTGCATCCATAATTATCATCATAACTTTTTTCTGTTAAATTTAAACTTTTTCCATACCTACACCATTTCCCCACACTATCAGGCCATATCTTATAATACGAGTACATATCTCATACTGTCAAAATATGAAAAATAAGGGATCCTTAAACACTCATAAGGCACCTGTCTCTTTAAACTAACAACTAAATATATAACTCTAGGCAATTTTGTACTAATTAGACACGTCCACGAAAGACTAGAATCAATGTTAATGGAATACCTAATAAATTTACTAAGCTATACATTTTTCTCCTTTAAAGAAACAATTGAATTATATGATTTATCTTTGTTTAAAAAGAAGCCATTGGCTTAAAACCAACCCTTGGCATCAGAAAAAGCTTGTTCTGACAAATATTTTAGTTGATCCAAGCTTTCACTTACATCGAGAAGAGAGGAGTCATCTGCATATATTGTTGTAAAACTAGAATTGTTAAAACTTAAGCCATTTGTTGAAATTATTAAAAGAATTGGTCCCAATACTGATCCTTGTGGAACTCCCGCTGACTCATCAAAAATCTGGAAATAAATTCCCTTAACATCTACAACCTGTCTTATATCTGTTAAATATAAATTCAAATTATTTGTCCTTAAAGATGTAAAATTTCAATTTAGCTAGCAGTATGTTGTGATCTACAGTTTAAAATACTTTGCTTAAGTCACAAAGTGTTATCTGAGCGGAAGTACATTCTTCTAATGCATTATGTACCTTCTGAACCTTGGTATCTATAGCCTGAGTAGTGGATCTGCCAGAGCGATAGCCATATTGATTCTCACTAAATAAAGTTTCAAAATGAAATAGTTACACATTTGAATTTTTTAAATCTTTTCATAAATCTTAGCTATAACTGGAATACATGAAATAGGTATTTAACTACTAGGCATATTTGGAAACAATTTAAACATGTATAGCTTCCATCATCTTTTAATTTATTTTATTATTTCTGTTTATACAAGTTTTCCTTTTCCAAAATCATTGTTATATATTCTAAAGTGTAGTAAACTATAGTAACGTATAGTATCATTTTTTTATGTTCTTCTCTATATATATCACATATCCTATATTTTTCCCACAAACTTCCTCTTCTTCTGCCTGTTAAAGAATATTTTCATCCATTTTTTCATCTATTAATTAGTTTCTTTTCTAACAATGTTATTCTATTCAATAGCTCCTCTTCCCCATTGCCTATTCCCTATTCCACCTGTGATTTATTACTTTCTTCAATCTTCTTACAAAGAATTAATTTCAATTAATTTAATATACAGTAAATTTAACTTTTCTTTGGAACACTTAGTCTTAAACAAATGATTCAAAATACTTATTTGCTTGGGTATTTAAGCTGCTTTCAATGGTGGTAGTACCTTTATTGTTTTTGCAGAAAACATTTAAAAGCCCATAACTTTTGAACCCTCATTTTTACAGACATAGTGTCATATTATTTATCACTCTATGCACTATAAACTATCAAATTTTAATCAAAATCATTAATGCCATTTTTAGAGAAATTTGGATTTTTCACGGTTTTTAGGGGTGAACTACCCTTAAAAATAAAAATTCAAAGAAATAAAAACCGCCTGGAGATATGGTGTATATATTCATACGTAACAAATTTCATCTAAATCGGACCAACAGGATAGGCTGTGGCCCTGTACACATCCATACATACACACACATTTGTATTACAAATCCAATGGTAATTTTTCAACTCGACAAAATCTGTTGAAGCATTAGTGAGAAAATGCACATTTAATGCTGGCCCACAAAGGCCTAGGTCTAGACTATGAATTAACCATGCTGCAGCTGAACAATAGAAAATGAAGCTGCTCTGTAAGCTATCATTAAAATAATAAGTGCAGCTTCTCGCTTATCCTCAAACAGATTTTGTTGAAAATTGCACCAATGGATTCGTAATAAAAACTGAAACTGTTTGTTTCTCCTGTAATATTTTATAAAGTTATTGGTTTTCTGTTATCTGGCTTTCAACATTTTAAATATCTACCATTTTATATAATAAGTTTAAAGTAATTTTTTTCATTTTTGACTCTTTACTCAATAAAGATCAGTGAAAAGTTTCTATAGGCGAAATAGTTCTTGAGATATTAAATGTTTTGTAAAAAATACAAAATGGTGTCCAGCAGCTAAACAATTTATCAACATATTTTTGAAGGAAATTATTTGTTTGTTTTGATGAGTGTTATAAGCCCTAGAAGAATGTTCCTAAAATGTAATGAACACTCTGAAAAAGTGAAAAATAAAATAAGCAATATAGTTGGCAAATTGTAAAAAAACGAAAGCATTAAAATCACTACTGAAGAAGAGTAGTAACTTTTCAAAATCTATTGGGTTTGGTGCTACAATACGGCACAGTGTAACCAACAAAACTGGTGTAAAAGTCAATTAACATATTACACTACCCAACCCCATTCCAAAACTAAAACAAGTATTAAGTTCTACAGCACAAAACATTAAATAAGCTATTGTGACTGTGCGAAGGATCAGCCAAAACAGCTGAGATCAGTAAAAATAAGGTAAACGAGCCGAGCGTTATCAGAACAATCTCCTTGGCTCAGTGGTAGCTAGAATTTCTGACTGAAAGATCCCAGGCTCGGTTCCTGGCTGGGACATTTTAAGTTTAAACAAATTAGTTAAAACATTTAGTTATTGATGTCTTCAAACGTAGGCTTTCGCAGCCTAACAACATGACGACATGGTTGACGCCGAAAAATCAACTTGACATACTTATTGATGTGTTCTTTTTCTATCACATCAATAATTAAAGGGCTGACATAAGGTAATATTCCATACAACAGTTCTTGAAACTGGGCAAAATAAACTTTAGTTTAAAATAATCTTTGGTTTATTGTTGAATATACAACATTAATTAATATTGATTTAACAAAGTAGATTTTTTTATATTTGGATTATTGTAATGGCAACCTAACCAGGTAGGTATTTTAAGCCAAGTATGAATGAGAAATGATGATTGTGGAGCGATCTTGTAGTCTTGTTACTGACTAAGGCTGACATGTTTCTTTAGACAGGACTGTTAATTAATAGCCCAGCAGCTGATGACAACTAAGGGACTTACAGTATAACGTGGAATCCGAACCACGGCCTTTGAATTACAAACTGTTCTAATTATGAGGATGGCCTTCGTGGATTAACGTAGTATTAAATAGTGCGGACGTTAATCCACACGAGAGAACACCACACCCACCGACCATCGCTCATAACTATCCACGATTCATGACCTCCGAGTAGCTGGATTACAGGATGACGCCACCATCCCAGTCCCAGTAAATATATCAAACAATTAAAAGTACTTTGTAGTTTGAGCTATTTTACAAATACAAGTTTATTTCACCAAACAATGCTTGGTATCCAGGTACAAAAGTTTTTTCTATTTTAAAGTGATACAAAAATCAATTCTTTTTAATTATGTAAAAATGTGATTAAAGGCTTTTCAATAGTAAAACAGGATTTATGTCCAGTTATTATTTGAAAAATGTTATTTAATGGAAACTAATTGGTGATATACTCTTTCTTAACCATCTTTTTACATAGAACAGTAAATTAAATTTGCTTCAAAATTCCTCTAAGCGAAATTCATGCCCTTAACTAAATTAATTTTGATAAGTAGTTCCTCATAAGAAAGGATAACTGCCAAAAATTAGGCATTGAATCTTCTTCATGTAAAATTATTTTATATATTTTTGCTAAAGGCTATATATTGGTTGCTTGATAAGCAAAATATCAAGAAATTGCTAAAATTAAAAAAAATAGATAGGTACTCAAGATAATGATGAAATAAAACAAATAGCAAATAAGTAATAATCAATTATTAGTAAGTACTATATAAATCATTGATCGTGATATTTTATCTTGTAATGATTAGTCAATTAGTAAACAAGTTATGTAAGTCAAAGTTAACTACAATATATCCTCAATACTATTCTTCACAACAGTAATATCTTGTCAGCTGGTCTCAACCTCAACGTTATAGGATAGTAAAAATGTCCATAAGCATAGCTTCTCTCCAAATATGTACCCCTTCTACATAAAGTGTACCACTATTTTCAGGTAGGTGTGTTAAAAGAGAGAGTATTTTTATATGTTTGGATTTCTCTGAGTTTGAGGTGTAATGTAAGTGGAAATTAAAATACAATTCAGCGCCATTTTTACATAATTAATATTTAATTTTTACATAATTAGTGGGGGGCCCACCTTAAATAAACGGTGGCCGGTTTGGGTCGAAGTTGACGGCATTTTTGTAGGCTTAATTGGGATTGCAGTGGACACCTGTTTTGCTTTTGTGGTTAGTTGTTATAAGGGATACTTAATATTTCCAGAATATATAAGTAATTATTTTTATGTTACAGTTAAAAGTAAAAAGCTTGCCACTTTTAGGGTTAATAGTTATTTTCTTTTAATTTATTTTTACTGTATTATATTTCACCATTCACGGAAGGAGGAATGGGGAAAAAGAAGTGCACATTATTTATAGATTTTTGCTAAAGGCTATATATTGGTTGCTTGATAAAAAATATCAAGAAATTGCTAAAATAAAAAAAATAGATAGGTACTCAAGATAATGATGAAATGAAACAAATAGCAAATAAGTAATAATCAATTATTAGTAAGTACTATATAAATCATTGATCATGATATTTTATCTTGTAATGATTAGTCAATTAGTAAACAAGTTATGTAAGTCAAAGTTAACTACAATATATCCTCAATACTATTCTTCACAACAGTAATATCTTGTCAGCTGGTCTCAACCTCAACGTTATAGGATAGTAAAAATGTCCATAAGCATAGCTTCTCTCCAAATATGTACCCCTTCTACATAAAGTGTACCACTATTTTCAGGTAGGTGTGTTAAAAGAGAGAATATTTTAATATGTTTGGATTTCTCTGAGTTTAAGGTGTAATGTAAGTGGAAATTAAAATACAATTCAGCGCCATTTTTACATAATTAATATTTAATTTTTACATAATTAGTGGGGGGCCCACCTTAAATAAACGGTGGCCGGTTTGGGTCGAAGTTGACGGCATTTGTAGGCTTAATTGGGATTGCAGTGGACACCTGTTTTGCTTTTGTGGTTAGTTGTTATAAGGGATACTTAATATTTCCAGAATATATAAGTAATTATTTTTATGTTACAGTTAAAAGTAAAAAGCTTGCCACTTTTAGGGTTAATAGTTATTTTCTTTTAATTTATTTTTACTGTATTATATTTCACCATTCAAGGAAGGAGGAATGGGAAAAAGAAGTGCACATTTCATTCATTTAGATTTTTACATTAATTTAATACAATAAATTTAAATAAATAAATAAATAATTCTATATTCATCAAGAATGATTTTGATCTCTTCTTAGTCTAGTATTTTCTTCTTTGATGAACGATTTGAGTAACCTGAAACAATATTTATTTTTTGGTTAATAAATGGTGTGTCAAGCATAGAAATTGTTTATAGCAACATTTGATTATAAATTTGAGAAAAGTTTTCTCCTTGATGTAGCCTAAATGGATTTAAAAGACTCAGACAAGGAATTACTTGTTTTGTAGCCATAGAGAATAATTAGACAGAAGTATCTGTCAATGTTACACTTTTTGTGTTGAATGGTACCCATGACCACTCAGGGTATAAAAGGTTCAACTAAATATATACAGTATTTTACTTTTTATTCACTATTTATGTCCATAAATAAACTGTTTACTGTGTATCTATTATTCAAGCAAAGGAAAACAATGATCAATGTTTGTATATAAAATATCTTTTTGTTATTTTGACATGGGTATGTCTTAGATATTGAACCAGTGACATCATATGGCTATAACAACAGCTGTTTACAGGAACTGAAAACATTCCCTTTGTCATATCCATGATCTAACCATTTCCCACAGGGAAGTAAATACCATTTTTCCTCTGTAGTGTACATGTAGGTGGTGTAGGATGGATAGAAATTCCTTATGTAGCAATCGACTCAGATTTGCTCAAAAAAGTTGATGAAACATGGGTTTATGGATATGACATTGAAAGGAAAACTCGATCAATCGTACCAGCAGCGGAGGCGCTCCGGCTCTCCAAGACCGAAAAAAGTCCAGAAAGTGCAGTCGAACGTCAAGGTAATGCTCACTGTGTTCTTTGATTTTAATGTAATAGTGCATCATGAATTCTTGCCACCAGATTGAACGATCAATTAACCCTTAAGCGCTACTGAAAATCACTGTCCCTGCTCATTTAGTTTAAAAATCAACATATTATTTTCCCAATGTTCTTTTTGGATTTAGGTAGCTTGAATAAAGTATAAAACAGAAATTTGATTAATTTTTAACTATTGAAGATTTTAAGACTATTTTTAGGTATTTAAAAAAACATTTTTCTTCGTCTGGATGAGCCATTTCAGTTAATAATAATTAGTTAATAAATCCTATTCATTAAAAACATTCACACAATATACACTATTTACTGTTATAACACAATGAAAATAAACAGCAAAAATGTCAACAAACAAGGTTAGCGAAAGTGAAAACAGCTGGCCGTAGTGACTCGTGAGTTTTCTCATCAAAAGCAGTACGGGAGCACACAAATATGGGTAAAAGTCGCCCAGAAACTAATTTAAGTCACTAAATATTTCAACAAAGCCGCCATATTGGTTTTGTGTGTGCATAGAGGCTAAAGCAACATAACCATGCACTCTATCGGTTGTTTCGCCAACTACAGTGCAGTAAATGAGGCAAACTGATTGATCACGATTAACTCGATAATACCGCGCCGTGCGACCCAACTGTGCTGCGAGGAATGTCGTAAGCCGCTCGGTAAGGGTAAAGAGTCCTATCTACATGTTCAATGTCATTTGCGTGAATCAGTGCAAAGAAAACACCCATATTTGTGGCAAAACAATTCATGGCTTTTGCATCACAATAATGCACCTGCTCACACATTGTTAATGTAACATCGTACACTGAAATTATGCCCCAACCGCCAAATTCGCCAGTCATGGCCCCATGCGACTTCTTCCTTTTTTCAAAAATAAAAAAACCTTAGAGGGTCGTTGTTTCACAAAAAAGATTAAAAGATCAAAAATTGAAAACAAAAAATCTAGGATTGAAAAAAAGCAATTTCATAATATCTAGTCGATTACTTTGAAGGCTAACAACATAACCATGCATTATTTTTTCAACTACATGCAAAATGATAACTGATTTACGATTAACTGATAATAGCGCCGTGCGACCCAACTGTTGCGAGGAATGTCGTAAGCAATAAATGATATTCAATTCATTTTGAATCATGCAAAGAAAACACCCATATTTGTGGCAAAACAATTCATGGCTTTTGCATCACAATAATATCACCTGCTCACTGTTGTAACATCGTACACTGAAATTATGAAGGAAATTCGCCATATGGATGGACTTCTTCTTTTTCAAAAATAAAAAAATTAGATCTTGTTTTCACAACTCAGCATTAAAAGTGCATCGATTAAGAAGTTCAAAACTATCTCAAAGATACTGAGGATTGGAAAAAGCACTGGTGTAAGTGCATAATATCTAGTCGGGATTACTTTGAAGGGCACAACATCAAAGTAGATGATTAAATTTTTCAAAAAACAAAAATTCCAAGTATTTTTTGAACACACCTCCCTTATTGAACAAAAAATCATATTTATAATGAACCTATGAACAATATCTGGTGTCCAGTTGAATTCCCGCATTATTCTGGGTAATGATTTATCAGCACTGCAGTACTTGGCTGACTCTCCGGAAATTGCGTTCAGAATGAATTGTGTCTTTCTTATATCATCTTCATCCGATGTAACTGAACACAATGACAACTTTTTTTAACAATTCAGCATTGGAAAAATCATTGATATTCATATTCATACATGTACTGTATTCATATAGTGGGTATTTTATGAAAGTGAGTGAAGGGTGAATTTGATAATGGATTTAATGACATAAGTAGTTTATTTTTTATCAAAAAAGTTGATTAATTTACCAGAATCAATCATTTATCTCCTTAATGTACAAAGGCATCTGAGTATTGAATCATCGCAAAATTTCTTTTTGGGATTTAATTGAGAATCAAAATAGCCATCTTCAGATTATGAAGTAGCCACTGGATCACTCAATCAGTTTATATACCTAATTGAATACTAAGAATTGACTAAAATTACAGTTTACCTTTTCAACAGAATAATTTTAGATTTGTAGTTCACTAAAAACCCATGACATATTTTTTTTTCAATTTTCCTGAATGTAATTTATCCTACTGAGAATACAACTATAATGTACTTTTAATATTTTTTAAATGGACTGTGAATTCTGCTGTAAAGTTAACTGAAAATTGTCCTCACCGATAAAAACACTCCTGTTGCAGCAGATTTGTATACTGTACTAAAAAATTCTATTGATTTAAGAATTTAAGCATGATACAAACTACTTTTAATCATATGTTAAAAAGTAATATTAATATACACTTATTCTCAATAAGAATAACACATGGAAAAAGAAAAAGAAGAGGTATTATTAAATAGGTTTGCTCCCATGAGGGACAAAAAAAATTCGATTTTTAAGCATATACATTATTAGAACTTAACTATATGATACTGTAAACCAAGGCCCTGTCTCATTATTAACTATAGGTATCAATATCAATTTTAACTATGCCCATAAGATAAACATAGGAACTGTAAAAAACAACAATCTGTTAACCATTTTCTGTATTTCAGCAACCAATTGGCATAGAACACAGATTCAAAATACTGAATTTATTGTTTTTATGAGTTGATTTCAATGGTGCTGATAGAAAATTCAATGTTAGAACCCCCCTAAACCTCCTAATATAATGTTTAGATTCCAAAAGTTATGTAAAAATTAAATGGTATTTATCAAATTATTTGGTTTTCATTAAAGATTATGACGAAGCCGAGTTTACCACAGTAGTATGACAGTAAACCTGTTACAAACAGAAAATTCCATGGACACATAGTGTATCCGACCTAGCAAGGTGATTGCAACATCCAAGTTAAAACCAATCACAAGTGACCAGATAATGACACAATGATTGTTTACACTTCCTTTACCAGTACTTCAATATTTCAGAGTTTATGTTTCAGTAATTCAAAGTGTATTTTAGATTTTAGTGTTTTTTACAGTTTTTTTAATACAGTACACAACACAACACTGTTTATGATCGCCCAACAACATATTAGTGTTCAGTAAATCTGAGTACATGCTGAGCAAAGACCTTTTTCTAAAAGTCCTTTGAGGGCCTGGGTCCCATAAAAATTTCCCAAAATACCCCGTCCAAGACTCACTGCCCCACCCCTTGCAGGCTCGCTATCCCCGTCAAGGTGTTTGAATAATGTATAAAAAATAAATAAAACTATGAGGTAAATCTACAAATGTATTCTAATACTTGTCATAACTCTTACCGTTATTGGTTAGCCTCCTAGATTCTTCCTTTGCAATTCCTAGTTCACTTAACTTTGGGAGGAAGAATAGAACACAAATGATAGCAATAAACTTTACTATCAGTTTGAAAATAAGAATCTTTAGTAAGACCTTGAACACAAGAACGATTTTGGCATGTATGGGGTCCAGGGGATTTAAGGGGGCTGCATGGGGCTCTTCAGCTGGGGGACCATAGTTGTAACCCATGGCAGGGGCCCCATAGTCGGCACTGGGGGCCCCGTAAACTTCTCCAGGAGACAGGGCCCCTTGTCCATGTGACTCCATATATGCTGATAGGTAGGTGTCTCGTCGAATTTTAGCGAAGCATTGGCTTACGGTGAAGGTGAATACCAATATTACTACTGGCCACACTTTCATTGTTGGAAGTCTTCTACCTAAAACATGAGTTATATCTGGAAGTACATTTGTTTAGAGTTTTTGTAAAACAAATTTTAATGTAAAAACATCTGCCTAAGAGAAAACTCAAGGCATGAGGTTGTAATTGATTTGCCAAGTTTGGAATATGTATCAAGACTTAGGATGGCTGTATGCAAATTTACGCAAATTTGTATGCATGGCAAATTTACGCAACAGAAAATGATTTTTACCACTCAAGATTTTGAAATGGGTTATTTGTCATATTAGACCAAAATCGAAAAATGCCAAATAGGCTTTATTCAATTTAAGAAGCTAAATTTCAATTTGTAATTGCAATAAATATTTTTTTTCATATCAAACTTGTTAACTTGGTTTTAATATACTGTAAGTGTTTCAATTTTCCATGTAAGCAATTTTTCCAGAGATATTTTTGAGAACACTTTTCCAGTGTATGCTAGTTTTTATAAAACTATACATTCTCCTCAAAACATTCACAACATAAAATTACATAAATCCTCCAATATAATAATCATATACAATAATATATTACTGTCACTCACAAAGTAAAGTCTCTATAACAATTAATTAATTGTTGAAATAATATTTTAAACAATATCAAAACTAAAACGATATAATAATAATAGTATTAATATAGTATAAGTCTTTTAAAACCTTATGCATCATATAATGTAATGTATAGCCTTTGATGACCCTTTTAATAAATCCCTTAACCTTTTACCTTTTAATCAAACAGTCCCAGGCATCACTTTTAATGAAACATTATTTGGTAAAAATTTTAAATTTAATATTTACAAGTGGGCCTACATAATAATAATTATGTAAATAGAATAGGTACCTAATATATAAGGTATATTAGGTTAGGTATCAATATAATAATATTGTTTTGACCAAATAATCAAGAGGCAAACATTGAATCACATTATTTTGGAATGATTAAAAACTATGGTTCCTTAAAAATTACTAAATCAACTTGTTTTAACTGTTTTATGAACTTAAATGTCTGAACAAGATAAATGTTTAAGAAGTATTATTATATTAAAATACTAACTTTTGGTTGTGTTGTGGTGAGTTGAACAGCGATGTGCCAGCACGGTCGTTATCACGACGCCAAGTGCGACTGTTGGAGTAGTGCGTGTCATGTCACACCGGCCGCACTGACCCCTGGTGGCCATCCGCCCAACCCTATCCGTTTGGCACACACTAATGACTCAAATCAACAATGGGCAAAGTCTCTGCAAACACCTGTAGATATGGGTAGATGGTTTTGATAAAATTTTCGTCGACCTCGCAATCGGACTGTCGCCGGTTCGATTCCAGATCAAGTCGTCATTTCTAAATAAGCTATTAATTAAGTTCTTAACTGAAAAAGATCATCAATGTTAAAAGGTTAATAGAAAGAACTGGATTTGGACCTTTACCTAGCAAAACGAAAAAAAGGTGTAGAAAATACCAAAATGCGATAGTTGAAAGAATTAGGCCTACCTATAATGCATTTCGGCACACTAAACTCAATCTGGTCTGTTGTACGTTGATATTATTACAGTATTACCTTTTGAAATGACAAACTACCCAGGTAGGGATTTTTTTAATGTTTCTACGCCAGAGGCAAGGAATGATATATTTTAAGCCTAGTATGAATGATAAATGAGTCTTGTTATTGACTATAAGGTTGACACGTTCCTTAGACAGAACTGTTAATTTAGCCCAACAGCCAATGGTATCTAAAGGATCTGCAGTTTAACGTGGGATCCGAACAGTTTTTGCTTCTGAATTATGAACTGGTCTAATTTTAAAGACGATCTTTATGGATGAACGTAGTATATTCAATATTGGGACGTTAATCAACTCAAGAGATTATCACATCCACCGACCATCGCTCATAATTTGCCTATTCATAATTCGTGGCCTCCAAGTACTGAAGCTGGAATAGGCTATAGGACATGCCACCGTCCTAGTCACTTTACTTTACTTATTGATAGCAATTACTTGATGTACAGTAGTCAATAGAAGAAACAAGTTTCTTTCTTATTCTTACTCAAAATGGGCGACTTACAATTTTAAATGTATGTTTAACAAATGTTCTAAATTTGTTGTAATTTTTCCTTAATCGAACTCTACAGACATAAATGTCGGAAGAATAAGTGTAAGCTATACCGATTGACACAACATTCGACATGCTCCTTCCTCTAGGGCGGTTCTTCAGCTTGACTAGACCAGGACGTCAGCCTCCACGGCGAAGGACGGGGTGGGCCCCAGCCGCACCACGCTGCGTTCTCATATTTGTGTTGGAAGTCGTTACACGCCGAGAAGGACTTTTAGTGAATTCCCCATAGGGAAGAAGCTATTACCGTAGGTCTCATGGTAAGTCCACCTTCAACGGTTACCGAGATATTAAAAAATCTAAACACAGTACGTTGTATTTTGGGGCTCCAATGTTAATCTTATGGAGGATAAGGAAAAATTAATGTTTCACTTATTAACCAATATTTTTGGATGAAACTTGATTTTTAGCTTCATGTGGTTTAGATCCATCCATTTATGCTTAAAAATCATAGTTTATGTGTTTATCATGGCAGCTAACCTGCATACTCTTTTCCCATGTTAATAATATAGAGATTAGGTTAACTCCTTTATTTGTGGACAGATGTCGATGAAACTTGAATGGTCAAAATATAAATTTTTTACGCTAGAAACACCTACTTTCAGCGTTCCTCACAGCAGCAAACCTGCATACTCTTTCCCATGATAATCTTAAGGCGAATAGACAAATAACTCTCATATTTATCGACAGATAATCATTCTGCTGCGACGGGGTTATTTTGTATTTAGACGCAGTTAGCACATGAGAGGGTGTTCAAAGAAGTTCAACGTCAGAAGACGATAAAAATTACGTTACATCTGCTGAAGAACTATAATTTTAAGAAAAACAATTTATTAAGTGCTGGAGATAGTTACAACTGCTTGAATTTTTAACTTCCTTTTTCAAATTCTTAGCAACCCTTCTCAGGCTGGAATTTACTAGTTCAGAGATATAAATTGGTTACATTAAAAACTGTAAAGTTAATTGTTAGCCTAGATTCGGACGGTGGTGTATCCTGTAATCCAGTTACTTGGAGGTCACAGATTGTGGATAGATGTCGGTGTGTGATAGCGACTGTCCGCACTATTAAATCTTTGATCCACCCAGTTCATCCTTATAATTGGACCTAATTCAGTTCAGAGGCACATTGTGGTTCGGATCCCACGTTAAACTCTCCCATATCTGCATTTGGCTGATGGGACCATGTCAGCATTAAGTAACAAGACTACAAGATTGCGCTATAATCATCTTAAGCTCATATTTTATTACTTAATATTGGTATTCTGACTTGATAATGGACTTTTAAGTCCGAAACCATTGGTCGTCAGCACCATAACAATTGAAGATCACCGACAGTACTGCAGGTATTTTAAACCTTTAATGTTAGTTAATCAATTTGTGTTATTTTATGCTTTATATACCTACAGCAAAATTATTAAAAATTGCGAAATCACATTATTCACAAGAGATACGCAATGTTAAAGGCTAAGTTATTTTTGAAGTGGAACAATTTGAACTTGAAGAGAGTTGAAGGATGTGAAAGTGTAAGGGTAAAGCTCTAACAGGTCGACCCAGTGGCACACTGTTGGCTTGGCAGTGACATCGACCGCCGCAGGGCGCGCTGCCTGCTAATGAGCGAACTTGGCATCGACACCTTCCAGCTCACTGTTCAACACACTTAAATAATAACAACTTCCTTTAAGCACATTCGATGGTTTTTCTAATTCACTGGAGACTATATAAGGTGATTGGATGCCAGTCAGCCATTTTCCTTTTAGTTTGTTAATAATTTACACTACTTTACAGTTCAGTCCACAAAATTATTTGTTTTTCCCAAAGTAGTTTCGTAGCTATGATAAAATATGTTGCACACACAGCAACAGACGCACGTATGCTTGCGGACGGATGTTTCGGCCAACGCACATAACCGCATACGTATGGGGAATCGTCCGCTGCTAGTCTCAGTGCTCAGTGAGATAGCGTAAAATGATGTTGTGTGGTGTGAAATGTCAATGTGTATAACTGACTACATTTCTTACTAGACATACGGATGTCTGTGTGCGTTGCAACATTTAATAACCTGGGGAGCGATTTTTCCTCCGTCCGTCTGCATACGTGCGTCTGTTGCTGTGTGCCTTGGACTTTAAGGGAATGTTTTCAGTTTCCAAACGGCTGTTTTATAACCAAACTATGACGTCACTAACCATATGACGTCACTAACAATATAACCACACCAACCAAATGACGTCCCTGTTTCAAATTTTGATCTCGCAAATTAGCGACACGAAACTCCCCAAAGCTATGAGACTAAAGGCCAACGCACACAGCAACAGATGCACGTATGCAGACGAACAGAGAAAAATCGCTCACCATGTGATTAAATGTAAACATCTGCATGCAGACGTCGGCAGACATACGGACGTCTGTGTGCGTTGCAACATCTAATAACCTAGGGAGCGATTTTTGAAAATGTGGTAATGCGTATAATAGGTAATGCGATGAACTAAGAACATTCTTGAACGCGCTTTCTATGTTCATTGGTCAGTTCATTATTTTTATCGTGACACTTGAAAGGTCGATCACGTACAACAGGTTTACATCCCAAACATACCCCTCTAGTCTTAAGAGGATGGACCCAACCCAGTCAACACATCCATCGGAGAACTCAGCCCTACGTTATTTGAACAAAAGGAGAGGATGATATACAGTCAAACGCCTTTGAGAAATTGAAGAGAGTTAGAATGGTTGCCTGTCTTTTATCCATCGCTAGTCGAATTTCCGCTGTAATTTTCAAAAGAGCAGTGCAAGTACTGTGATTAGGGCGAAAAACTGATTGGAAACTAGATAGTATACTATTTTGCTCGATGTACAATTAAAACTGCTGATGTACTATCCTTTCTAAACACTTCGATCAGGGTGAAAGAAGGCTAATTGGTCTGTAATCTGAAGGGTTTTTGGTGAATTTGATTTTTGAGGTGAACAATAACATTCTTCCAAATAGAAGGATAATTATGAGAAATTAATGATTTATTGAAGATAATGGTAATGATGAAGAGTGTGATAAGTAACGTTGCTTTTATGAATTTTACAGGAATATCATCAGCGCCTACTGCATTGCTTGCCATCCTCATGATGGATTGGATATGTGGTGAAGTTAATATTTGGATGTTGCTTAAGGATTTGAGAAAACTCTTTGAATCTGATAAAATAAGAAATTGTTTAGACTATCTAGTTTCATTAGAGTATGGCAAATGAGTATGGTACATTCACTAGTTACGTCAACTAAGGTTGTGTAGTTGTTCCAGAAATATTTTTTACGCATCAGTATATGTTTTCCAGCAAAAAATTGGCACTTCAGAACATAAATGTAAATTACACAGCATCTTAATTAAGTCTCCTGTTTTTCGATGAAGTCAATCACTGTTACGTCTAATTTATATTCGAATAAAACATCCAGTTACAATCATCAACTCCCGTGTTATTGTTGTTTGACGAGGTTCAATAGAATTTTACAGGCAAAGTATAGATTTAATTTTTTATGTAGTTTGTGATAACCTTTTATTTTGTTGCTCAATTTTTCGTTTTATTTATTGGGGGTCCCAAACCCCTAGGCCAGGCGGGCCCTGTAAAACACTAAACACAACTACTAATTAGATGATTCCGGTCAACGAATTCAAAATCTGCACTATTTTCTTCTCTTTTCACTTGTTGTTAAGACTGAAAACTAAGAAATACCTTTGTCGATTTTTAAAGGACATGGATAAACCGACCTGGTCATGCAATATACTTGTATAATTAATTGTATGATCTTGTATAATCTAAAACCCACATCGACGTCAACACTGTCCTATGTAATAACATTTTGAAACAGAATCGTGTAATTTTTAACGTTCACATTTCCGTAAAGGCAGTCAAAAATCAGGGATATAAAAGTTAAAGAAATATTTATATGTATAACTAGCTGACCCGGCGAACTTCGTAACGCCTAATAGAAAATACGTGTTAACTTTAAGATTGGCCATGTTCTGAAGTCAAATAGCATTGCGGCTTCGATGTGAAAGCTTTAAATATTTAACAGCTGATTATTACAATAAACCTAATATGTATAAACATTGTAATTATTTTTATTTGTCAAACATATAAACACGTGACTTTTAATCATACAGAAAATTAAAAACTATAAATACAGTACATAATGCCCAAAAACCGTAAACTATTAAGGTGGCAAATAATGCTGTTCATTTTGTACAGTACACATTTACTCCATAGTTTTACATTAATGAATGATTCAGATGGCATTGGATAGTAAAGCATATTGCTAATGGAAAGTAAAACAACAGCTGGTTTAAGAAATCAAATGTTTTGATTGTAGATAATTTGTAAACAAACTTATTCCCCATAAGGTTAACATTAGAAATTTAAAACGCTATAAAATGGAAACTAATTGAACTTATGGAAACTGAATATGCCTAAAGCATGACCGGAGCAGAGACGAATCAAAAGAAATCAAATATCATTATAATCGGTCCAGCCGTTCTCGAGTTATAATGCGTGTAACTAACACGACTTTGTTTTATGTATTTAGATTAAAAAACTACAATGTCGCATTGCCAAAAGAGGTTTTGCTAAGAAACTTAAACATTTTATGTATACTTATTATTGGCTAATATTTTTAAATATTCAACACAACTTCATAAATATGAGCTTACATGAAAAGTATAATTTTATGATTGTACAAAAGTAAAACTTACTTTGTCAATGAAATTAATTAATATTCCTATGAAGATCCGACTGTGTTTATTTATACTAATATACTTTTGTACATTCATAGAAATTCATTGAGCGATGTTTAATAATTAGATATAGCATAAGATTTACCACGTACGATCAGCAAGAAATTTAGGTAAACGAGCTCTGCATTGGTTTTTAAACAAATGAATAAAAAACAAACGCATCTATTCAACGTATCGGAGAAGAAACGGAGTTTACACGAAATTTAAAGTGATTTGGGATTACCAAAGGTCACGTTTATCACTTAAACCTATTATGAAACACTGAAATCGATTGATTCCTCAAGCCGAGGTCAAGTGAGTCCGATTCTGGAAATGGAGGCATTTACGTTGTCGATAAGACAGAGTGGCGCGGTTCTGGTGTTTGTGCGGGCGGCTATTATTCATCTTGGTCCACGTTTCCTGATCGCTGCCCTCGCAAGGTCGCAGCATCTCATCTGATCTCAGTCCGATCACAACATGCACCAGGTCACCATCGCATGCTGTCTGGCTCTTGGTAAGTAGTACTCAACTCCACGTCATCTCGTGATTTTTGTTGTAGGCCTATTCATATTTGTATTCCACTCAAATATTATACTCCGTTGATCGTGCCACGCTCTTTATCAGCGATGGTGTGGTAGAGTAGCATCCAAGTAATTAAGGTCAAATAAGCAAACCTTTACGCAGTGATGGACGCATACGTACGCAGCCTCTAGGCCAGTCCCTAGCATTTAACTAAACTATATACCACGTGTGCTCAAGAAAACAGATGTTTATCGAAACTGATTGAAAAAAAATTGATAGCTGTGATTGATTGACTGTGTAAACAAAAACAAAGCTTCTAAATTTTTAAGCAAGGAAGAAAATGGAAAAAAGGAAAAAAAGAAACGAGGAAGCAATGAGAGGATGTAACGTATTTTGACAGTTTTTGTTAGCGTATTAGGTTAGGATAGAATTGAGTAAAATAGCGTGCGTCACTCATCCGTAATGTGTTTACCGGGCTAAGTTATTTTAAAATTTATATAAGAACATAATATACATAAACACTAATAATTTTTATAATTTTAATAAGAACACTCGCCAATTAAATTAGTAGGCCCTACATTATTATCCGTCATAAAAGGCATGAATTAGCGTGGTATGTGATGTAAAAATCGAGAATGAAGTCTAATAGTTAAGTCTTATTTAGTTAGTAGTGGGGAATGAAGTTAGTTGAAATGTCTTTTATGTTCGCTGAGCGTTTAGGGCGGCCTGATGAATTGTGCCTAGAGGCGTCTCCATCGGAAAAGTCCACCACTGTCCTTACTCCTATTAGAATAGAAGATATTCATTAGAAAACTATGGTGTTTGTGACATTTTCAGTGTAGTCAATTACAAATACCTATACATGATCATTTTTTTAAATTTTCACACAATAATGTATGTTGTGTCTACGCAAGGTATCTTAGCGGTGTTAACCTTGAATCTAAGCAAGATTTATGATAAAGAGAGTTAGTTTGATAGCAGCCATGTTTGTGTTTAATTACATTAAATACCGAATAATGTAAACATAAACATTCTTGACACAAATTATGTAATCATTTGTGTTTACATGCCTCACACTTGGTTCTTGTGTACAATTTAATTCTATTTTAATTCTGTTTTTGAATTAAAAGACTGTAATCAAAGTCGTCATGCAATGGTCCCTCCATTGTTGTGTTGTTGCACAATGTTGTGAAGCAGTCAGCTATGAATGAAATGACAGTGTGGGCATTGTAGTAGGAGGTGGAGTGGGATGTTGGGATGTTATTGCCAGCCTACTTTCAGCTGAATAAGTAATGCTAGATTTTGATGTTACATCTAAATAATATTAATTTTTTTATATACTCTATTAAATAACATTATGATGTCAAGTGACCGGTGTAAAAGTGACATTGTGTATATTGCTCATTTTGTAAATTATTACATTTTTGTAAAATCTCAGTTAGGACAACCCTAACAGAATTTTTCTCTTTGACCACTATATAAAAAAGTTACTCAATCCCAATTTTACTTATAATCAATTTTGTTACGATAAAGAATAATTTAAATTTACAAAAAGAAACTAGAATGATACATTAACTTTTGCCTCCTCAAAATAAAGTAATTGTATCTATTTCTCAGAGGGAAATAGCTTAGATCTTGGATGTCTAAAAGGGAATTTTTTAAGTTCCTCTAAACAGCTGTCCTTATAACCATATGTCATCACCGTTTCAAATTTTGGTCTGATAGATTGCCAATACCGCTCCACCACAGAGCTACGATACACCCAAAGTCAAAATCTTATAATTATCCTGGAAATTTAGTGGAACTTGCCGAAAGGACAATCTGTATTCAAATTTTTGAGAACTAAGTGGGAATTTTAAGGTGAATATGAGTGAAGGATAAGTGTGATTATTGTAAATAATGGATTTGATGATCTGTCTATAGCTTTGTCACAGACAAAGATCAAGTGATTCAATTGCCATGATTATTATTAAATAGTCCAATGAACAGAGGCAACTGCATGGGTCATCCCAAAATTATGACAAGATTTTGCTATGATCAAACTGGCTACCCGACCCCCCTGATTATGAAGGGAATACTATAATTACCGAGTCACCGACCTATGGGTAATGCCTGTGTTAATGTATTTTGTAGCGATATTGGTGGGATGGAGCGAAGGTATGGAGCTGCGGCCTCGCACCACTTCCTCGACTGCCATTCCTCCACGCAGAGAGAGACTCCCATACACTCCGGTGCGGAATAGCACCAGGAAGGAGCGACTGCCCTACACCCCTGTAAAACCTACCACCCTGAGGCCTGGAATGCTCAATAGGTATGAAAAATGTGAAATAATAACAATACTATAAGTGCAGTAAAGGTAGCTGGCTAAAAAGCATTCAATATTAGTCAAAATCATTAAGGAAATTTTTTAGAAGTTTGGATTTTTTAAAGTTTTAAGGGTTTTTGGGGTAAACTACCCTTAAAAAAATAAAAATAAATTTCAGAAATAGCCAAATTGCATCCATTTTTTTTTTTTTTTTTTTTATTTTTTTTTTTTTTTTTTTTTTTTTTTTTTTTTTTTTTTTTTTTTTTTTTTTTTTTTTATAATTGTGTGTGTGTTGTGTGTGTTTTTGGTTTTTTTTTTTTTTTCGTTTTTTTTTTTTTTTTTTTTTTTTGATTTTTTTTTTTTTTTTTTTTTTTTTTTTTTTTTTGTGTTTGTTTTTTTTATTTTTACAACTTATATCAAATTCATTAAAATCAGACTGGTCTCAGGGTCTGTACAAAGAAAGACAGACAAGTATCAGTCCAACAACAACTTTTTTGGATTCAGAGCCACAAAACGGACATTTCCATACTCAACTCTAATTCAAAGGTTTTGGTAAAAACAATGTGGTACTTTCTTCATATACTATCCACAGTATAGGGGGAGAAACTAAAAATGCTTTTTATTCTCTTTAAGAACTTTCCACCTCTAATAAAAAATGAATAATTATTTATATGATCATGCTGTGATCATACTGTATATTACTGTTAATATTGACTACCACTAATTTATAATATTTACTAACATACAATTATTAATTATGATCATGTAGTAATATCAAAGATCAAGTATACTGTAATGGAATATATATATTTAGAATGATGGTAGTTTTTATATTTTATTTAGTCTACATGAAAATTAAAATTTTATGTTAGTTTGTAGTAGTATCAAGTTTGTACCTAGACTATATTTATTGTATAATTTTTACATAAACATAATTGAATAAATATGACTACGGTGTATTAATGTGAGTCTCATAATTGTTTAAGGATAAGTACGACCACAAAGAGAGTTCCGTTTCCAACAAAGACAACGGTAAAGCCTTCCAATTGCAATTGCAACTGCAATGTAACGGACTACAAACCAATCTGTGCTGAAGACGGCTCTGACAGGGACACATTTGCCAACCGTTGTCAGCTGGACTGCTTCAACTGCACCCTAAACAAACGTGAGTACGGTATACCACAAACAAGCTTACCGGGAACGTTTATATAAGATATGTAATTTTTGCCTATTTTCCTATTTTATGAGGATTATTTATTCCCGAAGTGAGTGTAGGAAGACAAACCTAGGATTAATTTTGTGTTTATTTTAGGTTCTCAGATGTCAAATGTAATTCTTATTTTGGGTAAAAATTTCAAGAAAAAAATGATGCAGTTTTTCCCTGTAAATAAATAACTATGAAGAAAATTACTATTAAGCTTCACAAAATGTTTAAATAATTTGCTAATTATTCAGACTAGATGCAACAGGGGTTTTTATTATTATTCTATAACATGAAAAAATCAAACTATGGTTGGGATTCTTAAGTATGTGTATTTAATGGTATTTTTTAATACTTTCTCCCCATACTTAGTACAATACAGAAAGGGTATTGTTTTTGTCAGAATTTCAGAATTTCAATTGAGTTATATCCGGTATTTAATAAATAATGCACCATTATGAAACAGGCTCTTTGTATATTGAAAACTCACAAAAAACAACATTGACAAACAACATACAAAACAACAATAATACATAATGTCAGCTGAGAATATATCAGCTGTCACACTTCTCCCCTGGGCAAGAAGAAATACAACACCAACGAAGCTGGTATGCATGTCTTTGCCGCTCTTATCCGTCCTCAGATACAATGTACGACACTCATATGACGAACAATCTTCCCTTTACGCTATTATTTATCTATGGGTAGTTTTACCCAAACTGAATACCCTGGCTGGAATTCTCACCCCTTTGCAGATTTGTCATGGTGTTTTCTTTGTCGCTGTACTTATGCAGCTTTGAACTGCCTGGTTTCTCCTTATTTTCTTTGGCCTCATCAGGCTTTAGCAAAGTTACTGGTGTATTCATCTGCCTCCCAAACATTAACTTTCCTGGAGAATTGTCAGTTGTTTAATTCGGTGTTATTCTGTAATTATTGAAGAGAAATGATTGTAAGCTTTTCATTATGTTTTCTTACTCCAATCTAGATGCCTCAAATCTCTTCTTAAAAGTCTGAATATAGCATTCTGCCAACCCATTAGAACGGGAATGATATGGGGCAGTCGTTACATGTTTGATGTTGCGAACTCCCAAACTCGTAAGATGTAAATTGAGTGCCATTATCACTAACAATCATTTTAGGTAAGCCAGAGATTGTGAACACTCCCCCTAGCATGGAAATGGTTTTTCGGGTTTGACTTTCTTAGTAGGCAGTACCTCAAGCCATTTTGTAGTTGAATCAACAATCACCAGCCATGAAAAGCCATGGTAATACCCAGTAAAATCAATATGTCCATGATTCCTCAGGGACAATCCATGAAAATAAAGGCAATTCTGGATCTTTCCTTCTTGTCTGTTGGAACTTGTTGCATAACTATACAAATTCTTCGATTTGAGAGTTTATCCCTTGGCCACCTTACATGAAATCCAACAAATGACCGCATACCAACTATCCCTGGGTGTCCTTCATGAAGAAGTTCATTAACAACCCCTGTAGAGATTTTAGAACAACAATGCGAACCCCTCAAGGTAAAACTCCATCTTCGTAACTTAGTTCATCCTTCTTATCATAAAAAAATGCGATGACTTGAATTTAGAACTCTTATTTCTGGCCAAACACTTTTCAAGTAATGTATCACCTCCTGTAGATTCTATTTCTCTTTAGTATTTATTTGTTAAATGTAACTATCAAGTTGCTGCTGCAGAATATGTTTTCCAAACTTCGATTTCACTACAGGCTGACTTTCCTTCGTACTTAATACCCAAATTGTATGCTCCTAATATCACTGACCATCTAATCAATCTATCACTAGTGATTCTCGGAAGTTTGGAATGTTGACCTAAAATATGTACCAATGGCTTATGGATCATTCCTAAGGATAAACTGCCGACTATAGATATAATCATGGAACTTTGTAACAGCGAAGATTATGCCTAAAGCCTCTTTGTGAATTACTGAGTAGCTCTTCTCAGAATTCTGTAATACTCTGGATGCAAAGGCAATGGGCCTAATTGACTGATCAGGGAACTGATGACTTAACAAATAAATATCTCAAAATCCGCACCTACAATTTTGATTACAATTGTATGGTTTATAGTAATTAATGTCTCAAATAATATGACATCTCCCGTATATCTGTAAAACAAGTGGTTCTAAAGTTATGGTCATTGAAATGTAAACATATTGTTTAATTATCTGGCAAAATGATAAATTTAGCAGTTTTACTATTTCCATTAAAACCAGCTCAAAGAGGTGAACAAATTAGTATTTTAAATCATTAGTCTACAAATAACGCAGAGAAAAGTAGAATTTACTGTCTGTGTAAACGCAGTAGGTCTGTGTTGTCTGAAAGTGCCCAATGTTGTTGTTCTTATGGAGAATAATAAACAATCACTGTCTTCCTTATTTCTCAACAGTTTTCCCATGAAACGTGGAATGCAGTGTAAGGTCACATCACCCAACAAAACCAACTCCAAAAATTTTGGTATTGCCTTAGGAGGTGGGGGTTATGTCCCAAAAAATGCTAACAGTTATTTTAACTTGTTTTTTCTTACTGATAGTTTAAGAAATTGGGCAATAATTTTTGATACAATACACTTCTAAAGATATTTAAATAGAAATTAAACAGTACTATTTTATTTAAAGTTGTAGTTTTATTAATTTACTGAAGGGAGAAATCATATGACAGTTCACTGGTACCATTTATTTTTTTTAGGTTACAGGGTGGTATCACAGGGAGAATGCAGCAGATGAAAACTAAAAATAACTATAAACCTTCTGTATATGAATTAATTTTAAGGTGCCTTTGATTAGTTTTTCTATGTATGATTTTTGTAATTACATAAGTGTTTAGTTGTGTAATGTATTGTATGTAAAGTATAAAAATGGTTACCATAACATTTTGATAGATTTATATTCATAGTGTTTTGTAATTTTGATGCTTATTCTCCTGGAGTTATTCTATTCACAGTTACAATAAATAATGTCCTTGGAAATAGATGTTTTTTTTTCTTTTGTTTTAGTATGACATTCTAATGACCGGTTTAGCATAGTACCAAATAGTTGTAAGACATATGTGTTAAGTACAAATTCATATTAAAAGTTATTGTACAAATGTTGGTTCTGTGGTATTATTTTTAAAAGCATGAGTAGTATATTTAAACGTATTTGCTAGTACTGTACCGGTATATCACAGTTTTGTTGTTTTTTAAGGATGAGTTATAAAATTTAATTCATTTTATTTTTTTGATAAATAAATATTGCCTCAAGAGTGTGTTTTGACTTAAATTTATTTGAGACACCTTTATATAGTCAAAAGTATATGGTAGCATACTGGTTTACTGGATTATAGTGTGTGTCCGTTATGACTTTATAACTTTTTTTAAATTGATGAAATTACACAAAGACATAAGTAAAATTTGACGGTATACGTTTTAAAATTTGCAGATCTAAAGGAGTATGTTGGGAGAGTTTTGCAAAACGGTGTACAGTATTAATTTTGCACATATTCTGTAACATCAATTTTTTTACACTTACATTATTAATCAGCAAAAAAGCAAGTATTTTAGTTTTGGAAATATTGATTAATTTTAAAAGGTAACTGAGATATTGAAATTAATAAATGGAGTATGTTTTTAAGGAGATACAATAAACAAAAAAAATGTGAGGGACATAATTAAAAATCTGTGATATGCCTATCAGATTTATTACATGACACAGCCAAATGAAACAAGTTGGTATATATTCAGAGCCAAAAGGTCAATATACAAATATTTTTGATTAAAATTGGTTAATTTTACAATATTTCTTTATAATTTCTTTTATGGTTCACTCTATTAGTGATATCTCAGATTATTGTGAAACACTGTTTACTTCAGTTTTTATCTAATTTCACTGGTTGTCCTGATAATCTAACCAAGCAACTTAACTAAACCAAAACTTATTAAAACTATACTGTCTCCTGAAGCAGCCAGGATCCACAATAAGGATAATGAGTCCTTATAGACCACAATAACCTATTTACAGTATATTCTGTAAATTGTATTATTGTATTCTCATTTAGGTAACAGTGATTTAATAATAATGACATAATAATTCTAATAATGACACACTTGAAAAGAAAACCAGAGCAAAAAACACCATAAATAACACAGTTTTGATTAGTTTCCTTTTCTGCTCATGTGGGCGTTTTACTGCCTCCCCAAAAAATGTTTTTGGAGGAAGTATTGTTCTCCTCAAAATTTCGAGGGTATAAATATCTCTTTGAGTTGAGGTTCCATGAGTCTAAAAAAGAGGTTTCCTGATATCTGTATAACTGTGCACTGACCCCAAGTTCGTTTTCATACAATTTTGTACAAAGATAAAATTTTGGCAGTATCTAAGAAGTTGTTTTTATTTTTCTGAAATTTTAATCATACCCAAAACTCTTTAAAACTGGAAAAAATGAAAAAAAGAAATATGTGAGAAATTTAGATAAAAATGTAATGATATATAGATATTTAAAGTTATACTTAAAAATATACCTTCTATATGTCTGTAGATACAATAGTTTAAACTTTATTGGTATGAGTGTCAAATATACTTAAAATATTTTTGGACTGAATAGGAATGCAAGTTATATTATGAAATTCATCATTAAAAGTGGTGTAAAATTTAAAAAAATGGTATTTTTAATCGTATCTACTTTTGAAAAATAAATAAAATGACTTTCTTATTGACATGGATATGTCTTAGTTCTGGGGAGAGGTAATGTACTGGCAATCCGTCAGACCAAAATTTAAAATCATGGCGTCATATGGTTATAAGGGCAACTGCAATTGGGAACTGAGAACATTACCTTAAGACATATCAATGATCCCACAGGGAAGTAATTGCCATCATTTTCTCTATCTGTTTGAATTAAATTTGGTAGGAAACTTTGGTTTGGGCAACTATTACTTAAGGGAAGGGGGCAAGTAAGGAACCAGTTTCCAAGAAGTTTAAAAACACCTGAAGAAAAAACACACTGTATGGTAAACATTTTTGAAACAGTAAATTTGGCATGAATGAATGAATTATTGTTTATTTTTGCATGATGTATGGTGCTAAGCAACAAATCACTGGTCTGTCCCTTATAAAGTAATTTCTATAGATCAAACAGCTGAAGACCTGAGGTGGTTACTAGGAGAATTTTGTTTTGTTTTGTTGATATCAGCTGAACAGTGTCACTAAACTTCATACACTTGGGTCTCCTCACTGAAAATATGCATTTGGACTGTTTTCATTAGTGTTTTTTATGATTTAACAGTTGTTATTGTAAGAAAAGTTTTATATTTCATGTGCATAATTTAATAAGGTTATATAAAATAGTTTTGTTAATAGTTTCAAATCATGATCCGCTCCATTGATCTTCCTCTTCTCCCTGGAAATTCTTTCCCAAATAATGTAAGTACCTTTCATAACACTGCATTACACAAAGTGATTGGCTCTGGTGTGAAATAAAATATCTGGTTATTATATTCACTTCAGGAATTTAAGAAAATAATAAAAAAATCTCGAAAATCCTATTTATTACGATATTTTAAATTTTTTCCATGAATTTAATGATTTTCAAATATTATTTTCTTAGTTTTTACTAAATTGGAATTTTCTGAAAGCTAATAAAATTGAGATCACTATATGATCATTTTAAGCAGTTTACAAAGCCACTATATCATATGTACTAACAAATATAAGTTAGAAAGTTTTATTCGTTCAAAAACTGCAGAAACGTTTAAGCATGTGTTTTGAGGTATTCAAGGAAGTGATAGTCAACTAACAAATTTCTCAAAAACGGGTCCATGTAATAAGCCTCAATTAGATGTAAAAAATGTCCTTTGACAAGTTGAACAACTTGGACAGGTTTTTGAGAAATTTTTCCATTTGTTTATCACTTTAAATACCTCTCAATAGACGTTTAAACATTTCTGCAGTTTTTGAATAAATAAAACTTTCTAGCTTATAATTGATTATATTTATGATATAGTGGCTGGGGAAACTGGTTAAAATGATCCTATTGCGATCTTAATTTCATTAGCTTTCAATAAATTAAGGAAATAATATTTGGTGAAAAATGTTGTTTTTAACAAAATGACACTAAGTTCAAGTAAAAAATTAAAATATAATAATATGTAAGATTAACCGGATAAAAAGAAAAATATTACGAGGGTCATTCTATAATTAAAGAGACAAACAGGTCTGGAAGGGAACAACTTTAATTTAACGAAAGAATACTTTTACTACTTTTCAACATAATCCCCTTGAACATTTATGCTTTCGTTCCAACGGACCACAAGCTTTTTTATGCCAGCTGCAAAGAACTCTTTCTCTTGGCGTTTGAGCCAATTTCCCACAAACTTCTCGACGTCCTCGTTTTCCTTCCACTCTGTGCTTTGCCTTTTTGATTCTGACTCATAATAGTGAACCCAAATTTCATCGTAAGTTAAAATTTTGTTGAGGAAGTGCTCACCTTCACTTTCATAACGTTCCAGCAGCCCTGTGCACACTCTCAACCTTGTTTCCTTGTGTAGCCGTGTCAACTCCTTTGGGAGCCATATTGCACATGTTTTGCGGTACTTCAACTTGTTTTAGCGAATTTCCCATAGGGAAGAAGCTATTACCGTAGGTCTCATGGCAAGAGTTAAGCCCGGGACCATGTTATTTTTTCTTCTTTAGGTGCCCAGAGACCAAAAACAATAGTCGTTAAAATTTATATATATATATATATATATGTATATATATATATATATATATATATATATATATATATATATATATGTGTCTGTGAACACGATAACTCTCGTAAAAATGGTCCGATCGAGACCAAATTTGGTAGAGACGTGTATTCCTACAAATGCTTGGACGAGTTCGTAAACCAGACATATCGGTCAATGGGAACGGGTAGTTTGGGGGGGTTTTGTACCCCAAAATGGGGTTTTTTGCGTTTTTCACATATAATTTTTAAATATTTCTAATTTTATATTTCACCATTGGAATCAGCTTAAAAAACTACACAATTAAGTTCCTTAAAGTTTTTCTCTATCTCCAACGGTTACCGAGATATAAAAAAATCTAAACACAGTACGTTGTATTTTGAGGCTCCAATGTTAATCTTATGGAGGATAAGGAAAAATTAATATTTCACTTATTAATCAATATTTTTGGATAAAAATTTATATTTAGCTTCATGTGGTTGAGATCTATCCATTTATGCTTAAAAATCATTGTTTATGTGTTTATCATGGCAGCAAACCTGCATACTCTTTTCCCATGTTAATCATATGGAGAATAGGCAAACTCCTTTATTTATGGACAGATGTTGATGAAAGTTGGTATAAATGTTAAAAATAAAATTTTTGATGGTATAAATGCCTACTTTCAGTGTTCCTCACAGCAGCAAACCTGCACACTCTTTCCCATGTTAATCTTATGGAGAATAAGCAAATAATTCCCATGTTTATGGACAGATGTTTATAAAACTTGTCATATATTATTATTATTATATTATTGATTTGGAAATTCGCTGAGTACGCAGGTCTGCTGCGACGGGGGTATTTAATAATGTTGTGAACTGTACCCACACTCACATGGACTTTTACAACTAGCATTTCCACAGTGACTCGGCGGTCAGCACGAATTATGTCATTAATTCAATTTTTAAGTGAAGGAGTTGAAACTTCAACTGGTCAGCCAGGTCGATGTTAATCTGTCACTGGGTCCCGGCCATTTTTGAACTGTTCTACCCACTTCTACCCACTTGTAAAAATTTGCACGATTCAAACAATGTTCACCATACATTTTAGTCATTCTAGAGTATATATTCAGATGTTTTTCACCTTCAGCGAGTAAAAAACGAATAACATAACGTTGTTCAACTAATGTGGGATTTTCAAGTAGACTCACCATCATTAAATGTATTTTTGAGGTGATAAACACAACAATGTTGATTAATCAGCGGATCAGGACCTATCCCAGTACTGCCAACTTAAAGTTGTAAAAGCACCAAAAATACCCTAATAACAGTTTTCTGCCCAGACCCGTTTGTCTCTTTAATTATTGAATGACCCTCGTACTTTCATACATCCTGAAGTTGAATAGCCAGATATTTTATTTTACACCAAGAGTCAATCACCCTGTACATTAAATTATTGTATCCCTTCACTGATTATTGGATCGGTATATTTTATGTTTTAATTTTAAATAAAAAAAATTCCATCTTTCATTGGCTCGGAAAGTAAACGATTTTTAAAAAGTAAAAAAGTAAAAGAAGAAGTAAAAATCTTCTTTTAAACCCTAGTAGGCTAAATCAAAATGGTCCAATCTTGTAATATTAAAACAATGAAGACTATTCATTTTGCCTTAATTAACTATCTTATTTCCTGTAGTTTGCATCTATGGATCGACAACAACAACAAAAATGGATAAACTACTTGTTCAGAAACTATATCCGTGCACTATGGATAATGTTTTTAATTTAAAACCAAAATATTTATTGAAACATATTTTCAAAGATTTAAAATTATTTAGCATTCTAGCAGATTAAATTAGATTAAGCCTATATATAAATATATTTAACGTACTACGTAAACCCAGGAAAAATAATGGATTTTTATGTTATCCCAAAAACATGACCTATGTTTCTATTCTCCTCTTTATTTCATACCCTGTAGAGGTATGAAATAAAAAATATAAATAATTCTTGTCATGAAAATTTTCTATTTTAATATTTGCTTTAATTACCAACTTAAACGTAATTTTATACTTATCACTACTAAGGTACTAAGTAATTAATTAATGTTATTATTTAATCTTAATGTTAATATAATTTATATATTTATTACTTCAGTGAGATTATTTGTATTCTCAACACACAATGTTAAATTATTGGTGTTACATTTAAATAATAAGATGAGGAAAAATTAATTTTTCACTTATTATCTAATATTTTTGGATGAAACTTGATATTTAGCTTCATGTGGTTGGGATCCATACATACATTTCTGCTAAAAAATCATTGTTTATGTGTTTATCATGGAAGCAAACCTGCATACTCTTTTCCCATGTTAATCATATGGAGATTAGGCAAACTCCTTTATTTATGGACATATGTTGATAAAAGTTGGTATAAATGTTAAAAATAAAATTTTTGATGGTATAAATGGCTACTTTCAGTGTTCCTCACAGCAGCAAACCTACTCACTCTTTCCCATTTTAATCTTATGGAGAATAGGCAAATAATTCTCATGTTTATTGACAGATTTTGACCAAACTTGTCATATATTATTATATTATTGATTTGGAAATTCGCTGAGTACGCAGGTCTGCTGCGACGGGGGTATTTTAAGTTCACGTCGTCAGGTCGACTACGCCTTTGTAACAATGCATAGTTCGCGGCAGAGTCGCAACGTGTATGGATCGTTGTATCTTGTTGCAGAGTATAGTATACCCTCGCTTTTTCGTGTGTTATGGTGTTAGTCAAACATAATACTGTAAATGTATGTTGTATATAGTGTAAATATTTATTTGCATTGGACCAAATGTGCAGTAACACTTCCTACAGTCGTAAAACAAGGATGTGGCCCCTATGCATGTTTTATAACATCATAAATATCACTTTAAATGATATATATGTATTATATGTAGAAAATCGTGTCTGAGCCAATCGTGTAAGCCCCTAAGTCGGCAAATTTTTTTAGAGAAATGAACAGAGAGCTCCTGAAGTCCTGGTAACAGGCCACAATGTTGCCACAAACTCTCGTCTGGCAATCTATTGCTTATATTTTAAATGCAAGTGTACCAAATGAAGCTCCACAACAAGTCCAACAAGGAAAAAAGTTATGTGCCTTCTTACCTCCAGGATTACGGCAGATGACAAAACATTTTTGAGGACGTTGCGCAAATGTCATGTGTGGCGAATACCAAGGGACAATCTGCTGCCAGTGCCAGAACAATTAAGATTTGGACATTAAACTCTTAAGAACATTAATTCAATGTTCACTTTAAGGGTTTTTATAATTAAAAAAAAATTCCCGTCATTAAAAGTATTTTTTATTTATTTAAAAAAAAGTAGTCTGGGAGACTGCGCCTTTGTAACAACGCTTGGCTCAGGGAGCCTTTGTGTTCTAGGGTTAAGCGGAATAATTGATCAACCTAGAAGTGAATTTCTTGAATAATCAACCACCATGAATGTACAGGCAAAAAAAGTGAACTGTAAAATGACAAAACTATGAATAGATCAGTCGCTACTAAGATTACAAATTGTAGATGGTAAATAATTTTTATGATTATTCATATATAATGCACCCTTATTTACTAACAAAATAACATCCCATAAATAAGCATAAATAACCAATTTATTTAGGTTAAAACTGCATTATATGTAGGTACTACTAGTATAACACAGTACGGTAGTCTACACTGTGTTTTTGCTTTTCTAGCACATCGGGAATAAACTTTTAATCAATGAATATCTATCAATGGATTTTGTAAATGCAATTTAGTGTACTAAAAATTAGCCAAAACTTTTAACTCAATATATAGAAAGCATTTAAATGAAGGATTTTTTATGCAGGGTATAACTTACATAATGTAAGTTATACCATGTAAAATGTAATCATTTTATGTGCCTGATAGAATTGATTGTTTTTATTTGATTTTTTAACACATACTGAACACCCTATATTAATATGGTGATGGTTTCGGTTGGTAAACATAATTTTAAGTCTTTTTATACCTTCAATGTGTTCTAGATCCTGACTTTTGATGCTTACTTCCAAGAGGCAATTCATGAGGTTCATGGTTACAACCACCTTGTGAGGAAATGTAAAATATATTTATACTTGGAAGATGGAACAATAAAAGTCGTTGAGCCAAAAATAGCAAACAGTGGAATTCCTCAAGGTGAGAGTTTGATTATGTATGATTTATATAGTTAAATATTTAGTGAGAACGTCTTATATTCATTGATAAAATACCGATTAATTTTGGTAAATATATTAAGGTAAATATGAGTAACAGGTGGAATTAAATTGGTGTAATCTATAATATTATAAAGAAGAGGTGGTTTCTGTATGTTTGTGGGTTTGTGTGTTTGTGGGTTTGTTGTGGCAAGTGAACGCAAAAAATACTGAACCAAACAGTTTGAAATTTTACACAAAGACAGATCTTAAACTCATGCAACACATAGGCATACTCATTTCCTTAAAATCCTCTCGGGCTACGCCCTGTGAACGTCCTAAGTTTCAATGTTTACATTTTTAGAAAATGAAAACATAAAATTACTTGAATGTCAACAGCTGTGAACACTAAAATTTGACAGTTCGAGAAGCAGAAGACATGGTTGCTGTAAATACCCTGGGATTCAATGTTTACAGTTTTGAATTTCAACATCCGTTTACTTTACATTTTGACAGTTCGGGAAGAAAAAGAAATAAAGTTAATTTTTACACATAACTGCTGGATCGAAATTAGTGAATTATTAGTTCGAAATAGTGGAATGGTAGATTTTTAATTTTCTCCCGATGCCTGCCTCTATTACGTTAATGCTTATCCTATCCCAATATTTGACATATGTTACTTTGTCATGTTTAGATATATACTTAGACACGTGTTTTGTCATTTTGTAAACAATAAAGAATTAATTATCAATAACTTAAATGTATCTGTAGAGCCTACACCTCTCAGCCTTTTTTACCCGTGCGAAGAACGGGTACTTTGGCTAGTGGTAATATATTTGATGACACTTAATCTTGTTTTGTTACTGCAAAAGACCAGCTGATTCTTATTGAAGAGATTCATCTAAAATATTATAAAGAAGAGGTGGTTTCTGTATATGTTTGTTTGTTGTGGAAACTAAACACGAAATTTGAAATTTTATACAATGTTAGATCATCAACTCATCCAACTCTAGACATATTCATTTCCTTAAAATCCCCTCGGGCAACGCCCCGTGACCCTCCTATGTTTCAATATTAACATTTTCAAAGGATATCAACATAAAATTACTTGAATGTCAACAGCTAGACACTAAAATTTGACAGTTCGGGAAGAAGAAGAAAGGGCTGCCGTGAACGTTCTAGGTTTTCATTTTCTAATGTCAACATCTTTATACATTTTGATAGTTCGAGAAGAAGGAGAAAGAATATTCATTTAAAGATAAACTGCTGGATTTAAATAGTGCCGATAATAGTTATTGGAAGTGATAACTACAATTGTAGGGTATCTTCTTTAGTGTATATACTGACTTATTGTAAATGGGTTTCTGTGATTGCAGGACCTCTTCTCTAGCTTAACTGACTTATTGGAAGTTCCTATGGTTGCAGGTTGCCTCATGGCCCGCCAAAGAATCCGTCTGCCCAAGTCACATGGCTGCGATGACTTCTATGACTTTATCGATTTTAACATTGGCAAGACGGTGGAGTTGCATGGTAGAGTGTTCAAGATAACCAACTGTGATGACTTCACCAGAGTCTTCCTCAATCGCATGGGTATTGCAGTTTCTGATCCCATTGCTATGCCCGATGACCCTTACACAACAAAGCGGGAACTGGTAACTATAAGTTTTTATTTACTAATTAAATTGATTTAATATTTTCATTGAGTCTACAAATTGAAGTGTGGAAAAATAAAACAACTAAAGTACCTATTTTACAGAATACCACCTTGTTTATTAATTTTTGCAACAGCATCATTGAAATAAAGATTGTTCATAGTGTTTGAACATTTTTATTTCATTTTTAAAATAAAAAATAAATTTACTATAAAAACCTGTCAGTTAGTTTTACACGATATAGGTATTTTGTTTGGACTGTAAAAACACAACATTTCAGATTACAATGTTACTGTGAACTGTAATGACTTTACATCCCACAAAAGCCACAAAATGATATAAAAGGATAATGACGTTTTCCATAAAGTATAGTAAATACTATAAAGTGATAGAAATAGATTTTCAGTTGCTTAATAAGCTAATCACTATTGATTTACAGGCAAAGTTTGAGGCTATGCCTAAGAAACCCAACACTAAAGTAGATAAGCTCGGGCAGTTCCTTGCAATGGATGGAAAAGTTCTGTGCTTCACCGGTTACTGGGATGACAGAGCAACTTGCGATGGCGACCTTCACCTTCTCAATGTTTTGTACTACTTGGCAGATGACACCATGGAAGTCAAAGACATCACCTGGAAGGATCAGTCCTACATTCTTTACAAGAGAGCTAAATTACCAAAGGTTATAAAACTCATATACTATATGGTATTCGTAAAATATCTAGGCACAATATTGTCTTGGTTTACACTGTTTTTTCTAAAGAATTCTCACAGAAAGGAGAAATAAATGTACAAAAGCACTACTTAGTATAATATATTGATTGAAAACATAGGGGCATAAGTAGAACACAGAATTATTTTTCAATTTGTTATTTCCACGCCGTAACACCCTTTATTGCACATAATAATGTGTATGTAGGTTGAAAGGAATCATTTTGTTTTTAAAATTCTATTCCTGAAACTTATATGTAAAACCTGTATGGACAAATAAAATATTCCCATATTAAACATAACATAAAATTTCATTTTCACAAATTTTACAGTGGAATACTGTAACCCAAATTCTTCTTAAATTCTTCTTCTTCAATTTCTTAAATTTATTCATAATGCCTCATGGATTAATTAATTGACTACAATAAAAAATAGGTTGCAAACATGTCGTCATTTAATCTTGAAATTTCTTATTCAGTTCAATGGGGCAATGTTCTTACAAAAAAAAAAAATAAATAAATAAAGAAAATATTTTTCTATTCAAATATTGATTGATTTTCAGGCTTGGTATAGCAATAATAAATTCAGAGTCGATTTAGATTTTACTAACATTAATAAACCCACTCACTCATTCATAGTACAGTATAGGGAAAAAATTATACCTATGTTTTTAAAATATACCTAATGATCCAAGTTGTGCTATGAACAGGACTTTCTGGCACTGCAAGAGCCTGGAGTGGACTCCCCGTTCACTGTGCTCAACGTCCTTGGTCAAGGCTCACAGAAAGGGAGGTTCTTGGCCGATTCATTGAACTGTGGCCGCACTCAAATAGAATACTACAAAGACAATGACTTAGCCATTGGAGCTGTCATCAATGTGTACGGGCGACGCGTTGTTCTCACAGAGTGTGATCCGTTCACACAGGAGTACTACAGAGTCAAGTACGGATTGGGTGAGTGTACTTCTATCACTTACTCAAAGGATTACAACGGTTACTGGACTCATCATAAAATTTCTGGTGACTCCAATAATTAACGGAAGCGGAAGTTAATCGTTAGATTCCCATTAGACCTTATGTTAATGTCCTCATCCTCCAGATGGGTGCAACTGAGTAATACTATTGGAACTGAAAGGTTTGTGTTACTTAAAATATCCATAAGAGAAATGTAAATAATTCTCTAGATTTGGAAAGAATATATAATAGGTATAAAGGAAAATATGATTTAGATTCATCATAATTAGTGTAAGTAAAGTTTCGTGTAACCTTCTGGCCAAGGTCTAATGTTAGAGTTTTCAGGTCGCAACTACTGCCTCTAACGTGACCTAACGACTACTTATGTAGCCGGGACCAACGGCTTAACGTGCCTTCCGAAGCACGGTGGCAGTCTGAGAAATTAAATTTCATGTGTCATGACCGGAATTGAACCCGGGTCTTTTGGGTGGTAGGCCAGTACTCTACCCACTCAGCTATGACTGCCACATAATTAGTGTATTAAACCCACCCCCTTCTCTGCCTTACTAAGAAGGAATTTTAGAATATAGATCTATACTACTGTGTCACCATTTATTTGTTCAAAATTTGTTAATAGTTCAAAATAAATAAATATCATTATAATTAATTCTTTAAAATACTTCTTTCTTGAACATGATAATGCATGGATAGATGACCCAATACTCTCCAGCGCTCTTCTCCTAACAAGAATACAAGTACCTAACCGGCTCTTTTTATGTGTTTGTGTTTATTAATTTAAATTTTTATGTTGCTTGCAGTTTATGTTTGATAAGTTTAAACATTTTAGCAAAAAAACACAATTTAAAGTAAATATATAATTAATACAAATAAAGTATTCCAGTAAAAATTATTCAAATTTTCTGTACTGTATTTGTTTCTGGTTAATGTGAGCAACTGGATAGTTTATTAGATTAGATTTAAATTAGATTATTGAAATGGTAACCTACCCAAGTAGGTATTTTAAGCCAAGTATGAATGAGAAATGAGTGTAGGATGATTGTGGCGTGATCTTGTAGTCTTGTTACTGACTAAGGCTGGCATGTTCCTTAGACAGGACTGTTAATTAATAGCCCAACAGCCGATGGCAACTAAGGGACCTACAGTTTGACGTGGAATCTGAACCACAGCCTCTGAATTACGAACTGGTCTAATTATGAGGATGGCCTTTACGGATTAACGTAGTATTCAATAGTGCGGACGTTAATCCACATAAGAGAGCACTACACCCACCGCCATCGCTCACAACTATCCACAATTCGTTTCCTCCAAGTAGCTGGATTACAGGATGACGCCACCATCCCAGTCTGAATAGATACACTATATTGACTTCTGCACAAGAAATTTCACCATACAAACCCATTCACCCAGGAAATATGAAGAAAACAAGAATCCAGACGCAGGTGGAGCAAAGACTTACTGAACTAATATGATGTAACACTACAGTATCATACTATGTTACTGAGGCTCAGAGACTCAAACTCATTTCATCTTCATGTTATTTTATTCATAGCTTCTTCATACAATTTGGAAATAGTGTTTGTGTTGTATCAAATGGTAAATTAAAATTACAAATTTTTTATAAGTCATACACTCTATTCTGCACATTTTCTAAAAATATCTTTAATTTTTATTTTCTTTGTATAAACTTGAGATACATACAATTTTTGTTTTAGTCATGTTAACTTTCAAGTCATTTTCTTGAAACCACTGTATAGTTTGGTTTGAATTTATAAAAAAATATAATTCAAGATCATGCATATTGCTATTGGAGACCAATAATGATGTGTCATCAGCACAAAGACATATACAAGAATTTTTAGTTGAATTAGTCCAATCATTAATGAATAATAAAAATAATATAGGTCCTAAAATGGATCCTTGGGGTACTCCTGACTTTGTAATTTGTTCATTTAAATATTTGTAGCTTAGAATATTGTCTTCATTAAAATAGCGAATTTTAACAGTTTTTACCCTATTTGACAAATAGATTTCAAACCATTGTAGTGATAATGCTCTTACACCATTAATTTGTAATTTCTCTTCAGCTTTTCATGCCCAAAAATTATTAGAAACAATATACAAATAATTAATATAAATTCATTAACAATACCCCAAAACCTTTTAATAAGTATTCATATATTTAACACAGTTTGAGGTTAATAATAAATCTACTGATATGTGCTTATAGAGGACTTCACTCCAGCGGATAGACCAAAGACAAAGGAGGAACAGGCCAAGGAGCCGATGCCAGAGCCAGAGCTGCCCCCCCACAACGGCTACGGCACCCATGAGGACTCGGCCATCAATTGCCGCACTGTCTTTCCCTTTCCACCCATCAAAAACTACACTCAGTTCTTCGAGAAGGACAGGTAAGCTCTGCAAGTTGTAAGAGTACTAACAGCTGTTTGACACGAACCAAATTAAACAAAACGAAAATTATTTTTATTTTTAATTATTTTTTTATGGAACATTTTAGTGCTTTCTTTAATCTATACTGAATAAATAAAATTAGAGTTTTGTCCGTACATTGCCCAGAGTTATTAATTTTTTAGTTATTTTTCGTTTTGTGCGTTAGAGAAGCAGAAACAAGTCTTATCTCAATTTGTGTCCGTCTCTCTGTTTGTCTATTTGATTGTCTGAGACGCTCTAGGAGGAATTTTACACCGTCTTCTCCGAAATAATGGGAGACCTGATAACAATGAAACTTATTTCATGTAGAAGTTCCTCGGTGTTCTTATGTAATAATATTTATTACTGTATATCTCATATTTTGTAGTTTGTAGTTTTGTAATTTTACTTTTGAGTTACTCATTTAAAAAACTGGTTTAAACTGAATGGAATGTTAAATTTACAGGTGTGGATATGACAGTCGTATTTTGAGTTTTGGTGCCAAGCTGATAACAGACAAGCCGTGTGACCCATTCAGAGAATTTGTAATAAGCTATTACCTGAGTGATGACACCATCAGTGTATTTGAGAAATCTGTTACAAATAGTGGTAAGTATCGAGTATTAAACTAACATACTGTTTGAGATTTGAACATAGTAAGATTCAGTGTGTTATATTCATGTAGATGAGTTGCAATAGAGCAGATATTACAAGGTGGAAAATGCATGATTACAGATATTCTTTTTTCTCGATCTGAAACTGTAATTAGGATGCATTTCATTGAAATTAATTAATTCAGTCTTCACAAGAAAAGGTTATTCCTATCATAGTCAATTTACCAAAAAAACTTATTTAAAATGTTTGCTTGTAATAATGTATTGATACCGAAAACTTGGCGATCGCCTAGGGTGACATCAGGAAGAGGGTGGCAAAAAGTGAAAAACCTTAAATTTTTTCCGTTCCTGAGATCAATTATGTGTGTGAACTAATTAAAAGACTTGTTAAGAGCAAAACCAAAAATAATTTTGTAAAAAGTGGTGATTTCGGGTAAGGGGTTCAATTAAGGAGGAAAATGGAAATACAAAATCTATAGTGGGGAGGGAGGGCAAAAAATATCTTGCCTTGGGCAGCAGAATAGCTTACGCTGGCCTTGTTTTCTATCAACCAAACATCAATTGTGTTTACTTGGTATGACTACTATTTAATATGCTACACAATGCCATACTCTCACTGTGGATTGACTTAGCAACAAGCCACTGTATTGTAATAGCTACTAAATTCAATTCCAGGTTACACTGGAGGAATGATAATATCGAGACGTAAGATCATGAAGCCTGGAGAAAATCCTCTAGGGGTCCATCCCCCTGCTTGCTTCCACCATCAAGACATGTTTATTGGCAACACAATTTGCCTGGAGAACTTCAATTTTAAACTGATCTCAGCTGATGAGTATGCCCTGAGATATATGGAAACTCATTGCAATGAGGTGAATAAATTAACTTTGTGCTAAAATTAGTGTAACATTAAAAGTACATTGATTACTTTTTTACTATTTCACAAAATATCCAGATAATTTTTTTTCTTTAAGTTTTTCGTACAGGTTTTATTAATAAATTATAATTGTATAATTGTTACATTTTTACTTTCTCCCGCTATATGGTAGTATGAGGAGGAAGTATTGCTTTCGTCAGCATTTTCGAAATTTAGTTTCTGGTGGATATATCCATTATAAGTGCCCCCTCAATCAAAAAAGTGGTTTTAGAATTATGTCTGCCCAATTTTTGATTATAGTCCTTTATGAGGTAAACAAAAAGACACCACCTGCATTTTTCAAAACATCGGTGTTTTAGAGTTATGGGCTTTTTAAAAGTAAAAAATCATTTTTAATTTTTCCGCAGAAATTAAGTTCTAACAATCAATTTAATTTTGTTTCTCTTCTTGTTATTTTCAGAAAATTGGATAGTTATGTTTGAAACAAAAAAATTATTAAAATTCAAATTATTAAATGATATATAGATAAAAGTTAATTTTAAAATTTATTTAGAAAAAAGAATGTGATGGTTTTATATAAGATTGTTGTTTAAATGGACTTAAGGGAGAAAGTATGTGTCAGAGCACTGATACCATTTATTATTAAATTGTTAGATATTTTCATTTAAGCGTGCAACAGCCTATGCTATACCCTCCCCATGAATGCAATTATTTATTTCGTTTATAAATTTTAATTGTACCAAGGTTTTAATAATATGTTCAGCAAAATTAACTATTATTTTAAACACCTAAAAATAAGCAAAATATTGACATAATTTTTGGTAGTTTGATTTTGAATCACTTCCCCTTTGATCATTTTGGGCTGTTAATTAACAATTTTAACAAATAAATCAGCTTGTCTTTCACAGCAAAAAAGCTAAATGTTATCAAATCCATTAGTGTACACTCACTATTCACTTATATTCGCCTTAAAAACATTACTAGTGTATGTTTTGGAGTCTGATCAAGGATAAGAAGAATGAAAATCAGCATTTTAATAAGCAAAACTCAACTGAGGTATTATGTAAGTATAATATTTACATTAACTCACTTTTTACTCTAGATTATATTTAATGTCATAATGTATTAAACATTTATATTCTAGTTTCCGAAAAGTAATATGAGACTGATCTTGGAGAAAGTGAGAGAGGGCTTGAGACCAAGCTACAAGCAGTTTGTTTCGGACCATATGACCAAAAATAACCTTCCTCTCATCCCATTTTATGAATTTAGGTACTGTAACTGTTACACTGTTTATTACATTTGTAGTTAGTAAGCCTACTGCACATTTTGTTAACGTCAGTAGATTCATGTATTACTTATGTATGTTTGTTATCAGTAAAGTGAAACAAATTCGTACTAGCACAGTAGCTCAAGAGTAATACACTGGCTTAGTATAATCGAAACCAGTATCTGGCATCAGACTCCTGACAGATCATGAGCGACTTCCTCTGGATAGCAAATTTGACTCAGGTACCTCTCAGTCTGTCATTCACCACACAGGCCTAGGTCCATGTTGATAGACAGGTTGATAAGGTTAAACCTGGATAATTCATGTTTGGTGGTCGCCAGGGGAGAGGGAGAAAGTGAGGCGTGCATGGTCTGTTAGATGCCATCTATACACAGAACCGATCACGTCAGTCAAGTTGCTGGCGGACAATTCTCGGGACCTTTCGTTTTAGTGTTATATATGTAAGACCAATTTGTGTTTTGTGAATAGTTATTGTTCCCTGTTTAGAATAGTGTTTAGATTGTAGAATGGTGTTCTACAATTCCTTAAAATGTCGAGGAAAGTAGATGACAATTTTATTCTTAGTTGGATAGAGGACGAGGATAGTTATTTTTTTGAACTAGAAGACAGTGGTGCTGAAACTGATGTTTGTATTAGAGTATTCTGCTCACAACACTAATACTATAATACTAATTAATTAATACATACATATAATAATTATAATTATTAAATTAATTGAATTACAATTATAATTCTAAATGTTTAGTAGTAATTATATGTCTAACTAAGCTCATAAGAAATTAAAATAAAATGGAAAAAAGGTGTTAGATGCCAGCTATGTTAACAACTGATGTCGTTGGCCAAATTGACGCGACTGATGACGGGTTAAGAAGAATGTAGGCCTATGTGTAATATGGTGGAACTAGTAAGTAGGTGTTCGTTGCTCATGGAAAAATGGCAATGAAAGAGAGATTTTGATGAATTATTATTAAAGTTTTTAAGAATTATAGTTAAACAAATTGTAATATTATACATGTGTTATTACATTTTCTTTTTAGCAATGATAAGACCAGTAGCTGTATACAAATTAAAATTTATAAAAATTATGCGGTGTGGTTTTTATATAAAAACTGTTTTGATTTAAAATTTTAAATTGAAATACAACATATATTTTGTATTGCTTTACTTGTCTTAACTAAAGTTTACATTGACTTTTTTCAGAGAAACAATAAAAGACATTTTGAAAGATTCAATAACTGAACATGAAATAATTACTCTTGCAAGACATTACATAGAAAATTATCAAGACAACAATTTAGCATGCCAGGAAATACAGTGAGTAACTATTTGAATAAGGCAGAATTATCTTGAATAGTCATGTGATACGTGGTTTTATAAATAAATAATTAATTTTACAGATGTTTCAAATTCCAGTGCAAAAAACGCAAGATTCTAATAGATCAGCATTTTCAGTTTCTCTCATAATACTTTACACCATTGAAGGCTGTTGTTATGAAGAATTTTGGATTTTAGAATTAGATTTGATTTTGAACTTTTTTTATTTTTATAATGCATTTATTTAATCAATATATTACAGCAAAATATGATTGTAATTTTAAACTGATACAGATATTACTGTTCTTTCTGTTGAAGATAGAAACAGTCAATGTATACAAAATTGCCCCTTATGAGTCTGCCTAAATTGAAAATAACCTAAGCAACTTGTCTACTGTTTTGGATAAAGTTGAAGTTTTTCCTAAATGAAAAATTACCCCGAAAAGGTAGACTATATTGTACTAATATTACTGCATCCACCGATAAATAAATAAAGTGGAGGAATAATTCAAAATTTAAACATTTTGCCTTCCGGATACAAACAGATACAAAAATACACCAAAATGTACCAAAAATACACTTGAAAATGGGAAAATTGTTCCCGAAACTATAGTAGTGTTAAAAAGAACATTGGATTGAAGACAGCAGGTATTACAACCTTAATCTAATAATTCAAAAATCATACATGGTTAAAAATCCTCTGGCATAAAAGAAGTTTTTTTTTAATCAGCTTCTAAATATAAACATATATTCCTACTTTGTACATGTTTTATGTATGTAAAATTTAATTATTCTATAATAATTTATTGATTTCAGGAGTATTGCTCAAAATGATTTGAGAAAGTTTTTATTTAACTCTTTTGATCGCCTTGAAGAAGCATTCCGCTACAAGGATGTAAATAAAACCGGTTATGTTACTAAGGATGCAGCATACACTATTTTACGCGGGGCAAACGTTCCCCTAACCAGAGACTTCATCTATGTATTGCTTGATAGGTAATACCAACTATTTTGAATAAAGTGCAACAAAATAGTGTAACATTTTCTGCTATAGGTATATTATTGAGTTGTAACATTTATGTATAGTTAAAGTAGATTTTTAACTGCACCAATGTAATTGACACTTCATCTCTAAGTCTAATCAAAGAACAGTCTCTAATTTTGAATTATACTTTCTGTAAATGCATGGTTCCCTCGGAAAACGTTCCAAGCGACAAAAACCTAGGTTTTAGTTATCAAGCATAGAATAATTTACCGTGGAGTCCCACGGAGCGTGCCAATTCTGACATATTAAATCAAAACTGTAAACTTAAATATCTTCAAAACCAAATATACCATGGTGTAGTTCATGGCGTCTGGAACCTTTTCCACTAAATATCTCAGTTTTGGGAATTTTATCGCTTGGAACGTTTTCCGGGGTTTTGACTGCTTTTTATTTCATTTTCATAAAGCATAAGTCAGATTAAAGTAAACAAACCTTCTCCAAAATGTTTAGAATAAGGAAAATAATTAAATTTTATAACTGTGGGTGCTCTTGTTTTCACAGGGGAGACAAACACAAATGTCTTGTTTAGCATTACAGACAGACAGGCAAACAATAATTGAGATAAGAGCCATTTCAGCTTTTCTGGGATGTAAAACATGGAAATAACAACAGATTTCATGACTCCAAGCAATGTACGGACTCAACTCACAACACACATAATAATTTTATTGATATAGATAGAAAATAGGAAAAACATTTTGCCCATTCAGTACGTTTTCTATATTATATGTTCAGCAAATAAACCTGCAGATGTAAATTTAAAGAAAGAGAAAAACCTTTTAAAAAGCTAACCGCTCATCACTATGCCCTTACGGTCTGTGTGGGGAATTAAAGACAGTGAAATACTGTTGCAGCATCAGTCACATAGGCAAGCTAGAGGTACCAATTGTGTCTGACGAGTCGTTGACTACTAGTTTTGATCAAACAACCTTTGACTTCCTCTGCCAGCCCAGTACTGCAGTTACCCCCTAACTACTATGCCGCTACACAACTACACAGTACACTTGTAGTCCTGCCTATATTTTAGTGATACATAAAACCTAAACAAAAAAATGTATGTTTCAGGGTGGTGGATGAATGCTGTATGGTTAATTATGAGCAGCTTATAAAATTTCTTGACTATAAGAAGAATCCAGCACCTCCCCTTCAGCCGACCAGTCTAAGTGTGAGTCATCAAAAATCTTCAGATGCACTTTCCTATTCCAATGAAAAACGTTTGATAGAAACATTTCAAAATACTGTTTTTCATCAGACTAAAATTTAAGTCAATAGGCCTGCAAAGATATTAGGTTATAATATAACTTCATATTATGAAGTTATATACAAATAATTTTGGTCTCCCTATGGGTTAAGCCTTGCCCATTCCCTACATACCCCGAAGCAGACGGTTGACAGTGATATTGAAGACCTGAAGATGTGTTCCAGCAACACTAAACGGCCGTAGTTGTAAGAGGTACACAAGGATCTCTCGATGGACAGGTATTTTAAACCACAATTTTGTTCTTCGAAGATCCAGAGGCTCTCCACAATAAGTCGTTGTTATTGTCAAAATCTAGCCAAGGTTGGTTTTCGGTCGGTAGAGAAAAATAGAGATGGAAAATCGCAGTTACTCGTGCGTATCGAAGGTATTCAATTTTGTAAGATTATTTGATTTGTGAAAAATATGTAAATATAAAAAAGGTATCAAAATATAGCACACATATTCGTATTACAGGTTTGTGTTGATGAACATATATAGCTAAATACCATATTAACAAATTACTAAGGTATCAAACATATAGCCCTATACACAACCACACACTGGTATCATGATATACACTACTGCTACAGGCGCCCGGGGCCATCACCCTGGCTAATTGTTACCCTGGCTAGAGACTTCACCCTGGCTAGGAAGACCACCCTGGCACCGAGGGCCTTCACCCTGGCTAGGAAAGCCCCAGGGCAACCACCCTGGCTACGAGCGCCCGGGGACATCACCCTGGCTAAGGGCGCCCAGGGCCATCACCCTGGGTAAGGGCGCCCGGGGCCATCACTCTGGCTAGGAAAGCCCGGGGCCACCACCCTGGCTACAGGCGCTCGGGGCCATCACCCTGGCTATGGGCCCATGGAGCCATTACCCTGGCTAGGGACGCCCAGGGCCTTCACCCTGGCTAGGAAAGCCCGGGGCCACCACCCTGGCTACAGGCGCTCGGGGCCATCACCCTGGCTATGGGCCCATGGAGCCATTACCCTGGCTAGGGACGCCCAGGGCCTTCACCCTGGCTAGGAAAGCCCGGGGCCACCACCCTGGCTACAGGCGCTCGGGGCCATCACCCTGGCTATGGGCCCATGGAGCCATTACCCTGGCTAGGGACGCCCAGGGCCTTCACCCTGGCTAGGAAAGCCCGGGGCCACCACCCTGGCTACGGGCGCTAGGGGACATCACCCTGGCTAGGAAAGCCCCGGGGCCACCACCCTGGCAATGGGCGCTCGGGGCCATCACCCTGGCTATGGGCCCATGGAGCCATTACCCTGGCTAGGGACGCCCAGGGCCTTCACCCTGGCTAGGAAAGCCCGGGGCCACCACCCTGGCTACGGGCGCCAGGGGACATCACCCTGGCTAGGAAAGCCCCGGGGCCACCACCCTGGCAATGGGCGCTCGGGGCCATCACCCTGGCTATGGGCCCATGGAGCCATTACCCTGGCTAGGGACGCCCAGGGCCTTCACCCTGGCTAGGAAAGCCCGGGGCCACCACCCTGGCTACGGGCGCCAGGGGACATCACCCTGATTTCCAAAGCAGTGATTTAACAATTTTTGATAATATAATTTAACATGATATGTTAATGATTTGAATGGCTTTGTAGGATAAAAAAATAATAATTATATATGTACAGTATACTCAGATTGTATGTAGTGTAGATTGATCAGTATGCAGCATTATTATAAAAAAAAATAATGAAGGGTGATTTTTGTTGTAGATTTCAGAAAAAAAATGTCTCAGGTTTGCTAATTTTTTTATTCAATTTCAGGGAATTGTACCAATCACTCGCCAGAAACCTCTTGTCAATACTGAAATCAAGTGTGTCAATCTGGAGAAGCTGATCAAGGACATCGATTTGGAAAAAACACTGCGCGAGAATAACTAATGACCAAAATTGATTTAGTTTTTAAACTGAGGAAAATAATTATAAAATTTCATATCTCTTTTACAGATTATGACATAAATTAAACATATAACCGAGATAAATATTTTCCAAAAATATTAAAAATTGAGTTATTATTATGTCATAATATTTGATAGCTATATAACCAAGTACAAATATTGTACATTACCATAATAATGAGCTTGGCTTGTGTGGAACTTGGCTGTACTTGCTTGAAAGTATGCACTAAAATATCTTGAATCATTTCTTTTAATTTATGGTATAACAGTTCCCTGAGTAAAAATTACTCTATAAAAATTTTCTTTCTGACTACTTAAAAGCAGATTTATCAAAAAGTACTTTGGGGAATGTCAAATTTTCAAAGGTAATCTGTTTGATGTACCACAAAAAACCATAATACTTCCTAGAAATGGACACATATATTCCAAACTGTTACATATGGAAACAAATATATTATTTTTAGGTAAAAACATTAATAAATTTTGGAATTAAAATAAGTGGATCGTTTAGCCACAGATACTTAAGTTTATTAAAAGGGTTATCTACAAGCATTACCGTACTTATAAATATTTAAAACATTCATTAATATTATAATTAGACTAAATTATCATGATCAATTTCTTAAAGATTTGGTGAGAAAACTTATCCATAAAACATTTATCTTCAAGAAAAACCTGATTTTAATTCTTGGAAACTATATGAAGCCAAAGCTATTTACAAATTTACAAAAATACAGTAATAAATCAAAGTCGTATAAGTATGTTATGACTACTTTGATCAGATATTTAAAATTAATTTTATGCCAACGTTTAACTCTGTGTATTACTTACTATTCTACATTAAATATCTAACTTAATTATCTAACTAAAATTATCTAAATTATCTAAAATCATTGATTATCATTATCAAATACTACACTGATTTCATTACAGTAATTTATATTACTACTGTATCTTCAAAATTAAAAATATGAATATATTAAAATTATTGAACTCACTTAATCGAAATCCTCATAGTTTTCTTGAATTATAAATATCATCAGAGATTAATGAATTGTATGATTTTTGATTTCGTTCTGTTAAGTAACATTTAAGAGTTTCAGTATTGTTGTCTAACTAAGAAGCAGAATTTCTTTGATTAAAATTACTGAAAAATTATTTAAAAGTCACTCCTCAATGTATCTTGGCCTCTTAACTCGTGGTCCTGAAGATCCATTGCTTCCATTACTGCATTCTTCAGAATCTTCACTAGTGATTGAGAACTCATCTGTGAAGAAGCACATAATATGTAATTGATTATAAGTTATTATTGATTTTTACTTTCAACTCCAATCTAAACCTTATGGACGTAGAATTTGTAGTAATCCTTAAAAAAAATGTTAAGTCACACATTGTTTAATAGGTACAATTTTATGCAGTCGTAAAAATTTGAAGTTTTCCTTTTGAGGCTTCTTAAATTCTAAAAAAGATTTTCAACTGATTTCTTTCATTGAGATTGTCTGTTTCACTGTTAATAGCTTGATCCTAAGGCCACACTTTTAGTTTGATTTAAAATTTGTAACAACAATATACTTTGGAAACATCTCAGGGATTTTAGTTTTTGAATTTTATAGGTTTAAAGGTTTAACTCCTTAAAATGGAAAATTAATATTTAATAAAGGGTGCCAAGAATTTTATTAAACTTTGAGAGATTGTGGGTATCATAATAACAAACAACCTTAAAATTAACATAGTTATTTTTTAAGAACTCTATACATTGACAGCCCATGAATATTCTTTGACAAGGGATGAGCTGCCACCTCAAAACAGGATTGAATCATATTTTACAGAAATATATCCACCTTCTATCACCTTGATCAGTGGCCACCTATCTTTTTTATGCAGAACTAGCTGACCCGGCGAACTTTGTAACGCCTGGCAGTAAATACATGTTAACTTTAAGTTTGGCCATGTTCTGAAGTCGAATAGCAATACGGCTTCATGCATTGTGAAAGATTATATAGCCTGGGTCGCGGCATAGAGAATAACAATACTGAAACGATAAGACATATTAATAACATTCCTATAAAACAAATAAATCTGAGTGGATTAATTCACAATTTTTAAATCGAATCCAAACCCAAACCAAACCTAACTGTAATACGGCTTTTATAGGAAAGATATACAACAGCTGATTATTGTAATAAACGTAATAATATTAACATTGTAAATATCATATAAACACGTGACTTTAATCAGACAGAAAATAAAAATATAAATACATAATCCCCCAAAAGCGTAAACTATTAACGTGGTGAATAAAGCTGTTCATTTTTTACAGTACACATTTAATTCATAATTTTTACATTAATGAATGATTCAGATGGCATTGGATAGTAAAGCATGTTGCTAATGGAAAGTAAACCAATCAGCTGTAGCTAAGAAATCAAATGTTTTCATTGTAGACAATTTGTAAACAAACTTACTCTCCATAAGGTTAACATTAGAAATTTAAAACGCCATAAAATGGAAACTTATGGGGTTTTCGAAAATATTTTTTCACTAAAACCTTCCCGGACACATATACAGCAACTTCCTAAAATTTCATGGCGATCGGATGAGTAGTTTGGCAACGCATAAAGGACATACAGACAGACAGACATACATTCAATTTTATATATAGAGATAATACATCATGTACATCTCAAGCGACCTATCTTGTGTCGCTTAAGATGTAAATGATGTGTCGCTAAAACATTGTCACGAGTTTCTTCAAAAAACATGTTAATCAAACCCAAAAATGAATAAAATATTGTTAGTTGAAAAAGAAAATTAACAAAATACATATTACATCCATGGAGTTCTTCTGGAATCCGTGCTAAAAAAAACCTAGATAAATTTAAAAATTAAAATTTCCAGCTAACCTCTCACATCATGGCTGGGAAATACTATTCTGAACCATTAAGAGTTACTACAGCACATAATGTATGCATGTATCTTTATTCATTCATAATTTTATTTTATTAATTATTTAATTTATATAAAGATAAAAATGGTTGATACGTTTGTTTGCAACAGTGGTGAACATGTTGATTTTCGTCCCATGGGACAATTTACATAAAATTCTAAAGAAAACGTACTATTTTTTGTTTCAATTTTTTTTATAAAATAACATGTTAGTCTGTCATGTATTTTAAAATATTATTATATAAAAATATTAATTATTATATTTTCAATAAGTTTACCAGATAGGGGAACTTATACCTCATACAAATGAAATTGTGTACCCCATCGAGTATATAATGTTAAAGATATTCTGCTAGGTGCAGACAAAAATTTAAACAATATATTAAATACAGAGAATTGGTGATTAATGACATTAGAAAACACACAGGCTGTGTTGGGCACACAACGCACTTCAGCAATGCACTTGTGATAATGCAATAAAGCATATGCATATAAAGCAATATGCACAACGTCCTAAAGTGTTAAAAAAATTTTGGGTATACAACTACTGAAAGAAGTAGCCAATGAAGACTTACAATCACTCCAATAGTAGCGCTTGTTCTCATCCAAGAGATGGCAGTGTTTGCACTCTTCTGTCCTGGTTTCGTAGTCCCTGTAAGCTCCTCCGTGGGCAGGGTCCCTTTCTCTCTCCCACAAAGGACAGTCTTCAATGGAATTCATAACCTGTTTCAGAGATATAAGATGAATCATTAAATAACCATGATAATCTGAAATTATTTAAGTTTAAAATTTTACTGAAATTATATCATTTAGATAATGCAAACAGGATCTTGTTAACACCTCTACTCTTAAGTACATATTAAAATGAGTACTTATGAATATTTTATGAAAGAATCATAGTCTTTATCAATAACAAAATTAATTTTTTCATAAACCCCATACAGTTACCAAACTCACCCTCCACTTTTGTAACCTAAATACTCACTTCTAAGGTAGAGAGGTAGCTGTGTAATCCTATAAATTTTAGTGATAGAAAAGTAGTGTTGCTATTAGAATAGCTAGAGTGCAAAACCATGTCATATCGCCCAAGAGGTTCATATGCAGCACGAAGCGTCTGCTGAGTGCTGCCAGAACTTTGAGGGTCGCCATCACAGTTTGTACTCGTATTACACACAAGATTTTTCCTACAATAAAAAGTCATTTAGGTTATGTTTGATTTTCCTGTTAGGATAAATGTAAACATAACTTTTAAGTTTCCGGTAACCTCAGTTTCATTGCGCAAAACTGGAAGTTAGTATTGTAGGAACGTCTACCATCTATCAGCTGACTGAGCGTTTAGCGCATGCTATTGGCCAGTTTCATATAGATTTGGAGCATTCCGCGCATATGATTGGCCGGTTGCTCATCCGCACTAGGGTTGATATGAGATCATATCCACCCTAGTGCGGATATGTACTGCTTATACGTTCTGCCAACAGTGCGAAATGTGTCTGTTATCGAATGGTTGTAGGAAAAATATTATTTTTCATCATGCTTTCAAAAACCAATTGCAATCTGGATATGTGTAAATTTTTTATGTATGCTATATAATACACAAATAAAAATAAAAATATATTTACCACATGGCAAGTTTTCAGGCTGACACATGCACGGTAGTTCATGGCTTTCCATAAGTTATCACGTAAACTGAGAAAATAATCAAAATCTTTTTTATGGGTCACTCCAAGCCCCCAGTAAATGAAACATATTTTGAGATCCTCATCATCTTCTTCTATATCATGGGCCAGATACCTTGCAACAAGCAATTTTTGACATTTAAACAGCCAACTGTACCCAAGTATCAGTGTCTTATTAATATTTTTAAGGGTTTCATTTATTTTTCATTCTCATTTTTAATACATATTTTTACTGATTGTTAATTTTGATCAATTAGGACAAAAATGATTTAATGAAAACTCAGATAAGGATTCTATAAAATTCATAATGGTGTTGGTTATTAATTATTCAATATCTTTTATTGGACTTTTCCAAAGTCCACACAAAATTTCTGGAGGTGGAAAACATAAAAACACTCATTTTTTAAGTGATTACATTGTTTTGGATTTTGTTTGTTTTTGATTACAGTAGTGCTACAACTCTCATTCTGAGCCACACTATTGTGTAAGTGTTGTGGTTATCTGTTGTGTCATCAATACAGTTTTTGTATTTTGCATGATAGATAAGTTTATTATTATGATATAATTACAACATGATATAATTAATATATGTAACTTAAACTTTCAATATTTAATCTTAATTATTAGGTAATCACTTGAAAATGGGAGGTGTTTCTCCACCTACATAAGCTGTGTAATTAAAAAACAGACACGTTGAAAAAGTCCAATAAAAGATATTGAATACTCAAACAAACAAAAATTAAAACAATGTTAAAAGTTTTTCTTCTGTATAAAGAAATCATTTTATTTTACACATTTTTTTTAAGCTACTTATTCAATTTTTATAAATTAAGCTCAATAATTTCTAAGTACCGTAATTAAGTGCTAACAAGATGAAAATATATGTGTACTTTGTATATAGCAATTTAAAATAGGTTTTGTTACATTATTTAAAGTGAAATTGAACATTTTAATATAATTACTTTAAAAACAAAAATAATTTTGGTATTTTATGAAATTTCCTTGGAATGAAACCAATACGGTAGCAATCAAAAAATGATCTAGATCCAAGATCAATTAATTTTTTTCGTTAGGTTCCTGGATGCCAAAAACACTCTTTCTAAATTATTATCAGTATGTATACCATACATGTGTTTGTTCATACACTGTAGGTCTATAACTGCTTAAAAATTATTCAACAATCTTGATAAAACTTATTGCAAGCTTGTAAATCAAAATTTACACAGTATACTAAAACCTCATTAATCCGGTTTTGATGGGACCAGGGACATTTCGGATAGCAAATTTTTTTAAACCGATTTTTTGAGAAAAAACTAAATAAATCCCATCAGTTTTTCTTTACCATAGCCGTACAGTTTTAATATGGCCGTAAAGGCCGTACAGCTGAAAGTTTTAATATGGAAGCGCATTACGGTTGCGTTTCTTTGATTACAATGCTTATACACAGTTGAATTTTTAGGAACGACAGTATTAGATTAGATTATTGAAATGTCAACCATAGTTTTATTACAAGGTAGGTATTTTAAGCCAAGTATGAATGAGGATTGAGTGTATGATGATTGTAGCGTAGCGAATGTGTCAAGTTTAATGTGGAGTCTAACCATTGCTTCTGAATTACGAACTGGTCTAATTGAGAGGATGGTCTTTGTGGATTAGCGTAGTATTCGATAGTGCGGTTGTTAATCCACACAAGAGAACACTACACTCGACCATCGCTCACAACTATCCACGATTCGTGATCTCCAAGTTGATTGATTACAGGACGACACCACCATAAAGCTGGCCAGGCATTATGACACTTGCTGATTTTTTAGACAACCAGTGGAATGGAAATAAGAGAGCATTAGAGATTGTAAATACAGGAGATGACAGCCTGGGTTGCCAGGGGTGATCAAACTAACCGAAGCTCATTCAAACCCCAGAGAACTGTTGGGGTCAAGCAGATGCAAAGAAGCATGTATGTTAATAGGGAATTATGAAGAAATAACCAATTCATCCTGAATTGAATCTATCAATCCTTTGATATAGCCCAAATATTTGTCTGTAATAAAAGAATAAACTCCAAAAATTATTAATTGCTGAAATTTTTTTTCCATAGGTCTTCCTTATCACTGTAATCATTTCTCTTGTTATTCTGATGACAAAATAATAAAAATCATATAAATTTTAGTAACCTACCTATATGTATTTTTTATTTCAGCTTATTATGTATCAGAATGGATAATAATTGTTAAAACAATGGGAATTATTAGAGTACCTATGTAGATTTGCTGCAATGTCTATTAAGCTTCTTAAGTAAGTTCAATGACAATCACAATATGACGTACCTAATACATAGAGTCTTACAAATTTGTTAGTTAACCCTCATAGCTCTGTAACTCGCAAATGGAATTGTACGTTGTAATATATTATATACCAACAAGTTGACTTGTTGGGTTAAAATGAACTAAATAACCAACTAATGAACTATATGGGATTGACAGAATAAAAAATGTTGTTAGTAATTTGGCTATAATTTATAGATATTAAGTGTTATTTACTTCGTAAATTAAAATATCATTATCAATAGGTAATTAAAATATACTTACAGGGCAGCAAAAAAGTTTTTCCTTGAGTATTCACTAAGGGGCAACTTGGCTCGTACAAAATAAATAAATACCATGGCCAGTAAGTATTTGTCAGCCAGTTTGAAGCATCGGTCAAACTCTAAAAATTCCTGAATTACATTGTCTTCTGAAAAATTTAAAGTGTTATTATTTTATGATTATTAATTATTCATCTCCATTGAAACAGAGCACCTAACAGAAGTTGTTAGAACATATATTAATATTGTTGAAAACTGAAAATACAGTATTGTTGATACTGAAATAGTATTTTGAACTAATAGTTTGTTATTCTATGTCAGTGGGATTGTGTTCTTTTGTTATTGGATTTATGATGCTATTGATTATTTTCGTAGTGTAGAAAAGATTGTTTATTGTTTTCCAACAATTTACCTCAAATTTAGGAAGTGGTGTTCAAGGCTCCCTGACATTGGTATAGTGAAGATTGGAAGTTTTATTACTGGTAATTAAACTCAAAAAACTCCCATTTACACAAACAACTTTGAAAACCACCAGTAAAATTAATTAACTTTGAAATTAACACCAACTTTATTAAGTCTGCTGTATTAATAACAAATGCAAATAGAGCGAAAAATACCTTTTTTATTGCTGCAAATTATTTTACATATTCTACTTTGAATAAAAGTTAAAAAAACTATTTCAATTCCACTCCATAGCCTAGCTAAAAACTGTTATTATTTAAATATAACAACTAGAATTCGGCACTCATTGTATTTTTATTTTGTTTTATCATCAGCATCTTAATAGTTGTAATTAAATACTATTGTCTTTAAAGTGTTTGTACAATCTATTAAGAGTTGAAAATCATCTAAATTGGGTTTAAGTGTTAATAATTACACTGGAATACCAGTAAGTCAGGATAATTGCACAGCCCTATTAAATTCTATTATTATGGGGCGGGCTTGGGCAACCTGATCATAAAAATAAAAAATCCATTATTTTGTCAACTGAATGTATCCATGGGAAGCCTAAGCCTAGGCTATGAATGTCAAAATTAAGACCAAAAAGTAAAGTAAATTGTATTTACTTCCCTTTGGGAAATAGGTTTATTTCATGGATATGTCTAAAGTGTTTCCAATTCTTTGAAACAGCTGTTCTTATTATTATATACTACATGCAATACAATTGCTCGATCTAGTATTCTCCATGGAAACCTGTTTCAAATTTTCATCTTACAAATTGTCAACCCTCCTCCCAGGGCTAAGACACATCCATGTCAAAAATGTATAAAATAATTCAAAATTAGAAAGTAAACGCTGTAGCTAAAAAGCAGTGTGTTTTACTCTATATAAGTTACATATAAATGTTTTACTCTATATAATAGGCTCTTGATAATTACAACTAAATTTACAAACAATATGAACAACATGACTTATTTTTCTTAATTACAGCTGTTTGATAACATTAAACTGTTAAGTTTTAAACGATATACTACTTAGGCCTAATTATTGTATAAAAATGTTTATACTAACTGATGAGATCGAGGAAGTGCTGAGCTTGAAGTACACTAAAGTATTCAATAGTTTTATTTTCTAATTGATTTGTGCCTGATTGTGCGCTCGTTCTTTCTTGGCGAGGATAGTAAAAGATTTGAAGTACATTCTTGAAACTGAAACGCTCCATTTTTTTCTATGACCGTATCTAAATATAAATAGGAATTTTTTATTCAAGAACCAATAAGTTTTTTTATTATACCTTAATAAGCTTTCATATACCGTATCATCAAGTGACACTTTTCAATAAAACCCATAAACTGCTACAAGCTACAACGCAAATATCCACGATCGGAAGTGTGGAAGGAAGGAAACAGGAGTACCAATAGAGGAAACGCATCCAAGAATAACTAGCAACAGTTGTCTATATTGTTACTCTATGATGGCGCTTGACTAGTAAATCTTAGTTTTTTCAGAAACGAAATTTGTAATGATCAATTATTTACATACTTTACTTTATACTTTTAACTGAAATGGCGACCTACCCAGGTAGGTATTTTAAGCCAAGTATGAATGAGAAATGAATGTAGGATGATTGTGGCGCGATCTTATAGTCTTTACTGACTAAGGCTGACATGTTCCTTAGACGGTACTGTTAAATAATAGCCCAACAGCCGATGGGAACTAATGGACCTACAGTTTAATTCGTGGAATTCGAACCATGGCCTCTGAATTACGAATTGGTCTAATTATGAGGATGGTCTTTGCGGATTAACGCAGTATTCAATAGTGCGGATGTCAATCCACTCAAGAGAACACCACATCCACCGACTATCTCTCACAACTATCCACAATTCGTGATCTCCAAGTAGCTGGACTACAGGAAGTCGCCACCATACATGGATATGTCTTAGCTCTGGGGGGGTGGAGTGTTAGCAATTTGTAAGACAAAAATCTGAAACATAAGAACAGCTGTTTAGATGAACTGGAAACATTCGCTTTAGGCATATCCATGATCTTACCTATTTCTCATGCAGAGGGCAGTAAATACAAATATTATAGATATAAAGATAACAAATAAAAGCGACATTCACCATGAAAATCATCTTACACCCTTCACCCTATTAAAATATAAGTAACCATCATTGTGGACGACTACAATCAAAGAGAATGAATATGAAAGATCCTTCTATGCTATGTTGTAATGAAAGTCAGTATTATGATATATACATTCAAATATTTTCTTTATTATAACATTCATTACCCTACTTAAAACTCATGAGAACTATGCATCTATGACATATGGAAGCATGCATTGACCTTATATTATTCTGTGTTAGAGAATTGAATTTGGTTTTCTTGTAATAGGTCAAATCATGACCTTTAACACAAAATAAACAGAACCACATCACCAAGAAGATAATATTTTCTTGGGGTTTATCTTTTGTTATTCAGGGGAAAACCCCATTTTTTATTGAGTATAATAATGACAAAGTAATGTATATAGATTTTTAGCTATGTTTGAATGTTAGCTACATCATTTTTAGTTTTCATACTGGTATGTAAACTAAATTGATACGCTTACGTGTTCTAGCGGTGAGAGGCGCATACTAGAGGTGATACTAGTAGTCTTTGACTTTGACATGTAACTCTACGTCAATTGTCAAGGGAGATATCACCATCAACATTATCTTAAATTTCACACTGACACGACGTACAATCGACAATTAATTATAATTTCTTGTGAATTCAGGAAAAGTGTATTTATTTTTGCATTCTGTAATAGTTTGAAGAAATCTATAGAATGAGGAATATAGGATTGACAGTTTTAAGTTTGGTGCTTACAGCATCCGTCATTGGAAATGCATATTACCAAAAGAAACAGTTTTATCCTTCTGTCGTGTATATCACCAAATCAAACCCTAGTATGGCGGTAAGTCACTAAAAGATTGTGTAGGCTATATAAGTTCAAAGATTCTATGTTCCTGGAATTTGCCTGGAGATTGACTGCTGATTTTGCTGCTGAGTTAATTAGGCCTAAGTAAGCTCTAATTTAAATAACCTTTATTGATACACAGATTAATTTGTTGAATAGCCTCTCTGTGTGCATAAAAAAAGAACTTAATTTAAATAACTTACAAATAATAGCCATTGTGCTTGCCAACATGAAAAATAACCTATAACTTATTGGGTTTACTTTATCAAATGGTATTTAATTATTACTGCTCTCCCAAATTGTTGGTATCGTCTGCAAATTAAGGTTTTTTAGATGGTGCATAAATCATTTCGGTGGGTAGGCAAGTCTTTAGTCTTGGCCCACAGTGCAGTATCAGATATCATAGGTATAATGTTGCCGGTATTGTAAAATCCAACGTTTTTTAACGTTTTTTGGCCAAAATGAGGCACCCTTCAAACACCAGTCAACCTTGTTGTCTACAACAATCGAGATTCTGAGAAGGAGAAACGGGAAATATTCGGGAAACAGGGATATTTTAGGGAATTTCGGATTTAAATGTTAATTTTAGGGTAAACGGTAGATTCTCGTGATATACAATTTTGAACCTGAAAAGCTTGTTTGATTGGAGATCTTTGGCGCAAGGTTAAGTTTATGTCAAAGATTTGTTATTCACTTTAAATTAATTTAACTTAATTTCATCTAACTAAAGAAAATAGCATAACAAATCACCAACTGAGTTCAACTATCTTTAGTATTAGTTGATTTCATTGTCAATCAGCTGATTACAAATCCGTTAGTCCTTCAGCCCATGGTAATTAGGAATTTACAAAGAGGTACGACAAGTACAGAAACTAATCTAACCAGTGACGTCCAATACTATAATACGAGCAAGGTTTGATATATATATATATATATATATATATATGCACACGGATCTCAAAAACGGCACTAAGGAATTTCTAAATGTAAACAATACAAATCAAAACATCTGTTTGTAACCGTTTGACAGTTGTTGATTGAAGATGGTGGCGAACAATATGTGAATACAGGTTTTGCATTAATATTTATTTTATGTATGTAATAAATGAAAAATTATCAAATTACTAGACAATTTGTAAAAATTAAAGGGTAAAATAACTGTGCTAATTAAAAGCAGAGAAAAGTATTTCCAAAATCTTTGGTGTTTTGAAAGAAAACGTATACATTCTATTGCTTGAAGCAACAAACCAATTAACTGGTATAAATTAAATTTCTCTTTTGCTTTTCAATCCTCATTCCGTTTCAAACAAAATCGGTTGATCACAGGCTAATAATAACTGTATGGATAACTAAACAGTAAATGAACGGCTATAACGATTGAGGTTGGCTAAAAGACCTTAAACGGCATCACTCAATTGGCAGACGCCGTAGTCCAGCGGTAGCGTGTTGGCCTCGTAAAACGAAGGTCGCGAGTTCCATCCCCGTCAGGGGCAATACTTTTTGTTCAGTGCTATATTAATTATGGTGTATTAAATCGGTTTTATTTAAACCACATAAATGTTTTCCTTGAGTAATAAATGTGTTTTAATTTTTTTATTTAATTTTTATAATACATGTCTTATTCTATACAAGCAAAGCTCGGTCACCAGGTACTATTTGTTTATTTACACAAATAATTGAAGAATGTTTATTTTATAATTGGTTTGATTTCTAAAATATAAAAAATCTTCTTTCCTGTAATTAACCTGTTTAGATGTCGTAAAATGCAGTTGTTATGTGTTAGACTGTCAAAATAAATGGGGTATCTGCCATATCGTTGAAAAATATATCTGATTGTAAAAGTTGTATAAGGACTACCAAAACACGTTGCTTTACATCGTAATAGACGGGATATTGCTGACATACAGCGCTCTGCCCAGATAAGTTCTTTATTGATAGTATAAACTATTTTTAACGAGATAAAAATATCAATTAAGAACCTAACTTAACTCCGAAGAGTGCTGTATGTCGGCAATATCTTGGATATTACGATAAAACGTTACTAGTCCATATAGCGTCTGCGGAGCTAATTTAGGTTTTTTTGATAGCATAAAATATATTTAACGACTGAAAAGTATCGAAAAAATGTAACTTAACTGCACAGAGCACTGTATGTCGGCAATATCACCCATATCATCATGTGATATATGGGTAATAACTACAATTCATGTCAAAATATTATAATAATATAATAATAGCAATCATTTTATATTATATATATATATATATATATTCATAATATAATAATATGATTCCCATAATTGCATCGCCGTAGTGAAGTGACATTATGAGGATTGGTGATCTGTGGAATAATGTTTCATTATTACTCCTCAGTCCTCAGCTGGTCAGCTGTTACCAACGTTGTTAAAACCTCTGCTAAAATAAGCCTTTTATAACCTGGATTCTCTTAAAATATCCGGCTTCTCTCTACCTAAGACCCAGAACCGTGTAGACAAAAAATCCCTGATCCCCTAAAATAATATCCCTGATTCTAAAATATTTCCCGTTTCCCCGGCCCAGAAGCCAGATGCCTGCAACCTCAATGTTGACTGGATGTTACAGAGTGTCGTATTTCGGTCCAAAAAATGTTAGAAAACGTAGGAAAAACTGTGTTCCGTTAAAACTGGTGTTTTTATTCTTAATTATGTTATTAGAGAGTTAAATAAGTGTATTTGAGTGATTTTTTTCCCCGCCCAGAACCCCGATTTTCGCCGATCCCCTAGCTAGACGGTATGGTGTGAAAGAGTCATAATACAGCCTAAAATCGTACGAAACGTCAAAATTGGGTTATTCCGCGGACAGAAACATTGTTAAAAGGTTATTAGAAAGTGTTAAAAATAAGTCTAAGATCGATTTGATATAGATTGGTAGGATACTGTGTTCGAAATATTTATCTATAGTTGTAATTGTAACCGTTAGGGTAAATATTTATCCAATTTAGGGAACCCACCCTGTCATGAAGTCTTATGTCCAGTTGAAATAATTATAAAATTTTTCATTGTGCTATCATTTAGATTTGAGCTACTGAACGGTACATCTGTCAGATGTTCTATAGGCTTCTATTGCTATCATAAGACTAGATAGTGAATTGCATGTTAAGTTTTGTATAAATTGTATCGTTAACAGCTCAGAAAATATATTATTTGAACCTAAAAAATCCAGTCTACCTGGGATGGCTGATGACCCAATTTTAAAAGACCAGTTTTTCTTGAAAACCTATACAGTAGTCAGTCTTGCCCATTGTCATATGTAGGTTAATCCTACTACTTGAACGTAGAATCAGTTGATTTAGTTTATTGATTAAAAAATGTACTAATAAATAATACTAATAACTTAATTATCATACAAAAAGTACTACAGCTTAGGCCGTTAATAAAATGTAATTTTAACTAAAAAATATCTAAGATGAGCAGGATCTATATGAGCAGAGTTAATTTATAAAAAATAACAAAAACTATTTTTAAGAAAGCCTATGGCAGATGAATGAGTTGGTCTTTAACTAAGCTAAACACATTAACAGACTAAATTCACAAAACATAAAGTATATAATAATGAGCGATTAAGAAAACGTATTAGTTAAAAATGTAAGTCTCTTAAAAAATTAGTGTTGCAGAAGCAATACAGAAGCATTGATATGAGTAGTATTAACAAACTCGAATTTGAAAATCCGTAAGAATGTAATTTCTTTTTAGGTCATATATATTCAATCATTTATACTGGTTATCTTAACGGGAAAACTGATGAAGAAGGTATTCTTCGGGGAACTTAGAGCTGCAGAATTTGAGGTAAGTCCTAATAACTGTTTTTGCACCAAATCTTATGTAGGCCTATATTAGATTTTTATATTTTTTAATGAGATAAGATAGATATTTTTAGCGTTTTTGAGTCTTTTTTGTGGTTTTGTCCCTATAATTTTATTTTGCTGATTTTTTGCTTGATCACATTTAAGACCTTGGTGTCTGTAGTAAAGGTAGGTCTACTCATTGATTTAGTTTAATTTATTCCTTATATTAAGTAATATACATAACTATTTATAATTAATCACTATACAATATTAGTTGGGTAAATGTAATTGTTCATTGTCTCAAAGCTAACAAAGGAAGGCAAATTAACGCTTGTTACCAAACATGTAGAGAAATGAATCTCTTTCGACAGCTACCAGTAGTGGATTCTGTCCTCCCAATTATTTAGTAAAAGTGTTCATTCAATTTCTCTGTTGTTTCAGCACCTTATGGAACGGTCTTGGTATGCAATGACAGAAACTTGCCTCGCATTTACAGTGTTTCGAGATGATTTCAGTCCAAAATTTGTTGCCTTATTTACTGTTCTTCTCTTCCTGAAATCATTCCATTGGTTAGCAGAAGACAGAGTGGATTTTGTAAGTAATACTTAATTACGAATGATATTTGTTAAACTTACAAATATATGTCAAATAATTCACTATGCATTCTTAAGCATGGATCCTTAAAATTGAGCATTATAGATTGCAAACTATGGAATAAATTAACGGATAAAATGACAAGTTTAAATGTTAATCTTCTGGCCTTTAAATTTATTTTACAAAGCAACACTGCATTAACTTTGAAAATTGTAAACGTAGTTATTCACATACAATCAAACTTTGATAATTCAAAATATTCTTTAATTTGAAGTTTAAATTGCTTTAAAAAATTATACATTTCAGTAATAATTTGGGTAAATCTTAAGTTTCATGTGTGAAACTTGTTGAAAGAGATTGCATTGACTAAGATTACAAAAAAGAACAACGTTTAATCATTGAATTCTTCTTGTACTTAATATTGCTTTATGTCTATGCTCTGTTGCTGAAAAACTTCCAGTGCAATAATCAAAACAATTTGCTAAGTTAAACAGGTATCGTGTACCATGTTTGTTCAATGCAATTTTTCCTACAGAGGTTGGCAATCTCTTTCACCCATACTTTTTCCGCTTGCCTATACTTTGTCTGCCCATTTTTTCGTTTCATTAATTCATTCACTTCTGTCCTATTTTAAAAATCATATACTAATTTGAGATTCCTTAATACTAAAAATCATGATAATGTTTCAATATATGCTAAAAGTAACATGACATAGCATTTTGAACCATTGTAACATACCATTTCTAAAGTTAAACTGTATCATATTTTATGTTTCAGTTTTGTAAAGTTTAAACAATTGAAATTTTAAACTAAAAAAAATTATTGGCCTATTGAATTTTTGTTTGATATTTACATTTTTAGCTCCAACTGTTAAATCAAGCTATTTGTGAAAAACAAGTTTTCATGACTTTGAAATCCTTTTTTTAAATTTTTCTATTTGTTAGATTCAATCTAACATGAGAGTTACAAGGATGTGACAGCAAAGAGCGAGAGTAATCACGGGTTAAGTTAAATAAATGTTAGCTTAAATTAATTGTACTAATGTTATTATTAAATTTATTTATTTTCAAATTTACCTCCACTAATCTAGCAATTTTGTTAACGCAGACCTACGAGACCAGATTTAGGACCTTAGGATTAGGATTAAGACTCAAGGGATTATAGTTAGATTTAGGATCTGATTAAATGAGGGATGAATAAACGTGATGCCACTGCGGTAGTTACATATGAGAAATTGTTTTATATTTTGTTCCATTAAAAAAAATTAAAACTTTGATATGCTAGCATACTTGATAGTGCAATATTACTGGATTTTGAGTAGCTTATTACTAATCTTGCTGTCTTACTCATCAAATTTAGTCGAATAATGTTGAAGAAAATTATATTTTCAGATGGAAAGGAGTCCCGTAATATCATGGTTGTTTCATCTACGAGTATTATGTAAGTATTGCTTTTGTAGAGGAATGACTAGATATTTGGTTCCATTCTTTGTGAATTGTAACAGCCCCTAAGTTTATTTTTCCTGAAAAACTTTTAATTTTTGAACTACAGTATTTGATTTTATAATTTTCAAGGCTATTTATTTGTTAATAAGTAAAATTAAAACAATCCAACATCATTTGTTAATATTCAATATCCAGTAGTGGGTACATAAATTCTAGTCTGTGATTTATTTTCAGCTTTGCTTACTCTATTGGCATCCCTGGACCTACACTTGCTAGGCCATGCTTATCAATCAACTGTCACCAAAGGTGCATCCGTGCAGCTTGTGTTCGGTTTTGAATATGCAATACTGCTCACCATCATCGCCAACATTGCCATCAAATATGTTCTCCATACGATCGCTCTCAATAGCGAGAACCCTTGGGAAAACAAAGCTGTCTTCCTGCTGTATACAGAACTTGTAATGGGTGAGTTATGTATCTTAAAATATCATATTGTTTGTGTCTGTATACCTCGTAGTATACCAAACTCTTTGATCAGATTGTACAGACAGAAGTTATTTTTATGTAAATTTTTCTGGCTGAAGTGATTAATTTTGTGGTTTGATGAGATATTTAAAAAAAGGGTAACAATTTTATCCAGTAGACTCCCAAATATTCACATGCGGATTTTCCACAACTAGCCAAAATAAAAATAGCATTATCGGTAAGCAAAGAGGAAAAATAAATAAATAAAAAATAAATAAATAAATAATTAAAAAATAAATCCATCCTTGCGCCTGCAGATTACAGCTAGCGCCTGCAAGACACTTGGTCTTGCCATGATATGGTACACAACTGTCCGCCATTAATCTGTCGAATCCCATCCAGACGCGTACATGCACTAGCCCCGCTAACAACCCAGCGACGACCCACCAAGTCCGTGGTACTGTTTGAATTTGCCGTGCTCTCGGAAGCGATGTAAGAATAATAAATATGCCTATTTATACTCGGGAAAGTCTGCCCTTTTGATTGGTATATTTCTTTTTGTGCCAGCTGGAACGGCATGGAACACCTGGTGGAAGCAATAAACTTCAACAGTTGTCATCGTCACGTCGTCATGTTGTTTACAGATCACCTGTTGCGTAATATTGATTGATTTGTTGGTTGTTTACTATGACGAGTATTGTAAATAGATTTTTAAGTTGATTTTGATTGTTTAGCCTGTGTTTTGAACTCATTTAATTTTACTTAGGCCTAAAGAAATACCTATGTACTATCAGTAAAATGAAGTTATATTTACATATCCATTTTTTTTTTACCACCGTTGGCCTATCTATGTATAAACTGCAGTGGCGTAGATACGGGGGGGATAAGGGGGATATATCCCTCCCATAACGATCACGTTTACTGATAGTTTCAAAACAAAAATATCCTGAAATACCGCCACGGAATAACAAATAATAGAAAAAGCAGTGCGTTGTTGTTACTGTATGTTGCATGTAGAAATATAGTATACGAGAGTATTCGAATTAAGAGATTTTCCCTGACTGGTCTTCTGGACATCCCTCACGCCATCAAGATCGCTCAGCCGCAAAATCTTATAACTTATACTGTAGGTCTAACCTAAACACTAAACAGTTGAGATCTTTACGATTGTGATGTATGACGTATTATCTCATATGTTTTCCGTACCCTCTACGTTTTGTGTTCGGCATTCGTGTTTTTTGTCTACTTTTCCCTTGTTTCATTATACAGTAATAAATAGCATAAACACAAAAAAGTAATGTAAATTGTATCTAAAAGAATCCCTGAAAGTGATTAATTAAAGTCACGGTGACTTTGTTCGAGTCGAGACAGTACTAGATTATTGTGGCTTTGGTAACGATAGGAAAAAAGTGTTTGTACGGCCACGAAATAGCTAGAATAAATTGTCTTTAGTAAAAATTGTTGTTCAAATAAGTAATGAAGCATTGAAAAATTAATGTTCTATATAAATTAAATTATTAGTGATATAAAGGAAAAAATTAATATTGTGAAAATGATAACAGTGTTATAAATAAACCTTTTTTAACTACATGTCATTGTTATTTTGTCGGTTTGAAAAAAATGAAGTTAAGAAGGATATTCGGTAAAAAAATATTTTTTATGGTATTTACTTTATATGGTATTTAACTAATCGAAATGTCCCTTATGTACCCTACAGTACATACTCTAAATAGGTTTTCACTCGCGGGGGGGGGGTATTTATATCCCCTCCCATGAAAAAACTGTATCTACGCCACTGATAAACTGTATATATTTGTGTATATATATGAATATATGAATGGTCTAATATTAAATTTTAATGTATATAAATAATGTGTGTCAAAAAATTTTCAATTAAATCTGAATATATCACGATTTTAATTAATTCTGATTGTTTGGGAATCTTATTGCAAATCCTTAAAGCTTTAAAATATAAATACCCTTAGCGCACTAGTTTATTTATAAACATTTTTTTCAGGATTCGTCAAGGTTGTACTGTACATTTTATTCATGGCTATCATGATACGTATATCCATGCTACCTTTGTTTGCATTCCGGCCCATGTATTACACAATGAGGTGAGCTGAAAACTATTTATTTATGGAAATGATTACTTTTAAAATATAGAATGACACTTTATCTGGTTAAGCTGCCCTCAATGATTGGGTATTGATCTAAAGTTTAATAGAGTTTTGGCTCTAGAAAGAACCTATTTTAAATTTAAATCTCAATCAATGTGTTTAAATTTGTTGATAGCAGTGAAACCCTAAGAGTTGAGATCATAACAATTACTGATTTGTACTGTTTCAAGTATAAATATTTAAAAACACTAACCCAGAACAATTTAAAACCTAGAACATGTCAGCATTAGTCAGTGACAAGACTTAAAGATCGCGCCACAATCATCCTACACTCATTTCTCATTCATATTTGGCTTAGAATACCTACCTGGGTAGGTTGACATTACATTTAAAAGTATGAGGTATAAAAGTTTAAAAATGCCAGCCCTCATTCGGCACTTTTGTTCGAAATTGTTAATACTCTTTATTTTAGATGCATTTTAAGATTTGATTGCTCTGCTGCTGCATCAAGGCAGTCAGCAGTTTTAAACATTTTGCTTGTTTTTTTCACAAGCTTTCTAAATATACTATAAATTACTAGGTCAATTCTATCTAGTTATTTTTGAAAATTGGAAATGACATATAAGATGATTACTACTCTGGCTAAGGATAATAGGACCTCTCTCCTCTTTGTTATTGTTTGAAAATGAGTCAAACCTCTACATTTTCAGAGCTTTCAAGAAGGCATTCAACGATGTGATTCTGTCACGAAGAGCTATTCGGAACATGAATACACTCTATCCCGATGCTACACCTGAAGAATTGGCAGCTGCAGACAATGTGTGCATCATATGCCGTGAAGAAATGGTCACAGGTAGATTTTACAAACGTTCCTAATTTTAATTTTAGTATTTTCTCCTCACTAAGTCATCATGTTCTAAAAACTAAAACACTGTCAAATTTTAGAACACTAAAAAAAGCTCACTAGGTGATATGTTACTGGAAGCTGGATACACACAGCTTAAATATTTTGAAAAAAACCCAAGCTATATTTACCCAAACGTTTTTTGTAAGGGGCCCTACAGAAAAAATTGTGATAAAGTATCCAACTGAATGTAGCCTTTAGTACGTTTTAAGAATACAGTATGTCTATCTATACATTACCAATCTCAATTTTGACAATGTCTTTTGCATTGTTTTGTCTATCTATTAGATTTAAAATTTTTATTCTTGATGTCTTATTGTCCAGCGTCAAAGAAGCTGCCATGCAACCATATATTCCACACAGCCTGCCTCCGCTCCTGGTTCCAGCGGCAGCAGACATGTCCTACCTGCCGTCTCAATATTCTACGTACTCCAAGCCCGACCCAACCCCCTCGTGCACCTCCTCCTAGGGCTCAGGATCCCGCTCAAGGACCTCCACCTTTCCAGCCGCCCTTTCCCTTCCCCTGGGCCACACCTCAGGCTGCTCCACAGGCTCAGGGTAGGTACATTGTTTTATTTGAAGAAAGTGATACCATTTGTGGAAAACAAATCAATTTTAATTCTTTTATTTTTCCATCAATATTAAAAATTGTAGTTTAGCATATCTACAGTAACAGACGATAAGTGTCAAACAATATATGATGAACTATAGTTAATACAAGTTTTTAAGTATTTAATTTCCATGTTCAAATAGTGCAAAACATAAAACTTTGCACTTCTGAGTACAGAGGAAACAAAAGAAGGCTTCAGCAGACATTCAAGAAGGAAAACATAAAAAAATGTAAGCAGGTAACACCAAACTGGAAAAATCTAACAATTACAGTTCTGGATCTGATAGGTAGGCCTACTCATTTACACTGAATTAGTTGAAGTCTTGAGTTATAAGTGCGTTTAAAGTTATCCTGAGGGAGGTTTGAATTATTTTTTTTAATCACATTGTTTTAAGCTGATATAAACTCAAATTTTTAGCTCTTTAAAATTTTTTATATAATAGAATCGAAAACGAATAAAGGTCATTAGTCTTTAAAATGTTTTTTGTATTATTAAAATTCTATTAGAATATATGGCTGAGCCCCGAAATTTAAGCAGAAAAATAAACAATCAAAAAAATTAGTGTAATAAATTTAAATCCCTGGTTTCAAGTCAAAGTCTACAGACATAAACATCATAATTACCGCTGGTCAAGAAAACCAAGCTCTTAGTGGTTGTTAAATTATAATGTTTGATCATAAATAACTAAAACATTTTTAATACCAGTAAAACGTAAAGTTCTGCCTTTTTAAAAAGACACAGTTTAAAAAAGTTTAAAAAAGTAAGAAAATAAAAAGATAAAAGTAGGTTTTTAGTTTGGCTTTTGACACTAATAAACTATGATCTGTCAGCAGTATAAAATTATGATTTTTTTGTCACAGCCGGAGCAGAACCGCAGGCAGCTAGTGGCAGCAGTGCGACAGACGCCACAGGTACTGCCCCGCCCCCTCTCCCCAATATGCCTTTCCTCTTCCCTCCGTTCCCCTTCATGCCTTTCGCAGTGCCTCCACCCGTGCCTCCTGCGGATCTCTCTCAGCTCAGTCCTGAGCAGTTGCGTCAAATGGAGGAGTCAGGTTTGTGAACATAATCTTAAAATAGCTCTAATCGACATTTAAATTTTTCATTGACAGCTTCCGCTAAAAAAGTTAACATTTTCTCTGACATTTTTTCACTCATAATAAATTACATTTTTTGTACAAATTTGTCACTCTTATTTATTTTTTTGGGCTATTGGCCCAAAAAATGGCTAGATGGCAGGTATTCAAGATTACTGTGAGAGTGGTAAAGTAGCAGTCTAGTTTTAATGCACATCGTGAAGTTTACCTTATCCACCCTGTTCTAATTCCACTTACTCATACCTTATCAAAAATTTAAAGAACAAATAAAATAAATGTTTTATTCATGAGTTCGAAAGCATATACTGAGTATAGCTTTAATAAAATATTAGAACTTTTTCAGTAAAGTCCCTTATAACTGAGTGAATGTGTACCATAACAATCTCGGGTAACTCGGAACTATCAATAAGAATAAAATAGTTCAAATAAAACAATACATGTATATTATTTTAGGTTAAACCCAAAATATGTTTTTGGACAATGAATACAGTTGCATTAAGACTATATAATGTTCAATTTATAGTACAGTATACAATCCACATAAAAAATCACATAAAACAAAAAAAAATCACATAAAAACATAAAAAAATCACATAATTAACATTAAACTTTATTAATAAACAGTTAACAGTTTACTAATTAGTCGTCACATCATGGCTATGTCAGTTGGTATTGTGCCGTTCTGTTCTTTTGCACAGAGCAGTGCCGTTTCGATCGCATTCAAACCGTTGGTGTAGTTGATAAGAGTTTCTTGTACTGCTGGTGTGCATTCATTTTCATTTCCATCGTTACTTTCTCTGTGTTGGTTAACTGAACTGATGATTGCATCATCTGAAAGATCAAATTTATTAATAAAAGTTCATCCACTTATCATCATCTTGATCTGTGATGATTTGAATAGTGGGAATTTTATTTAAAAGTGTGTCAGTGGTAAATCATCATCAACTAAAGTTTCCTCGTTTCTGAATCTACAGGTTCATAACTTTTTCTTTGTGATATTTTTCAAACTTTTTTGTAAAAAATGACTTTCAATTCATGGTGAATTTTTGATGCTTTATGCATCTTTGATAGGTTCAGTTAACACAAAATTTCAGTTAAACTAGACTCGGATAGATGAGACTCTACAGTGTATTTTTAATATTGATATCCGACCGTAATAATATCATGCACACTGGTTGTGTGCCTGCCACACTAGTTGATAGATCTTGTATCAGATAAGTTGAATATTAAGTCAGTGCTAGCGGCGTTAAGACCATTGAAATCTGCTATGTTGGTGTCGCTTCTTCGTTATGCATATGTAATTGTTTTATGCAAGCTTCCTGAGTCACCTGTTTAAGATAACAATTCTGTTTTCTGTACATTTTAAAACATTTTTAGACCTCCAATATCACATATTTTATAAGATTATGAGATCAAAAATGTGGCTTTAAAAATAATTTTCTTTAATATACAATTTTGTTTTTCCTTATTTAAAAAACTCAAATAGGTTATTTGAAAAATGTCTGTTATACATTTACGTTTCCAAAATTTCAGCTGAAAAGAGTAGTTTTCCCACACTCCTCACTTGAAAACCGCCTAATTTCCGAATTAATCGTCCCTGTAACTCGAAAAGTTTTTACTAAAAACTTGAAAAAAATTATCCCAAACCATATCTATAATACGATCAACAAATATACGTAGAGATTAAGTTTCTTCAGATAGTTGATTTGTTTGCTCACACCATCTTGAATGTTGAAATATTATTCAATTGAAGAATGATATGAAGAATTTGGAAGAATTTATGAAAAACAACTAGAGCCTGCTTTGTTGTTTCCATGTGGGTTGTTTTAGGTGATGTAGATTGATAGAATTATCACTGTCTTACTAATTGCTTTGGAATACTTATTAGAAGTTCAGTATGAAGTTAATATTTTGACATGGCTATGTGTAAGCAAGCTCTGGGGGGGATGGTAGCAATTTTCGAGAAGACAAAGTGTTACAGAAGTGAAATCATATGGTCATGAGAAAAGATGTTAGTGGAACTGAAAACATTCCCCTCAGACGTGTCAGTGACCCAACCTATTTCATGTATGGAAGTAAATACGGTTTATTTTTAGTTTTTTTACTTATGGATTGGATAAAATAAATATCAAAAATGTCAAGTATTTTGTTTATAGGTTTGCACTATTTATAGGTTTGTTCAGTTTTTCTTAGTTCTTATTACATTATTTGAATATAATAAACATTCAAATTAATATAATAATAAAACTTTAATTTTGTGAAGTTATATGGATTTTCTTCCTACACACAATAGTTTGCTGTTATTTGGTTGGTATCAATGTACCAATGTGCAGGGCGTGCTGGTGTCGAGGCCAGGCTGAGGTGTCTGCACAACATCCAGTTGCTGTTGGATGCTTCTGTAGTGCTGATGCAACAGTACACTGCTGCTGCCGCCACGGCTGCAGCTTCTGCCCCCCCACCCAGGTACTACTCAAATTGATTCCATATAAGTTGTTAAAGCCTTTTAGTTTTAAATTTTTACATTAGCTATTTATTCATGCAATAGAAACAGTCAAACATGAAGTGAAAAAACGCAACATCCTCAGCTCAACAGGCTACTGACTCAATCGATGTCACTATTGTTACGATGCAACGAGATTGTTCCTGGAGGTTCTGCAGCAGCGCCTAGAACAATCGAGAAACCCCGCCGCAACAAACTTGATCAATCTATTTGTTAGATATTTTTCTTATATTGTACAAAGTTTCATTTAGTTACTGTAAAATTCATAAAAGATATAAAACATTATGTAGCGATCCACAAACTTAGATTTTTGGCCAATAAACAATAATTTCAACTAAAAAAAAAATAAATAAATAAAAATAATAAATAAATAACATAAAATAACCACAACACAACAAGTTTACAATAATTAGATCGCAACATAACAGAACTTTGCACAGACGACAGAGCACGACACAGTTGCTAAATGTTTTATTCTTAATTTCCAGTCCATCTGATATTAGTGTTGCCAAAATCAGATAATGAAATATACTCTTAACATTAATAAAGATATATGAAAGACAATTTGACGAATCTTCCAGCTATAAGAAACAAATAAGTGTTAAAAAACAAAACCATATGTTGGGTGATAGGTATCTAAAAGGGTTAAAAGTATAAAGTATAAAAGTGCTGAATTTTTCGGTGCGCCTCAGACCCCTACTATTTCATGTGCTGCCTTCCTTGCCGTGGAACTTATCTCTATAATAAAACCCCAGTTTCCCTCGTAATGTGGGGTAGTCTCTTGCTAAAAATTGCTAAGGTTATGCCCTGAATTTTTACCATCATCTATCATTTGGAAAAAAACCTTGGAAAAACGTATGGAAAAAAGCAAAACTTTCCATTTGAGATTATGTCGGTGGCACATCAAACGAAATTGTTGAAGCAGATGATGAAGTTTCGCAACTCATATCTTATTGGAATGCAAGAACGTCATTGGCTGGTTCGAGGATGTGGTATGATTATTGGATTCTTTAACTACGCATTTTAGTAACTGATGAAGTTCAGAACGATATTGTATTTTGAAATACAAAGCTTAGTGTTATCTATAGTTGTGTTAAGTATTAAATTTCTTGTCTAAAATTCAGTGTAGGTGTCGTTTGGGATGTTTAAGAGTGGGGGATTGCCAATCCGATTTCTAATATACATCAGGTCTATTTTTGTAGCATTTTTTTTGTGAGCACACTACATTCCTTTAACGTGTAATGCATATAAAACAACAAATAAAATTTATCTGAGAGAGACTAAATATTTGTAATAGTACTTTATTTATTGTTTTTTTTGTTGTAAAAATCTACCAAATATTTATAAGAAGTTTATAAGATATATGTATTTTCACTGTAATTAATTTTTATCATAACTTCAGTAACATTGCAATAGTGTGAAATAGATCAAATTGTTCTTTTGACAACTACATAAGTTTTTTATGCAGTAATCATTTCAAAACTGATGGTGAGCTCACCCTTCGACCATCTGTTTTCCTTTAGAAATTTTTGACCAAATTGGAGGGTTAAATATCCATAAATTGGATACTGCCAATTTAGTCACCTTGAAACCTTTACAATTTATATTGTACTATTTCAGAGTTACTGCTGTATGTTGTGAGGATTTAAAATCTAATATTTTCATGTTAATTATTCTGCAGCCAATCAGATGACAGTTCCCAGAATGCTGCAACTCCAAGCTCAAGCTCTGCAACCATGGATGGAGATCCTGGTGTATCGACTAATGTGTAAGCCAATAAAAAAAAAATTAAAAGTCATGGATTTAAATCTCCTTAGTAAATAAAAAAAATTAGAATCATAACTGCTCATTTTGAATTTTAGTGAAAATAAGGTATAGGCTCTCTTAACCCTCCTTCGGGCACATGGATTTTAAAACATAAAAGGGCGCTCACAGATTTTACCTATGGCAAATGGGTGTACAATACACTCCTGACAAAGCAATACACATACACTTACAGTACAATACTTTTCTAACTCCTGATTAAATTATCATCTAAATAGAATTTTGGGGGTTGTTGTAGTTTTGTGTGGGTTTTGGAGGTTTATCAATATTGATTCTAGGTAAGACGTATGTCACCAGCACTGGCAGTAAATGTTCCCAGGCACTATTAAGGGTATTAATGGCATAAAACTGATAGCCCAAAGGTAACTTCTGTGATATGTCCAACAGAGGGTCAACTTCTATGGGACTGGACCATGGTGATATAGCTAAAACATCGGCTGGATAGAATATATAAGATAAATGTATTTATAATTCACACACTTTCACCATTGTGGATTGCTTAAAACGTTCAGTGCCGCACGGATCCAAGTGGTGCGGGTGTAGATAGGGACACTGCACGGTCTATTTCGACCTCTCGTGGCATAGCATCTATTGCTGTCAGTGTGAGACCACCTCTTGCTGGAGTAATACTATCGCCGGTCAGCATGGCTGGTAGTGTCTATCTTATAACATGGCGGTGTCAGTTTTTGGTTCGCTCAGTCTAATATTTTTTCTCTACTAACCCATTCCTGTCTGACAAACCATCCGACGCAAGAGATCCTCAGGTGTGAACTAAAATTGAGCCTTGTTCACTACGACTGTGCGTCTCTATTAGCTTGATAGGTTTAACAGTAACTTCATGAATTATGTTTTGATTTATTTGCTTTATTACTTTTACTCAATAACTGCGTGTATAATCACTTTTAGCAAGAAAAAAAATATTAATGTATTTTTCCAGCAGTTCCAAGTGGCAGGCTTAGAAACAAGCTAGACAAGCAATGCTTGAGCTCCTACATGTTTATTCTCTAAATGGTACTGCCAGATCATTTTCTCAACAGCAGGATGCTTGCTAGGTAGAATGACAGGGTACTGGTATTCAACACTTTCCTCCTGGTTGATACTGTTGTTCTCAGCAGTTTTATGACGCCATATTTATCCACGAATTTATGCACACCACTTAGCTCTTAAAATTTTAGACTTTCAGGGAAACTTTCTCTTTGTATTCATTTAAATACGATCTTTTCTGCTTTTAAGGACATTCGTATAATCCACGCTACAGTTCATACTGTTTTAGTATACTTAGAAAATATATTTCCTAGTATTTGAGCGATTGATGTTGGTTCGACAGTACTTTGTAATCACACATTTACAAAGTTTTTTTCTCAAGCTCTTCTGGATTGGGTAATGGGCGATCTGATGGTCATTTGTAAGGAGACGCATATAGCCAATGAGAATTAAGTAATATCTTAGGAGTGCATCCCCTAGAAAGAATGTCAGCAGGGTTGTCATGTTGTGGAACTTGCCTCCATTGCAAAGGTTGAGTAAATCTGTTAACTTCTTTCACTCAGTTTTCAACAAAAACAGACCTTGCTTTGTGATCCATGCTAGAACGACGGTAGAGTCCAGCCAATAGTAAACTGGGATGTTATGGTTGTAGCTTTACAGTGTAAAGCTAGACATGAGAGTCTCACACCAGTAATGGCACCCATTAGCTCATAACGAGGTAAAGTAATAGGTTTTATAGGTGCAACTTTTGATTTACCTAATATAATATTTATGTGAACTATATCATCGACCTCGGTTCTTAAGAATATACAACATCCAAAGGCCTTTCCAACCTTTCTTCAATGTCCAAGTAGTTTGTAAAAGAATAATTTCGTGTTTCGTGGAAAATCAACTTACAATTCAACTGATTATGTTTCCATCTTTGGTAAGACAGTCTCAGAAAGACTCCAACTGGAGCAGTCAAACCAGTAGGATCAAAAATCTTTTGAGAACATGATAGTAATGACTTAGCTCATCATTCAAGTAAAAGGTAGTTTTACTTTTGTTATTCAAAGTCGAAAATGAACGAGTATTTAAAACCGGAGTTTGTTTTGACTTGTCCTCACCACTTGGCTTAGATTTATAAGTGGTATGGACCTTTTGACATAAGATTGCTAAATTTTTACCCATATAGATGTGACATTTTACTATAACTCCACACTCATCAGTGAAGTGCCCCTTCTTCAAACATTTCAGACACAACCCCTTTCTGTTTGCAATCTCGGTTTTTTCTGAGACCGTTTTATCAAAGATGGAAAAACAATCAGTTGAATTGTGAGTTGATTTTCCACGAAACACGCAAGGATTCGTACTAGGGTACATACCTGCGCTCATTTTAGGATTCTGTTTCCCATCAGATGATACAAGAACTGCTGCTGAAGGTGTCTTAGACTTACTATGTTGCTGTAGTTTTGTTGAATCTTCATTTAACTTATTATATTCACTACTAACTACCCCAAAACATCCTTCTCTCGACCAAAACCTCTCCTCTGCCTCAACTTCGGTCTTAAGAAACAGCAACAGCTCTCTTAAGCAATTTTCAGGTTCGACTGTGGTCACATTTTTGCCAACGTGATTCCTTTCCCAGACTTTTAAAATGTTCTTAATGTTTTATGTTCTTCAAAGCTCTTTATAACCCAGAGGCTAGCATCTAAAAAAATGAAAATATATGGGTTAGGAAAAAACTGCAGTTGCCTAGGGGTGCTCAATGTTGTTATCTTTATAAGGAGAAAACTTCTTTCTTACTCATTAATCATTTTGAATGAAATTTTCACAATATTCAATAAAATAATCTCAAAATATGAGAATGATGCTTTTAAGTTGAGGGAAGGGAGTGGAAGTTTGACATTACCCTTATTAATTTTCAAACTTATTGTATGAACAAAAAATCGACTTCATTCCTAACTTAGAGACTTGGGTCTCGTTTCCAGAAGTTTTAGTATTTAATTGGTCATAATGTTGCTGGCAAAAGATGTTCAATTCATAGAACGAATCTTATTATTGTAAAATAAAGCCAAAATTAAGGTTTGGTTCAATGTGATTTTTAAATCTAGAAAAGTGTATTTTTTCAAGAGTTTAAAATTTAACCCTTTCGAGGGATTTGTCCAATATATTGGACTTTCAGTAATTTAAGAATTACAATGCTCTATTTTAGTTATATTTGCTTGTAGTTCACTCTAATCCCAATAGGTAGCACCTCTAAACAGTACTGGATGGTGCTACACTTTATTGAGAGTATGTGTAACTATTTGAAAAAATAAAGAAATGTGTTGTCATGGATTCTTTAAAACCATATGACTATGCATCACTATTATTAGTAATTATTCAAATTGAATGGGCTAGTTAACATCTGACTTATTTTTTGTTTGTTAGGAGAAGTTATAAAAATAGTATATAATCATAGGAACAATGATTGTAATTAAATTATTTACACCGGACCCAATTTTAATTTTGTGCATTATATTGGACATTTTCCCTCTACCGCTGTGACCCTTCCCGAGGTTTTATTCTTCTCGCTAGCAAATGTTTTGAGTGGATGAAGTGAAGTATGATGGAAAAGGACATCTTCCCTCATTTCAAGATGAAAAAACTTATCTAAATTTAAAAACCCCGACTGCATGAAAAATACATTCACGACTTGCATAAAGTGCAAAATCTCCCTGTGCATGGCTAGAAGTAAGAACAACTGTTTCCTGGATTTCCACCAGAAATAAGTTTGTAAACTTTTTTTACCTAGAGGGAAAGACTTCTAAATAAATAAATAGTAATTAGATATTTTTTGATTTGCTCCCTCTACAATCAAAATGTATTATTTACAAAATTGTTATACTTTTTATAATAGGACCAATTTAACTATTTTGATTCTTTACATTTAAAATTTTGAAATAACCCTTATTTTTATACTACAACAACATTTTGTCTTTTGAATTCATCCCTTAAAACTCATAATATACATATATCTTTTTGTTAGGGGCCCTTACGGGGAAATTGCACAATATAATGGAAAATGGACTTTTAAACCAGATGTCACAAAAAAATGGAAGTGGTGTCAAAAAAAACTTATTAACCATGCAAAAAATAAAAATTATAGGTTAAGTGTAACCTAATTCTTCCTCGAAAGGGTTAATGAAGAAGATGAAATATTTTTTTATGCTTGCTAAAACTAGTTACCTGTTGCACACCTACTGAAATTAGTACATGCAGGAACTGGTAATGTTGTGATGGTCAACAGGGATAGTTCCAGTGGAAGTGGCAATGACAAGGCTTCAACAGTGTCCGCCTCTACCTCGACCTCGACTCCAGATCCAGGTCTTGACCCTGACAGTCCCCAAGCCCGTGAGCTGGAGGAAGCACGAAGAAGAAGACTAGCAAAGTTTGCCGCCCAGCAGAGGGCTGAATAATTTAATAATGACTGATCGTTATTTCTGTTGTGAATAATTGTAAATTTAGTTTTATTTATGATGAATTTTGTACACCCAAGTGAATTTGTTCATCCACACTGTAAATAAATTGATTATTTAACTGAAGTACACTAGGTTTAGATTTGTGAATGCACCCACCAACCTTAAATTTGTCCCCCCTTGTAAGTGCTATATTTACTCCTGGTTACCTTGATAAAAACTGGTTACGAAATAGTATTTTAACTATAAGCTAACAATGTTTAAAATTATAACTGGTTTCATTCCATGAAAATCATTCAACATGAAGCAAACATGCTCTAGGTCTGTTATGTGCCCTATCGGAAGTCCACATATTGGTCCTCCCAAGACCTTATGTATGACGACTAAATCTAGGTCTCATTTTACATACCTCTGTTAATTTATTATGTATAATACATTTACATAATATTGTTAATACATTATGTATTAATTTTCAGTTTCTCCTCCCTGTGGAGGAGCCCTGGTTCTATGGGTACCAAAAAATCCCCAGCCCATTATAGGTGTTTCCTATTCCTTACTTTCTTTGGCGTCGTCTCCTCTTCTTCCTCGCCAGTAGCTTCCACAATGTCTTAAGTTCTGGGTTAGTTTTTTAAGGTGGAGGAGGAAAAGGAAGGTGATGATTGTAAGGGAGCAATATTATTAATTAATAATGCATTCTTATAAAACATCAACAGTTAAAAGATCGTTCCTGTGGGTGTAGATTCGATCCGGAGACTTATCAGTTTTTAAATTTGTAACTGAACAATATATATTTTTCACAAACCTAACCTCACCACAAAAAAATGAACTACGGCTGTACAAAAGTATCTTAAAATCAGACTGGACTGAGTGGATAAGCCTCCAACTCCAACATCAAAATTTTACGTTTCCCATCAGAGTAACCATTTAAAATTTGTTTCAAGTCGTTCAAAAAAAGTTATGTTTAAATTCAAAATTCTCCTTGCACCTTAATGCATAACAAAGCCACTAAACACAATGATACACAATTATAAAAAGTGAAATACGAAATTACAAAATTCAGCATCAAAGCTAACCTAGAAAACCATATCAACTCATTTTAACTTTTTAGGTAGCTGAGTGGTAGCATATAGGGCTCCCCTTAAAGAAGTGGCAGGTGGAGGCATCTGTCGTGAACTTGTTAGACACTAGTGCCTACGTGACCGTGTCGCCCTATGAGGGCAAACAACCGAACCTGCTCTCGTAGTGCACTAGACTGCCACCGGGCAAGTCTTATAACCAAGTAAGCGCTTTCTACTCCTATGCACTAAGTGGCTGAACCGGCTAACGCGCTAAGCTGATGAGTGTAAAGTTCTAGCCATTCGGAAGTGTTAGGGTTCTAATCCCGACCATGAGCAATCCCAATTCGGCTTGCAAAGGTGTGGTAAAGCGGAGAGGGGGCCCACCTTAAATAAACGGTGGCCGGCTTGGGTGGAAGTTGACATTTGTAGGCTTAATTGGGATTGCAGTGGACACCTGTTTTGCTTTTGTGGTTAGTGGTTATAAGGGGGGCATGTTATATGCTTTTTTTGTTTAAACTTATTTATACTGTAGTAGATATTTCAAGTAGATATTACATAGTAATTATTTTTATGTTACAGTTAAGAGTAAAAAGCTTGTCACTTCTAGGGTTAAGGAGAGCCCTATATGCATCCACTCAGCCACCTAAAAAGTTAAAATGAGTTGATATGGTTTTCTAGTTTAGCTTTGATGCTGAATTTTGTAATTTCGTATTTCACTTTTGATAATTGTGTATCATTGTGTTTAGTGTTTTTCTTATGTATTAAGGTGTAAGGAGAATTTTCAATTCAAACATAACTTTTTTTGAACGACTTGAAACAAATTTTAAATGGTAACTTTTTAACGTAAAATTTTGATGTTGGAGTTGGAGGTTGATCTCCTCGACTGGATGCCCTAGGTCCAGAATTCCCTAGAAGTCCCTAGTCTGACTTAAGATACTTTTGTATAGGAGTAGTTTATTTTTTGTTGTGAGGTTAGGTTTGTTAATAATATATATTGTTCAGCTTCAAATTTAAGTGTTGTTTGTTACAAAAGTTTGTGTACCACAATGTGATATTTTTGTTGAGTTGGATGCCAAAGTACCACTTCCGATTGGGGAAGCTGGACGTTATTTAAAGAGACAGGTGAGCTAATTGTCCTATTACTTAAATTATAAATTTGACAATTAATTGAATAATAATTTTTAAGAAAAACAATAAAACCTGACAACAAAAGATTAAAATCTAATTTTTATATTAAGATATATTTTTATAGGATATATTTTTATATTGTTTCACAAATTTATTTAAATTCATTAATGTTCACTGCATTTCTGTGCTGCTAGATTAACTCTTCTACTTGTATATGAAGTGAGCTGATCATTGAACAAATTCGAACAAAGTGTTCACAAGAAATGAGCCCATTATGGAGAAACATTTATCAGCATCCATAAATGAACTCATCATGAAACCAATTTGACAAGTGTCCACAAGAAGTGAGTCCATTGTGGAACAAAATTTGCCAACATCCATAAATGAACTCATCGTGAATCCAATTCGACAAGTGTCCACAAAAAAGTGAATCCAAAATGGAATAAAATTGTCTTTTGTCAACATGGAACAAAATTGGCCAGAATTAATCGGAAGAACATGTAACCAAATTGACCAGAATAAAGTAGCAGTCAGTTGGATACAAAATATTTAGTGACCAGTGACTACTCACAAGAGGTAAAGTCAAACCGTCAAAATTCTTCAAGTGACATACCTGAAGAAATTTTAGTGCTTTAACTAAGATTCAACGATTTTTAAGATAGCAATGTAGGATATATGAGAGTCATTCAATAATTAAAGAGACAAACAGGTCTGGAAGGGAAAAACTAAACAATACCTTTTATTTTAACGAAACACTTACTACTTTTCAACATAATCCCCTTGAACATTTATGCATTTGTTCCAACGGACCACGATTTTTTCATGCCAGCTGCATAGAACTCTTTAACTTGGCATTTGAGCCAATTTCCCACCCCACAAACTTCTTGACGTTCTCGTAGTCCTGGAACCTCTTTCCACGTAGTGCCTCCTTTAGTGGACCAAACAAGGGGAAATCACTGGGGGCTAAATCGGGTTTGCTAGGGTGGTTGGCGGTCAGCACGAATTATGTCATTATTTCGATTTCCAAGTGAAGGAGTTCAAACTTCCTTTCAGGTCAGTGTTCATCTGTCCCTGAATCTCGGCCATTTTTGAGCTGTTCTACCCACTTGTAAAAATTTGCACGATTCAAACAATGTTCATTACACACTTATACACTTAAGTCATTCTAGAGTAAAAAACGAATACTAGAACGTTGTTCAACTAGTATAGAATTTTCAAGTTGACTTGCCATCATGAAATGTATTTTTGAGGTTATAAACACAACAATGTTGATTAATCAGCTGATCAGGATACCAATGCTGCCAACTTAAAGCAGTAAAAGCATCAAAAATACTCTATTAACAGTTTTCTCCCCAGACCTGTTTGTCTTTTTAATTATTGAATGACCGTCGTATATTTTAATATCAACCTGAATATATCATTGATTGATATAAGAGTGGACTATTTTTTACTGGCCACTTCGGGCAAATTCTTTTAACATATAAAATAATATAACTTATTTTTTATCAAAATTAATTATTATTGTAATAGTTACTCTTGGTAAAATAAGAAAAAATGGGTATTGTATTGAAAATATTTCTTATTTAATTAGTTATTGTTTAAAGTAAAAATTTAAATCATTTAAATATTAAATGATGTTTTGTTTAAATTAATAATAATGATAATGTCTTTATGGGATTTATATAGCAATAGAAAAAATACAGAATTAATTTTGAAAAAGAAACTGTTTTCACAAAACTTAAATTTGGAATAATTTACAGTCTAGCCAATTTTATCTGGTAGTAGATAGTAAATAAGTTCAGTGATAAGGATTTTAGCTTTCAGTACAATATTTAGTTATTTAGGAGTTATGAGGGCATGAGTACCGGTACGGTAAGAGTTAAGTCCCGGAAACATGAATTTTTCTATTTTGTGGTCCATAGATGCCCAAACACGTTGAAATTTTATATTTCAAAATAATTTTCCAAATACCTGTAATCGTGGATCTGTTTGGATGTGTTCAAAATCTGAATCGGGCGAATCTACCATAATCGTTACTAGTTTCCCTTTATAAAATATTTTGATTAGACTTTGACTGTAGCTTTTAACCCTGTAACTTTTAGTTAATTGCCCTGCAATAATCACAGTACAATATAAACAACTAGTATTTTTATTCCTACTTCTGTTCCTAAAATGAGAACAATGTATCTAGCTTATAGTAAAAACAACTTTTATGAAATAAAAAAAATATATAGTCTGTTGTGACGGGGATTCAAAAGAACTTAATGTAATTGGTTGTTTTTGATGTACCTAGATCCAAAAGTAATTGTACAATAAACTTATGCCACTGGTCATTATTTATTTTTATTATTATTTATCCTGCTAAATGTCAGCAGTTAAGAAGGCAACCCAACGACCCATTCGCCCCAAAAACTTTGTCGCCAAAGCCCAAGTGACCTCATTATCTCAGTTTAGTCGTAGTATCGGACTGTAGTTGTCCACAGTGGTCGAATGCAAGGTACAATGTGAAGAACTAACAAGGGCAGTTAGTTAACTGATGACGTCACTTGTAGACCTCAGCCAACCATTAGCGGTCAGTCAAGTGACTGGTGTCGTAATCAATGGAAACATGTGGCATATGGTGAGCCACAGTCGTGATGTGGCCGGTAGCCGGCGACTGTACCACTGTCAGATCTCTTCTATTGAGAGTGCTCCTAAATTAAGGAACTATGAAAAAGATTAGCTGACCCGGCGTAATAGAGAAAATTCAAATTAAAAAAAGTAGACGAAATCACGTTAGCTGTCGACTGAAGCAACACAAAATCAGATGTTAATATGTTTGGGGCTGGATTTCGTTTAGCGTGTATTTGCTAAAGTGCGCCGTCGAGCACGAAGCAAAAACACGTAATGGCAGCCACGGAGACGAAGCGCGTGCCCAAATTTGTAGCAGAACACACGGAAAACAGATCAACGACGTTCTTAGTACGAGACTGAAACTGAGCTCACACTGAAACCGGGTTGTTGACATCGCTCAAGGACGATATTTCCCGCCCTGCAGCAGTGGTGCCGTTATCGCGAGGAGGATTATATCTGCCCATACAACAATCATGTTTCCAATACTATAATACGAGCAAGGTTTGTATATTTACAGTATTTGCACACCTATCTCGAAAATGGCTCTAACGATTTTCTTTAAATTATGGAGATAACTAATTTCTGAGTAGAAAATAAGTTCTAGATAGGTCTTATGTCCAGGAAATTCCGGTTTTTTTGTAATATTAAGTTTAAAATCTAAAAAATTAACATTTCGCTTATGGAGAATCAAATGTAAACAATACAAATCAAAACATCTGTTTATGACCGTTTGAGAGTTGTTGATTGAAGATGGCGGTGAAAAATATGTGAATAGAGGTTTTGCATAAATATTTATTTTATGTATAAATAAAAAATTATCAAATTACCAAACAATTTGTAAAAACTAAAGAGTAAAATAACTGTGCGAAATAAAAGCAGAAAAAGGTATTTCCAAAATCTTTCGTGTTTTGATAGAAAACGTATTCATTATATTGCTTGAAGCCACTGTAACAAACCAATTACCTGGTGTAAATTAATTTTTTTTTGCTTTTCAATCCTCATTCCTTTTCTAGCAAAATTAGTTGATCACAGGCTAATAATAACTGTATGGATAATTGAATACAAAATCAGCTAAAACAATTGAGGTTGGCCAAAAACCCTTAAACGACAACTATCGTTCGGCCGACGCCGTAGTTCAGTGGTAGCGCATAGGTTTCATGATCTTAAGTATGTGAGATCGATCCCCCCACCCGTGGACTATAGTTTTGTTCAGTTTTTATGCTATATATAATTAAGGTGTATGAAATTGGGTTTATTTAAACCATATAAATGTTTTTTTATTGAGTAATAAATGTGTTTTAATTTTGCTAGTTGACTTGTATAATGCAATCCTTATTCTATCCGAGCAAAGCTCGGTTACCAGGTACTAAACTATTTAAATTGATTTATGCATGATCAAAATGCATCTCGTCTTCTCTTCATAAGTTACAATCCTTATAGGACAATGGGGCTTAGCCCTGAGATTAAATACGAATTCAAAAAAAATCAAAGATCATTGAAATCGGTCCAGCCGTTCTCGACTTATAAATGGCGTAACTAACATGACTTTAATTTATATATTTAGACTCACAGTACGCCCGTCCTTTGTACGGGTTGTAGGAATTTGTGACAGGGAAGAAAGGTACTTATAAACTTGACAAAATTAATTAGATTAGATCAGAAAATATGTATAATTATTACAATTTGTTATACGTAAGGATAACATTATAGTATGATTTCAACGTTTAAAATCTATGTTCAATGAAAAAAACTAATATTGATTTTAATTTGACAACTGTTTATTTTTTCTGTTAAACCACTTATACATTACATATTCTCAAAATCAACTATCAATGCCTAAACAATTTAGTGTTAACAACTACAAAGACAGCTCATTATTACCAGCAGGTGATTCATTGAAAACTGAAAGCAAAATGCGACTACTATCGCGTAAAAAGTGGGGTTTTAAATGCTCGTTATTTACTTTGCAAGGGGCGGCGGACAACTTCAAACATTAAACAACTTTCCTGGAATGTAGAGAATGCATGAAATGTCTTATTGTTATCAGTTCTCCTGTTTTTTCGGAGAAGACGGCGTAAAATTCCTCCTGGAGCGTCACAGACGCAAATTGAAATTAGACTTGTTTCGGCTTCTCTTACGCACGTAAAAATAAATAAAAATGAATAACTCTGAGCAGTATACAGAAAACAACTCTAATTTTATTTATAGATGCAAAGTCTTTGTTTCGGCAAGGAAAATAAGTTATTAGATTTTTTGTTTTATAAGAGTTAAAAATCACTATCTAGGGAAAACATTTACATAAATATAAGTCAAAATGTGAAGTTGTGATTAAAAACTAAGGAGAGTACAATATATATATCAGCATTGGACATCATTTATTATAAAACAAGATATGGAATAGATTTTTTTGATTTTCCTTTAGTTTGATTACTGATTCTAAAATTTCCTTTTTTATGGCAACATGTCTCATACCATATAAATTTTCTAAAAGATATTTTAGATGTAGAGTGTGTGGTTAGTCTTTCCATGTGCTGTTCAAACGCGTGTTTGGTGGCTCTGTGTTAGATGAGATAATGCTGAGACTCATATTTGTTCTAATTATGGTGAAAGATTTACTTGTCTGTTTAGAAACACAAAGTTTCACCACGTTTTTGGATCTAGAATCGTGATTAGGCCGGTACAAAGCTGAAAACAAAAATTATAAGGCAGTCGAAAAACATTACAAAAATACAAAGGAATAAAAGTCACACATACAGGAGAACTCAAAACACTTAAAAAACAAGCACAGCAAGGCAGCACTGAAGCAAAGAAATATAAGTATTGATTAAGAATACGGTACGGAATGAATTGTCCAAATGTAATGAGGCTATTTACTTGGTAGTGATTTCAATAAAATGCTGCTTAAAGGATATAACAATATTCAACAAAGCTATAAATTGTATCACACTTTTTTATATTTTAGTCTTTTAATTGTTTCCAAGTAATCATGTAATATTTTACGAGTAAGAGTATCAGTTGTCACAGATGGACTGTACAGATTTAGGCGTCTGTCTCTGGAAGTGTTATGGGTGTTTTACCTACTTTCAAACGCAAGTGTTGAAAAAAGAAATATATATTTAATCATCCTATGCATTTCAAAATTAACTCAGAATATTATTATATTTACAAAGTTAGGTATCTGTACTTCTAAACAAACTCACAATATAATATGCTTATGAGTTGCTTGTCCCCTGAAAAGAAACGAGGGCTTTCAATTAAAATGTTTCAACTCAGTCAGTGAGGAGTGTCCATTAAAACTTTGTAAAGGGCTTTCAAACTTAAATAAATGCTATAACTTGCAACTTAGAACATTGTTTAGTCAATTCAAACTCGCTTGAAAATCTGTCTCTGTCAGTTATTATAACTTTCACTTCGAGCATATTATTCACAACTATCAGGTTTGATTAAACGTAGTACCTTCTAAATACGAGTTGAAAACAAGACTTGTTTAATTTGATTGTCACAATTTAACTGTGATGCAATTTCGATTGATCCCCACAAAACAAATAAGTATCCTATGACAGGTTATCAATAAACGATTCGTTTCAGTTAGTTTATTTTAAAATAACATTTGCCTGCTTTTGATTGCTATGTTCCTCTGATTTTGATTTGTCCATAATTTTATTGTTTTATAATATTAGAAAACATTTTTTCAGTAATTTACTTATTGCATTAAAATACTATGTTATATACAACAAAACTACTCATTGTCTATATTATATAGACACTAATTGAAAAAATCAATAAAAAACTTTACATGTTAAATCAAACGATGAAGAGATTTCATAAACTCCAAATAAAAATTTACTGGGTGCAATAATAATTTATTTTGAATAATAAATTAAATTGAAACTAAAAATAAAATACTGTTTGTTTCAACTGAGATTCAGCAATTTTTTAATCATGAAAATTTAAAAATAGCCCACCATTTAAATGTCTTAAGTATATAGCTCGATTGTCTACATGTTTGGTTTGGTAAATCTATAAAAAACCAAAGAAAATATACACTATTCAAGCGTTTTTTGTTAGAATAATCACTTACTCAGAACATGATACACCCAGTTGAAAAATAATAACCGTTTTTTGGCTCCACATATATTTTAAAATTATATAGGGAAGAGGAGGAGAGAATTTAGTACGTCACGAGGAAAAATACAATCCAACATAAGGTACAATTTTGCCTTATTTTGCCATATTGGTCGATCTATTAAGATTTATTAGATCCGTACAATAAAAAGGCCCTATTAGAGGACATTCTCAAGCTGTGACAGGTTGGTATCAAATTGTAGGTCTTTTTAAATTGGAGTACAATGCCTAAAACTGGACCTCAAAAGATCAATCCAAAATAATAATGGTTTAAATACATTACTATTATGTGATCCTTATTGTTCTGTCATTTTCCTCTTAACTGCAGATTCAACCCATAGGGGTCTACAGGGTGTCAAGTTCGTCCAACACCCTATAGTTTAGACTTGATGAAGACCCCCTGCGGATTGAAACTGCAGTTGTGAAGAAAAACCCACAGCAAAATTAGGGCTAGGTTGACTGTAAGGTATTGAAACAATTAAAAATTTGCTATTCTAGAGGCTAACACAATGACAAAACAAAATGGTGACGGTTTGAAGTTCATAACTATCCATATTCAAACAACCGCCATTTTGTTTTGTATTAACCTTTTATAAGTTCGGGTTTGTGGCATTATTTTGAGTTCAACAAAGTCCACCAATTTAATATATACATCAACCTATGTTTACCTGTAAGATTCTAACTTTTCTCTCCGTGGAAATCCGTGTTCCCCATAGGTAACATCTGTACACAATAAGTAACTTACTATTACCAGTAATGATATACAACATTTGTTTGTGACATCGCTTAATTTTTATGTTCAACTTTAAATTTTCTGATTTATAAAGTGAAATGGTGATAGAAGCAACTGTAGTGATTGTAACCCAACTGGTGAGATTGCACAGTTGAATTCAATCAGGTCGCAGTGGTAAGATATGTACACTACGGTCTTGATTGCAGGCAGCGTGCCAACTGGACTGTGCCGAATGTTGTACTTTAAGATTACAGTTTATTCAATTATTCAAATTACAAGTCAAAGAACAATTAAACGTTTCCTTTCATTTTTAAACTTACAAATTAAATAAGTATCTAAATAAATAAATGAGATTAGAAGAATTGTCATCCTAGATTCGGTTGATTGTTTTCTCATTTTAATATACGATTACCAATATTTACCATGAGTTATAAACATATTATTTTAGTTTGGGACATCATTATACTTATCGTGTTAGTTTTATTGAACCACTGAATACAAATTATAAATATTCATTAAATTGTTTAAAATTGTTTCTCTAATTATTTTTTAGCTAAACCAGAAAGACGATTGACGGCTCTTAGGCAGTGGCGGATCCAGCCATAGTGTTAGGGGAGGCGAACTCAGCCGCGACCATTATGATATTTTTGTTACAGATAATCACATATTAACACTTATAGTCCTAAGTATTGTGTAATACAATAAAACCAACCAGAAAATGAGACACTTCAACATTTTACTAAAGTTAGCTGAACTAGAAAACAAAAACAGATCAAAATAAAATACACAATCAAAGATACATGAATTTCGTTTGGAGGAATAAAAATGATAAATAAAAAGGCTTTTGTTGGCAATAGTATGAATATCAAATAAATCAAAATAAAATCAAATTATAGGTTTCATTTGCTTTTAACGCCTTATTGGCTACTTTAAAATTTAAAATGTACCTAGGCATAAGCGTAATAATTATGTTAAACAAAGTTATTCCTCAATTTAAATTACAACTAAAGTTTAACATACTTAAATTAAAAAATTATAGTCTCTATGTTCAACATAATCTAAGTTTAAAATAATATAAAATTAGCATTTCTTGATCACTTGATCTGAATAATTAAAAAAACCGTTTAACAACCAAACCTAAATCAATGGAAAACGAAATCCTGTTACTGTATTATAATATAAGCATAGTTATTTTTAACTGCAAAAATAATTTTGCCGTGAGTGAACAGGTTTTTAGTAAACTGCCATTATGCAATATGTTATTTACCTCATTTTTGTGTTCAATCGACCATGTAGTTTGTTTCTTAGAGTAGAAATACGTTTAAAAATATCTCAAAAGCAAACGGTTATCATTCATTCCATAAGGCTATGCCTCGTTCCCTTCAAAGATAGTGAGCAATCCCCGGTGTACGAGTGAAAGCAATATTTCCGACAAAAAAGAGAAGTGTTTTTACATAAATTATGATCAGAAAAGTTTATTTTTCAAATAAACATCGGTTTCCACTGCTGAGGGAACGTTTTTGTTGACGTGTAGTTGGCTACACCGCCTACCGACATCCGCCTGCATATATTATACTTTTAATTAATAGGTCCTTTACAAATATACAGTACTATTAGGACAATATGTGAGTAAAATAATTATTTTACATGTACATGTCTAAAATATTGCAGCATAGAAGTTAGGAATTTACTAACAATATTAATTGTCTCACAGGTTGCTTTTTTTATAATATTTCTTCAGGTAGGTTAGCAGGCAACAGATGACATCGCACTACTACCGTCCCTAGCACACGCGCGAGGGCGGCTACCGTACCACTCTGACGGTGGTGGAAGCGGTAGTGCTGCAGCACGCTATCTTGATGTAATCTTGACATATCTTGATCATGATGTAATTAATATCTTTAATTTAAACCTAAAATTTGTAATGTAAAATATTATGTAATCACGTGAAAACGGGAGGAGTTTCTCCACCTCAAGAAACGTTGTGTTCTTGAAAACACAAACGCGTTGGAAAACCCCTATAAAAGATACTGAATAAGCTATAACTATATACAATAGATATTTAGGTTCCAGTACCAATAGTGAGGAAATTCTTAATCAGTTATAACTTTTAAAACACTATTTTATTCTGGTTAATAAATAGTATATTTCATCACTAGGACTAAAAAGGGAATTTTGATACGAGCACAAGTTTAACAGCAGAGGCTGTTAAATGTGTGTGCATATATCAAAAAGCCAATTTTGGGCCGTATGATGAACTATATTTTTCCTATTACTGCAAATAAAATGAAACAAACTCGTAAAATATAAATTATTACCTGAATTGGTATCAATTGTTGTAGACTTTTTTGTCACCTTTAATCAGCTGTTATGTTACTTACATTGTAGCAGTTCTTTCTTGATTCCTGATTGGTTGTTTAGGTTATGTCTGTGTTAGTTATTATTATCAGTAGTTCGATCTCAACCATTTAATAGTTCGATGTGATAGTCGATTTCAAGTTCCATAATCTATATCCGAAACTTCAGTAATACACACACAATCGATAGTGATTGTTGTAATTTATCGATTATTTACAACGGGGAGTTGTTATCTGTAAGACGAAAATTTGAAACATGAAACATAAACTGTTTAGATGAACTAAAAACATTCCCTTTAGACGTAGGCATGATTTCACACAGGAAAGTAAATACAAACATTTTTTGTTATATGGTTTAACAAATAAACCGAGCTCAGTGTTAAATAAATCAGTTGTATTCAGAAAATAAATCACAATTAATTCACGCCAATACCTGTTATCATACTGTAAGAAAATTTCGAGCTCAAAAAATTGATTTAAATTTTAAAGTAAACAATCAAGGAAAATTAGGAAACTATTTTATCTCAATACAATCATATATGCATTGCAAATTATTGACATTAAGTTTGGTTTCATATCGGTAAGCATTGTATTCAAAACCGAGGCATTTAATTAGCAATGTTTTAACCTCCCTGAGGCATAGTCGGCGGCTGTGATGGTGATATGATTGGAATTAGTGACAATATGTGTCATCTGACGAGCACTGAGCCGTTCACGTAAACCAAATTAACTCATTTAGAATGTCAATATTAGACACAGAATATTATTTGAACCATATTAAGGTTAATTATATCAATTACTATCAATATAAATATTTGATGAACAGAGGTTTTAGTGGTAGTTATCACAGAGGAAAAAGATGTTTTAATATTTCTTACCTTTCTTAAACTTTCTTATAGAGCAACATAATTAGCTGCATGAAAATAATATACTATATTGCAGTGAAATCAGCTGTTCAAGACCAATACTATGTTGTCAGTTGTCACCATGACAACCAGTTGTGATTTTTATTTTTGTATTAAAACCCAGTAGTTAAAAATGTTGTTACATTTTTAACTACTAACTCCTAAATGTTGTTGCATTAACCAAATATGTTTATTTGGTTAATGCAACTCAAATTTTGACATAGATATGTCTTAGCTCGGCGGGGGGGGGTTGGCTATTGATAATGCTATTGATGATAATTAGAAACAGGTTTCCATAGAAACTATCAGTGCTATTGTGTTTGTTTAAAATATATGAATAAGAACAGCTGTTTAGAGAAACTGAAAACATTCCTTTTGACATATCCATGATCTAACATATTTCCCATAGGGAAGTAAACATAAACATTTTTGATCTGACCATTTCAGTTCTTATTTTTATTAGTTTATTTTTTGTGAGATTATAGAGTACATAATTACATCTTACAATCTCCATAGTATTATACTACAGAATATGATTGTATAATTTATTAACTCGCTTCGCTCGTAATTTATTAATTTACACAGTATCTAGTGATCTTGAAAGTCTAGAAATAGGCTTAGATTGAAAACTGTCGTCAAAAGTACAAAGAATCAGTATCCTAGGATTTTTGTAAATGTCTGGAATTTATTTTATAACCTTATACTATGTAATATACTCATTATTATAATAAAAATAATAGTATACAATATTATTATATTATTATAATAAAAAATGCCATTGGCGTTGATAAACACCAAAAATACTTTCATGAAACAAACACATATTTATATTTATAGGAAAAAAATATCGTGGAAAATTTTGCTGAAGGTTGAAAAAATATTAGACAATGTGAAGTAGGCCTACTAACATAAAAACTAATATTGTATCAATAAGTGATATATAGGTGTCCAGTTACAGTATTTATAATCACATATTGTAATCCATTATCTATATTCTTTTCACTTAACATATTTTAAAAGGAAATACCTTAATAGGCTAAAATACGTGGCACTGGGCTAGATATTTTTCTTTTACAGTTTTGATATTTGGATATGTGCATTGTTTCATTGAGCAACCTCGAAGTTAGCAAAATATATTATAAACATTGGGTAATGTGAACTGAACATGGACATGAGCATATGAAACAAGAAAAGAGTAAAACAAAAAAGTGCATATGGAAAGTTTTGAATTATTTTGAAATATTTTGTAATGAATACTTTTTGACAACCTGTTTTAGGATTCTTACTATTTTTTTATTTACCCATTGTTCTACAAGCCTATAACCCAATTTGAAAGTTTTCAATGAAAACACGACACAAACTTTGGACAGGTTAAGAATTTGGCGATCAATATGAAAGAGTGATGACATTGTTATAACCAGAGTATTGGAGAAGCGATCAGAAACATCTCGACTACACCTATTTTTCAGCTGCAAATATCTTCCGAGCGTTTTGTACTGCTGTCTATTCTCCTCATTTTGAAGCTCATTTATTATAGATCATTTATAGCTTGAAAAAAATACATTTCCTATTTTATTTGAGAAAACATTTCAGCAAAATTATTACAAAATAATGTGCTCTGATCAACAATTTGATTTGTGTGTGGAACATCTTGTCTCGTATCTTGTCTTGATATGTATCAAGACAAGATAGGCGATATCAGTCATAGAGCTTAGGAGATAATACTAAAGAAAGTTGATTAGTAAGTCAAGGATACAAACCAATGATGTCATTGTCTCGGGTCCGGAGTTCGTCACGCTATCAACTGCGCCACCGAATCTCCATCTTTGTTCCTTTGTTCACCATATTTTTCACTCATTTTGGTATAGATTCAAAATATTAAACAAAATTAAAATTTAGATCAACTAAGTATGAAGCATAACTAGGCCTAAGCTTTTTTAAGAATTAAAAAAACGTAATCGATCGGTTTTAAAATAATTACATTTCATAGTTAATTCTGAATCATTGAAGGATGGACGGCGTAAAGGGAACATCGTATCTGTTCTCGTAAACAAACTTCAAACTTCGTCGGAGTGGAACTTTCGATGTCAGTCGGTGTGTGTGCGCGTGAGTGTGTTTGTCCATGGGTGTGTGTACGTTCATAAATACAATAGATATCATGAGTTAGAAATGCAAGAAGACCGCAAAGATCAAAGACGAGTTCAGAGAAGGGGTTTATACCTCAAAATGTGGTTATTCAGTATCTCACAAATGATTTATCAAACAATTAATTTTTTATTAGCATCATTGAAATTAGATTAGATTAGATCATTGAAATGGCATACTACAATGTAGGTATTTTAAGCCAAGTATGAATAAGGATTGAGTGTAAGATGATTGTGGCGCGATCTTGTAGTCTTGTTATTGACTAAGGCTGACATGTTCCTTAGACAGGACTGTTAATTAATAGCCCAACAGCCGATGACAAATAATGAGCCTATAGTTAAACGTGGATTCCGAACCACGACCTCTGAATTACGAATTGGTCTAATTATTAGGACGGTCTTTGTGGGTCAACGTAGTATTCAATAGTGCAGACGTTAATCCACACAAGAGAACACTACATCCACCGATCATCCCTCACAAATATCCACAATTTGTGACCTCTAAGCAGCTGGATTACAGGACGTCGCCACCGTCCCAGTATTAAGTAAAAATTTAGTATTTTGGGTTGATATATGTTAGTTGCTTAGTGAGCTATAAGGTCTGATATCTGATCTGATATATGGTCTGATATTATTGATCTGATATGAGATCTGACACAGACCGATGTTTTTGGGGGCCTCAATGCCAATCCTATGGCGAAGAAGTAAAATGGATATCACGCTTATTATTTGTAATATTTTGATTCAAATTGGTGTACAGATTTATATAGTTAATATATAATAATTTATACTGACAAATCCAAATTGTATTGTTTTCCGTGGCAGCAAACCTAGTTACTCATTCCCTATGTAGTTTTTACGGAGGCTAAACAAACTGATATAAAGCCCATATTATTTGAAATAATGTGATAACAATTGGTATAAAATTCGGTATACAGCTTCATTTGTGATGATATACTACTGTATGTTTATACATTTTGTTCCTCGTAGCAGCAAAACTGCTTACTATTTTCCCACGTTATTCTGATGAAAAATAAGCAAACCGATATAACTTGCTTGGTATTTGAAATTTTGAATGAAAAACCTGGTATAGACCCTCATCTAATTAAGTTATATCAATATTGTCAAAATATATTAGTTTTAGTTTTCCCCACGGCAGCAACCTCATTTATGTCGGCCAAAAGTAATACTGTAACACTGACGTAGACTTTAAAAGTGTGTTACCTTTGAGTTCGTTCATCACATTACGCGATTATTAGAGTGTCCCATAACTTAATTAAACATGTGTGTTGCAGTTTTCCTGTACATGACATTGTAATTAAAAATAATTTTATGTGTATGTATATATATAGAGAATTAATTGGCAATAGCATTGTGTCTAAAAGTATTTTTGATAAGAAATAATTATTTTATTAAGAATAACCTTTGTTGGATTTAAGATTATTATTAGTCATGTGACTTTTTAGTTGAAGGTATTTATACTAAATTAACTTTTATGTTTGTATTTTATCAGTTAGCCCGTCCTTTCTACAGAGTATATACCTCAGTGTTAGTAAAATAAATATAAATATTTATTACTATGAGTAAATATTTACCTGGAATCAAAATACAAGGAAAAAAATATAAATAAAATGGAAAAATAACAGCCTAATCATTTATTATAAGTTCTAAATTATATTAAATAAAAAATTGTGTAGCAGATAGCTAATAAAATTTCGTTTACATCAAGATGACCTTTTAATACAGAGTGATTAACATTTGAAATATTTTTAAATTAAACGTTTAGTGATTAATTTAATTAATCAATGTAAACAAAATAATATAGATTTGTATATTACAGCTGGTCGTTACTTGCTGTTAAAATGTCGATAACAGATCACTTATTAAAATTAAGAAATAAATGATATCAGTGGACTCACACATACTTTCTTCCTTAAGTACATTTGAAAACGGCCATCTTCAATAACACTATGATATTCTTTAAATATCATCTAATAATTTATTATTTTAAAAATAATCATCCAATTTATAAAAATAACAACAAGAGAAACGAAGTTAAATTAATTGTTACAATTTCATGGAGGGGACAACCTTCCCCTTGGTAATACAATTTTTTGTGTGTGGGTTTTGTTGGGTAATGTGAGCGTACCCTGTATATAAAGATTCATGGAAGACGGTTGGTAAATAAGGAAGAAGTAGATTTTTTAATATTCTCCATAATAATAACATTGGGCGCTCTCAGACAAGTACTATGATTATAATGGACAGTAAAAAAATATGAAACCGTTAGTCATAGACAAATTATTCAAATAATAATTTGTTTAGCTCTTAAGTTGGTATGAGTGGTGGAACCTTATGTTTTAAGTAATTAGGAAGTAGGTTTGTTAAAAACAGCTGGTTTTCGATTTTGATCAAAGTGGTTTTCTTAATTCATTAATAGTAATTTTTGCGGACCCGACGCAGCGAGTTGATGGCAATATTTCCAGTACGAACATTTAACAAATGACATCGCAAAGTATAGACTAACGATAAAACTTGTCCTCATGTAATCCAGTAGCGTTTGGGCTATTAATCTTTAAATATGGCAATCTCCTAAACCTCGCCCTTGCATACATAAATTGAACGAGAACGAGCCGGTTAGATAAAGCTGGAAAATGCTTCTACATGATTTCTTTCAAAAATTTTATATTTGCATGCATCAATTAGTTCTTATAACATCCTTAACTGCTATATATTTATTTACTAGCGTTACCCGTGTGATGTACAAAACAGATTAAATAGGTTTAGATTCGCTGGCAAATATAAAACGTTGTATAATAATTATTATTGTCATTCTAAAATGATTGGCTATCCAGATATTATAAGTGAAATTATGTAAAAGTAATAAGAGTATTCATGTGGACTTGAAACATTAAAACATATATGAAAAATTGAGACAGACTATATCATCTTACACCAGCGTACTTTTGATCATTTTACAGCCTGGTAAATGCACACACTCAGACGCCCGTGTGCCGCACAAAATCAAATATTCGTTAATAATACACAATATAAACCTTTTATACATTTCAGATAACAAGATGAAAAAAATATAAAAAATATATAACAGCTCAATTTTTTCTATCTCAATTTGTCATATTATTATATTAAACGTAATGTATTGGCATTGTAATTATTTTTATTTTGCCAATATATAAAAATGTGACTTTAAATCGTAATACATAATCCACATAAATTGTAAAATATTAAAGTGGTGAATAAAACTATTTTGTAGACATTTATTTTAAAGTTTTACATAAATGAATGATTCATATGGCATGGGATAGTAAATCATATTGATAATAGTTTATATTTGAACAAAGTTTAAAGAAAATTTTGAATTATTTAATCACAGCTGTAAATTTTGCAACAATAAATCTATAAAACTTGACACCGCACCCTTTTATGCCCTCTGGGGCGAAGCCCTTTGGACGGATTTCACCAAACTTCAAAGAAACCATCCTCGAATCATGCTTAATAACGCTTGAAATTTTCATTAAATCTTTCGAGCGGTTACTGAGTCTATAAGAAACCTTAAAAAATATTTCCTCTTTTATATATTGATTTATTTACATGTCAAATATACAGGACAACTCCAATTAATTACAATTTGACAGTTCAAAAAAATATAACCACATTTATGTTGATATACTGCCGATACCTACGGAGAAATAAACAAAAAACTGAGTCACAATGTGTAAAAAAATCCATCGCAGTGCTTAAAAATCACACAAAGAATCTAAACTTCTTAACTCTCTTAAAATAGTACAACTGACATTGCGTACGCAAGGGTGAAGATTCGTTTAGGGGTTTAAGTTCTTAAGTCGTCAAATAACTAACGGTCTGAAGTAACCTCAAACATCGTTCAATCGAAAGAAGGTTTTACTGCGGTCTCGATCCACGAAATTGTGTTTTATGGATTCTTACTGGTAATCTATCTATAATATTATAAAGAAGAGGTGGTTTCTGTATGTTTGTTTGTGGGTTTGTTTGTGGGTTTGTTGTGGCAAGTGAATGCGAAAAATACTGAACGGACCGGTTTGAAATTTTAGGCAAAGGTAGATCTTAAACTCATGCAACACATAGGCATACTCGTTTCCTTAAAATCCTCTCGGGCTACGCCCTGTGAACGTCCTAAGTTTCAATGTTTACATTTTTAGAGAATCAAAACATAAAATTACTTGAATGTCAACAGCTGTGAATACTAAAATTTGACAGTTCGAGAAGAAGGAGAAGAAGAAGAAAGAGCTGCCGTGACCGTCCTAGGTTTCAATGTTTACATTTTCTAATGACAACATCCGTTTGCACTATATTTTGACAGTTCGGGAAGAAGAAGAAATAAAGTTGATTTTTCAAAGAAACTGCTGGATCGAAATTAGTGAATTATTTGAAATAGCGGAATGGTAGATTTTAAGTTTTTTTTCGACGACTGTCTCTATTACATTAATCCTTATCCTCTCCCAATATTTGACATATGTTACTTTGAAATGTTGTAGACACTCGTGTTTTGTCATTTTGTAAACAATGAAGAATTAATTAACAATACCTTAAATGTATTAGTAGAGCCTACACCTTTCAGCCTTTTTAGCCCGTGCGAAGAACGGGTACTTTGGCTAGTTTATTTTAAAAAATAGAGGTTTTCTAAGCACGACCACAATCAGCTACTAAACAAACAATTTAGTATTTTACATCTTCTGTATGTCAAAAAGATACTGAGTTATTTATGCAGGGTTAGTCAAATGTGCAGGTACCCATTTCGAGACGGTTAAAAGTGAGGTCGAACAAACATATATTTTTGCAAAATAATGAAAACAGACTTTGTGGTGACTGTTTTACTGCTTTTCAGCTCCTCCCAAAATGGGGTAATTTTGGGATTGGTAAAACCCCACAAGGCAGTACCTCATTTTAAAGAATTTTCAAAAATAAAATTAACTAAAGAAACTATAGGTTTTTATCTCAACCCCGTGGAATTTCGAATAGAGTGAAATATTTTTGAAATAAAATTTGAACGGTTTAGATGGGTTGAGGTAATTAGTTGAGAATGCAGATCGACATCGAGCGGAGTATTTAAATTATTTACAGAACTGACAGTAAAATAATAGATCAGTTAGGTATTTGGAAATGCTTAATCTATTTATACATTTTATTTTAGTTTAATACTAAACACGTAAAAGCAAGTATTAAAGAGCTTCATGATGAACAGATAAACTTACCCCAATACGAGGGAAACACCGCGAACAATCGATGAAACTCATGTAGCGGAAAAATTTAAATGTGATTTCCATTGCTTTCCCACAAAGCAGATTATTACCAGGTGGCAGGTTATCAAAAAGCAATTTGCTTTTGTTAGTCTGCGTGTTAATCCGATTACCTTTTGTTTGGATTGTGTTACCACACTGAGCAGTGAGCATGTATTAGCCGAGGTATGGACATGGACAACATACATCAACTGTGGGTCCAACCGTTTATTAGTTTTAAATAGTCCACATATCTGATACACTCTTTTAATGGGAAGTATTACATTCCAGCTATAAACGTTATTACTACGTTTTATCCTCTTTATAAAGCCTAGAGACAGAGGCGGTGGAACCGAATTTTCGCTGGGGTCAGAAATTTAGAAGGTCTTACCAAGTTAAATTTAAAATAGCTCATCTCATATACATACTATTATATTGCACGTCATATTGTACTTATACCATGAAAGTAATGAATCTACACAACGGTCTTTCATATTGTAATTTAATGTGGATCCACAAGGTTTGATAGTGAACATAATTACGCCATGAAGATTTATAATCTCCCTATTAAAGTTTTCATAATTTTTAAGAATAAGATGGTTTACCCTGAGTTATTGTGGACTGCAGCCACGTCTTTAAGTGTCGGAGGCAGGAAAACGTCCTCTGTTAGCTTTGCTGCAGAAGCAGGCAAGACTAGCAGTAACTTGACAATCATTATGATCTTTGATAGAAATATTTGTTCTATTGAGGTTGACTATTTAACGCCACAATAATTAAAGGTCCTTTATGACTTCCTTGTTTTAGGGGGTATTTAAAAAAATTGAATCAGTATTATTTTTTAGTCCGATGTATGTCATTTTTACTTCAACGTTTCTTTGACACCCTGGCCCTTTCCTGTAAACTTCAGGGGGGTCAGTTGACCCCCCGACCCTGGTTCCACCGCTAATGCTTAGAGAAATATATTTTAGGCCATTCTACTCTCTTTTACACGTTGGAGTTGTTAGCCCCTACAGGTGTAGTTGGCTTGGGGTAACTACACGGGAGCTGACAACCCAGAGACATCCCGAAATTTTCTCTTCTGTTCTGGGTGACTTTAACCAGTATGCTTCCATATTTTCTGATCCAGCTGGTCTACTTTTCTCTTCTCTGTCCTATTGAAAAAGAAACTTTTCTTCCCTCTCTTCCTTTCCTTCTGCTTCTTTTGTTTCGGCCTTACCCTAGCGGGATCAATTAACCGAATCAATTGCCGAATGGGGTGACTGCAACCCCCTGCCACCGTGATAACCGTAATGTGGTTAATAAATAAGACTTATCGGGTAGTGAATGGTGGTTATATTTACCAGTGAATGACATTTATCGGGTCGTGGATAGTGGTTAGTGAATAACGGTTATCAGTTGGGGTTTGTGGTTAGTGGGTAGTGAATAACAGTTATTAGGTAGTGAATAATGGTTATAAAGTAGCGGATAGTAGTATTGGGTTAGTGAATAACAGTTATTGGTTAGCGGATATCGGTTTGTGGGTAGTGAATAACGGTTATCAGGCAGCCGAGAACGGTTTGTGGGTAGTGAATAACGGTTATCAGGCAGCGGATAACGGTTTGTGAATAGTAAATAACGGTTATCAGGCAGCCGAGAACGGTTTGTGGGTAGTGAATAACGGTTATCAGGTAGCAGATAAGGGTTAGAGGGTAGTGAATAACGGTTTTCAGGTAGCGGATAGTGGTTTGTTGGTTATCAGGTAGCAGATAATGGTTAGTGGGTAGTGAATAACGGTTATCATGTTGCTGATGGTGGTTTGTGGGTAGTGAATAACAGTTCATCAGGTAGCGGGCAACGGGTGGTTTAGGTTATGGAACGGACCTGACCGGTAGGAAGATGTACTGTGTTGCGAGCAACGTCCGCTGAGCGCAGCTTGTTTCGCTAGACAGTATATACTTGATGTTTGATGCGTCCAGACACCGTATCGAAGTCGCGAGTGGAAATAGTAAAATTTGAGAACTTATGGCTTTTAGATGGAGAACTCTTGTTTGAATGAATAACTTGGAAGTATTTGATATAAAATTTAACGTAATGTCATAAACTTCTTTAAGTAAAGTTCTATACTAAACTTACTTAAACTTCAAGTATTGATGAATGATTAAAACAACAAGTCATATATAAAGTAACAATGTTGATTACGGACCCGTTCACAAAACAACAGCATTATCAGACTGGCCTCACTGCAGTGTTCTGTGTTCCTCCATCAGTTATTGGAATAACCGACTGAGAACATCTGCAGCTGGCCTTTTCGATTTCCTTTCTCACTTTCCCTCTGTTCAATATTATGTAAAACTTCCAATATCACTTTTTTTCATGACGTTTCTTTCGCAACAGACCTTTCAAAATTGCAAAGCGTACTTTACACTCTGTTCTCAAATTTACTGTACATTAGTAACTTGAAACTAATTTTTACCCGAGTTGTACACAAAGAGTTATAAGCGAAAGTGAGAACAGTGTAAACACAAAGCAAGTTCAACTTTTCGTAAACCTTTACGCGAAAAGAATAACAAATAAATATGAGCTGTATTATAATACTTATGTGCTACTAAATTGCTACATAAAAAGGTATAATTTTTACCACATTGATATTAAACTGCACTCAATATAGATCTCTATCATAATTATTCAGGTTTATCATATTCTAGTATAGTATATTCCATTCATTATTTCCATTTTATTCCAATTATCTACTACTTAATTTAAAGTATCGAAAATGAATGAACGAAATATACATTTAATTAACTATCGGAAATCTAGTCCTTTCGTTATATGTGATTTCGTAAATGTCTAGAACGTAACGTTGCTAAAGAACGGAGTAAAAACGAGACGACTACAAACCAAAAACAATTGAACACATTCCGACTTAAGGGAGCAAGAAGCGCTGGGAGGAAGGTAGGTTTTGCGTGGTACAATTATACAGGCTAACGGCTGTGTAAGTGGCGACATCTGTGGAGGATTGCCTTAACCACTCAAGTGCGACGACCAGATAGCGGCGGTGTTTTGTGGAACCGTTAATACCTTCAGCAGACTTCTGGCCTGCATAACTTGTTGTTCCTGCCAAACATTCACTCGTAAAAACTATCTTTGTCGATTGAAATCGTTTATACACTTTCATTTCGTCCCTTCGGTTTTTATTGGATTCCCTCCGTTATTGTAATTCTACATGTATATTCTAGGTAAAGCTTTTTAAAATCCGATTATATAGTTTAACGTTAAACTAGATTTACAAATTTTGGTACTGATAGGACCTCACTATTAATTAAAATTTAGTTTAATTACATTCGGTTTACAACACATTAATGCTAAGATAGGCCTATAACGAATCAGTCATTTTCTTACCTCCACCTGCACCCAAAGACATGATCTTATGAAAGATTATGTTCGTTGGAGTAATTAAGGTTTATATAATACAGGAAAAAATATTTCCAATATATATTTTTTATTAGAATAAATTATATGGCATTGGTTAAAAAAACACAGACGCGTTGGAAAAGTCCAACAAAATAATATTATGTTATTTATAATAAATACAAACATGTAATACTTCATGATTTTAAGTAAAACTAAGTTTTACGAAGTTTCGAGATCTGGAATCGCACCCCGTTCTCAGGCGAGCTAGTACCTAAAACAAAACACAATTAGTACATAACCCGGACAAAGCCAGTAAAAAACTTAAAACAAAAAAGTTTTAAAGCAGTTAAAAACTTGCACCACTACAATTCACTAACAATTACGTACACAATAAACAAAAGCACGTTTACTCGTCACAAGGACAACTGGTTAGGAGTGGGCGTGTCCCACCGGAACCGGAAACAAAATGGCCGCGGCAAAAAAATGGCAACCCAGGCGAAGTGTGTTTAACAGATTTTCTAATTCAAATTATTCTTTATTATTTGTTCTTTAAAAATAATATTAGTAATTTATATGGACCTGACAAGAGTCGTCCGCCTCTAGTTTTGAACCAGTCACTCACTCCAGTTTGATACAATGGGAACGATGCCCTTTCGGTTCGTTCATAGCTAAGAATAAACATACACCATTAGCAATCTCAAACATATACAGGACTAGTTTAAAATAAACGGTATCAACGAGTTGTCCTTTTATCTCTTCATTCTCCTTTGAAAAGTTACATTTACCAATAATTTGTTCACGTCTTTGATCTAAACATGTACTTAAAATTGTAATAACTCCTACAATAGTTCAATAAGAATTAAAATGATTGTACGGTTTTCAACTCAATATCTGTGGAAGGAAATTTATGTTTAAAGTAACCATGTGAAGGATAACCCTTATGAAAAGGATATTTCGATAGCAGTTCGATTAATTCGTTAGAATAATCGAATAATCGTTAAAATAATAATTTCGTTAAAGGGTATGTTGCTTATACGTAGTAGCTCCACTATTAACACTCTCAAACATATCCTATAATAATATTTAAAATAAACAAAAGTAATGATTTCACATTTACATTCTACTTTAATAATTTACTGTAACACATATATTTCTCTTTCCTATTTATTTAAATGTGTAATTCAACTTGTGAGAACTCCTGCAATATTAATATACAGGGTGTTCATTAAAGTCGGGGACAAACTTCGAGGGGTGATAGTACTCATCAAAATGAACAAAAAATCACCCATAACCATTTGTCGAAAAATCCTTCGTTTAGCCACTAGCCGCCATTTGTATTTTTTACAAAAAACTTTATATATCAAGAACTATTTAAGATACAGAAACCAAACTTTGCACACATATTTATTGGTCAAAGAAACAAATATTTTCAAAATACCATTTCATTTGCTTCTATATTATCAAAATGGCGGTGGTTAAAATTCTTTTAATTAAAATAACAAAAAATCCATTAGCTTTATAAAATTTTTACCAGATACAAAAAATATTGCAATTTTATTATTAAATGTGTAATCCGTCCACGCGCACTAAATGCACTTTTAATGTTACATTACAGGGCCCACGCGCCGCGATGTGCCAGCTGAACTCCGCTTCTTAGACACGGCCGCTCCGCGGTGGCGCACGGGCCCTGTATTCTAACATTAAAAGTGCACTTTCTCGGTTATCCGTGGACGAATTTCGTTCACCAAAGTACCGTTCGATTTGAAATTAAAATTAAAATCTTTTTTGTATCTTGTAAAAATTCTATAAAGTTAATGGGTTTTTTGTTATTTTAACTCAAATATTTTTAACCTCCGCCATTTTCAAAGTATAAAAGCAAATTAAATGATACTTTGAAAATATTTGTCTCTTTGACCAATAAATATGTGTGCAAAGTTTGGTTTCTGTATTTTAAATAGTTCTTTTTATATAAAGTTTTTTTGTAAAAAATACAAAATGGCGGCTAGTGGCTAAACGAAGGATTTTTTGACAAATGGTTATAGGTGATTTTTTGTTTATTTTGATGAGGACTATCACCCCTCGAAGTTTGTCCCCGACTTTAATGAACACCCTGTATAATAAAAATCTCTAAATAAATCTTCTGTGCGTGTATTTGTAAGTGAACTCCTTCTAAACGGCTGTACCGATTCTGATGTAATTGTGAATGTATTTAATGGGTTTTGGGAATAGTTAGGATTCACAATCTGTGCAAATCCGCACAAAGGGCTCTGCCCCAGAGGGTATAAAAGGGTACAGTTACAAAATAAATCAGTTAATAAATTCAGTGTTTGCAAAATCAACAGCTGTGATTAAATGATTTGAAAGTTTCATTACAATGGCATTTGTTAAAATGTAAACAATTAGTGATACATTTTACTCTCCAATGCCGTCTCAATCATTCATTATTGTAAAACTATAAAGTATGTACTGTACAAAATGAAAAGCTTTATTCACCACTTTAATATTTTACAGTTTTCGAGGATAAAAACGTGTTTGTATGTTGGCAAAATAAAAAATAATTACAATGTTTATAAACATTTCATTTATTACGATAATCAGTTTATATACGACTATATTTTTTATAACCTTTCGCTATCTGATATGTATAAAAATTTTGTGCGTGCGTGTGTGTATGTGGGTGTACGCGTGCGATTGTGTGTATTGCACAGGTTGTAAAATGATCAAAGTACCCTGGTGTAAGATAATATATAGTCTGTGTCAATTTTTTATATATGCTCAATGTTTTAATGTTTCAAGTCCCAAATGAACACATTCATTTCTTATACATAATTTGTCTTAAAATACCTGAATAACTACAATTTCACCACCATTCATTTCACATTTGACCGGAATTTCATATAGGGTTAGGTTCCCAGCGAACCTAAACCTCAATCTAAACCTAATTGATCTGTTTTGTACATCGCAGCAACGTGCGACGTATGACGTAAGTAGCTAAAAAGAATGGCAATCATTGTACCATTATCATTTTATGTGTGTGTGTGACAATAACTGAACCTTAAAACTGATTATTTGGTAATTTAATATAAAAAGGATATTTCAATAGCGATTTTAGTCGATTAATTTGTTAAAATGTATAAATGTTCATGTACAAATGCATTAAAGTGTTGTAGTTTGAAAATGTCCCTTTTAAATAACTTTTAATTGAATAAAGTTTGAGCAGCTTTAGTGACTTTTAACAGCCATTTGTAATATCAAAACTTTCGGAAGGCAATCTACAAACAATCATTAAAAACAAAATAATCCGTATTGCGAGCGTCATGTTACCTTCAAAAGAGTTCTTCATTTATTAAACAACTGAGCGTATATGAGAGAGGTAACATATCGCGTCATGTTGCTCCAACAGCTCCTAAACGTCATGTCTAGACTTCATCTCTCCAAAATTATCTTATTAAACCTTGTAAAGGACTAGATTGGACTGTAAAGAAGCCAACTTTGAGCACTATGGTACATACTTATTGTGTACTACCTTGGTAAAGCACCCTGTGTACCACACTTTTGAACCTTAGGATAATAAACTGATTTAATTTTACTATGTTTTACTATTATTTTTGTAAAATTTAGTCATGGATTTACCTCTATATTTTACAGTATGTATATCAATAAAACAAGAGCCACATTAAACTAAACGCAATTGAACCAATAACAATATTGATTACGAAGTAATTTTCCTAGTAATATTAGTGTTTAAAAATATGTTTTACTTCAATTTATAAAATACTGCTGTGTGTTTTATGTTTGGTACAACTAAAATTATGTAGTTTTTAGTCAAATTTGTATTTTTATAAATTATACAATTTTCAGTATGCCACAATATGTGATTTATAATTTTATTTTGAACGATTAGTAAATTAAAGTTTCGTGACGTTTCGGGATCTGGAATCTGACACCGTTCTCAGGTGAGATAAAACATAACAAGATTTAGGACATATGCGGACTAGCTGGTATAAAGTTGAAAAAAATATTATAAAGCAGTCAAAAATCTTAAAAATTCTAAGCAATGAGTCTCTAACACAAGAAACGAAAAAAAGAAAAAATTATAAGTAACATAAGCCTACATTTTTACAGACATTCGGGTGGTGTCATATGTTTTATTACTCTATGCACTATAAATTATCAAATTTTGATCAAAACCGTTTGAGCCGGGTTTTGAAAATTTTTGATTTGTCACGTTTTTAAGGGTTTTAGGGGTAAATACCCTTCAAAATAAAAAAATCGAGAGAATGAAAAAATGCCTTGTGATACAATGAATATACATACATACATACCAAATTTCTTCTAAATCGGACCAACGGGGTAGGCTGTGGCTCTGTACACATCCAGACACACACACAGATACACATGAACGGAGAGACATCAAGTTGAAACCCACTTTTTTGGATTCAGGAGACCCCAAAACGGATAAAAGGGAATGTATCTACTCTCAACTCAAATTCGAAATTTTTATGAAAACAATACTTTCTCCATATACTATGTGTAAGGGGAAAAAGTAAAACAACAATAAATTTATATAAAGTATCTAAAACATATCGAATAAATAACAAAATCATAAATAAAAGTAAAATCTTTATGTAATGATGTGGAATTTTTTAAGTCTACTAGTCTATTTTAAGTACACTTTGCCACTCATATAGTCTACAGATCTGCGCTTGGGACATACCAATCAGAGACAGCAGTAGGCTGACACATTACAATGAGGACATTACTTATCAAAACTGATGTGCCGATTGACTGATAAAAACCACCGACTAAGGTTCGAAATCAGTCACCAACTCACCTATGAATAGATATTTGATAAGTGTATATCGTTATTAGATAATTTTTAAAACATATATTTATAAAGAAGCACCATATTTGAAAGTTAAACTATATTTAAATTCGTCTTTGGGACCTTAAACCTATTGAATTCTACAAGTTGGAGCGACATAGATAAGTCTAAGCTATGAGGTGTTAGCAATTTGTGGGACGCAAACGTGTAACGGAAGTGACATCATATGGTTGTGAGAACAGCTGTTTAGAGGAACTGAAAACATTCCCTTCCCCAACAGGAAATATCGTTGGGCCAACGTTGGAAAATGATCAGCGAAAATAATTGGCCTACGGTTCGGTATGTCGCGCGACCCGATGTTGGCCAAATAATGGAATAACCGACCATTATCCATCGATGCCAACCATAAATCAACAGTGAAGCTACCAGGACATTTATTGAAACTATTTATTTTGTTCAGTACTTTATTTGTTTATTTTTCAGTGCTTCATTTCAAAAGGTGTAATAATTGGTTGCTACAGTTAAGTTATTTCGATTTGAATATTGAAAGGCCAAACGCTAGAAGTTTCCTTCTCATCATCAAAAGATATCCATATTTCTTACACTCTTGTTTTTCTCCAGGAATACCAGTATTGCATTTATAATAACAATGGGGCATTGTTTTCAACCATATAACCAAAATGAAATAAATGAAGATAAATGAACTAAATATAGTTTTGTTATTTTCACGTTTCCAATATGTAAATTCATTGTAAGATTCAGTATCCACCGTTTGCAAACTGCTTAACTCTCGTCCAAACAAAGCGTAATGAAATGCGCCAATAGCCGACCCGAAATGACACGAAGACTACCAGTTAATAACTTTCTCATGTTGAGCCAAGTCATTTATGGTTGGATTTACCAACGTGGGTTACCCTACAATTATTTCGGTAGCCCAAAAATGCATTACAAACGTTTCCTACCTTATACCTTGTACCTTCTGTAGCATCCAATTGGCCTATGTGGCGTTGGATTTGTCACTCGATTATCCGACCTTCCCTATTATCCGACAATAATCTAACGTTGCGCCAACTATGTATGCTGCCGGGATTCAAATATATCCATGGTCTAATGATTCTAACGGAAGTAAATACTGTATATTTTTACCATATGATCCTAATATGAGGATCCGATAGGAAAAACAATAGACACTTGCATTGTGTATTTTAAGAGTAAGAGGGTGGTATCCCCTTTGACAGTAGGGTCTATTTTATCTACCCACATGTAGGCCTGGGTGAGGTATGTATCTAGAGGAGATACGATGTCGCACGAGGTGAGCTGTGCTGATACAAACTGATCAATAACTCCAGGATTTGAACCAGCTGAGACACAGACTCATCGCAATAAAGCGAATAGCTAATTAATTGTTAGACCAACGTTGGTGCGATGCATCGCGCCAACACCAGAGCAGCTAGTTCCACCGGTTGGTCTCACGACAGCCATCCACCTTAAAGTATTTCCGAATAGCTCGGAGCGTAAACTGCCCATGATAAATTCGGCTCGACATTTCGCCTGCGAGAAGTGAATTGCCGGCGTCACATATCACGGTTATTGCCGTGTGGTGAACGCCACACCCTTGTCATGACATTTCCTTATTTCGCTCTCTTCCACCCGACAGCTGGATCCAGTCCGTCATACCGGAAACGGAAACGGAAACGTCTTACATCTCGGGTTCGGTTAACATTGAATTGCAGGGGGTTTTCTTATACTGTCATCTCGACCTGTTGTAGACTCATCGGTAGAGATCCTATAAATTTAATTACAAACAAATCTTTGTTGTAAATCACGAAAAGATATTATAATAAGTATTTTAACGTTTATTTCAATAAAGCTTGACTTCAGTAAAAACCAACGGAATCATACATCAAAGTATGTAGGCTAATTTATTAGATTAGATTTAGAACACACACTTTAATACCTCACTCGCAAAAGAATTTATATTCAATGTTATCTTTATTTTCTAGACTTTAAAACAAATGAAAATTTTTTAGAGTCCTCAAACAGTAACGGTATTGCCATGTCTATAAATATTCTAATCAATGTAGGAACCTGTCTTACACGCAATATTAGAACAAAAGAATGGTTTAGCGTTTGTACCAAATATGGAAATTAGCTATTTTATCTTTGACATAGCCAACACCGAAATGTTGTATCCAATATTTTGTTAGCTTTATTTTAACATGGATATGTCTTAGCTCTGAATGAGGTTTTAGTTATTTGTAAGTTGGAAAATATGTAACAGGTTTCAAAAGAAACTACCAGAGCTATTGTATTGAATTTTTAATATAAAATAATAAAAACAGTTGTTTAGATGAACTTAACACATTCCCTTAAGACTATCCATGATCTAACTAATTTCCCACAAGGAAGTAAATACAAACATTTTGACATGGATATGTCTTAGCTCTAGGGGGGGGGTTGGTGATTTTAAGATAGAAAATACGTAACAGGTTTCCATAGAATCTACCTGAGCTATTGTATTGCATTTTTAATATTAAAGAATGAAAACAGTTTAGATGATATGAAAACATTCCCTTTAGACATATCCATTATCCAACCAATTTCCCACAGGGAGATAAATACAAACATGTTTATACTTAATACCAACCAACCATTACCATAATACCATAATATTAATTACATAATACCAACCGTTTCTTTTCACACCACGAGAAGTAAATTTTATTTTATTTTAAAAGCCAGTAAACGCCGGTATAAAACGGTTGTTCCCTTTATAGTGCATTTTCTGAAGAATATCTGTACACAAAAACTTAAAAGGTATTCTGGAAATAACAACGAAAGAAAGAGAGCAGCAAATGGACGTTTCTTGTTGAGAAGTTGAAAAACAAATCAAAGAGGTGGCAGTCACAGTCTACATAACATGTAAAAGACTGTCAACTCCTGCAAATAGGTACACTCAGACCTTTTCACAGTCTGCTTCCTCTTTTTATATTGCTGTCGATTCCTTCGAATTGTGGCTCACCTAAGCTTAGCACTACAATAATCATAATGTGGTTGCAATTTAATAATCAATATTGTACCTAGCATATTAAATAATGTTTGATAATAATAATAAATGTTTAGTAATAATGTTCATGTGTGCAACTCTAAACACATTTATGATTGGTCATTTGTTTATTAACGTTCCGGGATTAACGTTATTACATTTTAAACCATTTAATAACTGTAATTGAATCAGTTTATAAAACAAACTATGGAACATGAACATTCTGATTAACATTGGAGTTAGTCATACAATTTGGTTATGTACAAATTTAGGTTTAAACTTTGTCGGGATTTGGTTTTTTTTAAATCGTATAAATTATTTTTGAAGACGCACACCAGCAAACAGTTAAAAGATGGGAAACCTCCCATTTTGGATAAATGATATAATTTCAATAGTCTTTATGAAAAAAGTAATCTTTTTATAAGCAATTTTTTAATTTTAAATTTATTTTATTATTTTGAAATACGAACATGGTGTGGGATAAAAGTCTGTATTATATTTCAAGAGGCCCTCTAGGCTCACAGCCAAAGATCTTTAACCTTCTGAAATTGCCACTTGAGAGGCGGGACTTGGAAAATTGCATTCCCTCTTAATCCTTAGAGCATGACATAGAGTATGGGCTATATTCCCATTTAAATAAATAAATAAATAAATATGATTAAAAGCTAACTATGTAATTTAATGTAATGTGAATAGTGAATTTTATAATTTACATCGTATTAAACATATTACAATGTTAAAACAACATTGAATGACATCCTGAAAAATGTTAATCATAGAATGGGATTTTAAGAAAGCAAGAAATGTACGGAAGGATTTACCAACGAATCTCAAATGTGTAATACAAGACTAAACTTAACACAGAGAAATTACTGTCACCAGTGCACAAAATCACGTGCCTTACGTATGTAATTACTAATACTATATTAATTTTTCAATAAAAACCCCTATTTCACTACAGAAGAACAGGAATATGAGATTTACTGGGTTTGAGATTTTATTAGACTAATCTATGCCGTATAAAAACTTAATTAATGGATATTAAAATAAACAAATTATGAGGATTTTTAGACAGATATAAAATACCTTTGATTCAAACCAATTTTACTTGTGGTTGTATTTAGTTAAAGGGTAAAGCTCAAGCTAGCCTTTACATTTCTTCAAATTAAATATATAATAACGAATGCAGACGTACCCACACACACACACACACACACACACACACACACTCACACAAACGCATGTCTATTTGCAAGCACATTTCAAACAGAACATTCTAAATTTAGTTTATTTGAAGCAGATTTGTATGAACCATCATGTCAATATAAAAATAACAAATAAAGTTTTAATGAACAACTGAGGGTTTGGAGCTTGGGCTGGGTCGCGGAAAGTTCACCTCAAACTCCAATCTTCTTCCTTGTTTTACACGAATAATTCCCCACAGTTATTTGTACAAGTACAGCAACTAAGTTCATTTAACCACGCTTTCACATTACATTTTCAGTATTTCTTATACTATATTCACTACTCAAAATATTACAGTTATATTTTTAGCTTAGTTAGCTTAGGAAAGCGCATTATAGGCATTAATGCAGTTTAAAACAGGATAATCCGAAGATATCCAAAAGTATTCGTACGATTAATGATTAGAGTTGTTTTGAGTAATTTATTGTTACTATGATGAGAAATAACCCCGTAGCAGCAGATCTACCTTTAATCAGAAAGTTTATAATCATTCATCAATAACTCGACATTACGCAAACTAGGCTTGATAATAGGTTACCATATACCAAACTTTGCCACAATATGTTTATAAATAAGGAAGTTACATTGATTTACACACTGAAATGAGTAAGTTGGAATATTTCAATGATACATATTAAAACTAGGATTAACTTTATCTGGCTGAAGCTGTATAACAAGTTTTATTTTAATAAGAAAGTTATATCGATTTGTTTATTCTCGATAAGACAACACGAGTAAGTAGATTTATTGCCATGAGAAAAATTAAATCTAGGACTTTTACCAATATTTTTATTAGACTTTGTCTAGTTGAAACAAAAACTGTATAACAAGTTTCATCACAAATATTGCAAATGATAAGGAAGTTATAAAACTTTACTTACCCTCCTTATTAATAAAATGGGGACGAAGTTAATTAGGTTTGCTGTAAAAATAAACAAAATATTTTAGAATTTTCATAATAAATTATTATATCTTAACTATATGACGCTCTATACCAAGTTTCTCTCATAAGCGAGGTACAGTATCTATTATTATATTTTCCTATAAGATTAAATTTGGAGCTTCATAATAAAACACATTGTGTTTACTAGTTTTAATAACTTATCAACTGATTGAATGGTTGGGACTATCGTGCAAAGATGAGTTAGCCAAAATAATAATTTGTCGAGGTTACTCAAGTATCGAACAAGGACCATCTCTGGCTCCGACACCACCACAGAGCTGTAAATAAAAATTCCTATTTCTCTGTGGACGCCGCCGACTCACCTATATGATGCAGCAAAATGAAGAGTCAGCTAAATGAAAACTGATTGTGTGTGAACAATGTTATATGACGGGTAAATTAAAAATATACTTTACACAGCTACTAAAACACACACAACCACTAGAGTAAACTATATAAACAACTAACTAGTCTGTGGTATTAAATTCGCCGTTAGAAGAATAATGTTAAAAGCAAGGAGCTTATTCATCAATGTAAAAAAGTTGTCCATAGTTTAAGCTGGATTATTGGAGAAGCGATCAGAAACATCTTTCCCAAAGTTACCTGACTGCGAGCATGACAGTTCTTAACCTATCATAATTGTTTTATCAAGCTTTTGGTTTAACCATAGCTAGGTTAGTGTATGGTTTCACGTACTATTTAAATAGAACAGTGTCAAAAATCATATTTTTAAGAAATTGTAAAGAGCCTAAATTATAAATTGTAAATTCAAGCCAAGGTGGTAAATTCAGGTACTGTAAATTATAACTTTCGATATGCGATGTGTAAAAAACATAAAATAGTAATGCCGGAAACTAGACTCTGTTCATTATTAGAGTTTTAGTGGTAGATTTGTCTGTCATAACAACATCAACTCTATACGCGACCCTTCAGAGTTTTGTTGTAATCTAGGGTGATTGTTCATCTCCACTCCAGGCACTACTGTATCGGAAGCTTTCAACTCCTTTCAGGCTTTGGAAAAATGTAATAACAGTTGTTAGTAGGTCTTTTTAGTATAGACTTATTGAATAGTGGGTTGAAACACTAAAATGTTCTATGTAAAAAATTCACAACCTACTGTAGTATAAAATAAAATAATATAAAGCCAAAAGGCGACAAAGTTCAGCTTTCTGCACTGTTTTTACAGTGAGGACCAGGTGTTTCTAAGAGGGGTCCGTGGTGCCAGGTTGTTATGTAAATTACCTACTCTCTGCCCTCTCTTCTGGCATTTTAAGTTGAGTCTGACTTTTAGGATTTGCCAAACATGAAAACTGATATTAAATTACAACTCAATAATCCTCTGTATAAATAAAATTACACTTTTGTCTGTACATCAATAGAATTATGATATTTTTGGTTATTTTACATTTCATAAACCAGAAAATTTGAAATGGGTTTTATCTCAATTTTTGTCTGTCTGTCCGTCTTTTATCTATCTGCTAACGCTAAACAAGGCATTTGTGTTCGTCTTCTCCGTGATAACGAGAGCACGTTTAGTTATGAATCTTATTTTCCTTATTTTATATCTATTATAGGAGGTTTGTTTAGTTTAAACTAATCCACGCACTATGAAAATAAAATAACCCCAGAAAACGCCAGTTTTTAGCATTATTAGACATAATGTTATCTTAAAGTATAAAGTAAGTAAATTGTCGTGGAACTTTTAGTTCCAGTAAAAAACGAAAATATAGTGAATTTTAATATTGATAAAACATGTTTAATAATTTTAAATTATGAATAAATACCAAATAAAAAATCTGAGAATTTGTTTATTTTTGGTATTATTTGTTTGTTTAAAAATGCAGGTTTATATTTTGTCACGGTAATCTCTCTTCTTCACCCTACAATCTGTACAGAGGACAGGCTTACTGTCAGTAGTTAATAATAATTCAAATACTTAATCCCTTAAAAAATTCTTCTCTTTCGTTTCCGCTTAGGAATTGATTGATTCAATTGAACGACCTCAAAAGAGGCATGATATTTAACTATTTACAATTAGGGCTTCATAAATTCATTATCATTTGAATGAGAATACAATAGATCTACATCGGTGTTGTTTACTTAACTTTTCAGCTATAACTAATTTTGAATTCCAAATTCCAAATTTTCTATTTTTATCAAACCAAGTATACTAGGCTTTGCTCATACTATTAAATTCAATTTCCAAAGGATATTTCGAAAGGTCGTTTTACGCCTTCAGAGGTAGGGTAGAGCGGGCTCCCATATTGCCTTAAGCATTGTTAAAGAGTAATCCTGCAAACAAGTTCTTTTTGTAGTTGTTTTTGGTATCACTTGATACACAATTTGTTAATTTGTGAAAATAAGTTGTATAGAGTTTTGAGTCTATAAAATGTCATATGTTGCCAACCAGCAGGAATAGTTTTTACTTTACATAATTCGATAATGTTATTAAGTATTGTTGCAATGTATCTAAACTTTGTCCAAAATCATTAAAATTCAATACATAATATATGGATAAAAAGTTCGTCTTTCGATAATGTAGGCTCGTTCTTGCCATTAATCTCTATGCGATGGTGAGCCGAAGAAAATCCTTTCTTAAACATTGGACCTGCATACTAAAGACAACTGAAAATGTTTAAAATAAATTTTAGATAATATTTAGTACATTTCCACCTACCAAGCGTAATAAGTCTTTTAACAATTTTCGTTTCAGCTACTCTCTTACATTTTTACAAAAAACTTTCCACAACAGTTAAAAGTATTTTATGCAACCAGTGGCGGTATAATATGTTCTTTGCTTAGTCGAAAATTCGTTTGGTATATCATAGAAACTAAAAGTATATGAACTCAAATCTCCTCGGTTCGTGGAAAGCTTACTAAATACCATTAAGTAATTTTTAGTGATTTAGTTAAGGGACGCCGTGAAGGTGGCCTTTTGGATATCGTAGTTTTTTACTTAGTTTTTTTAACACAAAAGAATATTAGTAAATGTTTGGAGAAAACCCCGTAAGGTCTATTTCAACCATTATATTGTTAAACTACACGAAAACAATTAAGGGGTGTATGCAGGACATAAATTTGAGCTTTTTGTAAATATTTTAGAATTAAACTTCCCCAATAATATCACGTATATAAATAACAATTAAATTCTACTTCAGAAGGAACTTCACTTATGTTTCTACATTGTTAACAAACACAAACACTGCTCGAGGAAATTACGCATTAGGATTCTTGTAATTGTTTTGTCACTACACGCCGTGCTCTTTTAAATTATAATTTTGCAAAAGATTTTTTATAAGCCTTGCATATAACCGAGTTTTAGTAATTAGGATTGTAAATTAAGCAACGCACAAAGGCGCGCGATTCAAAGTGGCTTAACTGAATAATGTAATGAAATGTCACAAAACAAGCAACAGCCAGTAATTACGTATATGCAGTAACCCAATTACCCTGGCGCAGTCCTGCTTAGAATGTGTGAAGCTGTTGTGTTAATCCACTCATAGCTTTACATGCCGAGCATCGGTAATTGTGTTAGGCCTACAGAAACGCTGCATCTTACCTAGGCTCTTTCTCTTTGTTTACGTACAAAAGATCAGATTAACCCTTTAAAGAGTACCGTATTTTGCGTCTAAATAGGTTTGACGTTTTAAAACATCTTTTTTATGGTTCCGCAAAAAGGTTCCGACGTTTTAAAACGTCATTTGACGAAAGTGGTTCAAATACATATACATATAACCTGACATAGATTGATTCATAAGCTAGAAATCAATAATTAAAGACACGTAGGGACGCGGAACATTTACTTATGTGTTTTCGGTAGGTTGTGGGTAATCTGCGGAGGGTTTCTTAGGCGGGGTGGTAGCGGCGGGAAGTTTCGGCGGAAAAAGTGACGGCGCGGCATGACGTTTTATTAGACCTGTTATTTATTAGCTCTGAATAAAAGTGAAAGCGTTCTACACTCGCCTATTATTGGCGCCTGTATCTCTGTAGCTGAGAGTTATTCATTTGCTAAACATCACTCGGTGCTTTCTTTAGCTACTTAATTGAAAAATTGATTGAAAAAAGTTCTAAAATGTTTATTTTATGGAATTTTGAACCTAAAACACGTTTCTAACTATATTTACTCCATGTTGGAATGTATTTTAGTGAAAATTAAAAGAAAAAATATTTTTTACTCTTTTGAGGTGTGTTTTGAGTTTTTACCCTTACTCCTTAACAGCTCTCAAATAATGACGTTTTAAAACGTTGTTACCCCTTAAAAGGTTAATACAAGCATCTAGACTATGAGAAATAAATTTTCAGCTACGTTGAAGATTTGTATTAAAATGAAGCTGAGATTTGCCAAAACATTTGAACCAAAATAATCCTTTAATATAATTATGTATTGTAGTTATTTGTAGTTATTATGTGATTTTATTAATTGTTGTACGTCAATATCACTAAATCAATCAATATCCCTATTATATGTTGTATTATAATAATAAATAATGTTAATCAATAATTAAATACTTTCTGACAGAAACAAGACAGGATAAAAACGTTTTTATGATTATGTGTGGAACTAAATTGGGTTTCTTTTATAATCTATGATTTTACACCAAACTGGCAGTATTCCGGTCCTTTGCAAGGATGTCCTTTGTATGACTCAATGTTAAGAGAAAAGACTTATTATTTTGACCATTATATTGTATAGTGTTATTTAAAATAGGTTACAGAGAGACAGACGGAAGGACAGAAAAACGGTCAGGAATTGAGTTATAAGACCAAATTCAGCTTTTCGAGGGTTATAAAACGTAAAAATAAAAAATATCATGATTCCAAACAATGTGCAGACAAAACTCTAATTTTATTTATGTAGATTAGTTTACAATTAGATGATTGATCAGAAAATGTGTATCATTATTAAAATTCGTTATACGTCAAGATAACATCTCATATAGTATAATTTTTAAATATATGTAACATCAATTGATTTTAATTTCACATCTGATGGTTATTTCTTTCTATAAATCACTTTTATAGATCACATGTTCTGTAAAACGTAAAGAAAAATATGTCTAATATTGCTCAAAACTGGGCTTATTACTGTATTTTATTTCCACAGTGTGCGAGTCAGTTTAAAAAGCAAATACAAACCTCCTCTAAAAGGTATAGAATAGAAAAATAAGTTTCGTCATAAAGGGTTTCATGGTAAAGCGTTACAAAAAGACTTTGTTCAACGTCAAAGACAGAAAGACAGACATTGACAGAAACCCAATTTAGCTTTTCTGAGGTGTAAAACGTAAACATAACCAGATATATCAAAAATTCAAGCATTGGAAACGCGAAATTTTAATAGTATTTATATAGGTATTGTAATTGACCAGTATAATCTAAGATAGTAACTTTGATATTGAGTTATAATTCTGGCTTATTATACTTTTGACATGGATATGTCTTAGCTCTGGGGGGGGTGTTGGTGATTTTTAAGATGGAAAACATGTAACAGGTTTCCAGGAAACTATTAGAACTATTGTATTGAATTTTAAATATGAAAGAATAAGAACAGCTGTTTATATGAACGGATAGCATTTACTTTCTTTATATCCATGATCTAACCTATTTCCCACAGGGAAGTAAATGAGGATTTAGAAATTTATCAAAGACTAAGCAACTGGTTGAGTGATGTTTGTTTTCTTCGCCAAGACCCAAGAAGAGGTTATAGAGTCTATATTCAATTACCTACACTCTTGTGCAAATTAAAAATAGGATACTCGCTTATAAAAACATTTCTACTTATTGGAACCTAATGTCTCAGATTTGATTGAAATTAAAAATACATCATCCATCGCATAAATGATTTGGTCAGATAAATTCAGTTTTCATTTGTAGAATTTTTAGAATAGAACGTGTGCTGGAAAGGTAGTAGGAACCTAGGGTAACAAGGAAACGTCACAAAACGTATGGTAGTTTCTGACAGTGACATAATTGTTTAATTACATAAATAACTGAAGCATATTTATTTTAAACCTATAAAATATGCCTAAACTCGATTCTTCTATAGTTGACGTTTTTAGCTGACGTAAAGTGCCTAGTTGTCATGCATTAGACTGTACAATAAAAGCTATTGTCGTTGTATAGTTCTTAAATATAGCTAATTGTAAAAAGTGTTTACCAATTAGGTTAGGATCAATCATCATAACATTTGAAAGATTTTGACATTTCTGGTAGCTGTAAACATATACATTTTTGTACCAGTGACGTCACCAGTGTTTTGTTTACGTGAATCTAACCTCTCTGTATATTTCTAGTTACCTTGATAGAAATGATTGGGTGAACGTCAAACCGTGATTCAAGCACCGGTGTCAAGCACATCGGCTTTAATTTTGTGTTGCGCCGACCCATGTTGTAACAGGTCCATTGTGACCAACTGCGTAGCCATTGTGGGAAAGCACTGCCTCATAGCCTCGTGCATTTACTACGTAATTACTCCCTGAATCTTTCTTCTGCGAAATGTTCGTTCTAAGATGTTGATAAACTGTGAAGGTTTAAAAATAGTTACAATGAAAAAGATACATATAATACATCTCGGTTCTACCTAATAAAGTTGTTGCTCAAGAAAATTATAATTTTATTAAGAACTAGGTAGCTCACTCGCTTATATTATAAATCGAACGTTGCGGCTTCGATTTTGGGCCAAGTCGCCATCTGTAATATGGCTGTTAATTGGTTAGCTGTTTAGTAAAGGTTGACGTTACGTAATAACAACAACAGGGTTCAGAACGTTTCCCTATAAAAACGTTAAAAATGCCACGGGCGTTTATATGAACAAATAAAATATCGGTGTATTACTTTTCAAATGATTCTTAATCATAGATGAAGCCTTATATGGAAGTAATATAATTGACTTATTCTACACCAGAATAACCTGAGAAATAAATAAGTACGTTTGCTGCTACAAGGAATAAAAAGATTTTTCAATATGCAGTAATAGATAAAGCTGTATACCAAGATATTAAACTATTTGAAACAAGGAACAAGAAAGTTGTATCAATTTGCTTTATTCTCCATGAGAACAACATTGGGAATGATTAATTAGATTTGCCACCAAGAGGAACAAAAGAAGATTTTCCAGCATACATTTTAGGAACCATATGAAGCTGTATATAATAAATAACAGGTTACTGACATTACTATCCCGTCAATCCAATTCTTACTTGTCACTAACTTTGAGTCTGATAGTAGAGACCGGCCGGTACACGCAATGTTTAATAATTTAGTTAAATTTTTAAAAGTTTTAAATGTTTTAAGTGTAACTTTAATGTACAGTTTTGTTTAAATGTGTGCAGTCTATGTATGTGTGTGTATTGAAGAAGATTATAACGACCTCCAATGGAGTGAATAATTTGATATTTGTTTGAAAATGAACCACGTGTTCGAAACCCTGGGTCACAAAGCTAGTGACAAGTAAGAATTGGATTGACGGGATAGTAAGGTTAGTAACCTGTTATTTATTATACCGACCAATTCAGGAGGCCTATAAATAAAAATGAATAAACTGTATATAAGTTGATCACACTATTGCAAATTTATTAATTGAGATATAAAATTTTAACTTCCCCGTAAAATGAAGTTGGAAAATGAAGTGGAGCTTTAAAATACAACGTTCTGTGTTTACCGGGTTCTACTTCTCAGAAACCGGTTGACAGAAAGCGTACACTTAAAATAGTAAACTATTTTTTGGCTGATCCAGTAGGCGTAGTCATAACAAAATTTTATTATTTTCTTAAATTAAATGTAAAAAACATCAAGAACCCCAATTCGGGGTACATAGATCCCTATAAAGCCGTCTTCAGATAGACCGATCTGCCTGGATACCAAACTTAACCCCACAAATTATCATTTATACTCATGTACAAAATTTTATTTCGATCGGACTATTTTTACCAGAGCTATAGTGGCCACGGATATATACAGGTGGTTTCAAACTCTCTACCAACCTTTTGAGGTCTTGTTCCTGAGGCAGTATAAAATTTAAATATCACATTTAAATCGTCTGGAAGTCATCCGTTACTCACATTTCGTAAAAAAAGAATTTCTTTCTCAAACACTATGAAACGTACTTAAAACTTTTAAATTAGTCTAAACATTTCAAAATCTTTGTATTGTACAAATTCAAAATTATGGCTATTTGAATCCTTCAAACTAGAATACCTTTAAAATTCGTATTATTATAAAACCTTTACAAGAATAATCATTTTCAGACAACCTTAAGAAAAATCTAACGATACTATATAATATAAAATTGAGTTTTAACCAACAATGATATGACACGTGGGGTCCATGGTAATAGTTCTATTTTCCTATTGGAATTTTCCTTATGATACTGAAGAACTCCAAATATGTGTAGGATATTTTGAACTCTAAAATAAAAACAACTTAAATAAAACATAACTCAATGAAATCGACATTTATACGAAATATGCTCGGATCGGAGAAGGGAGAGAGATCAATGTAAACAATTTGTAAACCATTTGGATTCAGGCGGTTCTCAAAATAAAATAATGCAACGTAAATTAATTTAGTCAACCGAAAGGGTATTGTTTATCGATACATTTTGCTATTCAAACATTCTACCACTTGTTCAATCGAAAACGAATTAGGGTATGATTGATTTATTCAAAGTCTATTTTCAGTTCCATCGTTTACAGGTGTTTTATCAAATCATGGTATTTATGAACATTTTAAAATAGAGATAATTTTAAATGCTTGTAACAAATTTTCAAAAATTAATTTCAATATTGTGATAGTAAAAATTAGTGACATCATATGCCATCATACATACAAACTGTGAATAATAATTTCACCATACTACTAATTTTAACTTTGTGAATTATTATCATATTTATTATCTTTCTCATTTTACCAAAGAACATGCTATTTTCTCTACCTATAACTAGCAAATCGAAACTTTTATTAATTAGATAATCTATAATATTATAAAGAAGAGGTGGTTTCTGTATGTTTGTTTGTGGGTTTGTTGTGGCAAGTAAATGCGAAAAATACTGAAACGACCGGTTTGAAATTTTACAGAAAGGTAGATCTTAAACTCATGCAACACATAGGCATATTAGTTCCCTTAAAAGCCCCTCGGGCTACGCCCCATGAACGTCCTAAATTTCAATGTTTACATTTTAAAAGAATGAAAACATAAAATTGCTTGAATGTCAACAGCTGTGAACACTAAAATTTGACAGTTCGGGAAGAAGAAGAAGAAAGAGCTGCCGTGACCGTGCTAGGTTTCAATGTTTAAATTTTCTAATGACATCATCCGTTTGCACTATATTTTGACAGTTCGGGAAGAAGAAGAAATAAAGTTGATTTTTCAGATAAACTGCTGGATCGAAATTAGTGAATTATTTGAAATATTGGAATGGTAGATTTTAAGTTTTTTTCCGACGAATGTCTCCATTACATTAATCCTTATCCTCTCCCAATATTTGACAGATGTTACTTTGAAATGTTGTAGACACTCGTGTTCTGTCATTTTGTAAACAATGAAGAATTAATTAACAATAACTTAAATGTATCAGTAGAGCCTACACCTTTCAGCCTTTTTAACCCGTGCGAAGAACGATTACTTTGGCTAGTTTAAAATAAAATAAGATTACACAAGATACACGAATCAAACAATGTGGATCACTTGTGTTGTTAATTTATTTTCATTTATATATCAAAAAAATATTTACATGATATTGGCCTCAATAAGTTAAACATAACTTATCAATGGGGTCCATTGTGTATAAGTCCCTATCACATATTTTAAAAAACAAAATTAATAGTTAAAATATAATTTTACAAAATACGATTATTTTGTTATTTTCGATTCCAATATGTTCAATATGTTCTGTAGTTGGCCACAAGGTCAGAATTCTATCAAAGCGTATTTTTTGCGATTAATTGCAACTACATAAGTTGTTCTAGACAATATAACAGAAAAACAACAATAATCTATATCAATTTTAAAACTATACAAACAGCAATCAGAATAACAATGAACTATCAGAAATAGCAAGCAGGTAAAGCGTAGGGGTATTTGATTTTGTTATGTCCCTGGAGAACAAAACCCGAACTGAGTGCAAAGACATTCTATAGAATATTTTTAGTGAAGTTAGTAAAGCAATGATCTGTTTGTTTTGGGTTGCAAAAACTCCACAATAAAAAAGAAAAAAATCGAACGGAAACATATGTGTACTAATTAACTATGCAAAATCTAACTATATCTAAAATCAGGACTGTAAAATTTTATGATATATAATAAATAAAAGCCTAAAAATTATCCTGTCCCAAAATTTAAATTGCTAACATAAATAAAAATCCGTATTGCAATTTTGAATTTAACAAGTTAAATAGACTACAATGTTACAGTATATTTTTATGTTATATTAACCTAGTTTAAATTATTATTAAAATTATTAGTCTATTAAATTGTCAGTTAACTATGTGGAATAAGTTGAATGCCTTTTGAATAAAATATATTGATATAAAGTCTCAATTATCGAAAAGGTGCAACTGTGAAACAAACAGTTTATTCATTTACTTAATTACTTTTTATTTTACTTTTTACTTTTTTTAATTTACTTACTTACTTTTTGACGATTTGAAGTCCAAATCTTCCCAAAATAGTTTTCAAATATATGACATATGGGGACGGGCTATCCCCACCTCAATAGCATGAAAAAGGTTTCGAATAATCCTGTTTTAAAAGGATAAATTGTGTTAACAATGCAAAGTTAAAGGAATTTGGTAGAGTATATTAATCATTACTTAATTTGAAATATTTTTTTTTCTTTGTGCCACTAAGAGCAATTGACATTTTCAGAAAATATCATGCATTGAATTAAATATAGTTGTCTATGCAAACTTCATACTTTAGATAAACAATACCAATGAAATATAGAAATGTACATGTAGAAATATCTCTAAAAACAATGATAATAAACGATAAAATCACAGCAAGCAAAAACTAGATCAAAAATGCATACAAGAAAAACTCTAAATAATCAGATCAGATCAGATAAAACATACATTCAAAAGCGTACTCTAAAATATTCGTTTAAAAAGAAGAAGAAAAACACAGCAACCAGTCAGTAGTGAAAAACGCATGTATAAAACAACTTAAAAAAATCACAGCCCACAAATAGCAGGTGCAAAAAAACGAAATAAATACTATAAAAAATATAGCAATATCAATAGATAATTTACATAAAGATATTCTCGCTATTTCCACACACAAATACTCTTGCTATCCATGCTCAAAAATTCACTATAAAAGGGATGCAAAAGCAAGAAATAAAACAATTTACTTCTAAAAGTATTAAAATTAATTATTTTGATATGCTGGGTAACTTTGCTAAAAAAATTTATACCCATTACAAGATAGCTACTTTTGGTCTTACTTAATCTGGCGAAAGGTATTTCCAAAATTTATTACTACTAGTTTGTATGCTGTGACTTATGCTGGAATATTACATTCTAATATTATGGACGAAAAAGAAGTTATTTATTTTAACTTAAAGGCATAACTGAATGTTTTATTCTATGGATACAGACCAGTGTAAGTACAGTGTTCTATCCTAGCGATCACAAACAGGATTATTCTAAACCTCTGAAGCGTTCGTTTTCCCTATCTTGGCAATGTTATTTAGTCGCCCCGGGGTGGATTTGTCGTGGGGTAGAACACCGCTTTACTATTTCCTTTCACTATAGCTTTTCCTACTCCAGTCTGAGCTATAGATCGTATATTTTTAAACATATTATGGAATACTCATACTTTATTTACTAAAGTATGTGAATTCTATTTGCACCAATGGTTTACACTCTTTATAACAGTAGTTTTGAGTTACCTTTTTGGCAACAGTTTAATTCATAGAATATTTTATAAAGATACTGGTAATAAGTTAAAACAACGCAATAAAATATTCAAAACAAACCCAAAATCTGAGTGAGAGTAAACTTGTCAGAGTAACATCCCGGCATGTTATGTCGAGTGGAATCATTTCAGGGACAGAATACCTGGTACTGTCGAAATCAATCCACAAATTAAATACACGTGGGGTTCATTGGGTGTTAATAATGGAGTTTTCAGGGATTGTTTAATGTAAATCATAACGTCGAGCGAAGCCACTAAACTGAGAGTAATGACGTGCATCAGTTCAACCAAGCCAATAAATAAATAGTTTATCACGTAATCCTGCTTTTACTATCTATATTCTGTGTAAGTGATGTTTCCTATAACACTTATATCAAAATACATTTAATTCTCATTCATACTTGACTTAAAATTCCTTCCCGGGTGGGTCACCATTTCAGTGAAAAGTAAATAAAATTTGATATTTTTATTTACTTTTAAATTTACATCTAACTACGGTGTATTGTTCTCTCAACATTCAGTTATAGATATCTTGAAGTGTGATGTCCTACAATTCGGCCATAAAGATGTCGTGAATTGTGGATAGTTATGAGCAATGTTGATGAATCCTTCATGTGGATTAACGTCCGCACTATAGAATAATACGTTCACCTACAAAGATCCTCCTTATAATTAAACTAGATATAAATTAAGGGAAAATTTTATGTTTGTATTTCACGCTAAGCTGTAAATACCTTAGATGTAATTGACTGTTGGGCTTTGAATTAGCAGTCCTTTCAAAGACACATGCCAGCTTTAATCAGTAACAAGACGATAAGATAAATTATTATTTCACACTCATTTCTCATTCATACATGGCTTAAAATACCTGCCTAGGCAGGCCACAATTTCAGTGAAAAGTAAAAGTATAAATATATACAGTTATAAATATCTGAGCCACGGTCCAACTGGAAGTATGAACACGAGCTTATCCTGGCCCTTTTTAAAGAGTATTTCGGTAAAAATTTGCGTTGTGAACACTTTTTAATACACGTACAGAATAGGATTATAAATATTATTATCTTTTGCACTGAATTTTATTTTAAATAACATTAAATTAGAATATAATGGTAGAAATTTTTTCACTTATTTTCACTAATTCAACGGTGATCTATAAAAAATACATAGATTTCACTTAAATTTTAATAAGAAAATATGATATGAATATGAATGAATATGATATGAATTAAATAATGAAATTACAGATATTGAGAATATATTTAAATATTTAAAATATATTTAAATATATTCTCAATAATATTTGAAATATATATTATAATATGTTATAATATTTAAAATATATTTAAAATATACTGTAAGGTAAAATAAATTTTTTTTAATAACCGGGTTTTTACCTAAAATCTTAATTATCATTTTTACTCAGCAGGAAAATATGTTGTACGGAACAAAACTATATGAGTTAGGAAATAAAACAATAATATATTAAGTTAAGTACGTCACAGGAACGTAAATTAAGGACGTAATTACCTGTGTAAACCACCCTAATCAGTATGCATGAGAGTGAATGTTTAAACAGAAGGATTGAGAAGGTAAGTCGCCTGAAAACATTGCTTTATTAGAGGCCTCTAGCCTGCCGTTGGCAAATGTTCTGCTTTCCGTCAAAACCAATTTCCAAGCCTAAATTCTGTTTCGAGGCAAAATAAAATCATTTATACTGAAACATTAACTGTTGTGAAAGTAGAAATAGATAAGGTAATAGATAGATAGATACGCTCTACTCGTCCAATACTTTAGTCCGAATAATTCACTAACCACTTCACTTAAATTAAATTGTACATTTCATGCACATTTTAATTCATTCACATTTCATGCATTTCATATTCACCAACTCCTTCCCTAGCTTTAACTGCAACCATTTCATATTCACCAACTCCTTCACTAGCTTTAACTGAAACTATTTCATGTTCACCAACTCCTTCACTAGCTTTAACCAACTGCAACCATTTTAATTTCATATTCACCAACTCCTTCCCTAGCTTTAACTGCAACCATTTCATATTCACCAACTCCTTCCCTAGCTTTAACTGCAACCATTTCATATTCACCAACTCCTTCACTAGCTTTAACTGAAACCATCTCATGTCCACCAACTCCTTCACTAGCTTTAACTGCAACTATTTCATGTTCACCAACTCCTTCACTAGCTTTAACTGCAACCATTTCATGTTCACCAACTCCTTCACTAGCTTTAACTGCAACCATTTCATGTTCACCAACTCCTTCACTAGCTTTATTTCAATCATTTCATGTTCATCAACTCCTTCACTAGCTTTAACTGCAATCATTTCATGTTCACCAACTCCTCCCCTAGCTTTAACTACAACCATTTCATGTTCACCAACTCCTTCACTAGCTTTAACTGCAACCATTTCATGTTCACCAACTCCTTCACTAGCTTTAACTGCAACCATTTCATGTTCACCAACTCCTTCACTAGCTTTAACTGCAACCATTTCATGTTCACCAACTCCTTCACTAGCTTTAACTGCAACCATTTCATGTTCACCAACTCCTTCACTAGCTTTAACTACAACCATTTCATGTTCACCAACTCCTTCACTAGCTTTAACTGCAACCATTTTATGTTCACCAACTCCTTCACTAGCTTTAACTACAACCATTTCATGTTCACCAACTCCTTCACTAGCTTTAACTACAACTATTTCATGTTCACCAACTCCTTCACTAGCTTTAACTACAACCATTTCATGTTCACCAACTCCTTCACTAGCTTTAACTACAATCATTTCATGTTCACCAACTCCTTCACTAGCTTTAACTACAACCATTTCATGTTCACCAACTCCTTCACTAGCTTTAACTACAACCATTTCATGTTCACCAACTCCTTCACTAGCTTTAACTACAATATCATTTCATGTTCACTAACCCTCTCACTTGTATTACCTACAACCATTTCATATTCACCAACCCCTTTACGTGTAATACTTAAAACTGTATTTTTATGAAATCCCAATTCGAGCTGGTCCTCTATATTTATTGGTTTTGTATTTTAAATGATCGCGTTTTAGATATTCAGCATTTAAACGCAGTGGTTGTACGTGTTGTAGCATATTATGTTATAGATATACCATAATCTACTTACCGTAGCAATTATATGATTCATAATTAGGGGAAGTGTAAAGAGACTGTTACATGGAAATCATTTCAGAGGGCCGTGTTGGGGAGGGGCTAAGATAATCTGCATGGAAATCCGTTATGATCATGTTTTGGATTAAAGATGCCATCGTACTGTTTTATTCCACAGACGATATTTAATATTAATCAAACAAAGTTAGAACCATCACATTTTACGGTAGTCTTATTCATAATTATTTATTCACGCATGCGCAAATGGTTTTACACTGCAGTGCTCTTTTAAATCTCTAGCTTATCGCTATTTGAGAGAAAACTTTAAATAGATACTTAAATATTCTTCAAAAATTTGGTATACGAGTCCACCTAGTTAAGTTTTATCACTTCAAAAGAACCCCAAATTGAATGTTTCTTACGGCAGCAAACCTACGTATTCATTGTAATTTTTACTGATTATGGATTACGGATGGATAAATTGGTATAACTTGTTTAGTTATTGGCATAATTTGATAAAATGTTGTATGTGTTTTTATTTAGTGAACACCCTTAGTCAGCATTTAAAAACAAACCTTATTTCAGCAAACCTGCATTCTGTGATGGGAATAATATAAATTCTGTGAAATTAGCTCTACTCACGCCAGACTGCGTGCGTTCTTGTTAATTGTTAATAGCTATTACAAATTAATAAATAATACAATATTTGTGGAATAAAGTGAGAAGTGATCGATGTCATCAACATTATCTAGATTTAATAATTAGATTCTTTTATAATTTTTATTTCAGTCCATCTTTAGTTTAAATAAACGGTAATATTGTTTTAGATATAATACAATTTAGATTGTTACAAAACCTAGATGTTTCATTTCACTTCATAACTATGCGACTCTTTCATAATATGGAATAGGTTGTATGTCGTTTATTGGCGATAAGTAAAGACATTTTGACAAGGTTATTCAGATTTTTGTTAATTAATTAACTTATAATTGAATTTTACTAACAAATTCTAAATTTAAGCTTTGAGTCGAAGCGGATAAGTTTTTAATCCAGTTTCAAAATTAATAATGTTCTCAGTTCAAGTTATGACATTTACTCGTATTTCCATTCAAAAGCTCCTTAGCGAGTTTTTAATTGACACTCTTCTAGCAAGCACACTAAAATAATTTTTACATTTTTCTGAGGAGTAATAATATGATTTTTGGTCGAAGTCAAAATTCACTCGTATTTCTGAATCGTGAACACATGCATTGTAGTTTATTTCACAATAATACTTATTTGCTAAATCTAAATATGATTATTTTTAACAGGGATCTATTGAAAATTTTATATAGGGCCTATATAATCATACTAATACTACTTCTACTAATAATAATACGAATAGTACATAATTTAGTAATAATAGAATTTTCTAACCATTAAAACCCCAGCTGTCTCAGAAGCGGCGGTGTTTAAGCGGTGAAAATTATTCAACGTTTTCAATACGAGTAATCTTGTTTCAAGAACTGAATAAATACGATAAAGGTACCTCTGAGCTTCACCGACAAGCTCGGAGCTAGTTTAATCTGGGAACAGCTATTCAAGCTACATGGAATTAAAACTAAATGGCGTCTCTTTTCGAGGTCATTTACGTTTGTGTGTATGGCTTAATCGTTTCCAAGACCACTGAACGTCTTAAACACTGTTAGCTTCATAATTTATCTGGTGTAATTTCTTAATTTTTTATCTTCCGGCTGCTATGAGTGAAGATGAACTTAAGATATAGAGTGGTCTTGTTACGTTTGAAAAAGTTATACCTCTACTTAAACAATTCAATAATTTACAAAAAAACTTAAAAGAAACTTTACTGATCATAGTAAAACAATATTTTGTATGTATTACAAAGACATATTTTTAACGGAAACCCTATATTACAATCTTAAATACGTCTACTAAAAAATTAATTCTTAAAAATAAGGGCGTATTACATTTTTCTAACATGTGGTAATTTTGAGGAAGACTGTGTTAAGAGTGTGATTCACGAACATTCAAAACACTAAACATTTCTATTTTACTGTGATTTAACTAATTCCAAAACTTACTTCAACAAAAGCGAACGTCTAATATATTAGCTTGGACAGGAAGGGGGTGGTTTCTGGATACCGGAAGGGAGTGGAGACCGGAAAGGACAAGTTACTTCAGTTTATCATTGGTTCAAAAAGGGGATATGGCTTGGAAACTAACCACTTCCTTTGACTCCCATTGCAGTTTCGTAATATGTTACGTGGGAAGATATAGTTTAAGTTTTCGTCCTGTATATTGATTTTATGTACAGGGAACATCACGAAAAAAATCAAAAAGAATCTCAATGTTCAGTTTCTGGTCTGGTATCTCAAAATATCTAATCATCCGTCTTAACTAACGACTTTATACTGAGTACCGATGTGACTCAGTAGGAGTGGGAGTTTTATTATTTAAAAACGTAGATAATTAATCTAAAATATTTTAAAGAAGAGGTTGTTTTGTTTTTTGTTGGGTTTGTTTTTTGTTGCAAGTAAACGCAAAAAATACTGAACCGACCGGTTTGAAATTTCACACAAAGGAGTAAACTCATGCAACACATAGGCATATTAATTTCCTTAAAATACCCTCGAGCCCCATGAACGTCCTAAGTTTTAATGTTTACATTTTCAAAGTATAAAAACATAAAACTACTTGAATGTTAACAGCTATGAATACTAAAATTTGACAGTTCAGGAAGAAGAAAAAAGAGTTGCCGTGACCGTCCTAGGTTTCAATGTTTACATTTTCTAATGTCAACACTACATTTTGACTGTTTTTATTTTTGTTTTTTTACTGTACATTTTGTTCGGGAAGAAGAAGAAATAAAGTTCATTTTTACAGATAAACTGCTGATTAGAAATTAGTGATCAAATTATTAATTCGAAATAGTGCAATGGTAGATTTTAAGTTTTCTCCCGATGCCTGCCCCTCTTACGTTAATCCTTAATATCCTTTACCAATATTTGACATATTTGTCATGTTGTGGACACTCTAGTTTTGTCATTTGTAAACAATAATTAATTAACAATAATTAAAATGTACCAGTAATGCCTACACCTCTCAGCCTACATTTCCAGTTTTGAGATTGACAGGAGACAATATAATTATTGAAGCTTTTTAGATGATGTAACGTAAAACAATGCGTCTGTTCTCTGTCACATCCAACAGCTGACCGGGATGCGGGCTAGGCTGGACTGGGATAATTTTATTTTAATTTTATGTTTTTTAACTATCCCACCTATGATACCAGGACTTGGTGTAGAACCGTTTAACACACATTGAAAAACGTTTTGTAAAATGTGCTGTATATACATTACTTCAGGCTAGAACTAGAAAGTTGTTACATTGGTACTTAGAGAAAAGTCATTGGTGATAGGTGGGATTCGAACCCAAGACCTTGGACACCAAATTCCCGCGCTCTACCCCTAGACTGGAGCATTCCTCAATTTTCACATTACTGACGTCACTACGCTACATTTAGTCGCAAGTAGTTCAAAACTAGCGGCGGATTTTTGTCAGATCATGAGCGGTCATCTCTAGCTGCCCAATGAAACTTAATCGCTATGGTACTTCGCTGTCTCTAATAGCACTCTACAGGCTCATGGTAATGACAACAAAATATTCTAAATTACATCAAGCTTGAATTCTAATCTTACAACAATAGATGCGCAGTAGGGGAAACCGATATTTTGATCGCATAATCTTATCAGAATATGAGAATTTAATACATTATGATTGTGTGGATTAACAATACAATTTTCCGCAAACTTTTGCAAAGTATGAAATTACACCTGTTATGTATTGTCCGCGCTCAGTCATTTACCCTTCCCACCTCTATACCATCTCAGCCACGCCGTGACGTTATCTGGAGTACACATTCACCTTCTGTCTGTTAAATTCACAACAGAGAATGTTAATTCTGGTAAACCTTATTTCCTTGATGACCAAAATATGACCAAAATAAATAAAAATTCGTGGTAAGGAAAGAAAAGTTCCCCTAATTTCGAAGCTTAATCAGAAACTGTACCGAATAATCTGAAATCTAAGAGAAAAACTGTGTAAAGGGTTATAATGTTTAAAATAATATTACCCTGTCCTGTAGTTTTCTATGTACGATTTATAATCAATTTAAATTCAGGTTTTACTTATAAAATTTGTTTGTTTCCTTGTCATATATTTACAATTGTTAAAGGCGTGTGTTGAATTTTAAAGCACCTATGTTATTCAACTCCCAGAACTTGTTATATAATTTACTTTTCCTGCATATTCAGAAATCACCAGATATTTCTGTCGTTAATTTAGCAGCGAAAGGCAGATGTTTGCGAGGGTAGGTCGGACGGTGCCAAGGGGTGTTATGTAAATGGCCAGCCCTCGACCAACGTGCCTCCCCCACAGTGCTTAGGTCTTGGCAACACCACAGGCCATTAACCCGTTACCAAACGGCATATTTATCAAATATTTAAAATTTTAAATCATTAGATTTTATTCATTCACTACAAGACAAACTTTTACGGGCACGGTATTTTAGTAGAAAAGGTCTTCAGTTTATTCGTGAATACTTTTGATATTTTGCGCTTTAATATCTACCCAGGTAGATATTTTAAGCCAAGTATGAATGAGAAATGAGGGTAAGATGATTGTGACATGATCTTCCAGTTTTGTTTCTGACTAAGGCTGACATGTAGGACTATTCGATAATAACCCAAGAGCCAAAGGCATCCAAGGGACTTTCAGAAAGCACGAAGAGACTATTTAAATTGTTGCACGGTAACATATGATACCCGATGCCTATTACTTGTTGGTGTATAAACTAAAATAAATAATAAATGTCTTTGCTTTTTTTTTGTTTTTTTTTTTTTTTTTTTTTTTTTTTTTTTTGTTTTTTTTTTTTTTTTCTTTTTTTTTTTTTTTTTTTTTTTTTTTTTTTTTTTTTTTTTTTTTTTTTTTTTTTTTCTTTTTTTTTTTTTTTTGTTTTTTTGTTTTTAAATGGCATTCAACATAATTAAACTGTTTTACAAGACAACTCTAGTCAATTAAAACAAATTGCACAATTCATTAACCAATTCCCTGTTGGAAATAGTTTAGATCATGGATATGTCTAAAGGAAATGTATTCAATTCATTTAAACAGCTGTTCTTAAGTTTAAAATTTTGGTCGTTCAAATTGCTAACACCCCCTCCCCCAGTCAAAAAACTTACAATAACGAGACTTAACTTTCGCCTTAAACGAGGAGTGGAGCAATAATTTAATCTTGGCAGAAAGAGTGTTGTATATTTGAGGTCCTGAAAGGATAACCCCTCTTTCCCAGTTCTAAATGCACTCTCTAGAGTTTGGACATAGCATCCTTTCTGGTTTGCGCTTTCTAAATGCTGTTTGTTGAACAAACTTTCTCTTAGAATAACATGGTACATTTTATGAACATCTACAACAGTTTGAAGGAAATACTTTTTCTTCGCATAAGTAATCTTATGTTGATTTCCATACGTGGAAATGAGATAAAACTTCTTCATTTTAAGAAGAAATGATTATGTTTAGTAGCCTCGTCAGAACCACTCTCAAGTATTTCATCATATGATATAAGATTATAATGAATTATTGGAAATATTTTGGATTTAACAACTCAAGCTTGGCTCATAAATTTTACACGATGATGTATGAAGGTCCACCGCATGAAATGGGTTTTAGAAAATATCTTTATGGAAACAAGAGATCTTTATAATTGAAGTGAAAGACAAAATTGAACCAGAACTTTCACTTTTTCTCTTGTTTACTTATAACATTCAGCTTAGGATATATGTGGATTTTGTAATAAACTGATTGTTGAACAAATATGATTTCCGCTACTTTTAACTGTGTAATGCTTCATAACTTGAACGCGTGACCTGGATTTTGTAAAAGCACAAAATACGAGTATATTGTTTATTAAACCTCCCACGAGAGAGAAAGGTTTATTTATATTTTATCGTTCTCGGAACATATTCATGTTTCCGTTCGTTAAACAACACTAAATAAAAATGGCATTTACATTTGTAAATATGAAATTTAAAACCTGAATATTAAAAAATCGCGTTTTCACAATGATTCCAAAAATAAATGTACGGAATTCCTATAAAATATTGAAATAGCTAATTTATCTGTACAAATATTGTAGGTAGGTCTCATGTCCAGAAAAATCAAAATTTTAATGAAACTCATTTAAAATTTAAAAACATTATCAATGCGCTTACGGATACTTAAAAAATAAAGGAACAAAACAATTGTTTATAAACAGAACCAATTTTCTTGATAACAGGGAGATTAAAAATGGCATACAACATATTCACTTAATACATGAATGCATAAAAGATATAATAAACAAAAATGGTTTCCTTGATAATGTATTAATTGAAGATGGCACAAAATGTTTCAGTGTAAAATTTAAATAAAGATTGTTCATACTAATCGAAATTTCTAAAAATGGAGTAAATTAAAGAAAATTTTAATGTAAACTATTTCTTGTACTATTGAAATTCCAAAAATACTTTTTCCTAGATTTAGAATTGAATTAGGTTTAATTGCTATGTTAATGGAAATGGGAGATTCTAGCTATAACTCTATGGAAAAACGTTTGTATTTAATTCCCTGTGGGAAATTGGTGAGATCATGGATACATCTAAACAGCTGTACTTATTCTTTTATATAATAAAAACTAGCTGACCCAGTGAACTTCGTAACGCCCAACAGTAAATACATAAAAGGAGGGAGCTCACGCACGTTTGTTATATCGCGTACATGAAGTCCTCCCACATAATTCCACCAAAATTGATAATTTAATACAACCAAAACCATGTTTACTAGGGACTTCTAATAAATGTGCATACAATCAAGAAGGAAAAACATGTAAATCGTTACGATTGCGGTTACAGACATATCGCTTTTGTAAAGGAATCTAAAGGATATTTTCATAAGTGTAAAAGTTATAACTCCTTGCATCATGATAAGAACATCCGGTAAACGTAGGCTAGGTTTTAAAATCATTTGTTACATGCGGTACTTTCTCCAATACCTATTTCTAGCTAGTTCAGTCTAGTTATTGCATTATAAAGCTCCTATATGAAAACTAGAGCAATATATTTATTTTTTAGGCACCACGTAAAGTTTATAATATGTATATTTTTTTATACGTGAGAGATTTTATCTACAACAGGATAAAATAGCTTTAAAATAAAAAAATCCGCATCGTAATAGAATCGAAATCCAATCAAATTAGTCTATCCATAGTGGAATTTAGGGGAGTGGGTTGTTCAGTCCAATCTGTCCAGCAGATTGCGACTGAACATCAAACGAACATACATAGCCTACAACCAAACTCACAAATTCATAATAGTTTATGAACTGCGAGTAACATAACAATCTAGAATATGGAAATCGAACATAATGAGAATCTAAGGAAAGACTGATTATTTTTAAAGTTGTATATGACTGATTAATAAAGGAGAACCGCATTTTGCTAAATGAATGCAGCAGCTAGGTGAGTTTAAAAAAGGTGAAAGTAATTCTTACGCCCTCTGTTTTCTTGTGTATAGAAAAAAGTTTAAAATAAATATTAATCACACTCGTAACATTGAGTATATTAATTTGAGAAAATTAAAAATAACAGTGGCTAATAGAATTTGGAAGTATGAAATTCTGTAAGGTGTGAGACTTTATTATAATTCAGGTGAGTAATAGTATAACATTTGAGTGGAAGAAGGTTTTTTCCGTTTACGAAAGTTTGATCCCCAAAGAGAATATTCTTGCTAAATATTTTTCCAGGACTTTTTCATTAGTACAGATTTCAATAATTGTAGACTGCGGTTAGTGGCAGTTATCGAGTGGTTGGACAGAAGCCTAACCGATATTTACTCCTGGACCTCAACGGGAATGTTTGCCAACCACTTCCGGCGAAACCGCTCCACCAAGTTATCCTCCGATGTACATGTTTGTTTTAGTGGAATTAACTAACTTTTAGAGAACGAGATTCTAAATGCGATACTTCGGGTTCGATCTGACAAACTAGTTTGATCGTAAAGAATCCTACACATATCAAAGCTTTCTTTAGATGATTGACTCCGGTATAAAATTATTCTGCCATAACATTTTGTGTACAAAATCACTGTAAGCTAGACAAAACTTAGTGGACTCAAACAATATTAGAAAAAAATCAACAACAATTTATTTTCAGTTACGTGTTGAGATTTATCTAGATTGTAGAGCTGGAAATGTATGGAAAAAACTGCCATCGGCTGTTAGGGTTTAAGGCTAGTGGTATTGTGTATTTCTACGCCAGAGGCATTTTTTAACGTTTTGATGGGGAACGGTCCAAACCTCGGTCTTGTTACTACCTAACGTCGACATGTTCGACATGTTGAAGTTGTAATTACTTAACAAAAGTCTATCATTCTAGTGGAAAGCTATATGTCATTCATATGCAAGGGATTTATTTCAGAGTTTAACACGTTCACGCCTAAGCCTATTTTTCGAAGCCCTGTTCGCCATTCCAGAATATAAAACTGTACGAAATTCTTACTTTGTACTTTAGTTATGCTAGTAATAATCTCTGTTTGACTCCCTCAGTTGTTGAAGTGTGAAAATTGAAAATTGCCGCCTATCTCCGAGGACGCAAATGCTATTACTACCACCTGGGATTACGTTTGTACGGTCGAAAAGTGAAGTTGTGTATCCTTATAATTTTGACGTGATTGTTTATGTTCCTTTTAGCGAATTTCCCATAGGGAAGAAGCTATTACCTTACGTCTCATGGTAAGACTTAAGACCGGGACCATGTTATATTTTTTCCTTATGTGCCTAGAGACCAAAAACAATAGTCGTCAAAATTTATATATATTTTTGATAGTGATTTACAATGACTATTTTGCTACACCAAAAGTCATAAAAACAAGCTCTGTACAGATTTGGTGTGAAATATGAAATTCATTTAATACATTCAATTCATACACTCTTTACAATTTGTTTTTACTTTTTTGGCTGGTTGTCTGACTCACTGAGTAGCAGTTCCCGGGGCTGCCGCTGCTGCGTTCGTAGCAGCACTGTCCAAAACAGCCTACGCTAACAAGATATACAATTTTTTATTGACTAGTGCTAGCACAAGTTTCAAAGTTCTAGCTCTTATCCTTAAGGCAGTATTATGCCATGAAAGTATGCACTAGAAGGCAGCAAAGCGTCCATCACAGCGAACAGGTACCTCCGCGGCTGTAAATGCGTCCACGTAGCTGTGAACGTGTTAAACATATATACTTGTATACTGAAATTAGCAATGATATATGCAATGATATATTCTATCAGAAAAACCAATAGGCTTAAATACACTCCCAGTGGATTTTGAGATGTATCAAGATAATATTTTAGTCTACTTCCATTGTCACAGGAATGTTCTTGACCACAAGGAGAAAAATCTGTTATTGTGCCAGCTTAAAAAAATCGCTCTGCTTCTAAACTAGTTATGAACTAAACTGCGTCAGGGTAACCAACCAGCAAAACTAAAAAGTGTTACATCTAACTAAAATTACTCTTCTAAATATGATATACCCCCGTCACAGCAGACCTGCGTACTCAGCGAATTTCCAAATCAATAATCTAATATATGACAAGTTTTATAAAAATATGTCTATAAACATGAGAATTAATTGCCTATTCTCCATAAGATTATTATAGGAAAGAGTGTGCACTGTGCAGGTTAGCTGCTGTGAGGAACACTGAAAGAAGTCATTTCTACCATGAATAATTTTTATCTTAACATTTATACCAACTTTCATCAACATCTGTCCATAAATAAAGGAGTTTGCATATTCCCTATATGATTAATATGGGAAAAGAGTATGCAGGTTTGCTGCCATGATAAACACATAAACTATGATTTTTAAGGATAAATGGATAGATATCAACCACATGAAGCTAAATATCAAGTTTTATCCAAAAATATTGATTAATATGGGAAATATTAATTTTTCCCTATCCTCCATAAGATTAACATTGGAGCCCCACAATACAACGTACTGTGTTTAGATTTTTTATTATCATCTCATTGACCGATATGTCTGGTTTACGAGCTCGTCCAAGAATTTGTAGGAAAACATGTCTCTACCAAATTTGGTCTACATCGGACCATTTTTACGAGAGTTATCGTGTTAACAGACACACACACACACACACACACATACACACACACACACACACACACACACACACACACACACACACACACACACACACACACACACACACACACACACACACACACACACACACACACACATACACACACACACACACACACACACACACACATATATATATATATATATATATAAATTTTAACGACTATTGTTTTTGGACTCTGGGCACCTAAAGACGAAAAAATAACATGGTCCTGGGCTTAAGTCTTTCCATGAGACCTACGGTAATAGCTTCTTCCCTATGGGAAATTCGCTAAAAGTGCAATAGAAATTTTATAAACTATGTAAGTTATTAGAGATGTACTCGGTCAAAGTTAGAGGGTACAAAGCAGGTTGATGAATCGCTAAACGTGTTCAGGACTGCACACTTCTTGTCCCGGCCGGGGAACTGTGTGTGATCGGGCCTTGAATATTCATTTGTTGTGCTTAACATGCGAGCGATTGAATACTGCGACCAAGCCTTCGACACGGTTCAGGCAATACACGGTACACGCAACCCTACACACGGGTCAGCAAATTGTCACAATTTGAATAGTTTCATTACATACTTAATACTTCATTTCATACATAGCTTAATATTTCACGAAAAGATCTCGTGTATTTTTGACATGGATATTTCTTAGCTCTGGGGGGTGGGTGGGGGGTGTTAGCAATTTGTAATATAGAAATTTGACACATGAAATTGAGCAGCTGTTTAGATGAACTGAAAACATTCCCTTAAGACGTATCCATGATCCCACAGGAAAGTAAATACAAATATTTTTTTCTTAGAGCTTCATTTGAGACTACGTGGGTAAAAGTGATTAGTAATAAATCTATGAAACGTAGTTTGTTACCGGTAAAGATCAACTTATTCTTTTGATAGGATCATTAATCATCAATAGCCCAATAATCAAAGTTTACCAAACATGATACTGTCGCAGTAGTGAAAGCAAGAAGGTTGCGTTGGATAGAGCACGTAATAAAAAATTACTTGAAGTATGGAGAGCCAACCCAAGAGTCCATTAGGTGGACCAAAATTAACATGGACCGATCAAATAATGATAGACGTATAACCATAGGTTACATAATACATACATAATGAATGAGACGTGTTTATGATGATAAAAAAACTGAGATTTTTGGATCCAAGGCAGTATGTAATGATCAAAGGTAACATGAATTGTATCAAACTAAGGTGGTCTATTACAACAATTCAAAGCCGTTTAACACCAAGACTGTGGCGGATTCTGTAATTCATCTACTAGAAGGGCACAACTTGTGGACAATTATGAAGTCGGTTGATGTGACATTCTCTGTTGTGGATTAATGTCCGCACGTTAATACTACGTTCATCTGCAAAGACCATCCTCAAGTTTAGGCCAGTTCGTGATCTAGAGCCAAAATTGTGGTTCGGGTCCCACGTTAAACTATAGGTCCCTTGAATACCAATGGTGCCAATTGTAATGTGTTTTTTAATGCGGAGAAAATTCTTTAATGGACACTCGTAGCTGGAGTTAAATTGTCTCCTGGTATGTAGTCAGTGCCACAGAACGCGTGCTGAGACTATAGTACAATTAACGATTGTGTCTCTACAGATAATGTGTTATTTTAAGATATATTCTGCGGTTTAAAAAAGTAATCTGGATTGTTTTTATTTATATATAAATAATTTCACTAACCATGTGAGACACCATGTGTAACAGCTGTGAGATCTATTGTTATAAGTTTTTAGTTTTTATTTTATACGTTATTAATGTTAGGTTTACAACACTCGTATAGTCTTTTTGGCTTAGAGAAAGGTGTTTACAATGTTAATATTGTATACAATGATTTAGATGATTTAAATTGTTTACCAAGACATAGTAAATTTAAAAATTGACGTAATAGTAGACTTAATGTTGATAATATGTATACTTAAATTTAAATTTTGTCTGTACCTTGCTTGGAATTAGGTTTGGTTGATTTTACGTTTTACACCCCAGAGAAGTCAGAATTGTCCTTGCCTCAATTTCTATTTGTCTCTCTGTCTGTATGTTTTTCAGTAACGTTAAAAGAGGTATTTTTGTAACACTTCTCCATTAAAACGAATCAAGTTTTTTTTCTTTACACTGACTGTAACCTATTGAAATAAAGTAATAAGCTTAAAAAACTCCGGTTATGAGCGATATTGGCAACATTTGATTTGAATTCATCTCATAAAATTAACACAAAATTATTGAGTTGAAAATTCAATTTTTTATTTTTATTCATCTTTGCTTTTTACTGATTTTTATTCCAGATGAATATTTAGTCATAATACGAGATATAAATATGTCTTCTCAACACCGATTCATACAACCCGCACAAAGAACGGGCTACCTGCTAGTATTGTGTATACATACAGTGTATACATATACAGAGTGTCCCGAACCTTTCAATTAACTTCATTTTTTGTTCCGTTGGTCAAGACAAATATATTTTACAATAAATATTGGGTCTCCATTGTCTATTTTTTTTCAGCTGTCAGTGTCCATGTGTTTTACAAACTACTTTATAGCTCAAGATTTATTTCAGATAGAAACTTCAAATTTTGTACAAATGTGAAACTCTGAAAAAAGTGAAATAGTTAGAATAAAGGTTGTCAGTTTACATCCTGCAACTAAATCCGTTTCAATATGGCGGCTATTTAAAATATTTAATTTAAGCTGATTACTCCAATAAAAAGCGGAGATTAGCCATTTTGAAAAGATACCCTATACAATTGGGAGAAGGCATATAATTAAGTAGTTTTTTATATTTCAAATTTAGGGCATATGTTGTGAAATTGTACTCCAAGAAGTTCAGTCTTATAATCTGTAGGTCAACTAAGCTGTTTATTAACAACGTAACATACAATCAATGCATAAAATATAATTTTTTTAGGAAATCCCCTTAACAGCTTACGGTAAATTTACAAAAGAATATTTTTATATTTATTGAAACTGTAATATTGTGTTATACATTATATTATAATTTTCGATTATCTAATGTTACCTAAAGGCACTGATGTGGTGAGTATATGGAAAAGTGGAATGTCAAAAGCTGCGTGAAAGCCTGAATATAGATATTATAAAATGTGGCACAAAACGGGTACACGACTTGTCGATTAGCTGCTGCTGAGTTATCGGCAGTAAATATACGACGCGGGCGGCGCTTAGCGTTGACAAAGTGTAAGGCGGTGTCTTTCAATAAAAACTGGGTTGAGAAGGGAGTTAATATAAATATAATAAAAAACTGCTCTACTGATCAGTTTATATAGTATAATTTAATTAACTATGTATACGATAAAACATAAAATAGTTATCTTATACTGTAGTACGTAACTATAAGATAACAATTTTATATTTAGATTAGATTAGATTATTTGAAATGGCGACCATACCACAAGGTAGGTATTTTAAGCCAAGTATGAATGAGGATTGAATGTAAGATGATTGTGGCGCGATCTTGTAGTCTTGTTACTGACTAAGGCTGACATGTTCCTTAGACAGGACTGTTAATTAATAGCCCAACAGCCGATGGCAACTAAGGGACCTACAGTTTAACGTGGAATCCGAACCACGGCCTCTGAATTACTAATTCATTTTATATTATAATTTTATATAATTATGATAATGAATTATTATAATTATGATATTATATATAATAATATAAGTACCTGGTGACCGAGCTTTGCTCGTATAGAATAAGACATATATTATAAAAATTAAAACACATTTATTACTCAATGAAAACATTTATGTGGTTGAAATAAACCGATTTAATACACCATAATTAATATAGCGCTGAACAAAAAGTAAGTAAAGTATGGGGATGGAACTCGCGGCCTATAGTTCTTGAGGCCGACACGCTACAACTCGGCTACGACGTTAGTCAATGAGCGATGCAGTTTAACGTATTTTAGCCAAAGCCGATCATTTACTGTTTAATTATCCATACCGTTATTATTAGCCTGTGATCAGCTGATTTTGTTATAAACAAAATGAGGATTGAAAAGCTAAAGAGAAATTTAATTGACATCAATTAATTGGTTTGTTACAGTGGCTTCAAGCAATACAACAAATACATTTTCTATCAAAACACGGAAGATTTTGGAAATACTTTTTTCTGCTTTTATTTCGCACAGCTATGTTATCCTTAAGTTTTTACAAATTGTTTAGTAACCTGATAATTTTGCATTTATTTAATTCATAAAATAAATTAATGCATAACCTCTATATTGTTCCCCGCAGTCTTCAATTAAGAACTGTCAAACGGTTATAAACAGCTGTTTTGGTTTGTATTGTTTACATTTTATTCTCCATAAGCGTAATGTTAAATTTTTAGATTTTAAACTTAATATTACAAGAAAACACGAATTTTCCTGGACATTAGACCTATCTAGAACTTATTTTCTACTCGGAAATTAGTTATTTCCAAAATTTAAAGAAAATCCTCGGTGCCGTTTTCGAGATCCGTGTGCAAATATATATATATATATATATATATATATACAAACCTTGCTCGTATTATAGTATTGGATTTCAATTAATAATTTCATCATATGTTACGTACCAGTTATACTAACCTTTACTTGATCTTAAAGGTATAAATACAAATATAATTATTTTTTTAATTACAAGGATCAGTATATATTTAGGGCATTGGAGAGATACCAGAAACCTAGATTCTGCAACACGTATGAGAAATAAAACCTCAATGATTTGCCTTTCCGATTATAAATAATAGGTATGAGTAGGCTAACACATACTTTCTCCCGTATGCCAATTTCAAAACTACTATTTAAAAAAAAATATCACATTGTTTAAAGTTTCTCTAAATATAATTAAAAAATAATTGTTTTAAAAATAATTATAAAATTTATGAAACTATCGAGAGAAAACGTTCAATAAATTGTTATAATTTTTGAAGCAAAGCCCATGGACATTGAATTTAACTTTTCTCGGGACACGTTGGTCTTAGACTAATGATTCAAAATACTAAATACTATTTTTTTTAGTTTATTAAGCTGGTTTTAATGGTGGTAGTCAAAGTATACTTGACCTTTATTGTTGTCCAGGAAAACGTTAAAAATTGATTTTACGATATTTAAAAGCCCATAACTTTTAGACTGTCATTTTTACCGACATGCGCGTGGTAAAATTAAAACTAAACTTTAACTAAAATCATTTTTGAAAAATTCTGACTTTTTATTTGAGGGTTTAGGGGTGAACAACCCTTAAAAATGAAAAAAACACCTTGGGATATGGTGAATATATACACACATACCAAATTTAATCATTTCAATATTTCATTTTTTGATTCAGGGAACCTCTAAACTTAAATTCGAAAATTTTAAAGTAAACCTTTAACTAACTCTATCAAGCAAGATTTATTTACTGGGTTATCAAACCAAAATAGAGAAAAATCCATTTACACTTATTAGTCCCAATAGTATGGGGAATAAAGTAGAGACATAACGAGTGTTTTTAGTTCTTTAATGTATGCATAGAGAAGAGCATAGATATGAATGAATGTGTAAGGAGGAAACCAGATTACCAGGAACGTTGAAAGAAAGTAACCTAACCATCCAACTTTACTAAATGGTTTTTGTGTATAGTTTTCTTTACATATTAATTTTTAGTGATGGATAGTAGTTTATATTGAAGTTTTATTAGTTATCTTGTATTTTATGATACTATCTGTAAGTACAGTGTTCTACTATGAAGATAAATATTTAGTTATATAAATTGCAGATAGTTAATTACAAATAAGAGTGCAGTTGACCTTTAGCGTTACTTTAAATTTGATAAAAATATTTGTAAAATGTAAGTAATTAATGCAATAACTAGGACCCAACGACAAATCTTTCAAGATTTTTTGGGACTCAACCCTGTATTGCTTTTTGGAACATAAAATTTCTGATTTCTGAAAAGAAACACTTTTTATTTGATAAAAAAGAGCATGGTTTATTTGGATTCTAAACATCAAAGAGCTTAAGATACTTGAAAGATCAGTTACGTATACATCAGTGTGTCGTTTATAATCCAATTTCGTGAAATTTGTCATGGAAGTACCTCTGTAAACTCTTTGTGAAACATATTTTTTTTAAGACTTAGTTTCTGATTTTTAAACTATAAAATATAAGGTGTTTAGATTTTTTGTGAAAACTATTTAATTAGTATATTCATGTGGAACAGTTTTATTTATTCTATATTGACAATCTTTATTTCAGTTAAAAAAGTACAATTAGTTTGTTATTCATCATATATATACAACTCAAAACCTGCTTTCTGTATTACTTCAATATAAAATTAGTGCAACGCCTGTAAACAGAGAGGTAATGAAATGTTGGTGTGACATCATGTGGAATATAGTATTTAAATAAAAAAGTTTAATTCGTGTGTTTGTTTATAACCATTATCCATCATTAATCATTATCTATTGCCAGACTGTTATTTCAGTGGTTGTAGCACCAGTTTCATAATGTGAAGGGCGTCGGTTCGATGCTAGACCCAGTTGTCTTAGATAATTGGGCTATGGATTAATGGGCTTAGCAAATTAATATACTGATCTTTGGAAATGGTATGACTAAATGTCACCGAATGACTTACACTTTGCTTATAATGTGTTTATTTTAAAATACCATTGGTTCGATAGTTTGGTCTCTCAGAAATAGTGAAATAATGAACTCTCCAAAACTTGTTTAACAAGTTAGTATTAAGTTTAAGTTAAAAAGTTCGATGAATGTCTGAATTTTAGAAGAACACGTCAGTAGAATACTAGGAAAATTAATTTGTTTTTAGATTTAACGTCAAACTGATATTTTCTGTAGAAAAGGAAGTTAATTAATTGTCAGACGATATTATAGGATAAGACACGGACTGACATCGTCATTTGAATGGGAGCCAACAATCAACGCTGCAGATCCGTTTGATCTGACTTATATTCCCTTGATTCTCGTATCCATACATAAGTCGTGTGATCTCCCTCATCTCATAGTTATTACTCCATTAAAAAATAAACCTTTAAAAAGTTTCTGTGTTAGCCTGGCTAAAAAATAACAGCGCAACTCACCCATCTTTGTTTGAACTGATTTCCCCCTGAAAAGGTATTATATAATCTCATTGATTAAAGATTAATTATTGATTATTGATTCTGGTATGGAAACGTAAAAATATAAAAAAACCCCAGTCACAGACCTACATCCTCAGTGAGTTAAGTCTTCTTTAATAATCTAAACTATTCTAGGCTTGTTAAAAAATTTTACTTAGAAGCAAAAATTTCACTGAATTGACGGAAAGACCTATAGTTTACGTAATTATTTTTCTTCTAAATATGTCTTTACAATGAGACATCACTCGGCGGGGCTCCCATTAATTAGTACTAACCCAAAAAATCACATTTTTGGGCAGGTGCATAACAGTAATTCACAGAAAAGGTTTGTTTTCACTATTTTGCTAGTATAATATGGTTGGTAAACCTCATTTAATCCATTTGATCGTTATGGAAGGGTACTTTTGACTAATTCTGCATTAAAACCGCCTATAATCTCTTTCAGAGCTATGTCGATGGTTTTCGAACTTAAACCCACAAAATTTCCTTTAATATTACTCTACAAGTTTCATAAATAGATATAGTTTTTGACCCATTTTATGAACTATATTTTTCGTCAGACTGCATAAAATGTTAAGCTTAATACGAGCTCGTACTGTATCACACCAAAATTTTTATAGACGTAAGAGCTGCTTCCATCTTGTTCTAAAATTGTAAATAATCAGCTGATTCACTAACAATACCTATAACCGATTATTGCTTTCGATACAGTACTATCGATATGTTGAAATACACGTATTTTTATTTGTTGTACTAACTCAGAGATACATTATATAAAAGGGTTGCGTTTGTGGTTTAATAGCAAGAGAGTGCCTTTATATTCCATCCATCAAAACTATCATAATATATTCCGCTGCTCGATGCAACACATTTGTTTACTCTGGACTACAATCGGTTGATATGTACATACATTAACGATCAGGTTTTTGTGCATTTGTGCGTGTCAATTTAAAGCCATTAATCCTAAAATGAACATTTACGATTTATATATTTTTTACAGTATTTATACGTACAGTTATGATATGTTTCAATTTACTTTTAATGTTTTAATAAGTAATAACATTTTTGTATGCTATTATAACTACAGTAGGATTTTAAAACTATATTTCGAGTAAACAAATAAAATTGAGATTTAAAACTACTAGCTATTTCATGGCTTAGTTATTGTCAAAATATATCTGTTGAAAAGTTAAAAACTATTTTCTTATAAAGTTTCAAGATATGAAATGTAAACTTAAGTATGGGTGGTATATTTAAATTATTAAGTTTTTACAATCCAAAAAACATGAATTTAACTTGGCCAATTAAACTGTATATTGAATTTTGATTTATGGGAAAGTGTAATTGGATATGCACACAAGTGAGTGAGAAGCGCACAAGTTGAGTTGCTCTAATAAACAACTCGTTCACTTCAATCATCCGTTTATGAACAACGAGAGATGAGCGAGTGAGTGAGAAGCACACAAGTTGAGCTGCTCCAATAACCAACTCGTTCACTCTAATTATCCGTTTATGAACAACGAGAGATGAGCGAGTGAGTGAGAAGCACACAAGTTGAGCTGCTCCAATAACCAACTCGTTCACTCTAATCATCCGTTTATGAACAACGAGAGATGAGCTAGTGAGTGAGAAGCACACAAGTTGAGCTGCTCCAATAACCAACTCGTTCACTCTAATTATCCGTTTATGAACAACGAGAGATGAGCGAGTGAGTGAGAAGCACACAAGTTGAGCTGCTCCAATAACCAACTCGTTCACTCTAATTATCCGTTTATGAACAACGAGAGATGAGCGAGTGAGTGAGAAGCACACAAGTTGAGCTGCTCCAATAACCAACTCGTTCACTCTAATTATCCGTTTATGAACAACGAGAGATGAGCGAGTGAGTGAGAAGCACACAAGTTGAGCTGCTCCAATAACCAACTCGTTCACTCTAATTATCCGTTTATGAACAACGAGAGATGAGCGAGTGAGTGAGAAGCACACAAGTTGAGCTGCTCCAATAACCAACTCGTTCACTCTAATTATCCGTTTATGAACAACGAGAGATGAGCGAGTGAGTGAGAAGCACACAAGTTGAGCTGCTCCAATAACCAACTCGTTCACTCTAATTATCCGTTTATGAACAACGAGAGATGAGCGAGTGAGTGAGAAGCACACAAGTTGAGCTGCTCCAATAACCAACTCGTTCACTCTAATTATCCGTTTATGAACAACGAGAGATGAGCGAGTGAGTGAGAAGCACACAAGTTGAGCTGCTCCAATAACCAACTCGTTCACTCTAATTATCCGTTTATGAACAACGAGGGACGAGCGAGCGAGTGAGAGTGCACAAGTTGAGCTGCTCCAACAACCAAGTCGTTCACTTCAATTGTCCGTTTATGAACAAAAGAAAATCTATTTCATTTCATTTTTAGTCAGAATTTAATTGAACCAGATTATTTTTATCTACGATATTTTGCATGACTATTTTTTAACACACCTATAAAATCTATATTTCTTACAAAAAACCCTTCATCTGGTGACTGGCATGAGTACATCTTATAGATAGAGTTTACTTTTACCTGATCGGAAGTTATAGTGTAAGTTTTAATAAGTTTCGTTAACTATTAGGTCTAACTTACAATGCATCAAGAAAAGGTACCAATAAAAATTATATATAGATTATTTAAAATATAAGGACACTTTTATACCGTTAGACTGGGATAGTGGCGTGTCTTGTAATCCGGCTATTTGGAGGTCACAAATTTTAAATATTTACAAGCAATGACCTGTGGATATGTCATTCCCCAATGTAGATTAACGTTCGCACTAATGAATAATAAGTCCACCACAAAGACCATTCTCATAATTAGACTAGTTCGTAATTCAGAGGCAAAATTATGGTTTTGGATCCCATGCAGACTGTTGATTCCTTTAGACGCTGTACTCACTACTATAGCTTATAGAATAATACTTGTTTGGAATTGTTAAATAATTACATACATACTTATAAAATTACTAAATAATTTCATGATCGTAGTTTGAAGGTTACGATTTTAATTGCTGGGGCAGTTTCCATTTACAATTAGACTTTTGATTTAGAACGATCCTTTTTAATACTTCATAAAAATAAATTTCAGTTTTAATAATAATTATTTTTAATTACATTTTTAAATTGAAAAGTAGCGTTGTGGAGAAATCACACTACGATATTCTATGGAAATAGACGGACCTGTTACTTGTATATTATATCTCAAAGTAAATTGGATTCGTTATTCACGTTGCCTTCAAAGGTCAAAGCTGTTTCAACATGTTCCATACTCGCTGGCTTCATAATTAGACACAACTCACATTACATACGCAGCGAACCTTCGTCCATCCCCTTTTACTTATGATCGCGGAAGTTCAACGAGAATCCGTTAACTTATTCGTATCATTATTTCAGCTATAATCATATGATGGAGAGGTGAGTAGTCCAAGTACTTCCTGATATCATTAATTAGTAAGAAAAATGTTAGTAATGGTATTTAATTTCGATATCCTACGTTACATTTTAACCAGTTTGTAATTCAGTGGCAAAACTGTGGTTCGGATTCCTCGTTAAACATGTTAACCTTAGTCAATAACAAGACTACAAGATCAAACCACAATCATCTTGCACTAATTTTTCGTACCTCACTGGGTAGATGTTATTACGGCATGCAACTACTACGGTACCTTTGTTTCAAATATGTGGAGTTTATACCACGGGCTATTTTGGATGGTAGCCTATATTATAATCAAAGAAAAGTTACGTTTATAAAGAAGTATTACATTATAAACGTAGAAAATATATGACCGTGTTACAGCAAAATACGAAGATGTCGCAGTATGCACCGGGGAAATGTAATAACAGTGGATTATCCTGGGAGACTTAATACACGTTGCGTCATCGCTTTCGTCTGCTGTGAGTTGGAACATTCTTAGATACGGGTTTCGGAGGTAAATTTTGTAAATACATTCACGTCAACAATGACTAATACATATCAGCCGGATACAGGTATTAAACTTTAAATGAAATGATTAACAGGGCAGGACTTTATTTACATCCACTAATAATTATTTGTAATGGAAAAGTGGACTATCCATGCGATCTTTACGGCCACACTTATACTCACGAATATGATATAAGTTAATAACTAAGTTATTAACTTAATAATGATAGTTAATACGTTAATAACTCGATCCTGTTAACGTTTGGACATAAAACATGTATATTAATATGATCATTTTTTAAATTACATTTAGTTGAGCTGTTCCATTTTGTAATATTTTGGAAAAGTTCGATTGGAAAGTAAAAAATAAAAACTGGAACTTTCAGCCTGTTAATTAATTATGTATTAAACTGAATAATATAATATTGGTTTAGTGAGTATTGTGAAAACTAGAACTGCAGACTTCAAATCAATTGAAATATGAAGCATAATTTAATGGAACATATAAACAAAAGGACTAAACGATTGAAGTATCAAAACAGATAACACAACAATGGACGTATCTGCTTTATCCGAGCCAGCTATTTTTATAAATCACATTTCAATATAAAACTAATACATTGCATAGCACTACACATAACTTTAGAAGTTAAATGATCGCTGAACACTGTTTTTATTTATTAATTGTGGTTTCATTATGTTAAATATTAAAAAAATCTCGTCGTTTTGACGTCACGAATTCAAAAAAAAAAAATAAAATGATTGGTTATCTTTTTTAATGAGTTGTAAGTAGTAGGAGTTTTTAATAAGTATTCTTTTCACATTAAATAATGAACTCTAATGTTCGGAATCAAAATGATTAGTTGGATTTAGTGTGGAGGTGTAGAAAAAATGTAGTGTGCATCATGGGTCTTTTTTCGTCCATCAGAAAATTGTCATCCTCAGCTACGCCTTTTGTGATAACAGTTTCCTTCGTGGACAAAATGCTTCACTTTATTACCTTTTTGCACAAATAACTATTTTTTTCATGCCGCGAAAACGACCAGTTTTTAATGCATGCTCCCACCATAGGGAGGCCTATCCCTCCCGAGGGTGGGTGATCTCTATATCAGCTGATTAGGTGACGTCAAGGTCAGGTTATTACAGTGCTAACCTGATCTTTATTGCAATGTAGAAATAGATAAAAATACGTACATGTCATTTATAAGTAATCGGCAGTATCTAAAGCGATTAATTATTATGTTAGAATTACATCTAAGTATCTTAGTATCTTTGTAAGATGAAAATTATGTAGAATTACAATTCTATGTTATCCAGTTTTTGGAACTTTATATACAGGGTGTTCACTAAAGTTGGGGACAAACTTCGAGGGATGATAGTACTCATCAAAATAAACAAAAAAATTCCTATAAACATATGTCGAAAAATCCTTCGTTTAGTATACGAAGTATACTATCACCCCTCGAAGTTTGTCCCCGACTTTAATGAACACCCTGTATAGTCAAATTGGTTTACCTTTAATGCCTATGGATATAAAATCTTGTTTGTTTTCCCAATTCTCATTTGTGTGTGTGTGTGTGTGGTTGAAATTTTTACCCCGTGATAATGCCACAACTTGTGGCAAAATGTACTTTGGGAAATCAACAAAGATTTTAGGTCCAAAAGAAATAAAGATAATTAGATTTTACGATTATTACTATGAATCTGTAGAGTAGTCAATTAATTAGCATATTGCTTACAATAAAAATGGAAGCAGTTGTTTTGTCTGTAAAATCTTTGGTTTGTACAGTAATTAACTCAATATTTCGTGAGGTCTGTCGAAAAATATAATCGTATAGTTCATAACACCGGTCTAAAGTGTCTTTCCGTTACTCGCTCAAATTAAACCTCACCTGGTGGCTTGGTTATAAACCTTGAGCTCTTGCGACAACCACCACTTTCGACCCTTGTAATGAAATATACTATTTCAGTACAGCGGAAGACGAGAGGTTAAACCTGAACCACTATAGTGAGCGATTAACTTTGTTTTAGTAGTTCTGTAGGTGCTGTCCCGTGAGACAAAAACAGACTTTATTAGATATATTTTTTGATGGATTAAAAAAATGAAATAAATTTAACTAAGTTGAACTGTCATAAAAAGAAATTTTGAATTGGTTACCTACATAACATGGGGTGTTATGTACGGGTTAATTTTGCCAATTTTAGTATTATAAAATTTTTAGTGGACACTTCAGCTGTTCAAGTCAATATTCAGTGACAACCATAGCAACAAATTAATTGCTACTTTGTGTTTTTTTTTTACTTTAACCCACAAGTTCAAATGTAACACATTTTGTTAATACAGGTCACATTTTGACATGGATATGTCTTAGTCCTGGGGGGTAGGGGTTGTTGGCAATTTGTAAGATAAAAATGTAAGCTAAAATTTGAAACAGGTTTCCATAGAAAATACCAGAGCTATTGTATTGAACTTTTGATATGTAAGAATAAAAACAGCTGTTTAGATGAACTGAAAACATTCCCTTTAGACATATCCACGATCTAACATTTTTTCCACAGGGAAGTAAATACAAAATGTTAATTGTGACTATTTTGGTTATTATTTTCATTAGTTTATTTTATGTGAGATTCTAGTGTATATAAAAACTACTTATAATCTCCATAACTTCATAAAAGGATTAATAAAATACATACTTAAGTATATAATGCAATGGTACAGTTCGTCAAGTTTCATCTGAGCCCTGAGTTTTAGGTGCGCAGTAGACTACGACGCAAGTATGTAAATTGTGAACAATAAAAACTGTTAGTTTGTTCATTGTTTTCTACAGCAGCTGAGCTGTTCCGCTCATCCACCGCGGAAACCCACCACGGTTCCTTTACCTCCCCTCTCACGCATCTCAGGGCTCAGACGAAACCTGACCAACTGTACACCGTGTTACAGCGCATTTTACCAATGTTAAACACGTAAAAATAGATATCTGCTTAGGAATAGCAAATATGGAAAGGGAATAGTCGATCCAGCATTAGGAAAATAGCACTGAAAAAAATTATTAACAACTCCAGGATTCGAAGCACGGTTGGCTCAGCTTCAGTCATTCGTCTTTCAACTAACCATCGACTAAACAAATACAGATATAACTCTCTTTCTAATTAGATTATTTTAATCACAGTTAGATTATGTTTACTTATTTAATTGTCTTATACCTTAGTTTGTTACTTTTTACACTCGGCTTTCATTTCCACGATGATTGATTCGTACTAAACTTTCCACACTATCTAACGTAAACCCCGTTTGCATTGCAAGTGTACCGTCTTTGACGGTGGCGACACCTGCAGAGGATTGTCTGGAACTAACTTTCGACTTAGGGGATTAATACTTGTTCTGGAAATGTTTATTATTTAATTTTTATCTATTTTATGATCTCATAAACATTAACGTAACATCAAGATAAATAAAAAATTATGTTCGCATAAGAATGTACCAAGTCGTATTTTATTTGTTAATTTAATAATAATAATATTCCAATACTTGGACCACTGAATAATGTAAAATTAAAAAATTACATGAAATACCACAATTTATTAGCATTACACTTATCTTAGTGATGTATTAGCGATATAAGGAAATTCTTTAATTACTTACTTCCTTTAACTACATCAGCTCCATGACACAATAGAATGAATAAGTTGTCAAATACTCGTCAGATTACGACGATCGTAATTAAAAGATAATGGTCGAACGATCGCTGCGTATGTAATGCGAATTGAGTCTAATTAAGAAGCCAGCGAGTATGGAACATGTTATATTTCAGCTTTGACCTTTGAAGGCGACATGAATAACGAATCCAATTTACTTTGAGATATATTGTACAAGTAATAGGTCCGTCTATTTCCATAGAATATCGTAGTGGGACTTCTCTAAAACACTAATTTAATAGTTATGGCAAACTGGTTTTCATGTCAGAATCGGTGCGTTTATCCCATTAGAATAACATGGGGATCAAATATTGCAAGCAATTATCTCAGTCGTAATTTAATTATCAGTTATTATCAATGATAATGAAATATTAATATTGATGGAAAATAGTTACATAGTTACATTTGGTTTTCTTAAAATATACGTAGTATATAGAACAATACGTATGAAAGCAGATACTGTAAATGAACATATAACCAAGGTAATATATATGAGGTTGAGTCAAATAAACGATACGAAAATAATTAGATACGAATTAAAAATACAAAAATAAATCTGAAAACCCAAAATTATAGTGGGGGATGTTCTGAGAATTTCAAAATATAAATATGTGTTTAGTAAGGGACGCCAAATAGGACTAGTGAATTGTTTACAGTTGTAGAAGTAAAGAAGACAAGACCTATTACTTTTAAATGATAAAGATATTATAATTAGAGTTGGGTTTTATAAGGAAGCATTATTGAAGACAAAATATAAGGACATTTATTTATTAGATAAAGCAATTAAACGGAAGGGAATAAGAATGTTAAATGGTTACGATTTCTTAGTAAATCTTGCATTAATGCAAATGACATAGTAATATAATACATGCTAGTGAAAAAAAAACATTTAAAATATATAATTTTAAATAACCCCGTCACAGCAGACCTGCGTACTCAGCGAATTTCCAAATCAATAATATAATAATAATAATATATGACAAGTTTAGTCAAAATCTGTCGATAAACATGAGAATCATTTGTCTATTCTCCAAAAGATTAACATGGTAAAGAGTGAGCAGGTTTGCTGCTATGAGGAACCCTGAGAGTAGGCATTTATACCATCAAAAATTTTTATTTTTAAAATTTATACCAACTTTCATCAACATCTGTCCATAAATAAAGGAGTTTGCCTATTCTCCATATGATTAACATCGGAAAAGAGTATGCAGGTTTGCTGCCATGATAAACACATAAACTATGATTTTTTAGCATAAACGTATGGGTCCTAACCACATAAAGCTAAATATAAAGTTTTATCCAAAAATATTGGTTAATAAGTGAAATATTCGCTTTTCCTTATCCTCCATAAGATTTACATTGGAAAAAATAGTCCGTAATCCAGACATATCGGTCAATGGAAACGGGTAGTTTGGGGGGTTTTGTACTAAAAAATTGGGTTTTTTGCGTTTTTCATATGTAATTTAAAAAATTTTAGTTTTTATCTGTCACCATTAGAATCAGCTTAAAAAACTACACATTTTAGTTCCCTACAGTTATTTATGTCCAGATAATGATATATGGTCAGATTAAAAATAGTTTATGGTAAAAATGCCTAATTTTACTGTTTCTCAACACAGCAAACCTGCATACTCTTTCCCATGTTAATGTTACAGAGAATAGGCAAATACTCTAATTTATCAACAGGTATTTATTGATCAATCTTGTCACATACTTGTACTATTATTGTCATATTATTGATTTGGAAATTCGCTGAGTACGCAGGTCTGCTGCGACGGGGGTATTTTATTCACATGGTGTGGGTTATTATAAAGAAACACAAACCTTCTTAAAAAAGAATAGAATAGTGAAAATGAGATTCATATCTGGGGGTGGTCTTGTTTTCATGTAACAAAAAGACTCCGTCCAGCGTTAAAAAATAAATAGAAAGACAGATATAAATATAGGTTAAATCAATTTCGGCTTTTCTTGGGTGTAAAACGTAAAATTAACAAAAAACAAGAAGCAATGTACGGATACAACTTTAATTTTATTTATTTATTATAGAACATAAATATGTTATTTTATTTAGCTATAAAACTGTATACGTTCAAAAGTAAATAAAATGAAACTATTATCTAAAACAACACACTCATACATGTGCTGTGAAGTAGTTTTGAATTGTTAATAATAATCAAATTTTCTGCTGTTGAACAGAAATTACGGTTGGTAACAATATTTTGGAAGTCTTCTATAATTCAGCGTGGCGGGAGTAATCACTTCATCCATAATTTATTAAATCATGTCCCAAGCATCTCGGGCATTCCGTCCATCAGCTCTAATCACCGTTCATTGTCTCGCAGACTCCGAGAATTAAACATTTCCAGACCATTATTCATATTTTGACTAGAATTAAAATAACGAATAATGATCACAGTTGTCATGTTAGTTGAAAGGTCACTTATAAATATTTAGAGTGAAAATGTAGTTTAACGTGATAGAGTATTTTTATTTGACTCAATTTTGAAATATACATTTTTGAAATAAAGTACAAATGTTTTTTTTTAATTTTCGAAACTTTAATACAAAATATAGGAAATCATGAAACACAGAACTAACATACATAAAAACATCTCAAATAATTAAAAGGTGTGGATAACGAACAAATTTCCCACCGAACATAGAGCCTACGGTGTGGATTTACCATTAATATTACTTTGTTAAATTGTCTTCCCAAATATCTACTCATCCAGATAGATAAGCATGGTACGATTTAGATGAGTTTAAGATGATTGTGGAGAGATCTTGTAGTATGTTACTGAATAAGGCTGACATGTTCTTTAATCAGGACTGTCAATTGGCCCAAGCACCAATAGAATGGTCTAGAACTGGTCTAGTTATGAGGATAGCTTTATGGATGAACGTAGTAGTCCACAGTGCAGACGTAAATCCACACTAGCGAATATCAAATCCACCGACCATAACGATCCACAATTTGTGACATCCACGTAGCTGGATTACAGGACACGATACCGTCCCAGGCAATAGTGGTTTGACATACTTAATATTTTGGTCGATGAAAAACAGAAGAATTTAAACATAAGTTATCTTGACATCAATGACGTCATTATTTTTTTATGTGACTTATATTTCTTGGTTGCCGTGGTTTTAAAGATTCTCTCTAAGATTGTTGTGTCTGAAAGATCTTAAAGATTGTCTTGGTCTTACCTTGTACATAAATATGTTATATTCCCGGAAAAAACATTGTTTAATGTAATTTTACTTTTTAGTTTTTTATCAAGGTTCTCATGGTACACATAGCTTGTTTTAAAGAACGCGTTCCTGCGCACAGGCCAGTTCCGGCCATGCGGTAACATTTTATTCTGATACATTTTTCTTCTACAATTTTGAAAAGTGTTTACATATTTTTTTGCAAACATAATGAATTTTTTATATTTCCTGTGGAAACTATGTTATATCAGTAATATGTATGAAGGGATTGTTTTCAGTTCCTCCAAACAGCTGTTCTCATAATCATATGACGTCACTTGTAACACTGTTATGTCCTGAAAATTGCTAACCGCCTAGGCTTAGACTCATCAAATATCCATGTTACGGTTCTTGAAATAATAAAAATGCCTCATGAGATTGAAATTAGATGGTTCAATGAGGTATTTGATAGGAATTACTTCTTTTTATGATAAAACTACAAACAAGCTTGACATCAGTTTGTTCGTTGAATTATCTACATATTGGTAGAACAATCATAACATAGCCCGTGGTTACAGGTATAACAGGCCGGACGGTCAAACTCGCGATGAACGAAAACAACACTATACCTAGTAAACAAACCAACACAAAATCTAGTATCCAAGTAATAAAATATTCCCAATATTTGAAAATTCAGCAGCCAAACTTTTGGGAAATATTTCACTTATCTTGACTAAGAATAGGCGATAAGAATAAACTTACAGCTTGTAATAGTAACTTCATCACTAGGAACAAAAACGGACATTTTTGATACGAGCACAGGTTTAACAACCAAGACTTTTAAAATGTTCGAGTATATATTAACAGCCAATTTTTGCAGGTGTGATGAACTATATTTTTAGCGACTGCAAATAAAATAAAACAAATTTTTAAAACATAAATTATAACCTAGTTTAGTATCAATAGCTGTCGACAATTTTTGTCGCTTTAGACAATTCAGCTGTTATGTTACTTACGTTGTAGCAGAAGTTCTTTCTTGATCCCTGATTGGTTGTTTAGTTTATGACAGTGTTAGTTATTATTATCGATAGTTCGATTTAATAGTCGATTACCAATTTCACAAACGATATCCAAAACGTTCGAAATACACAACAAATCGATATTGATTGCTGCAGTTTCTTTGGTTATTTACAATCGAATGCTGACCTCGAATCAAACGTATATTAACAATGATCTTTTGTGGTCTAGGCCTAAAAATAATCATTATAATACTGTGTTTAGTCCTAGGAAGAATAAGAAAAACTTTTCTCTTCAAGACAGTTATCTAAAACAGCTGTTTTTAAACTAGTATGCCGAAAAAGCTATTATTTTAAGTCAATTAAAACCCACCAACTGGATGCTCATATTATGTTTGTCCGTATTTTACCCCTGGCCGGCTAATTTAAATGTAATTTTAACGAGCCATATCAAATGAACGCCAATATTGGCGGCCAGCTGGAATTGGATTGATGTCAGCTGTTACGTGTAAAATTGTCAATCACAGTAAACTGATTGGAATGACCTCACCTCAGGCTACTCGTTATTGCTGCCCACAGAGCACTCTATCGGTGGCCACAAAAACTTATTGCGAATTCATCTAGAGACTTGCACAAACTTGTTATGTTGTTGCAAAATGTAATTTTCCAACAACATAACATATGTAGTTAGCAAAGTTATACGTTATTGAAATATACTCGTGTAATTTATATTACACTTTTTTTACCATGATATACACGATAAACGTAATATGTACTCATATAGAATATATGAAAAGTAATATCAGTGTATATTGGGATGTCTCTCTAGCCTAGAGTTACAGTGTTGAAATTCGGTGCAATAGGTAATGAGTTTTAGGCCTAAATCCTGGTTAGCCATTTTGGGTTCGGACTTTTCAAAAAGCGATTGTGTGATATTATCTCAGTATTATGTAAAAATGCATCTGGTTTGACAAGAAAAGTATGCCACAGTACTTAAGATAATTAATGCTACAAATCATGTTATGTTGAAAATTTGTATACTTAAATTACAACGGTTTTATTTAAATCAGATTTTTCCAAGGAGATATAAAGAGATGTTTTGAGTTATGAAATGGTTGGTATTTTAGTAAATGCTGCATTGAGTCTTACTTAGTCTAGCTTAGTGTATGGTCGAAGAAAGGAAAGTAACTTTTTAATGAACCACGAGTAGAACTGACAAAGTATCTATGATAGCTAATTCAAACGTAAACTAACACTTTATTTACTATCTTGCGGGAAAACAGTTTTCGTACTTGCACTAAATTCGAACTTCTACTTTTGCATAGTGTGAATTATTACAAACCCAATAAAGGTTACTCCAATTATTTAGAACTGGTTCTTGTTAAAAATTAATTACAACCAAGCGTTTTTTTTGTTTATATTATACATGTAAGTTATTTACACACTTTACAGTTATCAATAGTATTATTGTTTTGACTTTATAGACTTAAAAGTCTATAAAAACTCTATAAGTCTATAGAAAGATTTAAAATCTTTTTAGAAGTATTGTTTCAAATGTTCTACCTGAAATATAAACCATTCGTTCCACGAGTTTTGTAAATAGTAATGTAAAATCTGAAAAACGTATTATAAGTGTAAATGAGAATATACAAACATACAAATGCAAATCCAATACTATAATACGAGCAAGGTTTATATATATATTTGCACACGGATCTCGAAAACGGCACTAAGGAATTTCTTTAAATTTTAGAAATAACTAATTTCCGAGTAGAAAATAAGTTCTAGATAGGTCTAATGTCCAGGAAAATTCGTGTTTTCTTGTAATATTAAGTTTAAAATCTAAAAATTTAACATTACGCTTATGGAGAATCAAATGTAAATAATACAAACCAAAACAGCTGTTTATAGCCGTTTGACAGTTCTTGATTGAAGACGGCAAAGAACAATATGTGAATAGAGGTTTTTCATAAATATTTATTTTATGTATGTAATTAATGTAAAATTATCAGGTTACTAAACAATTTGTAAAAACTTAAGGGTAACATAACTGTGCGAAATAAAAGCAGGAAAGAATATTTCCAAAATCTTCAGTGTTTAGACAGAAAACGTATTCGTTGTATTGCTTGAAGCCACTGTAACAAACCAAATAATTGGTGTAAATTAAATTTCTGTTTTGCTTTTCAATCCTCCGTTTCTAACAAAATCAGTTGATCACAGGCTAATAATAACTGTATGGATAAATAAACAGTAAATGATCTGCTAAAACAATTGAGGTTGGCTAAAAGACGTTAAACGGCATTGCTCATTTGACAGACGCCATAGTCGAGTGGTAGCGTGTCGGTTTCAGGTACTAAAGATCGCGAGTTCCATCCCCACCACTAGGCGCGATACTTTTTGTTCAGTGCTATATTAATTATGGTGTATTTAATCGGTGTATTAAATCGGTTTTATTTAAACCACATAAATGTTTTCATTGAGTAATACATGTGTTTTAATTTTTCTAATTAATTTTTATAATACATGTCTTTTTCCATACGAGCAAAGCTCGGTCACCAGGTACTATGGTTGATTCACATATGCCTAAATATATATTTCAAAGAACAAAATTATTATCAGCGTATTTATCAAGTACCAGCATAGCACATTCGAAAGAGTCATGAACGGTACTTTTCTTCAAACCTCTTTTTATTGAATAGTTTAAGCATATAAATTTGTAAACGTGCATGTAATTTAATAGCATATTCTTAAACAGTATTGAGAAATCCCATCTAAAAAACCCCATGAACCCCATGGTTGAAAAACCATTCATTGCAGGAAAGGCAATTTCCTGCGAATGCCCTTATTGCCTCACGGTAAAGTAGGATAGGATACTCGGTAAACACGGGAAAAAATATTTTTAAAACTTTAAATACAAATACTTGTCAATCAAAAATTTTTTGTTACCTCTATATTTAAATTTAATGTGAACTATCTGGCATTTTTATTGAGCATTTAGTAAGCGTACGCTAGAGTTATAAGTGTTTAAGTAAGTGTTAAGTTTTCCCACTCTTCCTTAAATATTATGGAAGATTTTTTTTTAAATTTTTAGTTGATTAAAAAATTTAATAAATTATTTTTACATAATTTTCATATTTACGCCCTTAACACCAAAGAATACACCTAATACTGAAATTAATAAGTGTTAGGTATAATATTAATATTATAAATTTATTCTTGCACTTTCCAAAATTAAATATTAATTATGTACTCGTAAGGGTCACAGGGTGACAAATACAACGGTCATGATCAGTTGGACAACTGGGTTTAGACCGGTTGAATAATACATGGATTTATTTAGAAATATTACAAAAATTTTGAATACAAGGTGGTTGATTTTCTCGCAGTTTTTCGTCATTATTTGTTTTACAGTGAAAGTTTCGCGATACATAGTTGTGGGGCGCGGTGATGAGATTGGTTTCCGGATTGATGGACAAACTTGTAATTTGCCAACTCTTCTTTTATTGCTCAAGTTTAACACTCAACCCTCGTTCTAGGATTTTTATAAGAAAAAGTCTTTAGTGACCTTTATTTCCCTTATCAACATCGTTTTTGGTCTAATAAAGAGTAACATTGGTTTTCATAGTTCGGTATAGTCACGTGTAAAACGCAACTGCGCACAGAAAGTAACACAATTTCTTCTTGTAATGGTAAATATTACGAAGTTTTAACTAGTTTTCATTTTTTTTATAATATGAATATAACGAAAATTTTTAAAACATGGCCTTATTTTTTTGTAAATTTTACACTAATTACTAAAAATTAACAATATTACAATTAATAATCATAAATATTTACTATGCAACACTTTAGGTGGATAGTTTTGTGCTCACTAAATGTTCCAGGGATTTCATATAATTAAAAAATTACTATAACATTATAAATAATAAAATTTAAACTATTGTTATTTATATTTTTAATTATATTTTGACATGGATATGTCCTAGATCCGGGAGGGGTGGGTGTTGGCAATTTGTAAAATGAAAATTTGAAACATGATTACATAGAAACTATTAGATCTATTGTATTGCAATTGTAATAAATGAGAATATAAGAACATCCGTTTAGATGAACTGAATACATTCCCTTCAGACATATCCATGATCTAGCCCATTTCTCACAGGGAAGTAAATACAATGATTTTTATTTAATTTTTTACACCATTTCCTTACTGGCTATGAAAAAAAACATTTCAAGTTAAATGGTAATTTAAATACCCCCGACGAAACAGATCTGAGTACACAGCAAATTTCAAATCAATAATTCATAAAATCAATAATATATAACAGGTTTAATCAATATCCATGATAAATACGTGAGTTTTCCTGTTCTCCAAAAGATTAACATGGGAAAGAGTGTGCAGGTTTGCTGCAGTGAGGAATGCTGAAAGTTGGCATTTTTACAATAAAATAATTTTATTTTGACCGTATACCTACCAAGTTTGATCAATATATCAGGAATAGTGAGAGTAGGAATTTATAGCTTAAACAATTTTAATTTTGACCACGTATACAAAGTTTTATCAACATCTGTCCATAAATAAAGGAGCTTGTCTGTTCTCTACATGATTAACATCAAAGAGTATGCAGGTTAGCTGCCATGACAAACACATAAACTATGATTTTTAAGCATAAATGGATATCAACCACATGAAGGTAAATATCAAGTTTCATCCAAAAATACAGAATGGTAAATGGAATATTAATTTGTCTTTATCCTCCATAAGATTAACATTGAAGCCCCTAAATACAATGTACTGTGTTTAGATGTATTTTAATATCTCGGTAACCGTTAGAGATATAGTAAAACAGCAAAGAACTAAATTATGTAGTTTTTTGAGCAGATTCTAATAGTAAACGAAAAAAATTGAAATGTTTAAATATATTAATGGGAAACGTGAAAAACGACATGCAAAAAAACAATAATTCAAAAACTTTAAACCAAAAAAATGGGAATACAACACCCCCAAAATACTCTTTCCTACTGACCGATGTATCTGGATTGCGAACTCGTCCGAGTAAATGTAGGAATACAGATCTCTACCAAATTTAGTCTCGATCGGACCATTTTACTAGAGTTGTCGTGTTCACGGGGACACACACACACACACCCACGCATGTGTGCGCGCCCACACACACAAGTTTTAGAATAGTAGAATACAAAATAGGGTACTCTAGCATTACTTTTGTATAATTATTTGATATATAAAAGTTTTAAAGTCTTTTGCCTTTTGCCGAAGAGCACCTCAAAACAAAAAAATAACATGGTCCTGGGCTTAAGTCTTGCCATGACACCTACGGTAATAGCTTCTTCCCTAAGTCAAATTCGCTAAAAGGTGATGAAAAATTAGTTTCTCCAAAACTTTTTTTTCCTCAAGTTTTCCTAAGAATGAACACGTTATAATGAAATAGTTTTGTAACGTAAAGTGCTAGGTCTAGCGGGGTGTGCGTTTAAGGTAAAGTTGGTCCATAAACGCAGCCTATTAAAGCAATCGTAAGTTTTTCCATCAGCCGAATAGCCAACTTCATCACTACCGTACGCTTTAGCTCTTGTCTAAATCATTTATTAAAAGGCTATTTCTGAATATTTCGTTCAGTTTTGGCTATTAATATGTTGAGTAATATAGTTACGCAAATTATAGTATTCATTTAAAGTAGTTCCAGGCAAGGGACATCATAACATTTTGTTGGAGTAATTTACCGCATGGATAATTATGAATAGAATTTAAATATAAATCAATATCCAAGTTATTTGAAATATCAAACTTTGTATTATTTCATTGTTTCTTGAGAAAGATGAACTACTTCTCTATTTCTCCCCACTCTGCGTAACATTACAGTATTTCAATACGTTGTTTATTTCAAAATCTACGGAATGATAATGAGTTCTAGTTTATTTTTCGCTAACACAAACAAGTACCCCTCCTAGGAATTGTGAGCAGCTGTGCGAAGCTTTATTCTAAAGTTTAGAGTCGGAGATTATAGTTTATGGCCCCTGTAGGCGCGTTAGATCTGGGGTAATTTGCCTCGGTTCTCCCATGCTCTTAATACGTTTCATTATACGGTGCTAGAAGCCAAGACTGCGGTCAGGAGTCACTGGCTAAATCATAATTTGTTTGTTTACAAAGCACTTTATATATAAATAAGTTTTTGTCATACTGATTCAAAAACAGCTGTTTTAGATACATTTTTTGAAGAGAAAAGTTGTTCTTTTTCTTCGTAGGACTAAACCTATTATTATGATGATTTTTGAGTCCTACTCCACAAAAGATCATTGTTGATGATACTTTTGATTCGAGATCAGCATTCGATTGTAAATATTCGATAAAGCAACTGCAACAGTCACTATAGGGTTTTTGTTTATTTTGGACGTTCCGGATATCAATTTTGTAAAACTGGTAATTGACCATTATATTGAACTATTGAAAGGTTGAGATCGAACAATCTATAATAATGACTAACGCTGACTTAACCTAAACAACCAACCAGGAATCAAGAAAAAACTGCTACAACGTAAGTAACATAACAGCTGATAGACTAAAGCAACAAAAATGGTCGACAGCTTACTATTGATACTTAATCAGGTAATATATTTACGATATTGTTTAATTTTATTTGCATTATGACGAAAAATATAGCTCATCACACGGCCCAAAATTGGCTTTTTGATATATAGTTGCACATTTAACAGTCTTGGCACTCCTCGGCTGTTAAACTGGGGCTCGTATCAAAACGCCCATTTTTGGTTCCAGTGATGAAATATGAAAAACGTATGATTTTAACTTCTGTCTGTTTGTGTGTCTGCTTACTTTCTATAACATTACATTTCATTTAACACTGCTTACTGTCTCTAGAATGCCCTACCTCTGCAGATAAGATCCCTTAAAAGACGTCCTCAGTATGTGGCGTCATCAAAAACCTCTATTTTGAGCAGACGGTATCGGCTGGAGTGTCCCAAAGTGTTTCTGCATATGCCCGATTGCTGGCACTTGTATGCTTGAGTGTGTGTGTGAGATAAATAAAAATATTCTTTTTGCTATTAATTTATTTTCCATTAATTTTTTACCAAAATGTATTTATTAGAGTTGGGTTACGATACCATTGTTTAAGTTATTAAACGTTTTTCATTTTACGTTTCAATCTTATTTTGTAAAAAAATGATTTTTTGTTTAATTTTTTGGAGTGTTATCTTAGTTAAATTTGTTTTGTTATTTATGTGTATTTATTTACTAGTTAAGTCTATGAAAAAGTCGTGTGTCACTAACTTTGCCTAACAAAATAAACAATTTTTATTTTATTAATTTAATTTCAAATCTAGTTTAACGATGGTAATCTAAATTATTAGTAAAATATTATGAAATTTCAAAAAACAATTTACAGTAGTTGTATTATTCTACTTTAAATATATTTTTTACCATTTTAGGTTAACGTTTTGTCGTAACTATAGTATAGTGTTTCTCAACAGTGAGCCATACAAACCATACAAAGACCGGGTACACGTATAGTTACCAACTTGCTTCGTCAATATTGCTTCTCTATTACTAAAAACATCATTTAATCTAATCCAGAAAACTATATCCAGTAATTGTAGCTATCCGTAAAGTGTTTAAAATACCAATTAAAAATCTTATTGCTCACGGATACTTCAAGGTCATTCGTATTTTACAACAAGGGATAACATAGGTGTTTATGAAGATTTACAAGCTGTGTGGTGGCTAGGTTTCATTGAAAGCGAGATTATTTATAAGAAAAACAATCTCGGTGAAGAGCCATCCAATAACCCCAGGAATGTGGAGAGCGGAGAGCGGAGAGCGGAGAGCGGAGGGCCGTGTTGTGACCCGCCAATACCTTACGTCGACACATACAATTCTGTCATCTGTTTTAGCAGATACTATTTAACCATTAAGGTGTTCTTTAACTATTATCTTTAGTCAGTATAATAATAGTATTTTTAATTATTAAAAATATTTAATTATGTCATAAATATTAAGAAATATAGTAATTCATCCATAAGGAGTATTCTCTTATTTCTGATGATAATAAATTTTTGGGAATAACTGATCTTTCTTTCAAATGTAACCTGTATATAAAATGAATGTAAATAATCGCATCTATGATAAAAGAATGCAACATGTCAAAAAAACTCTCCTCCAGTGTGTGTTTTTGGTATTTTAATAAATAATTTATTATTACTAATTTTAATGTTGCTAACTAATTTTAAATGCTAAATGCTAAAGTTTATAATCTAATGTTTATAATTAAATGGAAGTTTTAATATAAGGTAAATGTAAAAGGTCCTGTATGTTCAGGTCATCATTTGATTATCTGGAAACACGCTCATGACTATATGAGATGTGTTTTAGGGGAAAAAATAATATAAGGGAGTAAAGTAAATATTTATGGAACAAATTTCACCTGTGAACTGGTAGAATAGAGCTAATACAAGAATAAATTCAATATCACTAGGGAACTTGTTTAGGAAAATAAGATTGGAAGAACAAAAAGTTTACGTAGAAAAGAAGAAGAACACAACAATGCAATGAAGAAAATATAAGAAAATAAAGAATCAAGCAGACGGGAATGCAAAGTGTAATGAAGAAAAACAAACAAAAACACAGAGAAACAATGAATAGGTTTTTGGAAGAACGAAAAAGAATAAAAATTATGAGAAAATTTAGGTTGACACTGTCGTAGTGGCAGTGATGATCAATAATGATAATAAGTATGACTAGAAGGTATAAAAGTACCAGGAATCTGCCTTGCCTAACGGTACCATCTGTCCGATGTCAATCCAATACTTGCTCACTAATGAATAGCTTCGGGGTTTAATCCCCAATATGAGCTAAGTTTTAGAACTATAGGTATATAATATAGAATAACGATAATCTATATTGAATAGGCTATACACATAATTAGTACACAATACAAAGTAGACATTCCTACGAATTTAAAAGAAAAAAATATTTACAAAAATTAAAAAATTCTAGATATGGAAATTAATTTCTCAACACAATTAATATTTATAATTTTAGAAACTGAGGGTTAAAATAACAAAATCGTTATCATCGTACTGAGTATTAAATTTGACGGCGAAATTACGAGTAAGTTATATAAATAGTCATATAACTATATTTATGTGGTGGTGTATGTACCAAAATCAATTACACTCACTACTAATTTCAGATTTACCAATGGTGTACTAATTCAAAATGTCCACCAATGGTGTTAGTGGTGTCTTATTATCGGATATGAATATGAATATGGAAAAATTAAAATATTTAACCATGAATAAACCCGGGAACCAAATATGTGTATGGATGTAAAACCAAGAGAAACAAATACATTCTGGAAAATGATATTGATAAATGTCTCCTGTGAATGGCAGGTAACATAATTAGGCAGGCGTAGTCGTTCCGACAATCGACGGAATCGCGATAAATACTAATCGATAACTGTTCTACGTCATACTGAATTAAATAAGACAGCTGTAACGGATTTAAACGATTTTCCTGACGATTCAGTAAATTTACATACTTGCAGTAAGCCCGAGGTCGTGTGACTCAAAGTTACTTTGTTACTATGGTAAAAAATAATCCTAAGATAAAAATAAATCAACGATAGTTAAAGCAGACCAATTATTTAGTAGTTGTTTTTACATTGTATGTTAATTTCTTATTATTATTATGTCTATAAATTTGCCTGAAATCATAATAAAATAGATAAAAATGGCAATTTACGCAGTTTAACTTTGTAATAGGATTAAATTTTTAACCCAAAACACTCATAAAACCACAAAAAATAACAAATATAAAAATGTTTGTATTTACTTCCCTGTGGGAAATAGGTTAGATCATAGATAAGTCTAATGGGAATGTTTTCATTTCATCTAAACAGCTGTTCTTATTCTTTTATATTTAAAATTCAATACAATATTTCTGGTAGTTTCTATGGAAACCTGTTACATGTTTTCCATCTTAAAAACCACCAACTAACACCCCACCCCCCAGAACTAAGACATATCTATGTCAAAATGAATTAATAAATGTATAAAATAATATTAATGTAAACTAATTTTTTAGCTGGTTAAAACACATAAATTGATGACATGTTCGTAGCTACTATAACTATTTACTACATCTTAGTACTACTGGTCTATTCTTGCTTAAAATGGATTTTCGAAAGCTTGTTTTGTTTCTAATAGGGTTTTGGTGGGTTTAAAGTAAACAAAACCCATCTCCGAAAGGTACAGGAAAATGAAAAAAAGTTCTATAATTTTTATGGGTTTTTTCACGGAGAAGTGTTAAAAAAGCTTTTGTTTAGCGTTATAGAAAGACAGGTAGGTAGTCAGGAATTGAAACAGAAAAATTTGTAATAGTCATGTACGAATTTTTGGAAACGTAAAACGGAAAAACAGGGAAAATACGAAAAAGTCCTACAGCCAAAAGTGTAATTCTATTTACGTACATTGTTTAGTTTTGAATTGTTCTCTAGAGCATCAGCAGAGAGATAGTCGTGTGAGCACATAAGCACATGAGCAGTGCTGAGTGCTGTTATCAGAACAAGAGCTGAGCGGTTCAACAAAGCTGTCCACATGCCTGTGGTTATTGGACGGTCTGCCCCTCCCATAGGGAATGCGGGTCTTACACGTATATTCTGGAAATTACATTTTATACTTATCAGCTGTAAACTTGTAAAATGTGGGTATTTATTGAAAAGTTTAATATTATAATGGTCGTGTATGAATACGCACTACTCATCACAATTATATTTAGTACTAGCAGTAAGCTTTTTACGGGTTGTAGGATTCAGTTTAATGAAGAAAGATAATCATACCAAAATGTAAACCTGAAATCCTAAACAAATTAATACAAAGATAGTAAATCGATACCCAGCTTTATTATTTAGCGTTACTTTACAATTAAATAGATTAAAAACATTTATACAATTATTATAATTAGTTATACGTTAAAATAACTTTTTAATATAGTATGATTTTGAAATGGGTTTAAAATCAATGACAAATATAAACTAACTAATATTAGAGCATCTGCTAGCCTAACGGTTAGCGTCTTGGACTTCGGTGCAAGAGGTGACGGGTTCGATTCCCGGGATGGCCACAAAATTTAGATGGGAAAATCCATAAAACCAGTGTACTTCGAGGCTGCATAGCTTAAGCTGAGCCTGCCAATGGCAAAATGGAATAAAAAAACAATATTAATTTGACAGCTGATTATTATCAGTAGGTTATTTATTGAAAACTGAATCAAAATGCGAGTAATATCGCGTAAAAGTGGGTTTTTAAATGCTCGTTATTTACTTTTCAAGAGGCGGTGGGTGATTTCAAGCATTTACAAACCTTCTCTGGAATGTAGAGAATACATGAAATAAGTTTCATTGTTCTCCTGTTTTTTCGGAGAAGATGACGTAAAATGCCTCCTGGAGCGTCATAGACAAACAGACAAAAATTGAGATGAGACCGGTTTCGGCTTCTCTAACACACGAAAAGTAAAAATAACTAAAAAATGAATAATTCTGAGCAATCTACAGACAAAACTCTAATTTTATTTATATAGATGAAGTATTAAATAAGTATGTAGTATGTAAGCATTATTTTTTCACTGATAAAATAATTTTACAAATAAATCTCGCATTCCGACTGGTTTTATTAGTGCAGTGATCATAATTTGGTACAAAAGAGGTTGTCTAATTACTGGTAAGTCCTTTGGTTATCCAGTGTTTTGAGCTTACGGATTAGGGATAGTAATTATGACTCCTATCACTTCAGTAATTCAACTTTTCTGAAAACGAACTTCAAAATTAGGGACAAAATAGGATAATTTAGAAAAGTCACACCGTTTACACGGTGTTTTTTTAATGTGCCACTATTGGGATCTTGTATAATTTCATATATGACAATATAACATAACTATTTTCCAATATGGCGATCAATCTTTTTTTAAAAAGACACCTTTTATTTTCTTACGGTTTAGGATAGTAAATTTAATTTGTAAATTTTTTCACACTTGAGGAATCTTTGATTTATAAACCATTTACAAGTCACAGAGAGAAAAAGCCTGAATAAAATTTTGCAATTTTGTTCATTGTGCCACAACTAAGCTCTTGTATGTAATAATCATCTATTAAAACCCATAATATATTTACCACCTGAAAGCAATATTGGATAAATGTTATTCAATAAGAAAAACAAGTTGACCACCATATGGGAAAATGGCGGCCATTTACAAAAGCAATAATTTAATCTTTTAAAATGAAATGGAATCAAATGAAAACAGTGCTCTATTTCTCTCTCTCCATAATAACATAACAAATATTTGCACTTACAAAATCAAAACAAACCAAAAACTGGTCCTTCAAAGACCATCACATTTGTTCACAGTAAAGGATTACATATTTTCACCCCAATATCATTTATAGGTTATTTCACCTTTAACAACTGACAAAAAGACATTTTATACTTGAATATCTTAATCTAAATAAATCTCAATGTTAAATTTACCTGATTTTGTCAAAACATATAATGAATAATATACTAGCTACCTATTGCTATAATTTTCTCCTCATATAATGCCAACTAAGTATTGTACGATATCAACTCAAGGCCCAAGTGAAGTTAATTCCGAAATAATTTTTCCCACCGATTAAGCCATGTGGTTTCAGATAGTTCCTTACTAAATAAGGAAAATGTGTCGAACATTTTTCGACAGAATGGAACAAACTACTTTAAAGTGAAAACTAATCTCAAATTTATTCAGATTATACAAAAATTATGGCGGGGTTTTATAAATCATTTATAAAAGAAGTTTATATATAAAATCCCTTTAAAAACAAAGACATTTTCCCACTAAAAATTTACGATCACGTGTATGGTTTGAAAAATCCAAATGGTAGCAAGGTTAAAAAAACACTTGAAAAATATCACCATTGAAGTCAATGTTAAAAAAAAATATGAAAGTGATAGTAAGTAAAAAAACCTAATATCTCATAAAAATTCAATACGTAACACCACTTGGCAATGGCCTGTGCGGCAAATTATAGACATCAAGGTGTCATAGCGACGCACCGTCACATGACAAGGGTGACCGCTAATGATCTGACAGGAGTCGGCCACAATTGGTTTTGAACCAAACTTGGACCAGAGCGTTAACCTCTGAGTCTCCACACCCTTACTAAATACTTAGATTTGTATGAAATAAACTTTTATTTTATTCTTTAAATTTTTTGCTTTCTCCCACTTCCTACCTTGTCAGTAAAAGGAAAAATGTTTCCGTAAACAATTTAAAATTTAACCTTACAGTGAATATATCTGTTTAAGGGCCCCCTAAAAAATTGTTTTTGAAGTGATTTATGTATTGAGAATAGATGTGTACAGAGCCAAGGCTTACACCGTTGATCCGATTCAAATAATATTTTCTATGCACTTAATTTATTAATTGACGATTCTTAGTGATAGTTAACACCTAAAAACCTTCAAAAAACATGAAAATGTGATATTATAAGCTACTAAAAACGAGTATATTGATTGATTAAGTAGGCGAAATGAATGCAGTAGGCAAAAACAGTGAATTAGGAAGAATCAATGGAAAAAATAATAAGAAGATTTATGATTATGGTGATTATATTGTAATATTAAATTTGCCGATCTTAAAAAGGTTTCAATATAATTAAATTCTATTTCAAATTAGGCTATTAGTTAAGTTTAATTATAAATAAAAATACAAATTTAATAAATTTAATATGACAATATAAAATCTGTCAAGAATCATTTACCTATCTCCATAATTAACATAAAGAGTGTGCAGAGTGTGAGGAACACTGAGAGTAGCATTTATACCATCAAAAAAATATTTTTAACATTTAAAAATATCACATGTTCTAATTTCATAAATTTTTTGAGACATGAAAAACATAAACTATTATTTAAGCATACTAAATTTTACATTAAAACAGAAGAAAAAAAAAATCTAAGTTATTTAGTTTTAATTTTTATACAAATCCGTTTGAAATATTACGTTGGAGAGAAAAACAAAGGTTTTCAGATTTTTAACTGATAAATGTGATTTTTATCAATGGTTAGATTTTGTTTTTTTTACACTGTTTAAATACCACCCCCCATATTGACCGATATGTCTGGTTGTAGAATGTTTTTCATTGTAACAATAATTTTAAACACAATAATTAAAGTTACAGACACACACCACATTTTTATAAGAATATAATATATATTATATTTTCCGACTAAAAAGGAAAAAAAAAATAAAATTACGGTAAGTTAGTTTAATTATGGGAAATTCGCTAAAACATCATTTTTATATGTAGCAGCTTGTAATATTTAATCTCTGTTTTGTTACAGTAACTGTGGTTACTCAGAATCTGCAACACGCCTTGTAAAGACAACGTGTTGTGTTGAGACAACACACTCCAATAACCTCAGGTATGCGACGATCTTTGTCATCGGGCTACAAATCTACTGCCTTCCATCATAAAAACATTATTGACTCCAGCAAAATATTTGCTCATCACATTTTTTAATTTGACATCTGTGCATAGAAAATATTTATAAAAATGCAAAAGTTAAGAGAAACGGTATCATAAAACACCAAATACATTCAACATATGAAATAATATTATAAAATTATTGATTAAATAAATATTAGTTTGTTAATTCCATAGTTTTAATATAAAGTTAATTAGTTTTAAGCTAATACTGGCTCTTCATTAGTTTTTAATGACTAGTCTTTATTAACACTTCAATGTAGTTATTAGAAACTCTAATATTTATATTTCCTGGAACATTTAATTACCAAATTCAATATTTCAGGCAATGGCTGATTAAATAGTAATCTAAGTATATTACTTTATCCCTTATACATAGATTATGGGTAAAGTATTGTATTCGTAAAAAAATCGAATTTGAGTCGAGAGTGGATATATCCGTTATGGGGTCTCCTGAATCCAAAAAGTGGGTTTCGACGTGATGTCTGTCCGTCCGTGCACGCGAGTGTTTACCCTGTTGGTTTGTTTGAAATGAAATTTGGTACGTGTATATATATTTACCGAATATCCTGGTATTTTTTACTTTATTAAAACCCTTAAAATCGTGATAAATCCAAATTTTTCATAAATGGCTCAAACGATTTAGATTAAAATTTAAAAGTTTAGAGTGCGTAGAGTACTAAATAATATGACACCACTCACATCTGTAAAAATGACGGTTCAAAAGTAATGGGCTTTTAAATGTAAAAACAAATTTTTTAAAAATTCCATGAAAACAATAAAGGCAATGTAAAATTTAACATAATTAGTTAATATTATTATCTACAACTACTAAAATACTCTAGGTGACTTTCTAACCTGTTGCCAGATCATATTGGATGCATTTAAAGCTGTGTCAGTAACGGAAAGTGTTTTTAGTATAGTAGTGTGAAACAATACGACATTCTTTATTAACTGGCATGTAGATATCACTGTCTATTGAATAAATTTAAACAAAGCAGGGTTAAAAATTTTAAGTGTTATTTTTGGTTTAGAATATCCAAGATTTCCTTATCTATTTTCCTCATTGATTATCAGTTTATCTGTACCCATGACGTCTGGCTTTAATAATGAAACTTATAACCAATATAACCTTGAAAGCGTAGTATTCCTTGCCTTAAGTACTGACTGTCAATTTGGAATATAACTGTTAATCGGTTTCTTAGTTGAACAGATAATGAAGAGATAGAATTTGAACAGTTACCTGCATAACTATTTTATAAAGATCAACAAATGTTAAGATGTTGCACTAATAAATAAAATAATACCATTTTGGTTATATATATGGGTGGTTTACAAACCCCTTTCTCCTACTTTTGTTTTCAATTCAAATCTATTTAATTTTCGTAGTGTAGGTTTACCCCAAAATGTACTCATTTAAAATATTGAAATTCACCTGAGGTCTAACATGTTGAGGTAACTTAACGATTTCTTAAGAGTATCTAGTCACGTGAACATTATATAACACTAAATTTCCCCCTAGAATAAATTTCCAAATGACAAATATCTTATTAAATGTTGTAGCAGTCATAACTGAAAGTGTAGATTACTGGCCTACCACTCAAAAGACCCGGAATCGATTTACGGCCATGAAAAACTAAAAACTGAATATCTTAGACTGGCACAGTGTTTCGGAAGGGATGTTTATACGTTGGTCAAGACTACAATAGTCGTTGGGTCACGTCAGAGACAAAAGTGCAACCGGAAAAGTATAACACTAGACCTTCAACAGAAGGTTACATAAAAAAACAAAGTAAACATTTAAAGTTTACTCTACGCTACAAATGAATTACTGTACATCGTAAACGTTGCTGCAACTATTTTGAATTTTAAATACACTAATGATTTTAGGAAGAAAATACACTGTGTTTTGACATGTTGCTTGATTAGCTTCTAAAGAAAGTTGTATGTCGACTCCTACATCTTAGACGTATGGATATATTTAAAACGGTACAGCCTTTGAGAATTCCGATTGTGGAATTGTATTCAGTGAAGAGAGGCAGTGTTATTTTACATATTGGATAACTAGCTTCTCATGTTTGATCAGAATATGAATTTGTCTTTAAAATCTTAGACTCAATATATATGAGGCAGCTCATATATATGATCACTTTAGTGATAAAGTGAAGGAATGAGTTTGGGAGGATGTGACTTATTACCACCCTGTAGTGTATTCAGTTTAATAATGTATGTTACAAAGCGGAATAACCATAGATTTTCCATGACCTTGGGTTTAACACTCCCAACCCCAGTTTGATTTGGCAAACCATGACTGCCGATTGATTAGTCCATGTTTGACTCTAACTAACGAACACGTATTGTTTGAGTTTAACAAACTAACTATGTTCGGGAACCAATTTAAGTGGGACTTCACTTTAGAGCGTTGGCTAAACCATGGTATGTTTTGTTTCCGGATGAAATTGAAAAATGGAACCAGGCCGAATACAGATGTTTCGTTTTGTTTTAATAATTTAACTCTATTTCCGTTTATTTATGAAAACAATCATTAATTAAACTTACCTCTAAGTAATTAATTACGTGTCCCTAAGGAGTTTGTAACTTGATATACATATAGAAATGAAATATGAGTTGCTGTTTTAAACATTACGATTTATATAGTGGTTTATACAATAGGTTTTGTACAAACCTTTGATAAACAATACATTCTATTTATTTCTGTATTATGGGTACGTTTACGGTCCTCATAGAATAGATAAAATAAAATTGAGTTTTAATAACTGAAACTAGTAATAATTAGTCTTTGTTTAGGAATCGTCTAATAGTCCGCATTTGTTCATGCAAAATATTCTAAGGTAATTCACATTATAGAGTGATGATATGTATTTCAAAGACTCGTTTTGGCTACCTAAACCACTGCGTCTACTTAATCTGCAGCTACTTAACCATGGACATTGTAGTTCCTAAAAACTCATCTACTACGTACTCTTTATCTCTTCAGTACACTCAGTAATCCTGAGCAATTTAGTATTTCCAGAAATTGGATTACTTTTAGTAGCGGATTGCATCCCGCTGTTTCATCCATCAGTCAATTAAGGATATCGGTATTAAATCTCGCTCTAGTAGAATGCATCAAATAGTGGGCAATATTCATAGCCACGGCATCCCATATAATTAGTTGTGTAACTGATTGCATTGTTTTAACCCTCCTCTCAATTTTCACAGTAAATGTAGATTACAAACAACAAATTTTGATTGCGTTCATTAAAAGGCACAAAATACATATTGATATATGATCAATAATAATGAAAATTATAATTCAGGCTGTGTTTGTGGCACCTAACATTAATAATATACAGGGTGTTTCAGAATTCCCTACCAATACTTTAGAGCATTGTTCCTGGGTAAGAAACATATCTAAATATCATATTTAAATTGTCCGGAAGTCCTTAGTAACTCACACAGCCTCCATTTTGTTTTTTTCACATATAATATTTTTTCTGAATAATGGTTAAACGTACAGAATTGAAACTTTGCACAAACATTTATGGAAAATAAACAAAGCTACAGAAAACATATGACAATTTCTCAAATTCAAAAAACAAAATGGCGGCTATTTATAATTTTGTTTCTCAAATAACTCGTGAGCCGTTAATTTAAAAGAAAATTTACAAGACTAACCTTTTTTAGGTAATGTAATTACAAATCGATTGACACCAAATTCTTTTAAATTAGACAAATATTAACTGAGATATGGTAGCTTTAGTGATAGGTGATGTAGATATGTAACAATATCCTAGAGTATTGGTAGGGAATTCTGAAACACCATGTATATTTATTAAATACTAGTCTTTAAGTCAATGAAATATACATCTCGTTCAATGTAGGTAAACATTGATAAAGGTAGAACTAAAGACTGCTTGATGAATTCCACTGAAGCGTGTCTGGTCTTTTTGTTGTACAATGGAACGACCTGAACGCACCAACAAACCGGTGGTGTGGAAAATCGCATGCCCTAGCCACTGCCTTTTTGGAGGCGATGTCAGTCTCTCAATGTGTTTGAATCAATGCAAATATATCGTAGCCACCATGTTCAATGACGTTGCTACATAGTAACTTATCTAAGGTAGCGTCACAAATCGCCCTTCCACGTTGTTGAAGTGCGCAAAGGCTACAGGGCGAGGGGGATTTTCGGACAAACTAATTTTAATGTAGATTGCTGGCTTAAATCTTGGCCGGAGGATAAAATTATGGAAGTATGAAATTATGGAAGTAAGTTGATACAAACTTCCTCCCTTTACCTGTAAAGGTAAGAGGTGGTTTCTGTATGTTTGTTTGTGGGTTTGTTTGTAGGTTTGTTTGTAGGTTTGTTGTGGCAAGTAAATGCGAAAAATACTGAACCGACCGGTTTGAAATTTTACACAAAGGTAGATCTTAAACTCATGCAACACATAGGCATACTCATTTCTTTAAAATCCTCTCGGGCTACGCCCTGTGAACGTCCTAAGTTTCAATGTTTACATTTTTAGAGAATGAAAACATAAAATTACTTGAATGTCAACAGCTGTGAACACTAAAATTTGACAGTTCGAGAAGAAGGAGAAGAAGAAGAAAGAACTGCCGTGATCGTCCTAGGTTTCAATGTTTACATTTTCTAATGACAATATCCGTTTTCACTATATTTTGACAGTTCGGGAAGAAGAAGAAATAAAGTTGATTTTTCAGATAAACTGCTGGATCGAAATTAGTGAATTATTTGAAATAGTGGAATGGTAGATTTTAAGTTTTTTCCCGACGACTGTCTCTATTACATTAATCCTTATCCTCTCCCAATATTTGACAGATGTTACTTTGAAATGTTGTAGACACTCGTGTTTTGTCATTTTGTAAATAATGAAGAATTAATTAACAATAACTTAAATGTATCAGTAGAGCCTACACCTTTCAGCCTTTTTTCAACCCGTGCGAAGAACGGGTACTTTGGCTAGTATATCTATAAAATAACATTTAAAAATTCACGATTTAAAATAGTGATTAAACATTTTTAGACACCCTGTTACTACAAGCTCAAAAAATAGGAGGCTTATTAAAATAACCCCCACCCTGAGGTAGTGAAACAATTTATGGAATAAGAAAGATTTTTTTGTATTTTCCACAGGAATAAGATTAGGCAGTCTTAGACAATGTACTGTGTTAAACGCGGACTATAAATTTAACTGTACCATGGAACCATTTATTCGTAGACTAATTATTCAGAATAATTAGGCCAAGTTTAGGACCTGTACATATAATTTTATACATACTTTCATTGTTTACAGAAACTGAATTCCGAAAAATGAACTGAAAACTGATTAACTGGTAGCGATTTAATTTATGCATTGTTGAACGCTTGCGAATGTGAACGAATGAGCGAAGATGTCAAGTGTATACTGTGAGTAACTGTTTGAGGTAGCCCAATCATATAGTTAAACCATGCAAGACTATTTAGTCGTTTAGGTAGCCAAAACGAGATTTGAAATATATAGGCTATATTATCACTCAAAGAATATTTTACATTTAAAAATATGATTTTGACCGTTAAAGGTTAACCACTTTTTGGATTCAGGGGCCTTCAAAAGAGTAACTTCTCAAATAAAATTTAAAAATTTGATGAGGGTATAGTAGAAGAAAGCAAAAAAAGTTAATATAGGTGTTAGAGTAGGTTTGGATTGTGAAATTCTATTTTATCTTCATTCTGGTTACGTGTGGGAGCAAATTATAATTAGAGGACTTTCAAAGTAGAATGTCTAAGGAGAGATAAACCTGGAAAACGAGGAAACAACACATACGTTGCTTTGAGTCTTATGTTTTAAATTTTATACTTTAGTCAAATGAGGCATTTCGGTTATGTAAACGCATTTTATGTTTGATAAACTGTATTTTATGGAATAGATATGTGTGCTATTTAATATTAAAATTTATTTTTGAACTCTTCAATTTCTTGAGTTTTTAAGTAAAACCTTGAAATAAGATTCAAACGAAACCGAAACATGTTATAATCCATGACAAACACTCATCAATCTATATTGATGAATAAATATGAGATCAAGAACTGAAAAATCTAAACATGTCTAAATTTTGCAGTTTATCAATTTAACAAAATATTAAATTGATGAAATGGTAACGGGTATAACATTTTTACTGAGAATATTTCTGTGTTTACTCAAACTCATTAACTTAAAGGACTTTAAATACAACATGTGCATAGTACTCATTAAAATTCTTTTTGTGGCAAACACACAACATGATGAGAGACAGATTCAAAGCTCTGACGTTTCTTACACGGTTGTGTAGTGTATACAGATTTAACAGTGGAAATACGGACACGAGCTGTGTACATTGCTCTCTCGGCGGTGAATCTGTCTTCCAGACGAACTGGTTGGAATTTATAAATACTTGTAGCATGTCAAGTTGGACTAAGTAAATTTATAACCAAACAAATAGTGCTCTAACTTTTAAGGCGTTATCATATTTCTTAACATATTAGGGTCCTTCGTCTCTATATTTGATATGTATATATATGTGTGTATAAATATTGACTATAAAAAAGTAAAAATACTAGAGTCTCCTCTTTGTGATAGTGTTAGACGGCTAAAATGCTCGACAGCAAGGTTAATGCAATAGAAAGAAATTATTGAGATTTATTGATCATTAAATTTAGCCGTGGCTAGAGAAATACCTATAAATTTTGGATAAAAAGTATTAAACACATTTTCTAACTGACACCTGCACCGTGCATGCTCATTCTTCGGCGTCGTACGGCATACAAAAAGCTCAACATGGGCCAATAACGTACGCCCAGGAATGAAGGTAAACCTACAGAACACAATTATGAGGAATATTTCCATATTATTTACTACCACGAAACCTACTACCTCATTGTTGTTCTCTTTACTTATTTTTTCCAAGCTTAACTCACATTGGTTGGTGATATTTGTAGAGGTAATTTATCTCTCTATTCTCTGTGGCTAAATAAGTGATAATGAATTTGAGAAATTTAAAATTTAAAATTGATGATAGCTTTTTTAGCTCTGGTTTTAGTTTTAGGAAACTAAACTACATTATATATTCCTGTGTCCCATATTCATTTGTCCAAAGCCATTCTTCTTCAAGAATATGAGTAAAATTTTTAAAAAGTCTCACCCGTTGTCCTAATTTTTTTCAACACTGATGGTACATATGTGAGTGAATAATATAAAGGAATAAGACGTGACCACAGGATAATGGTTTCTGAACGCCCATTTGATTCTTGGCTATCAAAAAACCTTAAAGTGAGAAATAATGATTCTGATTTATTGAAAAAAATAAATATGAATGAACTAAACTTAATTATATGTTCTTTAGTTTCATTTTGACATCGTCGTGTAAGATTTTTAAACTTAAGTTTATTTCGCTATAATCTTACCTACACACGCTCTAAATTCACACAATATAGATCCTCTTATCGTATAATGTTTCCACATAGTAAAACTGTATTCGAGTTTGGAAAGAAAAATAATTCATGTAATGAAATAGTAGGCCTACATTTTCCGGCTCATTACGGTGTGAGTTATGTTGAACATTGTACGGGTATGTGTGTGGATTACTCGTACTTCAACCACGAACTTTTAACAAAATATCAACTTCAATAAAATAAGAATCGTTTTTATCATACAAGTAAACTAACTGAATATACTATTATACTATATGAATATAATAAGTAGTCAATAATGGTTTTAGAGGCACCATAATTAGTAAGGTAACTGAATATACATAAGGGGTAAAACTTGTGATTTTATGATGCAGAATGCAGAAGGAATTCGAATAACAGTTATTGATTCCTTAATATTTACACAAGTTCTTTGAATCATCTGCAACTATCATAGTTAGATTAGATTAGGTTAGATCATTGAAATGGCAACCATACTACAATGTAGGTATTTTAAGCCAAGTATGAATGAGGTTTGAATGTAAGATGATTGTGGCGCGATCTTGTAGTCTTGTTACTGACTAAGGCTGACATGCTCCTTAGACAGGACTGTTAATTAATAGCCCAACATCCGATGGCAACTAATGGACCTACAGTTTAGCGTGGAATCCGAACCACGGCCTCTGAATTACGAATTGGTCTAATTATGAGGATTGTCTTTGCGGATTAACGTGGTATTCAATAGTGCGGACGTTAATCCACCCAAGAGAACACTACACCCACCGACCATCTCTCACAACTATCCACAATTTGTGACCTCCAAGTAGCTGGATTATAGGACGTCGCCACCGTCCCAGTCATTTATCATGAGATAAATGTTTGGTGATAAGGGCGATTTTATTAACAGAAACGTGTTGTTTGGTGTCAGAAGTAGGTTTTGTATCCAAATACTGGCACCTTCATTCATTCTCAGGGCCATGTTTGTGGTAAGATGAAATTAACGTGTGTTGAGAGAGCAGTTTTATTATATTTTGTGTTTGGCACCAGCAGTGATTCACGTGGCACCGAGAGGCGCAATATGGCCGCTAAGCTGTTGCTGAGACTAATCCCACCTTATTGCTCACTCTCTTCACTGCTACATTTCTTGCCACCTAGGCTGAGTTTTGTTTTTTAACTTTTAACATAACTATTTTCCTTGAGAAAATATTGGTCTCAAATTAAAATCTGTGATTAAAAACTATACTCCTTCCCTTTCCTATTTTATTTTAAGTTTTCTGGTTTGTATCATTGATTTTCCAAAATAAAACGTCTGTATTTACTTTCCTGTGGGAAATAGGTTTGACCATAGATATGTTTTTAGTTCTAAACACCTTTTTTTATAAGCAAAAATTCAATACACTAGCTCTGGTAGTTTCTATGTAAACGGGATTTGTGCACTTCCGCTGCACATTTTGCGTTACCAAATCCGCTAACAACCCCTCCCCAGAGCTTAGACATATCCATGTCAAAAACTCCTAATAATCAAGAAAAACGATCAGAAAATATTTCACACACGTAGGACAGTTTATTTTCAAAGAATTTATGACATGATACGATGAAGGTTGTTGTCGAATTAATTTAATAGAATCTTATTGAAGTAGAATCTTATAGAGTCTTTATTGAAGACTCACAGACATTGAAAAAGGAGCAGGTTTCAGTACAGAAAAGAGAATCTCAGATGGACCACTTAGCATCCAGAAAATCAAGAATACTTAGGCACCGATTAATAAAAAATATAAAAATACTTACACTAATTACGACCGTGATATCTCAACAAGAAGATTAATATTAGCAACACATTACAAGAGGGTAGAGGGAAAATAGCTTGATTAAACAACTCAGAAGAGCTTTTCTCATAAGTCTATTTAAGTTTCAACTCCTTATTATTGTTTTATCTCCTTAATATTGTACAAGTCAGAAGATATCAAATTTCTGGTCAATGTTAGAACGGTCCAATTAATATAACTATCACCTCTTCTATCTCATCAAACAAAACTTTTAAATAACATTTTCATGATTATTGAGTCCATAAACAAATCATTTAGAGGTACAATACTGAAAGGTAATATTTAACAACATAAAGTTTTATAAAACACTAAGATTTGAAAGAAACCTAATCATGAAGACATCCATAACCCCAATGGTTACTATTACCTATCTCGATTCCTTATTTTTATTGGGACGGTGGCGTGTCCTATAATCAAAATATTAGTTTGACATGGATTGTGTATGGTAAGTGATGGACGGTGGATGTGATATTATCTTGTGTGGATCAACGTCCAAACTATTGAGTACTAAGTTTATCCACAAATACCATCCTAATCCATAAAGACCTGACATTCAGAGGTTAAAGTAATTCGGAACCCACATTAAACTGTATGTCCCCTATTATTACTTAATGTGAGTTATTTACTTAATGTGAGTTTACTTTTAGTTAAAAATGTTCCTTCAATTGTTTTGCTAACTTAGTGGAGGGTTAAAAATTTTTTAAACTGAAAACGTTTGATCGTATGAATTTATTTATTTCCGTCATTGTAGATGTTAAAGTTTAATATAGCCCATGAAGCTATAATATCTATATCTATATAAATAAAATTAGAGTTTTGTCTGTACATTGCTCAGAATTATTCATTTTTTAGCTATTTTTACTTTTCGTGCGTTAGAGAAGCCGAAACCGGTCTTATCTCAATTTTTGTCTGTTTGTCGGTTTGTCTGTGACGCTCCAGGAGGCATTTTACGCCGTCTTCTCCAATAAAACGAGAGAACTGATTACAATAAAACTTATTTCATGTATTCTCTACATTTCAGAGAAGGTTTGTAAATGCTTGAAATCACCCGCCGCCTCTTGAAAAGTAAATAATGAGAATTTAAAAACCTACTTTTTACTACAGTTTTCAATGAATAACCTACTGGTAATAATCAGCTGTCTTTGTAGTTTAAAGATTTAATAGAAATAAAAAAAACAAACAGCTGTCAAATCAATATTAGTTAGTTTATATTGGTCATTGATTTTAAACCCTTTTCGAAATCATATTATATTAAAAAGTTATTTTAACATATAACTAATTATAATAATGGTATAAATGCTCTATTGTATTTAATTGTAAAGTAATGCTAAATAATAAAGCTGGGTATTGATTTATTTTCATTGTACTTCTTTGTGTAGGATTTCAGGTTTACATTTTGGTATGATACAATCTTTCTTTTACTAAATCCTACAACCCGTACAGAGGACGGGCTTACTGCTAGTAGATACTAAAATATTGTGTATAGGATAAATTATTACTTATAAGTTTTCCCTATAAATAATAGTTGACTGTAAAAAATCATAACGCACGTGCCATGAGTATGATGCTCGCTCACCAGTTTAGAATAATTCCCTTCATTTAATTCCAACGGCAGAGTCACGCAACGAATGACAAATGTCCAGGTGGTGTTCAATAATGAGAAGAAGTGACTATCCGAGCGTGCCTCTCATGGAATATGAAATATGCCAGACTCTTTTGAATCATCATGCTTTGTATTTTTTAGACCTCAGCGATGGGTGTCAGAATAATTTGTTAGGATCCTTAAATTATAAATAAAACTCATTAAATATGTAAAAAACATATTAATGATACAGTTTTAAGTTGATTGAAATACATGTAAGATTTAACATAATCGTTAGAAATTCACCACCACCAATCTATTAAAATATATCAATAATTCCTCGCTGTGTGACTTTTTTATACTAGGCTATACAAATCCCTTATTTGTCCAACACATACGAGTACAACCAACCAATGTAGGCCGAGTAGTGTAACTACTATGAATGTATTAAACAACCAATACCAATACTACAGATGGTTCATTTGTTTCATATGATCATTATGAGGCTTCAAATTAGTTACAAATGAAATATCATTCTTTCATAAACAATTTATTACAAAAAACAGAGTTCTAGTACATTTTAATCACATAGTATAAGTGATCTTATTACTACAACCATAAAATATATTAAATAAATATAATATTTAAATAAAAATTAGGAAATTGTTAAATCAATCTGGGACTAACTACAAAAATAATCTAAAGCCTGTTTGAAAAATGTCAGAATATAGCTAAGAAATTTGCAAATAGGTATACTACGAAACGATTTGAAGTTGTTAAGACACTAAATATACATTAAATACAGATAAATCTCAAATATATTATACTCAGGAGTGAGAGAAAAGAATTATAGATTCAATTTCTTAAATCAGAGTTTTTTTACTTTAATCAGTTTATATCAGTATTGTGCACCAAGTACTGGTGTCGGCTTACAGGCCTGTAGCATAGAAGCATAGGCCTGTGCGGGTAGACAGAATAGTTACTGTTATATGGATCATGTAGCTAAAAATATAATATTACTTATTACTGAAATAGAAAATGAAATAAGGACATAAGGCCACTAGGAGTAATGGTACTCTTTCAACAGGCAGAAACCACACTGAAGTCTAAAGTATCAGTGACCTGTTTGAAACTGACAGAGGACTACAATTCACATCAAACCATTGGGTTGAAACTAATTAGATACGTTTAAAACCACTGAACCCACCGATGCCAATTGGTTAACAGGATGCAATACAGCTTATGCAGCAGCTTATTCTGGTTCCGGTCTAAAGGAAATTACGTCAGAAATGTTCAGGTAGCTAGAGAGAGAAAGAGAGAGTTTGACCGTAAATTAGAATATCTGATTGAAATTTTTGTATTATTCGAGGAAGTCTTTTTTAAAATTAATACAGTATTATACTTAAATATATGTCAATGACCTTATGAGTTGAATAGCTTAATGAAATTCAATTCTAACACATACGAAACAGAATTTCACTTGAATAAAAAAATGCTGTTTGTTTTAAGAAATGAAACTACCAGAATTGAACTCATAGCGTGAGTCAACTGTATGCATTCTGTGATACCCCTTTTTACAACTTGTGTTTTTATTAAATAAATATAATATTTAAATAAAAATTAGGAAATTGCTAAATCAATCTGGGACTAACTACAAAAATAATCTAAAGCCTGTTTGAAAAATGTCAGAATATAGCTAAGAAATTTGCAAATAGGTATACTACGAAACGATTTGAAGTTGTTAAGACACTAAATATACATTAAATACAGATAAATCTCAAATATATTATACTTAGGAGTGAGAGAAAAGAATTATAGATTCAATTTCCTAATTCAGAGTTTTTTTACTTTAATCAGTTTATATCAGTATTGTGCACCAAGTACTGGTTTCGGTTTACAGACCTGTAGCATAGAAGCATAGGCCTGTGCGGGTAGACAGAATAGTTACTGTTATGTGAATCATGTAGCTAAAAATATAATATTACTTATTACTGAAATAGGAAATGAAATAAGGACATAAGGCCACTAGGAGTAATGGTAATCTTTCAACAGGCAGAAACCACACTGAAGTCTAAAGTATCAGTGACCTGTTTGAAACTGACAGAGGACTACAATTCACATCAAACCATTGGGTTGAAACTAATTAGATACGTTTAAAACCACTGAACCCACCGATGCCAATTGGTTAACAGGATGCAATACAGCTTATGCAGCAGCTTATTCTGGTTCCGGTCTAAAGGAAATTACGTCAGAAATGTTCAGGTAGCTAGAGAGAGGGAGAGAGAGTTTGACCGTCAATTAGAATATCTGATTGAAATTTTTGTATTATTCGAGGAAGTCTTTTTAGCGAATTTCCCATAGGGAAGAAGCTATTACCGTAGGTCTCATGGCAAGAGTTAAGCCCGAGACCATGTTATTTTTTCTTCTTTAGGTGCCCAGAGACCAAAAACAATAGTTGTTAAAATTTTTATATATGTGTCTGTGAACACGATAACTCTCGTAAAAATGGTCCGATCGAGACCAAATTTGGTATAGACGTGTATTCCTACAAATGCTCGGACGAGTTCGTAAACCAGACATATCGGTCAATGGGAACGTAGTTTTTTTGTACCCCAAAATGTTTTTTTGCGTTTTTCACATGTAATTTTTTAAAATTTCTAATTTTATATTTCACCATTGCAATCAGCTTAAAAAACTACACAATTAAGTTCCTTAAAGTTTTCTCTATCTTAAATGTTACCGAGATATAAAAAATCTAAACACAGTACGTTGTATTTGAGGCTCCAATGTTAATCTTATGGAGGATTAGGAAAAATTAATTTTTCACTTATTATCTAATATATTTTGATGAAACTTGATATTTAGCTTCATGTGGTTTAGATCCATACATTTGTGCTAAAAAAATCATAGTTTATGTGTTTATCATGGCAGCAAACCTGCATACTCTTTTCCCATGTTAATCATATGGAGATTAGGCAAACTCCTTTATTTATGGACAGATGTTGATGAAAGTTGGTATAAATGTTAAAAATAAAATTTTTGATGGTATACTTTCAGTGTTCCTCACAGCAGCAAACCTACTCACTCTTTCCCATTTTAATCTTATGGAGAATAGGCAAATAATTCCCATGTTTATCGACAGATTTTGACCAAACTTGTCATATATTATTATTATTATATTTTTATTTTATTTGGAAATTCGCTGAGTACGCAGGTCTGCTGCGACGGGGGTATTTAAATTAATATAGTATTATACTTAAATACATGTCAATGACCTTATGAGTTGAATAGCTAAATGAAATTCAATTCTAACACATACGAAACAGAATTTCACTTGAATAAAAAAATGCTGTTTGTTTTAAGAAATGAAACTACCAGAATTGAACTCATAGCGTGAGTCAACTGTATGCATTCTGTGATACCCCTTTTTACAACTTGTGTTTTAACAGATGTTATCCAACTGGCATGAAATATATGGAAACCATCAGTGACACACAAGTCCTAACCAAACAATGGTTTGATGCAGCTCCTGTGATTTCTCATGGGACAGCACCACTCTGCGCGTCAACAAATTTGTTCCCTCGATGATTGTAAAATGTTTTAGCTTTGAATCGAATTAAATATCATGTTTGTTTTCATAACAACATTGAACAATACACCTAATACTGTGCTCATTTGTGCTGTAAACAAATATAAACAATGTGCCAGTTGTATTTAAATAAATAATTTTTGCCACTATAAAATGTTGAGTATTTTTTATACAGGGGTATCCTCATTATATATTTTAATCATAATAATAATTGCACTATGTATACTATTCAAATTTTAACTACTAAAGGGTAGCATAAGTAGTTTTGAAACTAATTAGGTAAAGTATGCAAACTTTGTGAATTTTGACACATCACGTATTTACTATTCTACTTTGGCTTTAAGCCAAGGAAACAATCTCAGGTGGCTTTTGTCATCACTGTATATTGACTGAGATTGTGCGAAGGTTGCAAATTAGAGCATTGATGCAGGTTTTAGTTTGATCAGTATCGAGGTTTGCATGTTTAGAAAATGAAAGGGCTGGGGGAAAATGACTAGTGGTTACATTCAATTACCCTAAATCAAACAGTAAAGTTATGATGGATTATATTAAAATGGAGCAGTGTAAAAAATACGTTGATATAGTTACGAAGTACTCTGATTTTGTGTGTACCGGGTCTCTCACCTGTATTGAACCAAAACTACCTTTTATACTATGCATATCATAGCAAACTTCTTATGTGGGACTCCCCTATATTTTTAAAGAATTGTAAGAGTAAATTTTGTAAGAGTAAAAAAAATATGGCCACCATTTTCCAATTTGGCCGAAAACTTGAAAATTTCTCATAGAACGGCCTTTATCTCATGATGGTTTTGGATAAAACAGGTAATTTTAAGATGTTTTTACTGATGATTTTGACGTAAATGTAACCGTTTGAGAGCTACTGTTAATAATGATCATAAAAACTACAGATTATCAGATTTGCATATACCCGGTTACATTTACGCCAAAATTATTAAGAGTAAAAAGTTTAAAAATAGTAAAATATCTGTTCTATTCAAATTCGCCATAAAATATAGGGTGTTCCATTAAAAATTTTCAAGTTGTCAGCCATATTGGAATAGGGCAGCCATCTTTTTCTGATTCAAGGTTTATTTGAAAATCCTATAAAAAATAAAGGGAGTCCTTCATAAGAATTTTGCTGTCATATGCATAGCATAAAAGATATTCGTTCACTTTAGGTGAGACACTCTGTAGAATGTTAACAATCATTTGTAATTATTCGAATGGAAGGATACGTGAACCCATAATATATCAATCATCTCAGAACCTATAAGCCAAGGTATCATAAAAGTCAAAGTTACTTAATCTGAAGGCGGAGAAGTTTCTTCTTTCCCAGGAATACAAATTAAATAAACACACAGCAAGCTTTTTCACTGTACCACTATTCGTATGTTTTCTAAATTATAAATGTATATGACTTTATAACTGTGAAACTAGTTAAAATCTAACAGGTTTTTAGGATAAAAAAATTTAAATATACGATAAAATAATACTGAAAGTAGAATATTATTTCAGCGACCCACCATAGGGATGGCTAAATATTTTATACTCTCGGAGTTGTATGACGAGTTAACACTTTAGATGAAAGAATAAAGCATAAAATTTGTCGTGGGAACAACATAGTATCTAAATGTTTTGGCCTCTTTTACCAATCTTTTTTCTATCCACATAGACTTCATATCGATGCGTTGGATCAGCTCGGGAAGTCTAAACCTGTTAAGAGTCAGTCGTGATATAAATACTTAATTGTTATTGATCTGCTAATAGTTTACAACTAACTGAATGCAATTAATATTGTTTGACATAGAAAATATAAGATAGATAAAGTCTACAAATCCCAAGTACTTAATTTTACGTGCCAATATGCTCTATAAATAAAACAATGGATATTTCACAATGATTACTTTTTATCTATGTAATAAATAAAATTACAGAAATAGTTAGCTAAATTCCTAAACCTATCTAATTTATGAAAAAATACAATTTTTGAAAAATGTTAGAAATAAATCTAAATATATAAAACAAAGTCGTGTTAGTTACACGCATTATAACTCGAGAACGGCTGGACCGATTTTAATGATCTTTGATTTTTCGGATTCGTCTCTGCTCCGGTCATGCTATAGGCATATTCAGTTTCTATAAATTCAATTAGTTTTCATTTTATAGCGTTTTAATTTTCTAATGTTAACCTTATGGGGAATAAGTTTGTTTACAAATTATCTACAATCAAAACATTTGATTTCTTAAACCAGCTGTTTGTTTACTGTCCGTTAGCAATATGCTTTACTATCCAATGCCATCTGAATCATTCATTAATGTAAAACTATGAAGTAAATATGTACTGTACAAAATGAACAGCATTATTCGCCACGTTAATAGTTTACGGTTTTTGGGAATTGTGTACTGTATTTATATTTCTTTATTTTCTGTACGATTAAAAGTCACGTGTTTGTATGTTTGCCAAATAAAAAATAATTACAATGTTTATACATATTGAGTTTATTATAATAATCAGCTGTTGTATATTTAAGGCTTTCACAACGAAGCCGCAATGCTAATCAGGACATGGCCAATCTTAAAGTTAACATGTATTTACTGTTAGGCGTTACGAAGTTCGCCGGGTCAGCTAGTATAAAATAAATTGAACGAAATTCGGGAATTACTCAACGCCTAAAATATTGTCATTGTGAGTTTACATCAGTGTAATGGGTTTTTCAGGACTTTCACATGATAATAATATAAGTATGAAAACTAAATACTGAAGCGGCAAACTGGTTATAAAGGGGAGAAGATGTATTTTAAACAAGAGATGATGAAAGGGTGTTGACCCATTCAGTGGGAGCTTTGGCTCCGGAGGAGGTCTTAATCAAGCACGCACCAAGACGTCGACTCGTGTCAACCACGCCTCTCTTTCAACTGAGCACCGCGCCGCGCCGCGCCTATATAAAACTCCTTGATTAAAGTCACCAAACTGTCGAAATCCTGCGCAAATCGACCCATATTTGTGCGCCTTTTTTCCTTTTTATTTAATCCCCTTATACCTAGTATATGGAGAAAGTATTCTTTTCGTAAACATTTTTGAATTTGAACTCGAGAGTGGATATATCCGATTTGAGGCCCCCTGAATATAAAAAAAGAAGTCTGTCCGTGTGCAAATTTTGAAACCACATCGATCGAAGATCACTTTGGCTATATCTTTCGCTAGATAGTTTTTTTTATTTTTGGTTTTCGAGGGCAGTTTACCCCTAACAATCTAAAAAATATAGCTTTATAAAAATCCACTATAAAAATTTTAATTAAAATTTGATTATTTATAAATAATACAACACCATCCATATGGCTGTAAAAAATAACTCAAAGGTTATGTGCTCTTAAATGTAAAAAATATTTAAGTTTTCTGCCAAAAACAAAAAACTAATTTGAATATCACTATTCAAACCGGATTAAAAAACTAAAGAAACTCCAGAGCTAAGACATATCCATATCAAAAATTAGTCTTTCGAATTTGTCTACAACTTATGGTTTCAGAGAAAAGTTAAATTTAAGGTCCATTGAAAACGCAGTATAATACCTACTTGTTCCTACCCAATGTTTTTCTCATGAACAATATGAAAAAATCTTTTGTTAAATTTAACCGTTTTCCACGAAACTTGATTACAGTGTAAGTCCACATCACTTAACAAAATCCAGTCAAAACGTTTGGTGGGTGGGTGGTATCTGGTGGGTGGGGGTATATTTATAGGCCCAAAAAATTTCTAAAAATGACAACTCTTTTCCTCTTTCTATTAGTTAAAGAAATAGGATGATTTTTATGAGACAGAAAATTTGTAATTGTAATTTAGATAAACTTTAAATCATATGATAGTATTACTATAGGTTAAAGTGTTTTAAGTCCTTAAAGGTAGAAAGTATGTGTCAGGCCACCGATAGCGTTTATCAATTTATAATTTCACAACTGTATTACACAAGTCAAACAAATGTACAATACACAACAGATAAATTGTGTATTGTGATATTGTACGCAAAAGAAAAGTCGACTTATTTAATAAACATTTAACATTTTTAATATTAAAAAACTTATCGTCAGAGTAAAAGACCCCCACTACCAGGAAGGTCACGAAAGTTCTTTAGTTTTTAAATAATATATGATTTTCACATTGTTGCAACTGATTATATGAAAGCTTCCCACAAATACGGGGAGTTTATCAAATAATTTTGGGCCTAAATTTTGAAACATGGAAGCTGATATTTCTGTCCAAGGGGAATTTTGCCTAAGCTGTCTAGATTTAATTTACGATAAGAGATTGTGGTGGATTAAAAAAATAAACAAAATGATTTATTGGGATGTGAAATATTATTTATTTATTTATTTGACGGAAACCCCTTTTTTTACAAAGACATAGCAAATTATGAATAAAAATAAAAATATAAGAATACAAATATATAAATATAAGAATTAATAAATATGAACATTAGATAAGAATAGATATATAAATATAAGAATTAGATATAAAATATAATATATAAGAAATGAATAGAATACATAAATATAAGAATACAATAAGAACATAGTGAACATTACTAAGATTATTATTACTAAGATACCGTACTGATGAAGACGCGATAATCTTATGAAAGAGTTTATTTCCTGTCTGTTGAAAGATTATTTTTTATATTTAAAGTTACAGAATGTTTTTCACATATATCATTGATTTTCAAATTGGGTAACTCTCTTGTAATATTATTCGTGTATAATATTTTTTACATATTTTTTGCATATTTTTACGGGCGTGTTATCATTTATTTAGTTTATCTTTATACACTTTTGTTAGAATAAACTATCCGTATTAATATTGTGATAATCTTGATTATTACTCTGAGTTAACCTTTGTCCTGCTTCTACCTTTGTAAACGAGGAGTCCAGTCAACATAGTCACCCACCGTTAACACAAAACAGTGTCCACACATCCACACGCCCACCTGCCTTCTCCTATTGCATATTTGTTTAAACGTAAGACAAGGAAAGGTCAGTTTGTCTGTGTTTTCATCCAAACAAATATGTAAATCCCTCCTTTTGATGAAACAATAATGAGGAATTTCAATTAAATATTTTATTATCAATGCGTTTGATTCATACTTCACGTACAATTTGTAACATCATAAGGCATAATACAATTTAAAAAAAATAAATTGAACCTTTATTTACATTACCTTACATTTATTATTATTAATTTTTTATTACTCAGAAGGTGACCTATCCATGTAGGTATTTTAAGCTAAGTACATTCCTCATTACTAAAGGTAATGAAATTATAGTCAATATGTTTTTAATGTTTTGATTGATGGTCAAACCATGCAACACTCATGTTATTATTATTATTGAAAAGGCAACTTATCCAGGTAAATATTTTAAGCCAATAATAAATGAGAAATAAGTGTAAGATGATTGTGTCGCGATCTTGTAGTCTTGTTACTGGCTGAGGCTCACATGTTACTTGGCTGTTTATTAATAGCCCGACGGCATGTTAGGGACCTACAGTTTAGTGAGAGATCCAAACCAATTTGCCTCCGAATTAAGAACTGGTCTAATTATTTGGATGGTTTTTGCGGATGAAAGTAGTACTGTGTTTAATAGTGCGGACGTTACCACATCTACTGACTATCGCTCATGACCATCCACAATTCGTGACCACCAACTAGCTTGATATTATATTCAGTAGTTCCTTTACCTAATTTTTAATTTCCGAAAATTCATACCACCACATTGAGAGGAATAACCTAGTAACCTAGCCTAACCAGTAACTTAAAATTTATTACAGCATAAAAATTTTACTACCTTTTACAATATCCTTTGTAATTGTCTCAGTTTAGACTACCAGTTTCATGACAAAAGTCAAATCATCAGGTCATCCTCGTTCAGCAATTTGTTTAATTTGAAACTTAAAATCTGGCAAAAATAAAGTCCTCTCTTTGATTTAAGTAATAAAATTAAATTTCCCACACGACACTTGCTAAATGGTTTAGTGGTTATTGTATCTTGATAATTTGTATGTCGTCGGTTTGTTCATGATAAACATCCTATTATAGTATCATGGTGGCTCGATACTGGGATCTTACATTTTCACTGGACTATTATTCCTGTAAAATTAATCAGCTGGTTATTTATAATAACAAGACTATACGTCATAATATCTATTGTATTTTACTTTATTTTACAGGGTGTCCATGAAAAACGTTTCAGGACTTCGGTGAGTGATTGGGTACATTAAAAGGAAGAAAAGGTACCAATAGAGGTATGGCCTAAAACGCTTTTCTCAGATATCCGCCATTTTGTATTTTTCACAAAATATTTTTAATTCAAACATTTTTTACGGATTATTTTGAAATTTGGTATTTGTTTTACACTAGTAGATTAGTATTATTAAAAAAATAGCTAGCATGATCCAAGCTCAAAAACGAAAATGGCGGCCATTTTAAATCTTACCGTTATCAAAGCATTTAAATTTTAAAATTTAAAATGGCCGCCATTTTTTATTTTGAGCTTATATCATTCTAGTTATTTTTTACTTATAGTAGTCTTCCAGTTAAAAAAACGCACTAAATTCTAAAATAATCCGTTTAAAAATGTTTGAAAAAAAATTTTTCTCTCTCTATTTTTTCTCTCTATTGCAACCTTTTTCTTTCTTTTAATGTTTTCATCACTCACCTAATCACTCACCGAAATTCTGAAACGTTTTTCATGGACATTCTGTATATATATCAAAATGATCATTCACTCATATTCACCTGAAAATACCCACCGTGCGGCATCTCATAAACAAATATGAATACAGGTTTGCACTCACCGGTACGGGCAGGGGTTGGTAACGGGAAAGGAAACAGAAAATAATCGTTCCAGCAACCTTACCACACATGTATAGGCAGAAATTAAACCCTTTAATATCTCGATAAATTATCCTGTCGTGATCATAAATATTCTTTATATTTGACTAAAAACGGTTTACTGTATAGTTTTGATTGTGCCTAAGACGCTTGATCTCTGATTTTTTGAAGAAGCAGTAGTTCTCCAAACTTAAAATACGAGTCTCCATTGTTATGACTTAATATGTCTAAATATGCAACATAGCAATAGGTAATATAAGACTTATGATTTCGTAATGTTTAGTAAACTGCCTCTAGAGTGGAGAGAAGCCCCATATAGTTTGTTCAAGAAGAGATTGTACACGGTTTTAGAAGTAACACCCTTTTACACAATAAATGAATTTTTTCATTGTCAGAATATAACTTTATAGTCTTATAAAGTTAGAATATACTTAGAATAAGATATTTAAGTGACCTTGTGATGTATCCTTATCTTATGTTGACAATTCAATTATTGTACTGTTGTGTCTCTTGTATCTTTTTTCTTTTTGTATATATTGTATATATGTAACCTGACGTTGTCCATTGCTCTAAAGTTTAACGACAATAACTTTTTTTATTTAATTTATTTGACATGATTTAATGGGTTTTATCGAAGTGCATTCCAGCTTGACTTGGAGTTTTTAGTTGGCCGCGAATCTCAAACTAGCACACCCCAAGGAACGCATGGCTTCTTTCCTAACGGTGTATTAATAGGATTTATCCCAAAAATAATAATTACGTAACTCCATAAAACGGCAGAATTGTCATGGAATGAAAATATAAAACTATTTCACATAAACGGTATACCTAAACATAGGGAGCTAGTTAAGGAACAATATTTAGCTACGCAAGCAATAAAAAGACTGCTTGATATTCGTCGTCACACCGGGCCCGGATAAAGGGTTGATGGATCGCAGGCGTTGCTTTTATCCATCCAGTTCTTGCCAAAGGTTCTTCGTGTGTGCCGTGCAAGGGCTGAATAATGATTGTTGCAGGTCCGACTCAGTGGTAGAGGCGAGCCAAGTGACGGACCACGCTGACAACTGTGGCCATTTGAGAATGTACACCCATATACATAAAAAATCTTATCTGATTACGTTAATATAAATAAAATTAGAATTTCGTCTGTAAATTTTATTGAATTAGGACATTTTTCTTTATTTTAATGTTCTATACCTCAGAAGAGCCGATTTGTGTCTTATCAGACACTTTTCCTGTATTTTTGAAAGGCTAAACAAGGAATATTTGTAACTTTTTTAGTGAAAACAAAAACACCCACTCTGATGGCATTTATTTTTATCATGCTGTGTAATTATATTTCAAAAACTCAGTGTTTCGCAATAATAGACTAGTTTTGCTGAAGATCAGATCTGTTAAAATAATTTAACAGAAATAAATAGCTAGTTGTCAAATTGCAATCAGTAGTAGTTTGTTGATATGATTCCCATATTTCAATCTCCACATCAACCAACTTAACTAATAAAATGTTCTAATAATAATACTCAGTTTCTAATTTAATCTAATTTTTATATCTATCTCTTATCTAATTTTCAGATTAAATAGCTGAATATACAGTATTTATCTTACTTATAAACACTTAAAAACAACACGTACAAAGGATGGTTTTACTGCTTGAAAATCACACACCTCAGTTAAAGTGAGGGAAGTGATTGTTGAAATTTATATGATTGGCATGTAGACCTTTTATGACTATAACACCTTTTGTCATGTACACAGTCCAGTGTTAGAATGTCATACGTAGCTACTATGTATTATTAAAAACATAAACTAGACGGAAACTTTAATAGTTGCTATTTCATAATTTGAAAACACTCTCCATGGAATTACTGTGAATTAAAAAGATAGGCAAACTTTATTTATCCATCACAATACACTTCAAACAACAGTTAAGCTTATTAACAGGTTATTATGTAAAACCACAGTTCCATTAACAGTGAAACGGTACAACACACATAATAATTTTGCTCCGATTTAAATGAATATATACTCTATGTGATTTCTACGTGCTGTAGTGAGTATTTAAAACCAATTTAAGTGGAATAATTGTGAAGTGAATATAATGGAATCATTAAGATTTATTATAGACGAATAAGTTTCTTCAAATAAAAAAATCCGGAAAATAAACTGGACACCTTAGAAGAATATTATAGATACAAAGATCACACTCAAAACTATAAGAGTTAGAGGAATCATATTTTAAATGAGAAATTGCAGTTTGAATCAAATATTATTTTTAGTTGTATTTTGAATCACCAAGTGAAAGCCAGACCTGGAGGACAAAGTGCAAGAGATTGCAGTACGACGCACAGGACCCCGCAGACATGACACCAGTCAGCTACCTGCTCGGGCTACGTCAACATGTGCAAGATCAGTTGAAATGGCAACCATACTACAATGTAGGTATTTTAAGCCAAGTATGAATGAGTATTGAGTGTAGGATGATTGTGGCGCGATCTTGTAGTCTTGTTACTGACTAAGGCTGACATGTTCCTTAGACAGGACTGTTAATTAATAGCCCAACAGCCGATGGCAACTAATGGACCTACAGTTTAACGTGGAATCCGAACCACGGCCTCTGAATTACGAATTGCTCTAACTATGAGGATAGGCTTTGCGGATTAACGTGGTATTCAACTGTGCGGACGTTAATCCACACAAGAGAACCCTACATCCACCGACCATCGCTCACAACTATCCACAATTCGTGACCTCCAAGTAGCTGGATTACAGGACGTCGCCACCGTCCCAGTTGACACAGACTGATCTCGACACAGACTGTCCTGTCGAGAAATTTAATGTTGTGTTTAGTATGTGTTAAAATTTAACGACGCCAAGTGGCTGAACTTTATTCGCCTGATGATGGCATATCAATGCCGAAACGGCCGTAACGCAGTACTACGGAAATTTTAGCTGTTAACGAGGTATTTGTAGTAATAATTTTGTTTAATAAATAATCAATAAATAAATGTAATGTAATTTTATACTATTTATTACTGATTCCTAGATTTTATTAGCATGAAGATTTGCTCTATCAGTTCTAAAGTGGCCCTGATTCTTATTTATTACGTTAAATTGTTTCTTTGATCGGGTTATTCAGCTAACAAACGACTGACTGACGATTTGAGGTTGAAGTAAATGCCTCTTTTAGTTTTATTGTATTAAATGTAGCTTCTGAAGTCTGAGATATTACTGTTGTTTAACAAATTACAAAAAAGATGAATTTTGTACTTGACATAATTTTCATACATATGGAAAATAACCAGTTAATTTTCACTGCCTAAAAAAGAGAAGACAACTTTGGAAAAATGTACATTTTGTAAGGTATTTACTTCCCCGTGGGAAAAAGGTTAGTTAAATCATCGATAGGTCTGCAGGGAATGATTTTAGTCCCTCTTAACAGCTGCTCTCATAACTATATGACATCACTTCCGTTACAATAAAGGGTCCAGAAAATTGATAACACCCCCAAAGCTTATATCCATGTCAAAATTGACTACTAATTGCACACAACTGATACCAAAGATCTCCAATGTGTTAATAGTTATAAAATCCAGCTGATTGTCAAACATTGTTTAAATTGAATTAGTTTAAAAATAATGATTAAACATTTTGGTAAATTAATAAATTTAAAAAAATATTAAAAATGATCATGTGCACAATAATTTATTACACCTCTGGGACATTTAATAACATTTATGTTGAATAGAGGTGTAGCCAATAACGTAGTTGGACCTAGAGTCTTGAGGAGGTATGTTTTCTATCCTGGACCTGTTGTAGGGTAATAACACTCCATGTCGGGGCAACACTCTGGGCTGTCACTTCCACGACATGCGACGCCGCTACACAAGGAAATTGGTTCTCAAGGGGAACCCTTCCAGTTGTTCCACAACACAACAATAAGTTTCGTATTATTTAATACTGTTCCTTAGTATTTAACTTCATGAAATAAATTCCCAGAAAGGAAATTTAGAAGGACGAGTTAATATAACTAAAACAGGTTATGAACCTGCAATAACTGCAATATCTAAATGATTTTCTATTACGTTAAGTAGACTATAATAAGTTTTCAAGCAAACAATGTAACAAAATATAGTTATAGTTTGAGAATATATAAAACAAAGTCGTGTTAGTTACACGCATTATAACTCGAGAACGGCTGGACCGATTTTAATGATCTTTGATTTTTTGGATTCGTCTCTGCTCCGATCATGCTTTAGGCCATGGCTTTAGTTTCCATAAATGCAATCAGTTTCCATTTTATAGCGTTTTAAATTTCTAATGTTAACCTTATGGGGACTAAGTTTATTTACAAATCTTCTAAAATAAAAACATTTGATTTCTTAAGCTACAGCTGTTGTTTTACTTTGCATTAGCAATATGCTTTACTATCCAATGCCATCTGAATCATTCATTAATGTAAACCTATGGAGTAAATGTGTACTGTAAAAAATGAACAGATATATTCACCAAGTTAATAGTTTAGAGTTTTTGGGAATTATGTACTGTATTTATACTTCTTTATTTTCTGTATGATTAAAAGTCACGTGTTTATATGTTTTCCAAATAAAAAATAATAACAATGTTTATACATATTGAGTTTATTATAATAATCAGCTGTTGTATATTTAAAGCTTTTACAACGAAGCCGCAATGCTAATTTACTTCAGGACATGGCCAATCTTAAAGTTAATATGTATTTACTGCTGTAAGGCGTTACGAAGTTTGCCGGGTCAGCTAGTTTGAGTTAAATCATCTAGGGTAAAACGTTTGTTGTAAAAACAAATGAGTCTGAAACCAGGGCTTCCGCATCAAAACTGTTTGGTTTATCTTTAAGACACTTCTGGCATAACTGAGGTAGCAGTTCAGACATTTTGCAAGGCACTTGGTTATATGTTTTTATTTTCGTTATACCCTAAACGTAAGACGAATAATATAGTAATTCAAATTTAAGGTAATATTTATTAATTAAAGATTACACCATAAGCTCTTGTAGAAATTTATCATTATTCATAAGTACTACAAATATATGATTGATAATATTATAACTAATGTATAAACTTAAATGTAAATTTTTATAAGCCAGGAAGATAAATTTTCAACGTCATCATAATATGTTAAGTACACCTTACTAATAGATCCCAGTTACTATGCAACTGATCTGCTTTTACTATGAAACGAATTTGTACGTCTGTCATAGTGATGGTGTTGATTATTTATACGAAATATCAATCAAAGGAATAAACGATTAAATGGAATGCGTAATACACTTGAGTGTATTGTTAATTAAAGCTTTTGGCCAGAAGAGAATAAGGCAGCATGCATTATTGTTGTAACTATCGTTATACAGTCGCCATTGACCATTACGTTATTATTAGGTTCTGAGTAACAATATGACGTCATGTTGATTGTCTTATTGATGTAAACTACATAAAATGCCGCCTTAATTTATGGTAAATTAGTCATATACCGTACCGTGTAATTAATTAAATATAAATGTATTGAGGAAAACGTCTGAAAACAGTTGATAATCGTTTTGCTAGTGAGGTTAATTCAATTTAGTAGAATTAATACTATAACAGCTGTAAAGTCAAGAAAGCTAATTTGTCATCTCGGAGTTAATATAAGCTAGATATATTCATAAACGGTTTCCCTATTACAGGACTATTAATAAATAACGACATTCAATTTGGGAGAATCCTACTGTGGCTTAAACCACACCTTATTAACAATAATTTTATTTTAAACATTTAAGCGAGATTACAAAATTGTGATCACTATGCATTGTTTGGGGATTATGCAATTAATTACGTCTTATAGATTATGTCAGATTTCTCCTGTTTCTATTAAACATTATACATACTAGAGTTGATTTAAAGATTAATAAAAGGAGAGCCTGTGTCTTTGACAATATTCAAAGGACTCAGTAAAACTTTGAAGTAAACTGCGTAACAATCTAGTACTTAAATAAACGGTATCAGTGGACTGACACATACTTTCTCCCTTAAGTAAATCTAAAACGACAATCTGTAATAAAGCAATCATACTCTTTAAAGTTGATCTAACTATGATTTGAAAATATAGTGTTTTAAAAATAATCATCCAATTTACGAAAATAACGACAAGGGAAAAAAGTTAAATTAATTGTTAGACTTTTATGGGCCTCCCCTCCACCGCAACACCAAACTTTTTTGAGTGGGTTTTGTTGGTTGATTTGACCTTACGCTTTATATCAAGTTTTATGGAACCGGTTGGAGGATAAGGAAGAAATTGATTTTTTAATATTCTCCATAAGAATAACATTGGACACGCTCAGACAACGTACTGCGTTTATCATGTACAGTACAGTAAAATTGAATTTTCTCTGGAACCGTTAGTCTTAGACTATTAATTCAATGTTACTAAATTTATTCAGTTTAAGCTGTTCTCAATGGTGATAAGCAAATAATTATACTTTAGCTTAATTGTTTCCGCTGAAATTCTAAAAATTGATTTTTTACATTTAAAAGCCCATAACTCCTGTACCATCATTTTTACAGACATACGGGTGGTGTCATATTATTTAGTAGTATTTGCACTATTAACTGTCAAATTTTAATAAAAATCGTTAGAGCTGTTTTTGAGCTAGACATACTACTACAGCTACTGCTACTACCTACTGCTGAGAGAAAACAAAACTAGCCAATGTATAACGACTTATTAGTCTAAGTTGATCGTATTAGTGGTTTGAAGTATATTGTAAAATGTAAATGAAACCCATACCCTCTCTTGAGCAGATTTTACATTATTTGTAGTGTTTTACCTTCTCCTGTGTTAACTATCTCTCATACATTTCTATTCTAACAACTTGAGTTAAGATTCAGTATAAACATCACGTACCCAAATTTTATGCCTCATCCGGTCAGGTCAACTATTCACGTATTATATCTCTACAGGCCTGAGTCAAGGTCACAAAGAAGAAATAACCATAGTTCGCCCTCTCTCTGGCAGTCCCATGTAATCCTAATAAACTAGACTCAAGGAATACAATTTGAAACATATAATAATAATGTTATTCCAATTTACACAACAAAAATATAAAAAAATGAAATAAACATTCAACATAAAATAGCCACCCTTTTCGATCCCTATACACTACCCTACACCTATCATATACCCAAAACTACCTGAACGAAGAACAGTGGCGTTAGCGTTGCACATAGGTTGAAAGACATTTGGCAAAATATTATAAATAAAATCACCATTTACTACCGTTTACTATATTTATATTTTTCATGGTCTAGTAATGTACATGCCAGACTTGATATGATCCACTTAATACCTCCTATGTATACAACAAGCTTTGACAGCGCTATATAGCATTTAATCTCATTATTCCATTGTGGGGACATAATGGGATTATAAGATGAAAGCCTTACTACGTGATATTACAGACCTGGATCAATTTTAAAACTATGAATGAGCTCGTTTTAGTAATAAAATATCTTGTATATTAGTAAAAATGATTGAGTTGTTTTAGTTTTAGTTTAGAATGTATAAAAGTAAAATGAAACTTTATCAGTTTAAAATAAGAAAATATATAAGTTTTGAAAGCAGTTTCTAGTTTGATAAGAACACTTGAAAGCACTATAAATTAGCTATCCATGCTTAAATTAATTAATTGCTAGGCGTACACATAAATAAAACTATAGTAATTAATCTCTCTGGTTTATTCCATTTATTCAAAATGTACAACGATGTTTACCTCACCGTGCTTTCTCAACCAAAACCACAATATTTACGCTTCAGTGAGCCACAGCCATTATGTTGAGGCGTAAGTAAACATTTTATATTACTTTGATAAACATCAAATTATCATAGGCTGAGTGCACACATCCGCCAATGGCGTTTATTTTTACCAATAACATTAACCTATTCAACTTTATTCACTGATATTTGTAACAAAGAATTGAATATACGTATATCGGAAACCAGTAGCCTCTGTGACAGTACCTCGCTGTCTACAATAATTCACCACACAGGACTTGGGGCCATAGCGACGAACGTTTGGATTTTTAATAATAAAATATAGGTTTGGAAAAACACTAACCCAAAATTACAACCATAGTCTGTATCTCTGTATATAAGAGTGAAAGTATGTATGTATGTCCTTTCTGCGTTGCCAAACTACACATCCGATCACCATGAAATTTTAGGAATTTCCTCTATATGTGTCCGGAAAAAATTTAGTGATTTTAGTTTTTTTTCGAAAACTTTATTAGTTTCCATTTTATAACATTTTAAATTTCTAATGTTAACCTTATGGGGACTAAGTTTGTTTAAAAACTTTCTACGGTAAAAACATTTTATTTCTTAAGCTACAGCTGTTTGATTACTTTCCATTGGCCATATCCTTTACTATCCAATGCCACCTGAATCATTCATTAATGTAAAACTATAAAGTAAATAAATACTGTACAAAATGAACAGCTTTATTCAACACGTTAATAGTTGACGGTTTTTGGGGATTGTGTATTTATATCTTTATTTTCTGTCTGATTCAAAAGTCACGTTTTTATATGTTGGCCAAATAAAAAATAAGTATAATGTTTATACATATTACGTTTATATAATAATCAGCTGTCGCATATATTTCCTATAAAAAGCCGTATTTCAGTTAGGTTTGGTTTGGGTTTAGGTTGGAGTAGAAAATCGTGAATCAATCCATTCCGAGTTATTTGTGTTGTGGGAATGTTATAAAAATATCTTATCGTTTCAGTATTGTTATTCACTATGTCACGACCCAGAATATATTATCTTTCACAACCAAGCACTATCGCTGATCGATTTCAGAACATGGCCTATCTTTATAATAACATTATTTACTGTTAGGCGTTACGAAGTTCCCCGGGTCAGCTTGTAATATATAAACGTCAAAGCCCTCACTCATCACTAATTCCCCCACTTCCCAATTACTTAGGAGGCTGAAACTTGGTATTCTGGTTCTTTAGGCCTAAAATAGGATAATCTAATAGTTTTTTGACGATTTTCTCATTAATCTCTACCCTATACGCCTTCAAAGTTCCTATGTTAATCTTATAGGGAAATAAATTAGTTTTGAATTCCAACATATGTTGCCTCAACTCTTAAGGTATCAGCAGCAGCTGTTTTTATTTGAACCATTGAGAAACTCCCAGAATGAAACATAAAATAGTACTCTATGGCATCCTATTACTGTGTAAATAGAATTTTCTTTTAGTCTTGTTACTGACTAAGGCTAACATATTCCTTTCGCAGGACTGTTGATTAATAGCCAAACAGCCGATGAAAACAACTAAGGGACCTACAGTTTAACGTGGAATCCGAACCACTACCGCCGAATTACGAGTTGGTCTAATTATTAGGATGATCTTTACGGGGTGACGTAGTATTCAATAGTGCGGACGTAATCCACACAAGAGAACACTACACCTACCGACCATCGCTTACAACTATCCTCAATTCGTGACTTCCAAGTAGCTGGATTACAGGACGTCACCACCGTCCCAGTGAGTTATATAAGTCAGTGAGTAATAATAATTATACTGTATTTTATATTTTCCGCGAATATAAAACTAATAAGTCTGTTTTGAACATCGCTGCAAGGTGCAACGGGTAACAATAGTAATTTATAAAAGTTTAATAATTAATTTTAGCTTTCTTAGTCTCTATAGTGATTAAATAAATAAATAAATACATAATTTAATTGTAATTTTAACATCCCATCTAATAGAAAAGCAGTTTTAGGATTATTACATCTAAAATCAATCACCCGAAAAAGCTCCTCATTGGAAAATAAATTATATTAGGATCAAAATGTACAAACAGTTTATACAATTTAGTAAAATTAAACCAAAATACAGTTTTCCCTCCACCTCCTTCCCCAAAGAGCATCAAAAACCTTACTTGATACTTTAAGGGAAGGGACCGGCTTGGCGGAGTTAAAAACTGGTGGTCCTGAAAAGGGCCGTTTGGCCAAGGAAACGAACGCTATGTCTCTTGACTGGTATGTAAGGGAGTTCCCTAAATTACCGGCCCCAATTTATAGAAGTTTCGGACTTCAAAAAAGGAAAAAAGTACTGTAACGCCAAGAAAACGTAGCTGCTATGACGTTCCATTCGCGAAGGACATCACACTAGCCAATCCCGTTCCGATTCCGATATGGAAGTTCCTGACTTCCTGAAAATGGACGGTCACGCCAACAAACCGTGGCTGGTATGACGTTCCTTTCGCGAAGGATATAATACTAGCCAAACTCGTTCCGATTCCGATCTGGCAGCGTCGAACTTCCAGAAAACGTACGGTCACGCCAAACACCCGTGGCCGTGTGAAGTCCCTTTCACGTGGGACTTCACAATAGCCAAACCCATTTCGAACCCAATTTGGAAGTTCCGGACTTTTAGAAATAACGCATAAAAGGACGTTCACGCATAAAAGACGTGGCCGTAATGAAGTTACTCGCCCGAAACACTTCACACGGCCTCTATGTTATAAGGTCGCGAACTCGTTTTTATCGTTCGGTACGCCAGGAAACCTGGGCTGTTGTGAAACTCCTATCGCGAAGGGCTTCACAAGAGTCACACGCGTTCCGTTTCCGCTATGGAAGCTACGGGCTTCCACAGCAACGACCTACAACGCATCTACAGGGAAATAGCCTCTTAACATGTACCGCGAAACATAACGTTCTTTACTTGACGAAGTTGGTTAAGAGACTAAATTTTGGTTTCCATGGAGAACGCAATTACATTTTTATTTTCACAGTACTTATTTGTTGCCAAGGTATTAAAAATTGAGTCCTTCAACCCGTAAAAAGAAGTGGCTTACTGTTATTAATATATATAAAATTAAACAACAATATTTAATGTATTGTTTACTGAAATTACTTACATATTATTAAACAAAATATTGTGGGGGATGTTTTACGATCCCAGTGATGTAAGAGGAACTGCTACTTTCTAAACTATTTATGAAATAATTTGGAACTGAATAAAATATTTTCAAACGTAGGTTTTCGCAGCCGTTGTCGACAATGTCAAGTTGATTTTTCGGTGCCAACCACCTCGTCATGTAGTTAGTATTGCCAAACGTTTCGCCCTTGCAGTGAAGTGGCATCTTCAGTGAGTGTCTGCCTAGCCACTTCACAGCAAGGGTGAACTTACAAACTACACGACGCCGAAAAATAAACTTGACACTGGATAAAATATCATTCTGCAATTAGTCCAAATAAGATATATAGCCGTGACCTTAAAATAGGTGCGAGCTTTAATCTCCTCCCAAAACTGGTGACCTTTTTGATTCTTTTATTCGGCAAGAATATTGTTATTGACACAGATTATTTAACTTTCACTTAACACTGAACACGATGTTTATTCAAGGTTTATTAATTAGTTTGATTAAAGTTGGTCATATTATTAAATAATACCTGGCCGAGTTACATCCGACATCTACACAGGTTATTGAAACAAGTATATAAAACATTCTTGACGATAGTGAAATTTTTGGTCAATAGAGCACAAGCACACCCATAATTTATGCTTAAAAGTTGTAAAACAGGGAATCTAAACACAAGTAACAATACCCAGGGCTAACGAGAGATGTAGTTAGCCCGATATTAACATTTATTAGCATATTAAAACACTGGCAGGATAACTTCGTTGGGAATGAATGTTCTTGTTGTACTTCTTGTTGGCTTTATTTGGTTTACTTTTGCCATAAAACTCATCTTTATAATTTTATAGTAAACTTGAATTAAACGCTTTAAATTTATAAATATTATTTAAAGAATAAACCTGAATATTATGCACTCGTATACGCTGTACATTTTTTTAAAGAATGAAATGTCATACCCTTTACCCAATCCGATTCACATTGCTTAGTTTTTACTTACTTTGACTTTTTACCAAAGTAAAAGTTTCTAAGCCCAACCTAACAACTAAGAAGTATTCAGTTCAACATATATTGGAGGTAAAATAAGTTTTAATAACTAATATATCTTGTATAGATTTGTTCTTAGCTATCTTGAGGACCAATCTATGATATAAATTAAACTACTTGGAAACAATGGAATAATTGAGACTTAAAGAAGACGTAATTTTGTTCTACTTCTTTGTGCTATTCTTCTCCTGCACGTCGATCTCCTTCTCCTGCAAATTGTTTTCCCTCTCCTGTACGTGGATTTTCATCTCCTTCATGTCGATATCCACCTCATGCACGCCAAATTTTCCCCTCTTTTCTGCACGACGATTTCTTTCTCATACATGTCGATATCCTTCTCCTGCATGTCTATTTCATTCTCCTGCACGTAGATCTCCTTCTTCTACACGTCAATGTTCTTCTCCTATACTTTGACCTCCTTCTCCTGTCCGTTGATCTTCTTCTCCTGCATTGCACGTCAATCTCCTTGTCCTGCACGTCGTTTTCCTTCTCCTGTACGAGAATTTTCGTCTCCTTCATGTCGATATCCACCCCATGCACGCTAACCTCATTTTTATGCACGACAATTTATTTCTCCTGCATGTCGATCTCCTTCTCCTGCACGTCGACTTACTTCTCCTTCCCATGCACCTCAATCTCCATCTCCTGCACGTAAATCTTCTTCACCCTTCAATTACACTTATATTTTAGATTTTCGATACCTTACGTAGCATAAGCAACTTAGTCGTTGAAAAAAGTATAGAATGAAATGTGTAGTGTAAAAGTATAAAGTGTTATTCATGTATAAAAATTAACACATAATTTTGGAATTTGATCTAGATTTCAATTTATTAAATAATTATTTCAAGTTCAAGTTAATCATGAAATATAATAATATAAATGTACTTAGTTTTAACCCCTACTAAGACAGTTACTACTACTACCCACATATATAAACCGTTTCTTATAAACCTGATATCTTTACGAGCTTCCTTATCAAAGTAAGAGCTCTAGTTAAAATTTTATTGCTCTATAAAACTAAAGAGAACAAATTTCTTGTTTGCGACGAAGGTATTAAATTTTATAAGTTCAAGATACTTTGTAGTAGTAAATGTAAAATAGGCATATACATACACATATATGTTGTTCCGTAACTCTATTTACGAGATTCTATAGCGTGATCACCTTTGTCTCTTGAATGCATTCTAAACTGTGATTATGTTAAAAATATACATGTGTAAAGTAAGTTTGCCTAGCGTACTATCTGTATGTTCGTAAGTAATATTCATACCTCACTGATTATTAAAAATATTAAATTTTAATTTGGCACAGTGTTAAGTGATTATACGGTTAATTTTGGTGCAGATTGTCAAGGTTTACTTTGAAATATTTAAAATAATGCCGAAATACATAAAAAAATCAAAGTTCAATCAATTTGTCAAAGTTGTAGTATAACTGACAAAAGTTCATGAAAAAAACAAAAGGTTATTGTTAATGTTATAAATGATTTCATAGATCTGTTAAAGTATTTTTGGATGTATAATGGGAGATTTACGATATACAGTGCGAAATAAAATTTAGTCTACAGGTACGTAGGCCAATTTTATTCTTATGAGAAATACAGGAAGACTATTATGTTTATTATTTTTTTATTATTTGCATGAAACATAAAATGCAGCTTATAGTCACATAATCTAATAAAATGAACTAAAATCATTTATTATAATTAGGGCGGGACGCGTACCGCAACAAAATCTTGAAAAATTGATATAAATAGAAAAAGTATACGAACTCCTTTAATTTACTTATTGATCAGGAAAATATATTCATATTGTGATATACTTCAATTTGTGATAGTAAATGTCTGATATCCTAATAGAGGAAAGGCAGTATAATTGATAAGTATTTTGCCTATCAGGAGATCCCTTGCACACTTGGTTACCCATAAGGGTTAAAAGGATCAGTCTGACCTCCAGTATCAAAGTGACATTGGGGTTGTCCCACAAGACATTGCTCGGAAAAAAACATTCAGTCCAGAATTAATAAATGGTTCTTTTTGGAGCATAAACTGCTTTGCAGGGCTTCAACAACTTGCATGACAATCTGGTATTTAGACAACTTATAACATATAAGGTGTTTAGTGCATTAGGGTTGAATAATAATGTACTAGATTAACAAAAAACATTCTCTCAAAATTTATGATTTTAGGGAAATCACAATTCAATATTTTTAGTTTTAGTGTAACACGTAAATTAAGTTTAAAATGTATAAAGATTGAAATGTTGAAGCAATTTTCTGCAAAAGACGCCTTTTTATGAGTAATCACTGACATGAAACATTGTTAAGCCAGTAAAGTAGAAAGAACCAACAGTAAGTTGTCTAATTCTGGCGAGGAAGGCGACTGATGGGTATTTATGTGAACAACGACGCTCTGGGCGACACTTTACAACAACACTTCTTACCCTAACTAGAATATACCGTCACAGTTTTGCTAGTTCTCAGCTCTGAGTTTATAGTAAATGCTTTCAACTCTAGAATTGTGGTTCATCAGTTTATTTGATAACAAAGTTAACCTTTTACTGTAATTTTTGTCCTAAAATAAGTGTTAAGAATAGAAAGGCTACACTTAATGTCATTCAGAATATGTGTCGTATGAAATACTTTTAAATAATTTATTAGGAGATTGGAACTAATTGAAATTTAAAATACTCCGTTTGAATATTACTGTGTAATTTATTACTGCTAAAACATTTAGTTAGCACTAAAATATGTATATTATGTAAACATTTTGAGGAGGCGAAATCTTCCTAGTTAGTGAATATAAATTTATTGCAAAGCTTAAAATCATTCTTATATTTATAATGAAAATAATTATAATAAACGGATGGGTACAAATCCTTGTCTTTGATTAGGCTTTACTAAAACATGATGAAAGGTAAATAATTAAAATTATTACGACTACACTTTATAATATATAAGATTTCCCAAATGGAGTATTTTAAATTTGTTTTGATTAACTATTTCTTTTCCTTACCCAAAAAATATATCTTTGACACCAAGGGACCACCATGGGAGCAGCACCCCACAGCCTGACATGGCTAATGCATTACGTCTCAGTGGCGCGCTATAACGTGGTGGTATGATAATAGGATTTTCTGCGCCACCAAACCAGCTTCGCCATCGACTCAACCCCGCCACCAACCCAGCCCCACCATCGACTCAGCCACTCCACCAACCCAGCCCCACCATCGACTCAACCCCGCCACCAACCCAGCCCCACCATCGACTCAACCCCGCCACCAACCCAGCCCCACCATCGACTCAACCCCGCCACCAACCCAGCCCCACCATCGACTCAACCCCGCCACCAACCCAGCCCCACCATCGACTCAACCCCGCCACCAACCCAGCCCCACCATCGACTCAGCCACTCCACCAACCCAGCCCCACCATCGACTCAACCCCGCCACCAACCCAGCCCCACCATTGACTCAGCCCCTTAGCAACCCAGCCCCGCTATCGACTCAGCCTCACCACCAGCCTTGACATCACCACCACCCCGACATCACCATATCCACTACCAACCCGCCTCCACTACCACGTTGTGACATTATATGCTGGTGAACCTTACTCACAACATCAAACAGCTGAAAATGCTCCACATGTTCATATTTCTGTCAGCAATATTTTTTAGACGTTAACGGGTTGGTCTACTGTAAATGCACTCGCGTAAAGGTTTCCAAGAATGCAGATTTTGCAGTAAATGTATTTGCAATACGCAATAAACAGAATCTTATAGAAAATTATACTACAGCGCCCGAACCTAATGTTAATTAATGATATTATGGGTAAAGATACTTTAAATATTTCTTTTAGTTTCTGGAAAAGAGGTAATGTATAATAATTTGTAGACATAACAAACATTTTGTAGAACTGCTTGGCTTTAATATGTTCAAAGCCAATTTTGTTTGCAATTTAACAATGAATGTTATGATAAACATGAACTGAATAGGTTTTTTATAATCTTTATGAAAATTATTTTGTGTAGCTTTACTTACGTAGCTTTTAGAGGTCTATGACAGTTCACATAAAATACAAGTAATTTATGGTATAGTTTATCATATGGTATATGATAGGTATTTCTGCTTTATGGCAGCGATGAAAGGCTAAATTGGATTTTCTGGGAAACAAGGATAAAAAGATTGTTTGAAAGAAATGTAGAGACATCTGGTAGGACTGTCAAGTAAAACACCGCCATCTGCCTCTGACGTCCTGGCTTGTGCAATTGTCTGCGGCTTTTCATACTTTGTCTCTGCGGTATTTTTACCCTCAAGAACAAAGTGAAACCTCTGCTATCTTATTGCACATCAGTTACTTAATGTCTATGAAATTAATAATAATTAAAAGGGATAAGCGCTTAACGTAATAGATTCTAACACGCACAATAAGAGTTGCAAGAACAGCAAATGCAATTTCCATATTTTGAAGGAGAGAAACCGTATTACATACACACTTTACTTATCTAGATTTATTAAAAACTGGATATAGTTGATAGTATTCCAACATATAATTAACATATGTAAAGAAGAAAACATACACTAACTTTTTATCTTAGGTAAAGTTAAAATCTTTAAGGTCCTAAAACAAATTGTAAACACGTAACTAGATATTTTTTTAATTTAAATTATACATTTAAACCATATTTGAAATATATATACAGGGTGAATCACGTAAGGTGTTCAATATTGATTCCACACAAACCGTTGGTCCTACAATGATGAAATTAAATAATTTCCCACTAAACCAACCCCAAGGAATAACTTAAAAATATTTTTAATCTTTTAAATACTTTACTTTTAAATAATCTGGAGTGTTCCAGAAAATGAGGGTCACTAGTTCGAATCTCGTAGATAACAAAAACAAACATATGTTATGTAATGCATCATATTAAAGCTCTCGGTAATACATATATTCTGGCACAATTCGTTTCAAAATGGCGGCCCTTTTAGTGAAACAAAACATATTATAAACCCCTGTATTTGTCTTTAAAATTCAGATTACTAATCTCTAAATAAACAATTGTATTCCTTATGAACTAAGCTTTATTCTGATATGCAACACTACAATACTATCTTGAAAACAAAAATTGTCAATAAAATTCGTTTTTGAAAATATGTACTTAACCAAAACTTGAAAATTTCAAATTACAATTCTACAAATTACTACAAATTCATAATTGTAGGACCAAGGGTTTGTCTGGAATCAATATTGGATACCTGTGTGATTCACCCTGTATATTAAGATAACTTAAAATAGTAATGGAAATCAGTTTGAAGTTTATTTATTCCATTTAAATTCCACAGTAAGACTGGTACATTATCCACAGAAAATTCTCTAAACCAGGACGTGTATTTTTCTAGAAGAGTTCCAAAGAAAGACTAGCAATAACGTAGGATTAGAGTCGGTCGAACGACAACTTTTTAGCTTCATATTGCCTTTCTCAGACAATATCAACAAGTTAGAACCGTGCAGTTATTATAATTATAAAACAATTTTATAATTATAATAATGCATCTGTATAATCACTATTACAAATAAAAATAAGGATATCAATAATTTACCCATGAGTTTTTACTTACATTTTAGTCTCACATAGAGAATGTATCATTTACAAAAATATAAGAACTAGAACTATAAAAGTATCTCTAAAGGGGATATTTGATTAAATATTGGTAAGAAGACGCAAGGTATGTCAGGCTCAATGAACATTTTGCGCGCCTCCAAATTAGTATTGCTAATTAATGATATATGGAGATGGGGTTGTTTCTGGAAACTGTTAAACTTGGTTGAGGATAGTCGAATTTTGAAGAATCAATAAATTAAAAAAAAATACGTAGAAATATTTGAAACAAAACTTAAATGTTTAAGCTAACAAGTGAACGCAATATAATAGTTTTTTTCATAACAGAAAGAAAGGGGTATCCCTAAATGTACCTCAGCATTGCGTAAGAATTGATTATAGAATATTAGATTAGATTATTAGATTATTGAAATGGCGACCAAGGTAGGTATTTTAAGCAAAGTATGAATGAGGATTAAGTGTAAGATGATTGTGGCGCGATCTTGTTGTCTTGTTACTGACTATGGCTGACATGCTCCTTAGACAGGACTGTTAATTAATAGCCCAACAGTCAATGGAGGATGGTCTTTGTGGATTAACGTAGTATTCAATAGTGCGGACATTAATTCACACAATAGAACACTACATCCATTAACTATTATTCACAACTATCCAAAAATCGTGACCTCCAAGTAGCTGGATTACAGGATGACGCCACCATCCCAGTCATTATATATACGTGGTGTATTAAAATATTCATTTGTATTTTTGACATGGATATATCTTAGTTCTAGGGAGGGAAGTATTATCAATCTGAACGACCAAAATTTGAAACATAAGAACAGCCGTTCAAATTAACTAAAAACATTACCTTTAGACATATTCATGATCTAACCTATTTACCACAGGAAAGTAAATACAAACATGTTTGATAAGATTTTTGGTAATTACTAAATAAAAATGCTATAGATTAACTATGAATTTATATAGTCAAATTATTGTTATGATTTGAGTGTGATATAAATAATATCACATGCCTAAATTAGCAATTCTTGTATCTGTATCCTAATCTTGTACTGATTGGTAGAACTCACTATCCTATTCAGACTGACCCAAACCTTTGGGAAGACCTAGGTTGGTTAGTCTTGTGAGCGGAAGCTCATACCCCGAGATAGATGGGCCACTTGTCCACATGATGAATGATGCTGGCTTTACAGATCAATCAAGCTTCTTCTTCTTGGGAACCTTTCGAAAAATCATGGTATTCGTCTCAGATTCTGAGGAGAAACTGGTAATACTTATTTTAACCCATAACGCCTTTTTAGGTTTACATCTAAAGTTCCTCCTATTTTAAAAAAAGGAAAAATGTCATGGTAAACGGTCCTATACTAATATTACAGTATATTTATTTGTACAAATACGAGTAGACAAAAAAAGTCGGAACAAAAATTTAATTAGAATGTTTTTAATGGGTTATTATCAAAAAAATTATCTACAATGAAATAAAAAATACTTTTCGTAATTTTAAAACAGTATATAGATACATGTTTTGAAGAGTAAAGTTGTTTTTTTTTCTTAGACTAAACCTACTATTATTTTTTTTGAGCTAAAAAGATCGTTGTTCATGACCTTTGATTTAGGTAACATCCTTTTTTAATTGATAAAAAAACTACAAACAATCACTGTAGAACGTTTTTTATTTGACGTTCCAAATCTAAAAAACTGGCAATCGACTATAAATCAAACTATCGAATAGTTGAGATCGAACTATCGATAATAATAACACGAACAGTGACATAACCTAAACAAGGAATCAAGAAAGAACTGCTACAACGTAAGTAACATAACATCTGGTTTGTCTAAAGTGACAAAAATGATCAATAACTATTAATACTAAATTGGGTAATAATTTATTTTGTTTTTCGAGTTTTTTTATTACATTTGCAGTATGACGAAAAATATAGCTCATCACACGGTTCAAAATTGGCTTTTTAATTTTGTTCCGAAATTTCAACAGCTTGGATCGAACTATCGATATTTAAACTCAAGGTCTAAAGAAACGCTGGTCTAAAAAACAGTCAAAAATTTTCACTATTACTGATGAAAAATAAACATTTTTTGGTTACAAAATTAAGTACTTAAAGTACTTAAAATTTTAAATAAAAAAAAACTTTTTGAAATAACTTGATAACACAAAATAAAATATTTTACTAAAAAAAAAAAACTATTTTCAAAGTTATTTTACAAATGTGCACTTTTTTTAAACATTCAAATAGTTTCTTGTGGACATTATAAGAATCGTGATGCTTGTCAGATGATTTTAACAAATTATATCTAGTTTAATAGTTTTGTCTTAAGAATATGATTATTTACGTATTCTTGGATTTTAGTCTCACAAGAAAAATGTTAATTTTGTGTTAGCATTGAAACCACTCGATAGTATATTACCAGGCCACTAACTAGGTCATGGTAACGTTATTACCTAGGAAATTATATTTTCCTTTATTTGCCTTTCTACAAAAAAAACATAATTTTTTGTTGTCAGAAATAAATCTGTGGTATGTTTTCGGAAAATGAAATAGAAAAATTAATGATGAAATTCCCAAGGTAACCACTTTACCTTAAACTAGACCTAATATCGACCATATTACGACAATGTCTGGCTAAAATACCAGAAATGGTATCACAAAATTAACCGCTGGCTTTAACATTTCAGTGCTTAGTAATTCCTTGCAACGTTAAAATAACTGTTTTGTGCTAGGTTGAGATATAGAGGTATTCAACTCCCTTCAAATAAAATATTTGGTATTGGAGTAATAAGCTTAAATATTTTGATCCGACCCAAGAATGACCAGTACTTTTATGTACTCACAAAGCCATTTTTTAAACATGTAAGTGTGATGTATAAGATTTAGGAATGTGACAAATCAATTGGTTCAAGTTTCCAAGAGGAAACTACGTTATGTCTATTAATTTTGATCTTGTTTACCAAAAACCACTCCACACCAGTTAGTTGCTCTCAATCAGCAATGACTGACGAATTGTTAATACAATTGTACGAGTTATTTACAGCCGTGATAACGTGAAGGAATCATCTCGGATCTAAAGAGTGAAGACAGTAAATGAGAGAAGTGACGACGAAGACTCCTTGGAGCGCCTGTAATGAAGCCCCCAGCTGAGAAGGAAATTAAATTATTTATAGGGTCGGGTACTCTTTCATATAAAAACCAGAAGCCAGATGAAAGCTCTTTGTTTAGAAAATTTTTCAGCTTCGCGTTCTTGAACTAGGGGTTACAACAGATTTTTTTAGCTGCAGTTAATTTACATTGAATTCATAGGTGTAAGTTCATACACCAGAAATTTGATTTATTTTAATAAAGTATCTGTGAGATATGCATTATTGAAACGTAAAAAATTTCTAAGACGATTTTATACATTTCCTCAAATAATATTATGTTGTTTAATGTAACTAATCCAAAACAATTATCAATAGATTCTGTGATTGTATGTTTTACTAATTAAATCACGAACTACTACAGAGGTACAGTACCAAATACAAGAAATAACAAGAGATCAACAAAAAGTTGAAGCACATAATATTAATGTTCTAGATATACATTGCTGTAGTAGAACCAAAAAGGATACAAATATTCAAGAAATATTTAGTAAAATATTTAACAAATATTTCGGTAACTGTTGATCATTATAGGCTTAGGGTCTGTGCGCTGAGTTGCGAGGAACTATAGCTGCGTGAGTTACGTAGGCTAGCCAAAGGCTGTGATCTGACAAGAGTCGCCAGCCATTGTTTTAGATACAGCAACCTTTGACTTAGGGTGTTCCCCTGAGGTAGCGTGCCGGTAAATAAAGGTTCGTAAGAGTATTCAGGGGGTTTGGAGGGGTGTAAGTAAACGTATTCGTGCCTAGCCTTCTGGCCGACGGTTAGTGTTTAGTTTTCAGGCCGCCTGTGGCTCTGATGTGTCTTTACAACTACTTAGATAACTGGTTCCAACGCCTTAAAGCGCTTTCCGATGCACCTAAGTACGATAAATCAAAATAAAATAGTTTATATAATATTTTAAATTTATGGACTAACTTTTATACTCCGACGGCTCCTCTTTAGTATCGCTTTGCATACAAACTGCACAACACCCCCCTCCGAGGCTTAGACATATTCATGTCAAAAAAATGCAACACTAAAAACTAACTTTTTAAATATTTACTCTCGATACTATTACGAAGTTATGCCCAAACTAGTTTTATTTAGAGTAATGGAAAATTGATATTTAAATTATTAGTTCGGATTCAAAACGTCTGAAATATCCTCTGTGGCACTTTACTGGTAAATTTAACATGAATTTTTCAATAATTTCTTTAAACAAGTAACTCTGGCTCACTAAAATAATGTTTTGGAAGTCTTACAAAAAGAAAATTAAATGACAAGATTTTTCAATTAAGAAGTGTCAAATCAAGTGGTGGTTCCATTAAAAAGTTGGCAGTGCGGCTTTCACACGAAGTAACCGTCGCCTTGACAAGTGGCAGTATTGCTTCGAGAAAAATAAAATATATTAGACTAAGATTGAAATAACTGCGGGAGTAGTGAGACTAGTGACTGCTCAATGGGTTGTCGTTTAACCCTTTAAAGATACTATTTTTTGTATTTCTCGAACACAGTGTTTAGTGTCGTGCCGGACTTAACTAAGCATTATTTGAATATAAAATTTATTTTATCAAAAAAAGCTACTTTTTATAATACTTTCCCAAGCTTCAACATAACCTATATTTAAGTTTTCATTCTGTATGACGTTATAAAATAAACAAATTTACGCTGACAATAAGACTGTTTAAATTGTCTCTCTGATTAGGCTCACCTGCAACTCATATTTCAAACCACAAGAAAATATGAGTAGAAAGTATAAAGTACAAGTAATATGGCTGCTTCAATTAATAGCTGTGTGATTGACAGTGTTTTGTTTTTGTGTGTTCATTTGTCATTTTTTGTGTGGCATTTTTTAGCGTTTTTATGAGGAACGGTCCAAACCCCGGTCTTGTTACTACCTAACGTAAACCTGTTGTTAGGAAACGTCATTTATAGCCCAATGACGAACTGGTAACTGGGTCCAGATTCGTCCCTCGCGGGATTCGATGTGGCAACCTTCAGTTTTGAAGGCAGGCACTATAACACTACCAGCACTATAGTGTTGATATATTTCGATTAAATCTAGAGAAATGTGTTCAAAAATACCCTCTCCACCTCAAATATAACGATCTGCTGACTTTGCCCCAGTCTGACGTATATTGTACGAGCTTAACGTCAAAAGTTTAAGTTAATTTTAATATAATAAGTGAAAGTAAACAATGAGCTGAGTTGACTTGTTGCAACTTAACATCAAACATTTCACCCCTTCCATACCAACATGCAAGAGTATTCTCCTTAACAAAAATCTCTTTGTCATAGTTACTATGCTTCAGCTACTGATTATAACAGTTGAGGGAGTGCGTTTTGGTCCCCAAGGTTATGGGTTCAAATCCCGCCAATCACCAATGGTTTCCGTTACATCCGTTACAATCTTGTTACATGATATTGCTCCCACTAGGTCTAGCCAGAAATGTGAACTACAATTACGAGTGCTGGGCTGGCAATAATGATTCAATTTAGCAAGTATTATTTTCAGTATGCATCATTAATTATTCAAGTACAATATTAATCATCCAATATTTTATATATTCTTTTATCGTGTATTTATAGTTTTAGTTGTATTCTTATAGTATCCAGATCTCACTGGACCTGACAACGCATGTACTGTGTTAATGGACTACTAATGCGTCGTAATTCAACCATGTATTATCAAGAGAGAAGGTTTTCCCGTAACGAGAAGGGGACACATAAAACATTTATAGCAACTGAATAAGATTAAACTTTCATCTTCATTTTACTTTACTATAGTCAACGCTTCCGAACGACCAATGATGAAAGCACTTAAACCCTCATATCTAGCCGATACAAATAATTAATCTAGTTCAAAGGGTATAGGAAAATCGAATTTCGTGTGAATTTTTTATAAATCAAAGGTCATATATCCAAATACATAAGCTGGTCTGATGGTATTTGTGAGGCGGAAAATTGCCAATCAATGTGTAACCTGATTGTGGTCACCGAACGCTGGTTATTGACACTCTCAATGGTGTTTTATTGGGTTTTATTAAGATTTTATTTGTTTATTTTTTTCGATCCGATCAAAGAAACTTTTGGACGGGGAATTTTTGTTCTTATTTGAAATTTAAGGGTTCCTAATCTCCTTTTATATTAGAATAGATTACCATTTGAAATGGCGACCTACCAAGGTAGGTATTTTAAGCCAAGTATGAATGAGAAATGAGTGTAGGATGATTGTGGCACGATCTTGTAATCTCGTTACTGGCATGTCTCTTAGACAGAACTGTTAATTAATAGCCCAACAGTCAATGTCACATCTAAGGGACCTACAGTTTAACATGGCGTCCGAACTACTTCCTCTGAATTACGAACTGGTCTAACTATGAGGATGATCTTTACAGATTAACGTAGTATTCAGTAGTTCGGACGTTAATATACACAAGAGAACACTACAACCACAGACCATCACTCACAACTATCCACAATTCGTGACCACCAAGTAGCTAGATTACAGGACACACCACGATCCCAATCTTATCTATAACTATCTAACTGATGACTATATACACATTTTCAAATTTCAATTCATGAGATGTGTTGACAAAATACAACAAGCTCCTCGTTTCCATAATACGTAATAAAGAAAATGGTGTACCTAAGTATACGTACACGTAATAAGTGTGTGGCTACAATGTGTAACAGTTGAGGACAACGCGCTCAGCATCTGCGTCTGTACCTCACCGTCACGTAAGACCACAGCTGTAAAAATGCTGCAACTTGTTTCGAGAACAAAGCACCTTTCAATTTATTACCAAGAGAATGTATTCAGAAAGACATTATTTCTTTAACGTTCAATATTCCCTGCAATCGTGCGGAATATGTTTCCCAAACTATTGTAAATTAACCTAAAAAAAGGTTTCCAAATTTAAAACCGATTTAATTAAACTTTGGTAACCACCCGTTATTTGAGATAGGGGATATTTGGGAAATGATGGATGCTGCTTTAGAAATTCTATTTCGTACATATTATCTAATTTACTGAATAGTGCATCGTAATTGTAATGTAACATCCGTAATGTACATCTGAAGCGATTATGATTTTGATGTTATAGGGTTTTTTCTTTACCATGAACATTTTAAAAATATGGGGTTCGCTAACAGTAAAAGACGATCAATAAATACATTCATATCTTACAAATGAAATCTTTACTTCCGGTACATTAAAACTCAAAACTGAGTGTAGTTACAATTTTACATAATTATGTTTCTCCCTCCAAACTTTTAAACTGCGTAATCGGTTTAATAAAGCAAGTCAAACGTGTTTTATGAGCCATTCCACGGATTACGCCACACATGCTGGGTACGTGTTTTATGGCACCCCCAGGTGGAATAATTCAGGCCTGAGTTACTCATCTGCCTGCGGTGATTTCACACCTAACACCTGCTCAATCCCTGATGGCTCACTTCAATTTATGACCCGGAAAAAAGAGTCAATTGCATAGACATTTGGCTATCTTAACTCTATTGGCAAATATCTGCAACTATATAACCGATGACTATTTGTCTTAACCCTTGAGACTATGTTATTTAGATTTTTATTACGGGCATTTTCCATCACAAAAAGCAACAAAGTTTCATGACGTTTCACACAAAAAAAACTAAACACACCCACTTGTCACAAGGACTCAAAAAGAACTGGATTGGAGAATACCAGTGGGCGAGTCCATGGAACTTGGCAACACTAGTGCCGGAAACAAAATGGCCGACGCTTGAAATGGAAAAATGGTGAAAAATTGCCCATTGAGCCTTGTGACTAAATGCATATGAATTACAAACATAATAAAAAATAAATATGAGAAATAAATCTATAGGTGTCGTCACATTGAGTTAGTATAGCAAAATAAATCCATTAATAATCGTTCAGAATGTTATACATAGTTAAAACGTATTTCAATAAAATATTAATCAGTCTAGAATGATTCACTCGATTAGACAGTTGCACAGTAAAACAACATAATTATTTGAATACTGATAAAGAGAGCTTTTATATTGATACTTGTCGTTTAATGTTAGTTCAGTCAATAAGGATTTTCTGTGATTAATGACAGTTTCAAAGGTTCCCTAAATGCAAAAATACTGTAAATTATAATGTTTATAATATCTATAGTTAATGTAGACATGAGATCACATCTAGTAATTTTTAAATACTGATGACGTGGTATAATATAACCTTTGTAGCCTAATAAAGGTAAAAACCATGTTACTGAGAGTTATTTTTATTGTTTTCAGTAAGGTTGTCTTTGAATAAAAATAATGAGGCTATGGTGTAAGGAAGAAATTCAATTATGAGTATATTTCGGTTGTAAAGCAAAAAGTTTATTTACTAAAGTTAAACAGATATTATAAAAAATGGCACAGATATGCAAACAGTTACTACTTTATTAATATTCAAACTGTACATTTAGCTGACCACATAGCAATATTGGTATCAAAATGTCAAATACTAATGACTACTCAAAGTAGCTATACATTAATTCATGCTATGTAAATAAATAAAAATGAAAAGTAACAGCAACAATAAAAAGTATATAACTCTGGATGTATAACTTCAGTAATAAAATATAAATTACAAAGATTTCTGAGAATTTTCTGCATTAATCATAATAATAATAGTAATAAATAAAATTAATAGGAACAATAATAGTAATAAAATATTTAGATTATAAAATTAGTTAATCGAAATAGAATAGAATATTAAATACAATTTTAGTTTACATTAGTGTAAAACATATCGACGGGTTTTCAGTTTTGTAAAACGTTTTTATTAATTTTTGCTTGGTTAAAGGCCTTAGGTGTTTTAAAAGAAAACAAACAAGTAACGCAAGAAAATAAATTAGACTGATCGTGTCGGCACAAAATTATTTTTCCAAATTAGTTAAAAAATAGTGCCAACCCGATCGGACCACAAATCATTTTTCAATTAATTTTAATAACCTACTATTTTACTTATTACCTACTTAGTTAGCAGTATTGTTATTTCACGTCACAAATAATGTTGTTTAACTATTGTTTTCTTACAAAATCCTGTGCTTTTATAACAATTTCAGCCCCTCCACCATTAGTAATAAATATTGATGTAATTTGGGGTTTTTAAATAAAATGTCATATAAATACAAATTTTATATTATTTTAAACATGTAATAATTTTAGCAAACATTAACGTCAGTATCCATTTTTATTAAAAAATTTATTTACTTACCATTGGGTAATAGCTTCAGTTCCGCTTAACAACTGGCCTTAAAACCATATAAGGTCACTTCCGTTTCAAATTTTGGTCTCACGGATTGCCAATATCCCCTATCCTCCCAGAACTAAGACATATCCATGTAAATAAAGCCAAATAACATAAAGTAACAAGAACTAATAAACTTAAATGTCAAAATTCGTTACTCTATAACAGGTTTTGGAGCTTAAAATGAATCAAAAGTCAAGAGTTAAATGAAGTGAAACCACACCAACCTGAACGGATCAGTGTGTACGGATATATTTACCAGCAATTTCAAGGCAGGTGTTGGAGTGTCATAAAGCTACCACTAAGCTATCTATGAACTATGTGATGCACTTTGTTGATTTAGTTAGTCACAATGCCGCTAATAGGGCAACGGTTACCATTATCAAGTTTGTACTGCACTGCAAATCCGTTGCTGCCGGCCCTATGGGGTCGGTACATCAATCTCGCCGACTTATATTTGCTACCCTACGTTGCAGTTGATGTGATATTTATTGTTGTTATGTTGCCAGTATTGAAAAGTAACGCCATATTGGATCTAGCCATGTCAATAACAATATTTCCATACAAAGAACTTGTTAATAACCTCATTAAGAACAAATGCTAGCTCAAGGGTAAAGCGCTGTCCCAGTAAGTCAAAGGTCTTGTAATATCATAAGCTATTATACCATGTGGCCAGCCTATGTGATGACACACATCGTAACGGCACCTCACTGTTTTTATCCACCACACATGCCCTAGGTTCATGGTGATGGGCAGTTGAGGTTTTAAATAAATTCAGAATTCTGTAGAACTAGGTCAAACTCCTCACTTGATAAAAATATACTTAGGGCATTAAAATAAAGAGATAGGTTTACGAGTACTCTAAACCCTTCTCTACTAAAATACAGGAAGATACTAGTATATGAGTATTTATATTAGTATACTGTCCTACCTCAAATACGACAAATTCGCAAATATATTGGATTTGGATCTTTATAATACGTAGTACAAACATATTAGCTTAGTAAATAAAGCCAAATAACATAAAGTAACAAGAACTAATAAACTTAAATGTCAAAATTCGTTACTCTATAACAGGTTTAGGAGCTTAAAATGAATCAAAAGTCAAGAGTTAAATGAAGTGAAACAACACCAACCTGAACGGATCGGTGTGTACGAATATATTCACCATTAATTATTTCAAGGCAGGTGTTGGAGTGTCATAAAGCTACCACTAAGCTATTTTTCAGCTATGTGATGCACTTTGTTGATTTAGTTAGTCACAATGCCGCTAATAGGGCAACGGTTTCCCTTATCAAGTTTGTACTGCACTGCAAAGCCGTTGCTACCGGCCCTATGGGGTCGGTACGTCAATCTCGCCGACTTATATTTGCTACCCTGCGTTGCAGTTAATGTCATATTTATTGTTGTAATGTTACCAGTATTGAAAAGTGACGCCATATTGGATATAACCATGTTGATAAGAATATTTCCATACAAAGAACTTGTTTTAATAACTTTAATAAGAACAACCGCTATCTCAAGGGTAACGCGCTGTCCCAGTAAGTCAAAGGTCTTGTAATATCATAAGCTATTATACCATGTGGCCAGCCTATGTGATGACACACATCGTAACGGCACCTCACTGTTTTTATCCACCACACATGCCCTAGGTTCATGGTGATGGGCAGTTGAGGTTTTAAATAAATTCAGAATCCTGTAGAACTAGGTCAAACTCCTTACTTGATAAAAATATACTTAGGGTATTAAAATAAAAAGATAGGCTTATGAGTACTCCAAACCCTTTTCTACTAAAATCCAGGAGTATATTAGTATACTGTAGTATACTCCCTAAAAATGACAAACTTTTTGCAAATAGATTGGATCGGACTTTATAATACGTAGTACAAACATACTAGCTTATCTTTTGAGCAAAAGGAACGTGGAAAATTAAATCTAGTTGTACGGGGATATACATCAAAGTGTTTCCAAATAGCTATAAATAAAGTTAACATGTTCAGAAGGAATTAGGTAAATTATCATAGAGAAATATAAAGCCAAAAAAGTAAAAATATTCATACATGTTTGCACTCTTTTTGTATTTAAAATTTAACATAAATAAAAATATAGCATTTTATAGATTTAAACTCTTTAGCGCATATTTTATACTGAGCCATAACAATATTTGTTTATTTGTGAAAGAAACGAGAAGGAGAAGTTGTTTAAGATCTGACATTTGACAGGAAACACACTCTCCACCGCCGGAAACGGAACAAAGTTACGCGGCGGTGGTCATTGTGGGTTTACCTCTCACAAGTAAGTCGTTACCCGTGTTGCTCAGTGTTGTTTTGAAATGTAAAATGACAAAGATTAAATACAATTTTAAAGTATCAAACACCCTTAGTGCTTATTTAACTAGCTGCGGTCGTACTGTATTGTGTTAAAGATGCATGATTTGCGATTGAATATTAAATACTGAGACCCGTTGATACTTTACTAGTACGTACTGTATATATTTTTTTAATAAGAACCCTACATACGTTTTCGATCGCACGAAAACAGATGTTCTTAAATAAATTGAAAAAATTAGTGTATTTATTTGTCGTGCATTTATTTAAATGGTATTGTCCAATATAAGAATTAAGAACGTCGGCTTTTGATCGTTTGTAGGAAAATACACGCATAATAGAGCTGTAAGAACAACTTAATTAAAAAAAATAAAAATGTATTTACTATGTAAAATTGTTCCATTTTATTCATTTCTATATATTTTAACTAATCAGGCCTACAGATTATAGTAATTTTTGTTTTTTTTATAAAAAGAGTTCTGACTTAATTGTTCCAACATATGTATTATAAAATTATGTTTTGTCTTTTGGAAATTAAAAACTAATTCATAAGATTACAGTAATTAAAAAGTTTTAAAAGTGTCAAAACAATGTAAACAAATATATAATTTCTTCCATCTACTATTTAAAGCCGTAATTCATTCTCTGGAATAAAGTACTAAAGTACTAATTTTCATCCCATGGGTCTTTCTGACTGTCTTAATATGGTACCGTAATCCCTTAGGAATAACATGGGAAGGATCTGGAAACACTTCGTACACCAACAGCTAATGCGAAATATTCTGCAACATTTAATTTGTTGTAGTGGTACCACTATCTGTCACGTTCACTCGATTTCCTGAGGTCAGCCATTTTGTCAATTGACATTTTATCTAAATAAAATATACAGTGACAGTGAATACGTGGGCTTAACGTCACACAATATTGAAGAGGAAGCGAGAAATTTGACTGAGAACTTGCTTTCAGACAAGTCGAAAGAGATGTAAAATAAAATGTATGTATTATTTATTGAGTGGTGAAAGATAAGTGGGACGAAAATGATTTCAGTCATTCCAATAACATATGAAGGTAAATAGTTTTGATATTTGTCATCATTGGGTTGAAATCCTTTTTCTTCCTCAGGAAATCGTCGCCCGAAGGCCTAGCCGAGTGCTACAATAGTTTCCTTCAGGGACAAAAAGTATATCTTTAATCCATTATTGAACAAATTGCTGTTAAAAGACTAAATTTGTTAAGAAATAAATGCATTTAATGCTATAAATAAATTAAATAGAACGTTATTTTGAAAGCTACTAATGTTTTATTTATCAATGTTAGAGGCATGTTCAGTACCTAACTCTGGTTTTCATCTAACGTCAATCTATTGTAGGCTACTTTGGTAATCAATTAATATCTCATTGGCTACTGCCTGGTGAACCTTGGACCTTAATCCTAAAACCTTAATCATCCGTTTAAAAGAACGTTAAAAAGAAAAACCATTCAACAGGTAATTTTTACGATCTTACTTGAATAATAAATCATAATTTACAAAAAAGTTCTTAGTACCTTCACCAATAAAATACTGTAAATATGCACACAGTATCGGTACTTTTGAATGTGACGCAGACCTAGTTATATATAGCACAGCAATGGGGGGGGGAGGTGATGTATTCAAATTTGTGGTTCATTAGCGAGTTCGTCAGCATATCTGTCTCATATGTGTGTGGCAAGATGGAGGAGGAGGTTCTCTGATTTGGCTGCCAGTTCTAGGCGGCAAATTACACAAAGGTGCTCTTTAGTCTGCTGAGTATCATGCAGACATATAAAACAACCAATCAGTTAAATAGATTATTACATACTTTACAAACATTTAATAACTTCAGTAAATATGTTATAAAAAGTCCTAGATACGTTTAGGAGGTACCTTGAGGTGGTATTTTGACTCAATTTCAATACTTTAGACCATTATTTATTTCAAGAAATGTACAGAGCCAAATATGAACATAGACTCATAAATTATAACTCTATGAAAGGGTATTAAATCCAAGGTTCTTATACTATTTAAAGTTTTATGGTTCCATGTAAAAGTATTTATTTGACATAAAATTTTACTTTTTTACAGAGTTTGAGATTGATTAGACAAAACGTTTTTGGAAAAGCAGTTAAAATCCAAATAGGCATTTCAATATATGTGCAGTAAAGTCTAGAATGCCAACCATTACGCTAGCAAGACACCAAAATACATTATTAAATTAACTCGCGAATGATCGAGGGTTGAGTGCCAAGCTCATTTTTTGTTTCAAATTTCTAAAAAACAGTTTGTAATATATCGACCTGAAATTTGGAAAAGCTGTTGTTTGGGGTGTTGCTAATGAGGGGAATAGGGCGCGGGGGGTTAAGTGACCTTCAGTCTCTCTCGTACACTAGGTGGCGAATTATAGTGCAGTAAGCACAACTTGCACAGCTTAAAAGGCCTTTTATTCAGTAATAAATTAAATACTTTTATATTTATCATTTTTGTTGTTTATGCAACAAGTATTAAAAAAATGTCATTTAATAGCGTCCTGTGTTTTAAATAAGAAACTGGAAAGTTAAATTAGTTTATAACAAAGTTTATAGTTTGAGAGTTTTATTTTTTCTATTGTAAAATTAGTTATTTTTAGTCTTGTAACGAGGCATTTAAAAAGGTGAGTGTGTCCCTCATCCCTCAAATGTGTGACCTTGACCTTTTTTAATTTTAAGGTTTCTGACACTGATAGGTTTTTACGATATATTATTTAGTTAGTTAAGTAATGCATCAAAATTGTTATTAAGATTTTAAAACTATTTTTTTAGCATTGTAAACGAACTTTGATTATTAACGCGTGAAGGACCACTCATGGACACTTCTTACTGTAAAAGTGGTTTGCAATTCGGAGCGTCAATATTACTAGCGTGTTTGATCACATGGAGTACACAAGGAGTGTTAGGCCTTGACAAACACGTCCCATTAACTAATTTATACACCAGTCACAAACATCATTTTCCACCCCAAAGCCTGAAAACCACAAACTAGTCACCAATCATCAGGACATTAAGTTAAACATAACTTTACTGACCCTTAGACTGCCACAGATGCTGTGTGAGCATATTAGGTGAACTTTGTACAAAAATAATTGGAAAATGATAATTGTGTCGTTGGGTGCAGTTACTACACTGGAACGTGTTTGAATCTGCTCTAAACACATGTTAAATTTGGGTTTGTTTTGATTGTGTCTTTCTACGCCTTTAATAAAAACAGTATTGCACCGAAATCGTCTTAAACTAATTTCTCATTCATACTTGACTTAAAATACTTACCTGGGTAATTCGCCATTTCAAATGCTAATCTATAGAAATTGTTAACGTTTTAATGGGGAACGGTCCAAACCCCGGTCTTTTTAAATTGTTTGTTGATAAGAAATACAATAGGATACTAGGGGTTTTCTTGTTTCGTCTATCCAATTACAGAAATATTTAAGCGTACCGGTATATTGGTATTATTGATAGATGAACAAAGTGAGAATATCCATGTATTATTTTGCTATTTTTTGTTGTTAGAGGAGAAAAACGTTCAATGTCCGTTCGGGTGTGTATATGACGGAAGAGCGAATACAAGGATTGGCTTGAAATTCAAAATATAAATTCCTTAACAACTTAAATGTCATGAGTTAAAATGAGAATTATTCGTTAACACATTTATCTATAAATTTAAGACTACCGGAATAGCGATTAAGAGAGGGATTAACACTCAAAATTACCTTTCTTCCTGACTTTGGAATCCGCTCTGGCCCTTCTATGTTAAATTTAGTTTGTTGATAAACAATATAATAAGATACAGCCAACGGTGGTGACTATGCAAATACTTAAGCGTAAGTATTAGTATAATGATATAATGTAGAGATAACACAATATAATAAAGTTTTATCAGCCGAGGTGTTGAAATAACTATTACCAAAAATGGAATTAAAAACTTTACATATTCAAATTGGTCCTTTTATTTGTTAAAACAAAAATGGTAGGAAATAGAAAAGAAACAAAAGGTTCATTACCAGGTTATTTACTCTGGGTTTTTCACAAAGCAGAGATGAACTAACATAGTTGTCAACTCTGTTGGCGGCTCTGTTTCTACAAATACAAACATTTATATCAGTGTTATACATTTTCTATACCGCACATAATACAACCAAATACAGTTAGATTTACTGTTAGCTAGATGTACAAGGCATTAAAGTTGTATTATATTTTAAAATTAAACATTATTACTTATTAATTATGGTAAATCTAATTTGTGTTTCTTATTTATTGTTTGGTTGATCTATTTGTCTTATAGTAAGGTATTTTTTAATAATAGAACATAAATAATTTTTAAAATTATATTCGAAAGTTTTTATTTATTTTTTTGCAGTATTTAGCCATACATTACATTAATAGAATCACGTATTGTCTCAAGTAACGTTAAAATTGATTTTACAAATTCTGATGGCATATTTTTTGAAATAATACTTTAAATAACATTTTAAAAATATACATTGGCGATTGCTAAACATTTTTAGAAATGGTATATTGGTTTTGTTGTCAGAAATAGTAAGGACACATTTAGGAAAACACGCATTTGGGAGGTGGAGAGAGCAGAACCAGTAACTGGTGGCGCTGACGATGGGTAGTTAGATGGGATTTAGCAGAGCATCAGGGAAGCTGCGAACTGCCGTTAAGAAGGCGTCAAGTATCGGATGGAAATTCATTTCCGAGGCTTTATGAAGGCTTTATCTTCTCGCAATATGTTTCAGAATTTACGCCTTTTGGTAACCGTGATTAATAAACGTATGTTGGTACGATATACCATCGGCTTGACGAAAATTGTATAGAAGTTGTATAGGTGGTTTTCTGTATTAAAATAACGTAGAATTTGATTATAATTTTCAATAGGATATAAAGTGCCACCTTTTAGTACCCTAGGTCGAAAAATGAGCAAAGATGAAATACACACTCATAGTCCGAGTGACTGTATTCACCATGGGCGGAGTTAGAGGTTGCACTTTGGGGGTTGGGGGGCACGGAGTTAGCTTTTTTTAATTTTTTGTCACAATATAAAAACATTGACTTAAAACTAGTATAAAACCACAGTAAAAACTGATCGAAATATCTGCGTCAAATAAAATACTATAAAATAACTGTTAAGATTGGGTAACAAAAATTCAAAAACCTTTTAAGAGATCTGTTGGAAATTGCCCCCCATCTCTATCTCCTATGGTGTTCACTATTATAGTTTTCGTCTTAACTTTCATTATATTAAGCTTAATACTGCAAAAATCTAAAATTTTACAATGTATTCACTTATAATATAGCACGTAAATTAGCTTTCATATATTTCTTACTGTTTCAAAAGAACAACAGAACTGTTTCAGATTTATTCATTACTGAAGTCATAAACGTCGTCTTATAGTGTTAATACGCATTTCTGACCACATCGCATTTTCGGAAAACAACTGATAATATGGCAATAATAAACTTCAAGTGTAAGTGTAATAACAGTAAAAAATTATAGACACCATCAGTTGGCTTTGTTTGTGAAGACTAAACAACGCTAATACATTTATTGTTTCAAAAATCATAAAACACACCTACGGACAAATTGATTATTTGTATATGTTTATATTCATACATTAAATATACGGACATATATTACCTTTCTGAAAGATAATATCAGTTTATTGACAGTATAAATATAGAGTATTTTATTCCCCTAAGGGAACCTCACCAGACAAAGCATGAGTGGCAGGCTTTCAAAATTTAGAATACACTATGGAAATACAAAGGTTGAATAACAATATTATTACGACTGAAAGCAGATACGATTCTTTGTTACAATCAGAAAGTATTGCTTTACATTGATACTTAAAACTTTGAAGATAGAATTTACTTGGATGTAACTGAATATAGTTTCTTTCTGAACATAAATAACTCGATTGACATGAAAGAAAATCTGTACAGTATTTAAATTTTTTACGTATATAGAAATATTTAAAAATTAGTTAAAATATTTAAAATTAAATTCAAATACAATTATTTTGACCCAATAATTTTAGTTACGATTACGTTCAATTATACTTTTAGTATATACGGTTGAAGAAAATTCCGCAAAATGTGTAGAAATTAATATGTAAAAGTACTATAAATAAGAACATTAACATTTTAATACCTCAAATAAAGAAATATTTTTTGAGTGCATTGAAAAAAACCTCGTTGCGTCTATAAATATTTGTTTACGAGATGAATTTAAGTAGGTGACTAAATGGCTTTGGCCGATGTATAATGGTTAGTTTTAGAAGGTGAGCCGGATTACGAATTCCAAAAGAATGAGCTAAAACTTAAGAGCTTTTTCAAGAAGAAGCTTAAACAGTTCAGTATGGATTTACCACACCAACCCATTATCAAGTCAACCCCATTCTACAATAATTGTAGAATTATTCTGGTAGGTTTATATGTAAGTGGAAGTCAAACTCCATTAAGGGTTGAGAAGAAACGAAAAAGGTATGCAGGCATTAAAATAGGTTTGCCTCTCTGTCAAGAGGTATGCAGGGATTAATGAAGGTTTGCCTCTCTGTCGAGAGGTAAGCAGGGATTAATGAAGGATTGCCTCTCTGTCGAGAGGTATGCAGGCATTAATGAAGGTTTGCCTCTCTGTCGAGAGGTATGCAGGGATTAATGAAGGTTTGCCTCTCTGTCGAGAGGTATGCAGGCATTAATGAAGGTTTGCCTCTCTGTCGAGAGGTATGCAGGCATTAATGAAGGTTTGCCTCTCTGTCGAGAGGTATGCAGGCATTAATGAAGGTTTGCCTCTCTGTCGAGAGGTATGCAGGGATTAATGAAGGTTTGCCTCTCTGTCGAGAGGTATGCAGGGATTTACGAAGGTTTGCCTCTCTGTCGAGATGTATGCAGGTATTTACGAAGGTTTGCCTCTCTGTCGAGAGGTATGCAGGGATTAATGAAGGTTTGCCTTTCTGTTGATAGGTATGCAGGCATTTACGAAGGTTTGCCTCTCTGTCGAGATGTATGCAGGAATTTACGAAGGTTTGTCTCTCTGTCGAGTGTTATGCAGGCATTTACGAAGGTTTGCCTCTCTGTCGAGAGGTATGCAGGCATTAATGAAGGTTTGCCTCTCTGTCGAGAGGTATGCAGGCATTAATGAAGGTTTGCCTCTCTGTCGAGATATGCAGGAATTACGAAGGTTTGCCTCTCTGTCGAGAGGTATGCAGGAATTTACGAAGGTTTGCCTCTCTGTCGAGAGGTATGCAGGAATTTACGAAGGTTTGCCTCTCTGTCGAGTGTTATGCAGGCATTTACGAAGGTTTGCCTCTCTGTCGAGATGTATGCAGGAATTTACGAAGGTTTGCCTCTCTGTCGAGAGGTATGCAGGAATTTACGAAGGTTTGCCTCTCTGTCGAGATGTATGCAGGAATTTACGAAGGTTTGCCTCTCTGTCGAGAGGTATGCAGGAATTTACGAAGGTTTGCCTCTCTGTCGAGAGGTATGCAGAAATTTACGAAGGTTTGCCTCTCTGTCGAGAACAGTATTTACGAAGGTTTGCCTCTCTGTCGAGAGGTATGCAGGAATTTACGAAGGTTTGCCTCTCTGTCGAGAGGTATTCAGGCATTTCGTTTGAGTAATCGATTCCGCAACCATAACGTATTTTTTGTCATTAAAATCACTCTAATCTATGATTAACAAATCACTATAGGTAAGTAATTAGCAGGTAGAATATTTATCCTTTAATAACATATATTCATGTTGGCTGATTGAAGTTAAATAATCTTTATTATTTTTAGCAAACATTCAGATGAAAATGAGAAGAAACAATAAGGAGTTGTGACAGTTTCAGGAATTAACCCTTTGACCAATTCTGAGACCTACGTTTTTGGCAGTAATGAATTTCATTTTTCCGTTTATGAGTTTTTTCTAGTAAATGCAAATGATTTTCCAGGATTTCTACTCTGCTGTTAGAGTGCCGATTCAATTTCTGGTAACCTCAAATCCGTTTACCTTACTATTGTTATATTTGTTAATCACGTTTTATTTCCTTACTTGAAGTATCTAACTTTTAACTTGTGTCTTACACTATCTTAAACAAATTTTATCTCAATTTTTTATTTTAATATACCGTTTTCCAGACAAAGAATCTACATACTAGAATTTTTTGTAATTGTATTGAAAAAATATTAACTTATTACATTTTCTATAAACTTGTGATCCCATAAATACTCAAAAATTAATCGGTGGAAATCTATAAGTTCTTAAATAAAATAATATTAAAATTTATTAACTGATTTAGTTATATTATTTGGTTCTATTAAATTTAAAAATTATAGGAAGGCGACCTAAGATTAAACAATAATGTGGTAGATACATTTTAATGCTATACTTTGGTCTCTGTAAACGTATATTGCTATACGTAATCGTTTTAGATTTAGCAATAAGAGTTAGTTTATATTTTGAAGAGATTATGTGTTTGGAACACTATTAGATGAGGTGGTCCTATTATCAAAGATAGATGACAAAAATGAGAAAACCATCAGGATTGTGGTCATTTACAAAAATTATCCTTATAAACTTATCATATACTTATAATTAATTATAAGTATATGATAATGCCATAATATACTATTTTAAGCTAAATTTACATTTGTGTAATCTTATAGTAGTTAAATAATTTTTTCGTTACCTTTGAAAAAACTGAGAAATTTCAGAACTATTCAATTCTTTGATGTGTGTCTGTATGCATAATTTCAATAGGATTTAATTTATGGTATTAATAGTTAAAGCTATTTAGTTCAACATATAAGCACACCGACTGACCTACTTGTACTGACAGCTCATTATATTTAGCCTAGTTCTGCCTCAAAGAGCGTCTTTGAAATCAGCACTCAGTCTTAGTCTTGTTACACATGTGAAACCAGATTCGCTAACGATCCCTAATGAATCCCAGAGCTAGAACTACCACACCAGTAAAATTTAATTCTTACTGCTACAGTATACTTCATCAATGAGGTTTATATATGTAATTAGTAAAATAAATTGAATACTGAAAACTGCAAATCGGAACACAAATAAGATATTATGACCGTTCAAATATTATTTGCTGTTTTTAAACCCTAAGATATTCGGCTATGTATCATTATCATTACGTGGTTACTAAAAAACTGTCATTTAAAGCTGTTTAGTTGTCTTACAAGGATTAAATATATATAGGATAGTTTTAAAATCAATAATTGATGTAAATAAACTACAGTAATATTGATTTTAATTTGGCATTTGGTTATTTATTTATGTTAATAATTAAGCATATTTAAAGTAAAAATTGTTGCTAATATCTCTTGAAAGATGAAATGAAAGATAGTAAAATTAAGTTTAAAAAAATATTAAATTAGGATATAAAAGATTACACCCAATGCAGGAGGTCTGAAATAAAGAAAAAAATCATGAAAGTGGGTTTTCTAGTTTCCATTGAGCAGACGAAAAATACTTCTTAAGTGTTATATGAAGACAGGCGAAGAGACAGAAATTGAGTGAGATCTCAATTACGGATTATCATAACCAAGAATATTATAATTCCAAGTAATGCACAGAAAAAGCTCAAATTTTACTTACACGCTGTAAATGTATAGGTTACGGCTAGGTTTTTGCTCGTAAAAATATAAATACAAAAAATCTGTTTATTATAAATTGTATTTTTTTATTAGTAAACTGAATTTAACCTATTATGTAGGTTTAGTGTTATAAGGAAAAAACCTTGTTAAAGTTTCAGTTGAAATAGTTTTGATCTATTAATCCTTTTTCCACTCCATTTTTGATTAATCATAATTTATGAAATAATAATCGTATGATCATTTATAAGAGCATACCCAAACGGGTTACATTTAAACGCAGACTATACATAATTTCTGTCAGGTAAATTTATAGATTCAAACACAATTCTAGTACGAGGGGAGGGAGTGTTATTGTGATCAAAACCCCATAACAGTGACGTGTCCAGCTGCGACTTGACGGGCGAGCCCCCGGCGGCCTCTTACTGGCCTGATGACGTCACTTATACAACAGCTGAGTTTCAGCCAGCCATCTACTGTGACCTGGCGAGCCACTGGCGGCCTATTACTGCCCTGATGACGTCGCTTACACAACAGCTGAGTTTCAGCCAGTTCTCTACTGTAACCTGGCGAGCCACTGGCGGCCTGTTACTGACCTGATGACGTCGCTTACACAACAGCTGAGTTTCAGCCAGTTCTCTACTGTAACCTGGCGAGCCACTGGCGGCCTGTTACTGCCCTGATGACGTCGCTTACACAACAGCTGAGTTTCAGCCGGACCTCTACTGTAACCTGGCGAGCCACTGGCGGCCTGTTACTGACCTGATGACGTCACTTACACAACAGCTGAGTTTTAGCCGGTCCTCTACTGCGAACGGCAGAATTTGTTGTGAGGAAACTGTAAATAATTCGCTTAACTATTTTGAATTTCCTTGAAGGGAATTTAATCGTATTATATTGGTAAAACCTAAATCCAGATTTGTTTAAACAATACTTACGTTACAGTAAGGTACAAAAATAAGTAACATTGGCGAGTTGGAAAGAAAAATCACTCCTATATTTTATAATTAAATGAAACTCATTCTGCTCTCACAGTTCAAAAATTTTCCGTGCGAATACTTGGATAAAGCTTTCTTTATGCCCTCACCTGAAGTAAAAAGTATCAAAAGGTTGCATTCAAATTTTTGGAAAAGAGGAAGTGTGCGCAATAAAGAATGAACTAGGTGCCCGCGTACAAGACACAGTTGATGCTGTGCAGAAGTCACCTGGTAGATACTCATCAAGTGACTAGGGGCTTCCTTACATTTTTTTGAAAATTTTTGAGTATTTGTGTAAATATTAAAAAAAAACTTTAGAAGTCACTCGTTGTTCCTGTAAATAAAATTTTATTCTACTATTAGGTTCTTTCGTGGGCCTATTATTCGGTTTCTCTATCAGGGCATGGATTAATGAACACCCTTCATGCGATACGTTGAGTGTATCGATTATTTGTTGGAATCATGTACGATTTTTGTAGTGGATCATAATTTTCAACGATATTTTTAAATATACACGGTGTCCCACGAAGAGGTTTAAACGTATAATTTTAAATTACGTGCCCATTTATACACCGAACCTTTTTTTAAACTTTACACAATTTACAAAGTAGGTTTTAAAAATATTCTGGGAAAATTTCAGTTCCTTAACCTTCGTAGAAACGAAATGGTGGCATATTGAAACCGACACTTTAAAACATTAAAAAATGTGTTTTTGGTTTTATAAATTATTTTTATTGTTACACTATAGAGCAATATGACTTTTAAATAAAAAAAACTAGAACACAGCCTAGTGAAAAACCTTTGAGTCCAAAATTATTCAAACTGTAACCCATCCACAGCAACACACTGATAACACCGCTTAAGACATTATTCGTAAGCTCTTACAAAGAAATTTTTGCGATGTTCGGAGAAGTTCCTCTTCTATTGATCGTTTTAGTTCCTCATCATTAATGAAGCTATGGGTATAAACTTTTTCCTTGAAATATCCCCATGAAAAGAAGTCACAAGTACTGAAATTTGGTGATCGGGGTGGCCGATCTAAAAAATCACTTCCACGACCAATCCAACAGTCATGAAGGTTGTCTTTTAGTAACTGCCTGATATTATTTGCGAAATGAGGTGGAGCACCTTTACTTTAATTCTTAATACTTAATAATAATTAATACTTTAATTTAACTAACAAATAATACTTTACTTTAATATTAGAATCAAACAGCTGTTCTTCAACAATGAGCGTTAGAACCGCAACGTAGTAAACAAATCAGATAATAGCTCGTGAAAGTAGTTTTTATAGGAAGCAAAATGGTAAAATTTTCAATATGCCACCATTCTGTTTCTATAATGGTTAGGGGGCTGAAATTTTCCCTGAATATTTCGTAGAACGTACTTCGTAGAATGTGTAAAATTTAAAAAAGTTCGGTGCATGAATGGGTACGTAATATAAAATTAAACGTTTAAACCTCTTTAGGACACTGTATATAATTATATTTCTTATTTTTTTAAATAAATATTTTCCTAATACTTCGTATTAGGTTGTACTATAGTACAGCAGTTTCATTTCAGTAGGTCTAAAGAATTGAAAACCCATTTTTTCAGTTTGTTAGTAACTGAAATGGCAATTTGATCAAGAACTGTAAGTATGAATGAGAATTGAATATACGATGAATGTGGTGTGATCATGTAGTCTTGTCACTGACTAAGGCTGACATGTTTCTTATATAGAATTGTTAATTAATAGCCCAAGAGTCAATGGCATATCTAAGGGACCTACAGTTTAACGTAGAGTCCGAACCACTGCCTCTGAATTACGAACAGGTCTAGATATGGGGATGGTACTTGCAGGTGGACTTAGTATTCAATAGTGCGGACATAAATCCACACCAGAGAATATCCCATCCACCGACCATCGCTCATAACTATCCGTGACCTCCAAGTAGATGGATTATAACTTTAACGGTTTAAGTGGTTTTTCAGACACATAGTTTAAAAAAAATTGATCTACTTTGAATTTGACTTATAATAATTGAAGAACATATGTACGAGCGCATTTGAACTAATTGTATCGACATATGGCTTACAACAGAAATAAACTTACCATTATAAATACAAGTGAAACATTCACATGAGTCACATTAATGGTACAACTATTTTTTACTCCCAAAGATTAAATAATAGTCAATGCAAAATTAAAGAAGCAAAAAATTATTCTAAGGGATACATGTATATTAAAAAAGAATAAAATTATGATTAGTTGATGATAAAAAAAACTTCTAAATTGTTGAAGAGTTGACGAGTCAATCAATCGTACAACCTTTGCTTGATTTTTTTTGGATAGTTTAATATACTCGATGAAGATTTTACTATAGTATTTTATCCTATTGCGTGATGAATAATGTTAATTTATTCTTTACTATTACTTAATACAATAGTTTATTTAATACTTTTAATGACTATTTCGTACATTTTAGGGCTATGAACTTAACTGAAAAAATATTTTGATTTAATGACTGATAATATTGAGTTAATTTGACTAGTATCTAAAATATCAACATTTGGTTTTGAGGCTTGATTTAACTAGAATTTATAATTCATGTAATTTTCGTTCACATGTGAGTGGTGGGATTCACAGTGGCCAGGGGCCTCGACGTCGTGGCATGATTGCCAATTGATTAGACCATGTTTGTCACTGGCCAACAACCAACAGGTTTGTTTGAGCCCAACAAACTAACTAGCCATAAGGGATAGTATCTCTAGATTTTACTCCTCGAATAAATTTTATAATTATCAACTTTAATTTACCATGCAGGTGCCAAAATGTGTATACAAAGTAACAGATTTATTGAAATTCACAATTTAGTCACAATAGTTTAGTTTGCAGGACTAGTCTAAAGTATTTCAATTAGAGTGTAATTATAATTAGAAGTAATGTATGGTATAATGATATTATTTAGCTTTTTCAACCTTTTGTAGTTTCGGCTTTTATCATACAATCGTCATCAGATACCACAATATCCTTTTACTTCACTAGTAGTTTGTCACATTAATCATTTCAAACACTCCCAATATGATCGACAACCAATACTATGGGCAGTAAAACAAAATTGTATGATTTAATAGTGGCAAGCTGTATCAGTATTGTTGCTGAATTTGAGCTCGTTTTGAAGTTTTTATTTGTAGTTCACCACATTTGTTCAGCATAGTTGAACGTGTTAGATAAATTAAGTTTGAACCTGACAACTGTTTTTTCCTACTACGTTTTCCTTCTAATTTATTATTTGTGTTTCCTATTACGTGGATTTAGTGTATGAATGGTAAGGGGCGGACTCTTTGTGAAGAATATTACAATTTCATTGTGATCCTGGAATGTTAATCTAAACTTTCCAAGTGTTAATTACTTATATGTAATTCATAAATATTAATGTTTATTGTGGAAATAGTAAGTTTTGTAATATAAATAAAAAATAGAATTATAAACTATTAATTTGTAGAGAGGGCCAAACTTGTTCGTCATTTTGACACTATTAAAAAAATCATACAAAATTTAACTTTTATCAGTAAAGAATAATTTATCAATATATCATTTATTAAAATAGTAAATATTTCAATTAGGCTAATTATGTGTAATTTTTTAGCAGAACCCCAAATTTCTCATGAAAAGTTTGTATTTACTTCTCAGTGGGAGCCAGGTTAGATCATGGATATGTCGAAAAGATTGTTTTCAGTTCTTCTGAACAGCTGTTCTTATTCTTATCCTTTAAAAATTCAATACAATAGCTCAAGTAGTTTCTATAGAAACCTGTTTCGAATTTTCATCTTAAAAATTGCCGGAACCCCCACCCACCCAGAGCTTAGACACATCCATGTCAAAATCATAGACATTCGGTTTTCCCCTATGTTGTAATGACGTTAGAGGCGCCTCTGACGGAATTCCTCTACGATACTAAGATTCTGAGGGGTTTATTGTGATAAGTTAAGAGTCTGCATCAGTGGTAGCCATCTTGGATTTTAGTCCCGTAAGAGCAATGTTAAATTCTAGTGCCTATATCTCCTTGACCTATTGTCATAAATTAACGGAATAGGTGTCAAATTAAAGGTATTACAGTCCTCCAGGGCACCACCTTACAGAACTTCTTATTTTCGCTCTCAATAAAAAATAATAATGATTTATTTTGTAAAATATTCCTGGATTTTTGTTTTTATATCAAGTTAAATTTTTGAACATATTGAAAAGGTCATGCCCTTGAACCACATCACATCAATGTACTTCCAAAGTTTTACATTGATACTTTGATAATTAACGCCACTATAGACGCCAAAGTTAAGGTATGTTCCGCCAGAATTTAACATTGCCCTTACGGGACTAAAATTCAAGATGCCTACCACTGATGCAGACTCTTAGGTCCAAAGGTCTTCGGTAAACGTTATATAATATTATCTGCTATGCAGACGCCGATGACAGACGGTACTACCGGTGCCATAACTATTATTTTATGTAAAACATCACAGCATGTATTTTACTTTTACTTTATAGCCAGCAGTTGAAATATTCAGCTAACAGACCTTCTTCGGATTATAATATTTTTGTTTTGAAATGGAAATGTCTAAGCTTTGGTGGTATTGGCGATTCGGAAACATTCTCTTTAGACACATCCATGATCTTAGTTATTTTCCAAAGGAAAATAAATTATTTTTTCTACAATTTTCGGATTTTCTTACGTTTTGGGGCTATCGATCCCAAAAGCGGTCTTGATAACACCTAAGGTCAACCTGTTCAAGGTCACCTGTTAAGGAAACCATTCAATAATTATTAATTATTAGTACAGTGACGAAATGCCAACTGGGTCCAGGTTAGATGATTGAGCGTTTAATATTTTCAACTACTACAATTACATTACTAATCATGATAAGCAGTTATATTAAACTAGGTATGTAAAACTATGCCTACTCTTAAACTAAAATAAAGGAGATTTTTAAAAATTGATTTGAAATATTTATAGAAATAACATAGATTTTCATTAAAGTTTTGGATTTTCATTAGAGATTTATCCACACAATAAAAATCCAAACAGGTAAGTTTAGTAAGTTTATAGATACAGACGAGTATAAGTAAACAAGCGGTAAGTTTACATCATATTCCACACAAACTGCATTTATCAATATTTCTTCAGGGTCTTATCAGTCCAACAGAGCTTCTTTGATAAAAAGATTAATAATAAATAATCGTAAAGCTACTGTTGAAGTAAGTGTTGTAAAAATAAACGGAACAATAAATATAATAATACAAGAAATTCCAAGAAACACTCAGTGCCAGTCAATTTACTAAGTTGAGTGTACAGCGTAGTAGAGCGAGGCCGACTACAACTCGCGTCATGCTTCAATGGCCAATGCTTCAATGAAGCTGAGAAGCAACAAAATAGAATAAATGGAAGTTTATTCGCTGTTTGGTCACATTTCGCACACACGAGAGCCCCCGAGTTTGTTCACACTACTTAGTGGTAAATACCATTCTTGGAATTCTGTCTATATTTATAGTTGGCTAAGAGGAACTTTATTCCGCTATTCATTTTTAAATTTCACGTTAATTCCACGTTAAACTGTAGGTCTCTTAGATACATCGGCTGTTGGACTAAATCACAGTCGTGTCGATAGGGTTTTAGTAACAATACAGGGTTTTCAAATAATTTTGATTTTTTCACCAACAGGGCCACCACTTAGAAAAGAATCGAGATATTTAAAATCTGATTGCGCCAAAATGTTTGTTCTAACTAGTGACCCTCATTTTCCGGAACACTCTGTATTAAAAAAAATAAAACTAGTTTTACGTTATTCCTTGGGATTGGTTTGGTGAGGAATAGTTATATTATATCATTGTAGCACCAACGGTTTGTCTGGAGTTGGACTTCTTACGCGACTCATCTTGTATAGAAACTGGTAAACAGAGTACGTTGTGTAATGGAGTTCCAATTTAGTCTTATAGGGAAAATGCTAGAATTTATACCCCACCTATTGTTAAAAATATGGTTAAAATACTTGTTATACAGCTTCATCTAGTTAAGGTATACTAATATGTAAAAAATCCTAGCTTTGACATTTCTCATGGCAGCAAACCTCATTTTCCTTTTTATTCTTACCGAGTATACATGAATGAATGTGATTTATTTATTTATAACCATACTGATTTAGTATTCGGTATAATATTTAACCTATGATCAAGCTTAGTTTCTCTCATATTACGTAATTCATAAGTAAATAAAAATTATTTGAGTACGCAGGTCTGCAGCTACGTAAAATTTTGGTCTCATTGCATTTAAGGAAATGCATGTACACGGGTGGTTCAGAAGCATGTATTATATCCCTATAAAAAAAATTATATAGAATGTATAGGTTAAATCAAAATAGAAAATAATATGTGACAAGTTAAAAAAAAAATCATGTCCATAAAACAAAGAAAATTTGTATTCTCATAAGAAAACTGTGCAAGAGTCTTCATTTGCTCTGTGATTCACATTGCATTTTAATAAAAAAATTTTGATCAAACATTTATACAAACTATAATCAACATTGTCCATATGCCTATTCCTATATGATTAAATGGGAAAAGAGTTTCTAAGCTGCATGATAAACACATAAACTATGATTTTTAAGCATAAATGGATAGATCTCAAGCACTTAAAGCTAAAAATCAAGTTTTATCCAAAAATATTGTAATAAAATATTATTTTTCCTTATCCTCCATAAGATTAAACATTGGACTGCACAATACAACGTATGTGTTTAGTTAATATCTCGAACCGTTGAAGATAGAGAAAAACTTTAAGAAACTTATGTTAGTTTTTTAATGATTCAATGGTGAAATATAAAATTAGAAATTTTAAAATACAAAAAAAGCAAAAATCCTCATTTTGTAAAAAATCAAACTACCCGTTCCCATTGACCGGTAGTCTGGTTACGAACTCTAGATTGTAGGAATACACCTCTCTACAAATATGGCACATCGGACCATTTTTTACGAGAGTATTTTTTTTGTTCAAGACACAAATATATATATACAATATAAATATATATATATATATTTTAAACACTATTGTTTTTTGGACTCTCAAAAGACAAAAAAATCTTCCTCCTAGCTCACCTGTACCTATAACTTTTAGGATTTTTAAAAAATAAATTATAAAATTAAAAAATTATAATGTGCATTCATGTAGTTACTTTTAAAAATAGTATAAATATAAAAATGATTGATAGTATAGGATCAATACAATTTTCTGTGTATTACAAATATCAAAGTTAACAGTAAAAAAAATTATTTGTACATTTTTATTCCCATACACAGAGTCGCATATTACACTGTCGTTAGCCAGGATAATTGTATCGTACAAAACCTGGCTCAGCCAAAACGGTTCTTGTACAGTGACTTTTAGTTCTTCCGATTAACCTTTCCACTCGACGATTTTCAAATAAAGTTATCGAAGTGGTAAGCCTCATATCTGTTCGTTATAACTGTTCAGTACTCTTGTTACTAGAGCTTACGTCTACGCGTCTGTGAGAACACCACTACACAAACCACTTCTACAGGTGAAGGGGCATGAAACAAACAAATCGAATCATAGTTCTATTTGGCACAATATCAAGCTTCCGTAAAATTTTAAAATTACAGCTCTGAGGATTTGGTAGGTGAGAAAGTGATAGTAAAAAATAAAATATCTCTACCACAAAAATACACAGTCACGTGATAATATCGCCACTAGCACTACACTTTTTGCACCCCCCCAGAGCATAGACATATCCATATCAACTAGACTTAACAAAAAGTATGAAAGTTTATCATTTATATCTTATAGTAGTAAAGAATATTAAATTTAGATTTTATCTCATTTATTGTATTTCAAATAAAACTACTCATTTATCAATAATATAATGAATAAAATAATATGGATTTTATAAAAATCTGTCCATAAACATGGGAATTATTTGTATTCTCCATAAGATAAAAAGCAAAAGAGTGTGCAGTTTGCTGCTATGAACACTGAATTACATTTACATAAATTAAAATTTGTATCTTAACATTTATACCAACTTTCATCAACATCTGTCCATAAATAAAGGATTTGAATTTTTATGATTATTTAAAAAGATATGCATTGCTGCCATGATAAACACATAACTATGTTTGAGCAAATGAATCGTCAAACATTAAGCTAAATATGTTTTTATCCAAAAATATTCATTAATATTAAATTTAATTTTTTCCATCTCCTGATTAACATTGGAGCCCCACAATAAACGTATTTTTGGATTTTTTAATATCTCGGTACCGTTGAGATAGAGAAAAATTTAAACTTAATTTGTATTTTTTTAACTGATTCAACATGTAAATATAAAATTATAAATTAAAACTACATGTAAAAAACGCAAAAAACTTTTGGGGTATCAAAACAACTACCCGTTCCCATTGAATATTTGGTTAACGAATGTAGCTGTGAAAGAATACAGTTTACCAAATTTTTCTCGATGCATATTTTACGAGAGTTGTAAAGATTCATATATACAATATATACATAAATATAACTATATATATATAACATATATATATATTTTATATAAATTTTAACGCTATGTTTTTGGACTCTGGGCACCTAAAGAAATAATAACATGGTCAATATCTCACATAACCTACAATAGCTTCTTCCCTATGGGAAATTCGCTAAAAGGTATTTCAAAAGAATGTTGTACTCTTTATTGATTATGAAATGTCTAAGGTTTACGATTTTATAACTTTAGGTTGAACTGCAAATATCTGAATATTTTGTTTTTAAATAAAAACAAATACTTGAATAATAGGTTAATGAAATGTAAAGTCATGCTCACTGCGTAGTGAATCTAGGAAAACAGTTCTAATTAATTCCACGCGAGTTTTGAATACTTAGCCCACACAAATATTTGGATATTAAATCTTTTATGGCATTATCATATGTTTGAATACAGTAAAATTATTATTATTTTCATTCAAAAATCGTAAAAATTATTTTTTATTCAAAATATCATTTAATTTATAGTTAAAATCAGTAAACGTATTAATTAATTTATTTATTTCCCTATAAAGTTAATTAAAATAGATTTTAGGACAACCATATAAATAATTATAATTTATATTTAAGTTTAGGTATTGTCTTCACTTTACGAATAGACTGGCTTTAATATTTATTTTTAATTTTACAATATTCTATGATATGGAGGCAGTAAATATAACAACATAAAGTGACTGGCGGTCGACGATACTTGTAAAACATGCAGTACATGTTTTAAGTCGGGGAGATTATCTAAAGAGGATTTGCGGAACCGAGACTTTGTGGACAGCGCTCATCCCAGATTGCCCTCGGTCACAATATGTCCCGCTGATGTCACCATGCCGCTGTGTCACGAATAAATAATGGGACTAGCCGAGATTTTCAATATGTCCCGCTGATGTCACCATGCCGCTGTGTCTCAAATAATAGGACAAGCCGAGATTTTCAACATGTTTCACTGATGTCAACGTGCAGCTGTGTCTCAAATAATAGGACAAGCCGAGATTTTCAACATGTTCCACTGATGTCAACGTGCAGCTGTGTCTCAAATAATAGGACTAACCGAGATTTTCAACATGTTTCACTGATGTCAACGTGCAGCTGTGTCTCAAATAATAGGACTAACCGAGATTTTCAACATGTTCCACTGATGTCACCATGCCGCTGTGTCTCAAATAATAGGACTAACCGAGATTTTATGTTTGATGTTGCTGTGTCACAAATAATAGGACTAACCGAGATTTTCAACATGTTTACTGATATTTCACAAATGGACTGTAAGTATTATTCATTCCAGATTACCTTCAGTTACGATATTCCATGCAACTGTATCCTATGATAGGACTAGCCGATATTGTTAGTATGTTCCACTTATATCACCATGCCATTGTACTACTACCACATACTATTGATTTATATATTTTTCCAGACCTGGCAGTGCTGTACATACAATCTGGCTAGAGCGCCGTTCCACAACGTATTAGTTACTCCTGTAAGTAGCGATGAAGTGCCCCAGTGTCATTGGAGATTTTGAGGGTAGGAAAAAGAAAACATTTAATAGGACAAAGAGGGTTTTTTGACTACTGTTATTTGTAAGTACGGTTTCACATTCCTTACAGATTCTTTTTGTTTGGTTGATTTGTGGTTCCCAGAGTTTTTTATCCAATATTCTAAAATCTAGATTATATTGCACTGCATGTATGTATATTTTGTTAAATAATTCCTATTGTGGCTTTCTCAATAACGAAAGTTTATGTAGATGTACCTTTTGTTTTAAGTTTAAGCCCTTTTAAAATTAAATAAGAAAAAATACTGTAATTCTAATTTTCCTTATAATGCACGTAATTTCGAGTATGTAGTTTTACAGATACAAAAAAGTTCCTATTGCATATTTCAGTTATTTAGACAACACACACACAAACACACACACAGATTAGTTTTTGCATTATCCCTGAACTTATGGTCATCAGCCCAGCACATGGATAAAAACACGATCCCAGAGATCGGTAACCAAGGCGGGTGGCTGGTCCACTATTTAGTGGTGACTTGTCGGTAAAATTATTGTTTGTGTGCTTAATGTAATGCTATGTTCTTCATAAATTGGTTTTGTATGAAATTAATAAACTTTCAACGACCTAACCATTTCAGAGTATGGTACTTTTCGAGCCCATTAGTCTCCAAATACATAGATGATTTAAACTACAATCCATGATCGTTTACACACACACTGTGACCCTCCTTTAACACACAGCAAACCTAACGAGGAGGAAACCAATAGCTAGCTCGGGGACTGGCCACTCTAATCAATTTACTCTGATTGCCAATTTTACACGTCACATATGACATCAACCTGACAACCGATATTGCTCCCTATTTTTATATTTTAGAAATATATTGTTTTCAATTATGCCCAAGATGCTAAACATATGTACTTTACCCTAGTTTTTATATCAGGGGTTTCTATAAAATAAGTAACACACTCTATTCCATTTTATGGAGACCCTTAAAATTAATCAAGTTAAATTTTCTCCATGATTTAATGGCAATTGATATTGATTAAGTTTTAGAAGTAATTAACTTTAAAAATGATATATAATTTTGATCAATATTATTTTTGTACTACCCATATAATGTTTTGTGATTTATTTGCAGCTATAAGTCTTAGAATATCACGTTAAAAAAGAAAGCTATTTTTGTTTTGACGTGATCAGGGTGTTCAAAATATCCAATTATATTTCCTGAAATTAATTTCTAGTTATCTTCTAGGGAACTCCAGCATAGAAATCCTAATCAAAACTACTATATTCTGTTAATCTCCATATATTCATTAAGAAGAGGTAAAAACAACCAAGCAAAAACCATTATCAAAAAGCACATTAAACAGTTTATAACATATCTGAAACATATTTTGATGTTGGTAATTTTAAACAGTTAATACTTTTCATGAGGCAGTTCAAGTTAAGGACGTGTGGCTGTCTAGTTATCGTGGCGCTGATATAACTTGCTGGCTCGGAGCTTGGCAGACACTGGAATGTTACGCTGACACTAATTAATAATTACGCGAACACACTAAGACTTCACATTATTACCATTGGAATTTTATTACAATTTAGTTTTACAGTGTAAGTAATTATTCTATCTTTATGTTGAGGTAAAATACTAACTTATGCTAGATGCAATGTACGTTGCTGTTACTTATTCTTAGAAATAAATAAATTAATACCATGTATCTCACCAGGAAAATATTTCAATTTGTTTTAAGTTTTCCTACCCAGAATAAAAACATAGATAGTTTTCAAAGTTGGATCATTCGTGTTTCGAGTAATGCCGTAGAGTTTTTGTGTTAGGAGGGTCAGGCCTCGTGATTTGTACGTAGCGCGTAGCTACACAGTTTATTGTGAACCCTCTTTTTGTGGTGGATAGTACCACTTCATTATATAGTAAGAAACCGATTCTGGTCACGGAAGATCGACTCGACCGTGTCATGACCATCGTGTCTTCAAAATTGTAGATCTCTCGCTCTCTTTAAATTTAACCATCATCAGATAAGTTTCAAAAAATGACTTCTCCTGGAATTGCAGTTTGGGTCGCCTTATCCACTAAAAATAACATATGGTAATAAATATAAGTTGGAGAGTAGTAGAGAGCCGGGGATGTCACCAACTATTTAGGATAGTGAAATGAAATAATAGCTAATCTAAGATGAGTAGCAATTGCCAATACATCAATCAGTTGCTATTGGCAATAGTATCACCATAAATTGTAACATAATGGTGGGACTATTACTAAAGGTAACTGATTGGTGTACTGGAAATTATTACTGACACTAATGGCAATTAATTAATTGGGAATGGCAAATGGAACGTATGGGAATTTTACCAAGAGCCCAATTGTCGCCACACAGCCCAAAACCCATCCATTCCAACATAAATGTACTATACGAAAATACCTAATAGTGTAATTTGCACTCCTACATATTAAACCAGTACAGATAAGTTAAAGTATTTTATAACAACAACTTACAACGACAATTAACTTTGCCTTTGGTTTTAGACAGCTGTTAGGGTAACAGGAGTAACACACGTAGCGTTTTATCGTAATATCCGAGGTATTGCCGACGTACAGCGCTCTGCGGAGTTAAGTTAGGTTTTTATTTCATGTCGTTAAATATATTTTATACTATCAATAAAAAATTTACTTAAAATGTATGTCGGCGACTAACACACGTAGCGTTTTATCGTAATATCCGAGATATTGTCGATTAATTAAAAGTTTTAAGTTATTAAGTTAAATTAATTTAAAGTAAATAACAAATCTTTAACATAAACTTAACCTTACGCCTTAAATCCACAATCAAACAATTTAGTTAAAATTGTAAATTACGAGAATGTACTAAAATTATCCCAAATTAAAATATTGATTCAAATATCGTTTCTAGTAATCAATGTTGTAGACACAATTGACTGTGTTTGAATGTTATTTTGGAAAAAATAGAAAACGTCGGGAAAACTGTGTTTCTTGGTGATTGTTAATTATGTTATTAAGAGTAAATAAGTGTATTTGAGTGATTTGTTTTCCGCCCAGAAGATTCACGCCGATCACTAACGGTATGGTTTAATCATATGCAGCAAAATCGTACGAAACGTCGAAATTGGGTTCTTCCGCGGACAGAAACATTGTTAAAAGGTTATTAGAAAGTGTAAAAAGTAAGTCTAAGGTCGATTTGATATAGATTGGTAGGATACTGTAGTCGGAATATTTACCATTAACTTTGCCTTTGGTTTTAGACAGCTGTTAGGGTACCACCCATTCAAAATATTACGTGATTTTACTGATGAGTAAACATATTGAATACCTATCCCATAAGTGTTTGTACTATCAAAAATACAAACCAAGATCCTGGATTAAAAATTAAAACTAATTTTATCTCAAATAAATGTTTTTGAAAAATTATGGTAAATTTAGCTGCTTTCATGGTAATTAGGGCTCTAGATAATATAATATTCATTGATTGATGCTATATATCAATGTACTTACTGCAAAGCCACGTTACCATATGGTAACACTAGTTCAATACACTGCCATGAAGACGGGAAATTACAGTCTATATAACAAGTGAGTGAAATCAATAAAATAATCGTACACAACACTTGATGATAATTTAATTACAAAATAAAGTAAAAATATGCAGAGTAGTACTAAAAATGTATACACTAATTCAATGACCTTGTTCATTGAATATAAAATTAAAGACGGCAAAACAGTTGATACAACACAATGTAACACCACGGTGTTATAATCACTAAAGATGGGAACACAGTTGGTGCACAGTCCAATATTGCATTCTGAAGAACTTTCATCCCCCAGAACTTCATAAAAGCCAGGAATTTCGTAATGTGACATCAACAAGCCATGCCAAATATTGGCCAGTAATATTTTCACCACGAATAAATAACTATGTAATTGGATAGTTCTAATCTATGGATCATAAATATGGAGTCTGACCTGAAGCCCAATCTCCGCATTGGCAAATAGTTGTTTTCAGAAAGACTGTCAATAGTAGCAACTAATTCACCTCTATCTTAATCACCCGGATAGTAAGGGTAGTTGCCTCAGGAGGGAATGAAAGCTTCAACGTTTCCTGAGATGTCATCATCTGCCACAGTGAGAGTGAATGATTTCCTTGACTGTTAAAACTTTCATGGGAAGAAAACCATAATATCTGACCAACACAAATGACATTATTATTTGTGGTAGTATAATGCACTAGCGTTACCATATGGTAACAGAAGAAAATAAAAATCCTCAATATGCTGTATTTAGAGTAACCAAATAAATGTAGTTTGTGTGCAATAATGAGCAATCCTAGTAAACATGAAATGCAATATAAATATTAGGAATTATTACTAAGTGTCCTAAAATAATTACTTTTAACATATACTGGGGTAACATAATCATGGGTTTCATGGCTCACAAATGAAGTATACATTTGTGATGCATCCAGAAAAAAACATAACTTCAAAGTAAAATGTGTTGTCATTGGTTACAGCCACCTGTCTAGAGTGTTCCTGCTGTGAGTGAGCCAACTCTGTCGTCTTTCACCCGAAAGTCCTAGTCCATTTAAAAAAGCATGTACACCGTTACCATATGGTAACGCTAGGCTAAAATGGGTTGTAATCCATTTTAATAAAAAATTAATTTTAAACCGAAATGGGAATTTTGTTACGTTATTAGTAAGGAATCTAAAATACTCATTTACCAAAAAAGTACACCAGTTAGCAAAGGAAGCTTCACTTTCAATAAATATCAAAGCATTGTTTACCACCTCCTTTGTTTGGAAATTTAATTGCTTTTGCTGGTCTTTATTGAGAGTGAGGGTATCTTAATGGTAACGAGTTAAAAATCTAAAGAAATATTTAATTTCAGTTGGTTGTAATAATAAGTGAAAAAGTACATGATTTAAATTAAAATAAACAAACATAATTATTAATAGTATGGGATGTAAGCAAAATAATAACATTAAAAATATCATTATACAGTACAAATATCTTTTAGGAATTACAATTTTAAAAGTATGAGAGTTCTCTGGTGGAATTCAAAGGAAAAATTAAATGGCAAAGATATTTGGCTATAGCCATAATAACAGCATCGGCAAACTGAGTTTAAGGAGGTGCGAGCGAAAAAATTACTATCTTAAAAACACAATTTTAACGCATGTTGTTGATTGTATCATAAATAAGTTTTGAGATAATTTTTCGAGTTACAGTGTGATTAATTCAAAAATTTTGCGATTTTCAGGAAAGAGTTTAGGAAAAATCACCTGGAGTCTTTATGGGTATTTACAAAAAAGATACATCAATTCATAGCTTAGTTACAAAAAATTATTTAAACCTGTAAAAATCTATAAGCCTAAATTTTAGTAGGTTTATCTGTTATTTAGACTGCAATTGCGAACATTTTCCATTACGATTTTAAGTAAAAAAGTTTTAAAACCGTTCAGTTCACCGTTCAGTTTTTAATCGTGATGGAAAATGTCCGCAATAAAAATCTAAATAACATAAACACACCATCACCAATAATGAATTTCAAACAAAGAAGTTTGTCTGGTCGAAAAATACCATTCAGCTATTTAGGATACCTACAGTTGACCAAGGTAGAAAGTTAGGAAAGTTTTTTAGGCCTATATCAAGCATTTTTGTGGAATGAATTCACAATAATAATAACAATAATCCACACACAGTAAGTTGTAAACAAAGTAACACAATAATAACAACAATAGTGTTTAACTATTCAGGGGTCAGTGAAAGTGAGAAAATGTATACATTTATTATTTATGGTGTTTAAGGGTGTTTGGCACCTCTTATAACAACAGCAATGCAATGTTTTATGTAATGTAAATGTAATGTACCAGGTATAGTGATATTATTATGTATATATGCAACTATGGTTCCTTTTCATAAGGACCATACGTCTGTGACAATGAATTTATTTGGTTGTTTATTGTACCCTTTGTGATACAAACTCAAGCATTTAAAAATAAATAAAGCTAAGCTAACTAAATCAAACCCACCGAATTAAATAATACATTTATATTGTATGAATAACCATTGAAAAACTAGGGCTCTAGCTTGAATAGTTTCTGAGAAAAGCAAAATTTTGTGTATGAAAAATAGAACATGAGTTTAAGCAATTAAAAATGGTAGTTAGTCATTCCTCTCATATTACTTTCGAAAAATGTTTATTTGCTTATAATCAAAGCTAACAATACCTATTATTTTTTTTGTATAATACCAATAATAATTGAAGAAAATGGTTAGTTTTGAGTTACCGAACCCCCTTTAATTGTTATTAAGTTTCTTTTAAACGTAAACTCAGCAACTAAACGTCTTTCCAGTGTAGAATAGTTTTGACTGCAGGATAAGATATAAACTATAAAGCTGTTATATTGTTGAAACGTATGAAATTCGTATTCTATTATCATTGGCCCACAAACAGTGGCACAATAAAGTAAGATTTTCTCGTAACAAAGGAGCCAAGTTAACGAACAATTGAGTTATCACATGGTTGGCAAAGTTTACGTTGTCGGGATCAAAGTCTCGCATTTAACCCTAAGTGAAACTTGACTCAACATTACCTCAAGCCAATCCGAAATTTTACGCTTAACTCGTATATTTATTTCTTGCTTGAATAACTTTGAAAACTTATTGTATCGTATATTTAACTATTATGTCGTTTTTTGAACACGTATACTAATTTATGACAAAAGTGGTAATGGGTTTTAGGGTATTATCGAAATTTACATGTGAGGAGTAATAGTAATAATTATGATTCAAAATTGATGTTTGATATAGACAGCTTAGCAGTCTTTGAACTCTGATAGCTTATCACCTTTTAGGGGTTTACATCATTAAATCAATCGTTTTCCTACGTAATTCATTTTCACCTGATTTCATGAAATATTTGTTGTATAAAATTATCATTAACGTACGCGTATAAATTCTTGAATTTTTATTGTATATATACTTTGAAACGTCTAAGCTTATAAAATTCTAATTATCTATTTACATATACAAATTTCTAACAATAAAAACAGTACAAATGTACATTTTCGTTTTCTTTACTCACATTCTACAGGGTAGCTCCGGGGTTTCAGCGTCGTATTAAAAATTATTATATAAATATTATAAGACTCAGAATGACGTTTTAGCTTGAATACCTATTAAATGATAGTTTTAAATTTAAGTGTACCAGAGCTACAGACACCTTTGGAATGTCAGCTGGTATGTCAAGCCCTCAACACACATGACTACTCTGATATCCCTACTGCCTTTTTGACATAAAGAAATAAACTATATTAAGTTTACCTTTAGTGTAATCTAAATAGTTTTTCTGTTTAAATACTAACAGAAAATAAAATAAAATAGTCAATAATAAAACCAAAGATACTCTGAGTGCAGAGTTTTCACTCATTTTAAATATACTGGTGCAATGAGTTTCATATACCTCACTAGTTGACAAAAATCTAAATTGAAATTTACAAATATATAAAAACATAAATGCAGAAGTTTAATGTAAAACATTATATCTAAGAGAATTTCGAAAAACTGACTTGTATGTTTAAGCTAATTGGTAATATAAATTATAAATATGATTACTTTTATCCCTCCTCATGGTTCATATGTCGTGTATTGATACACACATGTGATATGTACGTTCTTCAAATTTTACACATGTACATACTATTTACATTAGTGTTGTATACGCATTGTGTTATACCTTAATAGTATTGGTCTTCCGATATTAAAAACACTTAATATTAAGTATATCTTGATTGCGACCGTGAAGTGTTTTGTAATCTAGCTACTTGGGGATCACGAACTGTGGATAGTTATGAGCGATGGTTGATGGATATGTTATTCTCTTGAGTGGATTCATGTTCACACTATTGAATACTACGTTCTTCTGAAAATACTATCATCATAATTAGACCAGTTCGTAATTATGGGGTAAAAGTGGTTTGGATCCCAATTCATTGGATTCTTAAGTGGTCCGCACCACATTCACCTTACACTAATTCCTTACTCATTATGGATTAAATAACTAAGTGGGTAGGTCACCTTTTCAGAAAGGTAATACTAATTACAATGATGATAATAATAATATAATGCGTGACACCCTATAGGAAGACCAAAGTTGGGGTGGGGAGATCCAGAGATATCTACAGCATAAATGTCTTTCTTAGGAAGCGATGGAAATGGAGGTAACTTGTTGGCGTTGCTGAAAATATTTTTAGGTTAGAGTGATGAAATAGTTAAGTATACATTTGTTTTAGAAGCCAACCATTGAGGAGGTTTGACGGTCCAAATTATTTAGTTAAATAAGTGTAGATTAAAATAATTATTACAAAATTTCACCGGTATTTTCCCACAATTACTTGACATAATCTACAATACGTGTTTTTCAGACTTGGAGGAGACATTATGGCTAGTAATGATTTATACCAAAGGGTCGACTGACAAAATTGGAACATTAATCTGTAGCTCACATATAAAATAAATGGCTCAAGATGAACAGTTGAGAGTGTCAGTTTGAAATGAAGATGTTGTATATTTCATGAGCTCCTCGCTTGTGACATGATGCGAATCGACACTTCTGCATCCAGTCACTATCTATGAAACAAGGAAATGTGATTTCTACCTTTACTTTGCTGCGCTGATATTGTATTCTGCTCTTTAAAGTAGTACATACTCAAGTATATTGCAAATAAAACATTAATCTGACGAATATGATCGTTATTTACTTGTAAAATGATCAAATGATTGACATTTATGGAAAATATACGCTAGCACAAATATTATATCATTGATTTATTGTTTAGTATATCCAAATAATGTAGTTATGAAGTAATAAAGTTTATCCACCTTAGAGTGTGCGAACGATGAAACCGCCTGAGTTTATGATTCGTGATGTCTTGGTCAAAAGAGCACTTTATACGCTTGAGGAACCTGAACAACCGCTGTTCCTAGACCAAAAAGACAGTGAATGGGAGGATAATTGATCACCATACTTTCACATAAGTAACGTTTGCATATCGCATGCTTTTATACTTTTTTTATACCTTTTAACTGAAATGGCGACCTACCCAGGTAGGTATTTTAAGCCAAGTATGAATGAGGAATGAATGTAGGATGATTGTGGCGCGATCTTGTAGTCTTGTTACTGACTAAGGCTGACATGTTCCCTAGACAGGACTGTTAATTAATAGCACAACAGCCGATGGCAACTAATGGACCTACAGTTTAACGTGGAATCCGAACCACGGCCTCTGAATTACGAATTGGTCTAATTATGAGGATGGTCTTTGTGGATTAACGTAGTATTCAATAGTGCGGACGTTAATCCACACAAGAGATCACCACATCCACCGACCATCTCTCACAACTATCCACAATTCGTGACCTCCAAGTAGCTGGATTACAGGACGTCGCCACCGTCCCAGTCAATATATTACGTGTCAAATCATCTATTGTGAATTCTAATCAATGCGAGAAAGTTGTATAAATGATGCATTATAAACAGCAAAAATCAAGTAAGTAAGGAATGTAGTCTGATATTCAAACCAATATTTTAATATATACCCTTTTTTGATCCGATAGTTCTTCATAAGTTTTCTATTTATACGGGAAGAATAGATTTATCGGCTTTCTTTTATGTATAAGTAGTTAAGATGGCCTAAGATTAGGTTTTTTAATCTAGAACTTCGTTTGGGATATTAGTTACTGCTAAAATACAAAATATCTAATCCATCTTTTATAATTATGATAATAATGACTTTGGCAAAAATTCGTTTTCATACAGTTTATAGCACCCTAGTAATAATCACTATTGTAACCGAAGTCTGTTGTCAATTACCATTTTTTAATATAAAAAAAGAAATTATAATCTAGACCCAAGCTTCCATCAGGCAATGTAGCGCTTGCTCGTTCCATTTTAATGTTTGTTTTTCCATGCAATATGTGTAAACACTTTGGAAATTGTTAATGATGTAAAATGATTGAAGTAGTTTAACTAAATCATTGTCTAGCATGTGACTTGTTAGGCTGAAAGTAGCTCCTCAACAATCAATGAATGGATTAGTATTAGCAAGCTACCATTGTCATTTTAAACATGACATATTTTGACTTAGAATATAGTTTAAATACTTCAGTGTGCATGATTTTTATCTAACTAGAGTAAAAATGAAATGAAATGACAATATTTCCTGTTTTCCTTTCTAGACTAACAATTGTTAAAAATTGAAACTTAAAATTTCTTATGGATTATTATAATTATTATTCAGGTTTACACATAATAAATCAGGAAACCATTCTCTAGGGCTCAACTAGAAAACATGAATTAGGAGAAAAATTTTAAATCATTATGCCGATGGGTTTTCTTCCTCCAAGGTTTGTTTGTTATTTTCCAAAAGGGCGGAACATAAAATATCTCACATAAAGGAGAAATCCTAATTCAGCCAGGTGTCAGTCGGCGTTATCCCGTAATTGACAGGAGATTGATTGTGCCTTGGCTAGGGTGTTGAGAGGGGCAGGGGGGAGGGGGCGAGCGCGATGTTACGGATTTTCGTTTTAGGAGCTAAATGGATAGTCGTTTATAAATGCACAAAATAAGTAGCAAAACTATAGTATTTTGTTTCAAAACCAACCATAGTCAGATAAAAACCTCCCTATACTTCATACTTTTAAGACGCCGACCGAATATACATAGGTATTTATATTTAACATGAGTGAAGGGGGTGAATGTAAAACGTAATAAGTAGGTGTAAGGCCGCGTGAATTTGTTTAATTTCTTTTCTTAACATCTTACCACTAAAAACACTAAGCTACCATTAATATAAGTGAATATCGATTCTTCGTTTGAAGTTCATTATTGGTGAAGGTGGATTTATATTATTTAGATTTTTATTACGTACATTTTCCATCACAATTTTATGTAAAACAAAGTTTCACGACGTTTCGGGATCTGCAATCTGGTCCCATCCTCAGGTTAACTAATATCTAAAACATAGCACAACTATACCGGTTTGGTCCGGATTATATATTAATTGTGCTATGTTTTAGATATTAGTTCACCTGAGGACGGGATCAGATTCCAGATCCCGAAACGTCGTGAAACTTTGTTTTACATAAAATCGTTATGGAAAATGTCCGCAATAGAAATCTGAATAACAAGTGAATATCTTTAAACTATTTAGTTGCTAAGCAAAACCTCAGCTTGACAACGCAAAGAAAATGTAATGGTTTTTATTTTATTACCTTTGTTAATATCAAAGATCAGCCTATTCATAAGCCAGGATTATTAATAGCCTAATGAAAAAAGAATAATTTGAACATAACGTAATTTTAAATTTTCATATTAACGTACATATTTACGTTTCGGTTTTCATTGGGACATAACGTGTTTCAACTTATCAAATGAATTTCAAGTTCTTATATTTTACAAAACATCTATAACTACTAATAAAAAATCCTAAGTTTGGGGACCAATTTAATTGTTAAATCGTTAGTCAGTAAACTGATTTGAAACGTGAAGGAAAAGTATACGTACAATACTGTATTAAAAGCAAGTGTTGTTCATGTTTTACTAAATGTGTTTCGCAACAAAGTGGTATATACATGAATCTATATTTGTTTATTTTTTTCTTTAAGTAAAACATTATTTATTACGCGAAATCACAGTTCTGTTCGAAATCACAGTTCGCGAGACGAGGGTTAGGAATCTATTCCTTATTAAAATGTAAAAATTGCAACTGGTGTTTATGCTCACAAAAAAATAATAAATAGGTCCTATTAATTTAGTTCAATTATTAAATTTATCCTAGGATTAATTTATTTACATATTGAGTAAATGATAAAACAGTTTTCTATCTTAAAATTGTATAACTATGAATAAGCATCGGAGACGCCATGCTTTTATCACAAGTAAGAGTGAATGTGATTGAGTGTTTTCGAATGGAAGATCGTGGGAGACGAGGCGCGCTCTCTCTCACACACTCTCCGTAGGTAAAGCAGGTCCAAAAAGCAGGTAGAGCAAACAATCTATGTCAAAAAAGATATCCTGTTTGATTTATATATTAAAGAATATATTTTTCGATTACAAACCAACTGGGATGGTGGCGTGTCCTGTTATCAAGCTACATGAAGGACACAAATTGTGGATGGTTGTGAGCGATAATTAGTGGATCGGATATTGTCTGGTGTGAATTAACGTCCGTACTAAATACTAAGCCCATGCACTAATACCATCGTCATAATTATAGCAGTTCGTAATTATTCAGAAGTTGTGGTTCGGGCTTGACGTTAAACTGTAGGTCCCTTAGATATGTTATTAACCGTTGGGCTATTAATGAGTTAACTTACATTTCTGTCTAATAAACGTGTTGGCACTAGTCAGTAAAAAGACTATAAGATCGCACCAAAATCATCTTGCACTCATTTTTCATTCATACGTGGCTTAAAACACCAGGAACCAGGTAATAGTTAGTAGCTAACTATTTCAAATTTTTCAACTCCCCCTATGTAGTGCTATTTTTAAAACATCAGCTGTCCATTGATATGGACCTAGGTCCTCTGCGTTAAATTAAATAAAGCTAGGTACTGTAGAGAAGTGAGTAGAGACTCTTTGCTTACTGGGCCAGTGCGTTTCTCCTAAGATAACGCGCCGGTTAGTAATTGGAGGAAATAATGTTTTCGTCAAGTTTTTTTAGTCAAGTAAAAATATCCGTTATTAATATTCCTTGCTAAATGGATCATTTCGAAGGATCAATTATATATAAATACAGGCCCGGAGACCATACCGGTGGTCCTATTGTTAAAATATTTGGCACATATGTAAACAATAAATTTCACCGAGCATTGCTTGGAAGAAAGCAAGAAGAAAAACACATTGAATTTCAAACAAACATACAATTTAATAGTACAGTACCCAAAAGCTTACACTATTGTTTCGTTCATATATATTTGGTATTTGTATGTGAAATCCCCTTGTTAATTGATATCACAATATCACGTAAAACAAAGTAGTGCAGAGAATGGTCCATTCAGCACACCAGTCCGAAGCGCTCCTAGCAGATACGCGGATTACTACACTTTTATTTGCGTGGTAATTAAGCCCTAAGGTACTTTTAGAACAAAGCTGCTTCTCTTTACTGCATGTGTTCCTCATTAGTCCAATTTCAGGTTGATAAAAATGCAACATGAGATAGATAAATACCGTTCTTTTATTTATTTTAACGGATGAATACTCTACCAGTGTACACAAAACACGCATTAACCAAAAATAGGTTACATTTTGACACAGTTGAACATTTATTTTTTAATCATATGTTTTTGTATTTATTTTAATAAAGCTACACATATTTTAACCCACTGCAACTCTTATTATTTATATCATTTAATATATCATCAATCAATATTTAATTTGGGGTTAAAGCGATCAGTCAACATATAAAATTACTAAATATATGAACAAAACATGGCAAACTGAATAGTTCAATAGATAATTTACGTTGTGTAAACAAAATGTAAAGTATTTTCTTAAATATCAGTAAAATGGAACACTTCCCTTATCTAATGGAGTTTTTTTGGACTTCAAAATGTTTAAAACAAGGGATGTTCAAATATGTTGTTTGATATTGAGACTACATACTGAGGTAATATTTTCTTCCAGTTAAAAACACTTGGATTGAAATATGTTATTGACAGCTGTAACACTATGAACAGCTGTTAAAAAGGTTTAAGCAGGGGATTTTCTTTTGCATTTTTACCGAAAATAAAAGGCCTTTTTCATTTTTTCTGTTGAAAATTTAAAATATTTGGGTCATGAGATTTTTACGATTGTCTAAATTGCAATTCCACAGATTTGGTGACGATACCAAGGATTGGCTCATATTTGTCTGGAAGGACTCGCGTAATAAAACATAGTGGAAAATTGTTAGACACCGCTTCAAGTTACTGGGTTAAGTAGAGTGCTACAATGGGATTCATAGGGAACCCAAGCTAATGATACTCCCTTCTATGATATATCTGAGGTGCCGACAGTTTTGAGAAAACCATAAACTTATCTCGGAGCCACAGTGTCTGGATGCTCAGCGTAGTTCAGTGCAAACTATACTTTTAGATTGTGTTAATTTTGTTATGATCTATATACTACAGCTGATTATAATTATTTTGTAAAAACATTGGGTACAGAATCACTTCAATAAAATACATGATTATTTTTATTTCATCTGTTGTACCTTTTATACGCTGATATTGAATAAAATAAAATAACTGATGTTCCTAAATTAGATATTTTTTCTCTTAAAATTAATTATAAACTATATCAAATACCACCGTAAATTATCCTACCCAAATTAATAGTTTTATACAAATGCACATTGGAATTAGCCAGAGGTAAATTTATATAGTTGTATATAATGAAAATATTGCAAAAAGGAAATAGTTTATATGAGTTTATGGTAAAAATTGTTAAGTATAATATTAGTGACGATTTAGAATAAATAATAATAAATAAAGAATGCAGATTGTTTTGTATTGAAACAATTGTTTCACCGGTTTATCCCGTAATTTACTACAGTTTGAATCTATTTCAGGTGTTATCCGCCATGTAAATGAACGCGATTAACATTCTACATATTCCGGAGGGTTATGAATCGTTGGGAAAATACGACTAACGCGCACATCTCAAGTTGTAACAGCTGTAATTTTCAATCATCGATAACGCACGAATCCCCGCGGAATATCAGTAATTCTGACGGAGAATTCAGCAAGTTGGTGTTGAGCAATTAATCAGGGCGTCCCCAGAGATTGAACCAGACGACGTACTCGAGCCGCCTCCATCAGCCGTGATTGTGTCGCTAAACTACGGTAGTGCAATACGTTGGTTTGAATAATGCGTATCGATATAGTCGTGTGTACACTACAATTACAACTGAGAATTAAAAAATGGACTATGTTTTCTTACTTATAATGTTTTTCGAATCACCGAGGATAAGTTGCAACCCAAATTAACAAGTCGTAACATATAATTTTTTGTTCTTTTGACATGTATATGTCTTACCTCTGAGGGGGATATTGGTGATTTGTAAGTTGGAAAATATGTAACAGGTTATAGAAGCTACCAGAACTATCGTATTGAATTTTTAATATAAAGAATAAGAACAGATGTTTAGATGAACTGAAAACAATCCCCTTAGACATATCCATGATCTAACCTATTTCCCACAGGGGCGTAAATACAAATCTTTTTATACCATAGCCATTTTTTAATTGCTCTGGCTGCAGAGTGATTATACAAAAACGCTTTTTGGAAACTCAGTCCAAACTTAAATAGACATTCTGGGATTTGAACCTAGATTCTTTTGCACCTTAGCCAAAAAATCTAACTACTATGTAATTTAGATTTATACTGCGGACATTTCCATTACTATTAGTAAAAAATATTCCATGACGTTTTGGGACGTTTCTGGAATCTGATCCCGTCTTCAGTTGAGCTAGAAACCAAAACATAGCAAGAATAGTACACCACTATGCTACAAGAAATCACTTATTTTACAATCTTTTCAACGAAATTGAGAGACAATTATTTTGCGAAATTTTCTTGGAAATTACAATAGCAGCTGAAGATTAGCAGATTTACTTAAATGATAACAGAGATTTCCTCTTAAAACAAATTATAGTAGAGTAGTTCCAAATAAATTATTAAAAAAGGGTTTTTGCATTAGGGCCTATATACTATTTTTGGAAAACCAGACAACTTATACCCTAAAGCGTCATGGGACACTCAATAACAAATTTCAAGTAAGGAGTTGAAATTTGTTACTTACTACCTATTTTATCTAAAACACCTTCTTTATTTGAACATGGTTTATTAACGTTTATCAATGGCGTATTATTCCTTAGAAATTTTGAATATTAATTCAAGAATATGCTCCCAATAAAAAGAACAACAGATTGAATTAGTCTTCATGTGTAAACTTTTGTAGTATTACTTGTTACTTGAATGTCACAAAACGCCAGTACAAATTAAATAAATATAAATTAAACTGAAATAAGGTATCTAGAGAAGGCAAAATATAAATGGTATTTTTTCTTAGTGGGCAAAGCATAATAAAACTATTATTATTACTTGTTTGTTAACCTTTCTTTCCAAAACAATTGCATACAAATAAAAAACAGGTTTAATTATTGTTCTCGTAGGAATAAATAATTAAAAGGGAAATTGTAAGTTTAAATAATCATGTAATAAGACATTCCTTATTATAGTAATAAAATAAATTAATACGATTTTCATGATTAAAATTGTATTTAAATAGTCGAATTGTATTAGTGAAACATGAAACCGATGAATATAGACAATGAATTTATCAGTGATGGTTTCAATGCGGTTCATGTGAACTGCAAAGCGAAACAGGTTCAACAACGACCGCCGTAACTTTGATCCGCTTCCGCCAGCTGAGAGTGAGTTTCCGCCGGATGTCGGACTTCCTCTGAGTTCTCTTTTTTGTGAATCTGTAGATTACGAGTAAAAAGTGTTTATTTCAGATTAAACACTGAGTCAGTTTTTAACTAGAAATTTTAATGACAAAATAACTTCGTAATGTAAAGTTTGAATTCCTTCTTTGTCGAAATGAAAGACACAGCCACGCGAGTAAAAAACTAATTAACATTTTATTTTTATTCTTGATCGAATGAATAAAGAATAAAATTGATTGAGTAAATGATTTATTCTGCAGAGAAAGGATGACAATCAGGAATTATAAATTTTTTTGCAATTTCTAATTTGATACGAACAATGTAAGTTTTCCTTCTCTAAGTACACTGCTATTAATTTAAAAATGATGATAATCTATTGTAATTTCTAATAAAATATTATGTTCCAATTTTGGTTTTTATTCAAGAGTGCATCACAGGTATTGGAATGATAGAGACCCTACTTTTTAGGTTATGTGACCCCTCAGGATAGTTTAGTTACGTAGTTTGTTTCTAACGGTTGATTTTTCGAACGATACCTTTTTTGAATGAACATGGCAACGAAAACAAGTATCGAATACCAGAAACTGGAAATTAAGAATTGAAATGTCGTTGAAAAAATTGGAATTGTTATATTTTATGAAGGAATCTTGTCTTACAAATTTTTGATTTCGGGAAATGGCATAGATGAACTATGAGAGAGGGAGACAAAATTGTCGGAGTCAGCAAAACTAGATGTTTATTTAATTTATATTATAATTATGTGACTTTTAGCTAACAAGTAATATTACACAAATTTTATATTTAAGGACTATTCCTATTCGTCATTTTGATTTCATAAGTATCTTATTATCGATTAAAACTCAATAAAATTATATAAGATAAAATCAATCTTGAAGATATTTTAGTAGGTTTGAGACTGAATCCCTGTTCAAAAATGGCCCCATAGACAAATCCCTCTCAATAAAATACTATTTGCCAAGTGACCTCTTAGACAAAGCATAATTATTATGCCTCGAATCAACGTACTTCCGTTTTGGTTACCATTTGATGGACAAACTGGACTCCCCATGAGATACCCCTTTCTCCTTTAGTGGCTAGCCTGTCCATAGAAAACTTTGAGGAACTGGCCGTGAAAACTGCAGAATTTCCACCTTCCATTCCATACAATATTAATTAATTATTGATTAATATATTATTAATTAATTATTATTTTCCTTCCACTACAAGTGTAAACTCTTGACGTGGAGGGAAAAGTCCAAAAAATGGAATAAATAATTACAAATCCTCCGCTTTATAAATTAAAAAAAATATAAGTGTAATTTAAAAAGCTTATTTTGTCAATAATTTTACCATTTTCAAATTAAATGTTGAAAGTAAAATACCTTTGTGAACTAAGCTAGAGATTATTAATTTGTAAAGTTCTAAAATTAGAGTTAATAAATATTAGTATATTCAAATTACAGTTTTATTTTGATGTATCGGCACTGTTTCTATTTGAATAATACTTTATTTAGTGCAGACTGCAATAAAAAGGTTAATAAGCATAATAAAATGGTAAAAATATATATGTACTCTCATTCAACCAATAAAAAATCATAGAATTTGATTATCTTAGATTACTATTTCCTTGTGTTACAAAGAAATAAAATAATTTTCTACTTCATAAATATGTTCATTAATCGAAGGTGATGACTAAATAAAATATTTAATCGATTTATTGAAATATTAGACTTCAATTTTAAAATACTAATTGTACAGGCTATAATTATTTTTATTGGGTAATAAATTTAGTGTAGTCTTAAATAACAGAGCGTACAATCATAGCGGCCAGTCATTACTCGAGTCATATTCCACTTCGTTGAGCAGCCCACTCTAGTGAGTAATTCTCCTCATTATATTACTCAGATTATGTGTTATAGGAGCGATGAATAACGTTCGTCGTGTATTATGAAAGGAAATTAACGGTATCAGTGGTCTGACACATACTTTCTCCCTTAAGTAAAATTAAAAACGACAACCTTTATTAAAAATATCACGTTCACTAAAGTTTATCTTAATATCATTTAATTATTTATTGTTAAAAAATAATCAATCAATTTCTGAGAAAAGCAACTCGAGGAACAAAGTTAATTGCTAGAATTTTAACAACCTCCTCCGAATACCAAGCTTTTCTGAGTGGATTTTCTTGGGTGATGTGACCTGCATACCAAGATCCATGAAAAACAGTTGGGTAGTAAAGAAGAAATTGATTGTTTAATTTTCGTCTTAAAAAACATGAACAGTAAATTGAACCTTTCTCTGAAACCGTAGATAACTAATTAAAAATATTTAATTTGTTTAGTTTATTAAGCTATTTTTAATAATGGTGGTCTAATAATACTTTACCTTTACTGCTTTCGTGGAAAACTTAAAAAACAGATTTTTTTACATTTAAAAGCCTATACCTTTTTAACCGTTACTCTTACAGACACGTGGGTGGTGTTATACTATTTAATACTTTATGCAATATAAACTACTAAATTTTAATCAAAATATTTGTAGCCATTTTTGAGAAATTGAGATATTTCACATTTTTAAGGAATTGAACTACACTTAAAAAGAAGAAAAATCGCTAATTTAAAACTCTTCGAAGCCAAAAATCAAAACATACTAATATACGAAATTCGCATTTTAATAGGTATTTTTCCTATCGTTTTGGTGCATAAATATTTTAATGATGTACATATAACATTTCCATACTTTAAAATTTTATCTTCTCTAGTCATAAACTTTTAACAGGCTTATACAAATTTACTGAATAAATTTAAAAAGATCGCAAACGTAACGTTTAAGTAATAAACTAATACTTCGATGGAAAACTTTCATTGGTACATGTACCTATTACTGTTAATATAAAAGTTTTTTTTAAGGCTGGTAGTAACCGCAGTTATAAAATATCACAGTATTATACTACTATTATTAATTTAATATCATTATATAGCTTACTATAAAAGTTTATTAAAGGGCAAATATTATCGGTTAGTTAAGTTTAATTCATATATGAGTAGTAAATAATTGTTATGGAACAGTTTTCCAACATGGGAGCCAGATGAGGTAATGTAATATAGTTGAAAGAGAATATTACCTAACATTGGTTGGTACCATTGTATTGTAATAAATCCGAATTCCAAAGAGATTTTGTATGTGGTTAAACTTTTGTTTAATGTTTATCTACAGAATAACTAAAAAATAACAGTAATTTTTATTTAATTAAATGTAAATATATACAAACTATTCAAAGAAATATTTACTGTACATTAATTAGTAAAGTATTTTTAATATTTGAGTAAGAAGCATGTATGAGTTTTTAATTGATCATCCATCTACATTTGGGTGATACCGTGAAATCATTACCTAAACAATAACAACACAAAACTTGAAGTAATTTATAATCTTAGTATTTGTGTAATCGTTTAATATATGTGTTGTGATGGACAAACACCCGTATTAATAATGTGTTTAACTTTTACTGGTACAAACAACACATATTTGCGCTCAAGATACGGGTCAACATAAACGAATACAATAATGAAAAAACATGATTTGGAAAACCCTCACTTGGTGTAGTTAAGCTGGTAATCAACTCTCCTGGGCAAAAATAAACCTCTTAAATGGATTACCCCAATTTTAATTGGGATTTACGCTCCAGCTTTTCTTTCAGGAAGGAATAATTTGTGTATTTAGCACTCCTCTAGTTTTACCTTCGGCCACCTTTAAGTGAAAAAATCTAAAAACAAAATGAATTATTACTACAAATTAAATTAAATACTTCACCGTTGAACAGGTTCTACAAAAAGCAACATACACATACTCAACTAACCTTTTTTTAATTATTGAGATAGACACATTTATTTTAATCCTTAGGGAAGGGAAGGGAACGGCCTTCGGAAAAAGGTGAATAAAACCGTAATAATTGCTAATAAGTAATTGAAATATTGTACCTAAGATTTTACTGCATATAATGATTTAATTGTCTACGATATTTCTTATGAAAGTGGATAGTAAAAAAATCCACCTTCCCGCACAAAAAAGTTGGCGTAAATTCTATGTTTTTGGAAATTGCATTTAAAATGTAAAAAACAAAAGGATATATTTGATTCGGTTTACAAAGATAATTTTACATTTATATAATTATATTTGTGTTTCAGAACAGTAATATTGCGAATATTTGTAAACACAAAATATATCATCAGATCTTGGATTAAATATATACATTTGGAAGTAAAAATAATAAACTTTAATGTTAAAGAAAATATCTCCTTACTAGTTGATAAAATGGTACTACTATATGTATAATGGTAATTACTCGTATATCCAGGTACAACCCTGGTTGGTTGGTATCTGGAAAATATCCATGTGTGTGAAGAATAACACAGATATTATATATTTAAAAAATAACGTTATTCTGTAAAGAATTATATGGACATTTTTAATGGTAATATTTATAAAATATACACTATTTAGGAATTTAATAACTTAACAGCCCACGTTACCAGAACTGTTACTTATGTTAGGAACAACGCATATTTTGTGATTATGCGAAAATAGCTTTACCGGTATTTGGAAAAGTCGTTTCGGAGATATTTACGTCGATGTCAAGACTACCACTGAGTCAAAACAGGTTTATCCTGCCTTACGTGTGTATTTCAGAATAGTAGTCTATTAAAAGTTTTAGATTTTATGAAATTATGATGTTGGATTGTCATAGTATTTTTTATAAAAACAATGTTTCACTTCAAACGGAACGTATTTAAGTTCGTTAAACAATGGTTCAGTAAAAATTATTTAAACTACGTATAAGAGCTACAAAATATTATCTAGCTTCTGGAGCTTCTGAAAATTATATATCCAATAATATGTAATTAATTTTACAAATGTATATATTCAAAGTAAAAAATATTTTAAAAACTTATAAAGTTAAAGGTTGAATGTAAAACTTTCAAAACAATGCATAGTAATTATGGAAAAGTTTTGATAAAAGTTGAATCGCAAGAAGTAAAATAAAAAGAGTGAAAACAATTGTTCAGACATCTGGGGATATTCCCAGTTTGTTATTCAAATGAGACATTGCTCCAATGTTTCCTCCGTTTTTGTTGTTTTATTGAATACTAAAGGTTTTAGGAAAATAAATACTATTACAAATATTAGTTAATATTAAGTCGTAGCAGAAGCTATGTAATATTATATAGGAAACTCACAAATCTAGGTAAACAGCATTTGAGGTTCAGAAGTACATGGAAAGACACTGAAAACCAATAAAGAATTACCATAAAACTACCATAAATAAAATTATAAAAGTGTCTACAAATAGAAATAAAATACAATATAATCATCACAAATAACATTCACTGTTGTATATAAAAAATACAAATAATTATTTATAATTATTCTAAATATTTCCACATTCTAACGAGTTAAATAACGCTACATTAACAACGCAACGGATCAGCGATGATTCGGTTTACAAAGATAATATTACATTTACATAATTATATTACAGTGAAAAGCATGTTTAAATTTTTGAAATGGATACGTCTGAATTCTGGGGGGGGTGTTAGCAATTTGCACGACCAAAATTTGAAACAGTGACGTCATTTAGTTAGTGACGCCTAATGCTTAGTTTTAAGTTTTAAGTCGTTTGTCTTAAACAAATTGAAACTCGTAATAATAATTTCGAGTGAAAAGTAATTTAGAGCAAAAAATGAGTTGGTATATGTTAAAAAATATTGTTCCTCATTTTCCTTTCGGCAAATTAATAATTTAATACTATAATTTGATTTTTGCCATTAAAGCAACTGAAAAAATATACAAGTTAATGGTTTGAATATTAGTCTAGGACAAACGTTTCAAATGGAAAGTTAATTTTACAGATCGTAGTCAACTTAATATGTTGTCTAAAGGCGCCCGACGTAACAGAGAATATTCAAAAACAATCTTATTCCTCCTCATTTATCAACCGTTTCACATGAAATTTAGTATGCAGCTTACAGTAACATCCCTCAATAAAAAACACAAAAATAGTTTTATTATTTCCGGAGGATTGTAAGCTTTCAAACCCCAGAAAATTTAAACTAGTTTTAATATGGCGTGGCAAAGAAATTTGATAACTATTTTTGAAACAATACTTTTGTCTTTAAGAAATTAAAATCGATAGAGAGGGTATGTAGGTATGAGTCAGTTTATTGATAATATTTATTAATAACATTTGGTTAGAGTTAGCGTTATTGTATTTTGTATGTATTTGTATTGTATTTAACGAGAAGGGGAGCAAAAGATGACCTAAATGTTGAAAAGTTGACGTAACACAATACATGTATTCATGAGTTTATTATATTTATAGTAATAGTTTTCAAACAGTGGCGTATTTATAAAACTGTATTCTTAAAAATAACTTTCTGCCACAATAGGATAGTCAATAATGCAGACATTGTTCAGGAATTTAACATCGTAATTAAAAGTGGATATTTTGAATATTTTTATTCAGAACAACAAAACTAAAGCGATTATTCATCAAGTTGTTGAAAGTTTTCTGCTTGAAACCTTAATATCATACTTCAGAAAGTTAAGGACTTAATTTAGCCCTGAAAAATAATGAGTTCTGGAGATATTTCTTCGGGAAATCTTGTTTGTCTCACACGTAACAGTTTGAAGGATTGGTTAATTCTTGCTGTTGTAATTTTGTAATAAAGAAAAGACTAACTATTTAGAACCTCTCATAATGTTCAAATGTTGAATACTAAGAAAATCCTTTAAGGTACATCTTCATTGTTAGAAAATGATACGCTTAAATAGTAAAATTAAAATAATTATTAGAAACACCTAATGCCTTGGGTAATCGATATCACTTACGATTTGATGAATTATTTATGATTTGGTGCAAAATACATCAAAACGGTTTATCTACTTTTTAAATATACAAAAGTGCATACACAAATTCGGTATAATATTAAGTCTGTAAGTAATAGAAATTAGAGTATATAAATACCACTATACGATCCTTATTTGTACAATAATTATTATTAACTAATGAATACTACATAAACATACCGTTTTCATTTATTCACTAAATATAGTATTATTATACTGTTCAAGACTCTTCATCTAAACTTTTTTGAGGCATGAAAATATCTTAATCCAGATATAATGCAAGTAAAAAGTAAATGCCACACCTTTTTCAAAATTTTTTTCATTAATTGAATATACTATAATATAGGTATTTACACTGTTCCGCCCCTTTGTGTAATAATAGCGTGTTCAAATAAAAATGTTAAGTTTAAAAAGCGGGCAAAGGAGGCTGGCCACAAACAAACACCTTGAGCAGTAAGACACGGGTGTGAGGAGTTGCCGACAAGGCCATTTGGCTAGCAGCCCGGACAAGGGCCGTCGTACCAGCTGATACAGCTGATCAGCTGATGATCAGCAACCCGTAGACCCCAAACTTCCAGCCCAATACCTTCCGTGTTTCCAAACTTTTAGTTACCACTGCAACATGATGTAGCTTGATATTACAGTGAAAAGCATGTTTAAATTTTTGAAATAGATACGTCTGAATTCTGGGGGGGGGGTGTTAGCAATTTGTACGACCAAAATTTGAAACAGTGACGTCATTTAGTTAGTGACGCCTAATGCTTAGTTTGAAAAAGTTTGGTTATAAAAACAACTGTTTAGATGAACTGAAAACATTCTCTTTTGACATACCCATGATCTAACCTATTTTACACAATTAGGTAACTGAACCACACAGCTCGTACATTCTAGATTTTAAAAGATGAAGGCTGAGGTGCCTTCAACTAACTTAGAATTGGTCTATAACTATTGTGAACTATGTACGTATGTATGATGGCATTTTTATCCTAAATGAAAGCCCAATGGCTTGCTTGTTAACACGGATAGTCTTGCCGTTTCTGGTATGTATATACAGTTTGTACGTGCAATACAAGTTATACTATATTTTTATTTGATTTGTGCTTTTATTTGATACCAGTGAAGAAAATAATGAACGTTTATTAAAATATACATTTACATTTTAGAATTATTTATAACTATTACTGACGATTTAAACAATTTAAAATTCTAAACTAAACCCCTAAATTTGGTGAAGGAAACTGCTCTAAAGAAAGTTAAACTAATGCTAGAATACCTACAGTTGTAAATAAAGTTAATTATTAATAAAAACGTATATAGTTTTTTATTCATATATGTTAATTAAAAGAATAACACAAATATGGAGTTATAAAACTTGAGCTCAATGAAGTCAAAGTATAAAAAAGAGTTGTTAAGTAGTAAGTTGTTAATTTGAGCTTCAATCGCAGAAACTCAGTAATGTTTTTATCGCCAGAGTTTACTTAGGCTTGATAATGAGCTCGTTCTGGTACCATCTTTTATTACGTCAGGCTTCTCAGACATAATTACTCCATTAGGACACAGTTATTATTTACTTTTTAAGTAATTTAACACTTTTTCTCTCATTTTAGACCAGACAAAAATTGGTAAGTGGTTAGAATAGGATTTTTAAATACTACTAGCAAAGTTGAATAGTAAAAATGTATTATTACGTGAAAGAATAATTAGTTTAAACCATTCATATATATCAACAATGTATGCAAACGTGAGAAACAAATATTTAGGGTGTTATTGTACAAATTTAAAGGTTTAAAACTCATTTTATTCCGCGTTCTTATTTCGTTAGCTTAGTTTTATGAATTTTGTTTGGATACATTTTTTAAACTTTAACAAAAACTCAAACGTTTTATAAAGGGCTCTAGGAAAAAGCTACATACCCGTTGCGTGGAATAAAGTTAAAGTTCAGTTAAAGGTTCAAAGTAAATTGTCAGTTATTAAAAACTAATACACTATTACCAATAAACCCCTTTCTAATAAACACCTTGTACCTTTCTACACCCCTTATAAAAACCTTTACCGATACTAAGAGTCCTATTTCATCTGTTAAAGAAATTATGAATTCTTTAGAACGGAATCCATTCTTTCAGAGTTCATTAGGTTGAATATGAGTGAAGAATCATTGTGATAAGTGAGGTGACATAGTATAGCTCGGTTACGGACAAAGGAAAGCATATCATTTGTCAGAATCATTAATTAATCTTAATTATCAAAGCAAATTAGACCCAGCCCGGGATTGAACCGGTGACATTTCATATTTTGAAGTAGGCTCTAACCACTCGGCCATCCAGCCAAATTAATAATATAAGTACTGTTGTAAGTTGCCCAAAGTTTAGTTTATAGAGATCGTTTTCGTTGCTTTCTTATATTAGTCCCCTCTTAGCTCAGTACTTAATTATAAATTTAAATTGAAAAACTTGGCTTTTCCACCAGTGAGCTAATTATAGCCTCGGGTGTCAGACACGCTTAAACAAAGGGGTCTACTACAAAGGGTTTGTTGACACTTTACTGGCTTTTTAATAATCACATGGACCGCTATGTTTCTTGGTAAACCTATTAACCCTTGGTTGTCTTGGGGTAGGTCTTTTGAAATATTTTTATAAGTGGAGAAAAATATATACTATGGCAAAACTACTAAACAATCTTTTTTAAGTCGTGTTTAGATTCCATAGTTTACATAACACTAAGCCTATAGGACAAAAAGTTTAAAACTAAATTTTGATTTGTTTATGGTAAAGTATTTAACTGAGTTGCTAGCTTAACATTAGAATTTTATCACTTTTCAAAGACTCGGTATTTACTAGGACGATAATTATGACTACTAATAGTGCAATTAGTCCATCAGGACTAGGAGTTTGAGTATGATTATTAAAATGTTATATATGTTACTATTTCTATGACTAAACTACTTAATACCTACTCAGAAACACAAATTCTACTAAGTTTCATTATTTTCCATGCATAATTTGTTTTGTTTAAGTAGTTTAAATTTAGAACGCGTCACTGACCCAGTCAACTTTCCATTTTTTGCCATAATCGTATTACAGTTAATATGTTACATTGTAATCATATCATAAGATAAAAACCCAGTAGTAAGCACGTGTACCTCTACCAATTTCATATATATAATTAAAAATAAACACACTGATTGTCTCGTAATGAAGCCCCGTGGTACAACAATACATAGTTAGTGAGGTTTTATTACATTAACTTTATAAACTCAAATATTATTCAAACTGAAACCAACAAGCAGAGTTGCAATACTTAATTGCTAGTTGTTTGAGTAAACTATTACCTTTATTCAGTTGTATTAAACTATAATACTTACCTCAATTTTATACTTTTACATGTTATTTTTGTAAATAGGATACCTATTTTCAAATACTGTAATATTTATTTAAGATATAAAACCTTTCCTCAATGAGATAAACTTTAATTTTAAATAAAGCTTCCCTGTTTTGATGTTATTATTGAGGAAGGTTTACTGAAAACCTTCAAGAGGGTGTTTAAGAAGGGATTACCACAACGCTAAGATAGATGAAGGAAATGTAAGATATTTCAGCGAAATATTAATTTCTTAAGCTTTAGAATATATTATTAGTATTTTTTAATTTTAATTTTGTTTAATATTTATACAGATACATGTTTTTTTCATAAAATATCTATTTTATAAATTTATAACAGGAATTCAACAGAAGAGAGACAACCATATATTTTAAAAGTTTACCAAATGTTAAAATGTTAGATATTTTAATAGAAAGTCTTGGTTATTAAAATTTGGTGATTGCATAAAACTGTGGATTTTAGAGTAATTCAACAAAACTGGCAACAACGGATTTTTACATATAAAACTGAAAATTGGATTCCTCTAATACTCAGTCGTATAACGTATTAAACTTTAATACTTTGAAATTAAACAATAATATTGTAAAACCTTTGAACGCAGAAGTGAGGAACCGTGTGCACACTTAAAACTGTTTATTTGTTTAGTTTATGATGAGTATATATTTAATTAAATTGATTTTTAAACATCAGTTAGCTAGGTGGACTAAAGCACTTGCTTTAGGCGTATGCTTTCCATGATCACAATACATAAGTAAAATTATAGCACACAATCTTATAAACGATCCTTATGTTGCATAAGTTACGTTCTACCGGCATATTTACCTAGTTGCCAATGTGAATATGTTGAAACTAAAACAGAGTACGTAAAGTAAAATTATTTAAAGTGTTCAGCATACAAAGTGCTAACCTTGCAAATATAAATATACCAACACCTAATAAAAAACAACATCAATTCAATTAACTTATCACGTAAACAGCTGAGATTGAGGCTATGTTAGACTTGTAAAATTTACTATACTTCACCTCTTTCCTGCGCGTTAGTATTTGACTGGAGTCTGTATACGGCGTGTACCTTTGGACTCATGACGTTAGTGTGATTTTGTGGTTTTATCTAGCGATATTCAAGTGCTTTAATGACTTTTACATACTGATATAGATCTAAGAGAGGAGGAAATACTTCACAATTAATTATATAGTGTTAGAAAAGAAATTAACCGTGAAGAAGCAAACCTATGAAATCAAGGAGCCATTAGACGAGAACGTTTTATTGACGAACCTTCTGTGTCGCCCGTTGACGAGAGTCTGTATTTAAACATTTTGCTGAAAAAAAGAAAGAGTAAGAAAACGTGCAAGACCTGCGACGTGGAGAGAGCATGCAATTTTCATTGGCCTAAACTGAAGACCAATCTCCCGCTAGTGAGGACGACGGCGACTGAAAGACTTTGATGACTTGAGGTTTTGTTGCTATTTTACATAATTTTCATACCTATTAATATTAATAATTTTTGTTAACTACTAATTTGCATTCACCTAAAAATATGTACAAATAATAATGTTGACTATTCCAATAAAACTTATACGTTTTTCGATTTAGAGAAGGCTGGCTCATTTAATGGATACATTTTGCAAAAACCTATATCATATATTTACAACAAGAGATACAACAGTACCTAAAATGCTATAATAGTTGAATATGCAACGTTTCTTCAATGAAAACACGTGTGCATAACACTTTTGTAAGCTTTTTTATAGACCGGTGGAATCCACCGTGCGCGTCACCTGACGTAATTTTTTTGACACGACCCCTAACAGGTTAAATTATGTCGCAACGAAGACCATGTACAAGGCAACCAGACACAAACAACGATAAATAATGAAAATGTAAACAAACACATGGCAGTTTTTGACAGTTGACGTAAAATTCGTCATTAGCCAGCTGATCAACTGTGATTGGTAGTTGAGGGGGGACCGTAAACAAATCCCTACTTTGACCGCACATTAATATTGAACAGACTATAGTTTACGTTTAATATGTACAATGTAAAACATGAGAAACTCATTTGTAAAAACAGATTTTAATAATAGATGATTTAGTAACGGCTATTGAAGATCCGTCACAAACTTTAGTATAAGTAGAGAATGGTATGAATCAATCGCAGTGATATATGACAGGTCTTGTTCTCAGCCGAGTTGCCAACAACAACACGCGTCACTGTTTATCTTGAGTCTGGAGTTGAAGTTATTGTCGTAAGTGACGCAGCTCACACATCTCGCGGTTACTCCAGCGTAACGCCGCAGACACATCTCGTTCTCACGTCTATGCTCCGAAACAAAAACGACTCATTGTCTGAGCCTATTCTGAACCTTAGTTATGAATTCTCAAAAATATCAACGAACCTTTTGAATATATTCTTAAGTAAGTAAAGAAAGGTTTTTTGACAAAATACAGTGTATATTCATTATATTTTTTTAAGTCTAGTGATATATGACTTCTATGCTATGAAGCTATGAATCGTGACTATTAATTACTTTTGGAATTTCACCGTCGACTATTCCAAACTAGTGGAACATGACTTGGACTGTGGTGGCGTCGTCCTGTAATCCAGCTACTTGGAGGTCACGAATTGAGGATAGTTGTGAGCGATGGGTGGTGGGCGTGGTGTCTTGTGTGGATTAACGCCCGAACTATTGAATACTGCGTTAATCCGCAAAGACCATCCTCATAATTGGACCGGATTGTAATTCAGAGGCTGTGGTTCGGATTCCACGTTAAACTGTAGGTCCCTTAGCTGCCATCGGCTGTTGGGCTATTAATTAACAGTCATGTCTAAGGAACATGTCAGCCTTAGTCAGTAACAAGACTACAAGATCGCGCCACAATCATCTTACACTCGATCCTCATTAATACTTGGTTAAAAACACTTACCTTGTGTGTGGTTGCCATTTCAATAATAATCTAATCTAATCTAATAATGTGTCGCGCTAACTACTGACCCTCTCCAATCGATATTAGTTGTTGACACACTATTTACCTAGGAAAATAACTATAATATATAAAATAAAAAAGTAAACATTTTAATAAAGAAAATTGATTCATTAGACGAAAACTATGAACATATAAAAGAAACCAATTTGTCACCATAGGTGTCGCAAGTACGTATACTCTATATTCAGTTGAAATCAGGTCATTATGTCTGCCACTTCATAAAAAATAACTAAGTGATACGAAAAGTATCTGTAGATAGAATTGACATAAGCTTGAAACAGAATTCGCATCGTACACTAACCAATAGTAAAACTATTCAGGAGCACTAGTTTTACACTCACACGCACTCACGTGTGAGTTAGATAATGGATATTTCTAAAAGGAAAGTTTTCAGTTCATCTAAACAGCTGTTTTTATAACCAAACTGTGACGTCACTGTGACGTCATCAAGGGGATGATTAGTGACGTTACCATTACGAGCTAAGATGTATCCATGTCAATAAAAACCATGTATTTAGGCTTACTTGTATATGTAGACTTAGGTAGAAGTAAAACATGCATTTTTTTAATCTATTCCCAACACAAAAATGTTAAAATCAAAGAGCGGTTTGACGTAGCACCAGAAAATCACATTTATTCTCCACTTTTTTGGAAATAAAATAATTTAATAAAATACACTTAGCAAAAAATTGATACTATAGATCTCTACAAAATATAGGAAAACCCTTTGTTGGTTATCCATAACTAAATTTTAAATCATTACGATAAAGAACATAAAAGTAGTCTTAGAAGATTAATAAATTCAATATAATACATATTTTAACATACTTGAATTCAAAAAACGTTTTGAGTATTGGTTTGTGAAATAGATCATATTGTATTATTTAAATAACTGATATCAAAGTTTTTTACTAATCTGTAAATACTAAAACAGTATTTAAAATCGGTGAAATCCCTCTAAACAAACTTGCAGGGTTTAGACTTAGATGACAAAGTTTGGGAAGAAGTGCCGGGAATGTTAAACGTGGTGTTTTCCAGTTTTGAACAAATCGTACTTTTTACTAAGGATAATACAATTCAACAATAATCTAAGCTACATTTTGACATTGCGCTATAAACTTTTATATTATTTTATTTCTTTCCAGGATATAAAAATACACCTTTTTACAAAAAAAAGTGAATGCACAATATAATACATAACATTTTTCATGGGTATTTTCTTACCAAGTCTTGAACAAAGAATGCTGTAAATTTTGAACATAGCGGTTTTGACCCGCCTTGACTTAAATTATAAAAAAAACACATCAACAAATGAAAAACTTGTATAAAATGATTTATGTTATAATAAGTCTACATCAGGACAAAAATTAAATATATTTGAAACCAGAGGTTGGTAACTTCTCTCAGGCCCTTAAGAGTTTGTATCAGTGGTAGCCATCTTGGATTTTAGTCCCGTAAGAGCAATGTTAAATTCTGGCGGAACATACCTTCACTTTGGCGTCTGTAGTGGAGTTATTGATCAAAGTATCAATGTAAAACTTTGGAAGTACATTGATGAGATGTGGCTCAAGGGCATGACCTTTTAATATGTTCAAAAATTTAACTTAATATAAAAAGAAAATCCAGGAATATTTTACAAAATAAATCATTATTATTTTTTTATTGAGAGCGAAAATAAGAAGTTCTGTAAGGTGGTGCCCTGGAGGACTGTAATATCTTTAATTTGACACCTCTTCCGTTAATTTATGACAATAGGTCAAGGAGATATAGGCGTCAGAATTTAACATTGCTCTTACGGGACTAAAATCCAAGATGACTGCAGACTCTTAACGGTTACCCTTGGATAGGTAACGGTACAGACACTGTAGACCTATGGTGATTGAGCTTTTTGAAAAGAAATACATAATATCATTCGTGTAATGAGTAATTCTAATATAAGTTCTGCTTTATAGACGAATACTCGTCCACTTTGTGACAACAAATACATAAAAATAAATGCAATTTTGCTATAAAAACCTAAAAGGTTTACGTTTTTATTAAATTTAATGTAATTGAATGGTTAAAAGTGTTTTTATACTGTACTAGTGCTGTTTAAGGTTTATAATACATCAATTTTTCTGTTAATCGTTTTTGTTTTATATCATTTTTTTGAAGATAGAATACAAAAACACATAAAAATAATTTTTAAAAATCTATAGAGTACTCCTATATCTTAATCTGTTAAGCTGAATAACAGTTAACTATAAACGTAACAAAGTAGTCAAATTATTTAATTAAAACCGCAGTATTTCAGTCCTAAATATAAATTATAACAAAATATTTTTTTAAAGTACCTAAACTTTAGTACTAACATTGTGATTTGTGATAAGTTTAGTTCTAAAACAGCATTTTAGATGCTTATAATGCTAGTGTATTTGGAAATGTTAACATCCAATTTCTAATATAAGTTAATTCATCGCTCGTAACTACAACCTTGCTTATAACCAATGCAAATTGAAAAACTTGATAACGCCGCTCCAGGGTAATTAACCCCGTGGCGTAGCTTCATACCCGGCCTTGTTAATAAAATATACCGTCGGAGCGGGCCCATTAGGTCGCGACGCCGGCCGCCATGCGCATGCGCACCACTCGCGATACTTGCTTCTGAACTCATATAAATCATACACATCCCTTAATGGCTTTCTGGCTGTTTCATTGTGCTTTGAGAGGAAATAGTTTGGCGCAACAAAATAGATCTGTTAAAATATTGGTAAACAATGACAATGCATTGCATTCCTTCGTCTCCTGTTATGTGGGAGGGATAGCGAAGAGACCTGAAGACAGTCATTGGTATCACCGGATACTATCGTCGCTGTGATTTTGTCCAGCCTTAATTCGTGGAATGTTATCTCTAATTTCTGCTAGAGGGAGCTGATATAAAAGAGGGCAGAGCTGTAATTCACCTTATATAGATCATTGAAATGGCGACCATACTACAAGGTAGGTATTTTAAGCCAAGTATGAATGAGTGTAATATGATTGTGGCGCGATCGTGTAGTCTTGTTACTGACTAAGGCTGACATGTTCCATAGACAGGACTGTTAATTAATAGCCCTATAGCCGATGGCAACTAAGGGACCTAAGACTACCCTAAGAAGCGGGGTTACCCACTAAAAAAACACATCTACTGTTTAGGATTCTAACCTGGAACCGATTGTCACATTACAACAGGCTAGGCCTAAATTTGGCTTACACCCTTGGGGCTCACTCCATGTCCAGGCACTTTTTTAGGTGATCTGGGCCTCTTCGCGGTCCAGATCGCTTTTCTTCTCTAGAAGGACGCCCCGGACGAACTGTGACAAACAATCCCAGTTTCCCTCGTCCTCAATGATCTTGTGGCAGACCGTGTCCACCGAAAACACCAAGTTTTCGTGAAGTCTCCAGGCGGGGCCTTTCCCACCGGGGGCAGCGGAAGAAAGTGTGCTCCGCCTCGTCGGGAACACCCGGGCAGTAAATGCAATCCGGTGAACCGGTTTTGCCCATCCGATACAGGTACGACTTAAAATAGCCTTGGCCTGTCAGAAACTGAGTGAGGTAGTAATCCACCTAACCATGCCGCCATTCCACCCACGGTTGGACCTGCTCTAAATCGCGCAGTCCATCATCCTCGGGCGTCGTGCTCCCAGCTGTGTTCCCACTGCTGGAAGGTTTGAGAACGCTCTTCAGATTTTGCAGCGTCCTTGCCGATCTCACATTGTCTCTGACAAATCGTCTTACTCTCCCCTGCCAAAGGTTTTACATGAATGACTCCAGCGACAACCAGGACGGCAGGCTCGGATACTGTCCGGTATGCAGAACACACCTGGAGCGCAGCTTGGCGCTGATCCCGGGCGAGTCGCAACCGGTAGATGTCTGTTGGTGAGAGCGTCTGCCAAACCCCATAAAGTAGCACGGACTGGACTGCGGACATCAAGAGATGTCTTCTGCTCGACCGAGGGTAGGTTACCATTTCAAAAGGTAATAGTAATCTAGAATGTCCTTTCCTACCTTACTGATCCTCATGAATCCTTTCTCTCCAGTCGTAGTGCCTATCCAGTTTTGCTGGAGTCTCATATTCTTCTCATGACAATGGCTATGCTTCACACCTGGCCTCGTTAATAAAATATACCACCGGAGAGAGGATACTGCTATGTGCTCCACCTCTAGCCAACCAATCACTGGTGCGTGCTCCTGCGTTTTGCATTGTTAAAAACTTTACATATAATTTACGTTATTAATTACTTACAACTGGAAAAGAAAATCGATCCTAGAATGGATTTCCAAATGAGTGGTTTTAATTTAAAAATTAATTCTCATTCTTGAGACCCCAACCCTAATACATGGGCAACTTAATGTGAATATGAATGCAAGGTAAGTGTAATAAATGTAATTAATTAATAGACATGTAGCTTTGTGACTGACCCCAGCTGATAAACTTTCCAGCATGATTAACTAATATCCCAACGAACAAAGGCAACGAGGTTCAGTTTTGAACACAAAACTTTATCTCAGGATCGCACCAGTGATCTTCAGATTATTATGCGGAAACTACAACTACTGGACCACTCAGCCGATCAGTTGAGTTTAAAATATACATTTACAATTATCAATATAAGGACTATCAGACTTGTGTAGTATTAGTTTAGGTTAAATCTTAATAATGTTCAGTTGCAATAACAAAGAATGCAAACTACTCGTTCGTAGTAATGAGAGTATAATAATTTTTAAATACAGGGGTAAGGTTTTTAAATTAAGAAATAATTGTGACCAGACTCAACCCGTTGCAAAAATAGCAATTTTTACTCTCTAAACAATAGTAAAAGAATCCACTGTGTATTGACTACGCTTTGATGGCCTTTTCATACTCCGCACCTCAAATGGACTCATGCATATTTGAAGCAACATAAAATGATTGAGAATTCTACATGTACATGTACTGTGTTAGGTATTTCTTAAAAATTACAAGAAGTTTAAAAACTTATATAAAAAGTATTTATGAAGTTTTATATCCACCAACCATCCATCGCTGTTACATTTACAATAATTAGACTAAGGTATTTTACAACTACGATCTTGAAAAATAAATTTCTAAACATAATTTGAATTAGTTTTGATATTCAGAGTCTTTTTTTATAAAAGTTTGTGTGCCCCGTTAATGCTGAGTACTTTAAGTAATGAGTAACTGTAATGACATTAAACCGAGGAGCTAATGTGCAAGAATACTGTGACTAAGGGTTGTTACCTCATATTTGTCGGAGGTTAATGATGAAAACAGGTCCATTCTATGTAGAAGCAAGGTTACAAGAAAGGAAAGCGTAATACACCATGATAAGTGTCGTGTACTCTCACAACTGTAATAGCCCTTTTAGTGTCGGAGGTATTACAGAGACCGGCTCTGTGGCTGGCTGTGTTGAGAGCGTCAAAAGCGTTAATGATGGCCACCTCCCCCTCGGCGCAAGCTTAACACGTCTCTTTTTCATATTAAATTTTTTTATAAATATTAAATATCTCGTTGACTACAATTATATTTACTAGTACATAAACATGTGTTTAATCTCCCTCAATCTCGTTAGGAACCTAATCTATTCCTGTCATTTTATTCCCCATTATTTTTAGCTTCACCTCATATGAAGATATTAGTATTTTCGTCAACAAATTATATTTTGAGTTGAGAGTGGAAACTTCCATTTTGATACCCCACACTGCAAAAAAAGGGGTTATCAGACTGATGTCTGTCTATCTGTGTAGAGACCCCAAGGTCAGATTTTTATGATATTTGGTAAAAGGTATACTTTAGTCTTACCTCCAGCCCATTTTCTTTATTTTCATTTTTTAAAAGGTATTTAACCCCACCCCAATTTAAAAGCGTAAAAAATTAAAACAGCTAATCGTAAGCTCAGCTTAAGCTTATAAGCTTAAGTTATAGTACAAATGATTTCACTCTTTTTATTCCTTGCCATTCTGCTTGGAAAACATACATTTTCCATAAATTTGGAAAGGAAAACAATCCGTAATCTCTATCCTAGAACGAACAAGAAATCAGCTGATTCTATTAGGTCGAACATACTTCCTTCACATATGGAGTTTAAAACATCCAGGGTTTTAAGGATAATTTTTTTACGTTAATTTAGAGACAAGGACAAACAAATTATATCTATTTTGAACAAGTAAATTAGTATGGAATAACTAAATATGCTATTTTTAAGGTTAAACATAGTATTAAAGTGCATTATTAGTAATTCATACTGCAGAAAGTGAGCAGGCACAGTAACATACTGTATCTGTAGAGAAAGCCAAGTTGAATGCCGCGGTTTGGCAGCCTTCCCTAAATAGGATTACGCCGGTAAAAATTGGGATATACGTCATCACTTTCCGTTTCCAGATGTATTGAACACGTCTTTCAAATCCGTTTATTACAGATGGATCTTTAAAAAAATGATTTTCATGTCTTAAAGATGCAAACTAGTTATTATTTTTGATTTATATGAAGAACTTAAGTCTACACAATGGATAAAAACCATGTATGATTTTTCAGATCATAATATAACGTCTAAACTATTGGTTTCAACAATATATTTTTCTTTCATACTTGTTTTTAATATTTTAAATGGAATATACCTAATGTAAATCCGTAAGTCTACTGACCTAAGCATTAATATAACACCTATGCATACTTTTAATATTTTTAAATGGCATGCGTTTTATATTAGAAAGTTATACCAGTAGTATGAGAAAATCTAAGGCCTTAAAATACAATTATCTAACCGGAAATACAATTTTGAGTGTGATAAAAAGCATGTATACGAATGAGATTAAGAACAAGGGATATTAATTGTAACAGGACGTCAAGTTTCCACAAGTAGTTAGGTTTAAAAATACGTAATTTTTTTCTCGTAAAAAGTAATTTTTTTCCTTTTGCTAAAAAATGAATGTGCTGTCTTTTTGTATGCCGATGTCGTGAGTTCACTTACTTAAAACTTACTTTTCATACTTAGGGTGAAAAAATCAGAAAATGCTCAAGTAATTAACACATCCTAAGATAATAATGAATAAATCTGTAATAAATTTGAGTTTTTAATACCAGGAAAAAGGTGGAAGTCAGTTTATAAGCAAAATTGTAAAGTTATCATGTAGTAAAAATTTGGTTTTCATAAGTATTAGGCTAAATATAATACGCAATAAGAAAAAAATATGGTTTGACTCTGGGATAATCATTGCTAATTTAAGGGAACCCATTAGTCATTAAACATGACCTCGGATGAAAATGTGACACTTTAAGTCCTAACGAAATATACTTTTGGTATTAGTACTGTTGTACTTGATTAATAACTGGGTTTAATTCTAAAGTTTTTAAATTGTTTGTTAACCTATGCAGTTTTTTACTAGTGCCCACATAAATATTCCGTTTTCATCTACCCATCTGAGAGGAGCGCATCTGGCCAGGACATAAAGCCGCATTCACTGCAGTAGCAATATGGCCACAGCATTATCTTCCAATAAAGACACTTTTATTACGCTTTAGTAATATATCTAGTGTCCTTTTCCTTTTAAACTGCACTAAATAACATATCGATGTTATAAATTGTAAAAGTAAAAAATACGCAAAAATCCTTTGCTTACTAAAAAAAGTGTTAAAAGTTTTGGAAGTGAAAATATTTCTTTTCGTAACATTTAGAGGTTTTATAGCCAGATTGATATTTATTTTATAAATGAAATATTATACATAAAATATGTATAGTACGTCGTTTAATTACTATAATACAAATGTAAAACCTTTGGTACATAAAATGAACTAATTAAATAGTTTACAACTAATTCTCACATTTCATTAAATATGTTTGTAATATATTCTGCATTATATTATCATATTCAATTTTTTAAAGTTCAGTTTTAATTAGCTACTGCTATCGAAGAGGGATTAAAACTAGTTTTTCTCTTTAGCCATTTAATCCTGTAACAAGTAATTACAAATGATATAGTAATAGTAAATTATTACCCCTTTGTCCAACTTTTTTACCCCTACTGCTCAAATTGAGAGACTTAGAGTCCGAAAAAAAATTCAATTTTTCCCCAAGGCACGTGGTTTGAAGTTTTAATCCTAAAGATTTTTAAATAATGTGTTAACGAAACCCAAGTGTTATTGTCTTGATCACAATCTTCACTTTCTTTTATCTCAACTGCCTATTAGCTAAGTCTTACGACGTGTGTGCTGAATTAAAGATAACGAGGTACCGTAGTAGTGTAATTAACATAAGACAGCCAGAGGTGACCGCTCATGATCTGACAGGAGTCTCCTGCCATTGGTTTTGATCCAGTGACCTTTGACCTACTCAGCCAGAGGGGTTCCTCCTGAGCTACCGTGGTGGTAACTTGCATTGCTGAAATCGTGGATTATACAGTAAAAATTCAAGCTATATAATCATTACGATATCCTTTTTTCCGTTTCAAAGCACATTCGGGAGTTTTTACAAATCGTATTGTAAGTACTATAATAAACGGTATCAGTTTACTGACACATACTTTCTCCCTTAAGCAAATTTAAAACGGCAATCTGTAATAAACTATCTTACTATTTTAATAGTATCCAAACATAATTGAACATGGCAATCTCTAATAAACTATCATATTCTTTAAAGATTATCTAAATATAACTTAAAAATTGTTAATTGTTTCAAAAATAATCATACAATTTCAGAAAACAGCAAGTTCATTTAGTTCAATAACAACGTTTAATCTATTTTAAGAAGGGGGAACCCCCCCCCAGTAATACTATGTTTTTTCAGTGATTTTGCTGGGTGATGTGACCTTACGTTACATACCAGGTTTCATGAAAAATAAGGAAGAAATTCAATTTTTAATATTCTCCAAAAGAATAACATTGGGCGCTTTCAGACAACGTACTGCGTTTATCGTGTACAGTAAATCTTACTCTAGAACCGTTAGGCATAGACAAATAATTCATAGTGCTAATTTGTTTAATTTTTTAAGCTGGTTACAATGGTGATAGTCAATTTATATGTTACTTTTATCGTTTTCGCTGAAAATTAAAAAAATTGATTTTTTTACATTCAAAAGCCCATACTTTTGAACCGTCATTTTTACAGATATGTGGGTGGCGTCATATTATTTAGTACTCTTTGCACTATGCACTATCAAATTTGAATCAAAATCGTTAGAGCCATTTTTTAGAAGTTTTCGGATTTTTTACGTTTTTTAGTTTTAGGGGTGAACTACCCTTAAAAATCCAAAATTTAAAAAATGAAAAAAACGCCTGGAGATGTACAAAAAACGCGGTGAATATTGTACATGCCAAATTTCATCCAAATCGGACCAACGGGGTAGGCTGTGGCTCTGTACACATCCACTAATAGACACACACACGGACGGACAGACATAACGTTAAAACCCACTTTTTTTGGATTCATGGGACCCCAAAACGGATATATCCACTCTCAACTCAAATTTGTAAATTTTAACAAAAACAATACTTTCTCCGTTTACTATGTATTAAGGGAAAAAGTAAAACAATACTTTCTCTATTTACTATGTATAAGGGGAGAAAGTAAAAATTCGATTTTTCAGTATTTTTTAAAATTAGTCAGTAGAGTCAGTAGAATGAGTGAGAGAGTGAGTAGTGAGTAGACGAGTATGTTTTTAGCATGTTTGCTCACAGTTTGCTTGAGGAAATCATTACGAATTGGAAACAGAGTCGGTCCTAACTCACAGCTTTGTGAGACCCTTATTGTTAGTTTTTTATAAGTTTCCACTTATGAACACGTCTGTTTTTCACTTGGCGAGATTCCTCTGCCTGAGACGCCGCGACCACTGCTAGGAGCAGGCGCAGAGGGGTAGGCAGTAAAGTGGTTACGACGACACAATAAAGATAGCGACTGGAGGATCTGTTCTCTCGTTAAACAAGCCGCGAAGCTAAAAATCCTTCACACTAAATCCCCCTTCACGATTGCCACTTGTCTACGAGTAATTTATTAACAGGTATTTATAATATTCTTAATATTTAAACTTAAATGACAAGCTTAAGTTTACGATAAGTTTCAAAAATGGCAAGAATTCTCAACCAATCATATACTAAATGATAGTTTGACATTTACTTTATTGTTAATTCTACTTAATTTTTTTGACATTAGTATACTAGCCATGGAATTTCTCTTTTAGTGAATACCCTATTAAAAAGTTAGCCATTCACATGACCCGTAGGGTCACAGTTATGCTCTGGGTCATGATAAAAGTTCATAATTCAACTCCCTTAAAACTTTTTTGGGGTCATTAAAAATTTAATATTGCTAACTGTATATGTTCAGGTACGAATATAGTGTCTTGACGACAACGGCCACAATTATTGTTTGATTATTATAAACATCAGTGGACCCATTTGTGTATTATCTTGAACAGTTTCGTTTAGAAAAGAAAGTATACTGACAACGTTAACTACAATGTGGTTTGGGGCGACCCCGTAGTGAATTTTTTAAGCTTTTCATGTACATTTTTATACCATTGTATTCAGATAAAAATTACACTTAAAAATACTTATACATTTAATACTTTGCTGTAGGTCTAGTAGCAATTGAGACATTCAATATGGTAAACACGGTACATTGTCTAATGTTAATCTTATGAATAACTAAATATAAAAAACCCACCAATTTATTATAATTTAAGTTTTTTTAATCAAATTTTTATTTTTTAAAATTTAATAATTTAATAAGCAGGTCCACCTAGGTAGGTTTTAAATCCATGGAACCCCAAATTTAATGCTTCATATGGGAGAAAACCTACTTACCCATTGTCTTGTGTGTTGTCTTTCTCTGGAGAATAGATAAATTTGTAGAGCTCATTTAGTTAATTATATAGTTTGATAACATTTGGTATATAATTTCACTTAGTTAAAAGGGGAGTTGGTTGGTCCTATCTTCACAATGTTGAATTCTTCAAATTCAAGGTACATTTTCTCAAAAAAAAAAAAACTATTTAAGATATTACTATAAAACCTTTTTCTACTTAAATAGAACAACTTGATATATTTGTTTAAATAAAATTTTAGCATATATAAGCTGAAAACATTTTTTTACCGTAGGTCTCAACAACATTTTCTAAAACGGGAACTTGTTATTTTTTCTTCTTTAGGTGCCCAGAGACAAAAAATAGGAATAAAATATATATAATATATATATTTTTGTATATTATATATATATATAATGTGTCTGTGAACACGATAACTCTCGTATAAATGGTCCGATCGAGACCAAATTTGGTAGAGACGTGTATTCCTACAAATGCTCGGACGAGTTCGTAAACCAGACATATCGGTCAATGGGAACGGGTAGTTTGGGGGGGTTTTGTACCCCAAAATGGGGTTTTTTTGAGTTTTTTCACATGTAGTTTTTAAAGATTTATAATTTTATCTTTCACCATTAGAATCAGCTTAAAAAACTACACAATTAAGTTCCTTAAAGTTTTTCTCTATCTTCAACGGTTACCGAGATATAAAAAAATCTAAACACAGTACGTTGTATTTTGGGGCTCCAATGTTAATCTTATGGAGGATTAGGAAAAATTAATTTTTCACTTATTAACCAATACTTTTGGATAAAACTTTATATTTAGCTTCATGTGGTTGAGGTTCATCCATTTATGCTTAAAAATCATAGTTTAATACTTCTTTTGGAAGCAAACCTACTTACCCATTGTCTTGTGTGTTGTCTTTCTCTGGAGAATAGATAAATTTGTAGAGCTCATTTAGTTAATTATATAGTTTGATAACATTTGGTATATAATTTCACTTAGTTAAAAGGGGAGTTGGTTGGTCCTATCTTCACAATGTTGAATTCTTCAAATTCAAGGTACATTTTCTCAAAAAAAAAAAAACTATTTAAGATATTACTATAAAACCTTTTTCTACTTAAATAGAACAACTTGATATATTTTTTTGAATTAAATTTTTATTAATTATAGCATATATAAGCTGAAAACATTTTTTTTTATTTTCAACAACATATTTCTAAAATAACTCTACTTCTGATTGTGTGCAGATAAAATAGGAATAAAACAAAAAATTATCATTATTGTTTCTATAATATTAAGAAGATGTACCTTTCATGAAACGAAACTAATTTTTTTGGTAAACGCGTTGGACGTGGAAGATATTGAGTTTCTGGTAACCAGAAAGTCATGTACACAGATCACAAAATAATGTATAATTATACTTGTAGTGGATATATTTTAATGTTTGAGATGTCAAATTAACAAGGATAAGATACTGAACTAGAATAGACAATTAAAAAACTTTTTGCGATTTTGACCAACCGACTCCCCATTTAAAACGTGGCGACGTCCTGTAATCCAGCTACTTGGAGGTCACGAATTGTGGATATTTGTGAGCGATGGTCGGTGGATGTAGTGTTCTCTTGTGTGGATTAACGCCCGCACTATTGAATACTACGTTAATCCACAAAGGCCATCCTTATAAATAGACCAATTCGTAGTTCAGAGGCCGTGGTTCGGATTCCACGTTAAACTGTAGGTCCATTAGCTGCCAAAGGCTGTTGGGCTATTAATTAACAGTCCTGTCTAAGGAAAGTGTCAGCCTTAGTCAGTAACAAGACTACAAGATCGCGCCACAATCATCCTACATTCATTCCTCATTCATACTTGGCTTAAGTGGCAGTCATAGCTGAGTGGGTAGAGTACTGGCCTACCACCCAAAAAACCCGGGTTCAATTCCCGGTCCTGACACATGAAATTTAATTTCTCAGACTGCCACCGTGCTTCGGAAGGCACGTTAAGCCGTTGGTCCCGGCTACATAAGTAGTCGTTAGGTCACGTTAGAGGCAGTAGTGCGACCTGAAAACTCTAACACTAGACCTTGGCCAGAAGGTTACACGGAGCTTTACTTTTTTTTACTTGGCTTAAAATACCTACCTGGGTAGGTCGCCATTTCAGTTAAAAGTATAAAGTATAAAGTATGATGGGAATAATATAAGTTCTATGACATTTGCTCTACTCACGCCAGTGTGGTGCGTACGATTTCAATTACAAACAAACAACAAACAAACGTCCTTGCTAGTCGACCCCAGGTGGTGGCGAGTCGAGGGGTTGCCCGAATGACCATTGAGCGTCACCGAACGTTCCATCAATTCGCCTGATTGCCAATTTTCCGCACGGCAGGACTATCATGCGACACTGCCCTCTATGGTGTGGTTTTTCATTTTTTTAAAGTAATTACTAACCCATATCAAATAAGCTGGTTAGAGCAGTTGTCTGATTACTGGAACATACTGTAAAATACAGCACTGTTTTACATAAAAACGATAATACTGTTTATTAATGAGAAGGTTATGATCAAACATTTAAAACTGTCAGAAAGTGCTATAGAAATTTAATACAGTACTAATGAAATTGTGCTAAAAAGTTTTTAAAATTAATTTTTTCCTTAATTAATACAAAAATAGAAACACCTTCTTTAATGACGTTTTCGTTTATAAAGTAACAAACTAATACGAGTTTTTTTTTATTAAATTTACCAGTAAACGATGATTTTTCAGACGTTTTAGGCAACTAAAATGGCCGTTTTCCTGACAGTATGATTAAAATAGGAATTTGATCATTTTTCAATCGATTTAATATGATGAGGGTTTAAATACTGTTGGTTGTTTTCTTAACAGGCCTGAGGTATTGACTTGATCATGACAGTATATGAAGACACCACGCTGACCTGACAATAGACCCCCTGGCTTGCCTTTATAACTTGGTTACATGGCTTCTTCCAAGCAAAGTGGTGGATGGAATACGCATTTAACGTAATAATTATTATGAGTTTCACTATTTTAACATTAATAAGAGCTTTTGCACATAAATTAGAAGATAAGTGCTACTCAGTCACAGTGTGTAACAAGTATTAACGCAAAACTTACTTACACAATGAAAACCAAATATATATTAATGCACTAAATTTATTCTTGTTAAATATTTTAAATTTTTTCTACACTTAGCATGAATTATAATAAGGGATTAACATCAATGAAATATTACTACGATATCATGTGAGACATAATAGAAATAGTTTTTCAATAAAAGGGCCAATAATAGGTTGTGGTGAACTGCACTTGGAAGAGATTGGCTTCTGGATTGATGGACAAACTTGTAATTACTTGCCAAGTCTCTTTTTATTGTAAAACTTCAACACTCAACTTGGAATTAAGGGTTCAAGGATCTCTGATTCATTGCATTCGCATAGCTGTATGTCTATGTTGATGTAACAAGAAGTGGAGGAAATAGTGAAAATGCAGTTTACAACAGTCCCAACCAATAAAACAGGTTAAATTATTAAATCAATATATTGAAATGGCGATCTATCCTGGTAGGTATTTAAAGCCAAGTTTGAATAGGAAATCAGAGTAAGATGCTTGTGGTAACCTTGTAGTCTTGTCACTGACTAAGGCTGACATTTTCCTTAGACAGGACTAATAATTAAAACCCAACTGCCAATGAAACCTTAGAGACCAACAGTTAAACGTGGGTTTTAATCCATAGTTTTGCCTTTGAATGACAAAAAATACTATTCACTAACAATTACGAACACAAGAAAGAAAACGCGTCCACTCGTCACAAAGACTCAAAGACAACTCAAATACGGGATCAGATTCCAGATCCCGAAACGTCGTAGAATTTTGTTTTCCTCATGATGGAAAATGTCCGTAATAAAAATCTAAAGAGCATACTGGTATTGTTAGGGATTTTACATTATGTGTATACATATTTTTTTGTAGATAAAATAATGTGAGTATTCTATAAACACCAATTTGAAAATAAATAAACTGACTTAAAACTTCAAACAATGGAAATCAATCAAGGTAAAAGACCTGTGATGTTTGAAGTTAATGGTGCTATATAAAAAACGTATTGTTCCACCTTTATATAATATGCTACCACAAATATTTACTATAGGAGACAATGTCATTATCGCTCTGTTCATTTGAAAGGTAGGTTATAAAATTATCATTCAATTATTATAAGTTTTTCGTCCATAAATTACTATTTACTTCCCAATAATATGAGTATAAAATACGTCTTTCTTGAAAACTTCTATGCACAATCAAAGTATTACAACTTATGGAAACATGTTTCAGAATATTATAGCAATAACAAATTTTTTCAGTACCAAATTTAAGTTAAAATTTATACTGACTGGTAGCAGGTGTTTTAAACTGCACCATACGGTGATTATTTTAATACATCAACAATTTAAATATTCTAATATTTAATTTATCTTCAAAGGTTCAATATTCCATAAAATAATCGGGTTAAGTTAAGACACACAAGTGCATGTATATGTCAGTATAATCTGGTCTGGTTAAAAAATTAATAAATATAGGATTGTCATAATCAGTATTTGGATATGTATGGCAGATATTAAGTGTCAGAAAATAAAATTTTCGTCTTTGCGCAATGTAAATCAACCAATAGATTTTTTAGGCATATATTTAACAGTGTTATCATATAAGTCTCAATTCATAATTAATAAAATACCCCCGTCGCAGCAGACCTGCGTACTCAGCGAATTTCCAAATCAATAATAATAATATATGACAAGTTTTATAAAAATATATCTATAAACATGAGAATTATTTGCCTATTCTCCATAAGATTAACATGGGAAAGAGTGTGCAGGTTAGCTGCTGTGAGGAACACTGAAAGTAGGTGTTTCTACCATAAATATTTTTTATCTTAACATTTATACCAACTTTCATCAACATCTGTCCATAAATAAAGGAGTTTGCCTATTCCCTATATGTTTAATATGGGAAAAGAGTATGCAGGTTTGCTGCCATGATAAACACATAAACTATGATTTTTAAGCATAAATATATAGATCTCAACCACATGAAGCTAAATATCAAGTTTTATCCAAAAATATTGATTAATATGGGAAATATTAATTTTTCCCTATCCTCCATAAGATTAACATTGGAGCCCCACAATACAACGTACTGTGTTTAGATTTTTTAATATCTCGGTAACCGTTGGAGATAGAGAAAAACTTTAAGGATCTTAATTGTGTAGTTTTTTAAGTTGATTCCAATGGTGAAATATAAAATTAGAAATTTTTTAAAATTACATGTGAAAAACGCAAAAAAACCCCATTTTGGGGTACAAAACCCCTCCAAACTACCCGTTCCCATTGACCGATATGTCTGGTTTACGAACTCGTCCGAGCATTTGTAGGAATACACGTCTCTACCAAATTTGGTCTTGATCGGACCATTTTTACGAGAGTTATCGTGCTAACAGACATATATATATATATATATATATATATATAAATTTTAACGACTGCTGTTTTTGGACTCTGGGCACCTAAAGACGAAAAAATAACATGGTCCCGGGCTTAAGTCTTACCATGAGACCTACGGTAATAGCTTCTTCCCTATTGGAAATTCGCTAAAAAGAAAACAATACTCTGACAATAAAAAATAAACAATAAGCATTAGCGAATAAACCACGATTTTTATAAGATCTTCAGATTTAATAACAGATGAGCATAATTCCTGTGAGTCTGATTCTGTGAGCCTCTTAGAGCACGTTCACATCACATTAGTATTGGAAAACAGTTTGGAATCCAAGCCATAAATTGAATCCCTTCTTGGCACACTCCTGCATAAATCTTGAGGTTGGTACTGTAATAGAACTTAACTAGGAATCAATTTGTTTGATTTCCCAATGAGACGGAAATCAGATTAACTGAAGTAATACAAATCACTTTTAGGTGTGTAATTACACAGTATTCTTTACAAATCAATACAACTATTTATTTACAATAAGCTGCATTTTTTTTGAAAGCTTACTTTCATAAGTTCTTAGATAATGGTTTGATCATGGCTTGTGAAAAGTTCGCACAATTCTGTAAAGGATTTTCGGAATGTTGAGTTTTTTCAGTAAATGTTTGCGGGCATATTTGATCTTTTTATATTCTAAGTTAATCACCAAAGTAGACAAATACTGGTTTAGCTATATCCTACAGTAAAGGCAAAACTATGATGCAAAATACTACATTAAAACATTTAAAATTACGATACACAATGCTAAGATGTAAATGTCTCATGGCACCACTGGTTCGTTTACTACATCAGAACTATAAACTATTTAAATATAATGGACAAATGAAGGAGAGCTTTTTAATATCTGACATCATATTATGATAATAAATATGTAATATTTTGTGATATATTAGTGTTAGAAACAAAAATGTATTGAAAGCCAGTGAAAGTCCCAATCATTATTTTACAGGCAGGTCTGTGGATTTCTCACGGGGCCTAAATACTGGACTGTTAAACTCGTTAACAATGACAGAAAAACTCTCACTGGCGGTAATTATTTTTTAATCTGTGTTTTATGCATTTAAAAGTAAACCACTGTGAACAATAGGCCCCTCACAAAAATGAATTTCATATAATGTAGCTCATAGCTTAGCTTGTGTTTAGAATAATTCTAAAAATAAAATAATTGTATAACTCACAATTATTGTGAGTTATATTTCTAGAGAAGCAATACTATTCTTTTAAATTGTTTATACAGTTATTTATGAGGCTAAAAATCCATTTGTTATTAACACATCTACTCATTATTAAGGCATAGTTTATACAGATTTTTTATCTGCAAGACACCTCAAATAATAAAGACTGGTATAGGCTACGAACAAACTTTCCGCCAAATATATGTCAGTTTGACACCAGTTAGACATTGTTTAAATCACAGTAAAACTAAATAATTAAACATAAACATTTATGACACAAATGGCGGGTTCATTTTGGTTTATGTGACCCTTACCTTTCTTGGTTCTAGTTTTCTTTATATACTAAACTTTTAAGCTTCCTAATTCATTACGATTACCTAACACGGTGAACGATGTCTACAGAAGCATCGTCGCATGTAGTTTAAATATACTTAGAATGAGGAAAGATCACAGTTTCGCCTCAGACGATCTACATACAACTAAATAAAAATTATAACACTGAAGAATACAAATAACAAATAACTAGATCACGACAAAAGCATAATATTAAGACTAAAACAAAGCCTATAATCTGGACATCAATTGTTGCTTGTGTATGTATCTACAATGGGGTTATTATTTAGTGAGAAGTAATCTAGTATCGTCAAACTTACTATTTGATTAATAGTTTTCCTGAACCACGTAGAGCAAATGTTGATTAAACGACTCAATATCCACCGGCGATACACATGCCCACCAAAATACTGGCGATCTAAACCTTATGTAAAAGGGAAACCATTAAAATTTTTAAAAGAAGATTTTCCTTTAGTTAGTTGTTGAGTAATCAATGTTATATACATTTTTGTTTTATGATCTGTGAAAAAAGAATTTTTGGCAAAAATAGTAGTAGTTTGTATGGCCAAAAGTGTTGATTCATCTCTGAAACCCGAATTAAATGAATCTACATTAATCACGAAGAGATTCAGATTTCTTAATCATGGCATTACATGCAACTTTAGCCACCAGGTATAAATTCAACATTTTTCTTTCTATTCAAGTTCTTTTAGGTGCATTCTATCTTGTTATCCTGAAAGCTAAAAAAACAAAATTAGCTGTGTAATCTATCTTTAAATGTAGATACGAAGTATATAATAAAAAAAATCTTATTTTCTGACCATGATACCGATTCTTTTTAAATTCACCTTCGTGTAATAATGAAAAGCATAGAGGAAAAATGTTATAGTAAATAATATTTAAACTTTACATGTATTAATGTGTATATAATGGCAATTGAAAGAGAGGATGATTCATATTTTCACCAGTGACAACAGCTAGCAGTTTAACGGTCGCGCAACTCCAGAGAACCACGTTATCTTTATGGAGTACTCGTATCCATTTTACAGCCATCCACCATCACAGGGTATGACGTAATCTTTATTGATTTGTTATGTTAGCCAATCAAGTATAACGTATTTTTAGAGTATGAATTAATTACTACCGATAAATTTTATCAGGAAAAAATCAGAAAAAATTATATATGTCACTATATAATTAATATGTCACTAAATTTATTGTGATGATATACATTTTCCATAACAATAATACAAAATCATATTTGCAGGGAGTACTGTCACAATATCTATTTCAGACTTTAAACTCATGCGAAATTAATGATAAATTATTTATGATGTAAATACATTCATGCATAGGATTAGGATACATTTATACCAGCCTTACATTGGGGCATTTAGTTAAGTTCCTGGAAATCATCATTTCCTGTAATACAGGAAATGAATGGGATAAGGAAGATAGCAAGCAGTTATTTGATTAAAACAGTGGAAAATGGCATCTGAGTGATGAGATTATGTATTTGTAGCATAACTCAGGATGAATTTTGTGGAAATACAACCTGCTGTCGTCATTCAGCTTTGCAAGATTAGTCAAATGTACACCCGGATAAAGCGCAATCTACCGTTTCGTCTGTTGTTCACGCAGGTATTTTCAAAGGTTCCCTAGGATAGTAAATGAAAAATGTAAACCTAATCAGTATTAAACTTAAACGAGACCGGGACCTTAACCTGTCCTTTAATCCAGCTACTTGGAGGTTACGAATTGTGAATAGTTGTGAGTGATGGTCGGTGGTTGTAGTGTAGTATTGTGTGGATTAACATCCGCACCATTGAATTCTTTGTTAATCCGCAAAGAATATCCAGATTAGTTGTTAATACAGAGACAGTGATTCGGAGTCCACGTTAAACTGTAGGCCCTTTAGATATGCCATGGGCTGTTGGTCTATTTATAAACAGTTCTGTCTAAGGAATATGTCAGCCTCAACGAACTATACTACGTAGTATAGTTCGTTGGTTAGCCTTAGTCAGTAACACGAATACCAGATCAAGCCACAATCATCCTACACTCATTTATCATTTATACTTGGCTTCTAATACCTGCCTGGGTAGGATTCCATTTTAGTTAAAAGTATAAAATGTATTTCATTTAAAAGTAGAAATACTTATAGTTATGCAAAAAATCATAAGGATTAAGCAGGAAAATTGAAATTAAATAATTGCGTCATCTATTATTCACTTTACACTCGCTACTACGGACGAGAAATGCTAGGAGATTAAATGACTTCTCAGTTACTTACTCAAGTTTTTACTATGCTGTTCCTAACGATCAAAGTTTTCATTAAAAGTAAACTGTCACTGGTGGAAATTATTAGAGTAATTTAATAACCAAGCACTAAGAAACTTAAGGTTTATTGTAAAACGACACAACGTGATATCCTCTCAAGAAATATAAACTCTGTGTATTTTTTTGCATCCATAAATTATATTCCCGTGCTTTATTTCTTACAATTCTTAAAATTCTTAATTTATTACTTCCACGAAGAGAACTTATTATTTTTACAAGCTATTTAAATAAAAATGTTGATCCGACATCTTAGATTTTTTGTCTCGAATGGTAAATGTGTAAAACTCTCTACAAACACGAATTTTCTTAATAAGGCAAATATTACGTTGATTTCAGAATATTTTCATCGTAAAATATTTAACAGCAATCTATTTTATTGATATTTCATTTTTTTGCCAATAATATGTGTTGCTAATTATTATAAATAGTTCATCGTGTATTCACTGATTAAATACATAAAATAGAAATAAATATAATCATATAGATCGCTATAGTAATTACCACGCTGATTTCTTAATTCTACATTGTTTTTGTAGAAAATGAATGATAAAGGAGAAGGTACAATCAACTTTTAAGGGACCGGTTCACCAGTGGTTAATCGGGAATTGTTGAACAATAATTAATCATACTGTAGTGGAAAAACAACGTTTGTATTCTGCTTCAGTTTGAATGGAAGAATTAAAATTGTTATGAATAAAACATATTTTATGTGAAGAAGCTCGAAAGTTTATTTTCGTCATTATGAGAATTTTTAACATAAATATAAAAGTAGAAAAAATATGAAGAATACAATATTGACACTAATTAGAATGGCTCGTGTAGCCTTTTGGCCAAGACCTATCGAATACTTTTGTAGTCGTTTCCATAGACCAAGTCACGGTGACAGTTTAAGATACAATTTTCATTTTGAGTTGAATTGGGTACTGTCAATGGGTAATGTTCAACACATGAAAGTGTTCATATTATTCACGGTTTCATTATTAGGTTCAGCCTAGTGACTTCGCGTTATTGTATGAAGACATCACGCTGAGCTGACAATAGACCGCCTGGGTTTCCTTTATAACTTGGAGAAATTGGGTTCCCTCACATTAATTCTTTAGATAGATACGTGGCTCACTTAGACTTATTAACTTATTATTATGTCAAGCTTACAAACATGTATTATAATGCGTGTATTTTAAAATAGACAACAAAGGAAACGACAATTTTAAAGAATATTTAATTATATGTTTTCAAAATACTAAGCTTCTTTTATCTTGTCAGTGTAAAATCCTCTCAAGTTTTCTGTGCATTTAAATCATAATTCATTGACATAGACTTTCCTTGTTTATGTCAACGAGGAAAGTTTAACCGTTGAGTATGAGATTAAAATTTCAGCAGATTGTGTCGAAGTTTTATTTTAATTAATTCTACATAATCCAAGCCCTTCATATTCTTGAAATAGTTTTTTTATTGTATAAAAGAGACTTTCTTTACGTCATAGTACTGTAAATGGGCTGGTTATAAATTATTGGGCACATTTTAAGATTGAATAAACAAATAACCAATAAACTTAAAAACATGGGAATCATTTTATTTAATAGAAAATTTAAAACAGTTTTATATACTAACTAAAAACAATAAATATACACATTTTAATAACTATAAAAGGTAGTTGTAAAAATTCAGCTATATGTTACACTCACTACCTTTTACCTTACACTCACTTAAACTTCGAGAGTAAAGTATCAAAATGACTTTTGTTGTGACATGGTCAGCTGGTCAACAGTGAATCTTTCCTCACCAGCTGTTATTCACAATTGAACAAACAAACACTAAACTAATTTTAGTATCAAAAATGGCTAGTGATCAAGAAAAAGCAAAGTGTGTTCTTTGGTTTCATGAAAGCAGATCTTTAATAACTGTTTTAAGAAGGTTTTGTTTAGAGTATGACCGAAATCCTCCAAGTAAAAATGATATAGATGACATAAAGACAATAAGTGTCTAACATACAGAAGGTGCTGGTAGACCCCCAGTTTCTGAAGCCGTAATTTTTCGCAAAATCTAATTTAAAATAAATCTTTTTTCAAATTAATCATACACTACCATAAATAAAACGATAGTAAATTTTAACAATCTAAGAAGTTTCAAATTTTCCCATTTAAAATCATTAGCATATTATGTGTTATTGACTTGATGATTTAAAATAATTCCTTCTGAGATATTTCAGTGAAATCTACATGTGTACTATGCGTCCAGAGAATTTCAACCGACTTATTAATCCCTATTGCTTAACAATAACTGATTAAGTAATCGTTTCACGTAATTATGAAAAAATCTGATCATAATCTGTACTAATAACTTTTATCGTTAAAAGCAGCGCGATGTAAACTTTTGCAACAAAATTTACTGTTCATCGGATGATATTCATGGAATATTAATATTAAAAATGACAATAATTTCATATTATTTCCATAAATTTTCATTACCTTTCTTGTATACCAAATTGATTTTAACATACGAAATCCTAAATCTCAAAATGACTAAATAGTAGTCTCGAGGAATGGTATATTAATTTACTTTAATTCATTCCCGTGGTATACGAGGAGAATAAAAGGTAGATGTTTAGGCCCTACCTCAAGAAAAAGGCCGCGTGGTTATAGCGGAAACCCTATAAAACCGAAATCCTTCTCTCAGTGAGTTTTAAGTGTCATCGGGTTGATACGCCCCGTCTGCCTGTAAACTTTGGAGTTTCTAAAACGTTCATTGTATTTTTATTATCGATATAAGTAGTATATTTCCTCATTTTTTTACGTAGCGTCATTTTTTACATGGCCATTTCTCATTGGGAATTAATCAATTACACAAAGGGGCGGAACAGTGTTCTTATAGCACGTCAGCCATTTGGCTTTTTTCGCACCCCTGTTGTTGAATGTCTCATGGATCTTCCAGGCTTAAAAGCCTGATGAACTGCCGTAGTTTCCCGACCAGCTCCTCCCGGGGAAGATGACAACCCTTCTACATAACGTCGAGAGTAGCAGCCCTTACCTCAGCAAGCCCGGTGCAGTCATACAGCAGATGATCGGCAGTCTCCTCGGACAGCCCACACTTCCTGCAGATTGGGTCCCCAGAAAAGGATCCCATGCAAACAAGATGCTTGCTCATATGTCCGTGTCCCGTGATGAGACCTACAATGAGTCTAAGTTCAGACCTACCTAACCGTAGAAGGTCCTCTGCGGTCCTCGAGGAGGGAGAGCTGAGAGACAGTTTACTTACCCTCAGTAGGGGCAGCTCCGCCCATCTTCTGCGGTGACACTGACGTGCCCACGTGCTAATCTTCTCACAGGAAAGCAAATACAATAGTTTTTCTGGGTAATTAGTCAAATGCCCAATTAGTTGTTAATGGTGATTGCGTGTGTAATAATACCGGCAACAATTTTATTATAGTTTTAAACTTTTGAAATATAAACATTCCGAATACAGCATGATTGGTTAAAACGTTAAATGGATCGTACTTCTATGCTTCTCTAGTTTTTGCTCGTGTGTCTACATATCGGCCTTATTTGTTCCATTTTTAAACCGATCATAGAAGCTGTGATAATTATTGGTGGTCGAAACCTTTACGATCGGTGTTCAAAATCAGTTGACGAGATGTCTTTAGGTTTTGAATAGTGCTGATAACACAAGGAACGAGCAACCATCCAGAGGTATTTTTGACTAGAATCAATTATAGATTGTAATCTTCCTAAAAAAAAACAGAAATCCAAATCTGTAAAACAATATCAGAAAACTACGTATCAGTGTATTGTAAAATATTATTTTATACAGTACTTGAATATCAATATTGTAAATAGTTTGTGGTATTATCAGTAATGTTCATCAGAAAAAAATGTAAAAGTGACAGAATCATGATACAATAAAGATTATGTAATACTCGATGGCGGTGGATGCAGTAAAGAGGATACGAGGAGTCTATAAAGATAGCGTGGATCCGACCAGTCGTTAACTCTTCTATGTCGATGTTAAATTGTAGACGTCACCATTGTAATCACATGCATATTTTGGTAAATACAACTGTTTTGTTTACAGCGTGAATAAATTCCTTCTATAATTACTATAAAACATAGGTTCCACGGATTTCAATGACATCTCTAAGAGTGTTTTGCTCAATAGATCTTAGTAAAATATTTTAATTTTCCTGATTTTACGAACAAATATACGCATTCATTATACGTACAAAATATACAAGGGGTACGTGTATACGTCTCCTTAAAATTATGTGTATGCAAAAGGATATAATATTTGATAATAATATGGGTTAAATATAAAGTGGATCGTGAACTAATTGGCCTGTATTTAAACTTATTGCTAACTGTTTTAAAATAACTACATTTTTGAACATATAATACACTGATATTATCAAATAAACGGATTGTGTACACAATTTCCTTTCTAAATTTGGTATTAAACATACAGCATTTGGAATAATTAGAATCTAAAAAAACTAATAATTTCCCACTGTCATTGATCTGATGCTAGGTCTCTCTCTCTCTCTCTCTCTCTTGTTAGTAGATCTATAAGGACCTGGTCTTCCCAGTGGGTGAGTTTCTCGTGGCTGTCCATAGGTGACCTTCCACAGTATGACTCCTTCCATCTCTCTTTTTCGTATTTGTTTTTGTTAATAAATCTAATTTGGCTTCTCATAAAAACTACCATTCCAATTCACTATCAAACAAATTTATAGCTGGAGCTAATTATTTGTAATTATATCAAATGAAGTAAACCAATGGAGTTCTGGATATTGAGAAATTATACATGATAACAATGGCAACAATGCAAACGACGTCCTTTCAAGCTAGCGTTGAACTTTTACGATAATTTTAAGGTATGATTTTACATACATGTTGTCATAAAATGTTTTATTTATATAAAATACGGAATGGGAGAGCAATGCAAGACGGGGTACTAAAGTACTTAAAAATTTAACGAAACGAAGAAAACGCTCAATAAAAATACAAGATAATCTACCTTAAACTTAAATATTTACAAAGTTAACTAAAGTAGGGCCAACAAATATGTTTTTATTATAAAAAAATAAAAAAAGTAAAAAGTAGATCAAAATGAGATACATCAATACTAAGGTATAAGGATATTATTGAGTGTTACAAAGGTGGTCAGGTTTTAAGCTATTTTTTTTATTTCTTAAAAATCACTAAGTTAATATTATTTTTTCTGTAAGAAAAACATACATAATGATGTACCCAAGCATTTTTGCCCTCTTTTTCCGCTCATTAACATGGAGCCCACTATTTACCATCCTCCTAGGTTTTCTTTTTTTTACATCCGAACCGTTTTTTAGGAATTGAAAGATAATTATATTTCTTGCATTATTGAAATATGTATCTCATGTATTGTGGGGTACGGGGTACATAGTTGAAGGTACCCCGTCTTGCCTACAGCAACCACTTTTAGGTTAGGCTAATATTATAGCACACATTCTGTATTATATTAGTTATTGATTTATTGCTAAAAAGTGTATCTTTGAAGGATAATTCTTAAGATTACAAGAAAAAGTTACGTCTCTCACATTTTCACAATCTGAAAACGAATGATAATTACATAAGTTTAGACGAAAAACAAGTTTGATCTATAAACTCCGAATGTTTGGTTCTAAATGGCTGCCGGCAGTATCAGATACATTTATATAAAAGCCAGATTAGATCATCTATTCAATACTAGGTTTTGACATAATTCTTCTGTACCTGAATTTACAAAAAAACCGTTTCGCCCTCTACCACATATTACCCGCTCTTTCCTACTAAAATCACTTTTGTACAATCTCAGTAAAGATACTTGCAATATGTGAAGGATTATTTTTATTTTTAGCAGCAGAAAAAATAAAACTGGACAAGATTGAAGTTTGCTGCTGAATTTTTTATAAAAACACAACAACCTTGATTTTAAACCTGAGTATTCAAAACAGTTATACTCTGCATCATTAGGAAACCCTGAAATTAAAAAAACAGGGCATTCCCTCGTGAAAACACAAGCAAAATCTAAAGACATTCACTTTGATTGGAAAACTGTAACAACAACAAAGACGGGGTTGAATAATATATTTTCCTTAAAAACAAGCCGAGTTTTGATGGAGGAAAACGAGTTTATGAAACATTTCAGTTTTACATTAACTTTATATTTAAAGAAGTGTTTTCAAATGTTTTAGAAGCTTATTTTAAAAAGCATACCTCTTTGCATATTATTAAATCGAAATAATATTTTTAATGGAGCCAAAGATCTCCGTTCCAGGGGGCATAAGCGGGTGCAGTGTTTTGGTTTGATAAATTTAGTGTTTACGAAATTAACAACTGTGATTAAATATTTTGAAAGGTTTTTAAATTTTGATAAAATGCTATTTAAGGACTGAAGCTGGCGTACTTCAATCCTATCCTACCAACTGTGTATATGCCGTACCGTGTTAAATGTACTGTACTAGTGAGACTCACTTAGGAAGAAGAATTGTAACAATCTCGATGTTTTTTGCACACATAAACAACCATTTCTATATGGTCATTTACATCAGACATCCATCTAGGTAGTGTGCACAAAGTATCTACAAGGATAACTTGACGTTTACATAAACATCTATCACTATGTGTCCTCTATGGTCATTTACATCAGACATCCGTCAAGGTGGTGTACACAAAGTGTGTATAAGGATTATTTGACGTTCATATAAACATTCATCACTATGTGTCCTGTATGGCCATTTACATCAGACATCCGTCAAGGTGGTGTCCACAAAGTTTGTACAAGAACAACTTGACGTTCACATAAACATCCATCACTATGTGTCCTATATGGTCATTTACATCAAACATCCGTCGAGGTGGTGTCCACAAAGTTTGTACAAGAACAACTTGACGTTCACATAAACATCCATCACTATGTGTCCTGTATGGCCATTTACATCAGACATCCGTCAAGGTGGTGTGCAAAAAGTGTGAACAAGGAGAACTTGACGTTATTATAAACATCCATCACTATGTGTCCTATATGGTCATTTATATCAGGTATCCGTCGAGGTGGTGAGACACAAAATGTGTGCAAGAATAACCTAGGGAGGAACTTACGGCCACATAAACATCGAGTACGATGTGTCCAATGTGGTCATTTCCCTTGCATGACCCTGTAAAGTATAAACATTTTACTGCCGGGTTCATGATCCCTATCCGTTATAAAACATTCTTACTTCCTCAGACATGAACGTTGTCAGTGTAACCCATATTTGCTGCTATTTTTTTAAATATAAGAGATTAATAATCGATGTAAATAAAAAGTAACCAGTATTTTTTTACAAAAAATGTCTTCCCTAATAAGACAAGATGAACGGAAATTATTTTGGATAACTGTATTGGATAGTGCTATAAAAAGAACTAAACATTTTAAGTGCTATAATTGAAGAAAAGTAAGTATAAAATGACGTGTAGCACAGAGAACACTTACAAGTTCATAAATTATTTTGAAATTCTATTAACAGTCTAGTAACACAGTAACCACTTGATATTCAGGGCAAGGACGGTGGCCAGAACAGAGCAGGTTGATGGATCGCTGTACGTGGACTGGGTGGTGGCTCGTACAACGCACAGGGGTGGGCGTTCCACAAGGGTGGCTGTTCGGCTACCGCTACCATGTGGATACTGCAACTTAATTAGGCAATTATTGGTAATCCATAACATGTAATGCTAAAGTGATATTGTGTTTAAACTATTCATTAATCAATATGTGTCATATGCTTGTAATTTACTACGGTGATAAAATCGTATTTCATTTAGGGGAGTTGAATGATCCCCTGTCTGGTTCAAAATTTAGATTTGTTTGGTTTTATATAAACTTGTTCCGTCGTTTAATCATTTTAAAACAAATTCCATAAAAAATATTAATTTGAACTCGTTTGATCTAACTTTGTATGGGCACATACGCCAAGAGTTATTTTGGGCCCCCTATAGTCAGCCAGGTTTTCAAGAGCGATTCTCAGAAAGTTTAGATTTTGACCACTTATGTAAATTTTCTCAAGAGCCACTTAAGATATCTTGAATATTTTTATTGGATAAAATGTAAAGCTGCTCGATTTGACCTGGGCGTTTAACCAAGTTCTGAATGTACAATGTTTTTATACGTTTCTCTTACAGTTTTTTGAAAAAGGATCGTAAAGTTAACAAAATTGACATTGGTAGGATGGGGCCATCTGACTCCCCTTAAATTAAATAGTAAAAATTGATATAAACTTCTCAAAGAGTAATTAACCTATTCATACTCAAGTCATATAGTCATATATCATATGGTCCTTCTTTTATATGCACCAAATATTTTAATTAAAAACCTCTTTTGGTAATTTTATCTGCCCTCAAGGTAAGTAATTAATAGCAGACATCTTTTTGAGATGGATATGTCTTAGCTCTGTAGGGGAGGGGGTGTTGGCAATTTGTAAAATAAAAATTTGAAACAGGTTTCAATGGAACCTACTAGAGCTATTTCATTGAAATTTTGATATATATGAATAAGAACAGCTGTTTAGAAGATCTGAAAACATTCCCTTTGGACATATCTATGATCTAACCTATTTTTGACAGGGAAGTAATTACGAACACTTTTCACCAATACAAATTTTAAAACAAAATCTTAAACTAAATATTACACCACAATTTTAGAGTGGGACTAGCTTTTTGTGAATTTTGAAGTACCAAGGACTGGTCACATATGTCCACATATCATTTTTCTTTCTCTTTAAGAAAAGTAAAACACATGAATCATATTTTCAAGAAATGTGAGACACAAATGGAAAGAAGAAATACATGTAGAGGCAGTTTGGATGTCGTTCAAGCACGGAGAAGATGCATAATTCATGAGCCACTTGTACACGACACGATGTTATTGACAATATTTACGTGTCTTTTCCGTGGCTTCTTCATAATTGTTATCATTTTTTTACCTTTAAACTCAACCTCGTAATATTAATGAATGGAAAAATACGATATTGTATCCGCTGCTAAAGCTAAGCTGTTATATTAATAAACTTAAATAATAGTCTGAATATGTTTCCATGTGCGTGTTGCTTTTATAGATTATAAAGACTTACTTGAGTAACAGAGTAAATTGTTTTATTAGTTTGTTTGTAGATGTTATAAGTAATACATTTCTATAATTAATTTACGAAGCATAAGTTAAATGTTTAACAACCAAAGCTTTAATAGTTTATAAAACATTAAATTCTAAAGGAAAAATTGGTCTTCAAAGCAGGCAAACAATGCTTTGACCCAACCAATTTGTTGGCTGAGGGTCAAATAACCGTAAATTCTTTGGTGGCGTCACAAAATATTATTTCACGTTGTAAAGATGCGTAAAACTCTTCTTGAATGTTTGAAAGTGGTGTAATAACCTTTTTTGACAGAATGAACAAACTACAGCGTAGTTGTTTTTTTCCAGATTCTCCAACACTGTATTCGAAACATTTTGTTTGAGATTTTAATTATACTTTTCGTACATATATGTTTTGTATTTCAATTATTAACTAGATACATTTATGTGCTAATAAGGATTATTTATTGATTAACTGATTTATTTTCGAAATTACAATTTATCACAAGGGTTGCTCCGAGACATTTCACAGATTAAATGAGAAAAAATAATCAGCATATATTTAATAGGAGTAATGATAAAATTAGATTAAATATTGTTAAAATAACAGGAGTGCATGTTTTTGTGACATTAAAAATCACATATTACATACAAAAGGGCTGAAAAGTGTGACACTCTCTATAATTACGTACAGTATACTCGTTTTTCTGGAAATAAGTAACGAAAAGAGGTATTAATAGTGTAATGAGAGATTAACTTCAATGTATATATTTTTTTCAACAACTTTTGGAACTTTGGGGAGGGGGTAAAAATACTTCAAATACACAGGTGAATGAGAAATATTTTGTTGAAATCATTACTTAACTTCTCAAAATTCAAATTACAGATGGATTCCCAACGCATTTAAAAATTCATACTTTACATTTTAAAGGGAAAGTTTACGAGCATTCCTGTGTTTTTGACAATGGTCATTATAAATGCGCTAACTATTACCTTCCCGTTCAAATGAAATCCCGATTATATCCTGATCGTTTGTCAAGCGTTAATCAGCAATTTAAGTCGTGTAGGTGAAGAGCAAAGGAAACCACATCAATCGGCTCCCAGCTCCATCCGACAAACAACTCATGTACTCATATCGTTAATTTAGACTATTACTTAAACCTCATTTACGTCACATTGTGTTTGAATGAAGTAAATTGATCGTGTATCAGAGAACGCACACCATCTCCATTGGAAAATTTAAAAAAATTCTATAGATTTCATATTGTGATCATAAATGGCTGTGGAAATAACATTTACAATTTTTTTTAAATATAATTTTTGCATTTACCTATTTCAATTAAACTCTTAAAAGTTTACAAGCCCCCCACACCGTGGAAAAATATGGAAAAACAATTTTTCCGTATGGTGTTATTGCGTGTTTAATGGTTTTGTGACCGTATTCTGAACACCATACTTCATGTAAAATGGTTGAGAAGGAAGAAATTTATGAATATTCATTTTGATGTTCTTAGAGAACATACTGTGTTTACTGAGGATGTAAATTTCATTTACTTCAACCATATCTTGTAGACTTATAATTTAATAAACTAATTTGTTTTGTTTCAAAACTAGTTAAATAGTCTAGCTTTTTTTATAAATTCTTTTGCCGCAAAAATGTCCATTGGGCGCTCTCTGACAACGTATTAGGTTTACCACAAACTTGAAATTAAACATTTCTCTGTAACCATTAGTCATGGGCTAATGATTTAAATGACTAATTTGCTAGGTTTTTAAAGTTTATAAACCTAATAATAATTTTAATATTCATATTACTTTATAGCATGTTTTATGCAAAACATGAAAAATGGTTTTTTGACATACACATCCGATAACTTTTGAGCCATTAGATCTACAGAAATAAGGTGGTCTTTTATCATTTACCATAATTCCTACGTATAAACCATGAACCTTTGTTTTTTAAAGTTGGAAAAGCAAAAAAATGGATCATCAAAGTTAAATCGGGGGCTTTACACAAACAAATAGGCATTAGTCCATTAGTTCGTTGACCACTGTTTTGGATTCAGGTAGCCTTAAAGTTTTTATATTCACTCATAACTCAAATTCGAAAGATTTGACGAAAACGATAATTCAATCATATTGTTTTTATAAAGGGAGAAAGTGAAAATGGCAAAAAAATACTTTCTCCATATATTATATGTAAGGGGAGAAAAAGAATCGAGAACCATTAATTGAGTTTAGTTATTCATTGGATTTATGATTTGTGTAAGATTTAAAAGTGACAATTTAGAGTTTATTAAAGAATATGAATAAAATAATCATCTGCCTTTCACAATGCATGCTCTTTATAACATCAATCTAATGCTGTCGTACTCGTTGCAGGTGTATGACGAATGACTTGAGTCTCTGGCTTCCGCTCTGCAGCTTGGAGCCTTGGCTGGTAATGTTTTCTTGTGAGAGAGATAAAAAAAATATCTCTTTCAAAACTTCTCAAGAAATCTCATACGATCAAGAATGTCAGATTGTTGGGTTGTTGATGTAAGACTAGCACTAAGTCACTCTAGAACCATCATAATCAGACCTTATAACCTAAATCGTGCAATGGTACCATAAATATCTCTATAGTGACTCATTTACCTGCATTTCCTATACAGTTAGTAGATAAAAATTTATATTAAGAGTTTCTTGTATACACCAAAAACAAACTATGTACTAGTACATCAATTGCAAAAGAACTAACGTTATAAACTCCAAACTTAAAAATAAAAAAATAAAGAATAGAGACACCTATATGTAATCATCACTAGGCGTTCATACGTATCTTTTTGATTGTTTTTTAAATTGAAATAAGGAGTTTATGGCTTTGGATCTCATGTTATAAATTTGTATTGGCCGAGGCGTAATCGAACTGTGGTAAAGCATCGCTTTAATGCATAATCTTCGCTTAGTAATTCATGTGTTAAGTATTAAAGTTACTAAAAACTCAACTTGCCTTAAGTCTTAAGTATAAAATAGCTTACTAGATCCATAATTAATATATAATCAAGTATTATGTTTCATAAAGTACAATACTTTACCACCCACGTTATAAGCTCATTTGTGATTCCTTCAAATATGTACTACAGTTTAAAATTCATATAGTTAACCCTATTATTCGTCGTAGCTGATAAAACTATCCTATCTGTTTTAATAAAAAAATTATTTCCTCACGTTGTCTTTTGAAATAGTTATTAATAAAAAAATGATACTAATTAAATAGAGAACGTAATCATAGAGCGAGTTTTACATAGACATATATTCCTTCTTGGTTCCCATTTGCAGTCAAAATCAAACAGTAATGTAGGAAGTGTAAAACAGCAGCCAATCTCTGTAAATAACGCTAGTCTGGCAGACGAAATCCACTCCTTATCCCTCCCTAAGTAATGCCTTCCTAGAGAAACCGAGGTTCTTTGATATTTACGATGTTGAATTAGACGAACGCGTGATATTAAAAACAATTTTAATAAACCAACGGCTAAACTTATGTCAATATGTTGATTGTTCCTTTATTTTTTGTTATTTAAAATATGTGTTAAACATATGAAAATCCTTATCTACTGAATAACGTAAAGTAATTTTGCTGATACAACTTTTAATCATACATACTTTAAGACTACATTAATAAGCTTTCCGTTGGCTTTAGTACATATTTTGCCTAATAATAATAAACTTTTAAAATTTTTCTAGGGGTTCTTTTCACTTTGGGATGAATATTTAGTTTATTTTGAAATCGTTAATATGCAATATATCCATATATTTATAGGTTTAGAAATGTGTTAATTGTAAAAGTCACAGTTCCATACAAATAACTACTATTATTGAAACGATTAGAACATATTACCAACTCTCCCATCAGTGGTACCAACTGCTGATGAGAAGTGTCTGCCGAGGGATAGAGTGCTGGATTTGGGTCTTTCAGGTCACGGGCTCAAATCCCACCGATCATCGATGAATTATTTTTCGATAAATGGTATTGTCAACCCACTAGGTCTAGCCTGAGGTAAGATAAAGTCAATCTCCATTTATTTAATCTGTGCACAGACTGTAAACTAATTGCGTCAAGGCCGATTAAAATCAAAATACCTTATCTCTATATATAAAATTGAACGTATGTATGTCTGTATGTCCTTTATGCGTTGCCAAACTACCCATCCGATCGCCATGAAATTTTAGGAAGTTGCTCTACATGTGTCCGGGAAGGTTTTAGTGAAAAAATATCTTCGAAAACCCCATAAGTTTCCATTTTATGGCGTTTTAAATTTCTAATGTTAACCTTATGGAGAGTAAGTTTTTTTACAAAATGTCTACAATGAAAACATTTGATTTCTTAGCTACAGCTGATTGGTTTACTTTCCATTAGCAATATGCTTTACTATCCAATATCATCTGAATCATTCATTAATGTAAAAATATGAAGTAATTTTGTGCTGTACAAAATGAACAGCTTTATTCGCCATGTTAATAGTTTACGGTTTTAGGGATTATGTATGTATATTTTTATTTTCTGTCTAATTAAAAGTCACGTGTTTCTATGTTGACCAAAGAAAAAATAATTACAATGTTTATATATTAAGTTTATTATGATAATCAGCTGTTGTATATCTTTCCTATAAAAGCCGTATTACAGTTAGGTTTGATTTGGGTTTGGATTGGATTTGAAAATTGTGAAATAATCCACTCAGATTTATTTGTTTTATGGGAATGTTATTAATATGTCTTATCGTTTCAGTATGGTTATTCACTATGCTGTGACCCAGAATATATAACCTTTCACAATGAAGCCGTAATGCTATTCGACTTCAGAACATGGCCAATCTTAAAGTTAACATGTATTTACTGTCAGGCGTTCGTCGGGTCAGCTAGTGAGTGAATAAAAATAACATAAAATGCAGTAAGAAAAGGTATGAAAAATCTTAAATATTGATGCTGTATTCCTAATCAAAAGTTTTCAACTTATATCTAACTCCGAGGTTAAGTTCTATCTAAGCTGTTAGTGCTAATGGTTCTAGAAGAATTTTTCGTTTAATTTTTAATGAAATACATTCTTTGGGTAATATTTATAATTTAAGAGTACGATAATTGTTAATGAGTAAAAGCCATTCATTAAATTGATTCATTAATTAATGTTATGGAATGAATATATCAAGCGATTTCTTTAGAGTACTTTCAGAATAAAAAACAGAATATTTAAAGACTGTTAAGCTATAGCCACAATGGGCTTTTAGGTTGGTTTGAATGAACGGGAGATTTTAATTAAGATAAGAGATAAGTGAAACTACAGCCGCTGTGGCCGGTGGTTTGTATTGAGCCTAGTCCGATTATTGTTCAAGAGGTCTTGTGTAATGAATGGACGTCTTTTTACTTCGGTTAATGATTAAAACAAGTGGCAGTGGCAGTGTAAAATACTTAAAACAAAATATGAATTCGTCTCTCCATCAAATAAAATAAATATAGTGTATTAAATGATTATAAAACGTTTAAGAATTCATAAAAGATTATGAAATAACAATTTAACTATATGTATTTAAAATTAGTGAAAGTAATGTATATAGATGTGAACATTCAAATTTGAGATCAATATTAATAACTGATTTTTAAGAGTAGAACCTTATGCAATTCTATTTTTGACATGGATATGTCTAGGCTCTGGTAATCTAATCTAATCTAAGCTCTGGAGGAGGGGGTTGTTAGCAGATTTGTTTTATGTATTGATTAATAATAATATTTATATAATTGGTATCTGTAGCTTAAACTTTTGGTTTTTAATGTATTTTATGTTTTTAGGTAATCCTTTGACAATGGGATCGGTTTCTTCACTTTCAGAAAAGTCGTGTATAGTTAAATACACAGATGAATTGGAAAATACCAATAAAAGACAGAATGATTTACAACAATGACCGTTATGTATAACTAATTAAGACGTTGTTAATTTTATTTGTACCATGTAAAGAACTAAAACAATAAAGCAACACATACAATGTATTTTGACCATTTGCGATATTATGAGCTATTATTAACATCTTAGCTACCCTTTTATCGTAAATGTGAAACTAAATAGCATCTATTTATAGCTACTAATACTTCAGAGAATATATAAAGCCCAGTAATACATACGGTACTGTACTGATACATACTTCACACGTTGATAGATATTACAGTAGATATTTAGATGACTCGACGCACTTGCGCGTTGGCACCTGACACAATAAAATGAACAATAATTGATTGGGTTACCAAAGGTTAAATACAGTTTGTCAATTGAAATTTAGACCATAAGTTTTTTATATAATCTACGATAGTTCTCATATTTTATTTACTCTATTATCGTGAAGAATATTGTTGAATCCAAACAATTGCTGTGACTTTTTTGTACCAGACGACCTTGTTCTTAGTGTAATTGTGCATTATGATGTCTAGCTACCTTCTGATCAGGATACAGTTTTATTTCGATCAGTTATAACTCCATTATTGACAAATCCTGATTTCAGATTTTATCTTTGTATATGTAAGTCTTTAAAACCCTGTTCTCTTTGTTCATTAACTGTCCTCTCTCTCTTTCTCTCTATCTCTCTAGTAGTTGTTTTTTAAGTTATTTTGATGCCGAAAAAGCGAAAGATTTTAATACTTAGATAATTCTGGTTTTTACAAAACACTTGAAAAGAACAAAGAGGCTCTCATTGTCTCGAAAGGCTGGGAATAAGACATTCTGCGGGTGATATGATAAAACTGTCACGTCCAGACGGCGGCGGCATTTGTTTAGAGTTTAACGACACAGAATCCAGCATGTTTATGAAAGAACTAACAGCAACTGTTTATATTTTTCTTGTTAACTTTATCTTTATTAATAGACTAAAAAAATAAACAGCAAAAACACTGTCCATAAATATTTCTTTTCAGCTACACTTAAAACGTAGACATATAGGAAACTTGGGGAAACCAAGAAAAAATCTTTTAGGTATACAGTTATGACTTTTGTTTTTGTAAGTATCATAAATCATCTAAAGAATCGTTGACATAACATTTGACTTATTGTGGTGCCTCGAGAAGCGTTATTGTCTAAGGAAATAAAATTAGGTTACATAGATTTCAGTCACGGTTCAGAACATTATTCAGATATATTTATCCTAAATGTTTTAGAGCTTTATAACTCTATCAACAGGGAATAAAATAAAACTCAATAATACATTAACTGCATGAATGAACCTGTAATTTCTAATCACTTAACACATTATGCACACACATAGTCCACTTACCAGCTATAGAATGATTCAAAATAAATAAAATAAAATGACGTGTAAATTTTTCTGCTGTTAATCTATTATTTATTTTTATATGACCCCCTTATGGTGAAGCTTCAAAACTTTCAATCATGTAGAATAATTCTATCAAGGATGTTTACGAAAAGTATACGCCTATTACCTTTTATTTTATTGATCACATGAGATTTTAAGGCTTATATTTTTACTCAATCAATTCAATGTAAGTGCTTTGGAGAGCTACGCGAGAGCACAATCAATATTTAACAGCTTCATATTGAAAGAAATCTAAAAACTTTACTATTAATAATTATTGATTTCTTATTAGGAAAAAGCTAAACTAATTTTAAATTAAAACAATTAGGACTGTTATGATCTCAGTATGGAAAAGTGTAATAAATAGTTACAGAAGTTGAGTTGCAGTTTAGGAATAGAAGAATGTCATTCAAACCTATTAAAGTTGAAAAGTTCGCCAGTTACAAGTTATGCAAGTGAACAGTTGAACAGAGTTGAAAGATATTTCAACTTGTATGTGACACAGACGCGATGATGCAAAGTATTTGCAGTAGTACCTAGAATAAGTGTCGGGACAGAGGCTCATACAACATTCATGTCACTGACTATTCCGCCTGCACAGTTACACTCTGTCTACTGTCTACAGACTACACGTCTGCAACGTACAGTGTTTTAGACTTTTTAAACACACCATCTAAATATATAAAACAAAGTCGTGTTAGTTACACCATTTATAACTCGAGAACATTTCCAGCGAATGTTGATTTTTTAAACTGGTTTGGTCACAGTGTAATTATTAGTGTTTTTGGGTTGTTCAAGTTAAATTAATGAATGCTAGATTACGTGACTATTTTTATAATATTTCCTAAAATAAACCGTATTGCTTTTATGTTTGGTTTGACATAGGTTGGGTGGGAACATTGTGAATCAATCCACTTATATATATTTTTTTGCGGGAATGTTATTAATAAATCTTCACGTATCAGTATCAGTACGCGGTTCTGCCAATATGGGTTTATTTAAGGTTATGCTTTGAATACCTTTGCCGTTATACTTATAAAAAGCATAAATTTATAACTATGCTGCAAGTAAAGATATAGTTAGTTTGATAGGTATGGGTAGTTGGTTATTCTTTATATGAAAAAAGGTATTTATTTTATGAATTAAGGTACATTGGTAATGACATACCATTACAGAAAAATATGTGTTAAGGAATATTCATTTATGAGAAATTTGTTTCAAATTTATTATAAGTTATAAATTGTCTAGTATTTAAGGATTTAACTGGTTACATACTGTGAAGTATATCATTTGTATGTATATATAGCCAATATTTAAACATACCTATACGTAATAATTTATATAATTTGTTTTTACTGTTGGATATTTATGCAAACATTTTATAGTTTTGGAACTTTTTTAGTAGATTGAATTAGATTACCAAAGTCACTACCATGCTCGACATGTAGAGATATTTTTAACGCAATTGTGTCAAAAATGTCTGCACACTTTTCATCTCGTAATAATTTATTACCTGGCTAAAAACAAGTACGCACTACATTATGCAAGGGTCAACGTAGAGTTTATATACATAGTTTGAAATAATTTGAAGTGCCGGCCTGTTATGTCATTTGACGATGTAATCGCACAGGTACCGTATATGAACGAAGGCTGTTTATACAGAGTTTAACAGGGCAGTGCTCATAAACGTTACGTCGCAGAATGATAACTCCGGCGGGAGCCCGTTATATTAACATGTTTTGCTGATAACGTGTATGAGATAACGTTTTATGGGATGAATTTATAATTACGAGTGATCTTTCGCATTATATGTTTATGGAATTGTTTAAACTATATGAAGATTACCTTCATGGTAAATGCAATAATAATGGTATTTAGAAACATGTTAATTGTTTATTCCCTAATTGTAAATGAAAATAAAACGATATTTTGCATAACAACATAGATTTAGATGGGAATATTGTTTCTTAAACAGACGACACATGAAAGCGATTAAACTTGATAACTTGATCGTCACCTCTTTGGCCATCCCTTATCCGAGAGGAATACACACAAGCTTCCTGATAGGTTAGAAGCTGTATCAAAAATATCAGAGTGTTTTACCTCAAGGTTGACTTGCGTGTAACACTTTCAATTTTACATGTCCAGGGCAATTTATAACTACATCCGGAACATATTAAAGGCGTTCCTTTGGTTAGATATAGTTTAAAAACATATCAAATCTACTATGTACAGCAATTGTCTACTTAATTATATTATAATATTTGTACAACGATTTAAAAAATGGCTTCCGAAAATTCTCGAATTTCACATATAAAATAGTTTCAGACAAAAAAATGTACCATAGGTTCTACGTCCCTACAATGTTTTCTGTAAAATCAATTTTTAAGCTATAACATTTTTAAGCTTTCGGATATTTATATGACACGGAGAATCACAAAGAACTGACGAAGAAACATCTTTATCAGTCTATATGTTCTTCTTTTAATTTATTCTTTTATTTGTTTACCAATTTTTTTTAATTTTTGTGTCTTCATAATAAAAAATTATTATTTTGGTTTGGGTTTATTTTCTGAAAAGTTCATAATCTCTAAATATTTATCACGAGAAAATGACAGTTAGAAAACATGTGATCCACCTTTTCTCTTCTGTGAAAGTAGAAAAAGGTGGCTAAAATTTTTATGACATGATATTTAAAATATCTCAAAAAAATATTCTGCCCAGGATCATAATTTTTGTATAGTTTTATTCACAAAGAACGAAAGAATCTTTTAAGCACAAAACCCCAAAAATCAATTTTTTTCATTAACTGAATCAAAAATTCAGATTCATCTGATGATACCACACTCGTGGTGAAATACCTAAAGACAAGTAAACAACATTCAATAGCTCCAAGCACAAATAGAAGTTAAATATATTGTATGGAATAGTTCTTGAAACTGGTTAAAACCAAACAAGTAAAAAAAATGTTGACAAGGTTAGGGATATATAAGGGTGAGTTTTTAGAGTGATCCAATAGCTTTTTTATTACATGACTTAGCACCACACTTTACATTTGGAACTTGCTCAGTTTAAAATTTTACTCAGGAATACAATTTGAGATTTTGACATTGGATATGCATTAGCCCTGGGGGAGGGGTGTTGGCGATTTGCGAGGCCAAAATTTGAAACAGTAATGTCATAGTTGAGTTATAAGAATAGTAGTTCATATAAATGGAAACATTCCATATCCATAATTTAATCCGTTTCCTACAGGGGAGAAAATGAAAATAATCAATATGGCCGCCATTTTCCAAAATGACGGATAACTCAAAACTTTTTTCTGGAAAACCCTGTATTTTAATTTGGTTTTAGATTCCACTCTAATATAAAACATTTTTGTAATTGAGTGTTTTTCAACATCTCTAATGGCTTAGGACCCATGACGGGAGGTTTTCATCATCAGTCGCCAAATCACGATATTACAGTTTTAGCTACTGGATCAGGTAAATCCTCATATTAAAGAAATTAACACCCACATATCCAGCGTCGTCCCGGTTCACCTTGCCAGGTACAGGACCAGTCAATTTTCCTACAATTCTTCATTTTCCTTTGTAGGCAAATATAATTGATGCTTTCATTCTATCAGTTTCAGAAGCAGTAGGCAGAGAAGAAGAAAGAAAAAAATGGACAATGATTAAACTGGATTATATTAGACCGGGATATGGATTGTTTATGGTCTGGTTGAGAATCAGTCTAGGTGTGGTAAAAAGGGAGTTCATAATAGCACTGTTCGATTAAACATTTTTTGAGCTCGTGTCTGAATTTTTTTAAACTATTTATCTGGACACTTCAAGTCCTCGTAGCTTCTAAACCACTAGAGATATTGTTATTCAGTATCTCTTAATAATAACACCCAGTTACAAATATGTTTTATTTAAGAGATTATAATCTAATACACATAATAAAATACAGAGCATTCCAAAAGAAACTTTTAAGTTAGCCGCCATTTTGGAAAATGTCAGCCATGAAATTTTATTCCTGAGTGAAAGTTACTTGATACTTGATACTTGATAAAATCTAGGGGAAGGATTGCACTGCGACCTATGAGATCTATAAATTGTCTCTATTCTTGCCTAGAGAACTCTAGTCCTAATGCCTTAATAAATTTAGTATAACGAGGGGTTCTAACTTTGGATATCCTCCACCGCCACCTGGTGTGTTCCAGCTTCTGGTTCTTCTGACCTATCGCGTCACACTCAGCCAATAGGTGTCTATGCAGATTGGCAGAAGCGGCATTCATCTTGGACAATGCCCATCTTGCTCAGATGACCCCTGAGTACAGTGTCCGGTTAGAATCCCGTCAGTTCCTTAGATCGTTTTTCTTAGGCTGATGGTCTCAATTCTTATATTATGCACTCCAAGCATTTCCTTAGCCTGTCGGATGATGAGCGGTCCAGGATTTTTCTGGTCCTTCTCTTCCTCTTTAATTTCTTTTTGAAAAGGAGTCCTTAGTGCACAATGGCTCCGGTCCAACAATGGCTGCCCCTACCCTAACAGTTTGTCTGCTACTTCATTCCCTGGTCATTAGGTACCCAAAGTAGTGACAACTTGTTGTTCCTGAGTGAAAGTTAAAAGTTATTAATTTCTAAATATAAAGTGTGATGCTAAGTCGTGTTATTAAAAAGTTAGCTATTGGATCATTTAAAAAAAATGATCGCCCTGTTTATTTAAAAATCGCAAATATTGAGGCATTATAAAAAGTATGTGCTAATTGTGCCATTAAAATAAGTTATATAGTGATAATGTTTGAGTAAGAATAAGTATAAAAATATACATAGCTGTGAGCCTGGGAGGTAGTGCGGACAAGCACAACTTCAGTAATGTTCCACTTCGTTAAGCCGCCAACTCCGCCGTGTAATCACATCTTATTATATTACTTTAATTTAAACTCGTTGAAATGCTTTATATTTCTCCATTATTTATTGATTTTGTATTTTTGCTGTCTTAAACTAATGAAATGCCTATCCAATTACGCTCCAGTGCAATGCATTTCTGGATAAAACTTGTGTTCTATGTTACATACCCTCAACGATAAGTTTGTATTTACTTCCCTGTGGGAAATAGGTTAGATCATGGATATGTCTAAAGGGAATGTTTTTAGTTCACCTAAACAGCTGTTCTTGTAAGCAAACTAAGATGTCACTAACCATATGATATCACTGTTTCAAATTTCGGTCGCGCAAACTGCTGACACCCCCCAGAGAGTTATCCATGTAAATAGAACACCTCAGTCATATTTATTTAATAGTGGATAGTGTGGCACATATAATTTTTTACATTTAGTTTTTGTGTTATCTTCTAGGGCAGAGTAAATGAATACTTGTGAACAAGAAATCTATTGCCTTAAATGTATTTTATAATAGAATAATTTGATTGATTATTTCATAATACGTCTGGAACGGTGGCATGTCCTGTAATCGAGCTACTTGTAGATCACGAATTGTGGCTAATTATGAGTGGTAGTTGGTGAATTTGATATTCCTTGGTGTAGATTAACGTCTACGCTACTGATTACTACGATAATGCGTAAAGACCATCCTCATTACTAGACCAGTTTGTAATTCAGAGGCAGTGGTTCGGACTCCACCTTAAACTGCAGATCCTTAGATACTATTGGCTATTCAAATGGTTGAGATTTTAAAAATTGTAATCTCTATATATAAAGTTGAATGTATGTCTGCCTGTCTGTATGTCCTTTATGTGTTGCCAAACTACTCACCCAATCGCCATGAAATTTTAGGAAGTTGCTCTATATGTGTCCGGGAAGGTTTTAGTGAAAAAATATTTTCGAAAACCCCATAAGTTTCCATTTTATGGCGTTTTAAATTTCTAATGTAACCTTATGGAGAGTAAGTTTGTTTACAAATTGTCTACAATGAAAACATTTGATTTCTTAGCTACAGCTGATTGGTTTACTTTCCATTAGCTTTACTATCCAATGCCATCTGAATCATTCATTAATGTTAAACTATGAAGTAAATGTGTACTGTAAAAAATGAACAGCTTTATTCACCACGTTAATAGTTTACGGTTTTGGGGGATTATGTATTTATATTTTATTTTCTGTCTGATTAAAGTCACGTGTTTATAATTACAATGTTTATATTATTACGTTTATTATAATAATCAGCTGTTGTATATCTTTCCTATAAAAGCCGTATTACAGTTAGGTTTCGTTTGGGTTTGGATTGGATTTGACAGTTGTGAATTAATCCACTCAGATTTATTTGTTTTATGGCAATGATATTAATATGTTTATCGTTTCAGTATTGTTATTCAGTATGCAGCGACCCAGAATATAACCTTTCACAATGAAGCCGTATTGCTATTCGACTTCAGAACATAGCCAATCTTAAAGTTAACATGTGTTTACTGTGAGGCGTTACGAAGTTTGCCGGGTAAGCTAGTACTATTATAAACTAATGATGGTAGAAACTGTTTGTATAATTTTAAAATGCAAATTGCTAAGGAATATTTTAAAGTGTGTGTAAGTATAAAATATATATCTCGCACATGAAACATGTGAACTAATGGTCAGTCAATATACCAACATATCGACATGGTAAATCTATTTAAAGTATCAATTTGCTTATTAAACAAACCTTAGTTGAAAAAAATAAACAAACACATACAGCCTTTACAATATTCTAATACAAAACTCATCACATATGCTTTAATGGTTAAGGTTACGCGAATGTTCATTTATTATTATATTTCTTTTTCCAGAAAATATATCTTATATATTCAACAGACTCAGGTTCCTGCCAACCAAAAATTAGTTTATAAATTCTGGAATATTAGAAGACGAAATTATTCGCTAGAGTTGTCGGGTTAACGAAGCGTAATGCCTTGAGTTTTGATTGTCCACGCAGTTTGCTCAGTTCATAATTTACAACCAGCGTAACCACGTTAATTAGAACCCATGAAATAGTTTTGGGGAGGATTTTTGGAAGTTCTGAGCAAGTTGAAAGTAAGGTTCGGACTTGACTACAACTAGGATTAAACAAAATTATTTTTCATTAGAAAATCCGTTATGAATTATACAATACTTCGGTAAAACATTTGCCTGCTCAAAGTTACCATTCACGTCCGTTTCTAAAATACAAACAAATGAATATATATTTTTATGGACAAATAATATATAAACCATGACAGTAAAATTATTAAAATAACATTAATTGTCCAACGATGTAAAAATCAAATTTATAATTTTATGGGTAAAAACTATTGGGAAATGGTCCCGCGTCCACAATAAGTTAAAATTGTTGTAAACCATACCTTTAAAAATTAGTTTTATCATTTTTATTTAAAATAATTATTTTGATATTTCATAAAAAGGAATAATAATTTGTGGAACGAAAGGAAAATAATTGGTTTTGGCTTTTAACGTAATTGGGTAGCCTTTGGCTCATGTTACATATTTCGCTTGCATGTACGCAATAACCTCTCAATTAAAACTTTCGAAAAACATTAAAAAACTTCTCATACAAAAGAATAATCTGTGAATGGACTAAGTATATAATAAATTATTACATCTACATAGGGAATTTATAATATATTCACATGAATAAAAAAGGCATATTTTGTAGGCTACAAATTCCATTTATAATTCCACACAACAAATAAGCAATTAAAACAAACATAGACGTTAGACTAAATACAATACCACACACAAGACGAACATTAGACAAATTCTTCCCTTAAAGGTTCCTGGCTTAATTGGAAAGTCATTAAAACAGAAGAGGTTAAGCAAAATCTTTAAACAAAAAGTTCATAATTTTTGAACAAAATATCCTCGGTATAATCAATGCGTTAACAAATTTAGTCTCCTATTTGTCCAGAAACTTAAACCAACATAACAAATTAATTTTATAAAATACATAAGTTCGCAACTTAAATATTAGCTGAGAAGTTCATATTACTAATTTAAAAGCATCCATAAGTGTAAATATTTTATTAAAAGGGTTTCATGTGTATTAATGTGCAAGGGTCGTAGCTTTAATATTTTAATATTTGAATGAGAACATAATATTTCATTACGATAAGGTTTGATAGTTCTATGAACAGATCGTCAGGTTTGGAGTTTTGGGTGCGCAGTAGACTACGACGCAAAATATGGTGGTGGAGAAAATGGCTGATGTGTTGTTTACTTATCGGCTGACCAAGAAATAAAATAAATCGAAATATAAACATAAGGAACCTCACCACGGTTACTTTACCTGCCCTCTCGTGCATTTCAGGGTGTCAGATGAAACCTGTATGTAGCTGCTTTTGAATGAAAATTGCAAAACAATACTTCGGGAATTATTAGATATGGTTTAATCCCCATTACGTCCTAAGTAAACTGCTGTTAAAATTAAATACAAAACCGAGTGTCACAATGGGCTTTTTAGGTCGGTTAAATGGACGAGAGATTTTAATTAAGATAAGAGATAAGTGAAACGACGAACACTGTGGACATCCCTGTGCATTGAGCATAATCAACGTGGATCCCATTGTTGCATAGGAGATCAGGTTTCCATTTTTTTATTCAGCTGGATGTTAAAATAATTAGTTTTATTATTGGTTGATTTGTATCAACTGCTGCTTAGTGGTTTTTATACTGGTCGAGTATAATACGCCTTAAAACAATCGTAAAAAATACAAATTATTCGATAAAAAATAATTGGATAGATAATGATTTTAGTTTAGCTATATTTTAATACTAATAATAACTATCTGCATCCTTAAGATCTGTAGTAACGAGGAACATTATACTTTGAATCATTCTAGTTATTACATTAATTTAAATATAAATGTTATCCTTAACTACTTTATAAGCTTTCATTTTTTTAATATTAAAATTTCCCTCAATGTTAATGCATCTCCATTGATCATCAAAAATTATATTTAATTTTTAAAACCATACAATCAATGTTCAGTTAATGTTTTAGTTTTTATTTATTGAGTCTAGTATATTTTAAATGGAAGTAAACATATTATAGCAATTAAGTCCATCTATGAATCTTGTATTGAACTGATTATTCAGATTCAAATGTATAAATTATTTTTATTAAATAATATCTTATATTAATTAATTATGACTTGGTTCTCAAAAGGTATATATAAAACCTTAAAATTAGTTTGCCGAAAACTAGCATGACAAAGATTTAAAATTCACGGGACAAAAAATTTCAATCCTTATTGAGAAAAAACTGAACGTTTACGATCGATAGAAGTAAAAGAAGTGATGGAGATTTTGTCTTTAAGCTGTAAGTTTTTTGGGATAACTGTAAGAAAAAAAAACAACAGGTATGTGGTTGTACGATTACCTTTTACAAGTTAGTGACAATTTCCTTTGTGCCCAGGTAAAAACCTGTGTTCTTTGGTTAGTGTTAGAACATCCAAATATCAAATTGAAAATTATTTCCCTCTTTTATAATACGTAATTTTCTTCTTTAAAATGTGTTCAATCATGTTGAAATAAAAGTGGAAACAGGGACGTGAACCCACATTTTATATACAACTATATGGTATGAGAAAACATAATTTTCAGTATATGTATTATGTAATATGTAATATTTTATATGTAATATTTTATATTAAATATTTTTTTATATATTTATTATATATTTTATTTATTATTTATTTATTTATTATTTATATTTATTATTTATTTTTTATTAATTATAATTTATTATATATTTTTTATATATTTAATATTTTTATTTTTTTATTTAATATTTTATATTTTTTATAGTATATGTAATATTTTATGTGTGGTATTTCATTGATTAGTGAAGTCTGTGTAGTGAGGACTTTTTGTTATCCTCATACACTTTTAAATAGCCAAAACAACATAACAGTTTGTGGAAAAATAAGAAAAGTAGGTCCTTAATAAGGTAGTAGTTTAGAATTTGTACTTTTTATAGTTATCAGGTTACCAACCAAAACGGTCACTAACTAATAAATATAGCAGACGTATTGGACTATAAAACTCTACGGCTACCATAGATGCCTATAGTGTAAAACTATTTAAAGAGTTGTTTTTTGCAACTGCAATTGGGTTATCTGATTTTGTGAACCTCAAAAGAGCGAAAAATCAATAACAAGCATTAGGTACAGTACCGTATTGTGTCTCATGTGATAATGCAACCGAAAAATACTGATATTTTGGTATTGAAAATTTGAAAACTGAATATTAAGCAGGAATGTATTTAAAACAAAAGAACCTTAGCGTAGTTTCATCTTAAATAATATCTATTTGAAATAAGAAAAATACGATTGCTGCTTTTGTAAAATACACAAGTTGGCTATGCTCAGTAAGAAATATTGCAACTATGATTTTAAAGTTTTTAAACACATTATTTAAATGAATGTCTTTCATAGGGAGTGGAAATTCAAGTATATTTTACAATAAATCCTTTTCAATCGTATAGGAAATTCAATCATTCCTGTACATACAAGAAAATAACTACGTTCAGAAGATGACTTATTTATTTTTTTAGGCTCGCTTAAACGATGAAAGTCTATTACGATGTTATTACCAGTGTTGACATTTGTCTTTGTTGACGCAGTTTACTTTAAGGGTAGCTGCACCTGAGGGCTTAATTATGCTTCCTCCATAAAACATTAACCCCTTGTATAATATTTACTTTAATATTTCTTTGTTTCATTAAAAGTGACATCATGTAGCGAGACAAGATGTATATTTTTACTTGCTTTAGCCTTTGTGTTTAATTTAATGAAGTTATTTAACTCGTACGAGTATTATTTTATAATAAAAAGTGTATTATACTTAAATTCTAAGTTTTAATGATGAATCTTATTAAGTTTTGACATATTTTTAAATTTGATTACAACATCTTTATCTTTAAGAATTTCATGGGTTTTTTCAGGATAAAATAAAAATTATTGAATCTGTGAATAAACGTTTGAGAATATAATTCGTTTAACTTACCGTTCTCACTCATTACTCATATTTACCCACTAAGTGCTTTATTTGGAGTCTCTAAAATATAAATATTAGCTAATTTAACTCTGATTAATTTAATTGTTTTGGATATAAAACGCGTAATTATTTAAATTTGTAAGGCAGCTAAATGCCACCACACTACTGGGCGCAAAACGTCATAATGTTTTATAGTTATTAGATTTATAGGTATACTTTTTATATAGCACGATAACGATAAAAACTATTTGCTATAAACATTAGTTTTAAATCACCTGGTTTCATGTGAAAATAAATTTAAGAAGAAAAATTACATTTAATTTTTTTTATCTTACAAAAATATATATTTTTGCATTTTGACGAATGTAATTGTAGTACAGTAATGTTTACCTATGGATATGCATTTGTTTAAGATTTTTTACATTTAGGTCTATTTTATTTGTACATCCGGTAGATTTAAATAAAGATGTTTACAATATTTACTCTCTAATATGAAAACTGGTGAACTGAGGTTTATAAGAGAAATTACGAAGACAAAAAACTCTACCTGGGTGTAGAGGGTTAAGCAAGATAAATAGATTCAGGGTTGGCTCTCCCTTGAGAAAAATAAGCTCCAAAGAAAATTTTCTTGAAGAAATGGACATTTTCATGTTGTTTACCATTCAAAAGTACTAATTACGATCTTAATATTGATAGTATAAAAAGGAATAAATACTTATATATATGTTTAATATGTATTTTGTGATTAAACGTTTAGAGATTCAAGCTTTTTTTACTAAAATCAAAATTGTATGATGACAAGTCTTTAGTATTATATAAGTCTATTTATGTGATAGCCAATAGTATTATGTATCTACTTATTATATACAAATTCTAAAGTGGAGAAATCTGATATTAATATTTATATTTTAATCATTATAATATACAGTTTTACTATGGTTCGGAAGCAATTAATTGTGAAATACAGTAAATACGGTGCACTTTATTATTACCTAGTAAAATGTCAGAAGTTGTCTGCTGGTCGCCGCAGTTTCAAAGCTCTTAGGAAAACACATTTTATTCAATCACGTATGTCAGATCAGCTATACGCATGGTTTTGAAATAGTTAATACTCAAAAAAGGATTCAATATATGAATTGAATACTGGTGATTCTATCTTGTATTAACTAAGTGCTTGAAAAGGTACAAAAAAGTTTATAAAAATAACATTTAGGAGTAAAATTAATTTGCGCGTATGATAAAAGTATTGCCTTTGGAAGTTTTAGACACTATCAAACACACTGACACTGGTGATTTACAGAATACCTCAACATCTATCAACTCAATAAAACTGTGTTCAACCAAAAGTTGAACTCTATGAACTGCACATTGCTCTGGGACTGTCATGATAAATTATTTCGTTACAACAAAAACCTATTTCCCTATAGATTTTCCTTAAAAAAAGAAAATGATAACCTAAGGATTAAGCCTTAATAGATTAATGTTCCTTAAGGTACAAGGTGGTTACAGCTTTGTAATATTGTTTAACATTTTGATTGGTGGACTGACAATCGAGGATCTTGTTACATGTTGTATGGTTATTTTTGTTGTTATATATTATAATATAATGAAACAACTTTCATTATAATTGAAAAGAAATGGCAACTAGAACCTGATTTGGCCCTAGCAAAGGATCCGGAAAATAAACTTTGTTACTATATAAGTTTATGCACGTTGTGTAACCCAAACGCATAAATTTTAGCCATTTTTAATCAACGAATAATAAAAATATGGTAAAAATATGTATTAATGTGGATTTTTTGTAATCAGACAAACACTAGGTACAGTAAAATATAAAACTTTATTGAAGAAATTGTTGTTTTATGAATAATTATTTACACAACCAGTAAATAAAGTGAAATTAAATGAAAATTAATGGTTGGTTTAATTTTGTTTATTTAGTATGATATAAATATGCTCAAACAAAATGAGCATGTGAACTCATGTGACTCCATGTCACGTAGGACAAAATATTGGCAGTAGTAAGTGCCATGACAAGCACCTCATACAAAATTCATGATGCAGATTATTCCACCTTCAACTCTAGGTTTCTTGGAAAATACACATTCCTCATGTGTATTCGATTTTTCTTAAAATAAATTTGTAAAGCTATACTAGTGACATTTCGATATGTTCGGATGGTACGCCAGTTATAAAAACAATATTTTCATTATTAATTGGTGACTAAATTTTATCTATAACTTCTCTTGATTCATGTTCGAACTTTAATTTGATTAGGATCGTAAACCTGGTGCTTGGTTGGTAAGATATTAAATAAATGATATGTTATTGTTTTATGATTAATTTACTATACATTTTTTATAATTATATTATGTTTTTACAGCCAGTTTTTTGATAATAAAAACATAAGACTCGAGTAAAGATTAATAAGTTAAATCAAAGTGACTAATCGAGGTAAGTATTTAAAGCCAATTATGAATAAGAAATGAGTATAACATGATGGTGCGCGATCTTGTTGTCTCGATATTGAGTAAGGCTGACATGATCCTCAGTCAGGATTTTTTAATTAATAGTGGACCAGCTGATGGCATCCAAGGGACCTACGCTTCAACGTTAAACCCGAACCACTTTCAACTTTGAATTACTACCTGATCTAATCGTTAACGATGAACATAATATTCAATAGTGCAAGCGTTAATCCTCACCAGGGAATGTCACATCCAGCGACTACCAGTAGCTATCCATAATTCATATCCTTCAACTGGTATTCAACCATTATTGTAAGGTTTGTAAAGCATAAAAAGTATAAAAATAAGGAATACGTAGTGCAATATGATATTTGACGCGACTGTTGCCCAGGTCGATGCAGCAGCCGCCGCAGAGTCGCAGCTGTGACATCCGCCGCCGCGCCGGGAAAAATACCACTCAAAGAATTACATTACAGAGTTTCTGGTGTGAACGACAAATTTATCAACTATGTGGTTCATAGCACCTGAAGCATATAATATATAATCAAGTGTAAACTAGTACAGTATTTGAGAGAATTTTATAATTATATTAATATTTATCAACAAGACATCAACCCGTCATGTTATGTAACTTTATCAGTGACATATAATCAGGTGATTTAATTTGACAAGATAATTAATGAATATCCCTGAACTGTGTAGGTTTTGCTTAATCAAACGAGCATTACGAAGTGGGTACTATCAAAAAGCCACTCATACCTTTGAATACAAAGCTAAATTATAAAGATGAGGAGAACTATATTGATTAGAAAAGATCCTATAGTACATAATATATTATTTACTTTCATCATACATGCATAAATAAATTTAAAAATATGAAAGACTAAAATGAAATAATGATAGTAGAAAGTCACTTGGTGGTACCAATTATTTCATCACTAAACGACTGTTACTATAAAAACTTCTTATTTCCTTTGTGATACAACCTGACTTGCAGCATCAAGTAGATGGAGGGCAAAATATTGACTGTGACGACGGAAGTAAGTGGCATGACGTGTGCCTCATACAAGATGCATCTCTCCATCTGTACCTCTTGCTCACGTCAAAGAAAGTTTCAATACACAGAAGTCTATAATTGAGAATAGTTTTGATGTTCTTATAATAAATGCATTGAACAATAATTGGATGCAAGGTCCCGTATTAACTGACAAAGTTAATTAACAGAGTTTTGAAAATTCATTATAGCGTTGATTATTAATTATTAAATTAACAATTAGTTGGACTTTTCCAACGTGTCTTGTGTTTAAAATTTACACAACGTTTCGAGTGTTGGTTAAACTACTCCCGTTTTCAAGTGCCTAACTATATTTACATTTATACAAACAAAGTGTTATTTATATGTAGAAGAGAAACCGGTCACAAAGTACATTCGGAAGATTGCAACCCAAAGACACTAACACCTTCAGACACACGAACGTCAGACCCCTACAACTCTAGACCACCACTACTGACGCCACTAGACCAGTAGTGGTCTGACCTTCGTGTCATGCGACCTTGGTTTACGTACGCTAGCTCGGAGGCGGAGTGTTAGTGTCATTGGATTGCAATTTTCCGAATGTACAAAATAAGCTAAGTAGAGTGTTTTGTTTACTATTTAATTCTATCAGTTATATTTTTTCCGTATTTTGTGACCGGTTTCTTTTCTATATATAAATAACACTTTGTTTGTATAAATGTAAATATCGTTAGGCACTTGAAAACGGAAATGGTTTAACCAACTCTCGAAACGTTGTGTATATTTTAAACACAAGACGGTTTGGAAAAGTCCAACTTATATATTTATACTTATATATTGATATCTTTTTTGTAGTATAAGTCATAACAAAAACTATTTTTATAGTATCTGTAATGTTGAAAGCTATTTGTTACGTAAGAGATATTTTCACCACTGCCAAGCAATAATTATATAGCTGTTTGAATTTAAATAATGGTAAGGTAGTGAAGGGCAAAATATAAATACATTACTTGACTGGTAATTATCTACAGTAAATACTCAATTACATTACATAGGCGAATACGGATTAACAAAATAATCTATAAATACTGACAAAAATGACATCACATCTGTGAAAAAGACATGATGGTTAAAATAAACCTTATTCACAATCAATTGTTTCAGGAGACCATGATTACTAATTATCTTATAATGTCTATACAGTATGCTTCAAAATCAATTACTTTACCTTTAATCCTATGTAGTAAGGTCTATTGTTATAAACAATGTTTTTACTGAAGAATTCCTTAAATTTCACCCAGTAGTATGTGAATTCCCATCATAAAACGCTGTTTTGAAAAGAAAAACATCGCGAGCTTATACAAACACAGGGAACGGAGTGTCAAAACCTTGAGTTGTTTAAATAGGGACTTTCTAGGGTTTATACCTCTCATTCGTACAGTATACTAGGCAGTACATTGACTATACTGTTTTAAATAATAATATAATCTACAATCTTATTTTTTGCTACCGAAAAGTTAATTATCGTAGAAAGTTATGTTGCTACCATCTTTAAAATACTAGATTACAATGATTATTTAATAAGCTTTCATGTTCTATATACAGTAGTTTCATATTATCTTAAAATTTAAAATCTGAAATTTTTGTTAGTTTTTGGTTTCTTATTTAACCATAAAAACGCTCAACACAACAATCATAAAGTTTTAAAACACCGAAAAACTTCCTATTGCCATAACTTTACTGCCTAATTGGTCTCCTTTTTCTTATGTTTGAATATAGTTTCTGATTTAAATTTCTCAGGAAATTGCACGGTTATAAAAGGTACGAGTTTGTTCAGTATTTATAAGTTGTTGGATTATTATCATTTTTAGTAATTAAGGAAAGACTTAAAAGAATGAGAATCAGAAGCGGTCTGTAGTGTAAAGTTGTCATTGTTTACATTAAAATTCCAGCTTAAAATTCAGTTTAAATGTGGCACAAATATTACTTTACCTTAAATAATTTTAGTTAAAACCATCAAATATTTTGTTCACCCTATCTTGTAGAAGCAATCTGCAATGATAAATGAAGAAGGGGGTAAATAACTCGGAGAGTTGAAAAAAAGTTATAAAGAAAACAGGGGCGTATAATTAAGTGTTTACTAAATAATATTCCTCCACGATGACTAGGCGCCATCTTGTTGAGAGAAGTCAATGCAGGGTTCCAACAAGGAGCCGGCTTCTTAAATCAAAAGTATGTGCCTTAATATTAAATGGGTCTACATTATTAAAAATATAACCACGGTGGTTCGTAAGGTATAACACGAGATCAGATGTATGTGGAACAACTACAACTGAAGTCTGTAGGCGATATCCTACGTATAACACGAGGCTAGATCGTCCAGGGATAGCAGAGTTAAAAATAAAATATGGGGAGGTCTACATGTACTCAAAATCATCTTTGACTTTTGCAAAGTTACTCAAAATATCAACAGTTAATGAGCGGATTTGGTTATGCCATCATCAACTAAATAGCCACAAGGATCGGCTAAACCACAAGCTTGCAAGCCTGAGGAAGCTGGAGTACAAATTAACTTAGAGTTGGCAAATACATCCGGTGTTGTATTCAATTAGGTCGGCGTTGGGATCTATCCTGTACCTTTAATTTATGGTTAGACTATGTAATATTACACTGGTACAATCACTAGTTGACACAACATAGGTGTTCGTAAAAGAGTGATAAGCTCTACTTAGCCACTGGAGGACTAAAAAAGTGTTCATGCTGCATCCTCCATTATCAACACAATATTCAACACGACATATCCATAGCTTTGTTGCATATGAAACAAGGTATTTACATATAGTGTAGCTATGGCAAAGTACTTTATATAAACATGAACTTTATCGATGACGTCATGATGTTTGCCATTTAAGTGGGCTCTAAATAGTCCCTGGTTTCGGTATATATCAATATGTGCTGCGTATTCTATAGATTTAAAATGTAAAACACATGAGTAAATATACTTGCAAGAGTGATAGCATAAATGCTCTACATCTCTATAGATTAAAAGGACTCTCCAGTAAACCTAATATAGAAGCCAACATATTTGCAAAAAAATACTTTAAAGATAGTAATGTACAGTAATAACATAATGCTGTTAATCATTTAAATTATAATATTTTCAATTCACCTATACTGATTTGAATACAAAATAATCAAAAAAATATTTCAATACGGTTAAAATAGGATATTCATCTAGTACTTACATCTAGTTTCGAGTTTTTTTGGTTGTTTTCAAGAAATACTTTCTTTACGATTTTAAGGATAAATAAAAAGCTGAGGAACTAGAACAAAACCTCTATCCCAGCGGAAGGGATTTAAGCATAATAAATAGCTTCTGGGACCAGGCTCCCTAGAGAAAGTTGAGCGAAAACAAAATTTTTACTGAAGAATGGTCGATTTTTCAATTTAACCCTCCTGATATTAAACGCATCAATAGAATCTTATTTTTTGCGATTTTATTTTTATTTTTCATATTATACCTCTAAAATGAATCGTAGTAAATTAAAAATGTACCTGAATTATTTTACGTGACTCAAGCTCAATGAAATACAGTCTGAAATTTTTTATTAAACATTATAAGCTATTAAACTCTACATTCTACAAACTCAAATTAATTTTACTTTACTTAGAATTGCGAATGAAACTTATAACAAAAGATCAGTGAACAGTGAGAAAAATCAGTGTAAATGAACTAGCACATATTGGCTTTAATTTTTGTTTTGTGTCATTTCTACGACTTACGGCATATTTTTAGCTTTTTGATGGGGAACGGTCCAAACCCCGGTCTTGTTACTACTTAAAGTAGACCTGTTGTTAGGAAGCATCATTTTAATAGCCCAATGACGAAATGGCATTTGGGTCCAGATTCGAGCCTTCCGGGATTCGATCCGGTGACCTTCAGTTTTGATGGCAGGTACTATAACCACACAGCCACCTTGATAGTTCAATATCTAATTAAAGATATGCATAGGGAGTTCTCAAAATGATAACTACCTAACATCTTTGCGTCCACTTGCTGAATGATTGAACAATCCTAAAGTATAGTAGATTTCAATCGTGTTTATTAAGTTTAATTGTTAATATCTGATCTACAAAGGGAAAAAAGATTTTGTAAAGAAACTTAAAAGCCCAAGATTTTTGAAATGTTGTGTTATTGGTACCCACTGATGTGCAAAAGACATACAACCTCTATAAAGTACCAAATTCAAATGAAAAGTCTTCCTTCTTTTTTGTAAAAATTTTCGAAGTAAATGTTCCCCGTTTCTAAGGTGTTAAGGTATGAACTACCCTTAAAAATCGTACAGATTTTGAGTTTTAAAAATAGTAGTTTACATAAATAAGAGCGGCAGTATCTTTTCGATACGCAATTGTGTTTTACGATAACAGGAATACGATTAGGTACCAAAAAGACACTTTCACTCCGTGTGATGAGTACAATTTTTATCATGCAGTACCTTTTAAACGTAACAAAATAATGTGACCACATAATTTGAGGTTAAACGAAGTCGTCATCAATGTTTGAACTTCTGTTTTCATCTTTAAACGACGCATAAATTCGCATACTTGGCAGCGTTTTTATAATGCACCAATATAATTAAAGAGTAATGTCTTTTCAAATTAGTTTATATTGGTTTTAAATAATACTATGCTATTAACTTATTTGTTTTAAACACATTGTAAACATTATTTATAATGTGCCGCAAACACATTTTGAGGACAAACAAAATAATTTACCATTGTTTAATTCTGTTCCCTATTTGAAAATAACCTTAAAATGATGGTTTAACAGTACTTAGAGAGCTGCAGATGGCTGTTTTCTTCAAGGAATCTCTTTACAGACGATCCCTCTCTCAGGAGAAAGTTTAAGATTTCGACAGATATAATCTTATGTAATTTTATCAGAGGACAAAGCAAAAATATAAAATCTAAGTCAAAATACGGGCTACATGGAGCGTGGTGGAGCCTGTGGCGTGCACGGCGCGGCGCTGTCTGTCCGTCACGTGAGGCGCCCTCCCCTGACGTCACAACGCGTCGCGACGTCGTGCACGTGATTGAACGTCAGTCTGTTGTGATATGGAGCAGGAGGCGGGGGAGAAGCGGTTATTGCTTTCATTGTGTCTATAACCACTTTCCTCCTACCACCTATCACAATACACTCCAGGATTCCTTATAATACCCATTTACCAGGATATTTTCCTTGCCATCCTAGAAGGAATGCATTTTTAAAAGAAAAATACAAAAAAATGTAGTTTTATTGTTTTTATACTTTTTTATTTAATAATTACTGCTCAAAACATATTCCAGTGGGTTTTAGTGTAAATTATACTTTTAAGGTTTACCAAATCCGTTTTCTGAGACTTTATAGTTGCTTTGAGATATCACAAATAAGCCACAAACTCATAACTATACACAGAAATTAATTGTGGTGACTTAATGGGCCTAGAAACAAAATAATTACGCTTCGTGTTTACGTAAGTGTTTACAAATAGCTTTAAGATAACTTTATAAGGAAAACACTTAATCTTCTTACGTCCCTAATTCATTGATGATCTTAGCACAAATGATTATGGTCCCATGATTGTGGATAAGGTTTTTGTAAGATATTTTTTGTAAATTGTAAATTTTATTTGTTATGGAATTAGGGAAATTATAATGTAAAATGTGTAAATTGATAAACAAATTTTATTTTACATTAAATATTAATTGACGATGTTAGATGTATCACGTTCTTTAGTAAATCACAAAGTGCATTCTAATTATTCTTAAAGTGATATTTTCAATAAATGGATTACGTTCATGAACAATTTATTGGTGATGTCTTACTTAAGTACTAAGAAAAATATCATTGTGTAAAATGACAGTTACTGTTTTAATGTGCAAAAAACTAATTTCCAAAATTGTTTAGTTTTCATTAAAATTTATGTAGAAAGATATAAATGAAAAAGTATACATAATGTTTTTAAATTTATCAAGCATTTACAGAGAAAGAAATGAGATTCACTCTCGTAAACGGTTTACAATAAGAATCTATTAAAAAATATTTTAATTTATTACTATGAATAATTTATTCTAGTTTAGTTATTTTTTAAAGATATCCATACAATGTATGCAATAGTAAATCAGATTTAAAACCGGTAACTCACAATTTCAAGTGATTGCAAATCAAACGTTATTTAAAGTTGTTTAAGTTTGTTTATCTTCTTGATTGGGACTTGAAATATTGATTGGGGAAAACCAATTTGAACTTTTTGACTGCGCTTGAAAACTCTATTCCTTAAATTAAAATGTGCAGAAATACCTTCACTAAAAAGCATTTGTTTAAGGAAATGAAGGAATTCTATTGTCGAGTGTTACCTATAGAGAACAGTTATATTGTTTTTGCTATTGAATTTGACTGTGATATAGTTAGGTCTAAAATGTAGTTAGAAATTATTTTAGGATTCAATTTATGTTATGTTTTTGTGAATTATGTTTATTTAGTGAATTATAATTTAACGTTATTCAATATCTAGGAATTTATTAGCTGCATATATTGGACTATAGTCCTCTAACCTTAGATGGCATGTAGAATTTCTTATTTGGTTTGGTGTAGGCCTAAAATTCCACAGTTTGTAGTTCATACCTTTGAAAAATTTTGTTGTGATTTGATATATCCTTGTGAACCTAGCACATGTTACATAAGTGAGCATAAAAATAAAAAATAAAAATAATGGTAAAAAATTAAATTTAAAAACGGGGGAAAAACTAGAGTTTTCTTTTTAAGACAGTGACGTGCTGCTAAAACTCTCGACTCACACTATTCCAGCCTCAGACAGATAATGTTCTACAGACTTATGAATAAATATATTTTTGTAAAACAATACTGAAATAAATAATGAATTCTTTTATCACACGGAATCTGGAAGTTCCTTTTTAGATCTTTTGGGATAGTTAGGGAATTGATGAAATAAAACTTTCTAAATAAAAAGCTAAATCAAATATACGTAAACATATGATCGAAGTGACAAAGCTACAAGGATGGGAATTTCACTTGATATATCATAGTGCCGCTGCTAAGAGTTGAGTTGGTGTGATAAGGGGTAATAGCCCGCCCGGACATGTGATTGGTTCTATTGTGGCTGTAAACCCTTGACACCTTCACATCCTGCACAAATCAAAATGTGGCTCTCGTCTGATTTATCCCTCTCACTCCACTCACTAGTTTCATGTGCTTCGTTCAACTAGAGCCTCATTGAACGTTCCACGTATGTTCAATCAGAACGTACATCTATCAGTTCTATTAATACATAGCTGTTGGTGCTTATTTAAATGAGAAAACACGTATTAGTATCCATAGCTCATGAACCACTGAATATATAAACTAAAGCTATAACACTGTCTTAATATATGTTTATTAAACAATATTTTATTAACTAATTTATAGCTATATATGGTAAAATGATTTATTTTCTGTTTTTAAACATTATATATGTTAATTTTTTATTTAACGTTTAATTAGATATAAAATACGCAATTGATATATCATATGCGTACAGTGCTATTTAAACGTAATGTGATGCTTAGTATCTTGTCCTGTTTATTGAATAAATAACTATTTGATTGACTAATCTATTTGTACGTGGCCACCAAACTTATTATTAGCCTATGTCAAACGGTTGACGAGAAAAGGGTATCTAAGTGTAAAAATCCCTGGTTTTGGTAAAAAGAATAAAGAGGTTGCTTTGAAACTTAGTTTTTTATTATTATTACTTTAATTACCCTTGGGAAAGACCTTTATACACTACAATATAAGATGTAATATAATATAGTACACTGGGGTAAGTAGAGTTGTAAATGTTTTGACTATGACTATCTGTGACACTCGATGACACTCGTGGATATAATTAATTTAATAAGAAAAAATACCTATAACACTGAACATGTTTTTATAAACCTTTTACTATTCAAAGAAATATGTAAAATAAAAATACTGATAAAAAATTCAAATAAGCACACAGATTAAAATGTATAAATAATAAAAGTAAAACACAAAATTATAATATCAGTGTCCGTTGTAGGATTAACAGTAAATTGTGGATTGTGGTATGTGGTGAGAGTGTAATCCAACCACTGAAGTGGTTCATTACTTTCCTACCCGATGTTTTATTTTGTTTTGTATTGCTTAATTTTTGAATGTGCGTAGAATAATTAGAAATTATTCTAAAATAATGATGGGCACTATGGTCAATGGAACTATTCTAACTTTAATTTATGGTAATAGTTATATAGTACACTTTGTATTGGAGAGTTTAACATATCAATTTTATATTAACGTGTACTTCAAACATTAACCAGTTGGATAGTTAATTAGTTAGTGAAATTGCAACCAACCCAGGTACAATATATTTGTATGTATGTTATTATATATAGGCATATATTTTATTTTGAGACAAATATAGATGAGAAATGATTGTATATTGATTATAGTGTGATTTTATAGTCTTGTTACTGACTAAGGCTGATACGTTTCTTAAACAGTACTGTTAAATAATAGCCTAACAGTTCACAGCAAATCTAAGGGACCTACAGTTTAACGTAGAGTCCAAACCATTGCCTCTGAATTAAAAAGTGGTCTATTTATTAGGGTGGTCTTGTTTGCCCCTGAGATATACCAATACGTTATCCAGTGGTAACGCGCTGGCCCAGCAAGTAAAAGGTGACAGGATCGAAATCTGTGGTGGATGACTTCTGTCAGATTATTATTGACCTCTGATTATGTGATATAACTTACGTCCCTGCAGTAAAAGCCCCATACAGATAGGCGGTTGAGGGTGTTTAAAACATTGATTTAATGACTATAGATAAAATGAAATACCCCCGTCGAAACATAATGGATTAATATCTCAAGAAATCTTGGAACATTTTGGTAAAATTATGAATTAAGCTGAAACAAACTATGCTAGATCATTAGCCTATGATCATATACCGAATTTTATCACAGTTTGTCTACAAACTCGGAAGCTATATAATTTAACGTTTACCCCATACAAATAACATGGAAAATAAGTAAGTAGGTTCGCTGTCTTGAAAATATTAAACTAGGATTTTTGATATACAACCCTTAACTATATGAAGCTGTATGACAAGTTTTATCTCAATATAACAAATAACAGTTTTAAGATAAGTTTTACCCTCCTCTCCACCTTTTCTTCATACTTTCCTAAAGACCATGTCAATTTTACTGGATAAATAAAATTCAATAGGAAATGTTTTAGCTTAGGCAATTTAAGAGTATAAAATCACGTGTTAACCAATCCAGAGAAACATCGGGAATAAGGACGGGGACTCGTTTATAAAGCCTAAGGAGTAAGTTTTCATTAATTTAATGACGTTTAACTAAGTACAAATTATTATTCTAGCAAAAGGTGCATTGAATTTGTGTAGTTTTATTAAATTTAAATTTATAAGCTTGTATTTAAAAAAAATATTTAAAATAAGAAAACCTATATCGGTAAAATATTAAATTAGTCTACAGTCGATCACATTTAGCTCGAGCAAAAATAAAACCAAAGCTTAGAAACATGGGCAACATTAACATGTAATACAAAAATTATAAGTTATCCAGATAAATATATATGATGACAACATTCAATATACATTACACATGGTAATCAATGCATTTGACTGTTTTCCTTGTTCAATTTCCTTTCATCTTTCGATATTTATTTGTTTCATATTATCATTCAATTTCAATTTCATTATTATTATCATTACAAACGGATATCCTAAATAAATCATTGTGAGTGGACCTTTGTATCTGATTGGAATGGTTAGGTTTTAAATGGATGTATTTTAAGTTTTCTGTAAAAAGTATTTCTGTATTCATGAATCATTTAAAACTTTACCAGACAAAATCTGTTAAATTTTGAATTTATTTACAAAATTAATTTGAAATCGTATAGTATTTTTGTGGTAATGTTTTACTGGATTCACGATAAATAAAGCAGTAAAATATATTTTTTAAATTGTTTAGATTAGTTTTGTTTACAGTTTATTTGATAACTCGCGAGTGATCTTGAATTTAAAAATACAAAATAAATTATTATAAAAATCTAAATCTTTTTTTACGTAACTTTTATACTGTATGAACATTAGTACAACTATTACAATGATTTTTTCAAATAACCTTTATTCTTTTACGGAGATGTGCTTATTAGAAGAAGTTTACTTTTTCATCCAACTCTCATTTATAACTTTTCAATAATTATTTACCAAATACATTGAATTATTTTCGATCTACCAAAGCTAGTAGAACAATCACTACGGATTTTGAGTGGTTTTTGGGTACTGGGTAATACTAATGTTATGTGCTGGACTTGTGAGTGATTTGGTGTAAGGATGCCCCTTACATCATAGTATACTTTGACCCTAAGGGAAAAGCTATATATTTTACACTAGCTTAAGTTTGACGACCAGTAAGCAAGCCGAGGTGATCAAACGATCTTCGGGAGGCTAAATGCACTCCAAGTGATAGATTATATTTTTCTTTACACGTTACAACATATTTAATTAACAATTAACGAAAAGATGTTACAACCTTTTTAACTTTAAAAGATATTTTTCCGATAAAGTATTCCTCAAGTTCTTGCTGGTAAAAAATCAGATGGTTTATATATTTACTCACATTGGGTCCAAAATGGATCCGACTGAATTGAAAAAATGGTAAAAAGGCTTCTTATCGATAGTAATATTCGATTATTACACTCGATAAAGTTGAAATGCAAAAAGTATAATGGTGCACATTTCAAGTTTTCAAACATTTCTAAAGCAAACAGCTCATGATGTTGACATGAGCTGATAGTTTTCCTCCCTAGCGGTTTTCACCCTGCAACACATATATTGAACGTAGTGTAATGCCAACTATATTTACACAAACAGCGGTCTTCAACTTAAAAAGAAAATGAGATCACGTCTAAACGTTTTTCCCATATTCTTGTTGTAGTACATATAAATTTAGCAATATCACAACAAATATCCATTAGAATACAAACCTCCTATTTCAAAAGAAGGTATCCTAGTCTGTGTGCGCGCAGACTTCGTTCATGACAAATTTTTTTATGCAACCATTTCTACTTTATTACTCCTCTAACAAAACTATAAAAGCCTACAATTTTAAGCAGCTACGAACCATTATTTTATGTTGTGGGTTTACAAGTTTTTAAAATATGTACTTTTAACAACATAGTAATATAACATCTCATAGCTATGAAATTAACTATAAATCCTTACCATCGGATGAACATTATTTGCTGTTTGGAGTTCGACATTGAGGGAGCTCTACAATAGGCTATCCAATCACTTTTGCTGGAGATAGCAATATTCCTTTCAGGCATTTTAGATTAATTCGTTTGGACGTGTGTTCACATAGAAGTAAAAATGTACATGTACAACTTCACTGAGTTGATTGGTAACTGACTAAATTTTTTTCTCACAATAAATATTATATAATATTATTTAGGAGATTAAATACAAGCAATTCTTTAAGAATTTATACTTATTCTTAAAGATTTTCCTCACCAATTGAAACAACGATGGACTCCGCATATTTATTATTCTCTTAGGATCTATTGATAAACCAGACATTGCCTAAATTATTTTCTTAGGACGGAAAATACGTCCTCAAATACGTGATTTTATTTCAATCGGACGAAAAAGTAAACATTCTTTGGTTCAAACCACGGGATCTTATTTATCACTATTTATTGAGTAAGTCTTACATCTTTTTATAGGACTAAAATGTAAGTAATGTGTAAGTATGTAAGCAAGTAATGTAAGTCTATAACGTTGGGGTGATGTTCATTAGAAAAATCTAGAGCATAAAATATCACAAAAATATCCACAAAAACATTGTAAGGTAGAATTGAAAATAAATATAACGATCATCATTTTGCTCCTTACGACTGAAATTACGGAAAAACACTTTTCAATCAACTATTTCATTTTAAACTCGATATCTCTTTAAATTATCAGTTTTCTGCAGGAAAGGCATTTAAAAACAATGTCACCTAAATTATTAAGTTGTACATGCTAGGCTTACAGTATATGTTAAACGTACTTGTATGTTATATAAAGAAAACATCTATTTAAATTAAATTATATATATTATATGACAGGCAACTTTAATTAGTAAATGGTTATTTAAATTTATTATATCGATTCGCTTTAGATACTTTATAATTATATGTATCTTATTTACTTTGATAAGTTCAATATATAAAATTCTGCAACTATAATAGACATTTTATGCGCAATGGAAGTTTATGGTAAATTGGACGAGCTCGTGGAAAATACTGGCCCGGAGTTGGTAAATATTATTTCTGTGAGTATTTAAAAAAAGGCACATTTGACACATATAATAAAAGTTTAATCGCAAATATGTATTGTTATACGGATATTATATTGAAAAAAACATGCAAACGATGAAAATATTGTAATTCCTCAAATCTGAGAGATCAATAGTGATCAAACAGAATGTCATAGTCAGTGTGATAAACAAACATTGAACACTCTCTGACGAGTAGCTGTGACACAAGTTCAAATATTTACCGCCATGGAACGAATCCCTATTGTCCTTGCATCGTCTCTCTTTAAAATTCTGTTTAACCAGTGATATTTTTACGTTTTCATATGATGATGTCCATCCAAAAAATTGAGTCAAGGTTAATCTCTCAATACATGTATGGGTATTTTCAGCACATTCTGTATGTATTTTAAATTAAATGTAAAAAAATATGTACTTTCAAAAAGACTAATTAAAATAAATGTTAATACAAAACGCTAAAAATTAATCGTCTTTTACCTTAATCAGTATTAATTTTATAGGTACACATATATTTATTATTTCATTGTCTATTCCATGAATTCAAATATATTCTTACCTCCATGTTCAAAATACTGTAAGATGTCAAGTTTATGGGCACCTCAATTACAAAGTGTGATGCTATTTCAAAGTTTCAGTTTACAAACTCTTATTATTATCATAAATACTTATTTAAGTTAACATTTTTTAACTTATACAAGAGTATAACCTGAAAATATGTTATGTTAAATAGCGAGTACATTATAAATGTGTTTGCTATTTAACAATTCATTGTAAAAATTTGAATCTTTGTTGAGAATAGAAGTTGTGTACAGGTTATTTTACAAGTTATTATATGTATTTATAACTGAAAATCTATTTTGTACAAATACATACAGTACACATCATAGATTGAAAAATGAGTGCAATTGGACCTGTATCTACGGAACAATTTCGATTGCTTTTTATTTTAGGATTAAAATATAAAACGTACATATTTAAACGTTTTACTTGAAGTTAATGAATCTGACGTTAAAGTAAAATTAAATATATACGTGGATTTACAGTCAATATACACTGAGATCGACGTGGTATCATCTTGTTCATACTGGGTAAATTTTTCTTTAATATCCAATATCATTAGCTCGAATGAATTTTACTCTTTAATAACAAAAAATTAATGGAATTCTGCAGCAAAGAGATGCGTTTCTAACGTAACGAATGTGGGAGCAAGGGTGGATATAGGGTGGATTTGCGCTGCCAAGATTCCCTTATTTATTGAGATTGGTTTGGTTGAGTTTTCATGAAACCAGTCTTAACGTTGTGTTTTTCATCTTTGATTATCTGTGTTACAAATTATAATTAGTTTTTAAATGTATAAAAAAATTCGCATAATTAAAAATTTCCTTGGTAGTTATTTTGTAAATTTAACAAAAATTAAGTGATTGTGAAATAATGTTAACAAAGTAGTATGTGAAAATTTACTAAACTTCACTAAGATAATAATTTACCATCAATATTTTGGTTATAATTTAGCCCCGGTTACCCCTTGCATGTAGGTTCACTACAAAATCTCAATAAAAATTTAAATTTAATTGAATTGTAATTTATTCTAAATATTACACTTTTGTCCTAAAGATAGTAACAGGCTATTATTTGATTAAAACGATACGCCGTACATTTTATAAGAGTTTTATCTTAAATTTAAGATTTATATTACAATTTTTTTCCTATTGTTTATATTTATCATATAGGTTTTTTATAAACCTATATGATAAATATTCCAAAGCACTTCCATGTTTTATACATGGAAGTGCTTTGGAAACATAAAATTAAAATTAAAGGAAAAATTACTATTTACCATTTTATAATCAGTTTCGAAAGATTTAAGGAACGAAAATAATTTCCCCAAGTTTAATTCTTTATGAAATAACTGAGCGATTTATTTACTAATATAACCGGAAGAAATATGTGGTCAGCCTCAATGTTCACGTCACCACAGTTTTTTTGTAAGCTTTTCAGAGAGCCACAAAAGGAAACCCAATTACTTCTGCTGGCTGAAGTGCCTTCCCTCTCCAACCAATATTGAATAAAAGCATTTTAATTTCAATTCATACTTTTTCAATTGTTTCATGATTCTGAAGATATTCTTAAACTAGATTTCATATGTTAACTGGACTGTATAAATCGATTGATTTTTGTTTTTATAGCTGGATACGAAATACATTATTACGCGTTAGATAGCTAGATTAAACAGTTTTAAACACTTTGTATCTACGATTACCAGCCATGTTACCGAATAAACTGTAATGTATAGCTTTATAATTCCCAGCATATTCCGTAATAAAAATGTATACTTTACGCTTTTTAGCATGTACTGTCATGAAGCAGTCGTAGGAATTTTGTTGTATTGTGTGTCATTAAAAATTAATCTTAATTTATAGAAGATATATTTACAACGCTAAGAAAATAAAGTGAAATGATTCCGACAAATATTAAGCCTCAGAAATTGAGATTGTAAATTACTATATAGAATGTCAATCCTCTAATATTATACAATATATATATTTTCTTTGACTTGCATATGTCTAATGCCTGAAGAGGTGATAGCAAATTGTGGGACATAAAATTGTAACAAGAAATGAATGGATAAGAGAAGAGCTGTTTATAGGAACTGGAAAAATTCCCTTTGGACATGTATATCCTTGGTATAAGTATAATAGTGTAATAATCAGTATGACTTGTCTATAAAGGTATAACTTTGAGATCTAATGTCTGGAAAATAGGTATGATCATTAATATCCTAACATACAGCATTTCCCAAAATGAAGTAAATACTGTACATTTTTATTTAAGATTTTAAATTTTTAAGATTTAAAATATTTTAGAGCGTTCTTATATTTTAGATTTAGATTTTTGAAATGGAAACCTACCCAGGTAGGTATTTTAAGCCACGTATGAATGAGAAATGAGTGTAGGATGATTGTGGCGCGATCTTGTAGTCTTGTTACTGACTAAGGCTGACATCTTCCTTAAAAAGGACTGTTAATTAATAGCCCAACAGCCAATGACAACTAAGGGAAAGTTTAACGTGGAATCCGAACCACGGCCTCTGAATTACAAACTGGTCTAATTATGAGAATGACCTTTGCGAATTAACGTAGTCTTCAATTGTGCGGACGTTAATCCATACAAGACATACACCCACCGACCATCGCTTATAACTATCCACAATTCTAAGATATATACCCATATATACTTTAGAATATACCTTATATCTTTGTATGGGTATATACAAAAAGTATATACCCATATATACTTTTTATATACTCTTGTTTATTAAAAGGCATATAAGGAATAAAGGTATAGGGTGTCCCAGCACTCTTTACCGACCACTCCAGATATTGTTCCTGGACCGTAAAACAGTCGAAATATTATATTTAAAATGATAAAAAAAATTTTACCCACATAGCCTCCATTTTGTTTTTTTTTCACATGGAAATTTTACTGCCAGTACGGCTCTTATACAGTTCCCTGCATTGTTTCCTTTTATGTAGGCCTGTGTTACTTATTGTCAATCGGTATTTTATGATTTATAGTTTTTAGACCTTTACAAATATAGTAAATGTTTTTACCTTAATTTGCCTGTAGATCTAAAAATTATTCCTTATTTTCCCAATGTATATTTTGCTACTTAGTGCAGCATAATTATAGGGCAAACTCTTGAGTGTAAAATGTCAATCAGTGTGCTTAACATTTTTAACATATTACATATCCACATTTATTGATGAATGAGTAATGTTGCATTTGTAATTGTTGGGGGAATAGTCAACATAGCGATATGATCACTAGTACGACTCGTCATGGTATAACTTGTGTCATTCCCTGTATATTCCGTCATAAAGATCAAGATTCATAGCTTGTACTATCATTAAATACTAGAAGACATTTATATTCACGGGATATAATAATCATTTGAACTAGAGACCACTAACAGCATCTTCTCCAACTACTATGCTTAACCTAAAAAGTAATTAGCATATTATTTTATATGTAACCGTTGGGGTGGTCTAATAATCATAGTAACCACATGTTAATCTAAAGGGAGCCAGGTTGACTCCAGCAAAATTGTGTCACGATTTTGTAATCTTTTTATGGTTGCATACTGTACCTTTTTTCCTCTGTTCGTTGAGTATTAATTATCCTATTGAACGAATCAGCATATTTTTGTCAATTAAAAATCTACGTGTCATCAAGTTTATTGTATCCATCTGACCTCCTTCAGTTCCACATAATATTTCCGGCGTCTCAAAAATAAAAAATAATAGTTTTCCCGAAAACAATGGTATAGTAAATTCTTATAAAATGCATTTCGAACCACAAATATTAAATACATTATCATATGAAATTCTATACTAAAATGTTAACAGCTATACAGTAAGCGTTTGTGAGAATCCGCAGCTGTGTTCAGTGGCTCGAGTAGTCTACATTTGTATTCAACAGGACCTCGTGCAGCGCCTGTTCAGTGTTCAGAGTTCAGCTGGCCAGACATCCTGTGTAACTATTCACACTATTTATTTGTCACTATAATAAAAACGGCATTTTCATATCTCCACAATATGCTGTGCAGCGTACTCCACGACCCAGTTAAATTCGTCACAGTAACCATAACCTCCGTGATTCCAACGCAACTAAATTATTGTTTTCCAGCTAACGTTGTTAAACTTTGCGCTGCGTGATAGATTGAATTGATAGATGATAGAAATGATGGCGTCATCCTGTAATCCAGCTACTTGGAGGTCACGAATTGTGGATAGTTGTGAGCGATGGTCGGTGGGTGTAGTGTTCTCTTGTGTGGATTAACGTCCGCACTATTGAAAGCTACGTCAATCCGCAAAGACCATCCTCATAATTAGACCAATTCGTAATTCGGAGGTCGTGGTTCGGATTCCACGTTAAACTTTAGGTCCCTTAGTTGCAATCGGCTGTTGGGCTATTAATTAACAGTCCTGTCTAAGGAACATGTCAGCCTTAGTCAGTAACAAGACTACAAGATCGCGCCACAATCATCTTACAATCAACTCTCATTCATACTTGGCTTAAAATACCTACCTTGTGGTAAGGTCGCCATTTCAATAATCTAATCTAATAGAGGCCTAAACCAGATTGCATATAGTACCATAACTTCTAATAATATAACATTTTTGATGCTTCTAATAATTTATATGGCACCTGTTCTATGGAATCAATAAACGAACAAATAAAAACCGATAATGACAGAGTGGTGGTCTAGCGAATTAGTCGCGAAGCACGGTCCACAGTGGTCCCAATCACGGAGCGCAAAACATGCAGTGTCAAAGTTAGCGGCTAGCCACGCACTGCAGGCTATCATTTATTTGATCTCAATGCAACCCGTAGTATCTGCAATTGCAAAGCAGGGACACGCAGCGTAGGTAGCTTAATCACGAAGGTAGGAAAATGCCCCTAAATGTTGTCTATTTAGGATAACATGCTGAGGGATAACCCAGATTTCAAAACAATTTTCCTATATCTAAGAGAGGGCGTTAATCATCACCTTAAAAATATGCATTGCCTCCACTATCTCCGATTAAAACAATTTTAAAGTCTCAAAAATACGAGTCCCTACAAACATAAATATCATAGCTAAGACACCTCAGATTAATCTGTAACCAGATAATAACTATCGGCCATTTATGTGATTAAATTATTTAAAGCCTTTTTGGAACCATCCAGCAATAGTTTTCGTGGAACTGAATTTGTTTGCATACTACCTTTAGAAGGTCACTACATACGTACGATTTCATGTACGGTTTGTTGTACAAAAAACATGTCACAATGGTTGTTGAGTTTAACATTATTCTAATGGGATGTAAGTAAGTGAAGGAAAACATTTTTGGACTAACGGCTGGCAAAAAAATATTATGAACATTTTTATATTTTTCTGTTCATTATTTAATAATCTTCACAATTAATCTTCATTTAAATTAATCATAAAATATTTTATTTTATAAAATATTTTATTCTTACTCTACATATTGGTCTATAGTAAGAGTTTTGACGATTCTCCAGTTTTGGAATGCATTTTCTGAAAAAAAATTTAAATTTATTTTAAAGACACACTCATCTCCAAAACCTCAATAAATAGGGACACCCGAATCCCTTTATCAAAGGTAAGTTTATATTTTTAGTGTGTTGATTTGACCACTTACAATAATATACTATTTAGTTAGCTATTTATATTTTTAAACATTTACCTAAATCTAAATAAATCCATTTATTTAAATATGACAAAACTATTAGAGATTTTAATCAAAACCTTTATTTCGATCACATTTAATGAAAACATAACTATTTATAGAACAAAAACACAATACAGTTAAACAAACCATCCAACCACAGGTTAGGTATGAGAGTTATTGCAGTTGACCTTATAAAAGCTACTTTACCCTGTCAACCTCTACCCCATAACCGGCTGGAATTGCCTCTCTAAGACGTTTCTTTAAATTGCAATAGTATTTACTTTCGTTCACTCTACGCTACGGAGGTTAAAGTTTAAAACTAAAAAATTAAAGAGAAAACAGCTTTCACTTTATACAACTGTGTTTTAGACAATGAAAGTAAAAACATCTAATAGTGGAATTATGTATTATTATCTTACTTGTCAATAATATTTAACGAGCATTATACGATTGATTATTTTTTTAAATAGTTAATTTATTGAATGTTTGCTGTTGAAGATAGAACAAATTAATTCAACACTTCTAATCTCCAAAAAACCAAAAATCTAATAAGTAAGATTAAAAACTAGTAGCCCAATAACACATTATAAAGTTTTATTTAGTTTTTTACGGTTAAATAAAATCTTGTCCTTACAATATAACACCACAGTTTATAGTTGTTCAACTAGTGAATTGCAATATTCAGTAATAAAAAAGTTAATGGGTGTTTTCCTACAACATTGAATAAACTAACGGTGCTGCATGCTCCATTATACGCATTTGCTGTTAGCATTGAGATAAAAAATAAATTAGGCAGTCTTCTTACCTTCGCAGTGCTCGACTAGCTAACTGTCCTGCTTTACTAGACCTCTGCGGACCACGCTGTGCGACTGACTAGACAATCTTCTATCGTTATCTATCACTTAATAAAAGTTCTATCTAAATTATAAAATAATATATCAAATATGTTATATTACTGATTGTTATCATATAGTGACCACTAGATGTCGTCAGATGTAGGCCTATATCACGCAGCGCAGAGTTCAAAACGTTGGTTGGGAGACACTACTTGTGTTGTGCTGGAATACTATAACGGAGATCATTGTTGTGGTGACGCAGTTAACTTAATCATGGAGAACGACACAGCATCCTGCGGAGGTGGGAAAACGAGTCTTAAAGGACGGGAAATTTTTTTAAAATGGTGGTTTAAAAATTTGCACTACAATTCAAAATAAAATTCTTAGGTAATTACAGTAATTTGAAATTACATACATGATTTAAAATGACTACTATGAGAGTAAGACTAATCCATCAAAGCTTTGCTGACCATTTGCCAAGAAAACTGAGATAATTGATAAAACAGTTTGGTAGTTATGTTGAAAAAACATTTTCCAGAGTGATTAATATACAGTTTAACTAGACTAATTTTCAAAATAGTGTTACCAAGTTACTTAAAAATAAATGCGTAGTCATAAAAATTATTGATTACATTAGATTAGATTACCGATATGGCAACCTACTCAGGTCGGTATTTTAAGCCAAGTATGAATGAAAAATGAGTGAAGGATGATTGTGGCGCGATCTTGTAGTTTTGTTACTGACTAAGGCTGACCATCGCTTATAACTATCCACAATTCGTGACCTCCAAATAGCTGGATTACAGGATGACGCCACCATCCCAGTCGTTTATTTGCATATATTTGTTTGCTTAAACATTTATATACTCTCATTTTAATATTTCAAGCATATTTTTACTTAAGTTTTTTTAAATATGCAAATTGTCATACACAATCCTTTCAGATTACTTGCTATTTTTATTTTGAAAAAACCTTTAACAGTTATTTTTAGCATATAATACTCGCTTCATACTAAAATGAAAAATATACGATAACCCGAGTCGCTGTAAATAATTTTAAATCCAAGGACTAACGATTGACTTTTATAATTTAAAGTAATCATACAAAATAATGAATAGTTTTGACTTTTAATTTGATTTAGTAATGAATCAGTCCTTGTTTATAAAAGAGGCGTTTCAGTTAAATCATAATATATAGAAATAAATTATATTTAAATTATTATATTTTCATAGTTGTATATTTTCATATGAATCAAACGTTTTTTTCAAGCATTGTACAATAATTATGTTTACATTTCACTTCCATAATAATTAAATAAAACCACCTTAAAGATAACATAAGAAAATTTACGTTCAAATGCAATAAAATTTGACTAAGCATCTCAACTTAAATTTATTAAAAGGATAAACCATTAAATGTTTATGTAATCATAAACTATTAGGAAACAGTTAGGTTGCCATTAAGTACCTTTTAGTTCAACAAATTATATACAGATAGAGCTGTCAGGTAGGAGATTAATAGCCAGATTGTGGTTGTCACATTACAATTTGAATCCTGCTGGACACATATGGTCATGGACAGTCGTTGTGGTTCTTAGTTCAATTAAGGGAAAATTGTGTTATTTTCATTAATTTCGACTAAATTAAGAGTGAAATAAGTGTTTATATTGTAAACTATGGCTCCACGATATAGCCGTGGGCGCTCATTAAGGGTCATAAATCTCCCTTCTAGTGGTATTTTGTATGAATCATCTCTTTTGTCAATCCTACATTTTCATTCATGTTCAACACTCAGTGAAAGTCCTACTCAGCAGAACAGTGAGTTGTCCACGCAGCAGCTTTACCTCCAGTCCTCTCAAGGCATATTGGATATCATACCTGACCCATACTTTCAAGGACCCTTGGATTCAATCTTCCATGCACCAAGTTACATTTTGAATTACTAATTATTTATATTCATAAAGAGTATTCTAATTGTCACTAGCAAACAATGTTAACAATTTAAACAAAAATATATTTAGCATTAAAGAGTTTTATGTGAATTATCACATTCCCTTTGGCCTTATCATGTTAAATTTTTTATTAGTAAATGTAATGTAATGTTTGGTTACATAATGTTTACATTGGTTCTTTAAATTATACGAATTTTATAGTAAATAGGGAGTCAATCATAAAATAAAAATAATGAAAAAATACAAACATTGCTAGAACAACACATTCACAGATGTTTATTTAAATATCCATTGAAATAACTTTATTTCTTAACTCATAATCCAAATCCTTAATAACAAAAAGGAAAAAAGTAAAAAATAATTTTTGGATTTTTGGGGACATAACTCCCCCCCCAGGTAATTCCAAACATTTTTGACTATATTTTGTTGGGTGATGTAATCCTACACTCCATACCAAACTTTATGGAAAAATGTCTATTAGTAAGAAATATATTTATTTTTAATATGTACTCTCCATAAGAATAACATTGGGTATTCTCAGACAACGTACTTCGTCCACCGTGGACCGTATATTTAACTTTTCACTATAACTGCCAGTCGTCAGCCAATAATTCAATGTACTGTCCTAACTTTATTACTTTTTTAAGTTGAATTTATTGGTGATAGTCAAATCATTTTATAAAATCATTGTTTGGGCAGAAAATAAAAATCGATTTTTAATACATTTAAAACCCATGAATTTGAACCATTAGGTATACGGTCATGCGGGTGGTGTAATATTATATGACACCTTAATGAATGCATAACATTTTAATCAAAATCATTAAAGTGGAATCGTAGAAATGGGTGTTTTCCTATTGTTCTAGGGCTTTTAGTGGTGAACTACCTTTTAAAATCAAGAGTAAAAAGGATAATTACTAAGTATTATTGTCAAGTAATTACTAATCACTTTGGAGATATAGCCAAAGTTTCATTTAGGGTGTACTAAATCTCATAAAAACCAGACCATTTTTGTGGTCTCGGGGTCTATAAACAGACGTACAGAACATCAGCTCGAAAACCACTTTTTGCATTCATGGAGCCTCAAAACGGATATAACAACTTTAAATTAAAGTCAACAATCTTGACGAACACATATTTCTCCATAAACTATGAGAAGAGGAATTAAATACTCCGTCCAGTAGGCGGACAGGTTACCTGAGCAATGACCTGCAGGTTACTGTCCACCTGCCGATGATCCTGTAAACGTGGGTTGTGAGCAAGCCATATATGTGGAATATGGCAGAGAGTGCATTTCAGTGTTATCTTATGATGACATACAAGAAATTACGAAATCTTATACTGGATTTTGTAAGCGAGTCAAGTGAAATATTATTGGAAGAACTGGAACTGAAGTGTTCCTTTTTCCATTATTCCTTATTATATACAAACACTTTACATTACACGTATAAATCGGTTACCGTAGCCTGATTTTGCACTTTTCACTGATTTGGCATTTCACCAGAGTAAGTGGCTCGTAAAGCTTTTAATAATTTTTCATAGAAATATTTAATTTTTTTTTTAGCGGCCAAGGGCTGTCTTGCGCATTCTTATTCTTGTAGAGGTCAGTAAACTGGTCCATAAACAACCGGTCCTTATGAAGTTCCAAAAAAGTAATTGTCATCTCTTCAGACCAACGTGGAGCCATTGAATAACTACAGTTTTATAAAAAATATAAATGTTAACAATTTAAAACATGAACAAAAAATAGTTTACTGTTTGTCACAAATAAGCTCACTTGCTCTGTCGACAGACTGAGTTGTCCACACGGCGTCATAGAGGCAGGTTGTGCAAAGGTCAGTTTTTGAGTGGTAAGGTTGTCTACTCCTCGTGCAAGTCGACCTACACAACATTCAGGCACACCTGTAAATTCGAGCTTGGTCGTCATAAATTACTTGCCTCAGGTTACCTGCTTCGAGTAACCTGCCCGCCTACTGGCCTCCGGTAAAGCATTAAGAGGAGGAATTCGCTAAAACGTTCCGAGAAACTCGTCAATAATTCCTTAAGTCGTTTCATAGATGTATTAAAAAATACAAACACAATTAAAAGCGTAGAATTGACAATATTTTATTTAATTTATTTTTTATTCGTAAAGGGTTTATTCGATACAAATTATTAGAAATACCATAGGAGAAGCTTGTTTCACATTGCTACTGAGAGGGTCTGGGACGATTCGCTCAAAACAAGAGTTGATTGAGCAACACGGTAAGAGGATTAGATGGATCGACGTCGCGTTATCGCTTTCACGGGCTTAATTCCATTTTCTTCTCAAATCTTGTCTGTTGGATTCTACTTGATTCGTTTCTTAATAAGGGTATTAGGAGAACTTTCGGAAGTGCCGATTCTATTGAAACAAACACCGCTGAACAACCCAGTTGGATTTTATTGAAATTATTACACATTTATAAAGCTCCAATATTTAGATTATTTAATTAAGAATAAAGAATTGTTTATCTCAAAATTATGCGTACAGAGACATTTAATTTACTATCCGCATTATTACAGTACTGTGTTGAACATGTCAAAGGTAACTATAGTTTATTTTAGATGGTAATATAATAACATGAGCATGTAAAAAATCCCATATTTAATGTAATTCATTCTTTTTTTAGCTTTCAAATACCAGCAGTAAACTTATTTAAAAATAAAGAACTATAACTTTTTTAAAGTATAAGATAAAAGATTAGGAAAATAGTACTTTAAATACGTTTATATAAAGAAAAATAATAACGAAAATGACAAATATTGAACTAAAATACACCAAATAATACTTTTCTATTGTAATATTTATAGCTAAATTTTGATTGAATACTTTACCAATAGATGAAATATGGAGATAGTTGAATCTGTATCACGTTTTTTTATAATTTTGCAACACTAATGCCAGTAGTGCAGTCCTAAACTAAAATATACACCAGGTACCTTTAAGATTTTAGTAGTATGATTTTTTATTTCAGGTTGTTGTAAACACGAGTTATAATAATGACAAATCATTTTTGTTACAGGACAATTTATAAATCACTAAAACTTATGAAATTTACCATAAAAGCATAACATAGTTCGTTAACGATTCAAAAATTAAACACTGAACCTGTAAGGAGTCATCTGGCTTAGTTGTGGTCTTGCCGGCGCCAACAAAGAGCGTCTAAGCAGCGATACAGGTGGAGGGAATGGCGCATTGCGCCCAAAGCCCCAAGGTGATAAATTTCCATCCCACACCACTGGCGCATCATATCTGTCATGTGTATCGTATACGTGATGCACTTCAATACCCAAACTCTCTTAGACAGGAGACTTCCTGCACACTATGCTGCGTAATGATGTTGGTTGTAATGATGTTGGCTGTGTAATGATGTTGGTTAAATGGACAGCATCGTTACGTGTTAGTTCAGACAGTCACTAATTGTTTTCAATGCGAATACGACAATGACGACTGTGTAGGAAATTTTAATCCAATTGACAAGTTCCACCACAATCTTTTCTTATGTAGCCTGAATGAAATTTGCATAATACAAAGATCAGGGAAATATAGATAATTCCTATTTTAAAATTTAGTTAGATATAGGTTTAAAATATTGGCTGTGACGTGTCAACCAAAATAACAGAACTGAACTGAACTTTTAACACGATTCACATCATTGTCTTTATTAAATAGATTATTAAAGCGATAATATTTTAAGTTAGTAAAATAAAATCGTATTTAATTTTTGAAACTTTGCAACACTTTAAAAACCCCACCAATATCCGTAATATATCTTAAGACGTAAATAATACTGTTCTTTGTAAGTAATTATAACACTAAAATTTTTTTAGACTTATAAAACAGACAGTACCCACAATAAATGCAAATGTAAAATATTTGTTTAATTTCATCCAAATGCAGGAGGAATAAAATTACTTAATGTGTACATGCTTAGTGGTAGTGTATGACATAGCAAGTGCCCTCTACCTTTTGTAGATAGGATAAAAACTTAATGACATGGTTGTATACCTCACTGTGCCATCGATACACCGATGGTCCACAGTGTGAAAAAAAGCATGAGGTTTAACATCTTACCTAGGCTAACATTCACTTTTATAATAGTCGAAACTGCACTCACTCTCTCAGCAACAGAAATACCTCTGCCACCCTTTGATAAAATGTTTGTTTCATTCTTCCATAGGGTTAACCTAATGGATTTTGCAGTTCCTATTATGAATTACTAACCCTAAATATGCAGGCTTGGAAATTGTGGTAGACAGGAAACGCCCTTACAGAATATCAACTCCGTACGTGAGAAAGCCAAACACCGTAATTGCATTTCTCCAGCACATAGACACAGATCTAAGGTCTATAACAGCTGACATCTGCGAGCAACTTTGCAGACAAAAGGGCAACTGAAAACTTTCGCTCTTTTACGTGTGTTGTACATTAAGCTGATAAGTGTGGATGGAAAATCTTATCAAACAGTTTAGAATCTATACATATTTATGGGATCGAACGTTTCATTATTATCAAACTAGTATAATTTTCCTACAGCTTTAATTCGTACCAAACACTTATCAGATTAACACCAAAGAGGCTCATTAGTTACCACAACCTAACACCGTGGTGTTAATCCTTAGTATTATGAATATATTATTTCATTCACTATCAATAATTTTCTTTAATAATTACTTTAAGTAAATAGATTAATCCTATTTCGTAGAAACGTAGCTACTTTAAATGAAAAAGATAGGTATACTTCATAAGCTCCAACTCGCTATACTTTTATCTCCAAATAGGTTATATTTTAAATTAAATCATGGAATGAGCCTACACATTTTCTTCACATTAATATTAAATAAATTAATCTCATAAAATAACTTAATCTTTTATCCCACTATAGAACACGTTGCGAAACTTCAAGAGGCATTCTTTGATGTTGCAATCTCTTAGGAAAATGAGATGTTCCGCGAAGAGTAAAAGCTTTTTAGCATTCTCTAAAACACACTTCTTTGTCAGAGTTCTGAGGAGTTTGCAAATATTTAAAACATAAGTATAGGTGTCAGAGCATTGACCTTTCAGTATCTTTGATCGTTACCGATGATAATTTGTAATGACGATAATGACTACGAGAGCATCCTCTATAATAGTTCTTTGGTTTGTGAATAGTAAAGTAAATTAGCAGATGAAGCTTATTAAGGTATGATATTAAACAAACATGATATTTACCAAAAATACGAAAGGTTCGAAATTAAATCTAACTACCTAGATTTGTGGATGTGTTTCAATTTTTGGTTTATAAAGCAAAACACATTATTTTTTTATTAAATGCTTTTAGTATTTTTTTCGTATCCTAACTTATATTATGACCTATTCAGACTATCTTATTAACACTAGCATGTGTATTATCTTTATGTTTAAATGGTATTAGGACGAATATGATTCAAACAATGACGATACGATTTCTTTAGCACATTCTTTTGTGGATGTTGGAAGGCAGAGCGGCGTGATCTAGAGGCAGCAGTTGGTCAAGTTTCGCCCAATTCTCTCATTGCAGTGTGAAAACGCCCCAGATCGTATAGTCTATGGCTGCTTTCTGCAGGATGATGCTTAGACGAAATAGGGAAAAACAGCTGTAATACACTGTACCAGCTGATTTATATGAAATCACGTGGTAGTAATGTCACCTGGGCGAAGTAGGCACCTTCTTAAGGTATTGAAGACATGTGAAATCCAATGCCTGGTCCGATAGGTTTTTAGTAGATTTGACTCCCCCACACATCAAGGAAAACACTGACCTCTGATGGTACATAAAACATTTCACTATCATCATTTACTGTTAGCAAATACAACTTTTCTTCCATTTCTTCTTCTATTCTTTTTATTTATTTAATTTTATATAAAATATAAATTATCTTTGCTGTTAGTTACTGAAACGGCACCCTGACCAGGTATTTTAAGCCAAGTGTGAATTAGAAATGAGTGCAAGATGATTGTGGCACGATTTTGTAGTCTTATTACTGACTAAGGCTGACACGTTCCTTATACAGAACTGTTAATTGTTAGCCCAACAGTCCATGGCATATATATGGGACCTACAGTTTAACGTGGAGTCCAAACCACTGCCTCTGAATTACGAAACACTCTAATTATGAGGACGGTCATAATAATGGTCTAATAAACCATTATTATGAAATTGTATGTAAAAGCATATTATCTTATCTTTCTTACTCTCTTATTTTATGTAATCTATTATTTTACATTGTTTATCATCAAAGTCGGCAAAAATGTGTAAATATTATGTCAAAGGATATGCTTACTCAATTCATATTTATTAATAGATTAATTGTTCTTAGATATTTAAGGTAAAAATAAATTAATAAATTAAATAAATGTTTAAATTATGTTCTATGCCCGTGGTGCAGTGGCTGTAGTGTTATAGCGTAGTAGTGTTAGTGTGTCAGCACGCGAGGTATGGAACGGTTCAGACGGCGAATTGATTGGTTCCATTGTGTTCATGATCAATCCAATCACTTCTAGCCTGCACAACTTGAAGCTAAGCCAAACTAGGGTTTACAACATTAAATTAGGATGAAATACCCTCGTCGCAACAGACCTGCGTAGTCAGCGAATTTCAAAATTAATAACATATCAAAATCAATAATAATAATATATGACAGGTTTTTATCAATATCTGTTAAGAAATATAGGAATTATTTGTCCTCCATAAGATTAATATGGGAAAGAGTATGCAGGCTTGCTGCTGGGATCAACATTTCAATTAGGCATTTCTAGCATAAACAATTTTTACTTTGACCATATATACCAAGTTTCATAAACATCTGTCCATAAATAAAGGAGTTTGCCTATTCTCTATATGACTAATATGGGAAAAGAGTAAGCAGGTTGCCTGCTATGAGAAACTATGATTTTTAGTAATAAATGGATGGATCGCACCGACATGAACCTAATACCAAATTTAATTCCAACACATGCATTAACAAGCGTAATATTAATTTTTTCTTATCCTTCGATTATATCCCCAAAATACGACGTAAAAATCATCTCAATTAGAAGAATTGTGTGTTTTTATAAATACAGGGTGATTCAGAACTAGCAACCTTGTGAAGTACCGTATTGTTCATTGGTGAACATGAAATTGAAAAATAACATTTATATTTCTTAATATTTGTGGTATTTGATTTTTATTTGAGGATTTTCCCAGGTAATCCATCAACATTGAACGTTAATTATTTTTTATTCAATTTACAAAAATAAGGCTAGGTATTTCGTAGAATTATAAGTCATTTAAGTAAATTTTACGGAAATTTCAGTTTTAACGTTATTTTATTTAAAGATTTTAATTGGCCATTATTTTGAATAATTACGCTGGAAGTGGTTCAAAATTGTTTTACTCACTATTATTAGAATGTGTTCCAAACTTAAATGTTTTGACTTACAACGGTTTTCCGAAAGATCTAGATTTTACTTTGGCCTCGGAACAATAAACTCAAATCGATGGTAGAGAGCTCCGGAACTCTATAACAGCTTTTTTATGACAATAAAAAAAGTATTTGTTAACCTTCTTTAAAAAATCTTTAAAATATTCTTAAGATGTGAATTGTATGAAAATTGCATTTTGTACGGCTAAGGGAATGTTAAATGATGTACAAATGTTTATATTGTTTTACGTAATCCATTTATTAAGTTTAATAATAAGCTAATCAATATAATTCTATTTAGTTATGAAAATAAACCTATACAGAAACAATCCTGTGATCCAAAAATCACAGGATTTAAATTAATATTTAAAATAATGTCAAATATTTTGCATCAAACAAGTATTCCAATTATGTATTACTGGAACGACGATTTTCTATCCTATGAAATATACTCATCCAATTCCAACGGCCTTTTAAGGATGGATTAATATTTTGAACACAACGGCTTTTCTTTTTTTTAAATAAATCACTCATGTAAAAGGAAACGGAGAGGTATAAACCCTTCTATTCTCTGGGGTAAAAAAGGCAAGGTTTAATGAGAAAATGCTGTTCATATTTCAGAAAATAATTTCTTTGCAGCAGATTTACTTCAGGGATATCAACTCTCAAGGCTATTTATCATGCTTTACCCCCGCCACGTGTATTCAAGGCTTGTTTTTCTCACTACTTAAAAGTAATTACTTTAAAACTTTATTTAACACTGCGTAACGTTGTAAAACTATTTAAAATATATAAAATATTTCCTACTTAAACAGGAAATTGACTTACATATAGATTTCATCAATATTGATTTATGATAAAAGGTGAGAAGGGTTATACTGTAAATGTATATTTAATGTGATTAGAAGTTACAATTTAAAAAAAATTATGCATAACAGTTACCATTTTTAAACTTCAAAACGAGAACAATTTTGTAAACAATTTATTATCTTATCAGGAGGTTGTTTTCTCCTGCAACAGAATATGTAGCCTTACATCTCAAATCAACCCATTTTCAAAAAAGACTTTCACTGTTAAAATATGTTTGATTATTTATTAAGCTCGTGCAAAAAAACTACTGCGGATACGTAATATATTTCCACGGACGAATTTTAGTAGAGACTTCATTTTATTAGAACAGTTTTGGTAAATAAAAACATTTTACATACTCCTACACATTTAATAATTATAACTGTAATTCATGGAGTAGTAGAGACTGCATATAATATACGCAAACCATTAGTCACAGTAAAATCAACAGGTAGAAGACAATTACGCTGGGTCATGGCCTAACGACTATATTGCACAATAGCTGAGTACATCCTACAGACAATGGTTCACACATTGAATTACTAATGCTGAAGTATTTGTCAAATAGCATACAACTACAACTGTAAGTGTAACATTGTTACCTCACATACTTATCTAAATGGTGAAGTGTTTTAAAATGTTCTTTATGTAGATTGTATCAGACTAAGTAGCTGTTCATGCTATAGGTAATAACCTGTTCCTCACATACTCCTAAGTAGTCAAAGGCCATAATGTATCATCCTTAACACTTCCCAACCCACCTAATACATCCTTTTTCTTCCTAAATCATTATTAGTATCATGCTTATAATGACATAGCGGTAATGGGAATATTTACATTAAATATTTGAAATTTTTTCAGGTTCCTATGAAGTGTTCTAGCCTGAACCTTTGATAGACTGAAATTTCCATTTTAAATTGGTCTTACACTTCACGCCTTGAGCTTGGCAAAATGTACTACTGTAATGTTAGATGATTTGTTAAGTTTCTAAAAAGCCCGTTGCATTTTATCTTTATACGCCAGTTGCATTTCAACAGAGTCAAAAGTGTGATTACATTCACTTTTATTTGTAAATCGGCAAAAAAAATGGGCATCCTGGGATTTGCGCGCAAGACACATTGCACGGAAGTGCAAGACGCTAACCACTAGTCTAGAAAAACCCATCTTTTGTGGGTTTATATAATCGTTTAGTTAGTTTTTTTTGTTTTTATTTGTTATCAACAACAATTTAGATTATATTGAATTAACTACCCTATTTGAAATGGCGACCTATCGAGCTAGGTATTTAGAGTTAAATATGCATGAGAAATGTGCATAATATGATTGTGGCACGATCTTGTAGTCATTTTAATGAATAAGGACGACACGTTCTTTAGACAGGACTGTTAATAGCCCGACAGCCAATGGTGCCTAAAAAACGTACAGATTAACGTGTAGACCAAATCAGGTTTGCCTCTGAACTATGAACTGGTATAATAATGAGGATGATCTATGTGGATCAACATAGTATTCAATAGTGTCAACGTTAATCCACACCAGAGCATATCGCTTATAACTATCCACAATTCGTGACCTCTAAGTAGCTGGATTACAGAAGTGGATTACGTTCTAGTCATAATTTTAGAAGGAACTGAAGCATTTAAAATCCTCGATATAAGAATAATAATGTTCAGTCACTGACTCTGTAAAAAGTAACCTTATAAGTATATGAATTATACGTAAAAATCGTGTCGGACATTTGTAGCTGTTTAAAGGCTATAAACATTTACGACCCACGCGTACGAGGAGGTTCGCCGTGAAGCCAATTGTATGACTGAGCGTGTGCATCTGTGCGTGACGCTCTCTATATCCATCTCTTTTTTACTCGCATCCCTAAAAGAGAAAATGTTCTTTTTCACTGATATTCAAATAAACGACCTTTGAGAAAGAAATTGACGTTCTGTGAAAATCAAAATCTTGAATCCTATTTACTTTTTATTCCTCCAACAGTTTATACCGTTGACTGGTCAAGTGTGATAACACATAAACTGTACAAATATTACGTAAATTTTGAAAGCACAAAGAATAAATGAATAAAGAGTTATAAAAAAACATATAAAGTTAGGAAGGAATTTTTATTCCATGCCACTTCCAGTTGATAAAATAATTGTTACCTAGAATCGTAATCTAATGTAGTGTAAAAATAATTTTAGAGAAATAATAAGGGCCTTGTATCATTTTAAAAATAATAACACGGCATTGGTTTTGTTTATATTTTCACTCATTACGAATGCATATGCCCCATACATACATATACATGCACCTTCCAAGAACTGGAAGGCAGGTAAATGAAATAAATAATATAAAATATATGTTAGTATATCTATATTTATTATTAATATTCACATTTTTAGACATCGACATTTATAAGCGATTTATGCAAATGTATAGTAATATGGCAAAATTATTGTGTGCTTACTTATTTTTATTTGAAAGTTTTTGAGAAGCCCCAGGATATATTTATCTTGCTATATACCACTCCAATTTTATAATAGATATATCTATATAAACATCGTGTGTTTTACTCTTATATATGTAATTATTTAAAAGTTTCCATTAAATGAGACCTAAATAGTTTACATTTAATCTTTAAATAGTTAGTGGTAAGATAAGGAACATCCATTTGCTAATGCTAAAGGTAGTTTCTGAAGTAAAATAATCCTCTCTAAATCTTTCGTGTAAAAGCACACAATGAAAGTAGCTGTAATGTTGTAGAAAGCTTTTAGCAGTTTATCGTACTTAAAAAACACTAGGGTGTAGTTTGTAACAATGGATTATGAGCTAAATGTTCCACAGTATTTTAAATCCATTTATGTATCAGAACTATTTTTTATTACTATTATGCTACTAGACCATGTAAGCACTCACATGGCTCGTTGACGGATAGTTATAATTGTGTCGCTGTAAACTGTGGAATAAACTCGAGCCAAAAAATTAACAAGTAGTAATGAAAATTGTAATTGCATATATTTTCTATAAACATAGGACTTGGGCACGTAAAAACCCCTATAAGTAGGACCTACTATGGGACCAAGCACTGTATGGGGTAATATGTAAACGTGTATTGAAACATAACTTAAAAGAGAGGGTAAATAAAATTTTACAGGAAATTTGGTCAGTGAAATCAAAGTATTTTATGCTATGTAAAATCTATTTTTATAAAGAAGCTGATGCAGCTAATGTACTTGAAATATATAAAGATCTTTCTCATAGGGATATATCATAGATGTTTCAGTTAAAAGCCTATAATACAATAAAACAAAGAAATTATTCTCTTGGACCTTATAAGGATTGTTTTAAATTACATCGTAGGTTTAGCTATGACGTAATATCAATTCAATTGGTCAATTAAGATTGGTAAATTCAATTAGAAAACTAATAAATTTAATTTTCCGCCAATAGTTTTAATTAAAATGGAGTATTAATGAAAAAATATAGTAGTTGAAATAACATAAAAAAACTAGACCAAAATCATAAAAATTATGCGTAAAACTGTTTTAATTTCGTTTAACAATTCATCATTGCCTTTGGTACCTTAGTAATTAGTAATTTTATTTTCTTTTACTATTAAAGGGGCCACTAACTTAGGCTGTGGACAATACTCCCGGTGTGGGATATAATCAGCGTATACATTGTAGGATCTGTAATGGTGAGTGGAACCACAGTTCATTAACGACGGATCAACAGGTGAGCAATACTATTACAAGAGCTACTAGCTTAGGTTGTGGACAATACTCCCGGTGTGGTATATAATCAGTGTTTACATTGTAGGATCTGTAATGGTGAGTGGAACCACAGATCATTAACGACGGATCAACAGGTGAGCAATACTATTACGAGAGCTACTAGCTTAGGTTGTGGACAATACTCCCGGTGTGGTATATAATCAGTGTTTACATTGTAGGATCTGTAATGGTGAGTGGAACCACAGTTCATTAACGACGGATCAACAGGTGAGCAATACTATTACAAGAGCTACTAGCTTAGGTTGTGGACAATACTCCCGGTGTGGGATATAATCAGCGTATACATTGTAGGATCTGTAATGGTGAGTGGAACCACAGTTCATTAACGACGGATCAACAGGTGAGCAATACTATTACAAGAGCTACTAGCTTAGGTTGTGGACAATACTCCCGGTGTGGGATATAATCAGCGTATACATTGTAGGATCTGTAATGGTGAGTGGAACCACAGATCATTAACGACGGATCAACAGGTGAGCAATACTATTACAAGAGCTACTAGCTTAGGTTGTGGACAATACTCCCGGTGTATGATATAATCAGCGTTTACATTGTAGGATCTGTAATGGTGAGTGGAACCACAGTTCATTAACGACGGATCAACAGGTGAGCAATACTATTACAAGAGCTACTAGCTTAGGTTGTGGACAATACTCCCGGTGTGGTATATAATCAGTGTTTACATTGTAGGATCTGTAATGGTGAGTGGAACCACAGTTCATTAACGACGGATCAACAGGTGAGCAATACTATTACAAGAGCTACTAGCTTAGGTTGTGGACAATACTCCCGGTGTGGGATATAATCAGCGTATACATTGTAGGATCTGTAATGGTGAGTGGAACCACAGATCATTAACGACGGATCAACAGGTGAGCAATACTATTACAAGAGCTACTAGCTTAGGTTGTGGACAATACTCCCGGTGTGGGATATAATCAGTGTTTACATTGTAGGATCTGTAATGGTGAGTGGAACCACAGTTCATTAACGACGGATCAACAGGTGAGCAATACTATTACAAGAGCTACTAGCTTAGGTTGTGGACAATACTCCCGGTGTGGGATATAATCAGCGTATACATTGTAGGATCTGTAATGGTGAGTGGAACCACAGTTCATTAACGACGGATCAACAGGTGAGCAATACTATTACAAGAGCTACTAGCTTAGGTTGTGGACAATACTCCCGGTGTGGGATATAATCAGCGTATACATTGTAGGATCTGTAATGGTGAGTGGAACCACAGTTCATTAACGACGGATCAACAGGTGAGCAATACTATTACAAGAGCTACTAGCTTAGGTTGTGGACAATACTCCCGGTGTGGGATATAATCAGCGTATACATTGTAGGATCTGTAATGGTGAGTGGAACCACAGTTCATTAACGACGGATCAACAGGTGAGCAATACTATTACAAGAGCTACTAGCTTAGGTTGTGGACAATACTCCCGGTGTGGGATATAATCAGCGTATACATTGTAGGATCTGTAATGGTGAGTGGAACCACAGTTCATTAACGACGGATCAACAGGTGAGCAATACTATTACAAGAGCTACTAGCTTAGGTTGTGGACAATACTCCCAGTGTGGGATATAATCAGTGTTTACATTGTAGGATCTGTAATGGTGAGTGGAACCACAGTTCATTAACGACGGATCAACAGGTGAGCAATACTATTACAAGAGCTACTAGCTTAGGTTGTGGACAATACTCCCGGTGTGGGATATAATCAGCGTATACATTGTAGGATCTGTAATGGTGAGTGGAACCACAGTTCATTAACGACGGATCAACAGGTGAGCAATACTATTACAAGAGCTACTAGCTTAGGTTGTGGACAATACTCCCGGTGTGGGATATAATCAGCGTATACATTGTAGGATCTGTAATGGTGAGTGGAACCACAGTTCATTAACGACGGATCAACAGGTGAGCAATACTATTACAAGAGCTACTAGCTTAGGTTGTGGACAATACTCCCGGTGTGGTATATAATCAGTGTTTACATTGTAGGATCTGTAATGGTGAGTGGAACCACAGTTCATTAACGACGGATCAACAGGTGAGCAATACTATTACGAGAGCTACTAGCTTAGGTTGTGGACAATACTCCCGGTGTGGTATATAATCAGTGTTTACATTGTAGGATCTGTAATGGTGAGTGGAACCACAGTTCATTAACGACGGATCAACAGGTGAGCAATACTATTACAAGAGCTACTAGCTTAGGTTGTGGACAATACTCCCGGTGTGGGATATAATCAGCGTATACATTGTAGGATCTGTAATGGTGAGTGGAACCACAGTTCATTAACGACGGATCAACAGGTGAGCAATACTATTACAAGAGCTACTAGCTTAGGTTGTGGACAATACTCCCGGTGTGGGATATAATCAGCGTATACATTGTAGGATCTGTAATGGTGAGTGGAACCACAGTTCATTAACGACGGATCAACAGGTGAGCAATACTATTACAAGAGCTACTAGCTTAGGTTGTGGACAATACTCCCGGTGTGGGATATAATCAGCGTATACATTGTAGGATCTGTAATGGTGAGTGGAACCACAGTTCATTAACGACGGATCAACAGGTGAGCAATACTATTACAAGAGCTACTAGCTTAGGTTGTGGACAATACTCCCGGTGTGGGATATAATCAGCGTATACATTGTAGGATCTGTAATGGTGAGTGGAACCACAGTTCATTAACGACGGATCAACAGGTGAGCAATACTATTACAAGAGCTACTAGCTTAGGTTGTGGACAATACTCCCAGTGTGGGATATAATCAGCGTTTACATTGTAGGATCTGTAATGGTGAGTGGAACCACAGTTCATTAACGACGGATCAACAGGTGAGCAATACTATTACAAGAGCTACTAGCTTAGGTTGTGGACAATACTCCTGGTATGGGATATAATCAGCGTTTACATTGTAGGATCTGTAATGGTGAGTGGAACCACAGTTCATTAACGACGGATCAACAGGTGAGCAATACTATTACGAGAGCCACTAACTTAGGTTGTGGACAATACTCCCAGTGTGGGATATAATCAGCGTATACATTGTAGGATCTGTAATGGTGAGTGGAACCACAGTTCATTAACGACGGATCAACAGGTGAGCAATACTATTACAAGAGCTACTAGCTTAGGTTGTGGACAATACTCCCGGTGTGGGATATAATCAGCGTATACATTGTAGGATCTGTAATGGTGAGTGGAACCACAGTTCATTAACGACGGATCAACAGGTGAGCAATACTATTACGAGAGCCACTAACTTAGGTTGTGGACAATACTCCCAGTGTGGGATATAATCAGCGTATACATTGTAGGATCTGTAATGGTGAGTGGAACCACAGTTCATTAACGACGGATCAACAGGTGAGCAATACTATTACGAGAGCTACTAGCTTAGGTTGTGGACAATACTCCCGGTGTGGGATATAATCAGCGTATACATTGTAGGATCTGTAATGGTGAGTGGAACCACAGTTCATTAACGACGGATCAACAGGTGAGCAATACTATTACAAGAGCTACTAGCTTAGGTTGTGGACAATACTCCCAGTGTGGTATATAATCAGCGTATACATTGTAGGATCTGTAATGGTGAGTGGAACCACAGTTCATTAACGACGGATCAACAGGTGAGCAATACTATTACGAGAGCCACTAACTTAGGTTGTGGACAATACTCCCAGTGTGGGATATAATCAGCGTATACATTGTAGGATCTGTAATGGTGAGTGGAACCACAGTTCATTAACGACGGATCAACAGGTGAGCAATACTATTACAAGAGCTACTAGCTTAGGTTGTGGACAATACTCCCGGTGTGGGATATAATCAGCGTATACATTGTAGGATCTGTAATGGTGAGTGGAACCACAGTTCATTAACGACGGATCAACAGGTGAGCAATACTATTAAGGTAGCTACTAGCTTAGGTTGTGGACAATTCTCCTGGTATGGGATATAATCAGCGTATACATTGTAGGATCTGTAATGGTGAGTGGAACCACAGTTCATTAACGACGGATCAACAGGTGAGCAATACTATTACGAGAGCCACTAGCTTAGGTTGTGGACAATACTCCCGGTGTGGGATATAATCAGCGTATACATTGTAGGATCTGTAATGGTGAGTGGAACCACAGTTCATTAACGACGGATCAACAGGTGAGCAATACAATTATGGTGGCTACCTAGCATAGGTTGTGGACAATTCTCCTGGTATGGGATATAATCAGCGTTTACATTGTAGGATCTGTAATGGTGAGTGGAACCACAGTTCATTAACGACGGATCAACAGGTGAGCAATACTATTACAAGAGCTACTAGCTTAGGTTGTGGACAATACTCCCAGTGTGGGATATAATCAGCGTATACATTGTAGGATCTGTAATGGTGAGTGGAACCACAGTTCATTAACGACGGATCAACAGGTGAGCAATACTATTACAAGAGCTACTAGCTTAGGTTGTGGACAATACTCCCAGTGTGGGATATAATCAGCGTATACATTGTAGGATCTGTAATGGTGAGTGGAACCACAGTTCATTAACGACGGATCAACAGGTGAGCAATACTATTACAAGAGCTACTAGCTTAGGTTGTGGACAATACTCCCGGTGTGGGATATAATCAGTGTTTACATTGTAGGATCTGTAATGGTGAGTGGAACCACAGATCATTAACGACGGATCAACAGGTGAGCAATACTATTATGAGAGCCACTAGCTTAGGTTGTGGACAATACTCCCGGTGTATGATATAATCAGCTTATACATTGTAGGATCTGTAATGGTGAGTGGAACAACAGATCAACGACTGACCAACATGTGAGCAGATCTAAGACAGATTTTGAGTAGTTAATTTCAGTAGGGGAGCGTGCTGGTCTAGTAGTAGAGAGCGGGACTTTGTTACTCAAGGTCCCGGATTCAAATCCTGTTAATCACCAATGGTTGTTTGCTTATTTATAATATTGTAGCCCACATGTCTAGTATGAAGTTTTGTTTCAAATCGTTACATATGATGGCCTTGGCAGTGTCGTGGGATGAGAATGGGTACAAAAATAATAATACAGATTTAGTACATACAGTTTCAATAAAAATATTCTTGAAAGTAAATATTTGCCTTTTTGTTAATACGGTATACATAATGAAATTTGAATAGTGTATATTTTTGATTCTACATGTTTATATGTTTCAATATTTTTTTGATACATAAAAGATAATTATTATATAATTTTATCGTACATATACTATGAATCTAATTTCTAGTATTATAGTTTAATTAGATCAGTACAATATATGGTGAGATTATTAATTAGGGTTCTAAACCAAGAATCGTAACAACTGTGAAACATCGAAATAAATCACAAATGTCACTTAATGAAGTGTAAGTGTAAGGTTGCAATTAAAAGAGAAATGTAATATGGTAGAGGTATTTAAATCAAAATTACCCTCCTAATATATTCACGTAATCTATCCCCTAACTATATTTCGTCGGTTAATAAAAACATAAAATTCCTACGTATTTGTTAGCTACTTAAATATAGTTAGTTACTTTATTATTCAAAAAGCGCTTTATAATACATTTGGTAAATCAAATAATAATTGGTGTTGGTTAGAAGTGACAAAAACATGGATAGGTTGAAAGTCTGAATAAATTTTAACCTTTTTCTGATGCAATTAGCTAGATGCCACACGGATAAAACAATAAAAAGTCAGGTAAGACACGTGGGGGGTGGGGGGGCAGCAAGTGTCGCGGTGGTTAGTCAGACAGCTGGCAGGGTCGCCACAAAAGGGAATCCAATTACGTGTTGTGAATCACTCCACCAATCCCAACTCCGCCAATGGAATTTAACTCCCAACAACAGTTTATCGTCCTTTAACTCTGCCTGTTTAGTTTTAATCTTATTGATCAAAGCTACTAGGAAGTATTACGGCCCACTTTTCACTATACCTACGTGAAATTATTTATCCGTTTGGTTTGTTGGTTTTTCGTGTAACCCTCTGTCCAAGATCTAGTAATAGTTTCCAGTTTTTCCAGTCCAGAGTTTCTAGATTGCACTAGTACCTTACGAGACCTTGAGAAATTTTATATGCGCCATGGCCGGGAATCGAACCCAGGTCTTTGGGTGGTAGGCCAGTACTCTACTCACTCAGATATAATAGCTATTAATTAATCTAAAATATATAATAATCTACAGATAAGAGTGTGATAATAGTGACTTTAAATTACTAAGCACTGATTAGATTATTTGAAATGGCGACCATACCACAAGGTAGGTATTTTAAGCCAAGTATGAATGAGGAGTGAATGTAAGATGATTGTGGCGCGATCTTGTAGTCTTAGTACTGACTAAGGCTGACATGTTCCTTAGACAGGACTGTTAATTAATAGCCCCACAGCCGATGGCAACTAAGGGACCTACAGTTTAACATGGAATCCGAACCACGGCCTCTGAATTACGAATTGGTCTAATTATGAGGATGGTCTTTGCGGATTAGTATTCAATAGTGCGAACTTTAAACCACACAACACACAACAGAAAAACTACACCCACCGACCTTTGCTCACAACTATCCACAATTCGTGACCTCCAAGTAGCTGGATTACAGAATGACGCCACTGTCCCTGTCATACGAGTATTCACTTTAATTTATTGATAAATTAAAGTGAATACTTCCTATGAACTAAGGTCGATTGATTTCATGGTATCAAACAATGTGGAACCTGCGTGTCCAGATAGTAAATTTATCGGAAGCTTGAAGGTATTAGGCCGTATATTCCAAATGATAAACAACGTGGAAATGCATTTGTTATTACATATTACATGTTAAATGATATTCTCATAATAATTATGAGAATATCACTATAACCAAATAATTATTATTTGGTTATAGTGATAAAATACAATATTTAGTGGGCAAACATTGTTCTTAAAACAGAGTCCCACACGCCACTCCCGCATAAATGACACATGCTAAGTTTCAAAATAAAAGGTTAAAAAATGAATGAGATATAAAATATTTTTAAAAAACACCAAATGGTGGATATCTGGTTAGGTATACATTTAAAAAAATACTTCCATAGGACCTGTTTTGATTATTTTTACTCACTAAACCGCGTCATAAAGTTTGATGCCGGGCTTAGCATACACCCTGTAAATGTAAATGCAACATAAACGTAAATTTTGAAAAAAATATTGTTTGAAGGTTCTAAGCGATTGTTTTTTTGACACTAGCTACCTAGTTGAAAATTTAAAGGAATTATCGATTAAAGTCTGTTTATTACTTCATCATCAGTCACCTTTGTTAAAAATGATTCACCTTATTTTGATTTTTGAGATTCATTTTAAAATATTAAAAAAATTACATATCACGCACAACAGTACTTTACCAATCACTCGCACTGTTTGAAGACAAACATTTTAAGCTCTTCCTAAACGTTTTAAAAATAATTCAAATTATAGTTCAGGGTGTCTGTAAAGTCGTGTCCTGACTTTATGAATTTGTTGTGTGTAAAATATAAACGCTATGCATATCATATTTGACTTTCCTTGAAGGAATGTAATTAAGTTTATATTAGTAACATCTAACTTCAGATGGTTTACTACAATAATGTAACAATGAATAAGATGAGAATGAGATAGACAATGAGACTTTTGTGCGAATATTTGGAAGGCCCTGCCCATTGTAAAAACCTCGAAAATGTAGTACTCACTATTTTGGAAAAGAGGTAGTGTGCACAATAATGAACGAACTGGGCGTCACATAATAATAAAGATACAGTTAATGACGTACAGGAGTTGCCTGAAAAATACCCAGGCCCCTAGAGACACACACATAGAGTTTTTTGTCATTGCAAAAGCTATAAGAATCTTAAGAAGTAACTGTTTGTAACTGAAAGTAAAATTTTTTATCCTATTATTTAATTTGTTTTCGCATTCTTTATTAGAACATAAATATGTAAAAACCCAGTATAATTATATGAAATAATAATGTGTTTGAATGACTTATGACTTATGAACTTATAATTTGAATGAACTTGATACCTCCTTTCTTATTAAAGCTGTGGTATGTGTAATAAACACTGAGAGGTTATTTATCCTAGTGCTGTTGCATGATCGTGTCTAATTGTGTAGCAACTCTGGCAACGCGCGCTCCACAGTATAAATTATGGCACTAAATTATAAGCTCTGCCTCAAAGGCGTGATTTCCTTGCATTGTATTTTAACTCGAAGGATGGATTTCCTTACTAGTTTGCTTTGCAGGGTTGTTTTAGATTGTATTTATTTTCCTAATTATTTAAAGTTAAAGACGAAAACCTAAATACCTTGTAGATGGTAAATAAAGTAATAAGAACTTATTATGCATCCAACGGTATTTAGGCGTGTTCCAGTAATTAGTAGTTTTGAAATTCTCCAATATAGTTAATAGTATAAGGAAAAAGATTATTGTAGTTTCCCTATTTTACTATCCATTTTGGTGTTTCCTGAATCGAAAATAAATATTTTTCAAAGTAATGTCTGACATTGTGTTTGAATTAATAGAACGTTAAATAATATGATAGTTTTAAGGATTGCAGTTTTTCTTAATTTGCTTAATGGGGAAAGTAGTACGTGTCATTCCTAACATTCATTTAAATGAGTATTATCGTGATGTGGAATGAATGAGGTTTTATACGTTTAAATATAAAATGGAGTTTAAAATGAACGTTTCTGAATGTGTCTGGGTCAGCATACAAGGGTTGCCAGTTGATTAGTGTGGCTTACGAGGTCATCTTGGACATGACGTGACGTCACTGTTCAAATTACTCTAGCTCGGCATCTGAACAGTCTCGTCTCACGGCGAATATACACACAACATGATTGTATACATTAAAACTTTTAACAATTCTTACTTATTAATAACTATAAAACTATATATTCCTATCGTATTTTTTACTCTCAGAACTTCCTAATTTTAAAATTTAGCTAATTATTTTTTATAGTTTTTTACAATTAAAGTTACCATCCGGGACTGTAAATTTACTTAAATTTACTATTTATACTTAACTGAGCTGCTAGATTACCATTTTTCCGTTTTGTCATAGCTGCATGTGTTAATGCAGTATGGTGTTACTACTGAAATAATGGAGAGAAAAATATAGATATATTGATTGAAATATGAGGTATTGTTAAATAATAATACTTATACTAAACCACCAAAGAGAATATAAAACTAACCAACTTAAAAGAAAACCCAATAAAATATTCAATTCTCTATAATTTATAAAGTCGAAGTCTATCATGTTTAATATATAACTGTTTTAATGGTTATAATTAAACTCAAATTAAACTAAAGTAAACTACGGCTGTAACTAATAAACATCTGAACAATGAACTGTCAGATCCGTGGCGAAAAATTTAACGAGATAACTTAATTGAATAATATTTGACAAAAGTGAAACGTAATGAAAATCTATAATATAGGTTGTTCATAACCGATACTCTTTATATCGTAAACGTGAACCAGGTAACAATAGTGAGCTCGTTAGGCGGGCTATTGTTACACTAAAACAAAAGACTTGTCAAGCAACGAAAAGATAGCAAGACCTTCTGCAACGTTTAATAGGTATTTTTATCAAGTATTGTAGCGTTCAACCTACTTTCTTTTGCATTCTGTAATTGAATATTTAATTTAGTAGATCATTTAGTTACGATGTGCATTGATTTCTAGTTAGTAACCTAGATAAAACGTAATATTGCCTTAGCAAACCTTTGTATTCATTTCCCATATAATTGCTAAGGAGAATAGGAAAATTGGTACAAATCATTTAGTTAATACTGGCTAATTAAAAAATATTATGTGTTTTTACTTAGTTAACAACTTCGAATATGCACATTCAATTACTTCTATGGGAAAAATTTAGGTTCTATACAATTCTACTCACGCCAGCGTCCTGCGTGCGATCTGTCATTAATGACAGTGTGTATACCCTTCTGTTGCATTAGGGTAGGAAATACAAATTTGGGTGTAGAACTATTAGTCATACGCTCACATTGTATAGTGTTCCCAATTTTGATTCAGAAACTGGTGCTCCAGAACTCGATTAAAAAAATATTTCACTAAAACAGGCTCACAAAAATACATTAATTGTCCAAGTGATCTGTCAGTAAAATGTGGTAGCGTGGAGAGTGCGGCTGGAGGGGAGGCTAGAGGCCCGACCGTCCAAGTGATGTGGCAGTAAAGAGTGGTAGTGAGGAGATTGTGGCAGGAGGGGAGGCTAGAGGCCCGACCGTCCAAGTGATGTGACAGTAAAGAGTGGTAGTGAGGAGATTGTGGCAGGAGGGGAGGCTAGAGGCCCGACCGTCCAAGTGATGTGACAGTAAAGAGTGGTAGTGAGGAGATTGTGGCAGGAGGGGAGGCTAGAGGCCCGACCGTCCAAGTGATGTGACAGTAAAGAGTGGTAGTGAGGAGATTGTGGCAGGAGGGGAGGCTAGAGGCCCGACCGTCCAAGTGATGTGACAGTAAAGAGTGGTAGTGAGGAGATTGTGGCAGGAGGGGAGGCTAGAGGCCCGACCGTCCAAGTGATGTGACAGTAAAGAGTGGTAGTGAGGAGATTGTGGCAGGAGGGGAGGCTAGAGGCCCGACCGTCCAAGTGATGTGACAGTAAAGAGTGGTAGTGAGGAGATTGTGGCAGGAGGGGAGGCTAGAGGCCCGACCGTCCAAGTGATGTGACAGTAAAGAGTGGTAGTGAGGAGATTGTGGCAGGAGGGGAGGCTAGAGGCCCGACCGTCCAAGTGATGTGGCAGTAAAGAGTGGTAGTGAGGAGATTGTGGCAGGAGGGGAGGCTAGAGGCCCGACCGTCCAAGTGATGTGACAGTAAAGAGTGGTAGTGAGGAGATTGTGGCAGGAGGGGAGGCTAGAGGCCCGACCGTCCAAGTGATGTGACAGTAAAGAGTGGTAGTGAGGAGATTGTGGCAGGAGGGGAGGCTAGAGGCCCGACCGTCCAAGTGATGTGACAGTAAAGAGTGGTAGTGAGGAGATTGTGGCAGGAGGGGAGGCTAGAGGCCCGACCGTCCAAGTGATGTGACAGTAAAGAGTGGTAGTGAGGAGATTGTGGCAGGAGGGGAGGCTAGAGGCCCGACCGTCCAAGTGATGTGACAGTAAAGAGTGGTAGTGAGGAGATTGTGGCAGGAGGGGAGGCTAGAGGCCCGACCGTCCAAGTGATGTGACAGTAAAGAGTGGTAGTGAGGAGATTGTGGCAGGAGGGGAGGCTAGAGGCCCGACCGTCCAAGTGATGTGACAGTAAAGAGTGGTAGTGAGGAGATTGTGGCAGGAGGGGAGGCTAGAGGCCCGACCGTCCAAGTGATGTGACAGTAAAGAGTGGTAGTGAGGAGATTGTGGCAGGAGGGGAGGCTAGAGGCCCGACCGTCCAAGTGATGTGACAGTAAAGAGTGGTAGTGAGGAGATTGTGGCAGGAGGGGAGGCTAGAGGCCCGACCGTCCAAGTGATGTGACAGTAAAGAGTGGTAGTGAGGAGATTGTGGCAGGAGGGGAGGCTAGAGGCCCGACCGTCCAAGTGATGTGACAGTAAAGAGTGGTAGTGAGGAGATTGTGGCAGGAGGGGAGGCTAGAGGCCCGACCGTCCAAGTGATGTGACAGTAAAGAGTGGTAGTGAGGAGATTGTGGCAGGAGGACCGTCCAAGTGATGTGACAGTAAAGAGTGGTAGTGAGGAGATTGTGGCAGGAGGGGAGGCTAGAGGCCCGACCGTCCAAGTGATGTGACAGTAAAGAGTGGTAGTGAGGAGATTGTGGCAGGAGGGGAGGCTAGAGGCCCGACCGTCCAAGTGATGTGACAGTAAAGAGTGGTAGTGAGGAGATTGTGGCAGGAGGGGAGGCTAGAGGCCCGACCGTCCAAGTGATGTGACAGTAAAGAGTGGTAGTGAGGAGATTGTGGCAGGAGGGGAGGCTAGAGGCCCGACCGTCCAAGTGATGTGGCAGTAAAGAGTGGTAGTGAGGAGATTGTGGCAGGAGGGGAGGCTAGAGGCCCGACCGTCCAAGTGATGTGACAGTAAAGAGTGGTAGTGAGGAGATTGTGGCAGGAGGGGAGGCTAGAGGCCCGACCGTCCAAGTGATGTGACAGTAAAGAGTGGTAGTGAGGAGATTGTGGCAGGAGGGGAGGCTAGAGGCCCGACCGTCCAAGTGATGTGACAGTAAAGAGTGGTAGTGAGGAGATTGTGGCAGGAGGGGAGGCTAGAGGCCCGACCGTCCAAGTGATGTGACAGTAAAGAGTGGTAGTGAGGAGATTGTGGCAGGAGGGGAGGCTAGAGGCCCGACCGTCCAAGTGATGTGGCAGTAAAGAGTGGTAGTGAGGAGATTGTGGCAGGAGGGGAGGCTAGAGGCCCGACCGTCCAAGTGATGTGACAGTAAAGAGTGGTAGTGAGGAGATTGTGGCTGGAGGGGAGGCTAAAGGCCCGACCGTCCAAGTGATGTGGCAGTAAAGAGTGGTAGTGAGGAGATTGTGGCAGGAGGGGAGGCTAAAGGCCCGACCGTCCAAGTGATGTGACAGTAAAGAGTGGTAGTGAGGAGATTGTGGCAGGAGGGGAGGCTAGAGGCCCGACCGTCCAAGTGATGTGGCAGTAAAGAGTGGTAGTGAGGAGATTGCGGCTGGAGGGGAGGCTAGAGGCCCGACCGTCCAAGTGATGTGACAGTAAAGAGTGGTAGTGAGGAGATTGTGGCTGGAACTAGAGGCCCGACCGTCCAAGTGATGTGACAGTAAAGAGTGGTAGTGAGGAGATTGTGGCAGGAGGGGAGGCTAAACCCGACCGTCCAAGTGATGTGACAGTAAAGAGTGTAGTGAGGAGATTGTGGCTAGGGGACTAGAGGCCCGACCGTCCAAGTGATGTGCAGTAAAGAGTGGTAGTGAGGAGATTGTGGCTGGAACTAGACACCGTCCAAGTGATGTGCAGTAAAGATACTTGGCAACTAAAAAGTCCATTATAAAAAATTTTGTAAAAACTAAAGAGTGAAGAGGAAGGAGAAAATTTATAAGAGTTTTTAAATGTGATGAACTAGTAGGAAGATTTAAGTAAATATAAGTGAAGTAAAAGTAGAAGTAAATTGAGCAAATATAATAAACAACCAAGATGATTTTGAAAATAAATCATTTATAAACAATCATTGTAATCAGTATTATTTGTAAAATTATAAATTTATTACATTAAAGGATAAAAGTTTTATGTCTAACAGTGTATATTTATATGAGTTAAACCAACAATATTATTGTATAAAACCTCTTACTATTCTGTGACAAGTTATGAAAATAAACTATTATTATTTTATTAAACTATAATTTATGTGATAATTTGATAAATAAACTGATTAGCACTGATAAAAGTCTTTTCTAAACAATTATTAGAGAAAATCATTTTTATAGAATTGTTTGGTAAATATCTTAATGTACATTTTAATATTTTTAAATTTTAAAACCATGTTGTCCTTTGTTAGTAGTTAATTGTAAATGTAACTAGTTCTCTGTCACTAGATACGCCAAGACAATTATCTAGGGTTGAGACAGAGCAATCAGCTGTTAGCTAGGTCAAGGAGTTATCCCTGCCATTATCCACACTACGGACCAGACCTTGAACTTGAGACAGGAGCTACCTGGAGGAGGATAAACCTGTCTTCTTTTTTTAATTAGATTAATGTATGAAAAAATAATTATACATCTACTTTAGTTTTACTGGCAACTACATTGCTTTTAATTATTGATCTACTTAAACAACTCAATAGTAAATCAAAGTTTAATATCTATTCATACTCAAAGATATCAATATTTTTTAAATATATCTGATAACATACTTTTATGATGACATAGAATAGGTAAATGAAAGGCATAAGCCCATGATTATGCCTTTCATTGCTCTTTTATGGTTTATCCCATGATAAACCAATATATACATCTTAACCTAATATTTAGCACGTAAAGTGTTTCTGTGGTGACAGGTATGTTTTGTGGATTTGCTAGTGGTAACAAAATATTTGCCTTTTTTGTTTATTTATAAAAATAAGTTTATAGATATGTAATATTTTTCAGTAAATAAATTAGAATAAAACTATAGAGCAAGTTTTTTATCCGTAAATACAATGTATCAAAGGCAGTGTATCAAAAGGTTTGTGAATCTCCGGTGTACCAAAATCACAAATTTTGAAAAAAATGAACAATTTCTCAATAAAGCTAACAAAAAATACCACATTCTGCACAATTTGTGCAAAATTTAAAGTAGTACTAAATTGAAACCGCATGGAAACATCAATCTATTTAAAATAATCCAAAAAATAAAAAAGATTATGATTACATTTCCGAAGCCATAATTTTATTCTGAAAATTGTTACGTTTTATTTTGGTCACCTAAAAAACAATAAGAAGCACATGGAAGGAAAATAAATATGATAGTTTTTGAAAGAAAACAAAACTATCTTTCAGAAAATATTTAGTTTATACAGTTTATAATATCAAATGATTAAGCTATTAACGTCAACATACAAACATACTATCAACATAGCCCAACCTAAATTACCTAAACTATTAGTTGTACAAAGAAATCTTTAATAGACGACTTTTAGTTCATGAAACTTTGATTGATATGGAAATTATGTGTGATTTCTAGTTATTTTCCTATTGGTTGAGAAAATCAGCTGTTTTGTGAGTTTTGTCTCCCGCCAGAACATTAGTTCAAATGACGTATTTTTATTATAATGTTCGTGACAAAATAATAGTCACTTCATAATATTTTTTATAAGAAAATAGATTCCCAAAATCTATTATTTACAATGATATAAGTATTATCACGCTTTAAACCCGTTTTTGGGCTTAATTTGTCGATAATACGCAACATATCACAGTGATCCATTAATGGATCCTGCCAGTTCACAGTTAAAAATAGTGGTCCATTTTTGTATCTTTGTCACATAGAGGGTTCCATTTCACGGATGTTTTTTACTTTTATATATAACTGCATTTCCAATATACTATTAAATTTAAACTCTATGACTTATTATTATTATTATCTATTCAATTCTATTATTGTTCTTGAATATCTCTAGTGAAAAAAGACATTGTATTATTTTATGAATAGAATATCTTTGGAAGAAATCAATAATGCAGTCCTACAACCGACCAGGACTGTCTGACGTCATTGCAACATTGCTTGAAGTTTATGTAATGGAAAATTTGTCTTTAGTGACGGCCAATCCTATTATTTCGCGGATAAAGCATGTCACTTTCCATATATTTAATCACCAATCCGCAATGATTAGATACCCACTTAACCAATCTTAATAAATACTTTATATTACAAATATATTTAACAGGTAACATTTAACGTTTTAAATTGATTTTGACGATAAACTATATGGTTATAGTTGAATTTAGCTTTTTAAGTTGAACACTAGTAGAATGAAATAGGCCTACATTAACCTTGGGGCATTTTCTTTTCTCTCACACTACAATCCTTCCAGTTTTAAAGTTTAAATTGGATCATATAAAAATTTATGACTCTGAAGTTGGTTAATACAACTGTTACTAACTAAATGAAATTCATATGTCATTAGTAAACGAACTGGACATAGTTAAAACTTATATTCATCATGGGTTATCTATCGAAACCGATCATACATAAAACTAGTTCTATCTACATGAATGTAATATTTAGTATAAACGTTAACATTACTACGAGTATTTGGAACTAATGGAAAAACTGTAAACTTCTCAGTTTATATCTTAACCGAAGCTAAAATAAAATTCTTAATGAACTTACAGTAAACATATATGATCCAATAAACTACGAAAGTATCACTTTATTACACCTTGCATATTCAGGCTGTCTTATATTGCCAATAACAAGTTTTACTATGTAATGAAGAAAGCATTTGCTTTAGTCGTTACCATAGTATAAAATGTGTAACTTTAGAGATGAATTGAAAGAAACTAGATATGTAAAATATGTTGCTGTATTATGTTCACATTGTACACCTTTTAACTTAATCGAAAGCCTCTTTGATAACTGTAAGTTAATGGTTCGAGATACTTTACTTCAAAACAACTTTTTTTCGGGCTTTCGGAACTGTAAGGACCTTCTGAAACATTGTACAAATTAAAGAAAGCGAAGTACCAGTGCGTCGTCAATCACAAAGGTGACTGATCAAGATCTGAGTGTGCAAACAGAGATATATAGCACAGTAATAAATAAGTTCAAGTTGGGATCAATGGAAATACTATATACTCTGGTTAACCATAAATTACAAAGTTTATATTTAACACAGTCCATCTAAATTCTTCAAAACCTTTCACTAAACAATGTGAATATGAATGTTAAGACAAGTGCCAAATTTTCTAAAGATTAATTCAAGTAAACAGAAATAATATTATTTATATAGCTTTTGTTGTTCTTTTTACCTCTTATAATGACATTTTATAACCATGCAACGTTTAAATAAATACATTTTTCACTAATTTTTATTTCCAATCGTTTACACTTTTGGTAAATAATGTTCCTATAACGTAAATAGTTTATCTAAGTAGGAGGGTTTTCTTTGAACACTACGCATTTGAGTACACCCTAACAAGCTTTAAAAATTATAGTGATGTCTTTTGTTACTCGTTTATGAGTCTCAGAAAGACAGTAACCGTGTTACTATGTGACCATTAGCGTGTCGTGTAAACGTTGCTGATGTCATAACACCAACACTACAGCGTTGGTAGAGTGCCATATTATGTTTTAATGGTCATAAATATCTTATTGTAGCAATTATAAGTATATTAATAATCAGATGAATTATCCGTACCCTGTTTACAAAAAATATAGGTAGAGCGGTTATTACAGATTCAAAATAATATTAGCAGTTCATTACAAAATAAGTTTATGTTTCAATCTCTTAATTTGACGGAAATCGTGTTTTACAGGCTATCTATCAACATACTTGAAATCCTTATTGGGATTGTAGCTATCCTTTATCCTTTTACTGTAATTTGTTGAAAAAGGTTTTCACACTGTGACAGTTCAAGTAAAAATAGCATAAAGTATTACCCACAATGGAAAGTTAGCGCAGAAGTACCTAATTTGAGGTCTATGTCTGGAATTCTAGAGCACATGTAAGTTTAGAAGTCTAGACGGAGAGTCTAGAACTGTGTAGGGCCGGACAGGGTGGGGACCAACCTCTCAACTTGGTATGTCCAGTGAGCTAAATCGTCCTTACCCTTATAATCTATCAGTGTATGGTTATCTCTTTACTATTTTTATAACTATGATGGTGGAGTACCTGTAATCCAGCACCTAGAGGTCACAAATTGTGGATAGTTATGAGCGATGATTGGTGGATGCAGTTATGAGGCGTGGATTAACGTCCGCACTATTGAATAAAACGTCCACCCACTAAAACCATCCTCATAATTAGACCATTTTCTAATTCAGAGGCGGTAGTTTGGACTCAACGTTAAACTGTAGGTCCCTTAGATATGCCATTGACTGGGCTATTAATTAATAGGTCCGTCCATGGAACATATCGGCATTAGTCTGCCACAAGACTAAATGATCGCGCCACAGTTATTTTAAACTCATTTCTCATTCATACTTGGCTTAAAATAGCTGAACAGGTTGCCATTTCAGCAGCTTACTAATTAACTAACTAAATAAGATGTCTACACTGGAATCTTGGCAATAATGGTAGTGTCCCCTTTTCTTACGTTGGCTAGCACGTCAAACATTTTGTTGAAATGCATAACAAGAAATTGTTTTGTGCGCTGGAGTATGATTTCATTCTCCAAATGACCTAATCATCATCAAAAAACATCTAAAACTAACTACTCAAAATATGTAGCTAGAATCAAGGGTTTCCAGAGAGCTCTTCTCTCCCTCCGCATATTACAATCAGCTGACTTTACTATAGATGGAGGTTTAGTGCGTGAACTGAAGCATTCATGTAGGTGTACACAGTTTTGGAGATTTGTTGCCTCCTTTGTAGGTGTTTAGAAACATGAAAAAGAGGATGGATTTAATAGTTTTTACCTTCATGCACTTAATATTGATGGAAAAAGATTCAAGATGGGATCCCGTGACTCAAAAATAAAAAAACAACTAAATCTTTATAGATAGATTTTATGTTTTATACCCATAATTTTACTCAAATATTAAGACTTATCTTTATAGCCTATGATTCAAGGTAATTATTTGGTAAAACTCCTTATAGATGGGAATGACTATAATAAAACTGATTATTCTAAGGTCTTGAATCTGGTAAGAAATGCCAAAATAATACACAACATTATAAAAAATAACGTATATGAATGTACCAACAACCCTGTACTCTACTGGTCCGATCAATGGAGGCCATATTTATTAGCCTCATCCCTCCAGGTCGGTCACGACATTCTTCCGTTAGACTTTGGATATTAACTTAAAATTAATGTGATTAATGTGTCTTTTATGATACGAATTAATGTGGTGTTTTTTGAGTACGTTTAAGGAAAATAACACATGATTGGTAAGAATAACTAATATATAAAAAGTGTTCTAGTGTCCATATTTTTTATAATACATACACTGGGTTTATTTTGTCTTTATAATATTACATGTGACCTCAGAACATTAGCTATTTTCGTTGAAGTAATACCCTCTGGAAACATTTTATAAGAATCTTATAAAACATTATGGATGCTTAACAGATGGTTACAATATTTAATTGTTGTAAGTTTATACTTTGTTATCCTCCTAATACAAATTTTTGCATATTTTACTTCACCTTATTAACTTTCACCTACAGTATTTGGCTTTCGTAAATAGTATTTTAGGTAATTTTAGTTAAAAAAATTCAATAATTAAATGATATATTGGAATGGATAATAGGTTCGACACCTTCTTTGACATTTGAATGCTGGTAAGAAGACATTTAACCTATTATTCATTCTACTGACGTGGTCCGGAAAAACAAATATTCATGAAAAAACACAAAATATTGCCTAAAATATATTTAGTTATTCCAGAATATTAATTTACAGATACGTTATAAATGTATCTAACGTGCACACAGGTTAGTCATCCTACTCCAGTAATCTGGCCTAAGCAGATTATGTACCATGTAAGGTTATCTATACTGCTGTTACCAACCTTGTAAGCCAGAATCAATGCCATATATTTACTTAAGGTTAACAGTATGCTTCACAGGTCACGATTATAGCGTTTAGGAGAAAAATAAGGATGGTTATAGTATGTTTGAATTTTATTTGTAGTAAATGAACGTTGAAGTTGATGATTTAACCTCCGGTACAATATAAAGTTTCTCAACCTGCAAACCGGGTCCACGTAGTTATAAACCGTCCTGCGGTGGGACGAGCTATATGGCTTCATGCTTAGAAACCGGGCTCGCCACATAGTAAACCACACACGTTTTACTCTATTTGTATTTCAACTTTTCACTTGTAAGAAAAAAACTAAGATTAATTTGGAGTAAGTTTAAAACTATTTAATGAGTATCAGAAATATATCGTGCTTTAACTATGCAATTTCACCTAGTAAACACCTCATAGCAGCAAACCAGCGTTCCCAGTGAGTGATTATATATTTATTAATTATTTAAGATATTAAAAATAAGCTTGATCATAGATTAATCTATGTATACAATTAATATGGAAATTATATTAATTCCGGCTAAAAGAACCAACAAGTTTAATCGTTTAAAAAAAGTATTATTGAAATCTTAGTTAAATTTTGATTATTTATTTCACAAACTTTGGAATGTAAACAGGAGTAGTAGTGTTTACAGACGTATAAAAGATAAATAGACATATGCAGGTTGTTTTTTAACTGTACCACCGTTGTGATCTCGTAATTTAAACATCTGAGATTAAACTGTAAATGTAAATTATTCTCTAGTTTTTAAGAGGTTTTAAAGTATGAGACTAACTTTCATAAATTTTGCCATTTCCTAATATAGTGGTTAACTTATTTTTCACTATGAGATACTATTTTGTTGTTTAGGTTAATTTTAGTACGTATACAGGGTGTTCATTAAATTCGGGGACAAACTTCAAGGGATGATAATACTCATAAAAATAAACAAAAAATGTCTTATAAGCATAGGTCAAAAAATGTTCCGTTTAGCCGCAAAGAACTATTTAAGCTACATAAACAAAAACTCGCACACATTTTTACTGAGATAATGCACTTTTAATGTTAGCTTACAGGGCCCAAGTGACACTGCCGCGCGGCGGTCCCCATAGAAAGTGCATTTAAAGTGCATTTCCCCGCTTATCTATGGACGGATTTCGTTCAGAAAAATATCATTAAATTTAAAAATTAAAATATTTTTATTTTTGTATAAGTTTTATAAAGTTAATGTTTTTTGTATATTAAAAGATTTGTAACCGCCGCTATTTTGAAAATATAAATGCAAACTAAATGATACTTTGAGAATATTTTTCTCTATTTTTCTCTTTGGTTAATAAATACGTGTGCAATGTTTGGTTTCTGCAACAAAAATAGTTCTTGAGCTGTAGAATTTGATGTAAAACTAGAAAAGGGTGGCTAGCGGCTAGACGAAGGATTTCCCGACCGGAGAGCGCAAAAGGCGCAAACATCTCCCCAATGAATTCTCATCCAGCAGAAGATTTTGAGCTAGGGAGCTCGAGACTGGTTTTATCTTTGTTGAATTCAATGATAAGAATTATCCAGCGCATCGTGCAGCGAGGTGGACCGGACAAGCCAGGAGCAGAGATACCTTCAGGGACAAAGCCTCTACCCCAGTCCCCTGAGGCTTAACCTCCGTTTACCCAGCACTGGATACGAGACATGCCATGGGTCACGCGTCACAATGTAGAGCCCGACCTCTATCCATACCACACTCCCTGACCAGGGCCCGGATGAACTGACTTCTGGCTAGACACCAGAGAAACCCATCGGCGGTGCGAGGCACACAGCAGCCCTGCAAGACAACAGGGACACTCCCAGGGCGATCAAGTGCGCGCCGGGTGAAAGAAAAAACTACACCCGAGATGCGGGGTAGAAGAGAGGACGAGGGTGGACAAGGTTAGCCCCCAGAAAAGAATAAAGATTGCGATCTAAGGCTCAAAAAAGAGAGGAACGCCGTCGCTCTGGAAGTAGGAAGGAAGGGGAGGTTTACTCCGATGTTTGGTTTACACGATCCCACAGGTAGTACAGCTAAAAACCCTGTATACAATTTCGAATGAACGTAGTTATTGGAGTCAGGGGACTTAAAAACCTAAATAAATCGTCCCGAGTCTAGATTCTGTAATGACAGCCACGGTAATAACAATATTTTGCTAACGGTGGAAGGGTTCTGTACTGTAAATTAGTTTTTAAAATCGTATAATACGTAACTCACCCTGCATGAACCTTCAGATTAATCGGTTTCCTGTTTGTCAGTAACTGTTCACTGTTCAGTGATGCGTGTCCCCCCAAGTTGAAGTAGTGCTCCACCCCCTCCCCAAACACCTATTACCCCTTCCACCAATGTTTCCGGTCCAATGCGTTCACTAAACGACAAATGCTAGCTGAAATTTTAATCAAACCATTGACGTGTTTTAAACTCATCACATTAAAAAAACTGTTTATGTATTAGTTAAGCTATATGTGTAGATGCTTAAAAATACGAGCAAAAACTTTTAAAAGAGTCCTTGATAGTAATATTTTACCCTCAACAATTTACAGCGATTTGTGAAATTTGATTAAATATTTATAATTCATAAGCTAGTTCAATCTAAATTGGAGCATGATAGGGAATTGAATTGATTTGATAGGTAACACATAAAATACGGTCGAAACACAGTTTATCTAAACCGGCTATTTTATGCATGATTATAACTATTTAATTATGGTTATAATCATTATGATTATGATATGATATTTGAGATGACAGAAACTAAACTTAATCATAAATAAATCAATACCAAATGTTATTATACTTATGTTTTAAAAGCGAGGAATAAATACTATTAAATAATTGTTTACTTTTACTTTTAAATACTTGACTTACAATTTTATCGCAAAAAGGCTAATTAAAAACGTGTTCTTTTTCGTAGTATTTCATCTCATCAATATTTTACGGTATTATTACGTAAGTATATTCTTTTATTTATAAAATAGCTGTAAGCTCGTACTTTGCGCGGGTTGTAGAATTCAGTTAAGAAAAAATATACTCGTTACCATAGCAAAATATAAACCTTATATCTTTAATAAATAAACACAAACGAAAATCGATTTTCGGTGTTGATGTGTATCTGTTTACTGTTGAATGTCATTTTAAAATCAGCTGATAGTTTTAGTTGTCGTGTTTTGTTTTGTAAACACTAGGATTTGAGTAATAAAGGTTCCTAGAATTAATCTGTTTGTGAATATACAAAAGGTGTCATATGTCATGATATTTTGAAATTAGCAATCAATGTGAACAAACCAATATTGACTTTAATTAATTAGTTTTTTCTTCTTTCATTTAAATCATTTAGTTCACATGTTCTGTAAAGTGAGAATGTATGACTATATGGCTCAAAACTGGGTTTTTGAAAACCTATCATTTTATTTTGATGATCCGTGGGTCAATTTTATGTAAAAAAAACATTCACGAAAATCTATAAAATGGGATAATAAGTTTCAAACCTTTCAAACGAACACAAATGCTTTGTTTAGCGTTCCAGTCAAACAGACAAGTTTGAGATAATGCTCATTTTGGGTTTTCACGGTTATAAAGCATAAAAATAACAAAAAATATTGTAATTCCAAGTAATATACACACAAAAATCTAATTATATTTTTATAGGTAATATGCTAAAAGTCTCTCATAACACTGAACAGAAAATAATGGCGATACAAATTTAGGTAGGAGCAAACATTCAGTCTAAGGTGTTACAACGACTATGTAAATTGAAGTTTATGGCGGTGGTTAATGCTCATTCGAAATTTGATTTGTGGCCGTCCCCCACAAACCCCCTTCACAACACACGTGAAATATTTAGCTAATATGACATTGTTGTTTTATGAGGGTTTCTCACTTCCTGGAAAATCTTCGCAGCCTAACCATCCGATAAAAATGCAAAAAAGAAAATTTGAAATTTACTGTATTACATAGTTGGATTTAAAAAAATTGTAAAACTAGAAATTCTAGTAATTTTTTACAGAATAAATTACCTATGTAATTCAAACCATAATTTTAATCCGATTCTGGCATTCAGAAAACCCTGTTAGTTAACCCTTAGTCCCGACACGATGAGCACTTGAATGGAACAGCGCCAAACTGACTCCAATAAGCACCTTGAGCACTGACCCAATGGAGCACATCACAAAAAAAGACCAATGCGATTTTCAGGTATGTTCTGAAACCCTCTCGTGATGATTCTCGGCCCCTTACTTGAGAAATCTTTTTATCTGTTTATTGAGACGCCATCTAGAATATGCCTCAGTCAATTATTATGCATTCCAGAAGAACCATTGTGATCTCTAAGAAAATATCCAGATCAAATTTAATAAAGAATTGCTGGAGTGTTTCAATTAGTTGGACGGGCCTGTACTGTAGTTGCGAGAGTCTTGGATTGCCACCTTTTAGTCAAGAAGAAGACATTTGGACATTTTATTTTTATATAGACTCCTCAATGGTGACACCGACTGTGCTAATCTCCTTGTCCTTGTAGATTTCTGTGATACTGTGAGAGGCAGCAGATTGCATGTGCCGTTTGGTAATCCTCTATTTTATAACCTGTATGGTTTGGTAACAGTGTGGTTCATCGGATCTTATAGAAGAATACCTTTATTGTTAGTAATACGGGAACCTAGTTTTAGGGTCGATTCTTTACTTTTTTTTAAGAAAAATTATTTTTAGCCCAAACACAATTAATTTTAAATTATTTAATTCAAAACTCCGTTGCATGTTTTAATTATTAATAGTAGGTTAGTTTAATCATGTTTAATGTCTGGTTGGTCTCTTTGCTATTATTATTAAAATCTAATTTAATTTGAATAGTGTTCATACTATTGTAGGTGTTACTTTATCATATTTATTGTAGCATCTTGGAGCATCTAATTATCCATGTTATATTTCGTCTGCACATTGTGTACCTATACACTGGGCCCATAGTAAAGATATAAACTCTGAAAAAATATAATATGGGTAAAAAATAAAATTAAGGATATTTTTCCAAAAACACTTTGTTCACAAGATATTTTCCACTTAGTATTTTCACACTCTAATTGTTTTATTTAAACATTTTCAAAAAAGTTTTCTTTATAAAACATAGTAAGTAAGTTTTAATAAAATGTGTACTGTAGACACAAATTTACTTGGAACAATTTAACATATTTCCATTTTGTATTTTTTCACACTTTAATTGTTGTATTTAAAAATTGTCAATCGATATCTTATGAAACTCGGTAAGTAAATTTAAATAAAAGGTTGAAGAAAAATTGCAGGAAAATCAAATTGATCCAATTTAAAATCTAGTCGAATTTTAAACACCAAAAATGGTTGTCACATAAAATATTAATCTTAATGACGAGAAAATTGTATAAAATACAATAAAATCTAAGATAACATTTTTTTTCAATCTGTTACCACCAAACTATCTGAATCAAAAGAAATATACCAAGATACATTTCAATTTTTGTTAAAGGTAAGCAAACTTTTTTTAAATCTCATAATGTGTTGTCATTCCATAATAGGTTTAAATGTTTCTCGGTATATTTTTTGATTCCCCTGTTTTTTATGTTGACAGATTGGATATAAACATAAACAATTTTAAGTGGTCAATATTTGTGTTTTTACGGTTTTCGACCACCCTAGATTAAACGTTTTAAGTGATCGATATTTTGAAATTATATGTCGGAGGGTCAATTTGAAATTTTATATACAGTAGATCTCTTTTACTGGAACTTACATACTGAATTTTAAAAATATACGTTGCAAATTTTTTAAGATAACAGCTGTTTTGTAGCGAATAATAAATGATGTATATCTAGCAAACGAAGTTTTTTTTAAGAAAAACGACCCATTGTTTTCTCTTTTTTGATCCTTTTTTACTTATAAGAAACCCCATATTTATTTTAAATTGTATGTAGAAACATAATAACAGCTGTGAAATCGAATGTTGTAAATAAATGCATAATATTCTGATCATCTGCTACGTATATTTTCCAAACTTTATCCTCCACACCTCGCTTTAGCTTTCCTGCAGGTTCACATTAAGGACACGACAGTAGTCACAGGTCTATTGGCAAGTCTCCAGACCACAGTATATGCACTGTCTGGCTCATAACTATAAAGATCCCACTTCTCCGTATCTTCTTAATATTTTCTGCTTCAGAGATATGTGAACCCTTATCACACATTTCAAAATATTTTAGGCTACTTGATTGTTATATTTATTATGTAAATTAACTGGAAAAATAATACACAAATACCGCTACAACTAATCTAAGTTTAACGTCTACCATGGAATAATTTTTTATTAATTTGTTATATAGGGACCAATAATTTCGTTTAGTATAAAAGGGAGGGACTTCGTTACTTGGAACATTTGCTTAGGAAATAGATTACGTAATAATTTCACATAATATAGTATATAGTATTAGTATTAGGGTACTATTAATTTTATAATACTTGAAATTTCATATATTATTTTTATTTAACAATAATAAGCATATTATATTACATGAATTCAGATTTTAAATGTATTTAAAAAAGTTGTAAAATAGACTACAGTATTAGAAAAATCATATTTTACATAAAACTCTAATGAAGCAGTTCTTTTTGAAAAGCCAGTAATTAAAAGGCTTACAAGAGCTTCATGGCCTACTAAACATTCCATAACACTCGATAAGAGGTGCTTGAAATGTAATGGTTGGAATTTCGAAAAATGTATTAGTTTCATTTCATATCATCTATCCATTTATAACTAGCTTTAAATAAAGCTTTTAAATTTAGCTCTATCCAATCTGTAAGACATCCTATTTAAAGATATTAATAATATATAGATAAATATACATAATATTTATTTATTGCAAATATTTGTAAAAAACAAATGTATAGAAAACAAATATTGTGCGATTTCATAAGCTACACCTTAGATAGAATTATAAATTTTTGAACAGAAATATTTTCTAACTTTTTTTATCATTGAATGATTTATCATCCTACCTAAGCTATCTATGTCACTTTTTAACAAAAATTATAAAAAAATATGTCTTTAATTTCATAACACATTTGTTATGTAGGAATATTGTCGTATAGATAAGAGCTTGTGATGGAATCGTGTACTGGTGGTTGTAAATAATAATAGATGTTTTTTAAAATTATTTCTTTCGAGTAAAAATGTAAGTTAACTAAATTGGCAACGTGTCCAGGTACTTTAATACAAGTATGAATGATAAATGAATGTAAGATGATTGTGGCGCGACCTACATTCATGTTTAAGCTGGGCTACACGTTTTTCATTACTGACGTAATCTGTACACGAGTATACGAGTATAACAAGTCAAGTATTCAAGTATAAGCGCCCTTGTGTGGTGGAGACTTATTGACACCAGCGCCACCGGCCCGTAGCGGAGCCGCACAGTAATCACAATAGACACCTAACGACTGGAGCTGCAACAATCACAACATCACCAGTTGGTGACGAGGGGGAGGATTCTCATTGAAGTGAACGATGCCCTGCGGTGCCATCTGCCGTCAAAACTAATAAAGTCGCCAAACTGTTTATTGAGCGCGAACAGTTGTGTTAAACCGGCCCCTTTATTCGGGTACTGTTGACGCCAAAGAATAATGGCTTTATTGCTTTTATTAAAGACCCCTGGAGAAGTTCTGATGGGATCAAATTCAAAAGCAATTTTTACGTTACAAATGATCATAATATCTAATATTCTACAAAAATACATTTATCGTTTATATGTATATGGAATAAAATCACGATATTAACAAATTACATAAATTCATTTCATCTTGACCGTAGTTTAACTCCCGCTCCGATAGCTTTGGCGTGGAATGTTGTGCGTTAAGTTAGTGTATTTTGTTTTGTGTTGTTCATGACAGATACGTAAATGTTATTATCATCATTTATTACATTGATGGCCTTTAAACTAGTTTTGATGTTTTTGTATTTTTACGCCTTTCAACATTTTTTTAACGTTTTGATGGGGAACGGTGAAAATCCCAATCTTATTACCTCGTACAACCTAACGTCAACCTATTGATGGATAGCTTCATTAATTAACTGTCCAAACAATTCCCTCTACGTGAAAAGTTTAAAAATAGCAACGGGGACCGGCCAGATTCGACTCTTGTGGTATTCAATTCGGAGTCCTTTAGTTTTGAAGGCGGACACTAAAATCACTGCCACCCAACCAGTTATTAAAACTGGTTTGGTGACAGAGTGGTTAAGTAATCACTTTAAAACGCTTTGTGTAGTTAAAAACATAGATATGTTAGAGAAGTTCAACATGATAATATGAGTGTATTTACTTTTGAATTGTATACTTTTTTTTAAATGTTGTAAAGTTATATTTGTATCTGAGTGAATAAATATCGGTATTTTTGTTAAAACGCACAGAAAAGTAAGGAAGGATAAAGCTACAACATAAAAATTACACGCAAAGGCTTTAGAAACATTAACAGATCCCTGTGGTGGCCGCGGAGCAGGTAGGTCAGGCCATAAATAACAGAAAGATCTCAAGGGAAAAACGACCCGGCCTGCTTCTTTGTCTTGCTTTCTTGGGCGAATAAAGCTTTATGTATACAGTAATCAGACGTTGCAGCAACCAAATGGTCTATTAGTTTAAGATTTAGTATTTGCAATGTATTATGTGTTTGCTAATTATTATGTCTTTGAATTTTTTTTGAACTTTTTGGTTAACCCACAAGAAGGATTGTTAGTAGAAGTAAAGTAATATTTTCTATCAAAATTATTCATAAAATGTTCACAGTGCTTGTTCAATTAGTGTAAATAAAAAATGTTGTTGATCAATGTTCTATAAAACGTATTTTGCCCTTTTTATAGAATAAAAATACCCTAATTCAGCAAGTTTGTCAAGTAATTGAAAAAATATTCCATTACGCTTAAAGCTCCAGAAAAAAAGATCATTTTAACTTCTAGCTCTGGGGGGTGTTAGTGATTTTTAAGATGGATAGTATGTTACAGGTTTCCATAGAAACTACCTGAGCTATTGTATTGAATTTGTAATATAAAAGAATAAGAACAGCTGTTTAGATAAACTGAAAACATTCCTTTTAGATGTATCCATGATCTAACCTATTTACCACAGGGAAGTAAATACAGACACTTTTAAACCAGCATTCAGTGGATTAATAATACATTAAACCCTTTTATTTAGCACAATTTACATAAAAGTAATAGCCGAACCTTTACTAAACACTCACCAAATAACACAATCCCCGACATCAGTACTAACTACTATTATACAATTTTTAAAGCTTACTGCTCCGGCTGTATTCAACATTAATTACGGACTGTTAAAATATGTAACGTAGTAAACACAAATCCGCCATTTCTCTACAAGCCTTTGGCAACTTCCGGTTTGTCCGTTAGCATCTAGGAGCCCACTTCAAAGGCAAGAGCCACAGGGTGGTCGAGTGTTGCTGTATTTCTTTGTTGTTCAAATGGGAATAGATTGTCTTAAGCCTGCGTCTTGGTTAGGTGCGCAGTCCCTTGCGGATATTCCCAATATGGGGAAAACAATGTTTTGTCTGCTGCTACGGCGAGGTCAGTGCACAACACCTCTTCGTCGGGTTTGTTTTTTATTGATTTAAATAGTTGTTGCGTGTATAAATTTACCGGCAAAGTAGTTTTGCATATAACAGTGCGTGTTCAAGATAGTATAAAGCAATACTAATTGCAATGTTCTAATTAATTTAAGAAAATGTTTTCATGTTTTTGCTGTGATTTTGATAGTTTTAGTAAAATTGTTTTCGCAAAAAAATATATTAAATAATATAATATACCGAAATAGCTAATACAGTTGCAGTTTAAGGGCAAGAGATGAAATATTTCAATGGAATCAGGTACGCGTGTACCTAATTCCAATAGGTATGTCTATATATTTAGATAATTTTTAAGTTCCTGAATAATAAAGTTTCCTAAAGCTTTAATTCCTGAATGGATTTATCAAATTCCACTCTATATTTTAAAATTAAAATCTAATGGTTTATAGGTAATAAGGTCCAAAATAATATGGCAATACCAATATGTCTATAATATGTTATTCTAATGGAAATTATTAAGAAAAAGTAAATTTGTGTTTTAATACTCAACCTCATAAAGCTGTATCGTTTCACATTTCTATCAAAACCCACTCAAAAATGTTTGGTATTATCTTGGAGGAGGATGTTATGTATCCTAACAGCCCTAACACTTTTTTTAACTTGTTTTCTCCTATAGTTTACGAAATTCCATGAGCTGTTTGGAAAAAATACGATATTTAAAGAATGAATAAATAATTTGATTATATTGCTATTAAAAGTGCACAGTTTTTTTATATTTATCTAAGAAGGATATTATGTTTTATTCCACTGATACCCTTAATTTATATTTGAATATTTGTTATGAATTCTGCAGTATTTTATAGTGATTGTACGAGAGTTCAATCATGAAATACCTATTCACTGAGAGTTGAAGTCATTCAATACAATAAGCTTCATAAAATTGTGTAGGTGGTTAGAGTTGACCTTTCCTTGACTCATTGTTGTCGTTTTCGAAAATATATTACAAACAGTTTTGTTGTGTAAATATTTGTCTCTTAAATAAAAATAAGTATTGCACTCAAAAACATATTTTTGTTAGTGAACAAAAATGTATTTAACAAATCATGTTTAAGTGTATTATTTTTGATTGTGTTAAGTTTTATTTGATATCAGATATAGATTCCATATAGATCATTATACAGTTTGTATATCAATATATTTCACATAGTAGCTATTGAAAGGAAACCTTTTTTCATTATATATTTATAACTCATGCTGTTAATTACAGAATATAATAAGCTCTAAGAGTGTTAAACTCATTCAACACATTACTCGTTTGTATGGGGGGGATGTCGGAGTTGACCTTTGCTGGACTCATTGTTGTCCTTTGTGAAAGGACATTTGGGCTAAACACACACTGGGCTTGCTTTTAATGATGTAATCGGTCAAATGTATGTGTTATGAGATAGTTCAGTGTTATATAACGTAATCCATCCTAATCTTTCGTACTTAATTGAATGTGAAGTTAAGTTATAAATTTTATTTAGGAATAGTAAACAAACACTAAGATAGACTAAATAAAAATTATTGTAATTATTTCCTCAAATTAAACAATACATATAAGGTACTTCGTAGTTTCCCCAAACTAATTACTTTTTATGTAAATAATGCCATAGATATTGACCAATATTACTTTGAAAACTATTTTTTATACAGTTGTTGGAATTAGCTTTCTTTAATTCTTGAATTATTTTCAATTATACTGCTTAAATTAAACTGAACTACTTGAATTGAACTGAAACTGAAAAAAATAACTGATTATTTTCGTCCAAATTTGAAACCAGAAAAATTGTTAAACACCCATTGAAAAGTATTTTTTGTTATGCTGATTCTTTATTACTTTATCTTTAACATTAACAATAAACTTATTACAATTAAAAAAAAATTAAAAAAATTAGTTTCAACTCAATCCAATTACTTTCAGTGTTTTTTTAATGGAGAGCCTGATTAGGTATTAGGCTTACTTATTGTTTTGTTTGGCTATAAGAAATGCTTTTTAGATGAACTGAATACATTCCTTGTAGACATATCCATGATGTAACCTATTTCCTGCAGGGAAACAAATAAAATATTTTTTATATAGGTAGTAATCAGGTCAGGTTTTTATGAAACTAATGGAGTATAATGTTTTGTAATACTATTATCGTTTATATTTCAATAATTTTTTTACACAACATATGCGGAGCAAAGTAGTTTTTCTGAGTTATTTGGGGAGTATTTTGCGAACTTCTAGACATCGTTACTGGTTCAATATTTTACTTAAGACACCAATTTGGATAGTTAACTAATAACTAATTACATAGAAACAGAATACTTAGAATTGACGGAATATTAAATAAGAAACATTTACATGCTATATATTAACACACACTCTCTAAATGGTTTATTTCATAACATGATTATTTCTGTTTTGGAAGTGTGACAAATGAATACTAAATCTATTTTTTTGCGATGTTTGATTTATGAACAAAAATTGGAAACCTTCCCAAGCTACGTTATAATATTCCAATAAGCACCGCATACTAAAGTCGCTGAGGCAGGAAGGAATACAAACAGTTTTTATCACAAAACAATGGAGTCACATGACAATAGAAACCCCAGGAACAAAACATATTGTACCTTGGCATACTTTTGTGTCACCTGTTTTTCACGATTTACTTGCATTCAAGAAAATAATCAAACGATTCAACCGTATCGCCTTTGTAAACAATATAAGAGTTATTTTTCTATACAAAATGAAGACTAAAATAAAATATTTTAAAACTCAACACAGTACTTGTACATATCTTAATACAAATTGAAGAGCACATTAAAAGTTTGAAATAATTTAAAAATGTATATATATTCCCTATTTAACTAACTGTAAAGTGCTCATTTGTCATATTTTATAGTTTCGTACGATGTTTATTATTTTCTCCATACAAATTGAACTAAATTAACTCTCAACTACATGCGCTACAGGAACGTCGCCAGCTACACACAGCTAAGCGCAGCGATAAACCCCTCTAAAACAACCTAATTTCAGTTAAATACCTCTGTAGTATTAATACACCTTTTTTCAGAAAATTATACTTAAGAATTGGTTATTAAAAAAATAAATGAGTATAACGTTTAATTAAAATCAAAATTAAAGTTATTTACATTTTTAAAACTATTTTTATGCCTATTATTCATTACTGTATTTAATAATAATACGTTGAATTAATATACATATTATATATTATTTTATCATCTTAATAATCATATTCTTCCTCTCCTTTTTGTCCTTGTTCTGCATGACAGGGGTCACGCAGTATGTTACGTTATGTTCTCCGCCGACGGGATTTCCTCAAATAAAAGAACAACTCTTAGTTTTTCGACTTTTCTACTAGCTGACCGGTTCGACTGGCCTTTCTGAGAAACGTGTCATGCTAGAAGCACCAAGTGCTAAAAGCACCAAATTCCATGAATCGATAATTGGCCATCTACAGCGCCCGCTTGACAGGTATACGAGTACATCTCCTCGACTGAACCCACGGGGTCACGGCTAACCTGGATCACGGCAGAGTCTTCGACAAATCACGCAACAACTTACGGGGTTAAACTTTTTATAATGCATGAAATGTTACTTCAAATAGAGGATTCAAACATGTAATTACAACTGATGAAACCTATACAAACTGTGCCAGAACACATACTAGAGAGAGATTATTTATTTTATGTCTAAATAGGAATAAAACAAACCCCGTATCACAGCGAATAAAAAACTAGGCGATGAAATGTTTGAAATAGTTAAATCATAAAACTACTTACGACGAAATAATTCTGGTGCAGCAAAATTGGCTATAAATGTAAACTTTACATAAATATAACACAAAATATGTTTGACGAGTTAATTTAAAATATTTATTCAGTATACATTCCTAATTTAAGCACCCTTTCTTCAAACTTATATGAAATATTATTTGCAAGAGCCAATTTTCTCATTATTAGAATGATTTAATCTGAAACGCAAACCAAATCAAACAATGCGAAAAGCGCCCTATTCAGTCAAAAATAATTTCATTCTTCATACTTCTGTTAATTAAATACCGTAAACCTAAATGGGCATAATTGACCCTTTGCATAATTGTTTTGTCGTACTTTTTATTATGTATAATTGTAATGTTAGCTTACTGAGCCCATGCGCCGCCACCACCGTGTAAAAGAAACTTAAGTTAGGAAAACTGCTCCATAAAATAGGCTTCTATTGTTCACCATGTGCTTTTATTACAAGACTGTTAATTGAGCAGTAAAATCAGCTGAATAAATAAATCAGCTGATCGCCCATTGCTGCACCGAGCCTTGCGGTGTCACAGCCTCCAGTTTTCAGCCCTTTTTACCCACATCTACATTTTAACATACCTCAGTTGTTTATTATCCGAAATAAAATTTATTTTAGTTAAAAAAACTAACTCAATTGATTATAACTTCTTCGAGAAAATCAAATGTACTGTTTCACGGGGCTACAAACATAAAGTTCGTTATACTACATTGCACCAAATCCTGGAAGATTATTTGTTATAGGAGTAGCTGTAACAGCTATTACGTCATGTGGTATGACGTAGCACATTGTATATTGCAAATTGTTGCACGTCTGAAGGCGGCGCAGTATCGGCGATGAGGGTGGGTGGTGGGAGGGGGGTTACAGCTGAATCACAATATTGCGAGGGTGCCAAGTACCATCTCAATCATAACGCCACCACGTAATTCGAGGCATTTATTTCCACTCCTTTATTACATTATAAATAAAAACACAACTCGAGAGCACATAATAATTTCGCTTTTACTCATCTCTTACTCATGTCACCCTAAATGTTTTGTGCCAGTTTGATGAAATGTGTACTCTACAAATTTATAATGTGTGAGTGAATTGTACATTTTGTTACTTTTTATAGAAAAGTGTTAGTAAAACAAGAATTGATGAAAAATAGCTATTTCATCTCAAGACTCATTTTCATCTACCTGGGCCCTGTGCTGTAAACTAAACAGGAACAGAGAGGTTTACCGTAGCAGATAGGCTGGCCAGAGGTGATCGTTCATAATCTAGCAGGAGTCACCTACCACCATTTTTGGTCCAGGAATGTTTACTTACTAGGATAGTGCCTAATTCCTGTGGTATTGCGTCGTTGATATCAAATCGTTTTAATATTAAATGGCCCAAAGAGTAGTGTTTTTACCACCTAACATTTTTCTCAATAATATCTAAATTATTATCTCAATTGATAACCAGTTGTGTCTTAACATTCAGGATATTAATCTCTTCATTACAAAGTGTACCTCACATCTCAACTACCCACCCTCTAATTGTGCTTGCTTAAATGTTAACCATATTTTGTTCTATTTGCTATAACTATGTGTGGTGGAATATTTAGTTTTTTTGTTAGTAGAATTTTATTATTGATTAGTCTGTGTAACTAATTGATGAGTATATATAGGAATTTCGGTAAAAAATGATAGTTTTAGGAATTATTACGTAAGTTAGCTATATTGATCAGGACTAACTCCGACAATCCCATGAATTATAAAATGTGTTGATGTGGAAGAATTTTAATTTACTTCAGTAAATAACTATGCTTATCTGAACATACCTAGGGAGTGAAATTCACACATGACTCATTCATCAGTATTACTTTATCCATGGGAGATCACAATCAAATCCAATACTAAATTGCTAGGTTTTTTATTATTCTTTTATACTGTATCCTAAATGCATTATTAACTGAACCGTTGCTATTTGTTACGCATTTTTAGATTTTTTGTGCTGAAGGAAACATCAGGATATGGCAGAGATGATTGTTTCTCAACTTATTAAAAGAGTGAAAGTAATACAGTAGGTATTGAGTGCTGGGGTTGATGGTTCGCACCCCAGCAATATCGCGAGATGAACCCTGCGCCCTCGTGCCCCGCCCCACGCTGACGCACCCTATTGGCTGAGGGAACCGTTTATTTTGTTTTGCGGAACACCTGCTTTACTTACAAGTGTGAATATTGGGTTATACTTCCAGGAAGTGTTTCAGATAATTTCGTTTGGAAGGTTGACTTTGCAGCCAGTTATTTCCCTAACATTATATAATTTAAGACGGTTTATACAGCTGATGATTCAAAGTTTAGACGAGCTATGAATTAAAGATGTTAGTGAATTTAAAGTTATTCTTTCAAACTAGTAGAGCCATTTAAACTATTGGTAGTTGAAAACGTTTTCCCCAACAGAATACTCATTTTAAAGCAAATTATACGTAAAATATAATGTAAATTCTTTTAAAATAAACAAGTAGCATTCATTACATTATTTTTTACCAAAAACAAAAAAACATTATTTTGACATGGATATGTCTTATTTCTGGGGGAGGGGTTTTTTATTCTGTTTTGCCAATGGCGGGCTCGGCTCAAGCTATGCAGCCTCGAAGTACACTATATTTCATGGAATTCCCATCTAAATTTTCTAAATTTTTAAAATGGAAAAATATGTAATACTTTATACTTTACTTTTAACTGAAATGGCGACCTACCCAGGTAGGTATTTGAAGCCAAGTATGAATGAGGAATGAATTTGTAGGATGATTGTGGCGCGATCTTGTAGTCTTGTCTGTTACTGGTTTCCATAGAAACCACCAGAGCCATTGTATTGCTTTCAAAATAGAAGAATAAGAACAGCTGTTTAGATGAAGTGAAAACATTACTTTTATATCCATGATCTAACCTATTTCCCACTGGGAAGTAAACATAAATATATTTTGTGGTAAATAAAATCCTTACAAGTATGACGGCAAGCACCAGCTACTCGAATATAGTAAGAAGCCGATTCGGTTGACGGAAAAAACTAATCTACCGAGTCTTGGTACTACTTGGTTACTACTAATCTAATTAGTCTCGTATTTTAAGTCTTTTGCTTCTCTGTAGCGTTTGTTATCATCAGAGAAGTGGCCAAAAAATACTCCTCTGGCATTGCTATTTCGGACGCCGTATCTACTGAAAATAACATGTGATAACTTAGTATAGGTTGGGGGAATGTTATGGAGCAGTAGGGAACTGGGAATATCTCTTATTATTTAGGACAATTTAAACGTAACACCTGGCACATGGACTTGTACTAAGTCCACGTGATTACAACATTTTCTAACAGTCAGTCTTGATACTAAATTAATGTTCTAACAGAAAGGATCCGATATAGGTTATCCTGGATATTGGAAATTTTCACGCTATTATAGCTGGCTTGGTTGGGACTGTGTGTTGGCGATGGGGGTTTTTGTGAAGTACCCAACACGTTCCATTAGCCATTCACAAATTGCAAATAGTATCACCTACAAGTGGTATCTGTTCCCTGTATTTAAATCAGCATCAATTGCCTATGCACCAATTACACCCTATTGGTAATAGTCTCACCACCTTTAGGTTACACTAGATATTATGTTTGTAAAGAAATTAAAAAATCATACATGTATCACACTATAGCAAATTCGAAAGACACGTTTAGATATTCGTAGAACGTTTGTTGGCTGGAATCCAGGTCAAAGTTCTATGCTCTGTCTGAGTCATTGCTTCAGTTGTCTTGCTGCACTGCTGATGTATGACTATTACAGGTATGAGCCATTTGTAGTATGTTAAGGTAAGTTTTCTCAAAATATCTGGCATTTGATGAACACGGAATTTACAAGTGCTGTCAATTATCGATAGTTTTACGTACTGTGATTTATCAGAAAACCTATTTAATAATTTTATTGCCAGTGCATTTAGAGAAGCTCTGAAAAATTGGTCAATTAGTGTAAATACGCACTAAGAAGTAATAGCTTTATTTTTAGATATTCATTTGCTTCTAATATAGCATGCTAATTGGGTGAAAATATATATCTACTCAAACCAATAAAAATAATATTTTCACCTAGGATCAAAAACGGGTGTTTTTGATACGAGCACAAGTTGTTAAATGTGCGAGTATATCTATCAAAAACCCAATTTTGGACCATGTAATAAACTATATTTTTCGTCGTACTGAAAATAAATGAAACAATCTCGTAAAACCTAAATTAATACCTCATTTAGTATCAATAGTTGTCGACCATTTTTGTCGATTTAGACTTATCAGCTGCTATGTTACTTATGTTGTAGTAGTTCTTTCTTGATTTTTGATTGGTTGTTTAGGTTATGTTAGTGTTAATTATTATTTTCGATAGTTTAAACTCAACCATTCGATAGTTTGGTTTAATAGTCAATTACCGGTGTCACAATCTATGTCTGAAACTTCTGAAATTCACAAAAAATAGATGGTGATTTTTGCAGTTACCTTATCGATTTATTTACAATCGAATGCTGTCCATTTTTTTGCAGCCTAGGACTAAAAAAATGACTATAACAACAGGCTTAGTCCTAGGATGAAGAAAAAACAATTTTTGCTCTTCAACACATGTATCTAAAACAGCTCTTGTGAAACAGCATGACGAAAAAATATTTTCGTGTTATATTTTAATCTATTGATACAACTTTATTGTTATTACAACTATGTTATTCGACATACTTTCATTTTTATATGAAGATACATTACCATTTTCAATATTTATGTTTTGTGTAGAGTTAAAAAAGGTAGTAAACTGGATGAAGAGTGAAATAAATCAAGAGTTCGGTGTTGCGACCGCTAATGCACGCGGGTTACGGCCGAGCGCACCAGGTAAATAGTGGGTCTCCAGAAGTAGCGGCGGGAATTTATTGTTCCTGGAATTCCTGGATATTTCGAGTTCTTTATTTACTGAATACTGGTTTGTTTCGTATTTGGTTACATAAACTAATACAAATATAATCCTGTAATCCTAGGAATTTCCAGTTTGTTGCATTTTTAATTTTGTATATATTTTACTGTGAAATTTTATATTGTGTCCTTTTGTTGTACTGACGTTTTTAAATAGTTAAAATTACATCGAAATAAGGTAAACTGTATTAGTGAACTAATGCATTTAGTAAAATTATTATCATAATCGATTTGACCATTTAAAATAATATTATTATATTAGTTTTTGAGGGTGGAAACATAAAAATAATACTTAAAATATGCCAAAATGTATAGTCGAAGTGCACTTTTACCGAATTTTATAAAAATCTGACCATCAGATCAAAACACAGAGAAACGCCAGCCCGATTTTTTTATTCAGGGATAGGAAAACTAATATTTACACTCTCGTCTGAAATTTGAAGATTTTTACGAAAACAATACTTTCTTCATATACATTTACTACAGGAAGAAAGTGTAAAATTTAGTAATGTACCAAAACCCTCTTCAATCTTGAATGAATCCATCTTAACTGAACGAGATATTAACATCATCGTAACATAAAAAACTGTTACTGATAATAATTTCCTTAGTTCATTATACTTAGCGGACTTTATACCACAATTATTTAAGTAATTTCTTTTATCGTACGTTGAATACTTGTAGTACAATATACTTCAGGAAATACTAGCCCTAAGCCAGTAATGGAATGGACGAATGCCGTGACCGACTTGAAGGACCAACGCTAATAAATTGACTTCATTGATCTAGGAGGAGGGCCGTACAGCTTGGGGAGAACATGTTGTTATATTATTTGGTAGTATCGTAGCCTACCTGTATTTTTATTGACTCTCTGTTCCAGTATAATGTTTATAAAACTATTTTTCATCTTGAGAAACGGTTCATTCATTAATCCTTAGCAGCTTTGCGCTGTCATAAGTTTTGCACTTTTCCAATCGTCACAAAAATTACTCATGATATAGGCAATTAATTCATTATTATTGTACAATCCATAAAATAATTGAAATATTTATGGAAATAAATTGCAATTACCGTAGAAAAATTTATTAGTTTAGAAATAACGTTCCTACGAGCACTTCTAGCCTTGTTTTATTCACAACGTATTAATAATGTTCTGAAATAGATTAACTTGTAACTGTTAATTAATTTTAATAATACGGCAAACAAATATTCATATACATATGCACACACACACAACACACACAAAAACGTGCTCTTTCAAATGTTATTATCTATTTTATATATCTCAGTTACACTAAATTCGGTCATATTTTTTAAACGAGAATTTTAATAATCAACTCAAATCATCTGTTATTATAATTTGAAATAGTTAATATTCTATCAAAGAGTTTAAACAACAGCCATTATAGCAGATACAGATTGTATTAATCAAAGAACGAAATAACAGTTAACTGTAGTATCTATGTATGCATAGGGAAATAACACTATCCTAAAACGTTGCAATGTGATTATTAAGTGTCAGTATGAATGCTAAATAAACTATAAGTCTATCCTGTTTACTCGTTCAAAGGTCTTTTTCCCATATCAATGAGTTTTGGTGTTATTATTGAAGTGCAATGGTTTCAATTAGACACTGTTTCAGCAGAGACTTTTTCTAAATATCTACTTTATTTTGGCTTATAAACATCATCTAACAACATACGTATCTGTATTCGGTGTGTATTTAGCCCCAAAAAGACATTTGATATTTCCCTTTGAAACCTGTTCATCTAGTCATTATTAACTGATAAAGCAGCCTTTCTAGGTCGAGTACTCCAGACAACGTTGTATTTGTATGCAGAAGAGACGCGGTTCGCCAGTCTGTGCCCAACTGTTGGCCTGTATCATTGATTTGAATGTTACTTTATATTCCACCGGGATGTGGCTGTGGTAAATGTAACTTGGACTCTCTTTATCTTGAGTTTATCCGACTGTCAAGCAGCCCATCGTGACTGGCATAACATCAGATGTTCTTACTCAATATTGATTTTACAATATTTAAATATTATCGTTAACTAATCTTAACCCTTTTATTATTACAAGTATTTCATCAAGTTTTTAGGTGTTTTAACTTTGTAGCTTGTATAGTTAAATATTTTGAAGAAACTTGAAAATTGAAGAATCTCTTCTTAGACATTTATACAATTCATTATTTCAGCACAAAATAAAAAACAGAACACAAAAGTAAACTAATAAAAGATCTAGTTACCGAAAGTGTAATATAGTCATGATGATATGACTATATTACGTTTTTGGTCGTAGTCTAACGACCAAAAGCTTTTCTAGTTCAGTAGGAAAATCCTTTCAACGCTATTCTTTCCAGATTTACCAGTAATATATTTTTATAGGCATGAGGTTGATGGTTAAAGATTAAATTTTGAAGTATTGCGGTTGCTGTAGCCTGGCAAAGCTTTTCTCTTGTTCATTTTCTCCGATGGTTTTAGATTTTTAGATTACCTTTTGAAAATGTGTCCTACCAAGGTAGGTATTTTAAGCCAAGTATGAATGAGTGTAGGATGATTGTGGCGCGATCGTGTAGTCTTGTTACTGACCAAGGCTAACATGTTCCTTAGACAGGACAGGCGTAGTTCGGATTCCACGTTACTGAAGGTCCCTTAGTTGTTGCCATCGGCTGTTGGGCTATTAATTAACAATTCTGTCTTAGAAACATGTCAGCCGTTTCAATAATCTAATCTAATCTAATTCCTTACTTATTTTATTCATTTTGAAACAATGTCGTTTTTAACAGAGCAGGATAAATATGAGATTTAAGCTCATTGAAATGCAAAAATCTTACAGAGTGTACCTTTATTTCGTACATGAGCATATTTTTATTTAATCTTGTTTAAGCTGTTTATTTCCAGGTACTATCTGTAACAAACATAATAATCTATTATTATTTTTACTATCCATTCGTATTTATTCTTTGTTTCTTTATCTGAAAAAAATTTCATAAAATAATATACTTGGCCAATATTTTTTAAACTATAGTATATATAATACACCAAATTATATATACTCAAAACATTCTTAAAACAGTTACATTTTCAATACCATAAACATCACCGAATATTGACAAATTTAGTTTAATCCAATGTATCATAGGTCAACTCTACGAAATGATTTAAGTTGTTTAGTCAGCTGATTAATGTTAATACCAGTAATTATTTATAGCGGCCTTATCATCACGTTGAGCATGTTTTACTGTAGATAGCAGCTCTGGAACGCACGCTTCTACGTGCTCTCTCATTATATATTGTTTATTCATGCGTTATACTTTTAATAAAAGAGATTAGATAAATTGATTTCAATCACTGATATGCTATACTACGCACTCATCAAAATAGTTATGAAAGCTTGCAAGTTACCATAAAAATTAATAATAATTGTATTGATATAGTACAATTGATATACATTTCAAATAGTTCTTTACCGTTTTAGTTATATTTTTAACACAGTATATAGTTTAGGGAGTAAGGTAGATTCTCCGAATCATTTTTACTAGCATACAGTTCTACAACTGTCTGGATGTAAAAAATAATCTGTTCAATTATTCCTTATATTCAGTTACAAGTCCTTTAGGTACCCAGTAAGAAAAACTTCTTATTATCTTGGTTACTTCTTATCTCCCCTGCGGGCTGCATTGACCATAGGCTGATCCTGAACACCTAGAGACCAGAACTCTCACGGAGTGGTGTATATCCTTACTGTTCACCTAAAGGTAGATTAAGAATAGATCAGGAATATGAATAAGGAAATATAACAGGAATATGATGAAGGACGATCTCGTATATTTTATTGTCTTGGTCTTGTGACATGCAGGGAAGGAATATGTTCCGACGTAGGGCGTGTACCTTCAAATGAAATGTTGATGCTCGGAATTGTTAAGTTGCAGTTTGAAAACTCTTAGGGTATTATTTGGTGCTTGCCTGGATAAGAATTTCGTTTTACTTCTCTAAGAATTAGGTTGACTGACCATGTTTTACCTTTCCCATCTTTATCAATTATTTCTTTTGGTTGGGTATACTTAAGATCTGACGAATGGAGTGTAAACAATTTGTGGGATGCCAACGGGTAACGGAAGTGACGTCATATGGTTAGGATAACACCTATTTAAAGGAAGTGAAAACATTCCCTACATACATATATAGTCTAACCTATTTCATACAAGGAAGTAAATACTTGGGCATAACACATAACATAATAACTTGGGCATAATAGGATAACACCTATTTAAAGGAAGTGAAAACATTCCCTACATACATATATATAGTCTAACCTATTTCATACAAGGAAGTAAATACTTGGGCACTCCTACTTCTGTAGGATCTAACATCCATAACATTCATAGAAATAAATGACTTATAATTAAATATATTAAGTATACTCGTATATAGCTAAACGTATTTAAAATTTAAACTCCCATCACTACAAGAGATGGTCTGTTTGAATCAAGAGATGGCAAAAGACTATCGTAGCTGCCTTGGTCAGAGGCTACCACTTATAACCTGAAATGAGTCAGCCCTCTCTGGATTTTTCAGACTAATTTTACTGACTAGACCAAGATCTCTTAGCCTTCTAGCTGTTACCTAGCTGACCTGGCTGGTCAAATAATGTTTCGATGTTTAATGATCGAGGAAAGACATGTATTATTTTTATTAAAATGACGTCATTTCACCCCAGTAAATCCCTACGGCAGAAGCACCCCTCGGGTGTAATTTGAGAACCACATAGTACAGTCTCAGATGTCTTTAACTGTGGACCCTCCGTCAGAGGGGAGACGTAAGCATTGAGCAACCCTGACTTGGAATGCCGATTCAAATACCAACGACAAGGTATGTCAGGATAATCAAAACAAAATTGATTTAACTTACATATTTCCTACTCTAATAGCAGGAAGCTAAATCTATTGATATAAACGATCATTTTCACAGGTTGGAACAGTAAAAAAGGAATAAATATTAATTCTAGGCTGAGTACCTCTAAATAGTTTGATATATTTGTTTTTTGAATAATCATATTCCTGAGAATCGCTTCTTTAAGATTGATCACTACCAAATCTCATCACTCTAGTCAGCTGAGAACGGATCAAATAAAAAGCCCAATATGCTAAAAGGGGCTAAGGATGGGGAGGGTGAGTTTGTCTAAGTTATATGAAACTCACTTCTTTAAACCAACTAATCAATACGACGCATCTACACCTATACATTCACACTACATACATATGTCACACCCATAAATCCACACCCATACACTTACACTAACTTTATTAATCCGAACCGCACTATAATCATCCGCCTGTAACCCAAATAGGAAGATCGTAATCATTATTAACCAGGTGTACGAAGTATGCTCATTTATCCATAGCAATGCAGAGACGTAACATCATCTACTTTGGGAGTATTGAGCATTAAAATGACTGAAACGTACCCCCTAATACTCTGCTAAATCACATAAGAAATTTGTTTGTATATCATTCCTTTTCTTATAAACAACATTTTAAATTTAAACATTTTGAAATATATGGTCTCCAACATAAACCTTATCTCTTTTAAATTTTTATCCAAGCAAGTGACAAATTCACAGATATTCACCATCTTCTCTTCGTCTTTCACCTTTTATAATAACCTAAATCCATGTTTTATAGACAACTGAACTGCCATAGAAAAACCATAGAGATTGGATATGATTGATATTAACTAGATTATGGAACCGTAGACAGAAAACGTGTGATACATTCTTGCTGATAAAACCAGCTTTGTTAACCCCACAAGTGGTACTCTTGTTGAAATTAAGCTATTAAGTTAAGAGGAAGGAAGCCTCATTCATATATACTCAGTTTGCTCACATAAACATCAGTGTGAGAAACTTATAAAGAAAAGATAAGTGTGAGATGATATATCATGGTTCAAAGTGAACAGTATGGACAAAAAGTGATAAACACTTCTAGAATCCAAACCAGCCTATCGCTGACAGAGTTTCAGATTTTACCAAGCCATAAACTACGCCAAGGACTCGCGTAAAAATGTGGAAATAAAGATATGATCTTAAACCATCGTTTCCCAAATAATAACTACACAATAATATCTTAGTACGACTTGTACCTCGTGCGTTACTTGAAACAATTACTCAGATTTTTCGTGAGCTAACATTATTTTTACATTCACTTTCTATTTACTGCGTACATAAGTGCCGTTCTATTACGATTCATATCATTGTATTTTTTTTATTCATAATTTGTTCAGTTTTATTGAACTATCTGTAAATAGAACGATAGATGAAAAATATTTAAGTTTCAATACTCACTGGCACCAAAAAACAACGATGATGAGGTAATGTTAAAGATGGTAACAAATAAATTTAAAAAAATTACGTATGTATATGACAGGTCTAAAATGCTATTCTGTAAAAATCTGTACGTGTGATGGCTGTTATAAAAAGGATTAAGGGCGAGGAAATTGATGTGATTTTCGAGTCTTCCATGATACTTGATGCTAAATTTTGAAATTTCTTCTTTAACTTTGAGTATTCTTTGGTTGTGTGTAGTGTCACTTGTGATATACCAAGGTGTATGGAGAACATTGTGTAAAAACTTAGCATTGAGGACTTTGTTCGTCGTAATTGGCACTGACGTTTTTATTTTAATGACGTGATGATACATTTCCCCTCGTCAGGTCAATAGCAGCTGATCCCTCCACATTCGCTGATCCCCGCGACTCCGCCACGTAACTAAGCCAATTGTGGCTAACAAAAGCACGGCGTCACAATGTGTTTCGCCCCTCTTTAACAAAGGTCCTGCAATCCTGACGAGGGGGTCCTGCTCCTCTCCTTGGATCCCAATTTCAATCCGCTCCTTGTTAACTCGAAGGATCTTATCAGGGTTAACGAAACCTTCAACATATATTTATTAAATAATTAAAAGGATAACAATATTAATACAAAAACTCTTCTAAGTTTGAAATTCATTGTTGGTAATTTTATTTTATGTTATTTTTTATTCCTATCATTTTCCATCACGTTTACTAAAAACAAAGTTTTACGACGTTTTGGGATCTGGAATCTGATCCCATTCTCAGGTGAGGTTGTTCCTAAAACATAACAAGAATGTCCGCTATAAAGATCTAAATTACATAGTACAAACACTACATAGTAGCTAGGTAAATGGAACCCTCAATACAGTAAATAATAGTTAACACCACAGCACTAATATTTGAAAATTGCAGTCATTACTACTCATAACTAATTTGTCTTTAATGTATTAATGGTTACATATTATTTCTAGTTTATTTTGATATAGGTGGTATTTTAATTTATTATTGCACAGTAAACAATGAATTAGAGGTGTTATCTCATCGTACGAAATACAACGAAACACCTTTAAATTGTTGTAAAACCTGTAAAATGTGGCAATATTGAATTTAAAACTGGTAGTTATGATTTGGAGCTATAAAATGAAATATTAAAAACATTAGTTCACATTTGATGGAATTAAAGCTGAACAATTATTATAAATGACATGTTCAATTATACAAAATGTCTGTAACTTTTAAACAAATCTATTACATCGAGTTTTATTAAGATAAAAACTGTTATTAAAAACTCACATATTTTACACGTTATGAACGATTTTAATATTAGGTTTTTTTATTTTTTTATATTTTCCGATAACATTTAGTGTTTAAGATTACTCATTTTTTACTCAAATAACATATTTCAAAGTTTGAAACCACAAAAAATGATTTACTATTTAAAAACCCGTGGAACGGGGCACTAATATGGTACATATTAGCTTGTTCTCAATTTAACTTTAAAGTACAACCAGTTATTGATTAAGTTATTGATTACCACATTTATTATCTAAAACATACGTCTGACGGGAGGGGTAATAGGCATTGCAGACCTTAAAATGGGTTCTCAGTTCATCTATACCGTTTTAAGACACGTTATGACGCAATATTCCTTTATGAGCCACCCCAAATATGTTTTTTCAGTACATAAGCTTTTGTGTCTATTTAGTGTCAAAACTGGTTATGAAGGTAAAATTTGGTTTTCCGAACAGCTTATTTGATACCCAGATATATTCGGTCTCCCACTGATTAATCAAACAAGTTACCCAACCGTATTTACTCCAACCGAGTGTGTGTGTGTGTGTTCATGAATGTAACAGACTTAGCTTTATATTTATAGGCCTCGTATTATAATAATCATATAATCCCTCTACTGATTTAAATTTGCAAAAGTCACAGTATTTCCTTTGTGATGCATTTTAATAATAATGTGAAGTTTCAAAGCCCACCTAATACTCAGTATTACTATAAAATACTCAGCAGTCCAAAAAACGTTTAATTTGCTATAAGGATTTTAACTCTCAAGATCCATTGTTAGAACACTATTGAAAACGTCTCAATTAACTTAACAACAGGTAAAGACATTAAAAAGCTTCATACATATATATTTAATTAAAGCTTCTTTCACGTACAATTTATGTTATTGGAACATATTAGTTTGAATATATTTTAACGAACACAGATTCTCTAATGAATCATTTGAAATGTTATCTAGCCTCTTCATAAACAGTTATTATCCCTTCCGAAGGCCACATATTGGAACAATGCCTTATTCTCCCCTCTCGAAGGGAGTTGTGGTCGATTCCATTGTTCAGGGTCACTGAGTGGAATTAATATGATTTTCCCAAGGCCTAGGGCATTGCGGTGTCCTGGGACATTTATTTATCCTAAATGCCCATTACTTGGGTGGAAGGATTGGAGATTGTTATAGCAAAGATTACCTTTAATACCTCATAATATTGTATCCATACAAATGATACTTTCTTAATCAATAACTACTGAATGTTTGTATTTTACAGGTACTGTGGAAACATGGTATTAATTGATCGTCAATTTAGATATTTAAAATTTGTATTGCATATCACTAGAACATTTAGTATATTATAGTATGGTAAATATAAATAGCTCCAGGCATTAAATATGTATTCCACTTAATAATTAGAATCCATGCATAATTCTTTACAAATAATCAGTACAAAAATATATGGTTATTTTTAAGTGATTCTTGTAATATTCTTGAAATAGCGGAATGGTAGATTTTAAGTTTTTTTTCCGACGACTGTCTCTATTACATTAATCCTTATCCTCTCCCAATATTTGACATATGTTACTTTGAAATGTTGTAGACACTCCTGTTTTGTCATTTTGTAAACAATGAAGAATTAATTAACAATATCTTAAATGTATCAGTAGAGCCTACACCTTTCAGCCTTTTTAGCCCGTGCGAAGAACGGGTACTTTGGCTTGTTAATACTAAAGTTAAGCACTAGAACTAAATATATGGCAAGAGTTGGGAGTAAGATGAAAACTTTAATAGTAAACACAGATTGATATGTATATCGAACTATAAATCTTGTTAAACTAGAATCAATACCACAAACGCTACCTTGAAAGGTTGACGTAAAAGAAAATGGCGGTGGTGAAATAATGAAAAGCTATGAATTTCAATCTGCCACCATTTTGTTTTAGACCGACCTTTTGAAATACAGATTTTAAATGTATTGTTAAAAATATCTACAATTTAATATCAAATTTGATTTATTTTGTTTTTTAAATCCTGTCATTCGTTAATAAGTGAAACTAATATAAATTTTGGGGACGTTATAAATTAGCAGTATGGGTGAATATTGTTATTAAATTGTTGGTACTGTATTTTGAAAAAATGACAGTGGTTTGAAATTCATTACTTTCAATATTCAAACTACCTCATTTTCGTTTGGGATAATACTTTTGAGATCACATTTGCAGCATCATTTTAAGCCAATTGATTATATGTTAGATTATTGAAATGGCGACCGTACAAGGTAGGTATTTTAAGCCAAGTATAAATGAGAAACAAGTGTAGGGCGATTGTGGCGCGATCTTGTGGTGTTGCTGACTAACGCTGATATGTTTCTTAGACAGAAATGTTAATAGATAGCCCAACAGTAAATACATATCGAAGGGACCTACAGTCTAACCTGGAGTCCGAACCATTGCCTCTGAACTACAAACTGGTCTAATTATCTGGATTGTCTTTGCGGATTAACGTAGTATTGAATAGTGCGAACGTTAATCAACACAAGAGAACACTACACCCACTAAAAATTGCTCACAACCAAATGTAAAATAATAAGTTTATTGTAATAATTTAATTTTTATATCAATCATTGCTTTAAAATTCTCAACCTACTCCCTACTATCCATAGAATACTCTATATACCCATATATCTATCCATATAACTTATCCATAGGCGATATCCGATTACCATACACACAACAGTAGCTTACTATTACTAGTAATACTATGCAACGTGTTTATGATATTTTTTAGTTTCAAAACTTTATTGTCTACCTATATAAGAGTAATGTAGTAAAAATCGTTAAATTGACTAAAACTATTTAAATATATATATTTCTTAATAGAACACGGAATACAACATATTTTATTTTAACCTCCATTAATTTATAAAAAAAAGTTCATGGTGTTTAAAATGCCTAAAAAGTAAGCTAAGTGTTCGATCATAAGAGTTTAAGTTGAATATCCTTGTAAAACGAAGTCTCCAAGTTAATTCAACAGTCCAACAAAGCAATTCCATAGAGGCTTTTTCATCGATGAACGTATGTAAACAAACAGCTCAGTGTGAGTGTACCGAAATGTAAATGAACCCAGCAAACTATACAGTGCTCTTTAAATGTGTGTATTAATAATTTAGGAGAAATTAGATTATTGTGAAGAAATAACCTATGTTTAGTTTAATTAATCTACATAATTTTTTTTGAAATAACCAATATGGTTTAGTTAATCTATAAAAATAAAATTATACTTTTGTATGAAAATTGCTTGGAAATATGCTATATGGAAAAATATTTTTTTATTAAACACTAAAAAATTTGTAATACATCTGATCTAAATATCTTTTTGACTCTCGGTTTGTAGAGAAAAAAAAGGAATTTTATGTTCCCCCTCCCGTGATAAATTTGAGTACCTTCTATGATGAATATTTTGTTATCTAGTTTTTTAAGGAGGCTTTTTACACTAAAAAAGTATACAAAACTTGACTTTTTCTATTCTATATTCTATCTTCAAAAATAATAAACTAACGAGTTCTTAAATCCTATGTTTGAGATATTAAAATTAATTTTTCCAAATTTTACCTAACGTGTCATCTCTCAAATGTATCCGAAAGAAATAAACGCCTATCAAATTAAAATCAATATAAAGTTGTATACCTTACCTTTCTAAAATGTTGACCAAAGTAGGTGTTTTAATCTAATTATCTAGAGGAAAGAGTGTAAGATGATTCTGGTGTGATTTTATAGTATTATTATTGACTGAGGCTAATGTTTCTTAAGTTATTCTGTTATAATATAATAGCCTAACAACCTTTGGCGTTTAAGGGACCGACGGTTAAACAATTTTTTTCTGAATTATGAACTGGTCATTAGACCAGTTAATTTAATTCTTAATAGTTTGAAATATTTGTTCATTTATTTGCTAATAGTTTTATTTTAGGTTAAAGCGGCGCTATAGACAACTGAATCCTGCTAAGTCGGTGATAATGTCGCTTATTTGTTACGCATATGGTATTGTTTCATGCAAGCTTTCTGAGTAGCCTGTTGAAGATAACAATTTATGTTTTTGTAATTTTTAAACATTTTTGCCCTTTAAAATGTCATATGTTATAAGATAACCAGATCAAAAATGTGGCTTTAAAAATAATTTTTTTCTGAATACAACTTTTTTCTAATTCTTATAACTTATTTTGTTCACATTCCTGAAATTTCTGCTCGAATACAAAAACAGTTTTCCTCATTCCTTGCACGAAAGCAACCGAGTTCCTGAATTAATCACCCCGTAGCTCAAAGGGTTTTCACTAAATACGTGAAAATGTTGAGCTAAAGCATATTTATGATGCTATCAACAACTAAACGTTAAAATTAGGTGGTTTTAAGATAGTCGATTCGTTTCCCTCGAACCTTAATACTTGGTAATAATAATATCTTTTTATGTTTAATTTAATTAAATAAAATTTTATAAAATTTTATGTTTAATTAATATCTTTTAATATGTTTCTTTGTCAACAATTAATGCAAACCGTACAAGAGACTGATTTACTGCCAAACGCCCTAAAATTGGAACTATTTTGTTCAATCGTAATTATTTTACGGTTTCGTGCTTTAGTTTTCACTGAAAAGATGTGACCGAATATGATGATGTGAAATAATGCGGGTCCAATGCTCTGCGGCTTGCAACATTTCTGCGGTAGCTGATCAATAAGCCACCCTTTATGTGGCGTAATGGGTAGAAGCTGTCTCACAAATCATGACCCAAAACTAACCTGCCTCATAAACTTGCGTTTACCTTGTCATTCTAACAAATATGAACACCGAAGAAATCGTTCTTTTAAACATCAGCTTCATTTTAACCAATATTACTAACAATTTATTCAGGGACACTTTTATAAACTTATTTCCTGAAGTAGGCTTACTAATTAATTTATGCTAATAAGGGCTTAGATAATTGTTTTATTTTAAAGTGATTTTGTACTAAAAATTTTAAATAAAAAAAGTTCTAAAAATATTCTTTATTTTATCCTTAAAAATAAAATATACACTTCAACTATGGTACTTAATTTTTTACTGGCTTTATTAAGGTTTTCCCAAACCTTTACAAATCACATCCACCTAATCTGACAGCGCGAAGTGTTGATTATCCGAAATTAGATTTTTCCTATGTTTTCAGGACTCCAAATTGATATTTGGAGAGAACCGTTAAGGTTATGTGGATGAAATTTTTGGTGCTTATTAACAACGATATATTAAAATATTGTCTGCATTTTGAATGCTATTGGACGATTGGTTTTCTGAAAATTAAATACAAATGATGAAAAAAACACAATTATAAAAATAAATGAATTTTTAGGTTACTTAAGTACCTAAAACTTGATAGCAAGATAATCAATTTTAAGTGAGAATTTTTAACGTAATATCAATTTTAACACATTGTCATTTTTTTTAAAAAGCACATCTTTGATATCCATGATGAAAAAAAATCAGAACAAATGTTTTTTATAATTTTTAGGTCCCTAGGGATTATCAGATTAACTAATTATAAGAAAATTTAAGAAATAAGAAAAAATATTTAAGGGTAGTGAATCTACTAACCCAATTTTTTGCTAATGGTAACTAGTTTTCACTAAAACAACCATTTAAAAAACTCTAAGCACGAGAAATTAGAATATTTTATAAAAATTATAACAATTGAACATCAATATAGTTGAGTTGAATTGAATTGAAACTTCTTTATTCATAAAATATACACTATATACATCTAATGGCGTCCTTAATACAAAACAATTTACATTTGAAACACAAGAAAAACTAACTTTTTTATTATAGTTCAGTGATATAATAAGGAGATTTTAATCAAATTAATTTTTTACTTACTCCTAAAATTTTTAAAACTATCGATGGTACATAAATCCACAGATAGCTTTGATATAAACCTTCCACCTGGACAAGATTTTTTTTATTAAAAACTAGCTGACCCGGCGAACTTCGTAACGCCTGACAATAAATACATCTTAACTTTAAGATTGGCCATGTTCTGAAGTCGAATAGCATTACGGCTTCATTGTGAAATGTTATATATTCTGATTCACGGCATAGTGAATAACAATACTGAAACGATAAGACATATTATTAACATTCCCATAAAACAAATAAATCTGAGTGGATTAATTCACAATTTTCAAATTCAATCCAAACTGTAAATCCTTGCTGTAATACGGTTTTTATAGGAAAGATATACAACAGCCGATTATTATAGTAAGAGTAATATGCATAAACATTGTAATTATTTTTTATTCAGCCAACATATAAACACGTGACTTTTAATCAGACAGAAAATAAAAATATAAATACATAATCCCCCAAAACCGTAAACTATTAACGTGGCGAATAAAGCTGTTCATTTTGTACAGCACATTTACTTCATAGTTTAACATTAATGAATGATTCAGATGGCATTGGATAGTAAAGCATATTACTAATGGAAAGTAAACCAATCAGCTGTAGCTAAGAAATCAAATGTTTTCATTGTAGACAATTTGTAAACAAACTTACTCTCCATAAGGTTAACATTAGAAATTTAAAACGCCATAAAATGGAAACTAATGAGGTTTTCGAAAATATTTTTTCACTAAAACCTTCCCGGACACATATAGAGCAACTTTCTAAAATTTCATGGTGATCGGATGAGTAGTTTGGCAATGCATAAAGGACATACATACATACACACATTCAATTTTATATATAGAGATAACATTCTATCCTGTGAGAGTAAATAGTATTTCAAGTGGTTACATTTAAAAATAAAGCTAAAATATTAACCTTAGAAAATTCCCGAAGATAAAAACCATAATTTTCATTGATTCAAAGGTTTAGGAACGCTTCAAATGTATATGAAACTAACCAATAGCATGCGCTAACCAGTCAGTAAGCTGATATACGTAAGACGTTCCTATAACAATAACTTACGGTTTGCGCAATGAAAGTGAGGTTACCGGAAACATAAAAGTTATGTTTAAACCTATCCCAACGGGAAAATCAAACATAACCTAAATGATTTTTTATTGTTGGAAAAATCTTGTGTGCGATACGAGTGCAGACTGTCATGGCCGCTATCAAAGTTCTGGCCACACTCAGCTGACGCTTCGTGCTGTCATATGAACCTCTCATGTGAAATGACATAGTTTGAGCTCTAGTTACACATACAGGGTGTTTCAGAATTCCCTACCAATACTTTAGGGCATTGTTCCTGGGTAAGAAACATATCTAAATATCATATTTAAATTGTCCGGAAGTCCTTAGTTACTCACACAGCCTCCATTTTGTTTTTTTCACTTATAATATTTTTTCTGAATAATGGTTAAACGTACTGTATTGAAACTTTGCACAAACATTTATGGCAAATAGACAGAGCTACAAACAAATTATGATCATTTCTCAAAATCATAAAACAATAACAATACTGAAACGATAAGACTTATTATTAAACATTCCCATAAAACAAATAAATATGAGTGGATTAATTCACAATTTTCAAATCCAATCCAAACCTAACTGTAATACGGCTTTTATAGGAAAGATATACAACAGCTGATTATTATAATAAACGTAATAATATAAACATTGTAATTATCATATAAACACGTGACTTTAATCAGACAGAAAATAAAAATATAAATACATAATCCCCCAAAACCGTAAACTATTAACGTGGTGAATAAAGCTGTTCATTTTTTACAGTACACATTTACTTCATAGTTTAACATTAAATTAATGAATGATTCAGATGCCATTGGATAGTAAAGCATATTGCTAATGGAAAGTAAACCAATCAGCTGTAGCTAAGAAATCAAATGTTTTCATTGTAGACAATTTGTAAACAAACTTACTCTCCATAAGGTTAACATTAGAAATTTAAAACGCCATAAAATGGAAACTTAATGAGGTTTTCGAAAATATTTTATGAGGTTTTCGAAAAAGTTTTTTCACTAAAACCTTCCCGGACACATATAGAGCAACTTTATAAAATTTCATGGTGATCGGATGAGTAGTTTGGCAACGCATAAAGGACATACATACACACATTCAATTTTATATATAGAGATAACATTCTATCCTGTGAGCGTAAATAGTATTTCAAGTGGTTACATTTAAAAATAAAGCTAAAATATTAACCTTAGAAAATTCCCGAAGGTAAAAACCATAATTTTCATTGATTCAAAGGTTCAGGAACGCTTCAAATCTATATGAAACTAACCAATAGCATGCGCTAAGCAGTCAGTAAGCTGATATACGTAAGACGTTCCTATAACAATAACTTACGGTTTGCGCAATGAAAGTGAGGTTACCGGAAACATAAAAGTTATGTTTAAACCTATCCCAACGGGAAAATCAAACATAACCTAAATGATTTTTTATTGTTGGAAAAATCTTGTGTGCGATACGAGTGCAGACTGTCATGGCCGCTATCAAAGTTCTGGCCACACTCAGCTGACGCTTCGTGCTGTCATATGAACCTCTCATGTGAAATGACATAGTTTGCGCTCTAGTTTCACATATAGCTATATCTTGTCTAGAAAGAAGTCGTAATTTGTGGACGATGTACTATCCAATTATTATATATGTCTCAAAGTGGTATTTTTTGTTCGTGATTTGATTTTGCTTGTATGGTATTACATTGCTAGTGTATGTTATGCATATGACTTCAATGTAAATTAGAATTCCTTTGGAATAAATATAGACCAAATAGAATAAATAAATATAGATTAATATATAAAAAAATATAATATAAAAATTACTAATAAATAATTGTCTACTCAAAGTAAAAATAAAATAATATAAGATTGTTGTAAATTAATTTAACCAGCTTAACAGCTATGTAACAAAGTGGCTAGTCAGTAGATGATCAGCCAAAGAGGTGTTCATTTTCCTCTACTAAAATACAGGTATTTAGTATTTACTTTTGATCTTGAGTAAATCCCCTGGGGCAATATTGACTCCCACGTATGTTGTTTATATAACACTTAAACCATTGAAGTGGATTGGTATTATTTTCCTGCTATTAATATCAACTTAGTTGGCTATTATCAGTTAATGGTTCTTCTTTAATACCATGTAAATATTCTACGTTATCAATAAACAAGAAAATAATTTATAAAATGAACTAACCGTTTTACTTTGTTTGCGGAAATAAAAAAATAAAGAAACAATTTTCAAATGTGTTTTAGTTAAAAAAATATCCAGACTCAAATTGATGGGGTCGTACATATGGTTTTAATTTTTGTTTGACCGTGCAACGTATATTCTATTAAACAAGGTCAATGTAAATAATGATTTTTATGTAAAGTGATTATCAAATTCCTTGAATTGCCTGAAGGATTTATTTTTGCAAAACTAGTTGCACACAATAAGGAACTGGTATTCAATCATTTTATTAAAGAAACTAAATTTATTAAAATTAAAATAAATTTGTATTTTAAAAAACCGTAAGATACTTTACAAAAACACATTAAAAACTCGTGTTTCTACGTATTTTAGTACCAAAAATAAACTATTTATTTTACTGATTCATGGTACTAATAATGTGGTTGGTACGTCTTTATAGTTTGCTAGTTATAGTTTAATAATCAGTAAAAACCCTGTAACTTTACAGACTCTGGGATTTATAATAAAGAAGAAGGATTATCTCGACCAAATATAAAGCTGAAATATTGAATAAATAAATAAAGACATATTATTCTCGCTTTGCATATTTAAAATTAATTCACAATTAGATAAACTAGACAATTTTTATTAATACTACAATTTTTATACGTTGAGATACCACTTAATGTATAGTTTTTAAACAGGTTTAAGAACTATGATTTATCTAAAAAAGTTGATATTGAGTTTAATTTGACAGCTGTTAGTTATTTATTCATTATTCACTTGGTACATAGATTAAAAGTTGTATAAAACGGTAAAAATATGACTATTATTGAATCTAGACTATGGATCTAGAGTTTTTGAAACCTTATTATTTTATTTTAACATTGCTGGGTTAGTTTGAAGTAAACAAAACCCTCTTCAAAAGTTATGGAATATGGAAAAAAATTGCATAACTACTGCAGGTCTCAATTTACGTAAAAACGTGTTATTGTTAGAGAAAGAGAGATGGAAAATAAGATAAGGCCCATTTTGGGTTTTCGGGTTATAAAACGTTGGAATATTAAACACTATCATAACTAACAAAACTCTAATTTTATTTTTATATATTATAGTTTAATGATTTTTAAATAAATAAATGGTTTATTTAAGGATGGAGTCGGTGAATCATTTCAAACATTAGTCTGAAACTGTGAGTCAAACATAAACGCACACAATACTGTATTACAATAACGCAGCGTGCCGGCGCACGACTCCCTGGAGTTTACTCCACGTTTCTTATCAGCTTCAGTACAACAGAGGGTATCCGAGTTCATTGACCAGCCTTTCTTTGTCTTCTCTCGTTTGTGTTCTATACTATATAAAAATTTACAAAGGGTTTGAGTTTAAATACAGTTTATACGGTGTATGTCTTTATTCAAGTCGCTGGCCTACTCCTCCGTAGAGTTACGTGTAAAGTGCAACTGAATCAGTTAATGATTAAACTAAAATAATTTGGTGTATACTCATACATATTAGTAGCTATTTAATTTTAAAAAATGAAAGAAATTACTCGAATCTGCAGTCAAAACTAGGGTAATCTACTGGCTAACCTCCAAAAGACTGTGGCAAATTTCCGATTACTACACAAATGAAAGTATCTAAGACTATTGCTGTGATTTGGAAGGACCGTTAGATCATTTTTAATCCAGGTACGTTAGTAGTCGATACTTCACGTCACATGCACTGGTGTGATTTTTATACCTTGACCTAGACCTTGGTCAGAAGGTTAACAAACCTTAGCCTTTAAAAATTATAACAATACATTCATTTAAAATTTTACTTTTTAACTTTATTTTAATACATTATTTGTTCATAATTATGTTCGGCCACTCAATATTTTTTAGTTTGTTATTTTGATTAACTGTAGCACAATATGTACTCAATAATACCAGTTAAGCTTATTAACAGTAAAAATGAACTGAAAGAATTAACTTATATTAAAAGTACTTATCAGCTTTCCAAAGCAATCGTCTTCTTAGTAAAATAATGACACATGTTTCTCATCTCAACAATTGGTGGATATAGGAGGGACTAATATATAATAACAGGATAACTATATGTATAATCTTCTAAGGTATCCCAATCAGGAAATAAATACTTAAAAAAACATTTCGACATCCTGGGCAGAACTTCAGTGAAACATTGAAATTGCCTTGTATACAAAAAGCTTACATTATATATACATGCAATAAGCTTACTTTGAGGTATTACGCGATGTTACTAAACTGAAATATACACCTGATTGGTCTACAATGTGATCTATTAACAATGTAACCATAGGAGGATTGGTAGATACCGACTCACCGGAAGGTCCCTTGAAATACAATACACATACTTAAGACAAGGAGAAGACACAATATTACTCAAATTGAGTTTGAACTAAGCTGTTTTGGATAACTTAAGTAAAGCTAAGCAATCAAAAAAAGGTCGGGAAGGGGGTCCGGGTATGGATAGACCTCTCAAACTGCAGAAAAATATGAGAGTTATTTTCACTTATGTCCCCGAAATCCTTGTTTGACGAATTAAAAAGAACTAGAATCCTTAAGTATATTCAGTATACATTCGGAAAGTCACCATCCTAATTTTCAAAGTTAAAGACTCCTTTACAGAGATTGGACGTTTCAATAATCACTATACTTGGTGCGGTAGTAATCTGGTCTTCCCACATTACATAAAATCTACATATGAGAAATACCAATGTAAAGGAACTAAAAAATTCAATGCATTTTCTGTGATAGTTAAATCTTTCAGAACTTTTAGTATTGTTAATGGGAACCTAAGGGTTTTCTTGCTTTGAATTCATTTTTTTACAATTGAGAATTTTTTAATATTTAGATTAGTTGAGACGTAAAAAATTAATATTTAAATACTAAAAATTATGTAGAACGTTTGGCCATTGGATACAGGTCATTCTCAAAATAATACATCGTTTTGCAAATTTTACAATCTTTTTTGAAATTAACAAGGCTAACCAAGTACAGTTTTAATTGCTATTACTAATGTTAGTACCTTTATAATAGAGGATGAGATGTTTCCCACTAATTTATTTTAAAGATATCCATTTTATTTATTGTTTGTCCATGAAGTTGAGACATAAACACACCGTTATTTTGAGAATGACCCACACATGTAAAGTTTATTGACGATGTACAATATTTGGAACATTTTAGTATGTAACAAATATGAACGTTTTATAAAGTACTTATGACTCATGACTAATATGTACATCACTTGTCGTACTCGGACGTGACGTCATGTGACTCACGTCCTATGCGGGTGGGGTGAGAAAAGTAAAAGCCATCTGCCACCCCTAACCCCAACGGTCAGCACAGGGTGAGGCCCCCCTGGGAGGTATTATACAGTTTGATAGCCTCTTTTCACTTCTAGGCTGGGCCAGGAAATGGTGGTGTGGTGGCAGTTTTAACAATATTTCAACTTAATATGAATCAGATAACCTAATATAATTAGATTAGATAATTATAATAGTGACCATAACTCAAGGTAGGGGTTTCAAGCCAAGTATGAATGAAAAACGAGTGTAGGATGATGGTGGCATTTTCTATTAGTTTTTTACTTACTAAGGCTGACAATTCCTTAGACAAAATTGTTAATTAAAAGCTCAACAGTTAATGCCATATCTCAGGGACCTACAGTTTAACATGGAATCCAAATCACTGCCTCTGAATTATGTTGGTTTACTTATGAGGATGGTATTTGTGAACTAACATAGTATTCAATAGTTTGGACGTTAATCTACACAAGAGAACAATACACCCACCGACCATCGCTTACAACTATCCATAATTCGTGATCTCTATGTAGCTGGATTACAGGATGTCACCACCGTCCCCGTCTGAACGAAACGTAAAATATAATAAAGTGGAATAAGTTTATAGACTTGATAGGTGTCCTGTTTAGAACGGATTTTACAAAAAAATAAACTACCACTAAAGCTAACTTTAACTGTAGTTAGCACGTAACTGCCGCAATGAGATTTCAACACTTATAAATAGAGCCAGTTTAAACTAACTCGTTGTTAGATTATTAACTGCCCAATTTGCCCAGCTTCCGTGTAGGCCCTCATCTTTTGTCAAGTCAATATCGAATATCCCTAAGTTTATTACTGGGTTAAAAGTTGTGTTCCGATGGTTTATATAAGTGTATCATTTATATTTTAGTATTTTTAATTATTGTATCATTATATTATATTTAAGTTAAAAGTTTTCAGTTATTTTAAGTAAATATGTAATACTAGAAGGAGAGCATTGGTATTTAAAAGTGGTAGCAATATGTTTGAATGTCGCTCTCTGACTGACCTTAGAAAAAAAGAAAGGAAAGAGAGAAAGTAATGACATATCTCTAGGTATATCAGTGATCTCGTTAAAATGTTTGTCAATCAAAAGCCATTTTTAGCTTTGCTAGAAAGGGCGTCTGTGTTTGTTTTTTTATTCAACTACGGCGAATTATTCATGCATACTTCATCAGTTTACTTTTAGATTATTATTTAGGCTATTTTTTATTGTTCACATACTATCCCATGGTCAGATTAACTCTAAACTCCCGTAAAAGAAAGCAGAGCTAGTTTAGACAGGGTTTTGTGGGTGAAATGTGGGTTGCTTCGCTGTGGTTTAAATCATCAGTAAGTTTTAACGGAGGATTATTTAAACCAACTTAAGCGTAAATTCAGTAAAATCCAGCCTATTGTGTTAGCCTCCGGACTTTTGTAGAGCAATACAGTATTTTTTTTTAACTCCGGCTGACCAATAATCCAACGGATATTGTTTGGTGAAACTAGTTTCAGCTCAGTTTTGGTAAACCAGTACCATCTTGTCTCGCCTAATGACGGCTCCAGCTGAGCCGAAACATAGTTTGCACCAACTATCGATTGATTATTAACAGTAAGGTATTTCAACCATAACTTTATGATAGAGTAATCAACTTACTCAAACATTTTTGAACGACAGTTTTTCAACATGTTAGATATTATTCGCGAATGACACACTAACATTTGAGTGCGGGGTCGATGTTGAATATGCCATCGCAGGTTAAGTAAATGTCATCATACCAGCTCTGTAAATAATTGAGTTTAGCAGTTGTAGTTACTTTGGTGGAATATGTTAGCCCGTACAAGTAAATTATCTACTGGCTCAGTCTGTAGGTACCGACAAAGAATAAAAACACTTTTTATATATTCTATGTTGAGAAGTTATATTGAGAAAATTTTCATAGAAAATAATTATACTTAATTCGATGGAGAATCTTATTTCGTATACTTGACTTGAGAATTAATTGTACTTTTAATTTTCCTATATAATTTGTAAAAAACTGTGATTTACGTCTGCGATAAAATATACAGTTTATCAGGTTTAAAAGTATGAACTTAAAGGTTTTGATTAGTAAAAAGCAATGCCACAAACCCAACTATAAAGGTTTTATCTAAGAAGCTTCCCAATGCTTCTTTACCCATTAAGATTCTTGCAGTTAAGGAGTTTCATAAAATTACTAATTGAATTCAAATTTGCTAGGTAATTTGGTGGGTAACTGCTGTAGGTAGTTTTATTCTAAAAACTTTCCCTGAAAACAGGTATAAAAAGGTCAATAAAAAGATGAGATTGGTTGAAGGTCATAGCCTTAAGTTTTCAGAAAAATACCATTTTATTTTAGACCAACCTTTTTGGATTGAGTGTGAAGACATGTTTCGACTATTTCAGATGTTTTATTTCATGTTTATATCACCCTATGTTTATATCTCCGGTTTTAAACTTAGCCACTTATTCAGAGTCTCCCCCTTATGACTTAAAAAAAACATGTATAGCTTGAAACAAAAATATTTATAAATTTAATTTTTATAATAACGCATAGCTTGCAATATAGTTGTTAAAAATATATTTAACAAATCCTGAACCTTTTGAACACACTGTTTGTCAAATGTGGTTTAAGACGACGTAGAAACAAAGTGACTGATCAAACAATCGAATCAGAAATGTATAATGATTAAGATACTATTATTAATTTATAAATTGAAATTGATGTAATATAAATACCAAGATTACGAATTAAAAATTAATTGTCGAAAGATATTGGCACAAAGGCATACAGTGATAACACAACATAACCACCTATTAGTTCTCTTAAAGTCTTACAGTATACCTTAGTTTATTTTATTAATCTAACGATTTTTAAATGTCAGAACTGTTTTATTAACAAGGGAGACCAAAACAAAGCGGAAAGAACCAAAACAAACAAATCCAGATTCGTGGTCACAAAAGGTATTGTACTATGTAAACAGCGAGGCTTGAAGCTTTGTTCAACCTCTGAATTCCCTTCACATCGGTCTTTTGAAAATATTGCGTATTCATGAAGCTTTAAATATATTAATATAGAAATATGTATATGGTTACACAAATACAACATTTATATAATCCTAAGGAATGGATACCCTACCATTGAATCGTGTATATGTTTTGCTAAGACTCCTTACAGAAATTTATAAAGGTTAAAACCAATAAGATATTGTTTATGTTTAATGTATTGGAAATAAATGACTAAATTCAATAAAATAAATAATAGTACTTTTGGTCTAGTTACTATATTATTTGGAAGTGTACTGAAAGTATTAAATAACTAATTCTTGTTTATAAGCCTAAGCATTCTTTCACTCTAATTTAATAAAATGTAGACGAAACCAATTACTTAATGTATTAATCCCATCCATAAGATTCATTGAGATAGTGTACTTAAGGAGGTGCGAGCAAAAAAATCGACCGTCTGAAATAAACATAATTCTAATTTTAATTTGTTAACTGTATCATAAATATGCTTTTGGCATACTTTTTTAAGTCATCGTAAAATCTTTCCGAGTTACAGGGTGATTAATTCGGAAATTTTGCGTTTTTCGTGCAAGGAGTTTGGGAAAACAACTACTGATTTTGATCTCAGATTTTGGGTACGTGGATAGACAGCAAACGTGGATGAGTAACTTATGTGACATTTTGAAATAAGAAAAAAAGTTCTATAATCCAGAAAATGATTTTAAAGCGACATATTTTATCTGATAATGCTATAGATTATGTAACTTTGAAGGTCTAAACATGTACAAAAAACAGAATTGTTATCTTAAATAGCATGCATAAAACAGTCAAATATACTTAACGAACAGGTGTCACTCATACACAAAAAAATATTCATTCTGCAAAAATGCATATGATACTAATTTATATATAAATATATAGAAAATATAATATGCTGAAATAGGGGATTTCAGTAATCATTAACGCCGCTCGGGCCGCCATAAAGTCGGTGACCGAATTTAATAATGTTAATGTTTTATGAAATCAATACAAATATACATGAAATATTATCAAAAGTTATTTTCTTTGTATCCAGTAAAAATATTAATACATATAAATATAGTAAGATGAAACGTAAATTTTCTTTTAGTATTCATTCCAGAACTGTGAATTTACCATTTTTCTTTTACCTTTTGTAAGACAACCTGGATCGTAGTTTGTTGGCTGCACGTGGGAGTTGTACATGCGGTGTGCTATACCTGATCCCTATGAATAGCTTCCTTATTTACCATTTCAACTACGTGATAAAAATATAAGGTTTTACACAATACTTGACTTAACCTATTTGTAAGTAATAAAAGATATTCCTTTCTACCCAAGTGGTGTCCACTGGGAAGAGTTAAATACGAGTATGTGTTGATAATGTTTCATAATGTGGCAATATATCGGACAGGAACTTGACAATCTGATAGATGATGGTAAATATTTTTAACATATAGAGAGCTCAGTTCGGATCAACCACAAAATTTGTAACCTTCCGCGATATATAAGACAATTTTAAGGTTTAGGCTTGTTTGAAGTTCCGAATTTCAATACCTATAAGGAATTAACAACATCTTAAAATGCATTTGGAAAAAAGGTATATGCTTTTAGAGTATAATATTTCATGTATTGTATAAAATCAAATATACTCGAAATTGACTTCACATGTACAGAGTGTTCATTAAAGTCGGGGACAAACTTCGAGGGCTGATAGTACTTATCAAAATAAACAAAAAATTACCTATAAGCATTTGTCGAAAAACCCTTCGTTTAGCCGCTAGCCGCCATTATGTATTTTTTTACAAAACACGTTATATATCAAGAACTATTTAAGATACAGAAACCAAACTTTGCACACATATTTATTGGCCAATGAGAAAAATATTCTCAAAGTATCATTTAATTGTCTTTTATATTTACAAAAAAGCGGCGGTTAAAATTGTTTAAATTAAAATAACAAAAAACCCATTAACTTTATAAAAGCTTTACAAGATATAAAAAATATTGGAATTTTAATTTCAAATCGAACGGTACTTTGGTGAACGAAATCCGTCCACGCTTAACCTAGAAAATGCAGGTTTAATGTTACATTACAGGGCACTTACGCCACCGCAGCGCGGCCGTGGCAAAGAAGCCGCGTTGTGAAAGCTGAACGCGCCGCGGTGGCGCATGGGCCCCGTATTCTAACATTAAAAGTGCATTTTCTCGCTTATCCATGAACGGATTTCGTTTATCTAAAAACTGTTCAATTTGAAATTGAAATTCTAATCTTTTATATTGAATGTAAAAATTGTTTAAAGTTAATGGTTTTATTGTTATTTTAATGTTATTTTAATTTGTCATTATGTTTGTTGTAATACGTTATTTTAATTTTTTAACGCCGCCATTTTGTAAATATAAAAGAAAATTAAATGATGTTTTGAGAATATTTTTCCCTTTGACCATTAAATATGTGTGCAAAGTTTGGTTTCTGTATCTTAAATAGTTCTTGATATATAAAGTTTTTTTGTAAAAAATACAAAATGGTGGCTGGTGGCTAAGCAAAGGATTTTTCGACAAATGCTTATAGGTAATTTTTTGTTTATTTTGATGAGTACTATCAGCCCTCGAAGTTTGTCCCCGACTTAAATGAACACCCTGTATATGTATACTTTTAAAACTCAGTACACCTTACCAAAATTAGTTTTATTATTTGTCGTAAAGATTTTCAATGTAAACTAAAGTTTGTATTTAAAGTGATTTGAATTTTACTCATATAAACCAGATGGAATTAACAAAGCGAGCCTTCTGAAACAAAGGCAAAGCCGTGGTCGCGGCAGGTATTGTACTGCCATACCAGCAATGCTTTGAGCTCTGTACATGGTGGATTCCACTGGCAACTCCTTCAGCAATAATGTGTAACATGCACGATTATTTTTGAAGTTTTTTAGTTATAAATATTGACGGAAATTACCAAAAAAGTTTAATTTATTGTGGGGAGCTTTAAATATTTTGTCACCTCTGAATCCTCTGAGATTATTTTTCGTCATACTGCTTCAAAAACCGATGTTTAAGATACATTTCTTGAAGTGCAAAAGTTGATTTTTTCCTCCTAGAGCTTAACGTATTATTAAGATGATATTTTGGGTCCTATACCGCAAAAGATCATTGATGACAATTTGATCAGCAGGATCAGCATGCGATTGTAATAATCGATAAAGTGACGGAAATCACTGTAGATATTTTTTTCGGACGTTTCGAATATCGATTGTGAAACTGGTAATCGACTCAAACTATCGATAATGATACCTGACACTGACATGACCTGAACAACCAATCAGGAATCAATAAATAACTGCTACAACGTAAGAAACATAACAGCTGACTAGTCCAAAGCAACAAAAAAGGTTGACAACTATTAATACTAAATTAAATAATTAATCATAATTAAAACTTTACTAGTTTATTTCTTTTATTTGCAGTATGACGATAAATATGTACACGGTTCAAACTTACTTTTCTATATATTTAGTAGCCTTGGCTGTTAAACTGAGCTCCTATAAAAACACCAATTTTTGGTCCTGGCAATGAAATATACTATTTAGGAGATTAACAGTTTTACAATTGTTAAATTGCCATAACAAACTCACTGTGAATAAATGTAAAACAAAGTCATACTAGAGTAAATTTAAATTATGCTTACGATCAATATTTGAGAGGTGAAATTATATTGGTCTATTTAAACAGTAAGAATGAAGAACTATTATCAATTTTAAATAAAAAATATCTTTAAATGCTAGGATGGATATTATTTTTAGAATGAAAAGTCTGTGACTAGAATAACTTCAGAAAAAACGCAGTCCATGTTGAAGAATCTGAAAAAAAATCCATGGAAAGAAGGGTATCTGAAGTGAATGTAAAAACAATTGCCAGTGTGTTCAGTGTTCTATGAAAACCTTCGTTCAAAATACACATTGGCCAGGCAAACTTTTCCTGTAAAACTTAAACGTTTTGTAACCAGTAATGATACAAATTTAAGGCCCACCAAGAAGTGGAAATAACCCCATATTTTCATTGAAATGCAATGGAATGGTCTAGTTATTATTCAAACAGTATTGAAATCCGGTCCTCGCCTTCCAGATGTGAATTAATTAGCACAATTTACCAGTCAAACTAACTTTATGGAGATGAATCCACCGTCTTGTTATGTATTCACCCTCTTAGTTTTACTGCTGAGTTAACTGGTACTGCTATGTTTCACCACTATTGCTGAATTATCTGCATTTAGATTTGCAAAATACACAGTGACCCACGAACAGAAGTAAACGTTTATTTTTATATTACGTATCCATTCATGCACCGAACTTTTTAAACTTTACACAGTTTACAAAGTAGGTTCTAAAAATATTCTGGCAAAATTTCAGCTCCCTTACCTTTGTAGAAACAAAATGGCGGAATAGTGGAAAAAAATTAAAAAACATTAAAAAAGGTGTTTTTGGTTCTATCAAATATTATTATTGTTACAGTATGACTATTAAATATAAAACTAGAACAAAGCCTAATGGAAAAACCTTAAAGTTAAATTATTCAAACCGTAACCCATCCACAGCAACGCACTGATAACAGTGCTTAAAAAAGATTCGTAAGCTCTTACAAAGAAACTCCGGAGAACCTCTTCTATGGGTCGTTTAGTTCGTTTAGTATTGAAGCTATGGGTATAGTCGTTTTCCTTCAAGTAACCCCATTAAAAATGAGTCACAAACAATTAAAACTGGTGATTGGGGCGGCCAACCTAAACAATCACTTCAATGACTAATCCAACGGTCATGAAGGTTGTCATTTAGTAATTGCTTGACATAATTTTCGAAATGAGTTGGATGGAGAACCATCTTATTGGAGGATTGCTTGATCCATTTTTGGTAGCAACAAATTATTTGTCCACTTAGTTATTGTTGGATTACTAGGTGGTTCAATTTCCGGGTAGGCAACCTTAAATTGTCTAATTGCTTCAGTGACATTCTCAAAAGCAGTTGCCCACGCACAACTCTTAACTTTTTTGTTTAACGTTGATAGCCATTTCTTGACTCCACTTTTAGTCAAACCGTATCGGAGAAAGTTACGTTATGTTTTTATGGCTCAAGTTTAATTTTACAATCAAAGAGCTTTTCTTCAACAAAGAGCGTTAAAACCGCAACGTAATAGACAAATTAGATGATAACTCATGAAAGTAGTTTTTTATAGGAAGCAAATAGGAAAAATTACAATATGCCACCATTGTGTTAGTACAAAGGTTAGGGAGTTGAAAATTTTGAGAATATTTTTAGAACTTTCTTTGTAAACGGTTTAAAATATAAAAAAAAACGTTTAAACCTCTTCGTGGGGCACTGTGTATAGTAAACATGTTGTGTCATAAACTTCTGGTTATTACAACTCAATGATTAATCATATACGAAAAATTTTTGATTGATTTAATTAAAACATGTACAGTTAAATTTTCACTAAATCTTTGCTAATTTACGACATTTTAATACATCATTATGCTTCGATATTTTCCCTTATAACACTTTTGTTACTAGCTATAATTTTTGGAGTACTAATTGTTAAACAATCAATGGGGGCAGTAGACTTATTGAAATTCCTGATGAAAATCATGGTAGACATAAAAAATTATTATTGGATTATGATTAAAAATGTTTGAAATTATTTCTGAAGCTTGGTTTGTTAATTATACTGGCAATTCTCGTGTGTTTTTAAAGAACCTGTTATTAGAGAAATTGAATAATTTGAAAAAAGATTAATGCACTCTGAAAATATAAGGCACTGTCAGTAACAAATAACCAATAAGTATCTTTATTAAGACATAATTTCACCAAATGTTTAAACCGTATCTGGAATAATTGAAAAAAAATCATATAAGCTACCTTCTTCCATAAAAATATTTTGGATTACTCTTATATCAACAAATCAGTGATTATTTTTTGACTCCATTAAAAAAGTATATTCCATTATGTCAGTATAATTTTATAGGTGAAATACAAACTATATGCAAATACATAAAATTAAACTATTTGTTGCTCACGAAAAACATGTTATAAATATCCTGGAATTCACTGTACATTTCTTACGAAAACCAAAAGAAATTAAACCAATTAAATTTGATCTCAAATAGTTTTAAAAAATTGGCCAACACAAAGTGACACTTCCCAGAGACACGGCGAGCTTGTGTGTATTGGGACTCATATGTTTGATCAGGATCCTTTCGGTTGACTGATCTTTACCTCTGTTACATTTTTTGTTCACTTTCTAAAGATATTCGTAAAAATATAAAGGAGGTACGAGGAAATTCCTCTGCATCTCCCTGCCATACTGCGTTTTATATTTACCAAAATTCATTTTTTACTTGTAAATATAAAATAAAATTAAAGGTAATTTAGTTGAAAGTTTATATATTTATGAATGACATTTATAAAATTCAATTTGTTCCATTGATATTATTGATTTGACTAATTTTGAATTATATATCCCTTGAGTAATACAAAACAACACAGTAACAAAACCCCCAAAAATGGAAAAAATATTAAAATTTCCTAGATTGTCCTTTGCGTCAGACTAGTCTAAAATGTAACATAAAAATATGTATGTGAATGCAAAACATTAAATTAATAATTTGGGAGAAAATGTAGTGCCCCCAAGGCAAGGGGGTTCGGGGGTTCCTTCACTAAAAGATGATAAATATAAAAATAACAGACAGCATTTAGATAAAATAAGAAAATAAACTTGATGTATTACGGTCTCTAATACACACTAAGTGTCAATAAAAACTTTTTTTCTATTTCCTCTATTGTACCTACAGAGATATAAGGTTTGAGACTCTCAAACTGCTCTCTGCATTCTACCACCATGCGGCTCAGACAACCTAAAGGAGCGCTGTCTCAGCAAATGGCTGAGACGGAATATAAATTTTTAATTACTGATATTTATAAAAAAATACATGATTTATTAAGGTTATTTTGTTAAAAAATATAATAAGAAAATTTAATGAACATAAATATATTTTGCTCTATTTTTTTCCTTTTTTTAATTATTAATAGTTTTATACGTTTCGAACATTGTTTGGATTTTGAAAAGTTAACGAAACACAGTATCAAAATATAGCATTGTATTGTCCATGTACTAACTATAGCTCTGAAGAAATTACGTAAAAATACACGATAGTATTTTACAATTTGCCAGCTCTTATTACTAATAAAAAATGTTACAACATAACTACTAGGCGAAATTAGTAAAATGTAATAAAAAACCAAAGTATTTATTATTAAAAATCAATGATTTAATTGTTATATATTAATTACACCTTACATAAAATTTTTGTATAAAATTATTCAAGTCCGATAAACTAGAAGCTTTCTTTTCTGGCATAGACTAACAATTTTAAATTGAACGAATATAAGTACCCTAACCGGATTCAAATTGTTTACAAATATCGCAATTGGTACAATGTCAAAGCTCCTTCTCACGAATTTTTGAAGGATATGCGTACCCCATCACGTTGGAGAGCTCGCAGGTCTAAGGGTAGAGCCCGGAACTTGGGTGTCCAAGGTCCTTGGTTCAAATCCGGCCGATCACCAATGGCTTTTCCACACGGATAGTGTCGCAACAAACTAAGTCTAACCTCTGAAGTAATCTATAAAACGGTTCCCGGCGATGGCCTGGATAAAAAAGTACTGGGATGAGAAGGAGACAGAAAAAAGGCATCACGTATGGCTTTTGTTTTCCTAAATACATATTGTGGTTTGGCCGTTAAATTATTAAAACTGTATACTTAAAAAAATTGATAAAAATTATGAGTATACTTTATTCAGTTAAGCGTTAAGTCTAAATTACGCATATCAAAATATGTAACAATAGAAATTTTAATAAAATTATATTTATTAGAATTAGACTATAAATTTTATTTTAACGTATTATTTTTAGGACTTTTGTAATGTCTGAAAATCATTTAAGTTAAACAAATTTTTTTTATAAATCCAAACAGATAATGTTTATAGAGGTTACTAAATTTTTTTGAACGTCCTCGAGTAATATGATCTGGTTGTTTTACCTGTAAAATAATATTTTCACAACCTAAACTTCTTTTACAAAATGTTAAAGCTGTGCTACATGTAAATTAATATTCTTCTAATGTAAAAACGCATAAAAGTAATTATTGAAAGCGTATTTCAGAAACTGAGATGAAACGTAAAAGTGAACGGACTACTTTCAGGATATTACAGTTAATTGAATCTGAATCGGGAAGCTTTTAAAACCACTTTAACTTGGAAGCAATTTCAAACTTTTCTAAAGCAATATATAGTAAGCATTGCAATAAGTTTTTCAAATCTGAATAACAATTTTGTTCCAAAGGATCAATTCTTAAAATTTCTAGGTTTATGATAATATTTTGAACTTTTGTTGTTAGGGTGGTTTAGTATTAGATACTTATTTAGTGTACATGGATTTTTAATTGTTTTGTAATTAAAATATTTTTGATTAAGTTAGTTATAGTTTTCCAGTATGAATACCGTTTAGAATAAATTCATTATCTGTTTAAGCATTTTGATTATAATTTATTGAGTGTATCTTATGTTCACTATATGAAAAATATCCACAACGCTGGAAGTCAAAATATCGCATATAAGGATACATAGTAATAGATATTTTAATAAAGTAATATTTGTAAGAGTTATACTTAAAGTTTTATTTTAATACATTATTATTAAGACTATTGCAGGGTTGTCATATATTCCAATGTTGTTTAGGTTAAACGTTTTCCTCATAATAACTAGATGAGATTTTTAAATTTGGCTGTTGGGGGTCAATTTTTGCAAGCTGCAATTTATTTGGACTGCAATTTATTGATTGCTTGTTATCCATTTATAAAATGGTAAAAACAATAGATTAGATTATTGAAATGGCGACCTTACTACAAGGTAGGTATTTTAAGCCAAGTATGAATGAGAATTGAGTGTAAGATGATTGTGGCGCGATCTTGTAGTCTTGTTACTGGTTTGTTACTAGTCTTGTTGTTAAGGCTGACATGTTCCTTAGACAGGACTGTTAATTAATAGCGCAACAGCCTATGGCAAATAACCTACTGTACAGTTTAACGTGGAATCCGAACCACGGCCTCTGAATTACGAATTGGTCTAATTATGTGGATGGTCTTTGCGGATTACCATAATATCCAGTAGTGTGGACGTTAATCCACACAAGAGAACACTACATCCACCGACCATCGCTCATAACTATCCACAATTCGTGACCTCCAAGTTACCTGATAGTTGATTAATATTATAGTATAATATCAATACTGAATGCAATAATCCAAACGACGGGGCTTTGATATGCTTCATCTTACCTTTTAGGTACCTTTAAATAAATAACAAGTTTAACTAAAACTCACTAGTGTCTTAAATCTTTTATGACGACTCTTGGTAAGGTTTAAAACAGTAACGTTCAGTACTAAAAATGTAATGATTTATTTTACAAACGCATTCATCTTAATAAATACTGCAACTAAAATAGTTTTACTTTGCTTAGATATTTGTACTAATCGACAAAAATGGTTAATTTTAGTTAATCTTACAGCTTTATGTTATACTAAAAGTATTGGAAAGCAATAACTGAAATCGATGTCAAAGAATATATAACAACCCCCCATATGTTGTAGTTAATAATAACTAAATTGTCTATCATTCCGTAAAATTATTTGAAAGAATGACGCTTCAAAAGCGGTTATTGAGGTATGTGTGATGTGAACACAGAGGACTGCAAACTAAACTTCGGGTGAAAACAAACTATGCTTAAACCACCTTGGGGAACATTCCTTTGGCACGGACCGCATTGATGAATATGTTAAACTTTCCTTTACCTGGTGCGCGGCCGCATGCATATTGCTTTCAGAAAATACGCTCCCCCCAAAAGGTTGAATATTTAGACCATAATACCATACACAGTACAACCTGTGCGTGGCCAGTAAGTAGCCTACAAAGTAATTGTGACGCGATATTGCTTTTCAATTATTATTTCTGCCAGGATGTTTACAGAAATTATACTTAAATCACTTTTTGTATAAAGAACATGATATTTTATACTATCGTGGAATGTAACGACAGATATACACAGTAAAAGAGCGTTTTCCTACATCCGAAGTATGTTGCGCAGTGTACTCCCTGACTCAGCTAACTGCGTCGCCCAATAATGACCTCCGTGATAGTATTGGGAGGTGTACTGGGACGTCATCTTGTAAACTAATTATTTGGAGGTCACGAATTGTGAATAGTTGTGAGCAATGGTCGGTGGATGTACTGTTCTCTTGTGTGGATTAACGTCTGCACTATTGAATACTACGTTAATCCGCAAAGCTTATTCTCATAATTAGACCAATTCGTAATTCAGAGGCCGTGGTTCGGATTCCACGTTAAACTGTACAGTAGGGCCCTTAGTTGCCATTGGCTGTTGGACTATTAATTAAGAGTCCTGTCTAAGGGACATGTAAGCCTTAGGCAGTAACAAGACTACAAGATCGCGCTACAACCATCTTACACTCAATCCTCATGCATACTTGGCTTAAAATGCCTACCTTTGTCGCCATTTCAAATATTCCAATGAAACACAAAATATAAAAATATAAAAAAGTCTCCATGATTGTGAATCATGAAGCACGCAGTGCAGTTAGTTTGATCATGGATGTGGGAAAACTCTCCTTGACTCAAAATTATCTATTGACATATACACATATTAAACCCCAAAACGTTGCAGTAGTACGTTTGGACCATCCTCAAATCTGTGTTTTATTTGATCTTTTGACACAATAACTCATACACATATTAAACCCCAAAACGTTGCAGTAGTACGTTTGGACCATCCTCAAATCTGTGTTTTATTTGATCTTTTGACACAATAACTCATACACATATTAAACCCCAAAACGTTGCAGTAGTACGTTTGGACCATCCTCAAATATGTGTTTTATTTGATCTTTTGACACAATAACTCATACACATATTAAACCCCAAAACGTTGCAGTAGTACGTTTGGACCATCCTCAAATATGTGTTTTATTTGATCTTTTGACACAATAACTCATACACATATTAAACCCCAAAACGTTGCAGTAGTACGTTTGGACCATCCTCAAATCTGTGTTTTATTTGATCTTTTGACACAATAACTCATGTAAAAATTGTCCAATCGACATCAAATATGGCTGAAATATATAATGCTACATTTATTGAGTTGAGTTTAAACACCAGGGAAATCTTTCTATCAAGATTTGTTGTTGGGGGTGTACCCCAAAATTTGGATATTTAAATCTTCCTTGTGTGTCAATAAGCTATGTCTAGAGACTAAACACAGTACGTTCTTGACATGGATATGTCTTAGCTCTGGGGAGGGGCAGCAATTTGCACGATCGAAATTTGAAACAGTGACGTCATTTTCCACAGTAATCTAAATATAGTATTATTAGGAACTGGTTAAAATTGATATCTCAATTATTATTTAAAATATTGTGATAAAACTGGGTACATGGCTTCATATAGTGAAGAAATCATAATTTACGCTGAAAATTAAAATGTTCTTTCCTCGTTGCAGCAAACCCAATTTAAATGTACCCTTTGTAATTCTTAAGTTAGAGAAGAAAATTGATACAAATTCCTCATTAGTTGAAATATTTAGTAAAACTAGGTAAATAGCTAAGATGTAATACTTTTTGTTGAAACCCTATATTTGTTTGTTCCTCAAGGTAGCAAACCTACCTACACATTATTATTTGAATGACTTAGCTTGGTTTTAAGTGTCACATTTAGTTCCTAAGAAAAGTAAAATTTGCTTGGTATGTTGGTTTTTTGCTACAAGGGTGTTTTTTCTTTGTTGAAAAGGGGGTGAAGTGGACAAGGGTAGGTTCACACGGTGTATGATGTGTCGCACTTGCAGTCCTGTTGGAATTTGTCGAGGAGCGCGGCGTATGCGGCGCACGTATATATCGAAACACCCCCTGAATATTCATAGGCTACTGTGGTAGGCGAAAATCAGGACCTCTAAACAAGACCGGAAACTAACTGTTGCTTGCAGTTTTACGTCTAATCTTTCGTTAAATTTAGGGTAAACTATTTTCTTTTCAAGAAATACAAATTGTTTTTCCTAAAATGAAAAATAAATCAGTCGATGATTCAATCTTGAATAAATCATAAGAAAATTATAAATAAATATGAATAGGACGTTTGTTTTCCATAGCAATAAAAGCATGCCAAAATCAGATGTGTTAGCATTTTTTTAAATAATTTTTGAGGCCAACTCGTAAAATTCAATTATTTTTGCTTTATTGAACTTAATATAACCCGCATAAAGATAAAAATATAGCTCACCCCTTAAGACCAAATGTTTGTCTTTCATCCTTGCTTCCTTTCCGATCTCTCGACTTCGTGTTTTAAACTTTACCTCATATCAAAAAGTGTCACATCAGGTCCTGGTGACGAAAGTGTTAGTTAATTTAGGCTATACAACGTTAAAAAACTACAATAAATCTTTTATCATGAGTTAAACAACAAAATAAATAGAAATAAATTAAAGATAAATAAACGAGGTATTTTGGTAGTTTTTAAAGGTTTTAATAGTTTGTTTAACCTTATAAATATAAATGTTTTATTCGTGTTTATAAAGAGACTTTACAAAAACTTTTTACAATTATTTTTTTATCTTGAGGTTAAAAATAATATTTCAGTCACCTCCAAATTTAAACTGTTAAATTTAATGTACACAGAACACACAAAAGAAAAGAATGACTTAAATAAGTTAAAATACAGAAATACTTCGAAAGATGAATAGATACAGGATTAAGGTGTAAACTAGATGGAGAATCGTCCACAAATGCCAAGGAGAGCTTATTTCTACTACATGGAATTTCAGAAGGATTGCTTCTTTTTAGGAATTAACAATCACAGCAGAATATTTATGAACAAATTATGTAAATTATGCAAGCTAGGTAATTCATTAAAAAAAGTCCAATTGAACACATCTGATTAATATATTTCATCTGATTAATATATTGCTTATCATATTGATTATTATATTGATTAATATTAAATGTATTAAAACTTTGTTTAAATAAAATAAAATAACATTAAGAACTAAATGTATTTAGCACCATGAACAGTTTTCATTGGTTGTTGTATTTTTTGTTTCGTTTATAATAGCATTAATGATAGCGCAATAATATATAAGGTTCGCTTTTCCGCACAGTTTAATAAAGGTCAAAGACAGCTACCACCCCTCCCCCCTTCCGCCCTTCCATCAATTCCTGGACGGGATAATCCGAACGTTATTGAATCAAGGCACTGATACAGCTGCATGTTTTACTGTATCAACTTGTTCGCATCTAAGCTGAACCTAAGAATCATTGTTATTTACATCAAAATACAAACACAAAATGCCTTTATTGTAAGAGACAATTTTAAAATTATACCTCAATCGTTAAATATATTAACCTACAGTAGTAGATAGATAGTATAGACAAAATCACAGTAACCACTTAACTGTAAATGTTTTATTTAAATAAAATAAACTTTCTCTTAAAAAAATAAAATGTTAAAACCCCTTACTGTGTAAAAGACTCCCACAATTAGAAGCTTCTTAGGTATTTACCTGAACAGACCGGAAGACTGTGCGGTCCTAATGTTATCAGGTAAATGATTGTACAATTCCGTAGTTTTAAGGAAGGGATCCCGCAAGCTCCAATCCGTGGGTAACCTACCTATGATTATGAAGGTACCGAGTATTATAACCGTGAACATTGTTACGAGAGTATTTAATATAAATTTATAAAAACACAACATTTTATACATTTATATGAACGGTAATGTAAGAATATTCATGTTTTCAATAATTTCCAGCAAATGTCCATCTGTTTATACTGGCAATTATACGGATATCTCTCTTTTGTAGTCTAAACTTTAATTAATTAGGACTAGCAGGCAAAGGACCCTAGTAATACTCTACATGTCGATTCTATTAATGAGAAATATACATATTTTTTCTAATTTTGAAAATTTACCTTAAAAAACAGTTGAAAGGATAGTTTAGAACATTCAAAACCTTTTAAGCAAGGTTTTTGTTATGTGATTTTACCTAACCCTGGATACAATTTCATGAACAACGGTTGTTAAGTAATCTCCTTAAGGATAACATCAAGCACTGTTATACAGCAAACTGTGTGACTCACTTATTACAAATTATTAATTAAATGAAAAATTTAAAGTTCGTTCATAATTAACTAATTATTTAATGTTTCATTAAAAACCCATTTATGTAATTTTTTAAATATTATTTATTTGTATTATAATTATTTCGTTGATTGTCATTAACAATTTAAACTATACAGGTTGCTTTAGATTGCCAATCATCAATTATTTTGAATTACATGTTTTGTTCCGGTAGATTTATCAACATCAAAGTGGTAATTCAAAACTTGCGGTCTATGGACCAAGTTTTAAAGTTTATTAAATTTTGCCCTAATATTATAGTGTATGGAAGTCAAATTCTCTTTTCTATTTATTTGTTCATTCCTGCAAGTTTTGTATTGATTATTATTTGATGGTATACGGTACGAGTATTTATTTCAATCATTCATACCTTGATTACTTATTGATATTAGTTCAAACACCTGCCTTCAAATAAGCCAAGACTTCTCATAATAACAACTGCTTTACGCCCGCAAACGAATCATCTTCCTATCTGTCAAGATTCCAGATCTATCAAGGTGTGAAATGAAATATATATGTTGCATAAGTCACGGGAAAATAATAGGTAAAAGATTAACGTATTTCAGTGCAGAAAAGCAACGTTTTGTATCCCCACAAAGGTAAACCAAATTGCACAGATATTAAATAAAAATTTCCAGAGTCTTAAATTTAATTCGGTAAGTAATACTTCATATACATTAATAGCTACGTCAGCTGCTGAAATGTTTCGAAACTGTGTAGACGCTACATTGTTGCTGTCTTCTGTTCGTCAACTTCAATATCAGGAATGTAATCAGCTAATGTAGCATCATGTTGGATATTTGTTTTATATTACGAATTTGTTGACATTTTCAGCTTTGTTGGCAATTTTTAAAGATCACACCATAAAGCGTGGATAAATCCTAAAGTTTTATTATTTTTTATTGATGGCTAAATATGGTACATTAAACGTAAAAAGTTGTTCTTTTATTTTCAACAAAAAAACTGAACTGAGGATTTGTAAGGTGAATAAGACAGCCAGAAACCGGTGGGGTGTTCGTCACAACTGGCCAACTAGAGGAAAAATAATGTTCATAGTCTGGCAGGGGTTTACTGGAACCCCTGGGTTGACTGATTTTGAACCAGGTTTATTTGATTACAACTCCAAATGCGTTATTTCTTAGTTAGAAGAAATTAAACTTATAACTCTCTCCTTTTAGAAAAATAAAGAAATCTTCGTGTTTTCGTCAACATTGTTTAAATTTGAGTTGACGGTGAATATTTTTGTTTTGAGGCTCCTGAACCAAAACGTGACTTTCTGTCTGTCACTATGTATTTTTACATACGCCGAGACCAAGTTGATCGGCCGAGCTTTTTTAAAAATTAGGTATATAGGCTTAAGCTATACCTCCTGACTATTTATTTTAGATTTTTGATTTTTGATTTTAAGGAGTAGTTTACAAAGAAAAAACAGTTCAGCATGTAAAATACAAATTCATCACAATCTACTAAATCAATTTGTTAAAAATTATATGGTTTATAGACGTTAGGGTCTAAAATAACAACGCCAACTATATGTCTGAAAAATAAATGGTTCCAAAGCTATGGTCCTTTAAATGTAAAAAGAAATTATTTAACTTTCTTAGTTAATCAAACAACTAAACTTATAGAAAGAAAGAAAGTTTTATGATTATTTTTAATACAATAAATTATTTATGATGATATTTGAATATGATAGTTCTATTAAGTAAAGGTTGTTAGTTTTTCAATATACTAGTAATCTAGGGAGAAATTATCTGTGAGTCACTGATTCCGTATATTTTCTATATATTTTATGTTGTTTTCGTTTGAAGTAAAAATGTATAATAATTGATTTGGTTTAGTTTTTTTATGTTTTTGTGTATGTAAGACATGTAAGACAACAGTTATTATGTAAATCTGAACCTCTGCTAATCTGATGAACGATTCATAATATATACCTAATTTACTTATTTATTTGTCATTTAATTGTTTACATAGTTATAGTAATAACAAGTAAACTATAACTCTACGATTGAGTCGTTTTAAAACAAAACAATAATGTCCAAAATTGAAAGATGTCAAAAATTTCATCGCCGTAAACGATTTAAAATAATCTTTACACTATACAATTTCATAAATATATTTGCATGATAAAATTTACATTTTCCTAGCCGTACGAGAGAACAATGCCAATTATACGATTCAGAAATACATACATCCAAATAATAAATGAGTTAATAAGAGCATTTAACGGAGAAATTAAAGCGACCCGTGGGCTTGGTGGGGCTGAAGAGCCCTCAAGCCAAGAGCTGGCCTTCTCGCTCTGGTGCTCAGGCCGGGGAAATTTATTTGAAAATGTGCTTTTAACTACCCACTTATACAGCTTGTAGAAATATCATCTACTAATTGTGAATATTGTGTTTACGATCTAAAATATAATAGGAAAATCCTGGAAAAAGTCACTGATTTTGACAGCCAAGCTGCGTGCAACATGTATATTTTTAATTATTGAAAAAGGAATTACTCAATATTGTAGACATAAGGGAAAAAGTTTTAATTACAATTAGTTAAGGTTTTTAAATAAGTAATACTTTTAATTATTCTCAAATTTGATATATCGACCCTAACTACGAGGATATTTCAGAAAAAAGAGTAAAGAGTGAGTGTAACGGATTTGCATGAGCTGTAGATTTACCATTAATTTCTTACTGATCAGCTGATTTTTGATCAGAATTATGGCCAGATAAACAAGGCAACGGAGTTCAGCATTGAGCCATAACAAAATAATGTCTTATAAACTTTAAGATTACAAATTGGATACGATGACCACTAAACCAACCTTGTAGTATTACATATGTTGGAAAACTTACTTCCATAGTTTTTACCCTTTTGAATGAAATGATTATATTAATTCTACTCATATGATACATTGTCTTTAGGTTATTTGTTTTCTAAGGGAGCAACTATTCACATTATTATTTCTAGTAGTTGGCTTTTAAAATACAAAATATAATTCGCTGTTGTGTAGACAGTGGTGGTTTAACCTGGTTGGTATCCTGTAAGCATTAGAAGATTATCCGGCCCACCGGCAGACCGCGCGCTTGTAAGGCTGCTTATCTTGCTGATACCAAACAATGTGTACAGGTCTTAGCGCTCATGTTTGGATAAGCTTGGTATATAGTCTGTTATATTAAAATATTAAAACTTAGACAAAACTTTAGATTAGCTTGAAGTAAAAATACATGGTAATATGTTCAAAAACTACAGAACGTTAAGAAATCAGTTACTTTTGAAAAAAGTGTTACCTGGAGTACTTAAAAAAGGCATATTTCAAACATAGAAGTAGTTATTTTAGATACAATATTTCATTCTCTATTCTGAACATAGGTAGTAGGGGTTTCCACGCTTTCTTCCAAGCGTCACGTCAGTGTAAACTATATAAGTAAACTATATACTTCCAGAATAGACCAATGCAAAAATAAATAAACCAGACCAAGTATCTCTTATATGCTATCGACATTTCTATTGCATGATAAGTAGCCAACAAGTTGTGACAAGTAGCCAAAGCGTATTTTGTAACGACAGGCTCGAGTCACAAATATGTCATGACGGTAACAAAGTCAAAATTAGAGTCGATAACAAACGTGATCAAATTAGTGAACGGAATAAGAATGTAACACCTTAATGGTATAGCTATAATGTTTTAATAAATTATAGTTGATGTATAATCAAATTGTTTCCTTTATTTTTTTATTTATATCATTGGGTGTATGTTTAGGAATGTTGTTTTCACAGGTATTTGACTTGTACATAATTAGGATGATTAGGGGTTTCCTTTGAAGAGTCTATCTATTAAACAATATACAGCAAATAGCAAAAAAGAATTACAACACATTTTTAATTTGTATTTTTAAGAACAATATTATACTAAAGCTTTGAAGACACATATAAAATAATTTGAGAGCCAAAGTATCTTGCTGAACTACATTTTGTAAATCATGCACACAACTCTACGAGCTTGATAAGCTTTGTAAAGTCTTATAAGCCTGAAAGGCTTGTTTGAACCGTGCATCTGTGGCGTATTTGAACAATGAATCGCGCTTCTAAATTGCTTTACTTTAAATATGCTGTGAACTCTGAAACGCGTTTGATAGTATTTGGAACAGACATATTTGAATCCAGAAATATGTGAGATATGTGATAAAAATATCGCATAAAAGCTGCTACATTCAGTATAATACTCTATGGATGTTTTTGGTACTTGTAATAGATGAACCTAAGCAAACCGAATAAATGCAACGGTAAATATGTATAAAACTAGACAAACGTATTGCTGTGCCATTTTCAACATTATACATTACTATTTTTTATACCTTTTAGATTTTTTAGATGATTATCTACGACCATTGCAAAAAGTACCAAGATACTGAAAGTAACATCATTAAGAAGGTCATTTTCAACGGAAATTGAAAACTGTTGCATTATGAGTTCATAACGACACGTGTTTTTCATAGCGATACAGCTTCTAGGTCAATCAGAACTCAGAATTTGACAAAATTATTGTCATTTTGGATATAATGAAACGCAAAATAAGTTGGTCTATCCTTAAAGATAGTACGTTTTAGTGGCTAACCTTGGGTTAGCCAATAAATATATTGAAGGAAATTTTTTAACAGAAGTAAATAGCTTTTGATTATTTGGAAGAGTAAATTTGTGTAAGCAAACAATTAGATAGAACAATATTTAATTTATTATACTGCGAGTTGTACTACGGAGTATTCTATTAATATGTTATGCCTTACAATGCATATTTGCAATTACGATGCACATATACATGTGTATGATTCCATAAAAGCATTCAAATTACTAACATGTGCATTAATGCTAATAACTCTAAAGTTACACATTAATTTAGATTGAAAGTTTTACACTTTACAAAGTACAAGTACGGTATGCAATAAACTTAAAGTGGAACTTAAGTTTTATTAAACATAATCATAATTTTCCACAATACTTTTCAAATGGTGATGGTTTTTAGAAACATGTTTCTCATTATTAATTCTGTGAAATTTTGTAATTTGTACGACTATAGTTCAACTGTTATTAAACATAGGAAACTAGATTGTCGTTCTATATTACACATTTTTTAAACTTGTACACATGTTGAAGAGGATGCAGTTTCCATCACCTAATTGTAAGGTAATAGGTAAAGTAAGGTAGTTATTAACTAAAGTTTGCATGCAGCCTAGGTAGAAGGCGGAACTTTGGAGCGTTAAACTTGCCCAAGATTCCTCTTGACAAGAATGTTTGGCATTCCAGCATTCCTGACTAACTTCCCTATTCGCTTACTTAGAAAACCAACATACCTTGAGGTTCCAATATAAAAATAATGCGCCCTAGTTGAACTTGAATTCATCAGTTGAGTATACACATTTAAAATACTGATTTCCAATGTCAATAAAAAGCTGATGTAGGTTACTAATGTCATGTCAAAAAGCAAATAGGAGAACTGAAATGTAATTGGTAAAATTAAAAATAAACTGTTTGTCGAATAAATCTGTATTTTACTTTTTGCAAAGTATAAAAAATGTATTCATGAACAAGGAATTAAGTTTTTGATACCTAAAAAATGGCATTTAAGCTAATGCAGATAGTGTTTCAGATATTATGTGTGAACCTTTATCGGATGGTTCTGTAAGATTGATTCGGAAACTTGATCCTTTCTGAATACAACTTTTTAAGATACTGTGTTCAAAATACTACTTGGCTGCTATTTTTAAACAATAAAGTGTGGCAACTTTAAATCCCAAATTTATTCTGAATAATTCCTAGTATTGAAAACATGTTAAAATATATATGTTTTATATTGTAAAAAAGGATAATCTCGTCCAAAAGTATACCGCTATATCAGTACCACTAAGCGTCATGGAGCACAATTTTTATCCAAGATATTCAATAGATAATTTAAAATTCATAATATTACCTTTTAAAATATTGCCCAACACTCAAACAACTGCAGGTCAAAAATCAAGCAAACTTATTGCAAGTAGTTTTGTATTGAACAATAAGAACCAAACGTAACACTTATCATGTTTTGGATAGCAAAACACCGAATTTCACGAATTTCAATGTTCTGCTATTACTTATTAGTATACGAGCTGACAGCACAGGATTAAACTGACAGGTTTACAAAACCAAACGTACTGCTAAATTCAATATATAAATCGATATTCATAGTTTATATATTTTTGTGAATCAGAACTTAGAACTTGGTAGCCATACAAATATTCTTAAGTCTTAAATTCACCTTGGATAAAACGTTGATAGTTATTGTCTTGGCTTTTTAGGACGCATGAATTCCAAATGGTATATTATTTGCAACTGTCAAATAGATAGATTTATTTTAGTAAATTCTCTCCAATATCAGTGAAGCAATAGGGTTTGCTTACTGAGCTTACATACTATTCCCTTGAATTTTAGATTTAACAAATTTTGGTGTGCAATAGTTCGAAGGCTCCATTTGTTTAAATATTTGTCTATGTATCAAATTTGTTTATTGGTTGTCTAGTTAGACTACATTTGACAATTTCCGTAAAAATCCATGTGTAAAATGAAAGTACCAGGAAAATTTCTGTCGTGAATACAAAAATAAATGAATTTAAACTATTTCATAAGGAAATTTACTTTAGTAAACTTTTTATTAGTATTAATGTTGTCGTGACTACTATAATTTACACTTATAGTTTAGTTTCTTAATAAGCAAGTCAATAACTAAAAATAAATGGTTTTAAATTTCCCCAGTCTGTGAACTTTCCCATTTACGAAGCAAAGATGGCAAGTAAACTAGGCGTAGGTCGTCCCTGGAGGAACATTGTGACTTGGTGCTAAATTAATAACTTTGCACTCAGCCTATTCGACCAAAACTTTCAGTTACCTCTACACGCAGTCGGCTATTTCATAACCTGTGATACGTAAATGTTCGTATATTAATATATTTTAATTTTACATCATTCCAATGTAAAACTTGCATTTTAATCTTTCTACACGAAATTATTATTGAATATATAAAAAGGTTTAATGAACTAATTTTTTTTAAATATTTATTCTGTGGTAATGGTAATTTAAATTACCATTCAACAAAGGTTGATAATACAAACGTAGTTTGAAAATTTATTTATGTACACATAAGTTTTTTTTAACTAAACGGTACAACTCATGTTTATTTTGCAAAAAGGCTACTTTTAAAACATTTTGAGTTCCTCTGGGATACGATTCAAATAGCTAAAACCAAATAACTCAAAATTTATATATAAATTAATGATCTCAACCTAATCGTTTTTCCTATCCCTTCATGTCTCCTGTGATATAAATAAAATATAAAATATAAATGGAGCCAAATAAATCAATATTATTACAATTATGGTCTCGGTGGACGACAATTCTAATGAAGGAGTATCTTATTTATCTGGATAAATCTTTTTATTTTTTATATCATGTTCAACATCACCATCTGATATGTAATGGTTTTACTCCGTAGGCCCTAATTAACCTTTAAAAGTTACTTAAAAGTCCTTGACAGACAATGAAAATCCGATTACAAGAAGGGCTATTGTATCGGTTATCTATTAAATAAAAATTTGTAGATTGAGCTAATTGTCCAAATGCCGAATCTTATATTTTACGGGAACTATCTACGGCAAGCTTGGTAACCATCTTACTTCAAAATGGCTCAGCCAACTGAGGATCCCGTTCATTTGATCAGGATTGTTCTAATTAATATCAGAGTTATGTAATTGTAATAACTATTATTACTATGATAATATATTATTATCATATGATATGAATTCATGTGGATAATTATGATAATAATGATTGATAATGATAAATATGTATTATTCATGCCAGTAACATCGTGAAATCGGATTTTAATTTTTATGATTGCTGAAATATAAGTTCAAAATAATCACTAACTAATAATTGGTCATGTCAATCAAACTAAAAATAAACTATCTAGTAGAAACTTACGTATTGAACAATAAGTTAAGAAAATATTTATTGAATCCATCTGAATTTAGTATAGTACAACTTGTCTTGAAGACTCCAAACGAAATATGATAATCAATCACACTCATTTTGAGAGGATCACTTTTATTTAAAAACATTTCTACAAACACTTTGTCATATATTAACCCAAGAATAGGTGCTAACCAAATTTTTATGATAGTATAAAATATGTTATGATCGTTTAAAATAGAAAAACCAACCAACAGTCGAGAAAGTTGTAAATAATGTTATATTAAATCTTTATGAGGTTCATGGTAATAGAAACATTAGGTCTACATTTTAAATGTGAGTGTACTCAGCCCAACTGTGTCAGATCGTCTCTCATGCTTCTGATATATTACAGTCGTAAAGTGTCACACGCATCGTAATGTAATGTGTATGTGAGGGGGAAATACTAAAACAGGCTGTCACCCAATACAAAAACACCTGACATAATTACTTACTGCCGTGGCCATTGTATTCCAGTCCGTACACGCTTAGTCGGTGACGGCCTTAGCAGCATAGAGCGTCCATCTTTCTCTATTTTGGCGACTTCTTCTGCAATACCTAGCCGTCACATATCTTGACTGACCGTGGCGTGTGCAGCTACTTGGAGTTCATGAATTGTAGATAGATGTGAGCGATGGTCTGTAGGCGAAATCTCTTATGTGGATTTAACATCCACACTATTGAATACTACGTTAATCCACAAATACCATCCTCATAATTAGACTAGTTCATAATTCAGTGGAAATGGTTCGGACTCCACGTTAACCTGTAGGTCCCTTGGATATGCCATTGACTGTTATGCTTTTATAGCTCTTTTTATGAAACATTTTAGCCTTAGTCGGTTACAAGACTATAAGATCGTGAAAGAACAATCTTATATTCATTTCTCATTCATAATTGGCTTAAAATACCTACCTGGGTAGTTCTCCATTTCAGTAATTATATAACTAAATTTATTTTTGCGCCTGATCCTAACATCTATTCTTTGGTCTTTCTCTTGGTTTTCTTTCTTTAAGTACTTCCTTCAGGATGTTCTTCAGGTTTAACTTCTCTTCTTAATACATGGCCTTTACATCTCAGTCTATTAATTCTCAACCCTCCTACGTTATCCATATCTTTTTACATATCTCTTATTTTTAGGTTGTTTATTATCCTCCATTCTCCATTATTACGCATTTGTCCAAAGATTTACCTCAGTATCTTATTTTCAAAAACTATTATTTCTCTTTCTTATTTGGTTGAGAAACCAGGATTCTGATCTATACAAAATTCTGAATATCGTTTTTATATGGAAACAGTTTTGATTCACCCTTAATATCACGCCCATTACTTTATTTCAAGCATAGTGACTTTTACCTATTGTACTTAGGTAATTCGATAAAATACATCCTGAAACATGTATATACATAGTACATTAAACAATAAATTTATATTAAAGGATAATATGGTAAAATAGAGTTATTTATTTAATTTTTTGGACCTTTCCTTCCGCGTCAATTGTTTAACGGAAGCGAAAGGAAAAGTCCAAAAAATCAAATAAATAATTACAAATCTTTTGCTATTATGAGTTTTAAAAATAGAGTTATATTGATAATTTATTGAATAAAAAAATTCTAAATGTTAACATCTTTAAAACGTGCAAGTCAACTGTCTAACGCCAAATTAAGCAAACAAACTTTGATCCTTAGTCTTGTCAAGCGCACGTCCCGAGTGAGTGTTCTTCAACTTTTCACGTTTTGCACTTTTTATAAACATTCTGATTTTGTAATTCTTATTGATTTAACGAGAACATTAAAAAACTGATATACAATTTATTGGTTTTTAACAAATTATAAAACCCCCGTTGCAGCAGACCTTCGTACTCGGTGAATTTCAAAATCAATAATATAATAATAATATAGTATAAGTTAGACCAATATCTGTCGATAAATTAGAGAATTATTTGCTTATTCTCCATAAGATTAACATGGGAAAGAGAATTCAAGGTTGCTTTTGTAAGGAACATTGAAACTAGGAGTTTCTAGCATAAACATTTTTTATTTTAACCAGTTATACCAAGCTTCTTAAACATCTGTCCATAAATAAAGGTGTTTGCCTATTCCCTATAATATTAACATGGGGAAAGCGTATGCAGGTTAGCTGCCATTAAACCCATAAACTATGATTTGTAAGCATAAATGAATAGATCTCAACCACATGAAAGTAAATGATAAGTTTAATCCATATACGGTGAATACATGCATGCCACATTTCATCTAAATCCGATCAACGGGGTAGGCTATGGCTCTGTGCACATTCAGTCACATACACGTCGAAACCCACTTTTCGTATTCAGGGGACCCCAAAACGGATATGTCCACTCTCAACACAAATTCGAAAAATCTGACGAAACAATAATTTATTCATATACTATGTATAAAGGGAGGGAAAGTAAAAAATTGCACATTTGAAAATGCAATATAAACTCTTGTGACTGAAATTAAGTAAAATCTTAACATGGCATTAGATCAATACCTGTAAGCGTCTCAATGAAGAACAAAACAAACTTTTTCCAAAATCAGTAAAATGTCAATGAGGAAATCAAACAGGAGCAGAGCGAGTAATTACCCACTTTATCTCTAATAGCCGCTTCAAAATCGTCGATTTTCATCTCTTAGGCATCATTATTATTCACGCTGTCGCTCAAATAAAGCAAACGTTCAAACTTTTCCTTTGAAATACTGCATTGAAATTTCTTTTGAATTTGGCTAAGTACGGTCCAGAGTTAGGTGATGATTTTCGGATCAAAATATCATTTCACAAGTGTCACAATACGATCAATATATTAAATTACATATAAGATTCATTATGATGTTGTTTAGTATAATTTACTATAAATTTTTGTACCTTTCCTAGTACGTATTTAGATTACCTGTTACAAATAATCATATAGTCCTAATTTTTGCTTCAAAATATGTGTTTTTTTATAAGCAATTTTCTACAAGCGAATAAACTTCTCCTGTTTTCAAGTGATTGATTTATAATCCTACATTATAAGATTATGTAGGCCAAAGAAAAAATTATATGGTAATTTTTCAGTACAAAATGCAAACACATTTTTATTGAATTGAGCAAATAGTAATCGATAAGCATGCTACGGGAAACTGATAGCAACTTAGCAGGAGTAGTTGGTGTTAACAACAGTTATTTCAATGTTCAATTTATATTAGATATATAAAACAAAGTCGTGTTAGTTACACGCATTGTAACTCGAGAACGGCTGGACCGATTTTAATGATCTTTGATTTTTTGGATTCGTCTCTACTCCGATCATGCTTTAGGCATATTCAGTTTCCATAAATTCAATTAGTTTCCATTTTATACCGTTTTAAATTTCTAATGTTAACCTTATGGGGACTAAGTTTATTTTTTTATTTTTTTTGGCAGGTGGTAAATTTTTATGAGTGCCCCTGCTCCTGTGAGGGTTATGTACCACCGCTAGGCGGTTTATACCCACGTTTCCCCATCCCTCTTGGAGTGGCTAGTACAATCAAATCAGAACAGGGCCGGAGTAAGTGAAATTAAAGATGTTAACCAAAGTATATTAAGCATAAGTATAAATTAAGAAGTGTTGAAGCATTGCTGTGTAAGGCTTTGGCTGGCCAGGACAAGCTTTTCCCCTACGGTGGATCATCCAGGATGGCGATGGGCCTGGGTTTCCAGACCTCTGCGTCGTCATGCCGTCTATAGAGCTCCCTGATGTGTTCTAGGGTGGACTCGGTTTCTTTCTGAAACAGTCCATGGGCTTTTGTTCTGTTAAATAGATAAAGAGTTGGGACTCCCAAGAGGGGTGGGTCTTGTGTTATCTTGTGTAGATTAACGTTCGCACTATTGAATACTTCGTTAATGCACAAAGACCATCCTTATAATTATTAGACAAGTTCGTAATTCAGAGGCAGTGGTTCAGATTCCACGTTAAACTGTAGGACCTTTAGACGTGACTGTAGGGCTATTACTTAGCAGTTCTGTCTAAGGGAAATGTCAGCCTTAGTAACAAGATCGCGTCACAATCAGTCTACACTCGTTTCTAATTCATAATTGGTTTAAAATACCTACCTTATGTTATGGTCACCATTTCAATAATCTAATATAATATAATCACTATGCGTAATAAAAGGGTACATCCATTTTTCCTTTACCATGGATGCAATATTAAGATAGATGTTGTTATAATTGTGCAATACTAAGTTGCAGTCTAACTACGAGATAAGAATCACGTAACGGTAAATCAAATAAAAGCAGGAATTATTTATGAACAAGTTTCATTGTTTTCTTTTTTTGGAAGAGAGAAATAATAAATAGACATAGTTGAGGGAGAGCGGTATAATATTAAAACGAGAAGGTCGTAGTTGGTGGCGCGGGTGTTCATGTTTGATGCGCCTGGGAGGACGACTCATTCATTCATGACACCCGCTGCCAAGGTCACCACTGTCACCGCTATCCTGCCACAGGCTTTTACACCATGCAAATATATTCAAGAATTTATTTGTTACTGAACAGCCATTATACTTACTTATTTCAAATAATATATTTTGTTATTTATGTCGTAGTTGTTTAATGTATTGTCTAAAAGTTTCCATTTTAAATTTGACCCATCTAGATCTTGCTCTGGTATGATTACATGAGTTAATGGTGAACATATAAGTGTACATGTAAGGGTTGATTGCATATGTAGCTTTGTTCCTGATAAGACCTATCAAATTTCCCAGGGTTAATAAAAATATGTATAAAAAGGTAGCATATAGTTAGGGAGCTCAGCTCATCCATCTAATCAGGTACATACTTTGGAAATAAAAAGTGGGTTTACATTGCATACATTGGTTTCTGTCGGGATCAGGAAGTGAGTAGGGAATATGTTGGTTCATCGGAGGAAGAAGAAATAACCACATTCGGCACCCAGAACTACATGTCTTGCTTAAGTTTCGGAATTAATGAACAAGCGTGATTAGATTAGATTAGATTATTGAAATGACAACCAAACTAGAAGGTAGGTATTTTAAGCCGAGTATGAATGAGGATTGAGTGTAAGATGATTATGGTGCGATCTCATAGTCTTGTTACTGACTAAGACTGACATGTTCCTTAGACAGGACTGTTAATTAATACCCTAACAGCCGATGGCAAGAACTAAGAGACCAGTATAACGTGGAATCCGTACCACTGCTTCTGAATTACGAATTGGTCTAATTATGAGACCATCCTCATAATCCTCATTTTTGCGGATTAACGTGGTATTCAATAGTGCGGACGTTAATCCACACAAGAGAACACTACACACTCCGACCATCACTCACAACTATGCACATGTAATCTAGTAGTCACAGTTTGGTAGAATTTGGGATTGGTAGTCACAAACTGTCATGCTGACTATTTATAATACTCCAGAGCTCATCACTGGGTAGAAAAAGTCGTAAAATAATTATAAGTATCCTCTCTCTTTACTTACCTACTGACTCACTTAATATTTTTTGTATCTCCAAATAGCATTGGCTATACAAAATAAACAACTTCCCTTATACAAATTCTTGCTTCTTTACTCTTAGGGACTGCTAGCCTTTGAAATTAGAAATCCAATCTGGATTCCAGTACTCTAGTGTTGTTGAATCCTAACAATATCCTGGAGTCTAATACTGTGTTTCAAACTGGGTATCTTAGGTACAAGGTTGTCATGTTCCAAGTGAGGAACCAAAGGTGCAGTGGAAACAGTACACTTTAAAAAGCCAAAAAATTACTAATACTATTGTAACAACATTTCCTTGTACCCGGGACACTGAACTATAAACTGGTGAGAAATCCATTCAGAGAATTCTCTAAGTTAAAATAAAATTTATTTGTGGTATTTTGTAACGATTTGAGAATGTATTTTCAGCATATTTGTGGAACATAACCTTTATTCCAAAAAGTAAGTAAAACATAGGTAGGTATGCACTGTTGTTATAACTGCATAGAACACGACTACTGTAGTGGCCCCTGAAAGATCATATTTGATAAATTGTATGAGGTACATTTCATATTATAAAAACTACATTAGATATAGATCTATGAAATATGCTTGCAAAAATATGTGTTATAATGTCCAAATGTCTAAATGGAACGCTTAAATAGATTAATGTTATTCAACTTGATGTAATGAATTCTTAAAACAACGGAATGAGAAAGTTAATTAATGACTGTAGCACTTCAAACAATTACAGGAATTGTGTTTCGGCAGTATAATCTGGGGACTACTGAATATAATTTACTCCTTTGAGTATCTTTAATTTAATTAGTAATTCCAATATTCATTAATTTTATGATTTCATGTAAATATAAGAGATTTCTTAATAATATACCTTATTTAAATTTATATTTCAGGGTTTTTATCATACTTATAGTAATGTAAATTGACGTCCTCTAAAATAATATGTACGGATAAAAAATTATCACAAGATTTATGGATAACATTTAAGTGATTATTAAGTAACCTACATGGCTCAGCAGTTTGTGATGAGTCTAAGTATTTGAGAATATGTTATGATTATCAGATTTTCAAACTAAAAAGGTGAGTAACAATATTTTTATCTAACTCATTATCTGTGGTTTTAATTTAGTAACATCGAGTAAAGGTATTTATAAAACCATTAGTTTTTACAGTCACGTACCTTAGTTTCTATAAAATCATTTATAAGCCTTTTAAACCTTTATTTTTACACAATAAATCAAAAAAAGAACTTTGAAAAGCAGATTAATAGTTTCAAACATCTTTTTCTTTCATATATTTCATTTTGCTCGGCGTTACAGCATAATTCTCTCATATTTATGTATCAGCGCATAGTATAACATGTGAGGATAATATAATAAATCTAGCAAAATAAAATACTAGTGCGTGATTTAGTAAACGGTATAAACGAAATCACAGCACTAGAACTAAATGTCAAACCATTTTTGACGAATCGAGACTTACTTTCTCATATTAATACATCAACCAAGTATTTTTTTATTATTTTTTATTCGCAAATGTTACATAAATAATGAAAATAGCCAACAGTAACCTTCGAACACCTTTGCCATACGCAAGTTAGATATTCACCCTAAAAGCTAAAGTTCTTCCTGTTTTAACGTTATCACAATTTGTGTACCTAATTATTCTCACACATCACCTCAATCGTTTATATCAGAATAACAGTAAGCCCGTACTTTGTACGGGTTGTATAATTAAATGTTATGAGACAAAAGGTTTATTTTAATGAAAAATATTAACCTAAAACCGTAAAAGAAACAAAAAGGAAACCCAAAATCTTGACTCATATATTTATCTCTATAAAATAAGTAATATTCGGCAGGTTGTAATATCAATTTAATAAAGTATATTTTTAAATAGGTCAATATCAATGAACACTTTAAACATAGTAGAATTATTTGTTTTTTTAGTATAAAATAATAATAATAAATCCTGTTTGACGTGTTTCACCTGGATTTCGGATTTTGGCGGCGGCCATTTTGTTTCCGGTTCCGGTGGGACACGCCCATTTCTTTCAGTTGTCTTTGAGTCTCCGTGACGAGCGGACGTGTTTGGTTTTTTTTGTGTGTGTAATGGTTAGTGTATGGTTCGTTTGTAAGTTTTTTTGACTGCTTTAAACTTTTATGTTTTCAGCTTTATACCGGTTTGGTCCGGATTATATGTTAATTAATTGTGCTATGTTTTAGATATTAGTCCACCTGTGGACGGGATCAGATTCCAGATCCCGAAACGTCGTGAAACTTTGTTTTACATAATATCGTGATGGAAAATGTCCGCAATAAGAATCTAAATAATAATAGAATTGTTTTTGTTCGAAAGTTGATTATTTTATTAAATTGCTTTAATAAATCACATGTTTAGTATAACAGGGCGAAATGTGCTGCCTACTATAACAAAACTGGGGTTAGGAAAGCTGAATACTTTATAATATTATAATGTTGGTCAACTAAATTATTCTCTAAAATGTATAGACCATTAAAAACTCCATCGTAGTGGGTAGTTTTATTTTAACGGAGAAAACAACTACAACAGCCTTATTGAGCGTTACAGAAGGACAGACAGCCAGGAATTGAGATAACCCTCGTTTTGTCTTCCCTGAGGTATAAAACTCATACCTAATTTAAAATACCGAAAATCAAAAAGAAGTGCAACCAAAACTCTTATTATTTTACCTATACGTATGGTGTTAACGTAGTTTAAATTTAACACTGCATTGATTTACTCAACAATCGGTCTCACATTTTGACATGGATATGTATTAGTTCTGGAGGGGGGAGTGAGTTGTTGGCAAATTGCTTGATTGAAATTTGAATCGTGACGTCATTTGGTTAGTGATGTAATAGTGGTTATGATAACAGCTGTTTAGATGAGCTGAAAACATTCCCTTTAGAGATATTCACGATCTAAACTATTTCCCAATGGGAAGTAAATACAAACATTTGTTTGGTAACGATAACCTTGACAGACAGACGGATGGACAGACGCAAATTAATTTAGGATACATTTGACCTTATTATGTCTCTGTTTAGCTCTATAAAAAACAAAACTCTAGAAATAAGTAAGATATCATGATTCCAAGCATTGTGAAACGAAAAAAATAATTTTATTTATATAAATAGTATCAGCATATCATAATTGTTGTCTTTGATGGATTAGATGTTGCGTTTCCAATACACCCGGGACCGGCCGAGTTCCAGGTATGGGGAAACTGATATTTTTACAATGTGGACGCGGATGACGTGTTCGTGCCGCAGGACAATCGAGCTGTGGCATCATGCACGGTCGCATGATCCAGGGCTAATAATGCGCTCCCTGGTGACACCGGGAGCAAACAAGCGCGCTGCGCCACCCGCCACTCTCCGCCCATCACCCGTCACCCTACGAGGAAATATACTCACATATTGCACACCGAAGTGTCCCAAGTGTTACTGTTTACATAAATAAAATTTCAAGTTTGTCTGCTTAAAATAACAGCAAATATTATAAGCAAAGCTATAATATTTAATTGTGGATAGTTATGAGCGATGGTCGGTGGGTGTGGTGTTCTCTTCTGTGGATTAACGTCCGCACTATGGAATACTACGTTAATCCGCTAAGGCCATCCTCATAATTAGAACAGTTCGTAATTCAGAGGCCATGGTTCGGATTCTACGTTAAACTGTAGGTCCCTTAGTTGCCATCGGCTGTTGGGCTATTAATTAACAGTCCTGTCTAAGGAACATGTCAGCCATAGTTAGTAACAAGACTACAAGATCGCGCCACAATCATCCTATACTCATTTCTCACTCATACTTGTCTTAAAATACCTACCTTGGTAGGTTGCCATTTCAATAATATAAATCTAAATCTAAAATATTTTTACGTTTCATATCCTAGATAAGCCGAAATAGGCTTTATGTAAATTTACGTCCATCAGTCTATCTGCCTGTCTTTCTGTGACACTAAATAAGTTTGTAACCTCAATTTAGTTGTAATTTATATTATGAACCAGCCAATGTAAACGTTATTAGTACGGTTAAAAAGGCCGAGAAAGTGTACTGATACATTTAAATTATTGTTAATTAATGTTGTATTGTTTTCAAAATGACAAAAAACGAGTGTCTACAACATGACGAAGTAACACCTGTCAAATATTGGGAAAGTATAGGGATTAACGTAATAGACAACTCTTTGATAAGTGCAGTTTTTTTTGTAAAGAATCTACAAATGTAACTTTTTCCGTATTATATTACAAACGTAACATACTCCAACACTTAATTTTCTTAACATTCCCAATCTGAATCAGTCAACAAGTTATAAATGTTTATTTTCGGAATATAGGGATATCGTAGCAGGCTGGTAATGGTATTAGTTTAAGCTGAGCAGTCAGGTCGAACTTGTGGCTGTTGGCATTATTAACACAGTTCCCACAAGTTAGGCAGCGCTCGGGGCGGACTACTAGTCTGCACATTAATAACCGGTATATCAACGTTCACCTTCTGTTTCACGTAATTTCGTTAAGTATTCACTCAGCTGAAATTTTCACTTTCAATGATAGAGACTAGGGTATTGTATTTGATTCGCACCCTAGAGCTCTGTTGTAATTAGTTAATGACATTCCACTCTCTGATGACTTACATCGCTCATAGCATCAGTAATTTTGAATTTAATTGCGGTTATTAATGATAATTTACTTACTAAAACTGTATTAAGGGTCACTGATTAAAAAAATATTTTTCTCTTACTTCAATTAAGATAAATTAGTGTTCAAGAACGTCAATAAGTTATAATAAAGAATGAACGTGGAAACAATAATTCTTCCAAGACTAATTTGTCTACTATTGGATAGCCTTAGGAACATATTGGAGACTCATTTCATATAAGTGATGTCTGGTTATAAACTAGTAAGAGTTACCATAGTGCTACGTCGTCACGAAAGTGTCCTTTAAAAATCCAAGCGGCGCCAGAACAGCCAAAATCTAGCGTGCGAAGCGCCTGGAAGGTACAAGAAGCACCGCCACATCACTACGCAAACGCTGGAAGCTTCTCAAAGGTTCAGAAAGCGTCAAGTTTATCCAACACACTCGTATACAGAGTTTTTTTAGAGGGATCTCGTAAACTAAATATCTCAGCGTTAACATTAAATGCCTTCAATTCTCTAGCAATTTCTTTGATTTTTGTTTAGGTTTAAAAATTAATTAAATTGACATATTCTTTGATAGTGGTTTAAATTTATTTTTCTCATGGATCATCCAATAGCTTATGGTGGTTTTGGATAGTGAATACTAAAAAAGACTTGTTTTTATTTGTATATCCAACCGTTTACACACCACAGAGATATAACACAATACAAAAATAACAGGCTATACTATAAAGGGAAATGCAAAAGCGGCATTACAACTTGTTTTATACAGACTAGTGATTGTTCACTCCAAAAATACTATTGTGGAAATAACATGTTGGGAATGGTAATTCTATCATAGCGGCTGTTCTATTTTTTCTGTCTAAACCTTCCTCATTATATAACTTAGTCACCCTGCGGCTCGTAAACGGTTAGATTTTTAAAATTACTCAGGGGAAAACCTATTTTCCATCCAAAAATTCTATTAAATACTATCTGCTCTTTGATAAGGTGATAAATTTAAGCTGAACACTATATTGGGAACTATTAATATTTATAACATTCTTAAACTTTATATTTTCAAACGTCTCCGAAAGCATGGATATGTTACTCATTTATAGATTAATGTCAGATGTATACATACTAATGGAGATGGAGTCAAAAAATATCCAAACCTGATCCAACTTAGTCCCTTTGTAGCTTGTAAATGGCTTCCTATTTGAAACCATCATAAACATAGAGGTTCCTCTAAGAAACTATTATGAGTTGATTGCCACGTTGAAAAATACCACCCATTTACAAGTATGTAATTTTAAATTTTGTAACCTTAGTAAAAACTATGGAATATTCCCCACTTAAGTTATACTGCCGAATGCTTAGTTTACGTGACCCCAACGGGGAAAAAGTAAAAAAAAACACCCAATATATACCCTAAGCACGCCAAGTCACAGTTGAATTTTAGTTTCCACGGGAGTGTCAAGTGAATCTCCGGTTCTGTAATCGAAATATACAGTATTCAAAATGTGGAAATGATTTTGCTTTGGTACCTATGACCGTAGAAGAAACCTCAATAAACAGTACTGCCTGCTAAAACAATGAAACCTAGTACCTGTTGACACAATGACAAATAGGCCCTGCAGTTACGACAAATAGTGACGGCAGACACAATGACAACCAGGAACTGCTGTCATGGCAACTATAGCTGACACAATTATAAATTGTGCTTTCTGACTCAATAACAACTTATTCCATATATATCTACACCCATAGGATCCAAGCCATCATTGAGACAAATACGATCACTTAATTTTGTTTCACAAGATGGAGAATCCATAATTTCTCTTGAACTTCAAAGTTGTATGCTAAGATAAATTAGGAATATTCTAAATAACAAAACATCGATTCTATAAAAGAATATTTATTGTTTATTACACTTGCAATTACGATATTCAGTCAAAATCTGTAAGAGCAAATGGCACTTAATATACAGTAAAAACAAATAGCTATAAACGAGATTTATTTTGGTAACAAACAGTCCACTTAAAATTAAGACCAATGTAGTAACATATTGAGAGAAAACACTTTGACACCTCAGGAGATACCCACTGGAACCACATAGATGACGTTGTGAAGAAATATGTGTAACGATTCACTAGACTTTCAACACTATTGGTCTTTGGATACACGTTTAAAGTATTCATATCTAATTAAATGTAATAGAAATTTTACAAATATGAGAATTATTTTACATTTGTATAAAATTTAACCATAACCTTTTTTGTGTTGTTGGAACAGTTAACAATATTAATACTTGGATACAAAACTGTATACAGTTACCTTAAAATATATACAACCCTCCTAAGGAATGTATTTTAGACCCCATTTTATTACAGTACAATATAATTATAATTTATATGAAAATTATTAAAATATCATAAAACTAAACTGAGACAAAGGCCAATATATATTTAGTTATCGTTTACTGTTTTCAATCGAAACATATTTATATTATTTGAATTTTATTTATTTCTTGTTATTTTAGACGGATATGATAAAATACTGTTCTTTACATTTATGAATCTTCTTTGGCTCATATATATTCACTAAACATGAACTTGTATAACTATTTCATAGTTTTGATTTTGGTTTCTATTATAACTCCAATAATTAAAAAATATAAAAATTCTCAACCTTATGATATAAAAATTGAGTGGAGTTATTACATTTCTCAGTTTTTAGTTAAGTCCCATCCCTTTTCATGTAATGTGAACTATGTGATATTTAAATTCTATTTAGGATATGGAAATTGATATGAAAAGTTTTATAGTGATATAAAAAAGTTTAAATAAATATTTTTTCAAGAACTATGTATAATATTTACAAAACCAAGAAAACAGCCTCATCATTAATATACAACAAACGTATATCTCCTAGAGTATAGGAAGTGTTTATCTATGTATTACTAATTTACAATTATGTACACTTATTTTTATATAGTGACCTATTTTATCATATTAGATTAGTAACTCAAGTAAAGAATGCCCTTTGAATTAGCTAAGTCTTAAACCATTATCACACATGATTTAAGTACTAAAATTAAGGTTAGTCAATTTACTATAATTTTATCTCAAGTTAATTTAAATAAATCCTAATTTAATGTAAAATTATAATACAAAATACATATTTTTGTAAACTTAAAAAACATTGACTGGCATATCTCAAATTGAACTGTTTATTGCAGAAAGCCCCAAACCAATTGTTTTTAAATTTCTATAAAAGGTAACGTACATCTAAATTTAGTATTTTTTATTGTTAACTACTATGGTATTGAAATTCCTCAATATTAATTCTAATCATGGAGATAATGTACCCTTGAAAACAAATATATGTATTTTTCACTTATGGTGTTTCTGCAATAAACACTGTTTTAAAACAAATCATAACAGTTTACAAAACAGACAAATTTTGCAATAACTTTTGAATTACTTAGAAAACGTTGCACAATTTGGTTTTATATTTTAATTAAAAAATAATGAAATCCACAACTTTCAAAATCTTTTCACAAAAATATAAACAAACAATAAAACTCAGTCAAACAACTTCAGTCACTTTAGGAGTTCCTGCATTAAGAGAATAAGCTAATGTCCCTGTTAAAAACCTGTGTAATAGTCGTAGATATGTAGTTTCTGCAACAAGTTATCTGTTTCAAGTTGTGTATTATTAATTTACATAAAGTTGAAATCTAAAATAATGTTGGTTTCGGGATTTCTTAAATAGAAACAATTAAAATTAAGTTGCCATTGAATAAAAAAATATCACCTTTTAATAATACCTTAGTTATCTATTTAATCCTTGTATTAGTAAATGAATATGTTTAGTTTGTCATTTCGATGCGAATTCCGACAATACTCTGTACAAATTACTTAATCCTATAAGCGAGCGAGCGCAGGAGCTATACACAGCTCTCCTGCTGACTGCCCATGAGAGGAGTCCTCACGGTCACAATCTCACGATGGGAGGCTGGGGACACCAGAGAGTGTGGCATGTTGGGGCGTCGGTTGTGGTCGATCTCCGCGTATATCGTGGGGTCTCTCCCCCGGTCCACCAGGCTGGTCGGCCGGTTGAGGCACAGCTCTGCGTAGGTCACGTCCTCGCTAGACTGAAACACGTCACACGTGAAAGTAAACCACAGTTGAAAATGGAAAACTCTGGAGATACTTGAACACAAACCTAAGTGCATTAAAGATGGGGAGGGGTGCGCTCCCATCCGGAAAACCTCATTTATGGGAGGGAACAATGGTTCAACTAGTGCATTTCAGCACCACCCACTACAACTAGGAGTCCAAATCGGAACGGAGTAAAAGCCCCTTACCACAGTATCGTCACCATTTAAAGCCGTTTTACAGTCCATTTTACTTTCTAATTTGGATCACAACTACCTCCATCCCTGGGTCCCGTTCCTCGAGCTCCGGACTATAGCAATGGTCGGGTACTCATAGGCGTACAAGTTCAGACTAGCGGGGATGTCTTTGTCCTATGGCTCAATCCCAGAACAATAGAGTCACACTCCAATAGAAATAGCTTCCACGGCGATAGACCCCAGCACGCACCTCTTGGGTACCACCTGGTGTGTTCGGGGGTTGGCCCTTGAGCATCCGTCACATGGATGCTCAAGGGCTTGTCAGAGGTCATCCCGTCCAAGACAGCCCCTCTAATCACCTCCTCATACATTCATCCCTCCCACGACGCCATGACCTCGCGCAGCGGCCCAACGTACGCCCTGCTTCGCTCACGTTACTCGCTCGCCCCTCCTCCCATCAGTGCTAGCAATTATTTTATATATCTACACAGAGGCCGTCACGGGCGATCCAGCTTAGGGTTACAGTGGATATATACAATCATAAAAATTTATCTAAATCGGACCAATGATGTAGTTTGGGCTTTGTACATAGCTAACTATCCATTAAACACACACGCACACATTCACGAACGCACGCTACCAGAAAACTAAAGTTTCTCTGTAAAGGCCGAGGCTACTTTCGTACAAGTGGGAGAAAATAAAAACTAAGCACTCGATTAAAAATCTCAAACGGTAAGAAGGATGTTCATAACAACAGGTTTAGTATTTTTTTAATAGACCTGTACACACCATCTTACAGGATGTGATGATCTTTTCCAAGAAAATTAAAATTATATCTTATATAATTTCATTACGTTGAAGCTGTATAGAGGAAGACTTCTGAACCCAAGGTGGAACAGTGTGATGTTGTAGTCGATTTACGTTTGGTTAGAACCCAGAGGACTGCGAACTAAACTTTAGGCGGTTACAAACTATGCTAACCCACCTTAGGCGAATATCCATTGGTGCAGAACGGATTGATGGTAATGTTAAACTTTACTTTACCTGCTGGACTTTTCCGTGAAACTCGCTATGAAGAATTTCAAACTTAAAAATTCTTGAATACTTAATGGCATAATTTCTCATTTCCCTGGTTTTAATTCATTTTAACGTTATTATTTATTAATTACATCGCAAAATATTTTTACTTTGAAAAATATGGTAAAGGCACAATTATTAAACACTTGTGAGCTCTTGTAAATTCAAATCCTCTCTATACTAAGCAGTTTTAACGTGACGAGTAAACCAATTTTTAACTAAGAACCTTTTATAAAAATAGTTTAGTTTATTAAACTGTTTTCAAACGTTTTAAACGGCTTTATTCAGAATTATTTTTTCATGATGTTGCAATTAAAAAGGGTATACTTTAATGTTTACGGGTTAAAAGCGATTAAAAGCGAAATAACTGCAAATAACAGTTAATAAGTAAAATAACATGACCCTACACAATATCTTCGTAATTGTTGAATAAAAACTAGGATTTATAAAATAAGCATGGTGTTTACATAATGATAACAAAGTTGTCACAAATTGCCCGAATTTTAGGGTATTTAAAACAATTTAATGAAAATATCATGGAATAGAAAACTGAATTATGTCACCTATTACATCATATACATCTTAATGTCAAAATTGATCACCTTATTGCAAAATAAAAAATAAGCTAGTCATTAAAAGAAGCCATAAAAAATATTCCATAATTTTCAACACAAAAAAGTTGTGTTTCTTGTTTAAATTTTACCCAAGCCTAAATCTGTTGAACTATAGTTCAAAAGATTCCAAACCTTATTAAACTGTACGTTTAAAAATCACACGCCTCATGATTTTTATGTTTTAAAAGTTCATTGACGATGTTTCATATTCTTATACGTAAATGGAATGAAACAGTTGTCTATAGGCTACATTATTTGGATATTTATATTTTCGCCTATTTTTATGGTTTTTACCACCATAATAGCTGGAATGTATTTCATCTCAATTTCTATCTCTTTGTCTTTTGGTAATGCCAAATAAGGGTTTTCACAACACCTTTCCCTAAAAAAATTATAAATCCATAATATCATCAATGTAAGACACATTTTTCTAAGTTTTCCAAACGTAATAGATCAATAATAGTTAGTTTGTATTGATTTTACACCAATTTTGAAAAATCTAATATATTTAAATATATTCTAAACATATAAAACATTTTACTTATGAAACTTGCTTTCAAATTTGATACAATTTAAAATAAATAAGCCTACCAAATAGCTAAGCTGAGAGTGTTTTATTATTTTTTTTCAATTTTAGGTTAATATTTTGTTACTGTTAGTTTCTTATGGACACTGAACTATACAACTTGTAAAAGGGTTAGTCAAACTAATATCGGTACATACCCGCTGAGATAAGTAGTTATTTTTATAGTTGTCGTAGAGGTCGCCATTCCTGGAGATGACGTTGTTGCGAGGGACGGCTTCATCGTAGGGAGGTGCCAGTGGAGGCGTCGTCACCTCCCCAGCGGCTGGCGTCCCGACGTTAGACACCAGCTGGTAGTCTGACCCTGCAACACAATATTACAATTTAATACTATATATTGTAATAGTACCAATTGTTTTAACCTCAATTGCCCCACACCTTAGGCCTAGGTCTATGCGGTGAATTTCTTGAAAAATCTTTCTTCATTCCTTTTAACATATTCAGTACAATTTGTTTTTATTTGCCTTGTTAGGCAGAAGTATATCTGTACATCAATAACTAAGAACCTTCGTTTTATATTATTTTATGTATTGTTAATTATTATTTACTCTAAAAGCAACTATTTATTTCGTTTAAAATAGGTTAAGTGGCAGTGAGCACTCAGATTCTATATTTTTGTGTTCAAGCGTCACATAGAATATTTTATTACATTTGGGCTGGGCAGATTTGGTTAGATTAAAATTTAATTTTTTAATTCATTTCTTCACTGGCCACACGACTGGAAAATTAAACATTAATTCATTAGCCAAGTACCGTAGCAGCATTAGTCACATGGGCTAGCTAGAGGTGACCGCTCATCTCCTGACAGGAGTCACCGGACACAGGTTTTGATCTAGAAACCTTTCACTTACTGGACTGCGCGTTACCCCTAAGCTACCGTATCGGTAGCTCAACTGACATGACGCTTCATGGAATGTTAAACGCGTTTAGTAAAAAAATAGCATTGAGATATTATTTTCGGTATATTCATGCCACATTCAAACTCTTAATTCTGAGAAGAGATGCGGAAAACGTTGGTGTTTAGGAAGAATGGGTTTTAGTTTAAAAAAAGTGAATGAGTATAAGCCTTAACAACAGTAGATACCTTTATTGCACGGTATAAGGTCAGGATTCTTGTCATCCATGTCGTAGAGGTCCTGAACGTCGGAACGGAGCGGCAGCGTGGCCTTGTCCTTGATGGCCAGCACTTGCGGTCTCTGGGCGGCGCCTCCCCCCGCCCTCAGGCGCAGCGCCCCCAGGATGATCATGACTGAGATGAGCAGCACGGTGATCCCCAGGACCAGGATGCCCACCAGTGGCGTCATCTCGAACCCGACAGGAGGACCTATTACACACAACAAACAATCCTGTCAATTGTTTCCATTTTTTAAAGTTTCTGTTAATTGAATAAAATGTATTTACTTCCATTTGGGAAATAGCTTTGATTATTGATACGTCTAAAGAAAATGTTTTTAGTTCCTGTAAACAGCTATCTTTGTAATCATATGACGTCAGTTCCGTTTCAAATTTAGGTTTAATATGCCAATATTCCCCTCCCCCAGAGCTAATACTTATCCATGTCTTAAGTATATAAAGTATTAAGGGGAGGATAATTCCAGCTTTTATGACCTTTGCCTATTGACAAGCTGGCTATCAGCGCATGATTGATTTACGTACGAGTATATTATGGTGGTTTTGGATGAGCTACATTAATGAACATATGTAATTTTTCAAGACCATTAAATTCAAAATGTGGTTTACTTGTTATATAGAAGTTATGTTATGTGTAGTTTTAAACCCTGAAGGAGATTGGTTCACTTTAAATTTAGATTAATACAGTATTAACATTTCGAGTCATTTATCTTTCCACCCTAAAGTGTATTATGTTTTCATCTTCGTTCAATACTGCCTTCAAAAATTCTCTCGTGGATTAACACCCCTAAATTAGCAACTTAATGTTCTGATTAATAAATATTTGGGAATCTACAAAATAGGGCAGTATTTGAAATGCTTCACACAGGCTTCACGTAGAACATGGGTGTCGGTTCAATAAATAATCACAGTATACTGCATTCTCAAACTGAATACTGAATCATCAAAGAGGTCACAGCCTGTCACCTCCTGACATCTGTATAGCCAACAAGGAAACTAGTCCAAGTAATGTCTCAACGTAACAAGTAACAAAAAAGAAAATGCAAAATAATTCATACACGCGTAGGTTTATGGAAACACGTATACTAGTTGCCTTCTTTGTTAAATTTTTTATATTACACCAATAACACTCGATTGCTATCAACATATCATTTTGAAAACCCCATTCTCTCATATACTCATTATGACTCAGCTTGAATATTTCCTAAATTAGTTTTTAAAATGATAAAATAACACCAAATATTCACTCGAGTTTAAATTTATAGGAAGTTTTTTCATACTATTTTGAAATAACATAGACATCATAAAAAGTACCATCATTTTATACTAAAACATTACTTCACGCGAAACCAGAATTTTTTGAAGGGATTTATAAGAAACGTATAAATGTCTAAACGTATGATGTCTATACATTATAGATAGTTGGAGTTATTAAAGTCAATTCAAAATAGGTAGCTATGGTATATAGGATCAAGCTTAGTGTCTATTATGACTATTAGTTTATGAAAAAAATTGGAGTTCAATGAGTACATAGGTCTGCTGCTACTGGAGCAACAATTCGTCTTGATGAAAATTTTAAGTTAAATATAAGTTATAAGATTTAACTATTTTTTGCAGACAATCTATTTAACCAAAATAGTTCATTGACCATTGTTGTTGGATGTGATATTCTTTTGAGTGAATTAACGCCCGCACTATTGAATACGACGTTCAGCTGCAAAGACCACCCGCATAATTATAAGACTAGTTTGAAATTCAGAGGCACAAGTGTTTCGCATCCCACTTTAAACTGTCCCTTAGATGCCATTGGCTACGGGTCTAAATATTAATAGTCATGTCCAAGGAACGTGTCAGGCTTAGTTCAAGACTAGAAGATCGCACCAAAAAATCTTTTCTCGTTCACACTTGGCTTTAAACACCTACCTGGTTACGTCCCCATTTCAGAAAGATTAGATTAGATTAGATTACCATTTGAAATGACGACCTACCCAGGTAGGTATTTTAAGCCAAGTATAAATGAGAAATGATTGTAAGATGATTGTGGCGCAATCTTGTAGTCTTGTTACCGACTAAGGCTGACATGTGCCTTAGACAGGACTGTTAATTAATAGCCCAACAGCCAATGGCAACTAAGGGACCTACAGTTTAACGTGGAATCCGAACCACGGCCTCTGAATTACGAACTGGTCTAATTATGAGAATGGTATTTGCGGATTAACGTAGTATTCAATAGTGCGGACGTTAATCCACACAAGAGAACACTACATCCACCGACCGTCGTTCATAACTATCCACAATTCGTGACCTCCAAGTAGCTGGATTACAGGACGACGCCACCGTCCCAGTAAGGTAAATGTATAAGGGTTTGTATTTAATTGCCTATATTAGATCAATGATATATCTAAGAAGAATGTTTTCGGTTCATCTAAACAGAGGTTCTAATAACCAAACTATGACGTCACTAGCCAAATGACGTCCCTGTCTCAAATTTTGGTCTAGCAAATTGCCAATACCCCACCTAAGACATATCCATGTCAAAAATCTAAAATAAGAGAACAAAATTCTTTGTTAAATTGTTTGTTATGGCCTGTTTGCGTTTTGTTGATTCTTTGTTTAGATGAGACCAATAGAATTAGAAGGGTTTAATCTTGTAAAGAAACTAGTATTAAGTGAGCAACAAAGGAGAATGCACTAAACCACTTAACCCTCACACAGGTAGAGGCAGACGGTACGTGACGACCTGCTAATAACCTTCTGCCATTACCTGACTAGGCCCTGTTATTATAGTAATAACACCACTAAGTGTCTCCCTAAACACTTACCTCACGATATATACATAAGTGAAATGTAATGGTAATTGGTTCATTGCAGTTATTAAATCGCATCACCGTACAATTTATTTATATTAAATACAATTTCGTGTTTATAGAATGTAAGTTAATTATTAGGTTATCTAATAATCAAGACTAAAAAAGGTATGTATTGAATATATTTTTATATTTAAACAATAATAGTGTACACTCAAATGTATTAACGTGTATTAATGTCTGTTCTAGCAAAGTTTTGAAAAAGGTTAATTGTAATTAAATTTAGTTAGAAAATATATTTTGGTATACTAAATAATGGAAATAAACAAGTAATGGTCGTAATAAGAACACTCCTTCCTTAGGTTTGATATAATGTATGGACATGTAAATGATCAGATACTGTAGAATGTCTAGTATCACGTCGAAATGAGAACACAACAAATTGAGACTTTACTTGAATTAGATAATCAATATATAGGGTCAGTCGTCGTCCTGCCCTATTTGGGGCAAATTTATAAAAAACACAAAGATCCTTATTTATATTTATAAAATGCATTAACTGTTGTGAATTCAAAGTGGTTGGAAGGCAGGAACCGGATCTTCAGGGCTTTCGTTTAAAATAGTTTGTGCTGTAAAATTTTGTGGTGCCTCTAGAGGGCCACGCAGGAGTCATGTGTTATAAGTGCATGCATATCTAGGTATTGCCTTTAAAGGGCCACACATTTGTGTTTGTTATGATGCTGTGTATTTAGCATTTAGTTGTTACAATATATGTCTAAAGTTGTTGCCAGGCATGATATATTGCAATTTTGGTTTACATGTACTTATTTATTTAGGATTGAATATGTTGTTGTTATTAAATTATACTCTAAGCTAGTAGTTTATAAAAGATTATAGCAAGCGTGTTTAAATTTTCTGTTCATTATTAACTACTAGCCAAAGTACCCGTTCTTCGCACGGGCTAAAAAGGCCGAAAGGTGTAGGCTCTACTGATACATTTAAGGTATTGTTAATTAATTCTTCATTGTTTACAAAATGACAAAACAGGAGTGTCTACAACATTTCAAAGTAACATATGTCAAATATTGGGAGAGGATAAGGATTAATGTATCAGAGACAGTCGTCGGAAAAAAACTTAAAATCTACCATTCCGCTATTTCAAATAATTCACTAATTTCGATCCAGCAGTTTATCTGAAAAATCAACTTTATTTCTTCTTCTTCCCGAACCGTCAAAATATAGTGCAAACGGATGTTGTCATTAGAAAATGTAAACATTGAAACCTAGGACGGTCACGGCAGCTCTTTCTTCTTCTTCTCGAACTGTCAAATTTTAGTATTCACAGCTGTTGACATTCAAGGAATGTTATGTTTTCATTCTCTAAAAATGTAAACATTGAAACTTAGGACGTTCACAGTTCGTAGCCCGAGAGGATTTTAAGGAAATGAGTATGCCTATGTGTTGCATGAGTTTAAGATCTACCTTTGTGTAAAATTTTAAACCGGTCGGTTCAGTATTTTTCGCATTTACTTGCCACAACAAACCCACAAACAAACCCACAAACAAACATACAGAAACCACCTCTTCTTTATAATATTATAGATTACTTTTTTGTACCTTAAACATATTTGTAAATTTACGATCTTGCATAGATTCTGAACCTGTTGCATGAAATATATTTAGCCTCGTTATGATCTACTTTTATTCTTTTCTTTCTGAATATTGATTTATATTTTGTTTCTAACAAATTTGTTTCCTTACTAAATTGCACAACTGTTGGTTATAGTTTAATCAATCGTATCTTGTATTGATATTATGTTGCAGTTTGTACGTACAGTATATTTTATTTATTGCTTAGTACGTAAAGTTTGCCTACAAAAAGGCGAAATTGTGCATTTCGCTGGTAATAAATTGATAAATGTGCACTGTGCAACGACTGTGGGACTGTGGGATTGTGGTACTGTGAGACTGTGGGGCTGTGACGCTATGGTACTGTGGGGCTGTGACGCTATGGTACTGTAGGACTGTGGAACTGTGGGATTGTGGGATTGTGGGACTTGGGGACTGTGGGATTGTGGGATCATGGGATTGTGGGATTGTGTGACTGTGGGATTGTAGAGATGTATGACTGTAGGATTGTGGGACTGTGGGATTGTGGGATTTTGGGGCTGTGGGACTGTAAGATTGTAGGGCTGTGGGATTGTAAGATTGTAAGATTGTGGGACTGTGGGATTGTGGGACTGTGGGATTGTGGGGCTGTGGGACGGTGGGACTGTCGGATTGTGGGGCTGTGGGACGGTGGGACTGTCGGATTGTGGGGCTGTGGGACGGTGGGACTGTCGGATTGTGGGGCTGTGGGACGGTGGGACTGTCGGATTGTGGGGCTGTGGAACGGTGGGACTGTCGGATTGTGGGGCTGTGGAACGGTGGGACTGTCGGATTTTGGGGCTGTGGGACGGTGGGACTGTCGGATTGTGGGGCTGTGGGACGGTGGGACTGTAGGATTGTGCGGCTGTGGAACGGTGGGACTGTCGGATTGTGGGGCTGTGGAACGTGGGATTGTGGGACTGTGGGATTGTGGGGCGGTGGGACGGTGGGACTGTCTGATTGTGGGGCTGTGGGACGGTGGGACTGTCGGATTGTGGGGCTGTGGGATGGTAGGACTGTCGGATTATGGGGCTGTGGGACGGTGGGACTGTCGGATTGTGGGGCTGTGGAACGGTGGGACTGTCGGATTGTGGGGCTGTGGGACGGTGGGACAGTCGGATTGTGGGGCTGTGGGACTGTGGGACTGGGACTGACCTGTCTGCTTCTCGGCCGCCTTGAGCGTGAACCCCTCGATGTGGAGGGCGTCACTCTTGCCCTTGGCGTTGCTGGCGTACACCAACATCTGCATGATGCGGCCTGGCCCTAGGCCGTCCACCAGGAAGCTGGGCCTGGCTGACGTCTTGTTGGCCACCAGCCTCAGCGTAGCTAGGTCTCTCACCTCCAGGTGGAACCTCTGCTGTTGGCCGCCGTCAAAGCCTTCCAAACACTCCACCTCCAGCGACTCTGACGTCTGGTTTGTCACCGTGCAGTTCAGCGGCGGGTCCGGGTGGCCTGAAAATGTCATATGTCACTATTTTACTACAGTGCTTCCAAATTTATTATTATATACGTTACTACTTCTAATTCTACTGGCTATGATAGCTCGGTGTACCGCTTTATCCAGATAGTCGCAGGTTGCTGGACCGCAACCAGCGTCCAGCGACTCCTATCAGATAATGATAAGTAACCTCTGACAAGGCTATTGAACGCGCAGCTACGGTATCTCGATGTGTTTGATTGACTACACAGGCCCTAACACATATAACATACTGCTGAGGTAGGGAAACGCTCCTCTAGTCTTCAATAAATTGGTTGCGGTCGTCAAAGCCTGCATTTTAAGGACTTTAAATGGGTACTAAAACGTTTTATTGTATTATTGCATTTTATTCGATTGTAGGATTGTCAAACATGTAGGCTCTTTTGAGACATACAGTCTCATATCCATGTCAAAATAAAATGTTTGTTATAAAATTTTATAAAACTTAAACATATTTAGCATGTAAGCCTAGAACGTTTTACTTACTTTTCCTACTAATTCATTATGAAACACTTCTTCAGGTAAAAGGAAAAGTGAAGCAGGTAAAATTAGTGTAAATAAATAATAGGTAATGTACGTTTCATCACTTTTCTCTCATCGTCTTTGTTTCTCATTCTGTTTCTCCCGTTTAGCCAAATGACGAAACGCAATAACCTAAATCTTTGCCTATTCGATAGATCGTGTCTTCTTTATTTCTGTAAAATTATGTTACATATGTTGCTACCAGATTCAGACACTCAAAGACCCTTGACGAGCTTTCAAATCAATTTAATTTGGGACAGATAGGTGAACTAAGACATTTGTTTGAAAAACTGTTAATTGTTCAGAGTCGACAAAAATATAAAAAATTTAAGATAAAATTACCTGCACAAAAAATTAAACATATTCCTCTAAATCATTTGTTTCATTCCCAATAATTCCTGAAAACTAAAAAAAAGTAGTGACAGCTGACTTTGGTATAAATTTTCGAACAAAAATTTTTCACTTTTGTATTTAATTTCCAACAGCTATTACAACGCGTTTAACGGAAAATGAAGCACATATCTTTATCTTGAAAACAGCTCACATCCATTAATACCAATATTATATATGCTTTCAGTCAGAAATATATAGGTTTTTTAAGTCATAAATTTCGGGGGCCCTCAGAGGCCTTCTCAACAATAATTTTAAAGCGGTTATCGAATGTCCTTTGGTGCCTTATGCACATTTCTAGGGTTAACAGGACCTGTTTCATACAGTGTTCATGGTTATTGTAATCCTACTTTGATTAGACACTTTCTCCAACGACAAGTAATTACCATACTAAAGCAATTTCTCTTAACAAACATTTATATTTCCACTGCAGTTAGTGTAAGTGTAAACATAGACATCAGAGGTTATTTAACCACTTTTTCCATTTATATACAGACAGCAAAAAGGCATTGAACTTTTACGAATATATCTTTCAATCAGACTTTGAACCTTGTTCTGTTTATATTCCTTTCACGTGATAAAATAAATCATTCTACTTCACTGTTGTAAACTTTGCATTTAATTTATGAAGTTTAAAATATCCTCCAAGAAAAATATTTGGATTGTATAAATATTTTCAACCGAGCAATTTTATTCATCAAGAAATACTGCTGTTTGAAATTGATTGTATTTTAATAATATGCGGTTGTGTGAAAATAGTAAACGATTTGTTACTATTTTCTCATGTATGCCAAATTGTTGTCTTCTATAGTTTTGTGGGCTTTTAAGATTTTTTTTATGATACCATAACACATCTAATTAATTAAATAGTGAAAGCAGTAGGAAATTGCGTCACAAACAGGGATTTAAGACTTTCTTAAATCGGGTAGTCTTTTATGTTCCAATCATCTTATTCCCGTACGGGTCATCGATCGCAACTGTTGTACTCATTACTTCAGTCTATACCTACTGAAGTTGTGGCCACGAAATAAAATGGATGGGAGATTTTGCATAGTTTTCAAATGTGTTTAACAAAGTTACTAAAATCTCTTTCTTTTTGCACTATTCTGCAAAAAGAGCATGTCAACACCTCACGTTAACTAAAATACACATGTTTTTGTCACAAAATTGTAATTATTTATGTTTGCCCAGTTTCAAAAACAGTAATTACATATTATCTTTGTTTGTTGCCTACGTTGTTGAGTTTGTTGGTGTATTTAATGTACATTTCGCTACCTTTGTGGCAACATCAGAAAAAAATTAAACTTAAAAACAAAAAAGCACAATAATTAATTGATTAAATAAAACTATTTACGCTATTTACAGTCGCTAACTATCACTGGTCACTCCCGCATTGTTAGCGATTGCACGCCACGTCAGCGGCTGGTGCGTGTTGTACGTTCGCACAGTGTACGTTTCACAAAAATGTGTAAGTTTTTATACCATGGTAAGCAGTTCCTAAACTGTTAGTACAACATCTTAATCACCTATCTTGTCTCAACATGTTGTCAGTGTGTTTTTCAACAACACCTGAGTCCTGTTATAACAATAGAGTGTGGTAAACCTACCGAAAAAATCCAATGTGTTGGGTGTTTCTATATGTTGAATAAGCGTTTTAGTACAGTTCCTAAAACTCATAGAGGATGCAATTGTACTGGGAATAACCTGAATGCACTGTTTATATTACGAAACGTATGTTGGTAAAACACATTTTTTAAATTGTTAGTTTAAAAGTCATTGTGGGTATTGGTGCTTTTGTGATATTTCATTGTTATTGTGGACATTTTACATCACGATTAATAAAACAAATTTTTACGATGTTTCAGGATCCGAAATCTAATATCGTCTAACAAGATTACAGTATGGTATAACCACTGTACATAATCCGCCTTATTATACCAGCCTATATTCCATCTCAACTGAGGACAGATTCGATTTTAGATCTCGAAACATCGTGAACATACAATAATAATTTAAATACCACATTCCTGAGCTGTTGAGGCTAGAAACGTGATTCGTCTAAAATTTAAGGGTCCACCCATATTGAAAGACAAACATTTATAGAAGCCAGTATGTTATTAGAAAGAAATTGTTTGAACACCCAATTAAGAGCTTTAAGAGCTTCAAACGTTTTATAATGCAACCAGAAAAATGTCTGAAACTGATGGTAGGAGAGCGAAACAGCTGATTCCTTCAACCCATGCGCGGACTAGGATGTCAGCTCAAAACACAAACCGTTTGGCTTCCTGCTGCGTGAGACTACTACCGCAACATACGTAGCATTGTGTAGCTCTTACTAGATTGGTCTTTGTGTAGCGTACGTCTATTACAAAAAAAATTAGATTCATCGTGACAGAGGCAGTGTGGCAGCCTAAGAGATATGCAACATCACAAAATCACCCACGTATAATGTTGTGGAGTACAGTCGTTTGTTGAGGTAATAGTCTAATTGACAACACCTGGTTGACAGTAATCACGACATGCATGACATGATCAACTTTCTTTAACTGTTACATAACTATAAAAAATAAGCTGAAAGGATATATTACAGCAGTGTGAAATATATACATCCTTAAAAAACCAAAATTCTAACATATTAATTTTAATGACATACTCCAGTTCAAAACTCATCAAGTTGAAAACCTATCTACATCAGCTGATCACCTGACCGCTGGTAAAGGTGATAACAGGACACAATTTGAACTTTGCCGATAGTCTGTTCTTGCTCTTAAACAGGAGGGGTTGTGTCGGTGACTAGTCTGTCTCTTTTTACTTATTTTTCGTTAAATTTAATATTTTGTGCAAAATGTATGAATTTATTTATGACGAAGATACACCAGTTGACGTTTCCGTTTGGAGTTTTTTTATAAACTCGAAACATAAAACGACAAGGTTAACCATTTAAATACACATGGAGGTATTTATAATCTGTTTAGTTTGATTAATTGTAGTTCGGGGCCATTATGACGAATGGGACGATGGCGTCAACCTGTAATCCAGCTACTTGAAGGTAACAAGTTGTGGATAGTTGTCAGCGATGGTCGGTGGGTGTAGTGTTTTCTTGTGTAGATTAACGTTTGCACTATTGAATACTAAGTTAATCCGCAAAGACCATCCTCATGAGTAGACCATATCGTAATTCAGAAATAGTTATTCGGACTCCACGTTAAACTGTAGGTCCCTTAACAATTCCTTCGGCTGTTGGGCTAAATAACATTCCTGTATAACTGTTACACATGGTGACTTTAGTCGCCACTAGTACCTGCCGGATTGAAAAAAAAACTTCCAGTCAAATATAGTGAGTTGTTACGAATACTTGAGCTAGGTTTTGTGTGGCATTGTTGGGACTAAGAAAGGATGTTTTAAGACGTTTGTTGCGTATTTGTGTTAGTGATATGTGCGAAAACATTTTGTTGAAGATGAAAAACAAGAAGAAACGCAAGTGGATTCGGGAGTGGACAGGGAGACGAGAAAGACTGGGTGCTTCATCAACACTGATGATAGAATTAGCAAGTGAAGACCTTAAAGACGAGAGACCTACCCTGTCACACGTAGCGACTATGGCGGTTTTGTTCGCTGGCGACTAGACCACGTGGTTTTCAAGGCCGGCTACTAGCGATGTCCGACTTTTTGGCGAGTGCAAAGTCAAATATAGCGGTTATTAGCCAATACTCTAGTCGTGGCCAGTAAAGTCGCCATGTGTGACAGGGCTTTTAGTAACAAGACATTTAGACCGCGCCACAATCATCCTACACTCGTTTCCCAACCATACTTGGCTTAAAACATCTACCTTGTGGTACGGTTGCCATTTCAATAATCTAATCCGATGTAGTAGTAGGGAGATCACCTACCTGCAGCAATGATGTGGTAGACGCACGGCTCCTTCTGCTTGCCGGCGGGGTTCGTGGCCCAGCACATGACGGTGCCAAAGTCCAGCTCGTTCTGCGGTACGTACATGAGCGTGGACAGTCCCTGGTGAGAAGCCACGCTGTACCGCTCCGGGCCCACGTCCTGCGTCATCGCGCTGTTGTTGAACTTCCACTCGAACTTCGATGGCGGTGGGTACGACTCCACCTCGCAGAACACGTTGGCGCGCTCCTCTTTGGCCACGCCGTACACGCGCTTCTGCTCCGTCTTGCACATCGGCGTGTCTGTAACCGACCGCAGATGTTGTCTTACAAATCCAGCTAACATTATAATAAAGCATATGAGTGTTCAAGTCAGTCAATGTATATTACCTTCCCCGCTCTCTTATTACATTATTCCAATCGATTTTAGTAGGGTCTGCAAGTGTTAAATTAGTTATTAATTCTGATAAAGCAATCTACGCGTGTTTATTTGCTCTTATTTTAGCAGCACAAAAACACTATGATATATTAAAATACCCCCGTCGCAGCAGACCTGCGTACTCAGTGATTTTCCAACTCAGTAATATAATGAATTTATCAATATCTGTCGATAAATGTGAGAGTTATTTACCTATTCTCCTTAAGATTAACATAGGAAAGAGTGTTTAGGTTTGCTGCTTTGAGGAACATTGAAAGTAGGCATTTCTAGCATAAAAAAAATATTTTGACCATTTATACCAAGTTCCATAAACATCTGTCCATAAATAAAGAAGTTTGCCTATTCTCTATATGATTAACATGGGAAAAGAGTATGCAGGTTAGCTGCCATGATAAACACATAAACTATGATTTTCAAGCATTTGAAGCATAAGATATCAATCATATGAAGGTAAATACCAAGTTTAATCCAAAAATATTTATTGATTTGTGAAATATAAATTTTTCTATACCCTCCATAAGATTAACATTGGAGCCTCAAAATACAACGTACTGTGTTTAGATTTTTTAATATCTCGGTAACCGTTGGAGATGAAGAAAAACTGTAAGGAACTAAATTGTGTAGTTTTTTTAATAAAATAAGTCAATAAAATATTTTTAATCTATACCACGATAAATAATATGGCTTACCCTACATTAAAGTTGTTTAAGTAACAAAAAATTATATATTTTATAAGTATGTTATAATATAAAAATGTACCGTATTTACTTCCCGGTGGGAAATCATCGGAATATGCATATGTCTGAAGGGAATGTTTTCAGCTCCTTTAAACAGCTGTTCTCATAACCGTATAACGCCACTTTCGTAAAACATTTGCGTCACAATATATTTTCTTACATTCCCTCCTCCAGAGCTTAGACACATTCATGTTAAAATTAATGGTCTGAAGTACCTTATTTAACTTCCATAAATGCTTTCGTTAAAAGCTAAATTCAAAGTATTCTTAGACATTGTTTTATATTATGAACACATGCGCTTCAAGATATCAAGATAATCAAATTGCCCGTAGTTTAAAAATTATATTTAATGAGACACATGTTTGAGAGTTTGTAACATTGGTTTTACGAGACTAAAACCCCAAGATGGTGAATTTCTGAGAGTTTTAGTGAGGGTGGCTGCCTCTTTTGTACTTTGCTCGCCCACATAGACTGTGTGTGGGACGTATCAAGAGAAGGTAGAAGTGACGACACTGTACTGTACTAGATAGACAATACTGAGATCCGGGGCATCTCTGACAATGATTCAGAGTCCATCACAATACCGCCTATATCTTAAGACTATTTAAAAAAACCCTTTGGCATAGATAGCTCTGTGGGGTGTTGGAAATTTGTAAGATGCATATTTGAAACAAGTTTCCATAGAAACTACTAGAAATATTGTATTGAATTTTAATATATAAGAATAAGAACATCTGTTTAGAATAACTAAAAACATTCCCTTTAGACATATCCATGATCTAACCCATTTCGCACAGGGAAGTAAATATAACAAATTGTATAGAGTATTTTGTTTAGTTTTTATTTACTAGTTTTTTTATTAGTTGTTTACTTCTAAATAAATTTAAAAAATCCAAATCTCTATGTATAAAAATGAATGAATGAATGTATGTATGTCCTTTATGCGTTGCCAAAATACTCATCCGATCGCCATGAAATTTTAGGAAGTTTCTCTATATGTGTCCGGGAAGGTTTTAGTGATTTTTTTCGAAAGCTCCTATTTTCGAAAGTATCTATTTTATGGCGTTTTAAATGTCTAATTATAATCCTTTGGGAATAAGTTTGTTTACCAATTTTCTACTATGAAAACATTTGATTTCTAAGCTACAGCTGTTGGTTTACTTTCCACTAGCAATATGCTTTATTATCCAATGTCATCTGAATCATTCATTAATGTAAAACTATGAAGTAAATATGTACTGTAAAAATAAACAGCTTTATTTACCACGTTATAATTAACGGTTTTGGGGATTATGTATTTATATTTTTATTTTCTGTCTGTGTATATATATTAAAAATGTGTTTATTATTAAAAGTTACGTGTTTATATATTGACCAAATAAAAAAATACAATGTGTATACATATTACGTTTATTTTAATAATCAATTGTATTACAATAAACGCTGTATTACAACTAGGTTTGGTTTGGTTTTAGGTTGGATTTTAAAATTGTGAATGAATACACTCAGATTTATTTGTTTTGTGAGAATGTTATTAACATGTCGTATCGTTTCAGTATTGTTATTAACTAGGCCGTGGCTGAGAATATCTAATCGTTCACAACGAAGCCGTAATGCTATTTGATTTCAGAACAGACAATCTTAAAGTTAACACATATTTACTGTGTGGTGCTACGAAGTTCGCCGGGTCAGCTAGTTTTTTTAAAATTCTGTTTTGCAAAAGGCAGGCTCAGCATAAGCTATGCAGCTTCGAAGTACACTATATTTCATGGTTTCCCATCTAAATTTTATGGCCATCGCGGGGATCGAACCCGTTACCTCTTGCACCGAAGTCCAAGACGCTAACCTTTAGGCTAGCAGATGCCCCAAAGGGGGTCAGCTAGTTTCACATTTTATATAGTGTTATCTGCATAGTAACTTAAGCTACAAGGCGTGTAAGTGAGGTGTGATGACGTACACATGACACGCAGGCTGACGGTGTTGCTCTCGCCGTCGCCCTCCACGTTGGACGCGGTGCATGTGTAGTTCCCCGCCTGGCCACGCTTCACCTGCTGCAACGCCAGGTCCTGGTTGCTCACGATCACGCCCAGCTTCTGGTTGTGCTGGACCACCTGATTCTAATCACCCAACACACATATAATTAGTTTAATGATACAACATACCTAACAAAATACAATTTTTCAACACTGTGAAGAATATTTACATTCCTATATGTTTTCCGATCTTCAAAAACAGGTATTTTAGATACATGTGTTGCAGAGAAAAAGTAGTTCTTGTTCTCCCTAGACTAAACCTATTATAATGATAATTTTTTCTCGTGCTGATTCGGGGATTCGAGGTCAGCATTCGATTGTAAATAATCAGTAAAGTAACTACAACAATCACTATCGAGTTTTTCAGCATTTCGGACGTTACGTATATCGACTGTGAAACTGGTAGTCGACTATTATCGAATGGTTTATATCCAACATAGAATCAAAAAAGATTTGCTATAACATAAGTAACATAACAGCTAATTAGTCTAAAGCGACAAAATGGTCGACAGCTATTGGCACTCTGAATCAGGCAAACATTTTTTTGCGAGTTTTCTTTGTTCTATTTGCAGTATCACGAAAAAAATAGTTCATCACACGGTCAAAAATTGCCATTTTATATATACTCGCAAATGTAACGACCTCGTCATGCCTCGGCTGTTGACTTATGCCCTATCTAAAACTCCCGTTTTTGGAGTCCTAATGTTAAACTATACTATTGTCATTTTCTTCTTAGTCTTCTGCAGTTTTCTTACCCTCCACGTTTCTTCTTCTTTACTTAAACCAAATGCACTTCGAAAAACTTTATTTTAAAATGTTATAAGCTTCTTGTGTGTCGTTTTTGTAAAACCAAAAACCTCTGATCCATATAATAATATTGAGATCACTATTTATTTATAAATACTGATTTTTGATTTTTTGGGACAAGGATTTATTTTCTAATATCTTTATAAACTCCAGTATGACCTGTTGCTGGTCACAAGATGTTGCAAGTTGAGCATTTCTTTACGTATCTTATTTTTTCCGTATGTAATACTCTTATATATTTTTTTTGTTTTCTTATACTATTAATATTTTATTATTTTATTATAACCTTAAAACGTCTTAAACTTATTATTTTCTACTGATTCCATTGCACGCTATATGATTACGACTCACAATTCATGTTCAGTATCGTATATTAAGTATTCCAAACTCCCATTTTTAACATACGAGTATAAGGCCATAGATGAGACAACCCACCGTGGACCTGGAGTCTGACATCGCTACGTGACATTGCACTTCTTGCCAATCATCAAGAATCTGCTTAATTGTTTTGAGGGTTTTGTTTTATTTATTTAATTTTTGCAGGCCTACTGGAATGTGCAGAGCCCAAACACGAGTAGCGTGCAGTTGACATGGTAGTTATAAATTTAAAACAGCTTGACTACAATGTAAGTGAAACTTCAAATTTTTATCCATTAGAAATTTGTTAGTTGATTTCAATTTAGAACATACCAATTCAGCTTACTTTATCAGACATACCTTTGTATGTACATAGCTAATATTTGAATTAGTTTCATTATGTAGATGCAAACTTACATTATGTCTCCAGACGACTTTGTAGGCCGCTGGGTTGGAGTGAATTTTACACTCGAAGTAAACATCGTTTCCTTCATCTATGGAATCCGGATTCATTTTGGAACCAAGTTCTAATTGGAGGACGGGAATGACTGAAAAAATAGAAATATGATATCAGTTTTTTAGTGAAAGCTAATCATAAATATTTAATGAATGGGAAATAGTTGAAACTGTAAAATACAACAGTGAATAATTCATATTCGCAACTTTTTACATTTTTACAGTGTTTTAGTAGAATAAATATTACATGTTACACAAATACATAGAATTCATTTAGTTGACAATGTTTCATAATTACAAAAGTCTCAATTAGTTTTGCTGTAAAAGTAAAAAAATATATGTTTTTGCAGTCGAAGAAGTAATTTCCCTAAAGTCTCTAGTTAGTTATAAGTTAATATGGTAAATCACTAGTGCTAAAATTCAACTGAACTCATATTAGATTATTTATTAATGAATAGTTTGTACGATAGTTTTAGCCCACGTTTTCTTTCGCCTCATTTTCGTGCCGTAGCAGGGACGTTCTATACGCTAATGACACAAGCTCATTTATAAAACAAAAAACACAAATGGAGTTTCAGGCGGAACATGTCGTGGACAAAAACTGTTGAGTGATCTATGAAGACGTATATAAGCTACTTAATAAATTAGTCTAAATTACACAATTCAGGGTCTTATCAATCGATTTGAAATACATTATTTAAAGTTAAATTATTTCCTCATGTAGGCCTATGTGGCCGCACATGGACTGAGAAGGTAGCGTGTCCTATAATCTAGCTACTAAGAGGTCACGAACTGTGAATTGTTAAGAGCGATAGTCAGTGATTACGATATTCTCTGGTGCGGATTAACGTCCGTACGATTAAATACAATGTTCATATGAAAAGTACCATTGTATTTAGACCAATTCGTAAGATGTCATTGGCTGTTGCTCTATTAATTAATAGTCCTATCTTAAAGACATATCAGCATTAGTAACAAGACTTCAAGATCGCCCCACAATCATTTTACACTTATTTATCTTTCATACTTGGCTTAAAATATCTACCTGGGCATTTCGCCGTTTCAAATGGGTAATACTAAAGGTATAACATTAAATATGACCATTTAGCGACTCACAGTAAATGTTGAGTTTCCAGGAGTCTTCTTCAGCACCAGCCTTGACGTGTTGGTTGTCCGCCCTACAGGTCAATGTCTTCTCATGGTCCAGCAGCGTGGGTTTGAACACCAGCGTGGATAACGTCACGTTGCCGTCCGTAGACACCTGCAGTCAAACAACATCTGTAGGCGGTAGCTTCTCTATTAATACATTCACATTTGATGGGGACAATAGGAGTCATAATATATAAATAAAATTAGAGTTCTGTCTGTAAGTTGCTTGGAATTATGTTTTTTTTGTTTTAGGCTACGTTTAGAAAAGCCAACAAGAAACCTAGTAGCCAAACTACCTTATCATAATTAATTTATGTATATCTGTCAGTCTGAACTCTAAACTAGTTATTTTTTGTAACATTTCTCCATTAAACGAGAGAACTTGTCTTCACACTATGATGATGACACTTATTGTAGCTTAACTATTACTTAGAAGATTTTTGTTTACTTTAAACTTACTCATGCACTATGAAGAAATGGGCTCTCGAAATCCCATTTTTAACAATGCTCAGCATTTTTTTTATGTTTCACAAAACACGTAATCAATAAAGCGATTCCATAGAAATAAATATCCACTAGCTATCACACCATCTGTGTGTGTTGTTTACATTGATCATACATTAAAACTAAATTAAAATCATGCTTTATTAAACGTTACCTTAATGGTAACCAAATTGTATTAATTATACGATACTCATTCGCTAATTTATCTAATTCAAAATAATACTAAATAGCTAAAACATTTATTTATGATAATAAGTGTCTTGCTTCTAACAACTAAATCATAAAACATTTGTAGAAGACTACTAATGGTAATATATAAAAGTTTGACACTTAAGATACGTTAAATGTCATCAGCATACCGTTTCTGTGTAGTCGTCGAGGTGCTTGTTGTCTTTCCACCAGCTGATCTTGGCAGGAGGTCGCGACCCGATGGCTTGGCAGACGATCTCTATCTTACGTTCGGCCGACAGAGGCACGTAGCTCGTCAGGATTTGGGCGCTTAGGGGTTTAACTGTAAAAAAACACATTTGTTAAAGTAATCCATAACAGTCGAGAGAGTAGGTTAAATAAATTTAAATAACGATAATCATAACCTGTGAACTTCAAATTCCATTTGAAGGAATGTTGTGTGCTTGCCTCATATGTAGAAAATTCTAATTAACCGTATAAAAATAATTCAAGGAATGTAATTTAGAAGAAACTGCATTACTATATTCTATTCTAATCGCAGTAAAATCTGAATGACCCCTGATCATGATGTAACTTTACCCAGGTTCAAGAACTACAATGAAATTATGGATATTTTCAATTTTTGTTTTCCCTTTGAGTCAAAACATTAGCTAAAAAGAGAAAACAAATCACGAATAATCAAATAACCCTACTTCTGGAGTTCCCCTTTCCCGGAATGCAATCAGATACATCCGCTACATTTTTGGGCCTAGCGGACGGTCGGCTGATATATTCGCGGATCGTAAAATATAACCTGAGCCAGGTTTAAACTATTTTGATACTGTTTTTGATCAATAGGAACTCACACTAATAATTAACGTTACACTATTATTGTAGATTCTTATTTTCCTTATTAAATTATCCATAGCATAAATACATTTTATTTAAAACTAGCTGACCCGGCGAACTTCGTAACGCCTGACAGTAAATACATGTTAACTTTAAGTTTGGCCATGATCTGAAGTCGAATAGCAATACGGCTTCATTGTGAGAGGTTATATATTCTGGGTCGCGTCATAGTGAATAACAATAAGACATATTAATAACATTCCCATAAAACAAAAATATCTGAGTGGAATAATACAAAACTTTCAAATCCAATCCAAACCCAAACCAAACCTAACTGTTATACGGCTTTTATAGGGAAGATATACAACAGCTGATTATTATAATAAACGTAATAATACAAACATTTTAATTATAATATACACACGTGATTTTAATCAGACAGATAATGAAAATATAAATACATAATCCCCCAAAACCATAAACTCTTAATGTGGTGAATAAAGCTGTTCATTTTTTACAGTACATTTTTACTTCATAGTTTTACATTAATAAATGATTGAGATGGCATTGTATAGTAAAGCATATTGCTAATGGAAAGTAAACCAATTAGCTGTAGCTAAGAAATCAAATGTTTTCATTGTAGACAATTAATTTGTAAACAAACTTACTCTCCATAAGATTAACATTAGAAATTTAAAACGCCATAATATAGAAACTTATGGGGTTTTCGAAAATATTTTTTAACTAAAACCTTCCCGGATACATAGAGAGCAACTTCATAAAATTTCGGATCGGATGAGTAGTTTGGCAACGCATAAAGGACATACATACATACATTCAATTTTATATATAGAGATTAACAAATAACTATTTTTTAAACACAGAAACAAAACATGTTTACCCTAACCTCATTTCTTATATGAGGACTACGTCCAAGTAGGAGTTTGTTTGGGAAGGGTTGAATGGTTAAATTTAAGAAGAATAAAAATAATATAGGTCGGTGATCAGTGGGGTTGGGGCGACTCACAATGCATCTCGACGCGGACTGCGGCGGTGACGGGGCTAGTGACGTTGTTGTTGCTGGCGGTACACGTGTAGGTGGCGTGCAGGTCGCTACGGTCTAGTCGCCGCACCGTGAGCCTGCTCTCCCTCTCACCTGGTTCGCGGCTATTGTTGGTCTCCCTAGCCTCTAGCAAGGTCGTTCCTCGCCACCACCGCACCGTTGGTGCCGGCTGACCTGTAACAGCAACAATACTCTGCATAATGTTTATTTCATGTTAATTGATTAAACATTTCCTTACGATTCATATAACTATGACACTGACTTACTCCAGTGGAAATTGTAAGGTGAATATGATTAAAAGGTGAGGGTGATAAGTGTATTGGATTTTATGACAAATTAGACAGAATGGTCCTTGACGTTTTATTGACGTTCGACGTTGGCGAAACGTCAAGGACCAAATGCGCCAAAACCTACGCGGGAAATTCCGAAAAAGCAAGTAAGTGTTAGTGGTTATTAGTGACGCAGAAGCCTGAATATAATAAACAGTGAAGTGTGAATATAATAGAATCAGCTATTCACATGATGAATGACCGTTCTTTTTGTACAAACATTGGAACCATGATGAAAAAATATTTGTTATAGCTTAATCAAGACGGTGACTGTTAAGGTTTGTATAAAATATATAATAATTATTGATTGTGTTAGTCATCGTGACATGTTACAAGGAAGTCGGAAGTAAACTCTTCCTCAAACAATAATTTCAACAATAATCTTACCAAAACCTACAGTGATATTAAACAGTATCTTCAGTAACACAGTCCGCTCACTTCAAATTGATGTGACGTCATTTGGTGCTATGCAACCTTGTTCTTTGTGGCAGTACAATGTAAATAATTATGTATACCAATCTATCTGATTGTAATTTATTTAATAATTTACTCTGTAGATATGATAAAAATAGTTCCTAACAAATCAGCCCCAAAAAATATTATTGACATATTCTGAAAATTTATTCTAATAAGGTAATAAATTGTCTAATATCATAGATATCTGTTAAATATGTTTTAATGTGAATATTATGAGTTTAATATAATCTGATTTAGCTTAGCTAAAATGATTTATCGTGAATAAAATAATGTTTTAGGACTACGGAACTGAAAATCCAAGATGGTGGAGGTATTGCAGACTGCGGATTCCAAATAGAAATATGTTTTTAATTTTAAAGGGAGTTCTAGTATTTCTATGCTGACAATCTACAAACTGTCATTGCCAACCAATAAATATTCACTAGCCATAACTAACTTAAGTAACTAAAATTTAAGTTCACTCCTCGTCAAACTCCCATATGTAATTTTAATGTGAACCAACGTAAGTTATGGTTTTAACCAATATTTTGGAACGGAAATGCTATTAAATGACAAATATTTACACGATACTATAAATAAATAATGCATCCCACTAAATGTTTACCTTCATTAACACCAACAATTGGTCTGATAATTGACACGTCACGGTCATAAAAATAACTTAATTAAGTGGCATTGTCAATTTGATGTATCCTCATCCAAAACCCTTTTCCTGACATCACTTATATTATTATGATTATAAAAAATTGTATATTCTGTATTTCAAACGCATTTTTTAGTAAAATGCAAATAAATCTGTGTTTTAAAATGCACAAATTATGGGGGTTTGATGAATATAATGGTAGTGAAGAGTAGCAAAGTACACTTACCCCCTTTAACAATGCATCGCAGAGTCATCTCGGATCCTTCCTCGTAGGGCCCCGCCAGCTCCTGGAGCTGCTTTCCCCGGCCGTCAATTATGTACGGCTTCTCTGGAGGAACTGCAACATAAGTACTCAACCTTGATGCAAAATACCACCATCACGTATGTGTAAAGCCTAACATTGTAATGATATATAAGAGTTGTTTTGATTATATAAAATATTGATTATAATTAATCAGTAATTTACTTAATTAATATAAATAACTTTCAACTGGAAAATAGTCCTGGAGATAACTCTGGTAGACCGTTTAGTTAGTCAACGAATATATTCAAAATTGTTTATTGTTTAACTTACACATTAAGTAACTAGTTTAATTTTATTTTCTTGTTCGGATACTAGTATTTAATAAAATGGCTAACGCAGATATCATAATATATTTTACAGTAACCTAACATAACATTCTTCCTCATGAATAGTTTAGTAAAATAACTGAGTTGTGTTGGATAAGTGTTTACCCTAATTCAGGCATGATCGATGAATCAAATAGTCAAAGTGAGTTTTTTTCAATGGTTATAAGGATCAAATCTATTTAAGTCGAATCAGCGTAACACAAGGTTTCAAATTAAACGCACTATGTTAAGTTTATTTCACAAAACAATGATTATTTATTTGAAACTGTAAGCATAACCCGAGGTTTTGAATGAAATGAAATATATCAGTAGGCTATGAGTACAATTTTCTATCACCTTTGAGTTGTATTTAGCTCAAAGGCGGATTTTGGTGTAGAATACACGGCAGACTCACTTGTTTATATCTCATATAAATGTGTTGCAGTCAGGAGCATATCACCCAAAATAGCCGAGATCGATTCCCGGTTGTGACACATATGAAACTTAATTTCTACCACCGTGTTTCGGAGGGCACGTTAAGCCGTTGGTCCCGGCTACATAAGTAGACACTTTGACACGTGAGAGGCACTAGTGCAGCATAAAAACTTAAATACAAGCAATTGGTAAGAAGGTTACGCGAAACCTACTTTTACTTTCTTACCTTAGGGAGTGCATAATTTATGGAAAAATTATTTTTTTTAGTAAAAATTTGTATAAATCCGCTCCGACGAGTTTAAACTAAATTTCATTGTTTATAGTTATAAAACCGTGGCTGTTAGATTTAATCCGGTAACTTAAAACGTTTACAGAATTAACTAACAAAATATTTTTGCAACATCCACCGGTTGTCTATTTCTTAAAAATTATTCTAAGAGCGTGTTGATGTCAATCCAAAGGAGTGGGGGTGGGTGCTGTAGGGTGTGAGGGAGCAAGCATAGGCCTCGTTTGGATGCCGGTGAAAGATCAATCCTAAAAATCATAATAATGATTCAAGACATGTTAAACGTAACATAAAATAACTGGCCGGGTGGTGTAGTGGTTATAATACCTGCCTTTAAAACTGAAGGTCACCGGATCGAATCCCTCAAGGCTCGAATCTGGACCCATTTGTCATTGGGCTATTATTTATGACACTTCCTAACAACAGGTCGACGTTAGGTAGGAACAAGACCGGAGTTTACACCGTTCCCCATCAAAATGTTAAAAAATGCCTTTGCCGTAGAATTGCACAAAATAATAATGATAATAATGATGTTGTGCTTGGGCGGAAAATGAGTGAGGTGTGGGTGCTGTAGGGAGGGAGGGAGTGCGTACCCCCTTAGGCCTATTCGTTTTGATGCCAGTGGAAGATCAAGCCTAAAAATCATAATAATGACTCAAGATATGTTTAACGTAACATAAAATAACCTTTTTGAGCTATTTTTGATTGATGTTTACATATTTAGCTCCTAGTGTATAATAAAACTAGTTTTTAAATAAAATTAGGTTTTCAAGACTTTGAACCCTTTTTTTAATATGTTTATCATATTTTGTTTAAATGTAATTGACCACACACACCTGTAACGATGAGTTTGACCTTGTAGTTCCTGGTGGGCGACTTGCGGAAGTCCACCCTACACCGGTAGTCCGCCTCGTCCGTCAGCTCCACCGTGTCGATGACCAGCCCCGCCGGCTCCGACATGGTCCTGAAGTAGGCTCGGCCGCCCAGCGTCTCCTTGTCGTACCAATGGTTGTCCTTCAGGTCCTTCTTGCGCAGGTCGTAGCTGAAATGATCAACAAACCAACATGTATATGGACCCCACGACCGATTTTGAATGATCGAAATCGTGTATCTTGTCAGAAAAGGAGATACAACTCAAATATGTGTTATGTTAAACTGAGTTCGAATTAGGAAACCCCTTTAATTTATTAATATAACTGCTTTTAGATAGGTCAGATAAGTAATTTTTCTAATATGATGTACAACGTAGGTTTTCTTATACAACACTCTGTATTTTACTTTGATTTTTAAAGATAAAACGCTATTAAACATTTTTATTCTTGATATTTTTTTATTAAACCTAATCAATCAGTACCTAGCTAATATTAAAAATTCTAGAAAAAAACTATGGTTGAAAGTAGATGGATTTTTTATGTCTACCTGAAAATATACTTCTTAAGGGGACCACCATTTATTTTATTATTCTCCTTTTAGTTATACTTGAAAATTTTCTAAAATTGTTTAACTTTTTTGGTCTTATAGGACACTCTACGTTTTATTTTGAATTTTGATTATAAATAGAATACGTGCTTATTCTTATTATATTCTCCTATAGCTAACCAACCAGGCTCTAAAGAATTTTAAGCTTAAATTTCACTAAAAAGGCAAGGGTGTTTTCCATTGATTTATAACAGTGACTTTTGGCCATTCAATTATTTACCTTACAGTGAAATAAAATTTTTAAAATGATTCAGAGTTTTTTAGTTTACGTTGGGCATAGAAACGGTCAGAGTGACCACACTAGTGTGAGTTCAGCTTGGATATAGTAGCCATCAGTGTGGCCACACTAGTGTGAGTTTTGGTTGGAAACAGTAACTATCAGTGTGGCCGTACTGATGTGAGGTTTCGTTACACATCTCAACAATCAGTCTGACCGCACTAGTGTAGGTTTAGGCTGGGCATAGGAATGATCAGTGTGACCTTAAGAGTGTGTGGTTGTTTTAGAATGTCGCTAAGGCCAGTGTGGCCACGGAATGTGAGTTTGTGTTGGAATGCCACAAAGGTCAAATTGACCTCACGAATGGGAGTTTTCGTTGGAATGCCACAAAGGTCAACTTGACCTCACGAATGGGAGTTTGTGATGGAACACCACAAAGGTCAGCGTAACCACACGAGCGCGAGTTTGTGACGGAGTGATACAAAGGTCACCATAACCACATGCGTGCGAAGTTGTGTTGGAATGCCACAAAGGTCAGTTTGACCTCACGAATGTGAGTTTCCGTTGGAATGCCACAAATATCAGCGGAACCACATGTTTGCCAGTTTGTGATGTAATACCACAAATATCAGCGTAACCACACGATTGAAAGTTTGTGATGGAATGTTACTAAGATCATTGTAATCACATGAGTGCGAGTTTGTAATGGAATGCTACAAAGGTGAGTTTAACCTCACGAATTTGAGTTTTCGTTGGAATGCCACAAAAGTCAGCGGAACCACACGGTTGCAAGTTCGTGATAAAATACCACAAAGATCAGCGTAACCACGTGATTGCAAGTTTGTGATGGAATATCACAAGGTTAAGCGTAACTACACGAGTGCGAGTTTGTGTTGGAATGTCACAAAGGACAGCATAACCACACGAGTACGAGCTTGTGATGGAATGCTACAAAGGTCAGCATAACCACACGAGTGCGAGTTTGTGATGGAATGACAAAGGACAGCATAACCACACGAGTACAAGCTTGTGATGGAATGCCACAAAGGTTGGCGTAGCCCATGAGTGCAAGTTTGTGTTATAATGCTACAAAGGTCAGCATAACCACACGAGTGCGAGTTTGTGATGGAATGACAAAGGACAGCATAACCACACGAGTGCGAGTTTCTGTTGGAATTCTACAAAGGATAGCATAACCACACGAGTGCGAGTTTCTGTTGGAATTCTACAAAGGATAGCATAACCACACGAGTGCGAGTTTCTGTTGGAATTCTACAAAGGATAGCATAACCACACGAGTGCGAGTTTCTGTTGGAATTCTACAAAGGATAGCATAACCACACGAGTGCGAGTTTCTGTTGGAATGTTACATACGTCAGCGTAACCATAAAAGTGCGAGTTTCTGTTGGATTGCCACAAAGGTCGGTTGGCCACATACGTTTGAATGTAAGTTTAAAGCAACAAATACCAGTATAACCGCACGAGTGGACGTGGAAAAGAGAGCTCCTGAGGGAGGGCCCAACATTGGACGTAAGCTCCCTGGTCCGGGGGCTTGTGAATAATTACAATACGTCCCACTAATGTCGACTCTTCTGTACGCTAACTGGGCTACTGAAATTTGTGAGCTGCATATAATTTTCAATGCTTGATCATTTACTCTTTTAGGAAAGTTTTGAAGAGCTAACAAAAAATATAAAATAAAATAAAGGCTGTGTAAAATCTCGTCAAAATGTTTTGAATGTAGGGTCTAATGTGTTCATGGTCGTCTACATATAAATTTATAAATATTAGTTAATAATAACATTACAATGCAAAGCAAAAAAAATCTTTACATTACATCAGTGAATCATAAGCTGTTGTCTCGTTTATAAAGTATTTAACTATTGCTCTTATATTTTAGAGTCCATAAAATAAAGTTTATAACTATAAGCAGTAATTGTGTATAGGTGCATGTGTAACATATATTTAATTTCCTAAAAGGGATTTTAATTGGTTTCACATAAATCGGACCCACATCCTCGTACCCAATTTAAATGTAATCTCTCGTTCTACACAAGGTTTCTTTCTACAATACTGTAGAATATCTCTCAATATTGTAGGTTGGGGTATTCAAAATATTATAGACCTTTCAATTAAAACCTAGTTCAAAATCATATCTGCTAAGAATCTTTCTCACGTAGGTAACTGTTAAGACGCTATAGTGAATATCCCTCTAAACGATAGCTAGCATTAGTAATTTAAATTAATAACCATATTGCTATGCTATTTATGAATTCATTTATAATTAACTTACCTAATATACGAGTATATTTAACTGCTTTATAAACCATTTTAGGAACAATTATCGGAAAATATTATCTTAGAGCCTACAAAAATCAAATTTCCAAAACTTTACGATCAAACGTGTATCATTTTAAAAACTGTAACCGGTAAGCTATTAATGATATTAGATATTTGTCGTTTATAAAGTATTATTATAAAATAATAAAATATATATTTAAAATCAAATATGTTATTTCCTTAACATCTAACATCAAAAAACTTAGAGTAATCCATGTGAAAACTAAAGCAAAATAATAATGTGCATTACCTGTATATAGGGCGCATATCACTCTTGTACCACACTACTAGCAGGACACTGTCGTTAGCTACTGGCGCCGCCATGTCGCAGGGCAGCACAGCTGATCCCTTCACAACCGCCTGCACCACCACTGCAGGCCCTGCAACACATATGCCCTGCAACACATATCAGTCTTGCACCAAACTAAATCTGCAGGTATCCCATAAAATAAGGCACTTGTGTGAAGAAATTAATATAGAATCCTGAGGACATGTAAAAGCCTTTGGCAGAATGTCCAATTCGTTAAATATTTTGATCTTAGCTCCAAATATAAAAATGAATAAGCTGGAGTAAAACAATAATATCAAATGAAGTCCATCCAAAAGAGTTCCTGCAATTTAGCTACCCAAGTCAAGATTTAACCGTATATTCTACATTCAACTAGAAATAATCTGTTGTTTTAACATAGTGCAATCATAATGAAAGAAATGATATACTTATATCACAACTAATTCTATTTTTGTATCATAATGAAACGTGTTTAAGCGATCAATTTTTCGTCAAGTATATCTTATAGGCATATGTTTTGAGTAATATTCACAGTCTCTGAGTGAGAAGGATTGCAAGTATTGAATTATTCCTATCAAGGGAATCGGTAGTAGTAATTTCCAGAGCAAGCAATACCCTAATGATCGGGAAATATCAGTCTGATGGAACGCCTGTTAATTCATGAAATATTCCTTCGATTTCACAACCGGATATCGTTCTCCTTCGCTTCTCTGTATTTAGCGATATGTTTCAGGAAATAACTTTACTCCAATATATGGATTGTGATAATATATGGAAGATGAATTTAACGTTGCATTATTTATGTTTTAAATAAATAGTTTATACACGAGTTCCCAAGGGTATATACGACACAATGTAAACTATTTTTAACTTAGTTGTGTTAAAAGATTATTATGAAATTCAATACTATCATTGTGTCTGAATCTTTGATACGTAAAACGGAAATTTTTAGTTAAAGTCACGTATTGTTTTTCGTGCATTTACTTCTGGATTATTTTTTAGCTATGAATCAAGAGGTTTAATACTTGATTGTGGTCCAAAACATCGTTAAATCGGCAAAAGGTTGATTCTCAAGCTGGAAAGCATGGGACATTTTCACTCCAGGAACATTGACGCAAGTCAATGTTTACGTAAAACCACAAAAAATTAACATAACAAATCTTTAAAACTACAAAACATCGGCGCTATACAACATCAACCTGCGAGAAGTCAGTTTCAGGGTAAGAGTTACATTTTTTTGACTGAACGGAAGGGACCCTAAATTTGTTATGCGTTTGGCATTTTATAAGCATGTAATTTTTCGTTTAAATTTGTGTGTTTCTATGTGACACGTGTTATGCACACTTTGAAAACCTTTTAGGATTAAAAATATCCACATGTTCAGCTTGAAATTGCACCACAGTATAATATACCAAAAACGGTTATCACCTTGACGAAATAAACAATAAGACATCAAGATTAATAATTCATATGGTAACCTCTATTTTTCAATTTAATCCATCCAATTCCTTCATTTTCATAGGCATTATATTAAAATGGATTAACTTCAGTGCATTATATGACCAATGGGAGTAACTAAGTTTTGTTGTAAAAGTTTACCGCATATCATGAAAATATAGTTTATAAGGGAAGAAGAAAACTTGTTTAAATAGTAATACAAAAGACGACGACAGAGAGGGTGGCGGTGCTGGTGGATTAATAACACTGAAGAGTTATCATGATGAAAGTCCCTCGAGGTCACAGAGCTGTCGATGTTGATTACTTTCTTCTCCAGGGATGTTTTACACACATTCGGATTGTAAACATTTTTTGTGTTAACTTTTTTAGTTTCACATAATTTCCTTATGTTACAACCCAAGTTCAAACTTGGATGATGGATTTTCTTGAAAAATTGTTTGTGTTTACTTCCCTATGGAAAATAGGTTAGATCATGGATTTGTCTCAAGGGAATGGTTTTGGTTTATCTAAACAGCTGTTCTTATTATTTTTTTCTGTTTTGAAAATGGCAGGCTCAGATTAAGCTATGCAGCCTCAAAGTACACTATATTTCATGGAATTCCCATCTAAATTTTGTGGCCATCCCGGGGATCGAACCCGTCACCTCTTGCACCGAAGTCCAAGACGCTAACCGTTACGCTAGCTCATATACAAAAACAGATCAAGTAGTTTCTATGGAAACCTGTTACATGTTTTCAACCTTACAAATCACCAACCCCCCCCAGAGCGAAGAAATGTATAATATAAATATTATATTGTATGTCAAGGTTAATACTTGTAATTTTATGTTCACATACAATATGCATACTTTTAAAACGGGAACTTCACATGATAAATCAACATATGATCCATTAAATAATAATGAATATGTTTTAGAAGTCGCCTTAACGATAGATATCATTGAGGTTATAATGGAAAAATATTCCTTGTGTTTTATTATTTTTCGTTTCAAACACCAAAATGCATTGATTATACTTTAATGTAATTGTTATTGTAAACTATGGTGGTTTAACATGTAACGGTTTTACAAATATCTTCTAAGAATGTGAAATCGGAAACACTAGGGGATCATTGTAAAGTGTGGCGTTCGTAAAAAATTCAAAAACGACGTTGTTGGTTATCTTCGTCAAAATAAATAATATAATAGTACCTGCTGTCATCAAATAAGGTCAATTAAACCAGTTGTTAAATAACGTTTCTAAATTAAAAAATTTACAACTGTTCTATTCTTAAGTATGTATAACGTAAAAATTATAAAAAACTTAAATTTTAATACTTATAATTCATTAAAATATTGATGCAAAATTGTATTTGGTATATATAATTCATATAATGCAGAAAGTTTGAGTACGTTTCCATTTTACTGAGTATTGTGGGACATTGCCCTACCCACATATTTAAAGGCTGAGATAAACAAATTATGAGTGTAAAATGGGTTAGATACTCTTGTAACACAAGCACTCTCGAGTATTAGCTAATGTAAGAATTATAAATTCGTCGTACTTCATTCTAACTTCAAACACACGCACCCAAAGAATGTTACAAGCTTTATACGAGAAAATCATAATTGAAAGATTTATAGCATAAATCCTTGTTTCCATTTAGAAAATCTCAATTAATCGTATACATATTCATGTAGTTGATTTATAATATTATAAATTAATACGATATTATTTACATAGATTAGTTGTTAGTTTTGTAATAAAACTTAGTAATTTTAACAAAACCCCCAGGAAGTCCCTCTGTATTGAACCCACTATTCCAAAAGAATGTTCCTTTGATAATAAAAGTTGACCTACTTAACGATCAAACCAGACCATGCATACATACGTACGAGTAAATGGATGGATAAATTTATACCTTAAATAAATAATGGTTTAGTGAATATAAGTCATAATTTTCTGGACCTATAAAACAAGCAATTTATTTTAGTTAAACCAGAAGTTAACAAAATAGTGTTAAAATATTAAAAATATAATTTATTATAACCAATTTTGAATTGGTAATTGATTTAATTCAAACAAAAATGAGCTGCCAAAACATGTGGTGACCAAGTAAATAGGGGCTAGAGTCCTTTACCCGAGGGCCAGAGAGGGCCTGAGAGACGATCAATACAAACTGCCCTACACCGTCCCTGCTCCGTCTTACAGCCGACACAACAGTTTTCTGCGAGATACTACAATACTTGGCTTGGTAATGCAAAGATTCATACAATAAGTGTATTTACATGAAGTCAACCCTGAAGTGGGTATTTTATGGTAACCGAGTACAGGTGAAAACAATGACTTTGCTGACCTGTAGTTTTGTTGCTGAAAATAGCCTAGCTGTTTCTTTTGTATGAATAATTAATTAAGAACCCAATAAACTAACTTAACTGGAACCAGTATGGAACTTAAAAATACTTTAACAGATTTCTCTCGTGCTCAAACCAGGGAACACCAGATTAGGTAGTTACAAGCTTTATCAATAAATTTATTTGTCACCATTAAAAGTGGATTAAAATTTTTTTTAACATTTTTTTGTTCAAAACTATGTTTTGATATGGATACGCCTAAGCTGTGGGGAGGGGGTGTTAGCAATTTGCAAGACGTAAAACGTGTAACGAAAGTGACGTTATATGGTTGTAGGAACTGCTGTTTACAGGAACTAAAAGCTTATTTCAGGTATACTCACAATCTAAGCTATTTTATTCAGGGCTGTAAATTCAATTATTTGATCCGGTTAAGGTGTGGTGTTTTTTTTATTTTTGGAGTTTATAATTTTTTATTATGTAATCATTACAGTGGATATTTCACGTTTTGATAGGAAACTGCCCAAAAAAATAGAAACCTTGGTCTCTTTACGACATAACTTCGACTGGATTTTAGATACTAGGTAGCTCTTTAATATCCCAATTTCAAATGATGACTGGATTTGAAATCAAATCGGTGACCGTTGGGATACGAGGTGACCAGGTTACCTGTCACTAACATTTTACAAGGATACCATAATAATTATTATGATAATTTGGAACCTCAAACCTGACACGAGTAAGCATACAATTAATCTCAAATCATCGTAAAACTTTGAAACTAATTAATTATATGATTACTAACGTGCACTGTCACTACTAACACTGAACATAATGTTAAGTTACAAATAAAGTATTATTAACATAATTATGTTGAAAAGCATTACTATTATTATGACTAATAATAATTGTTGCTAAAGGATATTTAATTATCATGAAAAGTTGTAAAGCCATTTCAAGCTGTATTAAATGTTTCGAAGAACCTATGAATTGAGCAGATTCATCCAGGCAGTCGTGCCAAGTTTGAAGGCAAATCGATGGGGCGGAATCACTCACCATGTTCTGGCGAATACCCGTAATTTACCTGTCAAGCTTCGAAATTAACTTGGTTGAAGACGAATATACGGAATCATACTGTTTTATAAATTGAATTATTTTCAATGATGTATTTTCATTACGAATAATTTCTAGTATCGTATTTTTTAGATTTTTGCTTTTTAGGAAATTTAATTTATTCTTAGTTTTTGTAATAGTATGAACCTAGTCCTTAGTAGCTTCCATTTAATAATTAACAAGACTTCCATACGTCCTTAGTAGTAAAAAAGTATAAAAATAGGAAAATGTACACATAATTTCAACTTATAGTTATATACGAGCATATTTTTCTTTACTAAAAAACCTTTTTTATTTACGACTACAATTCAAAACTATGAACAACCTTATTATTTAAGGATGAAAAATAACATAAATAAAATTATGATTAATGAGGTCTAAGAGAGGATATTCCAAATAAAATCGGTAGACATATATTAGAACATAATTAGTAATGTACTGAATAATGTGCATTAGTAGTGTACCGGAGTGTAAAAATATTCACTTATAACTGTTTCTGTAAACAATTAAGTATAATAATTTATTAATGTTCTGATTATTATACTTTTTTAATCTAGTGCACTCCACAGAATCATCATTTGTAATTGATAATCTGGGTTCAAAAGCCCGTCACTGCAATGTACAGTATTACTATACAAAACATATTTTTATAACTGTAGAGTGAAATTTTCAGCTGGTGGAACGTATCTGATTTTTACTGAAAGGGTTTTTCATATTTATGTGAGACCTGAAATACGTCACGCATTGCTTTTATTAATAATCATTGAATCGATTTATGTTTGATGTCAACTTTAGATTATTTAAATATATGAATAATTTCATAAAAGAGGAAATACCTATGATGTAACGTATTAGCACACAGTAAAATTCTAGAATAAACCATATTTTAATAGGAAATAATTTAACGATAACAAGGTGAAATGACGGACTGGAACGACAACCAGGTTCGCGTGGTTAACATTCCAACAATGACTACCGAGCCAAGTCAGCAAGTTTCTGTTAAGTTAACAGAATTAGCCTCGAGTCGCGTACGAGGCAAGAGTGTATGAATATTCAGGAAATGTCGGTCCAAACGTGTTCAGAGTGCAGACTCTAATATGCCTTAGGCCCTGTGTGAGTTAAAGTTATCTTTAAAATAAGAATTAAACGTAAATCTTTTTAAACTAAGCTCAGTCGTCATTTATAATTATGCTAAATATTATTTAATTATCCAAAACAAGTCAACACTTGGTAGTGGCAACCTGAAGAACATGAAGATTGGGCCGTTTCCTATTAAAACGTAAAAATATCCCACTGGTGCAAGAAAAACAAAAATATGAACACATATATTTTATCGTAATGATTTATTTTTTATGCAGAACAAACATATTTTTATAATCTCGTTTTCTCTACAGGTCACTTTTGAGTAAAAAAAGTAAAAAATTTAACAGAACAAATTGGAGGGGATTATTGCTAGAGGGTTAAAAAAAAGTCTGCACGTTAACATGCCTTAGGTTACGTGTTTGCCTGTAACCGCTTAAGCAAACAATTTAAAATATTTTACTACTCATACATAAATTAGTTAAAAAAAGTACCTTGTCAAGAAGTATTAAAATTTTAAAGAAACCATGATACTGTTAAAGAAAATAAATTATTTATATTTTTTGTACAGAGACTATCATGACGTAAGACTATTCCATTAATTCCTTACCAATTAATTATTAAAGATATTTTCACTTATCGCAGACAAGTTAGTGAAAATTGCCAAAAAATGTTGGACAGACAGATTTCATATATAAAGAGTTTCCACCGTTTTATCTTTAAAGTTTTGTGACGTTGACCAAAGGAAGTTGATGATGGAATAAAAGAAGGTGCTTAATAAAAGGTTCTGGGTGAATCATCTAAGTTTATTTCCATAATTTTAAATAGTTTCTTTGAATATGGGTCTGTTTATCCCCTGTTCTTTTTACAGCGACGCTATAAAGTGTATGCGAATAGTTCTAAAAGCTAAGCACCTTCACTAACATTTTTATTTTATTATTACTATTATTTATACTAGGCCAAATATATTCATTTTTTAATCAGAGTTAGCTTTTAGGTGTTATTAAAAATTTCTTTAGTCAACATACAAAATCGTACGAAATTATCTACATAGTATCCAACATTATGCATTTTTTACCTGTAATATTCATCCTTCAAGACATATTTTACGATTATTTTAGTTTAAAATAATAACTAACGATATTGAAAAACCCGTAATGGAGTTACAGTTTTGAATCAGAGAAGTTGTGTTTCATCAATAATTGGACGATAAGCACTTTTACAACAACTTCAGTGTAATTAAAAGCTTTTAAATTACTATCGAGCTTGTATATTTTCATCAAATTTAAAGTAGTTATTCAAAATATTCCAGTTAGTGACTTTATATTAAACTGGAGTAAATTATTAATATACTCTAAGATACAATGTCTCCTAAGTGCACTTTAGGATGGCGTAGAGGCAAAGTTTAGGGTAAATTATATTTCACAATTGGTATATTGGGAAACATTAAGATCCTGTATCAATCATTAGACAACACTGTTTATTGAATAAAGATTTAATTGATAACGGTTCAATAATCTATACAATCACATTAAACTAAATATTTAGGAAGATAAATGGGTAAACATTTAGAAGAACGTATCTTAAGTGCACAGTTATAAATTCTTAGAAAGCAATTAAATATAGTATATTGTGCTACACAATATAAATAGCTATAATTATAGACACATATAGAATATACAAAAATGTTAACAATATTAAAACTAAATAGTCTATAACGACATAAAAATTTTGATAACCTATTGTAGGTAATATGAATCTGTTAGGTAGTATAATTTGGTGGTTTTTATAGAGCAGTGAATATGAAAAATCGTACTTTATTATTGTTTGGTAATTAAAACACAACGCATCAAAATGGGAATTTTTGAACAGTGCCAGAAACGACGACCCTAATATCACACACTTTATAGGTCTGGTTTTATACAAACTATAAATTTGAAATAAAATGATTTTGAGAAAAATCATAGCCACCAAAGTTCAATGTTTGAGATAATGAGAGTAAAATGGACCATTACAAAATTACGATATTCACTGAGTGTTGGGGCATAAAAAATTATTCAAAGCATTTAAACAAGGTCATAGCAAATTTCATGATTGTTAGAAATATATAAGAGTTAGTTATTATAAACTCCAAACACCAAAAAATATATAATGTACATTACTAGAAATTTAATTTCTGCATATTGCTACACACTTTTTTGATTGGTTAGTTAAAAAACATACTAGTTTTCCTCATACAAGTACGTGTTTTTCAGCAAACTTTTAAGTCTTAGAATCTTCTTCCCTACACATTTTCAAGAATATAGGAACTGAATTTTATTTAAAAATGAACCATCGCAAATATCAAGCTTTTCTCTTGGGTAGGGAGGCTAGCTTACGAGCATTTAAAATGAATAATTTTAGTTTATCAAAATATAATGCTAATGACAATAAAAATCTTTCTGAACGTGATTTCTTACTTTTTCTATTGCCATTACCTATCAATAGGTTGAATTCCTCAATATAATGTTATTCAAAACGTAGTCTAGTTGGTGAATGGTTTTCGTGGCAAAAGGCTATATTGCCTCTTCATTAGGTATGCGGCGACCAGCTGACCTGTTTATGACGCAACCTGTTTATGTGTACTCACAAAAAAAATTTCAAATAACAATCTAGACGTTGCCTAGCAACGTAGGCAACGTGTCAGCTGGTCTCCAACACGTTGCTAGGCAACGTCTAGATTGTTATTTGAAATGTTTTTTTTGTGTGAATGTATATATTTATTTATTTATTTTTTGCGCGTACACATAAACAGGTTGCGTGTTCATATCACGTCGGGGTCATCAAGATGAGGCGTAATAAGTACACATAAACAGGTTGCATGAATGTATTTTACTAACATAACCTCTCGTACTAAAACAAAACAAAACAAAACATTTCAAATAACAATCTAGACGTTGCCTAGCAACGTGTCAGCTGGTCACCGCAGGTATATAAAATTTCCTGGAGGCTTTAAAAATGCAGAGAGACCATTAGTTTAACTAGTCTATTATTTTGCTTATCCTATGCAAAAAAATTATGCTTTGGTTATTAAAAAGAAAGTATACTTATAGATAATTCTTATACTTAATAAGACTCCTCTTTAGTAAGTCGAAGGTTCAGTCGGAAGCGTGACTTGCTTCCGGTGTTTGATAAAGATCACGGTTCTGCCAATCAGTTTTATCAGTACTGTCTACCACATTGCAGTGACTCACCTTATCTTTGCATGATACGTCCCACGTACAGCTCATTCCTATGGGTATATAAGATTATATTCATAGATAAGGCAGAAATGCACTTTAAGTGCACGAAAAACTCCGACAAAATAAGAGCACATTCGGGTGTCTTGTTAGTCTCGTTTGTAGCGTCTTGTATTTCGGTGTAAGTGGACATGGGTTCAAATCCAAAGTCTACCCATTTGGGTAAACCCAAAAAGGGTTTGTATGATGACTCTGGGACTTGTTCCTCACTATTGACGAATCGACCTCTCGGACTAATGATTCTCTACTCTCCACAATGATGTTCTCTAAACCCATCACGGCTGGAGTATTTATCCCCCATCTATCTAGTATAGTCCGGCCTTTTATCAAATTAATTTGTTAATTGTCTAAGCATTTAATTTTTGCAATTTCTCACAATCTGTTTCCTCAATAAAGTGTCTGTTTTAATCAGTAGTCTGTATTTTACGTGTCTTGTACTAGAATTTTTTATATTGTTTTTCATCTTTCATCAAGATACTTTACTTAAAATCACAGCATGTTATGTATTTACAGCTCCCACGTACAAGTCATTAGACCCATGTGGACCCTAATTTTCTTTTATCTGTGTTAATGTAAACTTTAATTATAATTTTGAGAAAAAATAGACTCTAAATCTGGTTATCAATGGAAATACCTGTAACGAAGAACCAAAAAGCCAAATTTAACAATTAATGAAACGGTTATGTTTCTTATTACTGGTTTCACTTAGTTTCAGACACCATCGTGTGACGCGTCGTATAATGAGATGGCTCAAATAAACAGGAGGAGTGGTGGTAGGTGAGGGCGAGGTGGCTATTACGAGGGCCCCCGCCAGGCGGAGCCGCAGTCGCTGTGGCCGCCCCGCAGGCCCCGCCGCATTATCATACATTAACGTTCCCCATGACGTCACCTGCGGCTTCTTGTTATTACGCACTTCGCCGCAACACATCCAGACACGACTGCGTTTTCAAACGAAACTACTATTGTTTACGAAGCCCTCGGTAAAACCTTGCTGAGATTTATGTGAGAGGGTGTTATTATGGAAAATCAAACACTTATTTCTTAAAATGGATTTCAGTTAAGGTTGGGGGTCTTCCTGGAACTAACTCGTTGTTTAGGTTTATAGGTTATGTCTTTATTAGGTTTAGGAATTTTTACTTTGATAAATCGTTCACATATTATATATTTTATAATTAACCTCACACAAATTATAAAAAATATGACTCAAACAATTTACGAACAAATTTTTTAATTTTTGAAATTGTAAAAAAACACCCACTGATTTAAGTGAGTCGGTGGCAAAGTTTGTAGCTTAAAGACTCCGAACGTTGGTTTGTCATTGTGATGGCCTTAATTTGGATCCTGAAGCTGTCTATCAGTTTTATCAGTGCAGTCTATAGTGTTGTGTAGGCTCAGACATATTTTTGCTAAGTACGCTTCACACCTATATCCGCAGTCTATGTAGGTGAACAAGGTTAAGGTGAGAGATAAAAAAGTTCACCAGATTACAATGCGTTTGAAACAATACATGTAATAGATAAGTACACAATAATTTTGATAATTTTATTTATTTTCTCTTATATTCACACTACGGAAGTTGCATGAATACAAATAATATTGAGTATAACAAAAATATAGAGCACTGTGCTTTTTAAGTTGAAAATGTAAAAGTATTTACAATAATTTAATTTTAATATATCACATTTTGGTGATGATACAGGCATTGAGGAAGTGGATATCAAACGTTTAAAAGGTTTAATGCCACAGAGAACCTGATATAGAGGAGCCATTCGGGGGAGTAATTCCTTTAATTAATCCACTTATGGCAACCCTCGCCTCTTAAGTTTTATTACCCACAAGAAAAACAAATTTAAAACTCTTTCTACCGATCAGACTTGTTTTTTGAGCCTAGCGTTAAAAGAGACCGTGACAGATCCTTTCCATCTTTTGACAGAATTAGAAAATTCAAAAAATGAATAAAACGTTATTTTGTTTAACACTTAAGACTAATTATGAACGAAAATTAATGCATTTGTTTCTGATGTATGGCATATTGTTATCCGTTTCAGTATTTTTAGTATAAAAGTTCTAGCCCTAGTAGAATCTCTCACTAACGTTTACCACTACACTGATCAAAATTGGGTACTTTGAAAACAAACTGTCAGATTTCTGATAAAATCTTTGGCTATCTAGTATTTCCAGTGCCTTATCTATCACCATGGTTCCTTCTTCCCTTACCTTGGGACTTGATTGTCTCCCGGCTGGCCTGGACACTTATTCCGACCAGAGTTCTCCAGGAGTGGTGTATACCCTTACCGCATACCTGGGAGAGGTGTGCTGGAGTGTGCTCAGAATTTTCCGGGTGGAAAATGTACTGTCCTAGTTTGTATTTCACTAAATCAGAAGTTAATGGCTTTCTGGGTTAGATACTCTCCTTGTGTAGGGAAGATGAGAGTTTTTGAGGAGTAGTTTGAGTTAGCTAAGGGTGTTGCATGGCCAGAGCCTGAATATCTCTTGTTCATGAGGTTCATTTTACCTTTCTGAGAATCGTATAGACTGTCTCTATCTTAACTTTCCTAAATTTTATAATGTTTTATCCCGGGTAGCTGTGCAATATTTCTCATCGGGAAAAAGTACCTAGCTGAATTTGTTGTAGAGTCTTAATCCTCCAGAATTTAACATTAAAATAAAAATAATCTTATAAAAGAGAGGGAATGGCGAAACTAAAAATTGCAGGATCAGTTCTAAATAGCTTAATTTTATTTCCCAGCCTGTTGTAATGTCTGTTTTGTGGTTACGGCTTTCTGCACATAAATTGTTGTATCACGTTTTTACAAGGACGATGTAGTTAACACCTCAACTGCGACTGATTACCCAGAAAACAATTATAATTTATGAAAGATTCACCGGCTTTTTATTAACACTACAAATGTTATGTTTTTATTAACTCAATAAGAAAACGACGTAATACGAATTACATTCGTAACCATAACTATGAACCAGAGGTAAAATAATTACAATCTTACAACAAAAATGTATATATTTATTGTGTCTTTAAAACATGCAATAAAACGTAAAATAATATTTAAAAATAAACTAGGGGTTACAATATTCTTTAAAGCTATTTTACGAAGTATCTACGTTGATAACGGAGTGTGTGGATAAATGTATGATTGCATTAACACAGACATGACGGTGTTTGTTTTATTTTTCAGATCAAAAACGCTTTCGTTATTATTTTAAGCTTTAATAAAACACAGTTTGTACGGAACCATAAGATGGGTTGTTAATCTTTTTAGCTTATGAATATATTTTACTTTTATGCAACATGTAATCCCAAACTAATTACACCACAGACTAGACCTTAACACATATACATTTTTTATTGATAAACAATAAACAGTTTAGGTTTAAGAAGACAAGCGACGACACAAGCTGTGGGTGTTCTTGGTAAGTAGGCGGGAAGTTGGTTGAGAATGTTGGCATGCTTAACATTCTTGTCAACTGGAATCTTAGACAAGTTTAATGTGGTGAACTTCTACCTATGTTAAATTCCAAATTTCAGTTTATCATTGCTAGATATCTTACTAAGCATCGTAGGTGAAAGCTTTTTAAAAAATAGAAATATTTTTTACAATCATTTTGTCTTATTATATTGGGGCTGTAGGAATAAAAATATTCATAATTTGAAAATCTGGTGCCATTAATCAGTTCTGGAATATTCTTTTTTACAAAGTTGCTTAGGTGCGGTTATTTAATCGTTTAGTTACTAATCTTAGTTCAATAAAGCATTTAAATGGTCCGCAGCATCAATACTTAACTAAACCTAAAGATATTGACACATACTACCTGTGCCAAAAACTATCGAAAGGTATTTCCATGTAAACGTTTCGATTTCAAAGAAGAAAATATTCTGCAAGACATCGTATTAAGAGTGGATATTTCCAGGGGCCCTGGAGTAATGACGCGCTATCCGGTGATGTAGAACGGATGTTTCCAGGTGGCGGGCCAGAGATCACTAGAGCTGTGACGCACTATGCAGTGATAGAGAGTGGATGTTCCGGGTGGCGGGACAGAATGCACTTGAAGTAGTGATAAAATATGCAGAGATGGTGAGCGGATGATACCAGGAGGTGGCGGGCCAGAGAGCACTGGAGCTGTGACGCACTATGCAGTGATATCGAGTGGATGTTCCGGGTGGCGGGACAGAATGCACTTGAAGTAGTGATAAAATATGCAGAGATGGTGAGCGGATGATACCAGGAGGTGGCGGGCCAGAGAGCACTGGAGTTGTGACGCACTATGCAGTGATGGAGAGCGGATGTTTCCAGGGGGCGCTGGAGTGGTGACGCTATAGGCCGTGATGGAGATTGGAAGTTTGGAACAGGGTGTGCTGGAATGGTGATGCACTATGCAGTGATGGAGAGCGGATTTTTCCAGGTGGTGAGCCAGGGGCGCTGGAGTGGTGACGCTATACGCCGTGATGGAGATTGGAAGTTTGGATCAGGGTGTGCTGGAATGGTGATGCACTATGCAGTGATGGAGAGCGGATTTTTCCAGGTGGTGAGCCAGGGGCGCTGGAGTGGTGACGCTATACGCCGTGATGGAGATTGGAAGTTTGGAACAGGGTGTGCTGGAATGGTGATGCACTATGCAGTGATGGAGAGCGGATTTTTCCAGGTGGTGAGCCAGGGGCGCTGGAGTGGTGACGCGCGATGAGCGGTTAATGACCTGCTTTATTTCTAATTGCCTACTTTAAACTGGCCCATTTACAACTTTAATTGCTCAACTCGTTACTGAAACTGGGCTTTGCTTCTGCTAAAGTACCTGAACATTTATATGTTTGTAATCCATATTTTTCAATATTTTTTTCTTTCTTTAACTAACAGTCTGAGCACTGAAATTTGTTTATTCCCAATCACTTACATTTACTGAAGGTAATAATTTTGAACTACCAAACTGATTAATTATGTTTTACAGTGTTTATTTATTTATGGATAAAAACCATGGATCTCATTATATAGTTTTTTTAAGTTTTTGTCTTTTAATGGATAATTAGCTGGAACCAATAAAATTAACACATACAAAACCTGAATAATCTACTATTCTAACCTATTATTTTTTCTTTTTTAAGAAATGTTCACCCCTATTAAAATATTTTGTCTTTGACAGTCTATGTTTTTCATTATTTTTGAAAGTATATCTAAATGTAACATTTTCCTTTTTTGAATTGTTAACCTCGTTATAGTACCCATACTATTTCATGGAACACAGTCACTTTGTAATTAAATGTAATTACAATTTCCTACCAAAATTAAATCATGAATATACTTTTTCCATAATAAACTAGTGGTACTAACCGAATTGTAAAATATCTAGAAAATTCCCGGAATGTAATTCCGCTCTTAAAATGAGTCAAAAGAAAGAACAAAAGGACGAATCACTAAGGGGCCTCCACGTTTGAATCCCCTCTTGAGTAGGACAGATGGCGGGCGACACCCTTGTTAATTTAGGACAACTTGTATCTCCTCTGTAGTGTGTACTTAAGGGAACACTCAGATAAACGCCATTGGATTGCATTGTCTTAGTTAAATGTGTGAACTAACTACAATCAACTTTCATGTATTTTGTTTCTCCGAATTAAAAAAAACGTAAATACTGCATTATCAACAGTTTATGTAACGTAATATAATATAATTCAGGATTTGATATTGATTTTGTCTCTTGATAACTATTTTATATTATTTGATCACAGGGCACTGTTAATATTTAACAGAATCCAGTGTTTCAATAGGAAAAATATCCACAATTGAACATTATTACTTATCACACAATATTATACCAAGTCCAACGTTCGTCATCCGTATCACTTATCATCCGTTATTTTACTGTTAGGAATTAAATGCCATTAATTGTATAGTTTGGATTCTAGTATTCCGACGCATCCTACCCCAACGTTAAATTGCCATATTTTTGGTTCATATATCTCCTAGACTACAGTTCATAGGCAGCTCAAATTTTGCTTGGTTGTTTTCAATGTCTTATAGTTCGTTGAAACTAAGATTATAAAAATATAGCTATATATATTTATGAATTCATTCCATAAACTTTTTTCTTATATTTTTTTAACGGAGTTTCCTCCCTTAGACATTAATTGAGAACTAAACATAATAATTTCAGCTCCAAACCTAAATTATGCAATACAATTAAAAAAATTACCAAAAAATATGATTTCTTGACTCATCTTAACAATGAGCTTATATGGAAAGACAAAAAGCACGCTGTATCTGGAAATATATAAATATGTAATATTATAAATTAGATCAAGATTTAAACTCCACCTAGGATTATTATCAATAGTTTGACAATCACACAATATGCTACAAATTTCATTAATTATTTTCGATACCTAAAATGTTTCCCTCTGTAGTGTGTACTTAAGGGAACACTCAGATAAACGCCATTGGATTGCATTGTCTTAGTTAAATGTGTGAACTAACTACAATCAACTTTCATTGTATTTTGTTTCTCCGAATAAAAAAAAACGTAAATACTGCATTATCAACAGTTTATGTAACGTAATATAATATAATTCAGGATTTGATATTTATTTTGTCTATTGATAACTATTTTATATTATTTGATCACAGGGCACTGTTAATATTTAACAGAATCCAGTGTTTCAATAGGAAAAATATCCACAATTGAACATAATTACTTATCACACAATATTATACCAAGTCCAACGTTCGTCATCCGTATCACTTATCATCCGTTATTTTACTGTTAGGAATTAAATGCCATTAATTGTATAGTTTTTATTCTGGTATTCCGACGCTCCCTACTCCCCACGTTAAATTGCCATATTTTTGGTTCATATATCTCCTAGACTACAGTTCATAGGCAGCTCAAATTTTGCTTGGTTGTTTTCAATGTCTTATAGTTCGTTGAAACTAAGATTATAAAAATATAGCTATATATATTTATGAATTCATTCCATAAACTTTTTTTCTTATATTTTTTTAACGGAGTTTCCTCCCTTAGACATTAATTGAGAACTAAACATAATAATTTCAGCTCCAAACCTAAATTATGCAATACAATTAAAAAAATTACCAAAAAATATGATTTCTTGACTCATCTTAACAATGAGCTTATATGGAAAGACAAAAAGCACGCTGTATCTGGAAATATATAAATATATAATATTATAAATTAGATCAAGATTTAAACTCCACCTAGGATTATTATCAATAGTTTGACAATCACACAATATGCTACAAATTTCATTAATTATTTTCGATACCTAAAATGTTTCTAAATAAAAAAACAGTAACAACATACTTGAATGAATTCTAATCGAATTTCCATTGATTTATGAAAGGGTTTTTCATGGTAAAACTATTCCTTACCATAGATTAAGGCACTTAAAGAAGTTATAAAAGTTAAATTGCTCTCCATACACAGAATAAATTAAGTAGGTTTGATGCTAAAAGGAACAAAATGATTCAGATTTCAATGAATTTCCCATAGGGAAGACGTTACTACCGTAGATGGCACAGTCAGACTTAGATAAAATTAATAAACCTGTATACTGTATTTATGATAATATGGACAAGATTTTAGTCGGCTTGATTCTTTACTACATAGGTGCTCAACCTTGGTGTCTATCGTAACTCGAAACGCATACACACACAACAAGATAGTTATCTCTGTCTATTTATTCCCATCAGTTGTACGAAAGTATAACATAGTCAAGATATAAATTACGTACTTTAAAATAACCACATATACATACCTAACTAAACAGTTACACAAAAAATGTTTGTATTTACTTCCCTGTGGAAAACAGGTTAGATCATGGATAAGTCAAAAGGCAATGTTTTCAGTTAATCTAAACAGCTGTTATTATTAATGAAACTGTGACGTAAATGTTTCAAATTTTGGTCATAACGAATTTTGGATTAAAACATCGAGTCCTACGTTCGCAGGTCGTCAGAGCTGAGACATATCCATGTAAAAACCGTCGGACAACCTTCTAATATGAAACTGGGTTTAGTAGCTGTACTGCGACTAAGTATTATCGTAACAAAATTTAGCAGTTAAACTAGCAAAAACACTTACAACTCTTATACATAAGACTGCGAAACTGCTATTAAATATTGAATATTAATTGGTTGCAAAACAATGCGTCAAAATCATTACCGGAATTAGTTTTACACCATGAAATAAATGCTCTTTAAAAATTCACGCTGCCTGAGCAAGAGGACGACAAAAATGATGAAATATTCAAAGACTCTGTTCTTCTGAGCTTCAAGCGTCGCCTTTGGAGGTTTCAACGACCTGTAAGATGCCAGCTTCATAAGTTTCAAATAATAAAGGTTGTAACATGGACTCTAACTATAGAGAATAACAAAATTTGTTTAGGTTTTTTTCTGATTATTTCAGTATGATTGAAATTAAGTCATTGTAATGTAGTATTACCTAATTGTGGAGTATATATTTATAAGTTATTTTTCATTAAACCTTTATTATAAATTTGTCTTATTTTTAGCTCTAAATATGTTGTTATTTTGTTGATATACAGGAAGTTCTTCAAACTTCCAACCCTTGGGATCATTTACAATATAAACATAGCTGTACAATTTAAACGGTAAACATTCTCTTTATTAGGTGGTTTAAAAGTTAAATCAGTTACTCAAAAATGGCCACCAATTTTCTATATGGAGGTCAAAAAGGTATTTCAAAATATCATAAATTCCAATGTGGTTTCGAATAGTAAATATGATCTTAAGACTTAATAAATAAAACCGTAGACACAGAGAGAACAAATCAATATAAAACTTAGTTGTTTTTGTTAAGTAAGTCGTCAATGATGTCATGTCAACCATACGTAAACGAATCTGTCAGTAAACTTGATTAGAAACATCATTCCATTCTTAGTGAAGCTTAAAAACATGCAATAATATTTTCACAAATAGCTAATACCTTCCAATACAGCGTTCAAATTAGTTATCTCGTAAAACACCCATAATTGTTTGTAGTTTCATATTGTAAATACAATATAAGACATTTTATAAAACTTTTTTACATCTGAGTGTTTTTATATACCCTACCATTTAAGAGCCACAGAGAGATCTAGATATTTAACGATGCAAAGAGCCTTGATATTGTAACAGCTGTTATTATACTGTCCATAATAATATATATGTAACAAAAATATTTTGTGCAAATAACCAACTGGTGCAGGTTTTTATGAAACAACAGCTGTTATATTTTCTCCATAATTCTAAGCCTGCGTAAGCTATACGACAGTTTTAAAATTATATTTTTCATCAGAAACCACAATACTACAAAGGGTGTCTAATAAGACATAATTGGATAAACTGCCATATTGGAAAATCATGACGATTTACAAAAATTCTAACTATTTAAATATATTTGAAACCTTTACTAACACAATGTAATGTTTCTCCTATTAGTATACTGTGAGACATTTAGTTTACAAGATCCAAATGCAACGTCCTTAAAACAAAATAGGTTTTTGTAATTAAAAAATATATATCGTATGATAAATTAATGCTGTTTCGGTAAATTGATTTATTTTCTATATAAATGAAATAATAATAATAAATTTAAAAAATATTTCGATTGAAATTTTTGTACGAAACTAAGGCTAGAGCTGGATGAGTTAGGAGGAGAAATCGTTAATGTCACTCGCCTGTAATGTCTGTAATCAGTCCTCGTTTAAAGGAAGGGCTTAAACAAAGGGCTGAATAATATCACCTGAAATGATTTCCATCAATTGTCGAGGAAGAAATCCTTAAGAGAAAATTTATGTTTTAAATAAAATTTTGTGGTACGTCGTGGTAAAAAAGGTTAGTAAATATGTAAAATTATAAACTCCATAAGTACAAAGGTTCGTACGATTTGTATTTTAGTTTTAAAATAATACATTTTGGTAAAAACTATATATTTTTCTATTCATTCATCAGTAATCTAATAAATATACCAAAGTATATATCTGAAGTGAAGAATAGAATATCCATTAATGCAATTTTTGGATATTAAGAATTGAAAAAATAAAACAAAAAACTCGTAATTTAATTACATATATATATACAGAAACAATTTAAACAATGACATTTGAATTAAATGCAAATTAATCATTTATTAAAATGGACGAAAATTATAATTTACCTTTTAAATTTTGGCTGGGTTATGAAATGTACACTCAACTTAGTATAATTCCATTGGAGTGAAAAAAGGGTTACAAAAAATATCAAAAACTATTCTTTCTGTCTCCAATTATTGTAACATTTTAGCTTTACTTTTTGACGTGGATATGTCTTAGCTTTGAGAGGGGTGTTAGCAGTTTGAAAGACCAAAATTTAAAACCAAAGAACAGCTGTTTAGCTGAACTGAAAACATTCCCAGAGTGTATGTAGCTCATTTAATAGGCTAATGATCAAATAAGACAAGTGACGCCCCACCTTTAAGAAAATTAAAATGAAAAAATTGTCATTCCCAATACCTCATAAAAAAAATTAGACCTTGTTCAATGAGATGTGTTCACGATTTTAAAATGTCCAACAGTTTTTAAAATAGATATAGCAAACGTTCATTAAAAGTATAAAATCTAATTATTGAAGTAGTAAAGCTGATTTGATGTAAAAAATAGTATGCAAACTCCTGTCTGTCACAAATTTAAGTTCATAACCAGCATTAATGATATTTTAGTTTATACTATTTATACATGCTACCAATATCATATACTATTTATTAAAATAAATAGTATATATAAGTCAATGGTGTTTCCACTTGCTAACGCGATTTCAGCTGATCTTCGTTAGATAAACTATTTGATGTTTATAACATAGACCAGTGGCAGAACCAACTTAAATTTAGTTAGTATTATTTTATTTTGTGTCTCGACACAAAATTTCAACAAACAAAATATAATATATCGTGAATTTAAATGATTTTGCATATTATACCTTAGTCAATTTAGTTTAAGTTGAGATTTAAAAATAATACCCTCATTGTATTTAAGTTGGAGAAACCGAGTTGAAAAATGATAAGAGATTCTATAAATAAATCACGAGGTAGTTTCAGAGAAGAATTCCAAGTTTTTGTAGACGAGCTGGAGGCGTTTCAATTATTACTGGCCTGAAGCTTACAAAATGGTGGATATCAATCTAATCCAGAAAGAAGAAAAGGAGATGTAACAGTTTCACGCTAACGATTCACCACTCTGAATTTAATCTGACTATTGTCAGTGACACAAATGTGTTAAAACTGTAGAATATATCTGAATATTTCAATGCCCACAAGCTTTCTACTAATGTAATGTTGCTCTTTAAATAGTAGTGGGGTTATAGTTTGCTTTATTGCGAGTCTTAAATTATTTGAAAGAATTCAATCCCTACAGGAAATTAAACTGTTAGGAAAATTCTTCAATACACGTATGTACCAAAAATACAATTCGTTAAAACTAATTATCAATGTGTAACAAATTACCTGTTGTAAAAACGGTCCAAATGGATGCAATTTGGTAAATGGGTATCAAGGATAAGTGGAATTAGGTTCAAATACAAGGCGAATCAGCTTATCCAAAGTGGTGTTAGGAGGAGTTGTATTGAAAAAAACTCGCTTCGCTCGCTGGGGGCTCCGCCCCAGGCCCCCTTATAGATGTCGGCAGAATCGCTAAGTTTTTAGAATTATTTTTTGAAGAAATTTTAAAATAAAAGAGAAGTATAACATAGATTAACTGTGGGTAACTGCAGCACGATAAGAATATTTTTTTGTATACATTTTTAAATATATTCCAGTTGTTAGTGTCGTAGAGATCATTATGTTATAAAATTGGTGGGCGGTGAGTAAAAAATTTATATTGAAATTCTGAAGAGTAATAATATGGAGTAAGTATGTATATTGGTAAAAGTAGTATTTTTATAATTTAAGGTATTAGAGAATTGATCAGGAGGAAATATAAAAAGGAATAACGGTGGGGGTTGGTAGGAAGTGTGTTTGATATGATAAATTGAGTTGAAGAATTATTTGTTGTAGAATATTTCAAATTTTGGTGTTGGTATTGTTTTATTTGTTTCCCAGTCGGTTAGCCCATGCTTTGAGTTGCATTGGGTGTATCCAGCTTCACCACGAGGAGGTCAGGAAACGTCGAAGCCATATTTACAAACTAAAACTAAATATTGAAATCGGGGATTTATAAAGGTTGATTGAGATGGAAAAAAATTGATTTCATTGATTTCTATATGATGTACTTTATACATAATATATATGAGGTTTTGTTATAGCTCCACTACAATAATCTCAAAACAAAGAAGAAGCTTAATATTTAATTGGAAACTTCTTGGAAAATTTTCTCCTTAAAACAGTTAATGAGATATACAGGGCTAGTTACCTTCTTACCTTCTTAACAGTTGAATAGGTTAAGGTTAATAGGTTATTTCAAAGAGAAAGGTTTATATAGTTTATAATTGAATATATGGAAAATCACTGAGAATGCAGGAATGCTGCAACAGTTAAAATTAATTTACGATTCATGTACATTATATTTACTATATCAATTTCAATTTTAAGTCATAATTATTGTCATACCTTTATAATTTTATGGTTACATTTTATTGTAAGGCAAGACGTTTTTCAGTAGAAAACTAGTATAATATATGTCTACACAAATTTTGATAATGTAAGATTTATGGATAACATTAAATAAATTAAAATAGATCATTTCTAAGTTTCTTGTTTCTATTATAGTAGAAGAGTTGAAATAATAATACCATTGAGGAAATTCAAGCAACTCCAATAAAAATAGTTTTAGTACTTAACTTTATTGCTACTGTATTAAATGGACTCATTTTTATCGTTTTAATCTTGTTTCAACATAAAATATGTTTAAATATATGCCAGCCCCAATTCGTGTCTTTTATAGACATTTCAAAAATTCATAAATGGTTCAAAAATAAAAACCGATTACGGAAATTGCAGCTTTGAGCCCTAAAATTAATGAGTCCAACGAACATAAAATGTTTGTTGTAAAACAAGCTTTACAATGTAACAAATTAATAGTTATTATGATATTTAAAATTTGTAACGTGTTTTCACCGAGAAATTTTATTTTTTGGAGCTATAAATGTCTCTGCAATGGAGAATATGCATTAAGACAGGTAAACAAAGGACAAAGAGAGTTAAGTGCGCAGCGCTGTAGAATATTGTCATGGTAATTTACATAGAGAAAATAAACTGACCTTAATTGTAAGTTTACCGCATTCAGCCAGGCTGTTGTCGCGGGTCTAGACGAGAACCAGAAATGAGGTTTTGCTATTGTTTCACATAATTTTGCACATTTTGCGTCTTAGTAATTCTTAATGACAGAGTTCTGTTACCCTAATTATGTTATTTTGTAAATAAATTATAATTAACAATACTCTTTGGATTCTTAAAAGTAAAATACTTGACATTGCAGCTCCTCTTGAATTTAGAAACTTCGTTCCATAAATGATTTTTTATTGATGAACTGAAATTATGTAGTGAAATTTTAAATTTTTATTACACATTATTATCTGTAAATAAATTGTGGTAAATGAGTGAGCAATTGAAATAAATTACCAGACAAGGTTGAGAGCCATAGCCCTTTTTGCTCTCAGTGACTGGAAAATTTACAAAGAAAATCATCTGCTTTACAAACCGTAAGTAGATAGATAAAAAAATACCATAAAATGAACGAAAAAGTACTGAAACGTAAAACTAATGAGCATTAAATTTGTTACTTCAACGAAAGCTCATTCTAATTGCATCTTTAATTATATTAATTTTGGTTTTTCTCGTTTCTCAATGGTTTGGTTTCACAACACAATTTGTAGCTTAACTGTCTTTATATCCATAACACTTTAGAGCCTGAAGCCTTTAACACTGGTTTACTTGGACATGGGGGTTTCAACAAAAACCCAAAATAGCTAACAATAAAACTAACCTATAGAACAGTGGTGTAGAAATACAGTTCGCACGTATCGTAAATTAGAACAACTCGAACACAACACGGCTAGTAGCAACAGCTGTCTGCTCTGAGCAAGCAAGTGAAACATCGTTCGAAAAGTATTTATCTTTTTGTAAACACGCGGCAGACAAAAGAAAACCAAAAGATGCGTAAAGATTAATGCCTAAAGAATAGTTTATAAGTAACAAAACTCGAATATATTCCAAAAATTCTGTTGCTATGGATTAAGTAAGGCAGCCCGATTTAGGCTCGGGCGTCAGCCGATGTGAAAAACAAGCTAGCCCCATCTAAGATCGGGCGTCGGCTCCTAACCAACCAAGTGTTTCAACCATGAACTGCCATAGCTGGTACTTTGGTTTAATAAGCATGGTTTAAGCTTATAAAGTCCTTTACAGGAACGGAGTTTCACGACTGGTGTTTTTACGAGTTTTTTTTAAACAAATTAAGCTCAGGTTCTGTTTCTTTTAACAGACTAGGCTGTCGATATGATTTTTAACTTGTCAGTTGATTATAAACATTTTAAATAGATACTAAAACTTTTGGCAAAATATATGCTTAACACATTGCTATGTACCGTAAACAATCGCGTTTGATAGTATTATAACAGGGATAATACTAAAAACGTCAAAACTATACCGTAAGAGCTTATTATAAGAGTTATAAGCTTATTATACGCTTATAAGAGTATTATTGAGCCAACATTAATGGTTTTAAGCCCCAACAAGCTAACGGGAAATAAAATTTCTATGAGGAAACTAGATATTGAGGAAAACGTGTAGGAAAGGTTTATGCAGTTCTCGTTTTATAAATAGATAATATTGTTAACATACTCTAATTGGATTGAAAGACGCTTTAAAGTAATTAGTTTAGAAATTAAAATTTATTTTAATGTAAAATATTTTAAGCTGGGGCTTTAACTTAAACACAATACGTGTGAGAATCTTTATACTCTGTTAAAAATCCCATAGAAAATCGGTCATCAGATTATATGGCTTTTTTAGACTAGCTATGAAATTAAAAAATAGTAATAATAATAATAATACAGAAATTCTAATGCTCGGAATGTATACAGTATAATCAGACAGGAAACCTGCCAGAACGTATGATATACATGTTGTCATCTCTGTCATCTTGCTTTTTCACCGTACTATCATCTTGCTCTTTAAGGTATGGTTTTTAAGGAATTGCTTAGTTTCAGACGATTTTTCATTGCAATAACATATATTCCTCACCTGATTCAATGTAAATTTAAATATTTAAAATGTAAACTTTTCATTTAATTCTTACGATAATTAACCTATAATATTTGAATCCTACATTTGATTGTCCATGGTTATTTATGTGGCATTTTATACCGATGCCTTGTATGAATATAAACTTAAGCAGGATTGTATATTATTATATCATTGAAAATTTACCCATTATTTTGCAAGGGTGAGTGTAATTTTTTCAATTATTATGATCTCTAATGTTTAGATATACATTATTTGAGGGGCGTATTATAGAAAAGCTTCCAGAACCGAAAAGTAATTATTGTAATGCAAGTTTGAGACATAAAATGTTTTATGTTTTAATATTTTGTATTATAAATTTAATTAATTATAAATATTTTTCTAATTTGGTTTTTAATCAACATGATTGGATAAATTAAATTTCACGTACAGCGTCACAAGAGGATAAACTAATGTTATAGATTAATTTTCAAATGAGCTAGCGTCAGATTGAATAAAGCCCTTAGTGACTCCAAGTAATTACTTTGCACATCAAATATTACTCGTATATATTACACAACAAAATATCTGTGAAAATATGTCGTAAAAACAACCTGACATCTCTAACTCTTTTATACAAACATATGATAAATGATAATATATGTAAATAATACATATAATTATAAACACATATTTAGCGACGGGAAAAAAATATTTTTTGCTTATTTACAATAAAATCCATAGTTTTGGTGTTTCAAAAATAATTATTCTTATGGGATTTTAATAGAGGGAAACAAACCTTTAACGACATTAATGTAAACATTATTTAATGTAAAACCTCATACATCGAATCCTGTATTCAGTCTATTTATATTATTATTGTTTTGAAAATTGTATCTAGCGTTTTTTTTGTAAAGTGTAACATAGTTAGTTTAAAATATATTTATTTTAATTTTTTACTTAAAAAAACAAAACAACTTATTTATTTATATATATAGTATCGCACCCTTGCAAATACCGACCATCTCGAGCTAGTACTCGTTCTCTACTAACTAAAATTTCTGGTAAAAATCACATAACCTTAAAACAAAATTGACCTAAATCAAATTCACTTAATAATTTAATAGTTTAAGTACTTAAAGAACTATCCAGGGTATCTATGTTGTAGGTAACGTTAAAACAAAGATAAAAATTCCTTAGTCAGTATGCAGTTCAAAGATTTAAATTTTTTTACTTGTTTCGGCTTACGCCATTTTCAAATGATTCCAAATTTATGTAAGTAAAACCTACATAACCTGTAAAACACAACATAATAAATAATAATTAAATTTAGACACCTGTTACCAGCACTACTTATCCCAAAAAAACTGTCAGAAATGTTTAAATAAATTTATATCATCTATATTATCAGCGGCTAGGTGATCTGCCAATGTAGATAGGCTTTCATCTCGGAGAATGGCGTTGAAAATACAATTTGATTTAAATTTGAGTTTTTCATTTAAAGTGACGTTATTAGCCTCGTGGTTCTTGTGAGAACTATACATTTCATATTCTTCTAATATACTCATTTTGTTTCCATTTTAACAGTAATGCAACTAACACTTTAAGACGGTTGTTAATGTCATGCATATAATGATTATTGTCAATCAGGTGTTGGGCAACTGTCGATTTTAGTGTATCTGTTCTCGGGTTCGGGGGATGCTCTATATATCTAGTTTTTAAGTTTTAGCAGAACATCGCCCGAATATATTTTAACGTTACCGGGGGTACTTTAAAGTTAAAGCACAATGAGACCAGGTGTGATGTAGGTATGGATGGTAAATTCATATTCACCAAAAAATACTAAAAATCAACTTGTTCTATACAAAGTAGCCTCAGCTAACCATTGAAACATTTATGTCAAATGATAAAAAAAATCCCATTAATTATTTTTATCAATAGAAATGCAATCTGCTTCAAAATAACATCAATAGTTCTATCATAATATTGACATTTATCAATCATTGTGTTCATGAAAAAAATTTAAAAAAACGAAAACAGAGTATTTCTTCAAAGCTAAATTATAAGAAAACAACTGAAACGTTTTCATTCTTTAATTAAAGGATCATTATTCGTAACACCAATTAGGTAATAATCACTGGGTAAATACTATCTTTATTTACGATTTCAAATCGTTTAAGCCTTAATGATATTTTGTCGTAAATATGAATATTTAAATATATACTTTCTTTCTCTTCCTAATTGGAAGTCTTTCATTGTAGTAACAAAAATACTGCATATTTCACCTAATTGAATGCATAAATCGAAGGGCCTGTATGTTTAGGATTCTCAGAAATCCCTTATGATACCCTTTACTAATCTCAGTACTATATTTAATAGAAATAACTATTTCATACATATAGTAAAAACTTGATTATCATTCATATACTCTAAGTTAAGCGTGGAAAGACTCCAGATAATATATAAAGTTATAGATTTTGAATATAATTTGTGCATCTACTTGAAAGAGTAAAGGATCAATGAGTCTAAAATGCAAGATTACCAGAAGACACACCGTAGGGATCATGAACGAAAACAAATGACGTCAGTGATTAAATTGATCAGTTCATCCTGCACCATTCGGTTCTAACTACGTCTACCAATTTTAATTTAAAAATCATCTTCCCAAATGACGGTTAAACAGTTTTTGACACTTCTATGTGTAGATTAAAATGTGAAAACAAAATGAAAATGTGTTTACATTGTATTCACTGGCGTCATTTGTTTTGTTTATGGACCTTGTCTTCTAGTAACCGTTGTAAGATCTATAGTTTTGATTTCTGAATTTATTGAAACATACCCGTAATATAAAATTAATAGATATGGAAGTATCTTATCTCAAAAATATATTTCATTAACATTATAGCCTACTGTCTTCGTCAATTGATTTTAGCCATTTTAATCTGGACCACAACCATTTTTACGGTTTTATGTAAGTCACTTTTCTAAGCTAATTGCATATTATTAAATATTTTTTATTTTAAAATTATAACATACGAGCTTTTTGTTATTGTCGTAACGAAAGGTTTTGTTTCTTTTAGTATTTAAATCTTTAGAATCTATGATCTGGAACTAAAGTGTTACGTTACTGTACGAGGTCAGGTTTATCGAGCGAACCGTTGGGAAATTTGCTCAATTAAGAAATAAACATTTGTTCCAGGTGACAATATTTATATTTTATCCTAATGGCATTATTTGATATAAGAGCAATATTAAAAAACTTATAAAAATGTATTTGCGTTATAACTTTGCTCAAACATTACATCCACATTTTTCTTGCTACATCAAACAAACAGCTGATCGATATTAATTCATTATTGACTGTCACAACTGTCTGGAATGAGTCATTACATATTATATTAGACTAGCTGACCCGGCGAACTTCGTAACGCCTCACAGTAAACACATGTTAACTTTAAGATTGGCCATGTTCTGAAGTCGAATAGCAATACGGCTTCATTGTGAAAGGTTATATATTCTGGGTCGCTGCATAGTGAATAACAATACTGAAATGATAAAACATATTAATAACATTCCCATAAAACAAATAAATCTGAGTGGATTAATTCACAATTTTCAAATCCAATCCAAACCCAAACGAAACCTAACTGTAATACGGCTTTTATAGGAAAGATATACAACAGCTGATTATTATAATAAACGTAATATTATAAACATTGTAATTATCATATAAACACGTGACTTTAATCAGACAGAAAATAAAAATATAAATACATAATCCCCCAAAACCGTAAACTATTAACGTGGTGAATAAAGCTGTTCATTTTTTACAGTACACATTTACTTCATAGTTTAACGTTAATAAATTATTCAGATGGCATTGGATAGTAAAGCTAATGGAAAGTAAACCAATCAGCTGTAGCTAAGAAATCAAATGTTTTCATTGTAGACATTTTGTAAACAAACATACTCTCCATAAGGTTAACATTAGAAATTTAAAACGTCATAAAATGGAAACTTATGGGGTTTTCGAAAATATTTTTTCACTAAAACCTTCCCGGACACATGTAGAGCAACTTCCTAAAATTTCATGGCGATCGGATGAGTAGTTTGGCAACGCATAAAGGACATACATACAGACATACAGACAGACATACATTCAATTTTATATATAGAGATTAATTGAAATGTTGACCGTACGTAATGGTCATACGTATCGTGGTGATGGTCGTAATGGTGGTGCGTATCGTAATGGTGGGTGTAGGTATTTTAAGCCAATGAGGTTCAAGTGTAGGATGACTGTGGCCCGATCTTGTAGCCTTTTTACTAACTAGGCTGACATGCTCTTTAGCCAGAACTGTTAATTAATAGCCCGATAGTCAAAGGCATTATTTAAAAGACCTACAGTTTAATGTGGAATCCGAATCACTGCTCCTGAATTAAAAACTGGTCTAATAATGAGGGTGGTCTTTGCGGATCAAAGTAGTATTCAATACTGCGGACGTTAATATACACTGAACCCACCATCGCTCACAACTATCCACAATCCATGACCTCTAACTAGCTGGATTACAAGAAGACGCCTCGGTCTCAGTCGTAACATCAGTTTGCATATCGTTACATCAACTGATTTCTTTTTCTTCTAATGACAGAAAATAAGTTTTTGACCTCAATTTGTGTAAAGAAAACCCTTAAAAAACCTTTTTGTGTATGTGTGTTCATCCTATAGTTAATACTAAAATTGGTATTTCATAACAATGTGCAAGATTATGTATCTAGTTCTCAGCAATATATAATAGGTACTGTTGGGTGTAGGTAGTTTACAGCATCATGCAAGAGCTGGTGTTGGGCTGTGGCTAATTTACAACGATATTAAAGAGCTGGTGTTGGGGTGAAGTTAGTTTAAAACAACATGTAAGAGCTGATGCTGGGGTGTAACTAATTTACAAAGTGTGCAAGAGCTGGTGTTGTATGTAGTTTACAGTGGTATACATGAGCTGGTGCTGGGATGTGGATAGTTCACTACAGAGAGCGCCACATCTAGTGGAGCAGCTCGACTAGAATAGAGCGGGATTGATCATAGCGTTCTTGGCCATCAGTCAACGGAATTGATGATTCGCGGAAAATTGCTTCCTTTACTCTGATTAATGATATTTTCTCGTGTGTTGGCTTAACACTTTGCACGGAATAGAGCTTCTCGTGATAGCTGCAAATGTTCAATATTTGTCAGTTAATTTATTTTTTTAATTATGATTCATTTGAAATCAAACTAAACTTAAAAAAATAGTTTTTCCAGCGTATATAGTCTAATAATCACTTATCTATGTGGAAATTTTACGTAATACATGATAATCTACTAGTAAAGAAACATTAAGGTATTAGGCTACAGTTTTTATACAGTTACAACAATGGTTTTATGTGTTTTATATTAGTAGAATCATTATAACTGTAAAAATATGCATTAAAATTTAATTTTCCTTTTACTTGATTAAAAAAACATATATTTTTTATCTTTTGTCACTACTAAATGTTTTATGTATTAGTATATCGCTATTACATTATTTTAGTTGATTTGTAACAAAACAATAATTGTTAAAAAAAACCATTATTATGACACAACTGTGTTCCAAAAATAAGTCATATTCAATATTATCTTATACTATGAATTATTATGTTGTTTGTTCACCATTCAAAATTATTTTACTATAATTTTATTAACTAAAATGCTTAATAGAGCTCTGCAAATGAGATTTGATTGTTGTACGGAAATAATAGAGTACACCATTCATACTACAATATCCAATTACTAATATGTCTCCTATAAGCAATATATTGCATCAGAATGGTCTACATGTTGGTCCAATCAATTAGGTCTCTACAATGTTGTATATCTAAAATAGGACTATTACTAAATCTACATATTAATTAAAGGTAAAATTTAATAAATATTTGTTCTAATTTTTTAATTAAATTTAACTAAGTATACAACATGTTCCTATTATTGTAATATCTAATATATTACAATATTAAAAAAAAATTTCAAAAAGAATAATTTTGTACATAAATTTATTCATTTATTAATATTATTTTATTTAATATTTTCTACTATAAAAAAATTAAAACTTTTAAAAATTATTAAATAAAAAATTAAAAAAATTTTATATTAACAATAACTTATTTTAAAAATTAAATTGTATTTTAATATTAAAAAAATTATCGTAGTATTTTTTTAAAATATTCCAATATATAAAAAAAATCCGAGATATAATTAAAAAAATTATAAAATATATAACCAATATATATAATAAAAAAATACAATATGTTTTAGTTTATTTTAATACAATTATTTTATATTTTTGATAACATATTATTTAATAACAATATTATGTATTCCAATAATCTAATATTATTGGAATGTATAATGAGTAAAATTAAGTTATTTATTTTATATTGTATAAACCTTTACATCTAAATAATATAAATCATCACATCATGTTTAATACTCGTTGTTAAGATTTCATTATAATTATAATCAAAAATTATTTAGCAATAAATGGTATTACAAAAGTATTTAAGGTTATTAGAGCATAAAGTTTAAAAGTTTTTAATGGAATTAATATATTACAGGGTATATAAATAAAATTTTCAACCAATACAAACATTACCGGGTATTCCAGAAATATCAAATGTAGATTCGATTATTTTAGTGGCTAAGGTAACATTGTAAACATACTCACTAAGATTCCACATGAATATGTTTAGTGGTTGGAAACTTGCACAGTTACCTGGAACTTGCTTTGAAGCATAGTTTCATTGCACTAATTATTAATCTCATCATGGCTTCATGGTAATGTAGAGGGTATATGAGGAATATGGCTAACTGAAGTTCAGGCTGGCCAACTGTTCCTGATATCAAACAATTCAATGACGTTTATAATCTGAATATTTGCATCACTTCAGAGCCAGTTAATTTGAAAAATATTATGATTTTAAGTTAAACTAGCCACAGTACCCGTTCTTCGCACGGGTAAAAAAGGCAGAGAGGTGTTCGTAGGTTCTACTGATACATTTCAGTTATTGTTAATTAATTCTTCATTGTTTACAAAATTACAAAACACGAGTGTCTACAACATGACAAAGTAACATCTGTCAAATATTGGGAGAGGATAAGGATTAATGTAATAGAGACAGTCATCGAGAAAAACTTAATATCTACCATTCTACTATTTCGAACTAATAATTCACTAATTTCGATCCAGCAGTTTATGTGAAAATAAACTTTATTTATTTTTCTTCCCGAACTGTCAAAATATAGTGTAAACGGATGTTGTCATTAGAAAATGTAAACATTGAAACCTAGGACGGTCACGGCAGCTCTTTCTTCTTCTTCTTCTTCTTCCCGAACTGTCAAATTTTAGTGTTCACAGCTGTTGACATTCAAGTAATTTTATGTTTTCATTCTTTGAAAATGTAAACATTGAAATTTAGGACGTTCATGGGGCGTAGCCCGAGAGGATTTTAAGGGAACTAATATGCCTATGTGTTGCATGAGTTTAAGATCTACCTTTCTGTAAAATTTCAAACCGGTCGGTTCAGTATTTTTCGCATTTACTTGCCACAACAAACCCACAAACAAACATACAGAAACCACCTCTTCTTTATAATATAATAGATTAAATAAAATTTAAATTATTTACAAAATCAACATTTTTCCTACAACGCTATCTCGTACCAATAACGATCCATTTACTATCAAACTATTATAAAAAACCTGGTTGAGAAATTTTAATTTTTATGTCTAAGCTATTTAACTAGAATAAAAAGAGTGTTTGATGAAAATTCCCCATAATGGAGGTTTTACATATGTATTTTTAAAGAAATATTTTTTTACTAACACCATTCGTCTAAACAAATTTCAAACGTTTGCATCTACGTCGATCGGCTACTGAGATGTGGAAACTGTTATTCACGACACTTTAATTTTGGCTAAGCCAAATATTAATCTTAAGGAGAAAACTTAAATTTGATATATGGCTGATGATTTGTATGGATGTGAATGAATTTGAAATTCAGCTTCATATAGTTAAATTCATACGATGCAGGCTGAAAAATCTAAATTCATTTTCTTATTGTTTCGAAAAACCAACTTAGACCTACTTTTATCTAATTGTGTTCTTGTTGAGAATTAGTAAATTGATACAACGTCCTTATTTAACCTACGATTACGATTAATTTTAATCATCATTATTAATTCTTATACAAATGGAAATTCACTTAGCATGCAGGTACGCCGGCTGTAGAGATATTTTGTTTTGTGATTTCAATATCAAAAGTTAGGATCAGTTCATTAAAGCTATAACGCATTACACCTGAAGTATTATTCAATTAATTTAAACATGAAAGGTATATAGAATTAGTCTCAAAGGCTCGAAAAATTACACAGTCATATGATCAAACTTAAATTAATAATAATTTAGCGTTCCTAATCACCGATTTGAAATTAAAAAATTGATATTGCTGTTAAAATACTATTTATAAAATAATAAACAAAATCCTGCGGTGAACGATAAACCTCAACTGTTCCTGGATACTAGTTTTTCCTTAAATGACATTAGTTTTCTAAGAAATACCTCCGTACCACAAGACGTCTTCTTGTGTGAGTAGCCTCTGCCAAATTCTATACCTTGTACAAACTGTATTTTTAATGCAGAGTAAAAATATAACGTACCATTTTTCGTAGTGTAATTTTATTACTGACATTTTTAATTCTCAGGATGATTCTATTAGATCCTGAATATTTTGATGTCTTTAAGATACAAGAAAGAAGAATTATTTTTACGTTTTCCTTACTTATATTTAGATGATTCGTTTTTATTTGATTTAGATTTTTAGGGAGTAAGAAAGGGAAGGAATCTACTACATTTTTTAATGTACTAGTGTATTGTTTCGCCCAACTAAGATAGTCAACCTTAAATATATAAATCAGTATCATTTAACGGCAGTCAAAACATAAATCATGCAGAATATATGAATGAGAAAATAGCTGTGAGCGATCCAGATACCATATTCTGCCGATTCAATCTTAAATGATGAATGGGCTCTTCGCCCGCAAAATAATATTTGATTTCACTCAGAGCATATCCTACACCATTGTAAGTAGTTACATTGAGATGCGATATGAATGTCATAGCCATTACGTTTGTGTCATTCCTTTTTTTTAACTGAATCGTTAACTTAACAATTTGAAACCAATAAAATAAAAAAAAAACTCCAAACTGTGTGGACATGGGCTGCACTGTGTACTAATAATGTATGTTTTGACGCTTATTATATATCTTATGCTGTCGTATAGTACCACTGACCTTTTAAATTTAATTGAATATAAGTTCATATTTGTATTTATTATACTTTGTTTCTAATATACTAAATAATGGACTTAATCCTAGATTCAACTTTATCGAAAGTTTAATCGACTTTATTCCAAGCTGGAATTATTACTATTTAAAATTTATCTTTGGAAATGATTTTGTGAAACATCCACTATAAAAATGTATACAAACAAGAATTATATGTTTATAGTTTTTCATGTAAACTGTTCATAACTAAGTTTTAGTTCAGAATAATTACAGTAATACAGTTTTAAATTAGGTAAAATATCTAGGGTAAAGCAATCGAGGTTCCGAAAGGGAACTTTTTATACGAGTCAGTTTAAAAATACAACACGTGTCTCCACACACTAGTGTAGTTCTACACCAGGTCACACATGTTTGTACGTAAGTGTAATTGCGGAAACAAGGACCGGAAGCTATGACGTAACAAGTGTTGTCTAGAGGGTCGCCATGCCCTTTGTGTGTCTACTACCCTAATGGATCCATCAGTATCGTGTGTCCCAGATATGTTACATATAACCTTAGATCATTGCGGCTATGTCTGTACACTGTACACTGTACACTGTACAGCTGTAGCGTCCTCGCCCTTGGCGCTGCGCCTCGGCAATCTAGAGAACTATCATGTTACTCACAACTAGACGATCTGAGCCGATTGACCTATCAATTTTCAAGTAAATATAATACATTAAAACCCAATAAAATATATTGTAAGTATCCAAAATGTTGTACAAAATGTGTATACACAAGTTCTTTACTATTAGTTTGTAATTAATTAAAGGTACATTATAACCGTAATTAGGAGAATAACTCAGACTAGTTAACGTGTTAATGTTTTTATCCTTTTCTACAGAACAGTTAAATGAAGTGTAAATGTGGAACGGAATATGACGTGAGATAAGTATATATCAAAATATTTCTTGTATTCTATGAGTAGTGCAGAATTTTTTAGAATTCAAGCATCAGTTGGAGTAATCTATTTTGGTACTAATTTATAATGCAGGTATAAAGACTTAATTTTGTTCACACATTAGAGAATAGAAATATTTTCATTTTAATTTATATGAATATAAACTGTTAAAGGCTACAAAATAAGATGTTAAAATAAAATATTCATGGAAAATTTGACAAACTAATAAATTTTGTATAGTCCATTACTTGTCATTAAATATGGGACAATACTCGTCTATAGGTTGGGTTAATATGGATTAAGCCATATATTTCCCTTAAATATTTGTTGATTATTTCCTATTTTCATTTCTCAAATGTATCTTTTACAATCACGTTACTAAACATATTTTGAACCAATCACACATATACACTTCATTATTTCTTCATAATATTTTAGAAAATGATCGGTTATATTTATAAGTTTAAATTTACAGGTACTATGTATAAAAATGTTTAACTCAATTACTGTGTTAAACCAAGTAACAACAACAAGCATTGGTCTTTGATGTGTTTCAATAATGTCCTGAATAATATGGTAAGGAACCAGTTTAAATGAAATTAAAACTGGAAATTTTTTTATTATTTTTTATGGAAATTTTAAATGGTTAGTACGAATTAGGCCTAAGTTTAATTGACATGGATACGTCTTAGCTCCGGGGGGGAGGCAATCCGTCAGAGCAAAATTTGAAATGAAAGTAACGTCATGTGTTTATAATGGCAGCTGTCTAGAGAAGCTGAAAAGATTCCCTGTTGACATATCTATGATCTTAGAAACTTCAAAAAGGAAAATAAATATATACCTTTTTTTGAAATGGTCAAAACATGTTCACCCAAAGAATTTAAACTCCATTTTTATAACAGTTTATTGAAAAGCATCACATTAATGGGGTGTAACTATTTTTTTCTGTGTTAATAAGATGAGCTACACAAACACAATGTATTAGCGTAGGTTCAGGCAGAGTATATCGCATAGAGGTCCATAATTGTGTTAATGTAACTCAACCGGCTTTGACAGTATAATAGGGCTTGACATGCTGCTACAGTAAACTAATTTGAAACTTTATACAAACGCTCCATTATGAGGTATTGTAAGGGCTGGTTAAAATATCAGCACCATTAATATTCATACTAAATAATGAAAAAATGTATTAATATATTTCCCATAGATTGAAGTTATTTGTATTGTTTCCTTAAGAGTTAATAAATTTTATTGAGTCTTTTAAAATATGAAAAACTTTAAATAGTTACTAGCTTACCCATCGTACTGTACGTTGCTGCGAATTCGGTAAAATATTGATTAGGATTATTGGGTGTAGGTTCATCGGCAGGGATGAAACATTCATCATACTGGACTTCAATATATGCGCAATCTATCAGCTACAAGTCTATCTTCTATCGAGCAAAGGCTCGAATTATACGTAATCCCGTAGGTTGTTTTATTCTTTATCTCTTGAACCATTTTTCTTAACGCTACAATTGTATTCCGACCGATACACTTTTTTTGGGGGGGCTTTATATACAAAAGATGTACACATTTAGAGCTGAGTTCAACTCATACTTTTAATTACTAAATGGGTTCTATTATATAGTCTAAAAATAAGGTTAGTATTATCTCACAGACACTTTATAGAAATATAATTTTCATTATTTTGAAATAAAATGAAAACCTAAAATATGAAAGTGGAAAATATTTTGTAATCAAACATCATCATCACATTATCTTATTATTTCAGTTGGGAAGACATAAAAGTATTGAACAATAGTTTATTATAATAAACGTAAATGAAAACCTTCGCAGTTTATCAACATTTCATTTCACTAAAATATATCTGGGCGCATTTTTCAGAAACGGACCCGCTCAATTCTTTATGGTTTGTGTCCTTCCGGCATGCAACACGGTGTTATCCAGACTCCTTGTAACCACGGTGCATGTCAGGACGTCCTTTACAATAACGTGGGACCCGTTTGGCTCATTATGGTTTGTGTCCTTCCGGTATCCAACACGGTGTTATCCAGACTCCTTGTAACCACGGTGCATGTCAGGACGTCCTTTACAATAACGTGGGACCCGTTTGGCTCGTTATGGTTTGTGTCCTTCCGGCATGCAACACGGTGTTATCCAGACTCCTTGTAACCACGGTGCATGTCAGGACGTCCTTTACAATAACGTGGGACCCGCTTGGCTCGTTATGGTTTGTGTCCTTCCGGTATCCAACACGGTGTTATCCAGACTCCTTGTAACCACGGTGCATGTCAGGACGTCCTTTACAATAACGTGGGACCCGCTCGGCTTGTTATGGTTTGTGTCCTTCCGGCATGCAACACGGTGTTATCCAGACTCCTTGTAACCACGGTGCATGTCAGGATGTCCTTTAAAATAACGAAGGACATGTTTGGCTCGATCTGGACCGTGTCCTTCCGTCAACCAACACGGTGTTACCCAGACTCCTTGTAACCACGGTGCATGTCAGGGCGTCCTTCACAATAATTTGGGACCCGCTCGGCTCTTTATTGTTTGTGTCCAATACATATTTATCTGACAATCAGTGCACAGAATGCAATCCTTGTAATTTAGTTTACACCGTTAATTAGAATTTGCTGTAAAAATAACAGTAAAACTAGAACGTTTTCGAGACCATACAAAATGTATTTTTACTTTCAAGCTATAATTACAGTATATTTAAAACTAACGAAAATAAATCAGCATTTCGTCCAAAATATTTTTAATTTTTTGTTTAATTATTATTAGACCTTAAAATGTCTTAGCTTTGGCAATGCTTTGGCTATATCATAGAATAACTAAATAAATACAATTACAGGACGAAGTGAAACTTTGTGTATAAAAGTATTCTGCGTAACCTAAAGTATATTTAATGTAAAGTTTAGCATACATTCTAGCTGAAATGTGGAAACAAACAGAAGTTTACATTTGCTAAGAAGACGAGGAGCTGGAATGTTAAATTATTCATTGCTCACGTTTTAGGCTGCGCTACGTAACTTTAGTACTTTCCACTACATGAAATATGTTTTGTTTGATCTTCGCAGGTAACATGTAGGAAATGAAACATTCTATACAAATAGCCAACACAAGTTTAATATAAATAATTTGACTAATGAACTAGTTTACGAATAAAACATTATATTTTTTAATTAATGTACAGTTCATCAGGTTTCATCTGAGCCCTCAGTTTTTGTTGCGCTGTAGACTACGACGCAAATATGTTGGTGGAGAAAAACAGCTGATGTGTTGTGTATTTACCGGTTGACAAATAAATAAATTGAAAATAAATATAAACCTGTTTGAGAGAGAGATATATATAATAAAATATGTGAAATTTTGTGCATCTCAGGGCTCAACTGTCAACTGTAGACAACTTTTTATTTATGTATACTAAGGATTTCATAATCTTTGTATTTTTGCATCCAAATCCATTATTAAATTGTTAAAGCTCAATAAAATTGTTTAATGCATTTTTATAAACAGTGAACAGGTAATAAAGCACAGTTTAAGACATATGTTTCGCAATGCACATTGATGGGTTAAAATAACCTCTAATGCAGTATTATTTTATATTTAACCTTTTTCATTCTAAACTGAAACAAAAGACAAGGGTTTGAAAAAGTAATGCATTAGCAGTTCTTTCTCCCAAACTGACAGTTGTACATTGACAGGCTCTTTCAATTATTGACGCCGGGATACAAATGGCTGACGTTGCGCCTTTTCTACAATCGAGTGGTAAATATGCCTGTGACGTTACTTCTTCCTGAGGAATCATCGATTTATTTTACTTACGGAGGTTTTTATGTGTATATCATTGTTTGACTCTCCCAAAGAGTGCTGAACGAGTGATAGTTGATGATTTGTTAAAAAAACCGAAGCCGTTGGAAAAAATCCCCAATAATATCTTAGAAAAGATTATGTGCAGGAGGTTTTAACCTTTCGTCTGCATTTCACACCCGAACACAAACACGAGATAAGTATAGTGAACATAATATTCAATAATAAATTATTGAGGCAGGGACATAATATTTATGCATATTTAAGAGTTATTATGTAGTTAGAGTTAGTTAAGAGTCAGAGCTGAATGTGGTTAGTGTGACGATTTTAATATTATGTAGCTTAGTGACTGACAAAGGCTGTCATTTACTTCTTATTTCAAATTAATTATTTGTGATAGTAGATGTATGTTATTTAAATTTTTATTGTGGACATTAGTCTGACGTTAGCAGTCGTCTTCTTGATCATCAACACTTTATTTATTATTCTTCATCTAAACTTCAGGAAGCTTAACGAAGATCGGAACGCAATTTCCATAACTCTTGGAATCCTAAAAATATCTGGAACTACTTATCAGAACATCTAAAGAAGTTCCACACCATATAACTCAAAGTATAAGCTTCAGCATTGGTTTATCGATTCGTCTCTTTAAGGATGTGACATAAAACAATAAATTTAACAACTCCTGAAACTTTTCGGAATTAAAAAATATATCCAACTAAAAAGACAACCCATTTCTTCATATAATTTCACGATATTAATTGAATTTTACCTTAAAATTTCTCTCAATTTCATTGTTACGTTGAATTAGGTTGAGTAACGAATCTATACGTATAAAGCCTAAGACTTAAAACTTCGAAGCCAAAGACTAGCATAGTCAGGATATATCGGAGACCCAAAGAATCAATATTAGGAACAATGGTGAGATTCCCTGTAGCTCATTCCCTGTAGGAAGAAGACCTCTAGGACGTCCAGGGCTACGGGGGTAGAAATAAGTCCAAATAATAGAGGAGATGATGGAGGACCAATAGTGGTGAGATAGGGTAAAACTCTTAGCGAGGCCTAAACCTACTTTGATTAGAGTACCTTGATTAAGCAAGGTAATCTATACCTGTGAAACCGATCCTTATTTTCCCATGACGTAGGTTATAGTTTGACAGTAAACTAATAGTTCTATACTTTAGTAAATAGATTCTATTGGCTTTTTTACGTATACTAATTTTTATCCAGATTAAGTGAAAAAATACAATTTGATTCTGACTAATACGTCTTAATCATCAGGATGAAAATGTTTCACTGTAAATTAAGTTTATAGTCTGGTCTAGTAATGATATATACTACACGTTACTCTGTGAAAGAACAAATTTTATTTATCTTAAATAATCATAAATTTATATATTAGAAAGTGGGGCTCAATAAACAAGAAGGGTGAGAAATATCTCCCTTTATCTGTAATTGCCTACTTAAAACGGCCCATTTGCAACTTTAATTAGACTCCATTATTATTCAAGTAACAAATAGTGTTAAGAAGGAGGCAGGAGATTACGCTTTTCGTTTCCGAAACTTAATTTGCTAGAAAGTCACCTTTCCGTTTAATAAGTAAAGATGATTCTTGAAGTCCCGCCTTAATCAAAATCAATAAATTAAAATAGTATAAACTACTTAATGTGCAGTATTTTACACTGGATAGTAGTATTTTAAGTTTTCGTATTTTTACATAGATAAATAAAATAATACTACATTAGTTTGCCTATTTTCTTTCATATTAGAAATAATTGTTGGTCCACATGTTTATATTATTATATCATAACATACAAATGTAACTCAAAAAAGTGACAGTAATTTACATTTTTACATTTCATAAAAACGTTTTAGTTTGCGTTAGATCTTATTGAATATTTACTTTTTACTACAAAAAATTTTGTTTTAGATATAACATATTATTTTTAAAAAATTTGAAAATTTATTGAATAATATGCAAGGTTTAATTAAAGTATTTTATGAGTGGATACCTCAAGTATTATGTACAACATTAGCACACTACTATATAATAACTATTTATCCATATGAAAATATTTATATATAACACTATTTACATATAGCTAGCTCACGATTATAGTTAGGGTCATAGAAAGACTTAGTATTTTAAATACTTTAATTTCTTAATACTTTCCTAAAATATGGTTTTCTTTTTCCGAACAAATGAAGGTTGCCAGCTCTGATAAGCTCCACTTTACAAGACCACTTCCATTATTGAAGCGTTTCTCGGGCAGTAATGAGACGTTTTATCCTAAATTGCACGCTCTATCTCATGAAATACCCCTGCAATCGCTATGTATTAAGGTTTCAATAGTTCCGTGGCTAATGCATTTTACAATCCTGTACCGGGAAGACTGAGCTTTTTATTTATTTATTTACAATGACATTCGCCATATTTACATGCAATGTACAGGAAAATATACAATGTATTATCATATATGTAGGAGTAATATATAAAACAAAACTAAAGTAATTAATATGAATAGAAGCTGAAAATGTAAGTGCTAAGGATAAGGACATTCAATTGGCATTCTAAAAGTACATAGCAATGGGTAATCCTATAGCATTGCAGTGGTAAGATGCTGAATGTATGATACATGCAAATAATAAATAGACAAGCGAAGGTATAAATAAACTAACATTTAATAAAGAAATGAAAAAAATTAAACATCGAAATTACAGGATGTAGGATTCATCGATTATGAATTTACAAGGCAAAGTGTAAAGTCCCACCTTCTTGTAAAAGGAAGAGCATCAAAAACATTCCTGAACTGCAAAAGCTAAAGTCTCATTGTCTTTGGGCTGATTATGATAACCTTTCTGTATGATGAACTACACTGGGGTAAAAAGCTGGTGGAATAGATTAAAAAGCTCTTTAGCATTGGACAGCCACCTGAGACGTCTCTTGAAGGTGGTTGGAGAGGGCTCATAAAAGTCAACTACCGCTGGACTTTCCTTTCCAGTTTTCAACCGCCTAGAGATCCCATGATTGAGGGCATAATTTGTGGGCTGAAACTTAACGTAAAAGGTAGCCTGGGATCTTGTGTTACGTTAAGGTAGAGCAAAATGTACTTCGTTCAGCAGCGCAGGACAGTCAATAATACCGTTGACCAGTTTGTGGAGGGAAATGTCCTGAAACTGTGTCTTGAAAAAAGCGTCTGCAAATCAAATGACTTCTCTAATGTCTCAATAGGAACATCACGATAACAGAACGCAAGTTTAAGCCCAAGAAGCCGTACGAACCTGGTTTGAATGTGCTTAAGTATATCAATGTGCCCAGCTTCATGAAGAGACAAAACGATGGGCAGTTTAGATGAAGTTAGATGAAATTTAGAAACTTCATTACATACCCATAGTTTGCCGCGGGTGTGCGTAGCATTTGTTCGTGGGAAAACCACTTTTGCGCCATTTCGGTTTCATTTTCAATGCTATAAATAATTCTTTAAATATTTTACATTAAAAAAGCTGTAAAATAAATCAAACTAATTTTGAATATTATTCATAATGTTTTTTTGTAAAATTATAAACGTTACTCTTAATCCAACCAAAAAAATGAAAAAATATTGCTTATAAAATTTACTGTGAAGAATAAAAACAACCTGAATAAGCTAGCTGTTTTGGTTAACTGCAGCTAAACAAAGGTCCATAACGATAACATGGACAGCTTAGAAGGGCTGTAGAACGAAAAAAAGAATTTTTACCAGGCTCGAAGCCTTTTCCAATATAACTCCAATATATCTCCAATATATCTCGTGCCTAAATAGCCCATATTACACAGTAAAATCATAAATACACTACCGTCCACAGTGCCAATGTACATTGTACAGCATGCGATCTCGAGCAGCCACATCTGCCTAAATTATGATTCTAAATGCTGTTACATATTGAAACGGAAAAATTTAGTATAACTATTTTATATTTTTTACTGTATGGGCATCTTGTTGTTACTGTAAATAGTTCGATAGATTATACTTGAACTTAACTAGATAAAAAAAATATTATGCAACTAACCATATAGTCTAAAAAAGTGTTTTGGCCGTGGAGAAAAAAGGAACAAGTCTGCTTCATTAAACTCTTCTTTCTCAAGTAATTTTTATAGGTACTTATACAATAAAAATATAATATTACGTTACAAGTCTGGGAAACTAGGAGTTACTTGAGTGACGAACGCTATTTTACACCATACTTTCGTAGCTTAACCTAACTTAAAAACTGTTACAATCCATTGTATGTCCTCAATGTACAAAACATTTATTCCTGGCTTAAGAAGTGAGAAATTAATGTGTTTGCACGTTCAATAAATGTACTGCCATTTCAAGACACTGCCGTTAGAGTTTTCTTCCGAATAGATAAGTCTGTTATAAATACTTCCAGACAGTTTTTTGTAAACAGCTGTGCTCATATGTGTATAATCTACACGCACATGACATAGTGCAAAACTGTATTAAAGAAATTTCCTATTATTGAAATATAATTTACTTTTAAAACATAACGATCAAAATTATACTTGAAAGTAATCAGGAAGATGACTTAAAAGCTTTAAAATTATTCCACCTCCGTATTGAATTGTGGTGAATAAAATGAGACACAATATGGTTTTAGGTTCTAAAGTGGGGTAAAAGATACAAGGGAGAGGCTGAGGTGACAGTTACGTTCATCTGAATGTAACATGAGATGGGGGAGCGACTTATTCATTTATTACTAGCGGCCGTATACAAAGCACCTTGCCTCTACAGTAGATCACAAGCTGGATTATTTTAAGTATTGCACCTAATACTGAAATAATATTAACATATGGACTGAATTGTTTTATTGCCATTTTTTATACATTTATCAAACTACACGTGACTCTGGATTCGGTCTTAGGAAGCCAATAAAAGTTAAGCTTTTATTTTACTTCTCAGCTAATGAATCCCTTAGAACTTTTAACATATTCATTCTTCACAATATGTAATTAGGTTATTAAGAAATCATGAAAGAATAATAAATATTTAAATATAAAAAATAAAATTAGGTTTGTTAACAAATAGCTATAATCACAAAATAACAATAGGTGCAAAATTAAATTCATAATGTTAGTCTCTTTATTTCAAACATATACATAAATATATATACTACAATTCGTACACTATACTAAGAAAGGCTCTTAAAGTCCCAGAAAGTGGCAAACAAATAATTAAAGACACATTCTACACGCACAAAATAAAACTCTTTTGAAAATAGGCAAAAAACGACACACCCAGGCTATAAAAAGTAATAAATGAACTACAAGAGGTATAAAAAGTCTAACAGATATGTTCCTCTCCTTACTGACTCATCCTACAGCCCTCCCGTGGCTCGGCAACATGCACATCATCACACTCCCACGCACACGCATCACACACACACCTACACTGACACGTGCAACTCCTCATTTATACGCGCGCACACACGCACTCGGTAGTACTGTGATAAAGTTAAAAAACTTACGTGTATAAGAAGTAAAACATATTAGGTAAATATGGACAGTTAAATACCTTTGGATTGTACAGTTTCAAATGGGGACTATGACCTTTCGTGTGAAATAAAATTAAAATATTTTCCACAGAGAAAGTTCAATTCACGCCGTATTTGTGCACAGAAATATTATGTTGTACATCAAAGTTTTAGATGATAGATCTAGGAGTATTTTTATATTTTAGTGTTTCACGGAATAGTGATCGTTATTCCCAATTTCTAATGCAGAATTATATATTAGTTCTAATATTTTGCAGCTATATAACATATCCTTTCAAGCTAATTAACGAGGGAGAAGTAATTCATAGCAGAGATTGCGGATGGCCCATTACATCTGAGGCATTAATTCATTCCGCTCTTGATGTTGGATAACCCTGCCACGGCATTAACTACGACATAGTTAGCACATTATATTCCAAAATAGTTACTTTTAAATGTATTTTTTTACTACCCCACTTTCCAATCCCAGGATTCAGTCTAGTCCATCACCTGAAACTGTTTTGCTCATTATTTCAGGCTAGACCTAGTGGGCTACGACATTTGGATTTGAACCGGGACCTTTGGCGCCATAGTCTCTCGCTCTACCCTACACACTCAGACAGTAAGACCTACACAGAAAGGACCGAATTCAGGGGGAAAAATATCCTTACTTTTGCAGATAATATAGCTAATTATATGACGTCAAAGCAAAATAAAAGCCTCCCACACAATTATCAGACCAGTATAGTTACATGGAGTGGAAGCGTGGGTATTGAAAGAATTATAAGAAAATTAATTAGTTGTTTTTGAAATTAAAACTTCAGGAAGGATGGCAGAATAAAGAGATAAAGTTTATACAGATTACACTTTATTATATGTATAGGACGTTTTAGGGTTAGAACATTAAAATAGGCCAGACATGTCATGAATAAGGTAGCTTAGAGCACTGATTAAAAAAGGTAGGACAGGGGATACCTAATGGGAGAAGACCCTCAGGTAAGCTTCAGGTAGAAAGGAGATGGTTGGACAGCGTGATATCACCCTTATCAAGAATTAGAGCATGAAAAGTTGAGGCACAAGACCAGGAGAGATGGAAGGTAACCGTTGGTGAGATCAAGTCCCACTAGGGCTCTGATGGCAATGGGAGTGTGAGTAAGAGTACAAAGAAGCCTTGCTATTGATGAAAAACTAAACTACACATTGTTGCTAAAGGAGTGTAAAAGCTTACACTATTGGGTTAAGTGACCATTATGTACCTCTGAATTGCTCTACAAAGGACCCTTAGCGTTCAATTACCTTACTGAAAGTGACATAGGGACATAGGTAAGTTAAAAACAGTTTCACGATTTAAAAAAAAACATCTTTGTTTATACGTGATATCATTACATTGTATTAAAAATTCAACCCCCCAACTAGGACACATGTTGGTTCTAAACAGTTTAATATATCCATGTGAAAGCTAATTGTGTAAAAATACAAAAACTATAATTAACAGTAACAATCAGTTCACTTTACTGATTACTCATTGGTTGTACCTTGAAATATATTCGAACTGTTCCGTTATTATAAATGATTACAATGTATGATTAATCCGTTAGTAAAACCAGTTTTAAGAAAGGTTTACCATACAAACTCATAATACTTATAAATATTTAACATCGGAATTACATACAAATTGAGAGACTTATTGAATATTATATATTTTATTGTATTATTTGTTATGAGAAATAAAATTCATTTATTCATATAACATAGTGTCCCAGAACTATCTGGAACTCTTAACTAAAAATTGTTCCTTTAGTTCAGACAAAAAATTGCAATATAAACATGGATCTCCGGTGTTTTAGTGGCGGTAATTTTTAACTTATAGCACCATAAAATTGCACCTTGCAGACATCACACAGCGCAATTTTAGAACCTGGAGAGTTAATAGGTATAAACAATTTGTTTAATGTTCGTTTCTGTATTTAAATCCATATTAAGATGGTGATCATTTAAAATATTTCATGCCAAATTTCACAAGAACCGTCATAACCAATAAACGAAGAGACATCAAGTTATTTCTTATTTACTAAAATAAAATAAAAAATAACTGAGTGACGAGTTTTACAAATCAATGTAATTTTCATTTGTCCACAGTACTGCACGTGTGTGACTGCACATTGTTAATCAGCTGTTTTCTCTCCACTTCCTTTTAATAAAACGAATGAGTTGTGTTTTAGTAACGCTTTGTTGATAAAAAAGGTTAAGTAAAAACTGGAACATTCAAGTGTTACCTGGTTGATACGTGTTGTGACCGACCTGTTCGAGATGTCCAGTTTGAAGAAAATGTGTTGCTGTTGTCCGTTTACGAACACTAGATTAGTATGCCATCATGAGGTTGCAGTGTGGAAAAGTACAGTTTTAAATGGGGAAGGGCTTCACCCCAAAAACTACAAGTGTAGGTTTTTTAAAGCCTTAAAGACTATCCTAAACAAATTAAGTTTTGTCGCTAGAGTTTATATAATGACCAAAGTTTATAAATATACTTTTTATTTACAACCTAATAGATTTTTAACAAATATTATTTGCTAAATCATAAGAAAACAACACCATCAACACGTACCAGTTTATGGCCACGTTCTTTTCGATCAACAATGCGTTACTAATACACAGCTGATTAAATGTGCTTACAGGAGGTGGACAAAAAACAGCTAGTTTATAATGCGCAGTCTCATACTGTATGTGCAGTATTGTGGTCATATGGAAATGACATTGACTTAGAAAACATGTTACATCTTGGTTATTTTTATTCAATTTTAGCAAATAAGTCGGCATTTAATGTGCTTTTAAATTTTTAATTGTTATATATTTTATTTTGTTTAAAACCTAATGTTTTTTGTGAAATTTGGCATTAAATATTTTATATGACCACCATCTTCAATTCGGTTTTAATTACAAAAAAGAAATTTTAAAGGTTCATTTGACCTATTAAGATTCACATGTATAAAAAACTTAGATTTTTCATTTTAAATACGTAATGAGCTCTAAAATAGTTAGTAAAACACATATATACAGACAGACGTAAACTAAACATCGGAGACCCATGTTTATAATGTAAAATATGTTTTTACAGACCATAGGAACAATACCTAATTAATAGTTCTGTGATACTCTGTAAAACTTGGGTTGAACATAAGTATTTTTACTTTTTTGTATATTTCTGTGCCAGGGGCATTTTTTAACGTTTTGATGGGGAACAGTCCAAACCTCGGTCTTGTTACTACCAAACGTCGACCTGTTGTTAGGAAGCATGATTAATTAATAGCCCAAAGATAAATGGTGACTGGGTCCAGATTCGACCCTTGCGGAATTCGATCGAGCAACTTTTAGTTTTGAAGGCGGGTATTATAACCACTACAGCACCCAGCCAGTTATTGTAGCTTGAAAGATAAAACAGATGCTCGGTAAATGTATTAAGAGATGTGGTATCTGCGCAAAGCGCGAGGCGAGCCATGAGGCTGGCAAACCTGCCTTGGTTACTCATTCATTCCGCAGGATTAGGAAATAAATCCTGCGGGGGAAGATTAAAACCGAAGCCACCGAAATGAAGCACATGACACATCCCCGTGCCAGGGCCACATATCTATTGCTCCAACTCTTGAAGCTGAAAAAGTAGTTCTCGATTTGTCTACGTCGTTTGTAACGTGTATCCAATACATTTATTCTTTCATCAAACCTAATTTTAATGAAAAAATAAAACTAAATTTGAGTTTTAAGAGGTTGACTGCCGCAAAGTATATTATACTTTCTCTTTCATCAATCACAACCTTTTTTAAAACTTTAATATGTTTTGAAAAAAGTTAAGGATAGACGTAACTAATGTGCTATTAGCTTTGCTAAGGATTAGTTTTATAAAGATTTAATTTTTTTGTAACACTTAGTTACAGCCAGAGGCCATTAGTACCATAGGCTTATATGGAACTCGGAAAATTATTGTTATTTTTATAAAATAAGCTATAAAGGTTAAGGTTGTAGGTTTATAAAACAGAAAAATTACAGTATTGCTTTAATTTTTTTCATAAAATATTGTGGCCTCAGGCAGCAGACCTATAATTTCGGACAGGCCTTGCTATGTTAATGATTTACCGTTTCAAAAATGATTGTTACTTTAATATCATGAACATAAGAATTTGCAAGCTGTTCGTTAAATTTTAGACAGTGAATATAAAACCATTAAACTACACACTCATAGATGGTAAAGTAACGAAAAAATTTATATTCCTCAAATAATTACTGGGCTAATAGTCAGGAATTATTATTTGAACAAATTTAGTATATAGTAGTTGGCTTACATATAATAACAATGTCCCAATGAAAGCAAGTACGTTGAACTAAAAAAAAGAGACACTATTAAGAGGAAAGCACTATCAAGGTCTATAAAAGGGTGCACTGAAGAAGTCTGTGACGTATAATGCGTGGTTTATGGAGCATTATGTCTTTAATATCTAAAAAGTTTTGATTGGGAGCAAATTGTCATTAACCTGTTTCGTGATCAATTTTTTTACTTTTTGTGGACTGATTATAGTCAGTTATGTATACAATTTACTAAGGGTAGATTTCTCACCATACATGCCCAAACGTTTATTTTATGAATAAAAAATAAAACCATAACACTACTACTACGAATAGTTAATTGTACATATTCACGTATAAATTAATAGACAGGCGTAGATCAGTGCAAAGTAAAACAGATAGTTACATCTGAATTACCAACTTATCTACCCTTCAGCTACAAGATTACTCGAGACACGAGAAGATTAACTACAACATTACATTATTAGACCAATAATCTAAGAATGCATTAACAAAGCCATCGTGATCTGACATCTTACAATAACATATCATCTTAACATCATTATCTTGCTCGTTATCTAAAAAGAGACCAACAACACCATCATTATATATAATCGTCGAAATTCATAAAGGGGTTGGTTATAATTATTCAATATATTTTATTAGACTTTTCCAACGTGTCTGTATTTTCAATTATACAACGTTTCTGGAGGTGGAAAAACTCTTCCGTTTTCAAGTGATTACCTAATATTTTACATTAAAAACTGAGTTACAGATATTAATTATATCATGTTTTGAATGATACTATACTTATCTTTCATTTACAATACAAAAGCTATATTGATAACGCAACAAATAATCATTATACTCGACCTCCGAGCTAGCGGAGCGATACAGGATAGCATGCACACAGAACGGAGGTTGTGGCACTACTGCCTCCTTCTCCGCCCAAGCAGAGTCCATCATTATCATACTCGTGATCTGACAAGAGACTAACACATCAATAGACTACTCTTTATCTATTAAGAGATGAACAACGTCATCAGGGTATAAATTAGTCTGGTTATAAAATGGAAATTATAGAATAAAAAATGTCATTTCCTTGTATTTTGTTAACATAGTAAATCATATTTTCACTATTCGTTAATTTGTTTATATACATTGACAACTGATTTAATGTACAGGGTTATCATAAAAGAATGGTGCGTTTTCGAACATGGTTTAAAGAAAAACCAAATTACTTACAGTTAATGTTTTTTATTCATCTATTTTGTCATCTCAAACAGTTTTTTACATGATTAATAAATTTCAATATGTGCCCCCTTAGTCGCTCGACAAATGTCCAAACGTTAATCAATTTCTCTCCAAACATTCGCTAACATTTCTTTGGTTATGGTTGTCATTGCTTCATTAATCCTGTTTTTTGAAGTAGTTCAGGTCGCGAATTTTTCGTGAATAAACAATGTTTTTTATGTAACCCCACAAGAAAAATCACAAGGTGTCAGGTCTGGACTCCTTGGAGGCCACAGCATACGTCCTTGCCGGCCTATCGATCTCCAAATTTTTCGTTCAAAGCGTCCGTCACCAATGCACTGAAATGTGGGGAAGCACAATCTTGTTGGAAATGAAGTTGATGAATGTTTTCAAGTTCATCTAGCTGAGGAAAGCAATAATTGGTTAACATGTCGAGATACACAACTCCATATTAATTGTTCTTTCAGCAAAGAAGAAAGGCCCTATATACGATTTTTCATCACACCACACCAAACATTAACTTTAGGCGAATCACGTTTCTTCTCAACAATTGCGTGTGGTTTTTCAGAGCCCCAAATTCGTGAATTGTGTCTATTAACACATCCACGACATGGAAAGTAGCTTCGTCTGTATAAATTATATCATCTAAAAATAATTTGTTTTCACTTATTCTGTCCAACATTCTAACAGCAAAACTGCAACGGTTTACATTATCATTGCGTTTCAATTCCTGCAGTAACTGTATTTTATTAGGTTTTATATGGCTTATAAAAAAACTTTTGGGTTGGAGGCTTTCAGAGATACTAACATAACATTCAGAAATTTCCCTAAAATCTTCTTATGAATTATTGAAACCGCACCATTCTTTTATGATAACCCTGTATATAATCTCATAGAATCTTTTGATTCATTTTTGTTCAATATAGATTGTTCAATAATGTTATTGCAATTAAGAGCAATCTTGTTCGTATAGATACTATTAACGCACCACTCTATGCGATGAGTGTGTATATCCTGTTGAATAGACCATTCCACTGGAACGCCAAGCGTTACTTTTTATGAGGCTCATTTATCCAACATTCTGGTGACAGATATTAGTCGTTAAACATGAAGTAGGCAGTTTACTGTCGCATGGTTGTTTGTCCATACTCACGATTGTTTCTTGTTGGATTTGCGTAACGTAAGCTCAACTGGAATATTACGATACCGCAAAATACCAATAAAAGTGTATTCATGGCAAAATTTCTAAAAACTATTATAGTGACATGACTTATTAGGTATGATTTTTAAATACTAAAGTAACTACCATAAATTAAGAACGTTTTTATTGCCGTATGTATTTAGGCCTATATAAATGATAATGTAAATTCTAATTCATTCTGAGAAAAAACGCATGTTCATTTGATATAAAAAACATATGTAAATAAAAATAAAATTTGACTGGGATGGTGGCATCATTCTGTAATCCAGCTACTTAGAGGTCACGAATTGTGAACTGTCTTACATTAGTGTGTGCGTAACAAGACTCAAGATCGCGTCACAATTATCTACACTCATTCATACGGCTTAAAATACCTACCTTGTGGAACGGTCACAAACCAATTATCTAATTTATTTTAAGACAAGTGACTACTAAAACATACAACATACTAACCAGAACATTATATGACCTCTTTGACATGTTTCATTACAACTAATTATGTCGCCCGGAGATTTCTTTTGACTCATTGATTTTCTGCATTGGACAAAAATAATATGGTTTATAAAACAAATAAATTATTTTAACTTCTGAAGGTGTCATGATTAATGCCTCGTGATTACAGATTGCTGCCACAGTGTCGACTTCCAGATCGTCGCTAGGGACCAGCGTGGCGACATGCGATCACGCGGAAACCTCGGGTGAACGTACCTAGACACGTGTCACGCTTAAGGTCTTGTATAATCGATTATTCATTACAGTGCAACAACACGGTGTCGTCCACCACTGTGTCAGTAGGAATAAACCTGCGAAATGATTTTACGTGGTGGACATCAGATAAAGGAACCAGGATAATTGTCTCGTTTCCCGCCTCTATTATTGATTATTCGTTTCATTGTGCTGACTCCACGTTGTCACTAGGGACCATGCTCATGACATATGATCACGTGGTGACCTGAGGGACGATGCATGAACAAATGTCACGCTCAAAGTCTCAAGTCTTTAATTACTCATTATACCTCTCTGACACAGTGTTGTCCATCTAAGTGTCAATAGGACCTAGACTTTTTTCAAAAATTTTTTTCAGCCGTGACGTAACTGTTACTGTACACTGTCGTAGATAGTAATATCACTGATTACTCAATACATTACGATGACTCTGTGTTGTCTAAACTTTGCAAAAACAAGGTGTCATTTACAAAAACGTCACTTGGGACCACGCTAGCTACATGCGATCACATGGTGACTAAACCTGGACACGTATCTTCCATAGTTATATCATCGATCGCTTATTACATTATAATGTCAAGGTATTGTCATTGCAACGTCTCTAGGGACCAGGCTCGCGACGTGAGATCACTCTATGTCCCTGCATGGCCACTTGTCATATCATCGATTACACGATTCATTGCAATGACACAATATCATCCACCACAACGTCACAAGAGACCAGATAAGAGACATGCGATCACGTGGCGACCGTGCCTGGACACGTGTCTCTCATAGTCATATTATTGATTACTCATTTCATAGCGATGACACGGTATCTTCCACCACAATGTCGCTAGGGACCAGATAAGTGACATGCGATCACGTGGCGACCGTGCCTGGACACGTGTCTCTCATAGTCATATCATCGATTACTCATTTTATTGCAATGACACGGTATTTTCCACCACAACGTCACTAGAGACCAGATAAGAGACATGCGATCACGTGGCGACCGTGCCTGGACACGTGTCTCTCATAGTCATATCATCGATTACTCATTTCATTGCAATGACACGGTATCTTCCACCACAACGTCACTAGAGACCAGATAAGAGACATGCGATCACGTGGCGACCGTGCCTGGACACGTGTCTCTCATAGTCATATTATCGATTACTCATTTCATTGCGATGACACGGTATCTTCCACCACAACGTCGCTAGGGACCGGATAAGAGACATGCGATCACGTGGCGACCGTGCCTGGACACGTGTCTCTCATAGTCATATCATCGATTACTCATTTCATTGCAATGACACGGTATCTTCCACCACAACGTCGCTAGGGACCAGATAAGAGACATGCGATCACGTGGCGACCGTGCCTGGACACGTGTCTCTCATAGTCATATCATCGATTACTCATTTCATTGCAATGACACGGTATCTTCCACCACAACGTCGCTAGGGACCAGATAAGAGACATGCGATCACGTGGCGACCGTGCCTGGACACGTGTCTCTCATAGTCATATCATCGATTACTCATTTTATTGCAATGACACGGTATCTTCCACCACAACGTCGCTAGGGACCAGATAAGAGACATGCGATCACGTGGCGACCGTGCCTGGACACGTGTCTCTCATAGTCATATCATCGATTACTCATTTCATTGCATTGTCACGGTATCTTCCACCACAACGTCGCTAGGGACCAGATAAGTGGCATGCTATCACGTGGCGACCGTGCCTGGACACGTGTCTCTCATAGTCATATCATCGATTACTCATTTCATTGCGATGTCACGGTATCTTTAACCACAACGTCGCTAGGTACCAGATAAGAGACATGCGATCACGTGGCGACCGTGTCTGGACACGTGTCTTTCATAGTAATATTATCAATTACTCATTTCATTGCGATGTCATGGTATTTTCCACCACAACGTCGCTAGGGACCAGATAAGAGACATGCGATCACGTGGCGACCGTGCCTGGACACGTGTCTCTCATAGTCATATCATCGATTACTCATTTCATTGCAATGACACGGTATTTTCCACCACAACGTCGCTAGGGACCAGATAAGAGACATGCGATCACGTGGCGACCGTGCCTGGACACGTGTCTCTCATAGTCATATTATCGATTACTCATTTCATTGCAATGACACGGTATCTTCCACCACAACGTCGCTAGGGACCAGATAAGAGACATGCGATCACTTGGCGACCGTGCCTGGACACGTGTCTCTCATAGTCATATTATCGATTACTCATTTCATTGCAATGACACGGTATTTTCCACCACAACGTCGCTAGGGACCAGATAAGACACATGCGATCACGTGGCGACCGTGCCTGGACACGTGTCTCTCATAGTCATATTATCGATTACTCATTTCATTGCAATGACACGGTATTTTCCACCACAACGTCGCTAGGGAACAGATAAGAGACATGCGATCAAACGGATGCCCCGAGGTGAACATACTTGGACACGTGTTAGTACCTTAACAAAGATCCAAGAATTATAAGAATTATTTTGACAGAAATACAATATTACTGAGTTATCTTACAGTCGTATTTTTTTCAATCTCTTTTGTTCACATGATCTCATAAAACATTTATTATTTATGCTATAAAACTTAGTATGTTAGTGTTCATATTAGGTATGGTAGTTTTCAATTGAATTACGCTCTTTTTTTACTTAATTTAATTTAAATTTGTCATGTATTAACTAGTTTATTTGAAAACATTTAACCAGAACAACGCTCTGATAGTCAAACATGTTTGTTACTTCCGCAATGATATCACATGTGATATCATTTGTCAAACCAGGACTAATGTGTTGATAGATATCGGTTAGCGTTCGGTTAAAGTTTTTTTTTTGTTTGAGAGCGATTCTTTACCAAAAGAGTTGTTTATAATATATGCCTCAGTGATCTTTATCTTTCAATATTTATTTTTTCCACTATTGTATACACTTTCCACTATCTTCATATTGAGTGCTAGTAATTTATTTTGTGATATACATCAGGACACGATATCATAACATATATTAGAACTGAGGTGTGAGGCTCAAAAAATTTAAAAATATAATACTAATAATTATTATTACTATCCAAAATAATATATTTGAGGATATGAATGATAATTATAGAATTGTTTTTACTCCATTTATGCAATATACATACGTTTAATTTTTTCTTTTATAAATATAGCAACTACTATGTAAAAATATCACTAAATTTAAACTAATAGTTATTTAACCTGAAAAGCTATCATTTATGAAAACACATGCTTTCATTAACAGAAGAGCCACTAATTTGTTTGTACACCAGCAAAGAGTGTATAAAAAAGTATTAATATTACTAACGGTCGTTCGTCTATTTCTAGATTAGGCAAATATATCCAGTCCTAGTTTAATATTTACGTTTTAAAATATAGCAGTAACGTAAAAATGTAGCTATATATTTCATAAATAATTATTAATTAATTTCCAAGCAGTAATAAAATAAAAGTTACATAATCTATAACTTCAAAATTTAAATGTAAGAAATTGACTATTATTTATAGCTCAAACTAGAAAGCTTTGACAAATTCAGAGCCTTGTGGGTTTCTTCAGAACTTTGTTTTGAAATAAATATGAACCATTTCGCATTGCTAAGCAATAATAAAATAAAAGTTACATAATACATAACTTCAAAATTTAAATTTAAATGGACTATTAATTATAGGTCAAACTAGAAATCTTTGACATATTCAGAGCCTTGTGGATTTCTTTAGAATTTCGTTTTGAAATAAATGTAAACCATATCGCTTCTAAAAATGCTGTATTTATGCTTCATTTGTTCCTAAATTACCATTATGCAAAAAGTAAACGAATCTATATTAAGTGCTTACTAAAACAATGCAAAATTATGGAGACATTTAAACAGTACCCATATAAAGCACGCTGATCTGAACTCAATAATGATCAAGTGATATCGCACGTTGATTAATTAGGATGGCATCTCTGTAATTGAAATATATATCACCTGCAACTGCATTAGGATATCAGTTCCACAAACAATTATTCAGTTTTTATGTACGAATGTTCCCTTAACTGTAAATGTAACATCTGATAGTAATTTAATATTTTCTTTTCCTGCGACACTCGAGTATCTACTTCTTCAACTTCCCCTCAGCCTCAGTAAAATTATATCCCTAGGACGGCTTTGTACCATCCTGTCCAAGAGTTTATTTGCCAACTCTGCATCTCGTCACAGAACGAAGACAGAAGACAATCTGTGTAACCTATGCGCTAATTGACAGCTCTTCGTCAAGTCTGCAATTGTCTTCGCCAGTTAGAAGGAATCAAAATGTATAACACCCTGATTTGCGGTCCTTAATGAGTGTAAAGGGGACACACCCATCGAAGATACACATGAATAAAGTCTCCGACAGAAGCCAAGGAGTTCAGCTTGGTCGTTCGTGAGTCTGGAGTTAAAAGTGTTCAACAGTGCAGGATTACGTGATTATTAAAAAAATAATTTTATACCTATAAATCCATTTTTAAAGTAGTCAGGTAGTCCCAAGTAGTCTTTGGCGCATATTGCGTGGTGGTCCTTGACGTTTCGCCCATCATGTGTTGGGCTTCTTCAGGAGGTGACTGCGAGAAGTGGTTGCACGGTGGCGCACACTTTCACGTAGTGAAGATTCGGGGTGTGAATGCGTGACCGTGCAACTTTCTCTCGTAGCTACCTCCTGAAGACGTCCAACCCACGATGGACGAAACGTCGAAGACCGCGAAATATGTGTCAAATACTACGTGGCACATTCCTGTAAGGTAAGTAAGTATTAGTGGTGATCAGTGCCGCGGAAGACTACGTGTGTATCACAAATTTACTTTCCACTTTTTAGCATCATCAGATTTTTAATGTGACTTACATGCAACAGGCCATGAAATAATACACTTCAACAACCACGCACTCCCGTTATACAGTTTTAAAAATAGGCTTAACCTAGAATTGATAATATGCTGTCTGAGTATCTATTCAGACAGGTACAAGCTATAATAGTCCATCGTTTCTGATTACTTTGAGTGTTCCAAATTTAGAAACGTAGTGTATATTTGGCCGAGCACAAGTTGTAATAGCAGTAAGTGCCTGATTGGCTCTATCTAGGTGGACGCCCAGGTGCCACTTTCATGGTTTAATCTAACTGCGGTAGGGAATCAATATTGTAGCTTCCGATGTGGGTTCAGTCGTTATTGGATCCTGGTATTATTGGCTCAAAATGGACTATTAGCCAATAACTGGGAGCTAGGATCTGCATTTACGATTAACTGTCTTACCGTGGCGTTCTCCTCATAAATTTCCCTCGAAAACTCTTAGATGTAGTCACTGTTACATTGGTATTTCGTTTTGTTGCTAATTAGGTAATTCCAAAACTGTTAATATGAGGAATAAGAAATATGCTACGTAACAGAATTATACGGTTTTGGAACTAAAATAACTTTAAATAAGTTAACATTTAGGGTAGGTTTTTCAACCCCATCACACGTTAAATGCACTTAAAATGATGCTCACACAGTTTATATCTTACATCCTTATTACACTATTAATGTAATGTAACATAATGTAGTTTTATATTTTAAGTATCGAATGTATGTGAATAATGTTTTAATGCTAGGCCGTACAAAGTAACCTTCCAACCAGCAATGTGATTATGGTACTCAACTGTAAGAAAGTGCAGTCTAAACATATACAGTACCTATCGCGTTAAACGTAAACAAATGCGTAGCAGTAGGTGCTTCATTTGTTAAACCCAGTGATAACCGTTCTGGCGGTATATTCCCATCACTGGATGCTGACCGGGCCGACATTATTGTTATCTTGTACCTGGATAATGGGCAATAAAGGGTCCACAACAGCTGTGTGTCCCCCTCACCATCCCCCACACCAAACAATCGCGCGACGGACTGCCCAACTGCCCCAGGCGCAGCGGTTCGCTATGGTCATTTTTCCTATGGTTTTGACAATGTAAACTATGTTACACACGGTTAAATAATACAATAATTGATTATAATTGACCTCATTAAAGGGTAAACAGTTTTGACGTGATATTATAGTATTACAATCATTAATAATTATAGACTATAAACTATGATATTTATGTAAAATATTTCAGATGTACCGGTGACGTCCCGCTGAAATTGTTATTGAATAACAATTTCCAGATGATTTACGTGAAGTGAATAAATCGATACGTGCGTTAAAATATTAATGTTTCATGATGACAATGACTCTTAACCTAATGATGAACATTAAGCATTACAGGGAAATATTTCCAATTGAAAAATAATTTAATATGTATTTAATTTGTTTTCCATGTTTAGTAAATTAAACAAAACAGCCATCATAAATAATGTAAAAATATGAGGTTATGGATTCATAAAAGATCTAGCATTCTAATCCTCTCTTGTTAAATATTTTTTTAATTTAATAATTTCCAGAAAAAAGTTTTGGTAAATTAAATTAATTTAATACTATGCTGTGACTTTATTACAGTACGTGATTGATAATGCTACTTCATTTGTCTTTGTGACAATATTTATTAGATAAAGACGGTTGTACACAAACTAAAATGTGCAGCTGAATGGGCTACTTACTAATTAATAATTACATGAATGAACAAAATTAGATGTATTGAAAAGATGAAAAAAGGTTCCCACAAAGGTCTTAATAATAAAAACAACCATTTTTTATAACTACTGGTCATTTTTACAAAAAAATAAATGATAAAATTAAACTTTGGAAAGTATAGAGGAATGGTCCTAACTTTTATACGCATCATCCAAAACCGTTCTGTCATATCAGTTCTGAATGCACACAACCAACTATTCTGAAATTTTGGTTGATTTATCTACAAATAATTTCAAATTGATTTCATTTTTCAATCCATTGTTACATAGTAGTTTGAGGAAATTTCACAGAATCCATTCATCAGTAGAAATATTTCTCAAGTTAATATTACCGTTATTTTAGTTGGCATTGATTTAATTTGGGGTATTTCATGAGCCTAAATATTGTGTAAAAATGTAAAAAAACCAAGGGTTGTCCATGATAAAATAATTTTTAATTATTATTAATTATTATTTCTATCATAATCATCACGAAATTGTTGATTAAAATAGCAAAACGTAATATCAGGGGAGTTAGGTATTAAAGATAAAAGTAGATTACTAATTTTAGACCAATTTGAATATTGAATATGACGTACAGCTGATGACGGAAACAGCTTCTCCTAGATGAATAGCTTGAATCATAGGCAATTTGCTGGTAGCCTATCGACATGTACCACTGAGAATGTCTCCCATTCACTCTACGTTGGCCAATTAGCCATATGACAGATACGGGCAGCATGTATAATCAGCAGTATCCATTTAATCAAGTCACAACATTGTACACATATTCTACATTAATTTAAATTGATATACAATAACGTTTTAACTAGGAGGGAATTGAAATTATATTTCTTTAATACATCTACAACAGCTTGTCATCACATAACACAGCTCTGAAAATTGTTTAAACTCGGTGAAATCAATTTTAAATACATTTTTTTTATACTTTTACATAGACAAAATTATGATCCATAGGCTATAACTGCTGAATGCTTTCGTAATTCATTCAAGTATTCATCGTGTTCATAAAATTTTAATTTAGATTTTGACATGGATATGTCTTAGCTTCTGGGGAGGGGGTGTTGGCAATTTTTAAGATGGGAAAAATGCAACAGGTTTCCATAGAAACCACTAACATATTGTATTCAATTTTTAATTTAATAAGAACAGCTGTATAGATTAGGTGAAAGAATTACCTTCAGATACATCAATGATCTAACCTATTTCCCACAGGGAAGTAAATATAAACATTTTTAACCGTAATTATTCATAATCTAAAAATTTATTATCTTGAAATGGGCAAACAATTTTTTTTTTAATTGATATAACTTATGCTCAATTTAATATTTTGTCATCATAAAGAATACCTAAATATCATCTGTTAAACATTGAACAATGATGAATGTTTAAAGAATGATGTTATGTAAAATGAATTTGCCTTAAATTTATTCATAGCAAATTAGTAATAAATTTAAATAATATCCAGCTGCTTAAAAGCAGCTGCATATTAATTGTTTGATGAATATTTTAAACAAATCATAAGGAAAATTATTCTCAAATTCAAAAATGAAAACAATATGTGAATCAAAGAATGATAATTTTTATTTTATTTTTACCTTGAAGAAAGTAACACTAAAATTGATGTTCGAAATATTCGTGGTTTAATCGTGTCAACTTATCAGTTATCTTCTGATATTTAGTGAAGGAGTTGACAAGACGTGCCGAGAGAGTGTTGGCGGCGTCGGGCATACCGAGGAGGGGTTACGTCAACAGACAATGTACTGCTGGGTTTGATTAAATTCCTTTCACTCAGACGTCACCAAACGAGTTTATTTCGGGAGTATATTTGCAATTTTTTTGTTTTTGGAGAAAATAATGTATGGAGATTAAAAATAACATTTAAACCACCTAAGAAGAGTCTGTTTAAAATTGTGTAATTTTTTCTCGAAGATAAACTACATGTTCTATTAGAGAAGTCTAATTTTACATTGTATTGTTTTGTTTGGAGCTTAATAAGAAAGCTTGTTCATTTTAATTGTGTACGAAGAATTTACTGTATGGGCATAATTTTTATCTAGAATACTCATTGTTAGTAAATTCGTACGGTTAGATGATATGATATAAAATAGAAATTCCTTGGACTGGATTATAAAGAATACTGTAGTACTATAATAAATCTATATTTTTGAACGAGACCACCGAAGGTGTAAGGTACTCAGTAACATGTGACCTTAAATGTAAAGAAGTTTATTTAAGTATCCGAAGCTACAAAAAAGTTTTACTTTAAGTTTTTATTTCTCCTCCTACACATTTTATGTGGAGAAGGTATCTTTTTGTCAAAGTTATGAATTTAAAGGTGGAAATATCTGTTTTAAGGTTCACTGGATTCAAAAAAGTGTTTTCAGGACTGATGGCATTAAGCTTGTCCGTTTATGTAACAGTTCTAAAACCACACATATGAACCAACTTTAATTTTATTTGGTTCAAGAATGCATTTTGGCAATGTATCTGGGCATTTTAATTTTATTTTAAAGTGTTGACTTTCTAAAATCAGCTTAAAAACTTTATAAATCCAAAATTCTATAAAAAGTGCGTTAATAATTTCAACTCAAACTTCATGGTTCATAGTATCAAAGACATATTACGATTTCCAGCTATTTCCGAAATATTATGTTTAGAAGCTATAATATTTTACTGTAAATATAAAAATATTTTTTTCTTGTAAAATCCGGTTTCTATTTATATCCCTGTGGGAAATAGGTTAGATCATGGATATGTCTAATAGTAATGTTTTCACTTCATAAAACAGCTGTTCTTATTCCTTTATGATAAAAATTCAATACAACAGCTCTGGTGGAAACTTTTTACATATTTTCTATCTTAAAAATCACCAACACACCCCCAGAGCTAAGATATATACATGTTAAAAGTAATAAATTTCATTATGATAATATTACTAACTTAAAAAAACCAAAACAAAATAATATTTTGAATTATTAACATACGGAAAACGGTTGCAGAGAACATTTAAATTTACTATCCGTGGTGAAAACAGTTCGTGTTCTGAGAGCACGTAACTTACCAACCATTAATTTATTTCTTAACTCTAAACTGTTTTATGAAAATTGAAAAACCGATGAAGGTTAACCAACCAAAAAACCCAAAACATTTTTTACTACCCTGTAAGGTAAGGGCGGGGTTAGCCCATCAAAACATTTAAACTTGCTGTAATGAGTGTGAAAGAAATGGCATGAATAGTCATATTTAATAATCAAATTACCAGGTTAGTACTAATTTTAAATTACAGGTTATAAAAAGTAAGTATTTCATAAGTTAACTTTTAAAAGGAAAAGGTATCTGGTGGTTTACTGGTTTCTACTTCATTTTTAAAAACATTACTACATAGTTTAGTTAGCAGTCGAGGTTGAAGTTTCATATTCGTATCTTAGCCATCGCGTCACCAGCTCATGCCGCAGGACAGGTCTGTGTCATAAACTGCAGCTTCGTGATAAACTAGTTAGGTCATGCAAACACGACGTCATTGCTAATGGAACACAAAAACTTGGTGACGAATACATCGCATTACAGCTCCTCACAGCCACGCTCCTGACAAGTACGAGGACTGTTGTAATGCTCTGCATCCACTAACTTCGTTATTTGATGTTCTTTCTTATAGTTTTAAACCTTTATCTACCTTTATCCTTTGTCGATGGTTTTAAATAACTGTAATGATTTGGTATAATAGGCATAACCTGTATTATAGGATTGTAAAAATGGATACAAAAATAATGATGTATCTTACAATACTGAACTTTGAATGTATTTACAAAAATATGATCCAAGAAAAACGAAACATTAAAGCTCAAATATCTACAATCTGCAATGGTAAAAATGTAACTACATTTAAATCCTAGCAGTTTACGGTTTTATATTTCGAAGTAATTAAAAAGCTTTTTATACAATTATTGTTACGGATAAACGGGAATATTCCTGAAAGTTCTGCGTCGGCGTCCGAAGCGGCTGTGTTTCAGCACGCCAAGCGCCTAGAATGTGACGCCAAGCGCCGTCGCCGTGCTGCAACAATGTAACCAAACACTCGAATGTTCACGAAGGTTTTGGAGACGCTAAACGTATAAATATCCAGCACTCTGTGTGCCAGTTGAATACTCTGCGTTTAAAATTTATTGAAAAGTGGCAATACCAATTATTTGTAAACTTTCAGTGACTATTGAAGTGTGTGAGTGTTTAACTATGGATACTGGATAAATTAGATATAAGTAATAACCATCATAAATTAGATAAATTTAGAAATTTTATATGCTAAATATTTACGTCAGTTAATAAATTGCATTAATTATTGATTGTGAGATCACCATTGTTTTATTTTAGTGTGTATATTTGCCTGCCACATTACTTTATTTCATATGTGAACATCCTAGAAACTTCTTTTAAAAGTTAAATTTTTGTGATATTGAATCTTTTGAAATAAAAATGTATACATTCAGGATAATAATAATATCTAAAGATACTTGAGAAACGTTTTCCTTGAACAGTGAATAATAAATGTTTTCACAACGCTACGTAAATAAACGATCTGAATCGGAGGTTCATTTGGTAACACTTGGTACCATTCAAAAACACTAGAGGTTCATTAGTAATAGGTTTTCTAAAAATATGTTTAAAAATTTAGTACTACCGAAGAGAATCTTAAATAATGTTCATTAAAGTTTTACTTCGCCATAATACAAACCATACATTTTGGAAGTTTTTTATGAAGAAAAAACTTGAAAGGGTATTCTAGGTTAGGTTTATCTATAATTAATTCGAGGGATTATTTTGTACTTCTTGTATTGCTGACATAAATTAAAACTCCACTTTTCTCCATTAGTCATACTTAAACACAATGCATATTGGATAGATTATTTTAGATATTAAATAATATTTTACGCAAATATACTTGAAGTCTTACTCTCAATCAGAAAACTCTCTTTTTTCGATATTTTTTCTACCTAACTATTTTCTAGGCTTTTGTGGCCGTTGTTACGTGTACAGGTCGCATGCTTTAATACACCTAAAAGCGTACGAGCTTACGTCAGTTTCGGGAACTACAAACTTTTTTATGTCCAAAGCGATAAATCATGGCTCTAAAAGCGAGGAAAACATGAGATGGATCACAGAAAAGGCGTGAACCACGTTAAAATACACGACAATACATCAACGCCGAGCCTTCACGTGCGCCGGCGGCACTGCCCTACGCGTTGAATACAATACAATACAATACAATACAACGTAGTACAATGACATGGAATTGGATGCTTGTGAGAATATAGGCTAAGTTTATATTAAAATAAAGAACATCGTATAACCATTCCTATAATTAAATAGATGACACTCTGGTCGGTGTCTGGTTCGAATCCCAGGCGGACATCTCATGTCACCTAATGAGGATAATACGGTTACGGTACTATATTGTATTTTTTGCTCCATAACTATCAGCGTATGGGGGTTAAATTTTAAGTTTAAATCGAACCCAGAGATGATTAAGAAGTCTGCCATGAAGTTATGGTGACAAAAATATTAAAATTGTTGTAATACATTTGGGGTTTACAAGACAGTGCTTTAATTAGGTGCTTATAACAGTGTTTTATAATACATTATTATAAATAAATTAACACGATTACTATATTATTATTACAGAAACGTAAATGAAATATAACTTAAGTATCCTTTATCAGCGGAATGGAATGTTTAGATGGAATTAAAACGTGATGACAAAGAAGTTACAATGAAAAATCCCTTTTATAATAACTTAAGATAACTTCCATAAGAAAATAGGCTATTATTATTGTTCTAATAGTAATACCTAGGGCGGGGATAATTTTTTTCTTTCTAAGATCCCGAGGTGCCAAAAATTCCATTCATATTAAATATGTGTACAGGGTGTATAAAAAAGACCAACAAACTTCGTGATGTTGTTTATAGCAAAAACAAATCCTTTCGGTGTTTGTCCTACAAATTTATACCCAGTCAGATACAGATATCTGCCACTTTGTATTTCTTACAAATTATTTTGAGTTTCACTCATTGTTCAATCGATCGTTTTAAAGCTTGGCATTTGTCTTTAAATAGTAAAGAACCAGGTTGGACAAACATATAAATGCAAAACAATTTTTAATTTGAAAATTATTGTCGAGATTTATTAAAAATTTAAAATAGTTGATTTTTTTATTGATAAAAAGTTATGTCAAATTTAATTTCCTATCTACTGGAACATAAATAATATAAATCGGTCCCAGGAGATTCAGTACTTTTAAAAGTATTTATTGTGTACACGTACTACTGTCGTGTACTTACACAATCATCTACATAATGTAAAAAATTAAATGAAGTCAACAAACATATTGAGACTCTGACAAACTGATTCAAGAATGAAGCTTTATTAGACATTACCTTGCCTACACGTTTCCATACTAAACAACTGAACGGAAAAGGTTAATCTTATCAAGGATCATAGAGACTGTACAAACCGAGCCACCAACAAAAATGTCTAAAAAAAATTGAGACATTCAAATAAATTAGGAATATGGAACATAAAGGATAGTCTGCTAAAGAGGAAACATTGTATTTTCTCCGTAATCTGTCCCAACATTTTTATGAACTAAACATAAACTCTCTTAATGACTTTCCAGTTTTACAAAAAAAATCATCCGTGTTCAAAATGTGAGTCACTGAGCCCTGCGTTACAAGAAAAATCGTCTTTACTTCCCAACAAATGAGAGTGTGAAGCAACCAACTTCTACGGCCTGACGCCACAAATCCTGTCGCAATATCATCAGGACTATACGAAGTTTAAAGATTCAGATTACAATACGGTTTCTTAGAATAACCTAGTTTAATCCAAAACTCACCAAAAAACATCTCAGGAAAAATTAATGAAACTAAATTAGTACATTCCTCTTATAAGTTTTTTTTTTAATTTGTTATTAAATCTTAAACAAAATATATGCAACTTTTTACATAAAAATTTAATAATTATCTTGGCCAGTGGTTTTACGTCGGTAAATAACAATAAAATAGTATAAATTGCGTAAATATTTTCTATACTGCATGAGTAAAAAATGTTTTTACTATTAATAAGTTGTTTTCTCATAACAGTCTCATATAATTTTAAAATGTCTATTTAACAATTTATGTATTAATATGGCCTTATCACCAGTCAACAAGCATTGTATGGGGAGGGAGAATTAAAAGACACTTGTCAATATATAAAACAAAAACAAAATTAGGTATTGACTTTAGGCCTAAATATAATAGATTCGTTAAATACCACTAAAATTATCTTACATCTACAATAGTAACTAATTCTTTTTAACGGGTGTAAAGATTCGTTTTAAAACACAAAAATAGCCTTTGGAGGCCTTACAACTGTCTTAATAAGTGGTATGTTGTGCTTTTTGGAAATATGGAGTATGTTAAAAATAATAAAAAATTTAATGTGAAATTTAAATTGATTAATTTAAAAATTGACTGTGAAAATAAATTTCCACAGAAAATTGTGTTGATCCCTCGTAATTATCGTGAATTTGCCTATTTTTAAAGAGATTTATAAATAATTCTAAATAGCTTTTAAAAATAATGTATTTTTTAGTATTAAAATAAACAAAAATTTTTCACGTCACATTTTAGTCCACAGTATCCTTAATGTGCTGTCGACTAAAACTCAAACGCCCGCTTGACTTTTACAGCATGAAGACATTTTCTTTTGTCAAACAGTTTACACGACGAGGTAATCGAACATGATGACGCGAACGCAGCTATAAATCATGTCGACGCGGCGTTGTCCCCAAAACCGTGTTACACACGCGAGATGGATGACAGAGAAGGCGTGAAACACGTTAAAATACACGACAATGCATCACCGAAACGCCCGGAGCGGGTGGCAGCCTGTGACAACGCGTACCGACGACTCCAGCCGCCTCGCGAGGCAAACTTGCTGGATATTTAAAATTATGTTAACCATTTAATTCATGATTAAATTAAATACAAATAATACATTTTCGTCATACTGCTTCAAAACAGATGTTTTAGATACATGTGTTGAAGAGCAAAAGTTGTTCATTATTACGATGTTTATATTAGTCCTATGCCACAAAAGATCATTGTTGATGATACGTTTGATTAATTGTGATAATTAATTGTGCGTTTTGGACATTGCGGATGTCGATTTTTAAACTAGTTATCGATTATTAATTTGAAATATCAAATAGTTAGGATTGAACTATTTGACTAATAATAACTAAGCATATCCTAAACAATCAGACATCAAGAAAGACTTGCTAGAACGTTAGTAACATAACAGCTGATTATTAAAAAACGACAAAAATGGATGTTTTACGAGTTTGTTTGATTTTATTTGCAGTATGACGAAAAATATTTCATCACACGGCCCAAAATTGGGTTTTTGATATATATTGGCATAAATGTAAAAGCCTCGGGTGTTAAACTTGTGCTCGTATCACAAACGCCGGTTTTTAGTCCTAGTAAAGAATTATTCTATTCTTTAGATTGAAAGATTCTCATTATTAAATGCATTACTAAATCACCTAGTTATTCTACAATGTGATTTACTTAAAACCATAGCTATACATTAAAAATAACAATAATACTCATTATCTAATTTTTCATTAAGTTTAAAATAGTATATTAGTAGTAAAGTAAGATGTGATACAGTCTACATTTAAGTGTTATCTTTTATTTATTTTACGTAAGCTTGTGGTTTTTCATGTTGGGTTCCAGTTGTGGATTAAAGTTGAGTTGTATTATTAAATTTATCTGTTATATTCCATTGCATTTCGTCTTCTAAAGCAGTAAATCAACTCATGGTACACAGACTATGAGACAAAAATGAATATCGCTGGGGTTTTAAAGATGTCCTTTCACTCAGTCAACTAAAAGTGCACTCTTCTCCTTTCGGAGCAAATGCACGCGGAAGGGTGAGTTTATTTATACTATTGGAGGCACCGCTTTAAAGACTATAGAACCAACCTACTTACCACCAGAATAGAGCTAACTTCACATTCCTCGCTCTGGGCCAAAGAAACCCCCAGGACTATCCGCGTGTCAACTTGTGTTGGATTTAGTGTCTGTGTATTTTTTAATTTACTCTATTCAAAACATTGTTATTAGCCTATATTGGTTAATTTTTTACTGTTTCATTGACAAAGATATATTTTTTATTAATAAATATAGCTTAACACACCTTTTTTTGTGAATGAAGTCCAAATCAAGACACCTAAACCGTATTTAAAAAACCATTTGAATGATCACTTACGACGAAAGTAAACACGTTAACCACTAGGCAAGCAAGACTCTAATAAATACAAAAAATGATTTTCATTTAAGTAAGAAAAGTCCCAAAAGAATTTATATTTATTTCTTTAAAAAAATAATTACTTTAATCTCACAACCGTAAGGAAATATGTAAAATCTGACAAATCCATGAATTTTGTGGAAACAGCTTAGATTCTAAGCCATAAATAAAGTTATATTTGACATTTAATGACGTCCTTACTGTGAGATTTCTCGCTATCAAAAGAGCCAGGGAGGGGGCCTTGGGCAAAACGACAACCCTCACTTGTGTCTGAAGCGTTGCTTTAATTAATGTTAAGATAATGAAACTGACGCTTACTGACGCTGGGGAGGTGTGTTTACAGAGTCCGGCTTCTATTGTGCCACCGATGATTATATTTCTTCATCTAAAAGCGAAACGTTTCATCATCGATGTATTGAGGCTAAATGTAGCTGGTTATAATTTACAACCAATTAAATTGTTATTTTGAAGACTATAAATCATCAACTGGAGACAAAAACCAATATATTTTACATTTACATACGTTTCATTCATTACATTTTGTCCATTAGCCTTTTTTGAATAGATTCCTGTTAGTAGGGTATGGTAGTTGTTTTGTTATTTTTATTCACTCAATTCAATTTTGCATTCGTTTCCTAATATTTTATAATACGTTAACTTAATTTACATTGTAATTCAACAATGATATTTTTATCATTTACACAAATTTGACTCATTATCTTGAAAATAAATTGTGTGTATGAAAATAAGCATCGAAGATCGTTTCAGTATACAATGTATTTAATTATACTCATACCAATTCCGAAGTTCTGTTGCTCTTATTACATGGTAACATACATGAACTGGACTTAAACATTCAGTAACATTCAGTTATTAAACAAGGACTAAAATTATTTTAGTATTAATGAAAAAATTATCAAATTACTCATTAGTTTATTAGGATTCAAGATGAGAATTAATTTAATCACTAAGAATATGTGGTTTTAAAGTAAACTAATAGAAAAAAATCAGACAAATATTATTCATTTTCGAAGTTCAAATATTAAATAAGTATTATGCGTTTAATATAAAATTATACAAATAAATCCAAATAAAGAAACCCATAATCGGAATATTAGACCATATTCTTTACAGAGAATGTGCAATGTCATAAAGAAGCAGTAAAGTAACTGGTATTGTCAAGTAATACTTCGAGTACAACTACATTTGATTACATTCTACCGAGAAAATTGAATTTAAAAAGTTACGTCTGTTTATTCGTATTCTTTCCTTATCTCCGTTGCATTCCAAACCAAAGTTATTATTCATCGCATAATGTTTAATCTAACTAAATTGAAAACAACTTTTATAACTTTATGTATCATCTTTAGTTACAAATTTAGTCTGTTTATTAGTTTGATAAATATATCAAAGTTAGTTTTTTGTAGGTATAACTCACCACCAGTAACCTTAAGTGTACTTCTCGTTTCCTCACCTGAAAGTAGAATAAAATAAATGTAATTACTGTTGTAAGATTATATTTTCTTTCACGTAAAACAATAAAAATACCTTATGACTAATTTAATGAGTAAATACTGTTATCATAAAGTAATGCTAAATATATATAATCTGAAATATATATTAGGGTTATAGAACTATGGGTCTCGGTTATACTATTGCACACAATTTTTAAGTCTTACTAGATGTATTACGTTTTAGCTCAAATGCCTTAAAATTTTTAAGTATAAACATTTCAATAAACAAACTAATAGCTAATGAATACTCAAAATTATTAAATTTATATTAATGTTGTATTTATTTAAGACGATCTGTAATGTATTATTCAGGGTAAAAGCTTCTTCTACGAAGATTAAGTAATAGTATATTATGTAACATATTTTATGTAACCATGTTAAAATAAACAATGAGTAATGTAACATTAGTTTGATTTTTTCTGTCCTATTATCTCATCCCAGCAATGTCCAGGTTATCAATCAGAACCTTTGTAAACATTACTTCAAGATAGACCTAGTGGGTTTGACATTATCACTTAGCAAAATGTTTCGGGTATTCGCGGGATTTGAACCGAGGATCCCAGGACTGAAGTCTTCACTCCACCGCTAGAATAGCGCGTCGCCTTCAGTTTATTATCACTGTATATTCAAAACCTTAGGTCAAAGTAAAAAATTGTATTATTAAACGCAAAAATAACGATTTCTCTGCTCAGACGGACTATTCAGCTTGTATAATTAATATTCATCGCCAGGCTCTGCCTTAATTACCGTTTATAATGTAACTTCATTAAGCTAAAGAACTTATATTATGTCCTTTTATTTTCTTAATATTGAAAACAAAATTTTTTAATTTAGCATAAGTTGTATATTTATTTGTTATAAAAAGTTAGATTATAAAGTAAAATTTTTCATAGACAAAAATGTAACATTTTTTAAATAAAAAAATTAATTATTTTTATTTTTTTTTTATTTTATTATTTACAATTATTCTTGAACATTTTTATTAACACTGTATATTTAATGTAAACCTTAGCAAAATTTTAATGTAACTAGTCTTTGGACATATTAGAAAGCATAAACAAAGACCTAGTGTTTTGACGAAAAATCAACTTTTCCGGACACTGAAGTTCATTCACTTAACCGCTAGAATAGCGCGTACTGTTGTTATTACTGTATAAAAAATTATTATAATAAAAATAATATTTCTGTTTTATATATTTTTAAAAATATAATATTTTTGTTGGTTTTTAATATTTTTATAATTTTTTTCATAACACAATTTTAATGCTAAATTAGTCTTTTATTTTAAAAACATTGAACAAAGTATTTTTTAATTGGTTACCTAATTAGTTTATTTAAGTTAGAATATAAGTTAGTAAAATGTTATCACGTAGACGAAAAAGTGAACTATTTTTAAAGCATAAATATTTAAAACTTGTCAGGGATTTTAATTATGTTTTATACAAACCGGTAGTTTAGTTTAAATGAGCAGGAAATATTTAATAAAATATTGCTAAATAGGATAAAACATTTCACAAATCTTTATAAAAAACTCTTCCTTAACGTTATTTGATGCATATCATCAAGTATTAAATCTCAATATTAAACATTTTCACATTCATTTTATTTCACTTGGAAATTACGTTTTTAAGGTACTATATCAAAGGAACAAAATTGTTACTGTATACAAAATATATTTATTAATAATTATTTTATTTGACTATGAATCAAAAATAATTTCTAAAACCTTTGAATTTTACGTATTTAAATATTTATTAGCCATACATTAAATAATAATAAATATTTAATCCTAAAATATTTTTTCTTAATCTTTTATTTCATACAGACATTAAATAATAATGTAATAAATCCTAACCTTAGTAATACATATAAAATAGCAGTTATCGATTTTAAAAACCTTAATTTTATCTCTCCGGTTAGGATTTATAGCATTAAATAGTCTAGGATGAAATAAGGGATGTCTGGAAACGTAGATAATTATGGAAGCCAGACGACTAAGGCAAGCCAAGATCCCTCCTGTAAATCCTGTAAATCCCTCGAGTAAATTGTCATATGGTTCTACATTATTCAGGCCTTTGGGCATTAAATAATTCGAATCCCAAGTTTCGTGAGTGAACTTATTAATTAAATCATGAGCATATCTTCTTTATTTTGTAGCTTAGTCCAAAAATATAGTTGTAAATACATTAACCACACACAAATACAGGTTTCTATGACAACTTACGGAAGCAAAAATTGTATTTACTTCCCTGTGGGAAATTAATAGGTCAGATCATATTTGTCTAGAAGGAAATGTTTTCATTTCATCAGCTGTTATGTTTCAAATTGTTGTCTTATCAACTGATATCAACCCCCCCAACCAAGAGCTAAGACATATCCATGTCAAAATATGTTTAGTAAAATTACATATATATAATTAGGATCGATTCTTATATTCCTATTCATATATACAAATTATTAAGAGAGTATCTTAAGTAAAATAGTTTTCAATATTCTAAATTATATAATGGATATAGTGCTCTATGACAACCGTGTTTGAAAACAATTTAATAATGTGAGTCAATATATAAGTAGCATATGTTGCGAATAAAACGAAAACATATTTTGCATTGTATCCATTGAACCATTGAGTAAGAAATGTAATCATGCTGGCATATTTTACTTTGATATATCAAACCAGTGCTGGAATGGGAAATGTCAGAATCGCTATTCTGAGACGCGATATTCGTTTTGCTCTCTGTTTCCTTTTTCTACTGTCACGCCTCCATGTGTTTCAACATGGTTGATACACTCACCATTTTTTTAACATTACTGTTTCAGTTTTCTGACTTTACGTAGTAATTTTAAAATCATATAATGTATTCTATTCACTATTTTTTACTCTTGTATCAAATAAATTTCGTTTTGTATATTTTTATTACAAAATTAGTTTTAAAAAAGTGTCCCTTGAAACCCTAAATAGCTTAATATAGTATTATATTTGTCATATTGATTATTAAACCTTAATATTTTTGGTCAACATATAAATATTTTGTTCTATTTTACCAATAATACAACTGTTACTATAATTCTACTATAACTTTAATGTGGTATGGCCTACTTTAAAGTTATGGATCTAGGGTATTTATAACTTTTTTAATTGTCATCCAGACAGAAACGATTAAATGGAGCTTCAGGTCTTTATATCTTCATTTGCGAACGTATAGTGATTACGAACTAGAATGCCAATTTTCCCCCAAAAATTTATCCTTTGAACCAACCTATGATTTTGGCCAAAATACGGTTTCAGTTTATCAGATTTAAGCTTCATTCTTTATAGAGTAATTGAATTTATAAAAGTCATATAGCAATTAATAGGGGCATTTGTCAATATATTTTGGTAAACAGAACTAATATAAGACCTATTTGATAATGATAGTTAATCAGTAGCTAACTGACTAGTTGTTTCAATGGTTACTGAGTCTAGCTTTGTGACCTGAAAACCAAATTGGATGGAACCACCTAGATATGAATAATACTGGAAATCAAACTAAATCAGTGACAAAACTAAAATTTACCAAATCAATTATAATTATCACATACAACCTGTTACAATTATTACCAAAAATATTCAGTAGAGCCTTTAGGGTCTTAACTTAATAGGACAATAAATTATGGTATATACTCCTAAAGCGATGACCATCCGGACTCAAATCCTTCGTACAAGCCATTTAAAAGTTTCCACAATCGCTTCCTTGTGCACCAAATATACGAGACTATTAAATTAATTTTTTATCGATTGATAAGGAAGTAAGTAATATGATATTTATTGTATGCAATAGTTCAATTTTATTTTTCAGCTCGTTTCATTTGTATTACCACAATCGCTTTAACAATAATCATATAGGTAATCACTTCCATTTTCAAATATAGTAATTGGATATTATTATCAAAATTATTCTAAAAACAAGGTGCAATTGTGCAATTTGTGTTATTATATTTTATTATAAAGCCGTATTATGACCATGGAAAAGATTAAATAACTAATTCAATTGTAAATATGTTGAAATTATCACATTAAAATTAGCAACACATTAAAACTATGATGTCATTGATTAAACCATGCCAAAATTTAGTAGTTCTTTTGCTGATAGCAGTAATATAACATAAGAAAATACATTTATTTGAGATTTGTAAATTTACAGACGAAAGCTATAAAAAAACAATTATTTATTGCATTTTTAAATAAATTAACGCTGGAACGAGGGAATATTTTATTTCTTTGACGCAAGCATGTTCCTTAATTTCTTAATTAGTTAACCAGAACCTTACAGACTAATGAGGGCCATTGTACTCTGTTTAAATCTAGTGCGGACAAAAGAGCTTTAGAAATTTAAAACACATTAGTACCAGTTTAGTTAACCAAGAGTGGATAAGTAATTCTCTTTGGCAATGTATCTTAACTTGTTTTACGCTTGGGTTTTTGTTGTAGTGGTTGATCATTAATTTATATTCTACGAAATACGTGTTTAAATTTCAACGTAAATAAGCAAGCAGATATTTGGAATAAAATGCATTATTTGAAAAAAATATAAAAGTATTTACAGTACAGTGTTAAATAATAGCCATTCAACTGATACTTACTTGTATCGTGAACTTGTGTTTCATTTGTAGTGTGTAGTTCAAAGGAGTTTTTTTATAACATATGAAATTAAAATTTATTACGTTTTCACGATACAAATTTTATTTTTACTTTTTAACTATACGATGTCATATATATTCCAACGATGAACTCGAAAATTATCCGTCATTCATTAACATCGGACCAGCCATCATAATCTTTAAAAGAAATAACTCAATTAAAATACGTTGATAGGCAGGAATAAAAACTCAAAATGATAACACCTTTTGAAAATGCGTTTGTTTATTTTGAAAGTTTGGGTATAAAATTATATTGTTAATTACTTGCCTTGCCTCATAGAAACCCTACACTTATGACTCATCTATTATCTTTAAAGGTCTTATAACATAGTTTTACTGACATTTGGATAGTGTAACTGAACACGAATCCATGAAAAATTTGTTAAAATAGTTTGATACATTTTTGATTAAATTTCTCTGCATCGATAAAGGGTTTCAGAGGTGAATTATTAAAAAGAAATAATGCAATTAAAACATCGGTGGAGACAATACTTTGTGCTTATATCATGAAACATAGAATTAAGTGATTCTAACGTTGAAAATATATAAAATTAATACCAAAAGATAATCATAATGCCAGAATACATAAAGAGAAAGGTGTGGTTTTTGGAGGGGTTGAACGCAGATCAGGTAGGTTGGGATATCGTATACAGGGTAATGGGTAATTCAGCCCACTAACTGACCGGTGTCCTCCCTGAAAACGTCACAAAACCCATATCCTTATTTTTATTTTAGTTATGATACTCTTAATCGTTCTTTCAAAAAACGTACAAAGAAGGTATTTCAAGAAACCTAACGATATATTATGGATTTATAACATTCTTAACAATTTATCTAGATTACGAACAGTTCTAGCTATGCATCCTCAAACAGCTTTTGTTATTCTTTTATATTAAAAATTCAATACAATAGCTCTGGTAGTTCCTATGGAAACCTGTTACATATTTTCCATCTTACAAATTGCCAACACTCCTCCAGAACTAAGACACATCCATGTCAATATTACAGATATTTATTGGTGTAGTAGCAAGGTTGGACACATGCATTAAGTTAATTGTGGCTATTTAATGGTAAGGCATTTGTTGGCCCGTTTTTAATAAATTTAAATTTAAATTATTACATACAAAACTCTGTATGTTGGGATGGTCAAGTGTTCATTCACAGGTATAATAATTTAAGTCAAAAACTTTAATACAAATAATAATTCTCTCTTATATTAACGTTCACTAAGGAATTATACAAATTATAGTAATACAATTTTTATTTTCTTCTTACATTTTATTTTGTTGTAGGTATTAGCAATCAAAAAAGTATAAAGCTCATTTTTCTTAAAGTAGTGAAGTTCTATTCATATATAAAGTTATCACTCTACTCACAGTAGAAACGTTCTTCTGTCTGAAACTGCTGAGTAATATTGTAGTTCCCCTTCAAACCTCTTTGAGAGTGGTTGCTTTCAACTTGGCGGAACAACAGTTATTAAAGTGTAAGCGCTGCCTTCAAATGAGGCCATGCTAATGAACCTTTTATTTAAAGCGGGGTCATCGAAATAACACTGCATAGTGTAACACATTTAGTTTAGTTTTCATTAAGTTTTTCGTCATAATGCTGCGAAAACGATCGCTTTCAATATATTTTCTGCTGGTTGAAACTAATCCTTTCTCGTACAAAATAAAAAAACATTTAATTAAAATCATTTTGATATATTAATTATTAACACTATTCATTTTAATTTTGCATTATATGGGAGCATGTGATATCAATGTCGGATTGTTAAACCGTAGAAGAGATTAAAACACGTGCATCTTTAATTATTCATAGTAAGGATAAGTGATAATCAATTATTTGTAAAATTAATTATACAGACTGTATCTATTACGTATCAAAATTTTGTTACTCTCTCAAATTTGTAAAATAATTAAGACAAATTATGATTAATCTTTTTAGGTAAACTTTCTTTCTTGTAATTATGAATGGGTCATAAACATGTGAAATTTTGAAAAAGGCTGGAAAAAAGCTGATAGTAATTAGTGTAAATTTGCTCATTAGTTTCAGTACCTGTTGAGTATAAGGTAAGGGTTACTTTTTAGGTGATTAAGCTTTGTTATGATACATATACTTTTTGAAGATATGATTAGATATTTCTACAACTATACTACAAGACTGTAAAAGACTCAGAAATTGTTGGAAATATCAATAGGAGACTCAGGTGGGCTGGAGATATGTCGGGAAGAGATCAGAACACTATTTAACAAAAGTGGTATGATGAGGAATAACGAGAGGGAAGCATTCGTTGGGACAACCACGACTTCTCTGGAAGAACCAAGACGACAAAAATATTACTTCCAAGATTGGTAGCAGATCTCGGCTAACTGCATGATACAGAGAAATGGTTGGGTGTTGTTGGTAAGGTAAGATATTATGAAAATCAAACATTTAAATTGCTTATATTTAAATGTATTCTCAAAAATCAAAAAGGTAGAATTTATAATACGAACTTAGGGACCGGGAGAAGTTCAGATTGTAAAGATCCCGGTTATTCCAACTTTAAAATTGTATTAATACTCAAACCGAGGACCGATAATGGGCTTGATCCCCTCTCACAGCCTGTAACATGTGTGGGAATTAATTTTTAATATTTTTTATAATGATTTTAATTTTGAATTAATTTTAAAAGTAAAATACTTAAATAAGCGTACACCTATACAGCCTTTAGATTTAGATTAGATTTAGATTATTGAAATGGCAACCTACCCAGGTAGGTATTTTAAGCCAAGTATGAATGAGAAATGAGTGTAAGATGATTGTGGCACGATCTTGTAGTCTTGTTACTGACTAAGGCTGACATGTTCCTTAGACAGGACCGTTAATAGCCCAACAGCCGAAGAACGATTACGAGAAGAAACGTAGAAACTATAATTTATATAACAAAATAATAACTTACAGGTTAATGGTTTAAAGGAACGAGTAGATAAGTTTTAATTTTTCTGTTAAATATCAGCGAAAAAGTCCACAATAAAAAATTATATTGTAACTATAAATTGAAAATATTCATAAGTACTCAATATTACATTATGCTTCTACGATTTTGTTTATGAAAAAGAAATTATTAATTTTGTGTCGACTCAATTAAAATATACTGTATGAACTTAAGCACTCCTCTTAGAACTAAATCTTAAATTGATCTATCAAACAAAGAGTTCTGCCTAGCTGTTGTTGTGAAACAATGATGGAATCACACTGTTCACCACAGAAGCGGCTTTTCTCAGTTTAACGCAAGCCGTTTCGATGGCGTGTTTTGGATTCGCGTGTTACTTTATTGACTGACCGATCAGCCCTTAATCCAAGCAAAACAGTTCAACTACCGCAAGGTAAAAGCATTCCAACAGCATTCACTTTAAACGAAATTCTGATTGAAAATGTCTCAAGTTAAATTGGTAAATAACAATAGTGCTTTATTGGTAATGAAAATTTAATTTCAATATTGTTCTAAAGCTATGATAGCTCTTTCTGACACCTAAAAGGTTAAGCTTGAAGGAATTCTTTTTAAAATTCATCAAAAGATTAGACTTAAGATTTTACCAAAAAGATTCTCTAATAAAAAAAAGCTTGTACGGATGTACTTGGCTACTAGATATCTCAAGAGGTGCCATCAAATTGTATGGTAATGGCTGCGTCAAGTTACAACTCATTGTAAATCAAATGATATATTAATTTAGGCATAGTTTAAATCTGTTTGGATTAACAAAAAAATATGGTATATTGTATTTTATTTTATCTCTCTTTACGCTAATCGTATTTTTAACGATTTTAATTGGTATGGTCCAATACTTTGTCTTGATCCAACATATTGTCAACCTATTTGTAATTAGGCTATTAAGAAATAAAATAAATAATAGGTTAGGTACCTATTAGTGTATGATACATAAAAAACATAATTGATCTAATAGATGCAGTTTACCATTGAGAAATTCTCTCTACACTTACTACTCACGTGAGTAAATTGATTTATAATTCCCCTTGGAAAGTTAAATGGTCCTTAACGGATGACGTGCATTTTGACACGGATGGTGTCATTATCAAATATTTTCAAACCGGTAAGTTTTTTGAAAATAGTTTTTTATGGTTAAAACCCTTATACATTTTTTATCAGAAAAAAATTAACAAATTCATATTACATATGGGTCTATAATAGTTCTTTTAACGTGTTCTACCAGATGGACGTTGTCTTTATGCTGCCTTGATACTCATTCTGTTGGTTGTTTTTAAAATTAAAAAGAGTTTCAGATTATGAAATTGACAAAACCACAACACCCGTTAAATGGAAAAAATATTCTCCAATCAAATGAGTTATTTGAAACACTAATTAATTGTTTCAACAACCAACAGAAACAGTAATAAAGGTAGCGTGAAGACAAAGCCAAACTGTAAATTTAAACTTAGTATATTCGTGATATCAGCTCGCCCGGTCTGCCCGCAAGCATTTCTGCCTCTTCTTATCATACTCCTAGCCAACTCTTATCACCAAACAAACCAAACAATTCCTATCCAAATTCTCCGAATCTGCAGATAAGCTAAAATAGTCTTAATTAGCTCTCTGATATGAATGTTTGGAGTTTATTGTTTTTTTGTGATAATAATGTACAAGTGTTTTAACAATTAAATTACCCTTTCATAAAATTTTATATTTAATACGATTTCTTAATATATCTTAGCTATATTATACAGGGTGTCCATGGAAAATGTAACTTTAGTTTAAACCGATATAACTTTTCCCCCCTAATTAACAGTAGTCTACTAGTGTAAAACACATACAAATTTGAAAATAATTCTTTAAAAAATGATTGATATAAAAGTTATTTTGTGAAAAATATAAAATGGTGGATATCTGAGAAAATAAGCATTTCAGGCGATACCTCCATTTGAACATTTTTCTTTTCTTTTTTTTGTACCTAATCACTCACGAATTCCTATTTATTATTTTTTTTCAATTCAGAACACTATCTGTATAATTACATATTATAAAATTAATCAGGATTCGCACGGTCTCCTAAGTTAATTTCTTCACAAATATTATTTATTCTACTTTTAACCTTATCCTGTTATGTATTAATAGCCTAATTCAAATAGTGACTCATTTCCACGCACGTTTTTCTATGTGGAAATTCTGCTATTGTTAAAATTGTGATTACATATCAATATGTGTATTTTTTTTCTTATCAAATGAGTATCATATATGTAACTCTAGTCGATTGCAGAAAAACATTTTTGATTTGATTTGATTGATTGTTTCTGAACTTCGGTTAAATAGCAATACGTTCATTTTGAAAGGTTAACATATCCTGGGTCAACTGCAAAGAGAATAACAATACTGAAACGATAAAACATATTAATAACATTAAAAAAAATAAAATCTGATTATTAACTTCCACTATTTTTCAAATCCAATAAAAAAAAGTTTTAAAACCTATAACTTTGAAAAACGGCTTTTAAGAAATATACAACAGCTGATTATTATAATAAACGTAATATATAACATTGCTAATTATCATATAATAACACTTGACTTTAATACAACAGAAAATAAAAATATAATACATAATCCTTAAAAACCGTAACTATTAACGTGGTGAAAAAAGTGTTCATTTTTACAGTACTAAAATTTATTTCATAGTTAAAAATAAGCATTAATGATACAGATGGCATTGGATAGTAAAGCATACGGTAATTCTAATTGGAAAGATAAACCCAATCACTGTAGCTAAGAAATCTGAAACAAATGTTTTCATTGTATACAATTTGTAAATAACAAACTTAATTCTCCATAAGGTTAACATTAGAAATTTAAAACGGCACCAAGAAAATGGAATCAAAATGCACTATAAAACCGTCACTATAACTTTCTATAATGTAACTTGAATCATTTATTCGTGGTATTTTACATTGCACCAACATTTAAATTAATATACTAAGTTTATTTATACTTAATACATTAATTTATAATGAGAAGCAGAAACAGAGGTTTCCTACAGTATAATTCAGTCTATGAGAGCGGGAACGTAGAATGTAGGACATGGTATATAATCTTGGAGGAGTCTCTTTAAACAGTCTAACCTAACCATGTTGTTTGCAGATAATGTTTGCATCTACCACCCTATTCCACTTTGACATCTTTGCTTATACACTTCAACGACGTTGTGCAATTTGAATTCATAGAAATATAATTATCTTCAGGAGGGTTTGAGAGTGCAATTCTTCTTTATTTACTGTATTAGTTTTATACTTTCTTATGTTCTTCAAAATTCCATTCCTGCACCGTATAACCCATAATTGCTCTTGCCATATCCCTAAGCAATTCCTATGTTGCATCATCTTTTAAAATTTATCATTTCCTGTTAAATTCAAATTTTGTCGGTGGCTCTGTTTAAGGGTGAGATAAAACTAAATGCTTTCAAGTTGACCCGATGCTTATATGTCCAGGAGTTATACTTGAATTTGTCCATAAGATTTAGTTAATAATTATGATGCTACTATAAATTGTATGTATATTTCTTTCACAAAATTACTTGTAAATGGATATATTAACGTAAAAGTAATAAATTACATCTTCTTTGGAGTATATAATGCAAAAGGTAAAATGAGTATTTACATAGTAGTAATGAAACTATTTATTAAGACTTTGATTTTTAATATTGTATTGTGAACTTGGATAAATTATTCTGTCCAGCTACACAATGCTCGAGATAGCATTGAAATTACGGCAGTTAGAGAAAATAATATCACAATATTTATCGTAAATTCGATACCTTATCTAATAAATAATCTTTGATGTTCTAGTAATTGTTTTTAATTATAAATCATATTTAATTATATATGTGTAAAAAATCCCAAATACCACATTTTTGCGGTATAAACCTCCCATAATTACGTATGTTTTAGCCTAAATGAAAAAAGTACAGACATCAAAATAAGTAGTGACTAAATAGCTGCAACTAATAAATAACTATTGACTAAAAATATTACTATCAAAACATGAGAAAGAATTTTATCTTCAACATTCACGAAACTATTTGAAAATGAAGTAAAATTATCACCATATAATATTGTTGTTAGATTATAAAGATATTAATAAATTCTTTTACCCCCACTTTTCTTAGCTAAATTTAAAATCTTTATTGAATCCGAACCGTTGTGCGGGAAGTTAATTTACCGAAAGACTTGACGGGGTTTATTAAAACAACGTCCAGCCCCACTTGAGCCTCTAAGCAAACTTTGCAAATTGGTTCTTTTGGAGTTTATTATTGGATCATTTTATGTGCCAAATATAAATATATATTCTTGCACCGTATCTGAAATACTGTTTTAACGTTTCTGGTAGTATGGAAATGCTGTCATTTTTAGTTTGTAAAATAATTACTTTATTATATTGTTGTGAAAATGTACCGTTTTACACTTAAAACAATTTATTTTGAAATTGTAATAAGATTTATTTGACTTAACAGTGCTTCCATAGTTATACTAAGCTCCAGAAATAGAAGCTAAAAAGGTCATAGTAGTAAAACGCATAAGGTTAAGATTGGCATGACTTGTATTAAGAAGAGAGTATGAAATTATACTTTAGAAAACCACCAATGAACCCCAGGAAGGGGTGGGAATTCATCATTGGTTAAGGTAGCCAGGGGGGAGGGAAGCTACGAAACATTCCATAAAATTAATTTAAATTATTATATTGTTTGTTACTATCTCAAATTTGCCAATACTTAAACCGGAGTGTAATGACCAATTAGGGATAAAGCTTATATATATAATGTTAAAATGTTATGAAGACAAATAAATCTAATTATACTTTTGGTAAACTTCTTAGCGTTTGTTAAGGAAAATCATTTAACTTATAAACACCTACAATCTTTAAGAAAATCCTTTTTGAAATATTCAATTTCCTACATTCACTCAAATAAAAGAGAAATAAAGTTTTCATGGAAAGTTATGTGATCGAGAATAGAAATTTATGCGCCATATTCATATTTTATTTCTGAAAGTGGTGTGTAAATATCTTTGGCAAATTTGAAAGATGACAAGGGTAACGTAGCAGACTAAAGTTCATTCATAACTCATGACTGTTCTTGTGAGCGGTATTGTAGCTCCCTCATTACGCAAGGCGTCCCCCCCATCCCCCTCAGAGCGGGGCCGATACAATGGCGCTGGTTAAATATGAATAGTCTTGAATGTGACTCGACGCTACGCGTGGTAGGCCTGCACAGTGTTGGGTGTCCGGAATATAGCTACCGATAACCAAATGCTAAGGGCAATTATTTTTTTAAGGGGAGCTATTTTCAAATTTGTATCACATATTTGATTAATCGTACAGTGTTTTAAAGTATTTTTTTGTTCTTGGCTTCCATAAGGAATTAACCATAGCTAAAGATTAAAATACAGAGTTTAGTATTGCATAGTGGAATTTATTAAAAAACTTGGAAAATATTGAAATTTTGTTGGATAAACATATTTTATAGCATATTAGTGGCTTGCATTGGGTATTTTGTTACTATTAATATATTTACTTTTGTAAGAAAACTATATTTATGCAACTTTTATACCTTTTGGCGCAAACATTTTGAAATATAATTGTTCAAATCCGATGTTGGTGATTTCCCACGACGACTTGCTGTAACAAAGTATCCAGATTCAACACGGTGAACTTCAGTTTTAATGGTATAAAAACTCATCCAAAAAGCCTTTTCTATGTTAACAGTGATCAAAAAAGTAAATGTGTGACCGTGGCGTGTCCTGTCCAGCTACTTGGAGGTCACGAATTATGGATATTTGTGAGCAATGGTTGGTGGATGTAATATTCTCTTGTGTGGATTAACGTCCACACGATTGAGTACTAAGTGCGTTAATCTGCTAAAACCAACCTCATATTAGACCATTTCGTAATTCAGATGTAGTGGTTCGCACTCCACGTTAAACTCTAGGTACCTTAGATACGCCAGTGAGTTGGGCTATTAACTAACAGTTCTGTCTAGCTGGTGGATAAACAGTAGCGTTTAAGTTTTAGTTTTTATTTATTCCATTTATGTGAAAACCTTATTGAATTTTATTTTTAAATGTGATATTGAAAACTTATAATAGTTTGTCATCTTCTTGACTCCAGTGGTATAATACAAAATGGAAATAAATAATAATGAGTTGCTTGATACTGTAATCGTGTTTCAGCATCGTACTTAGTTTAAAATACCTACGTTGGTAGGTTGCATTTTAGTCAGAGGTATAAAGTATAAAAACTTAATTTTGTTCACAAACAGGATTAAATCCAAAAGGAACTATTGAAAAATAAATATTTAATTAATAACTTGTACATATGTTTTTATGAAAGAAGACAAAATCAAGCTTTATAATTTATAAGTAAAAACATTATTATTAATATTTAGGCAACAGACTGAGGTCATAAAAATAATGTAGATTCAATGAAAGGAGAACATTGCGGGCATCAGGTGCGGCTCAAACGTTATTGGAGCCAGGTATTATTGGCTCATAATGGACTATCAAACAATGACAGGCATTATATTGTTCTCTTGAATTTACAATAACCTTCATTTATTACAATATTACATTTTTAACTACTTTTGACCGTCAAAAAAGCTACTAATACTACGCTACTTATACTTTAAAATGTATTGCAATATTTGAGTAATCAAATTGTTATATATTTTGATGAAAATTTAACCCATGATATTATTCTAAAATTAAAATATTTTACAGTAAAATAATATAAAATTGACAATATAAAGTATCCTTACATATTTTTTATTGTAATAACAAAAGGCAGAGTCGTAACTAAATGAAATATTTACAAATAATTCTTGAAATAAAAATGTACATTTAGTGTTTCAGACAAATTGTTTAAGTAACATTAAAAAAATTAAATGTATATGGTATTATTGTATAAAACTTAAAACAAATATTTTAACTATTCGACTATTTAATGACTTAGTTATTGATTATGCTAAGTCATTGATTGTTAAGTGGTTAAGTTATTGATTTCTAAGATTCCTTTTAATTTATTTTTACTCAGACAACCTATGTAGAATAGTTTGGTATAGATACTTCTTTTTGAATATAATAAATACGTAAAAATGGAACATTTTTCCATACATTTGTGTAGTTGTCACTATTGGTGTATTTTTTCCAAAATATTTAATTTTACAGTCTAGTTGTGTTACTTATTTATTCCTGTTCCTTTTACTTTCTCCCCTTAACACGTACTAAAAACTTCGAGTATAGTAAAAAAAAAAACCTTTTTATTAAATTTTCGAATTTGAGTTAGAGGGTGGATATATCCGTTTTGGGGTCCCCTGAATCCAAAAAAGTGGGTTTTTGACGTGATGTCTGTAATTACGAAAAATTTAATATAATGCCACAGCCTACCCCGTTGGTCCGATTTAGATGAAATTTATCTTTCATGAAACTAAAATTTCTTCTTATCCCGTTTCTGGCGTTTTTTTCATTTTTTTGAATTGGATTAACGTCCACACGATTGAGTACTAAGTGCGTTAATCTGCTAAAACCAACCTCATATTAGACCATTTCGTAATTCAGATGTAGTGGTTCGCACTCCACGTTAAACTCTAGGTACCTTAGATACGCCAGTGAGTTGGGCTATTAACTAACAGTTCTGTCTAAAGAACATGTCAGGCTTAGACAGTAAGAAGATAACAAGATCACGCCACAATCATCCTACACTTATTTATAGTTCGTACTTAGTTTAAAATACCTACGTAGGTAGGTTGCATTTCAGTCAGAGGTATAAAGTATAAAAACTTAACTTTGTTCACAAACAGGATTAAATCCAAAAGGAACTATTGAAAAATAAATTTACTTAATAACTTGTACATATGTTTTTATGAAAGAAGACAAAATCAAGCTTTATAATTTATAAAAGAAATAATTTCCAGAAGTATATTTTAACAGACTGAGGTCATAAAAATAATGTAGATTCAATGAAAGGAGAACATTGCGGGCATCAGGTGCGGCTCAAACGTTATTGGAGCCAGGTATTATTGGCTCATAATGGACTATCAAACAATGACAGGCATTATATTGTTCTCTTGAATTTACAATAACCTTCATTTATTACAATATTACATTTTTAACTATTTTTCACCGTCAAAAAAACTACTAATACTACGCTACTTATACTATAAAATGTATTGCAATATTTGAGTAATCAAATTGTTATATATTTTGATGAAAATTTAACCCATGATATTATTCTAAAATTAAAATATTTTACAGTATAATAATATAAAATTGACAATATAAAGTATCCTTACATATTTTTTATTGTAATAACAAAAGGCAGAGTCGTAACTAAATGAATTATTTACAAATAATTTTTGAATTAAAAAATATACATTTAGTGTTAACGACAAAGCGTGTAACTATATTTTTAATTTATTTTTACTCAGACAACCTATGTAGTTACACAGTTTAATTTGATTATACATTTAGTATCCCATACAGTTTTGTAGTTGTCACTATTGGTGTATTTTTTCCAAAATATTTAATTTTACAGTCTAGTTGTGTTACTTATTTATTCCTGTTCCTTTTTATGTTTATGTAAGGATAGAGATGAATAATAATGTTTTTCTGTATTTCGCAGGTCAGTAGGCTATATCTATTAAATCTTTGAATTATATTTCTGTAAAAAGCTTTATTTAATTGTGATTGTAAAATAAAGCAAATACAGTTAGACAGATTTTAAATTTTAAAACATATCGTGAAGTCTTTAGTTAAAATAGCATAAATTGTTACACGTACACATAGTACTATGCCAGATGTAGCTATCAAATTCTAAAAGCCAGTTATTATTATAAGTCAACAGGGTTTTAAATTAATTAAACAGCCCGACGTTGATGGAAAATAGATGGCCTTATGAATATTCACTTATTCGTTGCTGTAAATTTGAAAAGCCTCACTTAGCAAACCAATATTCCCCCCTCAGAATAAGAAGTACAAAATGAAAATTAAAACATCACGTTCATTATGAGTTGGCCCGAATAAGTAATTTATTATAGATGGAAAAAACGTAACTGTAAATGGAAGTTTTACCAAGATACTAAGTTCTTTAATTATTTTATTACAACATTTTTACTATGCTAAAATATATATAATTATATATTTTTGCTGTAAAGTTCGTACATTAACAATGTTAACAATCGAGTAAATTCATTATTAAACTGAGATCGATGTAAAAAGTTTCATGAGCTTGACCAATACAGAAAAAAGGTCTAATCGTTTCAAATATACCTTAAAACTTAACTACAAGATCTAATACAGAAGTATTTTTTAATCCTTACACCAAGTTGTTTATCATAATTTATCAGTACAAATTATGTTATGTATAGTTTATGTTGCGTACATTACGTTCAATTCAGTTGGAAACAAATGATAGTTACCAAAAACATTCGTTTACTGGAAGACTTGGTCATGTATTTAAGTTTTATTGAATTAAATACTTACACCTTAAATTTATCTAAATTAACTCCCCGATAGTTTTAAAAGTGTTTAATGTGAATTTAAACTATATTTTATTTCATTAAATAAAAGAACTCACGAAGAGAACCTTGAGTGACGTGGAATTGTAAATATGATCAATAAGTGAAATTGATAAAACAATGAGCTATTTGACAGGGTTGATCCGAAGCGATAGTGGCGCAGCTACGGCTAATCGGTGAACCTTGTGATTAACTACGTGAGCGCACGCGTCGGCGTGGCGGTGGCGATGCTTATCTTAGGCCTTACACGGCGTAAAATTACACAGGATAGCCCACACTTACACGGCAAACCGTCAAATACGTGTTAGTATGGATTTGACTTAGTATTGATGCGATCGTAAAAGCAATAGATGTTTTATCCGAAAATAAGTCATGTGGATGCCGGACGTCTTGATGTGGAATATTGAATAGGCACGGGAAAGAAGATGTTGAAGTTAAGCTAGGTTAGATAAGATAAGATAAGTTAAGATAAGATTAGATAGATTAGATATACTCGTATATTAGATTAAGATAAGATAGATAAGATTAGATAAGATTACCTACTCACCGAGGTAGGTATTTTAAGCAAAGTATGAATGAGAAATGACTGTAAGACGATTGTGACGTGATCTTGTAGTCTTGTTACTGACTAAGGCTGATATGTCCTCGGACAGAACTGTTAATTAACAGTCAATGGCATATCCAAGGAATCTATAGTTTAACGTGGAGTCCAAACCATTCCCTCTGAATTATGAACTGGTCTAATAATGACGATTCTCTTAGATTAATGTAGTATTCTGCTAGTGGACGTTAATCCACACAAGAGACTACTAAATCCTCCGACCATCGCTTACGACTATCCACAAATCGTGATCTCCAAGTAGCAGGATTACAGGACACGTCACGGTCACATTAAAGGTTAGGTTCAGTTAGGATGGTAGGACATGTTCAATCTACCCGATTCTCAGAGAAGTAAATAGTTTTCAAACTTAATCATAATCAGATCTAGACTTTTGCCACGTAATACGGTATGAGGATTCACACTGAAACTTGAAATTTCCCAAGTTCCCCTCATAAAGAAAACGTCTACCTCGATTAAGATTTCATTTGAAGGTACTTGCCCTTGGATATTACATCCTTCTAACCTATATATCAAAATAGCTTGTAAGTATCCTTCCTTCAGGGGGCCCACTCCCAGGTGGATAGTTAGGAGATACATCACTTCCTGGGAATCCCGGTCAAATTGAGTGTTCAGGCTCAGTCTGGAGCCAATCAACCCCTCAGGAGAGCAAAGAAGGAACCAGGATGATGGGGATGCACGTCAGGCTGGATAGTAAAAGGACATACCAGAACAGGACGAATAGAGATTTTTCCTGAAGTGCACTACAGTAAAGCGGTTCTAAACTACTTTTTCTCACCCTCCTAGTTTCCGTTGCACCCTCAATACTGTAATGCACACACTAAGCGTCATAAACTTACAGATCTGCTGCTGTGTTTATCGTCAACAGTTAGTTTATTACAAGCAGTACTGTGAGCACCAAACACATCTGCAGGTAGCTACTACTGCTTAGTTTATGGAATATCTATCATTTACCCATAACGGTTACGTCTGGTCGTCTATTGCTAATTGGAGGCATACTTCATTTCATAGGATTTACGACTTCAGTTAGGCAATCAGTTTGAAATTATACACTTGACACGATTTTGTGACTAGTATGTCACAGCTTAAGTTAAAATATACTTGTTTTTATGACTAAATATTTAAGTAAAATCAAAATAATAAAAAAGTAAATAAGGGTAAAAATGGTTTTGTATTAATTTTAGATAATGTATTATTTTATTCTTATGTTTATGTTTGTTCCCCTTATACTATTTAATTTTTCTATTTCAATTACAATAAAATAACAAATTCTAATAAATCAAAAGAAATTACATTTTTGTAGAAGTAAAAATTATAATACAGCGTAATTAAATAAAATTAAACAATAACACTAACATTTTCTCCTTTAACATTTTGAGGGACTAAATTTTAATTTTGGTTTGTTGTATTTTTGAATCACAGGAAATAAATGTTAAAGGATTATTTACCATAGGTATGTGTTGTGATTCTTGTAGTTTATTATGGCTACGCTTTATAAAACAATAATCGTCATATTCAGGCCTGAAAACATATATAAAACAAATCTTGACAGACATTGGTATTATCAAAGTCTAAATAATAAAAAACCGCACGTGAAATTTTACTCACATTAGAACAAAAAATTTTAAACAACCAAAAATGTATTGTTTGCGCAATGAACAGCTGTTTTGGTTACATCCGTCAAGACTAGTTTTTATGTTTATTTTTTGCCGAAGATGACAACTTAATTGCCTGAAAACCTAAGGTAACAACAAAACTTGGAAAATATTGAAATTTTGTTGGATAAACATATTTTATAGCATATTAATGGCTTGCATTGGGTATTTTGTTACTATTAATATATTTACTTTTGTAAGTAAACTATATTTATGCAACAAATTAGAGCAATATGCAAATAAAGCATTAGAATGCAATGTTTGATTATAATACTTTAACTAAACTATACGTAATATCTAAACATATGAAGCTGAACTTTTATAACAGATTGGCACAGAGAACGATACAACATAGAAACAAAAAGGAAGAAAATGAGTTGAGTTCGCCTGATTGGTTTCGTGCCATACAGCAGTTGGAGATTCAAAGTTTCAACGCGTTGGTAAAACACTTTGACAATCACTAGTCTTTCTACCTGGGTACTAACCTTGTGAAGTAGTCATCTAAAGTTTAAACGAGGGATAGTACTAGTAAATAAATGCAGGGAATTCATAGTATCTATTTGACTGATTGTCTGGTAAGTAGACTACATTATTATTTTACAGCTGGTGGATAAACAGTAGCGTTTAAGTTTTAGTTTTTATTTATTCCATTTATGTGAAAACCTTATTGAATTTTATTTTTAAATGTGATATTGAAAACTTATAATAGTTTGTCATCTTCTTGACTCCAGTGGTATAATACAAAATGGAAATAAGTAATAATGAGTTGCTTGGTACTGTAATCGTGTTTTCAACATTTTTGAACATTTAAACATTTTTAACTTTGTAAAAACATTATTATTATTATTTAGGCAAACATGTGCTACATCAAGAACATGTATTAGAGCAACTGAATTTTTTTAAAGAATAGCAATATAGATTTGTATCAAAACAGATGTTGATTTATAGTCATTGAAACTTTATTGAGTATAAAGGTTCACCTGATAACTCAATAAAACAGCGGATTTCAGACAAATTGTTTAAGTAACATTAAAAAAATTAAATGTGTATGGTATTATTATATAAAACTTAAAAGAAATATTTTAACTATTCGACTATTTAATGACTTAGTTATTGCTTATATTCTAAGATTCCACAATGAATAACAACAACCTAACAAAATTATTTTAACTAAACAGTATTTTAATAGAAATAATAATAATACATAATGAGTAGAACAGACGCAATGTTTCAGTTTCAGCTGTGCAAAGTTATACCGAAGAAAACAAATGTAGAAACTTTGGGATCCAACTTTAACCATTTCTCAGCTCCTAATCTAGCTTCAACGGTTTCCCATCTGTATAAAAACTAATAATACTGAAAAAATGATACTACAGTTATCATTGTGATCAATTTGAATTATCAACTAGTTAAATATTTATAAAAATTTCAATGATTGTACTTAACAATAGAATGTAGTTATAAACAGTCGTTAGTAAATTAGTAGTTTTTATTAATATATTTCATACTTTTTGCAATACGAAGCTATAGGTTTCACTTTTCTTGCAATAGTTTGGTATAGATACTTCTTTTTGAATATAATAAATACGTAAAATGGAACATTTTGAAAAATAATTTAGATACATCCGTTACGAAAAAACTATATTATGAATAATTAGAATATACATTAATTTAACACAGTTCTTTCTAAACACGTACTAAAAACTTCGAGTATAGTAAAAATCCTTTTTATTTGTTTTAGAACAAGATATATATTGGAACAGAAAACATATACAGATATATGTGCATTCAACAACCAGAAAGGTTTAAGCATAGTGAAACTATAGAAATAATTAGTGTTTCAACGAGGTACAAAAAAATGGATGGTCGTAAATTATTTCTGGGAACATAAATGTGTATGTTGCTTTGAAAAAGAATTCCGATGATATTTTGTAAAACATGATGAATGAACAATATTAGCCTTATTTCTTCTTTTGGAAAGGAAATTTAAATGAAAAAATACCTCTTAAGATATCTGTTAAAAAGTCTCTTGGGCAAACAGTTTTGCCTTTTTGAAATTACAGAAGTTTTACAGAATAAATCTGGACTAATTCCATTAAATGAATATGTCGAAGTGACAACGGGTCCCAAATCAAACAAAGAGACACCAAAACTACACCCGTTCCTCTATGATCACTTGTACCAAAGACCAAAACGCTAAACACTAACTAGGAAGACACCAAAAGAACACCCGTTACTCTGTGACCATTTGCACCGAAGACCAAGACGCTAACTACTAACTAGGTAGACACCAAAACTACACCCGTTATTCTGTGACAGCTTGAACCGAAGACCAATACGCTATCCACTAACTAGGGAGACACCAAAACTACACCCGTTATTCTGTGACAGCTTGAACCGAAGACCTAGGCGCTATCCACTAACTAGGGAGACACCAAAACTACACCCGTTATTCTGTGACAGCTTGAACCGAAGACCTAGGCGCTATCCACTAACTAGGGAGACACCAAAACTACACCCGTTATTCTCTGTGACCGCTTGCACCGAAGACCAATACGCTAACTACTAACTAGGTAGACACCAAAACTACACCCGTTATTCTCTGACCATTTGCACCGAAGACCAAGACGCTATCCACTAACTAGGGAGACACCAAAACTACACCCGTTATTCTGTGACCGCTTGAACCGAAGACCTAGACGCTATCTACTAACTAGGGAGACACCAAAACTACACCCGTTATTCTGTGACAACTTGAACCGAAGACCAAGACGATAACCACCAACTAGGGGATGTTAGTAAATTAACTACAAACCACGTTCACCACTCATCCTATACTTTTAATTTAACTAAATGGTCATAAATAATAAAGTCTCAAAATTAAAGTAATATTATGCCATTTTAATAAAGAACAAGTAACAGTTATCGCTGAACCTGATAAAATGTAATGTGCGGGTGTGCCATAATATACACTAATAGAAATATATAAATAAAATATGTTTTATTCAACATTCAAGTTATTTTAATTGGTAGAAACATTAACTAATTACCTAAAGTCTTTAATAGTTATAATCCATGATAATACTGGTTAGCAGATCTACAAGGCAGTTTCATTTCCAAATGTGAAATAGGCAATAATGTCCCAATCCGCACCAGTGACCGCAGCTTCAATATTACATTGTGACTTTCACATTACCCCACCACAACCCAGCATTAGCTCGGCTAACCGCAGCAATCATTACAATTTTGTTTGTTGCTGAATGAATCAAACTGCGGTTCGAGCACGCATAAACGTTTTCTATTTAAGACTATTTAAACAATTGCAATGTTTATAGGGCTTATCTCTATAGTGATATGATACTTGGAATTACAAAAACACTTTGTAGCTCTTGAACTGTATTTAAATTTATTATAATTAAGTTCACACTTCGTCCAACAAATTAAACCAAGAGATAACACTCCGTTACATTACATGATTTACCTTAGTAAAAAATTAATTTCATGTGTTCTAAGAAAAACTTGCGTTGTCGAAATGAAGACGATTTTTTACAAGAAAATAAAAAAAATAATGCTTAATAATACCTTACTTTTTCGACTCTACCTCTTGTCAGTGATCGGGATAGAAGCTATTGAGAATATTTTACTCATTTTTACTAATTTTTATCTTAGTAACATGTGCTGTATGTCTGTTTTTGTCATGTAAAAATCTTGTAAATGTAAAGGTTTTTTAAGGGTATAACGAACCAATAAAAAAGGTTTTGATAGAACACATTTGAGGGTAGTGAGGTAGCCCCATACAACGCATTTTAAATTTTGTACCTATTTATTTTCCTTTTACATAACAACCACTTTAAATATTAACATGAAACTTACATAAATTAAATGTGTTGGCCTTTAACTTGAAATATGGCTGAGAAAATTGTTTATAACAATTAAATTTTATTTATTTGTGTTTTAGCCAACATACCTATTATGTACTTTAAAACCAGTAATGTTAGGTGAATTTTCTCTGCTCAATTATAGTATATTTCTGACTGAAAAAAATTTAAAAATCTTTAAAAATACAATATATCTTATGGTTATTGAGATAAGAGTGCATAAAGGTTAAAAATGATAGTTTTCTGGAAATCACAGTTGAAAGATACCTTAACCTGCTGCAGTACTTGGACTTGTCACTCAGTCAATCAAGCGCGGATCTATGCTTCCATTAATTATATATACTCATAGGCCTAGTTATTATATTTTGGTAAATAAGGTGTCAAATTAATCAGAAAAAACAGTTCATTTAAATGTAGGTAAATAAAAATAATAAATAGGACACATTTGGTTATTCGACTAAATGATTTCATTAAGGTGAAATATGCAGTGGTTTGTTATTTATACATTTGAACTGTTTGATAGAGTATACCTACTTTAGTTTAAAGTACCTGGTGACCGAGCATTTCTCGGATAGAATAAGATATGTATTATACAAGGTAAATAGCAAAATTAAAACACATTTATCAATCAATGAAAATATTTATGTGGTTTAAATAATACTGATATCATACATTTCAATAAATATATCATAAACAATGATCAAAAATATAGTCTCCGGGTGGTGATCGATCTCACATCAGCGAGAACATGAAACCAATGCGTTACCACTCAGCTACGGCGTCGGCCGAGTGCTAGATGTCGTTTAAGGGTCTTTTAACAACCTTAATTGTTTAAGCTGATCTTGTACTGTAATTATCCATAAATTTATTATTAGCCTGTGATCAACTGATTTTGTTAGAAAAGGAATGAGGATTAATAAGCAAAAGAGAAATTTAATTTACACCAATTAATTGGTTTCTTACAGTGCCTTCAAGCAATATAATGAATACGTTTTCTGTCAAAACACGAAAGATTTTAGAAATACTTTTCTCTGCTTTTATTTCGCACAGTTATTTTATCCTTTAGGTTTTACAAATTGATTAGTAATTTGATAATTTTTTATTTATACATAAAATAAATATTTATACAAAACTTCTATTCACATATTGTTCACCACCATCTCCAATCAACAACTGTCAAACGTTTACAAACAGATGTTTTGATTTGTATTGTTTACAGTATTTTTGATTCTCCATAAGCGTTATGTTAATTTTTTACATTTTAAACTACTCAGAAATTAGTTATTTCCAAAATTTAAATAAAATTGTTAGAACCGTTTTCGAAGTCCGTGTGAAAATATATACATATAAACCTTGCTCGTATTATAGTATTGGATAAGCGAATGATTACAAGGGAAGTTTCAAGAAATGTTTTAATGTAAATATTTTCGTAGCGTAAAAGGTTATTATTTACAAACATTAAATTTCAAATAACCGATCTGAGAGAAACAAAGGCCTGATTAAATAAGATTCAGATGCTGAAATAAGCATAGAAAACGCTGCAACATCCGTCTCAGTTTGGACGAATCCCTGGCAGACTGAAGCTCATTTATAACTCATATTTCTTTCTCGAGAGAAGCATTGTAGCTCGCTCATTAGACAACGTTCTTATCCCTCCACTCTCCACTCTTGGGACCTTACAATACTTCTTGCTTAAATATTTATAAACTTAGTATCGTCTATTTTACCAAAGCTTCCAGTTAGAACCACTATTACTTAAGCCACATCGTTTGAAATATCAACATATTTAAAAATGTATATCCACTTTGCTGTTAAAAATACAAGAATATTCATTAAATAATATAATTTGAAGTTGGGGTCTACTCAATACCCTTGATCCTCTCAATAAAAAAATACATTCGCAATCTTTATATGTTATTACGTAGTTTTAGCATACATTTTATTACTCTAAAAGGAATAAAATAAACTCATATATCACAATATCAATACTTATTTAAATTCATTTCTCAGAAGTTTATTGTTGATTTTTACTTAGAGTCACTTACTTACTTAGAGTGAGATTTTGTAGTCCTGACTCATCTGCATTGATTTAAAAAACACCTAAAATATCTTTGCTGTCACAAAAACTTCTAAAATGTTCATACATTTTATTGTATTTTGTTTTAAATATGTATGTTTAACTTTCATTTTGTACTTTACTTATTTACACCTTTTTTGTTGGATTCTGTAGTTTTAAAACATGTATGTTTTAGAAAAGTTAAAAAAACAGCTTTATGTTTACATTTATTATAAATTAATTAAAGTTGATTTTGTATTTCAAGTATTGTCATTTGGTTGGTGACGTCATATAACACATATGACGTGATAAATATGATATGGACAGTTGTTTAGAGGAATTGAAAACATTCCCTTTAGACATATCCATGTCCTAACCTATATCCCACAGGAATCTAAATACAATAGTTTTTTATTTTATTATTGATATTTAAAAGCCAATTTATATCCATATTTATATGATTACATTAGTTTTACGCTATATTACTGTCCTATACGTTGAACGTATAGCAGTGGTATTATATTAAAGCCGATAAATTTTTACACGAGGATATAAACAATGGTAATACGCTTTGTTAAGTGTTAGCCAAAGCACAAAGTTTGTTAGGGTGTTTATGGAAAAGTTTCGTTAAGTCACTAAGTCAATTAAACGGTCTATCCAGTTCAAGTTAGATTACTTAAAGTTTTTCTATTGCAGTATAAAACTACATTAGGGCTTATAACAACATAACTAACTCCATCCTATTGAACTTCACCAATTAATTAAACAACGACTCCTTATATTTCGTTTCTATAAACAGTGTTTTATCTGAACGTATTTATATTATATAATATGGTTACTATACGTTTATGTATACTGTTTTATCTTACTTATTCCATTTCCATTTATTGAATATAAGCAAAAATCATTAATAAACCGTTTCTATTTAAAAAGATGCTTTAATTACTCAACTAGATATTTAAATACTTAATTCTTGAAACTCTTCAACTAGCCAACTTGAAAAAATGTTTGTATTTACTCCCCTGTGGGAAATGGGTTAGATTATGGATATTTCTAAAGTAAATGTTTTCAGTTCATCTAAACAGCTGTTCCTTTAACCAAACTGGCACCACAAACCATATCACGAAAAACCACTGACCAAATTTCGTTGCTGTTTTTAGTGTCATTCTATTATGAAAAATCAAATATGACTAAAAAAATCTTGTTCTAATATTACAATCCTTCTTTTAAGTGGGTGAAGTTACAAAAATGTTTCTAAGGTATTTAAATGTTTTACGATCGATGCACAATGAAACAGTGATTGTTTTTGGTTGAACACTGTATGAGTTGGAAAATTACCAAGTATATGTGGTTAATCTTTTTTATTATGATATGCAGTAGTTGGGAATAGTGTTTGTTTTATACGTGTATTGTTATTACACTGTAAGAAAAGTATATGAAACTCCAATATTAATTGCCTAGCATATGAATGAAGTAAAGTATGTCTAGTCACATAGCCGTGACGTGTCCTGTAATCCAGCTACTTGGAGGTCACGAATTGTGGATAGTTGTGAGCGATGGTCGGTGGGTGGTCGATAGTGTCCTCTTGTACGGATTAACGTCCACACTATTGAATACTACGTTAATACACAAAGACCATCCTCATTATAAGACCACTTTGTAATCCAGAGGCAGTAGTTTGGATTCCACGTTAAACTAAAGGTCCCTTAATCTACAATAAAACAGTGTCATTGAATGTTGTGCTATTAATTAACAGTTCTCTCTAAGAAACATGCCAGTAGTCAGTAACATGACTACAAGATTACACCACAATCATCCTATCGTTTCTCACTCTACTCGTTTCTCATTCATACTTGGCTGAAATGGCAACCTACATACATAGGTTGCCATTTCCGTTATAAGTATAAAAGTATAATTAGTTAAGTAAAGTTATAAGGTATTTAATTTATGTGGAACTGTAGGGTCGGCTTTGTTTGTTTTTTAACCTTTATCGACTCCGGAATGAAGCAAGTAATCTAGCAAGGGCTATGGCGATTACCATCTCGCTGAGTACAACCCAGATAATTGTTTTCGTGCTGAGTAGCCGTTTTGGCAGCTAAGTTCAACACCTTGATCTGACCCTTACCCCTTTGTTCCCTGAATAATGTTTCAACCTGTTAAAATATATTTTTACCACAGGATCTTACAGCTTCAAGAGATTATAAAGATTGTATCGTATTTTATAAATGGAGGCAGCCAAAATTTATTTTGATTGGCCAAATTTGTATGTGGATACATGCTCTTCTAAATAACTGTTCCTTTTTCTTTTCTAATTCTACACTCTATAGATATGATAATGATTTTGGAATAATAATTTAAAAAAATTACTTTATTTTACTACTTAAAAGCAAACCTAAAATAAAGTAAAAGATGACTAAAAAAGTAAAATTATCTTCTTATTTTTTCAATATTACCTTTATTTTACTTTGTAAATATTAAATAAAATAAAGATGAAGTAAATACTATTTTACTAAAAAGTACTATATTTTAAATTAATTGTCTTCTTTTAGGGAAGCAAGATCAAATAAATGCTTAAAATATGTATTACAAATATTAACATAGAAATAAGGATGTTTAATAGAAGATTTTCACAAATTAAAGACAAATATGATGTATACACTTTTCGTTTTTGTAGCTAAAAACACGAAAAAGAAAAAGGCTTATAAACAACAAATAGGCCATAAAATAATTATAAAATATGTTTATAGAAATATTCTTTTACATTTATTTGAAATATGCTATGAAAGATAAAATAATTATAAATAGACTTCAAACTTGCATTTTAGCATAAATCTAAAAGCTATTGTGAATTTGTCTTGATCTAAATATACCAAAATCGCCAAGTGTTGGGTGGAAGTTTATATTCGCAAACTTCCTGTCCCTAGAAAAAAGCGTACAAACAAACAAAATTCGTTTAAAAAAATAAGTCTGGTGCTAAGCCAACTTGATCATTTAAAACTCGTAATGGTTAACACAAAACAAATACAATTTCATAAAACCGCGCTGATAGCGTTGGATGGGTATAATGGTATGTGATTTTTGAGTCCTGGATTGTGATCAGCCTCTCAGGATACGCAGCTGGGGGGGAGGGGGAGGAGGCGAGTGTTTTAACTATCTAGGATCACGCGCGGCCGTTGCGATAAGGATCATGCAAATTACGGGGAATAACATTACCCCCAATACACCCTTATTGTCACATTGATAAAATTGGACCCTTTTTTAATTCAAATTTCATTAGTTTTCACTTATTAATTACTTTATGCCTATGATAATTGGAGATTAAAAACACATAGAATAACATAGTCCCAAAATCAGATCTTGTAAAACCAGATAATGATATAGAAAACATTTCTTAGAGTCTGTTTGTATATTTTTTTCCTCAGCGAAATCTTGACACGATCTGAATCCGAACCCAGCTGTCTTTGTTCATTTGGCTATTTTTTTTTGTCATGGCAAACTGAATAAGGTGAGAAATTTCAGTAACAGAGCTACATCATCAAAGCAATTCACCATTTTGAGTAAAGGTTTAATAAGTATGATTACAAATATGGATTATTTGTTGTAAGAGTTAGCTCACCATTAATTCATTTTCTTACTAAATATGAGGAACAAATATTATACAAGCAATGAACATTTTAGAATAAGAATTATACAGTAAATGAATCATCATTATTTATATTTAATTTTAAATATAAACCAATCATTTTTGAATCTTTGTGTAACTGAGATGTTAATCACATTTATGATGTAGTATGCTATAAAAATATTAAAAAATGTTTAACTTTGACAAGTTTACTTAAGAAATTAACAGATACAAGAACACTTCTGTTAGAGTACTAGCGTCTGTAAGAGGTGACTCGAACACTCGGTTAGCGACTTTGATAGCGTAACAAGTTTCTACTAAACAGCCGAGGGAGGTTACAACGATAACCATCAAACAGAATAGAAGCCGTATAATTGTTTCCGTGCCAAATGGGCGTTTTGGCGGCAAGTTTCAACACGGCCCTAAAACACCTTGGCCTTTGCCCCTTGCACTCGACTGTTAAATAGTTAAGCCAATGCAATTAAACTCAATCGTCCGTTTATAATTAGGATATACCATCAATTGCGCTACAGTTAACTCATTATAATTCCTCTAAGGATGTAATTTCGTTGTTCTCCTGTTTAAAAAGTTTATGAAGTAGGAAAAGTAGAAAGTGCATGTGTTTGTTAAAGTGTATGACGACTAAAGGTATTAAAGGTTTTATGTATAGTGAATTTCAATTAAACAATAATTTGTTTAATGACATTTTACAGGCATGGCACCGCAAAGTTTTCAAAACTTGTCAGCAAGGTCAATCGTACATTATAGTCATTTAAAACACTGGATAGTTATTTTATAATATTCTAAGGTGGTTTTACCGCAGGCACCTAACTTTTATACAATTTGGCATATACCAAAAACATACTACTTACACAATATTACATACATTATTTAGTACAACATTTACATGATTATTTTGAAAACGTTTATTCAACATTTAAATAAAAACAATTTTTATAAAATTAGTTTTCTCTATCTACATTATACATTAAATGAGGAACTATGAAAGAAATGCAACTTAATACAGCTTCAGAATAAGCTGGCAATAAGGTTGCAACTCTATTAAAACCAATGCTTAAATTAACTTGGAAAACAATAAAGTTTTACGACTAGTAGTTATTGAACGTATAGTTTTTGAAATCTGATGTCTATTATTTAATAACTATCACTTGAAATAGTAGTTAGTCTAGATTATTTAGATTGAAAATAAGTCAAACATTCAATAATTTTGTCACTTATAAATAAAGTCCGTAATATGGTCGATTATGACTCAATAGTCTCTATTCGTCCCTTAAGATCAATGTTAATTTTGTGGTAACATTGACCGTTTGCGTCATCTGTAGTCGTTTGTAGTCTCACGATGGTTGTATAACATTGTTGAAGTGTAAGATTTAAGGTACATAGCTATCTAGTCATTTACAACATTTCATTTCAAGTAAATTACATAGTATAATTTCAATCATGCAAAGTTTAGTTTAGTCATGATTTAGACTACGGAGTTGTCTCAAGTTTACTTAACTTAAGAAGTTTTAGTGTCGTCAGCAATGCTTTTACAAAATGTACGTTCTAACGGGTCTGAAATCCAAAATGGTGAATCACATGTAGGACCTTAACTCAGTTATTTAGTTACTATGGCTGAACTCATTCATTTAGTCTTTGAACTTATCCTATATTCAGAAATAGCTAAATTATGTATTTTAAGTATTTTTCCGTTTGTAAAATGGGTGTAAAGATAGTTAATCCAAAATCATATAAATATACTATTAGTTAGCACGTAAATGGGTTATATGACGTAATGTTAAGAAGCAGAATAGGCCGCTTAAATAGGCCTTTTAAAAATAGATTTAAAAGGCATAATCAATGTAAACAAACTAATATTCATTTTAATTCTAAAGCTGTTTATTTATTTCTGTTAAATTAATTTAACATCTCACATGTTCAGAAAAGCTTGAAAAATATTTTGGCTAATATGGTACAAAACCTTATGGGGATAATTATTTATTTATATGTGTTTTGGTAAAAGTTTAAGGTAAATAAGAACCTTGAAAAAAATTGGTACTGTTAATTTCCCGGAGAAGCGCTATAAAAGGCTTTGTTCTGTCGTTACAGAAAGACAGATATAAATATACAGGTTGGTCACTAAATTCGGAGACAAATTTCAATGGATGGTAGTACTCATAAAAATAAACAAAAAATATCCAATAAACATAATATGTCGAAACCTTCGTTAAGTCACTGGCCACCATTATGTATCTGTTACAAAAATCATTATATCTCAAGAACCGTTTAAGCTTCAGAAATCAAACTTTGCACACATATTTACTGGCCAAAGAAAAAATATTTAGTTAAAGTATTTAGTATTAAGTATTATTTAGTTTTATTTTATATTTTCATAATGGCGGCGCTTAAAAATCTTTTAATTTAAATAACAAAAAACCATTAACTTTATAAAATATTTACAAGATATAAAAATATTGTACCTTTAATTTATAATGTAAAGTATATTTTTTACGAGTTCTGTACACAAATAAACGACATAATGCACTTTTAATGTTAGCTTACAGAGCCCATGCGCCACCGCTGCGCGGTGGTGGCGCATAAAAAACGCATTAAAGCGGATTACGTTCCAAAAAATATTGTTTGTTTTTAAATAAAAATTACAGTATTTTTAGTGTCTTTTAAAAATTTTAAAAAAGTAAATAATTTTTTGTTATTGAGATTAAAAGATTTTTAACCACCGCCAATTTGAAAAAAAAATAAAAACAAAATAAATGATACTTTGAAAATAGTTTTATCTTTGGCCAATAAAGATGTGTGCAAAGTTTGATTTCTGTAGGTTTAAATGGATCTTGAGCTGTAATGATTTTTTAACAAATACAAAACGACGGCTAGTGGCTGAACGATGTTTATGTTTATTGGACATTTATTGTTTTTTTTATAAGTACTATCATCCCTTGAAGTTAGTCCACATCTTGAACGAACGCCTTTTCAAGTGTTCTATGGTATAGTGTAAATAGTATTATAATTTTACCTATTATTAGAAACAGATATCAGATTTATATGATGAAGCAGGTAACAGCAATGTTACCACAGGGGCTAGTGTGATTTAACATTTCGCTTCTATGTTTACATGACGCGAGATCAACTCGTTAAAGAGAGCCAACCGGGCGGAATCGTTCTCTTCCAGCCTTGTTAAAGCCCAACAGCTGATCTTGTAACTGCTACACACTCTCCATTGAACACTTTCATTTTCCCCAATTCAGGCTGTCAGTTTATATTTAGACATGGATATGTCTTAGCTCTAGAGGGGGTGGTTTGGCAATTTGCGAGACAAAAGTTTAAAACTATGACGCAATTCGATTAGTGACGTCATAGATTGGTTTTATGCACAGCCGTTTGGATGAACTGGAAACATTCCCTTTAGACATAACCATGATCTAACCTATTTCCCACAGGGAAGTAAATGTAAACATTTTTCATCAAGTTTTCACCTATTTCAAAACTTTTTTTTTCTTAACACATAATTTTTTTCCTCTCAATTATTCCATAAGTACATCAAAATTAACCTCCAAAATTACGTATTCCGTTTCACACAAGCATATTACCGTACGAACTAAAATATCCTATTATGACAACGGACATAGTAATTATTTAAACTTTTAACACAGGGAAGTAAGTAAAAACATTTTTTAATGAACCTTATGTTTAATACAATTTCGAACCAGGTATGTACTTTGTTAAATTCAAAAAAGAAAGGGCATTATATTCCATTCTATTCCATTCCACTGACTACGTATTTTTATTAATAGCCTGCTTAAAGGAAATCCAGTATTAAGAAACAGGTTCTAGTTTCATATGAATACAGACATGATTTACTAATCTTTTTTTTGTCCACAGAGAATAGTTTTAAATAGTTATTATTTTTTTAGTTTAAAACAATTATTAACAGTTCTTTTGGATAAATCATACTGTTCATAACGAAGAAAAATATAGAAGCATACTGAAAAGTAAGTATAGAACATATAGAGCTTGCAGAAAGATTAACTACAACAAACATAATATACTTTTTTATCTTAACTGCCCATCGTCATGCCTGTTAGGTAAATTAAAGACAGCTAGGTACCATAGTGGTTTTACTCACATAGGCTAGAGGTGACCACTCATGATTTGATACGTCGCTAGCCGCTGGTTTCGATCCAGCTGCCTTTGACTTACTGGGCCAGAGCGTTACCTCTGTGTTGTATATTATAGGAAAAATAAAATGGATAAATGATCATACTATAAAAATATGGTATTATCCTTTCATAACGTAAGTTTTAATCAGTTAAGATGAGGTTTCTGTCGTTGGAGACGTAAATAAGTTAAATAGAAACACAAACGATCACTTAAATATGAGTGAACGCCTATGAGCTTATTCCTTTTACACACTAAGGCATCACTCGAGAAGTATAAGTTTGAAAATCTTATTTGAAATACTAGTACAACTTTTCAATACATTATAGTAAAATAAGTATTAACACAAAACTCTTTTAAAAAATTGTAATAATTTTTTTACTCAGCATCCCTGATAGTATCTGAATGAATCCATACTTATAAAACTTACACTCATAACACATTGAGGAAGACATTCAACACTGGTAGCCAGCGGATTGAAACCAAATTGATAAACAACGTGAACAAGGAATGGAAATGTTTTCCTTAACTCATTAATCACGTGGCTGGGATAGCTAATACGTTTCTGTAGAACTCGCTGAGTCAACTTGGTGCAAATTCGCTGCGAGTGAAATTGTAAGCAAGGATTTATAGCCTAACCAAGCTAATATATGGGAGGTTTAACCCGTAATCTCCAATATCTACCTCATACGCCGTCGATTGGCGACCTGCTGTTTACTTATTTTAGGTTCTATACTAAAATAAATAATTGTTAAGCTATAATACCATTGAAACCATAATAGATGTATCATGTCAATCACAACAGTATTAAAATACACAGAAAACATTTTCCACTACGATAAGTAACATCAAGCCTTCACGACGTTTCATAATATGTAATCCGACACCGTGCTCAGGTAAACTGGAATCTAAAACGTAACAAGATTAGTGCACACTTATTACGTTCTGTTAATTATGTGTGTAAGTTATTGTATTTGCTATGTTTTATATTCTAGCTCACTCGAGAACAAAACGGATTCTAGATCCTAAAACGTCGTGAAACTTTATTGCTGCTAATCGTGATGGAAAATCACTGCAATAAAATCTAAAGAACAACCAGCAATGAATTCCAAATATAGAACATGGTATCACCATTTACTCATAAATGTATTATGTTATAGTTGTTTTCCCCTTTGTAATGTAAAACTGAATGTCTTATGCAAATTTTATTTATGTTTTAGTAGCAAATACACTAACCATAATACACAATATTTTATAATAACTGTCTACGTAAATTATAATTGTTGCAATTGGTACAGTACAACAGGTTTATTAAAAAAATACACTAATGTAAAATAAATATGTGAAACGACTTGTTGCATACGAGCAAACGTTAGTACTTTAATTTATATTGTATTTTATTTACATTGTTTCATATTTATATCTTTGATCTTTGTAATCAACTCATGTTTTACTTTTTTATTTATAAGCTAAAAGCCTATATTTACCTGAATGAGTAACAGGGCTGTAATTGTGAATTCACAAATATATACATCAATGTATATATTTTCCTCAACGAAAAATGTAAACTTCTTACATACCATTTTTATGTAGTACGTTTAACTTAAATGAACTAATCTAACATATGAAAAGTATTAATATTCGAATATACAATTTGAATCATGTACATATGGATTTTTACCATCAAGGACTTTCATAGTAGCTATAATTTACAAACTATTTGGTTTTTACGTTAGTTTTCATTATTATAATGTTGACCTGTTTTTAAGTTCATAATAAATAGGTAGAACGACTTATGAATCTACTTGAGGGCAAAATCAAAGGACTTTCAACAAGCACTACATGTTTTAGAGTAATTAATTTTTGTTTAAGCCTTTAGCTCCAGTCTGAAATGGGATTTAACTGTGGATGCATGTGTATGAAACACATTAATACAACCACTTTATCAGATCCTAACTAGTGATACTGAGTTCTCCAAATTGTATACGTGGTTGGCAAAATTCCGTTGATTCAATGTAACAAGTCATAAATAAAAATGAGTGCGGTCCCGAGAGCCGCGCAGCGATACTGTCAAACTTTTTACACCGAATAAATTTACAACCGAGCACTTTAACAGGCTGCCAACGGCTGGAGCGGTGGCTGAAATGTTTGTTTTGACAAATATTTCTCAAGCAAAAATACTCCGATTATGATCATTAATCATTTTTGACACTCCTGATACTAAGATCAGACTAAAATAGGTATGCATTTTTGGCTATTTATATATTTTTAAAAACATATGAAATAGTAGTCCTAAATAATGGTCCAGCATAAAATAGAGATCGTATTAACCATAGATTTATATTTAAATACATTTTAACACACCATATGCATATAAAATCGTTCATACAAGCGTACGTTAAATTAACTATCACTAAAGTTACTTAGTTTTGTTGTTATTATCTATAAAGTTCTATTTCAAAGTAGGTGTTCACCTTCTAAATGATTCACTCACATGCTGTGAGAATAAAAAAAATTAAGACCCAAATTGAAAAACGAATACTGATAATGTATCCATTAGGAATTTAGGAAAAAATAATGAAATAAACGGTACCAGTGGACTGACACATACTTTCTCCCTTAAGTAAAATTAAAAAAGACAATCTATAATAAAACTATCATGTTCTACAAAGTTATTCTAAATATCATTTAATAATTTATTGTTCAAATTGTATGGGGGGAACCCCCCCCCCGGGCAATACCAAGCTTTTTTGAGCTGGTTTTGTTCGGTGATTTGACCTTACACTTCATACCAAGTTACATGGAAAACGGTTGGAAAGTAAGGAAGAAATTTATTTTTTTTATATTTTCCATAAGAATAACATTGGGCGCTTTCAGACAACGTACTGCATTTATCGTGGACAGTAAATTTAACTTTTCTCTGGAACCGTTAGTCGTAGACAAATAATTCAAAATACTAATTTGTTTAGTTTTTTAAGCTGGTTTCAATGGTACCAGTCAAGTTATACTTTACTTTTATTGTTTTCGCTGAAAATTTAAAAATTTGATTTTTTTGACATTTAAAAGCCCATAACTTTTGAACCGTCATTTTTACAGACATGCGGGTGGTGTCAAATTATTTAATACTCTGTGCACTATAAACTATCAAATTTTAATCAAAATCGTTAGAGCCGTTTTTGAGAAAATTTGATTTTTCACGTTTTTTAAGGATTTTTAGGGGTGAACTACCCTTAAAATAAAAAATTGAAAAAAATGAAAAAACGCCTGGAGATACGGTGACTATATATATACATGCCAAATTTCATCTAAATCGGACAAACGGGGTAGGCTGTGGCACTGTACACATCCAGACACACACACACACACACACACACACACACACACAGACACACGGACGGACAGACATCATGCCAAAACCCACTTTTTTGGATTCAGGGGACCCCAAAATGGATATATCCACCCTCAACTCAAATTCGAAAATTTTGACGAAAACAATACTTTCTCCATATACTATGTATAAGGGGAGAAAGTAAAAGTAAATTTATATAAAAAACCCATGTCAATACACAAAAATGTTATACAATTTGGGAACATCTATGTAACTTATACAGCCTTACACAAAGTATTATAAACGCCCTAGGGAACCAAATAGGCTATTTATCAACCAAGATACACCATGTTTCATTGCTTTTAAAAGGCAGTAGCAAGTAACCATATCGCGAAATATACGGCCATCATATCGGCGTTGGCTCGCAGTAACGGGCCATCGTAGCCAGATGCCGGCCGCCACGCCGCAAGCGCCATCAAAACTACATGCGCCATCACAGTTCTCTGGCTCTGGCTCCTCATACAATTATGATTATTCTGTTACAATAAAGACCTCTCCTTATAAATTTTAATACATATACTATTACTTTCGTTTGGTAAAGCATCTTATCCGAATATTATTGTAATTGGAAAAAGCTTATTTATGACAATGATTATGTTTTCGAGTCCTTATTTTTTTAATTCTTAGCTGGTTATCCTGATTTAAACGTTCATAATTTGCGTTAACTACAAGTTTGTTTAACATTAAGTTAATACGATAGTTAGGTTACATTTATTTTTAATTGATGCTCTCTCTCGATAAATGCAAGCGGATATTCTGTAAGAGGATTGTTATAACACAAGAAGGGGTCAATATAACTTTTGTCGCATTACTATTATTATATTTCCCGTATCTATAAATGTCATAATATAAAATTAAGTTAAATAGGGGTTCTTTCTCTATTAACTGCCAACATTTCATAAAAATGCAATTTGATGAAATGTTGGCAGTAAATTACTTATTTTCAATAATTAACTTATCAAAAATTATGTTGAGCGTGCAATATTATTTTTGTTTTGTTTAGTATTAAAAAATTACGTTTTAAAAAATCTATGAAAATTGTTATGAAATTAAAACATGAGGTTTATTTAAGTTTTAAAAGCTGTTTGTATCTAATGAACAACAATGTTAGTTTGTGTGGTCACACAAAGGTTTCGAAATTAAACTATTACTATAATTATTTTTTTGAAGAATAAATTTTTAAGTAAAGTGTTATTTTTAATTTCTTAAATTTGATGGAATAGTGGATATTGGCGTTTAAAATTACAGTTGTTTATGATATTTACCTATTTTTAGGAACCTGGAAAAAATTTCAATAACGGATTTTCTTAGACAAATATATATTTTGGTGCTCTATTTAATAAAGAATTTATATTCCCAGCACAAAAGTCGCTAGTATACTTCTTACAAAAGCTTAATGTAAGATTATAAATAAATTAACGATCAATAGGTTTTGTATTGGAATTCTCTTCGACGAAAATCACATCAGGTGGTATAAAGTTACAGAAAAAGTAAATAGCACCCAGCCAGGTAGTTAAACAGCTTGTATATAAAAATCTGCTGAATTACGTTACTGAAGAGCTAAAAGTAATTGAAATAATAGCAACACAGAGTCAACAAAAGTACTTGCACAAAGTCTTCTGTGTGTGTTAATACAATTTCCACCCACATTACATTAACACTCGGGGAATATTAGAAAAAATAACGATACAAGAATTTGCAGTGCAATACTTAATGCAAAGCCACTAGTAAGTACCATTTCATATTACTAGTTGTGAAGTAGTGAAGGTAGTCGTACATCAGACTCTGAAGTAGGGCTTAACACAATAGACTTTAGTGATTAGCATTACATGATATTAGTAGAGATTGTAGAGCCAATGAATAATCAACTGAAGTACCTTATCATGAATGGACTGCAAAACCTAATACAATAGTTAATTAGTGTTATTGTTAGAGTATATTTGAGAACGATTGATTTGTTAAGTACAGGAAAATTTGAGAATGGGTCGAGATGTATATTGTATACTTAAATTCACACTAGTGATAAGCACATCGTGATTAGAGAATATTTCAAAGTATTAAAAAGTAATAATATTAGAAAAATGCACTTAATACACCAACTAAATACTTATTTGTGACTTACAAAAAAAATCAACTATCATTGTTTGTTATAAATTTATACAACAGTTATCAAGTTGAGGTGCTTAGGTAGGCTCTATGTATTCATAGCTCCGTCCAATTCCCGGCAGGGTCTCCACTTGAAACTTTTACTTGTTTAGCAGAGTATCGGACTGGGAACATTTTAAAAGCAAGGTTATTAATTTTTCAAAAATAAATTGGCAAATTTTTAGATAACAAATCTGAGCTAAATGAAATATTTGGTGTACAAGAAGAATTGGTATTTTAATAGTAAAAATGGATGAAATAATTTTAAAATGTTCGTAAAATCCAATTCATATTTGTTTTAAATCAATTGTACCGCTATAATAGTTTTTGTGTGTTTGTTTCACAACAAGTTTCATGTTATTACACAAAGTTTCTGTACTCAATGTAAGATAGGTTTTATTAAAAATGCAATGATTAATATCTTAAAACAAATTTATTTTATCTTTGATAATGACGTACTGGGGCAGTCGTAAATAGTAACTGCACAGTTGACAAAATTATATTGAAAACCATATCTGATTCAAAAAATTGGTTTTTATAGTGACGTCTATGTGTGTGTGTGTGTGTGTGTGTGTGTGTGTGTGTGTGTGTGTGTGTGTGTGTGTTTGTGAAATAGCCTAAAAACGAGACTATTAGTCCAGTTTTCATGGAATTCAATATGTGGGTAATAGAAATTTAAAACAGTTTTTGTTGAACAAACCTATACACTTATTTAATGAATATTTTGTTTGATATATATTTATACAAGATGATAGTGCAGTAGGTTTTGTTGGTCAATATATTGTATGTAATAATAAATTTATGTAATAATAAATGTTGGTCAAACAACATTTATGTATTTTTTCTACCAACAAAAATAACATAACATTTAGAATGTAATTTTATTTTAGTTTGTGGATAAGTGTGACACCATTTATGTTCATCCTGTATGAAATTTTATTATAAAGTATTTTTGACTATTGACTATTGACTTTTAACCTACGGTATTTCGCACACTTTTTTTGAATTTTTGACTGTTAAGGGTGTTTTACCCCATAAATCCCCCCAAAACACGTAAAATGAAAATTAGTTAAAAATGGCTTGAATGATTTTGATTAAAATTTTAAAAATTGTAGTTCCATATTAGATAAACACAATTACACTACCTGAATATCTCAAAACATTGGGAATTAAAATTTATGGGCTTTTAAAGCGCGAAACAATATTTTTTCACAATTTCTGGTGAAATAATAGTTTTATAAAATATGTTAACCATCACCATTAAAACCAGCTTAAAAACTAAACGAATTCGTATTTTGAAATATCAATCGAATTCAAAAAAGTTAAATTTAATGTGGTAAACACAGTACATTACCACATTGTAATTCAATCGAAGATTTTTAATTTAAAACTATACTAAATAATTGAGCGTAGACGATTTTACAGTTTATTTATTTATTTACTATTTCAGTAGATTATCCATTGGGTGAGAGAACCCAATGGAGAATATCTTATAAAAAATATAAAAAACGATTTCTTCCATATTTTCCAACCATTTTCTATGAAACTTGGTATGCAGCGTAACGTCACACCACTCAAAAAACGCACTCAAAAAGAATGGTATTACGGCTGAGGGATGCCCGCCATGTAATTCTAAAAATTAGTTTAATTTCGTTTCTCTTGTTAATTTCAAAAATTGGATGATTATGTTTGAAACAATAAATCATTAAATGATATCTAAATAAAAGTTTAAGAAATAAACAGTTTTATTAAAGATGGTCGTTTTTAAGTTTGTTTAAGGCAGAAAGTATGTGCCATTCAACTGATACTTACTTGTATTTTTGTACAAAGTTTAAAAAAAATTCCAAAACTACAGTTAATTCAACGTAACAGGAAACGGTGCTGCCTTTGACCAAAGCCTACACTCAGGCATTTCCCCTATGTGGGTGTATTTCCTGGTATATTTTAGTTAATTAAGTTTTCTTTATACGTTTTTCTCTCACTTTTTGTACATTTGTAGTGTGTAGTTCAAAGGAGTTTTTTTTATAACATATGAAATTAAAATTTATTACGTTTTCACGATACAAATTATATTTTTACTTTTTACTATGGTATTTCAGGGATAGTCTAATGGTTGAATCTTTAAAGAAATAACTCAATTAAAATCGAAAGTCAGCAATAACACAAAAGTATTACGTTGCATAATATTGTTCTTTTGGGTATCTTACTAGCTTACTGTTATAGACCTGTACTTCAGTGCAAGAAGTCACGTTTTTTCTCCCTTTTTACTACACCAGAGAGAGTTGTGTAGAGTCAGATGGTAATAACACACAGATGTTTGTGGGATAGAGGTCCAAACCTAAATGATAGCCGTGACCTATTCCACCGAAATCCAAGATGCTAACTACTAGGCTAGCAAAATTCTCCAAAACACTGATATCAAATCCATGGATTGCCATTTTGATTTGAACAACCTAATGAACTTAAAAATTTTGCTACTATTTTACTCCACAAAAAGTGTCAAGGAATAAAGAATCAAATAAAAAAAGTTAAATGTGCGTTGGAAAAGAACCTGCAAGAAAATTTACAACATAGTATTTTGTATAAGCACTATGCAATTAACAGATCATGTCACCAAAATGAAGCCTCAGTGCGCATCAGTAGCAAATGTAGATATGACGGAAGTTGTGTAACATTTAATTATATTTATTGGATGCCGGTGGAGCAGCGCGTTGTCAACACAAAGGCCGGGGCGCCCCGGGCAACACTCCCAACTGAGTCGGGATTACAGCCCATAACTGACATTTTTATACTTCACATTTACGTCTAACCCCTTGGGGTCTTTCTCATACACAATCTATTTTTCAATGTGTTGTATTTTACTATTTAATAAACTACCCAGCAGAATGATACATTAGTGAACAATTTGCAGTAATTTATAAATCGAAAGTCTACCCTTCTATATTCTTTAAAATTATAATATACAAGGTTATTTTTAACGTTAACTACAAAAACTTAGTATTTCTAGTTTTAAATGGGTTCTTTAATTTACTCGATGAAACATAATTCCAGCAAATTTATTTTAAACGTTTTCATTTGTAATACAGTAGAAGGTATAATTGAAATGTTTACTTCCTCCATAAAAAAGAAGTATATACTTTTATGCTACATATTTCATATAAAACTAATATTATATGAATATAATACCTACTGGAGTACCTACCATAATACAAAAAATTTTCTATAACCTTTTATTTGCCCTCTTTATAGAAGGTTAAAACTATTTTAGGGCCAAAAGGGAATCATTTTTGAGTGTTTTTTTAAGTATACAAGAATACAATTTTACAGCATTAGCTACTGTGTGTGTTTGACGATGCATTAACAGTGGTATTGGGTTTTTATTCTATTAATTAAAAACTACATTATTACTAGGACCGTCGAATCAGTTTAATCAACATAGACTTTAGGAGTATGGATTTTTGTTCTATTTCAAGTTGTATCTGATATTAATACTGGTAAACAAAGTACATTGTCTATTTTAGATATCAACAGTTAATTATGGTGAAATGGTTTAAGTGGAGTCTCATGGATTATTTAAAGTTTTGACACAAAATTTTGATACAGCTTCGTGTAGCTTGGATCTCATAATGCAGGCTAAAAGGAACGAGAGTACATTGATATAGTTTCATTACATAACCTATGATAAATTTTCAATCATTAGCACTGAAATCCTTAATCAACAAAATTTGCCTAGTATTTAGGTCTACTACGATAGGGTTGTTATTATCTCAATTTTTTTTATCTTTCATTTTTGATATTACTGTCGTGATATGATGATGATATTACTGCCAATACTGTATATCACCCACCATAGAACTTATTGCAACAAATGATAGGAATTTTGTAATTTGTTTAGGTTTAATGATTATTTGTTAAGAAGCAAAAAATTACCATAATGACTTATGTTAACTTCAAATAGTAAACAAATAAATAAAAGTAAATAAATCTACGTTCAAGTATGTAGTATACTTTTAAAGTAGAAGGCTTTGATTAAATCATCAAGTATACAAAGTGAAAAGTTTTACCATTAGTAAAATCTACGTTAAGATAAAAATTTAATACAATATTTTTTAGTTCAATGGCTAATGACAACAAACTAATATTGTTTTTAATTTTACAAATTTTTCTTAATTACTTTAAATGATAATGTTCAGCAACTTAGAAAATATGTGTCTATTGTAGCCAACAACATGGTTTTCGAGAACTCATAACTTGATTTTAAATGGGCGTGGGTCAGATTAAAACAAACAAAACTCCAAATTCTATTTTCAAAAGTTATAGAATAAAGAAATTAAGTTTTGTCATTGCAAGAGCTCTTGTTTCACAAATAACCGTTAGTAAAATCCTTAGTTAGCCATACAAAAGAGAGTCAGACAAACAGACAAAAATTGAAATAAAACCCATTTCGACTCTTATGGGGTATAAAAGCTAAAAAACCAAAAATACCATCATTTTAAAGCAATGTTCAGACAAAACTATAACGTTTTATTACAATAATAAAATATGTGTAAAATATATACAAATAAATATAAATACCTACATTTGTTAAATACAGTATATTATACTATACTTACGTAGTTTTAAGAGAGACAGCATCATCTATGAACTGGTTTCATGAAAAAATTACCTGAAACAAAATACGTTCAATGACTAAAGTAAATCAATAGTTTTTAAAGGTAAAGAGTTATATGACTCATATTGATATCACTAAACTGTCCGAACTACTAGTTTAATGTCATGTAGCGATGAAAACCAAGTGCATATAAACTAGGTTATAATTAGCGGTATAGTTAGCATGCAAATTGCACCTAAATGGAAACACTACTAGCAAGTGTGATCATCATGTTACAATAACCGGCCTTAATGGACCATGTCACCAATCCACGGCAGTAGATAAACCTTTACAAATGGCTTTACTCGACAGTAGTTCTGGTCGTGAGAAAATGGTGACCTACCCAGGTAGGTGTTTTAAGCCAAGTATAAATGAGAAATACGCGTCAGATGATTGTGGTGCGGCCTTGTTACTGAAATGGCTGACATTTTCCTTTAACAGGACTGTTAGTTAATAGCCCAACAGTCAATGGCATATCTAAGGGACCTACAGTTTAACGTGGAGTCCGAACCACTGTCTCTAGATTACGAACAGTTCTAGCTATGCATCCTCATAGCTTTTGCGGATTAACGAAGTATTAAATAGAGTTGACGTTAATTCACATTATAGAACACTACACTCACCGACCATCACTCATAACTATCCCAATTCGTGACCTCCTTCATCTACTCACAAGTAGGTGGATTTCAGGACATGCCACCGTCCCAGTCAAGGATACTGTTACACTCAAAGTTAGCCAATTTAACAAAGTTTTAACCAGTTAAAGTTGGGAGTGCTTTAATGTTTAATATATTATTGACAGTGCTATTTCACAAAGTAGTCGCTAAATTCTTTCGCTAATTGTTTAGTGTAACTCTAATTATCGTTATGTGTTCTGGTACTTTCATACTTTACCGACCACACTTGTATGCCGGTGACATATATTTGGACACAAGCGTTAAGTTAATTTTGACACATATTCATTCTGTCTGTAACAGACTTACTTACATAAACTATGGAGAGCACTGTATGTCGAAATGTGCAATGTAAAGTATAGGAGTTTTCAGTACAAAACGTAACTACGCAAAATATAAAATAGTTCACTTGTATGGTTATATGGTAAAAGAGTAATCAAATGATTTACCAAATAAATTAGGCTAATCATGTATATTCCTAGTACTTATTTGCTAACAATTGTGAAATAGTTTTTCGATGGGTAGAATGAAATCCTAGAAAGAAGATTATGAAAGATCAAAATCGTTGGCCCGTTTTTAATAAATTTAAATTTAAATTATTACATACATAAAAAATTGCATTTGTCAGATAGTTGCAGAAGTGCCATCTGGATGGGAGGGCTATCTTGCTGTTGGTAGTATTGCATGACCCGGTGTAATGGCAAAGCTGCCTCTGTATGTTGGGATGGTCAAGTGTTCATTCACAGGTATAATTTAAGTCAAAAACTTTAATACAAATAATAATTCTCTCTTATATTAACGTTGATATGAGAGAATAAACTCTCATTAATAAGCAATTACAGTAAACCAAAATTTGAAACCAGATATTCATATACGATTAGAATGATCTTGTATACAATTTTTATTTTCTTCTTACATTTTATTAAATAAATAGAGACAATTCTTTCAAACGTGAATCAACGTATATATATGATCGATAACGTTTTATTACTTTCTTTATTCACTTTGAGCAAATTTTATTATTAGCCTGAGTTTAGATTAGAATTCAGCAATAATTTCTAGAATCTAGCTGTATCCAATCAAAAATATCAAAACTGTATATTATTCTAAGTTTAATATTGTATAGTACTTCTTAACCAAACCTGTGCTCAAAAAGAGGCATAGAGTAATCATAAAAAGCTAAAGGGTGTTATTTTTATGAGAGGCGACCGCCCGGAAGAGATTAGGACTGGAAAGCGACAACTTAGTCAAGGGGAGTGTCGCGATTCCTTTCATCTCCATCCCTCATCTGCTCTATTGAAAGTATAATCTAACTGCGCTTTTTGAAAGTAAACAAACATTATTTTAGAAAAAAATGTTCTTAACCTACACCAAATACTTCTTATATTGAGTACAAAATAAAAAAAAACATTTAATTAAAATCATTTTGATATATTAATTATTAACACTATTCATTTTAATTTTGCATTATATGGAGAACGCTACGATGTATCGTAGTTAATTACATATTATTACATTGTTCATAATATTCATCATTTATTATTGCTATCACTAATGACAAATATTATGTAATCATAAGGCAAGCTCAGTATGATAACGTATCAAAACACAGAGGCTAAATAAATCATACGTGTTTTGATAATGAATTACAGAGGATGTGCAATTAAATTAGAATGTTGAATAACCAACAAAAGTGAATATTCATCAACTACTTCATCACCGCCACGACACGGCGTCCATACCTCAACTCTCTCCGCCATTACCATACTAATGTACTTACTCTAATTTTATGATATTTCCATCGTTACTATTCTACTTTCGAAAATCGGTTCCTTTAAAATCAATGCGGCTGATTATACAGACTGTATCTATTACATGACAAAATGTAAAATAATTAAGACAAATTATGATTTATCTTTTTAGGTAAGTATTACTTTTGTTATAGTTTCTTTGAATCCATTTTGAATGGACAGAATTAGTGTAAATTTGCTCATTAGTTTCAGTACCTGTTGAGTATAAGTTAAAGGTTACTTTTTAGATGATTAAGATTTGTTATGATAATTATACTTTTTGAAGAAAATTAGATATTTTTAAAACTATAAAAGGAAATTAAATGCCTAATTTGAATGGATAAAATGTTTAAAAAAAAATTAAAACCCTTACGTTATTTGCCCTAAAAATATCTAGGTTAAAAAAGCGTTAGCACCACAAAACAGTCTGTCATTAAATAATCAACAGTTTCAACTTACATTCTTCAGATTGACAGGAGGACGTCATCTCAGATTAACACACTTCTAAACAACTTACCAAAGTTTTACTTAACTGTACAAAATTAAATGATTAAACTAACTGAAAAAAAGTTACAGATAATACTAGATATTTAAGTAATCAATTATACATTGCATATAATTAATCAATAGTAAGACATTATTTGTGGATAGGTGTTTTTGTTGCTTCATTTATTCGGTTTAAGATAAATTTTTATCTAGTTTCTCAATGAAAATATTCATTTTTATTTTTAGGGATTACAAAATTTTTTTATTATTTGATATATTATTTACTTAAACCGAGGACCGATAATGGGCTTCATCCCCTCTCACAGCCTGTAGCACGTGTGAGAATTAATTTTTGATATTTTTATAATGGTTTTAATTTTGAATTAATTTTAAAAGTAAAATACTTGGATAAGGGTAAACCTGTACAGCCAAGCCTTCTGTGTAGATCTCATTAGCCGTATCTAGCCCCTACTCTTAAGATTATGCTTAAGATTTTACCAAAAAGATTCTCTTAAAATAAAAAAAAGCTTGTACGGATGTACTTGGCTACTAGACACATAGCTATAAAATGAAAAGCGTCGTCTAATTAGTGTATGATACATAAAAAACATAATTGATCTAATAGATGCAGTTTACCATTGAGAAATTCTCTCTACACTTACAACTCACGTGAGTAAATTGATTTATAATTTCCCTTGAAAGTTAAATTTATTGCCAAACTCTAAATTTAAACTTAGTATAAACCGTGATATCAGCTCGTCCGGTCTGCCCGCAAGCAATTCTGCCTCTTCTTATCATATTCCTAGCCTACTCTTATCACCAAACAAACCAAACAATTCCTATCCAAATTCTCCGAATCTGCAGATAAGGTAAAATAGTCTTAATTAGCTCTCTGATTTGAATGTTTGGAAGCTTAAAATTTGGCATTTTTTAACGTTTCAAAATGTAACTTTAGTTTAAACTGATATAACTTTTCTCCCCTAATTAAAGTTTGACCATGCAAGTTGGCATGTTTTAGTTGGATTCAAAATGCACTATAAAACCGTCCTACTTTCTATATCCTCTTCTTTCTTTACTATATCCGTTTTATACTTTCTTATGTTCTTCAAAATTCCTCACCTGCACCGGATAACCCATAATTGCCCTTGCCATAGCCCTAAGCAATTCCTATGTTGAATCTTTTAAAATTTATCTATTTCCTGTAAAGCCAGCACAAGTATGATTGATAGAATCTTTTTAAACCTCTAACTTTTGTTTGAATTTTGTAATAAATAATAAAAACGTTCAACTTTCTCTCCTCTATACCACCACTTTTCCCGGTAGACTATTGCTTACCATTATGAAAGATAAATATTCTTGAAGTATAAGGTCCCATCTGTATATCTTTGTATATATGCAATATCTTTGTAATTCATATTTCATAGACCAAGGGAAATATGTTTGTGTTTAATAGAATAATGTATTTTGTACATTTTAAAAACTACGATGACATAAAAATATATAACTACTAATTAATAGGCTACCACATATATTTTAAGCTTATATCCTATATTTAGGGAATATTTCTGGCGATTCAAACTACAGCTTATTCATAGGTTAAATGAAGAAGTTATATAAATTTGCTTATTTTCCGTAAAAAAATGGAAAATAAGCTAGTGAAATTGCTACTAAGAGGAATAAATATATTTTTCAGTACACATGAATACAGCCTGACTATATAAATCTATTTTCCAAGTGTCATCAAAATATTTCAGATAATAACTAAAATGCCAATTTTAATATTTTACCAATTGCATTACCATTGTTTTTATCAGTTTTCCCATAAGATGAACATTAGGAGCTCTGAAATATATGTACTGTTGTAGTCACAATCTATATTTAACACTTGATACGTAGTAAAAAGTCGAAATACAACTTTTTTTGGTTTTGAGCTGGTTCCAATGGCATGAGTACAAATTTAATTTTACATAAATTATGTGTAAAAATCCCAAATACCACATTTTGCGGTATAAACCTCCCCTAAACTATCCTGTGAACAGACCAATCTATGTGGTTTTCGAACTCATCCGCATAGCTGTAGGATCCCATTCCAGGTTTAGAATCAATCGGACCATTTTACGAGATTTCGTATACTTATCAACTACATAGTCTTAACGTACATGATTAAAGGAGCATTGTTCTCGTAGCATTAGGCTTATTAGTATATACGTGAAACCAAAACAGTCTTAAGTAATGGAATAGTTTTTAGTAATATATGTTTACGTAGAGATAATGTTATTTTTATAAAGAATGTATAGGTAGGGAAGAGGTTTAGAATTAATGTTTCATTTTCACTAAAGCCAAAAAGTATCAGTATTTATGAGCTCTGTTGTTGAAAATTAAGAGGATGTTAAGCCATCGGAAACCCGTTGTTGAAAGCTCTCGACACGGTAGCATATGCACACTTTATTTTTCGTTAAAAATAATAAATAATTTCTCAAAATTAAGTAGAAATTTATATATTTAAGGAGAAAGACACACCTCCCTGTGTTTCTGTTCTTTTTATATTGATATAAATAAAATAGCATCCACCTTAATTAATGAAACCTTAAATTTAATGACAAATATATTGAATCTGCTATCAAAAAATATAAATAAGTGATCGTTGAATAAGAGCCTTAAAAATACAAGATTTATTTAACAAAGGTCAACCAAAAAATTATAATGTTCCTACAAATAATAAATAATACACTAGCAGAAAACTTAGTTTAACTTTTTATCACCAAAAACCAGTTAATTAAAAGTAGGACTAATTAAATAAGTAAATCTGTAGGTGTTACTGATATATTCTTTACTAATATATTACGTTTATAGGTGTCGATCTAAAAAGATAATTTATGTGAATTTTAATAATGCGAAACATAACTTAAATTCTAATAATAACTTTTTCAAGTACTCGATATTTAAAAAATGCATATAGCTCTTTGTTTAGGTTAAACGTGTTTATATAAATATTCTTCCTTTGTACAAAAAACATAATATATTATTTTCAATTATATTGTAATATGCTATCTAAAACGAATAAACCGCTCTAAACCCGATCTGGCGTGACAAATTTACTAGGGAGAGTGCCAACTTTGTTGTAAAGTGACTTTGGTTTCCTTTCATGCCTCCAATCGTGCTCACAATGACATTTGTTCTGCCTCAACTGTCAGAGCTGTTTCATGCGAATCTACGTCTTTGGTCTGTTTGGTCGGTTTCAGTTACCTAAATCTAAAACAAATCGTTGTTACACAGTGTGATATGGTCAATTTACAAGTATCGCCAGCACACTTAATATAACTATTAGGATTAATCATACACATATCATCTCATTATATAATCTCAGATTCACTACTACGTGATACATCTGGATGCTATAAATAATTAATGTTAAAACGAGATTTCACGCAGCACGTTGACGTGAGTAAAGCGAATTTCATAAAAACGATTATGTTCCCATCATGGCAATTGAATATTACTGAGTATTCAGGTTTGCTGGAATAATAGCTGTTTAACATGGTAACATGCTTATAGTAAGGCTAAAAACGAAAAAAAATATTTACAAAATGTTATAAAATAATTATATAATTATATAAATTTATCTATTCTCTATATGAATTGCATAGGCTATCAGTACGTAGGATTGCTGCCGTTTTAAAGTTTTGGTTTTTATGGACGTATTAGTAAAACCTAACAAGATGGATTATTTACAAATTATTTATATAATAATTAAGTAAATATGTGAGTAATTAGAAAGTATAAAGTGTTTACCACTTTGCATATTTTAGTAACCATATGGCCTAGAGTGATATTTCAAAATACTATACAGTGTGCCTTTTGAGCTTAATCCAATAGTAATATTTTTTTACCACACTCAACAAATTTAAAACACATGTTTTTTGCAGTGATTTTTTTAATCCGAAATCTGTACTAATAAATTAATATTAAGTAGATATCTGGAAAATTATTTTTCAGTACGTGAAAAGAATTATAACTATATTTTATGAGTCGTAAAAACCACTTACTAGACATTGATACGTAGGAGAGAGGTATCACATTTTAATTTATAAATAACATCGATGTGATTTTCAATTTTAAATTAAATATACATGCTTGTGGCACGGTATGCAAGGTTCTGTAGCCATACAATATAGATATTAAGAGAAGCCAGCCGGTTATCTGCAGTGTTTACTCAGCACGAAGCTCGTCCTCGCTGAGCCGTTCCGCTCCAACTTGTTTAACTTTTGTGCTTTTATACTTACAAAGGATTTCCATTATTTGAGACCTTGATTATACTTTGTAATGTGAAATTAGGGAATTTCTCTGAGCAAAGATTATTGCGGAAAAATGTTTCTGCTTACCATAAATTAAATAAACCGATAATAGATGTTGCAATTGCCTGTATCTAATTTTAGTCACTCAAATATTTTGAAAATAACTTTGTTAAGCATAATTTGGGAATGCTTTTAAATACTAAAGGGTATATAACTTTCAAAATTAAATGTTTAAATGAATTTAAGTCGTAAATCGATATATTTCTACTTTGTAATTTTTAATACAAATGTGAAATAGAGGTTCACATTGGCAAAACTGCAAAAATACAAAAAAACTCATAAAAACGCTTCAGATGTTGGCAGCGCTGGTCGACGGAAGCACAGCCCGCATTATTTACGATCAGTTTTATGCGAGCCGTGTATCAAGGCTCTTGTGGTGAATGTTTGTTTCACTGTTACACGCCATAGCCAAACTACCTCTGATGCCACACATTCAGCTAAACTATCAAGATATGAGAAGACGATCAGATGAAAGTAATTTAAATTTTATTTTATAATATTTACACGTATTGTACAAATTGTTATCAACCATAAAAATAAAGTAATTGATGTAGTTTGTTTGACACGAATAGGTCTAAACTCTGGGGTGAAGGAAGTGTTAGTAGCTTGCGGGTCGCAAAAGTGTAACGGAAGTGACATCATATGGTTTTAACAATAGCTGTTCAGAAGAACACTGAAAAAACATTCATGCATGGTCTAATCAAACCAATTTCCCACAGGACAGTAAATAAAATATTTTTGTTAATTACATGCCAATTTTATACTATGTAAACTAACGTTTTTCATTAATTTTGAGCTTAAAATATTCCTTTTGGCATTTTTAAGAATGTTTTTAGTGATTTCAATTAATTTTTACGTTATTCAAAACTAACTCCTGCCTTCTTCGTGAGGTTATCCTTAGGTAGATATCATGATAAATAATGATATATTGTATTAATTGGTTCATATTGATATTTTCAAATAAATCACACGCCTATGGTGTTAGATTTGATAGTTTTTGCAATGTTAAGTATATTTCGAGTCTTCATTCCAGGATGTAGACTGTCAGATGTCACTTCGCTTTGTTTTTTCATCACTTGCCTGGTAATTTTCCACTACGTAGGCCCAAATTTTTATACAAGGTGATAGGTAGGTGTTGTTTATTTAAAAATAAATATTTTCATCCAAAATATTATCATTTTCTGGCCTGACGGCTCTTATAATCTCAAACTGTTCTTAGGTTTAACTTTACAGTTATTTGGTTATATGGCTGATTGTAAAATGTCAATATTATTTTGTCGTTTGACAACTTTCCTTTGTTAGTGTTTAAAACATAAATGAGATAAGGAAAACATAAAAGTGATTTAATACATTATGATCTTTAGATACTATTGATACATAGCTTATTTGAAAGTTATATTGTTCGGGGAATTACTCGGGTATGTTTATAGTAGGCTATTACAGTATTTGTAGTTATAGTTTAACCGACTTACTAACTAACTGAACTGTATAGTGCTATTTCTATTTGGTTATGTATGTGTTTTAATTTTAATAACAATTTAATATAATATGAAATATGTAATAAATGGTTGTCAGAGTGAAACTAGATACACAAAAGCAACAGGGAGCCTCTTGATTACGGTAGTGGATAAAGGGGATGTTGTTTGGGTGGGGGTGGGGGAAGCTGGAAAATGCAACAGGCCCGACTGGAGCAAAAGATGGCTCTCATAGATAATTATTTTTCACTAGAATCTGTTTATTAGTAAAAATTACTGAACTAAACTGTTTGAAAATGTCATGAACATAAGTGGCATGGACTGAGGAACCTAAATTATGTTTTTAACTAAGCAAAGTTAATATATTATTAAGGAACAGTGTGACTATCAAAACAGACTCCGTAATAGTAAAAAAGTTTTTGTGCCAAAGCTATGCATTTGTATGCAACACGTATTTTACTAAATCATTCAATTTTTTGGCACCAAGAATATACAATAAACTACCACTTTCTTTAAAAGCAATTAATAATATTAATGTTTTCCTTAAGAAACTAATAATATGGCTCTTTAGTATCAGGAATATAGAAGAGATGATTTTCCAAATTGATAAATAGAGATTAAAGGTTTTACGAATTTAATAATTATATTGGTTATTTTCTATTTATCATATTTATATTTCGACAAACCTATAGCACCGATTTGATCATTGAGTTTTTGTAATGAGTTTTAATTTTTTATATATTGTCGTCTATTGCTTGTTATTGATTTCATTGCAGTGTCTGATTTTGTTTTTAAATGTGTGTTAGAATTCTTTTTCATTTGTATGTTGGAAGATAATGGATTTTTTTATTATTTTTAGTATTTGTGTTTATATTCTATGTACTTGATGTGAAATATTTTAGAACAATAGCATATACTGTCATCTTAAAATTTATTAATTGTTACATTATAACAAAGCCTCCAAACAGGCTATGCCTTAGAGGAATTCATTTCTCTGTTTAAGGTCAGACTTGGCATCTTACTGTAATATACTTGGTTTTCTAATCTGTAAGTATTGTTAGCATTGTTTTATATATAACGCCTCGTTTATATAGTGAGTGTTTATTGTAAAAAGTGTACAACAAAGAAATAAATTATTCCTATTCTTATAAGTACCAAGGAAGAAGACATTGCACTCAACAAACAGCATTTTTACTAATTTACGTAGGTATAATTCATGAAAAGAATATGTATTCGATTGGTGATAGCTAAGTTGCAATCTATACGGTTGTTTATATTTCGTAAGAAAATGATCCTGACGTAAAATTAAATTTTATAACTGCATGATTAAAATACATTTTATTCAGAACTTTAAGTGTATATTTAATGAAATGTTATAAGAAAATATATACGTGTAAATTTTTGGAAAAAAAACAAAAATTAAAGCCTATTAGAATTTTTATTTTATTTTATTATTTCATGACTATCATATGGCGTGACAAACAACAAAAATCTGTCTATAAGTATTTACAAATATTAATCCAAACTATTTTCTGCTTTACTTTCAACGAAGCCAATAATGAGTTCTATGATAATAATTAGCCAATATTGGTTATTTTGGCCACAATATCATTTTTGTTTTATGTGAAAAATTATTCAATGCAAAATTAAACCATCAAAAAGGCTGGTATAAAGCTAAACAAAGCATTACAGGGAATCCGCCTTTGATGGCACCTACAGCAGGATCAAATGGTGTGCAAGTCCCTCCAAATCGTGAATTGATTACTACTTTGTGCATCACTTTATTGTTTTATCCACTGGAAAAGGACATAAGATTGACATTTTCATTTTAATTCATCCTCATCATATACATGTATCCGTAATATAGACTGTATTTTTATTTAAACTTGCAGTGTTGATTTTCTTTACATCAACTAAAATTAGTTTTCCTTTGTAATATTTTACAACAGTTATTAAGATTGCTATGTTATTAAATGCTTAAATTAGGTAGTTATATCTCGGTATATGTTGTTTTTTTGCTGCTAACGGCGAATAAAACTTACGGTTTGGTAATAAAAGGTTATTATTTTTTCCTCTAGGTATACTTGACGAGTTTTAAAATAACAGTTGTACTCCATTATACTTTTTAAGTTTTATCTTAAATCCACTACTGAGTAGATTTACTACTTTTGGTTTGAGATACTAGAAACTTTAGTAAATTTATAACATGAAAAATTAATAAGTAAAATTGTTAAGATAAGTAGTATGATCCTAAAAAATAACCAATATAAAATCTGTTAACAGTAAACAAATTATACAGTAAAAAATGTAAACTTAAAGGTAAATAGATCTAGATTACTTAAAATGTTATAAAAATAATATTTACAATAGATTAATTAGTAGACCTGATATTATGAATGTATAAATTATAAAATAAACTAGATATTCGAACAATTGTCACATATTAAAAAAATTTTCAGATTTACAGCGAGTTTTTAAAATTCGTTTAAAAAAATATATTATGAATACCACCCATATCATATTTCCTGGCGTGTTTATTCAGTCTATACCATTTTAATGATGAATTTCATAGCTCACTGATTGGATTAAATTTTGAACAGTGACCAACAAAGGTAGGTAATATCCATCATGCCGGTGGGGACGGTCCCTCAACTTGCGCCACATTTACATACAAATATACAGCAGCGCTGATTGTATTGTATACAGTTTGTTTGAGTGCATTAGTTGCGGAATGTTTTTCACGCCAAATAACTAACTGTTCGGTAACACATAAAATAGTTCAAATCTGAAATTAGATATTCCGATTTTTCATTGAATAGAAATGTGTGTTTTGTATTGTCGAAAGTGAACTGTTTTCCTATTTGTGACTTAGTAAAATATATCACTAGTTTAATAATATTATAAGTTGTCATCATTAACTTATCCTTAAACCTTTAATAATTTATATGTTCAGTATCGTATAAAATTTGCCATAACGCTACGTCATAAAACAATATTACAAATATTACAATATCACCATTTATACATATTTAAAACCACTTATATATGTATATAGGTTGTATACATGGTTGTTTTATTTATAGGTTTATGAGGGTCTATTTGACTCGCAGTGCCACTATATCTCGCTGTCTTATAGTGATGGGCAGTTGAGGTTAAAAAGAAATACGAATATTAGATATTTTTAGCCTCCGGATTAGTGTAAATAGCTAATGTGGTTTAAACGCCCGTTTTACATAATTCAATCTGTTGCTAGTGGCGGCAACTAGTTTTAGGCTACCCAACTAGGTGAAAAAGAGAACCAAATGAATGGAGCCTGCAGATGATAAAGGTATAAGGGATCTTGAACAGCAGTTTGGATATCTTTTGCACGCGGTACGCGAACCGTTGTAAATTGTTTATAATTTTGTTATTTTGGTTTATCGTCCATATGCCATGTCCGTACTTCACATTATTATTATTTGTTAACAATGAAAATGTAAACAAAGATATCTTCATTATAATATCTACACATCCTTAACGGCCTTGGGATTGTTTCTTAAGAAGTAAAACTAGTTCCTACCAAAAGTAAAGATTGGATTACATAAAACCGGTATTTACACCACTTAGAAAAAATATATATAAAGTAAGTTATATGTTAAAGTGTCCGATATTGTCATTTAAGACAATTGAGCCGTGCGCTGCACAGGAGGCAAACAACGAGTTCCACCCAAGGTCACACATGTGACATATTATGCCAAACGACCCCAAGACACGACAGCCGCCACACGCCACCTCCATCCAGCTATGTAGACGGTAATTATGTAATGTTCAGAAACTTGTAAGGAATGTTTTGATAACCGAATAGTTACAGAGTTATTACTCATACGTAATTTTTAAGGGATGAAAATGTACGGCACACAGTGAGACTATCTTTTAAGAAACCGTTAGGTGTTTTAGTCTTGTGTAAAACATAGCGATTCTGAAACCCATAGTTAACATTTTTTTTATTGACGTTAGCTGTGTCAAGAAGGTGTAAGAATCTTTTGTAATTCATTAGTTCACATACACTACTAATTTGAACGCGGGAGTAATTACTTAAAATTAAAATCCAAGTTTGTCTCGCTACTAACTGCACAACCGACTGTGCAGAAAAACCGCGTTAGTCTACAGGTATAGTGCAAGCTTCATTTCCCGGAAATCCTGGGTTAAAATCCCACAAACCATTAATGGGTTTTCACTAAGTGATAAAGTCTCAACCAACTAATAGGTCTAGCCTGAAGTAACGTGCCAACATTTCCGGGCTATGGCCTGCGATAACAAGGCGGGTTAGAAAAAACTACTCATTAACATTTACCTTTTTAACTAGGAATAGTTTATTTTCTGAATGAAGGGTCAATTTAGTTTTTTTGTGGTAGATAATATCTTATATAATTGCAGGTTAAATGTAAAAGAAGCCGTCAAAGAACGAAAGAGGTTGTGACATGCTTAAAAATAGTCAACATTAAAGAATATAAACTCTGTCAGTAAACTGAAAAACCCTTAACAAACTATAAAGCTATTTAATCCTTACTAAAATTGAATTCAACAAATCAATTAAAAAACAGACTTATTTTTAGACAGGTTTTTTTTCAAACAGTCTTTTATATTAAGAGAAAAAGTCTTTAGGGGAATTAACAAAACACCAACCTCGCCCAAGGTGTTAACATATTTTTCACATAAGTTTTATTAGGTAATTACATACCAGTTTCTATGAAAAAATTTTGAGAAGACATGGAAGATATACATTTATTTAGTATTAAAATATTATACTAAATAACATTGAGCGCTCTTAAATTACTTGCGGTACCGTGGACAGTAAATTTGACTTTTGTCTGGAGCCAGTATTCGTAGACTAATAATTCTACAAATCATTTTTGAGCAGATTTTAATGGTGGTACTCAAATGATTTTATAATCTACTGTTGACATGGATATGTCTTAGCTCTGAGGGGCTGTAAGCAATTTGTAGGACGAAGATTTGAAGCATAAGAACAGCTGTTTAAATGAACTGGAAAATTTCCTTTCAGACATCCATGATATAACATATTTCCCACAGGGAATTAAATAGAAACATTTTTCCACAAATATTAATATAAAAAATATATAGCTTATTAACTGTTACCAGTGCAGACATTTGGTGATGTGATATTATTTGGAACCCTAAATAGTACAGTATAAAGCAGAAAATGTTAAATATAATCATCATAGTTGTAAAGGTGAGCTACCATTAAAAAATAAAAATAAAAACAGGTTTCTTTGATAAGTTTAAATATGCAAAATACACCCTTACTCAATATTGTATAAAAATCTAACCGTTTATATAGTCTTGGGCACGTTTCAAATTCAGAGAGAACTACTACTTTTACAGACATTTAGGTGGTGTGATATACGTTGGAACCCTAAGTACTATAATTAATTTTATTTATATTTGAATTTTGAGTTTTAAAGGTAAGATACCAAATATAAAAATTAAAAAGTCAGGTTTTTGTTGATAAATTCAAGGATGCAAAATGCACACTTATGCAAAATTTATAAAAATCGAGTACCTCGCCAGGGTCTTGGATACATTATCATACCCAGACAAACGTCCAAAAAACACTATTTTGAGTTTAGGGAGTCTCAATTACAAAGAATTGGAAAAATTATACTTTCTGAATACATATGGGTGGAATTTTAAAAGTTATAACAATCATAGAAAGTGGACAATATCTGTACACATATATACAGAAAGCGACAGCTTAGTTTACGTTTAAAGGTGATAATGAAGAATGTGAATTAATAGCAAGGCATAATGGTAAACACTAAATTAATAATCAGTAAAACTGCTAACTTTTTTAATATTAAAATTAATCTTGCCATGGTGGCAAAGTGTAATTCAGGAACAGTTATAAGGGAGGAAGTGTCGTAAATATTTGCCCCAGCCCGAGGTCGGCGGGAGGTGTTATCCTCGGCCTTCCGGTGCAGTAATCAGACCGAGCACGCTACCGGAACTTTTAATATTGTCTCACCTGATAAACGACCTTTTATATAACGTCAAAACATGTTATACTATATAAAGATCTAACGTTATTGCATAAAGATAATAACACAAACCAGAAAAGGTACTGCTGGTTACCTGAATGTCGAACATGTAGTCGTCTACAATGTTGTACCTTAATATCTCTAGATCAAAAATAAACTAATCGAAACCTAGACAGTATGACAGGTTTTAAAAATCATAAATAATTGTTAGGTAAGTTTAGTTTTTACCAAATCACACTAATGTTGTGATCAACAGTTAAATTGTTAGTTGTCCAAAGGCTTAAAAAACTGTTGTCAATAAGTAAGTAAAATGTCTTTTATTTTTACAAAAAGTAGAGTTTGATTGAAATCCCTTGATGTCCAAAACTCAAAGAAGTATCTTAAAAAAATATTTGTATTTACTTACCTGAGGAAAATAGGTTAGATCATGGATATGTCTAATGGTTTCAGTTCATCTAAACAGCTGCTCTTATTATTTTATATTAAAAATTTAATACAATAGCTTGGTAGTTTCTATGGAAACCTGTTACATGTTTTCCACTTTAAAAATTGCCAACACCCCCCAGAGCCATTTCAAACATTATAGGACATTATATCCACACATTATATCCATGTCAAACATTATAAGAGAAAACCGGACCTTAATAAGTTATTAGTTAAATTAAAATAGCTTTATTTTAAGTTTATGTTAGATTGAATTTTAACCACTCACCATTTATTTTGACAAATATTTCAAAAACAAATTTTATTTAATGATAAGTGAATTATTTTCAATTTTTATTTCCAAAGAAACCTGCCAAAGAGTCGAATGTACACTTCGACTGATCGATGTGTTCAATTATATTGGACGTTACCTTAACCGATATAAATTAAATGTATTTGGGTGATTATTTGTCAAGCTAAGCTTCAGGATATAAAGTTGTTATGACATCTTGTAAATTTGCTCAAAAATATTTATAGACCAAAAAACGCATTTCAGAGCTGAAATAATATTTACATATATTATAAGGAAAATGCAATTTTGGGTAGACGGATACATCCGTCTTTGTTCCCAAGAAAAACGAGTGCACATATATATCCGTCCACCGCCTGTATTGACAACTAGAAATATAAATACTAATGATAATTTTTATCATCCATCGAAGTTGTTTCACCTTACTCGCCAATATCAGTAACCTTCATTGTATTTGCATTACTAATGCTTTAATTTGGAAGAAGGTCTAAGCCAAACTATTCCTGTTTCTTGGGCAAAACCCCATCAATAACACTACTACACGACCATACTTCACGTTCACTAATTATAACACGTGCATTTTAGCTCGCATAGTTTGGTCACAAACCAGCTCAAAAACTTAATTATATGTGCATTACGAAATCTTATATTTACAATGGTAATGTATGGAGGCTACAATATTCCGTACGTTTAGATAGGTATATTTGCCTTCGTCTCGGAAGAGAACATTTACAAAAAGGTTCTATCTGTTTTGGAATAACCCGGGAAAGGCTAAAAGTCTGTCGAACCTTAGTCATCCCAGCTATGCTGTCATTATTTAAACTGTACAACTCAGCATCTATTTACTTTTTCTGCATTCCCATTTGGTAGCTTTCTGGAGAGATCAAGGAAAATCACTCCAGCCACCCCAAACACCAGAAACAATAATTCAGGCACAATAAGTCGTAGGTGCTGCTCTGTAGTTAGCTGTGAGTTTTCAACCTATCACATTTTTCTTTGTCATGGAAGTATCCATATATCTGTGTCCCATAGCATGTAAATTTCAGTATTTATTAGGAGGCCTATCTTATTGAACCCTAGGGTCCTATGAGGTTCTGATCAGCCTGCTTAATGATCCCACAATATCAACCGCTTTGAGCTCCCGGAACCTGATTTGATATTCAAGGAAAATTCCAAAATTGTTGGCTGCCATCTTCATTTCCGAGTAGCCTCCAGAGGTAGAGGTAATGTGTATATTTTTGTTAAATGAACATTACGATCTTATTTGTTTTAAATACCAGTTCAAGCCCATTACTTGTAAACTAATGATTTACACTACCTTATTCAACTTATACGATTATGACCATTATTTGTTTGAGGCAGAGGTGAGGCAATCAAGACTTCTTATTCTCTTCACGATAAAATCTTCGGCATAGTCAAATAAAAACTTCATATGATATTTTAGGGTATCTAGGCCGTATATAATGCCTTTAGTGTTCATAACACCAGACAACAAGTCAGGTCTCAGAACTCCTTTTGAAATCTACTCCTCCTCTGTTTCAAAAATATTGTTTCTGCATTTTAATTCGATTCACGTAGTGAATGTATATTTAGTTGTTATAATATTGAAGGTGTTATTTTGTAATTTATACGATGGAATTGGTTCGTTATATATTTTTACAGTAAAACTAATAAAATGTATTAATGTGTTTTTAAACTTAGACCAAGACTTATTCTGTTTTGAAACTAACCCCAAATTTTATAATAAGAAAACAGCAAAACGTAGTATTTGGTTTTGAATGTTACGTATTTTACCACTGTAAAGGTCACTTTGGATGAAAACTAAAAATGGCCAAAAATGTGATGTAGTTGATTTTGAAACCAGACTACTATATATTTGAATATGACAATTTTATTTCATAGAAACATAATATGTAATAAATTACTGTTTGGGATATTACCACTACTGACTGATTCCTAATATTTCGTAGCTCCTTTTAAAAAATTAATATGCAGGTACATTGCATTACATATATTAGGTACATAAATAAAATATTTTCAATAACAATCTAGAGCTGAGAACTAGAAAAAAACTAAAATTTAAATAGTATAAAATAAATGTAAAGTAAATGATAGGGTAAAGAAGTGAAATGGAGTCCATCAGGCACGAAACTTTAAAAAAGGGAAATAATAGGTTTTTTCCAAAATCACGGAAGAACTATACTTTCGTTTCATTACTTTTATTTGGCATTCAATTTTATTTTGAATAATCAAGTTAGCTTTAAAGAACTAAGCAGTAATCACAGCTGCCAACATGACACTATCTAAAGTCAGTTTTCTTCGGTGTAGAATTACCCAGCTCTCTCTTTAATTAGCTTGGATTAACTTGATAAAGTTGTGTTCTTCATTGAATCCTTCCTAGTAAACATTACCTCATATATTTTATTGAAAATATAAACGTAGAAAGAATTCACATTGATACAATTCATACGTTATATAATACGACTATTTTTATGGGTTATTAAATTGGGTTTTCAAAATTTTACTTATTGAATGAAGATCAGTGGAAAAGTGATTTCCAAGGCTTAAATCACCTATTTGTCAAAAACCTCAATTGGAGAATGTTTATGGTCTACTAAAACTATACTGAGTACTCTAAAAACCAAGCTGAGCATGTGCCGGGGTTCCAATCTTTGTGACACTACTTTAGTAGATTTTATTTTTATCATTATGTAGTAAGTTGGATATTTACATATCCACCCTGTGCTCAAGTTCAGCTATATGGATAACATGTACGGGGTCTATGTTGTGCTTTCAAAAGGTTTTAGCCTATTAAATTGCTCACAGCAGACTCAAATCATTGTTTTTATGTGACTCTTGTGCAGTGTTGTGAACCAACGGTAACAAGCTTCCTTAACGTAAGGTGTTCAGAAACACTTTTCTGAAGTACTGAACTCGACACATCAGGAAATTCGTTTGAGAGACCTGTCATCCTAAAGCGCCTGTTCTCACGAACCTTCGTTTCGACCATTGCCACCAAATCGTCTGTAATCCTTAGTGAATCCATCGTAAGAAAGGTGACTGCTCCAGTCTTCATCATCGACGTTGCCACAGACACCTTTGAAGTCTTGTACCAACTTGTATGCATTTTTCTGACACTATTAACATTATTACCGTAATCGTGCCTATTATCGTCGATAAAATTTTGCAACAAACAAAATCCTTGCAGGCAAACCCAATATTACTGAACAAACCTCACAAAAAAGGATTAATTGGTAATATTAAACAGTTTGAAAGTACAACACAGCACCGTACAGGTTAGGAACAAATCTGAAATTTAGAACAATTGTTACCAAAGGCATGCTGGTACATGATACATATGCTTATTGTGATATGGATGCGAACTAATAGAGTCTAAAAAACTAGCATTTGTTAGAATTTTAAGAACAATTATTTATAAAATTCTAAGTAAAATTAGTTGTGGAAGAAGATTTTATCCTGGTGTAACAGCTTAACAGTGTGACAAATGTTGAGAAAGACGGCCCATTATGCTCTAATGAGAAGGAATGCGCTCATAACCACGCGGTTGGATAGAAACCAGTGCTTGTCGTAATAGGGAAAAACTACATTTACACGAAGTTTTGAGAGATTTATCCAATAAAGGTTATTTATAGCACTCATCCTCCAACATATTTTTATGAATATAGTCTACGAATTCAGCACATTTTTAATTTTGACTGTCATTCATTACATCTTTACAAGAATATAAAAATACAGAGTTTCACCAGAATTTTTGTTGACCAGATTTTTTGAGATTTTACAAACCACTTCTACAAACAAATAAACTAAAAAATTTAATAGATAAAAAAATATAATAGACCATACTCTAGTTAATAATCTTGTCAAACATTCTAAACCAAAAACTGGTTGTTAATCATAATTATCTCACCACCACTACCATGGGAAATGTAAATAAATCTTTTATTACCATATACTATTTAGAGTTTAAGTACTAAGTGTAAATTGCAACATTACGAACTTAGGAGGACCAATTGTCCTGGACATGATTACGTGCATCTTTATCTACAGTAACATAACAGATGTTGTTCAAAGAATATCATCCTAAAAAGGGAAATAATTATTGGAAAAGGGTATAGGGAATTTCGATCACGGGCATGATAAAAATACAGTGCATCGTGAACATATTTACATAACAAACTGTTTTATAATTTTATAAAGCTTCTCTATCGATCCCTATAATCAGTTTTTACCCAACAAAGAATGAATACAAAACCGGGTGCGGAATATTTACTGAGTGTCACTCCAGTTTTTATCGCTGTCAAAGCTGTAAATTTGTCAAAACAACCGCTTTCAATGTAGTGGACCTTGCTTGATATACCGAATTATTCGTTTTTTTCGCTCCATATAAATGTATTGTGTGCTTCTTGTACACAAACACGACATTGAAATGCCATCGTGGATGTATTTGTGTGGACGACCACGACCGATGTATAAAACATACTAACCTCTGGGTTTCCCTCATTCACCCCGGGGAAATACCTTTGCGTGATCACCATGCATGTCATATTAATTTATTATAAGCTTAATGACATCATGCGATGAAAATTTGACACAAAAACTCAATTTAAAATCATCAACACGTGTGGAACGAGGTATGCCGTTGAAATTGCTGTCAATACATAAATATTTATCAAAAGGTTTCACGTTAAAACATTTTGATGATAGTGCCATTATAGTTAATTTTTCTTTTATTTATGACAAGACTTACTACATCATGAGTGAAGAGCCAATAGATTTTATTGTAATGCTTGACAACTGCACATTGGGTTTCCTGAATTCAGTGAATACAAAATGTAAAACCCTTTGACGCTACTGTACCTGAGTTTGTGACTAAGATGTTTAAGGTAAAAACCTCAAAGTAGTAAACAGAATACTAAGGGAGTCAGAGTGAAAAATTATATTAAATAATCATGGAAAAACTGTTTCGATTATATTATTATAAGAAAACATTTTTATCGCAATATCCATTAAATATTCATTATTATTAGCAATACGATGAGTTGTTTTTGATTATGCAATATTACACACATTTGTATACGAGGTAGTATAACCTATAAAACCGATATTAATGAGTATAATTATATTACAAATTAAAATATAGTTTCAAACGCAAACTATAAAATGTAACTACAAACTCGTTGCCAAAGCAACCCTGCACAAGATTATTATAAATGCATGGATTAATGCAGGTAATTACTCTTTAACCATCCTGCTCCGCCATTCAAAGCAGTTCATTAACCTAATTACTGTTTAGTATGTTTAAAACCTTTTCAATGGTGCATAATATTTTTTAGCATAATATTAATATCAAGACGGTTTTAAAGGTTAAAATCGTGTTGCCCAATAAAGCTGTGGGTTTTTATGAACTTCCTACTTCACTTATTAGGACTTAAGGTATTTTTCTCAATTATATCTTCTAGAATTTTTGCAAATAAATGAGAATATATTGCCTTTACGGGTCGACGAAGATGAAGGGAATCTCGAGACAGTTCTCAACTAAGTTGTCACCTCCTCGTGTTCGGATCTCACGGTTGACCGCCTCTCCTGACAACGTCTTCTTCACTCAACTTGTTATCTTGTTTACATCTCCCTAATTCACTGGTCTTAACTTAATTATTAGTAATTAAAAAATCCTTTCAACACCATAACACGTTTTAGAATATTTCATACTAAAATAATAAATAGATAACATGGAGTAATTATTTTCAAATTTGTTTATTTTTACATATTGTGGTTTATTTGATTTAATATATGTAAATGTTTTATTTAATTGTTTAAAAATATAATAATTACAAATGAGATATTTTAGGAATAATTGTTTTTTCAGCTATTTAAATATTCAGAGAAATGAGAAATGTTATTAAATAAGGCTTCGTTTGTTATCAAACGTTACTTATACTGTAACACACCTCTAATTGAAAAAGGTGTAACATCAGGCACGACAATCAGCTAAATTTTTATCAAGAGTTTGTTTCATACGTATGCTGTGAGGTGTCAATACTTATTGTTGAAAAAACAGTCAATCACATTCACCTTGAATCACATTCCTTTTTTACGGAAGTACTTTCCGTTGTTCCTCATATTATAGCTCGATCATCACATAATATCAACCACCACTAATATAAATACCACACTATACTCAAAAGGTTTTCCGTTTTTTTTCTGAAAATTTCGTTTCTGCTACTTCTGAATGATTTTCACAAACTTAAGAAACTACTTGATTCATTGTTTTGATTGAAATTTTGAGCACCTTGCAAATACAATAGGGGGCAAAATTTTCCCCACGGGAGCACTCGTGTTCCACGGGGCCATGCGAGCAATATGAAGGTTAATTCCATAACTTATTCTCCTAGAAATCATCTAAATACGTATCTAAAGTTCTTAAAAAACCTATATTTTACAGCCTTCCTAGATTACACTTAAAGATTGTGTTGTATTTTCTAGTTCTCATATTACCTTGCAAAAGACATACGGTGCATTACATTATATTAAATGTGTCAGATATTTTTAGATACATGTTAACTTTAGAAAGGGTAATTTTCAGAATAATTTTTACTAAACAACGTTACATTTATGTATTAAAAATATTTTTGTATTCCATTTCAAAACCATGTCGATACACTGGAACGAAAACTAGAGAGTAAAATTGATCAGTGAAAGTAAAGGTTGACAATGAGTGGACAGGGCGGTGGATGTCACGCATGTCCTATGTATTGACCTGTGCTCTGTGTCTGTTAATGTACATTGGGTCGACCGCTCTCGTCGGTCCTTGCTGGTTTACAATCCCAAAGTCCCCATCGTCAAATATACTGAATTCTACCTGAAATTCGTATACAATACCGTGAAAACTACACGATAATATTGAGAAATAATTTCATATTTATTGTTTTTGTTTTCGTAAACTTGGTTATGTAATATTATTTCTAATCACAAGTAAATTAAAAATAAAAATAAAAATTGTTACTTAAAGTCAAAGCCATATTCATAGTCATGGTAATTTATTTCATAAATTCGTGAAAAATATTTTATATTTTAGTTGAGAAATAATTTTTAAAAAATTAGAAAAGGTTAGGTAAGAAAAAAATTACATAAAAGTCACAATACTTGTTATTGTTATTAGATCTTTTTTTATTCATCGCTACGTTATTTTTTTACAAAAACATGTGAATTACATAGTCTGGCTGTAATAAATACATTTCACATTGGTGCATTGGTGTTAAATATACCTATCATCAGATATACTATAGTTGTGAAATTAACGTACCGTCTATTTTTATTGTATTTATTTTTATAATACCCCAACTGTCCATAATGGTATCCCCGAGTCCCTAGAAGAAAACCAGTAGAGAATATTTAGGAAGGAAACTCAGTTTATATCTGATTGAGGATCGCTTAGTATTCAATAAACTAATTTATTCGTAATTATGGAACTGTTTTAATTCATTGTTTGAAATTCATTATTTGTAATGGTGGACTTATGTTATTTAGATTTTTAATACCGATATTTTCCATTTACCATTTTAAATAACGAAGACACAATTAGACTATGATTATATTAAACACGTCTGGTCAATGCACTAATCATGTTATGTTTAGGTACTAGCTCACCTGGAAACGGGATCAGATTCCAGATCCCGAAACGTCGTGAAACTTTTTTACTTAAAATCGTGATGGAAAATATCCGTAATAAAAATCGAAATAACTTCTTTAATATTCAAATGGTATGACCAATTTATATAATCACAACGTTCATACACAGTATGATGAAAAAATAGGCTTTTTATATGGCAGTGAATTTTTTTTATGAGATTGGTTTAATATTATTAGACTTAATTCATTCCTAACAGATTATGTAAAATAACATAATAGGTAGGTTGTATTATTGTAATCATGCAATAGGCATCAATATAAACTTTCTTTTGTCTTGGGCATTGGAATTCGTAGAAGCTCAATAGATTAGAAATCAAGGTAACAATATTGCATTAAAAAAATATTTTTTGTGTTTTTTTTTAGTAAACGTAATCTTTTTGAAGTAATAAACTTAAAATCTTTCCTTAGAAACGTATGTGCTATGGTTTTGTATGTTTTTGAATTTTTACACTTTTATGAGGAAGCCCTTTTACGAAAGTAGAATATAGAAGAGACAGTGACTTTTTAAAAAGGTGAAAAGCCTAGAATGGACATTTTTCCAAAAACTTCAATCAGAACATTCATCAACTGGATGAGGAACATCGATCGATCCAAGGAATTGAGAATTTTAATTAACAGACCAGCATTTGGGAGGGGCTTACAATATAACCCCGAACAGTAACCATTTCAGTAATGAAATTGTATAAAGTAAAACAAAAGATTTTGAGTTTCATACTAATAGAACGAACCCTATCTAAAACACCACTAGTTATATTGTAAATATGTTCAAACAATCCTTATAATTTCTCTATTAAATGATATTTTTACACCATTCCTGGTCATGACTAAAACTATTTTCCACTAAAGTAACTTTATTTCTTTAATATATTTTTCAGATTGAACCTTTAGTGAAGGATTGTGAAAAAGATTTTTTTCATAGAATGAAAAAAGACAAAACTACTTGATTCTCATTGTTCAGTATAAATTTCTAAAATATGTTAAAGAGGGAAATTGGTTAAAACTATAATTCAGGAGATCTTAAAAGAGTTCTGAAATAGTACTGGAAAAATTGGATGAATATACGTCCAATATTTTTTAAAGATAGGATAAAAAGAAGGGGGTTCAGAGATGAGCCTTGTGGAAGGCCATACTTTATCTCAGCCACTTCAGAGAAGGATTTCTGGATCAATCGTATCATATTTACTGTGGCATCCAGATAATAATAGTTGTTTAGTGTGTGATTTATAGAGATAAATTAGCTGAACTAATAATATAATAAGTTTCATTCAAAGTAGATCATCCTAAGTATACCTTATCAAAAGAGAAACCAGGCAAAGGTGCTAGATTCATTAATTGAATAGTTAACTAACTCTGATTACGTTTAATGAATGTGTGTTATTGAACATTCACACATGTGTATCAAATGATACAGATGTAATGGATACTCAAGCTATCATTGGATCCTTTTAAAAATATATTTAATTTAATTTGAACTAATGTTATGAATCCCATAACGTTATTTTGTACATGTAGTTCATAAATATTCTCTGTTTATTATATAGCTGTTGTCTATGAGTTTTGGTGTAAACTACAACCTAATATTATTTTGTTAAAACCCGTCTAGTTAAAGAAGTAAAAAATAATTGATAAATATATATTTCAGTTTATTCCAGTTAAGACTTTAGTCACGATGCGATTAAAACATCATAAATGATACGTTTTACGAATACTTATAAAAGTATTTTTAACCACTAAAACATTTGCAGCAAAAATGCTCAGTCCATCTAGAGAGAAGGCAATATATCACCTGAGACAATTCCAGTATTTCCGGTGGCGTGTTAGCTTTGATTACCCAACCGGAAGCACAGAGTTGGCTGGAGGTGATAACTACCCCATCAGTCTCGCTTATTCCTCAAATAATGGACTACTTTATAAATTAATATTTAAGTCGAAAGTCGAACTGCTGTGATTCTAACAGGTAATATTGGGACAGCGCCACTCAGCCTTTTAATATATTACCACTAAAACGTGAGGGTCGATTTAATATAATTAATCGATTTTATTTAACTTGTAGTATACTGTTTTATTTTTTATCATTTAAATATAAAAATCTCTTTAAGTATTGATGAAAATTAGCGTTTTCTTTTTGACATGGATATGTCTTAGCTCTGGGGAGTGTTGGCGATTTTTACATTGGAAAACATGTAACAGGTTTCCATAGAAACTACCAGACTTATTATGTTGAATTTTTTAATATAAAATAATAAGATCAGCTGTTCAGATGAACTTAGACCATTCCCTTTAGACATATCCATGATCTAACCTATTTCCCACAGGGAAGTAAATACAAACATTTTTGTATTTATGTTTTCAAATTAAGCTACAGGAACAAACACAATCTTACTTGAATAAATAAATTTTTATTTATATGTTGTAAGTTCATGGCATTCTTTAGCATTTTATTGAAAATTGTTTACATCATATTTCAGGTACTGGTCTTGAGGTAAATCACAATATGATAGTAGTATAAACCCTATACCATTTCCCTATACTTTAATAAATATTGATAATTTATAATTTTAGTTTATCAATATAAACTTTAAATGAAGGAATAATGTACATTACTTTTCTTGGAAAAAAAGGGTCTTGAGTGTTTATAAATAGCAGAATAAATTTTAATTCACTATATTGTTGAGATGTTACATGGATAGCTGTATGTTAATCTAATGTACCAAATTATTAACTTTACTAATATGAAGTAAAAACAGCAACCGTTTTACTGAGCAAAGAATTTTAAAATCTTAGGAGTAAAACATATTCATTTAATCATACTTTTTAGTTTAGTATTCAAATTAAATTAAATTAAGTAAATCTTATTAGCCTTAGCTACTTAGTAAACTGAGGGTAATCATCCATCTTTAAATGGATAATACTTTAAACATTAGAGATGGATGAAAACAGTAAAAACTAGTATCTTTTAACTTGAACACAAGCTATAATATTCCGGAAATATATCTTATTATTATAGGCATTCTTCACGCTACGAAGCATTCACAAAAATATTCAAATAATACCAAAAGATAATCAGAAGTATGCAAGTATCAAGTATGAGGTATCAGAGGTAATCAGAGTATGTAAAACAGTACGTGGTATAATATTAGTTGTTTTGCTTTAGTGTTGAGAAGTAATCAAAGTTTTATCTTTACATTATTGTGCTTGTGTAATTTACTTTATGTTGATAATGTTTTTTCTTGGTAATTAATCAAACATATAATATAAATAAAAGAAGATAATTAAAGTGTAGCTGATTTAGTTGCTCTCGCTGGGCCACCCGCACGGCCAACCCCACAGACAACGATCTGACGAATCGACTCCAAACTGGCGTTGTGCACGGCAAGGAAGTGGTTAAACAACTCAGATAACAAAACCGTCGTGATTTTCAGATATCAAATCCAAAACCTTATTAAAGCTTTTCACATAAATTAGTAGCTATATACACGACTTACGCTCCTGTAGTTGTATTACGATTTTGTTATTTTTAGGGAGAAATCACTAAAAGATATGATAAATTACGTTAATTGTGTAGCATATTTCGTTGGAACTATATTGAGAATAAAGTTAACCCCAGCAAAAACAATACCTAAAAAAGTTAGTAAAGAGGTCAAATAAATCTTATATATTATCATATTATATTGCAAATGTATGAGAAATGTTTAGGAATTAAATTAGGGAACAGTATTTTAGTTCGGTTTGGATCAAGAATCGTTTAGAAAATTAAAGCAAAACTATATACAAAATAATTTACTCTAAGGTTGACTATAAACATTCAAAACAATTATTAATTTTAAAAAATAAATTAAAATAATAAAAACAAATATTTTTTTTATTTGTTCCCCGTAGTTTTAGAAGGGTTAAAATGTGTAATATATTACTGTCTATGTATTACGAGCTGGAAATATAAACACTTTATTAGAATCTCACTACAAAAAACGTGTTGCGTAATAAATGAGTGCTGGTGTGGTGGCAGCCCTGACCACAAAGCTTATGTGGCTTGCAATCACAGCTGTTTATACTGACTTGCGGAACCAGACATATGAAACGTTTTGTAGCTTTAAGGTATTAGAATAGTGAATACTGCCTAATTAAAGTTAAAGTTACTAATTTGGTTTGAGGAAAATCTTTTTTAACATTACATTTTTAAACACAATAATGGAGTTCATGACAAAGCGAATAAAACGCATTTATTTGTACATGAAATACCTTCATTATTATTTTGGTTAGCGGGTTTTATATTATACTAGCTGACCCGGCGAACTTCGTAACGCCTCACTGTTAACACATGTTAAATTTAAGATTGACCATGTTCTGAAATCGAATAGCAATACGGCTTCATTGTGAAAGGTTATATATTCTGGGTCGCTGCATAGTGAATAACAATACTGAAACGATAAAACATATTAATAACATTCCCATAAAACAAATAAATCTGAGTGGATTAATTCACAATTTTCAAATCCAATCCAAACCCAAACGAAACCTAACTGTAATACGGCTTTTATAGGAAAGATATACAACAGCTGATCATTATAATAAACGTAATAATATAAACATTGTAATTATCATATAAACACGTGACTTTGATCAGACAGAAAATAAAAATATAAATACATAATCCCCCAAAACCGTAAACTATTAACGTGGTGAATAAAGCTGTTCATATTTTACAGTACACATTTACTTCATAGTTTAACATTAATGAATGATTCAGATGGCATTGGATAGTAAAGCATATTGCTAATGGAAAGTAAACCAATCAGCTGTAGCTAAGAAATCAAATGTTTTCATTGTAGAAAATTTGTAAACAAACTTACTCTTCATAAGGTTAACATTAGAAATTTAAAACGCCATAAAATGGAAACTTATGGGGTTTTCGAAAATATTTTTTCACTAAAACCTTCCCGGACACATATAGAGCAACTTCCTAAAATTTCATGGCGATCGAATGAGTAGTTTGGCAACGCATAAAGGACATACATACATACAGACATACATTCAATTTTATATATAGAGATAATGTATATTTAAATCTACATTCCACATTATGGTATATGTTACCTTATAAAAGATATTGTAATAATCGTTTCAGAGTTTAGTAACCTTTAAGTTATATATAAAGTTACCTCTGTTGTTTTCTTCACTCATGTGAAACATTAAATATCGAAAGGTCTTTCAATTTGTACATTCCTAGTTACTATCCCATACTACTAATTACTACGATATGTTATCTTACTATTGGATAATTAATTTTGAGCTTTGCGTAATAAGGCGTAGAAAATCAAGTATGTTATAGTTTCAGGTGAGTCTTATGAGTGAAGAATTATTATCCTTCAATATATTTATTCATTTACATATTGAAGCTGTAATATACAAATTAGAATACCTTTCACAAACAAGGCAACGATGAATATTCAAGAATGAGCTAATCAAAGCAAATAAAAAGTTTCTCAGTTTATAAATCAAGCCGGATCCTCCCTCCTCAAGAACACCAGACTATCAACTTTAACTGCCTCGACGCACGACACGAGGATAAGCAAGGCTGATAACGTCGCCTTGGTGATGTTATGAGCAAGTTCTCTGAGGCACGTGTCAAATGGGATTAATCTCCTCGCTTCTGTCTTGTGTGGAATTAAATTTCAAAGCATTATTGAGCGAACAACTCTTGCAGTGACATTATTTTGAAGATAGGTAGTGTGGATTTGAATTTAATCGTGTGACACTAATAAATTTATGTAGTAAAAACTATAGTTTTGCTACTGATATTTATGAGATCTTATCTCTTAGATAATGATTACTTAGATAACAAGTACGTATTAAATTAACTGTTGAGGAATACATTTTTTACTGACTTCAAATATAAGAAATGTTAAAGACATCTTTTAATACAGGTTGCGAATAAAATTAACTAGGTTTAAAAAAAGGTAAGCTGAAGTATAAAATATGTACTTTTATTTATTTTTAATGTGTAAATAGAATTGATTTTTATATTACTGTAGTTTTAATATAGCTTTAAAATAGCACTTCCCCCCCGAAGATGCCACATTTGTGATGAAACGATTTTTCTATAGATTATCGTATGAAAGAACAAAAGTCCTAACTAGGCAATAAAGTAAATTAATATGGAATAAGCTGTAAAAATAAGTAGCTTGACTAAAAAGACCGATAGCAAGTTCAAACTCATTGGTTTCCCATCCCGCTGTATTGAAACAATCCCTTTGTTATACCTTTGGCTATTTGGCTATCGCTGTGTCAACCAAGTCCAGCTCAGCCCAAGTGAAGGATCGATACGCGGTGAGACGTTGACAATTATTCTTATGACATTTAATGAGTTAAGAGGAACGTCTAATCAAACATAGTAGTTGATAGTCAATATTCACCACTATCGATAGTATGTAGTGGAGCCATAGGAAAATTACAGGAATGTTGTTGTATTGTAGTGATGTATATTTTTTTAAATACTTTTACGATTTACTTGAAAACCATTTTCTTCATAGGATAAAAATTGAGAATTATGTTTTTTATTAGATTTGGTGAGTAGTGGTAAAGAGTTCAATAAGTATTTATTCTGTTTAGCTTGATATTGAGTGACACGTTTCACATAATTTGATAGATATGCTTTTAAAAGCTTAACTTTAAAATAAAATAATAAAGTATATCAGGTTTTTTAATTGAACAAAATTCCCTTATTGCGGTACATAGAGTATGTTCAAAACTGAATTGTAACCTGAATATTAATCCACTAGTAACTTTTACTATCCCAGTATCTTGACTTAAATTTATTAGAGAATTACAAAATTGAGGTATGTTTCACTGTCAAGCGAGTCCCTAACTCCCCCATATTAAACAGCACATCAAGCATATTCTTAGACTTTTGGGATAAACACATATTTTATGAATTTTTAAAACTCATAGGAAGATTGTGTTCTTTAGTGATAACGATCCATTTATTACATTCAATCTAGAACCATGGATTTATTTTATAGTATTGAGTTGCCAGTAGACGTCTATTTGACCAGCTTTGTAGTGGCAGTAGTGGTGAATTTGTGGTTAGAACTGGAAGTCCATTCCTCCTTCTAATGTAGAAACTTTTGTTCTCGAATAAATCAGTTGCCTTACCTTCATTGCTTAGAATAACGCACTGGATAATTATATGTTTAAGACCAAATTAATAAAGCTTCAAGAAAATATTTAATCAATATCTAAATCCGTAATAAAATGCTACTATACGGTATAATTACGTTAAAACTGTATGTATTTAAGGTAAATAAACTAAACCACTATTAAATATAAAATATAAAAAATATTATTAATTAATAATAAATATTATTTAATACTATAAAATATTAAGTATTGGTAAATATTTTATGAAAAATTCAATTCTAAATCATCTATACTACTTAGGGCATTTTTTTATTTCTAGTGTCCTTCATAGGTGTTTTTAAGGGAGTTTATTTCCTATATCTATAACATCTGTGGCCAAAAATGTGACAACAATAAAAGTAAGCTGTTGAGACGAATGTGTACCTTCTAAAATTGATCGGAAGAGAACAGTGAGGAAAGAAATATACGTTTACAAAACATATAGCTAGTTCTATAAATAACAGAGGACAAGAAATGAGTTAGAGCTATTTAAACTGTAAGCCTAAATTTTATATTATGAGTTACATGTTTCTGCGTAGTTAGACGAATATAAAGTAAAGGCTCTTAATTCACAGTAAAGATAACTGTGAATTAAGGTTGTGAAAAATTGTGCGTTGAAAAAGAAACTGATTAGTTTTAACGTGCGAGGGCAGTAGTGAAAAATACCGATTCTTTTAAAGGTAGCAAGCCACCCTCAGGGCTACCAACGACCAACACACTAACTACCTTGGGTCACGGAACAGGAAGTGGTTTAGATGTAACTGACAACAGTCTGCGTGATATCACATTATATAACGACCGAATAAAAAGCTACAGCTGAGTTAGGTTTATTGGTGTATTTGACTAAGTGACTGCTATTATATTAAACGGTCAAACAGTTCTCAAGGGCTTATCCATTACAGAAATTAAATATCGTACAATATCATCCAATAAAAAATAAGTTATATTATTAATGAATATACAAAAACCATAAAATACAACAAAACAATGCTCACTTGAATATTTAACATCTACTCCATTTCTGATTGTTTCTACCAGACTAACTCAAAGTTCATAAACATAAAATCTATAAAATTTAAACTAAAAAATGTATCTATAAAATTTAAATCAATGTGAATATTAGATATTTCAGTTATAGATAGGTCATTAATTTCAATGAATAGATTTCAAAATGTTTTATTTAGGAAAAAGCTTTTAAAAACATTACTTCACGTTGGTTTATTTTGAAAGTATTGTGAAATATTATTCAATATTAATACTATTGAGATACTGAACTACTTTGGCAATGAAACGATACTATAAGTACATATCTTAAATTTAGTTTTAGTTATTATAATTGTAACGAAAAGAGGTAGGGTCTGCTGCCAAGGTATCTAAACATCATGAAATGTTCATGATCTATATTTTTCATATTATTTAACAGTCAACAAACTTATTATCTTAGGTTAAAGTTGTTTTCAGAATTGAAAGTTGTTTTATATATAATGGTCAAAATTACAAATAACGTGATTTGCCTCATCAATGAAGTTGTTTTTGGAATTTATTTTAATTAATTGTAATATATCCGGTGACCTTAAAATGTGCTCAATATAAGTTATCTTAAAATCATTTTATTTTCTTTGTTTAATCTTGAAAAGCAATAAGTTTATCTTACTATAAATAAATATTTTTGTTATAAATTTGTTCGGTTAAATATACGAATCGTTCATAATTAAGTACGCATTTTGTTTATCGACAGTAATAAACGATAGTGTGATATTGAAAATTCTACATTTTGAAGCTATCGTGACGATTTAACCCATTACTCATTCCTGCAATGAAAGAGAGTGGACGATAAAGCTAATAAAACCAATAATGGATTCTGTGATATCGACGAATTACCAGCATTCCAGCAGCAGAGTGACTCGTGATTGTTCAAACCAGAAAACATATGAGTCGCTCACTCCACAGGTGGTTTAATTTCTCAAAAATAAAAAATAAACTTTGTAGAAGGTTTATTTCATCGTTAATAAAGTTCGGAATATATCAACCTCGGTATCCATACATAAACTACTCGTAAAAGTAAATATAAACGGGATTTGTATTGTATTTACCTTATTTCCCAATGGGAAATAGGTTAGATCATAGATGTATCTGAAGGATTTATTTTCGGTTCCTCTAAACAGCTCTTCTCATAACCATGTGACGTCACTTACATTACATTGCATTCCATAAAATGCTAACTATCCCTCCCCTCATAGCTTAAAGCCATAAACCAAAAAATGCACTAATTTAGAAATGCATAACTTCTAATGCACTACAGAAATCTAAATAGGGATAATTGGTAATTTTTAATTTACTAAACAGCTATAACAATGTTTAATAAAAATCGTTTATTAAATGTAATGTCAAATGTCGTTTGAAAAAAAATTTGATTATGATTAGATAAAAAATAAACATGTCTTTTTAAGCATTTCTCGGTTACAAAACTGGTTTTCAGAACCATTTAAGCCAACTAGTAACAAAAATTAAAATTTATAATGTGTAACGACAAATAGTTTGACAACAACCATTTGCAAATAAATATAGGAAAAACAACCAATTTACAAAAAAAATGGACATCCACATTAGCAATGATTTATCTGATGAATTACTATTATATTTTTTAAGAGGAAAAGTTAAAGTGATTAGGTCATAAGGGAGGATATTTTACAATGCCTGTCCAAAATGTGAACGACTCCTCCGGCCAGACTTAGGTCTCACTCTCTAGATTGCTACCTAGGATTACAGTTGGTACGCTGTGAAACCTCGCTGTGATAGTGTTAACCTCTCACTCAGGTACCGGTGCTCGCTGAGTGCTAGTGTTTTATGAGTCATGCAGTTGGTCATCAGTTTGCAAAAGTCACCCATGGATGTCAACGGGTGACTCTACTAAATACCTATACTAACTACTAAAGAACTATATTCTATATACTGTATTCTTGTTTTATAGTATTTTCAGTTGTGTTATGTATCAATGAAACTCTCCACTCTTATGGTTAAGTAGTTTGTACATAAATATACAAAAACTGAAATAAAAAACCTTCATACATGTTATATATATTAATGGATTTCTTATACTAAGACTAATAATAATAAAACAGTTATTTTACATTTGAATTGTATTACTTAGTAATTTGAAGTAATTTTAACTCAACCCAAACATTTTATTCCTTAGGTAGTATTTGGCATATGATCAAAAAGCCGTGTGACAACGCATAATTGCAGTGGACGATAAATAATACACTTAAAGAGACTCATGTTTGTATTTTTTACGGAAGGGGCGGATTACTCCCTAGTGCACTTTTTGCGCACCCCTTTACATTGCAGCATTATCACATAGCGAAAAGCCATTGGTGATTGGCGGGATTTCAACCCGAGACCTTGGACACCAAAGCCCCGCGCTCTACCCCTTGACAGGGAGCGCTAAAATAAATGTATTTGACTTGAAATACAGAATAGCACTATATTAACACATATCTACGGTACTATCTTTATTTTATGTGATAAACTAATTAATTATTAATTGAAGAAAGGGAAGTGTGTCATATAATTTAAACGCGTATTTAGTTATATCTATTTGCATTAAATTTTGTAACGCATTTATCATTGATACACATTTTACTATAAAAATATTTATTTTAATCTGATATTACTTCAAAAAGTAAACGTAAATGTGTCTAATCCTACTATACATGAGGGATTGTAAATGTGGCGTGTATTCTGAAAAAAAAAACGCTTTTATATAGTTCGGTGTCAAAGTTAAACCTGAAGTAATGGCAAGTCGTGTGAAGAAAATGGCATTATCTGTGAGAACGACACCGCGGGGGAAATCTTACAGCACTTGAGAAACTAACTTTTGGCTCAGGTCAGAGTTGGAGTCTTACAACGGTTGATTTTCCCAAATGTGTAACTGAATCAACCGCTATTTTCAGACTTGTCACAAAATCACTTAGTGTGCCAATCTCATAACAACAAAACGTCGACAATATGTTGGAGTTGAGAGTTGCATCTCATAAGCTGAGCTGTGAACTGAGCTCACACTTTGCATTCTCTATTATCTATATATTTTCAAAATTAAAACAGATTATGATTACCTGAAAACTAAGTTATAAATATAACTTAGTTTTAGAATGTTTACCAAAAAATGGAAAACATTCTATTACAATCTGATGTTTATACAGAGTGTCCATGAAAAACGTTTCGGGACTTCGGTGAGTGATTGGGTACATTAAAAGAAAAAAAATCCAATGGAGGTATGGCCTAAAAAACTTATTTTCTCAGATATCTGCCATTTTGCTTTTTTCAAATAAAATAGTGTTTATTTTAAACATTTTCAATGAATTATTTTAAAATTCTGTATGTGTTTTACACTATTACAGTAGTATTATTAATATATAATTAGCATGATCCAAGCTTAAAATCTAAAATGTCGGCCATTTTAAATTTTACCTTTAACATTGTATTTTAGTTTTAAAATTTTAAATGGCCGCCATTTAGGATTTCGAGCTTAAATCATGCTGGTTAATCTTTTTAATAGTAGTCTAATAGAGTAAAACACATACCAAATTTCAAAATTATCCGTTAAAAACTATTAAAAATAAAAAATATTTTGTGAAAATACAAAATGGCGGATATCTGAGAAAATAAGCGTTTTAGGCCATACCTCCATTGGAACTTATTGTTTCCTTTTAATGTACCCAAACACTCACTGAAGTCCTTTCAAAACGTTTTCCCTGAAACGTTTTTCACGGGCACCCTGTAATTAACCTTTTAACCAAATTGTGAATCATAATAATATGTCTAAACTAATTCGAAACCTTATATATTGGTATTAAATATTCGGTATTTTATTTACGAATAATATTCACAAACTGTTCTGTTCAATACAAGAGTTGTCTCTTTACAGTAAGTATCCAAACGTAAAGGCACCTGGCGCTACAGTGCGAAGTGCAATACGTCACCACGGTGTTCATGCACTGGCGACTCAATCGATCTGGTCGTTCACATCAATAGTCAATGTTTCTCTTAATCTCTCAATGTTGATTTAATTTCAATATTGAAGACCTATTTGAGGAATCCTTAAAATGTACGTTTAGTTTCCTTGTTTTCTATTTATTAAGTTACAGTGAAAGAAATTTGTATTTTATTCATTCAAATTTAAATGAAGATTCTAATTATTTTATTGAACAACGTCAAGATATCCATCACACCGACGATCCACAATAAGGTCCAACGTCTTTAGTATGAATATGTTATTAATGCATACTACATGCATGCCAATTTGATTGAATATTACAAAGGTATCAATGTCCTTTTTTCCCCTGGACTCAGGTTGTTTTTTCTCTTCGACGTGTCACAGTTCTAGTAGTTATATTGGTACATATATTGACATGGGACCCCAACACACTTCAAGTATCAGCGTAACGAGTGGTAGTCACGACATAGGAAGTTGTTTAGATCAGTTGATATCACACATCACAGTATTCTACAGCGTTATCTAAATAATTATCCCTCAATCAAACGTCTGTCCCATTCATTTAGGTCCTTTTAATACCTGTAAAATTATACGTTATTTAGAAGTATTTTTAATATATAAAGGAAATTTTTGCTATAAATTTAATAAAGAAACAATCAAACTATATAACTTTTTAAACATTTACTCGTTATTGATGTTGATGATTTTCTAGTAAATATTTAATATTGAATATAATAATTTACTAAATTTACCTCAACATAGTTTAAAAAGTTTCAAGGTTAAAAACAATGTCCTTTTCAAATTCAGTCAGATTTCAACTTCTAATATTTACGTCACTGGAAACAAAACTTTGCTCCAAAGCTTGCAAAGCTACAAAAGCGTTTAGAGATCTGCACAAAATAAAGGTATTTCTTGAGTAGCGGCGCGCTTTTACACTTCAACTAACTTCTTCACTGTTCGGATTTTCAGATATTATTATTACGTTGGTAAAGGAGGCTGGGCTGACGACTACAGTATTGACTTATTACTTAAAGTTAGTTATCACTATAGCTTTTCAGAGGAACTATTAAATATAACTTTATCCCATCAACTTTCGCCATAACACATATGGCGTGCAGAGAATTGATTAATGATAAATGATGTGGATTGTGATATGATTGATAAATGATTATTTTTACATTCCGAACTAAGAGAACATTTCACGTCTTTGTGACAGGAGTTTGTTTTTTGTGTGTTCTGGTATTGGGAGCGCAACCTTTGTTACTTGATATTCTTTGTGAGTTTTTTACTGCTTTTAAAGTGTTTTTATTTATACCATCTGTCCATATTATGTACATGATATGTTAATGTTCTATGTTTCAGCTTACTGAGGATGGGATTAGATTCCAGATCCCGAAACTCCACGAAGCAGTTCAACTAAAGGTATTAAAAAATGTCAATAACAATTTATAAAGGGGTGGATAGCTGATATTCATAAAAAACTAGGAATCTAGTCCAAACGATTCTATGCATGAATAATTAATACTTATAACAATTATATACTGTATATTATTTAGAAAAAGTCTTTTTAATATGACGTAGCTTTTTTCTGTAATAAGAATAATACTTTTTTTGGGTTCAATCAAAATATAAAGTAGGCAGGATCGTTGTATTGTATATAGCACTTTACCTTTAACACTCCAAAACGTAAAAATTCAGGTAATATTTAAAATTGTATAGTAAATTTGTACCCTTTTTCAAATTATTGAAATGAACACGTTTTAGCTCTAGGGGTCTTTGCAATCCGTCAGACCAAAATTTGAATGGTGAAGTCATATAGTTAAAAGTACAGCAGTTTACAGGAACTGAGAACATCCCTTTTAGACGATATAGCTTATTTCCTACAGGGAAGTAAATACAATCATTTACAAAATTTATTCATAAAGAATTAACTAATAATCATAAAAAAGATTCCAAAAACGTTTTGGTCATTTTAATCCCCTTAATGAAACAAACGGATTAAGTTAAAACCTTTAATCTAATACAATTGTTCTTTCCTGGATTTCATTTGGTCGTATCATTTAAAATCGTTACTATTGTATCAAATATTATACCTTTTTTTGATAAATTAAATAACCAGTTGAGTAAAAACACAGATTAGGATTTCAGAGTAGATTATAATTTTTTAAATCATGTGAGGGCATTTTTAAAATACTCTAAAAATTAGACTTTTCCTACACTATTTTCTATCTACAATTCACGTTTGTTCACGTCAAAATGACAATCCACTGAAGGCAATCCACTAATTACCATCACTGGATTGATAAACAATCTCACATCTCTGGGTGAATTTTTATTACACAGCTTGCATGACTGCTAATTGCTTAAATAGGTACTGTAGGAAATGGTAATGCATTAAGTTAATACATAATGTTATAAAGAAAATATGGTTTCTGTATGTTTTTGTGGGTTTGTTGTGGCAAGTAAACGCGAAAAATACTGAACCGACCGGTTTGAAATTTTATACAGAAGTAGATCTTAAACTCAAGCAACTCATAACTCAAGCAAATTAATTTCCTTCGAATCACTTTGGGCTATGCTTCATGAACCTCTTAGGCTTCAATGTTTACATTTTCAAACAATGAAAACATAAAATTACTTGAATGTCAACAGCTGTATAAACTCTAAACTTTGACAGTTCGAGAAAAAGAAAAAGAAAGCTAAGCTATCATGACCATTCTAGGTTTTAATGTTTACATTTTTACTGTCGATATCTCTTCACACTATATTTTGAAATTTTGGGAAGAAGAAGTAAGAAAGTTAATTTTTACGGATAAACTGCTGGATAGAAATTAATATTGCTTATTAATATTTTTTTAACAGGTGGTACCAGAGAAGAACGGACTATATAGTGTTTTACTATCCGTTGTACTATCTGTTGATCTCTGGTAGTACTTGGTGGTAGACACTCTTGTTTATAAACTTTTGAGATCGTGTTTAGCATAAAATACTATAATTATTTGCTCAAATAAGGCATGATTTAAATTCTAATTTTCATGTTTTAGGATTATTATTTTAGGCCCTAGAGAAAAGATAACCTCTCTCAGACCTTTTTGTGCCCGTGCAAAGGACGGATACTTTAGCTAGTAAATTATATAAAGTAAACAAAGAGACAAGTACCGCGTGAGACATTCATAGCCGAGCTCCGACCACGCGACATATCCATCACTAGCTGTTAGTTGTTAGCTGTTACTGTCGAGCCAAGGCCAAGTACAAGGTCAAGTGTTTGACCAAGTATATGAAGAAAAATAACTTTCATGTATTGCTGATTACAACATGAAAGTTTTATTGATAGTAAATCAGACTTTACTCAAAATGATTACTAAGGTTTTGTGATTAGAATAATAACAAATATAGGCCTACACATTAACATTTTCCCAGAAGACTATCGGGGCTGCAAAAGACAACAGGCTATATCTATCAATTTCTAAGTCTTATTTATAAATTTACGTAGAGTAAAAAATCAAAATTTCAAATTATTTCTGATTTAGCTCTCCCACACCCTTTGTGTTTATGTGTTAAGTAGGTTCAGGCGTTTATGTTTGTACCAAACCTCATCTTAAAATTGGGTTTAGTTGTTCATGTCACTTTCACGATAGTTCCTTATGGGTAGAATTTTAAACTGCAATCATACTTCTAAGAGAAGAAATTGAAAATATATAGAATTTGAATGTAATTAGGACCAACGGGAAAACAGGAATTTTCAAACACCGGACTTTATATGAGACAGAAATCTAAACTATAATATCTTAAACCATGAATTATAAGATACTAGGACTTCAATGCGAAATTTAATAGACTAGAGATTAACTGACATCAGGACTTTTACCAAACCAACTAAAGGGCTTGGTGGCCTGATGAGCAAAGGAAGTCAACTACAAAATGCGATTAAGTGTTTAATGGTATATTAATTTTTACACTAATACATCACCTAAACACCACCTCAAAATATTTTTTAGCGTCAGTATGTCATTCAAATGATCTCATAAATTTAAAGGTTTGTTACATAAATATTATCAAGGATAAATAAGGTATATTGTACATGCAACAAAGGTGTAAGAGGAAATATTGTTAAAGCAATCTCAATATAATATGTTGTTGAAAGGGATGCCATACTTCAGCAGAACCTGGTGAAATGTAGGTTATTGATAAATCTTCCTGTCACCTGCACGCACTTGCAGCTATCAAACAGCTGACGAATATTCTACCGATCTTTTCGCATCTGATTGTTTAAAAATAAATTTTAGCCATAAATCAATTGTAACTGTAGTAATATTATAAATACTACGTACTATGAATTTTATTATAAATCTGAGTAGGAACATAGACTACGCTATTTATTACAATAATAACCCTTATGAAATAGATCACACTGGACGTTTTTTATCCCTTTGAAAGAATTTAAACACAAATTTGATTACTATTTTATGTGGTAGAATTGAAAAAATGCCTTGGGATTTTTTTATGTGTATAACTTAATTCAATGGTGTGAACTCTGTGGTTAATTTCAGGGTTGGGTATTATGCTTCCACAGGTATAATAAAAGTTGGCTTTCCTTCATGGAAAACCTATTTTGAGCGTCGTAACAATAAATCAGTTTGTATGGTTATTTGTTTTCGTAGAGGTCTAATGTTTCTATTGTAATTGTTGTGTATTGTGTATTGTACTTTAATAAATAAATAAATACTTTAATATTGCATTGTGCATAATAATATATATCAAAATGTATCAAAGGTAGTACTATGGTATCTATTAGAACTAATAAAATGCATGCTACATTATTGTAGCATCCATCTAGCTCTCCATCTATGTCTCTGTGACACCTTGCCAAGGCAGGAGTACAACAACCTTTACGGAGTCCATAGGGTAAATAAATAATCTTGACAGTTCAAGAGAATGTCAAATACAGAACTGTTAAACAAAATATTCCTTGATAGAACTTTATAATTTTTAAAAACACTATCAGGGTCGACCCAATTATCAGTTCATGTAAAAACACAGTGATTACAGTATCATTGTTGATGAAAGAAAGAAGAAAAACTAGAAAACGACTAAAAATACTACTTGTAATTTTTAACAAAGATAAACAATACATGATCTTAGAAATCTAATTAAATGAATGTCTGCCTTTTGGTAACAATGAATTGAACTGTTGTACGGTCTGTTGTACATGATTTATGGTAAAGGTTTGCCTATAAATAACCAAAGAACAATATCTTATAACGTAAGTTCGTACTACATATTGACCCTATACATAATATAATTGGGTTTTTATATTAAGAAATTTTTTACTCACAGTGACAGCATATAAGACTCTTCTTATTGACGCAGTTACCTGAAAAATACGTTTAATTATAGTTTTATTTATCAGAAAGTACAAATATTTTACTATGATAAATTAATATAGCATACATTTAAACTTGATAATAAGTGCATGACAAAAACATATTTAATCAAAAGTAAAAAACAATTAGACTAGATTTTCTTAAAATAATAAGCATAATGTTACACTTAACTTGTTAAGTACATTATTTTACGTAAATTAAACAAGTTAATTGTGAATTGCTTGTTATATTTTAAAAATATGTACTGTAAGGTACATATAGTATATAGAGTGTAATATATGGTTGCTGCATTAAAAAGCCTAATACTATATTCTCATATAAACCTCAATACTACATTTACAGTTAATATAAATTTCAGTGATTTTAAACTCTTTATATTTATTTTACTGTTCGTAAAATGTTAAATTGTCTCTTTCTGAGCTGAAATTGCACTCATGAGAGAACAAAGTTTGTGCTAAGCTTAAAGTTTGGTCCTTTTCAACGCTTGATTTACCCAGCATTCAGTCTGTCAGACCGGCTTTATCAGCAAACATCATGTTTTCCAATACGGCCAATTCCCTTGTAATCGTGCTAGTTTCATTCACAAACGTTTACTCGTTTTGTGTTAATGGTTCATTACATTACATATCATAATGATAATAAATGTGAAATGCTTAAAATGGCTGATATTTATCTTACATGCCACATGATAAACACATGTTGATATTTATATTTATTTAAGAATTTTTATTCTAGTAAATTGCTACAAATTAACTTTAGTTTTATTATTACAGTTTATTGAAAGGTTTCTGATAATTTTGTATTTCTCTTGGATGGGCCTAGTTTTGTTTTTCAATTAGTTATTGAAATATCATTAAACAATATTTTGATGATGAGTAAGAGATTGTTATAAATTAATTCCTATTTATGTGATTTTCATTCTGGAACTATTATTCAGTGGAACCTATTTATAACAGCAAAAACAAATTAGTTGAGCAGTTTGTTGGTGTCTACTGACTTGATTGTATTGCTGCTACAAACAATAACCATAAAACATCACTACAAAACGTACATAGACACAATATACCACCGATTTTTAGCTAAGTCTTAAGATCTTCAAGAAACATTATGATATTATTCATGATCATAAGAAATGTTAACAAAGCAGAGTGAAAAATGCAGGTTTTAACAAATGGGTCCCTCGGGAATGCAATCAAAATGCAAATAAACAGTACCATCCACAGCTATGCATATCATGTTTGCTTAAACAGAGCAAACAGAAACTACAGAATCTATTTGCTTATGAATACATTACATTGTTGGCCCCCTTCCCTCCTCTCAGCTCTGTGTATGTTCCTCATTTGTACTTCGTATTTTAGTCTTAAAGCCATCAAAGTAGAAAGTCAAGTCACTTTCTAAGTTGTAAGGGTGGTCAAGTTAAACATACTATGAGCTGATCAAGCTTTGCAAATTCTTTTTTAAACAAACAACTCTTTACAACACTATGGTACATCTGGTATTTTCATGCAAATTTATTTGTTTGTTACTGTGTACAAATGGATGGCTGATGCTAAATTATATTCCGAAGTTCCCTGTCAGAGAATAAAATTGACAGAGGGTGCGTTTTCAATGCTTCGCTGATTGTGTGTCGAGCCATGTGTTGAAAACGCAGGTTGTTCAATCAAGAGTCGAGTCCAATACATATATTTTACATTTTCCATTCATTATTTATATTTTTAATGTTAAACCACTGTATAACAGTGACATATGAATATGTACAACATATGTTTATGTGGTTTGAATTTTGTGCAGGAGAATTTTGAGTGGTTTTATGTATGAGACAACAACAAAGTTTCCTCACTTTTTTACATGATACGTTTAAATATCCAATATTCTACTCACTCTTCTTTAATGTTATTGAATGTGCCTAATAAGTGTCTTTATTTTCTAGTGACTTTGTAGCTTATATTAAAAATAACAGGTAACAAATCAAGCATACCGTAGTTGTAATCTTGATAACAGCGATAATACGTACTTCGCAACGTATTATCAATTATCAAATAACTGTCTAAATAGTGTGAACCTAAAACTGACGAATATTTACTATATATATTTAAGAGAATGTATAAAAACGAAAATCTAAATAACTATGTCAGAAAGATGACATTAGCTGGGTGGATGACGCTACGGAGGAAAACCCTCCGGCACTTTAGAAACTACTTTGAAACTTTTGGCCGAGCTCACAGTTCGCCAGTTTTTAACGCTTGATTTTTCCTCATGTGTAGAGTAATTATTTGAAAAACAATACTTGAGGAGAAATTAATCTGTATCTAACAAAACTATATAAAATTTAAACTTTATAGTGAACTGTATACACTACAAAGTGATATAGGTTTAATTTTCACTTACTTATCTAATACAACTATATCCCATGCTTTAACTCAGGATTTATACCTGGTCTCACTGACTTTTTACCTAAGGGTTCAGCCGCATCCTAGTTTAAACTGAAGCCACCAAAACACTTTAGAGCAAAGCATATTCAGACCTGTCGTTATGTTATATTGACGTTGGTGATAACAACCCGGTCAGTCCTGTTGGTCCCAATAACTCAGGAGTGGATGTCGAACAGATGTTTAGGGGCGTCAAAGAGTGCTCGAAAATGGAATGATAGGATAGATTAATGAAATAGCCTTAATGGTAACTTGATTTGATGCAAAGATAAGGGTGAGCCAACGTAGTACTAAGTGAACAATATTGATAAAAATTAATTGTAAACAGGGGGTCAGAATAATAACCATCGATATCTTACGTTTGGAGTCAGTCACGCTATCTACAACACCACTGACTCCCTTAAGTTTACTTTAGTTTAGTCGAACGTAAGTCACGATATTGAGAAAATTGGATTGGTATAAGATTAAATAAATGTTAAGTGTGCGTGTTTCCACGTAATAGAATAGGAGTAAGAAGAGTTGTAGTGTGAATCACCCCAACAAAGGCTGTTACTTGATTTATTTCAATATCCAAGATGAAAAAACCTTTTAACTAAGTAAGTTATACTGATTACAAGAACCATAATTCTTCATTGTAGCTTATAAACCTACTTTTAGTCCTTAAATAACAACGAAAAGTATCAAAAATAAAAGTTTAAGACAACAAATATATTTGTAATGATATACTTATGAAGATCGATAATTCATAACTATTTCTGGTAGTTGGTAAAGTACTAAAAGACGTCCAGTTAACATTTTGGAGTATGAGATTTCACTAAATTTGATGAAATTAAAGTTAATTCATAGTTCGATAAATAAACACGGCTGAAAAAGCCCGTTTGAAGATAACTCTAGCTTATTAAGAACAAATTGAAAAACTCTTGTAGACAAGTACTAAAATGACAGCATTATTTTGATTTGGTATTTGAACGGAATAAAAAAAATAGTCTTTATGAACGACATTGAGGCTAAGTAAGGAGGATTAGTATGATGAGGGATTTTCTGTTCGCCTGTGCCAGACTGCCAGATGGGATGATGTTAATTGTAGGACTGTACGGGTGGGACCATCTAGTAGAGGCTAGGCTACCTTGAGGCACGATCCGTAGTGCATAGCTAATCCAATGATTATTAGTGAGATATATGAATTGGTAACTACTGTTAATTAATTAATTACCACAGTGAACGATTTAATCCTGATGGATATAGGTTATGCAAATCTGTAATAGTTACTGTAACTAGTTTCGTGACTAGCCCTTGTATCGTTACTGTTTTAAGTTAGAAAAAACATGTTTCGACGTTAATAGCCTAAAAAGGGATAGGACTATTATATTTGCTAAGATTCTTGTGTACTCAGGCTTAAAAAAATAAATATAATCTTGAATACCGGTAATGTATTTAATGTTAATAATGTGTGTGTGTGTATGTCTGGCTTAGTCTGGGAAAATGGCTTAATGACTGTAAAAACAAAGATTTCACGTTTTTGGATATTGTAAAGGTGGACATGAAATTACAGCTTCATACAACTCAAAATGTATTTATAGTGATTTAATTTGATATATAACGGTTTTCATATTTGCTGTTATGTTTTGACATAAGGTATAAATAACGTACGAGTATAACTTTCATTTCATAGCTATCCCTCTTCATATCATATGTTTGAATGGTCTTTAATACATAAAAAATATAAAGCTTTTTTGTGTTTTACTTAAAAAGCTAAAATACAATCCAAAATAATGGAACCTGATTAGTTTTAAAGGTTTATAATAAGAATATTAATAACATATATATGTTGTATAGAGTTGTGTCCTCATTTAAAATAATATAATTTTACTATTAGACATTTAAAGTAAAGTTTTCAGAATTTAGAGTCTTGTTAAAAATTTGAAAGAAGATGGTCGCCTTAAAACCAGTTTTTATACCTTTTAGACTGATTTTGTTTTAAAAATGCCCATCCTTACAATGCAAAAAAATATTGAAAAGGATGTAAAAAATACAAAACTAGAGCATTTCAAAACGGGTCTCTTTAGTCACTTATGTTAACATGTAAGTACATTTAGCATGTAGTTAAGTAGTGTAATAGAATTTGGGACATAATTTTGTAATTTTTCTTCCTCTTGAAATATGCCTAGTTAGTTTTTAGACAAGTTGAGCATTTTAATGATGCATTTGACCCTACATATATATGAATATACGCTAAAAATGTTTTTTAGGTATTACCAGTTAATTATAAAGATTAGTCTATACAAAAAATGTCAACATCAAAACCCATCCACTAGACTGTAGCATACTATCGAGTAGTTACATAATTCAAATGTTCAAGCAGATTAACTAAGATTGTAGCCAAAATTAAGAGTAACTAATATGTTACTCTTGGTTTAGTGGGAATTCTTCTTGCATACGTGTTCAAATAAACTTATGGGTTGTTTTTTATTATGATTATAGTTTCAAACAAGGTATACACAAGGCGTGTTTTGATAAGTAACGCTTTGCTATTCCGCCGCCGCAGCGCTACGGTCGGCGTTTTGCGCATGCGCGCTGGTTACCTAAATCTCTTGTGTATGCGCAGACGCAATACAGTTTGATTCTTTATTGTATACGTTACTTACTGAGTGTTTAAGACCCCTCCGATAATTTTGAGTCCTACCGACTGTGAAGCACGGGCTATTATACGATTTCTTAGTGCTAAAGGCGTAAAACTGTTTAATAGCCATTGCGAGATCTTTAAAGTAAAGGACAAAACACTAAGGGTGATGGAATGGAAGGAAAATATGTGAGAGCATTTAAAGATGGCTGAACAAATGTGCATGATGAAGAACGGAGTGGGTGCCCTTCGGTCGTCAATGAAGATTTGATACAGAAGTGGACGAAAAGGTGAGAGCATACAGCCACTTTACAATGGTGTGACTACTTTCCTCAATGGTTCGTAGTGTTTTGTATCGAATTGTAACCGAGAACATAAATTACCGAAAATTATGTTCACGTTGAGTTCCGAAAACGTTGACAGATTTGCACAAAACAGCAAATTGCATTGATTAAGTGGTGAATTGTCTTTCTTCATCATGCACATTTGTGCAGCCATCTTTAAATGCTCTCATCCATTTCCTTACCATTCCATCGCCCATAATGTTTTGCCCGTAAACCTCGCAGATCTTACAATGGCTATCGATCTGTTGTACCCCTTTTAGCACTTAGAAATCGTATAACAGCTCGTACTTCATAATCGGTGGGACTCACGATTGTTTGAGGCATCTTAAACACTCTGTGAAAAATGTATACATTGAAGAATCAGACTGTAATTGCGTCAGCGTGTAGACAAGAGATGTAGGTAACCAGCGCGGGTAAAACGCCGACCGTAGCGCTGCGGTGGCAAAATCAAAAAACGAATCTTACTTAAAAACACGCCTTTTAGTTAACGGAGTTGAAATAAAAACATTCTGTAAGTAGGCACGCATGGTTATTACAAATTATTTCTTTTGATATCACGTTTTTAAGTGATACCAAAATAATTTTACGTTGAAACTCATATCCTTAGTATTGATAAAAATTAATATTAATGACATTTTTACTAACCAATTTTTATGATGCACATATACATGTTAAAATTTAGAGTTAAAAATGTATTTGCAGTCAAAAGAAATATTCAAGTAAAAGTGCAAGGACAAAGTGATTATAACAGGTTTATCATAGGTTATTTATTATCATTGCAAATAATAATTTATAGTTTGGCAATAAATCTAAGGCCAAAAAAATCCCAACAGCTTGTTCAGACTTGAAACATATCAGAGAGGGATGGGATGGGGGAATGTAACATGTTATGACTGTATCCTGCCAATTTCCTGACCCGTCTCATATGTTATTCGGAGTGTGGATTCAACATCAATACGTCGCATTTTGTGACTGGTCGTATTCAAATATCAAATATTACAGTTTACGGGAAGTCATCAAATTAGTATAAACATATGTTTTATCATGGCTGCTATGTTTTACTCTATCCAAACGCATATGAGTAAAACAATAGACAGTGTCAATAGGTTCCTCCATTGAAAATTCCCAAACGAATAGCAAAACTAAATGATACAATCATAAACGGTTTTGGTCATTTTCGTTTAATTTAATAGACTGTTGAATCAAATAAATATTTTTAAACTTTTTAATTTAGTTTACAAAATACATGAATATATAAATAGTTTATTTATTAGTTGTATCCGTACGCAAACAACACAAACAAATACATTTGTTTTCAAAATCGTTGAAGTGACGGTATCTCTTAGTACAAAATTTACGTAAAAATGCGTTTCTTGTGTACTGTCTAGGCCTTATAGTTTACAATTGGTTCCTTAAAACCCCATAATTAGCTAAAATGGTTTGAGCTACTTGAATTTTATAATTTATGCGCTTAATGATCCCAACCATGTCAAGCCATGGAACAATAAAGCCATAAGGAACATGTCAGCCTTAGTCAGTAACAAGACTACAAGATCGCACTACAATCATCCTACATTCATTCCTCATTCATACTTGGCTTAAAATACCTAGCTGGGTAGGTCGCCATTTCAGTTAAAAGTAAAGTAAAGTAAAGTAACCAAACCAAATGTGGGTTAATTGGGACATCAGTCCTCACAGAAGAGCTGTCAGGGAAGATTGATTTTATAATATTGAAATTTCTCCAAACAAATGCACAAAGAATAAATAAAAAAAGCAGAACTTATAAGGGTATTTATTAGAATCATAAATTCGTTTGGTTAGTGAAAAGGGTTCAATAACAGCAAACTAAAACACATTCCTAATATCTCATCATGTGACCACAGCTTATGACAGGGCTTTTGTTGTAGCTTCCTGTCACCTTTAGAATAAACTATCCCTACGAATAAGATCCCTTTACACGTTCACAGTTTGTGGCGGCACTGAAAAGTTTGTTTTAGGGCGGTTGGTCTTGGCTAGGGCTTCTGCGGTGCTGTGGTTGCTGATGTGGGTATTGTGCTTGAGTGTGAGTTTGTAATAAAAATATCTATTTATTCTCATTTTTGTAAATTCTATGTTTTATTATACATATATTTCATTTGATAAGTATATGTTTATAATCATGTTTATGTTTAAGAGACAGGTTAAGGGAAAGAAAGAGCCATGTGGCCCTAGCTTTTCACAAAATTAAGAAACTTCTTATTTAATTTCATTAAAGAATTCAAGTAATGAAATCTATTTACTTCTCTTAATGATTTTTGGTTATAATTCAGATCTAGTTTCATTTAAATTTCCGAGCCTATAGACAGTTTACAATTCAAAATCCCATACAGTCCTATACAGTAATAGACAACGAGCATAGTTAATATAATTTCTACATCTAGAATTACAATCAAGAGTTTCGCATCTTAGGTTAGGATTAGAACGTATTTTCATTAAGTAAATACTAAAAATACATATCTAGGAATATTTATAGTAAAATATTTTTGGGGTTAATGTGGAAATCTTGCTGTATTTGTGAAAAAAAGTTTAGGAAAACTTACACTTTTGAGCTGTAACTTTGACCAAGTGCATGAATAACAAAGCCTTTTCACGTGACGTAAATGAAATGTTTAACGACTAAAAATAAACGGTACCAGTGGACTGACACATACTTTCTCCCTTAAGTAAATTTAAAAAAAGACAATCTGTAATAAAACTATCATGTTCTACAAAGTTAATCCAAATATCATTTAATAATTTATTGTTTCAAAAATAATCATACAATTTCTAAAAATAAAAACAAGAGACAACGTTAAATTAATTGTTCAAATTGTATGGGGGGAACCCCCCCCCAAGTAATACCAAGCTTTTTTGAGCTGGTTTTGTTGGGTGATTTGACCTTACGCTTCATACCAAGTTTCATGGAAAACGGTTGGAAAATAAGGAAGAAATTGATTTTTTAATATTCTCCATAAGAATAACATTGGGCGCTTTCAGACAACGTACTGCGTTTATCGTAGACAGTAAATTTAACTTTTCTCTGGAACCGTTAGTCGTAGACAAATAATTCAAAATACTAATTTGTTTAGTTTTTTAAGCTGGTTTCAATGGTGCCAGTCAAGTTATACTTTACCTTTATTCTTTTTGCTGAAAATTTAAAAATTTGATTTTTTTGACATTTAAAAGCCCATAACTTTTGAACCGTCATTTTTACAGACATGCGGGTGGTGTCAAATTATTTAGTACTCAGTGCACTATAAATTATCAAATTTTAATCAAAATCGTTAGAGCCGTTTTTGAGAAATTTGGATTTTTCACGTTTTTTAAGGGTTTTTAGGGGTGAACTACCCTTAAAAATCAAAAATTCAAAAAAATGAAAAAAAAACGCCTGGAGATACGGTGACTATATATATACATGCCAAATTTCATCTAAATCGGACCAACGGGGTAGGCTGTGGCACTGTACACATCCAGACACACACACACACACACACACACACACACACACACACACACACACGGACGGACAGACATCACGTCAAAACCCACTTTTTTGGATTCAGGGGACCCCAAAACGGATATATCCACCATCAACTCAAATTCGAAAATTTTGACGAAAACAATACTTTCTCCATATACTATGTATAAGGGGAGAAAGTAAAAGTTTGTATACTACAGAATCCTAATTTTCAAAACAACATTTTTGATCAGATATTCTTTGAAACTATGTTTTTGAGGATCTAAAAATGATTCACAAGGTAAAGACAAAATTGTTATCTTATACTGGGCTCTCCTAAAGTTTGTATGAAACAATCACATATAAGTAACGAATAAGCGACATTAGCGCCGGCGTAGTGGGTTTTAGTTGACCCTCTCCGCTTGCACTGCCTTTAGAGAGCGTTTCCCTTGAGCTTCTATGCCGTCAAAATTGATCGTTTAGTATTTTTATCTCTATATATAAAATTAAAAGTGTGTATGTATGTATGTATGTCCTTTATGCGTTGCCAAGCTACTCATCCGATCGCCATGAAATTTTAGTGAAGTTGCTCGATATGTGTCCGGGAAGGTTTTAGTGAAAAATATTTCAAAAACCCCATAAGTTTCCATTTTATGGTGTTTTAAATTTCTAATGTTAACCTTATGGAAAGTAAGTTTGTTTACAAATGTTCTACAGTTAAAACATGTGATTTCTTAGCTACAGCTGATTGTTTTACTTTCTAATAGGAATATGCTTTACTATCCAATGACATCTGAATCATTCATTAATGTAAAACTATGAAGTAAATATGTGCAAATGTGTAAATATGTACAAAATGAACAGCTTTATTCGCCACATTATTACGGTTACTATTTTTGGGGATTATGTAATTATATTTTTATTTACTGTCTCATTAAAAATAACGTGTTTATATTTTGGCAAAATAAAAATAATTACAATGTTTACATATATTACGTTTATTATAATAATCAGCTGTTGTATATCTTTCCTATAAAAGCCGTATTACAGTTGATTTGGTTTGGGTTTGGATTCGATTTAAAAATTGTGAATTAATCCACTCAGATTTATTTGTTTTTTGGGAATGTTATTAATAAGTCTTATCGTTTTTAGTATTGTTATTCACTATGCCGCGACCCAGAATATATAACCTTTCAACAATTAAGCCCTAATGCCATTCAACTTCAGAACATGGTCAATCTTAAAGTTAATATGTATTTACTGTCAGGCGTAACGAAGTTCGCCGGGTCAGCTAGTCTTAAATAAAACTGAACCTAAATAGAAATCAAAGATTTGTAGTCAGTGGAAAATAGGATCGTTACTGAAAAGCATAAAAAAATATTACGAAACAATTCGAGAATACAATAAATTAGTTTATCCATTATAGTATTCAAATACATTCTAACAAGGATGATAATTGACAGTTAATTTTGATACAAACATAATATAGCATACCTGATATTTAACTACTTTTAGATTTTAATGTTAACTGGATATGTTAAAACTTTTGTAATTTCAGTTTAGTTTTGAGACCACAATACAAAAAACAAGAGTGTTTAATGTGTAAGTGAGGGATGAGGGTGATGAATGTCATAGATTTGTCTGACACGCAGGCTTACTGACAAATATGAGCTTGTCCATTTCTAAAATAATTAATTGATAACGCAATAAATAAATAGAAAATGTTTGTATTTACTTCCGTATGGGATATAGGTAAGATCTTCAGGGAATGTTTTCAGTTCATCTTAACAGCTGTTCTTATAACCAAAATCCAATAAAATAGCCCTCGCAATTTCTATGGAAACGGGATCTAAAGATTTGCGTTGCACTTTTTCAGTTGCACCCCTAGATCTTAGACATATCGATGTCAAAAGGATACAGTCGATACCATCCGATGATTCAATAATCGATGGTTTTACTGCCATTACAAATTTATGTCAATATTTTGGTCAGTTACTAACGACTTCATATTACGAAGTTGGTACTATAATCACTGAACTGGCTATCCGATTTTTAAAATTATTATTACATTGTTATTATACCATTTGAAATGAATTCCCTTTTATTATTTAATTATTGAAATTTGTTTCAAACCAAATTAATACATTCATTCTTTCTATAATGTCTAATAAAACCATTCAATACTTTCCTTTACATCTAGATAGTTTTAATATTAACGGTTCAATTCAATTCAATAAACCCTAAACCTGAGCTGGTTCGGATAACACTATGGACGAGTAACATATGTTTACAGCATTAACTGCATCGCTCTAATGATAATGATCAGTCATGTGCACTAATGGTACTGTTTATGGTAAACATTTGAACAAGTTTAATTTGCAAAGGCATTTAATGTGTTATTTCACACGTGATTTGCGTCAACCAAATTTGTATTAGCAACAATCTTTATATTGTGCATGTTTCCAATTTAAAGTCATGCAATGTCATAAAGCATGCAAAATAAATTTGTAAAATGTAATAATAACCAAGCCTATAACACATTAAATAAGTTATATAAGTTGTACTCTTTACAATGCATCAGCACTTAATTAGGTTAGTTAAATAATTAATTCAGTTTTTATACTATCATTGTAATAATAGTATTATACGAAACTCTGTAGAGTACTGTATTTCGTGATGCACAGGACATGGGTGTGGTTGGTATAACACGAAACTACCAATAAAACTGTATCATTAATCTGTACATTCGAAAGTTTAATACTAACTATTACGAATTTGAAAAATAATGTTGTTCAAAATATATTTAGTTACAAACCGTATCATATTAAACTAGTTCGAAACTTTAAGTCGAGGAGAGCGGCGTTAGGACAACCTAAAATTCGCTAGATTGCGCTAGTGTCGCTTATTCGTTACGTTATGTGATTGTTTCGTGCAAGCTTCCAGAGTGACTTGTTTAAGATAATAGTTATATTTAAATTTTAAAACATGTTTAGACCTCCAAAATTACATATTTTATAAGATTTTCGGATGAAAATGAGGCGTTAAAAATCATTTCCTTTAGTATACAAAATAACAGACGTTTTTGGTAAGATGCCAACAAAATTTTCAAACATTTCCAAAAAACAATTTTTCAAAAACATAAGCAGTTTTCTTTCATTCTTTGCACGAAAAGTGGCAATTTTCCATATTTACTACCAACTCAATTTTTTTAATCATACCAAAGCATATTTAAGATGCAATCTACAAAAAGAAAAGTATGCTTTTTCAGATGGTCGTTTTTTTGGCTCGAGTAGTATAAAAGTCGATTGATACAAACTTGAATTACATGACAAATCGTCTCACCAACAGTTTATTTTTAGGAAAGCGTATTTATTGCATAAATATGTTTGCATTATCACGTTTCCAGTGAATGGGTCTATCTATGTGGATATAATAAGAGCACATATTGGTTCGCCATTGTGAAATCCAGGTTATTGACTCTCATATTATATTGTTTGAATACGTTGCAAAGCTGTGTGGATTTCAATCTCGTCATTTTGTAATTTAAACAAACTCGTTTATTACTAAACATTCTATGTTCGTATAAAGTATTATGATACTTAAATTAAAAACTTCAAATTGTAAAATATATACGAGTATGTAAGGCCTTAACTTCAAGTACTTAAGGAACTTTGTATTCCTTTAATACGTTTTACATCAAAGTCGAATTTAAAAAGTTCACGATATAATCTGTCTAAAACATAGGGTTACATGTTTTTATATTGATATATTATAATACTATTTATTTTAGAGTATTTACTTGTCATTTAATATATTAATTATTTTAATAAATAATTGTACAAATTTTGTTGAAATGAAATAATTTATAAATCAGACATCATCAATGTAATAATTTCAACATTGTAAATACACAGTGCCAAGATAAGAAAAGTGGACAGCATGTCTACTGGACCTCGAAAATCATTTCAAGTTGAAAAATAAATTATTGAGGAAATGAGTTAATAAATTCAATAATATATTTCCCAAATGGCAGTTTTAAGGAAGTGAGCCAGTTGGCAAGTATAAACTTCTGATATGCATTTTATAATTACTTTTAAAATATCTTAAAATTTAATATTGTATTTCATGTATCCATTCTGTATTTTAATAACTGAAATATGAATAAAATTCACCAATCCGATATAGACCCAGAATGTAAAAGATATAATAAAAGGTTATTCAAATCTACCATTGTTAAAAACGACTTAATTATGTGAAACTAAAAGTATTCAAAAAGGTGAAACTGTACTCTAAATTTAGTTAATCAAAATCAGTACGATTTTGTTAAAAATACATAGATTACAGCCATCTCATACACTACAATGAAAAGATGTGTAAAATATATGCAAAAATATTTGCCTCTGTAAATAAATAGGATTATTTTTGTTGTATAAAAGAGCGTCTAGGGATGGTAAAACAAAGTTTATTATATCCATTCAAAATTAAAACTACTGGCGGGCTCAACGATTGGACCTATATTTACTGTTTCTACCAAAGGAATCAGGAATTAAATATTTGAACATAACAACAGCAGGTATTTCTCGTTGTTTATTTAGTTCTGCGATTAATCGTATTGAAACTTTGACCTTTTTAACAGAATAAAACGAAATATTAACTGTTGAACTCTAAATCCCGATTGGTTAATGTATTTAAACGCTGAAATATGTGTGGTTATCCACAACTAAATTTGAATTGACTTTCATTGATGGTTACTACAGTAAAAACCAAAAATAATTCAGCTTAAAAATAATTTGTTATACTCCTTTATACATTATTTAGAAGATATTTATTTTATCTTAGCACAACGCTATAAATCGAAGCTTACAAAAATATTGTAATACACATAATAGTTACATTTCTTTCATTCATATGTGGTTTTCTTAAAAGCACACCGTATAAGTATCGTGATCACTAATCCAAGCTTCTTTGCTTTAGCAGACATTGACAGATCATACCATTAACGATACTGCCATTTAGAAAACATCTACTTTAAACCATTTAAAAATGCAGCTATTGTCTTCTAAACATAACTGTACACTGTAAATTCTAAGGTTGTATACTGTATCTAAGGTATTAATAATGATAAATACTCTCCACACTGTAGTGCCTGTTACTTTATATTAAAGTAAGTTCTGAATGGCTTACGATGGTAAAGACTAGAAGTTGCATGTAAAAAGTAGTGACATGGATAACTATTGTTCTTGCCAATTAAAGCTAAATAATATACAGTACTTGGTTTGATAGTTTTAGTATCAGTTTTGTGGGTTTATAGTTTAAAAATGGCCTACAATTAAAACAACGTAGGCCTATACCACATTAAATTCAACATATATTGATTTATTTTTATTTTTACTAGATTCTACATAATTTATTCTGATTATACGATTTTTACAGAATGATTTAATATTGGTCATTTATCACTCATTAGTTCTATATATTTGTATCATAATATAGATGATTGCACTTCGGTAACAATATTAAATACTTCATTTTAACTTTCTACCCCTTATGATAAGGAGAAAGTATTGTTTTGTGTATGAGATAAACAGAATGGCATTGCCTGCTTTTATCAAAACATCAGTTAAAAAAGTTATGGGCTTGTATATGTAAAATAATCATATTTTTCCGCAAAATCAATAAAGGTAAAGTATAATTTGACCACCACAATTCAAACCAGCTTAAAAACTAAAGAAATTACTATTTTGAATCATTAGTCTAAGACAAATGGTTCCAGGTCTAAAAAGAAAGGTCTAATTTAAATGTACATGGTAAACTTAGTATTGTCTGAGAGCGTCCAATGTTATTCTTATGAAGAATATTATAACATAAATTTCTTCATTATTTCCCAACTGTTTAACTTGAAACTTGGTATCCCCAGGGTAAGGTCACATCACCCAACAAAATCACTCAAAAAAGCTTGGTATTACAAGAGTAGGGTAGTCCCCCCATGAAATTCTAACAATCGATTCAATTTGATTTCTCTTATTGTTTTCAGAAATTCGATTTTTTTATAAAACAATTATAAAATCATTCAATAATATTTAGATAAAAATTAAAAAATATGTTGGTGTTATTAAACATTTGCATTCAAATTGAGATAAGGAAGAAAACATGTGTCAGTCCACTCATACCATTTAATACATAGAAAACCCACTTATATCTATCTAATTGTATACTATATTACCAATTACATTTAAGTCTCTCGATAAAATATTTATTTGATGATACAAACAATACTGGTGAAAATCAAATATTTATGTTATATTTAAGTAAATAATTAGAAAATTTATGATAATGAAGTAGGAACAAAATATAAACCATCAAATAAAACTAAACATGCCAAACACGTTTATTTCAGAAACATTCATTTCCTAACATTTAACATTCGTTGGAGTATGAATATTCCGAACCTTGTTAAAGCCCTGTGGTTATGAAAGCAGACATCTCTCACTTTCAAAATTAAATTTCTCTGTGGTTTATGGTCTTGTAAACTTATGGCTACATATAACGCCTGCCTTTAATTATGAAATAATACTTCAAATTAACATAATTTATTTGGCTGTGGCCACTTTATAGTAGTGTAAAATAGTTTTAACTTCATATTACTAAATCAAAAGTAAAATTAAATTTCTTTTTCAATTATTAAAAACGATTATCTAGGAAATAGTATGCCATGTGTAATTTGTATATAAATCGTAAATAGCTTATTTTTGCAGTCGAACAATAGTTTATCTAATAATATTTCTACAATGTTAGCAATTCTTTATTACGTAGCTGTGTTACAATGAAATGTATGTATAATGTATATTTTAGCATTTCACTATAAACCAACGATGAAAATGGTGATATATTAATTAATATTTCCATCGATACCAGGAGGTTGTAATTACTCTATTCAAATATATAAAGTTTTTTGAGGGGATTTAAATGCTTAACGCACGCCGGCAGCTACCGGGAGAGTGGGACTCACACCCACTAAAAACTTCCATCTTCTCCAAGGGAGTAGCCTTAAACTGTTTCACATTATCAAGGCTAATCTCGACGTATCTGGCCTGTTAGGGACTACTTCTACAGCTGAACTTCAATGAAGCCGATCCAAATTGGACTTCTTGGCCTTTAGGATATACTCAGCGAAGCTGGAGATTCGGTTCCAGTTCTCTTTAGAACGGAGCATTTTTTCCACGAAGGACTCAGAGGCCCAACTTTGGCCACTAAAGACACTCGCCTGTAGTGCCAGATGCTCTGCGGTATCGGTGACATCGGAACTGTAAAGGCAGTGAGGGCTGTCGTCCTTGCCGATCGTATTCAAAAACCTCCGGAAGTACTAGTGGCATGAAAGAAATTTGGTCACGTAATACCCCACCTCTCCGTGCTTCCTGTCAATCCATGGCTTATAGGTCAGGATTAACCTCTCGGACCACCGGTCCCGCGAATCAGAACCCAAGTATCTTGCCGGGCAGTGACGTCGTCCGCAGCCAACAAGGAGAGTTTCATCAGGCAAATCGAGCCTGAACAGACATTGGGCCCGAGGATTGATCCCTGTGTTGCACCGGATGTAACAGCTACCCTGACCATCAAGAGCGTTGTACAACAGAACGCGGTTTGAAATGTACGATTTGATCAATCACAGGTGCTATGACGTGGAATGTATGCTCAAGTGCACACAGCATGTAAATCCACCTGGTGGAGTTAAATTCGTTCATTCAGAGCTTGTTTGTGATTGCTAGAGAAACCGTCCACGTTTCACATCCATAAAATGAAACTGACTTGATGATGACTGACTTACTTGATTATATTCTTAACTTGGTTCTCGACACTCCTTCCCTAGCTCTTCAAACTGAGTTACCATAGTAAAAACCTCATTAAGTTCTGACATGTAAGTTTTAATTAGTTTTCGATGATTCGACAGAACTTAAACAGACCGTTTCTGGACCAACCAGATATGAAAACACCCAGATGGCTGTAGCCAACAAAACTTTCCAGGGAAAATTTTACGTTCAAATAATTGAGAACGTATTTTCTCATGGGACCTGGGAGAAATATAGAAAATTCAGGGACGTTCTGCACACCGGATATTAACAGTTAATTGGCTATACTCAGATAAGTTGTTCCTAATGTTGTTAATTTGACCACTAAACTATCAGAACCATTCAGCGAACAGTACAAGGCTTACCTGTACTGTAGTGGAGGTAATGTTTGCGAACGCCAGTCCAACGTCCAACTGCAGCACGGGTATCAAACAGTACAAGGCTTACCTGTACTGTAGTGGAGGTAATGTTTGCGAACGCCAGTCCAACGTCCAACTGCAGCACGGGTATCAAACAGTACAAGGCTTACCTGTACTGTAGTGGAGGTAATGTTTGCGAACGCCAGTCCAACGTCCAACTGCAGCACGGGTATCAAACAGTACAAGGCTTACCTGTACTGTAGTGGAGGTAATGTTTGCGAACGCCAGTCCAACGTCCAACTGCAGCACGGGTATCAAACAGTACAAGGCTTACCTGTACTGTAGTGGAGGTAATGTTTGCGAACGCCAGTCCAACGTCCAACTGCAGCACGGGTATCAAACAGTACAAGGCTTACCTGTACTGTAGTGGAGGTAATGTTTGCGAACGCCAGTCCAACGTCCAACTGCAGCACGGGTATCAAACAGTACAAGGCTTACCTGTACTGTAGTGGAGGTAATGTTTGCGAACGCCAGTCCAACGTCCAACTGCAGCACGGGTATCAAACAGTACAAGGCTTACCTGTACTGTAGTGGAGGTAATGTTTGCGAACGCCAGTCCAACGTCCAACTGCAGCACGGGTATCAAACAGTACAAGGCTTACCTGTACTGTAGTGGAGGTAATGTTTGCGAACGCCAGTCCAACGTCCAACTGCAGCACGGGTATCAAACAGTACAAGGCTTACCTGTACTGTAGTGGAGGTAATGTTTGCGAACGCCAGTCCAACGTCCAACTGCAGCACGGGTATCAAACAGTACAAGGCTTACCTGTACTGTAGTGGAGGTAATGTTTGCGAACGCCAGTCCAACGTCCAACTGCAGCACGGGTATCAAACAGTACAAGGCTTACCTGTACTGTAGTGGAGGTAATGTTTGCGAACGCCAGTCCAACGTCCAACTGCAGCACGGGTATCAAACAGTACAAGGCTTACCTGTACTGTAGTGGAGGTAATGTTTGCGAACGCCAGTCCAACGTCCAACTGCAGCACGGGTATCAAACAGTACAAGGCTTACCTGTACTGTAGTGGAGGTAATGTTTGCGAACGCCAGTCCAACGTCCAACTGCAGCACGGGTATCAAACAGTACAAGGCTTACCTGTACTGTAGTGGAGGTAATGTTTGCGAACGCCAGTCCAACGTCCAACTGCAGCACGGGTATCAAACAGTACAAGGCTTACCTGTACTGTAGTGGAGGTAATGTTTGCGAACGCCAGTCCAACGTCCAACTGCAGCACGGGTATCAAACAGTACAAGGCTTACCTGTACTGTAGTGGAGGTAATGTTTGCGAACGCCAGTCCAACGTCCAACTGCAGCACGGGTATCAAACAGTACAAGGCTTACCTGTACTGTAGTGGAGGTAATGTTTGCGAACGCCAGTCCAACGTCCAACTGCAGCACGGGTATCAAACAGTACAAGGCTTACCTGTACTGTAGTGGAGGTAATGTTTGCGAACGCCAGTCCAACGTCCAACTGCAGCACGGGTATCAAACAGTACAAGGCTTACCTGTACTGTAGTGGAGGTAATGTTTGCGAACGCCAGTCCAACGTCCAACTGCAGCACGGGTATCAAACAGTACAAGGCTTACCTGTACTGTAGTGGAGGTAATGTTTGCGAACGCCAGTCCAACGTCCAACTGCAGCACGGGTATCAAACAGTACAAGGCTTACCTGTACTGTAGTGGAGGTAATGTTTGCGAACGCCAGTCCAACGTCCAACTGCAGCACGGGTATCAAACAGTACAAGGCTTACCTGTACTGTAGTGGAGGTAATGTTTGCGAACGCCAGTCCAACGTCCAACTGCAGCACGGGTATCAAACAGTACAAGGCTTACCTGTACTGTAGTGGAGGTAATGTTTGCGAACGCCAGTCCAACGTCCAACTGCAGCACGGGTATCAAACAGTACAAGGCTTACCTGTACTGTAGTGGAGGTAATGTTTGCGAACGCCAGTCCAACGTCCAACTGCAGCACGGGTATCAAACAGTACAAGGCTTACCTGTACTGTAGTGGAGGTAATGTTTGCGAACGCCAGTCCAACGTCCAACTGCAGCACGGGTATCAAACAGTACAAGGCTTACCTGTACTGTAGTGGAGGTAATGTTTGCGAACGCCAGTCCAACGTCCAACTGCAGCACGGGTATCAAACAGTACAAGGCTTACCTGTACTGTAGTGGAGGTAATGTTTGCGAACGCCAGTCCAACGTTCAACTGCAGCACGGGTATCAAACAGTACAAGGCTTACCTGTACTGTAGTGGAGGTAATGTTTGCGAACGCCAGTCCAACGTCCAACTGCAGCACGGGTATCAAACAGTACAAGGCTTACCTGTACTGTAGTGGAGGTAATGTTTGCGAACGCCAGTCCAACGTCCAACTGCAGCACGGGTATCAAACAGTACAAGGCTTACCTGTACTGTAGTGGAGGTAATGTTTGCGAACGCCAGTCCAACGTCCAACTGCAGCACGGGTATCAAACAGTACAAGGCTTACCTGTACTGTAGTGGAGGTAATGTTTGCGAACGCCAGTCCAACGTCCAACTGCAGCACGGGTATCAAACAGTACAAGGCTTACCTGTACTGTAGTGGAGGTAATGTTTGCGAACGCCAGTCCAACGTCCAACTGCAGCACGGGTATCAAATAGTAATCGGATTATTTTAAGTGACCGCATGTTTCCTAAGCTGCTTATACAACGATAAACCGCAGACGCCTTTCCTTGCCCTTGTGAAAATTGCAGATTATATTTGTTATTTACATACTGAATGCTTACGCTTTAAATAAACACATCTAAGAACGATTCCTATAAGTTATATTGACTAAATTTTATTTTTTCTTAAAATAAATTTTGATTAACTATTGGTCTTCTGTGTACATACACACTTTGAATTTTCCTATCCACTTTTTTACTTTCTTAAGAATATTGTTTTTAAAGTGTTTAAACTCCTCTCACAGAAAAATTTTTTTTTGGAATGTCCAAAATATTAAGAACTTTAGCGTAACCAAACCTAACCTTACCTTAACTCAATACGCTGTAGAGTTAAATTGCTGTGAGTCATTGTTAACAGCACAGCATTATTAAAAATACATTTTATGTTTATTTATGGGGAAATTTCAAAAATTTAGTTTTATAGGGAATTCTTGACCTTTAGATATAAATAGGTATAAATGTATCTTATTATGGTAAAATTTTAATTAATAGTAAATGTTGTATTAAAGTATCGTAAACAAATGGTTAAAATTTATGGTTAAAATAAAAATATTGGTGAAATAGAACTATTGGTAAAACACATACCCCTTCACAGCAGACCTGCGTACTCAGTGAATTTCCAAATTATTAAATGGCAATAACATTATATGACAGGTTTGATTAATACCTGTCGATAAATTAGAGAGTTTTCCTATTATATATAAGTTTAACATGTGAAACTGTATGCAGGTTTTCTGTTCTAAGGAACACTGAAAGTAGGCATTTTTACCCGAAACTTCAACCCCTTACATATCTACAAAGTATACACCTTACATGCAACAAATTAATGCCTGCCTGTATACCAGAAAACTGCAACTGAAAAGTGGCCTAAGTTTTATATAACAGGAGGCCAAGTTTTAAAGTAAGCTTCCATATAAGTCTAAAAGTCTGATTTTCTTCACCTTGAGATAAAGCTGAAACGTGGCTACCAGAATCAGGAATAGTGTACATGCTTCAAGAGTTATATAGACGAATGGAAGGTTTAAAGTTTTTTTTAATTTACGTCATCACCTAATTAACTTGAAGTAATGAGTTTATATTTAGATAGTTAGTAAACTATCCTGTTTATTTCAATGTTGATAGAAAAGTTCAATGGATGATAGTGTTTTAAAAACCTAATAATGATGTACCTATGGGAATAATTTAAAGAAACATGCAATATAGTGTAACACAGTACAGGGTCTGCTAAACCATGACTGTCTCGCTTGTTATTGTAAGCTTGGGCCACGAGGGGAATTGCTACACATATCAACTCCAGTAATATTAGTGGATCATGACCGGCTTGGCGTTGCTTTACATTTAAATGCCCCAGGACTACGTATAGATAGTTGTCAGCTGTTATTACTAACAAATAAATGTTATACCTCGCTAGTGCCACGGGAGCAACTGACATACCTGTCCACCCAAGTTTTACTTTCAGATTATTACCTCTTTGGTGTTACCTTACATCTATCTACCCCAGGTCGACGTGTAGCTGATTAACAGCTGTTATTACTCACATATACAGAGTGTCCATGAAAGAAGTTTCAGGACTTCGGTGAGTAATTAGGTACACTAAAGGGAAGAAAAAAGCTCCAATAGAGGTATGGCCTAAAACGCTTATTTTCTCAGGTATCCGCCCTTTTGTATTTTCAACAAACTATTTTTTATTTCAAACATTTTTAACGGATATTTCCAAATTGGTAAGTGTTTTAAACTAATAGACTACTATTAGTAAAAAAAATAACTAGCATTATCCAAGCTCAAAATCCAAAATGGCGGTTATTTAAAAATTTAAAATGGCTGTCATTTTAGATTTTGAGCTTGGATCATGTTAGTTATTTTTTTAATACTAATATACCAGAGTAAAACACATACCAAATCTCAAAATAATCCGTTAAAAATTGTTTGAATTAAAAATATTTAGTGAAAAATACAAAATGGCGGATATCTGAGAAAATAAGCGATTTTTTTATCTCTAGCGAAACTTTTTTTATTTCAATGTACCCAATCACTCACCAAAGTCCTAAAACGTTTTTAATGGACACCCTGTAAATGATACACCTCGTGTGGGGCACTGGAGGAAGTGTTTACTGTCTACTCAAGTCACACCTGTGGATCATGGCCACCTTGATGTTACTGTATAGCACAGGAGAGACAACATTACTTCACATATACTAACCCACATAAACATGTATCATGCAACTCATTATCAGCTGTTATTATTCACAGATGTGTGATATAACGCGTGTGGGACACGGGAGGGACGTGTTATAGCCCACGCGCAGCGGCTCTGAGAGAGCCTTTACACACATTTTAGCACAAAGCTCTCCAAACAGTATTAACACTCACTCTTCTCCATTTACATGCAGTGCTGTAGACTCTAGGACCACTTCCCACTGTTTTATTGAAGAGTAGGTTTTACTAACTGAAACGATTGTAACATTCTATGAACTACAGTAGCTACTACTTATACTGCAGTAGTTTTTTACATTTATCCTGCTTACATTGCAGTAGTACAAATGCATTTATTATTCCTCTTATAAGTTATTGTATTGAAGTTTTTTGAATTATATTGAATGAATGAAAACTTTTAATTTTAATAGCTAATAGGTTTATTTAAATTTAAAAGCTTAACATCTAACTTATAGTGATTCATATTTAATGATCACTTTAATTTATGGACACATTTGAAACAATAATACAGAGCGAATACATGGTTTAGTTGTCCGAGCCAACAGGATAAGCTTTTTCCCAATACTGAAATTATTGGACAGGTAAAACTAAACGCCCCGTCCATCAGTGATGTACAGTTGGCCGGCTAATAACTCTAATTGGAATCTGCAATCGGATTTTGAACAATTATCAATGTAAAATGGCTCAACTTTTAAACAACAACATTGATTAACCGCAGATGCATCAAAGTTATCAACCGGATAATTATAATGATACCGGATTTAGGTATTGATGCTAACCTATATTACTTTAATGAATGATAAGTGTGTTTAGTATCTTTTTATATATTCTTATTTATTTAAAAACTTATCATAGTCACTTTATTTTCAATTTCTTAAAATTACAATAGTTTTTATTTAATTTATACCTGATTTCAATATTGTCGGTTGAAAAAACGATTATAATAATAGGCCTAGTAGTGTTTTATTCTGGAAAAGTCCTTTAAATTAAAAATATTTTGCTATCTATATAAATAAAATTTTAGGTTTTGTCTGTACATTGCTCAGAGCCATTAATTTTTCAGTAATATTTACAAGTCGTATCTAAACTTTTGCCCGTCTGTTTGTTTGTCTGTAACACTTTAGGAGGCATTTTACGTCACCTTCCTCGAAAATAACGGGAGAACTAATAACAATGAAACTTATTTTATTGGAAATTGTCCACCGCCCCTTTAAAATTGAATACCGAGCCTTTAAAACCCCATTTTCACGCGATATTATTCGCATTTTGCATTCAGTTTTCAATGAATCACCTACTGGTAATAATCAGCTGTCTTTTTAGCATACTTTTAGAAAGAAAAACAAACAGCTCTCAAATTAACATCGATATTGGTTACTTTATATTGGTCGTTGATTTTAAACCGATTTAGAAATCATACTATATTAAACAGTTAATTTAACTTGTAAGTAATTAATTACGGTATAAATTTTCTAATGCATTTATTTGTAAATAAATGCTTAATAATAATGCTGGGTACTCATTTATTTTCTTTGTATTGATTCTTTTAGGATTTCAGGTTTACATTTTGGTATGACAATCGTTCTTCTTTAAACTGAACCCTACAACCTGTAAAAAGGACGGGCTTACTGTTAGTTTATATATAAAATAGCAAATTGATAGGTAATAAGGTTTTATATTATTAGGAACTGTAACATACACTTTTAATTTTTTTATGATATTAGAGGAATATATTGCTTTAAAATTATTTATTTGAAGATAAAAACTATTTTTTAATTGATGGAAGATATTACTTCAAACCATATTAATACAAACATTTTCTCTATTCTTACCTATTGATTGTACTGGATTACCGATTATTCCATCATTGTACATTCAGCTGGTTCATTTTTTACCTAAACAGCTTAGTATTATGATTCAATTTTTTTCACCTTCGTAAACTGCCTTGAACAGGCAATCAATTTTCAGACCTATGACAGTCCATCTTCAGCAACATAGTTAATCCCATTATCCATTGGACGTCATGATAATTATAAAACACGCACATTTATATCTGAATAAAGTACGCACAGTCACATTTATACTCCTAAAAACACAAAGACTGTGACACGCCAAACTAACTATCTGATTGGTTCCGGTTTGATGTGGTAGGCCAACTGCAGTCTGAAGGGAATGATGAAAACTAAATGATGCATCATGACAACCATTGAATAGTGGGCTTAACTACGCTGCAAAAGATGGACCGTTATAGGCCTGAAAAGCTTACAGAAAAAGTGTTAATTGATACCTCAAGGCAGTTTACAAATGTAAATAACTTTAAACCATAATAATAGGTGTCTAGGCTGTTTAGTGATTTGAATATTGTAGAAGAGACCAAAAAATATATAAATACTACTCATATCTTTTCCCCTTGATATTTTTACTAATTAACCTCTAGTGGATTTAATTATGATTCAGGTAAATAATAAATAATATAGAAATCAAATTGTAATAGATAAACGGAATATTAATTTTATTAAAATAGTTACTAGGAGAAGATATAAGTATATTGCTCTTAATGATTTATATTTATTGAAAAGTACAGACAGTTATAAAATAAATTACTGTAAAACGTAACCATAGAATTATTTGCACTTTTAATTTATAAATGCAATTGTAAACAATATACTATGTGAAATTATATGATCAGGTATTTGGATTTTATATTAAAGAAACGAAAAGTCTGCTTTGTCAAGAGGAACGCAAATCCAGCAGATTACCGGTAAATAGCGACGATCCGCCTGGATTACAGTTCAGTCCATCACGGGTCATTCAGCTGTTTCATTTTTTTCTAAACAGGAGAGAATTATTAACGAAAAAATGCTGATGCTATAAATTTTTTTGTTCCCTTAAGTATATTTCAAACTACAAGAGGAACTTTTATTGGAAATTTTAAATTTTTCCTAATTAATTATAGTGTATGAGGATAGTATTGTTTTGTAAAAATATTTTGATTAGAGCTGAGAGTGGATATATCCATTTTGAGGCTCCGTGAATCCAAAAAAGTGGTTTTAGACTGATATCTGTCATTCAGTGTGACAAACTGTTTGTCTGCAAAACCCAGGGTCCACATTGATCCTTCGATTTTTATGAAATTTAGTACTCGGCTGCATTATAACATATATATACATATTCAGACCCATCCTAATTTATTTTTCATTTTTGGTTTTTAAGAATAATTTATCCCTAACCCTTAAAAATTTAAAAAATACGAATGTATAAAAGTCCCCTTTAACTGTCAATTATGATTAAGATTGAATAGTTTATAGTTATTAAGTTTTCAAATTATATGACACTACTCATACGTTTGTAAAACTAATCGTAAAAAGTTATGAACTTTTGAATAAAAAAAATTTAAAAAAAAAGAAACATTTTGTAAATTAGTTTGACTATCTCTCATCACCAGCTCAAAAAGCTAAATAAATTATAATTTGGAATCATTAGTTTACGTCTAACGGTTTCAAAGAGTATATAAATAAATTGCCTTTGGTAAAAGTAGTACGTTGTGTGAGAGCACCCAAATTTATTTTTATGGGGAATATTATTAAATTGATTTCTTATTTCTGAACGATTTTTCATGAAACCTGGTATGCGGTGTAGGGTCACATCACACCTAAACTCAATTAATAAGTTTGGTATTATCTGGGGATGGGGATCGTGCACAGAAAAAGTCTAACAATTAACTTATTTTCTCTTGTTGATAGTTTAAGAAAATGTACAATGTATTTTTAAAATACAAATGTTTTATATGGTTTTTAATGATAGGTTCAATAAAGATATGTAAGTTTTTAACATACTTAAGGAAGAAAGTATGTGTCAGTCATCTAATACCGTTTATTTGTTAGGTGCATCCACTCAATGAGCCTTCACAAAACTATTAAATATTATGGGGATAATTAGCTCACATTTAAAGAACCAGGTGATTGTTTTTTATAAAAACAGCATTGTGTACTAAATTAAAGTTTATATAAAGAGCTGATTTACTAAATAGTCCCCCTCTTTTCTAAATTAAGACGATTTAAATGTATGCATCCGCTTTATAATCACTAATTTTTAGGTAATCTAAAAAATAATTTTTATTTACTTCTCTGTGTATAATAAGTTAGATCCTGGATATGTCTAAAGGGAATGTTTTTAGTTCATCTTAACAGTTGTTGTTGCAACCAAACTATGACGTCACTACCTATAAGACATCAATAGCCAAATGACGTAACTGTTTCAAATATTGGTCTCGTAAACTGCCAAAACACCCCCTAGTTCTAAGACGTATCTATGTCAAATTTCTAATGACTCACATGTCAACTAGATAACAGAGAGATCATTTTTTTCCGATGGATAAAGTACTAGTTACACAAAATACTGCTTGCTCTTTTACAAGATTTTGTCTTCTTAATACTTTAACACATTATTTGTTACGTCTTGTAAGTATGAGTTTGGTTTGGGCATAGGAAATATTTTTTTACCGAATAACTAGCCAAATAATTGCGTTAACATTAAAACGACCAATTTATTAAAAACCAAATAAATTTTAAAAGTACAGTGTTTTGATGATTGTATGTACTTTAAAATTTAAAAATGAAGGTTTAAATACCTCTAGTACTGACTGTGATAACTGGTTTTTATTAAATTTAGTGATCTGGAGACTATAATGGTCAAATTAAAAACTCATTGAAATTTCAATAAAAATACAGTATTTTTATATGTAACATGTGGACTAAGCTCCATCTGACAAACTCTCCGATATGGTCAGGATAATACAGTGAACTATTACATAAATAATGTAATACAGAAAACTATCTGTTACATTTATTTTACAGGAATAGATAATTACAGTAATGATGCATTTATTTCAATAAACGATGAGTGATCACAGGAATTCGCTCCCTTAACTCTTTCCATGTGCACCTTACAAATAAATTTCATGCAATTTATGAATGACCGATTACTGATAGATTGTTTATCTAGCTATATAATTGTACTACTTAGATATAAAATAAACATATACACTTTCTTGAAATTAAATAAACAAAATTCTGATTGAAAATCTCATAAAGGAGTATATCTTATGTAAATTGAAAGGTGTGGTGTGACATTAAAAAACTATTTCTATAATACAATTGGAATTAAAATTTATTACGCAATAAGAATCAAAACATTTATGAAAATTTATTTATATACGCCTTTTTGATTATTTATAAATGAAAACGTCGAATCTTTTATAGAGTTAGAACGGTAAAACTACTTATTTATTCAACTTCACCAAAGTACTGTTCAATTTGAATAGAAACGAATTTTCGGTTTTACAAAAGTGCTTAGGTCAAAATAGTTTTTAAAGGTGGTGGTCCACTCCCCGGCAAAATGCGCCTCGGAGTGACCAAGTGACGTTGCTAAGATAGGCAAAACGAGCGTTTCAAGGGTTTCGAATAATCCTGTATTTTATTGCATTGATGGTGTTAGGAATGCAGAATAAACACTATATGTGTTATAAAATAGAAATTTTTGTTTACCTCTCCCGATACATAGCCATGTTTTGGTTTAATACAACCAAGTTTATGAAAATGCAAAAAATAATATCAAATCTTTAATATTAAACTTTACCATACAGTGTGAGTAAAATGTTCTATACTTTATCAAATTATGTTAACTCTACATTAAAAAAACAATTAATGCGTACCAGAATAATTATTCGAAACGTTATTTCATACTACCGTGGCAATGGTAGATCAGCCCTGGTATTTAATTTACGATTATAATGCAATTGAAGGTAAATATGATCAGTAAGAGAGGGAATTATTTTCTAGAAATGCTTCAGTTGGACAGGGTTGAGAGTTACCTTGGGCATCGGACGTATCCAAGAGCGAGGAAGCGGCAAGTAGGCAGAGAAGCAGCCCCAGGGGCGGAGCGGACGTCCTCCTGGGCATGACTTACACCACGAGACACGCGACACTGCCTGGAGCACGACACTGACACATCCGTTGTGGGAGACGAACCACTGTTAACACCATTTGACCTCCAACATTCCCCTCATTACGGTCAATTCCCTCGGCCGATGTATAATTGTAGTTAAGTACGCTCCCGGCCGTGGCCGTGGGTGGCTCTAACAACTGGTGAAGGCAGACGACGAGTTCACGAAACGTCCTTTCATAAATACAGTCATCAACTGTTGACCCAGTCACACTTAAACTTTAGTTCCATCAATAAAACTTTACTATATTTTATTCCAGTTGTACGAAAATGTACCTATGTAAAAAGTGTTCCATAAAATATTTTAAATATTTAAAACTTAAATTTATTTAGTAAACATATTAACATTTTAATACAAATACATTAACGATTGACTATTTTTATTCAGATAAAAACACTAGTAATGAACGAATACTGATAAGAGTTGGTATCAACATGTTCACATTGGATGGGAATGGGAGAGTTTTCACTGCAGGGGGTACGTAGCACCACGTAAGGGCGGGCCCGTAAGTCACGTCAAGAATAGCCCGGTACGTGCCCGGTACACGACGGTCCTCACCACTCGACGGTCGCTACTGCACTGACGGGCGAGCGGCGCGCGCAGCGCCCCACCGGCCGAGCCCCGAACTACGCCCTACTGCCTGCCGCCTTACAACATATTGATGGAATAATCATAATTAATAGTCGAAGATGGACGGTGTGCATTCGCCGCCCACTGAACGTGCCGTATGTGAACGAGCTGATGCCTGGAGTCCCGCATGGGGGCCACCCCGGCACTCGTAACCCCCGCATCTACCTTCCCACTCGTACGTCGACATGTCGTCACTCATCACCCGTCACCGCATAACGACTAGGTTCCAGTTTCTATTTATAATCATGATATTTTAATACTTCCACAGAAAAAAAGGTAGACGTAACTTTCAATGAATTCAATCAACACCGATGTGTTTAAAACCAAATTTTAACGTTTTTAACGGACGTTTCAAGATCTGGATATAGAATGTCACTCGTCCTTACGTAAGCTGGAACCTAGATGTCCGGACTAATCCCGTGAAAGCTAAAAATAAAAGTATGTAAGCAGAAAACCCCTACTATACAAGGTTCTAGGTTCTAGGGTCAAATTTCAGGCCCAGAAACGTCGAGAAACCTTGTTTTACTAAACGTAATGAGAAGCGTCCGCAATAAACATTTTAATAACATAACCAAAAGACTCTTTCAAACAAGGAACTGAAGGAAGGGAACGCGGGTGTAAAGGTCTGAGCAAATATTACAATATTCATTACGTATGTATCCGTATATAGTTCAACCACAGTAAAATATCAATCAATCAATATGAATAACCTTATTTTTCTGTGGTTCGATGGTTTGAATTGTGAGTATCATGTAATTTACGAGTAAGAAATTTCTATAAGAAAGCGACTTCAAGCTATTTCTTATTTGTGATTTCTCTTAAGCGGGGTTTCCAGGTATTTCAGGATATACACGGTTACCTATTACTTCATTGGTACAAATAAAATTCACGTAACTACAGTGCAAAACTCATTTTTTTATAATAAAAAGAGCTAAAACCGGGAAAAATTGTGCATTTAATGTAATTGAGTAACCATTGTGTGAAAACAATTTTGATTTACTCATATATACATGAGTTCTAGTAATATGACTTATATACTCAGAAAGTTTAATAATTTTAAAAATGGTAGATCGTGTTTCAAATTTATAACCTAATATACTTAATATGTAATTATATAAGTTATGTAGGTAGTTTAATGAAAATGAAAATGAAATGAAACGTTCTGAACTCAATTTGAACTGAACTGCTATTTGATAGTTTACCGTCACTCACCAATACTCCATTAATTTTAATTGGATACAAAACCTATGAAATAAAAATGAAATAAAATACCCCAAATGAAATACTCTGAAGATAAGTTTTATCTCTAATACGTGGTTTAATGTTGGATTTTAATTTTTTATAATTACAATATAATACTAATTATTATACTATAATAGTAATATACATTTTATATAATTAAAGTTTTTTAGCGTGATTCAAAACAATTTTTCCCTCTATATTTAATATAGTAATGTTTGCGAAAATAAATAGTATGTATATTATGTTTTACCAGAAAAATATGAAATACCAATCAATTTTGATATTGAATGAACTTTACCTCATTTTCCTCAAGTAATATTATTTCCATGTAACACTTTTATTGTAATTACTAAGCTTTGTGATTGTTCACCATCGATTAAAATGGTATAATCATGTCTAAACTTATTTGCTATTTATATAATAATAAAATATACTCATAAAAATATAATGCGATTTTAGCTTTAAGATTATACCCACCCCCAAGAATACCCTCTCCCAAGATACTGGTAAATGTTTAACCAGGAGACCTTAAATAGATTGTGTGAGTAATAAAATTGTTTTATCTTCTATGGAAGCTTTTTTTATTTCTATATGAGAAAGCGAAGAATTTATCTGAAGTAAATGTATTACTGATGAGTATACCAAATAATTTTGAAATTATTCGATTAAATAGACCTTAAATTTCGTATGCTTTCAAGTAACAAATTTGTACTACAACAGTAACTGAGTATAGTAGCTGATGGGGGACGTATTGGTGTCATTCATTATTGAATAATCCCTTTAATGCTTCCCAAGCTGATTTTCCATTGACCAGGTACTGTAGCAGTATAAGGGTGGAGACGCTAGACAGGGGGTGGTTGTGGGGGACGGTCCTCTGCGCATGCGCGAGGTCATCCCTATACAGCCAATAATGTGCTATGTATTACATGTCTACCACTATTTATTATAAACCTCCTTTAGTGTTTATAAAACAACAGGAATATCAGTAAAGATTCTATTATAATTTAAATAGAATGGTTTAAATGTCCTGCTAGAGTACTATGACTGCATATCTATATATAGAATGGTGATTACAACGTTCTGTTTTGTGTTTCATATTAATTAATCATCAATCTGTTGCGTAGACTCGCAAGTAGCCTCTTGCGAGGTGAGCATGCATGCAACGGGCCTAGCCTCGCGCGTCTCCGAGCCGCTTCAACAGGTGAGCTCATGCCTGCATATGTATGCAAAGCACCGGCATGACTCTGTGTAAGGATGAGCCCGCCTAGTTATGTAGATGATATGTTTCAGTAATAGGAAACATGAACCTGTAATTTTCTGAGAGTGCCTCCGCAGAAGGATCCACAGCTAAGCTTGTACATCTAAATAGTTCTGTGCTGTTTCTACTACCTCGGAATATTTCAAATCTATATTTTGGTTAACAGCATAATGCATATTGTCATTATATGTAACCCTTTTTACATTGTACACCCCTTCTTGGGATAGTATTAAAGTCTCTATTTCAAAATGTGTTATATTTCTGAGACATTTTGCTGTTCTTGGGAAATATTAGGTTAAACACTGGGATAGTGGCGACGTCCTGTAATCAAGCTACTTGGAGGTCACGAATTGTGGATATTTGTAAGAGATGATCGGTGGATTTAGTGTTCTCTTGAGTGGATTAACGTTCACACTATTGAATGCTACATAAATCCACAAAGAATATCCTCATAATTAGACCAATTCGTAATTCAGAGGCCGTGTTTCGGATTGCATGTTAAACTGTAGGTCCATTAGTTGTCATCGGCTGTTGGGCTATTAATTAAGAGTTCTGTATAAAGAACATGTCAGGCTTAGTCGGTAATAAGACTACAATATCCCGCAATCTTTATTTATACTTGGCTTAAAATACCTACATTGTAATATGGTTGCCATTTCAATGATCTTATCTAAAAATCTAACATTTAAAATTGTATGAGATAATGGTTTAGCAAATTAATATAACCAGATTCGGATTATTTTAAACCGTATCCAATTCCTACTAGCCAAGTTACCGAAATAATTTGAGGAGAATATCAATAATAATCTCTCAAGAAACATAAACTCTTTAACACCAACAAAGCATTTCAAACAATGCCTGTGGTACCGAATAATCTTGGATCTAAAGAATGAGAGTTTGGGTTCACGTGGTAAACTAGAAGAAGAAGAACTAAGAAGAAGAACACGATCCTATTCTTCTTAACCTGAATAATCTTCTTAATGTTGGTGACAGTACAACGAGCATATTGAATAGAGACGTATGTAAACAGTGTAAGCGTGGCACCTCAACATTTGCATAGTTTACTATAATGCAATCTCCATTACGAATTATATTATCATATTTATAAAAAGCTTATGTTTTGTCTTACTTCTCATCAAACTTTTAAGAAGGCGCTACGTATATGACTTTATCTAGTTTCTACATTTTCTATTTTTGTCCTACGCAATTATAAATGACGAAGCTATTGACGGTTTCTTACTTAATACATCGTGTTTGTATACTAAACGACTCATTCCTAATCCACTTCGTATTCGTGAGGAAACACCATGATGACAAAAAAATAAACGGTACCAGTGGACTGACACATACTTTCTCCCTTAAGTAAATTTAAAAAAGACAATCTATAATAAAACTATCATGTTCTACAAAGTTATTCTAAATAGCATTTAATAATTTATTGTTCAAATTGCATGGGGGTAATACCCCCCCGGTAAAACCAAGCTTTTTTGAGCTGGTTTTGTTCAGTGATTTGACCTTACACTTCATACCAAGTTTCATGGAAAACGGTTGGAAAGTAAGGAAGAAATTGATTTTTTTATATTCTCCATAAGAATAACATTGAGCGCTTTCAGACAACGTACTGCGTTTATCGTGGACAGTAAATTTAACTTTTCTCTGGAACCGTTAGTCGTAGACAAATAATTCAAATACTAATTTGTTTAGTTTTTCAAGCTGGTTTCAATGGTACCAGTCAAGTTATACTTTACTTTTATTGTTTTCGCTGAAAATTTAAAAATTTGATTTTTTGACATTTAAAAGCCATACCTTTTGAACCGTCATTTTTACAGACAAGCGGGTGGTGTCAAATTATTTATTACTCTGTGCACTATAAGGTTTCAAATTTTAATCAAAATCGTTAGAGCCGTTTTTGAGAAAATTGGATTTTTCACGTTTTTTAAGGGTTTTTAGGGGCGAACTACCCTTAAAAATCAAAAATTCAAAAAAATTAAAAAAAACGCCTGGAGATACTGTGACTATATACATGCCAAATTTCATCTAAATCGGACCATCGGGATAGGCTGTGGCACTGTACACATCCAGACACACACACACACACGGACGGACAGACATCACGTCAAAACCCACTTTTTTGGATTCAGGGGACACCAAAATCGGATATATCCACCCTCAACTCAAATTCGAAAATTTTGACGAAAACAATACTTTCTCCATATACTTAAGAAAGTAAAAACTGAATGAATCCGATACAACTGCTATTTAAAACTGATCATATTGGGTAATTCAATGACAACTCGCGGATGATGTGTTCGACGACGTGACGAAGCACAGCCTGTGAGTCATGAGTCAGACCACTGATGATCATGACTCATCAACAGGATGCGAGCCGTGGGTTCTGACTTATGACTACTACATTAATTTTATTTCCTACAGTAAAGTTTATGATTTTGACTTTACACTCCAGTGGTCACGCCCCTTACTGGTACATGGTCGCGGGGGGGGTAATTTATTACCCGAAATTTTATTTGACATATAATGACAGTTTAGACACATAATGCACATTTAATATATACAGAGTATATAATATATGCATGTATAATTTAGTTTACTGTTGCAAATTGTAGTAGTCAATTATTGTTTTCAGGTAATGACCATGTAAGAAATTAACTCAAATATATATAACAAAATGAAGTCTTAGTAAATACCATAATGTTTATGATATAAATGTGGCTTTTTTAAATAATTTTTATAAAAAACGCAATATAAATACAAATTAAAGAAGTTAGGATGGACACTAAGTTTTCACTATTACATTTACTGCTTAATTTTGGGGTTAAAATAAAATGTCATACTTTCCTGAAATACATACAATTTTATTATATAGTATAAAAATGTGAAAAGTGAGTAATGTGATTATAAATAAATTACTTAATACAATGTAGTATGAATAAGTTGGTGATTATGTGATAAAAAGCGCTATAAAAATGTAGTTTTGCACTAAACTAAAAGAAAAGTTATTTATAAAATAATAATTGCACCACTCAATTAAGAAAACTCGTGACCGGGTAAAACAATAGGTGCGCGCAGGCGTCTAGAAAAAAATTCTCAGAAATAAGCCTTCACTTTCACGGAAGCTGAAACTGAACTGACAGGTTGCCGAGGGATCGAAGGGAAGGTACTGAGCTGCATAGGGTTAATAGGGCTGCCAAACGACAATGTCAGCAAAAAAAATCTCACTGGGGAAATAAATTACCCCACGTGACTACTGGTGTGTCTTAATCATAAAAATATATTACGATAAAACGAAAGGATATACGGCCCTACCATATAAAAGTTAATTATATATTTCTAACTGATTTTTAAACAGGTATCAATGAATCAATAGGATAAATTTCGATTTAATATCTTTCTAAACGTTTTCCTGGTATTTTAATCCCAATTTTCTTTCCCTTAGAACGAAACAAGAGATTTTTGTCAGAAGAGGTACCAGGTGCTCGCTTTACCCCCAATAACGGAGTAATAATAGAGCCCTTTGTTGTCAAACCGAACTTCCTTTTTCAACTGAGGTATTATTAAGAAATTTGAAAATAGCCAAAGACTTTCCAAGCTGAATTTTAATAAACGATTTTCATTACTTCACAGGTTCTAATCGATAAGTAGATATTTAACCAATATTAAAATGTTCTTACAAAACTAATAAATCACATAATTCTTATTTAATACTTACAACTATTTACTGCTATAGACATAATTAAATGATGAATAAAATTCGAACTTAAGGTCAAAAAGTTACGAAATGAATTTTAAAATAGTCTGGATTAATTTATAATACCATATCAATATTCAAATCAGAACAGTGTTATGTAAGAATCCTTTTTATCTTTAACAAATCCACATGCACGTAGAACCATCCATTTTTAGGCCTAAATAGTCATATCCTATAAATACTATTATACGATCATGGTATATTTGTAGAAGAATCCCTATAACGACTCTATCGAATTTCTTTTAAATTTGTAAATAGCTAATTTCCGAGTGGAAAATAAGTTCTAGATAGGTCTAATGTCCAGAAAACTCTCTTTTTCTTGTAATATTAAGTTTAAAATCTGAAAAATAACCATTAAGCTTATGGAGAATCAAATTTAAACAATACAAATCAAAACATCTGTTAATAACCGTTTGACAGTTGTTGATTGAAGATGGTGGTGACCAATATGTTCAATGTAGGATGTGAATAGAGGATTTGCATAAATATTTGTATATGTATGTAATAAATAAAAAATATAAAATTAATGAACAATTTGTAAAAACTAAAGGTAAAATAACTCTGCAAAATAAAGCAAAGAAAAGTATTTCCAAAATATTTTGTGTTTTGATGGAAAACTTATTCATTGTACTGATTGAAGCCACTGTAACAAACCAATCGGTGTTGATTAAATTTCCCTTTTGATTTTCAATCCGCATTCTGTATCTAACACAATCCGTTGACCACAGGCTAACAATAGTCGAACGAATAATTAATTATAATAGCTCCGATAATTGACGCTAGCTAAAAGACTCTAAACCACTTCTCTGAACAGCTGCACAGTAGCTCATTGCCATTGAGGTGGATTCATGCGAAAATGTTATGATATCGATCTCCGACCGAGGCAATTATACTTTTTTCAGAGTTTATACAAGTTAGTAAACAAATGTTTGCTTTAATTGTTCAATGAAAACATATCATTTTTGGTTTTTTAGTTTTTAATTCAAGAAAACAATTAACAACTACATGTTCTGTAGCCGACATAATTTAATAAATAATTAAGCTATTTGGATTAGTATTATAATTAATATAATCACAAACTTAGTATAATCACAACCCTCGTTACTACAATAAACCTGCATATTACAATGCAATGAAGTGTATCTCTAGATATAAGGTTAAAAACACCAATAAATAGTGAAAATTGAATAAAAATATGGAATAAACCATCAATAAACATTTTAATTATTATTAGTATGTAAAAGTATAACTTTTAAATATTTTCCGTACCAATTTTTTCTTTAATTTTGTTCCTTATGAATTTTTAGGAGTAAAATAGCTATTTTACAACAAGGGACTAAAGTGAAACTTTGATTCCTGAGGGACTAAAAGAGTTTTATCCCATGATGCAAACATAATTGTTCATCCACATACAAATACACATACACTACACATACAAGTAATCCAAGTCAAAAATTACCCACTATATAAACAACCCTGAATCACTGTAATTTCCCAAGTTAGCTTACATAACCTTAAAGTAATCGATTTAAACTATCAGCTGACCGTTCAAGAATTAGTTTCCTATTATTTTTGATGGTTTAGTAAATGTTACGCCAGATTTCTCCCATGTTATTCTTATGGGACTACTTTTTCACCCTTGGGACTAAAATTATTACTTTAGTACTCTATTCCAGATAGTAAAGTATGGCTTTAGGTAGTAGATAGAGGAAAAATATTTTACATTTTCAGCGTAATTTCAAACGAATTATAAGGGAACGTTCAAGACCATTACTAAGACCGTTATATCTTTGTCTGTTGATTAAAGTGGACGTCTCCGGGATGGCCAAATATGGGAGGTCGGCGCTCGCCGCCTCTCAATCACACTCATTGTTGGGCGGAGAAAAAAGCTAAACAAACCGCTTCTGACTTGCACTTTATTCAATTACTCGTCTGGAGCCGTGAACACAAGAGGAAACAAACGATTAACGTCACTTTCATTACGTCACGTTCATTATCTACGAAATAATAAAAAAATCAAGGAATCCGTGTTACGCTTGACACAGTGATATTTCTATAGCATTTATTATATGGATTTGTGTAGCTTTAAATGTTTTGAAAAGGAACTCAATGTTTATTTCATTCCTGTGACGTTCCGAGCGACAATACTTGAGAAAACATGTACAAAATATGAGATGGTTGATGACGCTTTATATTTATATTATAAACGTGTGTTTTTTCCCAATTAAAACCCCACAGGAGGGACTTAAACCCTCATTAAGACTATATTTATTAACTGCATATTATTAGGTATAAATTATCAATTTAAAAATGGGTAGGTTTATCCAACCAAATTTTTATCTGGTCTAAAGCTTAGTGTCGAAGTAGCCAGATATGAGGGGTCATAGTTTACCCAAAATCCCTAGTGGTATAGTCAAATATATATGAAATGGTATAGTTTTATGTAAAACTAGGTGGTATTTTTGGTACATTAATGATTCAGAATTATTAGGTAAATAGAAAACGGCAGAAAGAATATAAAAATATTTAAGAAAGAACTCAGAAATAATTATATATGATAAACGAATTTTTCAGTTTAAAAAAAATAAACGTCTCCTTTCACTGATTACCGTTTATTATTAATTTCTAAATAGAGCAAAGAAAGAAAAAGTTTAATCTCTTGTCAACTTCTTTCACTTACGTAATAGTTTAAGTAAAGACTTTAAAATCTTTTATTTCTCTAAGAACTCAACGTTATTACTTTACTTGTTAAATACTGATAACCTAATAAAAATATATGTAGAACCAAGAGTAAACATAACGAGTAATATAACGACTTTCAGATTCAGTTATGACATAATAAACTTCTCCGTTGGAGCTTTAATTATGAAGAGCATTCTCTCCAGCAGGTTAACTCTAACTTGATGAACATTCTTAAAAGCTTGTCCACAGTAAACATTACACTATGATGTACACCGTAACTCGGTGGTGAAAGCCTTTGTTAAAAGCATCCTGTGCTTACTATTCAACCGCTTCATAAATCGCCCCTCCCAAACTGTTACTTCAAGACGCTTCTATATCAAGTCGACCATTCATATATGGAACTGTGAAGTATGAATATTACTATGTTCAGTATGAAAAACACAGAGAACCATGACTATGGTTAGTTATTTTTTTATTTTAAAGATAATAATGTGTTTTGTTTTGTGTTTTTCTACGCCTCTGGGCATTTTTAACGTTTTCATGGGGAACAGTCCAAACCCCGGTCTTCTTACTGCCTAACATTGACCTGTTGTTAGAAAGCATCATTAATTAATAGCCCAATGACGAAATGGCAACTCGGTCCAGATTCGACCTTTGCGGGATTCAATCTAATGACCTTCAGTTTTGAAGGCAGGCACTATAACCACTCAGCCAGTTCTGTGGGTGGTTTTTCATTTTATTTTTTTTACCTTTTGGCTAATTATGCATGTAGAATTTACTTTAAACGTAATATTATTTAAATTCTATGGGAAATACAAACTTCTATTTAATTTTTTGGGTCATTTAGGTAAGAATATTTTAACATAATATATTAGCGATCTATTAACTTTAGGTGGCATTTGGTAAAAATTAATGATATGGCTGTTTTGGCTACGCTTCGTTAAAAGACATAGATAGCAGTGTCCGACCCGACATGTGCCTGGAACATTGGAAGAGGCCAGTAACCCATATATGTGAGATTTTTTCAATACATATATGGAGTGGGAAATTTCATTAGAATGTCACTTGGTATCTGTAAGTTTTAGTTAAACTTTATAGCCCCAGAAGCTATAAAATATCCGTTGTGCTACTAATTCACATTTTTTACCATAAGGTGGCGATTGCAGATCAATGATGTACCTACATAGTTTCAAAATCTGAGATTTTAACAATTTATTTTAAGTATATGGTAATTTTTAGCTATTGTGCATGTTGCTGTGTTTCCATTTAACCTAGCAATAATGGTACGTGTTTTTCTCGCTTTCAGCTGAAACAAATATATCCTTATAACTTGTACCATGATAGTACCAGAATGTTTGCATTCAGGCATTTTTGAAGATTCGTGCAAGGTACATGAGCCTGCTCGGCTCATGGACGTAATCCTATGGACATATAAAATAATAATTTAGACATCACCAATCAGGAAACTAGTATAAAATTCTTTCTAAATAATACCTTGGACATCACTAATCAGGAAACTGGTATAACATTCTTGCTAATTAATACCTTGGACATTTAGACATCACTAATCAGGAAACTGGTATAACATTCTTGCTAATTAATACCTTGGACATTTAGACATCACTAATCAGGAAACTGGTATAACACTTCCACTAAATAATAACTTGGATATCACTAATCCTTTTAACGTTGAGTAAAAATGAAAGGTCGTACGTTGGATATTGTTTTTGGCAACGACACAGAAGCAATTAATTATACAATTTCAGGTTTTCTACACTAGAGCTGAACCACCGAAATTCAAAACGGGTAACTCTTTTGTTAGAAATTGGTAGTGTCATCAAAATGTACTCTAGACAATCTAATGAAGAAAGAGAAGAACTGTTATGCACATCAATGCTCCACTCTCCAGGTAAACCGAAATCACTAAGGAAGGTTGAACGCACGAGTAAACTGCTGTTCTGAAGTCTTCGGTATAGAGGTATAATTATTTTGAAAAACATGACATGTTCAGGAGAGGATTTTTTCCTCGTATCATTAAATCACATGAGTTAGATCTGATACCGCCGAAATTCTTTGAGTCTACGGATGAACAAGCTCCCCGTGTTCACTTGTGTGGACGTTATCCACACCATGGAGAATTGCATTCACAGACCATCTCTATACACAATTCGTGTCATCACAGTCGATGGATTGCAGAACACACCACTTTTCCAGTAAAATAAAATATACAATAAACATTAAAATCATGCGTAATCTATAATTTTATACTATTAAGTACTAAATATATTACAGAAAATATATATAAACTATCGCCTCTAGAGCTAAGTCCGTAAACGTGTGAGGTGTATTTAAAATTTAAAACGGAACGAACCGGTGATGGGGAGATAATGAGTGAGAGTAGGCTGAGCCAGATGAGAGGCTGATAGACGCGTCAAGTGGCTGCCGCCGCGGCGCTGCTCTGTGCTCCCACGCCCAAGCCAAACACACGTATCTCCGCATATCAGCTGATCTGTCACACCTACAGTAGGCATACCAACCACGCCAACTAAATATCCCACAACCGTTTTACTTTTTCCCTTTTCTTTTCTTTACATAATTATTTAATATATTTCGTAAACTATATTTAAAATATTTCAAAAATAAAGTAAAGTAGTGAGAGTGGAGTAAAACTAATTTCATATGTAAGTTATAATATAAGAAAACTTTCATATAATATATAATTTAAAACAAACACTTGTTAAACAATATTTAAAATTAAAGGGAAAACAGTATATTTTAGAGGCAATTATTGAGTAATACAGTGAAATATTTTATTGCCAGCTCTGTTTCAGGGACTGTCCCTTGTATTTATTTATTCTAAACTAAAACCCCTAAAATAAAAATAATAATTAATATAGAACCAATTTGTAATTTACACTTTCATACAGTATACAATAACGGATCCAAAATTAATTGATCAATTTGTATACTTTCAGGGACACCTTTAAACTATAGAATAAATTTATCAAGCCAGCCTATTAAAAATTCTTATCACATACATATAAAGCTGCATTATTATTTGCAAATATTAAATTTAACTTATTTCTGTACAATCAAAGCCTTGCCCTTTTGAATTTACATTTTAGGGTGTATTGAGAATGTGCGTAATACAAATATAATTTTCTAAAAGTGTTAACGATACCAAAAACTACATACTAAGCACAAACACACACTCACACATCACACATACCAACAACTAGGAAGGCCATGGATGCAATATTGGAAGTTTAGTCTGCAGGATCTATATCTTGTTGAGCTCCCAATAAGAACAATATACAATTCAAACAATCACTGTGACATTGTTCTTTTACTAGAAAACTTTGTATTTTTGTCATTTTAACGAGCGTTATTATGTTAAGTTATATATCTGTCATACTAAGTTATATAAAGTATCTTTCCTTTTTAACACTAAACCCTAAAACCCAAGGACGTGGTTACAACCATCGCAAAACCAGGTTCAGGTTAAAAAAATGTAATTACGTAGCTTGCTGATAACCTTTATGATAAACATATTCTAATTGCAAGCTAATCGGATTTGTCTTAATTTGAGTTTTCTTTTACGGGACTAAAAATCCTAGATTGTGGAGGTAGAGAAACATTCGCATGTAAAAATATTTTGCTGGTTCTCCAACAAGCCAGTATAATCACAACAACGCCGGCATCTCGCGTGAGGTCGAGCTCTCATGAGCTCAATTATGATTAGACGATCAGACAAGCCTATTAGGTCGGGTAATCGGCGCAGAGGTGGGCAAACATGGCTGTGACCGAGAGATAGCCGAAGAGCACAATGAAGATCAACTTGGACGATACGCTGCCATCGTGGGAAACAAAAGTGCAAACTATTTACCTCAACTATTCCCAGATAGGTTATCGTACTGACTCACACCATTTTTACAGTCTTTACAGTTTGATTCTTTTTCTTTTCACAAGTAGAATTAATAGTGTATCTTAGATATATTTTGATGATAGTTCAACGAATTTACAGATCTATTAATGAAGGATAATTGCAGATGCTATCCACTTTGCTTAAAGACTGGTTCATTGGGAGGGTGTTTAAAATAAACACCTGTATTATTTTATCGAAATAGTTCCGACAGATCTTGTCGTGTCTTAAATGTGAACATTATATGTGCAATGGAATAAATAACGAGAAAAAAACTTGAAAAAGAAACTAAAATACCTTTTGGTATGTGGTTAAAATGTCTGTACACAACAAACACTTACAAAACTAAAAGATGAAAGTTATATAAAGATTCTGATTCACATTATAGCACAGTTGAAAATAAAAAGATTCCAGATCAAATAATAACACATGTTACCTGGGTTATTAAAAAGCTTTGAGCTAGGTACAATATCTAAATCCTTGAAAAAATGAAAACTAAAATGTAAACAAATAAAAATATGCTTTCAACTCATTCAAATCTTAATATTGATTACATATGATAAAACCAAATGGAATTGGAAATTTTTTATTATCAGGTGCTGCCATCTAGCGGATAAATTGTTAATAGTTTGGGATAAGACTACAGGAGAACGTTGTCCCTCAAATTATTATATTAATGATTCCTATGTTCACGAGTTATAAATATAAACCCTTTTTTCTCATTAGGGTTTACCTTTCACCATATACTAAGCACGTTATCCTTCATGAAACGTATTTGATTGATATTTAATCATGATGGTTTCTTTTAAATGGAAATTATCTCTAAAGTATCTTATAGTTTAATGAAAGCATATTCCTCCAATGTTAGTATAAAGGATTTTTTTTCAATTTGTAAAGTTGTAATATATAATGTTCGGGTGGATTAACAATTTTCTTTCATACAAACCTTCGCTGGCATTAAGGAACACAACAAAATAGAATTATCCATTTTGATGCACTCGTTCTCGAGTTATGGAGTAACGCCAAAAAGGGACTGTGATTTATTTATGTAGATGAGGTTGGCAACATTCATTATATTTCGTTATTTTTATTGGTTTTTTAGTTAAAGACACATTACGTGATTTATAGTTTAATTCATACAAATTTGTTTCGTATAATGGTATAACCTATTGATATAATATATTTGATATCGTACTCAACTAGTAGACACAAAACGTGTCTTAATTCCTAAAGGGTAAGATTCGTTACTGAATAATTTCCCGTGACAGGTACTGATGATCTGCACGTCTTGGCGTGTGGCCGAAATCTATCGATTCATTTAGAGTACAGCGATAGTGAGACCGTCAGGGGGTTCTACAATATCATGACTAAATTTGCATATAATCTACTACCCACGATATTTGAAAATCGTATAGTAGTTTTAACTTTGTTCATTGGCCCAAATGGCATCCTAACTGCATTCTAAATGGCATCTTTACTTTTTAGGCTACTTAATTATACTTTATTACTTCTTCCTATTTATTGTACTACCAATCGATACTGACTGAAACATCGGTTTAATGACTTTACATAGGGCAAAACAGTATGCAAGAGCAGCTGGACTATAATTTGTAATAAACATCGCAGTTTTGGTAAGGTGAAATGTAATTTAGTATACACAGCACTATGAAGCGGTAATATTTGTAGAGAAAGCCCCACTGGTCTATACAAACATGTTGGTTGTTGACACTCAGCATTAAACGAAATGCTCATTAATGTTTTCGCCGTAAGGTCCACGTGGCAACATATTTGGATTTTACAGTTGTTTTCGTTTACCTTGATTTAGAACCGTAGATATAAATTCTACAATTTTCTTTTTTGTTAAGCAATAATTGTGACCAATTGAAATCACAATTTTTTCTTTGTATGTTTACAAAATTTCTTAAACTTTATGGTATTAATAGAACTGTTAACCTGATTACTTTACGTTACCACCAGCAATATGTCCATCCTTTGTACGGGTTACACAACTCAGTGTTTGTAGTACAGTGTTTACACTTTTACTGTATTTTTGTAGTATAGTATAATTTTAATATGTGATTCAAGGGATTTTTCCAGCCTCCGCAGTATGTTGCGCAACGTGTTATATGATTAAGTCAACTGCGTCACCATAACTATGACGAACTACTAGTTGCTTTGAGATCAAATCAGTGCGCAACCAGCCGCTAACTGATGAGGTGTAAAACACCTCTTAAACGCTATACATTGATGTAACCAAATTAATATTGATAATTTACAAAATCATGGCACGACAGTTAACTATTTTAAGCTAAGAGATCGAATGCTTTAGTGTTGTACAATTTGAAAAAAATGTGTCTAATATCACTCAAAACTCGACTTTTTAGAGTTCGTTACATTATTTTAGTAAGGCATACATTAACTCAATCCATTTAAAAATATTTTCCTTAAAATATAAAATAACCGAAATAGGTTTAATCGCAGGAGGTAGTTTTTACGGAGAAGCTTTGTTATAGTGTTACATAAAGGCAGAAGGATAACAATTAAGATAAGACTCATTTCAGCTTTACAGGAGTATGAAATGTAAAAACAACCAAACATATTATAATAATTCTCACCAATGTAAAAAAACACTCCAAAACTCAATGTAAAAAGTCTTGGCAAAAATACAATTTTATGTTATATCAATATATTTAAAATAATTAAATTAAATAGTATATATTAAATTATATATAAATTAAATTCACATAATAGGTTTATATTACTTAGGTACTGTCTAAGAAATTAATTATACCTAAATAAAATACAAGCGTAAAAGCAAACCAGCATACTCAAGGAATTTCCATTGATTTATAGAATTACTTAAGAAGACTCAGGCCAAGGTTATCAAGGTTAATCAAAATATCGAATGTTCACCACAGCATATAGTAAGTAGCTTGAAAGTATACCTTGATTGATTAAATAAAGCATAACTTAAGGGTTAGGGGTATATATTATACCATCCCTTAAGAATAGCATGGGATATCAATAAGAGTAATATTAATATTTAATATTAATTTAATGTAATGTAGTTTTATGTTACATTATTAAATAATATTACAGAATATTCACACTATATTACTAAATTTCATATTTCAAATTTGTAAACTACTTAAAAACAGTTCAGAAAAATAAAATCCACACCTCTAGGTTAAAGCCTGTATAAGATACCTCAGGCTAAATCCTGTCAAGACGACCACGGTAAGTTCACTAAAATATCCTATATTTATAGTCACCTTATTATTTACGCACATTCGAATACCAGTTTCCAATATCTGTATCAGACTACTATATGAAAACGAGTTTCATTAATGAAGGAGGGTGATTTCAAAACCAAATCGTATGCGTCTGAGAGAGTCAAGTGGGTGATCGGAGCTCTTCAGCTGAGATGATTACCAGCCCCACAAGCGAGTAGGCTGATACAATCTGCGATCTTCGTCTCCGACGACAGCTTGATTGATGTCTTCTTGAAGATTCCCACTGAACATTCTTCATTTTTTAAATCATAAAAACGATATTTGTAAAATAAAACTTACTACAATCACAGTACAATAACCTAAATATCTATTGAGCTTGATTTTTAAGCAAGAAAATTAATAGCCTCAAACTATAAAAAACCTCATGTATACCAAGTGTTTAATGAAACTAATTTTAATTATAACACAGACTTAACTTTATGTATTACTTTTTTTGACTAGTGTCAATTAGAGAGGAAACGAGGTTCTCCAGGTTGTAATTAAACTCGTGAAACACTTCTAAACTATGGCAATAGTAATGGAAATTGACCATTAATAAAGATTGACTCATCAATGGGAGCCTCTGTCATTCTTGATGAAGAGAAATAATTAACGTTTTCTTTCCAACGCTGTAAACTGTTTAATTATGCACAGCGGAATAAGTTAATAATATATTAGTTACAAATATTCAGTTTTATAATGACGGGTTTGTTGATATTTTAATACAAAGTATCGTTATTCAGACAAACTAACATGAAGTTAACGAAATAAATATTACATTTAACAAGTACCCTACTGTATTTTCTTTGGACATATAGCCTTGAAATTAAATTTAAATTTTTATAAGCCATGTAAATATTAAGTTTCGAACATTTGTAATTGAATCAAATAAATGTTTACAAACTAACTGATTTTTTACATTTGTTCATTGGGTCATCGATTAATGAACATGTCAAATTACTGGCCCTTGTCAGTAAACAAAGCTACGAGGAACAAAATAACCCATTACACTCATCCAGTCAAATCCATCTTAAACACCCACCACAGTGGGCCTGTATCGTATATGGATATGGATATATGAATATTGATGTACAAGTGAATGGGTGTGGGTATGGGTATGTTTATATGTAAAGGTATGGGTATGGATATGGACATTGATATAGATATTGTTATAGGTAATGATTTTGACATGAATATGGAGACTTATATGGATATCGGTATGTATATAGATATAGGCATGGATAAGAATGCACTTTAGTGCGAGCTAAATGGTTTGTAGTAGGCAACAAGATGGGACACAGCAATATTCCATTACCGCAAGCACCGACGTGCGGGCGGACCCAAGATGCCGCGCGGGTGGCCCCTCTCCCAGCCACGCTCCTACTAATTATCAATTCAGTTTCGAAACAAGTTATGAAGGTCCAAAAATTAGGTGATCCAACAATTTACTCATTGATTTATAATTTTAACGCTTGTGGCATTTTAAATTGCAAAATTATGTTCCGATCACGTGCTTGTTACCACTACTACTTATCTCTCGCGTGATCTGTAAATAACTAATAGATTAGTAATCTAACTACATCCGAGTAGTTATCCATCTATATTAACAGTACAGAGTAAATTTAATCAAAATATGGTTCAAAGGTTTAATCTGGGTTTAAAGCTAGCATAAAGGTTAGCGTCTTTTATTTCGGTTCATTAGGACAAACTATTTTTTGGTGGGGGGAGGGGTGGACTATTCCCAAGGCACTTCAGCCGTAGCAGCTTTTTGCACACCCCTGTGTGGGTTGCGGCCTTATCACATAGCGAAAAGCCATTGATGATTGATTTCCAACCCGGGACCTTGGACACCAAAGCCCCGCGCTCTACCCCTAGACCAGCGCGCTCCCCATAGGACACAGTTTCAAGCACTAGGATTCCCAGTTTTCAAATGGGAATCCAAAATCATTTTGACTGCTTCCAAAAAAAAGTGTTGGTAACTAATTAACTGACTAATAAAAAAATACCTTTGGGACAGACTTAGTAAAAAAAGAACAAACGCACGCTAATATACTAAGACTAGCAGCCTAGATGATTTTAAATTTAAATCCCCAATATGTTATTATTCTGATGCGACATAAGTTGTCTTTTAGCAACGCATAGAACTTGAAGGTATGTGCGTGGCTATTTTTTTAGTTTCTGGGTAAGATTATTTTAGTCCAAAAAATCCTTTTTCATGGGTAGTTTTATTTCCTGCGTTATATTGTGTTATGCAGATCTTGATCTAATATTAAACTATAGTAATTGACTGATTGGTTCGTAGGGGGAGTACTAATGCACGAACTAATCAGGGAACAGTGTGGGACTTACACCCACTGAAAGCTTTACGGATCGCGGGGACACCTGTTGGATTACATCATGTGAGGATCGGGTGTCTTACGTCCTACCGGATCACGGATTTGACTCCAGTACAAAACCTATATACCATCCAGGCATACCTCTTATCTCTTTATTTGGACTATTATATGGACAAAGGAGGCCTACTACTAATAACTCTCTTATAGTATCGGCAGTTACATGTCCAATTACGAGGCTATCGTACTCGAAGGTGTAAGAGGTTCTTAGACAGAACAGTCGTCGAGGTGACTCAAACTCCACCATCCGATAAAGATGTTTTGTGAACTACCCGTGTCCCTTCAAGAGCTGGCACAGGTAGAAACTTCCTGTGACCACAAACCAACCAGACTACCACGTCGTGAATGAGGCGACAATTTAAATAGAATTATGTCATGTATAGCCTGCATAATGATCGTTTCCTCATCAGTCTTCACCTGTAGAAGCCTAACCATTATCTCGCCTACTCAAGTAACACCTCGTTTCAAACTATTTACATGTTGATTAGGAACACGTTCACACCGATCGATCTAGATGATATGTGATCCTAGTAATATATAATGCGAAGTAAATAACAGGTCCTATGAAGTGTCAAGTTTTTTAATGGAATGGTTATTTTTAATATAAATTTACCAATAATTTTAAGTTCTTACAACGAATTTTCTTTAAACCTGTTGAAAGTCTGTTAAAATTGTATGTTTTGTGAATGATATCATAACCGACTTTGTAGATATCAAAATAACTCAATTTCAAATAGTATAAGCTTTACATAATTTTCATAGAAATTATTAACAAACCCTAGTAGCTGGACAAAAATATAGACACTGAATAATATAATAAAAATACTGATATCAGTTCGTAAATTATTAAACTATTTTACGCTGTACGATTTATTAAATTTATGATTTTTACTTTCTCCTTACTTCAAAATAAAAATATATGTACATACATAGTACTATGTATAGAGAAAGCACTGTTTCTATAAAAATGTCGAATTTGGCTTCCTTTGGATGTTGAGTTTATCTGTTTATTAAGTTGAGTTACTCTGTGAACACAAAAAGGTTTTTGGACTAGAGATGTCTGAGTCTTTGACTGTTTGTCTGAATACCAACCCTGAGACCACAACTAAATTTTGTGAGGTTTTTTAAGAAGGTTTGTTTTAGCAATAACTTTGGACTTTTTTACAAGCTATTCAAAAGTGGTTAGCCCCCAAAAAACTTCAATAAACTGGAATAATTTTAAGGGATCAAAACAACTCTAGATTAAATTTTGGTTTTTAGTGAGTGATTATTGTCTTAAATATTACAAAAACACCCAAACAAAACCTCAACCAAACTATGGTTATAACAAGTCCCAAAGTTTGGGGCTTGTTATAAATTTGTAATTATCAACAAACTACCCCTATTTTTTGGAGGAAAGTGTTAACATTAAGTATACAAAAACACTCTAACTTGTCAAATAAACATTCACTAAGTGTCATGTACTCGTATTTATCTCCGTTAATACAAAACCTAAGGTTGTATTTACTTTTCTGTGGGAAACAGGTTAGATGGATATGTCTAAAGGGAATGCTTTTAGTTCAACTAAACTGCTGCTCTTATAACCAACCTATAACGTCAGTGAGCATATGATGTCACTAACCAAATGACGCCACTGTTTTAAATTTTACCCTTGCTAATTACCAACACCCCCCTTAGCTAAGACATATCCATGTCAAAAATAAAAGGAATAGAGTGACTTTTGACACATACTGTATATTTTCCACTATTATGGTAAATAAATATTTAAAAATGTTAATTTTTGAACCTACTATACGAGTATCTCAATACCTAATGTTTAAAATATTGTAAAATACAATACTGAAAGATGCAACTGTATGACAGAAATCCTTAGAATAACACTTGCAACAAGAAGAGGAACAGATCGAATACGACATTTGTGGTTCTCTAAGAAGCTTACTGTAGCTTTGTTGGCCAGCGAATATAATCGGCTTCCTATGCTTAGCGTTGTTAACTTAGAATTTGCCACGAAATAAGCTATTTTAAGTTAAATTAAACAATGTCAATAACTAATTGCTTAAAGACATTTTTTATCTCTGGCTTCCTTTTCTACATTAAGAGGAACTTCCATCTTTAGAACACTAATAAGTTATTTCAACCTCTCCTCTTATAAAATATTCCTTACAATTTTGATTCAATTATTATCCAAGATAGCTCAGAAATAGTTCAAATTATTCCTTTATAAAAAGAGGATTTTCCACAAAATAAGTTAATAATTTACTTACAGGTATACTCATAGTATATATTTCGCATAGAACTGGAAACCGGTTTTAGCTATCTAATGAGCTGTGTGTGTTTTTTAAAGTGTTCTTGGCATATGAATTTACCTGTCCGTTGGTAATTTTTAGCGTTTTAAATATACATTTAAGAATAATTTAAAAAAAGATGAGCAGGCTTACAAAAAAACTATTACAAAATAAACAAAAATAAATTAGGAATAGCATCCCATACTCATCTTTTTTTGTCATTATTTATACAAAAGGTTTTATTTTTCAGGTCTAGGGACTAATTATAGACATAAACCTTTTGGAAATTTGATTAAAGCCCAATTGAGCATTCTGGGGATTGAACCCATGATCTTTTGCACTGAAGTTCAAAACACTAACCACTAGGCTAGCAAGACATCTTTTATAATAATTAAATAATACCTATTTATAATGAATGCAACTGATTGGAGTCAATACAAATTTATAGGGAAATCAAGTGTATGGTTAAAAAATTAACCTGAACTTATGTTGAGTTATTTTTTTTAATTTAACAGCACGATACAAAACAAAAATATTAATTTGCGTGCGTCCTACAGTAACGTAACGAAAGCAAATTGGTAATCAATTTTTTGCCAACGCAACGGATATGTAATTAGTATGATTGGTTTTAAATTGATGACGAGCTGCATGACCTAATGAACGATGGCATATCAATTGATTACCAGGCGTTTAAATTAACCATTTCCTCACCATCACCAACATTCTGTTGTGGGTCATACTATGAAATAATTAAAATATACCATTTTTTCCAAATTTAGTACAATATTTTTGTCACTAAATATTATATTTATTTTTAAATAGGTGTTTTTCTACACACACCTAATTTAACAGATTGGATAGTGGTATGGCTTGGTAAAAAATATATTTGATGTTTTTATGACTTGTTCATCAAAGATATTTTTCTGTATAATCCAGATTACCCTTCAACCAGTTAATTTAAACAATAGAATTTGTATTAACACCTCAGTAATAAAACATTTACTTCAGAAATAACTATTATATTAGTTTTGTATTTTAAATCCAAGCTAATACTGAGAAATGTATACTTATGTTGAAATAAAGAAATGAATTAAGTCAAGATGAATTATATAATAGGTAGTTACGATGTTAGGCTTAAAGAATTCAACTACAATCGATTGCAAAACTTACAAGTCTATAAAAAAATATAATGGTATTAAGTTACATGCAGCTGTTTTTTTTATTTCAAGTTTATGTTTCTTTTGAAACACTACTCATTTGAATATTTTATTTATCATCAAAACCCAACACAAGAAAACCTTATTGTGATAATTTTAGTTCATTTCATAATCATTTAAAGACATAAATAAATACATCTTGAAAAAGTAGCCATATAGTTATAGCTAGATTGTTTTCGACTCAACATTTTTAGGACGTACCAGTTCTTGGTCCTAGTAAATAATGAATTCCCCCTTCATATAGTAAAAAATTGGTTGTTAAAAAAGTTAAAAATACGATTAAAAATTCTTTGCAATCCTATTAGTATTATCACAGGGAAATTGCGTTTTCAATTGAAAACCATTACGTCAGTGTTACCAGAACGTAAGTCATTTTCAAAACTATTAGTACTGAATGTTTCAAAACTAAACTTTTGTAAACTTTTGGTTAGTTTTTCATTAAAATTAATGAATCATTTAAAGTTGTATAGTCTAATAACCTATTTTGAATCCAACTTACCAACAATGTGTGTAATAAATTAATATAACCTAATACGTTTCACCTAAAGTGCGTGGTTTCTGATTACTGATTATTAAAATTACAGTTCCTTATTGAAATATTTTATGAGCTTTTGTAGTAATTTTCCAGGAGTACTACTGAAAGGTATGTCATTCTAGAGTATTATTCAAAGTTTACATATTTCACGTTTTATTGTGGTTTTGTTTTTATAGTATTGTTAGGTGTTGGTAGTACTTTCCTGTTTTGGGTCTCATGGAAGCTCCTTTAAATTTTTTTTACAATAATGGTCCTCTATACTCTAATTAGAACTCTTAATTTTATCGTTATTATTGAATTAGTTATGTTTAATTTATTCAAATTTCAAATCACTTTACCTTGTTCCTTGTCAACAAATGGCATATTTATATGCTATAATCGAAACGGTGATCAGGTTATGTGTTGTGGATGTTTTGTTTTATATTGTTGTATGGGTCATTAGTAGATCCATCTCTGTGTCATTGGCCATTGTTTGGTTCATTATGAGACCATTCGGCCCTCCATTGACTCCATTAATGATCACCGCCGCACCGCTCCATACAAGGCGTGGACTCACATTCTACTTTAGACCCATCTACTTCAGCTGGCTACTGGGGAGACAGACAGACAGAGAGAGAGAAAAAAGAAGGAGAGAATATTTTAATGAGTTTCCCTTTTGTGTTGTATATAAATAAATCATAGGCTTTCACATTACAAAACGTTATAACAATACGCTGTAAATAATTTGAAAAGAAAGTATTGACAAATCATGTATTTTTACTTTCTCCCCTTATACAAAGAATATGGAGAAATAATTGTTTTCGTCAAAAGTTTAGAATTTGAGTTAAGAGTGGATCTATCCATTTTGGGGTCCCCTGGATCCAAAAAAGTGGGTTTCGACGTAATGTCTGTCCGTCCGTGTGTCTGTCTGTCTGTGTGTGTTTGTATGTGTCTGAATGTTTACAGAGCCACAGCCTACCCCATTAGTCCTATTTAGATGACATTTGTAATGTATGTATATATTCACCGTATCTCTAGGAGCTTTTTAATTTTTAAAATTTTTTATTTTTAAGGGTAGTTCACCCCTAAAAACCCTTGAAAATCATGAAAAATCTAAATTTCTCAAAAACGTGTCTAAAGATTTTGATTAAAATTTGATAGTTTATAGTGCACAGAGTACTTAATAATTTGACACCACCGGCATGTCTGTAAAATGATGGGTCAAAAGTTATTGGCTTTTAAATGTCAAAAATCAAATTTTTAAATTTTTTAGCAAAACAATAAAAGTAAAGTTTGACTGGAACCATTGAAACCAGCTTAAAAACTAAACAATCTAGTATTTCGAATTATTTGTCTACGACTAACGGTTCCAGAGAAAAGTTAAATTTACTGTCAAAGATAAGCGCAGTACGTTGTTGAAAGCGCCAAATGTTACTCTAATAGAGAATATAACAAATCAATTTCTTCCTTAATTTCTAGCCGTTTTTCATGAAACTTGCTATGAAGCGTAAGTTTAAATCACCCAACAAAACCAACTCAAAAAGGCTTAGTATTACCGGGTGGGGGTGTTCCCCCCATACAATTCGAACAATTAATATAACTTTGTCTCTCTTAGTTTTATTTTTAGAAAGGGGATGATTATGTTTGAAACAATAAATTATTAAAATACACTTTGAGGGACATAATAGTTTTATTACAGATTGTCTTTTTTAAATTTACTTAAGGGAGAAAGTATGTGTCAGTCGACTGATACCGTTTATTTAAGAAAAAATCTTATCTGAGACTCATAAAAGAACTAAATAAAGATATTTGTAGAAAATACATATTTAACATGTTTGGTATGTCGGTGGCTCAACTGATAGCGAGATGGATTTCACACTTGAATTGAAGTGGTTCCGGTATGGACCCTTGAGTTACCTATCTGAATTTTTTTAACGTTTAAATTTTTCCTACCACAGAACATTATAAGTTATACTCTCTTACAACGTGATGGTATTTTAGTCCAATATATCGACGTGACTATATGCTATCCATTTGCTATTGAACAGAGCCCGCATCACGATTCGGTTATCACCCTTTATACTTGAATCTATTTTTAAATGCGTGATAGCATACAATTACCTACTACCCGCGCTCTCCAATAGTCCCTGTATAATCAGCGGTTTATATTACTAGTTTAGGCGTCGCTGCCCGCAACGATCACACCTACCCAAATGTTGGCTCATTATAATCCAAGGCAGATTTTCATCTCTCTAGTTTCCTAAATTACAATTAATTTTGAATTATTTCTACATTTTGAGGTACCGGTAAATACTTTAAAATATATCTAATACGACGCTTGTTTTAGGTGATGGAAAATGACGATAAGTTTAATAGTTTACATTAAGCATAACAAGTATTATAAGTAGGTATGTGTATTAGTGTAAAATACCCTTGACCACCAGCGAAAAACTTAAATTTTAGGTTTCACGTTTTTTTAACTTATTGCCATTGTTTTACTATTGTAAGTTTCAGGATTAAGAATCTTCCAAAAATACTGACCAGACACAACGACCATAGTTAGTTGATTTTTTTATGACAGAAAAGATTCATGAGAATCAGTAAGACAGGAAGGAGCAGTCTGGGTCACGCTGGAGGGAGAGGCAACGACTCCAAGACCGTGTCATACTCGAGTGCCAGGAAACCAGACAGACAAGCATGAAGTAGACACCATCACAGAGTGGACCAGCCATGATGGGTATCCTAAAGTTCTAAGATTCTAAGAGTTCTAAGATTTTAACCCGATGATGAGGAGGAACCAAAAGTGTAAGCGAAATTATTCACTTTGGATAAGTAAAAAAAATTGCAATAGTGTGACCATTTCATTGTTTTGTACCTAATTAAGGCATCGTATGTTCAATACAACCATAAACAAGTTATCTATATAAATAAAATCAGAGTTTTTATCTGTACATAGCTCAGAGTTATTTAGTTATTTTTACGATTCGTGCGTTATAAAAGCCGAAACAAGTCTTATCTCAATTTGTGTCTGTTTGTTTGTGACGCCCCAGGAGGCATTTTACACCGTCTTCTCCGAAAAAAATGGAGAATTGATAGCAATTAAACTTTTATATAATACATTTTCTACATTCCAGAGAAGGTTTTTAAATGCTTAAAATTGTCAACCCTTAAAAAGTTAATCAGGAGCATTTAAAACCACAACTTTACTTTTTACGCGATATTAGTCGCATTTCGCTTTCAATTATCAATAAACCACCTACTGGTAATAATCAGCTTTCTCTGTAGTTTAAATATTTAATAGAAGGAAACAAACAGCTGTCAAATCAATATTAGTTAGTTTATATTTGTCATTGATTTTATACCCATTTCGAAATGATACTAAGTAAAAACGCTATTTTAATGTATCACTCATTATTATAATGATATAAATGCTCTAATCTATTTAAATGTAAAGTAATGCTAAATAATAAAGCTGGGTATTGATTTATTTTCTTTGTACAGATTTGTTTAGGATTTCAGGTTTACATTTTGGTATGCTAATCTTTCTTCTTTAAGCTTAATCCTACAAACCGAACAAAGGACGGGCTTACTGCTATTTTGCTAGTTTATGACTAAAAAAGTAAGTAACACTGTTTTGTAATCCTTTGAAATACTACACAGCTGTTAGATTTTGTTAGAAGTTCAGTCTAAATAGACGTCAGCTATTACTTCAAACACTACGAACCAAAAGAATAGAAACATGTCGGACCTCCGTACCGGTCAGTTGGGCACGCCCACCCGATATAGCTACTGATTGAAGATGATCAACCTGACCTTGACCGACGGAATTTGATTAAAGATTTTACTTTCATTATAGTGTTCAGTTGCTCTGAGGCCGGTACCGGTTTAGAAGTAATATTGAACTATCCGCCCACGAAACAGTCTTGTAATTAGCTTTTACTAGAAAATCTATTAGAGATATAACTACTACCTAACTGTTATTGCTATTACCATTATCAATGTTAAGGTTTTAAGACTCATAAGACTGTAATAATGATAATACAAACCATTTCCATAGAAGTTAAACAATGAACTACAAAAGTCGGTAAGAAATTCTGTGAAGTAACTTGTTTTTGAGTTACGTCACGATATACGAGAATTCATGAAAGGGAATGAACTGTAATAATTGTAATTTTAAGCGTGGTGAAGGTTTTTGCTGTATTTCTTAGAGTTCCATTCCGTCTCTTGAGGAAAGTCGATCCAATTACGACATCCGGCATTTGAAAAGATTCAGCAAAAAAGAACCAGTTTGCAACCTGACATAATGTGAGACCGCAGGCTGCATTTTAAAGCAAACATGATTTAAATCTTGTATGCTATGTAAGATATTAGTATCTGTGTATCTGTATGTGTATCGGTGTATTAAAAATACTTACCGAATGATAACACTAAATTAGAATTCTTATTCGGTAAGTATTTTTAATTATCATATAGGTATTTTCTAGTAGATTCAATTTAATTGTAGAATGCAAAGTACAAAATATAAAATATTCATTAATAAATTATTTAATTTACTATGGAAAAATTACTTTTCTAATAGCATCGTAATATGCTCAACTATATCTGTAAAACTAAGCTCAAACGACTAAAGCAGTTCTAATCAACATATAGACATATAAAAGTTCTTCATGATTGAATACGCTCTTTCTCTGTAGCATCCTAAAGCTAAAATACCCCCGTCACAGCAGACCTGCGTACTCAGCGAATTTCCAAATCAATAATATAAAAATAATATATGACAAGTTTAAAAAAAAGACCGTAGGTCTCACCATGAGACCTACAGTAATAGCTTCTTCCCTATGGGAAATTCACTAAAAGGTTATTGATTACCTTGGTTATTGGTTATTAAGGTAATCGGTTGATGTTTATTACAGAGATTTGATATACGCTCTAAGGGGGGGTAAGCGATTCGCTCATCTGAAAATTGTAACAGAAGTAGCGTCATATGGTTATAATGACAGCTGTTCATAAGAACTGTTAACATTCCCTTTAGACTACTTATCCACGATACAAAATAAGTTATTCTTAGTTTCTCTTGTAATAAATTGACGTTTATCATGGTTACTTATTCTCTTTAAAACGATGACATTTCTGATTGGGTTAGCTTTTTTAGAAGCTGTTTGCGGCATTTAACCATACTAAATAAGGTCTTTAAATTGAAGTATAAAAATACCTGTGCTTATATTTAACCTTTCTATGATACCCTGATAAACAGAGTTAAAATATACATAAAATCATTTTAACTTATTTATTTTTAACAATAAAACATTAGTAAAACACATTTTTACATAACATTCACCGTTAGCTTTACAAACTGCGTGTGGATTGCAAATGGAAGCTAAGGGTAGGATGATAAAACAAACAATTGTCAAAGAACTGACACGACATCAACTGATCAAATCAATGGGCTGTTTGTCGAGGCTTAAGTGATCAAAGAAGCGTTCCTCTCGCTCCAGTCTTTGTGTTCAAGCTAAAATCTTTATAAGAAATAACTTCATAAATAGGCTTAATGACACTGTTCTCAAAGATTAAAATTTTATAATATTATATGGATATAATTTCCTGTAATTCCGAAAAGTGAAAGTTTTTTTACAGATGCAAAAATTTCATAAAATATTTAAATGTGATCGAAAAGATGTGGGTGAGGTAAAGGAAAAATACTTGATGTAAAATATGCCTTGGATATATAGAGTTATTTCCATGATAAGTGCAAAGAGTGATACAGACTATTTTTGTTATTTGCTTTTTTCTTTCTCAAGACAAAGACTATTTTTATTCTGTTTGTATCTGAATTGAAACTAATACCGTACCTAGTAAATGTTACAATATGTAAAACACCTTACTAGGGGAGTTTTAATACTGAATATGGAACCATAAAACTATGGACCAAATAAATGTTGTAATAGAATCAAAATAACTATTAATTATTTAGGCATTGCTAAACTCAAAACTATTTGACTCCTTACCTTACCTTAACCTTATTTAAGGTTTAGATAGAAAATAATTAAATTGTCCGATGGGTGGTAGAAAACTATTTTGTTTCAATTGATTTAATCAGTTATTTAGCAACGTATGGTAATATAAAAATTAAATGATTTCTTTTTAATACCAGATGTGTAATATTAGGTGAGTTATAGAAAAATATTATAATACATAAGTAGTCTAAATGGTCGTAGAGGTAATAACGGAAGGGAGGGTAAGAGTAGTAGAATAGTAAGTGTAGAAGAAAAATTGAGTGAGTTTTTATCGGTGAGAAAATATGTCTAACCGAGTTTAATATCTTAGCAGAGATTAAGCTAACCACACACAAGATGCTTCTAACCACACACATTTGATATTGAAAGCCTGTCGCAATCAGTGTAATCAATTTGAAGGAGACTGGACTTCTCTTTTCAACTAAAATCTCAGCGCACGGGTTAGCTGTGATCAGGAAAAATATACTTTTTCCTTCTTTAGTTTCAAGCCGGCCACGGGTAGATCAGAAAATGAATTCATTGCCTGGGTGAGGAATTTCATCAGATAAATTTTACATACAAAACACATCATCACTTATAGATTAGATTTGATTAGATCATTGAAATGGCAACCATACAACAATGTAGGTATTTTAAGCCAAGTATGAATGAGGATTGGGTGTATGGTGATTGTGGCGCGATCTTTTAATCTTGTTACTGACTAAGGCTGACATGTTCCTTAGCCAGGACTGTTAATTAATAGCCCAACAGCCGATGGCTACTAATGGACCTACAGTTTTACGTGGAATCCGAACCACGACCTCTGGATTACGAATTGGTCTAATTATGAGGATAGTCTTTGTGGATTAACGCAGTATTCAATTGTGTGGACGTTAATCCACACAAGAGAACACTACATCCACCGTCCATCGCTCACAACTATCCACAATTCGTGACCTCCAAGTAGCTGGATTACAGGACGTCGCCACCGTCCCAGTCAACGTATATGTTTATACGTTATCTTTCAGCCACCGAATCCAATTTTATTTCTACAAAAACATATATTTTTATCTTAACCTACTTTTATGTAACGTAGTAGTTGGTATTTTCAATAAGGTAAGATCACAGTTAGTTATATATGGCATAAAATCATCAATATAATAAAAATGTTTATGGATATTGTAATACCACTGACATGTATGATTACCGGTGGTTGTAATAATTTGTTAGAACTCACTTAATATGAAGTTCAGGCGTAATATATATCCATAGCTCATTTGTTAAATACATAAAGAAGGTCTCATTTAAAAGTTTGCAAAGAAGTAAAGGTCGAACAGAACTATTCTGAATATGTAATTAAACTTACTCTAGACAAAACACGTGTTCCCGCGAACAGTGTCTACGTGATGGTTCAGCAGCGGACCTTAATAGACGGACGGAATTCAAGCAGTAATTTCGCAAGTGTTTGGAGCTCAAACTTCGCCAATCAACAGCTGTCACGCAACTTATCGCGTCTCGCACACCTCAATAACAACAATGGTAAGAGAACGTCCAAAGTACTCTCCTGTAGCACTTACAAGCACCCGGAGTTCTATTTAATTGTAATATTAACTCTATTCCTGTACCGCCTTTTATTTGGTGTACAATTTTATAAAAATAAAATAAAAGTCTTTGAAGGAAAGAAATAAACTTCCTTCCTTTGAAAAAAAAATCCTTCAAAGATTACATTGTGGTACATTCCACAAATGTCTGGAACCAGACTATATATAGATCTGAAATTGGCTTTATTTTACTTATTGGTTTGATATTGAATATAAATTATTTAAAAGAATAAACCAATTTTTTTCTAAGATATCGTAGTGACTCTCTTGTGAGGAACTAACAAGACTACAAGATCATCTTAGACGCATTTATTATTCATACTTGGCTTAAAATACCTACCTTGTGGTGGAGTCGCCATTTCAATAATCTAATCTAATTTATTCTATATATGTGCACTGTTAGTATTCCATAAAAAATTTTAGTTTAGTTCTAATGGTTCCGGAGTTATGTCTTCTAACTTCTAACGGGAAATCACAATAAAACTAAAATATCTCTGGAACCCTTTATGGGCAAATCTCTTGGGAGTTGGAGGAATTTGTAAGTTGAAGAATGGGTTAAATTTCGAATTATAGGTATTTTAATTGACATGAAAATACTGCAACTGGAGCCCGAGAGGTGGATCTGAAACAAAATGGCAGCGGTTTTATATCTACAAAAATCCATCTAAAATTAGGTGAAATGGTTGTTACATAATTATTTCACATGTCTTATCTCTGGGGAGTTGGTAATTTACAAGACTTAAATTTGAAACGGTGACGACATATGCTCGGTGACGTCATATGTTTATAAGAACAGCTGTTTAGGTGAATTGAACACATTCCCGTGAGACATATTCATTTCCCAGAAGGAATTAAATACAATCATACTTCAGTGACTTTGTACAGTTGTATTATTCTGTGTTGCATTTCAATGGAAAAAGGGAATTAAAAAAAAATTAAAATATAGCTAACCTTAAAAACATTTAAAAGCTTAAAAAAATAGTTTGGCCGATTAAGGATGAACTTGATGTAGTACAAAACTATTCAGATCTACATACAGGAATCTACAACTATTTTACATTTTATTTCCGTATTTATACAAATTTAAAGTATAAGTGTGAAATGCTAGATGTAATACAATCCCTAAAATGAACCAAAATGTACAAAAACACTCATGTTAGCATGTGTTAGCAAGGTTGTAATCTGTATTTTTAGTTTAGATTCTGGACCCTGCATATTAGTACATTAGTACTACGTACAATTAATTGTATTACTATAATTAATTATGTAAAAATAATCACAAATAAATATTATATACCCACCATTGGACGGAAATTAATAAGATCCCTCCTTGGCCTTGACACACTTGGTATATTCGATCCAGGACCGTTTGAGATAATTTGGGGCTATATATATACTGCCTGTGCCTCTACGCCATCATTAAAACGGTATTTTGGTCGAACATGATTTGCGACTATGTTTCCAAATGGATTAAGGACAGTTACAGTTCAAATATATTCAGTTGTTTTTTCAAATATTAAATGTACCTGTTTACAATTCGTTAAGACGATCCGTATGAAATTCGACCTTTTGATAAACTGCAACTTAATTAATAACTGAAATATAGATCTATATGCATATTAAATTCCTGTGGTAAAATTTATGAGAACCTCGAAAATAAATTTTGTTATTTGTCTACACAAACTAAAAATAATTTTCATAGGTTTAATTTTGGAGTTATAAGTATCATAGTCAACTAAAATAAAATCTACGTATGTTAAAGTGTACATTTTGGTTGTTATCCCATCACAAAGATAGTGTCTGGCACACAGCCCTTACTGTCACACGCAATCACATCTGTATGTGACGACTCTTTACAATCTATCTCTTTATACGTTTCTTCTTTTGTCGTACTGCCATTGTGACGCTGCATTGCAAACTGCATTCCGTACGGACAAGTGTTTAAAATTGGTCAGTTTTATAAAATATATTTTATTATATATTTTCAAGATTATTCCATACACACTAGCATTCAGTAATAACAAGTTTGAAATGAGGAATAAGTTTAAAATTTAATAACAAAATACCCCCGTAACAGTAGATCTTGATACTCAGATAATTTACATTTATAATTACTTGATTCAAACTAAGGTCCAAAGCCACAACATACATCAGCTGACTGGTAGCAGGAACAATAAACACTTTCGTCTTGACTGCCAGACGTGACCAAGGACTGCAGCATTACGTAAGGGTAACTATGAAATGTGCTGCAACATACAACATGTGTTTGGAGAATTGAAACCAGAGATGTATAAAATCAACATAAAGTACTTAAAACAAACTAATTTAGACGTAATCTGAGAATGTTTACGTTTAAGGTTAGTACTTCGTCGTTTAGGGATTTAATACCTAGTCTAACTTGTACCTAGACAAACTAAATTATTCAGCACTCACTTAAAAAATGGTCGCTATTACTGTAGGCATTGTACCATGTACTCGTAGTCGTGTATAGACCATCAGACCAGGACATCTCAGCTAGGGTGGGGTGAAATACTTATTAAATAATTTTATCAAGAATGGAGTTTTTATAACAAAGATTTTCCATGTGAGCTATCAAAAGGTAACTGAGTAAATATGACGATCTATAGAATGCCTTTTCACAATTAAATGTTTTTTTTTAGAAAGTATTACGTTATTTTCTTAATAAATGTTTTACACTTAAGTCAAATTGTTTAAAAAAAAAGACACATGGCCATTTTATGTATCCCTTTGATGTTACAGAAAAAGTTACTAAAGTGATAAAACGTATTTTACTAAGCCGCCAGTTTCGGCAACAAAAATCCATTCAACTTAAACGCCACCTCATCGTGACAAACGATGCCTAAAAATCAACAAACAACCCAGTCAGAAAATATGAGCTGTAAAATGGCGTGAGACATCTTTAAGGAACACAGCATATATCCAGCCTTAGACCTAATATCAAAATTTCAAAAGCTTAGTAATTGTCCATAAGGATAAAATTTGATTCATGAATATTTTAACTATACTGAAAATGGTGAGACCAAATTGTAAATTGTGACTGAAAAGATAGCCACAAGAATAGCCTTGTAAACTTAAAAAGTAAACTTGTAAAATCATCAATGTCTTTGAAGTTACAATATCCCTCACGTCTACGTAGTGTGAGAAAGGGTCCCACAAACTCACTTGTGAGTATCTGGTTCATTCATTATTGTAAAGTCGTTATTCTGAGCAAAATCCTGACGCATATTTTTGACGGTTCAATGGTAAAACCAGTTTTCTTTATCCATTTGTCTAATAAATTACCACAGTATATGGATTAAATGGGCGTTGTCAGAATGAGAGTTTTATATAATGTAATCCATTAGATTTTATTCACCCTATTCATTTATCCATAGACTAATCCCACATAGTAGTTGAGTCATGTGTTACGAATAGGAATAAGTATGGTTGGCTCAGTTTAGAAGAGAAGCCCTTGGCAAACTCACATTTTTGAAATTTTATTGGCTTTTAAATAGCAACGACAGTGAGTCTATTTTGAAAAATGACTATTTTGAACAGATCCCGATGGCAGCAGCTGGTGCTGGTAGCATTGCGTGTTCAGCGTGACCTGCCAACATACCAACTCGACTACTCTCTGGTAATTACATGTTAAAAACTGCGAAACGCTCCAAACACCAGCTACTTTCAGCAATCGTCTGATAACAATAATTTTCAATAATTGTATGTATTTTTAAATCTAGTTAATAATAAGGAGTAACAAATAAATATAATCCAATTCTACTTTACTTTGTGTGATAAAAACACATCCGTCTCAAATTATATATTTAATAAAGTTTATTTCCAGTTATTAAATATTATATACAAAAACGTACCACCAAAGGTCTCCCACGTCATTTGTAAGTATAACAACATTGATTTAACATGTATGTAAAACCAGAAAGACAAAAATGTAATATAAGAATAACAGGGAAATAACAAATATACAATCTTTAAACATACAAATATACAAGATTTGCGCTAACAACAGCCAAGTCCAGTACCACATATAACATAATAAGACTCTAATTATATTATATGCTATATATATCTGTTGGTAGGGTTTTAATAATAACTGTATATTTATTGTGGTTAGAATGTTTAATATAGTTAAGTTGTATTATTGCTTCAAATATTGCACAATCTGTAAAATGGTAATCACCGTGAAGATAAATATGAACTGTATTATACACTAATATTTGATTGAACACTAATGCCTAAATAAACTAGTTTATGTAAATAGCTTTCATAAGATATTTATCTAATTTAAATCATAATGAACACAGGACCTCATAGGTAGAAGATCGATGTTAATTATGGAATATTAACACTAATTTAGAGGATTTTATTAGTTAACTATTGAAAGATAATTATGTTGCATTATACGTGTTCTCTACCGTTCTGGATAGCTGGAAATTTCAACATTTCCTTATTATCTGCATAGTAGAAAGAATCTTGCATCCTCAGTTGAAAGATACTATACCTACCTCTATGCCTAAAAGGTGCTTCGATGCGAACCGCTAAGGTAATCTGGGTAACTCACTGTTAAGCTCAGGCCACTTTTCGAATGTTTGGAAGGAATTTTAGTTAGTAAATTAGTTTCATAGTTGTTTCGTCTCTTTAGATACGGATAGACAGCTGATTTGTTTGTCATTATTTGATGGTAAGATAATTTAGACTATTGCGGACAATGTATTATGTAAAACAAAGTGAGTTATCTAATCGATGTCCTCAGAGCAACTAATATCTACAGCTACAATTAAGTAGCATGTAACACCGAAGATGTGTGTTTGCTGCAATTACCGAACTGATCCCAACCTCACACAAAAGAAACGCAAACACCCCCTCTACACGGAACTACCGATATATTAATTAATTGTGCTATGTTTTAGAAAACCTGGGACGATCAGATTCCAACCGACGTCGTACTTTGTTTTACATAATATCGTATGAAAATGTCATGAATCTAAATAATAACTGATTTTGGTTGTCACTGTACTACATCGGACTGAGATAACAGTACTATTGAAGCAGGAGAGAAGAATATACTTGGACGTAATAGTATATGGAGAGACCATTACGTGGGTCTAGATACAATCGAGGTGTGATCCTAGAGCAACGGGATGTACTCGTACAGCTACAATAAGTAACTAGGCCGATGATAATAGTGAGTGGTCGTCTGCAATTACCTGGCTAACTGATCCGCCCCTCGCTCATCTCATTGTTGTAAGCGACGCAGTGAAACCACCCCTCTACTGATTGAATAACCACCGGTGTTGGGATACGCTATTAAATCGACCTGGGAGGAAACCCAGACAGCATCATCGGACGTCAGGTTTAACTAGCACGTATTTACTACTATTTACTCAAGTTTGAACTAGCAAACGCATGATTAAATGTGCATATAGGATATATAAAATACATGATTCGCCTGTACTCATAATTAAACTTTTATCTACAAATATATCTTTATCTCTAAGCAATTTATGTCACTTGTTCTTGTTTTGTAACATTAAATAGAAATATTTATAAATGGAAAAGAGTTTCAAAAATTTTAGTAATAATGACAGTTTTACAACGAAGTACATTATTTTATTTCTGTATTTCAATGGAAGTAAATGTAATCCATCGGGGTTCTGTACTAACTATTTCCAACTACGCTACAGCTTTTTACTCTCAGTTTGGATGTTCTGCCAACAATTTGTGGTTCATAGCTTTAAATTAATAACGAATATCGATTTTATGCTTACAATTATACCTACAATAGTATACGTAAACAATTTAAACAATATTTTTACTTATCTTCATCTTGATAAAATTTAAACAATGAAAAATAAGGCTTCATTCTTTTATTTAAATAGAATTTTACCAGAAACATGGTGGTATACATAGAAATACTAACTGTCTCTTTTAATAGTAATTTACCAAGATTATCAGGATTTCTACACGATTTATTTTTATTGTCACTATAGATTTTAATTTTGAGTTCAAGGTGGTGGTTATAGTTTTGCAATAGTGATTAAAAATTATTAAAATATAAATTGTATATATCTCAATTATTAAATTTGTCAGAACTGTTGTAATAACTGCCTAAAATAATAAATAGTGACTTTTTATATTGTTATAATAATGAATAGTGTTGCTGCTCCGTTAAAAACTAGAACGTGTTTAGATAAAAAGAACTAAAGCTATGTTTTATTTATGATAAAATACATAATTGCTTATACAATACAATAATATTGATTATCTTGGACTAAATATAAGTACTCTAAATCTAAATTTTTATAGATGACTTAGTTTAAGTATTGATAAAAATAACTGATAATATTTTCGTATTTACTACATGAAGACACTTTCCGGTATAAACCTGTTACTTTAACAAGGGCGCAGAGGAAATTACTGACTTATTCAAGGGCTGTTTAAATAAAGGCTTTCACAATCCATTAATGACGGTCTGGATTATTATTGTGCTCTTAATAGCAACCATATTTAAGGTATTTCCAATTCTCAGAATAATTTCAGACACAGTTTTCAATGCATAATTTTTTTAAACACTTTATAACCACTTAAAACTTAAAAAAATAACATTTAGGGTCTTTATTGTATTCCCTAGACCTTATCCACGTACAATGTGAACTAATCAATGTCAACCCAATTTATTTTAAAAAAGTTCATAGTTACGTTTATTCTTCTTCTCATAATATCAGAGGAGAAAATATTTAATGTTCCATCTAATTATTTCTAATGTATCAATTTTTGTGATTTAAATCAATTTAGATGTAGAATAAATTGATAACATCTATGAAGATTATTAAATTAAAATATCTTAATCGTTATATAAAACTATTTTAATGTATAAATGATTTATTATAGATGATGAAAGTAGAGATATAGTGTAGTCTGTAAACGTTTATGATGCCTGAAATACAGACAGGCATAAACTATCTTCACACTAACCCGATGGATCTACGTGGTGAAGAGGGATTGTGAAACTATTATAATATTTAGTAAATATCACATTTACGTAATGTTTCCACAGCTACATACAGAGATTAGTCATCCTTGTTGTAAGCACACAGACCTACGTCAAAGTGAGAGAAATCAAAATCATGTATTTTGACGTATCATTTACAAATATGATGGTGAGTTAATACTCACCAAGGGGGACAACAACACCCTCTCGCAGCAGACTTGCTTACTAAGAAAATTTCCAAACCAATAATATGAGGATAGTAATATATGACAAGTTTTATATCTGCCAATAAATGGAACAGTTTGCTTATTCTGTGTAAAATTGACATGGGAAAAAGTATGCTGGTTTGCTGCTGTGAGGAACCTTAAACCTATGCAATTTTACCATTAACAATTTTTTAACTTGACAATATACCAAGTTTTTATCAATATCTGCTCATAAATGAAGTACTTTACTTATTCTATATATGTTTAACTTGGGAAAATAGGATGCAGGTCAGCTGCCATGATAAACATATAAAGTATGATTTTCAAGCTTAAATGGATGGTATTTTAACCACAAGAAGCTAAATACCAAGTTTCACCCATATAGGTAATAAGTGAAATATTAACTTTTTCTTGTCCTTCATAAGATTAACATTGGAGCGACTGTTGTTTTTGGTCTCTGGGCACCTCAACGCAAAAAGTAACATGGTCCCGGGCTTAAGTCTTGTCATGAAACGTATGGTAGTAGCTTCTTTCCTATGGAATATTCGCTATAAGGTTTGGCAACTCCGGGATCTGAAGCAAGGCGATCACTGACTCAGGGTTCGTGTCTGTCATAATAACAATGCCACCTACTCACCAAGCCTTCCAGCCGGGGAGACGCAGGTAGGGGTAGAGTGTGAAACATCGGGCCGCGAGGTCCCGGGTTTATATCCCACCAACCGCAGATGGTCTTTCGCCATTTGACAATTTCACAAACCAGAAGTTCTAACCCAAAGTCATGCGATCTAATGTGATTCTGGATGATGATATAAACAGTCTTGGAATAGAAAGGAGGAAGTTAAAAAAAAACTATCCAGCTACCTACTTACCTCGGCCATTATAGTGAAAGAATTCCCAGGGTGTTCATACAAGACTAAAAACTGATGGTCAATATTATTGCACAATAAGGAAACAAAATATCATAACATACACTTGTGCTTATTACAATAAATCAGCAGTCAATAACGATAACACGTTTTCCTCTATTTAATTCAAAAACAACAGTTTATGTGTTTACATTTGATTTAGATACATATTTTAAATCGATCATAGTATGATTTGTGTTACAGTTTTAGCTACGAAACAGTTTTAACCATACAATAATAGCTCAAGGTATTGTTTATTGTTTTGGTTTACCGTTGGTAAAACATATCCCTTACTCACTGTAGATGATTTTACATTATTTTCTAAAAATATTTTATAGCTAATATCAAACTAGAGTTTATTGATTCAATATTTTGATTAGTGCTTAATTAAAGGATATACGTTCATAATAAATATCTAAGCATGAAAATCATTTACAGTACATAATATAACTAAATGTTTTGATTAATAGAAAATATTTTTCCCTTTCCAAACGAAATATATAGCACAATACGAGTACATTTCGTCGAAAGAAAATTTTTAAGCACGTTTATCATAAACAGTAGTTTTTTTATTATTTAATATTTAATACAATTAATTAACTTTGTGTAAATAGTTTTTTTTCAGTTTTTAAAAAACATGGAGCCTCCGGGCGTGATAACCATTTTTACACAGTGTTGCACATACTATTTAAATATAAGGTGGGGCCTTTAATTAATATGTTTTTTTAGTTTTGATTATTTTTTTATTGACGAAACATAATTCAACAGGTATATATATATATCTTGTTGAAAGGAGGAAAGACTGAGTGTTATCATTACAGTATCCTCGTAATAGATTCCACCGAGATTTATGTCCTGGCAACAAAACCGACGAGACAAATGGCTTGTCTGCTGTCACTTTACATTTTTGCATCAGCAAACTAATCCCGTGTATGTTTAAAATGGTTTCAGTTTCAGTAAAATACTCGAATACTAATCAGTAATAATCCTCTGTTAGAAAAATAAATATATAAAATTTAATTTTAAATTTATTTCTATGGTTTACCTAAGTTATTAGATTAGATTAGATCGTTGAAATGGCAACCATACTACAATGTAGGTATTTTAAGCCAAGTATGAATGAGGATTGAGAGTAAGATGATTGTGGCGCAATCTTGTAGTCTTGTTACAAACTAAGGCTGACATGTTCCTTAGACAGGACTGTTTAATGAGTATATAACTCTCCAACTCCAGTTCTTTAAGACCTCGATAATAGTCTCTCAAGTCACATAAAACTATAAAAACAACACTAAAAACTTTAAAATGAACACTTAAAATTATTATGTAATTTTGTTTTAGCCAGCAGTGTTTACATTTTTTGTTATAATTTAGATGTTTACTTTTGTAATACTCACACGCATTATAACTAAATAGAAATGACATATTTTGTCAAAAAACCGTTTAATTTATTTCTTACGTAAATTTAACTACAAAATAAACCCATTGGTCATGGAAGGTAGGTCGTATAAAATATTGAATGACTTAAGCAGCATGTACTTTACTTTCGTTTAATTGTAATATTATCCATTAAATACAAAATATTTTTATCGTAATGCTTGAATTTGAAAACTATTTTTGATCAGTTCTGTTTACTTGAATTCTATAATTATATTATTACTATAATATTGTAATAGTCATTCCCTTAATCATCCGACAGAATATGTTGAGTGGGCAATGTTCAGGTAATGCATTTGTCATCCACTCTATTGACATAATAAATTAAGTTGGCGCATTTAAACTTAATAAAATATGAGTTAAACATTAAATTGGTTACATTAATTTGTTACATTAATTTGCTCGACCCATTAATTTCGCGTTGACACACTTCCTACGATTTTCTTCACTACTTCTGAGCCCTATCAGCCTGTAACAAACAACCTGCAGCAACAATGCTTCCCCTTTTAACCAATATTTTTGATGGGTATTAAGCGAAAATAACAAGAAACTTTAAAAAACCTCTAATCCAAAATTTGCTAAATATGTGTATTCCTATATTACTTGCACGAGTTCGTAATCCAGATTTTAGACAACGGAACGGGTAGTTTGGTAGAGGGTTTTGTACCCTAAATAACGTTTATTAATTTTTTTGTAAAATATTCACTAAACTTACAGTCTGTTGCCTAATTGTTCCCTTCCACAGCCTTTACTCGTGGGGGAAATAAATTTGTCATTTAGTGACAAAGACGTCTTATTTCCCAATCCCGGGTGAAAAATATTTTTCAATGTCATTTTATGAGGAAAATAAAATATTCCTTCAAGATACAATTAATTTGGTAACATTCGATGTATTAATTACTTTTACTGAAATCTATCTACTTTAATTCTAAATTAATTGTGTGCATAACAAATTACAATAAGTACTAATGGCACAAATATTTTTAATTTAAATATATATGTTAAGTTTGAAAACAATTGATCGTTTCATGTATTAAAACCATGGTTTTACCCTTACTCAAGGTAAAAGGGATCCGATAGAACCCAACGGATATTGAGAACTTGCAGTTTGGAAAGTCACTAAAGATCTAATCAGAACCCCTAAATCTTTCACTTTTATTGACTTGTAAGATGTTATTTCCTTACTTTAATTGCTGTAGCTTTGTTTTTTATTCCCTATATTTCTTTACATAACTAAACTTTTATAAGTTAAAAAAATTATATATAATTTTAACAGCATTTTTAGCAGTATTTATTTTATTTTAACAGTATATAATTTTGTAACAGTATTGGTATCGTCAAAAATATATATCTTAATATAAATTTTATAAATTAAACGTTTCCTTTTTTTGAAGACGTTAAGAACAATAATTTAAAATTTTTGTGAAGGACCACCATTTTCACTTTGGTAGTGAACTTAGTTTTATGTTACGAAAATGGAAGACCCTACATTCTATGACAATTTCGATTAGTCAATACTATAATTTGTGGTTTTTCTTATATATTTTTATACAATCTTGTACAAGCCAAAGAGATATAAATTATAATTAAAACTTCGTTTTACGTTATGCCTTTTCCACCTTGAATCTTCTACCCCATCCGTCTGATGGTTAACCTTGCTTAGGGACATTATTTTTTGGAAATCAAAAACCTCACTAACCATAAAGTCTTGAAATGATATCTACTATCTTTAAATACAATAAGGTTTATGATGTTCAATAAAAAAATAAGATTACTACCATATTGGAAAGAAAATGGCGGCTATGTATACAAATCCTTACTACATATTTGAGACAACACGGTAATTTTTCTCATTCTGTTAACTTTTAGATTCTTTTTAATTATATGATCCCATTGCTAGGAACACAATAGTTAAAGAAACCAAATATCAATTCAAATAAATTGCATTTGTGTCTCTGTAGCTCATAAACGGTTGTAAATGTAAAAATTACTCAAGTATAATAATAATTTCTTAAAATAATATATACTATATAAATCCAATGTAAGAAATAAGGTCTTACTTAATACAAATTTAAGCTGACCACAATATTAAAATATCATGACCATTGACAAAACATGAGTATTAAATCACTAAATAAAGTATTAAAAATTAACCAATATTCCTTATTTTACGAGTAAGTTTACAAAATAATGTACAGTTTACAAGATCCAAAGTTTTGGGTCACTTAAAAATCTTGTTAAGTAGTATCATAGTTGATTTTTCGATAAATAATATAGTTAGCATTGCATACATTATGAACTAACGTGACATTTACAAAATTTTACTAAGACAATAAATATTATCTTGTATGTGGTTCAAGCAATAAATTTTGTACTATTTTATTTATTAATTCTCTAATATAGACGTTTTACATTATATTCTCACTATAGAATAATTAATTAACGATAGTGTTTTGCCCGAGGCCGTGGCATGAGGGGCTGAGTTAGGCGAGGATCCTAGTGATAGATTCCACCGAGATTTATGTCCTGGCTACAAAACCGTCCAGACAAATGGCTTGTCTGCTGTCACTACGTTTCATTCCACCACGACTAATTCCGACCATGGTTTGTGTCGTATTTTTAAAACTCCAATTTAATTTATTAAAACATGTTTAAAAACCCCCTATTAATATGTAAACACATTTATTAATACGTCCTTAAATGAAATAAACGTTCTAAAGTATAAATAAATACACGAAATATAGTGTAAACAAAATGAGTCAATTTAGTTCTACATTATTAACATTTAGGGTATATTAAATAGTTGCTTACCATGTATGTTTTATTTTCCCAAAATAGATCGATGCCAGGAATAAATAATAAATAATTATTAGTGTTTTTTACTGACCGGAAGTATATTTTTTGTCACTTAGTTCTCTTATGAAATGGACCTGTGTGGCTGCAATGTACGAGAAATCCAGTTTAAACAATTCAATTGAGATTTAACATGCCAGAGAATAAGGTCTTCATATTTAAACAGAATTGATTATTTATTATATTTTTATAAACCTCTTACATAACATATGTATACATTTGCTTATGTTATCCTTGTTAAACAATATATATACTGCGGAATGTGTGTTTCTTTTATTACCAATGTACCTTCATTGTTTGTATTTTATTTTTGTTGAATGGAGAGGATATTTCTTTATAACCTGTGTTATTTGTGTAACGAGAATATATGCAAAAAACAAATTACTTTATATTTCATCTTTTCCATGCTCGAATCTTGGCGGTAGATTTTTTATATATGCTCTCATGAAAATTCATTTATTTATCAGAGTGACTGCTCCTGGTAAAGAAATATCTTGTCCTGGAAACATTAGTGCTAAGCCCGCCTGTTTTCAAGTGACTCCAGTGTCGATGACGTGGCTTTGAGGCTTTTCAACCCACACCATCTTCGGGTACTAGATAGTGTCACAGTGTGTTTAGATTCATTAAAAATAACGTATAAAAATTCTTGAAAATATTATACATTTTGTTATGTTGATATTATTGGAACTAATATGGCACGAAACAAACTGTTACAGGTTTAATTTTTTATATCCTCTAACGCAGGAGACATAGTTAGGGATGATGATGGCTAATCTTGTATGCGCCAGCTTTATCGTATCTATAACAGATCAGCAGTAGTGATTGCTCTATTGCATTGGTTAGCACCTCGTTAAACTAGAAGCTTTCTACTCCTGTAGTCCTGGAGTTTATAGCCTATATCTACAATATCACTTCATTTAATCCTTTTTTTAATAACAAAACATATATGGCTCATTTTATTTTTACATAAATATTTAAACAATTCCATACTACTTTCCCTTATTTGTGGGAGTTTCCTTAACATTTAACAAATTTAAGTCTAATTTAGATTGTTTAAATTGTCAACATTAATCTACTTTACTTATTCAAAAGTATTTTTTGATACCCTTAACTCGGTTACGATATGAAGGAGTAAGACATACGATGTTTGTTATCTAGATTTTTATTACAGACATTTTCCATCACTATTTTAAGTAAAACAAAGTTTCGTGACGTTTCGGGATCTGAAATCTGATCCATCCTCAGGCGAGTTAGTACCTAAAATATAAAACAAGTAGTACATAATCCGGGGTAACCTGGTATAAAGCTGAAAACCAAAAGGTTTAAGGCTGGCAAAAAAACTTACAAACAAAACTATATACTAATACGTAGTATTGTTCACATGAAACAAAACACGTCCACTCGTCACAAAGACAACATAATATGACGAGTCACGTCATGTTTCATTTATGGAAACATTATTTTCATAAAAACCTCTTCGTATACTACCATCTGTGAATAACTAGTGGAATTGTATCACATACCCTTGGGTCAAACAAAAATATACTCATGTATGTATTATTTCAGGTATTGTTTTTAAGGCAGGGATGTTAATTTTTGTATGTACTACTTGCTAAACAAGTATATGTTCTAACCGGAAAAAGGTTTGTTATCTGCCAACTATTGCTTTTATTTGAATTTCATACATTACGCCATGATCTATAGAACTATATATTTACATTGATTTTGTGCAGGTACTTAATGTTATTAGAGAAAAGTCTAATTAAATAACATTTCAAGTACTAATTAGTAAAAATATTTTTATTCCGTAATCTCCTAATACCGCAAATATATGAAGAAAAAATAATAATTCAATTATTTAATATTAAATTTAAGAATAAATCTTCTACAGTTTTTTTGTTAAACTAAATAATACCCTCAGAATGATATAGTTATAATAACTTGTTGTACTTAGATGTTTTAATTTTTGTGTGCCTCAACCTTTAACCATATTCGTTTTTAGACTGTTGGTTGAATATGAGTGAACGCTAAGACGTAAGAGCACAATAGCAAAATACCAACAATGGCCAGTAAACGGTCTGACATCAACTGATCAATCAATTGTATGTCAAAGCCTTGGGGATCAAAGAATCACCCCATCCTGGTGCTGTTTGTTCTGCTTTGTGTAATGACTTGGCCTGTACAAAGGGATACCGTTCATATTTACCTGGAAGCAACATTGTCCGTCAAAGTAAATATTAAATGTTCACATATTTTAATCGAGAACTTATTCTAACGATTGGTGGGTGTTTCTCTTTTATACCTATAATTGGTAAAAAAATGTCTTATTGAATTACAATTTACGTAGGTATTGTTATGCGTGTAGTTTAATTTTGTGGCAAACCCTCTGTGGTTAAATTTAGATTAATTTATTATAAATGAATCAATAGATTTTCATTAAATTTTATCAAAAAGAACAGTAATTTGATACGTTTAATGTAACACTTAATTAAGCAGACAATCTTCTTGACAAAAAATGCACTTAGGCAAAACAAACTCAAAATAAAACCATTGAAATAACTAAGCTTAGATCAGTATTCCACGCTTAAATCAAGTCCGAGCATACGTTCAATCTCCATGTTAGCACACAAACAAGGAAAAAATAAATATGTAAATATGTATTTATTGAATATAAACCTTGGTATACGCATTCTATGCAACTAACTAAAGCCTGTATTTCGTTTTGCTTTTCTTTGTCGTACCCTGTTAAGCTGCAAAGATACAACGAATCATATTTTATTCAAGAGTTGAGGTTTTTACTAACGTAAACATCAAACTATTCTTAATCATTAAATATTTATTTAAACTCCACATGAGTGCATCTTTGATACTTTTTTATCTAAAATGTACTTATAAGTTATGTAAAATGTATCTAAAATGTACTGCATAAGTTAGCTATTAAAATCTCTAAATCTGCATATCTTACCTTATAGACCTTTATGCGTAAATTGGTAGAATAAATAGTATGTATTGAGTACTGTTAAATCTTACATTACTTTACTTGTAATATATTTTACTTTGAGATTGATCATATCCTTAATTTGGTACTACCGAGCACCATTTCCCGTAAACCACAGGTGCTCCCTTCTAGTGAAGGGCTTACACTGATATGACGTACATATGTGGTCTAATGCCGGATCATTTTCTCCACATCAACACATTCATCCCCTGTGGTTTATTGGGATCAGACATAACTGACATACACAATTTGTTGTTCCTATGTCCTTTGTTTTAAGTTTATTTCCAATGTTAGCTTCTGACATTCAAGGGTAAGGTTTTTGAAATATATGATACATCTGGTTTATCGATGTGTTCAATTAACAAATAATATTAATGTTAAAACATCCAACTATTTACCACTCCAAACCTGTCAGAAAGTTGGATTGCATTATACTTTTTATATTCTTCAATTTTGTTTAAAATGAAACGAGTAAAAATTAAATATTGTTTTTGTAAAAAATAACTTAAATAAAATAAAGGTTTTAAAACATTAGTGTAATGAATATTTAACAGTTTATATATATTGGTCTGCATTTTCCATAAGACGATCATGGTTTCTTATCCTGGAGGAAAGTATACTTTTATGGGTGGCTGATATACTGAAGGTGCAGTTTATTGCACTTTTACTAAGAATGTTTTGAAAATCTATTTTCGATAAGTATTCCAATCAATCTTTTAATCACACTATCTTTTCCCTGCAAGATAATATTAAAAAGTAACCACACTTCCTCTTTTTTTAGTAGGCTATTGCAATCTTATTCATCTTCCTTGCCAAAACCAATACATTTAAACAACATCATATTATAGAACACCATGTTTTACGAATGCATATTTTACAAGTCAATAATGGGTGAACCAATTACAGTAGTTCAAATTTTATCATACTTTGTCGTGAGCCATTATTATAGTTTAGACACATCATAACTACTTCGTTGTACATTATGTCTTGTGAACCTACGATAAATCCATCAGTAAAGGTGTTGCCAGTATTTAAAAAATACTTAATCTGGCCTAGCATATTTTTATATCTAAACTATAAAATGTGTTAGACCGTATATTTATTAGGTAGTTTTAAGCTGCCATATTACTACTATTTAGTCGTTCTAATTTTATTTATTTACCAAACTATTTTGCACTCATACCCGTAATTTGCATAATCATGTATAATTTTACATTATTAATTTTACTTAATTTTGCATAATTTTACATGCATTAAAATTATTGTTTGTCCCGTAAGGAAAAATACAATAGGGATAGTCCAGGCTTTCTATTAGTTTCGTTTTCATTTGGATTGTCTATTTCATTTTATTATGACCGACATTGATTAATGTTATGAACTCGCAGGTTTTTTGTGCTCAGAGTATAAAATTAAGAAGTCAACCAATAGCTTGTAAAGGGTAAGAGATTGGAGAAGGTTAGTTGTGTGCTATTGACAAATCGTTTGCGAAGTTTGCAAAGTTGAGAACTTGGTGGCTCCCCATTGGAAGTTGTGATCCTAATCACTTACCTGAACCAAAGGATCCACAGTTATCTCTGTTCCTCAGGCTGACCAGGAAACATACTGGCATTCGTAGAAGCATTAGAGTGATATACTACTGGTTTATGGTTGTAAATTAACACATTAAATAAATATAAACAGAGTAGTTTGCTTAAGAAAGAATTTCATAATGATATTAAAATGATTATTCTTTATACCGTAGACTATTTTAAATTTAGATTGTATTAGTTAATAGCTTAAGGTCATTATTACAATTATGAATACAGTGGATCGCATCCAAGATACAGAAGGATTAACGACAAAACTGGACGGTATCAAAAACCAGACACGTTTTGAGATCTGCAATGTTTATGCTGTAAAATGTGTTTATTGCATGTAATGGATTAGTCCTAAGATTTACGGTACAATATGTATAAATGTTTTAAAAGTAGGTATATATAGTTATAAATAATTTTTAAAACTTATATTTCAATATGTTTTTAGCTCATCAAACCACATTTTTTCATATTTATATATTATTGTTACTTTTTCTCCGGCATAATAGGTATTCGGTAATATTGAAATTACTTCTACTCCTAATTATCATATTTATTAGTAGAAAGTGACTTTAGTTTCTGTTTTAAGCCCGAAAAATTATTTTCTTGAACTCGGAGCTATTTAGACATATTTTTTCATTTCAATGCTAAGACATTTATTGATGTATACGTTTACCTCAAGTAAAACTGAAATTTTGATGAAAATAACATTATTGTTTTCCAAATGTTAATTAAAGCTTCACTTTTACTAAGCCTTCTCGTCTTATAACGGTGATAACCTCATTATAAAGTGTCATTATAAATATACGTTATAAATATATTTTTTAATTCATACTGATGTCGATGTATTATATAAAACGTGCCTGCTTAGTGCGTAATCTAACAAAACGGGCTTTAGGATTGTAGGTAAGATGAATGGAAGTAATACTTGGTTCGGAGTACCAATCTAGAATGATGTATAGGAATATCATCATGCGAGATCTATCACTTAATAAAACGACCCTCTTAGATAATCTATTCTTTCCATTTTATACATTTATTTCTGTTGATATTTATTGTTAAAGTAAAACATCGTAATTTAAAATAAAATATGGTGATATAAATTTAATTAATGTAGTAATTTGTTTGTAAAACAAATGTAAAATGATGTTGCTGTCTTTCATTTACAGGGTCAAATGTTTATAGATGATGTGAAATGGAGAAGGAACATAGTAAACATTTGAGTAAAATCGAAAAATGATATTTGTAGTCAACCGCACACAATTCGTTGCCTATATTAAATGGATTTCCGATTGCTGGTGTTTTCAAATCAACATTCCCTCTGTATTGGTTTTCAATGAACGGCTGGTTTTATATTTGTACAAACATATCACCATAACAACGTGAAATAATACACTTCGGCTATTATTGTGTATTTTAATGACTTTGATTAGGTACTGATTACATGAACTACCTCACAACATCTACGGGGAAAACTAATTTTATGCAAATATTTTATTGGGCTACAACACTATTGTTGATTTGAAGCTTATGATGTGAATTTTTCTGATATTAATTGATATGATAGCTAACTTTACAAACTGAAACCATTAATTAGTATCATTTCAATTTAACATTCACCCAGTATTATTTTACTCATTTTTAAGTGCTTACGTCAAATGTTTTACGGGGGTTTCCCCAGGTTCAAGTTAAAAAAAACTCCTAGTAAAACACAACGGAATGTAATAATAGATATTGAGAATTATTTAGTGAAAATATTTTCAATTTATTGATTTTTAAAGATTACGATAGTTTTAATAAAATATTTGAAGGACGTAGTGTGGGCACAATACTCTAGATAGATATTTTAAAATATCGTAAGCACACCTGTGGCTGTCCGCCTCTTTGCGGTGGAGTGAACCCACAGAGTTTTACAAAAACCTCTTCATTCCTTTTCGGTACCAAACCGTAAACTTTTATACTAGGTAGAATCTTCTCTATTCACCATTTTGTCTCAAACTATTTATTGCGTAAAAGATTTTTTGTTGAAAAATGTGTTCTACTTTTTATTGTAATTGAAAATGTACATAAAGAGATTATTTTCTTAAAGATTTTTCCGTCATGTTGGAAAATGGCTGAATAAATTTAAAATTCTTATATAAAATTATTTTTCAAGATATATTTAGGTTTTAACTGTTATTTAAATACTTCTTACTTTTTGGTATATTTTTTAAGGTACGAACATCATTGAAATAACTGTTTGAGACTTTTAACGCTGCTAGCAACTAAAAAGGTTAGGATTATAAAAATACAAAGGATTGACGGTTCTTAAACTGAAATAAAACCTGAATCCGTCTTGAAAATACATATTCAAATGGGAAGAATTAAACAGGATTTTAGAATGTACATGGTTTTTATTAGTGAGGTCAAACTTTCAATATCTTTCAGTGTATGAGCGCGCGCGCGTCTGTGTATGTGAGTATGGTGCATTAACGATAAAAATGACTGCCACCAATAGGTTTTTGATTTGAAATGCGCGTATTTTACGCACTAAAAATGATGAGTTACAAATGGAAGTATTCGTTGACCCGTGTATCTATAAATTCATGTTTATTATTTTCTGAAATTCCTCATTGCGATTAGTATGAGATTAACATTCGTAACTGTGATTTATTACGTTAACTTAAGGCTTCTACCGAACCTTTTCAACGAGATTTGATCGAAACGAAAAATAAATATTTCTGTGGTTTATAACTGATTAAATTTTCAAATAAAATAATTTTAACGAGTGTAAGAAAATATCTGTTTAGAACCTATTTTCCGATTTTTTGTGAATTAGATTTTAATCAATACCGTTTGGATTAAGATATATACGTTTAAATGGAAGCTATCTGCTGATTGTAACTTTCAAACGTAAGGTAATTATTTTCTGACGAAGACATGAGTGTTTCTTCTCGTTTCTCCATAACACAAATTTTCAAGTGTATTTAAAGTTGATTGACTTCCCTAGTTTCATTTAGGACTCAATCTAACCGGCATCATTTTGAAGCTACAGTATACAGTATGTCGTGTTTGTGGGACCTGCGGCTTTGTAACAAGTGGTACAGCCGCATGGCGTTGTAAGCTGCCTAGCGCCAACAGAACATGTTGTCTAGTATCGGGCAACTACCACTTGATACAGACGACACAGGCCACACATCAAGTAGATATTGGTGAGAAAAAACGTATAGGTGTATAATCACAAAGACTGGAAAAAATTGGCTCAACGCATTTGTTAGTTCTCAATAACCACTAATTGCACGTACGGTATCAACAGAATAAAGCACCAAACATAGTTTCAATATTTTGTATCCCTTTGTTTGAAAGTCACTGTTAGTGATTGGATATTTGTGCTATATAAATTACAGTACCGAAAATTATTCCTCCAATGATCAGCATTGCCAGAAGTTTCGTGTTGTGTAGTAGTACCTTAGTTTTGTGTTTCATTGTTGTGTTTTTGCTTGGTATTCTATAAAATTAAGTTTTCTTTGACTAATTAAAAATAGTTTTTTCATTCTTTTACCGACTTAGTCAGGATTATGTACTAAACTTGTTATGTTATAGTTCCACCTTCACCTTCAGCATTATTCCACTACCTTCAGTTCCAGTTCACCTGAGATTTCATAGTTCAGATCCAAAAACATCATGAAAGTTTGTTATGAAAGTTTTAATGAATAATAGCCATACACATAATTTGTGCTTGTTCTGTTAATATTATAAAAATAAAACAGCAATACAGCATTCTTATTTGTGCTTATCTTATTTTTAGTGCTTTGGTGCTCTAAATCTTAAGTTATTTATTTATTTAACTATTAAAAAGAGTCTCTAAACTATTAAACTCTGAACACCGTCTGAAGATTGTTAGGTCTGAGGCCTGTTAGATTCATCTTCTAAAGTACGTTAGATCTGGGATTTCTTTTCTGGGACATTTTATATCTGGTGTTAACTTCCTGAAGCTTGTTGAGCTTTTAGAGTCTACCTTTGAGAGTCTTTTAGATCTGAGTCCGTTTTATTCTTATAGAAGAAACAGCCCTAACTTCTCGAAAAAGAATTGCTTTTTGATCTCTTGTGACGTATGGACGTTATTAGTTTTGTTGTGCATTAGAGTTATTTTCGTGACTCACAATTTTTGCGTGGTTTTGTTTTGGTCTAGGACTATTCCGTTTCCTGTAATCAAGTTACTTGGCGATGGTCAGTGAACGAGATATTTTTCAGTATGGATTAACGTCCGAACCATTAAGTACTATGTTCATCTGCAGAGATCACTCTCATAATTAGACCAGTCCATAATTCAGAGATAAAATTGGTTCGAATCTCATGTTAAATTTGAGGGCTCTTTGATCCAATTGGAGTATGGGTTAATAATTAACAGTCCTGCCTAAGGAACATTTCCGCCTTAGTCAGTGACGATCTTCTAGTAAGATCACAATTATCTTTCACTTATTCTCATTCAAAATTTGCTTAAAATACCTACTTTGGTTCGTCACAGTTACAAAAAGTAATGGTAATAAACGTTTCATAAACATCACTTTTAGAACTTAAGATAGTTTGGATTACTTGGAACGAATTGTGGATGGTTGTAAGCGATGATCGGTGGGTAAGGTATTCTCTTGTATGGATTACCGTCCGCACTATTAAATACTACGTTAAACTGCAAAGACCATATATATTGTTAGACCAATTCGTAGTTTATAGGCCGTGGTTCACATTCCACGTTAAATTGTAGGTCCCTTATTTGCCATCGGCTGCTAAGCTGATAATTAACAGTCCTGTCTAAGGAATATGTCAGTCTTAGTCAGTAACAAGACTACAAGATCGCGCCACAATCATCTTACACTTATTCATACTTGGCTTAAAATACCTACCTTGTTTTATGGTTGCCATTTCAATAATCTAATCTAATCTAACCTTATCTTTCACACACCTAATCTTGTACGCATCTTTCTAGGTTGATCTAGTTCATTTTTTAGTCCTAGCTCTCCTGAGAGTGGTATCAGTTCCCAAATCCCTAAATAATGTGAAGCGTTGTTTTTCTAATCGTTAAGGAAAATATCCAGAGTACGAATTTCTCTTACTCGTTTAATAACATCTAACACCCATTTTTAAAAGTAGTTTTGAACTGTAATCCTTTTTCTGGTTTCCATTGGACCTAAGTTCTACTTTTGGAACTTATCTATAATATATCTCGGTAATATGAACTTAGAAAGCATGAAGTCATAAGTGCATAAAGTAGGAATAAAAAAACTTGAAGAGAATCAACGGGATTGTTGGAAATGCAAATATAATTGAATGAAGCTGTGGTATTAATCGTTGTTACTACGAAGGTATCCACATAGCAGTAATACACAGTCTATATGTAGTAAAGCATATCTGTGCCAGTTCCAGTAGTGTTAGAGCCACGCGTTTGCGAACACAGACAGTATATCACGATGCAGAGATTGGAACCACCGCCAAATATCAAGGCTATTTGTCTCCGCGATTAATACTGTTTCACGTTCCCGCAACTGGTATTGTTTCATAGAGAGATTTTTATTGGGAAAACAAGAATTTAAAGTAGAAATTAAGAACTCATAAATATAAGTCTCGAAGATGAGATCTCCTTATAAAAAATTAAACAAGTATAAGCAATTTGTTTAGCAAATTATTATTCACAAATATTATTTTATTACTGTCAAAGAATTATTATTATCACTTAGTTAAATATTATATAAACACCTCGATTCCCTGGAAGACTTCCTGGTGGGGGCTGGAGGCAAGTTTATTGTCGATGGAGATTTCAACACCAGTCGAATGGGGTGTTACAAATCTGACACCAGGGGCAGGAGGGTTCTCAAGTTTGCTTCCAGTGCAGAGCTTATTGGTGCTAACATGGAATCCGCTTCCACATTCAGAAGACCACTATAGGGAGACCATTCCTGACATTACCTTTGTCTCGGAGTATCTCCTTTTGACAATCTCTGGCTGGAGAGTTAGGATTGACGTCAACCGAGATCCTTGGGGTCTCGGCTATAGATTGATTATGCGCAAGCTTCAAACTTGGTGGCGAACCCTAGGTTTGAGCTACTGGTGATGGAAAACATTATTAGTGTCCTCTTGCCTGTGCCTGTTGGATCGTACGCTGAGCTACGGAGGTTCCTTTATTCGCTAAAGACGCACCAAAGGGCAGATGAAGCGCAATATAAAGCCTCTCTCGATCAAGCCATCTTTTCACTTTCGAAGGCGGAAGACCTTAACTTTGCATTAAGCCCTGTGTCTTCCTCTGCTAACTTCACTGATGGTGAGGTTAGCATCACTCTATCGAAATCACTCTATCACTCAATCACTCTATAATCACTCTATCTCTATCTCTAGCAAGCCTCTATCGAAAACTTAAACTGCACAAAGATATCAAATACTTTATTATCCTACGCTTAACATTACAATTTAAAATCTTTTGTCCCTGTCACAATCTCAGACTCTTCGAGTCACGTTGTTTTATAACATCCTATTACAAACAATTGGATATCGTAAGTGTGTAAGAATGCTAAGTGTGTAAATACCTGTGCAACATAACAATTTATTGTTAGAAATAAATTGTCATGAAAACAAAACACTGATAAAAAATGGTTGTATTTACTTTCCTGTGGGAGATATGGGGATTTGTTAAATTTGAAGTTGTTAAATTAGGAAGTTATTTAATTTGAATAAATTTACTGATATTGTTCTCCATTCATGTTTGTTGGGTATTCATAAATGATATTTGACTGCTATATTCACTACTGTACTATTACAACTACACTATATATTCTTGATCATATATTCTTCTTATATTCTTCATATACTCTCACTTCATATATTCTTGATCTATGTTGATATGTATAGGCTATTTTATGATTTATGTGAGCAAAAAGTAACTAATTTAGTTATTTTCAAGGAACATAACAAAAATAAATCAAATGACTAGCGCAGTACTAAGCTATAGTAGATATAGACCACCACGGATACGTTTTACTAGATCTAATGTTATGAACCTCATGTTCAAAATTAGACCGTAGGACTAAGATGTGTAATTGACAACTTGATTGTAAAGTTTGCCACTAACAAACTTGAGTGCCTGCTCTTGAGAGTGTTTCCAATCATGTCAAAACCAGACTGGGCTGTTAGTTTTCTTGTTACAAAAACTTAAAATAAATAGCTTGAGGAAATGGGACTTCCGGAAATCAGATTTTTCCTTATCCAGGGTTGTTTATACATGTATTTTTGAGTCACAAAAAATGCAACAAACATCCTGTAAATTTAGGATTCACAAGAGGAACGTTAGGAATTTTAATTTTCAGTGTTCCAAAAATTAAGAAAGGACTTATAATGTCTTAAAAATAGATTAAATCATTCCACTAATTAAGTAAAATTGATTTATGACTTTAGAACTTTTATTTTTTATTTTCATATAAACATTGGTTTTTACCATATGCTTTACTTATTGTTTTTTTTAAGTAGGTGGCTGAGTTGAAGGGGTGACGGACTTCTGGCGTAATCTGGGGCAGCAGCTTCCACGTTTGGATCCCGGTGTTACCAATCAGGTTTTTGTATATTTCACCTAGTACAGTGATATCTAACTAAACCTGAGGTCAATATGAGTTGACACATTAAGAGTAAGAGAGCAAAAAGTTTCTTAAAGATATTTTCTGCCACAAGAATGTTTAATCTTTGGTTATCTCAGGAACAATAAATATATCTAGTGGCCCTAACGACTTGAACAAATTTGAACAGGATGTTGTTTTAAGAATCGGTGAGGCTATGCGAGTTTTAATATTGTTTTTTGTTTGTTTTTTTAAAACCTTGTCTTGTCAGGTTGTATTTTAATATTACACATTGTTTCACCGTTGTCTGTGATATCTAATTAGTGTAACTATTAAAAACACTACAAAGGAAGAAAAATCCCAAACGTTTTGTGATTAAACTAATCAAATTCACGTATTTATGTTTAAGGACAATCTATAATGCATTACGGGAGGCATAGTCCACGCTATAATTCCAGATAATAGACAAACTTCACACGCAATTTGTTAAGCTTCGAGGGAGCTTGGTTTACCAACTGTCCTACGTTGATTCTTTATTTAAATTGCATTCCAAACTATTTACCTGCAGTAAATTACTTTGAAGAGTGAAATAATAATTATCCTCTTACGCAGTTCAGGTTTCGGTTTTGGACTTACAAAAGCCCATCCTCATCATCGTAGATAGCATTTTTTGAATGGTTGTCAGAATGGTTGACATTCGTACGTTTAGATTTGCTCGGACACAATTTAAAAACACTTAAAAAATAAATAAAAACATAAAATTAAATATTTATTTGCTGATATGTGGTTTACTTCAAGTTTCAATTGCAGTTTTATTGCTTTGTTTTTATAAGTGAAGTAAACAGATGATGCGTGATTTTGTCAGCATAGTTCCCTTTCTTTTAATAACTGTTCTTTTTTATTAGCCAAGACACTTCAATAAATAAATAATCCTCCTATATTAGCGTTTTTTTGTTACTAAATTGTTTTAGGGCATTTTGACACTCATCAAAATTAGTATTATGGCTGATATTTTCCTTGATGCAGTGCAGCTTTAGAAGATAGGCTGTTTTATTAGATGGCATTATGCTCCTTAAACATATCGCCAAACGACCTATTTGTTTAGCCCGTGCCATTTTTTTACTTCACGTTTCTTCCTTGTTACATTCGATTAAATAAACTCCTGTTGCATGTTTTTATTTGTCTATGGGTGATTTTTCTTTATTTTTTATAAAAACCATTAATCTATTGCTTTTATGGGAAAAACACAAACAGTGGAAATACAAGACTTAATCTTTCAAACGATGACATCCTTCGAGCTTCTTGGATACAATTTTAGATGAGAAATATGTCAAATCATTTTTAATATGCGTTTTTATTATGCATCTTCAAACCGTAACAGAAATGATAAAACTTCTTCTAAGTGCCCTTCTCATAAAATTTTATAACAAGATTTAACCTTTCCAGAATAGATAATGCTTACAGTTTTGGAGAACGCTTAATAAGTATGAACTAAGAGGTGTGCTAACAACATTTGCAGCGAATCTTAACCACAGCCCTTCTCTCTTTGAATAAAATGTCTCATCTTTCTGTCAAATTCTGTTTAAATATAACCCTTAAAAATGAGTTGAGCATGAAAAGTATATTTAGGAGTAAGCCACATAAAAAATCACCTATATTAACCTAAAAAACTAAACCTACAATGTATTAAAATCGTTTTAGTAGATAGATCTAGTCTGGTATGAATAGTAAATAATTTGTTAAGAAACAACATGTTTACAAAGAAACTAATTAAAAGTGTAAATATATGATAAAAATAACGCTTTACTTCGTTAGCGTACTTTATAATGGCAAAAAAGGTACTAATATTGATTGATATTACTGTTTAATAAAGCAAACAATATACATTTCCAGCTTTTTTGCTAACCCTAAACAGGTCAGGAAAACCTAGCTTTTTGTTATACTGAAGAAAAATTACATTTAAATAAAAAATAAATTACTTATACAAACTATTCAAAAATACCTCAATAACTGTATAAATTTACTAAAAGTTTAATAAACAACATTCTACAGTGGAACAGATACTAGGAGAACAGGCTTTATGTAACGACTAAAACTGGTTGTTTTACACAGGTGTACATTAACAATTTTAACTTGCCCTAAAAATGATATACAGTCAACCGCACACAATTCGTTGCCAATATTAAATGGATTTCCGATAGCTGGTGTTTCAAATCAACATTCCCCACATTGGATGACGGTTGCAGTGGTTTTATCCACTGGAACCTTTCTCCAAAGCCTATTAAAACATTTAAGCGTGTTACAACATAAAAACGAATGTATCCTTAAAAGTCATAGATGATAAACGGCTGGATTATTCATATATAAAACATTGATCTGACTCACTCTGCGTTTCAGTATTGTTATTCACTATGCAGCGACCCAGAATATATAACCTTTCACAATGAAGCCGTATTGCTATTCGACTTCAGAACATGGCCAATCTTAAAGTTAACATGTGTTTACTGTGAGGCGTTACGAAGTTCGCCGGGTCAGCTAGTTGTAAATAAATATATTAAAATTATATACCTATTCTTATTAAAGCTGTACCTACTCTTATATCTATGATTATACTAGTATAAAATAAATTATCTTATAGAATAAATCACACAACTTACTATAGTACTACAGTTGTACTTAGTGTATGTAGATTAGTACACAGTAAATTTCCAGCTTGATATCTAGAATTTTTTTGTGAAAACGGGCCATTTATGTGAAAAATCCCATTTTTCGGCAAACCGCAAAAACAAAGATAGTTCTATAAGAAGTAATGATGATAGGAGGCTGAAAATGAGAGCGCAGAGGTAATTTTAAAAATACGTTTTGCATGTATTAAGTATGTTGGAGTAAGTATATTTCTCTAAATGTTGTTTTTATTTTTTTAGAAAATACTGAAATAACATTAAAATATTGGTGTTCAAGTCGTCTGAAAACAGGTTCTTAAGATCTTTAAACATTCGTTCAACCTTTGTTTGTGTTTGAAGAAATGATTTAAAGAACTTATAATATACTAAATATATCCAAATATCTATAGTAACCAAAGTAAAATTTTAAATTTTCTGTTCAAAATATCAAAATTTACGTTGGTTGAGAAATGGGATACTACAACTACTGCAAGTCTCATTTCGTGGAGTTCTGGATGATCCCCTTCCACGTGGACCTTGGGTCCTGGACGAGGAGCGCGGCGAGCTCCTTGTGCGACCAGTGCAGACACCATACGTTCGGGAGCTCCCTCTACGGGGAAGTCCTGGCGATCCTGGGGTTTGTCAGCTCGCTATGTGATATATACAATATTATATCACCTTATAATGAAGAGAAGATTAAAGCACCAAGGCTTAATCGAGACCTCCAAGTAATTAGTAGTGATTTACTTAAGTTTAGGATGTTTATTTGATCGTTACAGTTGTGAAATGGAGGTTTGTTTGGTGCCTTAAAACTTGCAACCATTGAAATAACCCCATATTAAACGAAAACATGATTAAATTACTTAAAAATATATAATTTTCTATGTCTATCTACATGTAAAAGCTATTTACTTGGTAGTATTAATTTTTTCTAAAAAAACGTTCTATTCCAATTAACTATTATGATGTCCACTGTTCAAAACATTGAAATGAAAAATGTTAGGAAAAAAGAAATATTAAAGATGAAAGTCTTAGTGAAAGTGTAAGCATAGAAAATTTTATTTTTTACGTTTTGTAGAAAGGTAATTTGCTAAAAAAATTCGATTTTATATATCAGTTTTTTGTCCAGATCTTATCTTTTTTGCGTACAAAACATACTGGGCATATAATTTGCAGTCAGGGTTAGCCAAAAAAAACGGAAGAGATAGAACTGGACGGAAAATTAGTATGTCAATTAATATGTCGAACCAGTCTGAAGGTCATTTACAGTTTAGGATTTAGAATATTTTTTGTTTCTTTCAAAGAGAACAGTTTAAGTTATTATTTTCGCTTCCATATACTGTACATATATGTACAACAAACAACAATCTATACGTAAAATCCGTAAAAAAATGTATTCAACTTTGAATGTATATCAGACCAACGTTTTTGACGTTTTCATTTTTCAATGACTAGTACGCTATTTATTCAACAGCTGATGATCAACACGATAGCAGCGCTGGTGTATCTAGTCCTGATGCTGGGCCTTCTGATGGAGAACTACCACATGCTGGTCCCCTGGCTGTTCCTCGAGTTCGTCTCCATCACCATCCTTGTCTCCCAGGTCAAGGACGGCTATTCACGGATCTTTCTTCTTGCTTTATCCATCAACAACTTCACGCAGATCGGGTGCACGTTTCTTAGGCTTCTTAGATTAAAAAAATCTATATGAAGTACGGCCTTTTCATTTGTGTAACTAAGTTCAAGTATTATTGTAATCCTTATTATAATCTAAATAGGTATTTTTACTCATTGATGAAGACGGTAAAAATTAATCGTATACAGACCTAATTTTTATAAGTCAAGTCATATAGTTGTTGTTTAGTAGCTAGGTAGCTGTTGTTTCTATCATAATGCAGAATAAAGATTCAGTTCTTACATTTAAGTCCGTGATGGAAAATGTCCGCAATTACAATAATAATTTTGATAATATATACCCACCAACCATGAAACATCAAACAAAGAATTTGTGAACATTTTAAAATTCTTATTTTGAGTTTAATATAGCATATAAAACATAAAATCTAAATCTAAATTCTGTACGTAATTCGTATCATATGACGAATGCAGTGTACTCTCCCGAATTGATTGAAACCTGAACCTGGCTTTGGCAAACACATCCGCTCCAGGATCCAATAATGCTCACAGGTCCCGTTGTCAATGAGTCACAGCGTTGATCACATATTCGAGGTATCCGTCGATTACAGTCCGTGAGTGGGAGCGCTTAATTTACTCGAACCTCATGGACTCGGAGGGTTACAGATTTTTTAATTATGTTTTTTTCATGGATTTATCTTCGTTCTGGGGGAGGGTGTTGGAATTTTGTAAGATGAAAATTTGAAACAGGTTTCCATAGAAACTACCAGAGCTATTATATTAAATTTTTAATAGGTAAGAATAAGAACAGCTGTTTAGAAGAACTGAAAAAAGTGGTTTTAGAGTGATTTCGGGCTATGTATGTGTGTGTGGGGATGTGCAGAAGCTTAGTTTTTAGTTCTCCCTGAATCTAAAAATATTTTTTTAGTGATGTCTGTGTGTGGGGATGTACAGAAGCCTATAGACGAGACCATTGGTCCGATTTTCGTGAAATTTGGTAAGAAGATAAAAATGATTTTTTTATTTTTAAGGGTGAGTTTGATGAAAATTATATGGTTGTAATGGTTGGTTATATGGTTATGATATGGTTATAATTGAATTATAACAAAATAACCTCACCAGAACTTCAAAAAAATCGGAATTTAAAAGTTATGAAGGTTCGATAAAAATATTATTCTCTTGAATTTTTCTGAGAAAACAATAAAGGTAAAGTTTAATCTGACTATACCATTATAACCAACTTCAACTTAACAAATTAGTGTTTTGAATCATTAGTTTACGACTAACGGTTCCAAAGAAAGGTTAAATTTAATATTCGTGGTAAAGTCAGTACATTGTCTGAGAGCGCACTTGTTATTCTCATGAAGAATATTAAAAAAATAAAATCTTCCTTATTACACAATCTTTTTCCATGAAACTTGGAATTCAACGTAAGGTCACATCACCCAACAAAATCACTCAATCAAGCTTGGTTTTACGGGTGAGGGGTAGTCCCCTAATGGAATTATAACAATTAATTTAATTTTGTTTCTCCTGTTGTTATTTTCAGAAACTGGATGATTATTTTTGAAACAATAAATTATTCCACGATATTAAAACGTTAAAGAATTAACTTAAGGGAGAAAGTATGTGTCAGTCCACTGATACCGTTTATTTTGTCGGTACTACTGATACCAAATGGCCATGTTAAAGCAGTTGAAGTTAACGTTAGGGCTCAGTAAACCACAATCGTATAGCGATGAGAGTAAACAAATTAACATTCCATACAGTTAATGCATTTCCAGACAGACTCTGTGCTGAACATCAGGACCAGCCCGATACGGTTCACGCCTGGCTGATTCCCAGTATCAATTTAATTGCTCGGGGAATACCGTAATGTTTTCCCAGAAGCAACCAAATATATTTTACATATGTAATTATGTATGTTCAATATTTAATGGCTTCCATTTGTGTGTTTTCCCAATCACTTAAAAACTTCAGTTTCCAAATTTAAGCTGAATTCTTTAAGACAAAATGCTTCTCAAAGGGTTCATGTTGTCAAATTCGTTTCAACGTTTTGTACCTCTACCTGTATGGTTAAATAGAAAGTAGATAGTAAATAAAAATTCTTTCCCATGTTAATTCCTTATTTGTTGGGATTGTTGGAAAACATTTGAAGAGTAGCTAGGAAATTCAAAACTAGAACCACGTTTACAAATCAGAATATACTTGGACAAAGTCTTGGTTAAAGCAAGCAAAAGAAATGGCACTCAGAAATCAACAAGCTGTATTTACAGAATAAACTGCAATAGTTGTTCTAGGCCGTTCTTTGGAGAGAAAAAAGACCATTAAACGTTAGAATCAAGGAACACAGGAAAAATACGAGAAGAAAGGGCTTAGTTGAAAAGTCAAAAATTGCCCACCATTGTTGGTCTGAAAATCACCAAATGAATTTTAAAGAAGCTAAGATAATACAACAGGAAACTCTTTTTTTTAGAATGCTAATTGGAGCTTGCTACATGAAACTAGCAAACCAACCAGTTAGATAATCCAGTTGAGATCCTGCCATTGTGGCTGTCAATTCTTATTAAAGAGCTTAAGGATAGGGATATCTGTAAATTATATTCATATAAATCCAAATCAAAATTCTTATAGTATGCTAACTTGTAAAGGGTATTAGGTCATTAGGTTTTTGTTTTTAGTATACAATTGTAATTGTAAATATAATGTGCTTTTGCTTTGTAAAGATAATTTTGTACAACAATATTTCATGTATGTTAGAAAGAATTTGTATTAGAATATTAGAATTTCGCCTGGATTTCCAGTTTTTGCCACGGCCATTTTGTTTCCGGTTCCAGTGGGACACGCCCACTCCTATTCAGTTGTCTTTGAGTCTCCATGACGAGTGGACGTATTATGTTTCTTATGTGCGTAATGGTTTGTTTTTAAGTTTTTTACTGCTTGAAACTTTTATATTTTCAGTATCATACCGGCATAGTCCAGATTATGTGTTAATTGTGTTATGTTTTGGATATTAGTTTTCCTGAGGACGGGATCAGATTCCAGATCCCGAAACGTCATGAAACTTCGTGTTAAATAAAATCGTGATGTAAAATGTCCACAATAAACATCTAAATAAAAAGATTATCATTTCTCTCTCCTCGTAGTGTTGCAGGTTGAAACAAAAAATCCTCAATTTTCGGCTATATTTCTTTAAGGAAAGGTCCCATAAAAACGGAGGACACTTTGCTACGTCATTTTTTAAGATCTACACCTTTGGTCTCTTGACATTTTTTCATATTTTGTCCACTTCACCCATAAATAGCGTTTCTTTTCTGAAAAAAATACTTTTTCTATAACTTAAAACGCACATTTCCTATACCACTGATAGTAATTTACACCCCAAAAATGTAATATTTGAAAAAATATATATAACAACAGTACACTTCTCAAAACTGTGTTTTAACGGTATGTTTCTTAATTTGAATAAGTATCGTACGTGCAATTTCGGATGTATACTAACAATGTGTTTAGAATGTTGAGATTTTACTTTACTTATTAGTGAAATGTGGATTTTTACTGTAATTTATACACGTTTTACTTTTACTTTGTTTTATTTTACCAAAGCACACAACAAACATTTTACATCTCAAAACGACAATGAGAAATATTCGCCATCTTGTCTTCTTCATTACTTCTCTCTCACCTGGCCTCTGCCAGTGCCAACATAACAAATTGAATATTACTTTCCAACACAGAATTTGGCTTTTTCTTAGTTTCAGTTGTGTATCTATGCCGACTACTGGATTTCTCGCCTGGGGCGAGCAAAGCGAGTTTATACGCACAATGGGAATATACGACAACGCAATACTGTTTAACCTAATTTAAGCTCGACAATAAGATTTAATAATGGTTTCAACCATTTTTTTATAATTTTAATTAGAATTGCATTCTAAACCCCTAAAAATAACCCCTTTATGGAAAAAATATAAGAATATGTTTTGACAGTGAAGTTCTTCATAAAAGAAAATATAATTGTTGCGGGTAGACTGTATACAATGCAATATAAGGAGCAAAATTTATTAAATTCAATATTTCTGCTGAATAAAAAAATTATTTACAGTGTAGAGTTGGAGGCAATTTCAGTTCAGAACGTGGCAACTGAATGCAGTGGTTGTAAAATTTACTGTCACGTAGTTACGGAACTCAGTTTACGCTAACGGTAACTACCACAACACAATAGCAGTTTGGTTTATTCGTTCAACTTGGCTTAGGAGTGATGATATTACATAGCTGTATTGAATGATCTTTTGTTGATATATTGATCAGGTGACGAATTATTAGACACAGTATGTGGCAGATCAATTTGTTGCCAATTCCAGAGTCTATTGAAGACCATTGGGAACTCTATTGGCCCTCTATCGGGTCTCTTTTGTGGACCACAGTCGTGTCTAACACCAAGGAGGATATAATACGGAATATATTTACTTATAAAGATTTAAAAGACCGAAAATGTTTAGAGAAAGTCACAAAAATGTGTAGCGTACTTTGTAGTACCAAACTCTAAATAAAACATAAGTCAAAAACTTACTCAACATTTTTTCGATTTCGTCGTACTTCAGTCGTATTACTTCATTTTTTGTAAATTATATTTTAATACACTTTGATATATTTTTATAAAAATTGGAACACGAATTTTATTTTTTATTTTGTTGTTCCCACTACTTGACAAAATGTTGTTTATAAAACCGTAAGGATTTAAGAACGGCGGCCATTTAAAATTTCAAATTTAAAAGTCAAATTAAAAAAATAAACTTGGGTCTAAACATAATTTTTACAGGGCATCACATTCAAACTCATTTCTATACCAAATTTAATAAAGCCTAAATTATAAACACCAATTGGTAAGGAAAAGACATACGACTGTTCAAGCGAATCAAAGTTACAGATAAAACTGTTTATAAAGAAGAAAATTATTTAAATTGGTAATGTTACAACCATTCACTATATTTGTAGGCTAATAACAATTTAAACAAAACTGATTTGACCTAGAGAATTTGAAAAATCAAGCATTGATTTTAATGGATTTATTCTTTTTTTCATCTAACCGAGGAGGGTAATTTACTAACAGTTGCTATTTTATTATATCAGCCCCTTTATAAAATTTATTGACGTTGACTAGTTTTTGTCTTAGATTTTTGTGCAACAAATCTAAATAATCACTAAAGAGTATTGTTTTAAATTATTATTAATACAAATAACAGTTACAGTATATATTATTCAATTATTAAATTGTTATTTCATAGTATCCTTTTAACTATTTAGCTAATTAGATAGAATACCAAATGTAAAATTATTACTACATTGGAATAGATAAACAAAAATAATAATTTGGTTTAGTTTAAACTGTTATTGGGCCTACGAATACATAACAAAGTATAATAATTAGTGGCTTTATCAACATGTTTTTGAGATATTTTCACATTCTTGTATGAGTGTATACTTTTTTTTATTTATCAACTGACGTTTATAACAAGAACCCTTAGATTTGGATTAAAAATTCGTTTAAATTTTATGTCTAATAAAATCTTTTAGGCGCTAGTTTTATGAAACTTTACTTAGAAAGTTTTTAATGACCGCCATTTTAATTAATTACTTACGTGAGATAAACAAAGTTTTATCAAATAGGTGAAACTGAAAAATAAACTCATACAAAAAACAATAATTGTATTGAAATATATTTAAATTTTGATTTAAACAATACTCAATTTATATACTAAGGTATAATATGGCTGGGGATAGAGTAAAATTAAAAAAAAATACTGCAATACAGCTGATCAGAGTGTTCTTATTTCTTTTTACTTATTTAGCTACGATTTCATGTTGATACTTTGCAATAGCATAATAAAATCTTGCTCCCTAGTGTACTTCTTCAGTCATAAACTTAGAAGTGACGTGCTCACTGTTAGCATGATGACCATACTAATTAAAATCAACTCATATAGGATATCGAATAGAAATTTGTAATTTAATGACGTGTTTACTTCTACTAGAGAACTAGTATTTTAAAAATAATAAATAGAGTTAACTGAAGTATAATGAAGTATATACAATCTTCAATTTTATATAATTGATGAGGTAAATAAATGGTAAGGAATAATATAATGTGATGCGGAAGGTTGCACATATACGTAATATAAAAGGGTATATTAAATTTCGAGAGGCGAGAGTGCCGCAGTGCCCCCAGCTACAGAATATTGACAGCTCAAGTAACAGAGAACCACCGTATTTTTCAGTAAAAATTTATACTTGCTACAAATGCTACACAATACAAGTTGGTTGAATCTTACTTTTCTCTTTTAATCCTTATAAATACGAGATTAAAGTTTCGTCTGTAAATTGCTTGGAATAGTAATATTTGTGGCTATGTTTACGTTTTATTCCTCAGAAAAGCCAAAATGGGTCTCATCTCAATTTCTACCTGTGTGTGTGTGTGTGTGTGTGTGTGTGTGTGTGTGTGTGTGTGTGTGTGTGTGTGTGTGTGTGTGTGTGTGTGTATTCCTGTATCGCTACACAAGGAACTTTTGTAAGGCTTCTAAAATATAATAAGAAAGGCACTCACTATAATGAAACGTATTTCTTTATTTAATATCATTTAGAAAAAGTGTTTGTATAATTTAAACTGTCCTGTGCCCTATTGAGATAACATAAACTCCGTAAGCCTCATTTTCGAAAGCTAATTGACAAAATTTGTCTACGTTTTTTCTAAACATATGATTTTAACATGAAATGGAGGGACACGTATATACAGCTTTCAAATAAAAATAAAATATTTATTTGTTTATGGTTCACTAATAATAAACCTTTTTAAAAATTATACGTTTTTAAAATGGTATATAAACTATATAAAATTTGTCAAATAAATGGTACAAATTTTCAAAAAATGTTCTTCTAAATTAATGCTAAATAATTGAATGAGATTATTTTTATTCCTCTTTTCCTTTTCTGGTTATTTATTTGTCATAGAAAAGAATGTGTCCTACTTTTTAACACTGATACAAATCATACAAAGGACGGAATTACTGTTAGTTGACTTTAAATTGAGTAATGGCCTTGTCTTGGTGATATTATAATAAATCTATCTGACTTAATATCATAAGTAGTCATTGTCATTAATTAGCAAGATGAGACGGTAATATTTATGGAGTTAGGAGCGAACAGTGATGGAGGTCTGGGGCGAGGTCCTTGATAGTATCCTGGTCACGTCCAGTATTTGTCATTGTCTGGTCCTTTGTCGACGATGGACATCTGTATTAGTTCTTTGAAAATAATCATTTGTGCTAGTATGTACAGATGTATCCATCTAGGAGGATGTTATCGATTTGAGGGACGAAAAGGTAGTACAGAAATGATGTAATTTGGTTACGAGAATAGCTGTTCAGAGGATTTGAAAATAGTCCCTTCAGGTATACCTAAAACTGTAGCCTGTAACCAAGCAACTTGGAGGTCACGATTTGAGGATAGTTATGAGCGGTGGTCGATGTGTAAACTGTGTAAATTAACGTCCGCACTATTGAATACCACGTTCATCTCAATAGACCATCCTTATTGTTAGACAAGTTCGTAGTTTGGAGACAAAATCGTGGTTTGGATCCCACGTTAAACTTTAGGTCCTTCAGATGTTGGGCTAATTAACAGTCTCGTCTAAGGAACATGTCAGCCAATAACAAAACTACAAGACGCGCCACAATCATCCAACCCTATTCCTTATTCATGCGTGGCTTAAATATATACCTGTACAGGTCATCGTTTCAGATAAATAATAGGTAATTGGCAACTTATTAGCTACAGGCAAGTAAATACTGTAAATTTTTCTAAGATGGCAGCATATTTTGCCCATACTTTGCTCACCAACACAGACTACATACGTGAGAGAAACATATCAAGCAAAGACAGAGAAAAAAGAGTGTACCAGGTGGATTATGCTGATAAAAATAATTGGCAACTCTAGGAGCCAAACCAAGATCATCCAATTAAAAAGGGTCAAAGGTCTAAATTAGGTTCAGAGTGTATCACGCTACCAATTTCACCAAAAGGTATTCCACCAATACCACCGATTCTTCTGTCTATATGATGTTTCCCATTAGTGTACGGTGTTTAGGCATTGTTCAAAAAGTATACAGACGGACCTTAAACCGCTTTGGATTTACAAATGTTTTGTGAAAATTTTCACTCTTAACTAAATTTCAAAAATTTAGACGTCCGTAATCCTCTTTTCACATATGGTTAGGAAGAAGAAAAATGGAGAACAATTTTAAATAGTATCATTAAAGCTATTTCATTTAAAATTTAATACAAGAAAAGTAAATAAATCAACCATCCAATACAAATTATTGTTTATAGCTTCCCTAGAGCTAAAAAACGGATACTATTTTTCATTTGGTACAGAAGTCTTGAAAGTCTATACTGAATAGATGTACGTCACAAATCTTTGAGGTGCGTAAACATTTTTCACCATAACAGTATTTCCACCACCCAAGGGAATGCTGTTTGAATCCTTATCGCAATGAAAGTCTCGTTGTCAGAGCCATCTATCATCTTGCAGACAGCTCTGGCCCGAGGTGACATCTATTGAGATGGATCGATTTACAAATCGTCTCATTGTTAAACAATACTGTGTGCCTAAACATTATATTTATCTTTAAAACTGTAAGCGTACAAAAATATGCAGTATTTTTCACCTTGTATATTTTAAAAGTTAGTTTTATATAGTACATGAATGATTTTTTAGAATGATTGTTTGGTTTCGTTCAAAAGCTAGTGCAAGACCAGGTCTATTACATTAAACATTCTAAGTTCAATTGTGCTATTAATTATATTTTGTTTTGGCTCAAAAGAATGTATTAAATGTCAATTTAACAAATTTTTAGTAGTTGATAGTCTAATAGCTTCATGAAGCATTTAGAGCATAACAGAAACATGTGTACATACAGTATATGTATTTTACACTTTTGTAGATGATATATTTCAATAAAAAATCCCAGTACTTCCGAGGACATTTCGCGATATTGAACCGGCTACTTAAATGGACCACCAAAATATCTGGTAACCGGGAGAATATGATGTTGTTAAGATGGCTGGACCGTTACGATTTTCTTGATTAGGGCGATCTAATTTAGGGAATAGTTTTCGTTTCTCACAGCCAAAGCAAGAAAACTATTTCTCGTTTTTTACAGTGGAATTACGGGAAATTAGGGAAGGTAAGTTACTGCGGGCAGTTAGCGTTCAGGTGAGGCCTGACTTGAGGTTCAGATGCATTCAGGACTGAGAAATTTTGAATGTTCTTGAATCTACTCTGTGCCGAAAGCAATGATAAAGATACATGCTAATGGAAAAAATCAACTTTAAAACGAAAGCGTGTTAGGAAGTCAAATAACTTTCACTCAAGAAATGGAAGGTATTGAAAGATCGTAGCCTGGAACTATTTTCTTTAAGTTAAACGGCAAACTTGCTTTTTACTTTAATTTAACTTTTATTTAGAACCACAAGACATTATTATAATTTTATAATCTTATTATACAGGGTGTCCCATATGTTAAGTGCCAAGCTCTGTCAAATGGTTTTATGGGTCAAAATGAAAAGGGAATCAAGATTTATTTTAACTCTTTGTTTACAAGATATCCGCTATTTTGTATTTTTTACAAAAAATGTGTATCTCAAGGGCAGTTTGACCGATTAGGTTAAATTACATGGGTTCAAGTTACAATTTCCTGGTAATTTTTAATTAAAATGTCAAAATGGCCGCTATTTTTAAATGTAATATCAAACTAAGCTGGTGATTATTTTATTAATTAGGTCTTGACTGAAGTAAGAACCATTCTAGGTGTAAACCAAATCAGTCAAACCGTTCTTGAGATATATATTATTTTGTAAAAAATTGTGGATATCTGGTAAACGAAGCGGTTTTCGAAAAAAAACTTTTACTCGTAAAACCATAAAAAGGGGTTTGCCAAATTTATATATTGGACACCCTATATTTTTTTAAGAAACTACAATTTGGTTCAAGACACGAAAAATGTTTTGTACTCAAATGGATATGCTTTATTTTTTTAATTCAATCAAGTTTGAAAAAAGTAAAAATCCTTAATTTTCTTACTTTGCATATTCGGTCTAGTTTAGGAACTAGGTCCAATTATAGGCTAATTAGTCCAAAGTTAGGCTGACTGTCTAGTAAGTAGCTTAATTTGAATTTGTATATTTAGAGGATATTTAATAGTGTCACCCTATATGGTTCAGCTGTTTTCAAACGTCCTAATTAATCAAAAATTAAGTTGTCTCACTATCTGTAAATTATATCCATAAATATATTTTACCTAAAAAACTCATATTGCTATTGGTGTTACTTTGACAGCAACAACAATAGCAATATGCATTAGCAAACATTTAATATGGTTAAACTATTGACTGTAAAAAACTGGACTAAATTGAACAAATTAATACACAGATGGAGAGTGACCGCTATTAAACATGCTTCCCCCGTACCTGAATTACACAAAGGGGAGGAACAGTGTTCCTATAGCGCGTCAGCCATGTGGCGTTTTGCGCTCCCCTGTTGTTGAATGTCTCACGGACCTTCCAGGCTTAAAAGCCTGATGAATTGCCGTAGTCTCTCGACCAGCTCCTCCCGGGGAAGGTATCAACCCCTCTACATAACGCCGAGAATGGCAGCTCTCACCTCGGCAAGCCCGATGCAGTCACACAGCAGATGATCGGCAGTCTCCTCGGACAGCCCGCTTCCACTGTATCATTTATCATCAATAATTCGTAACCAGTCTAGGACACAGGTACCTAGAAGTTCCACTTGATGAGGATGCCTCGATCATGAAACGGCCATCTCTCGATACCAAACATATCGTGAGTGAAATACTGTTCCCACATCGTCCCGTAACGATATATACGTCATAAAATTAAAACACCATTTGGGTATTTTAATTTTTTTCTTGGCTGCCTATTGTTACCTATGACTATAAATAAATATTATTGCTATAAGATTGTTTTTCTTTGATTAATTTCTATTTGGTGGATTGGCATCACTGATCTTGAAACAGCTGTTCTACCGCCCGGCCGAGTCATCCTCATGTTACGTGTTATTGTTTCACAATCAGAGAATATTTTTTTTACATTTAGTGAGATAAAGGTTAGAGTAAACCACACGGAAGTAATCCGATGAGGTCTTGGGCAGTTGCCCTCTCACCCCTATTTCCCCACAGTGTTGCAATTTTTCATTCAGCACCTATCAGCAGACGTAACCATATGATATAATAGGGGAATTTGGCAACACCGCTGACTCTCATCTCATCAGACTACTCTCGTGCGGTTTACTCTAGTGATATATATTCATTGGATTAGCTCTGGTTTTATGTTTAGTGAAAATGATTGTTTGGTTAATTGATCGAAGTTTCGAAGAAGACATAATAGAACTGCTATATAGATGCAAAAACAAATAAAGTCATGAATCATTAAAAAAGTATTTTTATGAAAAAAGGTTGTGTAATCAGTTTAAACCATCAGATGAAAGTGGAAATGCGTTAAAATTTCAAAATCTATTTTTGACCCCATCGAAAATATTTTTGCGAAGTTAAAACGGCCAAGTGCAATGGCCGCTGCTCGGCAAGGGTTAACTATGCGAAGAACGGTTATATTTTGAGAATCCAGATACATGACATCTCTGTTTCTGAAAACCTGCACTTCTTCCTCAACATAAACGTATCCTCTTTCATAAATCGTCTCAAGTTAATTTCCTATATGCATGCATTGTGTATTTTATTGTTTTACAGAAGTTTTTCAGCTTGAACACATCTTGATCTTACGTGGAAATTTTTCTATCTTGTTACCGTAGTATTAAATACTGATGTATCTATACTAAATGACTGTTAAAAATGGCGATACCGCAAAAATAGTTAAAATATTTTTAGATGGAATAGTAATTGAGGTGAATTCACACTAAATGTAAAATACGAAAAGTATGTTTGTTAATAAACTTATATTATAAATTATGCATAGGTTAATCAGCAAGATAAATAAACCGAAGATTGGATAAGGAGGAGAGTGAAGTGTGGTAAGGATATATTGGAGACGCAGTTGAGAGATAGCTGCAGGCTGCAAGCCCAGGTTGGTAGACACCGATGCCAAGTGTGTTGGGTTGTGGCGACGTCGTGTTTGAAGTGGTCTAACTGCTTCGTTACCTCAACCGCCCGCCTCGACGCCGCTCATTATGCTACTACTGAGGTTTGAAAATATAATTTTATACATCCTTATACCTGATTAGCAGTTTGCCTATCCTATTTTTGGTTGAAAAAGTATTAAATGTATATCATTAGTATGCTTTGGTTTACGGTAAGATAACATTCATTTTAATATACAGAATCATAAAATTCATGAACTTTTCTAATGCATCTTTGTTTTAACTACCCAACGTTTCTGGAGGTGGAGAAACTCCTCCCTTTTTCAAATGATTACCTAATAATTAACAAACAGAAAGCTTAAGTTACATATATTAACTATATCATGTACTCCAACTCTGTAACTCTAAAAATAATCGCACGCTATCTTTGGTCATACACTAGCTCGGTGGTGGAGGTTTGTGGTTATTTGTGGCGTTATCGAAATGGTTTTGTATTGTGCATGAAAGAAGTATAGTATTATTGACAAAATTATATAATTAATATCTGTAACTTAGACTTTCAATTTGTAATGTAAATGATTACGTAATCACTCAAAAAACGGAAAACGGAAGGAGTTTTCACCTCCAGAAACGTTGTGTAGTTAAAACACAGACGCGTTGGAAAAGTGCAATAAAATATGTTGAATATTTTTAATATAGTATAATTTTAAATTAGGTTACTAGGTATTTTATTTAAATTAGGTAACTTATAAATGATCTATGTACACAAAACTGATTTTGACTTGACTAAAGACTATGCATTTCTGTCAAATACTCGTGTATTAGATGCTCATTGAAATTAGACAAGATGTTGCAAAATTCACTTTTTAGAAAGTTATGGGGAAACCAATTTGGACGTATGGGATGCATATTTGGGGAACGGCTAGTACTTAAACATTAAAACTTTGGGAATATTCCAATCAAAAATTCTGAGGAAGATAGGTCAAGTAATTTGCATATGTTGGTTTGTATCCAATCAAACAAACGATTTTAAAATTATATCTGCGTCTAAATGTACTAACCACATGCAGTAAGCTCGTAGCAGTTAATCTGTTAGACAATAGTTAGTAAGTGAACAAACTAAGTACAACAAATCTCACAGCACAAATTACAAACTACACACACACACATAAAGTGCATATATTACAGTTTGTTGACAAATAAATGTGAATAATATTTTATTTTATTATGCAACATTCATATAATGGGCGATTACTTGTTTGTGTGATTCATTATTTATGCATGGTATTTCCTTTTTGTTCAATAAATATTTTGAACAGATTATGAAATAAATACTGTTGAAAAATATCACCAATATAAGGTCAAGAAATGCAGCATTAACAATCTATCACATATAACTAACCAGAACTCGTGACTGGGACGGTGGCGTCATCCTGTAATCAAGCTACTTGGAGGTCACGAATTGTGGATAGTTATGAGAGGTGGTCGGTGGGTGTGGTGTTCTGTTGTGTGGATTAACGTCCGCACTATTGAATACTACGTTAATCTGCAAAGACCATCATCATAATTAGACCAATTCGTATATCAGAGGCTGTGGTTCGGATTCCACGTTAAACTGTAGGTCCCTTAGTTGCCATCGGCTGTTGGGCTATTAATTAACAGTCCTGTCTAAGGAACATGTCAGCCTTAGTCAGAAACAAGACTACAAGATCGCGCCACAATCATCTTACATTCAATTCTCATTCATACTTGGCTTCATACCTACCTTGTGGTATGGTTGCTATTTCAAATAATCTAATCTAATCACTAATTAGCTGGATTTCAGTACACGCTACCCTCCTATCCACACTAAAAATTAATTAGATAAAAATAGTAATTTTCACAGAGAAAAAGTACATTCAAGCAATTAGGCAATATTGAGTTTCATAAGTGATTGATCGGTTAAACATCAACCAGTGATGATGAAATGTTGAGTGAGAGGCAAGTTAGGCGCTAGGCATTGTTCCTCATGGCAAATCTCTACCCATTGACGGCTTTGTGCGCCAAGATCATCTGTGATCGACGACAATTTGTCACTTCGCTTAGTGCTTTCCTGGATGTAGTTTCTTTTAACCTAAATTAACTGTTAATTTAATGGTAATATATTGTATGATTAAATTTCACTAGTTACGTACAGTACTTCAAAAATACTACTTGTACCACCAAAGAAATTAATATACCTGGTATATCTTGATGGTAATGGAGTGATTGTTACTTAACTTAATTTTGTGTTATCCAGTCTTGTTTGCATTCCACCTACAACCATTTAAAATGAATATGTAGTGTATGTCTTTTATTTATTCTATAATTATAGAAATGTGTACAGTTTATATTATTATATTTTGTAGCTTCTCATTTAGCATTAAGTACCTGGTATTCAAAAATCTGTAAAGGTGTGTATTATAATTAACCAGAACTCGTGACTGGGACGGTGGCGTCATCCTGTAATCAAGCTACTTGGAGGTCACGAATTGTGGATAGTTATGAGAGGTGGTCGGTGGGTGTGGTGTTCTGTTGTGTGGATTAACGTCCGCACTATTGAATACTACGTTAATCTGCAAAGACCATCATCATAATTAGACCAATTCGTATATCAGAGGCTGTGGTTCGGATTCCACGTTAAACTGTAGGTCCCTTAGTTGATATCGGCAGTTGGGCTATTAATTAACAGTCCTGTCTAAGGAACATGTCAGCCTTAGTCAGAAACAAGACTATATCTTACATTCAATTCTCATTCATACTTGGCTTCATACCTACCTTGTGGTATGGTTGCTATTTCAAATAATCTAATCTAATCACTAATTAGCTGGATTTCAGTACACGCTACCCTCCTATCCACACTAAAAATTAATTAGATAAAAATAGTAATTTTCACAGAGAAAAAGTACATTCAAGCAATTAGGCAATATTGAGTTTGATAAGTGATTGATCGGTTAAACATCAACCAGTGATGATGAAATGTTGAGTGAGAGGCAAGTTAGGCGCTCGGTATTGTTCCTCATGGCAAATCTCTACCCATTGACGGCTTTGTGCGCCAAGATCATCTGTGATCGACGACAATTTGTCACTTCGCTTAGTGCTTTCCTGGATTTAGTTTCTTTTAACCTAAATTAACTGTTAATTTAATGGTAATATATTGTATGATTAAATTTCACTAGTTACGTACAGTACTTCAAAAATACTACTTGTACCACCAAAGAAATTAATGTACCTGGTATATCTTGATGGTAATGGAGTGATTGTTACTTAACTTAATTTTGTGTTATCCAGTCTTGTTTGCATTCTACCTACAACCATTTAAAATGAATATGTAGTGTATGTCTTTTATTTATTCTATAATTCTAGAAATGTATACAGTTTATATTATTATATTTTGTAGCTTCTCATTTAGCATTAAGTACCTGGTATTCAAAAATCTGTAAAGGTGTGTATTATAATATTTCAATGCATATTAAAAATAGAACAAACAATAGAGAGCTTTAAATAATTTAATAAATTTATTTTTTTTATTATGAATTGAAAAGGAATTCTATAAATTAGACAGTTATCATAAACAATGTGTTGACTATTTTGCCTGAACCTGAATCGAAAATGTTTGTATTTACTTCCCTTTGGGAAATAGGTTTTAAATCATAGATATGCCTAAAATGAATGTTTTTAGTTAATCTAAACAGCTGTTCCCATACCAAAACAATGACGTCACGAACCATATGACGTAACTAACCATAAGACGTCACTAATCAAATGACGTCACTGTTTTGAATTTTGGTCACGGAAATTGCCAACACCCCACCCCCCTGGCGTCTCAAATAGAGCTATTGCTCCATTTGAGACCCCATTCTGTGGGCGCTTGAGCATACCCCACGTACTTCCCTACCTGCTGAGAGTCATTGATTCGTACCTGACGGATCGCATGCTTCTGTGAGAAACCATGGAAGGTCATCACTTCCGTAGGTAGCAGCATGGGGTCCGATCTCTGGAATGGATCTTAAGACAGATAGCTGAGAGTCGAAATACTAGACGAAAGTATTGTCGTTGGCTGCCGATAATATCACTGCTTTGGCAGCAGCAAGAGCCATCGAGCAAGCTTAACTCAAGTATGGCTTAGCTATGTTCAGAGTCAATGGGTGGATGCAGCTCACGGCCTTTCTTCGGCGATCAGCGAGACAAAGATCGTAATCTTAACGATGAGGAGAATTCAAATAGTGTTTTCTCTGCAGATAGGAGACGAAATTATTGAGTTCTGCTGCTAAGTACCTAAGAGACATGTTATTAAAAGACAAGCTATCTTTCGGCAACCAGATGGAGAAAACCGCTGACAAAGCCACCAAGGCTCTTATAGTCCGTCTTATCGACTTATAGTCTTATGAGCCATGCTCATGCCCAAAGTCGGTGGCCTGCGTCCCTGCCAACACCGTTTGTTGATGTTCTCCGTACAGTCGGTCCTTCTGTATTAAGTTGAGGTCTGAGCTTTCCCGACTTCAACGACGAGGTACCTTGCGATAAATCGATTCTGCCTACCTCACGGTGTCGAAACCAAACTGTAGTTATCACTGTAGTTCTCTACCATCTTATGAGGGAGACACAAACTATCCATTGCCACAGTACCGAGGCAGGCAGAGAACGTATCATTACGGAAGAGCCTGATCACAGTTTTTACCATTGGCAGTGCGAATGGGAGTCCGAGTCAAGGGGGCGTTGTCACATAATTAGCCTAGGGTGAAATTCAATCGAAGATTGTGTTAGCCACTGGAGGAAAAGTCATGACTTCAACCATTGCATGTCAAATAATAGAGGTGAGATTAGACGACAACTAAGGGTTACGTGAGTTACGAGGAGTTCGGTTGGCTGACCATAAAAAGTAAAGGGGTTGAGCCTCCACCTGCCATCCTCTTGACCTGTATGGACTTTAGGGACTCCAGCCAGGTCTCAAACCGGGTGAACTTTGTACCAGGATTATTCGTTATTTTACGTTCCGTAATCTACCAAGATAGAAAGCGATCTTTGCTCATCGTGGATGTCGGTGAACTTCTCAAAGAACTCTACACCCCTTGCGGTATTTTTGGACGCTGTCATATACGCCTCCCCGTGACCTTATCAGAACTGTCCATGCAACTAGTTGTAAATTAGCGTGCAAAATTGGATTACTACACGCACTTTACATCTGACGACTGCTTTGGTTCCTCCGATAGTAGCTGTCAGGCCAGTACTATTCGACGTAGCAAGGCATGAGTGGTAGGTATGGATAGAAAAAGATCATTTGAATACGACTAGGAACTAAAATAAGCATAGGGAACCATATTTCAAGAATATACCTTGTAACCCTGTACTTATCTCCTTTGCGAACGGCTCAGACTCTAATGTTTAAAGTATCCAGTACTAGGATCAAGATTAAAAAAGTGCAGTTCGAACTACTCTGTAGGTTTTTTACTAATGTGTACAAAAATGAAATTATGAAAAGATTTCTACATACATTGAATATTCACTAAATTTCCGAAAGGACTGAAAACTGTTTTGAATGTAGATATTCCATGGAGTACAATAGGTGGAGTTAGAGGCGCTCAGACATTTGTCTCGTAGCCGTAACCGTCGCGTCGTCAACTTGAATAATTGCGGTTAGTCTGTGACGTTGACTCGAGATAGGGAGAAGCGTCTCTCACCGACATAACAAGGGTAAAGCCCCACTGATAACAAGGTACATGTTGACATTCACAGCTAAAACAATAACATGTGACGTTCTCCGTACCTATGCATTCTATTCTGAATCATTATCCTTGACGGGTTACACTTCACGAAGACCTAGGCTTAAAATGTTATGTGTATAATAATAGTTACTTTGAATAATAATAACAGTTTGAGAGGTTACCCCCAAAAATAAAGTTTTTAGTATATATATGGATGATAAAAGATAATAGTACAAAACGGGGATAGGTATATATTCAGTTATGTGATTTGAGTGAACCTAATTTGGGAACGCAAATGTTTTATATTAACAAAAACTTACTTATTCCAAAAAAGAAATTTTTGTACAAAAAGTTAATGTTACTAAATTGCATGCACAAATTGTATGTTAGTAGTATTCTAATCTAGTACCTAAGAATTAGAAGACAATAGTTCATAAATAGTTTAATGTTATCAAAGGTAACAAAATGTAATAAAGATATTAAAAATAGCCTGTAGACAATGATAATTTTCGGTTGGATAAAATAAACTATGTGTTTGTGTGCAGCTTTTCCCAGTTTTTTTACCAATTACTGTAAGGTAATTGTCGCTACAAAAGAAATCAAATAGTACTGTGCCAAAAAACAAGCAAATTGTTATTTTTTCCAATATATTATTGCATTTTGGTTTTTAATTTTTAAAATAAATATATAAATAATTATATTTTATATATTTCTATATGCCACAAGTATTTTTTTTATAAAAACAAGTGCTTGTCAAGTAAGTTGTTCACTAGCTTGTTAAGTTTTATTTTTAATTACGGATTTTGTACGGTAAAATATTTATTTTTGTTACGAAGTCTTTCCGCAAACATTGACGCCATAGATCGTGCAAAACAGCTAATTAGGCTGTCAATAACATAATGGTTCTATTGTCTCAATTTGATCAAGAGAGGGTTTGACCAGGATTGCCTGATAACGTTCATTACATGTTTCAAAACTCATCGTTTCTATTAATTATACTAATTTATTTTTCATCCCTTGCATTTTTTACATGGCTTTAGGGGTGGGGAAAATTAGGTTTATGAATCTACATCAATGAACATGCCATATAAACATTTGTGTTTTGTCATTTTATAAACAATAAAATTTAATTAACAACTTAAATGTACCATTACAACTCTCAGCCTTTTTTGCCCATGCGAAGAACTGGTACTTTGGCTAACATAATAATAAACCAAGAATTATATTTTGTTGCTTGAAAACAAAATAACAATACTGTATATGCTTCTCACGTGTATCATCAAAGAGTGGTTAGCTATGGCCAATGATTTAACAACAATGAATGTCAGCTGTTGCGTCGTGTTTTGTAACTTCCAAAACGGAAAGAATTACTAGGATTGGAGAGATGTAGCTAATATTAGTGGTCATAATAGGCAGAAAAAGAATTTTAGAGGAAACCAACAGGTTTTTAACCACATTTTAGAGCTAACGTCATCCGTTTCCGTGTAAAATAGAAAATATATTTAATTCAAAAGCTTTTTTTTAACATTATCACATTCCACAACATTTCTGAGATGAAAGTACTTTGGACTTCGATTCTCATCTAAATCTTACCAACTAAAACAAAACAATAAAGAAATTTATAATTGGAACACGTTAAACATCAAGGAAAACACAATTTAAAATTTTTAACCGACACAAGAGTAGTTAAACAGCCCCAAACACCTCATAAACCTGTGTAAAACACATTAAATAACACACACATCATAAATAATACATGAATAAAATAAGTATCAGAAGTTTCGGTAACAGTTGATGTATAAAATGTTTTTGAAATGACAATGGAAAGTGATGAAATTACTTACTTCTCCAGGGAGTATGTATCAGTTCACTGGCACAGTTTATCAGATGGAAAAATTTTTCGGATCAAAGTTTATATTAAATTTGTTTTATGTATTGTCGGGCTAAATTACAGTTTCGTGCTATTTTTACGCCTTACTCGCGCATTCTACAGCACGAAATAATAACACGTACAGTTGCGGCATTTATTACTGCCAACCACAAAAAAATAGAATAATCCCTTTACAATCTAGTAAAGTATTAATTTTTGTATTTTAAACAATGTACTTTTTATCCCGGAAAACACATTTTTCGAGACGGATATATCCGTTTCCCGCCCAGAAAGTAAATAGAGATTGACGGATATATCCGTCTATAGCCCGGGAAGGTTTAATGATAGTCAATGTGTTATCTAATAGCATAATAATTGAATTGATTTCAACATTATATATGTACGTATATTAAAAATTACGCAATTTATTATGCTACAAAGAACTAAGCCATTTAACTATGTCAGAAACTGTCAAAGCATCCTATTGGTAGCGGAAGAGAGGTTTACTTAGGTACTAGTTTCTGCATATGATATTATTTAAACATACAGTAATATATCCATGCATACCTTAAACAAGCCATATAATTATTCATTCCAACACCATAGTAACTGAGAATCTAAATTTTACATACAAGTCCACATCCGCTTACGATGAACTAAACTGTCTGGCAGATGATTAATAACTTACTTTATTGGTTTAATTTCCTTTATAATTATTCTTTTACACATTATAATACTACTAAAGACGTTATTATTATTATTTTCATAAAAAATACTAGTTTTGGTTATTTTCAAATACCGGTAGATAATTTAAAATACAGAAAACTATTATTTTCACCGTAAATCGTGTAAAAACATTTTTGTCTAAAACTAGTCAGTAAAATTAATGTTCAGGCCTATTAATTTGGAGAAAAAAGGAAGGTTATACTTGCAGTTTATTAAGCCAGAAATGCCATTCTTAGCAATCATTTCATTTTTTGTTTATTTATGTTGTTATAAAAACAAATATTTTGCAATGCGAGTTTTCTATGTTATTCTAAATCAGTTTGAAGATAGTTTAAAACCACGATTTACTCTAATCGTTTGAGTTTAATAGTGTAATGTTAGCTTTCATATTTTATGACTACCACAACACTGGTTTCATACACATGTGTTTTTCAATGAATTAAACTTCCAATGTCCAATTATGGTAAAAAGTTTAAAAAATCCAATCATATCTATCTATCCGAAGGAGGATCGGGGGTTTACTATCCCAAAATTAGGGTTTCGGCGGGTTTTAAATATAAAAATACAAAATTAATTTATAAAAATAACAATTATGATTAGTATGATTGAAATCACCTCGATAAAATAAAAATTTTGTTTCTGGAGTCTCTACGTCAAGTGGTTACCGAGATATAGAAACTGGTAAACCCAGTATGTTGTCTTCTGGAACTCCGATGTTAATCTTCTGGCTAAAATGTTAAAATGTATCTTAACAACCCTGAACTGTAATCAAATTAAATTTTAATTACAACAATATAATTTTTGTTGTGTTGTACAGGTTATGTTGATTTTATTTGAACAATTTTGTAATTGTTGGAACATGGCGTAAACCGAAACATATAGCACAAATAAATTAAATCTTCGAACTGCCGACTGATTAAGGTATTTATTAACTTTTAAAATGTATACCTTAATGATCTCGCGTATATCTCGCACAAATCAGATAAATACGCTTCAAAAACAACAATTTTTCCTTAAGTGTTTCTTAATTACATTAACTATCTACAATATAAAAATACATTTCTTATATGTACTTTGTATAATATATAATAGCCTATTACGTATTGTCTCCAAAGTATTACTAATTTTGATGAGTAATAATATAAAGTGAATTTATTCGTGTTCAAACCCCCGAAAGAGATAAATGTATATTATTATTATGGATATATTGGGTACACCTAACCCAGTGAGCATTGTTTTGAATGAAAACAGCCCCAGAGTATACTGTATAAACCTTAATTAGTGAACATGGACCCTTCTAGCCTTTCATCCCTTACATAACTCTTTCATAGAGGAATAATTATTATTAATGGCGGCTGAGTGGATAGTCGTGTCAAACAGGAAATTGACCAGACCGGAGGATTCCCGAAAACAGAGGTTATTTGAACCATGTCAGCTTAATGAATTTGAATATTTGTTTTCCTGTTTCAAGTTCCAAGAACGGAAATCCAAAGTCATGTACTATATTCAAACTATTTTATCAAACTGTTTTGTAGAATAAATTGGACATTTCTTCATGTTGAACGAAACTCCTAATTTTTAATGTAAACTAAACTTAAAACGATATGACCTAAAGTTATCCATAAACTGTAATCTATACACCTAAAACATTTTCAATTTCCGGCAGAGCAAACTTGGCGACTAACTTCTGTGGGCTCATCTTGCCATAATGGTTTAACCTCAGATAACCAGCAGGTACTTTGTTCGCTTCTCTTCATTTCAGTTTAGAAATATATCTCTTTAAATAAATCTGCAAGTTATGATGAAAGTTACTGTTTCAATTTAAAATAATATATCAAAACCAGTAAATGATAACTCAACGTTATTTTTGTTACAATTTGAAATAAACGATACCAGTAGAATGACAAAAATTGCCTCCCTTATAATATAAAAACACATTGTATGGTAAAACTTCGTATGCTTTATTGTTTATTTAAATATTCCACATGGATTCATTGTTTTAAAAATAATCATCCAATTTCTTAGATTAACAACAAGATAAAAAGGTTGTTAGAATTTTTTGGGGACGTAACAACCTCCCTCTTTGACACTGAGCTTTTTGAATGGGACTTGTTGTTCGATGTGACACTGCACTGCATACTAAGTTTCATGTAAAACTGTAGAGAAATAAGGAAGAAATTATTTTTTTCTCCATAATAATAACATTGGGCACCCTCAGACAACGTACTGCGTCTACCACGACTGTAAATTGAACTTTTCTCTGGAACCATTAGCCACATACTAATGACTCAAAATAAAATATCGTTTTCTTTTTAATCTGGTTTTACTGTTGATAGTCAAGTCGTTTTATAAATTTAATGTTTAGCCAGAATATATTCTTAAAAATAGTTTTTTTTATATTTAAAAGCCCATTACTTTTAAACTTCGGTTTTTATAAAATGTGGGTAAAGTACCAACCCTTACGTTGTTTAATGGTGTTCACTGAATTGCAATGTTTTACAAAAGATAAACTATTATTCAATAGTAATGAGTAAATCATTTGCCGTGTAAAAAACTATCATTTATACCAAAAAACATTTGTGTTTCAAGAGATCCCATTTTCATAAACACCCACCTTACCTCTCGACGTAAGTTTAAAACTTAAATATAAATGTTGTTAGGTAAACGAGTAAAATAAAATAAAAATTGAAAAATAAACGGTGGATAAAAGGTTAAATGACCTAATATACCACTTATTTCCCTTTATTTTAACTTACTATTTACTTACTTACCGATACTATTCTTGCAGTAGGCTTTTGTAAGAGAAGAGCCTCTACGGCGTAAAGTGATTCGTAGCCAACTCCAGGAAAAATAATCTCAGAAGTTTTAATCAAGACCTCTCGAAACCACTGACTGAAGACTTTTAATCTTAGTATCTTTTCAAATTAGTATCTGCTCAATTTTGAAACTAATTTTGTAAGTAAAACAATAACATCTTAAGTATATTGCAGTCGAAATCAGATAATCATGAATTTAACTAACCTCTACAGAATTGTAATAGTTCATCATGTTTAAATTTCTACGATGAGGTTAAAATAATAAAAATTAGTACCCGAGGGAACCAGATTTGCAATAGCAGCCATGCGGATTTTATTGCTAAAAATTAGGGGCATGGAAGTTTGTAAAGTTATTTGTTAGATTTAGAATTAAATCTGGACCGTATAACATATATGATCCAAAAATGGAAATTTCAAATTATATGAAATGAAATAAACCATATTTTGTGGTTGCATTGTCCTTGTTTCTTTAATGTGTGATGAAAATATGTCCTAGGTCAATAGCCAGGAACTATGTTAGCTATGATATTAATATCATATCAAAATGGAGTATGTTTAAGAACAAGCAAGCGGTAGGGGAGTGCGGGGCAGGGCTTCTGTAATGGAAATGACGCTTTAACTGAGTCTTGTCGCAGCGGCACCACGTTATCCAGCTCTCTGTGTCTTTGTTTACTGGGTACTGAAATAGCTTTTCATTACCATAACAGAATGCATTTCTCTCCACTATTCCAACGTTTGTGTTTTAACACCTCTGATCTGGTCCTGTAACACATTACATATCCTTACGAAATGAAACTGTGTGATATTCGTCCTTTTTACTATTTATGTTTCCGGCATTACAAAACAAACCTCTGCAGATTTTTAAAAATTATAAATCTTCAAACATTTTAAGGTATCATTTAGAGACTTAAGTATTGTGATAATGTAAATAAGTGTTTTTTCAATGTCAAACTTGATATTTATAAACATATTTTGAACAAATGGGTGCACTACTACAATACTGTTGTTGTAGGTGTCAAATGTTAAAAAAAAACTACCAGTAGGGTGTAGAGGGATTCCAATCCCAAAATTAGTGAATAAAATTTAATGTTGGCTGTTGCAACTTATTTTATATTCTGCAAGAGTTTTATGAGTGTCACCTGAGGGATGAGACTAATTATTATAAATAATTATAAAGCTGCTCTGACACACTGTGATACCGGTATACCATTTTTAGAAATAACCGAAAATCCATGAAATTAAACTCTTGTAAACACTTATTACATACTTTTGTGTATGACAAATAGATTAATTGAAGAAACTTTTATTACTCAAATCCCAGTGTTTACAAAACAAAGCACACTCTGCAGAACATTACCCAATTTACGTAGGATATGATAACAACAACACTAAATGTTAACTAACCTAATAAACGTTAACAATCTAATACTAGATAAATCAACAACTCGAAAACAAAATTCATGGATCTGCATTCTTCAATCATGGATTAAGGCTAAGTAAAATGAGCTTAAAATAGTTTTTCAGACAAAATATGCTGCCTAGATAAAAGGTAAAAGGGTAATCGGTGTTTGATTCAGGTATTAGTTAATTAAATTGAATGGTTAATATTTTGGAACATAACAATTTTCTGTTAAAACCCAGGAAACTATTACATTTCATACTTGAGTAAAATCCATGTAGGAAAATTAGACAAATGGTTGTTTAAAATGTAATTTTCAATTTCCTTAATTAAGTCCTAACACTTTAAGCTCACTTTTAATAAAATAATTTATTTTAAAACTACTGACATGTCTATCAAAAGTATCGATATTTCAATTAATGTTTTAGTAGGTAAATGCATAATAACATACAATGTGGAAAGGATTTATCGACATTTTATAGGTCGGGTACAATTTAGGAAGTTACTATGGTACCTTGAATAAATCACATGACTGACTGTTTGTCATAAAACCCTAAATAAACTACATAAACGTAATAATATTCAAAACCATAATTAACGAAATAAGAGTACGAGATTTTTACAAATATCATATTTATTTCCTTATAGTTATCTAGTTACTCATATTATTAGTTTTAACATTGTGAATTCTTTTTAAATATATAACCGAATCTTAATTATATATTCGTTATAAAAGTATTCCAAAGATACAGGTAAATAATACGATAACAATATACTTTAAAAACCTTTATGTTAATACTAATGTAGTTTAGATAATTTAGAAAGAAACGTAGCTTACAGAACTTCTGAGCTATCCACCACATATTGTTGTAATTACTATTATAATCAAGATAATACAACTATTAGCTTATTGATTATACACCAATAATTAATTACTCTGTCAATAACAATGAAGTGCTATTGTTACAGTATACACTTACGAGGTTCGATTGTTTGCTCTATCATGTACCCAGTAGCAGTGGAAATTTACCACAATAATGTTTGCGAATAGTTTACCATTCAGTAGAGATAGTAAAATTAATAGTATTTTACTTCCAGCAGTGTTTTAACATTTTATAATAGACCAATTAAATAGTAAATATTTTTAAAGTTAGTAGAGCCAACCAAGCTCGTACAACTTCATAAAACGTAACATATGATGAACTGTAACAAAATTTCAGATTGTGTAACATATTTAGATCTGACCAAATGACAGATTAGATTATCAATACTTCAAATTTCTTTTATAATGTGCAATTAATGATCTTGCATTCTGACGTTAACAGTGTGCTCCTTAAAATTGTTATGTTAAAAAAAGTTAAGCATACGGAGTTTTATAGCTTGAGTGGAAAATAACCCTCTAGACAGCCATAGTCATACACCGCTTTACCAAAATAAACCTTATGTAATGCTTTTTTCCTTGTGTAATATTTGTTTATAAAATAAAATAAACCCAAGCTTTTTATGAGCAGATTGATTATACACAATCGTCATAATATCACGTTTTCGATGAAGATTTGACAGTTTTTTGTTACACCAGTGACCTCATGTACATACAGCCTCACTTTTGTTTTTTTTCCTTGAAATTAGGGAAAACTGCTGCTGTGATTGCACAGAAGAATTGACTGGCCTCGTAATCTTTCGTGAGGAAAACTATGGGAATTTTCTAGTCATGTGCCAAGCTTCTTCTCAATTCCCATATTGCACAGCTAATGGTATAGCTGTGATCAAGGCTCTTCGCGATACATCTCAACTCTGAGCTATGATGTTTTCATTCGGACCTCAAAGTTAACTCTACACAGCTCCAGATTAGATTAGATGGGATTAGATTATTGAAAACGTGACCGTACCACAAGATAGGTATTTTAAGCCAAATATAAATAAGGATTGAGTGTAAGATGATTGTGGTGTGATCTTGTAGTCATGTTACTGACTAAAGCCCTCCACACTTCCTGAACTACTTCCTGGATTGCTTCGATGGTGAAATGACCGAAAATACAGGGGGCGGTGGTAAGGAAGTGGGTATCCTCGGTGCAGCCTTAGTCTTGGAGATGAAGACAATGCAAGCCATTTTCCACATAGAATGGAAAGCACCGTCAGATACGCATGCAATGAACAAGTCTAAGAGAAACCTTGTATTTGTCTCCGAGACCAGCTTGAGAATCTACAAAGGGGATTCTATCAAGACCGGGTTCTCTTCCATTTCCGAAGGATTGGAGGGTGGTGATAAGTACCTCATCCCGGAAAGCTGGGAAGGCGGCGATATTTCCGAATCCCGAAATTTTCGTTAGCGGTGGTTTAGGAACAGCGTGTTGACGACAGTGGACATAGCTCGTGGTTTTATTACCGCAGGTGTAGTGCAAGCCCCTAGCTTGTGTGTTACAATTATTTTGTATCACATCCTCGATGGATCATTGTCAACTTCCTAACACAGCTGTTTCCAATACCGAACCTTGCGTCGGTTGATGACTCCTTGGAGGTCTCATCTGGCCGCCTTTTGCTGAGCCGATCTGACATTCGTGTCGGGTTGGTAACTGGCTCGCTTCGTTTGGTCTTCTTAGTCTCGCAATTTATGCTGTCCACCAGTGCACTGGCTTTTTTCTTTCACCCGTATAACAGTTAAGTACCTTGATTATAAGGAATTAGTGGTATAGCAATAAGGCATCTGTTATCAATACTACTCAACGATCATGTGCTTCTATTACGATGCAAAGCCTCGTTTACAATGTTGTGATTGAATACTGGCAAAGCAGTCGATCAATTGCGAAATAGGTCTGTTGTTTCAATACACACTTCTGCTCAACATCCATTGCATTGTTTGGGCCAGACTGAGTGTGACCATGTCAGAACAAATTTACTGTCAATAGTTCTATTATTTACTGTCTCTAATAAATTATTGTTCGGATTTTTTATTAATGTATTAGCGTTGCACCAATGGTATGGCTAATTTATACTTTAATACTTCATTAATTTTAATACTTAACTTAAATGGTTATCTACTGAGGTAGATATGTTAAGCCAAGCTAAGTATGAATGAGGAATGAGTTTGGATGATTGGGGTGTGATATTATAGTCTTGTTACTGACTAAGGAAAGCATGATCCTTAGATAGGAATGTTAATTAATAGCCACACAGCCAATTGGATTTTAGGTTCCTACAATTTAACGTGGAATCCGAAATAATTTTTTTCCTCTAAGTTACGAATTTGTCTAGTTATGAGGATGGTCTTTATTGGTCATTCAACACTATTTTCAGCAATGAGAAATAGAACTATAAAGTATAACTATATTCCAAAGGACCCAATTAACTGATAAAGTATATTATTATAATTTTCGTTATTTTTGTTTTGCGATAAAAATATAATTTTTTCTATGGTTCAGTAAATGTGGTACATGAAAATATTAAATGAATTAAGTATGTTGTAATACGTATAGTATATGTAATGTTTTTAAGACGTATAAGAAAGAGTTTTTGGATAAAATATGCTTATAAATATTAAACTTTACAACTAACAGCTGGGTAAGTCGGACCTAGTGCACTCACGACCTAATACAAAAATCACTGGTTTGATTTCAGAACCAATCGTCATTTGTAATCGGGCTGTTAATTAACCCTTTCTAACAATTGGTTTACAAAACCAGGATTTGAAACGTTCTCTGTAAAACATTAACAAATAGCCCTGGTGTTAATATAAAAGTAAATTAAATAAAGCATATTGTGTGCCTTTGAAGACAGACAATGTAGTAATACTAAGGATCTTCAGGAGAAACAGCTTCCATTCACCACATTCGTCTTCTATCCCAAGTGATTGGATCCCGATAAGAAGCTTACAGCTGACAGCCGCTCTCTATCTCATTGTTCTAATTGACAAATACTTGTAGGATACTAAAAATAATAGGGTTCAAGTTAATATTATTGATTCGGTACTGTACAGCCTATTACTTCATTGTTCATCTCGTGTAATGGTACACTAAATAATTGGATGTTAACTCAGTATGTTATCCAGTGACGGGTGTCATGAGGGGATACCTCCACCTATTATTTAGATTTTAGGTTATTTAGATTAAGCCTCCTACATGAAACTAGCAGACCAACCAATTAGTCAATCTTCAGTTGAGATCCGGCTATTGTGGCTGCCAATTCTTAGCAAAGAACTTAAGGATAGGGAAAATAAAGTATCTGTAAATGATATTCATATAAATCCGAAACAAAATTCTCATGGTATGCTAACTCGTAGTAAAGCTCGTAAGGGGCATTAGAATTTTGTTTTAAGCATAAAATTGTAAAAATAATGTGTTTTTTGCTCTGTAAAGTTAACTTTGTACTACAATTTTTTCATGTACATTAGAAAGGATTTGCATTTGAATATAAAATAATAATAATAAATACTGTTGGACGTGTTTCGCCTGGATTTAGGGTTTTGGCGGCGGCCATTTTGTTTCCGGTTCCGGTGGGACACGCCCATTCCTTTCAGTTGTCTTTGAGTCTCCGTGATGAGCGGACGTGTATGGTTACTTTTGTGTGTAATGGTTAGTGAATGGTTTGTTTGTAAGTTTTTTGACTGCTTTAAACTTTTATGTTTTCAGCTTTATACCGGTTTGGTCCGGATTATATGTTAATTAATTGTGCTATGTTTTAGATCCGTTCACCTGAGGACGGGATCATCAGATTCCAGATCCCGAAACGTCGTGAAACTTTGTTTTACATAATATCGTGTTGGAAAATGTCCGCAATAAAAATCTAAATAATATCAATCCACCATCACCAATAATGAATTTCAAACCTCCACCTAGTTAATGTCACAGATCTAGCCGCCCTTACTGCACGGCAGTAATAATAGAGAAGGTTTTTTAGTTGAAAACCATTTAAGCTATCGTTACCTGGTGTACTTTGCTGAGTCCAAATTGAGTTTTTTTTAGTAAGGCCATTGGAATCACAGCTGTTAACTTTGTAATACTAAATATATAAAACCTAACACTCCAAAAGGTGTAAAAACCATAAACGTACAACTTATCTATTTGGCTAGAGGTGAACATTATTACAAAGTCTGGGGCCGTAGCGTGTCCTGTAATCCAGCTACTTAGAAGTCGCGAATTGTGGATAAATTTGAGCAATGGTCGGTGGGTGTGATGTTCTATTTTATGGATTAACATATGCACTATTGAAAATTACGTTAATCTACAAGGATCATCCTCATAGTTAGACAAATTCGTAATTCAAAGGTAGTGGTTCTGACTCCACGTTAAACTGTAGGTCCCTTAGACGCCATTGACTGTTGGGCTATTAATTAATAGTTCTGTCCCAGGATCATGTCAGCTTTGGTCACAGTAAAAAGACTAACGTGCAACAATCATATTACACTCATTTCTTATTCATATTTGGCTTAAAATCTCTATCTGGGCAGGTCACCATTTTAATAACTTAATAATTGAAAGTGGTCAACCTTTTTAAATCAACAAAAAATACATGTACGCAGCAATGTGAATATCTTATTCAAATTCTTGTGTATAGAACAATATATATTATTATAGACTGAATATTTACGTCAGCTGTTTTTCAATGTAAATAATAAAACGTGATTGAAATTTACAAAAGAAATTGATCCTATTTGATTTAATTTTCTACCGATCGATAAATATACTCAATGATTGACGTTAGATGGTTCAATAAATGAGCGCCTAACTTCAACTATCACGTCTCCCTGACAAAGGAGTCCATTAAAACTTTAACTGTAAAACTGGTGGGGACCATTTAATGTAATTCCTACTCTCTCATCCAGCAAAGCTACACAGGAATAATTCTCTAACAAAACTTATTATAGTAGCTTAATTTAACAATAGTAACTAAATAATTGTATGATAAAAAACATAATAGTTATTTTTCTTGATACACAATTTGAACGGGAGATTATGTTTAGTAATAGGCTTGAACATTAATTATTCAGTATTTTTTATTGGACTTTTCTAACTCAATTGTGTTTTAACTACACAAAGATTCTGGATGTGGATAAACACCAGCAATTTTCAAGTGATTACCTAATAATTTGCATTCAAACTTAAATTTTAAGTTACAAATATGCAACATATGTGTTGTCAATAATTCTATACATTATTAACTACCATGCACAATAAAAAAGCAATATTGATAACGCAACAAATAACAACAACACTCCACCTATGAGCTAGCGGGACAACACAAGATATGATCAGAACGAGAACTGGGGCGCTACTGAACTCAATAGTGCTCCTGCTCCCGTTAGCTCGTAGGCGGAATTTTGTGGTTTTTTTGCATTATCAATAAAGTTTTTGTATTGTGCATAATAAATAGGTAAAGTATTATTGACAACATGATATATTAATATATGTATCTTAAACTCATGTAAATTATTTGGTTATCCGTTGAAAATGTGAGGAATTTCTCCGCCTCCATAAAATTTATGTGGTTAAAACACAAACGCGTTGAAAAAGTCCAATAAAAGATATTGAATAGAGAAAGTCTGAATTGCTATGTCAAAAACTATCACTTAATAATATAATTAACTAACTAGGCTCCAATTTACTTTCTTGATGTTTTCCATTAGTACATTTTTTAGCTCAATATATCAATAATTTATTTACAATTTAAAGATAAAACTTTGCTACCTACATATTGTTCATAGCTAGGATTTGACAGCTCATTTGAGCCAGCATCTATCCCTATTGGTTTTAGGATAGCGTACTGGACGCACGTTTTCCATACCGTCCTGGAAAACTGGACTGGACTAGAAATAGGTATTTCCCTAGTCTCCACACAACAGTTCAGTCGTTGAAAGACCCTACACTTTCTCTGCTTATCAAAGGAATGCACCATTGAGGTATAGGCAACTAAGGTATAGTGGGCACCACCCCGCTGCTGTGAGACTGGTAGCTGTTTCGAATTGGTTTCGTCTTATCATATACAGATAGACAGTAGTTTCCAGCTGTCACTGCACTACAGCAGACTTAGTTAGACCAGTCCCATCGAAGCAGGAGAGACGAATAAACTTCTACTTGAACATAGTTCAGGTTCCCAATTAGTATCAATGCTCCTAACTCTGTTCCATATCCCAAAATCCCAAGTAGTAAAAACACTAATATCAAGGACTACTCATAATTTAACCCCAGGGTGTAAACAAATTATTACTCTCCCCATAAGAGTAACATTGGAGCTTCTAGAGAAAGCGTTCTACGTTAAACAGTATCTGCATGTTAGCAATCGTAAATTAAGGAGCTAATATACAAAATATTAAAATAATTTTTGAGCTTATCACAATGGTGCTTATAAAAATGTGTGTTTTAAATACATGGAGTGGATTGTTTATTAAAAGCACCAAAACATCATTTTGGGGTTCTAAACCCCCTTTCCAGTAGATTTTACTCACGCACACAAACATACATGCACAGACCTCCAAAATTCTATAATAAATCAAAACTTTCTCTAGCGTAATATCCCAAACATTTTACCATTACGACTTAGATTTGGGTTTTCCCAACTCTTTTTTCGGGATAAAATTATATTTGCGGTTTTATTACTTCTGTTTCCTTAATAATCCATTTTTACATTTTTCGTTAGAAATATCATACTTACGTAATGTTAAAAGTGCTGAAAATGTCCTAAAATTGCGTATGATGATTCATTAGACATTTGGGAATGTTATGTTTGGATTAACCTAATCCAGAACCACTAAGTGAAAACTTTACTTACCACTTTGGTGACGCAGTCCTATATTAACATCAGAACTCAAGAGTAGCATTCAAATTTACGAAGAAAAATATTGCGAAACATAGTGAATATATAATATACTAGCCAAAGTACCCGTTCTTCGCACGGGCTAAAAAGCTGAAAGGTGAATTGTGATTGGTGATTGGGTGATTGTGAAGGTGATTGTTAATTAATTCTTCATTGTTTACAAAATGAGAAAACAGGAGTGTCTACAACATTTCAAAGTAACATATGTAAAATATTGGGAGAGGATAAGGATTAATGTAATAGAGACAGTCGTCGGAAAAAACTTTAAAATCTACCATTCCGCTATTTCAAATAATTCACTAACATCCAGAGTTTATCTAATCAACCTTCTTATTCAACATGTTAATATCAATATTTCAAATAATGTAAACATTTGAAACATATCTTCTTTCTTTTCTTTCGAACTGAAATTTTTATATAGTGTTGAATTATTAATTTTTTTTTTAGAAAAATGTAAAATTGAAATTAGGACGTTACAGGTAGCCCGAGAGGATTTTAAAAATGATATTCATGTTTGCATGAGTTTAAGATCTACCTTTGTGTAAAATTTCAAACCGGTCGGTTCAATATTTTTCGCATTTACTTGCCACAACAAACCCACAAACAAACATACAGAAACCACCTCTTCTTTATAATATTATAGATTATTTACAAATGTATATTTTAATATGCATAGAAAGTCATCATTATATATTTACTCAAATATAGAATATATTTTAATAAACACAAAACCTAGTTTTACTTACACTCTTTTCGATAAAAATATGATTAACAAGCAAACAGAAAATTTCAACTCAACGCAGGATAATGTTACACAAGATGTAAGATGTTTAACACTTGTTTTCTGTTTTTTGTGCATAGAGTTAAGAAAATGTACTTTTATTATATATTTATATATGACAAAGGAAAAATAGTTAAATTTGTACAAATATGTTATTTGATACCACAGGAAAATAAAATAATTTTATACATAGCCAGTTTAAATATTTTCATAATACTATGCAACATTGGATCCCTGAAATTTGAAAAATTCCGTGCAAAAAAGATTTGTTTGGTCCTTAAAGGAAATTTTTTCTGAAATTTGTCTTTGAGCTTAGGAAAGTTGACTAACCATTCTTTATCAGCAAAATAACGAAAAAATATTTTTGAGGCATTACGGTGTTATACCTGCCCCCAAAATTGGAGATTTTTTGTGCAGATCTAAATTTTGAAATGGAAGCCCAATGCGTGATACCTTATTTGAAAGACCTTTTTTCGAAGAAAATTAATTAGGGAAACTTAAGTTTATCAATTTTTCACGTTTAAGTAAAATATTTTTTTAATCAACTTTTGAATTATCAAGTTAAGTTATTACTAAATGAGAGGAAATTCGCTGAGCATATAGATGTGCTAAGACTGGTTTCATTTTATTTTTATACATTTTACACAATGTGACGTTTCATAATCGTTACATGGTTAATGTTACTAATGTTACTGTATACTTACTCTCCTAAAAATGTAGTGTTGAAAAATTATCAAACAATAATGCATAAACCTTCTATCAGATGTGTAACTGAGGTTATATTGTAAATTAACTGTGAATAATGATAACTTTTAGTTTATTACTCTTACATAAATGTAATGTTATACCACTGTTTGTAACACATGATGGGCTGGTACACGTGTCCACAAACTGAATCTATCGGCAAAATCCGGACATCCCTAGATAGCTTCTGCGGTCTGAAGCTGTCTGGTTAGTAACTCCCTCGAGATTATCAGACAGTATCCATCTCGCAACACGACAGTATAACTATATTGTGCCATTACTGTACTCTAACACACTCGATCTGCAGTAACACACATCTCTACTCGAATACTCATACACTACTCTCTGATGACCAAATAATATTATTTGCATACTAGCAATACTGTAATCAATACCGTCAATTTACTGACATCACGAAATAGTTTCTGAATATCTAGAAACGAATGAATACACAAAAATTTACTTACATAGTGACACTGTTTATCCAAAGAAATAATTTAGGAAAAAAATATTTTCAAAAAATATGAATATATCTAAAAAAGAAGAAAATATAAAATATTTAATACTAATACTTTAAAAATACTAAGTATTTACTTCGAAAATAAAAAATGTATATCAAATGTTTTTTAAAAAACTTATATTTTTTTAAAATAATAGACATATGAAATCACTTTTCATCGTCGAAAAAATTTAAACAAAGAGATTTTTTTATATATACCTATTCAGTAAAATAAAAATGTATATAGCTCGGTACACATGTTTTCGGTAAAAAACTTAAAGTGGTTTGGTTAAAAACTGGAATATGCCTATCGTGTATACCTGTAAATGTCTACGCTTATCAGTGGTCTTTTACGAAAAATATTATGCTTTCATGTAAGGAAATGACAATTTTCACACGAATAGTTCCTGAATATTTCTAGTTTCAAACGAACAGCTGATCAATACTCATTCACAATTTACTTACGATTTCATCATGACATCAGCTGATTTCCTTCCGTCGTAAAAGGGAGAAGACGTATATTATTCACCTGTAAATGTGTTAAGATTTTCTAAATATGTCACCGCTATGAGTTCGCTCATACTCACATAATCTAACATTCAATAATTAAACTCGAACAGAATAAAAACGTACAAATTATAGTTACACTCTGACAACCACAACAACCAGTAATCTATAAATGTGTTTTTCAAAACAATCACAAATTTTTATTCGCTGAAATTACGCACAATAACGTTAGCTTTCGACCGGTGAAAATAAAACAACACACAATCAGCTGTCAATAAAATATTTATATTCTTGAAGTATTCATACTATCAAAATGCATCACGTGTTTTCATCATAAGCTTAACACTTTTAAACAAACTTAAGCCTCTGGAGCAGAGACGAATCCAAAAAATCTAAGATCATTAAAATCAATCTAGCCGGTCTCAAGTTATAAATTGTGTAACTAACACGACTTTGTTTTATATATTTAGATTTATACTTCAGACTTTGTTTTTAGACACCCGATCAAAAATTGTTTATTGAGTTGTTTCTTTAAAAAATTACTTTGCTAAAGCAGATAAGTAGAGTGCATAGAGTGAATATATTCTGTTAACACTTAAATCTTTAAACCTCTCATCAGTGAGGTGGTGCAAGCTATAATTGAATTGGAAATCGAAGTGAGATGAAATTACATCTAATTACTGGCAACGCTGGTATTGGGATATCGGACGCCAATTACGACCCATGATTTATGCAGAACATAATTTGTATCAATTGAGGTTATTCACCTACACTATGAATATAGACATTATTTCACGGGAGCCCCGAGTAACAACTATGAGTATATTGACCAAGACTACTCAAATTACTCAACCAAAGTAAGAAATCCTTAAAAACTCACCTACTAAAAATTCAATTACAGACCTAAAAGCCGGAATACGAAAATAATTATCCAGAAAAGCTGGCCAGACTTGGAGTCCCATAGTTGGTAATTAGTTGTACAGCCACCGAAAACGAGGGATTAACCAGAATCGATAAGGTCAAAATTTACAGTCTAGGTCATTCGAGGAAGGAGAGAAAAACTTTAATTCCGTTCCCAGGATCCCAAGTGCCCGTGTACGAGAGTGCGTGTGATGCCCGAGTGCCAGGTATCCAGAGAAACCCGATGTAGACTCAGGCCTATTCCAGAGTGACTCAAGGATGGACCAATACTAGTATGAAGACTGAGTATCCAAGTTCTAAGATTGCATTCTCTCAAAAAATCAACGATGCAAGGTTCACTCTGAATCAGAAAAATATCCAAAGTGGAACATCATATATAAAGTGAGAACTGAGTATCCGGTAAAGATTTTATAGTTATTATAAAACAGGGATTATATTATGAAATATGAGAATATTTCATATGTATATTTCAAATTATGTCTCCGCGACTTTATGAATAACTCTTTAACGAGTAAAATTCCATAAAAGTCTATAGATCGCTGTCTTAATTACTACAACAACACTATTGTTAAAATGCTGAAGAGATAGGTATTATACGTTGGTATAATACCAACGTATCATTCTCAACGTGCATAACGTCTCATTCTACAGCCCAGGTATAAAAGTATTTTGATAAACAGATGGTAGGTAAAGTCAAGAATTTAATAGTTAAAATGATCCTTAATAATGGTAGTGTATTTTCTCGGAGAAAATACATCCCTTATAAACAATGGTGTTTAGAAAACAGTTGTTAGTAGTTCCTATTTTAAGTTCCTTCTAACTGTTGAATATTACAAAACACTACAAATATTAGGCTATAAAAACTTGAAACATTAAATAATAACTTATGTTTTAACTTTTCTAGACCTTGTTAGGACTTAAAGCTGGCGGAAATTTTCTACGCTTTCTGTGTAATAATATTGTTGGGATTATTCAAAATGTGATTGGTATAATGCTTAACGTTTTAAAATTTAATACCATTTTTATTATATACGTAATCCATTTTTCATTACAATCTACTAATTTCGTGAGGTTTACTCATAAATAATGATTAGTTTTAATTAGTCAAATGGTCAACAGTAAAAAATACTAAGACATACTAATTGTTGGATTAACTACTATCGTTTTTTTAATTTTTTGGTTTGTTATGTTAAACTAAACTGCTCACAGTTGCGGTCAGGTCCAGTCAATACGTAGGGCACATTGACAAGTAATTTGTGTGAACGTTTTGCGTGTTCATCTAATATTTGAACTATTTTCTAAAAACTCCACAGTTCATCAAATCTAGTAAGTAATAATGATGAGACTCTCATTGCAAATAGTGATGTGTTTTGTGGTATATTCAATTGTTCTCAATTATTGCTCTTTAGTAAACCTAAAACGTACCTGTGGAAATTCTTACATCCCCTTACATCCATTCCCCAACATCCCTAAGAAAACATGCTGCTCAAAATGTTGGTCAGTAAATAATCCATTCCTCATATTTATAATTAAAAGCTCTCACTACCATACTACGTTGTATTTTATAGTACAATTACTACGATCAATTATTGAATATATACTTCTTCGAGGGAAATGTAAAACCTAAAATGGAGGGATGTCTGTCCTTTAAATGCTTTTCCAAACAAAATTAAGTTATTTTGTAAAATATATCTTGTTAAATGTTCTGAGATAAAATAACTTAACTTATTCCAGTAAAATAAAAAGTATGTTAGAAAGTTACGAAAACTTACTTAGAAAGGTCCCAAAATGATTTAATATATGCTTAATCATTATACATAAAACAGAATAAATTGTTACGCGACTTAAGTCAAAACCCGTCAATTTTTGTTAGAAGGGGGAACAAAGGTCAAAGTGTGATGGGTTATCATAGGATTATTTTATTTGAGCATAAAATTGAATACTTTAGACGGTATGAACTAATGTGGTGATGCCAACACAAAACGAAATAGCGTTGGTTTGCAAATTAAAGATTATGAACTTTAAACCAACAACATTTTGTTTTAGGTCAACATTTCCAGCGTCAAGCGTAGTATTACTAACAATTACTACATTTTTATACAAAATTCATTGGCTATAGAAATATAAGTTTTTTAATTTGAATACAATGTCTGGAGAAAGATTTCTAAATGTCGATTTATAAAAAAATTACGAGAGTTTTAAGTTTACAGCCTTCACCGACACTTTGAAGTCAGGTTTGCGGCATTGTTTTCCACAACGCCAGAACAAGCAACGTTTGTTGCTTAAAGACATACATTTTGTGTAAATTTCATTTGTTTATAAATTTGTACCAAATGTTTAATGGTTGAAAAACATATTAAGCCATTAACAGAACTTTCTGACACACTGTATATTCTTTATTATTTATATTTTGCTATTGAAGTTTGGCTTCAAAAGGTCTTTCCGAATTTCGTGGTGTTTACAATTTCAAAAAATTTATTTTCACGTTCTAACATTTTACAATAAATTCTAATGAATTTAATAAATAGCTTGAGCTATCTTCCTATAACACGTGTGGTTTTTGTTTACATACAGGTCAATAGACTTAGACAATCATGAATGCAAGACGTGACCTGCTTGGGAAATGTATAAGGGAATACAGCTTTCCATGTTGGTGTAATCTGAAGCATTACATTTTTACTTTACGTCTAAAACATAAGCTATATAAATCTGTTAGATTTTTTATACTAGAGACTTTTTATTTTTTAGACTGGGACGGTGGCGACGTCCTGTAATCCAGCTACTTGGAGGTCGCGAATTGTGGATAGTTGGGAGAGATGGTCGGTAGTTGTAGAGTTCTCTTGTGTGGATTAACGTCCGCACTATTGAATACTACGTTAATCCACAAAGACCATCCTTTAATTAGACCAATTCGTAATTCAGAGGCCGTGGTTCGGATTCCACGTTAAACTGTAGGTCCATTAGTTGCCATCGGCTGTTGGGCTATTAATTAACAGTCCTGTCTAAGGAACATGTCAGCCTTAGTCAGTAACAAGACTACAAGATCGCGCCACAATCATTCTACATTCATTCCTCATTCATACTTGGCTTAAAATACCTACCTGGGTACGTCGCCATTTCAGTTAAAAGTATAAAAGTATAAAGTATAAGAGTAAATAGCTTTGCAATAAATTATGAAATAGGGTACAAATTTGTTTCAGAAAAATTACACCTGAAAGGTATAAATTTTTGTTAAAAGAAACACTAGAAGTATCTTTTACATGGTAGCCGATATTCCGTAGCTAGGGGCACTGCGGCACTTTCACCCTAGCAATTCATTATTGACTTTTCTTCACAAATAAAATTTGATTCATACTTATACCTAACACTGTTTGATTCTTTTTGAATTTATTTAGAAGTATGAATGGTGGAGGATTGTGTAGAAGTGGAAACCACAATAATATTATTTAAACACGTTTTTTTTTAATTTACAGTTGATTAATCAATAACAATTTACCTTGATTGATATTACGCCCATTTCGTTTTTGTAATACATAATTTCAATCACAAGACTGAAACTAAGCCGTATAGATTGTTCAATGTTTTCAAATATTGATCTGCACTGCTACGTTGACTAAAGCAAACTGCAATTCTGTTGCGGTAGTTACCCTCAGAGTAAACTCAGTTTGGTAACTACGTGACAATAAATTTTCCAACGACTTTATTCAATTCAATTGATATAGTTAATCATCTAGGTCAGTTTATTAATATGGTTATTTTGGCATTGGTTTGTTGAAAATTATTAACTAACTGATCATTTTGTTAGTTATATTTTAACAATTCTATTTAGTTACTCCCAAACAGTAGACGTATGAATTTATATTTAGTTTTCAGAATCACACGTTATAGCATCGGATTGTTTTCCGGATCTAATAAAATTTTTAATCACCTCAGCTATTATAAATTTTCTAGATTGGCAACTTTTGAATTACAACTTCATTTTCCGAAGGAAATACGTATTACTATTTTTCCCTCAACTAAGGGGGTAATCAAAGCTTAATACTTAGTAAAATTATCAAAATGCGAAGAGAAATCGTAGAACAGGGTGATGTACCTTTTTAATACTTTTTAAGTGAATTAAAATTAAAATACTACGTTTCAAAATATTAAATTTGACGTAAATGTATTACTTGATCACTTTTTCCAACCAAATCTGTTACAAAAATGTTTTTAATTCCTTATGGGAAATAGGTTAGATCATGGATATGTCTAAAGGGAATGATTTCAGTTCATACAAACAGCTGTTCTTATTCTTTTATATTAAAGATGTAATACGATAGTTCTGGTAGTTTCTATGAAAACCTGTAACATATTCTTAATCTTACAAATCACTAACACCCTCCTCCCTCCAGAGCTAAGACATATCTATGTCAGAATATGCATTTTGTGTAGCATCTGTTTAAAATATTTTTACTGATGATATAGCGTTATTTTATTTAAAATAAAAGTATTTTCTACTTTTTGGTTGGATACAAAAATATCAATTATCTTTAGCATTTGAATAAAATGCAGATGAGTTATCATATATGTAAGATTGCTTAACATATATAAGGTAGGTAAAATAACAATAATATCCTGTTGCCAAAAACATGCTTTACTAAAACTTATTTTGCAACATCGGTTCCACCACAATTAAGTTTAAAATCATTTTAGGTTCAATCATGGTAGAATTCTTCGCTGTATGGGCACAAGGGGTTATGTCAGAAATGACGAAATCAACAGAAAAGGGGAACAAATGAAAAGCCAGGGTTTATACAAATAGTTATTCTATAACTATGAACAGCATACCTTTTAATCTTTTACTTCAGGGTTTTACCAAAGGATACTAAACTTTAAAAAAATACATTTTGAAATGTTTTTATCGTTTTACAGAATTTAAATTTACCTAACACCTTTTTACCAATGACTTAACCCCTTTGTTCCATGACTTAACCTCATTTGATCACTTAAAGTATGAATACTACCAAGACTTAACTCTGTTTCATCATACAAAGTACGACTTAACGACTGATTTAGACTCAAAACATTCGGAATTTTTTAGTAATTTTTCTGAACAGCCAATTTCATATTGGCTTAATACATGTAAGAGCTACTCAACTATGTGGATTCAATATTTTTAGATTGAGGGATAGTGACAAAAACCACAAACAATCAACCTTTAATTATGTTATAACGACAATAATATTTCCAAGAATTAATCTGGTTGATAAAGTAGGACAAACTAAAATGCACTTTGTAAGCTAAAATACTTGTGGCTTACCTTCTAGTCAACTCAATTCCAAACTTCCTGCGAAAATTTCGATCTGCAGTTAGTTACATAAAATGTAATAAGATAGTTTTACTTTTATAACTTCAGTTTTCAATCGTTTAAGTATTTCAGAAAAAAATATTAAACCAACCATTTTGATTCTGAGTAAAATTATAGCATGTTTAAAGGAAAACGTAAAGTGAATAACCTAATTACTTTTGATTTATCTTCAGATCGGACCTATACCATTCGAATTTTGAACAGGTAAAATGTATTTTATCCTACTTTTTTAACGGAATCCTTTTTAGTTCATGCTCATTTGCGCTGAAAACGATAAAGGATTACAACTTATAGGTGGTTGGGTGAGGAACGGTAATTAATTATTTGTACTACAAATAATTATTCACTAAAATTGATTCACTCAACTCTAAGCGTTCACTTGCGTAACACACTCATACACACAGTTTTTTACCACAGCTCCGCTTTCATTTTAAACGAGAGCTCAATTTCAAAGTTGTGATTATGATTATAGACGTTATGTGCACGGTTTTAGAAATACAATAAAACATTATTCACACAGGAAATAAAAACCGCCGTTAAACTTTTTCATCTTAAATTTAAGGTATATTTTGTATCATGGAATTATGCGCGATAAATTAAACCAATACAATCAATGAGGCCCAAATATTGAAGCATTCCTATCAGTAAGTGCAGGTGACAGTCGGGTTGTTGTGGTTGGCTCGCCTGGCTGACAGATGGGCGCTGTACATTCGCTAACCGACAGTCGACTGTAGCAGCTACACCAATGTGACGTCACACTGTGAGACAAACAAACACCATTAACGTAATACGAGTTTGTACAGACCAGATTGACTATGGAGTCAAGTTATGTTCAGTATTATACATGTCTATGAAAATAGTTCTGTACATACGAAAACAATTAACCAAGCTATTAAAAAAACTATTTAAAAAATTAAAATACAATCATATTCCATTTAATGCACTAAAGTTATGTATGTCACTATAACATATGAATATGCTTCGTTCTGAAAATACAAGGTCTTTTGAAAATCTCAAGGTGGGGCAGTTTTTAATGGAGGTGATTTAAAAATATCTTCTAAACTTTTGAGTGTCGTTTTTGAGTTCATAATGAATATATTACCCTTAAGCAATGAATTAAATTTTATTCTATATTTGTTACAATAGGCTACATCAAAGCACTACCTCCAAATGTAGCATAAGAAAGAAAAAATGCATTACAAAATACAATATGAATTATAGACTTCTAGACTAGATCCTAATAAAATAATGAATGAAATATTTGTTGAAATATCAGAAAAAAGAGGAAGCTATTTTATGAGCAAAGCTGTAAAGTAAATACATTGCAAAATTGAGCTTAATGCAATGCGAAGTCAATATATATAGTTCGTCGCTCAGACCTACAGAATCCTTTTCATTATCGTTAAATTTCTGTCATCGTTAAACCTGACCTCTGATGAAAAAGTATTAAATATTTATGATTTAACCTAATATTATGTACTCTAGGTTCTAGTGACACAATATACTGTTTTTTCCATAAGCCATTCAACGTCAACTTATAAAGCACGGTAACTTATAAAAAATGTAAAAATTGTTCTAATATAAAAATTTTAAAGGGTAACCATAACAATTTTAAAAGAAAATATAAAATATCTGGTATTTTTGTAAGATTTTAAAAGGCCAATTTTTTAGATAATCATCACAAAACATAATGTTAGCAATGAAATAAAAGTATGAGAACTGTTGACGTAGCTGTTAGTAAAATACTTGTTTATACACATCCAAAATCCCCTATAACAATCAATCACGTATGCTCTTTGGGTGTTTAGTTATAGCAATTTTTGGCCATTTTGGACCTTGAACAAAATCCTAATGTTAAAGTATTGTTGACTGAACAGGGGTAGCAAAAATGAAATACCTAACTACCGAATGATGTTTAAATAAACAGTTATTCATTGTAAATTAGTGTATTACTATAATACTTGGCTAATTATTTTGGTAGTAATGATAAAAAACCAACATATGATATCATAACTTTAGATCCAACTCACACTTATATAGTATATAAACCAGCTAAAACTTAATATTCGTGTCTGATATTGTATACTCACTGGAGTTAGAAAAAATAAATAAATTATGTATCCAAATATTTTCGTACATATACGATTTGCCCAAGCTACACAGCTATATTTGACCTTATACAGGTACTAATTAGTTTAGCAAAGTAAACATTAATCTAGAAAAGATGTAAAATAAAGGAAAGTGAAAATGTAATGTGTATTTAATGTAATAGCGATAACTTCTTTATGCATTTTTTTACTATTAAAATACTCGACAAAGAAAGCTCAGTTCAAAACTGTGCTGTGCTTGTCTTGTTTGCCGAGTTGTTGAATATAGCCTAATGGTAAGCTAACTTTGGTTCTCGCAGACTTGTCTCCTAATGACTGCGATAATGACCTTGCCATTGTACATATTCTTTCGTGGGGAAAACTTGAAGTCGCGTACCAGCCGACGCAATATTATTTATTTCTTGAGGGGAATGAGATTTCCAACTTCCTTCGGGAATAGTGTGCGTCATATTTTAATTCAGTACTAAGGGGATTCACCACTATCTTCAACCTTTCTAATTTTGGGATTTTAACGCAAGGAATGGTTAACTTATTGGATATGAGGCTAATTAAAAGTTTTAATATGAGAAAAGTGATATGTATAAAAAAATCACATACATGGCAGTTTTTTAATTTTTTAATTTAAAAAATATATTTTGTTGAATAACTTGTTTATTTATCAACCAATTGCAAAAGCTAAGTTATATTTTTAAAGCGCATATAACAAGAAACATTTTGGTGCATGTAAACCATGCTAACCGAATAAATAAAAATTTTGGAGAAAATACGTATTTTCAGTATGGCTTGTACAAATAAAAAGTAGCTTTTTAGTTTAAAACATTGAAATTTATTATTAAATAAGATAAATAGATTAAATAGACAACTATACACCGAACTCTTCTCAATATAAGAATATCCTGTAACAATTGTATTGTATTAGGTGCAGTACTTGCAGATTCATGCAAAATTGCGAATTTCAAATGTGGTAAAAACACAGATTGGATGGAACTGCTTGCATAGTTTAATAAGTCGTTTTTACATTCAAAAGTTGCCTATACCATATGTAGCTCATTCTAGCTATTTTTTCTGCTCTCTCAGAACTGCTTTTTTAAGTGTTCTGTACCACTTACATTTAAATTAAATTTCTTTGTTGTCGAAAATGGGAAAAAAGCGAATAAAAAATAATGTTACTTTTAAACATATTTTATTATCAAAATATAGTCAGATTTTCACAAAATGATCACTTCTCATTCAGAATAAAATAGTTTGTAGGAAAAATATAATTAAAAAAGTTGAAATCTGCATGCCAGGATATACTCAAACTGCAAAAGAAGGCTCTCCGCATCATCACTTTTGGTCATTGCCTGGACCATTGTAGGCACTTGTTCATTGAAACAGGTACCCTTACCAGCTACATCCTTCTTAGTGCTGTATATGTCCACAAAATCTTAACGAAATTTGTCAAAAGAGAAGCCTTCCACTCCCACAACTCAAGATACAACAAGACATCAACATCCCGTTATGTAAGCTGCCCAAGGTCCGGGACTCATTTCATGTGCTTGCCCTCAAAATCTATAACAAACTACCAGGAGCTCTGAGGAATCTAGATCAAACCACTTTTTCCAACACACTCAAGAGAAAACTCAAACTTCGACCCTACTACAGCCGCCGTGAGTCTTTCAATCTCTGAATCTGGACTGGGCGGACCATCCACTGCCTGTGCAGACGCCTTACATTTTCACCCATGGAAGTCAAGTATAGTATTAAAGTTTTAAAGTTCAAATCAACCATTACTAAATATAATGTTTTTCTTAATAGTTAAGTTCAAGTTTTGGCAAATTTTAATTCATAACACAACCAATCCGGATCAGCTGGTATTTGTGTACTGCTCACGTCTTTAATGTAATTGCTAGTAATCATTGAAGGTTGCAGGATCATTGATGGTGGATAGTTGTGTAAATGGGCGTCTAAACTTCCGCCATTACCCGTTCTCACAAAGGACTCCATTAAAACTTCCTAAGCTGACTGACGTGTTCCGTTAATGTAACCAATGCTCGATTATTTAAAAAGTAAAATAAACTTGTATATATAATGATATTAAATTACATTTACCATTATAATCGTTCATTGAGAAATGTTTAATTAGTTTACCTACCCATCATTACAATTTTAGCTGTTTTCAACAATTAATGTATATACATGATATGTATTTCCTTCAAATATTTTACATTCAAAGGGGTGAAAAATCATTGAGTTTATTTCAGGGAAAATAACTTAAAGAATCTAATTATTTTTTTTGTAATAACAAGCACTTAAAAAGCAAATATATATACCACAGACAGAACTACCTAAATATCAGCTATTCCAAAGATATAATGAATTGGTTGTTTATCATGGCACAACCGTCCACACTTATGATAGTAACAATAATGAAATATTATTATAATGAATTTTGAAAATATTTTCTCAAACCACTAAGTAACCACGTGTCTCACAACTCAGCTACTTTGGCCCTTGTTTCCAATCCTCATATGATTGACAGAGCTTAAGACGATGTAATCTTTAACAAATTCAAAGACTCAGTTTCTTTCATTTTGTTTCTCTCGCAACTCTTTTTAAGTATCTGAACCGTCGATAAGTTTAATATATTAAAAATATTAATATTAATTATTACTATATCATACATATATTATTTATTTTTAGTTTTTGGATCGTGTGTTGAAATGTGTATTGTTATAAAAATAAAATTAGCTTAGTTAATTAATTAAATATTCCATACCTAATATGAGAGTAAAAAATTAAAAATATACTATTTACCTTGTTTCTTAAAACATAAGTATATTTTTAAACGGGAGGTTTTGTGTTACTTCAACCTACAAGTGCAAGTTGCTGCCGTGCCATCACAATGATACTGTAAGATTACTAAATACACAGGATTCCAAGATTATTGAAACTACACGTGCTTATGTTTCTATACCGGTAGCTCAGGGGTAACACTCTATCCTAGTAAGTCAAAGGTTGTGAGTCAAAACCGGTGGCCGGTGACTCCTGTCAGATCACATCTGGCTAGCGTATGTGACTCATACCGCTAAGGTACCTCACTGGCTTTAATTCACCACACAAGGCCGCGAGCTCATTGGTGATGGACTGTTAAGGATAAAAAATTTATCATATTCCACTTAAAATAAAGACACTAATTCATTATTGTTCTTTAAGGTGGGATATACATTTTCTTGTACTTTCCTCGCTCATACACTACCGCTCATAAAAGTAGGTGGTCCGAAATAGTGCAAAGTTGACAGTACAGTTAATACAAATCATTTTCAAGGGGTAAAACCATAATTAATAAAAAAAATCAATGACTATACTTTCACTCGATAGCTATTTACTTAGCTGGTAAATTGTCACATATCCCAAAATACGGTGTATGGTAGCTATATTTTTCATAAGTTAATTACTTCACGTCCAACATAAGGGTCTCACATGCACACAAATGATCAGTAGGGTTTGTTGTGCTGTGCAATTAAAACGTTTTTCTCTCGCCGAGAGTTGAGTTTCCAGTGCTGGACGCAAAAACACTTCACAAGAATGTAAATTGGACACGGTATCCGTGCCTCGCTACCTAACTTGTTTAACCTCATGTAAATAGCCAAATCTTTTTATTTGCATCCCGCTCGTAGCAACAGGAATTTTTATTGAATGTATACCTCCAAATAAATTAGCCTAGTTACATTTTTATACTGGTGTTTGTACGGTAACATAAGAAAATCCAAGCATAGTATTTAATATGCTCACGTATTTTCGTCCCAGTATGTAGTATACGCTTACCTACGATCAGTACTTCTGTAAATACAGAATAAGTAAGAGTGTAAGTAAACTACAACAATAAGACTAAGAAATTCAATTTCCGATATTTTAATCTGTTTTTTTTAGCTCTATAGGTTGTCAAAACTACTTATATTTAATCTTGGAAATGGCATGATGCAATTTTTCATATGACTAACACTTAAGTTTTATATTCACATTTTTATTACAACATAATTTAGTGTTTGTAGGGCCTACCACAACATGTGACTCTATGAACTCAGTCCTAGATTAGATTAGATTATCATTAGAAAAGGCAACTAACCAAGTTAGATATTTTAAGCCAAGAATGAACGAGAAATGAGTGTAATATGAATCTAGAGCGATCTTGTAGTCTTGTTACTGACATGTTCCTTAGACAGAACTGTTAACTAATAGCCCAACGGTCAATGGCACATGTAAGGGACCGTTTACTATAATACCTATCCTTATTTATCCTATTTCTATGCCTAATATACATTTTCTTTTTACCGTATAAATTTACAGCTCCTTTATGTATGTAAAGTAGATCCAGCTTATTAGATTAGAAGATTATTTGTATGTAACTTTTCATGCACTAATAAATATTCAAATTTAATTATGTATCAAAACGCATATTCTGGAAATATTCAGAAACATAATTTAGTTTCTTTGAAAGAGTTAAAGGTAAGATATGAGCTTCTGAGATAAAATCAGACAAACTTTTGGGAGGAAATTGGAAATGTTAGAGCTGAGTGTTGAAAGTTCAATTCAGATCTAATCTTCTCCCGACCTCCCACCACGATACTATGCAGGATATTCGATTCTTACCACAGAAATTCTACAATGTAGGTAGCGCATAATGTGGGCTTAACTCTATAGTCTCCACACCAGATGTATTTTAAGATAGTACGACAGTAGAATGCACATACTCTTTTTAAAAGAAAACTGTTCAAACCCAAATAGGCATTAAAGTCTAATACACTAGATAAACATCCAAAATGTTTCAATAAACTATTTTTGAATGGTTTTTTCGGTTGTTTTGTTGGTCTCAATACCATGTTCACATTCGATAAATATTTAGATACTTTTATTTTTTTAAACACATAAACGAATTTGATAGCGTGAAACAATACGAACTATATTTTTCTCAAATAACACAATGCAATAAATACCGAAACAATTAAATATTTATTTTTACGTCATACCCATTGACGAGCATAATCTAACCTATCATTGTCTGGTTTACAATAGCTTCTGGTGAGTAGGAGGTTATGCTAACCAATAGAAACTATAATCTTTTCTTGAATTGCCATATTTATTAAATGGTTTTACTGATTATTTAAATGATTTTTTAGTATTTTTTTAATTAATATGATATTAATTTTCTACGAAATTGTCCCTCGAAAAACCTATAATTCAAATAAAAAAGTATTTCCGAAGTGGAATCTTCTACCGAACTTCAACTCGTAGTCTAAATATGACCATCACTGTTGTAACCTAGCCTGAATACTACTGTTTTTGGATTCAGAGAACCTCAAAAGTAATATTTATAATCAATTCCTCTAACGTCCCATGCATTGCGGAAGAAAGTTAAAATGCATCAACTTCAGAATTACCTTCTTACTATTCCAAATCACATAATTGCATAGACTACGTCACTATGATATTTATATAATCCATATACAATTTATACTAAAAAAACAAATTTCACGTATACAACTTTAAAATAAATAATCTAGGTGATCAAATTGCATACTAATAAATGTATATGGTTGTTGGATCACCTGTTGAGTTTTATTAAATACTAGCTGACCCGGCGAACTTCGTACCGATAATAATAAACATTTGATTTTAAATCATAAAACATAGTCACAAAACTTCCCTCTGAGAAATATTATATTTATACGGTAATTTAATAGATACCATTGAGTATTTACTATTTTATGCTTGCTTCTTTGGCTTGCTAATTGGTTCAAATAAAAACAGCTGTTGTTTTTATCTTAAAAGGTAAGATACATATGTTGGAATCCAAAACAAAATTATTTCTCCATAAGATTATAATGGGGATTTTGAAGGCGTATAGGGTAGAGATTTATGGGAAAAATTATCACAAAAACTATTAGACTTTCCTATTTTAGGCCTAAATAACCAGTATACCAAATTTCAGCCTCCTAGGTAATCGGGAAGTGGGAGAATTAGTGATGAGTGAGTGAGTGAGGGCTTTGAATTTTATATGTACAGATTATGAAAATATTATAAGCTACCACAGTTGTCGCTTACAAGCAGTACTCACAATACATGTTAAACTACAACACTATCTATTACATTGAGTCAGTTTAACTATTCACATATTAAATTTTGAAATCTTAAATGTTTTTAAATTATAATTTACACAAATAGAATTATTAGAACTATTAGAATAGAGTTAACATATGACCAAATTCTAATGTTTTCAATTTCTTATTAAATTAAAATCAAAATATTCAGTATAATAAATAAGTATAAAAAGTAATATAATAAATAAATAATAGATAAGTAATTTAATATTTAAACTTATTTATTAAAATACAATTTCTAAGATTCAAATCACATATAATACCCCCATACCTACTACAAAGGTTTATTTAATGTATGGACCACTTAATTGTGTTTATCATTTTCCTTCCGTTTAGAGTTCATAATGATTTAGAACAATTCTAACGGTTAATAGGCTATAATTTACAGAAATAAAACTATATTTAAATAAGAAAGAGGTTAAAAATTTACCATATATTTTTCCATACAAATTTTATCATACGATAAAGGTCGTACAGTCAAACTTCCTATTGTTTAAATATGATTGTTAGTTGAATTTTCAAAACCAGCTGGGCGCACGCGGCGCCGGCGCGCCGCTCTGTGATAATATCATCAACCACTTGTTTGCGTTTCTGGTCTAATTTCCGAGGTTTCCCGGCTGCATTTTGTTGCTTTGGAGGTTTTCTCCGGAAGAGTTTCCGATTGAATCGTCAAAGACTTTTAATCACTTTTATAATCTTTTCAACTATCGATTTTGAGGATTGTTTACTAACTGATAATTATAATTAAGTTGCGTATTTAGTTGAATATTAGAAACACAGTTTATATTGCTCAAGATAGTTTTGTATCTAATAGTTTATACTGCTACTACCTCAAAAAGGGACTGAACTCGTCGCCAGAATCACTTCCTCTCCAGATGTGGACGACTCCGCCAAACCCGACGGCATACCTCACGGTAGCAGTAGATGTTGAAGGCTACCTGGATGTCCAGAAATGCTCCAAGGGCTATTTATCTGTCTTTAAAGTCTCCTCTATGCTGCCCACGAGCTGGTGTAGCATAGAATCACAAGACTTGCCAGAAGTATAGGCATGTTGATGTCTGTGTAGTGGAAAAATCAACTATTGCAACGTCCTCAATGGGAATGAGGACAGTGAAGTTGGATGAACTGATTTTGGGTCAGTGAGGACCAAACAAGGACTCCACGCCGAGGGAACGTACCCAAATCCAGGCTAGCTCAGAATACTCTCAAAGCCCATAGAGCCAACACCATAGGATCAATACCATTTATAAATACTTTACTGTACTGTATGAGACATATTTTTACTGCTTTTACGATTTCTGAAATCTAACACAAACTTTTTTTACCTTGTTGTAGCATCAAAATGAATTCAAATTTATAATCCATCTTTTCATCTACTCAGCTGTTTCTTGTTTCTGAAACGTAAATACCAGTGTAGCCAACAACAGAGATAAAATGTCCCGCTTTTTGTCTGCTCTGAATAAATTTTGCTATCTATATATTAAAATATAAATAAAGTGAGAATCCTTATAAATAATGTTACAAAGAGGTATCCAAGGTGCTCCCCGCCCCCATTATTGTGGTATATTCATGTACCCAATCCACGCTAGCGTAAAACAAATCTTCGAATAATATCGAACCCTCATGATTTTCAATTTTTTTGAAATCGATTAACAACGTTTCATATACAGTTTTTAGACAGTTTAATATAAAAAAATTAATATCGGCATTGATTGTATTCTATCGTAATATTTCTTTCACTGTTATCCTTCAATATTAATATTTGTATTTACCTTCATACTTTTCATGTTTTCCTTAAAGTATAAAATAGAAGCGCCATCAGCACTAGGTGTTCCAGGGCTTGTTTAGGGGATGATTCCAGGAATTACATTTCATTCAAAACTTCCCTTTGTTGGTTTTGAGAATGTAACCGGAATGTTTCTGAACAATCCACCCAATAACCCTTGATCTATAGATTGGCCCGAGTAAAAATATATAGTAAAATTAAAAAAAATTTAATTTATTCAAAATAAATATTTAGATTAATAGTTTACTCCCAAAAATATTGTTTATTCACATTATTAGATCGTATTTTCATTTGATAAATATGGCAATACTATTTCCAACAGCATGACAATTTTGCTTTTATGGATTTCAAGTTTATTATTGTTTTCATGCGTTGATTTAAAATAAAATGATCACCTATTGTAAGGCAATTTCCAATGGAAAGAATGGAGTTGATTCCATCTAAAAATTACTTAGAGATGTTTAGTTAATCAGCATAAAAATAACATGAGAAAAAAGTAAGCAAATTAGCTGTTTCTAGAATCGGAAGAATTTATATTTATCGACATAAATATCAGACCTTAACCAGAAGTTTCATCTCAATATTTCCAATACAAAAAACGAGGTAATTTTCTTATTTTCCAAGAATAAAGTAATACTAATAATTGAATAGAGCTCTCAGTTAACGTCCTATAATGTAATTGTAACGACTGCTGACGTCAGTCGAATTGCTTATGTTAGATTGTTGTTCAAATGGGAGTCTAAACTTCCGACATTAAGCCGTTCTCACAAAGGATTCCATTAAAACTTATAAAGCTTGACTGATGTGAGATGTGTTGCATAGTTGTTGCTAACAATCAGTATATAAATATGTTAAACATATATTAAGTGTAAAAATAAATATTTATTTGAATAGGACGTTAAATATACAATTTGTAGACTATTACAGGAAAGAAATTCATTTAGCACTTTCTTAATGTAGTGGTGTAAGCCTACACCTAAAATACTTGTTATACACACAACTCAGACCACAAAAAATAGCTTTATGCACAATTTTAGTGTCCCCTTATCTGCAGAACTTGGCTATGTACATTTATCAAATTTGAGATGATAGAAAATTTAACTAGATCATAGTTTTAGGCCACATAGCATTCTGCAGTACTCTTACAAATAAGGAAGATTGTGTTAATCATTTTATCAATTTACCCATATTCCAAAAAAAGCATGGGAAGTAGGGTTGCTGCCATGAGTAAAACTAAAACCAGTATTTTTATGTAGGTTTAAATTATATAGATTTATAGTGCTAATAAAACATTAATTAACTGTTTAATAAGTTATACAAAAAACCCCAAAATGCCTGTTTTGGGTACAATATAAATGGGGTACAAATGTCCATAACAAGTTTCATTGAGATTAAAACTTCCTTACATAAATACGTATGTAAATATACAGTTAATTATTTTAAGTACAGCAGACTATAATAAATGCATTAACTTAGTACTTATGAGTAGTTTAATTTTTATAAATTTAAAAAATATTTTTTTCAGTAACTCAAAAAGGAAGCTACGGGCATTTTATTTGTAAAACAATATTGTTAAGTAAATATTAAAATTCAATACCATCTTTTGAGGCCTTTATTAACAGAATTATTAAAAAGGTTTCTATGATCTAATAGCGATCGGTAAAACTTAAAGACATATAAAATACACTAACGTTAGCTTTAGTAATTTACTATACAGATATTCCATTTAAAATTTATATATGCAATTTAGTGTTTTTATGGAATGATATTATCTCAATATAACCAGTAACAGTGTGGAGCGTCAGTGTGTGTCGGCGTCGCGGTGGTGCGGGGAGACCAGTGATGCTGTGGTCTGAGGATGGATGAAGCCATTTCCATGATAATATCTGCCCCGTGGCAGGGCCTTCCGCTTGATTAGCTAAAAACCGCCTCTTATGTGCTATTATATACATATAAATACACGCTTTACACCTTTATATGTATACCAGAGAGCCTGTGTCTTCATGTTAGTGTCTTCAGTGTAGAGTATTACTTACGATTTTTACATGGATATGTCATAACTCTAGGGGGAGGGGTGTTAGCAATTTGTAAGACGATAATTTGAAACATAAAAACAGCTATTTAGACAAACTGAAAGTATTCCCTTTAGAAGAAGTAAATACAAACCTTTTTTACCTGTATTGTCAGACAACTTTCTTTTGAATACCACTATGGTCTTTAGGGTGGTATTATCTTGAAATTTTATAAACTCCGTCTAGTAAGATTGGGACGGTGGCGTTGTCCTGTAAGCCAGCTACTTTGAGGTCATGAATAATAGTTATGAGAATAATTATGACCGATGGTCGGAGGTGTTATATTCTCTGGTGTGTATTAACGTCCGCACTATTGAGTGCTAGATTCACCCGCAAAGACCATCCTCATAAATAGACCAGTTGGTAATTCAAAGACAGTGATTCGGATTCCACGTTAAACTGTAGGCCCCTTAGTTGCTATCAGCTGTTAGACTATTAATTAACAGTCCTGTCTAAGGAATATGTCAGCCTTCGTCAGTAACAAGAGTACAAGATCGTTCCACAATCATCTTACACTCAATCCTCATTTATGCTTGGATTAAAATACCTACCTTGTGCTGTGGTCATCATTTCAATAATCTAATTTAATCTAGTGATTGCGTATCAGAGACTGAGGATCAGTGACGTCATATTAGTCATTGTTGTACGTCTGGAGTAGCGGAAAACGGCGAGGGGGCACATTAGCCCTGTGGCAATCTGCTTTGTAGGCATTTCCATCCATCGTATGTTAGGTTTTATTTAAATATTCAATCATTTGTGAGTTGCTACTTTGACATTTTTTATTATATTTTCACTATAAAAAATGTAACTATTAATATTAAACTTTTACCCCAACTACAGTCACGGTTAGTCGTATTCAAGAGGTGGTTCGTACATGCTATAAATGTAATTGTGTGAATATATTATTAATAGAAAAATATTTAGATATTTTTATTTTAAAAAACACACAATACGTAGCATAGTGACTAATCAGTTTTAAAGCTTTTACAATATAATATTTTTAAAGCATTTAATGAAAAGAATCTGAGGCTAAAATATGCTGGAAAAGGAGTAGTGATATCTAGCGATGGGATTGGGTAAAGATGTTTCCAGTGGAGTGTTTTTGCGTGTCTCTCAGATGTGTCTCAAATTGAAGGTCTCAGACCGTTTTCCTTCAAACTCTAGAAGTACATTTAGTTACATCCAAGAAAATATTTTTTGTGGAATATATCTTTTAAATTTTTATTTCAAAAACCATAGTTTCATTATTCGTTCGTATTAATTTGATAAGCCTAATGAGGGTGACTATTATTAGAGATCGTATTAATAGCATTCGTTATAAATTAAAATGGTTTAACATAAAAATAATTAGTATCTAAAGTGTCAAAACTATGTGTCTAATCAGCTTATATGTATAAGTACAATTGAGTTAATCTAATCGTAATAAAAACAGAAATCTAATACTGCATCTTTATCAGCTGTGTATTAGTCGATTCGTATGTGTAACGTGTATCATGCTTTACGTCATTTCAAAAACCATACAGAATCTTAGTACTTCAATACCTATTTAACTTTGTTTTCGGTTTTGTTCATTATCAAACGCAAAATATTTCACTATCCCTAAATTTACCCGTCTAACAAGACTAAAATAATCGTATGCAAATATATTAATGTGGGTATATTGCAAATATACCCACATTAATATTTGAACTACTTTTACAACGTAAAAAAATAATTATAAAACCTAATCTAAAAATGAAATACTGAAGGTATATTAACTACGAGATTCAATTTGGAATTTTATTGAGATAGACCTTTAAAGTAATCAAACAAGAAAGCAGGTTAAAGGGCGGACATTATTATGGAAATTGTCTCATTTATTCTCAGACCACACCAGTAACTTCCCGCTCATCGGTTCTAATCGAATTTTAAAATAATTAAATACTGCTTACCTAAATCAATGAAGTAATCTACGATAAGTTACTTCTAATTTTTTATTAGTTCAAACTATTAAAGGCAATAGCATATGTATACAATGATTGACAATAGCTTCTAATAACGAGTTCAAATTGTTTGTATTCCTAACATTACAAATAAATAGCCAAGTAATTTCTAATAATCCATCCATAATCATAATCCTCCTGTTTTGTATCTATATTTGACAAATTTTCCCAACTCGTCAAAGTGTTTACCTTCTTAAATCATGATCAAAACATCCTAGGAATGAAAACATGATTGTATTTACTCCCCTGTTTAAAAATAGGTTAGATCATGGATATGTCAAAGGGAATATTTTCAGTTCCTGTAAACACCTGTCGTTATAGCTATATGACGTCACTAAGCATATAACGTTACTGTTTCAAATTGACTCGTAAATTGTCAACACCCCAGCCCCCAGAGCTAAGCATATATATGCATGTCAAATAAATTATTTTAAACATATGTTTCACGCATAAAATAAAAATGTCTACAGTAGGTGGCTGGATAGTTTTAATGTGTGCCCTCTAAACTGAAAGTCGCTGGATAGGATCCCACAATGGTCGAATTTGGATCTCCCACTTTGTTATTGGGCTATTAAGTATTGATGATTCCTAACAATAGGTTGACATTTCATAGTAAAAATACCGTAGTTTTGTTCGTGTCCCATAAAAACGTTAAAATCGAAAGGCGTAGAAAAATACAACGTAAAAACAAAACATAAGAATATTTTCCCTATATTTATTTAATTTTTTTGTCCTTAGATGTACTATCAATCCCATAATATGTGCCCTAAAATAAGCTATAAAGTGTGTGACCACTTCAGGTTTTACTCGAGAAATTCTTTGAACGACACGTATCAAGGCCTAGGCTGCATTGTGCAGGATCATAACAAATTATTAACATCGCACCTGCGCTACGGCACCGCCTTGTCATAAAGCTTCACAGTCTTCTAGACGTGACATGAGCCATATTGTGCATCCGCCAACCACATAACCGTACAATAACGGTGTCTGTGGAGCTGCAAATGCTTTCTCTTTAAAAATAACCTTATATATTCTGTAGTTATAGTATTTTTTGAAAATTAAAATTGTCTAAAAATGCTAAAAAAGTGAAGATTAGTTACTAATATTCTTTTGAAGTGGATTTCAAATTAATTCAATCAGGAATTTTTATGCATAGGCTTCAGTGTCTTTTTACACCTAAAATACGTAAAATCAGAAATAGTATGTTTTACAGACAAAACTAAGAATAATAGTTATTGTTGTTATAATAATTAAATGTTTCATGGTCTGAAAGATTATGATAGCCGAGGATTAATTTTAAATACCCCACTTAGTAGCTTTTATTGAGTGATCCTTAATTTTATAATCTTTGTTACACTATAAATAATGGCTTAAGTTGAATTGAACTTTTAATTCTTCTCGTTTCTCTTCTAATTTTGAAAAGGAACACAAATCTGAGCAGTTATATTTCGTAACTGGGAATACAAAAAGGTTTTGTATTTACTTCCCTGTGGGAAATGGGTTATATCGATCATGGGTATGTCTAAAGGGAATGTTTTATGTTCATCTAAGCAGCTGTCTTATTCTTATATATTAAAAATTTAATACAGTAGTTCTAGTAGTTTTTATGGACCTGTTTTAAATTTGCGTCTTACAAACTCCTCCCCCCCCAAAAAGCTAAGATTTATCCATGTCAAAAAATTTTGATCACAAACGTCTGCATATGAAGTAGATCTGGGATAGTAAAAACTTAATTTGAAACATAAATTGAAACGCTAAATGAAAATTTGCAATTCTAAAACAAACTAGTATTGTACCTATTGTACCTAATCAACTCATAATGTTCTCTGATAGCCAAGAACAGCTTGAAAAATAAACTTAAACTATTGAAAATCTCATGTAACACTTCCAGTCGTGTGTTGATCAATTGACCGCACTTCTGTGAAAATCCTATTTGAAAGCTCTTGTAGGTTTTCTGGTCAGGCCAGGCTAGATATACTTTTCTATTGAAATAACTACAAAAAGAGCCAATTAAATGATTCATTCAATTCCAATTTTCTTTCAGCTATTATTTATGTTACTTTCAATTTACCACAATCATTATACAATTATTTTTTTTCAACCCTCCATGCTTATTTTTAATCATAATACACGTTTTGGACCACCATTTATCTTTACAATTAATGCCATTGAATATTAACTATGTATATCATTGTTTTTTATCGTGACAAGGGCCACGAATCGAAGAAAATCAATGATTACTCAATACGAGCTGCTAGGTTAGGCTTTCCGAATTTTTAATTGGTAAAATGGATATTTTTTCACCAAATCAAATTTTGGATTACCTGCTATTCTGGCTAGAGGGAGGGTTTGTACCTAGATTTTCCATCGTTGTATTTCTTTTGACAAACCTTTTAAAATGAGGTATTACATCAATCAAAGTTGCTATTAGAAAAAATAGATTATTCTCTAACCATTAAGGAACGCTGAATTTTTCGGTTAAAAAAATACATATTTGTTTCATACTTGATTTACACACTGTAGTGTGCAGTATGAAACAGAGTTTGTTAAACTAAATATAGCATGTAAATTATAAGATGAAAGAAAATATATTATTTAATTTTTGACACTTTCACACTTCAACTACAACATTTGTGCCTTAAAATTATGTAACGTAGCTAGGATTTTCGACAACAACATCAGAGGCAATAACATTATTCGTAATCCCATGTTCAACATTTGAGACCAATTCCGGGAGAGTGCAAAGCTATGTCGCCCCGTGTAAGTGAGGTTTGGCCTAAGCACCACATAAATCTCACAATTTCTAACAACTGATTAAACAAACACACCACAATTTATTTACAGATTCATAGTATCAAGCAAAATATTATTTTGATAAATGAACTATATATTGTTGTAAAAATTGCTTTTCTTTAATTAATTAATTTCTCATTGTTATATTAGATGTTCCTTGTTTGTAATGCATTGTTGATGATTAAGGGTTTATATTATTTTCATTTTTATTGCGGAAACTTTCCATCATGATTCGATGAAATAAAGTTTCACGAGGTTTCAAAATCTAGAATCTAGTCCCATCCTTAGGCAAACTAGAACCTTAACCTTAAAAAGATTAGTACCTAATCCAGACAAAGCTAGATATTTTCTTCCCTGAGGGAGATAGTTAAGTTCATAGATATGTGTAACTAAACGGAATGTTTTCAGTTCATCCAAACAGCTTTTCTTATTCTTTTATATAAAAAATCAATACAATAAAGCTTTGGTTGTTTCTATGGAAACCCGTTACATATGTTCCATCTTACGGATCACCAACACCCCCTCCCCCCCAGAGCTAAGACATATCCATGCAAAAGAAGAAGTGCGTCAATCTGTTTATCACTTCCTTTTGATTGCGTAGTGTTTTACTTGTAAGTTTTTTGACAGCTTTAAATATTTTTATTTGCAAATTGGCTTAGTCCAGGTTGTGTAATAATGTTTTAGGTGCTAGCTCATATTCGAAAACCCGAAACGTTGTAAAACTCTGTTTTCCTAATCGTTATCAAAAATTTCCACAGAAAAAATCTAAATAGCATGACTGAATTTTCATCACTAAAGAAAAATTTCGTCTAAATAAGAGTCGACGTTGATTTGAAGTGTGGCTCTCTATTATACACCAAAACTTTGGCTGACCACATTATCTATGTTTGGGATGTGTGAAAAAATACAGGGGTGAGCCTACGTACCATTATGCTCTAGGTTGGTTCATGTCTTTGAATATTGTTTTAAATGATAATACCCCCTTCATTTTATGAATACACACGGTATTCAAACTGTGTCCAAAGTAGTAAAACTAAAACGAAACAATATTTTGAAGGTGAATATGATGATTGTAAGTTATTGATCGGAGGCAGTCATGCTGGACCCACAGTCAGGTCACGCGCTCCACGTACAGTATTTATCATTGTCTGCAGTTGTTAAAAATGAGTGAGTATTGTGGTTCACCATTTTGCTCCATAATACTTCGTAATTTATCACACAAAAATGTACCAACTACAAAAGAAAGTCGAATGCAACTGACCAGATCTATTTAGATAGTGTAATTTTCGAGATAATAAAATACGAGACTTAAATGAGCAGGCAAAAATTATAACCATACTACCTGTAAACAAAATAAGGTAGGAACGTTAAAATTTGAAACTATCATATTAAAAATAGACAAACTATTTTTTAAATATGTATAGTATTACGACCAGCACTTAGACCGCCCTATGTATGTGTTGTATGATTCAGTTTTTAAAAAGAAAAATACTTATTACTCGTATTATGACTAAATATTTACCTAAAATCAAAGTAAGTAAAACAACAAACGTATAAATAAAACAGGAAAATGTAAAATGTGAGCTCATTATTAAATATTACTTTTAACTTAATACATGAAATGTATATACTGAAATGTGTATACTTAAATGTAATGTACTATACATATTTTCTAATTTAAATTAGAATAAAATTAAATAGTTAATACAATTGTGTTAATTAAACGATAACGTATCACTAAAGTATAATTTTAAATAGGTTAAAATTTAATCAAAATACACAATCTAATATTAATTTTGATTTGTCAACTTGTTATTTCATGCTATTAAATTTCTTTGATTGATCAAATTTAATTTAACTTAATTATATTAATAATTTAATTAATTTAATTTAAATCAAAACTGGGTTTAGTAACTCATTATTGGTTCTGGGTCAGTTTAAAATAAACACAACCCTCCTCCATAAGGTATAAAATAATGAAACTAAGTTTCTACGAAGATGCATTACTTTGTTGAAGCAAAACTTTGTTCAGCTTTACAGGAATACAGTGAGGACCAGAATGTGAAATAAACCTTTTACCATTTTTTGCTGAACTGAACCTGAACTGAACTGAACCTTTAAGTTTTGAATTCCATTTATGATCTCGTGCTTTATGTTTATATATTTTTTTAATGAACTGTGGTATTGTCTATATAAATTTAATTTAAGTTTTGTCCATACATTTAGTTCAATTATGACATTTTTGGCTATTTTTCCATATATGATACATGAAAAGCCAAAATGTGTCTCACCCCAAGTCTACCATTATGTACCGCTAACACAGGTTATTGTGTAACTAATCTCCATGAAATATTTGCAACCCACTACGGTGAAACCTAATTTCGTTATTATATAAATGTTGGATAAGGTTTTTACTTACTTTCAACTGACCTAAAACATATATTAACATAGTAATTATGGCTTGAAAACCCATTTTTGAGTCACATTGGTAACATTCTTTTACCAATGTGAACATTTAATCTATTAATAAATGTTATTAACAGAAAGAACAAAACAGCTGTGAAATTAAAACCAATATTAGTTCGCTTATATTGATCATTGATTTTAAAATTATACTATATTAAATTTTCATCTTGATGTATATAGCATTTTAACATTGATACAAATTTTTTCAAGTATAATCATATTTATCTAGTTGTAAACTATTGCTAAACAGTTAGTCTAAGAGTTTATTTTTTGTTGTATTTATTTGTTTAAGATTTCAGGTTTATATTTGGCCATGATAATAAGTTATATTTGTTGTTAACACCATAACCTACAACCCATACAAAAGACGAGTTACTGCTAGTTGTGTTTATAAATATGTAGTTTTTCACTTGAGTTACTTACAATTGAGTTTCGATTCTAATTATTTACCAATATGCTTTGTTCTCCCAATCCCTACTCTCTACATCCTAGTCGTCCAACGGATAAACTTGGATAAACTAAACTTATCTAACCTAACTATTGCAACTCAGCCTCGTTAGCAAAGTTAGTTGAGTCCCTTTCATGAATCATTGTCAAGACAGCTGTGTAACAGCAAGGGGATGAGGATTCGTCGTTATGAGCTGGGTCACTAACATGTTCGATTCGTAAGTGAATAACTGCCCAGTTAACATGTAATGCCTGAATCTTTTCAGACTCACAATAAAAACCAAAAGACTATTGCCTTAATGAGTAAGTTGGCCAAGACAAGTATATTATAAAAATATACTGACAAAAGATTTTATCCAAGAGTCAAGAATCAAATTTCATCTCAAGAACAAATCTTAATCTGATTAGTTTAGATTAGATTAGATTGTTGAAATGGTGACCATACTACAAGGTAAGTATTTTAAGCCAAGTATGAATGAGGATTGAGTGTAAGATAATTGTGGCGCGATCTTGTAGTCCTGCTACTGAGTAAGGCTGACATGATCCTTAGACAGGACTGTTAATTAATAGCCCAACAGCCGATGGCAACTAAGGGACCTACAGTTTACGTGGAATCCGAACCATAGCCTCTGAATGACGAATTGATCTAATTATGAGGATGGTCTTTGCAGATTAACGTAGTATTCAATATGGCGGACGTTAATCCACACAAGAGAACACCACACCCACCGACCATCGCTCACAACTATCCTCAATTCGTGACCTCCAAGTAGCTGGATTACAGGATGACGCCACCGCCATCATCATCATCATCTCAGCTATGAAAGTATTTCTTAGCAAAATAATTTATTTCGGTTTATTCAAGAAGGTTTTACCCTTTTCTATCATAGATTACGTGTTTGGATATTTGAAACATACTGAGTATTAACAAAAACATGTTTTTTTGCTTTAAAATATTATAACTTAACTTTTTTAAATGCAATATTGCATGGTACGTAAACGATAGTCAGACATTAGTAAAATTACAATCCATATAAACGAATCAAATATGTAACCCCCTCCCACTCATCCTAGTAAACGTTTGGAGATGACAATTTAAATATTTATTATTGTGGTGACGTCAGTCGTTGTGGTGGTCTAACCAACCATTAGAAGCATATAGGGAGTTGGATGCCGGTTACCGTAATATCTTAACAAATATTTTCATCATAACAATGTCTCTAAAGGATACTAAATAAACTAGACCCGCCTATAACAGCGAAATTGCAAGGACGTCTTTAACTCTTCTATGGTTCGTTGACTTGTACATAGACCAACATATGTTCCGCTAGGCTTGACATTTCCTTATTCATGTATTCTAATTATTTTCTTCATTTATATTTCACTTGTATATAAAAAAGCCTTACTATATTTTAAATTTGTAATATCCATTTTTATAAATATTAAAATATTAGTATTCTATCTGTATAGTATTTTTTATTTATTTTTTTGTCTGGAGTAATCTGAGTAAAATTCAAGAATATTTTATTTTATTTCATTCTTAACATAATGATGTTACTAATCCACAAAACATCATATTAGAGAAATTGTGCACTGCATTTGTTTTATTTAAATCCAGGCGTTTTTATTTTATTTACTATTTGAAGTTAGATTTTTATTTTTAGAAATAGGTTTTGATGAGGAACATGTTTTATGTATGTTCTTTGTTTGAAATTCATTATTGGTGATGGTGGATTGATATTATTTAGATTTTTATTGCGGACATTTTCCATCACGATTTTATGTAAAACAAAGTTTCACGACGTTTCGGGATCTGGAATCTGATCCCGTCCTCAGGTGAACTAATATCTAAAACATAGCACAATTAACATATAATCCGGACCAAATCGGTATAAAGCTGAAAACAAAGCAAAAAGTTTAAAGCAGTCAAAAAACTTACAAACAAACCATTCACTAAACATTACACACAAAAGAAACCAAACATAATGTGTTTTTTGCTCTGTAAAGTTAACTTTGTACTGCAATTTTTCATGTACATAAGCAAGGATTTGCATTTGAAAAAAATAATAATAAATAAATCTGTTATACATTTTTCACCTGGATTTCAGGTTTTTGCGGTGGCCATTTTGTTTCCGGTTCCGGTGGGACACGCCCACTCCTTTCAGTTGTCTTTGAGTCTCCATGACGAGTGGACGTATTTGGTTTCTTTTGTGTTTTATGTATAGTTTACTTTTTGGTAATAACTACATTTAACGCCTGTACATTGTAGAATAAATTTTATATTATAATTAATGAACAGTATGAGAAAATTCGACACCTATCTACCATATAGTAGTTTGAAGGATTAAAATGTTGAAGACAACAATTTATATGTGATATTTCCGAACAGACTGGCCAAGAAGCACATGACACTGACAATATTATCAGTAGCCACAGGTCTCCAGAGACTACGAGTATCGGCAGCTGTCCCAACAAATACATCAATCCCTGGGGAATATCTGACTATGATGTAACCTTGTACGAGACACGTACGAAGGCCAGAAAAATATATGATTTCTAGATTTACATTTTAGTAAATTGCCAATAATTATTCAAACATTTTGTTTTTTCCTACATCAATTTCATTCAATCTTGGTTTTGAAGTTTGGAAATTTAATTTTACTCTTATCTAATTTAAACCCCTACGAATAAATAATAGTTAAAATAGTAAAGTAATGTTTGCTCAGTCTCAATAAAATGATTATCGTAATATGACGCGCTTAATACAGTTTTAAGTAAACGACGATGTAAATTACTATCAGAAAGGTATATTGATCATCCGAGGATCGTCATATTAAAATAGTAACAAAACTCTTTGTGATAGACCCTATTATATTAACTAGCCAAATTTAGAAAAATAAACTTTTTAGCACTACATTTTTTAAATTGAAGTAAATTAATTTTATTTTATGAAAACATAGATAAAATAGCACAATGATCTTAGCACTAAATACAACAAAGGTCCTTAAACCGTCTGTTGTGGTTTGGAAAAATCCTCACAGAACAATATTATTGTTACGTATAACATAACTTTTATTGAAATTTTTAACATATAATTAATTTTTTCATCAAATCCTTGTAAATTGTCTCACTTCTCAAAAAAAACCAACAACAACGAACATTTATATAATCTACGAAAACATCCCTACTTAAACGTGAAGATCCGAAATAAAATTTCCTGACACCAGATAGGATAGGACATACTGCTGTGAAGTGAAAACATTTTCATTTGTTGCAAATTACAAATAGTTGGTGATTTGGAAGCCATGGTCTGAAATAAATGTTTATGAATTCGACTCAATCTTTAATTGGCCAGGACATAATTCTGGTATCGTACTTATCCAGTATGTCTTATCACCAAGGTCGAAACTTATTGATAAGAGTTGCTGGTGGTACACAGTATGAATTTTATGTAAAATTAAAAAAAAATGTATTCAGATTATGAAAAGGAACATACATACCTCCCGGATGATTCTTTACCTTTTAAAATAACAAGTTACTATAAAATCTTGTGACAACTTGAGCAATGATTAAATATCTGAAACCAAATTAAGTGAGAGGTGACAGGAAGGTTAGCACAGTGTGCATCAACTCAACTAACTGAGGTAACGGGACCGAGTTACAACTGTCTTGTTAAGTTAGGTAAGTTTAGATTGCTTCACCCAAGGGAACCCAACAAATACAGTTTTTTATCACTAGTGGGACAGCAAATAGGATTCATATCAATTAATTATTAATATTTTTCAGTAGAACAATTATTCCTTTCCAACTTAACCATTAGTTTATCTAAGTACCGTACTGTATACGTATATTACAAATCATTTAAGAGTCATATTTAAAGAATATATTTGCATTTTGTACGTTTAGGTATTTTGTTATTAATCCAGTAGTTTTTATAAATAACTCTGTAGCTTTTTGGTATTAGGTTTTAAAATATCTAAATTTCAAAGTCAAGATATATATTATTCTTAGTTTTGAGTATTCCAAAGTGGTCTATGTTAAGAAAGTATTAACTAGTTATTGTTCAATTCAAGTAAAATAAATTTAAATAGCTTCTATTATAAATTGCTATATTTAATCTTAATAATTGGTTTACTAAATTTGACTTTACTTTATACATAATTTATTGAATTCAAGTCATTATAAAGACAATGATTAGTATTGGCTTTATTTTGCCCAAACTCTGAGTTTTCCAAGATAGCCGATCCGATTTACATAGCAAATCCTTTAAAATACGCGACCTCCATTTAGTTTGGCATTTATTATTCAAAGGAGATAACCTCTAAACTTTAGCTTTACTTAGCTTACATTATACCATGGCAAATGCCCATAGACATCCTGATTTTTATTTTGTTTGGGGGGTTACGGTATTTTACAAAAAAGTACAGTATGTCCTTACAAATATTATATCAAATATTTATTAAATCTACTAAATATTAACTTGTTTGGAAACGTTTTGCTTATTTATGACGTCTTGGTTATGATTCTGGGACTTTTGTACTATTTTTTTAACGTTTTAGTTGTCCAGTTTTAGCCAAATATGTTGTGTATGTATCTTGTTACGTAAAAGTTGTTTATAAAAGTTGTGTAAAACTTTTATAAGTAGTTTACTATTTATAAATAGTTCATAGGGATATAATATTTTTTAATATCGATTTTGGATCAATTATAGTGAATAGAGTTGAACACAAATGAAAAGTAAGTGAATAACAAATTGTTACTCTTCAATGTTTTAAATTATGAGTTATAAATAAATATGTTTTAAATAATTCAAATTTTATCAGGCAGTTATTGACCATTCTTAAAAAAGTATCGTAAAGAAACTAAATATTTTCAATGTTTAATCAATAACACGTAAAATACCATGACGACAACTAGACTTTACACCTAATGTAGTATTATTTTAAATTATTAAAAAAGTCAAAAGTTAATAACAATGAATGGACTTAATCTATATTTTAATTTAAAATAATTGTATTAACTTTTCTATGGGAAATAGGTTAGATCATGAATATGTCTAAAGGGAATTTGTTCAGTTCTTCTAAAACTGCTGTTCTTGCTCTCATACAAAAGTTCAATATAAGAGCTCTAGTAGTTTCTATGGAAACCGGTTTCAAATTTTCATCTTACAAAATTTCCACCATACCCCCTCCCCCAGAGCCAAGACATATTCATGTCAAAACGAAGGGTTAGGGAAAAGCATTATTTTGTTTGGTTGTTAATATTCATTAATGCATCTGTAGCAATTAAACTATTCAGAAATAAATGTAAAATCAAGTATGAAAGATGTTTGAAACTCGCTTAAGAAACAAGCATTTCATAGTGTCGAGGAATACCTCAATCATGATATAACCTTATGGTCTTAGTATGAAAGAGGCATTTATCCATATTTTTGTTAATTGAAATCAGTAGACTCCTATGTATATTTCCACTGTACGTTTCTAATGTATTTGTAGTAAACTGTAACCTATTGACTTAGCCTATTGTACGTTATTATTGTACTTAATGGCAATAAACTTAATGATTCTTGATTCTTTGTTTGAAAGAATTGTCATAACACATACGTTTTCTAAGTTATAAACACTATTGTATTGAATGGCGTTTACCTTACTGTTTAATAAACGGGTCTTTCTTTAAATTTTTCCAGATTATCACATTTTTAATATAAATGAAAATAAAATAAAATAGATTATTAATATGGAAATACTAAGTACTTGAAATAAATATAATATCCAAAAACTTGTCAAGCTTTATGTAAAAATCTAGTAAATTCAGTTAAAACTTTACGATATAAACATTGGATATCATCTGGTATTTTGTTTGGTTACATTCTTGGAGAGTTAAGTCGGTAGAGGAACAGAGTGGCTCTTTCCCAAGGGACTGATATTATCATGGAAATTGGCTCATCAGTCAGACATCGCCAGGGGCTGCTGGGGAGGCTCGTGGTTGCTGTCGAGGAGTTTATGACAGCCAGTGACTTCAAATATTACATCACTTCAGAATAGCTTTATTGAAAGCAATCAATAACCATACAAGCTATATTTTTACAAATCTTTTACCTATCCTGGAAAGTAAAATGAAGTACTTATGAAATACTACTGATTACTATGTTAGTTCGCAAAGAGCATCCTCATAATTAGACCAATTCGTAATTTGGAGGTAGTAGTTCGGACTCCACGTTAAACTATAGGTCCTTTATATATTTACCATTGACCGTTGGGCTATTAATTTACAGTTCTTTCGAAGGAACATGTCAGCCATAGTCAGTAACAAGACTACAAGATCGCGCCAAAATCATCCTACACTCATATCTCATTCATAGTTGGCTTAAAATATGTACTGGGGTAGGTTGCCATTTCATTTAAAAGTATCAAAGATATAGTGATGGTACTGAAATTCAAACCAGTGACGTCACTACTGCGTAAGGGATGACGCCACACTATCTAACTCACAAATGTTTATGTATGCATTACGTAGGTCATGTATAGGATAAAAAAGTCTTTATTGTAACAGACACTATTTATAAATTTGAATGTAAATCCAACCCCTCTATTGTTATAACAACTATGGTATATCATATTTATGTAACCTTTAACCAGTAAAAAGGTTTCGAATTCTAATTGTTTGCTCAGATCCTGTATGTTGAAAAAATAGCACACACTAAGATGTCCTAATTAAGTATAATTTTCAAAAAGTGCGATAGAATTCTTAAGTGGTGAAAATTTCAAACAGAATCCTCGAGCTCCCGGTGAACTGTATTCAAAAATGTTCAGCATCATCATCGAGTTATAGTGAAAAATTCAAAAACAAAGCTTTTAGCAAGTTGATCAACACAATTTTCTTACAACGTCGATTAAAAAAATTATAAATCGTGAATAATAACCATTATAAAGGTACTAGTTCAACCATTTACACCCGATGAAACTCTGATAATCAAAAGTGACTATGAACTGAAAATGTTTGTGGAGGGTCCAACATATAGTACTTAAAAAGGATGTGACATCATATTTTAGTCTATTGTGACAAAAGTTCCTCGCATCATGGTTCATTCAAACTTCCCTGGGAGTCCAGCTGGGTTTCCAGTTTTATGCTTGTGAACTTAGTAGTCCATATTAAAATTATTTACGATGAAATTTCGGTTTCAAACTGAACATCCAGCTGAGATAATTAATCAGACTTAGACTTCGTTTGGTCTTGAGAAAGTACATACTTTCTTAACAATCCCATTGACAAATAATACTAACGATTTTCAAGAATAATGCCATAGAGTAAAAGGACTTTATACGGTAACATCCGTTTCTTACATTTTCCTTTCTATATCCCTTTAATATTTCACTAATATAAAAAATTCTATAATTACTGAAAGTTAAATGACCGATTGAAATAAACTACTGGTTTGTCAAAAAAACAGTTACAACCTATGCAAACAATTTTTGGTTTGTAAAGAAGGAGAGTCACGTCTAAAATGAGAGGAGGTGCGAATGCGGTGAATGTGTTGCAGACGGAGCTTTGTTTTATTCGCTTGTAAAGCGGCAGAATGGAAACTGTACTTGAGTTGAAGAGATGAGAGATGTCTTTGTAATCGGAATCTGGGCAGATTACAAAGGCTTGTGTCACAATATACAGCGGCTCTTTGTTGAGAATAAACATCACTGCGGGATCATTGTACTTGCCGAATATAACGGACAATATTTTGGGCATTTAAATTTTACTTTTATTTTTATTTACCTTAAAGGAACATTTTAACTTTTGCTTTTTACATTATTTCATATCAGATTATCAGTTTTAAATTATGTAAAAATTTCTTATCATGGTTACATGAACCAACTAAAATTATATTTAAATATCATGAAACATATTTTACTCCATCAGCTTGTATACTTGCAAAGTAGGCTAGGTGTTAAAGGTAAAGGTGTAAAGGTGTTAAAGGTTAGATGTTAAAGTTAAGTAAAGGTTAAAGGTATGTGTAGAGGTGTTTAAACAAAATCCCACACTACTAAAGATCTGTGTTCTCAAAATACCGTACTTATTGTACTAGCAACACGTTTAAAGTAGATTTCATTTTCTTGTTTTATTTATGTCGTATACGCACAGTAACTCTCTTAATCATCTTAATCATAACTATGAAGTGATAGAATCTTTGGAATTCAAAATGGTGGTGGTTATTCATTACTAATATTATTTTATTGGTCTTTTTAAACGCATCTTTACTTTTAACTACTCTACTTTTTTGGAGGCGGAGAAACTCCTACCGTTTCAAGAGATTCGCTGGAGTTTTCCACCTCCAGAAACGTTGAGTAGTTAAAAACACAGCCACATTGGAAAATTCAAATAAAATATTATCAATGATTATATTGTATTATTTATAACCGAAACATGTATATTTCAAACATAGAAATATATATAAAATCTCTAAACGTGAATAATACTCATAGACATAAGTTCAATATGGATAAGGCAATTAGTGAAGTGATTTTATTTGCTTACAAAAGTAAACGTTTTCGTTTGTGGAAAATTTTGCCTAATCTTACCAAAAAAATTAAAGAATTCTGAATTATTAGATTAAATACAGTACACCGTCCCTGCTATAGACGCAGTACGAAACAAACACACAGACAGTACCTATAGAGGGTGTTGGGACTCAAATTAACTGATTCCAATCAATTTCCGGTCATCCTGTCCTATCACCACTGTCGCATAAGCCGATGCATTAATAGTTAATCTGCAGAAGTACCTTTTACCATTATTTAAACCTTTTGAAACCACACTTCACTAAAACTACTCTCTAGTATGTTTTAACTAATAAAGTCATGTGTGGTTACTTTAATAGTCTATTATGAAATTAAACTGATATAAAGGGTGTCCCATAAGTAAAGTTCCGAAGCTCTGGGTGAAAGTTTTATACGTTAAAATGTGAGAAAGCCGAGAATAATCTTTATCCCCAAAACGCTCTGTTTACCAGATATCCCCCTTTTTGTTTTTTACAAAATTATTGTTAACTTCAAAAAGTTTCAAACGATCTCTATAAAACTCAAAAAACTCAATAAGTATGTTTGATATGAGAAACCTACTGTATGAAAAAAATCTACTTCATTAAATTAATATTTACAAAGTGGCTATAATTTTAAAATTTTAATTTTTAAGCACTTTTTGGCAGTATTTCTCTTTTATTTAAACGTACTGTACTTACTAAGTTTTATATAGAGTGGTTGAATAATTTCTAAAAAAATATTTTGTAAAAATACAAGATAGCGGGTATCTGATAAATAAAGTATTTTTAAAAAAACTATAATTCTAGTTTTTTTATTTGATCCATATAGCTTTTTGTTGGAGTGTGGAACTTTACTTAAGAAGGGGCACCCTGTAGAACTGTATTATTTATAGTAGTATACTATATATTATGTATAGTATACTATTATTATGTATATTATTGTTATATATACGTGTATATTATAGATATACTCAATAGTATATACTATTGTAGTTCATATCCCTAGCATCTTCATCCTAATTCAACTCCATCTGTCACTTAACAAACCTATTTTCTACCATCAAACCAATGCATGTACATGGTTTATTCGACAATTTTACATGACACTTTTATTGTGTTTAATATTTTACTTAAAGCCTCTTTAAAAAGTGAAAATGTGATATAATCATCTATAACGAGTACGTAAGTTAAATAATATACATTTGAATATTTTTATTTTTAATCCGCCTGGCTATCATGAATTAAAATGAAAATTGTATAAAAATACAACGATGGAGGTTCATGGAAAGATCCATCTCAATTGACCTAACCGTTGAGTAAAACTGTCCAGGCAACGATCCATCATTCAGGCAGGCAGCTAAATATCACCTCAGCTCCGCTATGCTGATGGGCTGATCTTGAATGTTTTATCGAAAGCTCTTCATGGATTTTAAATTTATGTCAACGAGAAAAAAAGTAAAAGTATTTATCTCTAATAAAAAAGAGTTAGTAAAGTCTTAGAACTGGAAGTTATTTTAGAAAATTTATAAAATCCAATATTTACGTAATCATTACATGCTCAAGAGGTTCATTGAAATTCAATTCAGTTTTATATTGAACAAATAGTTTAGTGTAATTTTCATATATCATTTTCCTACACCTACTTTGTAAATCCGTACTCAAATCTCCGGAATAGAGTACTAAAGTAAAAATTTTAGCCCCAAGGGAGAAAAGATCCCCCAGAAAATCGAAAGAAATAATAGCAGCTCAGACGAAAGTTTACTTTGCTTACTTTGAGATTATGGTAACCACTTTGGAAAATGATAGTGATTCAGGTTAGTTAATTAATAGTGGGCAATTTTTTAGCTTGTGATATTTTATGTGTAGGTAAAGGAAAGATTTTGTGTGCATCATGGGATTAAAGTACTTAAAGTTCCTCAGGAAATTGTTGCCCTCGGCTACGCCTTGGATGACAATAGTTTCTTTCGTGGACAAAAAGTTTCACTTTAGTCCCATGTTGCACGAATAGATAAATTTCACTGTTATAGAATTAGGTTTAAAGAAATTCAAGTAATTTAAAGTTCATGATAGTAAATATATTCAAATATTTTAAAAATTCAATAACACAATTAGAAAATTTCAGTAAAACCTAAGTATTTAAGAGTTTATATAACATAAAATAATGGTAAAAGTACGTGCAACGAATAATTTTATCATCCAGTAACAAATCCAGTTTTGTGCGAGTAATTTATATAAATAAATAATTAGCTGTCAAATTAAAATAAAGGTTTTTTTATAATAACCATTGACTTTAAAACCCTATTTCAAACGCTATCTTAATAATATCACAGTGTATATATACCACGTGTACACCCAATTATATTATAAATTATGCAACTTTTCTAATTTAATTGAATTTACCTAATTTATTATCAATACATATTAATTGAGACAAAATTTATTAGGATACGGTTTCACATTCAAGCGTCTCATGGTAAGGAGTATTTTCCATCCAAACACTCAGTTATACAACCCGTACAAAACACGAGATTACTGTTGTTAAAAATTAATTAATGTTTAATTCAAATCGGAGAGATATTCACTTAGTGAGGTCTTACATCACATAGGACATGTAGCCTATATCCTCGTTGTATCTAAACAGTACTCAAGCTAACACATGTAAATAAACAACTAGTGTGTAAATCAACAAATAGTTGCGTGCTACAGGGACGCGATGGTGGCGCTTGCTCGGCAACAACGTGAACTAACAGAACTCGTTACCGTCAACATAGTCAGGCTTGCATGCAGACAGTATGTTTCTGATATCTAGTAGACATAACGTACTCGTGTTACTTTATGAGCCTAAACAATTAGTCAGTATGAGGTATTTTGTTTTACCACAATAATAGTGTATTTCGCCACTAGGACAAAATACTGGTGTTTTTATATGACCTCAAGTTAAATGTGTGAGTATATATCATAAAGCCAACTTTGGGGCATATGATGAACTATATTTTTGTCATACTTCAAATAAAATGAAAAACACTCTTGAAACATAAATTATTACTTGTTTTTGTATCAATAGTTGTCAATCATTTTTGTCGCTTTAAACTAATCAGCTGTTATGTTACTTACGGAGTTGCAGTTATTTCTCGATTATTGATATGTCAATTATTATCGTTAGTTCGATTTTGACCATTCGATGGTTCGATTTAATAGTCGATTACTAGTTTTACAATCAATATTTTAAATGTCAAAAATACACAAAATATCTATAGTGATTTTTGCAGTTACTTTATCGATTATTTACAATACCTGACCTCGAACCAAAAGTACCATCAATAATGATCTTTTGCGGCCTAGGACTCAAAAAATCATCATAATGATAGGTTTTGTCCAAGGAAGAAAAAGAAGAACGTTTGCTCTTCAACACATGTATCTGAAACAGCTGTTTTTAAGCAGTATGACGAAAAAAGGATTTGATTAATTTGTATAATACCAATTTTCTTTCATCTACTTCGTGAAATAAAAACCATCAAAGGTCGGTGTTGTCGAAATACTTTATTTTTAATTTTTTTTACCCATTAGTATAAAACTATCTAATTTTTGAAGTTAATTATTATTTTTAAACATGTAAATGTCTTCATTATCAATAATCACTGACTTACTTTCGATTATTTAACTATTATGTTACTGGTGCATAAAAATACACCATTGCAAATATCAACAAAACCAAGTAAATTATTTTAAATTTTGATATAACTTTTAATCCTTTTAAAGATTTAGTTTATTGTAACTTTGACTTTTTACAGATTTAAAACCGAGAGGTAATACTACTTAATTTATTATTATAAATATCTTGGCATGGTTTTGAGTATAAGTTAAACAAGCAGCAAGATATTACTAAAACTTTCATGAGAATCACAACTTCAATTGGAACATATTCTAACATACATATTTTTTGCATGTCTATTCACCAACAATGTCTCCATTGTTGGTAACGGACTTTAAGAACTCATAATGATGGTTAGAGGTTACTTGTTAAATACTTACGAAACAGGAATGTAAGAGATAAACTTTTGTCGTTATTCCATACAACTAAAATACGACTTTGTTCTTTCAAGTTCTTAAATAGTTTTTCGTAAGGGGTTGGAAATGAATAAAGTAGTAAAAACTTATAAGAAATAATAGGATATATAAAACGTATTCAGTTTGCCTAAAAAAACTTGATAAATTATTTTACGAAATAAATCATTCTAAAAATAATTACTAAATCTGTGATGAAAATAAACAAAATCAAACTATATTAACAAGTTTCCAAAATTTTTCCACACACGTTTTATCAATTTTTTTATTGATATCTGTGGAAAAGGTTCCACAGTCAGACAAAATATTGACCATGTTCTGAGTTCAAGAGTGTTATAGTCGATATCCAAGAACTTTTTTTATTAGTTTTATAAGGGTTAGAGGTAAAATTAAATCGTGGTAGTACGGTTTAAATAAATAATTACCTACTTAAAAGGAGAATTACGTTTTTTAAGTCCAGGGAGCGATAAACAACACGCTATCTAGACTGTCTGGCGTGTTGGGCCTCTGGGACGTTGGCGAATGTCGGATAAAGGTCCTGGTTAATGTGGAATTTTTGTAGACCATAATATTTAGGATATTTTCCTCGAATTGTACATTATGAGGGTCGAAAGCGATGCCTTTCCAACGAGCTCAAGGCTTAGGACCAACCCGCAGGGCACGTTTTTAGTTTGTAATTTGGTCAAGGGACGCATTTTTCTAAATAATTTAAAATTATCATTTTTACTTTCTCCCCTTATACATAGTATATGGAGAAAGTATTGTTTTCGTTAAAATTGTCGAATTTGAGTTGAGAGTGGATGTATCCGTTTTGATGTCCCCTGAATCCAAAAAAGTGGGTTTCGACGTGATGTCTGTCCGTCCGTGTGTCTGTCTGTCTGTGTGTGTGTCTGGATGTGTACAGAGCCACAGCCTACCCTTGGTCCGATTTAGATGAAATTTGGCATGTATATATACATTTACCGTATCTCCAGGTTTTTTTTAATTTTTTTTGCATTTTTAAGGGTAGTTCAAAATAAAAACACTTAAAAAACGTGAAATAATCAAATTTCTCAAAAACGGCTCTAACAATTTTGATTAAAATTTGATAGTTTATAGTGCACAAAGTACGGAATAATTTGACACCACCCGCATGCCTGTAAAAATGGCGAATCAAAAGTTATGGGCTTTTAAATGTCAAAAAAATCTATTTTTAAATTCAGCAAAACAATAAAAGTGAAGTATAACTTGACTGGCACCATTGAAAACAAATTCCTATTTTGAATTATTTGTCTACGACTAACGGTTCCAGAGAAAAGTAAAATTTACTGTTCATGATAAACGCAGTACGTTGTCTGAAAGCATCCAATGTTATTCTTATGGAGAAAATAAAAAATCAATTTCTTCCTTATTTTCCAACCATTTTCCATGAAACTTGGTATGAAGCGTAAGGTCAAATCACTCAACAAAACCAAATCAAAAAAGCTTGGTGGGGGGGTTCCCCCATACAATTCGAACAATAATTTAACTTTGCTCTCTCTTGTTTTTATTTTCGGAAATGGGATGATTATATTTTAAACAATAAATTATTAAACGATATTTAGATAAACTTTAAAGAACATGATAGTTTTATAACAGATTGTCTTTTTTAAATTTACTGAAGCGAGAAAGTATGAGTCAGTCCACTGATACCGTTTATTTTAACTGTTAATAAATATATTTGTAGTAAACTATTTGAAAAAGTTTTTCTATGTAAACGTTTTTTGAGGCTAAATCAATACTACTGGTCAGACGATATAAAACTAATTTAAGGTTCCATAACGTTCCCCTATAGTGACTGTATGCTCTGTTTGCAGGTTGTTAAACAATTTAATGTAGTTTTTTTTGTTATATTTAGGAATTAAAGCACTAATTCTTACCATGGCAGTGTGAGATACATAACATTTATTTACTGTACTTGTTTTTTGAGATGGTTTTTCTAATTAATTTTAATATCGTTGCATGGATAAGTTTGTTTAAATATTCTACTTCCAACTATTAAACACATGGATTTTGTGCAGTGAATATGATCATACAAGTACATTCATAAGTATTTAACCTACTTCAATATATAATGCATTAGGTCCCGACATCTATTCTATTTTCATCTTGTTTGTTCAGAAACTTTGCCGGCACATTTGAAAGCTCCATGGGGAATCTACATTGGTGTCACGTAGACTTGGGACTGGCATTGTGCTAACTGAAATTGCTTTCTCGCCACAGGAGCGCAAAGGATTAGCACAAACTTGATTGAATAGTGCCGTATACAGACAATAATTGATGTAATTTTGTGTAAATCACAAATGCCTCTTGCATTTATAGGTATAGCTATTCATCAGTAGTGACATTTTTCAAATTATTTCTTCAACAGCATAAAAAACTGCTAATATTTTTTCGTAAACCTTGCGTAAACAATAAAGACGTATAAAAAAAATTAAATATTCGTGTTTTATTTTTGTTGATTTGCAAAAGTGTTTTAAGCATTTTTTGATTATTTTAACTGTTAATAAATATATTTGTAGTAAACTATTTGAAAAAGTTTTTCTATGTAAACGTTTTTTGTGGCTAAATCAATACTACTGGTCAGACTAATTTAAGTACTACTAATTTAAGGTTCCATAACGTTCCCCTATAGTGACTGTATGCTCTGTTTGCAGGTTGTTAAACAATTTAATGTAGTTTTTTTTGTTATATTTAGGAATTAAAGCACTAATTCTTACCATGGCAGTGTGAGATACATAACATTTATTTACTGTACTTGTTTTTTGAGATGGTTTTTCTAATTAATTTTAATATCGTTGCATGGATAAGTTTGTTTAAATATTCTACTTCCAACTATTAAACACATGGATTTTGTGCAGTGAATATGATCATACAAGTACATTCATAAGTATTTAACCTACTTCAATATATAATGCATTAGGTCCCGACATCTATTCTATTTTCATCTTGTTTGTTCAGAAACTTTGCCGGCACATTTGAAAGCTCCATGGGGAATCTACATTGGTGTCACGTAGACTTGGGACTGGCATTGTGCTAACTGAAATTGCTTTCTCGCCACAGGAGCGCAAAGGATTAGCACAAACTTGATTGAATAGTGCCGTATACAGACAATAATTGATGTAATTTTGTGTAAATCACAAATGCCTCTTGCATTTATAGGTATAGCTATTCATCAGTAGTGACATTTTTCAAATTATTTCTTCAATAGCATAAAAAACTGCTAATATTTTTTCGTAAACCTTGCGTAAACAATAAAGACGTATAAAAACAAATTTAAATATTCGTGTTTTATTTTTGTTGATTTGCAAAAGTGTTTAAGCATTTTTTGACCTTCACCGAGCGTCTTCAACATTAGAAGCCTGTAATTGAAATCATTTAAACTTCAGTACTTCACTTATCCATGATTGTCGATGTTTCAAAAGTACAGAACCTAATATTAAATTAAGACGACAATTAAATGTAAAACACAGACGACATCATGACAGACAAACTTGCGAAAACAAACATATTTACAGCCACTTAACCGTGATCCACCACGTTTAAACTCAGTTGCCAAGGTCCACTACTGTTAATCTCATATCATCTTCTACAACTAAAGACGGGCGCTAAACTTCCAAATTTTCTCTAGAGAAAAATAAGAAAATTTTTTTGAAGTTCTCAAGATAGAAAAATAAAATTTGATCTTAACTATTTTTACTATATTTCAAGACGTAGAATTTTTTTGTTTTTCTTCCCCTCTCACGACATGACATTCGAGGCCTCTACTCACGAAGTTTACATATCACGTTAGCCAAGGATACATTATTGCGAAGATATTTTTTAGTTAGGGGATATAGGATGTCCTATACCGCACATAATCTGCTATTTTTGTGTGCACTTATCTCAGAAACTAGTAAAGATGTTTGAATGCAACGTTTACCAGCACTTTCTGTGGTTGCTGAAGTACACTTTAACACAGGGGTTTTACATTTAGAATTTTTTTCCTTAAGTTAAAATTTTTTTACGGTTTTATGTCATATTTTTCTTTTTAAAAACTAAGGCTAATAATAAAAATCCCGTGTCAAAATGTGCTTTAGTAATCGTGAAACAGTGGGTGAATATTTCATTTCATTTCTTTATTGATTCGTTAAAAGTGTGCACAATGTTTAAAAGGGTACATTTTTGGGAAAACCAGGAAATCAGCTGATTTGCATGTTTAGGCATTCAAAAATGTGTATTACTTTTATAAATATCATACAAACTACCATCTACTATATATCTAAATGTTCGTAAAATGACGCTCTTAATAATAGCTGGATGATAAAAGTTTTTAAAAATTTTCGGAAATCTGTTACCAGGTCCCCTTAAGGAATTTGGTTTACTTATATTAAAACTTTTCTTTTACTCATCGAATACACTACAAAAACGTTTCCGTTTGAGTCCATCACTCCTGCATACGACCATCGATATACGCACGTGTGCTGGTCAAACAGTTTTTATTATAAAAATGTGGCAACATCGCAAAATAGCCAAACTATCTAATTTTGGGCGTACTACCTTAGTAAAATTATTTATGTTGAGTTTTAACTAAGAAAGTAAATGTACATTATTAAGTTAACGCAGCGGAGGTTGCCAGAGGTCCAGCACTCGATGTCCCGTCCCATCTCAGTAGAGTGCGGACTTGTGTTTTCGTGCGGCTGTGTTTTGGAATAATTGCCAGCTAAATCTCCTAATTCAGACTGACTTCTGCTTGAATGAGCACGTGGTCTGAGTAATGCATTCTCCTTGTATTTACTTAGTTCTTCGCTTTAAGGGATGGGTTATGATCTTGTAGCTAACTTAGGCCCTTTTAGGTTTAAAATTCTTTTTAAATTCTTGTTGTTATTTTAATAGACTGTTGACGATTCAAGTTACATTCAAACTATTTTCTTTTATACATACTATCATACTATTTATCATTTTTATCATTATATGCATATAAACTTTATCAAGTCATTAAATCAGGAAAACTCAACGTCGCAATGCATATGCTGTAACGAGAATACATTTAATACTTTACTAATGGAGATAATCTTATAACTAAACAAACTTTTTATCTTTCTAAGATAATTAATCATCCACTGACCAAAGAAAAAGGAGACAACAATCGATCAACCCGAATAATTTTCTCAGCACACACATAAATTACCGAATATAGTATAAACATAAATAAGAGTGAGAGAACGAAGAAACAGTCCAATACATTATTATAACTAAAAATATACATCAGTAAAAAATAGTTTTCTACATATAAAACACAGAACATGCAATACGTAAAACTTTGCAGTTATTGAAATATGAGTTTATCATAAAAAACAACATCGCTTCAAACAGTCAATTACAAATAAATGCTAGGTGGTATTAACTTGGATCTAAGAATATGTACAAAATACTAATTTAATTTCTGGGCACATGAATGTTAAGAACAGAGGGGACATATGTGCGTAGTATTGAGCGGTAATGTTAAATCGACTTCCTCTATCAGGCATATTGCAACTGACAACCCGATTCAATGTATTGGAAGGTAACTCTATTTCCCATAATGTATTATGTGAACGGGTTGTATTCAGCGTAATATTTATTTCAGATTTGCAATCAAAGCCGAGTTGAACCCGAGAATTACATTTTATTGGAATAAAATTGGAAATAATCGTATTTCACTGAAAACACAAAAAATAACATGTGCCGAATTTTTTCAAATTGGATTTCAGGGAAAGATTTCCAGGCATATAACATTGTTACCTAGGAGTATAAAATGATCATCATCAAATTTGAAAATTAACACCAAAGAGTGAAATTAAGTTAAATAAAACGCATTTTTAATAGGCCATTTCAAATTATTCATTGATTTTTGAGGCAGCTAGTATTTCATAAATAAAGGGAATTTCTAAATAAAAAAGCATTACTAAACCAATCCTCGTATTTTAATTTTGATCCCAGGATTGTCTACTAAACACTGCGTTAGGTTTTAAACGTTTTTGATGAATATGCTAAACATATGTTTATTTGAATAAATGTATTTACCATAATAATTATTATTCTGTAAATTTCATCTGTATTCTATTTGCTTTGTTTTTTTGCTAATGGAGGATATTATTTAAACTATTTAAGATCACAGCATAAGTGTTACAATATTCAGTAACACAGTAGGCATAGTAACAGTAAGACTACAGTAGCACTAGGTATTCATTCGTATAACTTTATGAACCTCATTATACGTTATTTATATAACCATATAACTTACTGATTAAAGAAATATTGTATTTTAAAAAGTGCATAACACAAAAATGGTCATTTAAATTAAACTTTAGCAGTATACAAATGTATTTACCTGTGAAGTAATGACACTGACAATTTGACAGCCAAAGGTGAGCAGTCAAAACCTGACATTAAAATTGTGTACTTACAAAAAATACTATATTAATATTACTTTGCTTTAAGTCAAAATATAATACTAATTTACTATTTTCATCAAATTTTACAAAAAAAGGAATCCATTGTACTCAATATTATTGGAGTTTTATTTTGATTTATTCTTCAATGATTTTAACATATCAAATTCAAGTATTAACTCTATAAATTAAATAATTATACCTAATAAATAAAACAGAGTCTAAACCAAACATTCTAGGAAAAAATCTCATATTTGCACTATTAGTCTAACAAATAACATCACGAAGCCCCCCCAAAAAACTGAGAATAAGTACCACCCAAGAAATATGATATTTATTGTTTCAAAACAGAATGGGGAGTGTCATAGACAACTACATAAACAGTTTTATTTTAAAATATACTTTATTTTCTTAAAACTTGATTGTTTGACTGTGATTTCTGTCCAGTTATGTAAAAGTCCTTTAGCTTCGTTATTACGAAACTGTGTTTACAGACAGTAAGCTTTATTGTGTACCTCAGTTTCGTTTTTATCCTTATGCTTGAGCTATGTAACGATTTCATTGTGTGTTGTCATTGAACATTGAATAACACACAATGAATGATCTTATGTACACATAAGGTAATGGATTTAAAAATAAACTTTGTGTTGATATACGAATATTACGAGCGATGGTAGTGGTAGTAAATCATATGATTGTTTACCTAATAAAAATGTTTTGTTAACGTTATTATAGTATTAAAACCATTTGATCAAAAAGGAATTTTCTGTAGTATAATTTAACTTTATTACTTTATTACACTCAATTTTACTGTTATCTATAATATTATAAAGAAGAGGTGGTTTCTGTATGTTTGTTTGTTTGTGGGTTTGTTGTGGCAAGTAAACGCAAAAAATACTGAACCAAACAGTTTGAAATTTTACACAAAGGTAGATCTTAAACTCATGCAACACATAGGCATACTCATTTCCTTAAAATCCTCTCGGGCTACGCCCTGTGAACGTCCTAAGTTTCAATGTTTACATTTTTAGAGAATGAAAACATAAAATTACTTGAATGTCAACAGCTGTGAACACTAAAATTTGACAGTTCGGGAAGAAGAAGAAGAAAGAGCTGCCGCGACCGTCCTAGGTTTCAATGTTTACATTTTCTAATGACAACATCCGTTTGCACTATATTTTGACGGTTCAGGAAGAAGAAGAAATAAAGTTGATTTTTCAGATAAACTGCTGGATCGAAATTAGTGAATTATTTGAAATAGTGGAATGGTAGATTTTAAGTTTTTCCGACGACTGACTCTATTACATTAATCCTTATCCTCTCCCAATATTTGACAGATGTTACTTTGAAATGTTGTAGACACTCGTGTTTTGTCATTTTGTAAACAATGAAGAATTAATTAACAATAACTTAAATGTATCAGTAGAGCCTACACCTTTCATCCTTTTAAACCCGTGCGAAGAACGGGTACTTTGGCTAGTATAATATAAAATAATTGAACCTTAATTTTAAAATATAATAACTATAGTAAGTTATTATCATACAATATTGCCCTTAAGTTAAAAGTAATAAACAGTTTCTCACAACCCCATTTCATTACTTGCACGCTATTTGAGAATTTACTACATCAAAGGAAATGGTATGAATAGACACAACCCAATTCACTAACAATATAAACTAAATGCCATTGCAGAATCGTTTTCCCGTTTAAAATTAAACCAAGTGTGCTGTATAGAAATGGAAAATTACTCCATATTGCCTCTTTGACGGGCACATTTCTTAGCATATAAATTGAGAGAAGGTAAACACTTTTTTTAAGAACTGAATAAATTTCTTATTTCTGAGTATAAGAGGAAGGAAAAGGGCTGGAGAAACAATAAAATGGAGAATATTTGCGAAAATGTATAGTCAAATAGAATATTTTGTCACATTAATACGAAATGGCATTTTTACAATATCTTATTACTGTTTTTTTCTAAACTAAATATAAGAAAAATAAACGATGTTCATTTTAAATATAAATTTTAATGATTGCAATACATCTAAAACTGTTAAAATTGCTTCTTCCGTGATTCCACAAACATGAGAATATTAATAATATTTTTCAATCTATTAAAAAGAACTGTTTAAAATTGCCTGTTAAAATGTTACTAATCAAAGTACCCGTTCATCGTACGGGTAAAAAAGGCTGTGAGGTGTACTGATACATTTAAGCTGTTAATTAATTTTTTATCGTTTACTAAATGACAAAACACGAGTGTCAACAACATGACTAAGTAGGCCAAACACCTGTTAAGCAATATTGGGAAAGATTAAGGATTAACTTAATAGTGGCAAGCATCGGGAGAAAACTTAAAATGTACGATTCCACTATTTCGATCTAATAATTCGATCACTAATTTCAATCCAGCAATTTATCTGTAAAATTAACTTTCATAACTTTTCCTTCCGAACTGTCAAATTTTAGTGTCCACGGCTGTTGAAATTTAAGTAATTTTATGTACATACCTTTTGAAAATGTAAATATTGAAACCCAGGACGTTCGTGGGGCGTAGCCCAAGGGAATTTTAAGGAAATGAATATGCCTATGCGTTGCATGAGTTTAAAATTTACCTTTGTGTAAAATTTCAAACCTGTCGAAAAAAACTAACAAACCAACACACATACAGAAACCACCTCTTCGTTATAATATTATAGATTTCAGCATATCCTCATAAACATCATTATTGCTAGGTTAGTATAGTCTTAGAACCACCAAAGTAAATTAAACAATATACGTTTGGTTGTATGCTTCAATTTACAGAGTCTCACAAAGGTCCATGACCGGCCTAAGCAGAAACATTGATTCATTATGTACGATAATAAAAAATCTCTTTTTATGATAAAAAATAAGGTGGCAGATATCTACTACACGAACCCAAAGTCGAGAACATTTTGATGACATGTTCGATTTAATTTTTTTACTTATTGAAATTGGTTTTTTAAATAGCCAGTTATGGGTTTGGTAACACTCTGCATTTATTGAAAGGCCGTTTGCATTGAGATTAGCAAGGTTAATCTGTAGGAAGCCTTCAACGAATTCAGCGCCGAATTTAGAGAGATAAGAAAAACTGAAAGTTAAACCGATGTCGCAATGCCATTCGGAACAAATGAAGTGGGATTGTTGTTGAATAAAGAAACTTTTCTCGTTAAGAACAAGCATAAGAGCTTAAAACAGCTACGGGTAGAGCCAACTTGGGGACTATTCTGCATAGATTTGCAAAAGTTTGATAGTTCAAAACAATATGTTATTTAAGTCCGCGTCCAATTCCAATTACTATTGATAGAGCGAATAATGTGAATAACAACGGGAATATATATTTTTTACAGTATATATTTTTATTTAACAAAAAAATTCAAAAAGATTCATTAAAATTCCATAAAAAGATGTCATGCATTGTATTTGTGTGGACATAACTAAATTAATACTACTTTTTAAGAAAATCTCAAAATCTATGATTAATGTAAAACTCAACTTACAATTCTATAAGTTGGTAATTAACTCAAACTTTCAGTAAATATTTTACTTTACGTTGGCATTAATCGACTTTTGCCTATCGTGTCATCCCCGTAGATTTCTGCACGAGACCGTTTATATATGTCCGATACGTGTCAATACATGTCAATACATGACCGTCCATACATGTCAATACATGACCGTCCATACATGTCAATACAAGACCGTCCATACATGTCAATACATGACCGTCCATATATGTCAATACATGGCCTTCCATACATGTCAATACATGACCGTCCATACATGTCAATACATGACCGTCCATACATGACCGTCCATATATGTCAATACATGGCCTTCCATACATGTTAATACATGAACGTCCATACATGTCAATACATGACCGCCCATACATGTCAATACATGACCGTCCATACATGTCCATACATGACCAAACCAATATTGGACAATAGTCAACTCAACTTTAACTTATAATACTTATCTTTTAACTTATAAAAGGAAACTTACATCTCACCTCAAAAATAATTAACTAAAATTATTGATTCAATTCCGATGTGTCATAATGTTCATTAATCAAAACATTCTCACGAAAAATAACTTTGGATGGATGTTTTCGATCCAAAATAAAAATGAAGTAGTATACAGGCATTTTCTTCATAGCTGCCTCTGCTTTCACCCTCACAGCAGACCTCAGTTATTGTATATCCAATAACAACCCAGTTACATTTCCAATAACGGTACGGATGTTTCGGAAACAATACCATATTAAGCTATTGTAGTAAATATATCTTGTCTGATATATTCTCTTAATAATTCGAATTTTTAAATGAAAGATTAATGACTGAATAAAAATACTGGAAACGTATTTTATATGAGTTTCAAACGAATAAATGAATCTGTTAAACATTTTTATAACTCCGATGATAGGGTTTTAACTTTAATTAGAAATTACGATTTTAGTAGACCAGCCCATGGAGAAAATAAACTATTAGAGTTCAGGGTGAATTTAGTATAAGATATTAATTTGAAAGTAGAGAGGAACCAATAAATCCGCCAATATTGGTGTTCACCTGCACATGCAGAGAACTTAGCAACCTGATATTACGTTAGTTAATTAATAACTAAGTGCAATGCATTATAAAGTAACTTTAGGTAAGAGGCATGCCATAATACACCGTATGTAGTTTCAGTAGAAACTCCAGGCCGCTGTAATATAAGAATAAAAAGGAACATGAAATTTGGGATTTTGTTAAAAAAACTTTTTATATTTAACAGCAATTTATATATAAAGTTTTGAGGTTTTTAATCTCCACACTATTCAAGCTCACAGTATGTTGATATGATGTTAGGCAATAGTTTGAGACAGGGTGTTTATCACGAAATTATATATTTATCACGGAGAATTAGGATTGTTAACAAAATTAGTATTAAATATAATAGATAATGCCCAAACGAAGAGCTATATATAATGATATGTATAGATTATACCATGACTACTAGTTCTCTACAACATAAAAACTGTTTCTACGTATCAGTAATACGGAGGAATGTTATTGGACTTTTGGTTTTCTGCAAATTAAATATTTAAAACAATTGTTTTTCAATTATTTTGCAAAATATTTACTTTTTTATCTTCTTTAAAAACACAATGATCAACCTTTTTTTACTTAAATACCTACAATTTTATAGCTAAATAATCGATTTTGAGTGAGTAGTTTTTATAAAGTATCTGAACTTAAAATAATTAATGCTGTTATACATGAAACAGTTTTACATTTTGATACTTTGCTGGGTTCTTCTGGTGGGTGAGTACTTTCGTTGGGTCGTGGGCATAGATTTATCCGTATCGAAATACTGGGTATTAAAACATCGAATTGTTGACCATTATCTAATTTATACGCAATTCATTATTTTTTATTTTCTTAATATCTTCAAGTACCTGATTTATTTCCATCATACAGATCTTTTACAATTCAGATATTAACAACAAAAACAGACAAATATCAGAGCAAATTTAAATACTCCCGTCGCAGCTGGCCTGCGTACTCAGCGAATTTCCATGTGGAAATCAATAATATGGTAATAATAGTACATGTATATGACAAAATTGATCAATCAATACCTGTTGATAAATAAGTGTATTTTCCTATTCTCAGTACCATTAACATGGGAAATAGTATGCAGGTTTGCGACTTTGAGGAACACTAAAAGTAGGAAATGTTACCATAAACTATTTTTATTTTGACCATATACCAAGTTTTATCAATATCTGGACATAAATAAAGGAGTTTGCCTATTCCCCATTAGATTAAAATGGGAAAGAGTATGCAGGTTTGCTGCTGTGAGGAACATAAACTAATATTTTTTTAGCATAAGCGTATGGATCCCAACCACATGAGGCTAAATACAAAGTTTCATCCAAAACTATCGTATTAAGGGAAATATTCATTTTTCCTTATCCTCCAAAAGATTAGCATTGGAGCCCCCAAATACAATGTATTGTGTTTATATCTTTAATATCTCAGTAACCGTTGGAGATAGATCAAAACATCAAGGATCTAAATTGTATAGTTTTTGGGCTGATTCTAAAGGTGAAAGATAAAATTTGATATTTTTAAAAATTACATGGGAAAAACTCAAAAACCTCATTTTTGGGGTACAAACCTCCCCCCCCCAACTACGTGTTCCGATTGACCGATATGTCTGAATTACGATTTCGTCCGAGCAAATGTGGAAATACACGTATTGATGGAAAGATAAAATTTGATATTTTTAAAAATTACATGGGAAAAACTCAAAAACCTCATTTTTGGGGTACAAACCTCCCCCCCCCCAATTACGTGTTCCGATTGACCAATATGTCTGGATTACGATCTCGTTCGAGAAAATTTAGAAATGCGCGTCTTGATTGAACCATTTTTACGAGAGTTATCGTGTTCAAGTCTTACCATGAGACCTACGGTAATAGCTTCTTTCCTATGCGAAAATCGCTAAAAACAACGAATTGTTCACTAAAAAAATAAAACCTAACCTTGCGTATTCAATTGCACTGAATAAGCTAAACAGAGCTGGGCTATAAAAGGTATAGAGGCAGCACTAGATAGTTTAGATATAGGAGATGTTTCGCAAAAGCAAAATTTAAATTCCTTTTTGGACTTTCGGTCACTGACCTGTAATACTTTTGTCAAAATCACTCACTTCCACCTAAATCTATCGGCTATTGGATTATTGATATTCTAACTTTTCAAGGTTTACTGTGTTAAAACTTATATTATTTAAGTGGAAAATTGTATCATTATGATGTAGACTTTCTTTCTTAACCTAAAATGAAACATATGGATACTAAAATAATGACAATTGGCAACTCTATGTTCATTCGCAAAACCAACCTTTTATGTAATTGCGGGACGGGAGCAAGCCGCACGGCGCATTGCTCGGGGCGACTCAGTATTGACACCGGCACCACTGCCTGAATAGGAAAACTGCTTCATTACCTAGAGATTACTTTCAGCCAACATTTCCTGTACGATCTGCCACTACACTATTTTTTCATAACTGAACGTTAGCATACATAAATAAACAGAATTGTGATAATTTTTATTGTACGTTCTCGTTAAAAAATACAGTTCATTCATTCCTCAAGGTTGTGATCAGTTTGTTGATCACGGGGCCTCAATAATTTCATACATGAAAAAATTTTATAGTTAGGTTATTATTGTGAACATTTTCCATTACGGTTAGTAAAACTACATTTCGTGACGTTTCGGCGACTCTAAGCTGGACCCATCCTTAGATGAGCTATAACATAGAACGTGGCCGGATTCTTAGATTAAAAATTACAAATTGAATTGATTTTGTTTCTGGTGCTAGTATTTCCAAAACGCCCATTGGATACCTCACGTGTTAAATGTTCTTTTGAACCTTTGTGACATGTAGACGTGCTTTATTCTTGCCGGTTTTGTTTTGTGTGTGCCTTTTGCTTGTTTTTTTAGGTTTTTGACTACTTCAAACATTTTGTCTTTTACCTTTATACTGGCTTAGTCTGGATGATGTACTAATATTGTTTAGTTCAACTGAGGACGGGATCAGATTCCAGACCAGAAAGAGTTTTACGTATCGTGATAGAAAATGTCTGTTGTAAAATCTAAATAACATAAACCCACCATCACCAACAATAAATTTTAAAAAGTAACAAAATTTATGTCATGGATCGTTTGGCTGTTTTATCAAGACTGCCTATCACTACATGATTAATGTGATAAATGGTTTTACCCTAGCTTTATGCCAGTTGATAGATTGAAGATTCCTTAAAAATACTAGTGGAAAATATCTCAGTTATGTTTAGATTGAACACAATTTGGCAAAACCAATGAGTATTAAGTTAAATTCAAAGCTCGTATTGGCAAAGTTAATGAATGTGACAGCTATTTAAACCGTTAGAAAAAACTATATGTAATTATGTAAAACTTTGTAAAAGTAACAGGAAAGAAAATAGGAGGAGAAGTAAGAGGTTATACTCATGGACTATATGAATCTTTCTAAAATAAAATTAATTTTGAATAAAATAACTGGCTGATTGGTTATGATTCACTCTTTATAATCAGATGGTTACCTGTTCAATCCTGGTGTAAAGATTTACAAGTTTTATCACGCGTTGATAACAGTATTTAGTTAAAAATATATTTCAAATATAAAAATATTATAAAGCTAAATGTATTTATTTATACTTATTTATCTAAAAATAAAATATGTACATACATTGGTGAATAGTTTCTTTTATATCCTGAAAACTTGGTTTGAATTCTTTACACCTACTGAACTGTGTTCTTTATAAGAAAGTAGAATCTCCAATATCCATTGATCTATTGAGCATTGAGTTTGTAGACACAGGGTAAAACCTTCCACTAGACGGATAAATGTATGTGTAGTACAAAACATTAACTGTAATCTTTTTCAATCGAACATTAATTCTAGTAGAATCGAGACTATTCATGCTTCGACAAAGAGAAAGATTTGGGAGAAAAAAGATTATATTATTATTTATATTTTATTATAGATTGATACAAGTGAAAAAACTTCGTTTTTATTTCGTCATAGTCAACCACAAGACAAAGTATACTTCCAAAGGCTAAGGAATCTTAGGCTTGAGCTGGTATTAGAGAATCAAGAAGTGACATCTGTATTATAGTTTAAACCAGGAATTATTATGTCGGCGTGTTGATACAGAGAAAACAATATCGTGGTGTCCTGGCTCCAGTCGGCGACTACGTGCTCCGTCCACTGGCCAGGATGCGATTTCAGTCACGGACTAATATTATCTCCAACTTTCTGTCTGCTAAAATTATGTACGTGATTTTCAGTGAGATCCGCACAAAAAGATGTATCACCAAATACATTTTAGGTTATGATATATGAACTACCCTAGCTAGTTTTTGGGATCAGTGTTTCTTAAATCGAAAATATTTTAACCATCATTTTATTTCAATCGTTGATTCATCTAGTTAATTTCACAAACCCGGTGAACCTTTTAACATTTGTGGCATTGGTTTTCCGATATTAAAACTAATTACATTAATAAATCTTTAAAAAAATGTGTATAGAGATAAGCTAGAATTTTTTGAACAATACTCCATTTATAATTTCTTTAGTGCACTTTCTTTAAGTTTAAAACTTATACAAAAAGGAAACAATTTAAAGTGGTTGTAAGAGTTTGTTTTTAATGAAATATATAAAATATATAAGTTCATTTATATGGCTGAATATTAAATATATACTTTAAAATATAGTTAGGTCTGTCTGTTTATTACTTAAATGTGACTGAAGTTGATCGAGTCTGTACAAATTTGGCAGCCTAGGCCAACATAATGCTGTTTGAACAAAACTAATAGACATTGGTGGATAAAGGTAAATATTTAAAAGAAAATGTCAACTCAAAGCATCCAATCATAGCATTTGCCCCTCGCTTTCCTTTTCTGCTTCAATTTCCTGATTACTCCACCACAAATGATGTTTGCGGTGAAAGTGTCTCCGTGCTTCCTATAACTTCATACTGACGGTTCTCTGCCTCCGCATATCTCTCCATTCATCATTTATCATTTAATATTATTGAAATATTTTACTTCAACACCACACGTAAAATGCTATATGTCTTAGCTTTGGGGGTGTCAGCAATATGTAAGACGAATATTTGAAACAGTACAGCTGTTTAGAAACTGTTTAGTGAACTGAAAACACACATTCCCTTTAGACATATCCATAATCTAAACAATTCCCCACAGGGAAGTAAATACAAGCATTTTTTTAGGTTACGTTTCTCGTCCGGTAACTCCCTATTTCCCAGATTCCAGATTGTGGTGGAATAAAATTACTGAAACTAAATTGTAATGATTGAATAAAACATTTAATCATTACAGACTAAATTTGTGTATTAATGAATAAGGTAACATTTTTACTCACAAATCCTTTTTCCTAGGCGTTCTTTATATTCTTTGCTCATTTCACATTTCTTACCATCTTTTCCACCAGGAATTAGGATAGATCTGATAGAAACATTTTACTCTTTGAATATATTCACTATAAAAACAAATGGATTCTAAAACACCCGTTAATAATTAAATTAAAATATTTGAACGAGTTAAGCATTCCTTAACAAATAGGCCTATAAACCTACGGTATAAGAATATATAATGTATAGGGTCTTAATTATTTTAACTTCTCGTGATTAAATCGTAAGATATTCAGAATAAAAACTTTCAAAATCAAATTTCAAATTAAGAGTTTTACTGTGTATCAGATGCGTGATTGTTATAACTGATAAGTGATTGTTGAATAAATATACAAATTAAATTTGTGAAATTACAAAGTCAATTAATTTATTAATTAATGATAGAACACATTCCCTTAACAACAAGTACTTAGAACTGTATTGTTTGCTGTGTTTTGGCTATCAAGGGATTATGTCGGCTTAGCTCAACGCGAGCGTATTATATTCCATCTGTTGGAACCATATAGATGCCCTGAGTATACTGAGCTTAGTTAAATATACATTTATCACAAGAATTTGTTTGATATGATTACTCTAATGTACAGTTAATATAATAATAATTTAAACAAGTCAGTTATGCTCTTGTATTTTACCTTAAGATAATAATCTGTAATATAACTATTTATACGGTTTATTCACTTTTAACTTTTGTTTTCTTGTTTACTGAAACCCAAACCAACTTATTTTAAATAGCGTAAAATCAAACACTCCGTATCTTTGGAATGAGAGCATGAATTTCAAGATTTCTTAGTGAAAATGAGTCTATTCACATCGTATAAGCTCAAACAATATATTTATATTAAATAAATATTTGATTTTGGTGCGGATGGATTTTGAATGGACTTTCATTATGCGTAGGCTCTCATCATGTGAGACTACGCATGTTGAAATGTCACTAAATTTACTTTTTTAATATAGTTGTCTACACTAAAAGATTGATTTTGAATATGAAAGTTTAATACTACAAAAGTTTCCAATTGAAAAATGCGCGAAAAGAGAAGAGATGGCCGTCACAGTTGTTTTAACGGAAGTGGTGTAAAGGCAACATTGTCAATGTGTATTTACTATAGAATTATTAGTATTTAAGGTGTGGTATCAGTACTAACGTATTGAACCTGAACCCTCAATATCTACCTACAGTATAAAATTAAACTAGATTTTGTCCGTACATAGCTTCGAATTATAATATTTGTTGTTATTGCTATGTTTTATAACCCAAAAAGCCAAAATGGGCATTATCTCAATTATTTTCTGTCTTACAGACAGACAATAATCATCATCATCACTTTTGAAAAGTGTTACACACTTTTTGTAGCGATTCTCCTTGAAAATGAGAGTACAAATACTCTTATTTCATTATTCTATATCTTTTTAAGAAGGTTTTGGTTTATCTCTAGTCTTTCGTGGCCGGTTTCAAAAATGCCTAGTTGATTTTTCGGCATCAACCACGTTGTCATGTTGTTTGTATTACCTAACGTTTTGCCCTTGCTGTGAAGTGGCATCCTCAGTGGCTAGGCTGAAACTAGCCACTGAGAATGCCACTTGAGTCAATATGAGCCAAAAAATGCCTATAGGGTACGTTTTAAAATGCATATTTAGCCAGATATAAAAAATAGGCAAAAATATCAGTGTGATTAGTTTGTTTACTTCAAAGTAGCGGCCATTTAAAATTTTGTCTGAAAATAACTTAAACGGTTGATTATTTTAAAAATTATTGAGGTTACGAGTTTATTAAAATTCAATTGCCTTTCCAATGAAATTATGATCTATAAACAATGAAGATTCAGTACTTTTACCAGTGTTAGAGTGAATTATAGTATTTTTATGAAGTACATTGAAATTAAATATATAATTTTGAGAATTAAAATTGAAAGTCCCCCTCAGTTAAAATATAGTACTAAAATATTTAAACTGATGTATTAAACGTTTCATAAATAAATTGATTGTGAAATTTGACCAATTAACGTTAGAACAACAATCATTTTCCAAAACATTTGTGATTGTTACCTTAACATTCCCTTATTGATAACGTCTCTTGTTATATAAATTCAATAATATTCATCAGTGAAAGGATCATTTTCAAGAAAAGCTTCAAAAGTAAATTCAAGATAAGGGAAAAGGTTACTGAAGTAATGTAAATGCAAATACGCTTTTAAACTCGCCATTTTCAAGAGAAAGGTGAAGTTAGCTGTTTTATCGGTTTAATCTACTTTAGGAGTATTTACATTCTCCTTGTGTATTAAAGAATATCACATAGAAAAGAAATGAATTGCTAAAATTGTGTACATCTAAACTATAATGCTAATAATATAAAAGTATTGCTTTACTAAAATAAATGGGAATTTGCTGACTTCTCGTTCGTTCTAAGACTATGTTTTTAAGCTTTCCCAAGTATACATTTAATACTGCATAAAATAGTCAATATATTTTTAATTTCAAACAGTGGTACGACCTATATTTGCAGAACACAGATACTTGAATAGTTAAACTGTGATAACAGATTGATAGATATCATAAAGTCGAAAATGTTGTAAAGATTGTAGTAAATGTTTTACGTACATAGTTAAGTATATTACAATGTAGTGACACTGCATTAGACCAACACGCTCAGAATGATCTATTCTGGGACTTTTACTTAGGTTATGGTTTTAATTCCTGTTTCTTTTACTTTCCCCCCTTTATATGGCACATGAATGAAGTATAGTTAATGTCAACATATTCTAGTTGGATTGCGAGTGAAAATAATTTCTAGACATTCTTAATCTAAATATTGGTTATTTTTAACTACGTACCCATAGACCCAAGGTTATATTTTCACGAAATTCACCTAAGGGGTTCGCTTTGGCAATGTCTTCACTTTTTTATGGGTAGTTCACATTAAAACTTTAATAATTCAAGTTGATCAAAAATTGCCCAACAGAATTTTATTACGGAAATGTGCTTAGTAATATGTGATGGTTAGACAGTCATCAGCTTTGGGATATCCAAAGAAAAAAAGGGGAAAATGAAAATATATAACAAATCTTATTTGTATTTATCAGCATAGCTTTGTGATTATCATTAATTTAAATTTTGGTGTTCGAAAGGAAATGTAATATTTTTGTTCATTACAAATAAATAGCTCATCATCTATAGAATGCTATGTTTTATGAAGGGGGAAAGTTTATGTCAGTTCAAGGATACCACTTTTTTTATCAAATATCACAGATATGAAAATAAATTTAATTTTACACACGTTATGATTTCTTACCGATGTAAAACAATACATAATTCCCTTAAAATGTCTTTGAGTATGTCAACTTTTTCTAGAGTAAACACTGTTCAAGTAAATACAAAATATCAGTAGAAAACTTTTTTTCAAATGTCTGGATAAACATTGTTATGGGCTCAAAATTATAATCTGTATGCATGGAATTTTGAACAAAATCCGTTTAATTAGGTTTAGTAGAAAATTAGCTACGAATTCTGTAAAAACCAAGTTGTTAGTGACAAAGTACTAAAAAGAGCTTGAGGTAATTATTTTTGTCCATTAAGGATTCCTTGATCAAGAAGCACCGAGAAAAGGAGGGGCAGAATAAAGAGTTCTTTAGAGAATTAGCCGCCTCTGTAGTGTCTCTATAGACTTGCAAATTGTGCTTATTTAACCTTCTTTTAAATAATTCTGACCCAAAAAACTTGCAGTAATAAAATAGGCTGTTCTTTGCATTTGAAGTTTCCTTGAAGACGACTAAACTAGCTCGTCGTATAGTTGAAATTATACACCAATAATAATAGGGTTTTACTGTATCATTCGCTTCCTTAATATCCAAAAAACTATTATGTACTAAATGGTAATTATATGTAATATTTTAATAGTATTTTAATTCAGGCATACTAGTTGCTCTCCTATTATTTTCTTTTAGAAAATATAAATTAATGGTAGTCACATGGTACTTGCTTGTTTATCATTGCCAATGACATTTTTTAACGCTTCAAACTGTCCCAAATATGGTGCTGTTACAACATAACTTCGACCTGTTTATGTTAAGGTTTTCAATTATAGTTTTGTACAATAATATAGACCAGATATTATGTTGTTGGGTGGATTTACCTGTTTTAAATCTTACAGACCAGAAAAGAGAATAATCCAGTTAAGATAATAACATTTTCCTTAAATTATTCCACTAATTTCAAAAAGTTTTTTTATTATTTTGCATGACAAAATACTAGACAACATATAAAGTGAACATTTTTGTGGGCTGATGGTTACTCAAATAAACGTCCAAATTATTTAATTTGGGTAATTGTACTAATAAAAAGTGTTTTTAGGAGAATACTAATTTTATAACCGTGATCCCATGATAATACAAAAAGTGGGTTTGGATGTCTTCTTGTAACTTAGTATTTGAACCATACTCAACAAATTTGTGTTGTAACATGCCCAAAAACAAAGTTAAAATATTAGGCGTCTGAATGTGTGTTATATAACTTATTAATCGCAGCAAAACTTACATGGAGACTTGCGTTTTGAAACGAAAAGAGCATTTTTGATAATATCACTGCAGGACCCCATAAAATACAATGAAATTCTTTAAATATCATGAATAATATAATATATAACGTTCATAAGTCAGCGCAAAGTAGAAAGGCAATGGTGGTTGCGGAAAATATTCGATATCAATTTGTTTCCGAATACGAGACATAACATTCTAACGCAATTCACTGCTTGTCTGAACCAATACATGTGTCAATAACACAGCTTTCGTGAAATAAAATTACACTGCGCTCGACGACTCTGATAAACAACTCCTACCCGCCTTCGCAGCACTTACCTGCACACTATCTCTGATAAACAACTCCTACCTACCTTCTCAGCACTTACCTGCACACTATCTCTGATAAACAACTCCTACCTACCTTCTCAGCACTTACCTGCACACTATCTCTGATAAACAACTCCTACCCGCCTTCGCAGCACTTACCTGCACACTATCTCTGATAAACAACTCCTACCTACCTTCTCAGCACTTACCTGCACACTATCTCTGATAAACAACTCCTACCCACCTTCATAGCACTTACCTGCACACTATCTCTGATAAACAACTCCTACCTACCTTCTCAGCACTTACCTGCACACTATCTCTGATAAACAACTCCTACCCGCCTTTGCAGCACTTACCTGCACACTATCTCTGATAAACAACTCCTACCCACCTTCATAGCACTTACCTGCACACTATCTCTGATAAACAACTCCTACCCGCCTTCATAGCACTTACCTGCACACTATCTCTGATAAACAACTCCTACCCACCTTCATAGCACTTACCTGCACACTATCTCTGATAAACAACTCCTACCCACCTTCATAGCACTTACCTGCACACTATTACTGGTCTAAATACGAAGATATTATTTGCAGATTAACGAATCATTCAATAGTGCGGACGTTATTCCACAGTAGAGACCACTACACCCACCGACCAACGCTCACAACCAGCCACAATTTGTGACCCCCAAGTAACTGGACTACAGCCCCACGGTCCCAGTAAAATCTTCGTACTATGCCTATGGTATTGGGCAGTTTGTTGCACTGTATGTTGGAATTACCAATATTTAATTACAGATTTGTATGTTATAATACACATTTTGACTCACCCGCAGAAAGTTACCTGTAAATCAACTTAATTTTAATAGATATTCGAGTGTTTACTCATTGGTAAATGTGCTGCATAGCGTTGACAAACAAATTTGTTATCCTAAGTAGTTTATGTGATGATTGAGAGACTTGAGTGATAAGAGATGTGGGTAGCGGGTAGCGGTCCAGTCACGTAGCTACTGACTGAAACTGTAACTGAGACAAGGTTGTTATGTTTCCCAACTGTGACCAAACTTTGCCCCAGCAGGGTCATGTTTGTGTCAGCTTTATATCTCACTGATGGAAGGAGATGTCTCCACACCAGCTGATTCTTCTCTTGGTCTAGTTTTAGCTTTTGTATTTAGTATAAGGAACCAATTTAAGGACATTGAACTAAATATAGGAAAACAATGTTGTTATTGTTTTATTTTTCAGCTTTTCTAAGTTATTTATATAGTAATAAACATAGCTGAGGAGCTGATTGTTATTATTACAAATTATAATGAAACAGGCTCTAAAACGTTTTGTTTTCCAAAAAAATATTTAATTGTGTTTCTATGAAATCCTCCAAGAATAAATGTTGATAAAATCAAACTAATTTAACTAAATTTCCGTCTCAAAAGCAAAATAAGATACAACGTATAACTTATGTGAACTTTAAACTCGCATACAGGTTGGCAAATTTTACTTTTATGAATAATATAATATGTAAATGTAGAGAAATGCAAACAGCACCTTTTATGAATGACGCCTTTGTTCATGGAGAACGCCTAATTTCAGTACGCAATTCATTTTATTTATTTTTTTACATCTTTCTCACAATTTTAATGCATACGAAATAATAATTATATGTTACCTCCAAAGTTAATAGCAGGGTTGGGCTTGAAATTCATATCATAGTTAAATATTTAATAGGGTAATATTTTACTTAAGTCCGTGAGTATTCCTGTTGTCTGCACGTCCTTGTTTACACAAGGGTTCAAAGGATTTAATGAGAGACTTATAAAATGTAAACTATTATTAAAAATTAAAAATTATACAACTAATCTTTGATGACAGTAAACCAGTCTTGAAAGATGAAAGTGTGTCACCTTTCTTTGATTTGAGGGATTAAAGATGTTCTAAGGTAGAATTATTAAAGATAATTTAACTGTCAATAGTGCATCTATAAATATAATGGTTTTTATTGTATTTTTCTATTTACAGGATTGAAATACGATATCTGGATTTTAAATTACTTTCAAAAGAAAGATAATTCTGATTTATTATGTGTATCACATAGTGAAATATTAGTTAAAATTACCGTTGGTGAACATTGTGGCTGGCATATTAGTGGTAAATAATCGTTGTACACTAATTTTAAATTATTAGTTTTATCAAATTTTCTTATCCATGCTGAAATAATCTTAAAAGGAAATAACCGTTTGAATTGGACTACACGATTTATACATCGAAAAATCCAAACGTTACTTTGTCAACGAATAAACGTCAAGGGAGTAACATTTGTATTATATGTTAAGCCGAGAATTATGATGTCGGCGTGTTGATACAGAGAAAACAATATCGTGGTGTCCTGGCTCCAGTCGGCGACTACGTGCTCGGTCCACTGGCCAGGATGCGATTTCAGTCACGGACTAATATTATCTCCAACTTTCTGTCTGCTAAAATTATGTACGTGATTCTCAGTGAGATCAGCACAAAAAGATGTATTACCAAATACATTTTAGGCTCTAAAATATGTACTACCCTAGCTAGTTTTTGGTTCAGTGTTTCTTAAATCTGTAAAAAATGTAACCAAAGTTTTATGTCTATTTTTGATTTGTCTTGTTAATTTCAAAAACACGGTGAAGACATACATTTTGAAATCTTTAGCTTTGGTTTCCCCCTTTTAAAAATTATTGTGACTGATGATTATCTTAAAAAATATTATGTATAAATAACTTTTTCGAACACTGCTCAATTTATAAATAACTCAACAACTTTAAACTATATTTTAACACTGACTAACATGTTCAAGCACTGAATATAGAATAAACCTTCCTGCTTATTGCCTTGACGATACATGGTCAAAAACCAAATTGTGAGACCAATAGTCAAATTCACAGAAATAACAGAGAGTGTATTTTACCATCAGATGGTAATATAACATGGTACAATGGTAAAAAGAATCTGTTTTGTATGATTGCTTACTGTGCAGCCTTTTTTGGACTTTCAAAGGTATGTTTATATTTACTTGTTTTGTGTGATTTGTGCAAATGAAATTTTTTTGTGTGTATTTACTCTTCACTATTAAGGTAATTTAGTAATCAAGTCATTTCCTAGCTTAAATTATTCTGGGATTTTCTTCAGTTGAAACTATCAGTGATTTAAATATTAAATTACTTCTAAAGCAAAATGTTCAGTGTGATGATGAATCTGATTTCAAAAAAATATTTTTATAGTCAACTAATAAACCTATTTATTGAATGAATGAATGAAAGTTTGCTTTTATTTTTATAAAACATAGGTAATATAACAAAATTACCTTAGAACAAAATACAATAGTCTGTTGTAATTGGAAAGACTCTGCAGAGTAATAATATTGTTATGAATAACATAAATTTAATAAAAATTCTAACATACGGATAAATATTTTCCCAATAAATCATAGTATATGAAAAGTGAAAGTTCGACTAACATAAGTAAATAAATTAACAAAATAATGGTTTGCAAATTGTCCCACACATTTAGTAATTAGACTCAAAAATCAATTCTTCATTTTCTTTAAAATTAATATTGAAGTTATACTTGTTTTCCAATCGCTTCCAAAGTTTTGCCTAAAAAGGTTTTCGCTACAGTTTGCTTTTGATTTGCTAATTGAAACCTAAATATTGAAAAGCTAAGTTTTTTAAATACTGAATAGATTCTACGGAACAATATATACTTTTTATTAGATTTATCTTAATTTTCAGTGAATGAGAATTATGTTTTAAGGTTATGTTATATAAAAATAAACGTCTTATACATGTGGTATAGAATTTCATAAGTATCAGTTAATCCTTAGGAGTAACCTTCGCAGTGTACTCTACCTCTTCATAGTGTTGTAAGGGAGACGTTGATGAAGATTGTAATGTAGATGTATCAAACTCATAAAAATCAACCTTGAACATTTAATAAGCAACAAAACATTTCAAGATGAGAAGCCTCTGGATCACTGAGTAATGCATATTAATTAGATATTAACTGACGTTTAACTTAAAATTAAAGTTTTCTCAAAAATGATATTATACATCCCTCTAGCAATAGAGAGAGAATTATTTTAACTGATAAGGAAATAAGCAACTTCTGTAATTTCAAAGGATTCGCCAAACTTCTGTTCTTATCTTCATTAAAAACTTTCTTTACTTCTCAGTACTGGATACAAGTACATTTAATTTAAACTGAATGTCTGCAAAGCGAGAAAGAAAACGAAAATTACATCTATTTTGCATTTCTTACGTATTAAAATAAATTTCTACAGTACTTTGAATAAACATGTTTCAATTTTTCTCTATAATGAGTGAAATTGTAAGCTAGTGTTTATCGTAGTAAATTACATATGCTATTTCAAAACAACTTTATATTTTAGTATATGACTAAAGCTTAAACCTGACAACAAATTCACTAATGAGGTAGTAAAAATATATAAATATGTTCAAGTATCTAATAGCTTTAGAGCAACTTCTAATAACTAAAAAGATTTGTTTCAACGTGGCCAATAAATTAAAATTTTTAACATGTTGAAAATATATGCACATGTTAATTAATTAAACTATAGGTTTACTTTAGGTAAAACTAAATAATTTCATAACCTAATTATAATTTTAAAAGAATAATTTAACTTATTTATTAAATGATTTTTGTTATTATTATTTATAAATAAAATATGTTTTTGAATGTTCCTGACTGACGGTTCATTTTAAAGAATTTTTCTTTTTTTTGTGTACACCTACCTTAATTTTCTACATATATTCAGTAAAATTGTAGGTATGGGCTAGTTCATGACTACATGTCATTCTAAAACTATAGGGGATTCCAAAATCAAAAAATTGGGAAAACGCGTTTTACAGGCCTAAGTACCGACGAAAGTTCCACCTATTTTCGGTCAAATAATAAATACTGTAATGCTAATGGATAAAAACAATATTATCTCTTTTTTTATCTAAATATGGAAATAGTGGTATTGGTAAAACGTATTATTGAAAAACGTCCGCACTATTGAATACTTCGTTAATCCGCAAAGACCATCCTCATAACTAGACCACTTCGTAATTCAGAGGCCGTGGTTCGGATTCCACGTTAAACTGTAGGTTCATTAGTTGCCATCGGCTGTTGGGCTATTAATTAACAGTCCTGTCTAAGGAACATGTCAGCCTTAGTCAGTAACAAGACTACAAGATCGCGCCACAATCATCCTACATTCATTTCTCATTCATACTTGGCTTAAAATACCTACCTGGGTGGGTCGCCATTTCAGTTAAAAGTATAAAGTAAAGTATTACTTTTGTACTTTAACAGTTTTGATATATTTTTAGTATATTGTTTTTTGTATATTTTAATAATTTTATAACAAATTTAGTTTGCATACTGACTTTCTTCAAAGATGCAAACTAAGATTCACCAAGTATGATGTTGCAAATACATCAGTGGTGTCAGTTAGTGATTTTACCAATGAAATTAATAATATTTATGTTCAATTCAACCTGATATATGGTAAAAAAAACTACTTCTAATCTCAAAACAAAAAAATAATTTTACGTTGTAGGTTTTATGTCCATTGTCAAAACCGTGTAATAAAACACGGTTTTGATGTCAGTTTATGCAATGTGCGCTTAAAAAACTGCCTTTTCACTGAATGAAGAAAGCTTAAAATGATTAAATAAAACATCTGACGCGATACTCTGTGAATTAAATAAACTGACATGGTGTCTGCAAAGTTGTAAGATAAATTTAGCCTGATCCACTGAAAGGATCAATTTATCAATGTTGTCACCGATGTAGCCGGAGGCTCACGCCGAGCACTCTGACAAAGTATTACGTGTATATGACGTGTAAAGAGATAGATTGCTTCTTCTACACAGAATAAAAAGTGCCTTGAAAATCCTGTATGCTTAAACGATCTCACAAGAGAGTTCAGTCAAGGAGACTTCACCGACGGCAATAAAGGAGGTGCGATTATGCGGATGTTGCGGCTCATAATATTTCAATAGTCCTCTATATAATGTTTCTACGATTAAGGATGGCCATGGCACGTCACAAACTGTTAACGTTGGCGAACTCAAGTCTATAGTATGCTAATTATAAATAATCAGCAAAATTAATTGTATACTATTTTAAACTAAAATAAGCTTTGAAATTAAAACATACTAACTTAAACAACAGATGTAATATAATATTTTAGGTCAATGCCAGAAACGGTGGAAAGATTGTAGGGTGAGCACGTGTTAAAGCCTACATCATATACATATTTTATTAATTTCTAAATAATTATTGTAAATAAAAAACTGTGACCGATAGCAAATACTTAGTACAAATATATTGGACACGATTTCTAAATTTAAATCAGGATTTGTTTAGGAATATAAACATATATTCTCAAACCATTTAATCCCAACTCAAACATTTTTGTTTGAGTTGAAAAACATGTATTTTCAATTTACACATGATTATAATACACGTAGCCTACCATGTCAATATTAATATTGAAAATATTTTGAATACACAATCGTATTTAATTTAATCCTACTATCGATTTAGCTATTCACCAACATTTTAATTTAAACCTGTTTTTGTTCAATTAGAAAATCAAGGGTGTAATTTTGGTTTAGTACACAATTAAAATGCTTCCTCGCAGACCGTTGAGCTATTAACATACTTTGTTAACTGAAACAGACTGAACAATGTTAATTTGAAAGTTGTTTTTGCGATAGCCCATGCGAACAACACGTAATGCGAACATACGAACTCGAAAATGCTTTAAATATTCAGGAATCACTAGTTAATTTTTAATTTATCATACCTTATCTTTGAGAATAATTATTCTCATTGGTAGAAAGCCTACATATTATACGCAGTTTTTTATTTACCTCAACACATCCTAGGGTTCATCTAATTCTCTGATATTGTGATAATTTTTAATTTAAAAAACAGTATTTCGTTCTGAGAGTCTACAGTTCCAACAGTATATTATATGACAAAGCCTTTTTAAATATAATTAGTTGAGTAAATTAGTACTATTGAAAGTAATACCAGATATTGCTAGGCGAGCATTGTGACGTGGGTTAGCCAAGGTGTCTTACGACCGTGCATTATTGTTAATTTTATTATACTATTCAATGAAAGAATTTGTAAAACTATAAGTGTTTAGTATTGTTGTAAAGGGAAACTTTCCAGCTATTTAATCATGTAACAAAATATAAAAAATTAAATTTTTGATGTCATTTCTCTCCTTAATACGCCATCCTTAGCCTACGAAATTCTCCGAAGATCCTCCTATGAGAAGTTAAAATGTGGCCCAGTTAAGTATGACAGAGTGAGTCACAGTGATTTACCTAGATTTTGGTTATAGACATTTTCAATAACGTCTATAAGAAAAAAACAAAGCTTCACAATCATGATCATGATCTAAAATCTGATTCCGTTCTCAGGTGAGCTAGAACCCAAAACATGACACGAGTAGTAAATAATGTGGAGAAAACCGGTATAAATCTGAAAAATAAAAAGATTAAAGCAGTAAATCCTTACAAAAAATAACATGCACCCATGCACACAAGAATCAACCCGTCACAAAGACTCAAGGAAAATCCCAGTGAGTGTGTGTTCAAGTGCGAGAGTAAGATTTAAGAAACTATTATTTTAAGCTACTGAAATACAAAAGTTTCATTGGATGTACTTGTCCTAATAAAACATATAATTCCCAAAGGAAAATTCCCACCCACTACTGAGAATTATTGATTCACAGAAAAGTATTTATTAAACCTTTAAAAGAGTAAGCATTTAATTTACGTATAAGTTAAGAACTGAAGCGGTGCTAAAGCAATTTCGACAACAAACATTTCTGCCTTGGAATGTTAATAATGTTCAAATATTTATAGAGCTTCCTTAGCGATTTAACGACCAAGAAGAATTCCAAGCATTGCGAGATAGAAATATACCGATTCAATATAATAAATACTTTACAGGAACTTTGTTGAATCGAACTTTGCTGACTTCTACGCGGTACTTCTTTATAGATCTTTAAGTGAATTTATGAATGGGATATGATTGAGGCTCAGTTGAGTGGGATAATGACATTGTGATGAATTAGCAAAACCTTCAATGGTACTAATCTTATTCTTTCATAAATCAAACAAATATGAGTAAAAACCTTCATTTGCTTGATACTATGCACACATATTTAGTCTATATATGCTTTAACACTCTAAAAAATATACTGAGAATTGAGACTTGAAATAGACTTGAAATATCAGTGTAATTAATTTAACTTAAATAAAAGGCGGAAATCATAATAAAATGGCCGAGAACTTTCATTAAGTGAATACATGTGAATACATTTTACCCCTTGTAGTTGTCAAAAAATCCTCAAACTTTTTTTAAAAGTTAGTTTTTGGCTATATCTTTTGAACAAGAAGTGCTTCCTAAAACGGCAAACGCCGTACAATATGAATTTTTCAAAGATGGCCTGCATCTTATGCGATATGAAATTTTTAGTAACTCATTACCTTCATGAAAATAAAACTTAGTCTCACACAAACAATTTAGATTTTAAACGAGGGGTTTTGGGCTCTGTTGACCTAATGGAATGGTTGCCGAGAAAACAAAGTGCACCTCATGACAAAGATTTTTCATTATCTACATCTTTGGCCATTTGAATATTTGTCGTAACTACTGCATTCTAGCTCAGCTGTAGTAGTAACGTGCCGGTCGTGTTGAATATATAAGTACTGTGACTGCACTCCTACTCACTAGTAAAAGCGAATTGGTGGTTAAATTAAATTTCAAATCACGTCTAGGATCTTACTTTTTGTTGCTGATAAGAGTTAAGTGTAGGAATTGTTTGAAACTGAGACTTAAATGTGTTTGAGTTTTCATTGTAATCGGTGATTAGGAAAACTAGTGATTACAAGCGATTGTGCCGACAACTATAAGGGGGCCTGGGGGAGGAGCCTCCAGCGAGCGAAGCGAGTACATTTTACTCGCTTCTCTGCATAATGTGCATTATGTAGTCCCATAATGTAGCCTATTCAGTGATTATGAGAGAGCCACTAAGATTAAGCTGGAGCCACGATGGAGACAATTGTAGACTTCGTAGTTTTTTTAACGGAAAAATAAAATTGCGTCTGAAATTCATAGTAAATTGTGTTACGAAATTTTTTCAAGACCATAAATTTCGTTTGCACCTATAATTTAATAACAGATGAATAGTGAAACGACAGTCCATATACTTCACGAGACCCAAAAATTGAAGACAAAGAAATTTTTCTCGGATGCAGATAGCCAAAAGTGATTGGTTCCTATGATAAGTTATGGCACATAACGTCATCATTCGTTCACGACATAAAATTATCGACGGATTTCAGTTTCACTTTTATTTTTTGCAATTAAGCCATTAACACGAATATGTACTTCGCAATCGCCGGTCCTGGTAAGTGGTAACTCCATAGCGGCTAACTTCGCGTAATTATCGGATTCATCATGACAGGCGTAAATACATTTTACAGTTATGCCACTACAAACGGACAAAATAATAATGTGGCTACAGTTTGAAACGTCCAATATATGTTAGTAGCATCCGTACCCTATATTTTATGTTTTGTAGTTACGACTCTTAGATTATTTGTTACAGCATAATAAAAGGAATTAAATCTCATTTACTTGAAATTATTCAGCGTAACTATTGAAATTTTATTTTGAATGTCCTTCATCTTTTTTTGAATTTTTGTACAAAAAAATTACCATTTAATTACAATAGTATACAAGAGGTAATTACAAATTACCTCTTCTTAGATCTCAGCTTACATTAGATCGTGAAACATTGCGTACCGTTAGCGGGAGAAGAAAGATGAATTAACTGCAATCATACACAGGTTTTACAACGTTCTTGGAACTAGTAGTTTATATATTTCAGACCAACAGATCGTAACAAATAACGATGTGGCTTGAATTTTTATTAAATACAATTTGTGGAGTTCACTCACAAGCGAGCTGTCTTGGTGCTAGTACTCCAGCACCAGGAGAGCTGGGGGGTTTTCACTGCAAGTACGTGAAATTATACAAGATATAGGTAGAGTTTAAATAAATTTGCCTAAACAATAATTGTATCAGACAAATAAATAAAAAATAAAAGAAAAGCGACTGACGAATAATTTATGCCAGTAAAGTCAATAGCCTACAGTTTGAGAAATTTGTATCTATGTATGTTCGTGTGGGGGGTACGCGTGTTTCATGTGCAATTACATGGATGAACCGAATGTAATTATTGCATTTAAAGTATGTAAAGACACAGTAATAAGGGGGTAATAGGGGGTAGGCTGTGTATGTGTGTGTCTGTCTCATGTAGCATGATCATTATTAGGTGTGCGGGTCTGCTCACATGCGGGCATGAGTGCACAAATCTGTCGTGTAGCTGTACCTAACTGCACGTTATAGGGAATGTGTCCGTGCGCGTATCATTTTTGGTAGTGTTTTACGTATGAAGATTTTGTGTGTTAGTATATGTATATGAATAAAATTCCAAGGTATGTTTGATTACATCTGTCAGATTGGTTTTAGTAAAGCATTCAAAATTTATTTCTAGTCAATTTCCAGACATTAAATTATTTTTTAGTATTTTTCTCGTTCTATTAAAATATTAAGCACCATGTATTTTTTTGACACGGATATGTCTCAGCTCTAGGGGTGTTAGCAGATTTTTTGAATGCTAAAAGTGCATCGGAAATGTTTAGATCCCGTTTTTATAGAAACTACTAGAGCTATTGTATTGAATTTTTAATATATTAAGAACAAGAACAGCTGTTTAGATGAATTGAAAATAGTTTCTTTAGACATATCCATGATCTAACCTATTTCTCTCAGGGAACTCTTGAGCTAATAAATAAACTATTTCATTTCAGGTGCGAGTTGAAATTAAGTGCCCTGTCTGCGAGACCATTAAGACAAAGAACATGTATAGTTTCCGAAAATGGCTCTAGGTATTACTCTGAGTGGAGAGCCACACATTGTGGTATCCCTCAAGGTTCAATCTTGGGGCCACTGTTATTCTTAATTTATGTAAATGACCTCCCCAACTTTGTTAATTCAGAGTTAATTCTCTTCGCGGATGATACCACTGCTCTAATAAAGGCTCAGACTTTAGCAGAATTAGAAAAAACTGTAGCTGAGACATTGTCACAATTAGATTCATGGTTTTCGTTAAACGGCCTTCTTTTGAACAGCACTAAAACAAAAACTATTTTCTTCAAATCATCATTAGATATCCCGAGTCATAAATTTCTCGGAATTTTTATTGACAGTAAATTGAATTGGAGTGACCACAAAAACTTTGTTACAAAAAACTCAGATCTTTTGCATTCGCAATATCAGTTCTGTCCAAATGTACAACTATTGAAACGTGTAAATCTTTTTACTTTGCATTTGTGGAATCGATTCTCCGCTATGGGATTACGATGTGGGGAAATGCTTCTAAAAGTAAGAGGGTTTTCACGGTTCAGAAACGAATCATCAGAATTCTTACAAATGCTTCATACAGAGCCTCTTGTAAAGCTCTCTTCAGAAAGCTTGGTATTTTAACTTTTCCTTCTCTCTATATCTTTGAAATTTTGCTTCACGTCCACAACAATATCAATAATTTTTTAATATATTTTCCTCGTCACAAGTACTGTACGAGAAACAAACATATTTTGAATTATCCAATCCATAGAACCTCAGCAATAGAAAAAGCCCCTTTTACACTTGCCTAAAATTTTACAACAAATTACCAGAAAAATATAAATGTCTCAGCAGCTCAAATTTTAGGACAAAAATTCGAACCCTTCTTTTAGCGAAAAGCTACTACTCACCAACTGAGTTTTTAAATGACCCAGACTAGCCAATTTGGTGAATTGGTATTGCATACTAATTCATTGTATGGGTTACTAATTCATTTCAATTCATTATATTTTTATATATTTGTTATATTCATTATATCTATGTTATATATATATATGTATTAGATTTAAGATGAAATAAAGACAAGACACCAGTTACTGCTATTGTAGCATCCATTATGTAACGTTTTTGTGTTAATAAAGAATTTGAATTTTGAATTTGAATTTGAAAGCGATACTATAATTATATTATCCACAGAAATTGTTCAACTTCATTATTTTCAATTTAGATATTAAAAGATTACCAAGTTAAGTATCTTGGCTGTATGATGAATCATTTTACTCAACTGTGGTGATTAATTGAGATTCATTATCGTTTAGAAATCATAATAAGTATTATCCTTCAATGTATTCAGCCAAAGACTTTATATTAAATCTGGTAAATTGTTCACTATTCAACGCTCCCCATCAAACTGGGTCTCATATTAATATAAATTTTGCCGTGTTGTGTGTTTGCGGAAAATATTAATTTTATTTAGCAAATTAGTTAAAATAATCTTCCTATATATTACAATATCCATCTAATGCCATACAAAACACTGGATAAATTAGTTTTATAACAAATACATCAATATAAATATGTTATCATGTTTCGTTATTGACTTCAGTTAATAATCAAAATTAAAATTATAGGCACCATGAAAATATTTTTTTTAATACACTTTCTGGTCAGTTAAAAATCATATGCTCGATTATAAAAATATTGAAAGACAAGTTGTAATAGCCATATAGCACTGACCACTTCCTTTTCAATTAAAACCATTACATTAAAAGATTTTTATAAATTCTTAGCCATACATTTAAGATCAGTTAATGTATGAAAATCATGATACTGACCATATAAGACACAAACACGACCTTTTCATTAATTTGATAGTTTGAAATGTAATATACTACTACTTCTTAGATAAAGATTTTTAATTTCAATCTTTTATGAACTACAAACCCATAAGTCACAACATTAGTACTTAAACTATATCATGTTTATGATAATTCATTATGTAAAGCTTATGTTTGAGCAATTAGTTTCGTTGACAGGTTGATTCCCGCCGACCCGCGGAATAATCCTCTGCAAGTTTGATACTTAGCAGCGTGTCGGATATGGACTTCATGACAGTTACGGTTTACAAATATATGTGATCTGCTTCCTAAGTAAATTTATATTTAATTAATTATCTAAAGATAATAAATCTTTACATTGACACGTTTAAGCGTCCAAGAAACAGGTTCGTATAATACGAGACCTCGCAATCCTGCAGACCTGGTTACGTTCAGTTAGACTATAATAGGTGTTCTGTATTATAAATAATTTGCATATCCTACTTAGCTAGTGGGTAAAAAAAATATAACGTCATCTTTAAAAAATATTTTATGTTATTAATATCATATACATGTATCAGTAGCCAATACTTGGCTTTGACAACGTTTGATCATTGCATTGAATTATTTTATTTACAGGTCTTTGCTTCTAGAACATTTTTAATCTCATAGTAAGTGAAGTACGCGACTACTTTCAAAACATAAATTTTAATACCTGAACTTTTTATAAACTATTGATGATTATGAGTTTTTTTAACTTTCCTCATAACTAATACATTATATTTTGTTCATATTTTATCCAGAAGTTTATTTTATCTTTGTACAGCTACGCCTGTCTTGAGATCAGGATACTATTGTTTTGAAAACAGGGAAGAGGCCTATTTCACAATAATTTTAGGATAACTAAAATCGCTTGACTAATAACAATTTCAATTGATACAAAGCTCGTAACGTTTTGGCGTGGAAAATGTAAATAGAATACGCATTAGAACAAATAAATAATATTTAGTGTGAAAGTAAATTATGTGATAATCCAGAATTTAATTACAGTTATTTAATATAATTACGAAATTGGAAATATTTTGAAAAATAGATCATTTACTGAACAAACAAACTTTAATCATTCATAAATTTACATTTATAGTCTAGGATTATTACCTAGGTACTATGCATTTGTAAACATTTGATTAATGGAATAATTAGGTCTGATTTCACTAACGAATTTTATGATCGAATTTAAATCTCTAAGAATTACCATTTTTTCTTTAATAATTGGTTGGTTAACAAAATACACTTTTCATCATAGGTAAATAAATGCTGAAATACTTCGTGAATTAAAATGTCAAATTATCGGATGCTGACTTTCATCTTAAAAATTATTTATTTGAACTATAAGGTATACAAATTTGCCACTCTGAAGCCCTGCAAGTTTTGTATCAATTTAAATTTTTAATCGTCAAGGGATTTTAGTTACCTTGAAATGATTGTGAAATAAACCTCGTCACTGACTTAAAAAGAAGTTTCCTAATATCAAGCGTCGTTGTACAAAGAAAAATTACTAAAATATTTTGTTGACAAATTAGCGTTTCAGTGTTTGATTCTCCGAGAGGAAAAAAATTATATTTTTGTTTAAATAAAATTTAGATCATATTAAGTTTTAATCCAATTTGTATTTCAAATATTCTCGTTCGATATTTTTCTGCAAGTAAAATAGATTTATGTTAACAATATTATCTTAGAGCAATGGAAATAATTAAAAAGTTTAATTTTATGTTAAATTTTAGGATATAGCTGATTCCAATTAACTTTTAAAATTAATATTTTCCGAATTATATACAATTACAAAGAAGCATTAGTAATAAATTCCATATAAAGCGCATATGACAAAGAACATTGAAAGCAACACCACAAATTTACTGAGCTTTACAAAATGTAAACTGTTAAATAGCAATTCTAATCTTAAATTGTATTATTTAACCAACAACCATAAAATGTGTTAAAATATTGTCTATATGTCCTATTATCATAATATATTCTATGAATTATAACACTTCAAAATAGTTATATAACATCAAGCTATTTAACTTTATGCTCTGTTTACATTTATTGACTCCTTTAAAAAATGTTATTAAGAAAGAAGTTTATTTAATTGTGGATTTTTTTATGAAAAACTGTTTTTTGAAATATATAACAATGATTTATATAAATATTCAGCATTACATTATTCCAGTAATGTCGTCGAAAATAACAAATATTACTTTGATATATTTTATTCCGTTATTTTTGAAATACGAACTTTGAAACGCAATAGCATCACGACAATGATTTAATATGATATTGTTTCTGAAACCAGCCGCACCGTTATTGGAAATGTAACTGTGTTGTTATTGGATAGACAATAACTGAGGTCTGCGGTGGAGAATGAAGTAGAGGCTGTATTCGTTATTGGAGAAAAACGTGCCTGTGTATTTACTCCGAAATACGAGTGTGTTCCTTTCCAATTGTATTATGTATTTGATTAATGTACAATATTCACAGTAAATAAACATTTTTATACAAACTGTTACGTAAGTTTTGACTAAGACTATCAATAGTTAAGACAAAAGAGTAAACATATCTAACGATAAAACTTGGGTGATAAGTGAATAAAAAAGTAATTTTCAACTAAAACTACTTTCAGCTTTAATTAAAAGGGTTTTCTTTAATCTAAATAGTGTTAACAAACTACGGGTATGAAAGCTAAATAAAAATAGTTAATTTAGCAGTTCGGATCTGTTTTAACTAAACTTTAAAAGTGCATAAAGTAAAGTGCTAAAATCCATGAAGAAGTTTTAATGTAATCCCTACTGACTAATAAACGCCCTTAAGTCAGTGACGCCTGTGCTCTTTGAAGCTGCAAGATGGATGTTTTTGTATACAATAAGTTTTTAACCAATAACAGACGGGTTGTAAGATAATATTTTTAAATTAACTTAACTGGAAACGTACGAAAATGAGATCGTTTCTTGTCGAAATAACAGCGGTTGGAACAAATTTAGCTCATTATTAGTAATTTTTTCAAATAAAACAAAAAATGTATAGAAGATACAATATGAAAATACTGATTGATATTCATATTTCATTGGTAGATTTAAAAAATTTTCATGTGTTTAAAAGAAAAACAAAGTCTAATTAATTACGTTTCATGGTAAGTTAATGTGTTAAACTTACGTGGCCAATAAATACTTTTTTGAAGTATGTGGATTAAACCAGCTACATAGCTGGTTGTCCATCTTATGTATTATTAATGTCATCATGTCGTAGCTGACATTAGGAGATTCCCACCGAAGGTTTCGGTCCAGTTTGAGTTACTAGATCAGTGTAAAGTGATTGTGACGCGATCTTATAGTCTTATTACTGCCTAAAGCTGACAGGGTTGTTAATTAATAGCCCAACAGTCAATGACAACTAAGACCATACAGTTTAACGTGGAGTCCAAACCACTGTCTTTGAACTACAAACTGGTCTAATTATTAGGATGGTCTTTGCGTATTAACGTAGTATTCAATAGTGTGGTTAACGTTAATCTACATAAGAGAACAGTACACTTTCCGATAATCAACTATACACAATTCGTGACCTGCAAGTAGCTGAATGGACAGGATGACACCACCGTCCCAGTCATCAAATTTTCTCATTAAAGTTGTTGTACCCAATATTATTTATTATAATTATTACTGACTAAACCACCCGTGGGATTCTAGTTGTCCTTTGCCGGTGTAGATACAATTATCCGGGTACAATATGTAATGTTTTAAAGTGATCAAGTAGCTTCAAAATCACGATATTAAATGTTAGTTACTGGATCAGATAAAAATCTCATATAAAAGAAATCAAAACGTTAAAAATTTTGATTTTAGAGAGTACAATCCAAAAACAAAAAGAAATACAGGTTTTCCATAAGACATTTTTATGTTTGCCACCATTTTGGAAAATGGCGGCCATATTGAAAAACCCCGATATTGTATTCCTGAGAGAAACTTAAAATTGAGCAAGTTCCAAATTTAAAATATGGTGCTAAGTCGTGCAATTAAAATGTTAGCTTTGGATCACTTTTAAAAACTCGTCTGGTATATCTATAAGTGAACATAATTTCCTCTTCACCAGGGGGGGGAGTCAGTGCATGAGTACCAAGTTTGATTGGTTGGGCACGAAGCCTAGATGGAGCCTAGATGAGACCGAATGATCCTGTCTCACTTCTATTATCGTAAGCATGTCGATTATGTGTGTGTACCACTGTAAGCCACGGTTGACATGTACCTACAGGATTTTTCCTGTAGGTTGGAATAAGATCCTGGCGTCCAAACTCCCCAATCAGCATTGCTTGTAGGATACTTAGAAACCCTTTAGATATATTTATGTAAAATTTAATTGTTCGCAAAATAAAAACGTCTTTCTCAAAATATGTAAGCTCTCAAACGCAGTTAAGAGTTTCCTCTGATTCTGCATTGTATTCTTAAATTTTAATGATACTGAAAATTCCTAATCCACACTCAAAACAATCAAACTTTTTGCGAATCCATGCTAAACAGCTCCAAGCCAGATCGTATCGTAGCTCTGTTGTAAGCTCTTATGCTTGTTCTTAACGAGAAAAGTTCCTGTACTTAACAACAATCCCATTTAAATTGCTACAGGTGGCTTAGTAATTCCTTATTAAATTTTACTATTTTTCGGGGTATTATAAAATTTTCAATGTTACTTAGCTTTACTTTAAATACTTCACTGAATATGTTTGAGGCAAAAAGATTTTATACTTACCATAAGCAAAGGCACATCTATCTAATCAGGAAAGTTACACTTTTTGACACTTGTGACACGAACTTGAATCTTGAAGGCATTATATTTTTATAAAATAAAAATTTAGAGAGCTGCTAGAATCAGCTTCCAGGGGCCATAATAGCTCCAGTGGTTACTTCAAATGAAGTTTTGGTGCAAGTGAAGAAGTAGATACGTTTTTCCAAGTTTGTGGCTACACTGTCACGTACACTCCTCAGCACTTACGTGAAGAAGTGGTGCCTATCGACTAAGACCACCTCATCTCCTATTACTAATTCATCAAACATTTATTTTACACAACTTAGGATATTTATTATTGTGATATTGATTATTTATCCACCAGATGTTTGGAAGGTTAAATTGGAGTGACACTGAACAGGCACTTCTTAACACTCCACGTGGTCCCAGACGGCTTCTGACTGGTTTTTACCAGTTCAATTTTAAAGCTAACCAATTTAAGAGTTGCTGGCACATCCTTTCCTATTTGGCATGAAAGGCTCTCCTGTCATCCTAGTCAACTCTTATTTCTCCTGGGGGTCTTTATTGACTCCCAGCTGAGCCTGAACAATCAGTCTGAGGAGAATTCTCAGGAAGTTGTTTATCTCCTTGTTGTCCACCAGCGAGGTGTGTCCTGGATGAATGATGTACTTGGCATGTTCTCATGATTTCCCATTCAGGAAAATGTACGTCCTAGAAGGCTCAAAGGGCTAAGAGCTCAAAAGGGGTCCTTGTCTGGGGGGCTTGTTGAGTTGCAGTGAGAATTCTCTTGGTATTTCATGAAAGGTATTTCGTGATCCAAGCCCAGTTTGGATCAATATGGAGGTGTTTTACTTCTCTTGGAATTAGATAGACTGACCATGTTTTGCTTTTCCCAGCCTTAAGAAGCTCTTCTTTCCGGTGGCTGTACAATATTCAGCAGGAAGAAGTTCCTAGCTGGCTTTGCTGGTGTCTCCTAATCATCCAGAATCTAATATTTATAACATCTAATAATCAACAACCCACATGTTATGTCAACTCCCTTATGTTGACTTGGCTTTAGTGCGTCAGTTCAGAGGAGAGGAAGAAATGTTATAAACCAGTTGTTGTTGTGTTTCTTCAAAACCAGCTTTTATTGAAATATATCACACTATTCTTCAGAATAGTTACTGCGAACACTAACATATTGTTCTGTTAGAGTAAGGAAATAAAACTACATTTCTTTAACCTCATGATTGCCTAGCTTTGTCTTCGTTTAGTATTTGCCAAAACAATAGCTACAATTTCATATCACTTTAAACAATAAATTTAGTATAACTCTAACATAATTCACAACATAAAATACTACGTCATATTCCTATATCAAAGTGTCAATTATTTATTCCTGAATTAGTTCTTGCACTTGACTACATAACAAGGTTTTAAACTTGAGTCTAGTGACGGTGACGTAGCTATTAGCGTGATGAACTTCGATCATGCGTTACGGAGTTTCCAATCATTTTACCAGTACTATCCACCTAATACTGTGTTAACTCGCCCTTTGCTGGATGTGTCTGTAGACAATGGGTAAACAAATAATTGATTAATGAAGTGGCTACCATCTTAAAAAATACGCGAATTTATCGGATTTATATAAAAGCTTTAGACGCAAAATTATGGTGCATTAAATATTAATTCTTCTCCATAACGAATAAATAAAGGGTAGAGGTTTCCATTAAAACACCAATTTGACTCTTAATTTAAAAGAATGTAAATAACCCGAGTCTAAAGTTGATTAAGACGATAAAACTGCTGATCAAGTCAGAATCATCGCTTTTAATGGGAAAATTAAGGCAGTTTACTGCGCTAAACCCATTAGGATAGTTTAAACAACTCTTAACGTTATGAAAATAATAATGTATTAGTGTTTATAAGAGTATACGTATTTTTTAACCTTTTTAGAAGTATATGTATAAGAAAAAAAATTAGTAAACGTTTAAATGTAATTTTTACCTGGAAAACTTATTTTATTTCCTTTACAGCTCATAGGCACATAACATAAATACGTGAAATTAAAACAGTTTGAGTTTTGTAAAATTTTAAATAAAATCACAAATCTCACTTTAGTATTTTATTCTACTAAAACTAATCTTCTATTTCTATTCAAACACTTTCAATTTGTATAATGCTGCAAGTAATATTACAGATTTGTATAACAATATGTTCTGTGATTTGGAATTTGGAATTTACTCAGTAAATCCACGCTCAAAATGATCCTACAGGTGGAACCCTGGATCTTTTTATAATAAATAAAACAATACTTATTACTCTTAAAGGTTTGTATGGATTAAGACAAGCTTTTGTTGGAATGACATAAAGTCCGGCCACATTTTATTCCTGTCTAAGGAACATGTCAGCCTTAGTCCGTAACAAGACTACAAGATCGCGCCACAATCATCCTACACCCATTTCTCATTCATACGTGGCTTAAAAAACCTACCCGGGTAGGTTGCCATTTCATTATCTAATCTTATTTAATCAATCAGTCGTTTGTAAAAAAGCATTTTTACTGTACAATGAGTAATAGCGTTAATCGTTAGTTTCATATCAGTACTGCAATAGTATATTTTGTTACTAGTCCGGAAAAGTTATCTTTGCCATAGCGTGGCCGTGTTCCATTGCGAGATTAAGTATAACACGGGATTTACATCAAACACTGACCGAGAGGTTTTGTACGAGTATTGTACGGTTTTCTATAAAAAAGCCAAATATTCACACAAAATCAAGTGCCGTAACTGCTACAAGTGTAACATCAATGAGAGGTTAGCTATGGCAAATGATTTTACAACAATGAAATTTATCTGTTGCGTCGTGTTTGTAACTTTTAAATCCAAGAAAGGTCTGCCAATAATAGAATTTTGACATGGATATGTGTTAGCTCTGAGGGGTATTGGCAATCAGTCAGACCAAAATTTGAAATGGAAGTGACGTCATGTGGTTAAGTACAACTGTTTAGATCAACTGACAAAATTCCCTTTAGACATATTCATGATCTAAGCTATTTCGCAGCAAAGGAAAGTGAATACATTTATTTTCATAATATTTACACATAGCCAGTTTTAGTGTTTGGAAAAGACGTGATTAGACAAGACAAGAAAGGAACAAAAAGTTGTACTATCAAATACTTTACTACCCATTATTTAAGGGGATGTTTGACCACATAATGATGTGTGAGGAAATATGGTTGATTTCAGAATCATAGATAGACCGTCAGTGTATGGAGAGTCTTTCGTTCCTACAGGAGTACTTATATCCAGAGACGAATATTTACATTTACCAAGGGACGAGGTGACAAGATGAGAGCATGGGTACGATGATAAACATAATGATAAGGGGAAGGGAATTACTGTAGGGAATTAAGAGCTCTTTCAAGAATTGCTGAAAAAATACAACTATGCATTATAGTAATTAACGCCTTATACTTTTACAATTTGATTGTCTTTTATTGTAATAAAAACAAATTCTTTAACGACTTCCAATCTAAAAGGCAATTATAAATATATAAACTGCATTCTTAGTGCGAAATAATAAAGTATTTTATACATCAACTTATTAAATTAGACACGAATCGCGTAGCGAAAAGTTAGGAATACACACGTTTGATTTAATACATAAACTATAAAAATAAATATTCAATTTGCAATATCCGAAATCAAATATGCTGCTGAAGTTGAGCCGTTCACATAATACATTATGGGAAATAGAGTTACCTTCCAATACATTGGGTCGGGTTGTCAGATGCAGAGCGGTTGATAGAGGAAGTCGATTTAACATAACTGATCAGCACTGCTCGTTCACACTGTTCCCATATCATACACAAACAGAAAGAGAACATTAAGGGAGGTGGCTAATATCCATACAGAATATTCTGAAAAAATTGATCCTAAAACACTTCGTGTAGTTACGGTATTTTAATTTTGTCTAGAATAGTCCTTAGATTGTGTGTCGTTTGAATGGAAACACAAGAATTAATATGTTATTCATTTATTTATTTTATACAAATTTATACAGCATTCCGACCCCACCAAGTTTGAAAACTTGTCAGTGGGGATTAATAATTAATCTACTTAAAACATTGATCATTTGTGCAACTAAATAGTGGGGTATAAGGGTAGGCACCACTGTATACAAAAAAATATAGATGACTCTCTTCAAAAATAATGTAAAAATAACAATTATTAGTAGATCCATAAACTTGAACAACAAAAATATATGTAACGAAAACTTGTATCTCTTATCCCGTAAATTATTTTTGTAATACAGTAGATAAAACAAAAGGATCATATCATTATTCAAATAAAAAGCCAAACTCCATGAAAAAATAAAAAGTTCACATTGTATTACTATATTGATTAACCTTAATGATCATTACCATGGACCTATGGATATATCCCGTGCTGGTAGCTCAAGGGAAACAGATTTTGGAAATTATTGAATTTTAAGACGAATAAATAGATTATTAAAACAAGAGAGTTGTGGTAGTAGTTCGTAAGTAGATCGTAGTAGACTCGTAAAATCAAGTAAAAAAGAATATTTATTTCGTTATGCCTGAAAAAGTAATAAATTGTTTTCCGAATCAAGATTTTTTTTAATCCCACAGAACTTTGCACACACACACACACACACACACACACACACACACACACACACACTACATTTAAAATGTGACGTATTAATGTAACGTGTATGAGCTATGATAATAAATGATACACTCATCCAGCGTCAGCATTAAATAGTTTGTTTGTTTTAGTAGTCTATATTTTGTGGTTTTTCAAATTACCACAGACAGTTTTTTTGAGTTGTAAAACCTTTTTGTAAGTTTAATTCAAAGCTTCTACACTCTAAATATGCACGATCTTCAAAAGCAATGAAATAATTATGTATGGATAAGTTAACATTTAATTTACAAAATATACATGAGTAGCAGTTTTATAAATGGGACCAAATTTAGCTGCAATATTGAGCTATAATAATAAATGATACACTGATCTAGTGTCAACATTAAACATTATGGTCGTTTCTGAAGTCCATCTTTTCTGTTTTTTTTTCAAACTGAGTACCCATAACCCATCCCTTAAAGGGAAGAACTAAGTAAATACAAGGATAATGCATTACTCAGACCACGTGCTCATTCAAGCAGAAGTCAGTCTGAATTAGGAGATTTATCTGGCAATTATTTCAAAACACAGCCGCACGAAAACACAAGTCCGCACTCTACTGAGATGGGCTGGGACACCAGGCCGCGTGCTGGGCCTCTGGCGAACTCTACTGCGTTAATACGAACATTAATGTGACATTTTCACTGTATGCCATATTATATAACTACTTAATTAATTAATTAACTATTTTAGAAGCGTCCCTTATGTTAAGGTCAGTTAAAAATATGTATTTTGATATGGATATGTCTTAGCTCTGGGCTGTAGGCAATTTGCGAGACCAACATTTTAAACAGTGACGCCACATGGATAGTGACCTCATATGATTATAAGTAGAGCTGTTTAGGGAACTGTAAACATTTTCTTTAGACATATCTATGATCTATTTCCCACAGGGTAGTAAAAATACAATAACGTTTCTATTCTGATTTAAAACAAACAGGTGTGTGTTTATTACAACGTAATAGCAATATAGGTAATAACAGAGGTAAAGTACAATAAAGGTTTAGTTTTCCTTTAATGAAATATTAGAAGAGGTTTTAATACTTACTTTCAACATATTACAATTTTTAGTTGATAAAAATTAGTTTTAATTCCATTGAAATGATCATCAGACTAGTTGAGGATATCTCTCCTCTCCACCCGGTTCGTGATGTTCGTGTATGCCTGTGAATGTATAAATATATTTTGAAATCTATTTCTTGATCTTCAGATAAAGAGGCCTACACGTCATGTCCTTGATTAATGGAGTGATTCCACAGGAATTGAAACTAGTTGTCATTACGAAAAACATTGATAGCGTTGAAAGCAGTTATTTAAACCAATTCTAATATTTCCTTGAAATCCTTGGGCTACGCACCAAAACAAAAAATAAAATTAAATATTACCTGACCCAACCTAGTAGAGAGAGTAAACAAATGTTAGTGACTAACACCTCCCATAATAATGAATTTACAAAGTTCGTTTTACGACATAAAATTTCATCTACTGGATCATTACGGATGATTAGTGATGAGTCATTTCATGGAACTTTAGAGTTAATGCTTAGGTCAAAGACGCGCATTTTGGAAATTGGTGGCCCTAAATAGGTTTCTGGGCAAAGACAGAAATTCGTCGTTCCAAAATGAGACATCGAGGACAATGAACAGTAATATATCAATCGTTGATGAAGTAGCAACTATTTGCTTACATGTTCCAAAGTAGATAAAATAAACTCAAAGTTTGTATCGTTCTATTAAAACTTAGCATTAATCCTAATAATTTTCTATCACAATATGCGATTCCTCCAAGTAATCTGTGTTTTTTATTCCTCAAAAATGTTCCAAGGCCTTTGTGCTCAAAATCAAACATAGTTGATGTAGAACCAAATTAAATAGCTGTAGTCAAAATTAAAGTATAGTCAAAATTAAGTTACATAGCTTTTCGATCGGCTATTTTCTTAGGTTCCAAAAGATTTGCTAAAGCAACTTTTTCAACATTTTGGGGAGTTTAATTCACTATATACTCTGAGTGAATAGTGTTTTTTCTATAACTATAAATCGTTCTACCTTAATGAAAGTTTGCAATTAATTGCATTGCGTATGTACAGCTGGTTCGTTTCAATATAATTATATTGGCTTCGTAGCCAAATCAATAAGTAGGCTATATGTAGTTCTTACGGCATTATTAAATATTTCAAATGCTAGATATATTTTCAAAACAAACTTTTTGCTCTGTAGTACAAAATTAAGAGGGAAATAGATTTTAAATTTTTAAAACGTTGACAACAATATTTGTTAAGGAGCATATTGAAATATCTAAAATTGTTTTTTAATAAATAAGAAACTTAGTTCCATGTTAAAAAGTTTAATTTAAAGCGACATGTTTTGACTCAAGGCCATTGTCAAGCTTCAACATCTATCTAAGAAATATGACATATATAAGCTTTATTACATTTAATGGATATACATTATCAAACATCATGCCAAAAAATAAATGTGAATATCTGTATTTTCACCCAATGTACCAAAGCCAACAGTGACCCAATAGTGATTAGAAATTCCCGGAAATTAAACCAAAAAGGAAACAACAGGTTTGATATTGTTATTTTATGGGCTTAAATTAAAACAGCTCGATTTGACTTTCGTTCATGGTAGCTTAATTGTTATTTTACCCTTTGTCAATATTTCCAGGGCGGTGTGTTCATAATTAAAGATAGATGATCCAAATTCAACAAGGTAAATTGAATAATATGAACTATTATAGCATTCCATGAAAAGATATTATGAAATCATTCATAAGAACACCTAAAAAATTGTTTTCAAGAGTGTAAAGTAGTAAAACCATTATGAAAATTATGAATTATTTATTAAAAACTATCTAATAATTATTCAAAAATTTTAGCAAGTTAAGGAAATTCCTTGTTCAAATATAAATACAATAGTAGTCAGTAATTAGACAAACACGGCTGCTCGGGACCGTTTACCGGGGGCACTGTGATCGACGAAAAATACGATAAAGCTAGTGAAACGTAACGAAGTTTTGGAGTAGAAAGAAGACAGTTTGGAAGAAACCGAACATGGTTAAGTAACTCAATAAAAGAGAATAGGCATCTTGCTAGCCCAACGGTTTGCGTCTTGTACTTCGGAACATGAAGTCACGGGTTCGATCCGTGGGATTTCCAGAAAATTTTATGTGTTTTGACCCCTTTGCTTAAAAATTTTTTGAGTATTCTCCAGTAAAAATATCGTTGGCGTAGACGTAACATAAAAAAATTAGGGTGACCAACTAGTATTGGGAGAGGTTAGGAAGTGACTGGACTAAGATGGTCGACATGAGTCACCAAAAACGTCAACAAAGCCCAAAAACAGTCTGGAGAACTATTCCTACCAATTGTAAGCGCTTGTATCATGTTTGCTTCAGAAGCGTAGTGGATTCTGGCCAGCATGACCAACAGGAAAAGCCTAGAAGTCATCCAGATGAAGTCACTGAGACGAATCACACAACAATCTTGGTTCGCCAGAAACTCCGTAATCATGGGGACGTTGGGAGTCCCAAATCTTGATCCATTTAACAGAAAAAACACATGTTTTAGGAAGGAGCCGACTCCACCCTAGAACACAGGGAGCTCTGTAGACAGCATGACGTCGCAGAGGTCTGAAGGCCTTTACCCATCGCCATCCTGGGTAATCCACCGTAGGGGTACAGCGTATCCTGCCCAGCCAAAGCCAGACACAGCAATGCGTCAACACTTCTTAGTTTATACTTAAGTTTAATGTACTTTGTAATTCATGTCTTTTATTTCACTTGTTCCTGCCTTGTTCTGATTTGATTGTTCTAGCCACTACAAGAGGTAATCCAGCAGAGCTACAGCTGAAAATCTAATGCTGTGATTCGCCCAAATGAAGTCCATTTGCCCGTATGTAAGTTGCTCATACACGTCTGGATGGATGGTGGAAGATGGGTTTAGTTTGGGTATACATTGCCTAACGGTGGAGTCACCCTATAAACCTCGCAGGAGCGGGGGTACTCCAGAAAAGTCTGGAGAACAACCGATCCTTCAGTTGCAAGTCTACTATACGAATCAAGGAGACACAAAAAGCACGTTCATGAAAAAGTTCAAGTTTTAATAAATTAACTATTAACTCAAAATGTTTAGCCACATTGTATTTCAATTTTGACATCATTAAACTTATAAATATGTTTTAACTTATAAATTTAGTTTGTGTATTATTGATCGATTATGATTCATGTGATTTTAGATTCGTTTAAAATATTTTTTGTGAGGAGGAGGTAATGTTAATGCACGCCGCAGAGACCAGGTAGTGTGGGACTCGCACTCACTAAACCCTCCCTCTCATCTCCTAGGTCTGGCCTGGAACTGTTTTACATATTATTTCGGATTAGACCCTTCGATTATTACGCCACTAGGGCTTTCTTCATCGGGGTGAGGAAATAATTACTAAACATATCCTAAATGGGCTTAATTTTGTAGTAGTTTTATATCTACATTTATTTATATTGATTTGTGATATGTTTTTTATGACTTGTGTTATTGATTTGTTACATCTAATTTATACGTTACATGTAAATTTTAGTTTATACAATTCATACAGTGGAGAGCTTTATGAAATTTATGTAATATACTATGGTTTAACGAGATGTTTAGCGAGGCTTCCGAGGTTAATTTTATTTTTTTTAATTAGTGAAAATGATAAACTAATAATCCGACCAGTATTTGTAGATGAAGTAGATTCACTCGATATTCCTTACCATATATATCAATAGCATTACGAGCCAGATACAAGGTAGATTCAAAATTTACGATATAAACTACGTTTACGTGTAAGTAACAGTCCCTTAACGTAATGAGATGCCTTATTGAAAGTGGATATGAGTTAAAGGTAAGATACATGCGTTTATTGGACTTTTAGCATTAGGGTTTGTTACTAAAAATATCTATCAAACATAATTTATGACAAATATTTACTCAACTATCTGAAGAACAAAGAGACAACAATATTCCTTTTATATATTATAATTAGTATATTGATTAGTAATCTAAAGTTATAGTTTGACGGCTTGAAGAGACAAAACGTCACTTTAAACCAAAAACTTCGTCGGGAAAACTATGTTTCTGAACTTGGGAACTTGTGTTAAAAAGTTTCATTCCTAAAAATAAAATCAGTTCAATCTGTTATGGGATTAAATATAAGTAAAAACAGAATTACTAATATCGACTAATGAAGGCGAAATAAAAAGTATTTATCGAATATCATTGTTTTTATGGAAAAAGGGTAAGTAATATCCAGTCATGTGAAAGCCTTTTGTGACATCCGTGAAGTTGATTTGATTGACTGGTCCAAATAGAATCACCAAAAGTTGAAAAGCTAAGTATATTAAACGTATTTAATCCTAAAACCTGATTTCAAACCACGATCCTACCCAGCCCCAAACCCCCCGGATATACCGACCTACCTTGATTTATTTGTTGTATGTCAAAGTAGTTCCATCAATATTGAAATATTATTTATTATAGGTAATATCTTATTTACGCACACACACACATACATGTGCGTTTATAAAAAATGCATGCATTAAATATTAATTCAAAATATTGCAAGTTTTGTGAATGCCTCTTCAAGTCTTGCTACTTCAGTTATTGCAGTTATAATCTTGTAAGTATTCTACATTGTTTACTAAGCAGTCCGGGAACAATCCTTATCTTTTCAAGTCATAACCGAACCAATCATTCGTTTCCTGTCTTTTAAAATTTCCGGTTCTTTCTCCCACACTGCAATTTTTGAGTTGAATATTTCATTCCTGTAGTCTTGTATTTTTTATTGGAAGGGGCGGATTACTCCCAAGGCACTTCAGCCGTAGCGACTTTTGGCGCACTCCTGTGTGGGTTGCGGCATTATCACATAGCGGAAAGCCATTAGTGATTGGCGGGATTTGAACCCGGGACCTTGGGAACCAAAGCCCCGCGCTCTACCCCTAGACCAGCGCGCTCCCCCTTAGTCTTGTATTATTTAATCATAATTGAAATTGAAGTAGAAATTTGTAAGAAATTAAATAGTTCCAACTTTAATTTTACATTTGTTTGTTTCACTAAAATTATACAATTTACTTGTTAAATAACATACATACAGGGGGGGTAGAAATTCGTGTCTGCATAAGTCTACGCTCTAGAGAAGGGGTGTTAGCAATTGGCGTCAAACGAAAACTGTAACGGATGTGAGCTCATGTGATTATAAGAACAGCTGTTTTAAAAGAACATAAAATTTTCCCTCATCATATATATTGATCTAAGCTATTTCCTAAGCTTAGTGAGGTAGTAAAGTAGCTTTGTTAGCATGCCTACATTTATTTTTGGTGTGGTCTTTTTCGACTGTACGTATGCAATGTAAGCAACAACAATAGATGTGTGAAACAAAATGGTTGAAAAAATTTAGCGGTCCTAAAATGGGTTAAAACCTACACATTTTACATCAGTAAAACACTTCAGTCTTAACACCTCAGTTTTTTAAGAAGCCATATTTATGCTATGACCTAATTGATGAAATGTAAAATCAATCAACTTTGAGTCCTCTTTATTATTATTCAAATATCAGTACCATACTTTATTCGATTTGGATCATTTATAGTTCTACACGTGGTTCTTTTATGAACTGCAGGATGTTTTTATATGTTGTTCGCTGGATGAAGTTTTTTGTTTCCTCAACGAAGGTTATGTTCAAATGTATATCTAATTTCAAAAATTATTTTATATTCCGTTACGAATGCTACAATTAGTTTATTTCAGAACCATAAGGTCCTCAATTTATTTTATCACCATAGACTGCGTCGTTTTTGTGCTAATCTTTGCGTTTCTTTGTTAGGGAAGTAATTTCAGTTATAACAATGACAGTTCCAAGTCTACATAAAACTAATCTCAATTATCTATGGACCTGTTAAAATCAATGATGCATTTTTTACATTCTTCAATGTTCTAATTTAAAAAATATTTACAGCGATTTCAATTGAATCTCACTGAAGCAAACCAGGGACGGTATAATTGAATTGATAATAAATAATTTAGGATAATTTTTTGAACATTACTTTTCTCTTCAAGTCTGTTGTCGTAGCCACGAAAGTATTTTATTTTGTTTGATAAAGTTCGACCACAAGTCAGAAAATACAATAACCCTTCCTCAGTTTCAGACAGCACTACGTGACCAACCTCTACGTGGTTTGTCTCAGCCCTGCACGAGCTGTCGTCAGAACGATTTCTTAATCTCCTAGCTTACCACACCAAATTTATCTCTACTAGAAGTTATCTAATAACGTCACTTAGTAATGGACCTTTTAGCACTCCCTTTTCAAATATAAAATATTTCCGTTTTCATTCTGATAATTATTGTAAAAACTGGAATTATATCAAAATCCATAAAATCAATTTGTTTATTTATTGATCGTTCACTTATTAGGGCTACTAATATAATTACGTAAATAATGCCCTTTTATTTACATTTTTATTATTCTAACACGTGTTTCGGGGACTACCCATGGTCACAATGTTTATTTAACCTTAAAAGTAAAATATATTTAAAGAGTATAGTGTTTTTTGAAGTCATATTTTTTTCTTGATGAAGTATGAGATGTTATTGTTCGTAATCAATTAGTTACTGTGATCATAAATAAATCAAGGATAAATAAGTAAAAAGGTCAAAAAAGTATAAGATATAGTTATTACAGCTACATTATTAATACTAAATAAAGTACAAACACAGAAGAAAATGGCATAAGCTAAATATCTGTATAAATATGTATACGTCAAAGCCCTCACTCATCACTAATTCTCCCACTTCCCCATTACTTAGTAGGCTGAAATCGGTATACTGGTTCTTCAGGTCTAAAATAGGAAAATATAATTTTATGACGATTTTCCCATAAATCTCTACCACATGCGCCTTCAAAGTTCCTATGTTAAATCTTATGAGTAGATAAATTTGTTTTGGATTCCATCATATGGTGTCTTAATGAATTAACGATGAAGTAAAACTTCATCATTAAGTTTTTCAATTCAATTCAAAATACACAAGCAATAACACTTGCTTCGAATTCGTATTGCATGCGTTCTGTCCTCTGTCCTCGTCACACTGCGGATATAGGATATATGTACCTTCCAATACATTTGCCAGTGAACTGTGCCCGGTGTGATAAGATCAATTTGCAATTCGACACAAATGGCAATAGACTCAAAAGTTTGCTTTTTATAGTAAAATTTAATGTAATTGGTATGTTTATAATAATATTAATGTTCTTATAAAAGTATTACTATAATGTGTTTTTATAAGCTATAACAGCTTATAAATTATTTCAATTTAAACTTTCATATAAAAAATTAATAACTCCTCAGTAATAAATTTTTCATTTGTTGATATCTTAGCCTTGAATCTCAAATATTACAGATGGATAGTGGACCTCAATCTCAATTAAGAAGTTTAATTAAGTTTATTAAATTTAAAATAACCGATAATTGAATTATCTACATTCAATTTAGTAATTTCAATAATAATCATTGAGTTTAACCTCATTTTTCTTTTTAACATTAACCTTTATCGTACATTTCATATATTCTACATTTACCAGAAATATACATGGGCTAGTATTAGCAAATTACATTTAACTTGATTCCTCATAGATGCAAAGTTAACAATAGTGTATTCCTTCAATCAACAAAGATTTGAAACAACAAAACCTACAAGCTTCCTAATCATTTAAAATTAGCTATATTAACATAATATCCCAGTTAATACGTCGGTCTACCATAATTTTCGTAGGTATTTTAGAAAACTACCACTGTAAAATACAATCTGTTTTAGCATAGCCTATCTAAATGTTAATTACTATACTATTACAAGATTCATCATGATTTTGTGAAGTTTAAAATTTAAAGTTTCACCAGAAAAAGAATATATATATCTATCCATTATAAGGGATGTTTCAGAGCACTGTGCCATCTTTCTAAAGGTATCTTTTAAGCTAATATTCTTTGGCAAAACAACGGAAAAGTCACCTAAATTGAACGACATCCCACATCCTCGTATCACAAGAAGTGTCCTCTCTTGTTATTTGTTATTTCATTTCCAAAAAAGACCGATCGTTCGATATGTGTTAAAATTAAATAAAACAGTTATTATTGTAAAATCTTTATAAAGATACAAGTTTTAGGTTATTTATGTTTGAAAACATTAATTGGCAACCATTTTCAATTTTTACGTTGGAAACATTTTTTTAAGTTACCCTTAGAATTTTTAAAATAATGTCAAATTTAAATTCAGATTCACTAGCTTATGAGAATAAATACATATTAGAAAAAACAAAATGATGACTTTGTAAGTAAACGAGGACTTCTGAACGATTTTAGAGTGCCATTTAGATTTTATAGTGACCCACCAGCAATACCTGAAATTGTCGGTAGAGTTATGATACACCCTGTATATTATCAGCTATAGTTCCCAATGTTCAGATATGAGCGAAATGTTGCAGACCCCACGCAAGGCATTAACCAGGACCTCTTTATTGGGCAATTCATCGACCTCCCTGAGGCTCGCCACGCCAGACAGTCTAGATAACGTATTGTTTATCGCTCCCTGGACTCTATTTATTTGGCCGATGTTTCAGTTTAATATTTATGATAAGAGCTGCACGTCCCTCAACGGTCGCTGTTAAACAGCTTTATGTTTCAATACTTCATTCTATTCTTTGGAACAAAATAAGTTAAAAAAAAATGTAGTCGAAAATTACAGTATATTCTATGAATAAATTTACATTTATGACATACTACTAGTTTTTAATAAACTTCCAGTCCGTTAATTTAGTCCTGAAAACAGCAGTTTAGCGAAACTGTTCGGAGATTTTTGATATAGATAAGTAATATCTCTTGTGGGAGGGGGAGGGGATGGCGACGTTTGGTTAGTGACGTCATATGGTTAGTGACGTCATAGCTTAGCTATAAGAATAGCTACTGTATTTCGATTATAAAGTGAAATCATTCCCTTTAGACATATCCATGATCTTCTAGGGAAGTACATTTTTCGTTACTCCTTACCGAAAGAAGCTGTTTTTGATTACAGCTGATGTTAACGAAGAAAAATTCTCAAACTCTCATTTAGAGCTAGTGTAAAATATCAGCTAATTATTTTCTCTTGCTCCAAACTAGTTTAGAAAGCCGTTTCACCCTCTACAGAACCTAATTGGTTAACAGTGTAACTAATTGTGCAGTTTTACAAAGCGTTTGCGACCTCTTCTTCTTGGTAAAGCCGGAATCATTTTCTCTTATAAAAGCTATATTCATATCTTGGAAAACAAAGAAAATCCAAGCGACAATACATTCCATACAATTTATAGCAACACCAAAAAATTTTAGATTTTCTATAGCATATATTGAACCATATTATGAAAACAATAACAAAAAAGGCGACTAAATTAGAAACAGGAGATGATACTGATGCATAGAAAATATATATAAAAAATCTACACATCCTGTGCCCTATATGACGTACAGAGTGATTGTACATTACCGTTTGAGGTAAATCCTGTGTTCTCAGTGTTTTCAGCCGAAGCTATTGCCATTCTTCACACTCTATATTACATAGAATCTAAAACGTCTAAACAGTTTCTAACTTTATCAGACCCCAAAAATGTTCTCACAGCCTTAAGCTATATCGAAATTAACTTCAACACATCTACAATTACTATCAAAAATTAAAAAAAGATGTTTTGATCCAACTAAAAAAGGTATAAAATAATTTTATATAGATTCCAGGTCACTTTGGAATAAACGTAAACGGGCTTGCAGACTCGGCAGCAAAGAATGCCAATAATTTAATCGCATATTAGTACCCTTCAGCTAGTTACTTAACTGCCCATTTCCAAAATAAGGCCAAAATAGCCTGGCAAGAAGAATGGTCTTGTACCATTAAAATTACAGGAAACAGAATTTATCAACTAAAGGACATTGCTAGTTCCTCCCCATGGTTCGAAGCATCTGAGAAGATTAGGCAATACTAAGCAACATTTAATCGAATAAGAATTGGCCATCTTCACAAAAACAAAAAAACTTCATAGAAGAACGTATTTTAAAAATTAATCTATGTCCCAGCCCCCTGTGTGACTGTGACAGTAAATTGCACATGTTGATCACATCCTATTCTCATGTAATTTACACCAAGAGGAGTGTAGAAAGGAGCTGTACAACGAAATTTAAAATATCAAGATTTCACTACCAATAAACATCATGAATATTTTGAGTCTGAACAACCTCAAAATGTTTGACATACTTTTTTAATTTTTTCCACCTTAAAAATTTGGACGTTTAATTACTCTTTAACATAAAATTGTCATACAAAATTGTCATGTAAATTAGTGTAAAAAAATTGTTTATTTACATAGGCTTGCCACGGTATAACAACACAAAATAAAGATTTAAAAAAGTTCCCTTTACTCTCAAATATATTTCTGTATTTTCCCACTACGAATGCTAATTTTGACTTTGATAGTATATCTTAGCTCTAGAGGGGAGGGAGGTATTGACAATCCGTCAGACCGAAATTTGAAACGTTGACGTCGTATAGCTTGTGTCATATGGTTATAATGACATATGTTTAGTGGAATTGTAAACATTTCCTTACGACATATCTATGATCTAACCTATTTCCCATAAGGAAGTAAGTACAATAATTTTTATTTTGCAATCTATTTTCATAAATTCACATTTTAATGACGTTTCTTACTCTAGTTACATGAGTTTTTTTCGTAAAGTCGTAATGAAGTATCGTTCATAACCAATTTTTCAGGTCTTGCTCCAAGTATTCATACCCTCGGTTAGGCCTCGCATGAGAAATAAAAGGTGTTCCTGTGTGAGACGGAGCCAATTATTTTCTGAATAATTACACCGTATACTGTTACTAACGGTTAGATTATTTGAAATGGCGACCATACTACAACGTAGGTATTTTAAGCCAAGTATGAATGAGGATTGAGTGTAGGGTGATTGTGGCGCGATCTTGTAGTCTTGTTACTGACTAAGGCTGACATGTTCCTTAGACAGGACTGTTAATTAATAGCCCAACAGCCGATGGCAATCAATGGACGTACAGTTTAACGTGGAATCCGAACCACGGCCTCTGAATTACGAATTTGTCTAATCATGAGGATGGTCTAGCGTAGTATTCAATAGTGTGGACGTTAATCCACGCAAGAGAACACCACACCCACCGACCATCATAACTATCCACAATTCGTGACCTCCAAGTAGCTGGATTACAGGATGACGCCACCATCACAGTCTGGTTAAATTTGTTTAACTATTTTTTTTAGTTGCACAAGCGAAAGGAGGTGAAAGGGTATCTGCTATTCTCAGCTAGCGATTAGCGTCTCGGACTTCGGTGCGAGAAGTCACGGGTTCGATCCCCGGGATGTCAACAAAATTTGGATGAGAAAATTACATAAAATAGTGAATTTAGAGGCTGCATTACTAGGCTAATGTTGCCGTTGGTAAAAAGAGATCAAACAAAGTAAATGTATGTTCCACAGTGACTAAGCGTTTATTCAGCTTAATGTGACACGAGCCCTAACCAGACAAAACCATCAGATAGCGGGATCAAACGATTCACTCGTGTTAGTGTAAGTAAAGGTAATAGATTTCAGATAACGTTTCACAGCACTGTTTCTCAATATAAAATAAGCTGCAATTTATTAACGCTCTTTCTTTAAGGTTTTAGAAATTTAGGGAAATACCTGATAAGTCCACTGTCCGAAGTATTGGCAACCCATATTGAGTGGAGTAATTAGGTAAGGTAACGTAATTTATAGGATTATAATACTGTACATTATATACAAATAAATAATTTTATCAACCTTTTTAAGTGGGAAACTATGGGTTACTATACTAATACATTTTATTTTATTTTATTTTCTGTACTAAACCAAATTTAAATTCTAATATTATAACATAAAACATTAATTCATAACTAGAGAAAGAACAAATATCTGTTACGATTTTGTTATAAGTTACATATAACAACTATTAAGGAAACTCACATATTTCCAAGAACGTAACTGGAAACTCATCGACTGAAGGCAGGCAACTTTAGTTAAATAATAACAGTGATTAAAGAATTATTTTCTCATTTGAGTCCGAAAATAATCATTATACTCAATACTCGGTAATTTAATTTTTGACAATACATGATTTTGAACATTACAACAAGTGGAAGTATAGAAGAATATACGCGTAATTGGATTACGATTAAACGAATGGAATACCTTTTGTGGCATCCACTTTCAATATGAATATTTGAATGAGTAATTTTCTTCTTTTATAGGATACAGTAGATTATCAATGTGCATTGACAGCTCAGCCATGGATAGGTGGAAGTACGCTTTAAGATATATTCCTTTCGCTTGGACCTCATCCGTTACAATCTCTGACAACTCTCTCGCCAGATCAAGCTATTTACCTGTCAGACTTTTCTTGTGGTTATTGTTATTTGGTTTTGGGGCACATATTTTTATTTATATGACAATCGTGCAAGAATATCTCGGGTGTTATGGAGATAATTTTCGTGAGATTTTCAAAATCTATAATGTTATATTTGTGTTGGGAATATTTCGTTTTCTGGGAATTATAACAAATCTGTTTTCTTTAATTCGTCTTCATATGAAGGACGTTACATCCCTTATGAACAGGGGCTGTGATTTGTACAATAAGACATTCGAGGATATGTATATGGAAAAACCAAAAATGCGCATTTCTACTAAGTTATCATTATTTTATTTCTTTATTATATCAAGCTATTTACCTGTCAGACTTTTCTTGTGGTTATTGCTATTTGGTTTTGGGGCACATATTTTTATTTATATGACAATCGCGCAAGAATCTCTCGGGTGTTATGGAGATAATTTTCGTGAGATTTTCAAAATCTATAATGTTATATTTGTGTTGGGAATATTTCGTTTTCTGGGAATTATAACAAATCTGTTTTCTTTAATTCGTCTTCATATGAAGGACGTTACATCCCTTATGAACAGGGGCTGTGATTTGTACAATAAGACATTCGAGGATATGTATATGGAAAAGCCAAAAATGCGCATTTCTACTAAGTTATCATTATTTTATTTCTTTATTATTCCTTTTCTTGAAGCATTCTTCATCTCCTACGACTGTTTAAGGTGAGAAATTCGATAGTTAAATATATTTTCTATATTTATACTAAAAGATATTTTGCATCGCAATCTATATTTAACCATAAAGAGTTTGGCATTTCCAACTGTGTAATTACTATCAATAGTATTACCATTTGTAATTGTGACCTACCCAGAAAGGTATGTAGAGCCAAATATAAATGAGAAATGAGTGTAATATAATCGTGGTGCGATGTTTTAGTGTGATATGTCCCTTACACAGGGCTGTTAATTAATAGCCAACAGTCGATGACACCTAAGTGGCGGTTTAGCGTAGGATTCAAACCACATTTCCTTTAAACTACGAACTAGTCTAATTGTGAAGATGTCATTGTGGATGAACGTAGTATTCAATAGTGCGGACGTAAATCCTCGCAAAAATATATCAGCATTACCGACCAACGCTCATAAGAATCCACAATGTGTGACCTTCAAGTAGCTGGATAACTGAACATGCCACCCTCCTACTAATCATTATTCAATTATTGTAACCTGCATTATTGATATGGCTCTGTGAGGTGTTAGTAATTTTAGGTACACTTAAGTGTTTCGGGAGTGACGTCATATGGTTATGAGATAAATTGATTAGAGGAACTGCAATACTTCAGACATACACATAAAGGGGACCTATTTACCAAAGGGAAGTAAATACTGTTCATTTTGTTCCTAGAAAAATAAAATGTTGTTTAATTCAAATTGAGTCTTAAGTGAAATTTTACAGTCAAATTAGACAAATTAAAACTTTTAAATTTTCAGCTATGCTTTAATTAATAGTGGAACACTTTTTTAAGCTAGATATATTTTAGTTATACTCAATTAACTAACCTATAATTTAAAAGTATAAATATTGCAATTCCTCCGTCCATCAATAATGATTGTATCAATGTAATTTTTAAAATTTTATAAAATTACAGGTAAAAACGTGGAACAGGGTCAAAAGGTACTAGATGTCTCGTTTCATTTTCTAACTGGCATATCTTATAGTCATTAACGATACTTTAACTAAAAATTATTTTTCCTCCACCTACTCTCTAAAGCCATACTTTCCTCACCACAATAGAGTACTAAAGTATTAATTTTTATTCTATGGGATTTCCTGAAACCATTTCGTCTAGCCAGGGAATCAGGGTTCTGGGCGGGTAAAAAATCTCTCAAATGCACTAATTTCACTCTCTAAATATTTATTTTTAAGAATAACAACAGCACGGAAGAACGTTTTTCAAGATTTCTTAGATTTTTTGACCAAATAAGACACCCTTCAACCATTCAGTCTAGCTTGGCGATCTGGGAAAATCCGGATTTTGGGTGGGAAGAACGGAATATTTTAGAGAATCCTGGGAAAATTTTTAAAAAGACCGACAAATACTCGTCGCGTTACATCGTAATACGCGATATTGCCGACATACAGCGCTTTACCGAGTTAAGCTATTTTATACTCCCCCCTTATATACCCTTTATACTCTGGATTCATAGAAATATCCCGTTTTTACCCACCTAGAACCCCTGATTTTTGCCAATCCCCTAGCTGGACGGAATCGTTCCTGGGTCATATTTTAGCCTAAAAAGTACGAAAACGTTGGAAAAGGTTCTTCCGCGCTGCCGAACTCCTTAATTAGGTTTTTATAAAATCAAAAGTTAATTTGAGATCGATTTAAAATAAATAGTGGATACCATCCCGACCTTACACTGTGAACCTTGCACTATCTGTTGCATCCGTAGTATTTCCTGAGCGAAATAAAGTTTGTTTATATTTAAATAGTGAATAGGTCATAATTAATTTTTGGTCATAGCCTACCTTGAGCTTAACTTATAACGCCATTTGAATCCAGCCTCTTGAATTCAAAGGAGTACATGAAAGAAAGTATTACATGAAAGTAATTAGTTAAATGATATGTCATTAATTTACAGCTATTGTTATTTGTGTAGGTGGAGAAAAAAAATTGTGTGCATCATGGGACTGTATTCCTTTTTGTTCCTCAGGAAATTGTCTCCCAAAGGTCTTATCGAGGGTGGCTATATTTTTCTTCAGGGGAAAAAGTGTCACCTTAATCACTCTATACACATAAAACCTATTGTTTTTGTTGTTTTTAACCGATGATATATTTTAACGTACTTTTCAGAATGGAAATCGGATACACGGCAGTACTAAATGATTATATGACCTTCTTCAGAGTATTGGTGATTTTTTGGATCTTTTATATTTTAAACCTACCAATATCAACAATGGTGACTATATTTTCTATGACATTAGACGCCACCAATGATTGTTTCATCGCAGTTTGCACACATATAGAAGACATGGCTGCAAAACAAACCCCCAAACCATTTTTAGTAGAGACATCTTTTGTGGAGAAAGTGAAATCGTCTCCACTTAAAGTCACCTCAGCGCATGTAGGTTATCTACGGAAAAAGCACGACGAATTAGTATTGTATGTAGATGAAGTGATGGAACTCTTTCAAGGAGATATTCTCCTATTCTTCCTGATGTCGTTTTATCAAAATATCGTGTTCAGCTACAGTGTTGTTGGTAGCGCAATGAGTTTCTTCAGTTCCAAGGAGAACTTCTCGTTCCTTACGGTGACCATTGTCAGTGTGACTAACTTGATGATTCGACTCTGGGCGACCTGCGTCAACCCTTCCAGGATACAAGATCAGGTATTTAGTATCATCTGACACATTTGGTATGTCGAACTGTACTTATATTTACAATACGCACTGTGCTCTCCAAGTTAAAACAATACTGAAGTATTATTTGATCAATCCATGACCCTCAGGTTACATTTTATGTAAATTACCATGTAAATTCGTTTTTTCAAATAATTAGTGTTTAAGGTGATTTAATTGCAAACCACGTTAAGGCGGTGCGAGCAGCGTTAGGGACAACTGAAATCCGCTAGGTCGGCGCTAGCGTCGCTTATTCGTTACGCATATGTGATTGTTTCGTGAAAGGTTCCTGAGTGACTTGTTTAAGCTAACAATTCCTTTTTTATATATTGTTAAACATTTACTTTTTACATGTTAAACATTTTTTACTTCAAAATTGCATATTTTATAAGATTATCGGATGAAAGATGTGTCGTTAATAAATCATTTTCAGTAGTCTACAATGTTTTTTCTTATTTCAAAACTTCACATAGGCTACGTGAAAAAGGTCTATTATTCATCCGCGTTCCCAAATTTTCAGCTCAAAAACATAAGCAGTTTTCCTACACTCCTTGTACGAAAAACTCCAAATTTCCGAATTAATTACCTCGTAACTCGAAAAGTTTTCATTAAAAACTTGAAAAACATATGCTAAAGCAAGTTTATAATACAATCAACCAATAAATGATAAAATTGTGAATTTTTAGGATAGTCGATTTTTTTGCTCGCACCACCTTAAAGAGTCACAATAGCCTCTACCCGTGAAAATGACAACGACGATAAATGAAACAGCGTTTGCTATTAATTTTATTAGTTGTGGAAAACACTTTCTGAAACGAAATTGGCAATATTAATTTTCAAGTATGTCTTTAGCAAAAGCAGTTGGTGTGTTCTGTGGCGAGACTCTCGGCGCTGCCACGACTGTCCTCTGACACCGCGCTGGAGGTAGGATCAGAACTATTGGATAACAAATTATCTTTTTCACGTAAAATATGAGAAAATATCCCTCTTATTTAGCAATTTTAAGTTATCATTTTAAACTAATGTTGAAAATAATTTATACAAAATAAAAACATCAAATACCGGTACTTATACCTGTATCAGAACTATTTCACAATATGCTATCAATAATTATTTACTATTTTTATTCTACATCATATTAGCATCTAAATTTGGCTAACTAATTTTACATCAGATTACAGAAACTTTTAATTCAAAAACTAATAATACAAATAACTGTGTTTACTTCTCTGTGGGGAATAGGTTAGATCATGGATATCTCTAAAAATAGTTTTTCAGCTCCTCTAAACAGCTGTCCTTATAACAATATGATGTCTGTGACTTCCGTTTCAAATTTTTGTCCAACAGATTTCGTATAGCCTTCCCCCAGAGCTAAGACATACCCATGTAAATACTCGGAAACTCTCGCATAATTTTAATGAAACTTACATCTTTTATCGCACACTCGGACCAAACTTAATATCGAATATATTTGACGATATAATATTTCACCGTATAAGTTAACTACCTTGGTTGTACTCATTCCAGGTGAGGATGTTTCAGCTGCAGGCCCGCAAACACAAAGCACATTTTGAGGTGTATGGGATGTTTCAAGTGAATATCTCTCTGCTTTTCACGGTAAGATACGTTTCTCTTTATATGCATTAGCTGAGATTATCCCTCTACAACTCTGAGATTATTTGGTATAGTAAGCAAAACGTAGGCTACTATATAATACATAATATTACCATCTGAAATGGTGACCTGACCAGGTAGTTTACGCCAAGTTATGAATAAAAAACGAGTGTAAGATGATTGTTACGCGATCTTGTCGTCTTGTAACTGACTAAGGCTGACGTGTACCTGATACATGATGGTTAATGCATATTAAGACTCATATAAATAAAGACGATATCCTACATGACCGTTGTTTCCCAGTGTGCACCGTTTGCTTGACGCACAAAAACACAAACGTGAAAGCTATCTCTGTCTTTTTCTTCTCTGTGCTCTGAATTACGAACTTGTCTAGTTATCAGGATGGTCATTGCGGATGAATGTAAAATTTAATAATGCGTAAGATAAATAATTCAAGGAAGAATTGTATCCACTGGCTATTGTTTTGATTATAATCATCCATTATTCGCAACCTCCTATTTATCTACTATATTTGTAGCTGGATCACGGGACTCTAGTATTGCAGTATACCACGATGTAAAAAACATGACCCTTAATACTTCAAAACTGGAGCTTTGTGTAGTTCATATGACTAAGTTATTGGCAAGTATCCCCTGCAGTGACTTACAGATGTAGTGGACTAATAAACTACTACTGTATTAGTGAGTTTCCTCAACATTCAGCTGTACTAGTAATCTGAAATCTTTCAGTAATCTTTCAGTTTCTCTAAACAGTTGTCCTCATAATCGTATGACGTCACATCTGCAACAATTTTCACGTAATATGAATTGGCAACAAACCCCCTCCCGAATTCTTAGACATATCAGTCTCAAAATATAATTATTTTAATGAAGCTATGAATTACCTATTACCAAATAAATATTCTGTGATATTTAGGCCTTACTCAAATGTACAGTCTTCAGCACTAGCTTTTTGGAATGCATTTTTTTCAATTTCTACACAATAAAAAAGGTTTAAAGCTTTTTATGGATGTGTGCTCCTTACATCAGTAAGAGACGTGTAAATGCAAGACTGTTTTAGATATAACATTAGCACTAACAAAACTTGTGAAAATTTTTATCTACTAATGTACCAAGAAGTTACATGTTCAGTGATGGTTTCCTTGGTTTTCGTTTCAGATGTTAGCTTCCATCGTCAGCTACATAGTGGTCCTCATCCAGTTCACCATGGATTCAGACACTCGCACAACTAATGTTGACACTACAAACATATCTAATGTTCTTGCCAATATCAGCAATCCTACTACTAGATCTAATATTTCAACGTGAATATATTTTGAATGTATATTAATAAAGAGCATTGGTCAATTTTACTACGCAAAGGTTGTACCAATAAATAAATAAATGTGTTTAACTTCTAGTATCGTTTTATTTAACTAGTGTCTCTCTCGCTTTAGACTGTAATATGATTTCTGCATGAGCCAGAGGGTCTAAGCTATATGTTAGCTCCTCACCAGACAAGTATAACTGTGTATTACACGTTACAATCTGGATAAAGATTTTACAATGTGGTTTAAGACTGATATTTGTCTAGGATGATTATTTCTTAGGAACCCCACCACAAGTTTTATTCAATAGTTACTTGATATGCAACAAACCAAAGTTGATTAAGCAATTTCTGTTTATGGACTTGTTTAAACATAACAAAGAGAATATGTTCTCATATTTCCATATCTGAAATCATATGTAATAAATTAACCATCAAGTAATGTTTGAAGCTTAGTAGATTAGTAAAGTAAATATCTGTTTTTTGACATGTGAACTATTAGAATATATTAGGTATGACTATACAAGTTTACTAAAAAAAGATCATAGGAGTGTTTTAGCAGATACAATATGTTGAAAACTTCGATTGACGTAATCAAATAAATTTCTATTTCTCAGTCCAATATATTTCAATAAGAATTTTATTAATTTACAACCTGTATGTTTTAGCTAATTATGTAAACTAGATACAAATAAAATGTTACAACGTGATTAGATTGTAAAATAAAATTTTTGTATTATTAAAGTAAATTATAAATCTTGGGCAAAAAATATTGAGCCAAATACCAAATTTTATCAGAATATTTAAATAAATGATTTACATTTGCTTAGTACTCAGCCTTTCTTATTTACATTATTTGATAGTCATTTACTTCATTTACTCCGTAGTATTAACATTGGAAATAATAAAATAGGTTTGCCACAGTGAGAAGTAATAAAATCAGGGAGTTTTACGCTATTTTACATTATTTTGATGAACCTTTAAATCTGGTTTCGTAATTATATTTCAAGGAATGGATAAAATATTGAATGGATAAAAAAATGTTGTTTTTAACAACATTTTGGGTGCAAATGATAGAGTACTGTGTTTACAAACAATATATCAGTAATAACTTTGTAAAGAGTTAAGATTCAAACTAAAGCACTAAAACAATAATAAATACAATTTTTTTAAATTTTTAGTTTTTAAAAATTGTTCCAATAGTGTTAATAAAAAGTAATATTTTTAATAAACTCTATCTTAACCATTTTTGGGTGTCAATCTCCAAACCCTAAACTCTCCAAGGAGTCGATCTATCTTTCTAGGAAGTTTTTTTACATACCAATCCTTTAAACTGTTATGTTATATAATGGTTATATGAAAATATGAATATTTTTTTAGATCATATGGAGTTCCTTTTTTCTTTTCTATTAAGGTAAAAAATTAAATTATCCATTCAAATCAACTTTTCTGAGCCTTACTACGTAAAGGTTATTTTCTTTAAACCTTCGTACTTTCGCTCTTATTTAAATTAGATAGGCAAATTCAGCAGATGTTTATCTCCCTACTGTTCCAGCCCTGCAGACACAACACATCACACATTTTGTGAATGCGAGAGTAGGAGTGAGCAGATAGTGTCACTCTCTGCAGAGATCGGTGTTGTAATACATCTTGACAGCTTCGTCGGAGCCATCTATTCTACCAGGAGAACCGCTTTGGGCACTATGTCTAATTCATACTTAGAGCAAAAAAGTTTATTTTGATCTCCTTTAACTTTGTGCCCATCCTGACGAAAGCCCTAGTAGTGCAATAATCTAAGGTAGACCGAAATAATGTGGAAAAGAACTACAGGCTAATCTGAGGAGATGAGAGAGACGGTTTAGGGAAGCAAGTCCAACAATGATGGGGTTCTTCAGAGTACCTTCCTACAAAAACTACTTCATCTAAGCTTTAAACAACATGTTTTTTGTATAATTCTCTCACTTCTTATTTAAACTAACGACATCGCACGTAGCACGCTGGCGTGAGTAGAGCAAATTTCATTGAACTTATATTATTCCCATCATAGTAATCTAATACTACTGAGTATGCCGGTTTGCCGCAATAAGGGTTGTTTACATGGTACATATAGAGACTAAGGAAAAACCAATAACGTTTGTTTAAATTATGTCAATAATTGTGTGAGTTCTACCAATTTATCTTTTCTCCATAAGAATAACATGGACAATGAGTAAGTAGGTTCGCTACCGGAAGAAACATTAATTTTTGGGGTTTTATTATTTTAATGATAAAACTTAATTAGATGGACTTGCATACCAAATTTCGGAAGAACATTTAAGTAAATAAGTGGGTAATTGATATTTAGTTATTGTCCATAAGATTAACGTTTAACAACGTACTGTGTTTACCATTTTGAATATCTCAGTAACCAATTGATCTAAAGTCATGATTCAGAATACGGTAATGAATTGGGCGTTTTTATTAGCTGAATCCAATGGTAAAATCAAAAATTAGTTTTTTTTTTAAATCATACATACAGTAATTTAATTGAAAACCCCATTTTTTGTGCATAAACCCCCTCTAAAGTGTAGTTAATGTAGTCCGATTGCGTTTCCCAACGAACTCACCCAAGATATTACAGAAAGGAACAACTCCATCGAATTTTATAATAATCAGACAATAACTAATTACGGCCATTGAATTTTAAATGACCCCTCAAAACATGTTCAGGTTAGTCAGGGAGTTGAGTTATGAACTTCTATTATGATCCCGGGCATGACTGTCACCATTCGGGCCATATGAATAGCTCACTTTTCCATAAGAAATTCGCTAACAAGTGACTCATTTGTTGGAATATAGTTAACTCTCTAAATACTAACAGCGCACTACGTGATGTTAGTGAGCTTATTTGTATAGTGCAATTGTATAGCACTATCGTAGTCAACAATTACTGTCACGGTGCTGCCATCTGCCAGCTAACGTATGAACTAATTAATGTAATTCGCTGTATTACTGATTAAGTTAACTATTTTACCGCTACAGTATGCTTTTTTTAGCCAAATTGGTCCTTTGGTGTAGTGTTCTACACCTTCGTACTGACGAGTTAAATAATTGAAGGTAAATTGGAAGGACAGGGTCCAAATTCCGACCAATAGTAATACTAGTTTGGCTTGTGAATTTGGGATACAGTAGATTTTTATACTTGGTAATTTAAAAAGGATCAAATAAAAATACAAAGTTCAAAATTCATAGCACTTAGAGGGTTCCTATATAAACCAAAACTTTCCGGGATCAAACAATAGACAAGAGTAGTTGCTTGTTAACGCTAACCAAATACACACATCAATTATTAAATTTACATTGTGAAACTATTGACAAATTGCATACTGTATAACTAGAGAGTAATATGCATATAATTCTTTTACTATTTTAGGAATGCAATTGCTTTTGTGCTATCCATTTTGTATTTTAATATTTAAATTGGCTTTTAGCTTTTACAGGTTACAATAGAGTATTAATGTAAATCGCCAATCATCGGTGATCATTGATAGATCACCTTCATTAAAAGCAGATAATGATGGATTATATCCTCCAACAAATAAACATCCATATCATCACAAACAATCCTGTTCCCACTCAGTTCAGCCATGGATAGGTGGAAGTACGCTCTACGATATGTTCCTTTCGCTTGGACCTCATGTGTTACAATCTCTGACAACTCTCTCGTCAAATCGAGCTATTTACCTCTCAGACTTTTCTTGTGGTTGTCGCTGTTCTGTTTAGGGGCGTATTTTTATATTTACTTCTTAATCATTCAAGGGACCATTGGTTGTTACGCAGAAACCTTCACTGAGGTTTATAAGTTCTATAACGTTATATTTGTGCTGGCCTTATTTACTATTACGGACATTACAGCAAACGTGTTCTGTATCATTCGGCTACACCTGAAAAATAATGCATCCCTTATCAACAAGGGTTGCAATTTGTACAGTATAACCTTCAAGGACATGGACATGGAACGACCAAAAATGCGGGTTTACACAAAGCTGACACTATTATATTTCTTTATTACTCCTTTCGTTGAAGCTATTTTCCATTCCTACGACTGTTTCAGGTAAGAGATAAACGTATTGTTTGTATAACATATGTTTTTTTCGTACAAACATATCTTATGGTCTAGGGGTAGAGCACGGGGCTTTGGTGCTCAAGGTCCCGGGTTCAAATCCCGCCAATCACCAATGGCTTTTCGCTATGTGATAATGCCGCAACCCACACAGGAGGTGCGCAAAAAGTCGCTACGGCTGAAGTTCCTTGGGAGTAATCCGCCCCTTTCATTAAAAGCAAACAAATTTTATGTAGTAAATTTGTTACATACATTAAATACAGTATTACAATCAAGGTAATATTTACTTTATAACTTTCCCCATCTTAACTAGCTCAATTAACAAACCAGTTAAATATTCTATTATTTGTATGAACAGAAAGTGTTTTCTTTCTAAATAATAGCGAAAATGTACTGACGCTTTAAAACCTATAATTTTACACTATTAATAAAAACAATAATCATTCGTTTTTCAGATTGATTCCAGAAAATTTTCAGACAAATTCAAAAGATTACACACCGTTCTTCAAAATATTAATGCATTACTGGTTTCTTCGTATTCTAAACCTGCCAGTATCGACAATGGTGACTATATTTTCTATGACACTAGACGCCATCAATGATTGTATGATCGCATTTTGCAAACATATAGAAACCCTTGCTTTAATGCAAAACCCTAAACCGTTCTTGGCAGTAACGTCCTTGAATAAGAACACACAACCTTCTCTGTATACTCTGACCACAGATCATGTAGGTTATCTGCGAAAAAGACACGACGAACTGGTGTTGTATGTGGATGAAGTGATGCAATTCTTTCAAGGAGACATTCTTTTGTTCTTTCTGATGTCATTTTACCAGAACACCGTGTATAACTACGGCATTGTCGTGAGTGGATCAAGTTTCTTCCGTTCTAAGGAGAATCTCTCGTTCCTCATAGCGAGCGTGTTCAGTGTGACTCACTTGATGATTCTTCTCTGGGCGGCCTGCATCAACCCCTCCAGGATACAAGAACAGGTATCTTTTCATGCATTATAGGTATTAAAGTGTCAAATAATATGAGACCATACGTATGTCTGTAGAGCTGATTGTTTAAAAGCTATAAGCTTTTAAACGCCAAAAATATTTTTTTTGCTAAACTGTGATTTTATATAGTATGACTTTCACCATTAAACCAGCTAAAAACTAAACAAATTAACAACTAGAGAAAATTCGAATTTTACGTCCGTGGTGCGTAACGTTGTCTGAGAGCGCCCAGTGTTATTTTTATGGAGAATATAAAAAAATCCGTTTCTTCCTTATTTCTCATCGGTTTTCTATCAATCTGGTATGTAGTTTAAGGGTGTCATTTCGCAACAAAACCAACTATAAAAGGTAGGCATCACACCGAAGGGGGTTTTGTCCTCGAAAATTTCTACAAAATATTTTAACTTAATTTTTCTTGTTTTTAGTTTAAGAAATTGGATAATAATGTTTGTAATTATAAAATGTTAAAAGATATTTAAATAAACGTAAAAGCGTGTGATAGTTTTATTAAAGGTTGTTGTTTATTTTTTTTTACTTAAGGGAGAAAGTCTTTGCTAGTCCACTACTATTTATTAGAAAGGTATTGGTAATTGTGTGTACTATGTCATTTTCTGTGAATTGTGTCAGGGTATGTTTTTTACAAACTCATATTTACAAAATAGTAGCTATGAGTTCTTATTAGATCAAAGTGCGATATTTGAACATGTATGCATGTGATTTTATATGTAACATGAATTGATATGTCATGGATAGCCTACCAAAAGACAATAATGTATTGATTTAAAGTTGTCGTAAAGAACGATGTATGTTTGCAGCAAAAACAGCTGATATGTTCCGTTGCAAGACTGTCGACGATACCGCGGCTGCCTTCTGATACGGCACTTGAAGTAGGTATATCTACCTATATATGGTTATCTAGGTATAGCTACTCTGTATATCTACCTAGGTATAGCTATTATGTATATATACAAGATATATCTACCTAGGTATAGCTACCAAGTATAGCTATAAGGTATAGCTACTAGGTATATCTACCTGCTGAGAAAACTTTCTACACACTGTCCCACTGATTTGTTGCTTATGGCGTATTACGGGTTGATTCAATGCCATCTATCATATGGTATTTCTCTGTGGGGAAATTGCTCACAGAAAAATTTCAACCGGGTTTTTGTTCTTCAGAAGAAAGCCATACGAATTATTGCAAAACTTAAATTTAGAGAGTCGTGCCGGGATGCCTTCCGGAGTCTTGGGTTGCTAACACTGGCTGAGCTGTACATCCTAGAAATAGCCCTCTATTGCAAATTTAAAAGCAACCCGATCCAGGGCGTAGAGGTACATAGTCATGAAACAAGATCTAGAAACGTGTACAGATCAGCACAACACAGGTTGGCTATTACGGCACGCCTACCCTCTCAGGCGGGCGTTTCCATTTTAAACAGAATTCCGGAGGGTATCCGATTCGAAAATTGCCAATTGAAATTTAAATCAAAATTAAGACGCTTTTTAGTGTCAAACGTGTTTTAATCTGTGGGTGAGTTCATAGATCACACATCAAGGGCTTGAGTTTTCAGTTTTAATGCCACTAAAATTTAATGTCACGAAATTTTACTGTTACCTGGTTGTGCCTATCTTTGATCTATTATAAAATAGTGTTTTATAAAACTCAGATTAAGAGAGTTATTTTAATTGTCTGACGCATGCTATGCAACATTTGTAATGTCTACAGCAATAAAGAGTTTATTATTATTATCATTATTACCTAGGTATAGCTACTATGTATAGACACCTAGGTATAGCTACTAGGTATAGCGTATACACTAGGCATAGCAACCTCGGCTGTCAAGTAAGCCGAGTCCGTACAAAAAGATATCAAAAGTTACGGAATATTTTTTTAAAGAACAGGCATATATTAAATTATATTTGACATGAGTTATTACAACCATAAGTTAAATTATTATACAGTACTTGAACGGAGTTACTGAAATTGGTTATTATACTAACAAAACACGAAAACCCCCACTGTTTCTTATTTTAGGATAATGTATAATGTAAAATTACTTAGTATAATGTAAAAAGAAAACTCTAGTCTAACCTAATTAACTTAAAACCTTCGATATATGACATGTGTTCTCATTTCTTAATATAAGCTATAAGTGATTATGAATCTAAATTCATATTCCTCCCATGGGACCATTTGGAACTTAAGCGGATCTTTTATTCTAGTTGCGTGTATAATAAGGATTTCATTTGATTTGTGTCTCTACAATCAACCAAATACTACCTTTAGGATTTTTCCAATCAATTAAAAGTTCGAACAATTCTCGTAAACGGATAATTCCAGGACGAAAGGCTTACATTCACAGGAAGTTCAAATATATTGGTATGTTATTAATTAATGTAATTTTTACGGTATAATATTTCACCTTATAAGTTTACATGGCTGCCTTGGTTGTACTGATTCAAGGTGAGGATATTTCAGCTGCAAGTCCGCAAACACAAAGCACATTTTGAGGTGTTTGGAATGTTTCAAGTGAATATCTCTCTGCTATTCACGGTAAGTTAAGTTTCTCTTTGTGTGTATTAGTTGGAATTAGCAAGTGTTCTTCACGTTGAGCTTCAACATTACACGCTGACTCGTAACACGTTTGAGTGGCTTCGTATTTGGCCTGAACGATTTTGTATTACCGAGTGGCCAATAAATAACCATGTACAGTAACAACACGCGTGGTGCATATGACTGCGTTATCTGTGAAAGTGCTTTACTGTGAGGACACTCTAGGTGACATAGAACTTTCAATAGGCAGCACGTTTCTCCCATTTCATTTCTGGGTTTTCAGTTAAATACATGACAGGTTTTCTTCGAACATTACTTTTATATTTACTCCTATTGTAACACTTAAACAAATCTAAAAGTATAAACTTTCCTGTGTTATACAGAGTTTAGCTCAATGTTTCTCGGGTTACTTTTATTTTTAAAGGATCTAATAAAAGTATAAAGTGGAATTTGTTTTAATCCCGATTTAACTATGCTCAATTTTAAGCTGTTATCTTTTTGTGTACTACACTGTACGTCAACATAAGTTAAAAGTAAATTGCTGAGTTCATGAAAATTATGTCGTCCTTGTATTTAATTTGATTCTAATTAAGAAAATAACAAGTTTCCCGACCCCCGAGATTTCTAGAATAATTATTTTTTGAAAAGCTTATGACAGTTTAATATGGTCATCGTGCTTAAACATGGTGGATATTTGCCAAACGTCGCTAATATGTTTATGCTAGTTAATCAGTCAAATGACAGGGGATTTCTAGTAACAAAAACATGTTTTGCATTTCTCGTCATTGACTTTTAAACGTTTTAACATCCAGTATTAAAACTGATTTACTATGTATTTTACGCAATTACAGAAGCCATCTTGAAAATGACACACTTCAGTATTAAGTTTCCAGTTATAGTACTGTAGGTACTATAATATAAAGAGCACCTGTCGAGAAATATAAATTCCCCAATTATAACAATATTTTTGTTGAACCCATATTTATACTACACTGTATTCGTCCGATGAAGCATAAACACTAATATTATTTAAATCGTTTATACAAAAATACAATATTTGTTGTCTTCTAATATTGCTTGTCAGTATTACATGTTAGGCAATGTTATTAAATTTTAAATACCAAAATCCACCGCAATTTTCCAAGATGGTGGTTGAATACCATCTCAGATTTCTGGGAAGGTTAAATGAGTACGCGAACACGTGTTTACTTAACAACAGTGCAAAGTTTCAACTAAGTCAGAATATGTAGGGTCAATCAGCTTTTTCTTCCTAGAATCCTGGGATTAATTCGTTTTCGTACAGAACTGTATGTTCAGCAATTATTTCCTTTGCTTCTGTTCCAGATGTTAGCCTCCATAGTCAGCTACATAGTGGTTCTCATACAGTTCTCGTTCGATTCTGACACTCGTGGATCTATTATCGACTCTAAAAACATATCTAATGTACTCGTCAATATTACGAATTATACTACTAGTATTGCTAATGTTTCAGCTTGATTCCCAGAATATTGTAAAAAACTGTTCAATTTTAATTTATTATTAAATGCACGTTTTACTTCAGGTACACATTGAAGTTATTAATGATTGTTTTCCATCCCTTCCCTAGAGTGTTCATAATTTTCATTAAAAGTTTAGTGATGCTAATTCTTATTGATGTGTTATTAAGGGAATCAGCAAAGCCCTATCTCCGCCATGTTAATTTTGCGAACTTTTCTCAGAAACTATAAAAGATATGGAGTTGAAATTTTATATCTGTATTTACTACTATATTATATTACTGTACTTATCTTGTATTATTTATTTATTTATTTATGTATTGTAAACCTACATCAAATTTAATTATCATACATTACATATTCAATACATGTATAACACTAACTATAGTAATGTACTGGTATAGTACTTTATGTTTTATACTAACCCCTCGTGGGTTGTCTCTAATCGGGCTTTTACATTTGCTAATAACCTTAGATATATACCATAGTTTTGATATTTAGAATATGCAAACATCTATAAAACTGAATGCTAGTCCGATTGCTCTATCTTGTTTATGTTAATTTGTATGATTTCAAGGACACCTTACTTTTAAACCATGAAGTGTATTTATTTATTAATGAAACTTATCAAAAATAATTTAAATAATTCCTGTGTTCAAAATGCTGAGGAGAACACGTAATTTGTTTTAATTCAGATATAAAATAATGTGTTGAATGGAACAGGATGTTCAGTAGAATAACAAAATATAAAAAAGTTTAATATTGCTTAAATAATAATTACAATTCTACTCCAGACTATTCAGCTTTATATGTAATGAATGACAGAAGGGGACAGTAACATCATTAGCGTATTAAAGTCAAAGGCTTGCCCGGTTGATTTGCTATCAAAACCTGCATCTGAAGGACACTCTTTAGCCGTATTTATTGTCGGAGGAGGATTATGATTTGTTTTAAAGTGATTTTTTAATTATTCTAAATGTTTAATGTTTGAAACACTAAATTAGACGCTTATTGCTATTGGTAACTAGTTCTCGACGGAAGAGTGAGAACATTCAATACTATTGTTTACAATAAAACAGAAACATCATACAGTAATTTTTAACAACAAATGAGTAATAAGTGAAGTGATAATTATATTTGCTTTGTAATTAGCGTTGAATACGTTATAATCCCTATTGGGGCAAAATATTAGTGCCTTAATTAAAAATGTATTTTCAATGTTTCGTGTATGCTTTTATTCAATATTGTGCAAAATATAGAATTACGGCTAATGTAATAAAGATTAAAAGATTGACTTTTCGCAACAATGATCCCGCAGTGATGTTTATTCTCAACAAAGAGCCGCTGTATATTGTGACACAAGCCTTTGTAATCTGCCCAGATTCCGATTACAAAGACATCTCTCATCTCTTCAACTCAAGTACAGTTTCCATTCTGCCGCTTTACAAGCGAATAAAACAAAGCTCCGTCTGCAGCACACTCACCGCATTCGCACCTCCTCTCATTTTAGACATGACTTTCTCTTGTCTTGCGCGAGTATGTTTGTTGTCTCTTCAGATTATGTTGAGCCTAACTTGTTGTTCTTGAACAGTTTAAGCTAGACTTAGGTTTTAGACACTGATACCCCAGCCTTGTTCTATGATATGACACTAATCCATCAAATACTTCCAATTGATGTACAATTTTTTTCCAGACAAGCTAAAAAGTATTTGAACCCGTGACCTCTTGCACCGAAGTCCATAACGCCAACTATTAGGCTACCAAGACACCCAACAAGAGTGGGTCATTGCACATTCGAGACCATATGTTTCAAGTGAGAGATTTATCGAGCACTTCAAAATGGTCGAGAGTAAGTGAACCACTTTCACTCGTGTTTTGAACGATAATTTGTGCTACATAACAAAGACAAAATTATTTTTCAAATAATACAGTCATTTTAATATTTATTTATTACAATTACAAAAACAACACACGACAATTTCAAAACGAATACCATTTTTTAGGTTATCATCTAGGTATTTGCAAGTCCATTTTATTTTATGAAACAATAACAAATGTCTGTTTATATTGATAAAATCCAAACATAGTAAACATTCTCATTAGATAGTAAACAATTCGATAAAGAACCTTTGCAGGTGGTAACACATACAACTAAAATATGTGATTTCACGTCATTCCTTTCATTCTACATGGGGACATATGAGTTTCTATATTAAAATGTGACTGGAAATTTGTTATTTTCTTTTTAAAATACCTAAAGTTTATATTCCTTTCTTCCCTTTTTCTTACCAATTAAATAAGAATCATGTTAATCTTAAGGTGAAAGTCTGTTGACCTCACATTGATGTTACATTGTGTTTTGTGTAAATACATAACTTTTTCGTAGAGCATTGTTGTAGGACGAGAAGTAGGCTTTTGCTTCGATACTCGTCAATAGAGCTTTTCTAAAATAGTAACGAAATAAAGACTATTAAAGTATTTCGTTTACTGTTTTGAAAATATTCTTTTCTGTACATGCAATGAGGTATAAAAGACGTGTTTTCCGTCCCAGGACAAATAAGAGACCAGCTGATGTTTTTATGCATAATATAGTTATATACGTAGCTTGGTTTGTTACAGTGGCTTCAAGCAATACAACAAATACATTTTCTATCAAAACACGGAAGATTTTGGAAATAGTTTTTTTTGCTTTTATTTCGCACAGTTATGTTGTTACCCTTAAGTTTTTACAAATTGTTTAGTACAGTAACCTGATAATTTTACATTTATTACATACATAAAATAAATATTTACGAAAAACCTCTATTCACATATTGTTATTTGCTGTTCTTTGCCGTCTTCAATCAAGAACTGTCAAACGGTTATAAACAGCTGTTTTGGTTTGTATTGTTTACATTTTATTCTCCATAAGCGTAATGTTAAATTTTTAGATTTTAAACTTAATATTACAAGAAAACACGAATTTTCCTCAACATTAGACCTATCTAGAACTTATTTTCTACTCGGAAATTAGTTATTTCCAAAATTTAAAGAAATTCCTCGGTGCCGTTTTCGAGATCCGTGTGCAAATATATATATATATATATATATATATATATACATATAAATATATATATACAAACCTTGCTCGTATTATAGTATTGGATAAATATGAATCAGCTATTCGTTTCTAATAGTAATGAAAAGGTCGCTATTTTATTATGCAGAGTTGAAAAGTAAATACGATGTTAAATTTTAGTTTTTTACTGAATTAGTTTTAAATGCACAGTAGGCTAAGACGAAACAAATATAGTTATCATTTAGAACAAAAGTGTCCCTCTCATCCCTCTTCATATTACTGTCTTTTGTTCAAACTTTAGATAAAAAGAGGTTAATATTACCTTCGAATACTCAGTTAGAGTGCGAGTGTTATTTTACTTGAATTAAAATGGAATTCAAGCTAAATAACATCATGGTATATAAAAATAATTACTTCTAGTAGAAGATCTGACATATTATTGTAAACCACTTGCGTCAATGACAATGTAGTCCTATCGTTAAACTGAATGCAACTAATTGTAATTTGGGTTAGTTTTTAAAACAAACCAGTTGTGTTGGAAGCAGTGGTACCAACCTCACAGCAGCACTCGGCTACACAGGTTTGCACTCTGTCGGAATAGCTTCCAATGTTTAACACGAGCTTATGAAAATTGTTATTACTTCTAATGATTTCGTCCACATTGTTATTACCTCTAATTATCCCGTCTAACACCTTGCTGCATTCTGGACAGTCATTTAATGACTACTGGTTGATATTCTATATTATTATTGAAATATTTTTTTGAGTAAGATGTATCTGTATTTGTTTAAAAAATTTGTATATGTGTATATACTGTAACGAGTCCATAGCTTTTGCAATAAATTTATGTTAGAAGAATTTGTTAGCAGATTATACATGAATAAGGTATTTTTAACTGATTGACTAATGAGGTTATCATAAAAAATCCATGTAAATACACAAAAGTGTCTACATGAAGTATTTTATTACTAAATACGTTTTATAAATAAGTTTTACAATAAAAGGGTAACGACTTATCCAGTGTCTTTCAACGTGAATTATTACAATAAACTATTTAGACTTGACATTAAATGCTCATACTGTATCACATTGTACAAAATATAAAAATATTTTTTCCTAAGGCTTAAGACTTTTAGCAAGGTAATTTTATTTTAAAACGAATATAATCCTCAATATACCGAGATGGTTCATCCTTCAAGAATTAATAAAGTTCTGCATAAATTACCACTCTTATACACAAATATCTTAATAATAGTTTACTACGAAATTTGTGGTAATAGTTCCCAGTTTCTTGCTACTAAACCTAAATGTGAGTTAAACGAGGTTATTTTATCGATAATTTTCCAGGAATCTGCGAATAACAAGTGCTCAGGTCAAGTACGTCGTTCCTTGATATATCAACCAACTTTAAACTCCGTACTTACATAGTTTATTAATAACTTTCTCAAAATATACAGTTATAACAGCAGTAAAATTGGATGTTGAAGAGTTTATAAGCTCTAACATTGTTTTAAGTTTAATTATTTAAAGAGGATATTACGTAATAATGAGTGGTCCTTATTACGACTATATTTAATACAAATCAGCTCTTGTTTGGACTGAAACTTAATTAGGTATTCATGATTAACTCACGTTGGTCGTATTTAATTCACTATAGGTATTCATAATTGGAATAAATCCAATAATTTATTACCTAAATGTATAATTGATTAAAGAGTGTGAGTTTTACATCGACAAAGGCAAGGTGCCGCGGGTGAGTAATTTGGCATTCATATTTTCTTCTCACTTAAAAACATAATATTACATTCCTGTCTAAGAAAAATTTCAGCCTTAGTCAGTAAAAATACTACAAGATCGCACCACAATCATCTTACACTCATTTCTCATTCATATTTAGCTTATAATACCTACCTAAGTTGGCCACCATTTTAGAAAGGAAATAATAATAAGGTAGTATACTAGTAACGTGCTACCTAGTTAAACTCTCCTTCACATAATCAGTGAAGTTATACAGACCATACCTACATAAACATATCCTGTAGCGCTCGACGACTACACTGTCGTGGAGATTGTCAAAGCATCCACAGTATTGTGGGTAAGAAGTCTTCTTCAACGAAGAGGGAATAGACCTAGGCGATGTAATGAGCCCAGTTGACAATTTAGAGGTAACAGTGGTTAGGATTCAACGTTAAACTTTAGGTCTCCTAGATGCCATTGGCTGTTGGGCCATTAATTAACAGTACTATCTAAGGCACATGTCAGCCTAAGTCAGTACGAAGACTACAAGATCGCACCACAATCATCTTACACTAATGTCTTATTCGTACTTGGTTTAAGTACCTACCTGGGTAGGTTGCCATTTAAAAGGTCATCTAATCTAATTAGGAACAAAAGGAGAGTTGGTCTTTTTAACACAGCTTCCAATAACCATTCAGGTCATAGCAAGGGTAAATCAATAAGAATCGTTTCGATTTATGCTATAGAGGTTTGTTACTCTCTATATATTTCAGATACCTTGGCAAGTGATAAATTACTTAACGGTAACAAGTATCACACAAGATGCTGTTCACGTTATCCTGAGCCCCATCATGTCTATTCATGTCGAATCTATTTCAAGTAATTTCATAAAACATGTGAACTAGAATTTAGTTGATATTTATTTATTTTATTTTGTTTCTATCAAATGAGGAATAGGTCCGGAACAGAACAGAGACCCTTGAATTATAAGGTAAACACGTTAAATTGATATCCTAATTAAAATCCAGACCTTTGAACATTCTTTAACTAAAATATAAAACTCTGAGTACATATGGTATGGATAGTATATTATAGAGTTAAACACAGTTCTTCAATTTAATACTTTCCCATTGTCACCTATAAAAGAGTACTAGTTTTAAATTATTAAAATACTAACTTGACAAATAAAGAAAAATACTTTTGATTAATCTCACTTACTTGGTTTTCCAACATATCTCTACTCGTATGTTTGAATAACACGTCATTGTGCCTTGGATTATGGTTTTTAGTTCATAAAGATTGCACTCTTACTCGGTTGCAGTAACGATGTGACGTTTCCATTAAATTTCTAATCACTTCTAGGCACTTGCATTCTGCATCTGATTGACGTTTAAGTTCGGGAATTGTTTGTAACTCAGGCTTCTAAAATGGAAATTCCGTTGCCGTTTTGATTAGTGATTACACAACAACTAGTGATTACACAACAACTAGTGATTACAGAACAACTAGTGATTACACAACAACTAGTGATTACACAACAACTAGTGATTACACAACAACTAGTGATTACACAACAACTAGTGATTACACAACAACTAGTGATTACAGAACAACTAGTGATTACGACTAGCGATTCTGCGAAAGACTATAAGGAGGCCTGGGGGCGGAGCCCCCAGCGAGCGAAGCGAGTATACTCAATAAAATAATGTGAAAACATTTAATATTTTTTTACAAAAATACAACATATCGGAGTAGAAACTTTGGAGTTTAGTGTTTAATAGAATATTTTTTTACTATTTGTTCCATTTTTTAGTCATTACGTATTATAGTAGTCTAGTAATCGTCAGATTTCCCTGTTACGCTAATTCCTACACACTTTTGAATACTTCATAAAAAACAACAGGAAATTATTCCGCTCCCCAGCCACTGGATGTTGTTGGATCCCGGAAATTGCTACGACCTGGGAAAGAAGTTCACGTTATTGTTGAGAGTGAAGATTTTCACACAAATATATTTCACTGAAACAAATCAGAATGCTTCTACTCCTGCTGAGGAATAATATGAATTGTAAAAAAATATTAATTGTTTACATTTTAATGTTTTTCTAAAATTATATTCATGTTTAACTTAATTTTCTTCTTTAGCTTAATTTATCTAAACTAAATAATTGTATATGCATGTTTGCACGTTACTAGCCAAATATGCTGCACTCAATATAATGAGAGCGAAAAGAAGTGACACATACTTTCTCCCGTAGTTAAATTTAAAAAATAAAATCTTTGATAAAACTATAATATTCTCTAACATTGATTGAAATGCATTTTAAAATTTAATATAACATGCATCATCCAAATTCTTAAAGTAACAACATAAGAAATCATGTTTAATATATGTTTTTAGAAATTTTCTGGTCATAGGGTTATGCCCCCCGGTAATGCCTAATTTATTGATTGGGTTTTTTGACGGTGGGACGATACTCTGCATACCAAGTCTCTTGGAAAACGGATGAGAAATAAGAAAGAAAAAGATTATTAATACTCTCCATGGTTTTTAGTGCTCTCAGACAATTATTTCAGACCATGATACCAATAAACCATAAAATTTAATCAAAATCGCTAAAGCGGATGTTGAGCAACTTATGTTTTTCACATTTTTAAAGATTTTTAGGGGTGAAATACCTTTGAAAATCAAAAATTCAAAAAAAGAATGATCTGGAGATCATTGAAATGAATTCGTTATTTTTATACTTCTTAGATAGTTTTTACGATTGAGGGGAAATCCCTTATCTTTAAATTGAAAATTTCGCACATACCACTTCATTTTGGAGTGTCCATCTGTGGAATGGATGAGGATGGTCGAGGAGTCTGAGTTCCTGTGTTCCCTCCAATGGTGAAGGTTGTCCCAGGCTCGAAGTGTCCTGCGTCCTAGTCCTTTGTCCTTTCGCTCGTCTTTCCTCATATTATGGAGGCAGTCAGATGATCAGATAATGAAGACTCGCCTGGACCCTTATCAACACTGAATTCAAGGGAGCTCCTCGAACCAAACTTCCTTATTTCTGTCTCGCTCTTTCGAATGATTTGTTCTCACTGTCAAACTCTTCTCACCCAAAAAATATTTCCTTCCCTTTGGGGAGTAGCTCAGATCATTTATATTCTTAAAATGCATGTTTTCAGTTCCTCTAAACAACTGTCTTTAAAGTTATAACGGAAGTGTTTCCGTTACAATGTTTGCGTGAGGCGAATGGCCAACTCCCCCTCTACAAGAGCTTAGACCATGTCAAAAATGTCTTTCCCTTCTTCCAATTTCATTTCCATTCCCCTCAGCCAATCGTTATTGTCGTGGTGGATTTCCGACATATACATTTGTAGCACTGGTATCTGCAGTCCATGATATTGTGAACCCTGTCACATAGCTTAACCTTTAATGAACTCTGACTGCAATAACCTGAAATAACATTGTTTTCAATGAGCCTTCTTATTGGTTTCTTGTTTGTTACTTAGATATTAAATTAATTTGTGGTGATGTGTATGATTGTTTCAGATCTAATATGAATTAATTATTTTCTATTGATGTCTTTTTTTAAATTTAAATGTTTTTTAGTAGTTAATGTCATAATATGTAGGTAATTAAATAGATACTAAAAACGGATCAATCAGTGAAATAACTATCTTTCAGGTTTAGTTATACAATTACGTTGAGTAAAAGTGTATTTGTCCAGTTAAAAAATAATTGAGAACTTATTTTGTGAACTTTTAAATTGTTAGACCGATTAGTATTTGAGTTAGCAGGTGTAATGACTGTAAGGTTCAACAATGTGACACCAGATGTATTCGATAGTGAACTGTGTGACAAGGACGAGTGTGGCTCATTGGTGGGTAGTGTGAACATCTGTGAACAATGCAAACAAAGCCAACAACGACATTATGTGCAACTATAGTATCGTGCCTCTATAGTGAATATAGGCTGGCTCTACATTTGGCATAGCTCCCATTAATACTATTCCAACGTGTATTAATACTAGTCTCTGACAATATTAAAACACATTCTAACCATCATAAAGAATAGTTGAATCAAGATTTAGTTGTACATCTGTACGGTATTTTAAATTGGTTAAATTTATTTTCTAACAAACTTCTAATTCTTCTAATTCTAATTCTTCGGGAAAAACTTGTTTCCCGGACGAGTGTGGCCATTCCATGCGAGTAAGGAGTGCGGGATGCCTTTCGAGTCCGATAAGCTCATTGTTTAATGCACCATAAGCAATCATTATGAATGGAAAACGAAGTGTACATAAAAATATATCACAACGAAAGGAAGTACAAAAGTAAAAGTGACAGAATGAGTTTTACATCAAAAAGGGCAAGGTAACGCGGTTATAATCAAAATTCCACATTTAAATATACCTAGTCATTTAACTAAATTATAATAATATGTATTTTATATGATAACCTGTTGGTCTAGTTTTAAATAAAATAGTGCAGGGAATAAGTATTTACCGGACGAGTATGATTGTTCCGGTACGAGGCAAAGACCAGTGAGAGATAACCATGTGAGTCCGATAAACACACTTCAGACGATTGACATACGCTATTTTATTCCGTGTCACCCTAATCTAACCTATTAAACTAAAAAAAGTGCCAAAATCTGCTATCCTCACTAAATGCTTAAAATATTTTATCCTGGCTTTAACAGTTAGAGGTTATTTTCAAACGTAGGCTTTCGCGGCCTACTTGTCAACAATGTCAAGTTGATTTTTCGGCCTCAACCGCGTCGTCATGGCGTTTGTGTTGCCAAACGATACGCCCTTGTTGTGACCACGTGTACCTGACAATTAATTAGAAATGCTGTGTTAAGTTGTTATTGTGACAGTTTTTGTAAAACAGATTGCCATGTTTGAGGAAAACGAATGCTGTATTCTTGGTAAAAATGATTTGTGAGTTATTATTTCCCTAGGGTAGAAGTGTGGGATGCTAACAATTACTTTTCTTTTATCAAATTCGAAAGCACGTTTTGTGGTGTAGCTGTCTTTTACTACAGATGATTTCTCGGGATTTATTTTTTGTATGTCGAATATATTCTTTGAGTCTCATTTGAGAGATTTGAAATCTTCACATACAAACTACTATTTTAGATGTGCTTATGTGTCGGTTACAGTGTTACAGCATTTGACCATCGAACTGTGTTGGAACGCTTTCTCCGTGTTCTCACTGACAGAACCACTAGAGCACTGGATTTTGTATACCCCAGACCACCCTAATGGTCGTAAAGCATGTATTTTCTAATCAACTGGCATTTTGGAATGGACAGTCATCACTAACAGTAAAAAATCTGTTTCTGTGAGTTTTGTCATTTAAATAGTTTTTCATTCACACAAATTTATTCTGAATGACTACGACATTCTAAATCTTAATTAGAATGTCAAATCGTCTGCATTCTCCAAACATACCTAAAACTAACATAACTTTTTTCCAGTAACCATTCGCTATTGGAAGCCTTGATCATGAACTCAGAGTAGAAAAGGTTTTCTACGGTGAATGTGTCATGGACCAAAAAACTGTCTTTTCAAAAACGCAAGTAAACATGTTTTCTTCACTGTCATTTAAATCATTATTTTTTACCACAAAATATCTGCTGAAATCTACGATATCTCTATTTTATTTCTCCTTTCAACATGTCTGATAAATTCTGTATTGATAAACAAACTGTTTTTTTAACATTTTTTGGAAGCTTATTATTTTATCACAAAACTCAAGTTAAAAAATGTTTGTTTTACTTTGTGAGAAATAAGATCATGTTTTCCAGTCATTTAAACATGTTCTTATTCTTATGACAACACAATGAAAACAATTTAAATGTGCTTTTATTTTTTTTCTTATTAGACATATTTGTCTTGAATTCTCCTTAAAAAAACTGTTCTTGGAAATCAATTAAACGCTTTTTCAACTTTTGTTGCATGCTCTTTATTTTTTAAAAAATATGCCTATAAAATTGTCATTTACATTTCCTGAATATTAATTTTATATAAACACTTCATTGCATTTTTATGAAACATTTGTTCTATTATTACTAAAATGTAAAAAATCTATTTTTTATTTTTTTTTCTGTTTTATGCAAAAAAACGAAAAAACAGTGTTACACAAAACAATTAACTTGCAACTGTACTCATTAACTTCAGTGTTTAAACTAATCAATGAATTTTTAGTGCTACACTTCATTTCAGTCATTTCAGTGCTTGGTAAAGTAGTTATAGGTTAATTTTAATATAAACAGCGAGTTACCAGTTGCATTTTAGTACTGAAAGACATGTGTTCTAGTGTATTATGACCAATAAAATATTTCATTCCATTTATGGTTTAAACATATGTTTCCTAAACGAAATAGATATTTCTTGTATAAATATTTATTTAAAATAGATATTTAAATAAATATTTCCATAATTCCCAAATGGTTTGAAAATTGAGGATTTATAACAGTTCTTTCTTAATTGGTTATGTTAATACGAGAAAAGAACGGTAAACGAATGTGTGTTGAATGTGAATTAGAAAGAAACTTGGTTAATTCGATTCTACCATAAACAAAAGAGAGTAAGTCAGTTTAAACCTGCCATAAACCTCCCTTGATGACTCGCGGTTGCGGCTCTGAATCTGAAACATTACATCTGCAAAACACACAATCCATTTTAGACATCATTTCCTGAACACATTTTATACCTTCTACAAATCTAGAAATTTTATCACTACTTCAGCTAGAATACGTTAAATTCTTTATTAAGTCTGGTATTTATTAAGTGATACTAAAATTCAGTATAACTCAGTTACAAAATTGAATAAATTAAATGTTGTTATTAAAATTAAGTGCAGTATTTATATTAACTTTTTAGAGCACGATAACAACATTATGGTATAGTCTTATTCATTTAGTTTTCTCTTTAAATAATAGATCGACGGCTCAAGTTTCTCAAAATTCTTATAGCTTCTGCCCTCCTTCAAACAACTCAGCTTTCAACACGTTTTCCTTTCAATACAAATAGGTCACATCCATATCATTAATAAATAGTCTGATTTCTTACTTTGAACCTCGATTTGATATTACGGGTGGCTAAGTAAGCTAAAATCGAATCAACAATACAATATTACTTATAATATTACAATATTACTATGCCTTATTACTTTCCTGAAATCTCATAAGTGAGAATTGAGTGTAAGATTATTGTAGCGCATTCTTGTAGTCTTCTCACTAAAGGTTAACCTGTCCCTTAGACAGGACTTTCAATTAGTAGCCCAACTACAGTTTAACGTAGGATCTGAACCTCAATTTTGCTGCTGAATTATGGATACGATCTCCAAAGATTAAGTGAATACTTAACTTTAAAAGATATAGTTTTTTTACTTGTCTTGACGTGAAGCTAATATTATTTAATTAGGTAGAATAGTGGTGGCAATTTTACTTTAAATAAGTAATTAACACACTTGACTTTGTTTGAGCATAGACATGGTTTATCTGAAACAACCAGATCCTACATGAGGCATACGCATGACCCAATACTGGTGCAGTTTACTAAAGAGAGAATGTTGTAATGTCGAGTTTGTTCACGAATAACAAAGCGTGGCACAATACAGTGACACGAGCTTTTGTAATCTCTCAGTCTAGTCTCAGATTACAATTCCATCCCCAAGTACGTTTCTCATTCTGCCACAGTTATAAGGAAATAAACAATTGTAAGTTGAATAAAAACATCTGGTTTTCACCACACTTGTTTGTCTTCGTAATATTGTAATGGATGCAATTGTATGTATATGTTAAGACTGTTACTATTATTCTATGCGTTATATGTAGCTTTCTCTGTGCATTATATATTTGCTGTACAATTTAAATTAAACGTTATTCTGGAGTTGGCTTGCAAACTTTTAACATCTTCATTTTATCCTGATTCAATATTAAAGTGTTTTAAGGTTTAATAAAGTCCTTACCAAAAGATAATTACAGTATATAATGATATTGTGGTGATTGCCACAAGATATGTTAAATATTATAGATTTAAATAGACTCATGGTAGGCCTATTAACTCGTAATACTTCATTAAACACAGGCTACTACAGTCACAATTCAACGCTCAACTAGACGTTTTATGTCCGTGACATTGTTTGGCTGATGAGGTAGTGAGTGCTTTTCATATATAATGGAACTTTCGTGGATTTGGTTTTGAGTACGTTCCCAATTCCGAAGGAGTGCCTTGCGTTCTAAACTTCTAACTTCTAAAACTACTCGCACATGATAGCTTTATTCAATATTTGGTTCTGGTTGCCACGTTTTTTCTCATTTACATAAATTATCTGTGCCATGCTAGTTTTTAAACCTATTTTCATTTGCGGTTAATACGGCTTTTTGCTACGTAAAAACATTAGTAGATGAAATAAAAATTGTATGCATCGTGATCTTGAAGCGTATTCGGAGCGTATTGAAGCGTAATGGATCTAGGAGAAACCTATTAAATACTTTAAAAACACTTAAAAACAATGAAGGAATGAATTCAAACCATATTTGAGTCTAAATGTATAGTAAAAGAATGTATAATTAAATTACAACTTAAAAGTAATAAAATTTACTAAAGAAAAGTGACCACGTGACAATGAAACAAGAAACGTAATCTAGGGTTAATGTGGCAAATAAAACTGTTTTTTGTTCAATACATTATAGTTTTACGTCAATCAATGATTCAGACGGCATTAGACAGTAAAGCGTCTTGCTAATGGAAAGTAAAACAACAGTTGTAGCTTCATAAATCAAATGTTTTGATTGTAGGCAAAGTTTGTAAACAACCTTATTTTCTAACATACTTCAAAACTCCATAAAATGGAAACCTATGGTCACAGATTTTATTTCACTAAAACCTCCCCAGAGAACATATAAAGCAGCTTCCAAAAATTGTATGACAATCAGCTGAATGGTTTGGAAAAGCAAAAAGGACATACGGACATACAGTCAGTTTTATTGGTAGAGAAGATTGTAACACAAAAATGTCTAAAGATATTCTTTTAACATGAAATATAATCTTAGTTCCCCTAGTAAGTTAGTTATTCTTCGAGGATTGTTTTATGCATCGACTTCTCTCTTGTTTTTTCATTATTTCTCACTTAAAGTGTCAAATATTGTTTGCTATGAAAATAACTTTCAATAACAAATTGTCTATGTTAAAAGAAGTCCTGAGACACTCAAAGGTCTATAGTATGTTTACGGGGACTATTTAGGTATTCTAAAACACCGATAACACAATTGACGCATAATGAGTTTCAATGTTTTGAGCTTTTTAGTAAATTTAAACAACCTTATTCTCTTGTAACATAGCAACTCTTTTTAATTTATTTCACTAAATTTTTTTACAAAATTTTAAAACTGTAGACAATGTGTAATGGAAATCAGTTTTATTGACAACATCCTTTTTGATATAAAATCTTATTTTATTCTATGTATTATTGTTTTAAAATAAATTTGATTTTTCTTTTTTTATTTTCATATCACTTAAAGTGTCAAAAATTGAAAATCTTTCTTAAAAATTTTTGCTATAAAAGTCTTTAAAGCACTTCTCAAATAGTCTTTTTTTACTGGACTATTTGAAAAATTCAATATAACACATATGATATTTAAGGTATGTTAAGATTTTTATTATTTTCGTAGCAGTACTCATGGAGGGAAAACGAAGGTACTTTACTTTTACTTTTACTTACTTTTAACTGAAATGGCGACCTACCCAGGTAGGTATTTCAAGCCAAGTATGAATGAGGAATGAATGTAGGATGATTGTGGCGCGATCTTGTAGTCTTGTTACTGACTAAGGCTGACATGTTCCTTAGACAGGACTGTTAATTAATAGCCCAACAGCCGATGGCAACTAATGGACCTACAGTTTAACGTGGAATACGAACCACGGCCTCTGATTTACGAATTGGTCTAATTATGAGGATGATCTTTGTGGATTAATATAGTATTCAATAGTGTGGACGTTAATCCACACAAGAGAACACCACATCCACCGACCATCTCTCACAACTATCCACAATTCGTGACCTCCAAGTAGCTGGATTACATGACGTCGCCACCGTCCCAGTCATTTTTAAAATTTTACAAAAATTTATTATTATATTTTTTATATTAACACTATTTTTAAGGTAGTTAAAAAATAAACTATTGGAATATTTGGGTTTAATATAAGGTTTATTTCATCAGTACGCATTGAAGATCATGAAGACTGAACTAGCTGAACGAACTAAGTTTAAACCTACGAGATTACATGAGACACAAGTTAGATAGAATTAGATTGTTAGGTGTTTGATTGTTGACGTCACAATGAGGCTCAGGTCGCGAGCACGTGCCGACGGAACTTTGTGACGACTGACGAGGCCCAACGAGCTTGTCAGGTGTCGTGTTCATTATTTGTTGTAAAAAATAAAAAATATTCGTCCCATTACGTTTTGTCAGCCTTACATAACCAAGTGCTTTTATTTTACCTCTACGTTTCTGTTGAAAAATAATACTCTGACCGCTAAACAAAAGAAATTTATTAAATATTTTAGGTCATATGAAACAAAATTGGTGTCTACATAAGTCTTTCGGTAGGAAGGGACCTCAACCTGAAAGGTTTGTGTCGACCGTGTAAGCCTTCAACATTATTTAAATTCATATTGTCTAAAATAATCACTGAGTACTGATAAAGCAGATTGAAAGTTAATATTTTATTTTGAAAGAAAGGAATGGCTTTATATACTTTTAACATTATATACTGTCCTTAATATGTGTCTTTGATTCATAATAACAGTATAAATCAATGTTTTATATGTTCCACCAACCAAACCTCAATAGGCTCTCAAACTAGGACAGACAATCATTTTTAAGCGACCTCTTCTTACAGCATTTTTCAAATAATACAATTATGAGTTATGCAAATTAGTGCGAGTATAACGAAACTAATGAGTATACGTAACTATTTTTGAGTGGAAAACACTTTTCATGTAAAATCTCACTGTTTAAAAGAACAAATAGACCAGGAAACTACACACAAGTGCAACGACGGAGTCTCTCCTTAGTAGCCTTGGGCGATATCTGATGATGAGGCAATTCCCATGATAATGTCAAACCCTTGGGAAAGAAACATCCTGTTACCAGTTGTGCATTACTCTTTGAGACCACACAATAAACACCACATCCGGTGTCTGTTGAAGAATCGTCCATTGCGGTGATATGAGAAGTTTTCAAAATATAGTATTTGTAACTATAATATTTTCATTTTACGCGTTCCGCAAGTTGGTCAATGCTAACACCTCCACCACGCATGCCTGAGATTCACAGTGCTCTTCAGCAGGATCGGATACCATTACGATTTGATAAGACGAGAAAGTGGTCCCACTGTCTGCAGGAGTTTTTTTTCGAAACTAAAGTCTCAACATGACCGAAGACACATTTTTGAAGGTGTACGGGTAAATTTGAATTATTGTATTTGTTACTAGAAAGTTATATTCTATGCAACAAATGTGGCATTTAGTACTTGACCTAAACTATATGATTGATTGTTCAATTTATACTTACTCCGGTACAAATTGCGGTGGATTAATTGAAAAGTGGTGAGTCACATAACTCCTTCATAGAATAGAGAGGACTATTCATGAAATGGCAAGTCACTCAATGTCCCCAAGTCGCAATGACAGTTAAAATGTCCCCAATTTACATCATACACTTTATAGTGTTGCTTTTGGAGTAAAAAAACAACACTCAATAAGCAAACCTACACCAAGCAACACTTAACAAGCAAATCTAAAACAAGCAACACTCAAAAAGCAAACCTACGAGAAGCAACACTCAACAAGCAAACCTACAAGAAGCAACACTCAAAAAGCAAACCTGCAACAACCAACATTCAACAGTCAACAAGCAAAGCTTCAAAAAGCAACACTCAAAACGAAAACCTACAACAACCAACATTCAACACTCAACAATCAAGCTTACAACAAGCAACACTCGACAATAAAATCTACAACCGGCAATACTCAGCCCTAAAATATCAAACCAGAATCATATTTTTAAGCTTCGCATTCAGAAATAATAAAAAACAGAAGGCATATAAAGTTTTAATTAAGTATTACGAACCTCTCTTATGGTAAAAAAGTACAGTGTACAAGGCTTTCTATTTAACTCATACTATCATTGAGTCCGTACTTAGTTAGGGTTGTATATTCAGTGTTAAGAAGTCTTAAAGAAATAAATATCATGAATCTTTAGCTCAAATATAGGATTCATTTACAATTAAATCAATTAAATTAAATAATAGTTTGTATCATTATAAAAAATTAGCAAAAATCCCTAGGGTTTTGGAATGGAAATAAAATATTGTTATGAAAGTGATATATTAATCATATTGTGATTAACTTTGAATCCTCTGGACATTTGATTTTTGAAGTAATATTATAAATAAATAAATATACATCAAATGTCAATTAGCTCTTGATTAACATTTTCTACAGTATTCACTTCAGTAAAACTGTGTAATGGGAGATGAGGAGGAATGTTTTAGGTCTTCATCACATTACTCTGAATGTGTAAACCAACAAGGTTGTCCTGTAATTTGCACAGAGTACAGCTGCAGCTATGTTCACCGTCACACTCGCCAGTGGTGAGTTTGTTTAATTAAACATTTACTCTCACGATGCGGTCTCACTGATTGTAGCGGTCCTGTATTACTTTAAACTAAGATTTTCATAGGGTTGCATAACATTATACTATCTACACCCTAAAAATAACTCATTTATTCTTATTGACTGCATAAATATAGTATAGATGACATATAAAAACTACTATATTACGAATGAAATGTAAATCAAAAATAGACGCTACTAAATAACTACTTTTTCAGATTAATACGCCCTGACAACGCAGTTAAGCCTTTCATATGAAACAGGCTTTAATCTATTGCTTGAATGTGTCTACATCATTAGATTTGTTATTAGGGGGAAATCAGTTCAAAAGTTTGATCGCGAAATAAAAGTTTTTTAAAGGTTTTTTTACTATTTTGAATTTTTAATTGTAAAATGTTTGTTACTATAAAAGGATAATTGTATCTACTTCCCCGTGGTAAATGTCTTAGATCCTTGATTTCTCTGAGGGGAATAATGACATCACTTCTGTTACACTATTTGCGTCTTATAAATTTCTAACACAATCCCCTCCACCAGAGCTTAAACATATCCCTGTACAAAAATAAAATTTTTAATTTCTTTATATCTAATGTTCATTAGTTGGTATAGTGTGTACTCTTTACACTAAAGAGGTGGCTTTCATTTAATCAAGTGTAAGGTGTTACTGGGGAAGATCATGGAAATGTAATTTTGTGTAGCTTGGCTTGATCAAGTACATTCAATCCCTGAGTATAATTCTTCTATGATCGACCATAAATGCAGTATAAATTTTATGGCAGCATAATTTTTTATAGAATTTAATATTTTATCACTACTGTATTTGTGAATAACCTACATGAAAACCACAATATTAGTAACTGTTTTTAACAATGGGTTACTTAGAAGAGTGTTGAACATTTCACAACAGTAAAATGTATGATATAAATTTTGTCCAAGTCTCTTGTTCCAACTAGAGTAAAGAGGCGGCTTTTAGCTAATCAAGCGGAAGGCCCTGCCACGGGGCAGATATTATCATGGAAATGGCTTCATCCATCCTCAGACCACAGCATCACTGGTCTCCCCGCACCACCGCGACGCCGACACACACTGACGCTCCACACTGTTACTAGTTATATTGGACGCGTAACAATAACGTCACAGTGTATAGTCATGGTGTTATCGCAAAAGATATTTTACTGTTAGTATAGTAGTTTTAATAATACTCTACTGTGCATGTATTTCATTCAGATTAAGTTTCCCTATATATTGCATTATTATAATTCAAAATATAAACTGTATCTAACTAGACTGACACACACTTTCTCTCGTAAGTGAATTTAGAAATATCTATACATTTTTCATAAGACTATCACGTTACTTAATCTGTATTTAAATATCATTTAAAGATAGACATTTTTGGTGTAACCCCCATGAGGTAATTTTGTTTTAATTTTTTGACATGGATATGTCTTAGCTCTTGGGAGGATATTAGTGATTTTTAAGATGGAAAATATGTAATAGGTTTCCATAGAAACTACCAGAGCCATTGTATTGAATTTTTAATGTAGAAGAATAAGAACAGCTGTTTAGATGAACTGAAAACATCCCCTTTAGACATATCCATGATCTAACCTATTTCCCACAAGGAAGTAAATACAAACCATTTTTTGTAACCCCTCCCTAAGTTTTTGAGTTTCTTTTATTGGGTTATGGCCTTACGTTGCATAGAAAGTTTCAGAAAAATTATTAGAAAAAATAAGGAAGAATATTTTTTAGAATTCTTCATAAGAATAATACTGGACGCTCTCTGACAACGTACTGCATTTACTACGGACTGTAACTGTAACTTTTTTCTGGAACCCTTAGTCAATTCAAAATTGATATTTGTTTAGCTTTTTCAGCTGCTTTTAAAGGGCGTTGTCAAATTATTTTATGAATTTATTATTAATTATATCTTTGCAGGAAAATTTTTAAACGGAGATTTTTTATTTTTAAAAGCCCATTTCTTTGAGACAGTCTTTTCTACAGACAGGCTGGGGGTGTCATGTTATTTGGGATCTGGAGCACTACAATCCATGAAAGTTTAATCAAAATCTTTAGAATAGTGTTTTAGAAATTTAGATTTTTCCCGTTTTAAGGGTTATTAGAGGTACACTACCCTTAAAAATATAAAGTAAAAATTAAAAGAATACCTGCAGATACAGTGGATATAGATATAGATATATAAGATACCGTGGACATGTTAAATCTTAAACACACTCAAAACACACAGAAAACATTTTGGAAACAATATACTTTTGCCTTATACCATCGTGTAGGTGAGAGGAAAAAATTGTAACATATAAATGAAAAAAATCTGAGTGTATTAAAATAATATTTTTCATTCGTTTCAGATTAATGTTTTTGGTGGATAAGAGGAATTTGAATAGATCACTGTACTACAAATAAAGTCAATTATACCAACAGACATTGTCATAGCCTCAATTCACATCATAATTGCTGAAATTCATAAAAATTAGGGGACTAGTAAGGGATTGCACAGGGTGTAAGAAGTGCTTACAGTAGGGCACACCTACAAAAAGAGTACACCTTTCATACGACTCTTTACCATCAAAGAATTAGTATACTAGTTCATTAATACGGGATTGTGATATCTACAAAATATTCATGAAAGGAAAAAATTCAATATGATGATAAAAAAAGTAATATATATATATATATATATATAATTATTATTTTTTATAAATGCTGTAAATGTAATGTTTACCCCCTCGCAATTGTGTTTACCACTGGCATTAAACCTAATTTTTTTCCTAAACCTCTTATCGTAAACAAATAAATAAAATCACTGAGCTATGTGATTATATTAGCCGGTGAATCATTATTTTCTTATTGGTGTACAGAATTCAAGTTTACTGCAATGCAGAATGCCAAATGTAGTTATTGGAGCTTTATAACTCTAGAATTTTTAGATCCAACAATATTACTTTTTTCAAACAAATCACTCTTGTCCTTGTTTAGCTACTATTATGATGATTTTAGGTATAATATTTGTTTATAAAATGAATGCTAATACCCTGGAGAAAATGCTTTAAAAATTACTTTAACCTATTAATTTTTAATAACGAAGCGAAGATATAATGTATAGGACACATATAATAAGCACAATTAAGACACGAAAAGAGTGAGACATACATAAGTTTTGTTAGTAAAATAACTTTTACTAGTCAACTCTTTCATTCTTTAGGAATGAATTCAGCTTCTTTTTTTAATTAGATTTGATGAGTGTAGTTTCTCATTTCTTGGGATTATTTAGTATAGATATTGATATAAAAACATCAAAACTACCAGAGCCACTTTGAATCTCCCCTAGTTTTAACAAACTCGTATTTTTAATTATTAGTAAATTATTTTAGCTATAAACCAGTATTATTATTTTTTACTTTTAAATTAACATGCACATTTCTTCAATATATAGTATATATTTAAGTAAGTAGTAGTATATAGTAATATGTAGTGTATATTTAGTCTCAAGATACACTGTACTAAGCGTTAGTCCAGTGTTGGAGCGTGGTCTCCATGTTACGCGTATTTATTTCACAAGTAATGGCGGCCGGTTGGCTGTTATTGGTCGTTTCATTTTTTAACAATCAATTTTGACATTTCATAACATTAATATGCCTCTTCGCCACCAGTCATCTGTTTTGTAATCCTATCATTTATCGCTGTTGCATCTAGTTCCATTCCAGAGTGCGTTCCAGTAGACTATTATTATTGATCGATCGTTGATTTACAACCCTTACCGAGCGGCGGCCACTATGTACGGCCGCACTACGCGAAAAATATTTTGGTTGGGTCGAAACATAGATTTTAAAATTTCAATGTTTTCTCACTTCCATCTCATAATTGAAGTTGATGTTAAATACGTTTTTCATAAAAATAATTTATTTGTACAGTTCCTATGACCATATGGGGACCTACCCAGGTAGGTATTTTAAGCCAAGTATGAATGAGGAATGAATGTAGGATGATTGTGGCGCGATCTTGTAGTCTTGTTACTGACTAAGGCTGACATGTTCCTTAGACAGGACTGTTAATTAATAGCCCAACAGCCAATGGCAACTAAGGGACCTACAGTTTAACGTTGAATCCGAACCACGACCTCTGAATTACGAATTGGTCTAATTATGAGGATGGTCTTTGCGGATTAACGTAGCTTTCAATAGTGCGGACGTTAATCCACACAAGAGAACACTACACCCACCGACCATCGCCCACAACTATCCACAATTCGTGACCTCCAAGTAGCTGGATTACAGGATGACGCCACCATCCCAGTCAACATATTAAGAACAATCTATTCAATTGTGTCTTTTCTTCAAAATTCGGATCATTCAACCAAAAGTTTTTTCACTAATCATCACATCAGTATAATCCACTAAATATATTTCACTAACCTTTATCTTACTAGGTGTACGCAAATACTGTCTGAGCGCGCAAAACAACGCGACAACACGAGGTTGACTCCGCCGGCCAGTAGAACACATGTTTCGAGTTCAGTGATGCCAACCCAACAAACAGATTTTTACAAAAGAAATGAAAAATATTATAAAAATAATATTTATTTATGGCCTAATGTAATTAATTATTGACAGCCAAGGAACAATTTTTAAATACCTAAATGACGTTTTAGTTTTTTTACTATATATACTTCAAACGCTCGGGAAAGATTTAAAAGTAAGTCATTTATCAAAACAAACACAGGTCTGCTGCGACAAGGACATTTGACATTAGAAACGTCGAGTGTCTGGTGATGTAGAGCCAATATAGGACCTTCAGCCCTGCTGCATTAACCGTAGACTTTGATAAACACTACGACAAACGTGTCTAGGCTATTGAATGGGGGATATTGTTTTAGCGGACGACTTCGGTGCAGATGCCGTCTTATTTCTTCTTAAAACCAATCTATACACAAATCAACAACTCACAATGCATCTTTTATTTCTTAAAAGGTATAATAATGTAGATCAAATCTATAAATAACATGTTCTTCATAAAATAGTTTTTTAGGACTTTTATAGCAACATTTTATAAATATAAATTTTTGTCCACACATGTCTTTTTACTGTACATAGGATTTTGTTGTTTAAGGCTTCAAATTCTCTTGCTATGGCTGCTCTTAATTGCAAAAGATTTAGGGCCGTTCGGCAAATCTTTATTTTTCATGATCTCCCAAACGGAAAAGTCTAACGGTGTAAGATCGCAGGACCTATTTTCATTTGTTTTCCACCAACATTTAAAAGGAAAATTAAGTTTGCGGTTCATGGTTACTGTCAACCCGAAATGCAAATGCAAATGTAAATCTAAACATAAAAATGTTAACAATGACCTTTACAGCTGATTTTTTTTACAGGTTAAGCAACATGAACCACAAAAAGCATTGTGTTTCATAAGTCAGTTTACCTCAATTTAAGTTTGGTCAACTGACTTTTAAAACCCTCGGTATTTGTTCTAAGTGTTACAATATGCGATCAATAAAAGTGATTTAATAGAGAGAAATAGCTATCAGCTGTTAATTTTAAATCTATTTTAGTTTGTTACATTGACGTCTTAATGTATAACAAATTAATAATGAAATAAATTTTCTAATTTTGTACCAATGTTTAAAAAAATATATTTTTTAACGATTATTCAATACCAGTTGTAATGTAATTAATTAAAATATTAACAATTATTGTCTATCGGAATTTAAAACAATATTTATTTTGATTTTGTATTTTGTAAAAGTGCAATGCATAGTTTTAGTCAGGTTTTGGTTCGAGTTCTATTAGATTGCTCTGCAGGTTAAAACAATTGTATGTTGGGACTTTAAACAGCCAATCAGAAGAGGAGGAAGGATCTAGATCTGGGCTGGTATATTTAAGCAGCTGGTTCCTCAGGTCCTCCCTCATTTCATTCTGTTGTAGCAAGCAACTAAATTAGTAGTGATTTACCCAGGATTTAACTGGTATGTAATTTAGTGAATTTAGTATGTAATATCTGTGCATTCCACTTTAATAAAATTTTCATTTCAATTTCCATTCAAATTTCAACATTTATGTACTAATCAAATAACCAGTTAAACATAAAATTTAAACTTGTAACATTTTTATTTTTTTAGGGTTTACGAGTATGAAAAGTTTAATACAAATAAAGATATAAAAAAAGGAGGCCAGATTATTACTAATATACCTAAATCCAAATTATTGCTAAAGAGATGAAAAAATGAATATTAATATTCAAAATTTCGTTACAATTTATCTCATAGAGAATTAATGCTAAATGCGTAGTTTAGCTGATTAATATATATTCTTTGTATTTATATGTTTAAGAATTAAGGTATACATTTTGTCAAGGTAATAAATAACTTGCTGACGACTATCGGAATTTAAAACAATATTTATTTTGATTTTGTATTTTGTAAAAGTGCAATGCATAGTTTTAGTCAGGTTTTGGTTCGAGTTCTATTAGATTGCTCTGCAGGTTAAAACAATTGTATGTTGGGACTTTAAACAGCCAATCAGAAGAGGAGGAAGGATCTAGATCTGGGCTGGTATATTTAAGCAGCTGGTTCCTCAGGTCCTCCCTCATTTCATTCTGTTGTAGCAAGCAACTAAATTAGTAGTGATTTACCCAGGATTTAACTGGTATGTAATTTAGTGAATTTAGTATGTAATATCTGTGCATTCCACTTTAATAAAATTTTCATTTCAATTTCCATTCAAATTTCAACATTTATGTACTAATTAAATAACCAGTTAAACATAAAATTTAAACTTGTAATATTTTTATTTTTTTAGGGTTTACGAGTATGAAAAGTTTAATATAAATAAAGATATAAAAAAGGAGGCAAGATTATTACTAATATACCTAAATCCAAATTATTGCTAAAGTGATGAAACAAATGAATATTAATATTCAAAATTTCGTTACAATTTATCTCATAGAGAATTAATGCTAAATACGTAGTTTAGCTGATTAATATATATTCTTTGTATTTATATGTTTAAGAATTAAGGTATACATTTTGTCAAGGTAATAAATAACTTGCTGACGAAAACTGAAATACAACCCGTACAAATAACATCCTTAACAGTTAATATAAAATAATTTCAAGTGGTTACTATTATTTTAACTTAATATAGTAAAATTGGCTAAACTGCAAATAAAATTGTTAAATAGTTTTACAATTCCAGTAACTTTAAGTTTTTTTCAGTTTCCAATGGTGTGAATAAGTAGCAATTACCCTATCCAGCTCACGTCAGTCAAACTTCAAGAGTTTTAATGGAGTCCTTTGTGAGAACGGCTTAATGGTGGAAGTTTAGACGCCCATTTACACAACAATCTAACATAAGCAATTCACTAACTAACGACCGTTGAGCTACTGTAAAACTGCTGATGATGTGAACTGGCGATAACGGACCTTCAAACTGGGTACTAAATATTCACAATACATAAACTGTTGCTAAATTTAATGTTAGATTAAACAATTATATTTTTTACAATGAATTATATCAATTAACCATGAAAACCTTAAATGGTTTTGTAAAGGTCAAATGCAAAGTTTAAAAAATCGTTAAACTTTACCCCTTATTTAATACTTAGCAAGAGAGCTTGAATTATTTTCACAATCTTTACATTCGTTACCTTTATGAATTAGAGATCTACTCAAGTATTTTAAATCACTTTTTGAGTAAAAAATGAGTGGAGGATTAATTTAGTGTGATCTTGAAGTCATTTTGACAAGGCTGGCATGTTTTTAGACAGGGCTGTTAACTAACCATCCCCCTATTCTATCTATCTAGTATTCCATCGTTGTCTGGGATCAGTTAAGGGGAATTTAGGTAAAATATTCGTGTGGCAAAATAAAACCATTCAACCTAATTTAGGCTTATCACCTCAGACTAACTGCAAGGAATATTTCACTCAGCTTGGCCTTTTGACTTTCACTAGTCTCTTCATCCTGGTTTGCCACTTAAAAATCAAAATGTAATACCTAATTTTTAAACCATAGTTACAAGGAGAATAGGCATCCATGCCGAACAAAATAAGCTAACCTTATATGAACATAAGCCAAAATTTTGTGGTCTCAAACTTTTCCAGGCATTGCCAGAACAATTACGTAATAACCATGATTTTTAGTATAATTGAGACTAAAAAATTTCTTTTGGAAAAGGTTTTTTACAACCTTGACATTTTTCTTGTTAAAAAATTAGGAAAATGTTTTACTGGTACTCCATACCTTTTGACCTGTCCAACTCCTGGTCTGCCCGGGCATTGGACGGAATACACAAGTAACAAAAAAGTTTACTATTAACAGTAATGATATGTCAAATTGATTTATATATCTTTTAAATTTAAAGCTATAAAGTCATCCTTAGACTTAATTGTCACCCCCTATATCACAATTAAAACTTGTACCAGCAAACTTTTAACGTTGACATAATTGGAAATTATTTTCTTGATTGAGGAATGCTTATAACTGTAATGTAAAACCTTTATCCGTCAACAAATCCATCTCAATTGACTCAACCGTTGAGTAAAATTGTAAGGGGAATGATCAATCACCGTGACAGGCGGCTAAATATCACCCCAGCCGCCACGCTGATCTACTACCATTTATAATCCTGTTCGTCGATGTCAAATATTTTACCTATTTATACACATCAATCCAATTATAGGTTTTTTATTTGAAAATAGAATATGTTGTATAGCATATTCCATTTTTTAGTAGCACGTATGCACTACTAACGTTTACCCCAGAACTTATTGTTATGTGCAGTTGTTTAGAAAACTCTCCATAATAGCTGTTTTTTTTCTTTGGAAATAATTTTCAATAAAATAAATGTTCTATAATTGTATTTGTAATTTTCTCAAACATAAAAATCCATACCATACTATATAGGCATATCTCTGTACATAAAAAAGAATGTAAGACATGCATGTGTGTATGTCCTTTATGCGTTGCCAAACTACTCATCCGATCGCCATGAAATTTTAGGAAGTTGCTCTATATGTTTTAGGAAGGTTTTAGTGAAAATCTTTCAAAACCCCATAAGTTTCCATTTTATGGCGATTTAAATTTCCAATGTTGATTTTATGGGGATTAAGTTTGTTCACAAATTTTATACAATTAAAACATTTTATTTCAAAAAACTACTTCGAGAACTGTTGGTTTACTTTCCGTTAGTAGTGTGATTTGCAATGCCTTATGTACTAACCGTCAATTAAAACTATAAAGTAAATAAATACTATACAAAATGAACATTTTTACTTGCCTCGTTGATACTTTACAGTGTTAGGGGTTTTGTACCTATTTTTTTATTTCGTGACTAATTAAATTAAATCTTAGGGCTAAGCCCCACTGGCCTGTAAGGTTTATATATGTTAAGCTTATGATGGAAACACGTGATGCATGTGAATTTTGATCTCATACACCAATAATGTGAATATTTTACTAACAGCTGATTTTGGGTTGCTTCATTCTCACCAGTCGACAGCTAATGTCGTGCGTCATTTTTAGCAAATTTAATGTTTGTGGCTATTAAAAAAAAATATGGTTACGGGTTAGTTAGTGTGTTCCATTGCAATGAACTGTAAATTGTTTTTTTGTGCCAGTGGAATGTTAGATTAGACGAGTATTTGAGTATTATTTTAAATACCATAATGCTATTTTATTTCAGAACACTGCCAATCTTAAAGTTAACACGTATTTACTGTTAGGCGTTACAAAGTTCACCGGATCAGCTGGTATGATTATAAAAGATTGTTAATGTTTATATTCAGTTTAAAATATGTGGCATTATGTGTTTCATGTAAAAAATGTGAAACGTATGTTATTCAGTCAAATAATTATAATATAATATTAGATATATGGTATTTGTAACTTATAATTTTTATTTTAGCTGGCCACATTACTTAACAAGGTGATCAGGTTAATTTCTGAATTGCTTGCATTTATTGTATAATGTTTTTTGTAATAAAAATTAAGTAAATTTATTCATATTTAGATTTCAATATGGAGCCCAGCTATGTACTATGTTGTATAAATTGAGTTCATGTCAACATTACTACAGCGGATTGCAAACACAAACTCCCAAACCTTGCGAAATTTGACTCCGTAAAAGAAAAGATAAGGAAGTAAGATGGAAGGGATCTTTTGTGCTCTATAGACGCCACCACAGGATACAACAAAGCTTCTGCAGATGTAGAGGCATTATAGAATTACAAGAGCAGAGACAGTCGGCCCGAAAGCTCCACCTCTCATTCTACAGTTCACAAAGTTATTAAGAATAAGTATGGAATGACACTGGAAATTGAATTATGGAAGTCAGGTTTCATAAGATAAAAAATGTTGAAATTTTTAACTTTATAAAGTTATTATTATGGTTTAAAATGTTATTTATTTCATCCAATTCTGTTAAGTATTCTAGAGTTATTACATATCTGATGATTACATGCACTAAACCTATTCTTTGGTTTTTGGAAACGTCCTTAATGATCTAGTAATCACTATCATTTGCTGCATTAACCTGCTTAAAAAGCAGGAGTTTTAGATCAGCGCCCAAATATTTCAAACTCAACCAATCTTTTAATGGCTGTAATTTCCTATTCCGTTGTCCTTTGGAAGTCGATGTGGCATTGTATACTTCTCATTAAGATTTCCTACAGTGTCCTTGTGGGTCGTCCCCCGTGAGAGCTACAGAGTTTATAACGTTAAAAGTATAGTTATTAGGCACCCAATTAAATATTAAAAGTTTTACTCTTGTATTTAGTAAAACTGACCTATTAAATACTTTTCAGCATCTCAAAAATTAAATTCAAGTAATCTAAATAGCTGTCGTTTCCGACTCGGTCGTCCTTTCGAAGATGGATTTGTGGATTTTAATTCTGCTAAAAATATACTTTTAATTTGATGTAGATATGACTCCAACCTTATCTGACATTGATAGTTGGTGATACGCTTATAAATACAGCATCTGGTGACCGAGCTTTGCTCGGGTAGAATAACATGTATTATAAAAATACCTGTGACCGAGCTTTGCTCGGATAGAATAAGACATGTTTTTACAAGTTAATTAGCAAAATTAAAAACAATATTTACTCAATGATTTTATGTGGTAAATAAAACCGATTTAATACACCGTATATTATACACTGAACAAAAAGTATCGCCCTTTAGATGAACTCGCGCTTTTATAACTCTTAACTCGGCCGACACGTACTCGGCTACGAGTTAGTCAATTGAGCCATGCCGTTTAACGTCTTTTAGCCAAAGCCGATCATTTTTTACTGTTTAATTATCCATACCGTTATTATTAGCCTGTGATCAACTGATTTTGTTATAAACGGAATGAGGATTGAAAAGCAAAAGAGAAATTTAATTTACATCAATTAATTGGTTTGTTACAGCGGCTTACAACGAATACGTTTTCTATCAAAAACACGGAAGATTATGGAAATACTTTTTCTGCTTTTATTTCGCACAGCTATGTTATCCTTAAGTTTTTACAAATTGTTTAGTAACCTGATAATTTTGCATTTATTTAATTCATAAAATAAATATTAATGCATAACCTCTATTTGTTCCCCGCAGTCTTCAATCAAGAACTGTCAAACGGTTATAAACAGCTGTTTTGGTTTTCATTGTTTACATTTTATTCTCCATAAGCGTAATGTTAAATTTTTAGATTTTAAACTTAATATTACAAGAAAACACGAATTTTCCTGGACATTAGACCTATCTAAACTGTCGTTTCCGACTCGGAAATTAGCGGAATTTTGATTTCTGCTAAAATATTTTTAATTTGAAAATTTAGGTTGCCTTATCTGAGATTGTGTTGTGCAAATAATTTATCCAATACTATAACCGAGCTTTGTATATATAAGAACATCGTATTATAGTATTGGATAACTAGCTGACCCTAACTTCGTAACGCCTAACAGTAAATACGTGTTAACTTTAAGATTGGCCATGTTCTGAAGTCGAATAGCATTACGACTTCGTTGTAAAAAATTAGATATTCTGGGTTGCGGCATAGTTAATAACAATACTGAAACGATAAGACATATTAATAACATTACCACATCGAGTGGATTGATTCACAATTGTTCTAATCCAACCTAAAACCAAACAAAACCTAACTGTAATACGGCTTTTATGGGAAATATGTACAACAGCTGCTTATTATAACAAACTTAATATGTATATTTTTTATTTGGCCGACATAATTATAAACACGTGACTTTTAATCAGACAGAAAATAAAAAAATAAATATATAATCCCCAAAAACCGTGAAATATTAACGTGGTAAATAAATCTGTTCATTTTGTACAGTGCACATTTACTTCATAGTTTTACATTAATGAATGATTCAGATTGCATTGGATGGTAAAGCATATTGCTAAGGGAAAGTAAAACAACAGCTGTAGCTTTAGAAATCAAATGTTTTGATTGTAGATAATTTGTAAACAAACTTATTTCCCATAAGGTTAACATTAGAAATTTACATAATTGAATAATGAAACATATTGAAAAAAAAAAGATCAAATGTATGACTCGAGTTAGAGCGTGTAAACTGAAAAAATTTAATTATCATTACACCATAATCAATGTAACACCGTTTTTAAGGTTTAGAAACAGATTTTTTACTAATTGCATAAATTGAACAAAATGTAGCTTACGGAAGACACTATCATAATCACCCACAGTAGCACTGAGCCACGGTGTCTGCCAAGCTGTAGTTTAAGGTTATTTATCTGTCCTCAAATGTTTTAGCTTATGTTTTATCCATACTGTTATATTATCTTGTCGTCAATTGATTGTGTTTAAGAGTTGTGATGAGGATTTAGAAGCAAAAGATAGATTTAATTTACTCCAATTGGTTTGTTATAGTGGCTTCAAACAATACAATGAATAAGTTTTCTACCGAAACACAAAAGATTTTGGAAATACTTTTCTCCCCTTTTATTTATTTCACCCTTAAGTTTTTACAAATTGTTTTCTAATTCGATAATCTTTCATTATTACATACATAATAAATATTTAAGTCCTATATTATATTAATTGAACGTTGTATTGTTTACACCAATCTAAATCAAATCTGTAAGGTTATAAATATTTTGATTTGTATTGTTTACATTTGATTCTGCATAAGCATAATGTTATTTTTTATTTTATACTTAATATTACAAAAAACCTGAATTTTACTTAACATTAGATCTATTTAGAACTTATTTTCTTCTCGGAAATTTGTTATTTCCAAAATATTAAGAAATTTGTTGAGCCATTATCGAGATCCTTGTGCAAATATATACAAATCTTGCTCGTATTACAGTATTGGATTTTAGGTCCCAATTTAATTTGCAAAGGATTGCTCTTGTATGATAGAAAATATTAAACCTTTACGGAGCTTTTTACCACCACTGTACGTAATATAGAATGATTTCAAAGTGTATTTTGCATAGGCAATATTTGAACCTAATTACTGAAAATCAGTGACCGGCGAGGTTCCTCCACAACAGAACAACACAACACAGATTAGGGACATCGGTATGTGGCCCGAGGGCTGCAGCGTGGATACAATTAACTTTGCACTCCAGTGAAAGCTTTTCATGGTTAAATTCGTTCCAATAGTTCCTAATATTTTAATTAAATATAATCTGTATTGTTTACATTTTAGGTTCAGTTGTTTATAACAACTGTATGTTAAGTACGTTATTTTAACTTCATAATACCTTTCTGTGGGACACATAATACTCATTAACTTAGAATCTATTGCTCACTTAGCTTTTTTGAATCCAAGCTTTAAAATAGTTTGAAGTTGTGGGATCATGCAGGAAAAGTATGTCATACTTTTATTCCAAAATAAGGCAATTAGAGTAATCCTTGTTTATAAAAATTCAAATAATTAAAGACTTAAGTCTGTATGTTCTGAGGTTTCTGAACAAATACAAAACACACACTTTTGTAATAAGATGAACAAATATTACTTTATTTCAGGTCCTGATTCAATTTGCAAAGTTTCACTCTCATATGATGATTAACAATAATTATATTAAGCTGTTTCGGGTCTTCCCTGTAGACTGAAAGACTTTCCTTACCTTTACATTAGCGGTATAATCTAATCTTTGCTATCTCTAGTAGTTTCAACTGACTGGAATAATTATCAAATATAGGTATTTTTATAATTATAGAGGTATTTTTAGTTAATTCCAATAATAATGTTTTCTAGGTATCATAAGTAGGGTATGTTAGGAGGTGGATAAATGTAGTTCATAGGCAGTGTCCCACACTCATCCTATAGGAGAGGGGGCTAGCATAATGTAATGGGAAAACCCTCATATAGGCATAGACTGTGCGTGAGTTTGGGCTCACATTCATCTGTCAGTCCAAGAGTCCAAACTGCCAAGACGACATTCACAAATATGCATCTAAAGCTATAACTAAGTTCTGATCCATTATTTAAATACAGTTCGTGGCTATAAATTACAGTTTGGATATAACAGATGCCAGGAAAACAACACTAGAAAACTCGTATATTAATTTAAGTAAAAATTTAAAAATCACTTGGATATCAAATTTAGTAAAAACGTTCAGCGATTCAGTACGCAAACAGACTCATAATGAACCATACACGCATGCACACGCCTGAACATTCGCATTCAACATTCACTTAACCCGAACTTACACTACCTTTCCGCTCTCTGTATCCCTCGAATCTCCACTAACTCGCCCTTTCTCTATCTTTCGTGACAAGAACACAGCAAATATTACGAGTACATGGTTTAAAGTTAGGTATTAGTTTGGTCTCTGCTGATTTCAACAGGCTAATTATTGACTAATCTTTTGTATTTATTCAAATTGCACTGACATGGTTTCCTTTTAACTATTCAGTTACCTAGCCTAAAGCCCCCACACGCGGTCTACCAAGACTTCCCGAGAGACCGTCCGATCAAACGAAAGACCGCGTCTGCCCATGTATAGGCTCCACAGACACAGACATTCATATCATGTGCTATACTTTGCTAAGCTGAAGAAATGAAATCCTTTGTCGAAAGGTATGGTTAAGCCAGAGAATCGTCCTCTGAGATGACCAATTCTCTTATCATCATTAGGATACGGCCCCAACGCCTCCAACTGTTACGGAGGACCATAAACACCAAACATATACAGTAATCTTGACAATTAATTAATAGTGCAAAACCATCAATGTGTTCACCAACAGTTCATGACAAAAGTGGAATATCAAGTTTTATGTGATTTAATCATGCTCGCGCAACCAATTCTTGGTCCAAACTTCGTTTTTTTTCTTTGGGACTATCCTCCAACTAGAGCGACATCACTAACAGCCATTTTCTCTAGAATAACGTCTGATCAGTGAAAGCGACTCGAAGAAGCCCGAAGGTACACCACAGTCGCTGTCTGTGGACTTGGTCTGGGCGTTGGTCTGCTCGTATGTGGCAACCGGCAGACATGCCTGCAAACCATGTGTGGGGTCGACAGACCTTGTCTGTGGTCTGCCTGGAATGAAAGTTTGAATAAGGGGGCATCCCACGTACGCAAGCATCGATAGTTTAAACAAAAGAAATCCCTTGAATAATTTAAAAATCGCTAGAATATGGAAAAACATAGTTGAAAGTAAATACGTACAAACTAGAAGGTTTTCATTTGCACAAATCAAACGTAAACATACAAGTAAATATAAACATACCTTTAGAGGTCCAAAAAGAGCTACACAGTAAACAATCATACGAAGCAGATGTTAAAATACACTCTCTGTTATTCCTGTGTATTTGATGATTGGCCACACATTTCGGTGGTTTTTATATTGTACCTCAAGGGCAATAAACATGAAGGTTTATTTTGTAGACAATGGTTGAAATTTTTATCGGTTCTAGAATTAAAAATAAACTTGAAATGGCTTACGTTTTTAAAAACAGAGTAATGTTAAAACAATCAAGAGTATATTCCAGTTATCTTGGTTTTAAACTTTATTGTATGTTCTTAATTTTTTTGTTGGAATACTAAGCAAATCACTCCTTCCTTAAAGGGATAGACCTATTTAATTTCAGGGGACGTCCATCTTTAATATGGGATTTTCGTGGCTAGATATTTTTTAATATTATTAAATCTATTGAAATATATTCAAAACACGATAAGTTTAATATTTTCAACCATTACTTAATGGCATACTGTTACAGGTACAGTATATATAAACCCAGTGCATAGTCTTAAATTGAAATATGTATGTAGTATACTAAATAAAACCTGTTGCTCTTTACTTGAAAATGTATTTTTAAAACGGTGTACGAACTTTGTACTGATGTGTGTGATGTAGGAAGAGTGGCGTCGTCCTGTAATCCAGCTACTTGGAGGTCACGAATTGTGGATAGTTGTGAGAGATTATCGGTGGGTGTAGTATTCTCTTGTGTGGATTAACGTCCACACTATTGAATACTACGTTAATCCGCAAAGACCATCATCATAATTAGACCAATTCGTAATTCAGAGGCCGTGGTTCGGATTCCACGTTAAACTGTAGGTCCATTAGTTGTGTAGTATGGTTGCCATTTCAAAGATCTAATCTAATCTAAAGCAGGGATATATCATCATATTTAAGGCTTAAAAAACATTTGACGTGGTTTAGGCGTATAAATCGAATCGAGTAATACTATACAAGAATTAAAATAAATTCTCCTAATAAGGAGGAAAAGATGTCGACCTTTTTTCGGCCACAGTTTGAGTCTCATGATAGAGGAGGCTACAGTTGTAAGTTCCGAAGGGTAGGCTGATTGGAATGTGTGGGAACTAGGAACGGGGAGGAGGTGCAAGCTGTAGAAATCCAGAAAAATATCAATTGCATTGGCGTGTTGTTCATGGCAACAAATCTACTCACCTATTCATTCCATTATATTATTTGTTTAAAGAATAAGAATGTTTATGTATATGTTTTTTAAACTTTTTGGAAATGCTAACGATTTTTTTGGAATTCTGTTTTTTTATAAACATTGATCTATTATAAAGCAAAAAAATATAAATGATCAAATAAAGGAGTCTTCGCCTAGTAGATACGCAGGTTTAGATTAGATTAGATCATTGAAATGGCAACCATACTATAATGTAGGTATTTTAAGACAAGTATGAATGAGAAATGAGTGTAAGATAATTGTGGCGCATCTTGTAGTCTTGTTACTGACTAAAGCTGACATTTTTCTTAGACAGGACTGTTAATTAATAGCCCAACAGCCGATGGCAACTAATGGGCCTACAGTTTAACGTGGAATCCGAACCATGGCCTCTGCATTACGAATTGGTCTAATTATGAGGATGGTCTTTGCGGATTAACGTAGTATTCAATAGTGCAGACGTTAATCCACACAAGAGAACACTACACCCACTATCCATCTCTCACAACTACCCCAAAATTCGTGACATCCAATTAGATGGAGAACAGAACGACGCCACGTTTGCCGTGGTAACGGTAATTCATAATCGATACAGCCCATTAAATTACGGTTTTATTTAATAACGGTTTTAGACATTTAATAACTAGAGTTTATTTTACCAACCTTTGTAGGCTCTACAACCTGAAATTTGTGTTTACTTAATTTATTTGGGATAATGAGTGGTAATTTTCCATTAAACTTTTCTTGATCAAGAACCATCAAGGGAGGGTGAATATAAATAAAAATAAAGAGGTCTTTAGATAATTAGCCGGCTTTTAAATACTTTAACAGACTTGCAGATTGTGTTCATTTTATTTTCTTAAGGAAACTTTTTGGCTCGTCCTTAATCTACTCTTTAATTAAATACTTTGACTAGATCCAAGCAATACATTAATATCGTAAATGTCCCATTACTAGCAAGGTCAGGACCATGTATTTGTTTGACATTTAGATAAGTATACAGATATGGGTTACAGGTGTGTGTAACGATGTTGATTTATGTTAGCCTATCTATAATTTTATAAAGATATTTTAAAATCTCTTAGTTTAGATCATCATGCCATTTTTGTTGTTGAGATCTGCCATCGTATTCTCACTCTCAGCTTTGAAGCTCCTGGACGACTTCTTTGAACCTTATTTGTGACAAGGTATAATCAATATTACTAGGCCGTAAGTATAAAATACAGTTATTTTATTGATACAGTTATATTCAGCTCTCACTACATAGGAATGTCTTCTAATAGAAAAATACTGATATGCAGTTAACTGTACCAGTGCTTCAATGTGAGAATCACGACGTTCAAATACCAGTTCCAGTTCTCTCGGTGACCAGCAAGGCCAATGGTGACTGAAATTTTAAACATAAATTTTCAAGCTTTACACCTCCTATCCCCTAATCCTTTTGCCATTGAGGGTGACCTGGTCACTAAAGTATGAAGGTTGCACGTGAGACACACGAGTAAATTCAGTTGGAGTGCCCTAAAGAGACGATTTGTGAGCCTCCAGTACCCTTAGTCCAACAGCATGTCCAGTTGAGCTCTTACACCGTCCGGAAGCTGACATTTTTCTTAGACAGGACTGTTAATTAATAGCCCAACAGCCGATGGCAACTAATGGGCCTACAGTTTAACGTGGAATCCGAACCACGGCCTCTGCATTACGAATTGGTCTAATTATGAGGATGGTCTTTGCGGATTAACGTAGTATTCAATGGTGCAGACGTTAATCCACACAAGAGAACACTACACCCACTAACCATCTCTCACAACTACCCCAAAATTCGTGACATCCAATTAGATGGAGAACAGGACGACGCCACGTTTGCCGTGGTAACGGTAATTCATAGTCGATACAGCCCATTAAATTACGGTTTTATTTAATAAAGCAAATATTAGACATTTAATAACTAGAGTTTATTTTACCAACCTTTGTACGCCCTACAACCTGAAAATTTTGTTTACTTAATTTATTTGGGATAATGAGTGGTAATTTTCCATTAAACTTTTCTTGATCAAGAACCATCAAGGGAGGGTGAATATAAATAAAAATAAAGAGGTCTTTAGATAATTAGCCGGCTTTTAAATACTTTAACAGACTTGCAGATTGTGTTCATTTTATTTTCTTAAGGAAACTTTTTGGCTCGTCCTTAATCTACTCTTTAATTAAATACTTTGACTAGATCCAAGCAATACATTAATATCGTAAATGTCCCATTACTAGCAAGGTCAGGACCATGTATTTGTGTGACACTTAGATAAGTATACAGATATGGTTTTCAGGTGTGTGTAACAATGATGATTTATGTTAGCCTATCTATAATTTTATAAAGATATTTTAAAATCTCTTAGTTTAGATCATCATGCCATTTGTGTTGTTGAGATCAGCCATCGTATTCTCACCGTCAGCTTTGAAGGCCCTTCTCCTTAGCTTCCTCCTGTGCAGGACGACTCCTTTGAACCTTATTTGTGACAAGGTATAATGAATATTACTAGGCCGTAAGTATAAATTACAGTTATTTTATTGTTACAGTTATATTCAGCTCTCACTACATAGGAATGTCTTCTAATAGAAAAATACTGATATGCAGTTAACTGTACCAGTGCTTCAATGTGAGAATCACGACGTTCAAATACCAGTTCTCTCGGTGACCAGCAAGGCCAATGGTGACTGAAATTTTAAACATAAATTTTCGAGGTTTACACCTCCTATCCCCTACATCCTTTTGCCGTTGAGGGTGACCTGGTCACTAAAGTATGAAGGTTGCACGCGTGAGACACACGAGTAAATTCAGTTGGAGTGCCCTAAAGAGACGATTTGTGAGCCTCCAGTACCCTTAGTCCAACAGCATGTCCAGTTGAGCTCTTACACCGTCCGGAAGACAGAGGGCTCGACGCACAGTAAGAGTCTTAGGCCTTGCGGCCGCCTGGGGTCTCGGGCGAAAGCCTATCCCAGGTATCCCTCCTATGACCACAGGCAAGGTACTTGGTACCTTGCCAGGACTTGGCAGGACTTGGTACCTTTTGGTTAACATGAGGTCTCAGGCTGAAGTCTGCCACAGGCACTCCATCCAGATTCAGGTTCCTGACTTTGAACAACTGCCCCTAAGGACAACCCGTACGCACCATATGGTAACAGGTAAATCCTGGGACAACGAGAGGCGGTAAGTGGTTGACGGTGGATGAGACGAGGGTGGCTACTCCGCATCCAGATCCCCTATTGGCCACAGCAGACCCTCTAAGTAAAACAAAACGATAGACACAACACACGGAGACACATAGGGCGGTAAGTGGTTTTTCGATGGGTGGTATTCGGCCGGATCCAATTGGCCTTTCAAAACCCCCCACTAGTCACCGCAGGCTAATGAAACTTAGTGCTGAGCTGTTGTTCTTCCAGAGACGCATTAGTACCCTACTGTCCGCCAGGTCGGCGTGCACCCATCGACATATGTATCGCCATTGCCTTTTTAGTGGTAAGCGCCCCCACCACGTCAAGGTTAAAGGTTGGCTTAACCAAGAGTAGCTATATATTATGATGACGCTTCATCGGCCCTTGAGGACGTGATAGCGCGAGAGCCGTTTTTGACGATTTTGTAATAATACACACTACTCGTATAGTGACAAGGTGCTGACAGAAGCGGCGCAAGCGCCAAGTTGCGAACGCGACAGCCAAGTTTCCCCTCACGGCAATCAAAGTCACACAGATTCATGTTCAATTATGCTCAAGACAGATCCACTCTTAGCTTTGTTTAAGCTTTCTACTTGTTCTTAACGAGAAAAGTTTCTTTATTCAAACACAATCCCGATTTAATTGTTTGTTAATCAAACAACGTTGCACCATTTGTTAACCTACACAGTATGTACTCAGTATACCATTGGTCAAGGTTGTATTTTTTTTTATTTTTAAAATATGGAATGCGGAACCTATTGAATGGAGTTATTATATAATAACAAAGTTATTATTGACTTCTGCCATCCAAAAATATGTTATGAAACAAATATTAAAGATTAATTTGCCAACCCATCACAAATGAAGCAAAATTAAAACACACATCATGTAAATGAATTTATCTTTATATACTTGTAACATAGAAAATTAATATTATCATTTTTTATGATTAAAAATGTCTCATATTTTTTTATGCATCCTCAAAAATTTAAAAAAATTCCCGTAGGAAATTATGATATTGAAGTATACTTCATGGTAAGGCCAAGGCGAAGGACCAAATTATTTTTTCGGTTTGGGGTCACCAGATACCAAAACGCTATTATTTCGAAAATGTAGAATATATAATGTAGAGTATATCATGTAGTGGTGTAGTAATACATTGTGTGTATGAGGGAGGTTTAGGGGGGTTTGTACACCAAATTATGGTTTCATGGATTTTTTATGGGATTTAGAGCTTCTTTAGAGAACCTTTAGAGTCAGATAAATATCTCAGTCACTGGAAGCTATGCTCTATGTAAATTATTTACTGAGTATATAAAAAAGTTACCCCTTCATAGCTTTTAAATGGGTTACGTAAAATAAACCAAACTTACTATACCTGTAAGGAATGAGAACTGACTTTTTGGTGTGTATTCCCGTTTTGCACCTTCCCCCAAAATGGATAATTTTGGGGACAACTGAAAATATTTAAATCTAATAATAATTCATCGTATCAGTAATATTGTTAATATATATATAGTGGATTGTGAAAAGTAAATATAAGTGTACTAGCTGACCCGGCAAACTTCGTAACGCCTCACAGTAAACACATGTTAACTTTAAGATTGGCCATGTTCTGAAGTCGAATAGCAATACGGCTTCATTGTGAAAGGTTATATATTCTGGGTCGCTGCATAGTGAATAACAATACTGAAACGATAAAACATATTAATATCATTCCCATAAAACAAATAAATCTGAGTGGATTAATTCACAATTTTCAAATCCAATCCAAACCCAAACGAAACCTAACTGTAATACGGCTTTTATAGGAAAGATATACAACAGCTGATTATTATAATAAACGTAATAATATAAACATTGTAATTATCATATAAACACGTGACTTTAATCAGACAGAAAATAAAAATATAAATACATAATCCCCCAAAACCGTTAACTATTAACGTGGTGAATAAAGCTGTTCATTTTTTACAGTACACATTTACTTCATAGTTTAACATTAATGAATGATTCAGATGGCATTGGATAGTAAAGCATACGGTATTGCTAATGGAAAGTAAACCAATCAGCTGTAGCTAAGAAATCAATTGTTTTCATTGTAGACAATTTGTAAACAAACTTACTCTCCATAAGGTTAACATTAGAAATTAAAAACGCCATAAAATGGAAACTTATGGGGTTTTCAAAAATATTTTTTCACTAAAACCTTCCCGGACACATATAGAGCAACTTCCTAAAATTTCATGGCGATCGGATGAATAGTTTGGCAACGCATAAAGGACATACATACATACAGACAGACATACATTCAATTTTATATATAGAGATTTCAAAGCAACGGAGACAAAATTATATAGAATCAACAGCTGACGGCAGATTTATGTTAGTTTTGAACTCCATATAACTGACTGAAACGAACAGAAAAGTTCTTAATCACATTCAGCGTCAGTACCGGCGGACAAAACATAGCGCTGATATTTGATTAGTTTTGGAGACAGATCTGTATTTCACCGTAACTATTATTTATTTTTTTCGGATTTATTTTCGTTTCAAAATAATTTTAGAGATGTCCTGGAAACTGTTTTTGTATACATGGAACTGACAACACATCTCCGTCGGAAATATCACTAATCCATACACAATTCGGGAGTTTTAAGGTAAACATATTACTTAATGCACAATAGTTTAGAAATAAATATTGGCATTAAATTACTTAAATAACCCCATTAGATTGTAACTAAGACGCGTTTACTATTTTAAATATGTTTCTCATTCTCCTGTACATTTTGTTTAGTATTTTTCCACAATATTATTCCCATGTGATTATTTGAGAATGTGTTTAAGGGTATTTTATTTAGTTACGTCTCAGTATTTTAGAATTTACATATTCAGAATATATTTGTTTTATTTATTGTTGTTTTGTGAGTTTGCAATGATGTTAATTAGTATCATATACTGTAAAATTAAGGTTAATTTCATCTGTCAGTTTATTCTCTTGATCTCGCCAGTTGGAATTACACAAGTAGTCTAGTAGAAACGTAGTCAAAACGGGAATCAAAATACATGCAACTATTAGCAAAACTCTTAACGTTTTCCTCTACTAAATAACTAAATATTTACAAGTGGCTTCAACAAATTGAAAAATGTTAACTTAAAATAAACAAGTTTGGAATGTCTTTTACTTTGATTACGGAAATGTATAATATAGTCTATGTTTTTAAAGTATTCTATTTATTTATTTCATTAAATATTTTTCATAACTCTAAATTTAGTCTTCAACAGCCCACGGGTGGCGTAGGAGAATGCTTGTTTAAAGGAATTAAAGCACAAGTCGCATTTTTTATATTAATTGGTTGCAAAAACGACTAATGATTACTAGATGAACCGGTGAAGTTCGTAACGCTTTACAGTAAATAAATATTAACTTTAAGATTAGCCACTTTTGGGTAGATGCTAAGATTGGCTGTAAGGGTAGTTGACACGTAAAAACTGAACAGCTGTAAACATATTTCCGTCCGCTCTAGCGATTTTAATTAAAATTTTATGATTTATAGTTATTGAGGTCCCAAGTAATGATGGCCCTAAATAAAAGAGGTCCCAAATATTGACACAACCCATTTATCTTTAAAACGCATGGTTAAAAATAGTATGTATGGTCTTTTAAATGTGAAAAATATTTTTTCAGCTTTTTTTAGTTTTTGGTAAAACAATAATTTTATGAAACAGTTTGACTGTTACCATTGAAATCAACTTAACAAACAGTATTTCCAGTTATTAGTCTAAAACTAATAGTTCCAGAGAAACATTTATAACTGGCTATAGTAAGCACAGTACATTGTCTTAGAGCCTCCATTGTTGCTCTTATGGAGAGTATTAAAAAATCATTTTCTTCCTTTTTCCATCCGACTTGCTGTACAGTTTAGGGTGAAATCGCCCAAACCCCCCCCCCCAGAGTTAAGCCATATACGTGTCCAAATGTTGGTGTTATCTGTATAATAACTATTTTAACTTTTTTCTCTTGTTTTAAGTATATGTAAGTTTTTATTGTTTTTGAAACAATCAATTTTCAATTTATATTTTCAAAATAAAACATTAAAGAAAATGTAGTTTTATTCATGGTTGTTATTTTTCAATCTATTCACTTATGGGAGAAAGTACGTCAGTCCTCTGATGCCGTTTTTTAGATTATGGATATAAAAGTTACAAATCAGTCGACAGCGTTTGTCAGTGAACTAATTTATTTAAGTCCTTTTATAAGGAAACTTTGTAATATTTCTGCTGTGAATGAATGAATTTAATTAAAAGCTAATGGATCGAGCGAGTGACAGATGGCGAGGGTTAAACATTCTCAAATAATTATTCATTTTAAAAACATGAAGATATTTTGAAATTTTCTGTGGTTTCATTCTCGTTGAGATATTTCATTCTATTGATAATACCTACAGTAATATTAACCCTACATAGCTTGAATGCCTATTTTATAAGACTCATTATTAAATTATTTCTTTCAAACTCCCCTAAACAATTTATTTCAAATTTGAGTATTTCTAAAATTTTCATTTAATAATCATATTTTCTATTTATTTAATAAACTGCATCACCAATAACAAAATATAATGCTATTTTCTATATAATGTTCGATATGTTATATTTTTTGTATAAACCCTATCAACACAATAATCCACAAAATTAGGACTCAACACTTAGACGGATTCTGTAGTCGAATAAACCTAAAGATTCAAATCGGAATTGAAACACTATACAAGAAAAGAAATCGAGCATTGGAAAAGAGTGTTTTCCACTCTTCAATCTATATGCTAAGAAATGTTGGTGTCAAAGACTCAATATTGAGTAATTTTCAATTTCTATACAGCAGGCTGGTTTTTCTCAAACAACAATGAAATGAAAATTAGTTTCTAAATTTATGGGTAAAAAATTAGTCAATTTTTGCTTATGGGTGAAAACGAATGACTGAACAGTTTTCTGAGTCTGATTCATAACAAAATATTCCATTATACTAATCAATTATGTCCCTTATTTCATCAATTTAATGTTTTAAAATTTATTAATGTTTGTGAATTAATGTTCTTTACAGTTTAGTTATGTAAAATTAATTAATGAAAAACAAGATCAAACAAATTTTGTACATAAAACATTCATCAAGTTAAAAAAACCTAAACTTACTCCTAGTTTAGCAGTAAAATAATTAATGAGAAGTTAAATGGTTCCAACAATTATTTTGATAAAAAATCTAAAAATGAAACAAGTTCTCGATTCCATAAAAATTCCTCTATAAAAATGGTGTTTCCAAAGTTATAGTTCTAAACAATTTTACATAAGTATTATTTCAGTATGACAATAATGTTGTAGTATCGTGTTGAATTCACTTGTTTTAAAAACTCATTTTTCTTAGGAAAAGTAAATTTAAACATTTATTAATAAAAAAAACATTTATTTACAAATTAAGTTTGAGCAGTTCCAGATGTAGAGGTAAAACTCTCACTGCGGCCTGATGCAAAACCTATATTAAACAGTGTATACCTCATGTTGCCTAAAAGGCTAAAATAGATCAGGAGTAACTCTCACTTGAAGAAAAATGAATTACATCCAAAGGTACTCAAAGATTGTATTTTAATTTTAACTAATTTTAAATTGTATTTTTAAGCTTTCTCATATTATTTAGTTTTAATTTAATTTGCTAAAACTCACTTGGGTATTACATAAATATATATGCTTATAATAACACTTGCCAACAGTTAAACTAAAATTAACTCAAAGGCATAAATATGCTGGGAGAATGTTATTAACATTCCAAGACAAATTCAGCTCCCTCAGATTTGAGAAGAATAAGGGTGCTTAAAGGAATGTTCTGCAGAGTAGCGCTGCATTCCGCACACTGCAAACATTCCAGCGCATCTCTGTAATATTTTAATTATGCAGTAGACAAATTTCCTTCACAGAACTAAAGTAAAACTACATTTCCAATAAGATCTTACCCAGTCAATAAAGATCGTTGAAATTTTCTATTTGGTCTGAGACTGCTAAAATGCATTTTTAGATAAATGTTTATATTAATAATTTAGTTCATTTTAGTTGAATTGAATTCAAAATTTCACTGTCAACTAGGAAATGAAAGAAAGTGTATACATTTATGTCCAAGAAATTTTGGCTTGATATTAAGGCCTAACGTTTTATTCAAAACACAAACATTACCAACTTGATGTTCGTGTATCGAGATATAATAGTTTACTTTCACAACCAAATCCAGGACGTTATACTAGATTGCTAAGGTAAGCTTTTATATAACAAAATAACTGGTATCAGTAAACTGATAGTCTGTTAGATCAAAATTTGAAACGGAAATGACGCCATCTGGTTATAAGAAACTGTTCAGAGGAACTAAAATCATTTCCATAGATGTATCCATGATCTAAGTTATTTCCCAAAAGGAAATAAATATTTACATATTTTTATTCAGAGCCTCAATAAATCTACTCTCAACTAAAGTTTACCATCTATAAGGTGAGAAATTAGTTAGAAAATGATCACATATAAATACAATCAAATAAATATTTTTTGTGTATTTTCTTGTATCTCATAGACAACTTGTAATTAATTAAGGTTTTAATAAAAGAATTAAAAGTTTAATTTACATGGGATATATTTAATGTAAAAGGTTCTGCACATTTAGGTTATGCTTCTATCAAGCACACTGTTCATGTGAACACCCATTTCAAAGTTATCAACGGGAGTGCCTGATAAAAAGTTACTCTCAGAGGGATAGTGTTTAATTAAACACATTGCAACGAACCTCCTTTCCACAATCAGTGGAAGGTATTCACTTTCTACAAACATGTTCTCAACCCAGTTTTAAGTGTGTTTAACAGTCAATTAATTTATTAATTGTCTGTGTAAAAACATAGTACAATCAACTTACAAAATATTAAAAACATTAGTCATAGAAACTGCTTTAAAAAAAACAAATTCTTGATTTGACCAAATGAATTCACAAACCTTTAGTACATAGCACTTACAAACCTGCAGAACTTTACATTTACATTTACTTTTCAAAATGCAGTAATTAAAGTAAAAGTACTTAAAATGTTTTCACAGATGGTAATGATTATTGGTTTAGTACAATAAGTTAAAACAAATTATTTATGAATACCTTAGTATAGGATTTTTACTTTCTCCCACTTATACAATAGTACATATGGAGAATATATTGTTTTGGTTAGCATTTTTGGAATTTGAGTTTAGAGTGGATATATCTGTTTTATCAAGAATCAAGAAGTTTTATTGCCGTTGATCAAGTACAGAACAAGAAATAGGCATTGTCTCAATTACATAAAACTAATCATAAAACTTAATTTAAAAAATCCTTTGTTGAGTAATATGGATTGTTTACAAGCCAGGAATATAGTCTCGCCTTAAAAGTAGCCAGAGGAAGCTGTTTAAGAGAGTCAGGCAACTTATTATAAAACTTCACACAGTTAATTTTGAATGAGTTACCTGTCAATGCAAGCCTGTGAGGTGGAATGTCCAATGTAGTTTTGCCTCTAGTGTTATGTATGTGGAAATCTTGCCTGGTATGAAATATATGAATGTCAGTTTTTGTGTAGACTAATATGTTATAAATGTATAAATTAATAACTGTACAAATCTTAAATCGAATAAAAATTGGTTTGCAGTGCTCCACAGGTCCAACCCCAGCCATTATGCGAATAACCTTTTTTTGAAGAAGAAGTATCGCATGTATATGAGAGTGACCCCATGTAATGAGACTATATTGCATATGGGATTGGAATAGCCCGAAGTAAGCTAATCGTAGGTATTCTGAATTTACAAGAGGTTTTAACTTCCAAAAAGATAAATGACTCTAGATAACTTTTTACTAAGGTTGTTGATATGAGCTTTCCAATTCAATCTACTATCAAGATGAACACCCAAAAGCTTAACAGATTGATCATACTTATGTGAAAGTGAGAAATTAATCTTTTGGGTCTTAGCCTCATTACACACTAATTTGTTGGCTAGAAACCATTCTAAACCTGAGTTATGAGAATTATTAATAACATTGGATAGAAGTTTTGTGTCTTTTCCACTTGAGTAAATTGTGGTGTCATCAGCATAGATTACACAATTAGTTGGTAAACTTTGGGGAAGGTCATTGATTGCTACAATAAAAAGAAAAGGACCAAGGACTGAACCCTGTGGAACACCTGCTCTAACCAATGTAACTGAGGAGTTCTGACCCTTGATACTGACATACTGCTTCCTATAACGCAAATAAGACTTCCAAGATTTCAATAGTGTCATTTTTCATCCCATAAAATTCTAATTTGTTTAATAAAATGTCAAATGGAATGCAATTAAACGCCTTTGTCAAATCAAAGAGAAACATGGATACTGAGTTCCTGTTCTCAAAGGCAGTTATAAACAGATTCTGTGATTTGTGAAACAGCCATTGTTGTAGACTTTCCTGCTCTGAATCCAAATTGTGAGTCAGTTAGTAAATTATTTGATTCAAAATAAGAACTCAGTTGATTAAATAGTAATGATTCAAATACTTTAGAAAAAATAGGTACAATGGAGACAGGACGATAGTTTTGCTATAAAGATTTATCTCCTTTCTTAAAAACAGAAATTATTTTGGAGATTTTTAGTTGCTCAGGAAAATATCCGGAAAGTAGACATTTATTAAAAATGAAGGAAAGTGTTTGACTAATTAAGTGGATAGTTTTTTTTAATAATATAATTTGAGAGCCAATAATGATCCATTGCTCTAGAGTTTGAAAATTTTGAAACCAAAGCAGTTACCTCCACTGGTGTAATGGGCCTCCAAATGAAATATTGATTCCCAGTAAGAGAGGTACAACTTTTCAAAAACTCCTCAGCCGACCTGCCCAAACAGTCCTGACCGGCAAGTTCCAACAATTTATCTACAGACTCTGCAAAATACTGATTGAGTTTATTCGGATCAAGTTTAATGTCATGTGAGCGTGTAGTGGTGTTTTCCTGAGTAATTGTGTCCCAGGCTGCTTTGCACTTATTTTTAGCTCTGTTGATGTATGTTTCATAAGCTTTTTTCTTTGTAGAAATTAATTTTTGTCTGTAATTCTTTTTTACAGCTAGGTATAAATTGTAAGCTGCCTGAGCCTTTACATAATCTTTTTTTCTAGATTTTTATAAACAGTGTAATAAGCTAACATGTCATCTCTAATAGTTTTCAATTCTTGGTTGTACCAGGTAATATTCTGTTTATTTTTTACATTTAAATTTTGTTTCGCTTTAGTCTTAACAAGAGGTGAACAAAAATACCAAATTTGTATGTATCTTTCAAAGAAAATATCAAACAAAATTCTGGGCTCAAGCACATCCTTAAGGTTGAAATTACTATTAGGCTCGTCAATAAGTTCCCAGGTTTCACTTAGCAAAAGCTCACAAAAATAAGAGAGCTGCTTTTCAGTTTGCTTTCTAACGAGAATAGGATTTGAAAGGTTTGTTGTCATGTTACCTCTTGGCTTACGTCCTGTATAATAATGCAACAGTAAAGGATCGTGATCCGCAAAGCAACCTGATAAAAGAGAAACATCATAAAGATTGTTTGAGAAATTTACCATAATATTATCAATACATGAGTTTAATCTGGTTGGAAGCTTATATGTACAAACTAAATCTAATGATCTCAACAAGTTTAAAAATTCTAATGATATCAGATCCTGATATTTACCCATCTCAATATTAAAATCACCACATACAATAATTTTAAGGCCTTTTTTCATTATGTACTTTAAAGCCCTTTCATTTCATTTTCATTTTTAAGTTTATTTTTCAACTCGTCAATTTCCTTATCAGCCTGTTCTTCAAAGCATAGAGAAGCCTCTAGAACATTCTTCCTGTTATTTTTTTCTAACTGTAGCAGTTTTTTCAGAGATTGATTTTCAAGATTTACATCATTAATAATTTGTTTAAGGTCATCATTAACTTTTAACGAAGCGTCATATTTATTCAAAAGACTAACAATTTCTGGAATCAAGTCAATTACTGCTTCTTTTGAAAATTCTGCCGAAATACTATTTAATAGCCCATGCAATGTGACTGCAACATCAATGACCTCATCATTTATTAGGTCCTCTTTAATTTTTTTCATGTCAACATCAATAGTTGAAGCTAAGAAACTTCGATTAGCTCGAGTACGCATATTTAACGAATTAATGAAAACGCCTTAAATAGCAGCTACTATTAGTAAACATACATGTACTGCAAACTGCGTTGGGGTTGTTGAAGGCGCACCACGATGGCTGGCGCCTGCACAGGATATACAGCAACGTTGAAGTCAAGTAGTCCCCTCGCACTCCACCAGTTAGCGTGGGCGTTTAGTCAACAAGATTAAATCGCCCTACGACGAGAATCCAGCCGCACACACAAGATAGCGCATAGCCTCTGGACAGTGGCGCTCCAAGTATTGAACACTCAGACGAGACGCTAGGTTGTATACCGTGACTTGACATGTATTTATAGCAAAACTAGGTTAGACAGTCAATACAAATAAGACCCTTAAAACAATAAATCGACTCACTGGTATAAATGTTCAGTTTCACTAAATATTAACTTCAGGTTACACCTCTTAATAAGCACCGCCTCTAATCATAAAAGTCACAAACAACAACAAACACTGACGAAATTATTGGAGCTGCCTATCGTGGAACTAATAGCTACCGGCCATCTTGAAATCTTCCTCTTAGGGTCCTGAATCCAAAAAAGTGGGTTTCTAGTTAGGTCTGCTGTCCATGTGTGTGTCTGGATGTGTACAGAGCCACAGCCTACCAATTTAGATTAAATTTGTTATGTATATAAATACTCACCGTTTCTCCAGATTTTTTCATTTTTAGCGTGGGCGTTTAGTCAACAAGATTAAATCGCCCTACGACGAGAATCCAGCCGCACACACAAGATAGCGCATAGCCTCTGGACAGTGGCGCTCCAAGTATTGAACACTCAGACGAGACGCTAGGTTGTATACCGTGACTTGACATGTATTTATAGCAAAACTAGGTTAGACAGTCAATACAAATAAGACCCTTAAAACAATAAATCGACTCACTGGTATAAATGTTCAGTTTCACTAAATATTAACTTCAGGTTACACCTCTTAATAAGCACCGCCTCTAATCATAAAAGTCACAAACAACAACAAACACTGACGAAATTATTGGAGCTGCCTATCGTGGAACTAATAGCTACCGGCCATCTTGAAATCTTCCTCTTAGGGTCCTGAATCCAAAAAAGTGGGTTTCTAGTTAGGTCTGCTGTCCATGTGTGTGTCTGGATGTGTACAGAGCCACAGCCTACCAATTTAGATTAAATTTGTTATGTATATAAATACTCACCGTTTCTCCAGATTTTTTCATTTTTTTAATTTTTTATTTTTCAGGGCAGGTTACCGCTGAAAAAAGTGAAAAATCCAAACTTCTTAAAAATGGCTTAAGCCATTTTTATTTCAATTTAGTAGTTTATAGGAGAGTACTGAATAATATGACACCACTTGCATGGTTGTACAAATTACAGTTCAAAAGTTATGGGCTTCAAAATGTAAAAAAAAATATTTTTTTTAATTTTCCGCAAAAACAATAAAGGTAAAGTATGATTTGACTACTACCATTTAAACGAGCTTAAAAACTAAACAAATTAGTAATTTTAACTAGTATTTGTTTACAACTAATGGTTTTACAGAAAAGTTAAATTTACTGTCCTCAGTAGGCCTAAACAGTAGGTATGTTGTCTGAGAGCGCCCAATGTTATTCTTATGGAGATTATTAAGCAATTTCTTCCTTATTTCCCAACCGTTTTCCACGAAGGTGTAAGGTCACATAATCCAACAGAATTCACTCATAAAGGTTTGGTATTGGAAGGGGGAGGGGTTACGCCCCCAAAAATGTCTAGCAATCAATTTAGTCTTGTTAGTTGTAGAAATTGGATAATGCTTGTTTTAACACATCAATTTAATTAACTACATTCAAAATGGTCTTTAAACTTTATGAAAAAAATAATAGTGATAAATTTAAATTGCAAATATGTATATAAATTTGGTAAATAAATTTATTGAAAACAAATTAGAAGACAAAGTTAAATTTACTGTCCTCAGTAGGCCTAAACAGTAGGTATGTTGTCTGAGAGCGCCCAATGTTATTCTTATGGAGATTATTAAGCAATTTCTTCCTTATTTCCCAACCGTTTTCCACGAAGGTGTAAGGTCACATAATCCAACAGAATTCACTCATAAAGGTTTGGTATTGGAAGGGGGAGGGGTTACGCCCCCAAAAATGTCTAGCAATCAATTTAGTCTTGTTAGTTGTAGAAATTGGATAATGCTTGTTTTAACACATCAATTTAATTAACTACATTCAAAATGGTCTTTAAACTTTATGAAAAAATTAAATTTGAAACTTTGAGATAAATATGTTATGTATATAAATGGTTATAAATAAATTTGGAAATTGAAACAAAGACTCAGTTAGGTATTTCTGAAATCTCTCATTAAAATTTTTGATCGATTTTGTTAGTTAAGTCCAGTAAGGTTTAAAAAATATTTCAAAATTATTGTGTTACATCAAGTTTTCAATTTGCTCATTACTTAATATGATAATGTCAATACTTCAAAGTAGTCTAATTGGATGTAATATGCATTTTTTCTTATAATATTTGTTCATATTTTTTTGGATGTATAAAAAATATTGTTCTTATTCCATGAATTTCAAAAAATTGAAACAATAACAGTTGCCATGACGTTGTTATCATGCAATTTCAACTACAAGTTGCTTCACAAACAAAGATTAAACAAGAAGTTTGTGGTAGTAATAAGTCAGCATAAGTTTCTTGAAGCCAACAAGATGAACCAATCTCAACTAATGAGAAGCAAAATAGTTTGACAAATTGACTTCAAACTTTGAGTAATCAATTTTCACACTGGTTTAAGTAATTTGTGAAACTTTCAGGTTCATTTCCTGTTTTATTACGTATGATATATCATAACTCAGTACAAATTTCTAACTGAATAAATGTTTCTACCATTCTGTTAAACAAACACTCCATTGAGTATCGATATGCTACTGTATTTTTAAGCTATTCTTGATAATCCGTTCTTGATTTCTTATAACACTTAAAACACATGATCAAAAAGATGTTGCAGAAATATAAAATTTTTTCATAAAGAATATCGGTATTAATAATACTGATACTCTACAACAACATAACACATGACAATAGAAGTTTTTATGTACAGTCAATAGCCTGTACTTGGGACAGTTTTTGGATTCCTATATCAAAGAAAATATAATACACACATACTAACAGACGCAAAATGGAGCGGGATATGCTATATGTTCACGGGACATTTCTTGTTTGTTTTTACTCAAGAACAACATCCCATTTTCGGTGTATTTCAGTATCCGAGCCTGCCGTCCTGTGGTTGTCGCTGAAGTCATTCCTGTCAAACTTTTGGCAGGGGAGAGGAATATGATTTATTGGAGGCAAGGCAGGATCGACAAGGACGCTGCAAGGTCCGAAGAGTGCTCCCGAACCTTCCAGCAGTGGCAACACAGCTGGGAGCACGACGTCCGAGGACGATGGACTGCGCGGCTCATAGAGCAGGTCCAACCATGGGTAAAATGGCAGCATGGGGAGGTGGATAACTTTCTCACTCAGTTTCTGACAGGTCACGGCTATTTTAAGTCGTACCTGTATCGGATGGGCAAAACCGGTTAACCGGATTGCACTTACTGCCCGGGCGTTCCCGACGATGCGGAGCACACTTTCTTCCGCTGCCCCCGTTGGGAAAGGCCCCACCTGGAGGCTGCACAAAAACTTTGTTTTCACGGTGGACACTGTCTGCCACAAGATCATTGAGGACGAGGGAATCTGGGATTGTTTGTCACAGTTCGTCCGGGGCGTCCTTCCAGAGAAGAAAAGCAATCTGGACCGCGAAGAGGCCCAGATCATCTAAAAAGAGTGCCTTTTGTAATATGATAAACAGTTCCAGGTTAAAAACATAAAGAGTAGAGTAGGGTTTTTTTTAGTGGGTAACACCGCTTCTTAGGGGAGTCCCACACTACAGGCTGGCCACCTGTGTGCAAAAAGCATTTCTTCCTCAAAAAAAATAATCTGCTTTGCTTGGGCAAGCTAATCCTTCAGAATCTAACGTCTATTATCAAACCGCTTAGAATTAGTACTATACTCATGATACTTTTCTATGGATGCTACGCCTCCTCAAGCCATAAAACCCCTTACATTCTATTTTAAGCAGAAATTTTTGGTTCCAGAGTACTACTTTTCATAATGTTTTAAATTTCCCATTGACAACAAAATAAATGCACAAGGTATAACCACTGTTTATATTTTAGGATATTAACCAAGAAATGTCAATTTCAGTATCACTTTTAAAGTTATAACTTTCTAAAATCAAGGCTTACAATTTCAATTTAATTCTAACAAATTTATTTGTGTTATAAAATATTTATTTTCCATATTACTGAATAATGAACAAATGACTTATATCCCACACCCAATGTTTATTATTCTACCATAAAAATCTGGACAATTTTTGGATTTTTAAAAAACTTTATGGTTAAAATATTTTATTACAAATATAATACTTTTTGTTACAAAACTATTCAAATAAGTACATTTTGTGCTCATATGATATTGTTAAAAGTATCACGGGTGTTGGAATGAGTGCTACAGTTGACGGGTCTCTTCTTTCTCAGGTTCCACAGTGGGGCGGGGGCACGGCGGAGTCGGGGGCTCCATGCTGCAGGGGGGTATGGGGTGGGGCGAGTTGCGTGACAGAAATCTCCCCTTCAGGCGACGCCACATCTTCGCCAGTCGCCTGCAATCATACACACTTCTATTTATTGAATTTCATGGTTAATTTCACGATTGACAAGTAAGTGAATGATTGATTCAGACATTAGTCTCCTTTGACAAATCAGTATTCTCGTATTGCAGTCTTTTTTTGCAGAATAGTAAAACTGTTACCCTTGGTGACATCACATTATTACAAACCCACAACTCACAATGAAAATAAATATTATTTAGGGAGAAAAGAAAACTATAGTGCAAATGCAAATTATTACCCTGGATAAACACAAACATGCAGAAGTAACTCTTACAACTCTTACACGCTTATGATCTGAAATCCACCTCTTTATTTTACTTCTAATATTAACTCATTCACTGCCGCTAGCACCGACATATAAGTCACTAGGATGCTGAATAATACTTAAAAATACTTAATGTGTCAACAATTGTATTGTTTTTTTTAAGTTTATGACAAAGTCATACCAGTTAAATGATACCCTCGTAAAATGCTGGAGGAGAGACAAGGACTTCTGAATAGTATTTCAAAATGTCGCCAATCAGTGACAACTACACCCAATCATGATCAGCTCTTACCCATCGGTGCCAGCTGCAGTGAATATGTCGTAGAGTACAATACTATGGTACTACGAAATAGTTTGACCTTTAAATACCAGGTGTTCCTTAAAGTAATAGAAACATTTTGTTGAGTAATAAACTGATAAATGAGATCCAATTAGGACACTTCCATAATTTAACCACTTACGTAACAAAGATTCCAGTCTAAATTCAATTTCATCACAAGTACTTGCTAACATCACTACAGTAATTTATAAAATTGCATCCCTTATTCTGGTCTTCAACAAGTTCTTGCCTGAAACGGGTGGAATAAACTTGTTTACCTTAAATAATCCTTTTTTTCATAAAGTCAAAAAAAACATCTGATAAATGAGGAGACCACACTATATAGATAGTTGTAGGTAGATGTAGATTAATGTGGTCTAAAATTTTATTTGCAAAAGAAGCTCGAAGGGGTAAACATTAGGTTCTACAGATTAACTGCTCTAAGTGCATAGTTTGGGTTTTTTTGTAAATTCTATGTCGGAGTAGGCGGTGAACTTTTTTACGTTGACTGTGTTTGAAGCACTGTATAAAAACATTAGCTATTTTAGGCCTACCTGAGCACATTCATCCGCAGCAATTATAGAACGGTATTCTTAAAAATATTTTATTGATGTACGGGGTTTGCCTCCTGCAGTGCGTCCTAAAATGTCTATTATCATAAATAGATAAATTTGATTGGTGAATTTGATTCACAAAACTACCGAATACGTTAAGATTTCCTTCATTTGAGACTATTTCTATAACAGTTGCAATAATTGTAATTTTTTATGCTATCATACAAACAATGGAATTGGGTTGTTAATATATTCAAAGAAAACTTAAATACAAAAAATACCGAGGTATATACAAAATGCAAACTCTTACAGATTCTTCCAACAACCTTTTCAAATTTTTCCAAGACTTTAGGAACACCCAGTATTTTAAAAGCCAATAATCCTGCTTAGAGAATGCTTATTTATGTGAATACGTCAATCAAGTTTAAAATATGACCTAATACAGGGAATTTGTTAATTCAGTCAGGATAGTTCATAGTATGTTATACAGATATATGTTACACACTCAGCCAGGTGTGCCTTATGCACTGAATTTACCATTCACATTCTCAGTATAATACAATAAACAACTTTTTTTAGTAAACATATTATCTGGAGACACAACTGCACTTAAATTCATGTTCATTTATTATAAAATATGGTTCATTATGTACCTTTGTTCATATTAAGGTTATTTTATTTTACTCGTCCATCATGCAGACAAATTAGAGCCCAAATTTGTTAGTACTAATGAAAATTTACTGAATATCGATTTACTACATTAAATCAAGTAGCATCATTATAATTTGTGTATGACAGTATATGAACATGAACTACTAATTGAAATTAGTAATCTGAGAGTTGTAAAAGCAGCTGCTACACCTCTTAATAAATTTGGAAAGAATTTACCAAAGCTGTTTTTTTTTCTTAACCCTCCGAGTGGTGAAAGAAGCTGCAACTTGTATTTATCACGATGATATACAGTGATGTATATAGTAATATCGTAACCAACAATTACCGTCACCATGCTATTTCTATGAGCTAATATTCAAACTACAGTGGAACCCCTGAAATCTAAACCCAGGAAATCTGAAATCCCGGCAAATCCAAACATGTTCTCAAGAAACAACAAAAAATGAAATATCTAGCCTGAAACACCTACACTTTGACAGGTCAGTATTGAAATGTCAAATAGTGACCGCTCGCGCATGCTTTCAATACTTGTAATGTAACCTCAAAATCAAACAGCTACGGTTTGACAGTTCAGTATTGAAATTTCAAACGGTGACTCCCGCATGCGCTAAGAGCTTGTAGTGCTCCGCTTGGAAACACCCCAATACACAGAGCATTCATCGATTGTAACACTTGCCGTGTCCAGCAACATACTGCTGTTGCATCTTGGACATCTTTTAGAAATTTTAAAGAATCTTGAGATAAAATTCACATCTTAACTGTTATTTATACATTTTTTCAAAACCCAATCTGCATGATTCGGTTGCGAATAAACTGTACTCTACTGTACTTATTATTTAAGAGGAGCTGCATAATGCAAAGTAAAAAAAAATAAATAAGTTCAAAAGCTCCACCACTCAGAGGATTTTAAAAATTTAAATGACTGTTACACCAATTTATTGTCCTAAACCTGATAAGTAAAGACATTACAAGTAAATACCGCTACATATCATTCACGTGTTTTGTTAAACACTCTCCTATAGGTTTTTTAATGTACCATTTTCGATACTACTTTTAGTCGGTAAACACCCAATGAATAGTTATTATGTTTTTAACACGTCTACAACTACAAATTACGTTCAAACAATGTTTTAACAGTTTTAGAGCAATAAGAAAGTTTAAGTCTCACCTTTTCCCTCTGATGACTTTTTCTCAAAATCCAGGACTTACTTATCCTGTTTCCGTCCTGAGCTAATTTCAGAAAGCTAATTAAAGCCCTAACCAACAAAAGAGATCAGCAAAATTAGTTGTTTATCTTAAAAAATGTTAACACTAAACTAATCTTTTAATTAGAATTTTAACACAAATATTTCTATCTTTATGTTGATAAATGGGGTCTGAAATTTTAGGCAAATTATATTCCTGATATTTGGCAGTATTTTGTTGCTTCTGAAGCAATTTCAAGACAGGATTTGGCCAATACACTTAACTATTAACTGCGACAAATGTAAGGATTAATAATAAATAAAGTAATTCAATTCGACGTTCAAACTTGAATTTAATAGACACCAGTAACGGCTCACATTATCTTCACCGGTTGTTACTGGTTGAAGATAATGTGTGTACGCACCGCGACAGAAGTTTGTTTAGGGGCCCAAAAAGTAATATTTAATGTAATGTGTCTAAGTGTTTAAAATGTTTTAAGTGTCTCAAGTGTTATGTGTCAAGAGTTATTTTAAACAAGACAAACCGATAGATGAGGATGACCTGATGAGGTGAGTCGTCAAGAAACCGATAGTCAACACCACTGCTAAAAAGGATATTAAAAAGGGTAAACAATTCCTTTATATTAATATACTTATTGTGCACAAGAGTAAGATAGTGAAAGAGTAAGTAGGTTTACTACTAGAAGGAACAAAATAATTTATATTTTCCAGCATAAAATTGTAGACCTTAATTTTATGAAACTGTCCGACTAAGTGTTATCACAATATTTCAAACAATAAGTCATTTGTCAATTTTCTTATTACAAAGGGGGTTTTAGAGGAGATTTTGTACCCAAAATAGAGGTTTTGGAATTTTCACACGCCTAAATATAATTTAGTAAAAAAGCAAATCTGTATTAGCACTATGGAAATCATCTCAAAAAACAATTTAGGATTTTATATCTTCGCTCAATGTTAAGCGGTTGCAGAGATATAGAAACTGGTAAACACAGTGCCTTGTCTTCTGGAGCTTCAATGTTAATGTTAAGGGTAAAGTTTAAAATTGATATCCCGTTTATTATTGGAAATATTATGATAACATTTTGTATTCAGCTGTATAAGTTAAGATCTAATGATGTATGCTAAAAAATCTAAATTTTTAAGTTCCTGAAGGTAGCAAATCTACTAACACAATTCTCATGTTACAAAAAACAAAATGTGACCTAGTTTAAGCGAATTGACTTAACTTCATTATTTGATTGATATATTGTGATTGAACTTGTTATACTTGGTTATGTAGTGAAGGTGTGTATGTAGCTTTATGTTGAAAAATCCAAATTGTTTTATTCTCGATGACATCAAACCTACTTACTCTTTTGCCATGATATTCTCATAGAAAACAAGTAAATTAAGTAAGCAAGAATAAGTAAAAATAAGTTTGTATTATGATTAGTAATCCTTTAACCAAAAGGAATTTGCTCACTATTCAGGTCTGCTGCTCCTTAAGTATTTTTTTCCTTTTAAACTATCTTAAACATTAAATTTAAAATCCTGGAAAAATATTTCCTGTAAATCACAGGAACGAAAATGTAATCCCAATCCAGTTTCAAATTTAGGGAATGATTCAAACACTCTGCCCTATCTCAGAGTAATATTTCAATGAGCTCAACCTCTAGTTTTAACTTGTGGATTCAGAGTTTGTTTATGCAAAGTAAGTTAATTCCAAAACCAAAAACCTCCTTTCAAAGACAGCAAAAGCATAAGCGTTAATTTTTATAAAGGAATTATGTGCAAGCTTACACAAAGCAATCAAAGGTTATAAATAACTATTGAAACTATTTATTAACTAGGAGATAACAGGATTAGTTACAGCAAGTATATTTACAGTTGTTAACAAATCCACTTAAACAAGGTCAACTACTCTCACTTGCGAAAAAATAATATTTAATGATATCAATAAGATATTTCCAGTTTGCGTTGTAGTCTGACAAATCTTTTATTTATTGTGATGTACATTAAAAAACCTAGGTTTAACTTTAAACCTACATACTTTGGCTTTGTTAGGTTTGTTGTGTTGTAGGTTTACAAATCTATTTATCAGCTTTTGTTATAAGCATTGGCAAAATATACTATGAAGGTTAAATACATTGGTTTCCGTTTTAAAATTCTGTGTAATCAGTTTAGGATGTATTATGATGTATATTAAAGACAGAGAAAGGTGAAAATAAGTAGGTCCTGATAAGAATAAAAGAGCAAAGAGATGTTAAAGGCTCTTAACATTTGCATGAAGAGCCAATCAAGTACACCAAGTTAGTTCGATCACCGACAAATTAAGCTTACCTTCATAGTAAACATTTTATTACAGCATTAGATCCAAATTAAATACTTAGTTTAGTTAAATTATTGATTATAATTCACTAAGAGAAACGTTAAATGGTTGTTAGTACAACAGAGGTCTAGTTGCCTTTCTTTGCAAATTTTACGAAATATGAAGTTTTAAATTACAATTATACTTATGATTTATTACCAATTGATTCTTTAAAAACACTGCAATTCTTAAACACACAATGTAACAAAAAAACAAAAATTTCCTAATCTCAGCAAACATATTTGGGAGGGGATTCAGATGCTAAATATGATCAATTCTGCCTTACAAGCTTGGCAACAACGACTCAGCTTGGTATAATGAATTCTGTAAAAGATTACGTTTGTATCGTACGATTGTCGCAGTCGCATCTGCAGGTGCTGGTAAGCGGTGAAGAGTGCGATATTTCTCTTCGGGGCCTCCACGTCCTCGTTCGTCTCAGGGCGGACGAACAGTGACGGGTCAATGACAACTTTGTCATCAGGGTGGACGAAGAATGCGACACTGTGACGACTTCTCGTCCTCAACTTGGAGTCATCAGGAATTACTACTCGATGCTTCTAAAAAAAATAAAAATAGTCTATTAGAGATATTAAATTATTACAGGCCAGTTTGTTCCGTTCACAACACTTCTGAAGATTGCCAGCTTGACCTTGAGCAAATCATAATTTGTGATGGATCTACGAGCTTTTCCTCAACATGTTATTAAAAATAAATAATAATTGGTTAAACACCCTCTTAGCTACCTCATGATCACTAACCTTATCCTACTGGATGATGCGTATTTGAACACTTATAGTGTCATTGTTGAATCTAACAAAACTTGAACCTAGTGCAATATCTTGACTGAGGGGTTAAGTCATAATTAAAGAATTACACTACTCTATATTATGCTTACTACTCTAAACTCTACACTTCGCTACATTATTTGAGTCCAGTCTCAAGAAGTGCAGTGCACACATGTCGTATGCTTTCGGTTTGTTCTCTTGCAATAGTTGTAGTGACTGTAATTTATCAGTGTAATAAAAAACCTAACAATAATTATAACAATTACGACAATAATTATGATAATTATTAGTTGTTTAATATTAGTTACAGGCTTGACATTGCCCTTCTACAAAAACCCTGGGTCTACAGAGGAGCTGACAGAGGACTACCTACTCAGGTTTGGTACTCAGGTGCCTATTAATTGCCTCTCTTTTGAAATACTTTACAAATTCAGAATTCAGTACAGGAGATCTAGAAACGGTGTCCATCGATCTGGAGAGAATTGTAAACTCATATTAATTATTTATTGCCTATTAATTGCCTCTCTTTTGAAATACTTTACAAATTCAGAATTCAGTACAGGAGATCTAGAAACGGTGTCCATCGATCTGGAGACCCTAGATCTAATTGTTGTCTTTGAGTCTCCGTGACGAGTGGACGTGTTTGGTTTTCTTTTGTGTGTAATGTTTAGTGAATGGTTTGTTTGTAAGTTTTTTGACTGCTTTAAACTTTTATGTTTTCAGCTTTATACTGGTTTGGTCTGGATTATATGTTAATTGTGCTATGTTTTAGATATTAGTTCACCTGAGGACGGGATCAGATTCCAGATCGAAACGTCGTGAAACTTTGTTTTACATAAAATCGTGATGGAAAATGTCCGCAGTAAAAATCTAAATAATATAGATCTGGAGACCTCGGAAGGTAGGCTCGAGGCGCTAGTGGCCTCCGCATAATTCCCCAACCCAGACTTGGGAGAACCAGCCCACCCATAGAAGTGGAGCAATTTGTGAGCTATGACACCAGGAGAGTACTTCCACTCATACTGGGTTGTGATTAAAACGCTTATCACACCATCTGAGGGAGCTCCAACATCAATGTAAGAGGTAGGGATCTCCTGGAATGTATAGTAAAATCAGATATACAAATAAAAAAGGTAGGCTCACAACCAAGTTTTTGCAATAGACTGAGGGAGGATGTTATTGACTTGACTCTATCCCTCAACGCAAATCTAGCTCATATTAGGGACTGGCATGTCTCCGGTGAGGTGTCCCTGTTGGACCATCAACACATCAGGTTTGACTGAGGCTCCCCAGTGGGGAGTAGCTGTACCTATAGGGCCCCAAAGAGCACTGATTGGGCAAGGTACTACGTGTCCCTTCTCAATCTAATAGACTTAGAGGTTAAACAGATTACAACTGATGACCAACTGGAAGACCTGCCAGAGGCAGTTGGTAGGTTGATAATAACTGCTTATAAGAAAACTGCTCTCTCAAAACCAGGTGTACCAGGCAGGAGGTGCCTTGGTGGTATGAGAGGTTTAGTCAACTTCGTAAGAGATCAAGAAAAATCTTTAATGGAATTAGGAGGCCTAACATGCGGTCTTCATATACAAGGGCCCTGATGGAATACAACAGGGAGCTGAGAGCATCCAAGAGATAATTATGGAGAGACTTCTACGAGAGCCTAACAGGCCTCCCAGAGACATCTAGACTCCAAAGAGTCCTTCAACCTGAGACCTCCAACTCATTGGGGTCGCTAAGAATGGAAGATGGCCACTTTACATCTAACATCAACGAAACCTTGGAGGTGCTCCTGAGAACTCATTTCCCGGGTAGCACACATGCAATTGAGGGCGCCCTATCTGGCTTCTCAAACTACATGCACCAGAGGCTGCAAGAGTCAGGAGGCTGTCTTGCCTTATTTAATTAAAATCCATGTTTTCTTATTCTTATAATTCTTATTTTACAGAATCAAATAGCTTTCTCAAAATCAAATAAAAATGTTGTGAAAATGAATTATAACTCTTACAATAGCTTTGTAACGGGAGGAGGTCCACGTCTGCAGCAGATCCCCCAGGTTCACGAGGATAGCTCCTGGCAAGTGCCCCACTCTACACCACTTGCCTCCGGTGTAAACCTGACACACAACACAAACATTTACACTAACACTTTATACTTTTTTGTGAAATTGAGCCAATTATGATTGAGAAATGACTTTATGATGATTATGGCACGATCTTGTAATGTTGTTACTAGCTAAGGGTGACAACTTACCTACCTTGTGGTAGGATCACCATTTTAACAATATAATCTAATTTTCCTTAAGACAGGACTGTTCGTTAATAGCCCAACACCTGATGGCAATTAAGAGACCTAAAGTTGAATGTGGGATCAAAATCACCAATTCAATTTCATTTTCAAATTCTTAACTGGTCTAATTATAAGTATGGCCTTTGCGAGTTAATGTGTAGTATTCAATACTGTGAACATTAATCCATACCAGAAAATATCACATCCACAGGCTATCACTTATAATAATCCACAATTGCCTATGTGGCAATGCAGGTGTTTCTGAAGCTTATCTCAACTAACATTTTTTCGGTCTAATGAATTCTAAAACTAATTTTAAAGTAGTCTAATAATTTTGGGACACATAAAATATCTCACACCCATCAATAATCTTATTTCGAACCATACCAGTTGATCAACTTCATTAAAGAATTGGGGCTGGAGAGTGAGCTCTAAGAGACAACTACCAGAGCCAGATGCGGAAAGCACAATACTTTTACTTGCACATTGACTCATTTGCAATAATGATAGAAGCAGGAGGATGAGAGGGAACCCAGCTGTTTATGTTTTCATTTTTGTGCAAAGCAATTTAGTCAAATTTTCCTACTAAGCCAATGAGATTATGTTTCTATAGTGAAAGTACAGTCAATCCTCGATGTAAGGAACCTCAAATAACGAAGTCCTTGATTTAATAAATGCAGTAGAACCCCTCTAATCCGTCATCTTTGGGACTGAGACCATGGTCGAAACCGGAAAAAGGTTATTATATCCAAAAACTCTAATATTCGTAGCAAAAAACAATAAAAAACATCTTATTAAAAGACCTTTTATAGTTAAACATTGCATTACCTGATAACAACAACATACACTAGGATATGTATTAGTTTTAGTTATAAAAGGAAAAAGGAAAATCACAAACAAATCATGTAACATAAATTTGTTTGTTATGCAAACACTGGAGACGACAGAATAGACCAAATAAATGTCATAAATTTGACAACACTTTAAATTATTGCTCAAATTATACGTATGCAGTGAAGTTTTGATAGCGAAAATAGTCAGTTATGTCAAAAATAATTTAACAACAAGTGGACGATCAAAATGAAGTAGTGTATTATTGATCATGCAAATATGTTAATTATGATTATTGAGCCGAAATCCTATTTTGTGCGGAATATTAACAAATTAAGTTACAATCTGATTCTTGGTATACTTAAAACGATTAATTTTTTTAGCAGTGAACGTGTTAAAAGAAGAAACTAAGATTGTATAGTATAAAATAATGCAGAAATATACTGAAGAATGTTACATTTGTAGGAAACAAGTATTTGTCATTTTCTCCCTACAAGGTACCTCAAGACCGCCCTCGGTGTCCTGGGTCAGAAAGGTAAACGTGCCGTAGTCAGTGTGCTCACCACACCGTGTGGCGTAGGGCAGAGGAGCCTCTCCCAGCGGAGGGTAGTACAGCAGACGGAATGTGGTGGCGTTGTTCTCCCGTAACATACCACTGTGGAAGCTCAGGAATGTGTTAGGGCTCAGATCTACATGAATAACAAATGCCAACTCTTATACTCCGTAGCAACAACGAGTAACTATGTTTTTTTTAAGTAATCTATAATAAGAACTCCTTTTCTTGTTAATTTTCATAGTTTAACAAATAAACTAGTTTTTCCCTTTTTTAACCTTTTCATCAATAGTTATTTTCCCTTTTAATCTGTTTTTCATCTTTACAGCTTCAGATAAAGGAATAAAAACAAAAGTCATAACAATGTGTGTGTTTGAATAGTTATTGTACATGATCATTTAGGTAGGAGAAAGTAAAAAAAAAAAAAAACAGACAAACTGCACCATTTTGCAGCCACTTAGTTTACTCATTTCCTTATTTTCCACTCAACTTTTCATCACTTCTACATACTTGATTGATTTTTTTAATTGATCTTGTATTCAATTTATTATAAATTTATTTCCTATAGATATTTATTATTTTTTTCCCTTTTAACTTTGAATGAACTAGCATGGTATCTTTTGACTAGTATTTTTTATTTTAATCAACAAAAACTATATAAGTACTTACTCTAAAAACGTTCGTAAGAAATGTTCAAAATTGGGACTATCAGAGGTCAAGGAAGACAACTGCCATGAAAACTGAACAAAAATTCAAAAAGCCGACTTAATTTACATTTAGTGTAACATATAAAACAGAGATCCCAGTTATCAAATAAAGACAAACACAATAATTATCATGATGATATATAAATTGCATGAAAAACAAAGTAGTGGGAAGTTGCCTGCGGCTCTAGTCAAGTGTCTCATCATAAATAAGTTTATTTATAAGTAGAATTATTCAACATGTTTTAGTTCATAAGTTTCAAACTCAATTGGATCTATCGTTTAGAGTGACTTAAAAACTTGTGGCAATATCTTAAAAGTGAGAAGTATTTGTATTTAAGCATGTGACAAAGGCTACCAGATGAGTGTGTTACCCTGCTATTAAATTGTGCAAAAAATATTTATTTAAATAACAGTAGCATTTATAATAGTTAAATTTCATTATTGCCCCTTTTTTATACTTTCTGAAATTTCTTACCAAGAGAAACTGCAAGAAGCTGCAAAAAAATGGAGGCAAGGCTACGAAACTCCTCAGCAACTCCACCAACAGTATCTTCAAACTTGGGTATCTCTTTGGTTGGAATCTTCCTTGAGAAGTTCTGAATGTTATAGGAATGTCTCATTTCTCTTCTTCTGTCAATACTGAATCTGTGGAAATTCATTTTTGTAAATGCAATAGTCAATAATATACTTAATTACTCCCATGGCCATTTATTCCCTAAGTGGTATTTGGCCTCACCAGCTGTCAGCCTCCACCTCTTCCCTTTTCCTATTTTCCGCATCCTCCTCGTTGACTCCCAACTTCCTCATGTTGCCTTTCACTTCATCCTTCCATCTTTTCTTGAGTTGTCCCGGGGGTCGTCTTCCAACATGATTTTCTGTCCAGACTTGTTTTAACCCTAGAAATGATAAAGTCGTAATTTACGACGCATTTACATTTTCAATAAGAATTGGCAGGTGGAGGCATCTGTCGTCAGTTTTGTGGAATTGTTAGACACTATCGCCTACGCGACCGTGTTTCCCTCTGGGGGCCAACAACCGAAACTGCTCTTTTAGTACACGAGCCTGCCACCGGGCAGGTCTATAACCAAGTAAGCGCTTTCTTTTCCTAGGCACTGGATGGCCGTGGTGGCTAAAGCGCTGCGCTGACGAGCGTAACGTTCTAGCCATTCGGAAGTGCTAGGGTTCGAATCCCGACCATGAGCAATCCCAATTTGGCTTGCAAATGTGTGGTGTAGCGGAGTGGAGGGCCCACCTTAAATAAACGGTGACCGGCTTGGGTGGAAGTTGACGGCATTTGTAGGCTTAATTGGGATTGCAGTGGACACCTGTTTTGCTTTTGTGGTTAGTGGTTATAAGGGAGGGGCATGTTTTAAGCTTTTTTTGTTTAAACTTTGATATTTCAAGAAGATATTAGTAATTATTTTTATGTTACAGTTAAGAGTAAAAAGCTTATCACTTCTAGGGTTAATAATTTCTGGTTCACGTCTTAAAATATGACCTCATCCGGCTCTTGGCTTCAGCTACTACGTCTGATGCCTTATAAAGATCCCTAATTTCTATATTGTGTTGAATTCTCCAAATGCTTTCTTTTGTGGGTTCAAACATTTTATATATATGTGTGTCTGTGAACATGATAACTCTCGTAAAAATGGTCCAATCGAGACCAAATTTGGTAGAGATGTGTATTCCTGCATTTGCTCGGACGAGTTCATAAACCAGACATATCGGTCAATCGGAACGGGTAGTTTGAGGGGGTTTTGTACCCCAAAAATGGGTTTTTTGCATTTTACCCATGTAATTTTTTAGAATTTCAAATTTTATCTTTCATCATTAGAATCAGCTTAAAAAACTGCACAGTTAAGTTTCTTAAAGTTCTTCTCTATCTTCAACGTATACTGAGATATTAAAAATCTAAACACAGTACGTTGTATTTTGTGGCTCCAATGTTAATCTTATGGAGGATAAGGAAAAATTAATATTTCCCATATTAATCAATATTTTTAGATTAGACTTGGTACTTACCTTCGTGTTGTTGATACCCACCCGTTTATGCTTAAAAATCATAGTTTATGTGTTTATCATGGCAGCAAACCTGCATACTCTTTTCCCATATTAATCATATAGAGTTTAGGTAAACTACTTTATTTGTGGACAGATGTTGATCAAACTTGATATAAATGGTCAAAATATAAATTGTTTATGCTAGAAACACCTACTTTCAGCGTTCCTCACAGAAGCAAACCTGCATACACTTTCCCATGTTAATCTTATGGAGAATAGGCAAATAAATCTCAGGCTTATGGACAGATTTTTATAAAACTTGTCATATATTATTATTATATTATTGATTTGAAAATTCGCTGAGTACGCAGGTCTGCTGTGACGGGGGTATTTTCCTGTACTTTTGTCAATGACCCACAATTCAGCTCCACAGAGAAGGATTGGCCTTATATTGGTTTAGTAGATTTTAAGTTTTGTTCGTGAAATTCATTATTGTTTGAAATGATTATGGTGCCAATATATTTAAATTAATTACTCTTTCAAAAATGTGGTCTTCAATTGTAATGTTTCTGGAATCATCAGGGTTTCGACCAAAGGACATAAATTTTGTTTTATTGTCATTTATTTTGAGTCCTACTTATTTGTTTCTTTTATGAGAATTTGTGTCATGTCTTTAAAACCTACTTTAGTTTCTGCCAGCAAATTGATGTCATCTGCAAAGGTCATGGCTGGGATATTTTTCCCCAATTGTTATTCCTAAATCTGAACTAATTTCTTTAAGTGCCTTTTCTAATGCCAGATTGAAAATAACGGGCGATAGGCCATCTCCTAGCCTCACATCTGTCTTTACTTCAATACTTCAACAAATAAGCCAAAACAATGTTTATTATATTCCCAGTATTTTGCAACAGCTTTTTCCAGAATAAATATTTGTTCTGTAGTGGGTCTTTATTTTATAAAGCCTGCCTGGTGTTCTTCTATAATGTCATTAGTATATTCTTCTAATCTATTAAGCACAATTTTAGACAAAATTTTATAAGAGTTACTTAAAACAGATATTCCTCTGTAGTTGGTAGTATCTTCTTTGTCACCTTTTTGTGCAATGGTACAATTATTGCTTCTTCCCAATGCCTTGGGATTTCTTTCTTTTTCCAGATATCTATAAACAGTTTATGTATTTGTACAGCTATCTCTTTACCCCTGCCTTGTTCATCTCTGCATTTATCTCATCTAATCCTGGAGATTTGTTTCTTAAGATTTTCTTTCTTCTACTTTTTGCTCACATTCTTCATCAAACCATATCTTCTTATTTTTCTTCCGTCTTTTCCCACAAGTAGTTTCAGCTGTTTCTAAAATACTAGTGTTTCTATAGTGGTCAGTGTCACCTTATTTTTGCTTGAGTGGCCTAGTCTTTCTTGAAACGATTCATTTTAGTTTCTATTACTCTATGTACCACTTTGTACTTTATTAAGTAATTTTTTGAGTTTTGATGTTATTAAAGTGTTAATATTACAACCAAAATTATTTTATTTGGATGCATTACTCCCCTCTCATATCCAGATTTATCTCTATCTCGATCAGCCGTCGCCACATTAGTCCGGATATGAGAGAGTGTACTTAGTAAAATGTAATCAAAGCAAACTAAATCTTAGATAGCAATATTTCTCTCTAAGGCTATATTTCTTTCTAAGGAAATATTTTCGTAGCAAAACACAATAGACTAGATTTCCATTTGAAATGGCGACCTACTAAGGGAAGTATTCTAAGCCAAGTTTGAATGAGAAATGAGTGTAACATGATTGTGCCGTGATCTTGTACTGATATTACTGACTAAGGCTGACACGTTCCTTAAACAAAACTGCTCATTAATAGCCCAACAGTCAATGGCATATCTAGGGGACCTACATTTTAACGTGAAGTCCGAACCACTGTCTCTGAATCACACACTGGTCTAATTATGAGGTTTGTTTTTGTGGATTAACGTAGTATTCAATAGTGTTAACATTAATCCACACAAGACAACACTACACCCACCGACCGTGGCTCACAACTATCCACAATTTGTGACCTCCAAGTAGCTGGATTACAGGACATGCCACAGTCCCAGTCATCATGATTCGTTTAATCATTGCTGTTGAGGTGTTAGGATAAACAATTATGAGCCATTCACCTTTCTAATCCTGCAGGGACGTATCCTTGGTTGTCTTCAGGAGGTTTAATCAGGTAATTGTTTTTCGCATCCTCTGGTAGGTCACAGAACTTGTCCATTATTTTATAAACTGATTGAAGCTGAAAAATGAGTGATCCGTTATAACAAAACAAACCTCTTACATAAACTTGAGTAAAAGTAAAAATGGAAATTTGAACTATGTAATTTGAATAAGGCATAAAATGTAAATACAGAACTAATTTAAATACAACGGTCAGTCTGCTGTTATTTGACATGACGTCACTTATCGCACATACCAATATCATATAGGTACCTATTTACAGAGAGCACTTGTCTATACTCTTAGTGGTAATAAAAAAGAAATAATTGTAAGTAGCACAGCCTACATTTTTATGATAAAAATCATTACAATGTTAGGCAAATATAATGCACATATAAAATTTTATTAGAATCGGCTTGAGAAGTCTTCAAGGAAAAAATATATTTGGAATACCAATGTAGAGGACAAAAGAGAATTTTGAACTAATGAGAAAATTGGTAAAAAAAAGGAAAAGGAGTATAAACAGTTAGGCCTAAACAAGCAGAATGCAGAGGAATGATATAAAGAATGAAGAATTAATTGTAAAGAATAAAGTCAACCAAAGTCAACAATTATTAGGTGGCACAACTGTGGATTAATCTTAAATTATAATACAACTATTAAGAGAACCAATATTCACTTGTTCAATGCTCATAATTTTTATATATGCTAAGCCCTATGCTAAAGGGTTTTAGGGTTTTGGTTACTCATTTTTTTTAATTACTTCTAACATTAAAAAATTGTGATCCTAGCATCATACTCGATGAATGAACAACTACAGATTCACAGTCAAACATAACCTTCAAACTGGTTCCATGGCACCATACTCAACCAGTGAAAATTGGTGTGTGCGCAGGAACGCACTTACCTGTCGTCCACATATGGCATGGACACGGAGTGACACAATTACATGTGATTTGCATTGAAAGTGTTAACAAAAAAGTCCATTTATACGCATAAAATTAAAAAAATATTATGGTAACCATTTACCCTTTCTTCTGTTATTCCATGGTTTACTAAAAATACCAATCCTTTTGTTGTCAAAGATCGGTTCAACTGTTCTGCTATTTTCTTCAGCCATGGCTTTATAGGAGTTGTTACTGGTCCTAAACAAAAATATTAACTTTAAGTACAGTTGTTTACTCTACTTCATCATCCCAAAAAGGGTATATCAAATTCAAAGTGTCATTTCAGTGGGGCAGATTGGTAAAACTTATCTATAATAAAACTTATGGTCAACCTTTCTTCATGTATTTGCATTGAAGTTTACAAATACAGTGATCCATTTCATTTCACGCTCAATATTATGGCTATAATTATTTATGGTCCTACTAACAAATAGACAACCTTGCTAATTTTGTCAGTGTTTACTCTACTTTTTAAAGTTGGTATATCAAAAATATTTTAATGTAGTATTGTTTAGTTGTTTCAAAATCATCAAAACTATAATTGGTCAAATTTCAAGATGGATTGAACTCTGCAGATTACTTATAAATGATTTCTGTAAATCATACTTATTTAATGGTAATTTTCACCTATCATTATCTTTTCTCTGTGCTCTTTTATATTATATATATATTATATTATTATATAACTTTTACATAAATATATATACCACTCTAATTATCTTTTACTTTCAATAAAAAACTCTGTATTAAATGAACTTATTATAATATTATAAAAATACATTAAATTATACAACTGCCAAATTACATGTTACATTGTTAAATATTTTTGTTTTTTTATCTAATAATGTGCTTCATCTTTATTGATTATATTTTGGGTACAGTTACAAAATATTTGTTATTTATGATGACATAGAGGGGCATGAGCAAATACAGACTTAATTCTAGATTTGTTCCGACAAAATTCCTGAATGAGCTACTACTTGAAGTGATTGCTGTCTAACATATCTGCTCAAGAATTAATTCTTTAAGTTATTATCATAAGGAATACTAAACTCTTTCATAATTAAAACCTATAAGTTTATGATATGAAATTTTTAAGCTAGCACAACTTACAGATTGTATATTAATAAATCTAAAGCCAGTGGTGAGTAGGCTACTTATTCACTATAGGCTATATTTTAACATTTCATTGGGACAATTAGAACCACTAAGGATGTGTAGATAGGGGTGTTAGGGTGGATGGTCTGATCTTAATAATTGGAAGATGAACCAAAGAAAAACCAAGGGGAAAATTTTGTGTTTCTTTACTATGAATGTTCATCAACACCATACGGTACAAAATTGTTGAATTTGACTACATTTTGTATTAAGTAAATTTATTAAAGCCTTTGATGTTTGACAATTTAACTTTACTCACTTTCTTTGGAATTGCTGAAGAACATCAGCTTTTCAAATACAATTTTTGGGGTTTTAATTAATTAGCTCAAAACTTGATACAGCTCCCAGTATGATCTTAATTAAAAAGTTTGCAGTGAGAGGCTAGTACTTGAGATAAATTTTCCTTTATCACTTCAACTGTCAGGATGATAGGTAAGGGCTTCTGTTAGATAATAGTTATGACAGATTACTCTTGATAAGATGCACTTAAAGTCCAATCAGCCTAAAACTAATAAGTTACATTATTGTGAAGTAACAGACTATTATGTTTTTTTTAACACAGAATACATTTTAATACAGTTAATAGTTTTATCTGAACTGTTATTGTGTCTGTGTTTGTGATTGTTAAAACTTTTCCTGATATCGTTAAACATTTTTATAATACTTGGGCTCTTATTACACCGTGGTATGACCATGACAAGCAGTTGTGGTACGCAATTAATAATGACCGAAAGACTATCCTCTACTATCCAAGACTATCCAATGGATCTTCTGGTGCATCTCCTAACACTCTGCACTCAGAATAATTATGATCCTTAAGGAATTTTGGAAAACCGGCCGGGCACGCAATCGGATTTATCTAAAAATCTGTTTTTTACAATGAATATAAAAAACACACCCCAAAGGATAACCAAAATAAATGTAGGTTTGTATTAACAGAAAACTGTATTTGTATTTGCATGTTGTTTTTAAAATGATTTGAGGGGGGTGGTATTCCCCTACTCACATCAATTTTGTAACTGATGACATTCTTTATCTTTAGCATAGACCTCATACTTCCACTGGGTCTTCAAAATGCTGGAGTTAGCCTAAATAAAAATATAATTTATTCGAATGATACGGTGGTACCGTACAAACAGACATAATCGATAATCATGTTAAAAGGCTTTTAAAATTCAACACAAAATAACAGAATAAAATAATGTGGAATAGGTATAATGTAGATATAGTGCAAATTTATTAGGAATCTAAACAAAAACTAATTTATTTACTGTACCAGTAGGGGCCTACTATACTTTAAATTAGTCTACCTAAATACTTTAAATTAGTCTAATTAATATTAGTTTAATTAGTAACTTAGCTTTGAGATTGCTTTGTGTTTATCAATGCTAATGGAATTTTTAATGTTTTGTTAAGAAACAGTCCAAACCCTAGTCTTTGTAATGTAATTAAAAAACTTATAATGGTTGAAACAAAATTAATATGGATAGATTAACACTTTAACATAAAACAAAAATGTAGGTTCTACAACAGGAAAGTTTAATAGGTTTGTTACGTAATTGTTGATTGTTGAAGGCCTTGACTAATGTAGTAATGAATGATAATTTCAGGTTCTCTTTCTCTTGCTTTGTGTTAGGGAACCTGCCTGATTTTTAACGTAGTAACAGTTTCAAGGACTAAAGTATAAATTTCTAAAAATATTCTGCAATAAGCAACCAATTTAATTTCATTCCAAAATTTTAATGCTATTGAAATCAACACAACACTTTCCCAAACAATAACATTGAATAAAATATCCAAAAGGCAGGTTTTGATGTAAATTTTCAAGAAATAGTGTTCAATAGGGTGCTAAAAGTACAACAAAAGACGCCATGTGATGTCCGTACTAAAATAAATTCATTATTTAGATTAACAACATCACTCCTCTGGGCAAATCCAAATTGGACATCATATGACTTCCACACGGGATAATAAACCAATGATAAAAACAATTCGGTCCAATATTAAGCCATCAGAAAAGGTTTGGATTAGATCGTTTCGGTAAATATAAAAAACACGGTGCTGGGGTAGTGGGGGGCCTACCGATACCTGGATCCTGTTGGCATTCCTGATAATGTAGGCCTATGTGAATGTTAATTAACGTGACAAATCCTTCAAGCTTAAGCTTAGGCCTAGTCAAGTGGCCTATTGTGGCCACTTGACTAGACCTAAGCACTTTAAATTAAAATTTGAATGTTTCATTAGGCTTCATCTATTGTAGAACTTAATTTGTAGGCTGAACTTATGAAATTACTTGCACCGCTACCCAAAGTATTGACCCTCTAGTTTTATTTGAAGAATGATCAAAGTAAAAGTAAAACAATATTTATTTGGCTACTATCGACCTACAGTAAAACTAAAAAGTAAATATTCCAAAAAAGTTAATCTCGAATCAACCAAATATCTCAAAGTTTAAGCCTTCAACCTTCCTTGGATAAAATTCCATTTTTAAGGCCTAACAAACTTATCCGACTCTAATATTAATTGGATAAACTGATTATAATTGAAAACGGCTAGTCTAATGACTTATGTGTAAACATTTTTTATTAATATAGTTTAAAATACATACCCATATAGGCCAAGTCTATGATAGGAATTTCATTCCTACTCAGCAAAGAGTCAGAATCTTGTTCTTCGACTTTTTCCATAATTCGAATACAGTAGTGATATATAAAAGTTAAAAGATTAAATTTCTTTAAAAACTCCTACAGGACGCAAGAAGTTTAAAACTACCAGCGTCATCTCACCAAATCAAGCAACCTGTTGATTGTAGACCATTGAAAGCGGGACACGACGTCACTACTCGACACGACCGTGTGACGCCGTGACGCGTCTTCCGTCCGACAACTCAGACACCCGTCCCCCGCACCCCGGTTCCATTACCGCCCACGAATCACAAACACCAATGATTGACAGAACCTAGCGGCCGAGCAACCATGAACATACGAGTAATTTCCACTTCTCCCTTCTCCTTCTCTGACATAGTATTCCAACCACATAACAAGAAGTCGGAATATCTAAATGACATAGATATACAGATACTTAAAAATAATTTAATATCGTAATCGCAACCATAGAGTAAATGTTGGAACTTGGAACTTTCCCTTAACGCACAAAATGTCTTCACTTTTTTTATTTATTTGGGTAATAATTTTGTACTTAAAACCCATTGACAGTAAATAAATTAATAATACCATAAAACTATCAATTACGGAAGTTAAAATTTCTGTGAATGACACAATGATCATATGAATAGCAGTGACAATATTAATTAGCGGGTACAATAATTGAAAAATTACAAAAGTTTTTCTTTATTTAATTCTTTAATCTCTATGGTTCTTTTGTGAATATCATATCATATTGTATCAAACCTGTCAAAGGGTAATGTCAAACAATGTAAACATATGTTAATGAGACCAACCAACATTTAGACACTCATTTTCTCATTTTTCTTGTGAAGATTTAAAATTTCCGACAAAACCATGCCCATTCAAAAAGAGAAAAAGTATGAAATAACATTCAAGAATCTCCGTCACAGAGAGGTACTTATAATTACTACTAGCGTATATCGTGTTATGGCGTGTAGAACCAAAACTTTTATCTTAACATATTTCATCTCTAACAATGGCCATGCATCTATCTAGTGTTAAACATGGACCTAACGGGTATTTCAATATTTAATTTATTTTGCCTGTCGACAGCAACCCGTTTGATATAGTTTACGTTACGTTCAATTATTTACTTTTCAGAATGAAAATATACCAGAGTAGATCATGTAGAAAATAGTTATGTATAGCCTACCATATCATATACTGTATGATCAAGGTGCTGTTTCGTAGTAGTAAAATATAACTAGTTTCTCCACCTTAAATAAACGGTGACCGGCTAGGGTGGAAGTTGACGGCTTAATCTGTAAACTTAATTGGGATTGCAGGGCACACCTGTTTTGCTTTTATGGTTTGGGTCTAGTGGTTATAAGGGGAGCATGTTTGTGTTTTAGCAAAGACAAGGCAAGACTTAAGCCCGGGACCATGTCATTTTTTCGTCTTTAGGTGCCCAGAGTCAACAATAGTCATTAAAATTTACATATGTATATGTGTGTGTGTGGGTTTGTGAACACGATAACTCTCGTAAAATTGGTCCTACATTTACTCGGACGAGTTCAAAAACCAGGCATATCGGTCAATCGGTACGGATAGTTTGGGGGGGTTTGTTCCCCAAAAATGGATTTTTAGCGTTTTTCACAAGTAGTTTTTAAAATGTTTTTAACTTTATCTTTTACTATAAGAATCATCTAAAAAAACGAGATATAAAAAATCTAAACACAGTACGTTGTATTTTGGGACTCCAATGCTTATCTTATGGAGGATAAGGAAAAATTAATATTTCACTTATCAATTTATGTTTTTGGATGAAACTTGTATTTAGATTCATGTCATTGAGATCCATCCATTTATGCTTAAAAATCACTTTATGTGTTTATTATGGCAGCTAACCTGCATACTCTTTTCCTACGCGATATAGAGAATATGTAAACTCGTTCATTTATGGACAGATGTTCATGTAACCTGGTATAAATGGTCAAAATAAAAACAGTTTATTGTAAAAGTGCCTACTTTTAATTTTCCTCACAGCAGCAAACCTGCATACTCTTTCCCTTGTTAATCTTCTAAGGAGAATAGGAATAGAATACTCTCTTATTTATTACGGTTATTGATAAGACATGATATATATTGTTATTAATTAGGAAATTCTCTGAGTACGCAAGTCTGTTGCGACGAGGGTATTTGTGCATGTTCTGTACCCCAAAAATGAGTTTTTACAATTTATTTATGTACCATTTTTGAAAAATTCTAATTTTCCTTTTCCACCATTGGATTCAGCTAAAAACACACAATTTAGTAATTTGAATCATGACTCTAGGTCAATACAAAATTGTAAACACATTGCATTGTACAATGTCAATCTTATGGAGAATATCTAAACATCAATAACTTACTTAGTTACTTAAAATATTCTTTTAAAACTTGGTATGCAAGTCCATCTAGTTAAGTTTTATCAATTGATCCATAAAACCCCCAAATTTATTGTTGCTTACAGCAGCACACCTACATATTCATATCCCATGTAGTTCTTACGGAGAATAGATAAATAGATATAACTCAGATAGATAAATAATAAATAGATATAACAGTAACTTAGTTACTGTTTTAATTTGATAACATTTTGTATGTGTTTTTACTTAGTGAACAGTCTTAATGTAAGCGCATTACCACGTAAAACCCCTTTATTGCAGCAAACCTGCATCCTCAGTTCTGCGTACTATCTCGTTACTTTATAAGTTAATTTAGTTTAGTCGTATTTGCTCTATATTAGGCATAACTCCATCGCACCCTCAACAGAATACCTGTGTAGCCCGCCCATCTTTGATAGGACTAATAGCCGTTAGGCCGAGTACACAATGAGGGCGTTGCATCGCACGTTGAAGGTACAAGCTTTGACTATTAATAATGGATAGTCAAAGATACAAGGCACTAGGACGTAGACAAAGAGAGAGTGGGTACATCGGATTTAAGTGACAGATAAACTCACGGTAAGTTCACGTTAACACTTTATCCTAATCTCATGACATATGAGCCAAAGATTTTTTTAATTACTTAAGAATGTCGAAGAGATAAAATGAAACGAAGCCAAACGTTCTTCTATGATGATATGAACAACTGATACTCCTCTATACACAACACAAAAGCGCGTGCTAGACTGAACAATCCGTATGGTCAGATTAAAAGGTCTTGACTAGGACCGTGGCGTCTCTTGTAATCCAGATACTTCGAGGTCACGAATTATGGATGATTGAGAGCGATTGTGTTCTTTTGTGTGGATTAACGTCCACACTATTGAATACTACAATAATCCGCAAAGACCATCCTCATAATTAGACCAGTTCGTAATTCAGAGGCAAAAGTAGTTCGGCCTACTTTAAATACCACGTTAAACGTTATGTCCCTTAGATGGCATCGGCTGTTGGGCTACTGTATTAATTAACAGTTAAACCTAGTCTGTCTAAAAGGAACATGTCAGCCTTAGTCACTAACAAGACTAAAAGATCCTCATTCATACTTGGTTTAAAACACTTACCTAGGTAGGTGGTCATTTTAGTTAAAAGTATAAAGTCTAAAAATATAAATTACGTTAATTATGAAGCGTGCTTCCAAATGCGCGTTCTAGGAATATATCAGAATGGGTAGTTTGGGTGGGGGGGTGTTCTACCACAAAAATAGGGTTTTGCGTTTTTCCCACGTAAATACAAAATTTAAATTTTACCTTTTACCATTAAAATCGGCGCAAAAGTACACAGTTAAGTACTTTAAAGTAATCCTCTAGCTCCAACAGTTACCAAGATATTACAAAGTCTAAACACAGTACGTTGTTTAATCATGGAGGATAAGGAAAAATCAATATTTCACATGGTTGAGATCCATCGACCAATGCTTACAAATTATAGTTTATGTGTTTATCATGACAGCTTACCTGCATACTATTTTCCCATGTTATTCATATAGAGAATAGACAAACTCCTTTATTTATGGACAGATGTTGATGATAGGCCCTACTTGGTATTACCGGTGATGGTCAACAAAATTATTTTATGGTATAAATGCCTACTTTCAGTGTTATTCACAGCGTCAAACCTGCATACTATTTCCTGTCATAATCTTATGGAGAACAGGCAAACTCTCATATTTATTTATCGACGGATATTGACAAAACTTGTTATACCGGGTATATTACTATTGTCATATAATTTATTTGGAAATTCGCTGAGTACGCTGGTCTGCTGCGACGGGAGTATTTTGTTGTTTGTTTAGTGTATATAATGTATATTGTACCTGATAATGAGGTATTTCCAATAAAAATATGGTTAACTTACATTGATATTATCCACAGATTCCTTGCTTGGTGATGGCCGTCCCACAGAAGGAGTCCGGTTGTCATAATAGCTCTGCAACTTCCATTGAACAAAAAAATAGTCGATCCAAGATTCTAAAATGTCTGAAACGGGTAAGTAACACAAATTTAAAAATTCATATGGAAACTATACTAATTATGTGATCTTTTAAATCTGCAATACAGGCCTACCATGGGTTATTAATGGGCTCATTAATGGGTGTTGGGTGACTTTACAGCTTCCAATTTATAAGAGTAGATTTTATTTGTGCTTGCGGCATAGAAGATTTGTGGTTGAGTAAAATAAAACTTAGTTATTCCTGGAAGTCTTCGTTGTCTTAAAAATTTAAATTGTACATTTATCATTTTTTAATTTTTACTTAAGTTAATAATAAAAAAATTAATTTATTACATATTATGACTAACATAAGTGGATTATTTATTTTGTGGGCGATTGATAAAGTTGGAAAATCTGAATTCGTAGTAGTCTTAAATTTCTATTGGGTTTACGATTTGTGATTTTTTTATGATCACAAATATTCAAAATTTGTGCCAATATAGGACAATATAAAATATGTTTTTTTCAATTTGCACTGTTTAAAATTGATTGTTTGAGTCCTTGGGGCCGCAAATAAACGTCACACCCTCACACACACACATGTCTAGGCCCAAGTTATTGGCTGGATATTAATGGAAACATATGTTTTGGTGGACTTTTGGTAAAACAATTAATATGATTGAAATGTATTTTTTGCAATTGTAGGCTTATCTAGGCAAGAACAACTGGAGTGCTGTTTATATTTACTACGAATAGTTCATGAAATTGAAATGTTAGTCAGTATACACAATACATTACAAAGGAGACATAATCTTATCAAAAGGTCAAATTGATAAATTACTTTTTTATAATTGAATGTGCGGAGAAGGGTAACATGATATTACTTAGGGTAATGTTGATTTAGAGGACAAACGTTCTGAATAGAATAATTAGACTGGACATGTGGAATGTGGGTCGCATCATCTAGTTAAGCCACTTGGGCCTTCTCTTCAGTCCTGAAGCCACTCAAATCCAAGTTGTCTCCAGACTTGCTGTCCTGTGTTGTGTTATTTGATTGTCAAATCTTCGCACTCTCTCGACCACATCACAACACTCGATCTTATTATAGTTCAATAATATTATTCAACAATAATTTTCATGTTAAACAATAGGTCTGCATTAAAATTTAGCGTAAAAACATTCTTTTGAATCAATAAATATGTAAATTTTAACTTGAGAAATTTTTGGTCAAAACAATTTTAGAAAATCAACATTAATTTTGATTTTGTTATTAACTTTTTAAATTATATCTGGATTTAGTTATCTTTTTCGTTATGTTTAATTTATGTTACAGTAAATAAGTGTAATAAGTAAGGGAGGTCCCACTCTGGATCCCCTATATAATATTTATTGTAATGTATTTTTATGTTTTGTTTATTTGATTCGGAATAAAGTTTCTTATATGTTGTCATTTTGTGTACATTCATCGAGAAAAATTTATCTATTAATTCAATATTTCTCCCTTCTTCAATTCATCGTAGTATTCTACTTTATATTAATCTAATAAAATGCATTATCATTTGGGGTTTGAATATGTAGAATGTGTAGAAATTGGACGTAAGAAACCAATTTATCAAATATAATTTAAGCAAAAGAAATTTAAATAATTATATAATATTGTATTGTTTTCACATACAAACGAATTATTTGTTTCGTTTCGTTCAAAGGGAGCATTTAAAATCATTTGTGTTTCTTATTTTATTTTGTTGTTGCAGAGATTAAATCGTCTATCAAAAACCCAAACAAAAAAATCTAAATCATTATCATGCTTGGATAAAAAGAGTGAACTTATATCCAAAGTTACAAAAAAGAGAGTTTACAGAAAGAAGGTAAGTTTAGTTTAGTATTTGAGATGAACAGACAGCATCCCGTATTTGGGTTCAATAATATTTCAACAATATATGAATACAGTTAATTAATTAATTGTATAATTGAATGAACTATAATATTTAAAAAATAATTTCAGCCTTCTAAACACGGCCGTTACATAAATAAATATATTATTCAAGAACTTATCTTAATATGGCATCATTATGTATTTTAGGAGACGTTTTTATAAAATCATATTTTAGAATTAATTTAGTTTTGTACACTTTTAGAAGAATGGTTTTAAAAATCAATAACCATTCCTGGATATTTGCAATCTTATATTCCCTAAGCTATTAAGATATTTAAAATTTGTAGATTAATTGCTTAGGCTAACTACCCTGCCTCAGAGCTAGAAAATAATAGCATTGTCAAAACTTTAAAACCTCACTATTCTCCTTACTCGTTTTCATCTTTTTTGGTATTTTCACAGAGCTTGGACATTGAAAACTCTCCACGAAAAAAACCTACTTCTAATGAGTTTAAAGCTGCTGCAGAATTCACCAACGAAATTCCGGTTGAAAGAACAGAATCTCCAAAAAAGAGAATATACCGAAGAAAGGTATGTGACCTTTGTACTTATTCTGTATAATATTGGAAACATATATTAATGCAAGTTTGTTCTACTTACTTGCTATTGGTCCATGGTGTTGTAGTTCTCAGAAATCAAGCATGCTTGTAACTTTATATAACTAATTTCTGAAATTACCAATTACAGAGCTTGGACATTGAAAATTCCCCACGAAAAAATCCTACTTCTAATGAGTTTAAAGCTGCTGCAGAATTCACCAACGACAGTCCGGTTGAAAGAACAGAATCTCCAAAAAAGAGAATATACCGAAGAAAGGCAAGTGACCTTTGTACTTATTCTGTATAATATCAGAAAACATATTAATGCAAATTTGTTCTACTGTACTTACTAGCTATTGGCCCATTGTGGTATTGTAGTTCTCAGAAGTCAAGCTCGCTTGTAATGTTATAACTAATTTCTGAAATTACCAATTACAGAGCTTGGACATTGAAAATTCCCCACGAAAAAATACTACATCTAATGAGTTTAAAGCTGCTGCAGATTTCACCAACGAAATTCCGGTTGATAGAACAGAATCTCCAAAAAAGAGAATATACCGAAGAAAGGTATGTGACTTCTGTATAATATTGGAAACCATATGATAATGCAAGTTTGTTCTACTTACTAGCTATTGGCCCATGGTGTTGTTGTAGTTCTCAGAAATCAAGCACGCTTGAAACTTTATATAACTAATTTCTGCATTCCAGATGCAAGGGGGTGTCACGATAACCCCGATCACTGAGAGCCAAGTCACCAAATCAGTGGGTACGTTCTTTGGCACACCGATCATTACTCCAGAGACGCCGAAGAAAAGAGTTTACCGCAAAAAGGTATGTTTAATTTAAATAAAAAAATACAGGTATATTCGCATTTATCAATAGACCTACTTAAAAGAAGTATTAAACTAATGTATTGTAATATTGTTTTTCGTACATCCTACACATCAGTAGATTTTTAGCGAATTTCCCATACTTTACTTTATACTTTTAACTGAAATGGCGACCTACCCAGGTAGGTATTTTAAGCCAAGCATGAATGAGAAATGAATCTAGGATGATTGTGGCGCGATCTTGTAGTCTTGTTACTGACTAAGGCTGACATGTTCCTTAGACAGGACTGTTAATTAACAGCCCAACAGCCGATGACAACTAATGGACCTACAGTTTAACGTGGAATCCGAACCACGGCCTCTGAATTACGAATTGGTCTAATTATGAGGATAGTCTTTGCGGATTAATGCAGTATTCAATAGTGCGGACTATTAATATGAATACTAATATTAATTAGTATTCATAGGTGTAGAAGCTATTACCGTAGGTCTCATTGTAGGACTTAAGCCCGAGACCATGTAATTTTTTCTTCTTTAGGTGCCTAGAGACCAAAAACAATAGTCGTATATGCTTAAAATATGCTTAAACATTATATGTGTTTATCATGGCAGCTAACCTGCATACTCTTTTCCCATATTAATCATATAGAGTTTAGGTAAACTCCTTTATTTGTGGACAGATGTTGATCAAACTTGATATAAATGGTCGAAATATAAATTGTTTACGCTAGAAACACCTACTTTCAGCGTTCCTCACAGCAGCAAACCTGCATACACTTTCCCATGTTAATCTTATGGAGAGTAGGCAAATAAATCTCATATTTATTGACAGATAATGATAAAACTTGTCATATATTATTATTATTATTATGTTATTGATTTGGAAATATGCTGAGTACGCAGATCTGCTGCGACGGGGGTATTTTCTATTTTTCCTGGCTGATGTACATATATTTCCTATTCTCAGTTGAAGATCCCAGCAGTCCCTCACAACACTCCTGTCCTGGGCCGCGGCTCTAACGGCGACTCCATCTCCAACACTTCCTTCCTCAGACACAGCGAGGTGATCACTGTCGGAAAACGGGTAAGCAATCCAACATCTTACAAGTAACAAGTAATATAACAGTTCATATATGTTTAGAATAACTATACTACAACTATTCTACTTAGAACAACGTGTATCGCGTTTTACATATAACCGGTCGATGTAGATAGAAGCTTCAAAATATCTGATTGTTTTATATATTATTCAAATTACTATAGAAAATTGAAATCTTAAATTGTTCATGTTGAATTGTAAGTTGGCACACAGTCCAAATCCAACAACCAATTTTCATTTTTGATATGCCAGCCTCCGGATTAAAATTAAACAATAAAGTAGTGGTTTAAATTTAATTACAGGTATTTCACTCATCTCTTTATAAATAACCAATCTTTGGGTTCAAGATATTCTGAGCGTAAAAAGGATATTTTCTACTTTTATTTGTGAATTCCGATGGAAACAACAGTTTGCAGTAAATGCTATGATACTTATACTTTATACTTAAGCTATAACCGAAATGGCAACCTACCCAGGTAGGTATTTTAAGCCAAGTATGAATACGAAATGTGTAGGAGAAATGATGTAGTAAAGAGAATCAATACTATTTTCCAATAATCTTATTTTAGCGTATACAAATGTATTATGAAAGTACTAGACATTGGCAGCCCATATTTAGTTTCTGTGCATTTCTCTAAAAATAACGTCATTCGTTTTGATTTTGATCTCATGTTTTTGATTTGAATTCAATGCGATGGTCTACGCCAACAGCCGGGTGATGTTTTGATTTTGGGTTCGTTTTTTGACATGGATATGTCTTAGCTCTGGGGGGTAGGGTGTTAGTGATGACAATCATCCTACATTCATTCCACATTCATACTTAGCTTAAAATACCTACCTGGGTAGGTCACCATTTCAGTTAAAAGTAAAGTAAAAATAAAGTAAAGATTTTTAAGACGGAAAACGTGTAACAGGTTTCCATAGAAACTAACAGGGCTATTGTATTGAATTTTGAATAAAAAAGAATAAGAACAGCTGTTTAGATGAATTTAAAACATGTCCCATCCATGATCTAACATATTTCCCACAGGGAAGTAAATACAAAATATTTTCAAAATATTTTAACAAGACGATGATTGATATTGAGAGAACCTCTGGATCAGCTGAAACGGTTATAACAGCTTCTCGTCAACAACATGACGTCACAGAACCTGCGCATTCATCAATGATTTTCCAGATTTTTTAAAGAGTTTTCATTGAATGAAAACTAAAAGAAGGATTTAATCACTATTTTCTATTTTAAAACAATTTAATTTTTTGTACTAGGCCTATGTTGCAATTAGTTATAAGGGAATGATTCAGTTCCTCGAAACAGCTGACCTTTATTTTCGCTTGACGTGAATTGCTAAGAACCCCTCCCCAAATATATTTTTTTATATATCCATATGAAAAAATACTTTGAGAAACCATTAAAATATTTTCATACCTTTGTTGGTACGGTAACCTATTTTATATAATCATATCCATTACAATAAACACATATTAACCCTTTTTACTCACATAGGCCTTAAATACGCACAGGAGTGGGTCTTTGCTTTCTACAAAGTTCTACATTTACTCATAAGACGTTTTTTAATAGTTTTTTATCTTTAGATTTTATCCTAGAAACAACCAAGGGTTAGGACACAATTAATTGTTTATGTAACTTATATAACTGAATACTTGTTATGAGTTACTTTATAATGGGAAAATGAATGAACAAATTTCTTACTGATAGTCGCAATATATGTATTTCTATTTCAGAGAAATTTTTACTGAACAAGGACTGCAGTTTGAAGAGAAGCCTTCTGACACACCCAAGAAAAGGTATGACACAATATGGATCGAATATTGCATAGTTGCTGGTTTGCACAGTAATTTTAGTCCGCAAACTGATGTGTTTTACTCATGTGATTTACCAACTAACAACTGAACCGGAACAACATGTAAACCCCACGCTCTGTTAGCATCTTCGTCTGTATTCTAAACAGTGATTGGTGAGATAATGTGAGGAACAGGAACTTATTCTCTCATATATGCAGGGATATCCCGCCCTGTGACCACAATATATTCGTGCTTAGAATAGTTGTATATTCAGTGTATTGCACTATATCTGCAATCTGCGGATGGCCAAAATTTAGTGTTTGAATCTAGTGTATATTTATTGCAAGGAAAATTTGAGATTATACTAGAATTAGTTTGAAGCTGAGAGTGGATAGGATGAAAGTGATCATGTTACACTAAGTATGTGGGGAAATAGTAGAGTACCAGGGTCAGATAATAAATATGGAGTGGCTATTATTAAAGATTTTTCATATAAAAAACGTGGTCTTCTGAGTTGACGGCGTCGCTTAGGCCTAGGCTGCGTAAGCTACATTATTGTATGTGGCCGGCTCAACGTGTTAGTGTGTAAGTGTAACTTGTTTTTTTGCACAGAGATACTAATTAAAAGTATAATGAATTAAAAAATTATAAAAATTAAAAGTAGAACATGACGACACTCGCGATTTACTGGAAACAAGGTTATCATGTTGCATGAAGAAGGGTGAGTAATTTTATAATCTTTTGGAGCCTGCATGAAGACCTTTTTATAATGTGACACAAGTTTATTTTCTGAATTACTAGTCTACCCTGTGTATTTCTATTTGAATTTGATTCCTAATTTTCGTGACAATTTGATATATATTACTATAGTATTTAAATATTAATTAATTAGGACTAAGTATAAATGTTGTTGTTGGAGGTTATTTTTAGTTGCTATCGGTTTTAAAATTATAAATACAACTAGATGCCACTTCTACTCCACACCGTGTCATGGCAGACAACTCAGGTGTTATGAAGATGTGTAGCTATAAAATATATCATACTAGCTGACTTGGCGATCTTCGTAACGCCTAACAGTAAATACGTGTTAACTTTATGATTGGCCATGTTCTGAGGTCGAATAGCATTACGGCTTCGTTGTGTAGATATTTTCTGGGTCGCGGCATAGTGAATAACAATACTGAAACGATAAGACATATTAATAACTCTCCTAAAAACAGATAAATAAGAGTGGATTGAATCACAATTTTCTAATCCAAGCGAAACACAAACCAAACCTAACTGTAATAAGACTTTTATAAGAAATACAAAATGATTATTATAAAAATAAATGTGTATCTACTGATACATTTAAGGAATTGTTAATTAATTCTTCATTGTTTTACAAAATGACAAAACAGGAGTGTCTACAACATTTCAAAGTAACATCTGTCAAATATTGGAGAGGATAAGGATTAATGTAATAGAGACAGTCGTCGGAAAAAAACTTAAAATCTACCATTCCGCTATTTCAAATAATTCACTAATTTCGATCCAGCAGTTTATCTGAAAAATCAACTTTATTTCTTCTTCTTCCCGAACTGTCAAAATATAGTGCAAACGGATGTTGTCATTAGAAAATGTAAACATTGAAACCTAGGACGGTCACGGCAGCTCTTTCTTCTTCTTCTCCTTCTTCTCGAACTGTCAAATTTTAGTGTTCACAGCTGTTGACATTCAAGTAATTTTATGTTTTCATTCTCAAAAATGTAAACATTGAAACTTAGGACGTTCACAGGGCGTAGCCCGAGAGGATTTTAAGGAAATGAGTATGCCTATGTGTTGCATGAGTTTAAGATCTACCTTTGTGTAAAATTTCAAACCGGTCGGTTCAGTATTTTCGCATTTACTTGCCACAACAAACCCACAAACAAACATACCACCTCTTCTTTATAATGTTATAGATATATACAACAACTGTTATTATAATAAACATCATAAAATATTTTTTATTGGACAATTATTAACCCATGTGTTTTTAATCGGACAGAAAACAAAGTATAGATACATAATCCCCAAAAACTGTAAACTATAACGTGGCGAATAAAGATTGATACAGCACATATTTACTTCATAGTTTTTACATTAATGAATGATTCAGATGGCATAGTAAAGCATATTGCTAATGGGAAGTAAATCGACAGCTGTAGCTTAAGAAATCAAATATTTTGATTGTGGAAAGTTCGTAATCAAACCTAGTCCCCATAAGGTTAACATTAGAAATTTTAAAAACCCCTAAAATGGAAACTTATGGGGTCTTCGAAAAAAGTTTTCACTAAAACCATCCCGGACACAGAGCCACTTCCTAAAATTTCATGGAGATCGGATGAGTAGTTTGGCAACGCATAAAGGACATACATACATACATACTTTGATTTATAGAGATTAGAACTGTTACGATGTTTTGTTATCATAATCTATTACGTTTTCAGGAAGGGCTATTCCAGATTACCTCTACCCCCTCCCCGACCACGATCCCAGAGGATAGAGATCCGGAAAACGTTTATGCCTCTGGACTTCTCCAAGCTCGATGAGAAGTTGACACTGAGCGAAGCGGCGTTTATGTAGTGTATTCCTTCCGTAGATTAGTTCGAAATGAAAGTAGTTAATCATAATCATAATAATAATAAATATCTTCTTGTTCTTATTTTCATCGATTTATTTTCCTACTTATCTATCCATAACAAAAAGTAAAACAAAGTTTCACGACGTTTTGGGGTCTAAAATCTGATCCCGCAAAAGATTTATGTTTTCAGTTTTAAACCGGCTTAGATAGGGTTATATACTAATGCTGTTGTGTAATAGGTTACAGCTCACCTGAGGACGGTCAGATTCCAGATCCCGAAACGTTACGAAACATTGTTTTATTAATCGTGATGGAAAATGTACGTTATATTAATTTAAATAGTATAAAGTCAACACTACCCCACCTACAAAATATACTTTCAAAGAACCGTTTTTTCGTGGATGAAACTCTTCCGACAACGCTTGACAAACTTTAATGACTGAGGTGTTCAAAGAATGGTTTTATGTGTAAATGTGCACAACGACACATGAGGTCGCGGTTACCAAAAACACATGTGGGGTGTTCTTAACGTACAGTCCGGAATAACGAGTTACTTAATAAAGGATACCAGGCGTGTGCGAGGACATCTGTTTGTACGTAGTACAAATAAATAAACAGCATCAGTGAACTGCCACAATACTTTCTCCCTCTAAGGTAAGTTGAACAAGTTTAAACTTTTAGATGGTTACACAACTTACTCCCTCACCTTCCCGAGATAATAACAAAGTTTTTGTGTGGGTTTTATGGGACCACATGACGTTTAGCTGCATACCAAGTTTCATGAAAAACGGTTATAAATAAGGAAGAAATTTATTTTTAGTAAACTTTCCGGACAGTGGTCACGCTTAGGGACTGTACACGGACAGTGGTCACGCTTAGGGACTGTACACGGACAGTGGTCACGCTTAGGGACTGTACACGGACAGTGGTCACGCTTAGGGACTGTACACGGACAGTGGTCACGCTTAGGGACTGTACACGGACAGTGGTCACGCTTAGGGACTGTACACGGACAGTGGTCACGCTTAGGGACTGTACACGGACAGTGGTCACGCTTAGGGACTGTACACGGACAGTGGTCACGCTTAGGGACTGTACACGGACAGTGGTCACGCTTAGGGACTGTACACGGTTGGCTTTATATTCTTGTTTAAAATTGGAATTTCCACATTTTTTAATATTTTAGGTGTAAACTACCTTTAGAAATTAAACATTAAAAAATTGGTCTGGAGATATAATCGAAGTGGGCACTTTGACGTGTATCTAATTTTAAAAAAATCTAACGATCAGTATGGTTTTGGGAACTGTACGTGGACAGTGGTCCACGCTAAGGGGGGACTCGCCCAATACCGGACACTTAAGGCTTTTCAGAGATAATGTATTGTTTGTGGCATGTAGCAAATGAAATGCAGTGTTTGACATGTAAAGATTTCTATTATTAATACAAAATTTAATATTTGCATAATGTAATAGTCAAATACATAAAATTGTGGTTGTCAATAGCATTTACCACAGCACCAAAACAGCTCGCTCAATTTTTATACATAAATATCAATTGTTTCTATGTTTTGATAATGTAATTGAATATTTAACATAAACTATAAGAAATAAAAAATCACCACGTATCGCAGGACAGGGGCTTATACCTTAGGCCAGGAAGCGGGAAACAGCAGAAAAACATATTTGAAATGACCGCCTCGTGGTCAGTGACCTTGGGAGGTTTGGCGCCTTTACGGTTATAGGGTACGTACTTCTGCTGCGTTTTACGGAAACACACTGTCCGTTACTCGGAAGTGTCCGGCAGTGGGCAAGTCTCCCCTACAGTATTCTAGCTAGGTTTTGCATAAACAAAATTATCACGATTTCATTGAAAGCCAAAGAATATACACTATTGTTGTACATATTGTTGGACGATAATTTAAGATTTACTATTCGAAACAAACGATGCGGTCTTTTGCCTGAAGGCGTGATTTTTCTTCATGAGAACGCCCGTACATATACGGCATAGATGACGAAGAAAACTCTTTAAACTAGGGTAGGAAGCCCTTCCACGTATACCGTATCAGTCAATTATCTCTTTGAGTCCCATAAAGAGGCTCAAGGGAAAAGTGGAAATGTTTGTATTTACTTCACTGTGGGAAATAGGTTAGATCATGGATATGTCTAAATAGAATTTTTTCAGTTCATATAAACATCAGTTCTTATGTTTGGTTGTTCAAATTGCTAACAATCCCCCAGAGCTAGGATAAATCCATGCCAAAATGTTTGTATTTACTTCCCTGTGGGAAATGGGTTAGATCATGGATATGTTTAAAGGGAATGCTTACAGTTCATCTAAACAGCTGTTCTTATTCTTTTATATTTAAAATTCAATACAATAGTTCTAGTAGTTTCTATGAAAACCTGTTACATGTTTTCCATCTTAAAAATCACCAACACCTCCCCAGAGCTAAGACATATCCATGTAAAAAATAATTGTGCAAAACATACGACATTTAAAACGAAGAATACTATTGTCCTGTCTACAGTCTCTCAGGTACCAAATAAATCTAAGTTTTGCTATGAGTAAACATACTTTCACCATATGTTGTTTACCCAGGGGTTCGATCAAAATAAATCATTTGTGTCAGTGTCTAAATTTGCAATGTTTTGACGGAATTTCCTGATGTAGTTGTGAGATTAAATTCCAGTGTGACAATGCCTCCTCCGTTCATAGTTTTTGTGATACCGGGTTTCGCTCTCATCTTCTTCGTTCAGATGTTGCTGTGTGAAGCTTATCACTTCCACGTGACGCTGACCCGACACAAGAAGTACGCCCGAGAGCCTACCAATGGTGCTACGAAGGCGGTCAAGGTCCAGTCTCCGCAACCTACCAAGGAGGTCCCTTCGGAGCACGTCTCTGAGCATGGAGATGCCTCCTACACAGAACCATCCTCAGCAGCGAGCGATAGTGTTGTCTCCGATGGAGGTAAGTGTTAAGCTGTTACGCAACATTAAACATGTTTCTGAATATTTTTTCGAACGGTAATCGACACATTTTCCCGGTAATCTGAACTAATTGGGACCGAACTCTGTTAGGATTACCAAATCGTTCGGATTATCCGGAGGTGCAGTCTAAAGTTCATTAAAAGTACTAATAAAGTCTATTATTTTAGACCCGAACGCATTTAGTACGTATTTAGAGCAATTAACTTACATCTTATCACTTCACTTTTAGGTTTGTCCCCTAGTGATGTACTGTGAGTGTAGCTAGACATCGTCCTTCGTTATCTCGAGCAACAGTGTTCGGATTATCCGGAGGTACAGCGTAAAGTTCATTAAAAGTACTAATAAGGTCCATTATTTTAGACCCGAACTCATTTAGTACGTATTTAGAGCAATTAACTTACATCTTATCACAGTTCACTTATAGGTTTGTCCCCTAGTGATGCACTGTGAGGATAGCTAGAGATCGCCATACGTTATCTCGAGCAACAGTAGGCCTATACTGCTACATCCGAATGCTTGATGTTTGTGTTGTGAGACGATGACGCAACTTTGTAGTGGCTAGCAGGATATCTTTGTTACGTTAAAAGACGATAATTATTGAATTCTTATGTTCCAAAAAGTAAGTCATTGTACATTATTAACATTGTGTTCGTGGTAATTTAAAATTAGTGTAACCGTGCTGTACAAAAGGGGAATGGAGGACTTGTTAACCAATAACCAGGGTATAATTAAATTTTATGATTATAATTTAAAAAGTAAAATACGCACATTAAGTACTGCCTTACAGTTGCATGTACGATTGTATCCCTAGGTAGGCCCACAATAAATAAAATTATATTTTAATTTTGTAATTTTCCTCACAAAAACTAGGCCCTAATTGAAAAATAATTTTAAATTACCGTATCAAAATGTTCTGTTAATTAGACATCCAATTATTGAGGGGAGTTATTTTATTGCTTTACTTTAATTGCGTTGATAATGAGTAGTATGTTTTACTAAGTTACAGCATAAATTTCAATGTTTCCTACATGCTCATATTTATATCAGTAAGATGATGTCCCTCGACATTATTCTTATCTCAATTGCTTCGTCAATCACTGTGTAAAATGGCGTCGTGACTCAGTTTCTTACTTGGTGTCACGAGAAACAAAAATGATACGTATAGGCCTACACGTATATATATTAGTAGTGAGTTCTAGACACCTAATTGCAGATCAGTATGAATTTGCCCACTGTGATTATTAACTACTTCTAGCTTTACTAATAATGAAATGCAGTAGTAGAATCGGGTTATTGTAGTGAATTTAATGAAGCATGCTATTGAAACAATAGAGTTTTATACAAATAAATTCTGGAATAATTTTTGTATTAATGTTGCTTAGAGCCCAATTAAGAGCGGTTTTATAGACCCATCATGAAAGAGTGTTAATTACCACTAAAATTTTGTATACAGTACCAAAATCAACAATTTCGATACTCTAAACATTTTATAAGAGTTATCTAATATGCGTTTAGATAATAATATCAACATCCCGAAAGGACCGAAAAAGCTTCCGGATTTTTTATCCTCGTAACCTTACGAGTATAATCGTAATATGATAACGATTAATGTTACACGTTACTATATACTCGCATATTCTCGTATAATACTTGTCAAAACTTTGTACATATAACATGTTTTGTTACCCTTTATATTTGTATGGCCGTGGGCCATTATAGGTACAAGAGTTTCAAAGACAGACAATCAAAAACATTCTTATTCGCCGTAAATTATTTATTATCGCTGAACATTTTTACGGGGATACTAGACTACTAAGTCATAGCAACTCAAAACAAACGTGGTCCTCTTCAGACTCACGACGCGCTTCCTAATGCTGAGCGTGTGCCTCGGGAGGACCACGACGTCATTTTAAAAAATCTGCTTGACTCAAAAATAAGCCCCACGCCGTTGAAAATGTGTTATAGGATACCAGAATCCTGTTATTTTATTTCAGGAAATCGTGTCAAAAACTTTTGCAAAGATTCCATGTTTCAACGTATATGCTTAACTTTAAACGGTATCTTAATTCTTTGTGTGAAATTCATTATTTGTAATGGCGGATTTATGTTATTTAGGTCTAGATTTTTATTACAGCCATTTTCCATCACGATTTAAGTCAAACAAATATTTACTATCACAAAGGAAACTGATGTAGCTGTGTGTGAAAAGGACAGGGCCGTTTTCGATGAAACTTTGTTTCACTTAAATCGTGATGGAAAATGTCCGTAGTAAAAATATAGATATCTTAATTTCGCAGCAGATGTGAAAGCTACAAATGAATAAGCATGCTATTAAAGATATTCCTTTAATTGTTTTGGTGTAATTAACTGTTCATTAATGATTAAGAAATAGCTATTTGTGTAACTAAACCGCAAACGATGTCATATCACACGAGAGGTTCATGCAGCACGAAGCGTCAGCTGAGTGTTGCCAGAACTTAAAGGCGGCCATGACAGTTTGCACTCGTATTCATCCTACGAACGGATGTGTACTGTTTATACGTTCTACCAACAGTGCAAAACGTGCTATTATAGTTGTAGGAAAACATATAGTTTCAATATCCTTCATGTTTCAAAATATGCACAAGACATTGCATTGGTATTACCAATGTAATGGTAATTGTGCTATTACCAGCCCTGTCTAAGCAATTTCAGTAACAAGACCTCAAGACCGCGCCACAATCATCTTACATAGTTTTTCGTTCATACTTGGCTTAAAATACCCTCCTGGGTAGGTCGTCATTTCATTGAAAAGTATAAGTAGGCCTACGTTAAATTTTTAGCTACAGAAATTGAATAATCTTTCAAAACAAGAAAATTGCTAGTAGAGCAATTAAGTTTTTTTATTAACATTGTTCTAATATTTCAACATTTTTATAGCCCATATTTTGCGATGAATATGGGGTTTCTTTTCAAAAGAATAACACTCTATAATACACGGCAATCATATAAATAGCTAATGGGAAATGTGAAGGAGATGCCGTCTAGCCTGTCACGATAACTCGTTGTTTGTAATCTGAGAGTCTTGTTTAGTAATATTTCGTTACACACACATATATACATATACACGTTATATTATGTAGTTAAATAACACACTGTTACAGGTCCAGAGGATCGGATGAAACTTAGAAGAAAGTCAGTGTTTGCAGAAAGCTACGATCCATCAAAGGATGTTGATTATGTCAAGGTAATTTACAACAAATGATGTATCAATAGGAACTTCATGGAAGCTGAACATGAAGTGTTTGTGTTAAAATTAACACATAACGAAACACAGACTAAACACACAACTAAAGGAGATCGTAACGACCCTGAGGTTCAAGCGAGAGACATCTAGTTGACACCGTATAATGAAAGAGCGATGTCGATATAAGGACTTGCGATGCATCGACCTGGCTAGAAATTACCAACGGACTCGTTCTTTAATTCTTCCTCTCCCTTGCTAATAAAGGACTCTTCCGTCTTTCACGAGTTTCCAGTCTTTGTTAAAATTTAGTTTTCTTTGTGCTTATCATTCAACACTGGATCTTTATCCAGTTTAAGAGTCTGCATCAGTGGTAGGCATCTTGAATTTTAGTCCCGTAAGGGCAATGTTAAATTCTGGCGGAACATACCTTCACTTTGGCGTGTGTAGTGGCGTTAATGATCAAAGTATCGATGTTAAACTTTGGAAGTGCATTGATGAGAGGTGGCTCAACATCAATGACCTTTTCACACAACACGATGACCTTTTCAATATGTTCAAAAATTTAACTTTATATAAAAACAAAACAAACAAACAAAATTTTCAAAAATATATTTGAAATATTCAATATTCATGAATTTTGGTTTTTATATCAAGTTAAGTTTTTGAACATATTGATCATATTGAAAAGGTCAGGCCCTTGAGCCACATCTCATTAATGTACTTCCAAAGTTTTACATCGATACTTTGATCATTAACGCCACTACAGACGCCAAAGTGAAGGTATGTTCCGCCAGAATTTAACATTGCTCTTGTTCCAGCACTTCGACAGCTTTTGCTATTGGCTGAATGTTAATCACCAATTAATTCCTTGGCTGGCTTGTGTTTATCCCTCTAAAAAAAGAACTAGTTCAATGAATATAACTGTTTTCATTGTTTAAAAAACCAATGTTATTTTGTTTGTGGCACTTTTATCCCCTACTGAGTAATAACTAAGATAACTTTAATTTATATACGAGAAAATTAATTTTTACAAGGTCTTCTGACTACTTGATAAGAATTTATGTTTAATCATTGGCTATTCATGTTTCCAGATAGTACATCCAAAAACGCCAGAGGAAAAACAATGGTTATTAGACCATTTAAGGGACATAACGCTCTTTCACCATTTAGCACAGGTAGGTATTTTTACTATAGAACTTTTAAACTTTATTTTACTGTCTTTTTTCGTGTGAGGCTTGTTTTTTCGAAAGGTTTAAATCTATAAAATCACCCGACATCAACTCAAATCTTTTGCATTTGTAGTACTGATTTGTGGGAGTTTCACAACTCGACGGTGCAAAGCTTCCTTAACTTTAGGCACTCAGAAACGCGTTTGCTAATCACTGATTCCGATTCATCAGGGAACTTCTTTAGAGAAGTTTGTTATTGTGAAACTCCTTTTCTCACAAATACTCGCTTCAAATGAAGCCAACAAATCGTCTGTAATCAAAGAAGGGCGACCGCTCCAGTCATCATTGTGGACGTTGTCACGATACAACAGATCAGTGGAAACGATACATAAAATGTTTCGTAACACACTTACGCACTTTGCTACCCCTATTAACATTTTCACCAAACTCGTCTCAAACCTTTCGACGAACTTCTCCAGCAGACAGGTTATTTGCTGACAAACCGTATCACTGAGCAAAAATCACACGTGGTGGGCAAGTTGATAATCTTAAGCATTTTGAAAGCACAGCACAGAACCACACAAGTTACCTACAGACCTGAAATTGAGCTCAGTTGTACCCGAAGCATGCCTATGGGACACGACACACACTCAGTGCGGTATGAACGCAAACTACTGTAAAATAAACTGTATCGGTGGACTGACACATTCTCCCTTAAGTCAATTCAAACTACAATCTTTAATAAAACCAACATATCCTTTAACGTTTATCTAAATACTTGTTTAATTATTTGAATTTTACATTTCTTTTGTTTCAAACATAATCATACAATTTCTGAGAAACAAAATTAAATTGTTTGTTAGAATTTCATGGGGGGAATACCCCCCATCGTAATACAAAGTTTTTGAGTGATTTTGTTGGGTGATATGTTATGACCTCACGCTCCATACCAAGTTTCATTGAAAACGATTGTGAAATTAAGGAAAAATTTATTTTTCAATGTTCTCCACAAGAATAACATTGTGCGCTCTAAGACAATGTACTGAGTTTACCACGGACATTAAATTTGACTTTTCTCTGGAACCATTAATCGTAGACTAATGATTCAAATACTAATTTGTCTAGTTTTTAAGCTGGTTTAATGGTGATAGACAAATTAAACTTTACCTTTATTTATTTTCACGTAATAGCTAAAAATTTGATTTTTTTTACTTTTAAAAGCCCATAACTTTTAAAAACCGATGTTTTGAGAAATGAGAATGGTGTTATTTTGTAACTTAGATATTTATTTTATTTTCCTCCTAGACCCAATAAGGGCTCCATAAGCTCCCAAGCTGCAAACATGTTTTCATGAAGAAATTCTTCTTACTCATCAGACAATTCAATGCCGGTTCACTTTTCAGGATCAAATCATGACGGTTGTAGATGCCATGTACAAACACCAAGTTTCAGAGGGAGAAACCATCATGAAACAAGGCGATAGAGGCAACATTTTTTATGTAATTCAATCGTAAGTAGTTGAAATTAACAATAATTTAACAGGCTTAGTGAGTTATTTGTATATTTATTCTAAAGTTTATTATACTCTGCTCTTTGTAAATTTAACCAGACTTTAGTATATCGTATTTTTTTAGTTTGTTTATGAACTTCAAATTTATGTAGAAAAAAATGAAACCCTTTGAGTAGGTATTGCCATGAGGACTTTGGTGGTGGCCTCCTTTCTTACATAAACTCGCTAAAAATAGGTGTTTTGTGCGTGGATTAATTGATTTCGATATTTTATTTTGAATTTTAGTGGTCAATTCAATGTGCTTGTCGCGGACTCAAGTGGAAACCCAAAACTTATGCACTCGTACACCGACAAAGGCAGTTTTGGAGAGTTGGCGCTTCTGTACAACCAGCCCCGAGCTGCCACCATCGTTGCCCAGACGAACGGCGTCCTATGGGCTGTGGACGGACAGACGTTCCGTCGCATCGTGCACAAGATCACGTACGAGAAGCGACTTCTCTACGAGAGCCTTATCAACAATGTTCCGATGCTAAAAACGCTCAAGGTAGGTCTGCAAAATAAGTGTATAGGAGTACACTATTACACTAAACCCGGTGTGTCTCACTCTCTTAGTACAGCATCTGCTTTTCCACACTTAGTCATACTTTCTAGCGGTCGTGTGCTCAAATTCGTCACAAAATTTCACTCAGGACTTTTCGATCCATGAAGCGAGCACTAATTTCACTTTTTTGTTTACTAGATTTTACAGTTTTTAGGGTGTAAGGTTAAAATTTATGACATTTTATTGTAATTAAAAATAAATAAAACATATTACACGGGAAGCTTAACCCTGAATCGTAAGCATACATATGTAACTCTGTCATCTAAAGAGGTAGATTTGGGTTATGTGTATTACGACTACTTATTACATATATTACAGTTCAAATAGTACAATATCCCGCATAAAGAGAATAAGGATTGTTTGTATTAGATTAGATCATTGAAATGGCAACCATACTACAATGTAGGTATTTTAAGCCAAGTATGAATGAGGATTGTGTATAAGATGATATTGTAGTCTTTTTACTGACTAAGGCTGTCATGTTCCTAAGACAGGACTGTTAATTAATAGCCCAACAGCCGATAACAACTAATGGACCTACAGTTTGACGTGGAATCCCAACCACGGCCTCTGAATTACGAATTGGTCTAGTTATGAGGATGGTCTTTGCGGATTAACGTAGTAATCAATAGTGTGGACGTTAATCCACACAAGAGAACACTACATCCACCGACCATCTCTCACAACTAGTAGCTGGATTACAGGACGTCGCCACCGTCCCAGTAATGGACGTATGGATATAGCTTGTCTAAGCTGAGGGAGAGAGTACAGGCCTATTCACTAACACTATGCAATCAACTTCTAAAGTATAATGTATTTCGATCTGAAATTTTGTCTCCAGCCTTTCGAATGCGCTAATTTGGTGGACGCGCTGGTACCAAGGACATATGACGATGAGGATGTGATAATCAAACAGGGAGAGGAAGCTGATGGAATGTACTTCGTCATATCCGGCAATGTGAGGCTAGAGGTCAAGACTGACACTGGCAAAGATGCTACTGTAAGTTCTTCATTCATTTCTTAATAATTTTATTTATTTTATCCTCCTAGCACATAAAAAATACGAATGCTTGTAAAAGGAATAATAACTGCTTATTGAAAGAATTTTCAAAACGAAATTTGTTTATTTTTATTTATGATCCTAACTTAAGGTTGGCCATCCGTCCCAATTCCCCGTGACAGTCCCGGAAGTTCATGTCTCGTTCCGGATTTTTTAGACGCTGAATGTCCCAGATTCAACCCATGAGTGTGGTAGTGTATGTATTATTTTTAAATTAATTTCATCTATCTTGTTTATCCTTCTTAGTGATCACATTTACCGTGGTGGTTTGGCTGATGGAAGAAGTTTGGGAGTGGGTAGAAGTTAGAAGCGTCCCGGATTCTGTTCAGAAAAATATGGTCACCTTAACTAACTACATATATTACGTTTCGCAATTCTGTAATGGGTTCTGGCTGACAGACATTTCTCTGCCCCGAAACCACATCGTTTAGAGCTAAGAAACCCCCTTTAAAATTTCCCACTAGAAATTTGGGTGGTATCATTTTGTTTACTTCATAAAGGACTATAAATCATATAATTTTATTCTAAATCGTTAGAGACGTTTTTGAGAAATTTTCATTTCAAGTGCTTTTGGGGGTTTTGGGATTCTCTTAAAAATCAAAAATTGAACAAAAAGTGTCTGAGATACCGTGGATTTTTGCCTACATATCGAATTTCATGAGAATTGGGCCATAGGACCTTCCCTAGGCCTCAACAGATCCCCCCAGACGGACAGACATCACTCCTAATCCACTTTTAGCGAATTTCCCATAGGGAAGAAGCTATTACCGTAGGTCTCATGGCAAGAGTTAAGCCCGAGACCATGTTATTTTTTCTTCTTTAGGTGCCCAGAGACCAAAAACAATAGTCGTTAAAATTTTTATATATATATATATGTATATATATATATATATATATATGTGTCTGTGAACACGATAACTCTCGTAAAAAAGGTCCGATCGAGACCAAATTTGGTAGAGACGTGTATTCCTACAAATGCTCGGACGAGTTCGTAAACCAGACATATCGGTCAATGGGAACGGGTTGTTTGGGGGGGTTTTGTACCCCAAAATGGGGTTTTTTGCGTTTTTCACATGTAATTTCTAAAAATTTCTAATTTTATATTTCACCATTGGAATCAGCTTAAAAACTGCACAATTAAGTTCCTTAAAGTTTTTCTCTATCTTCAACGGTTACCGAGATATAAAAAATCTAAACACAGTACGTTGTATTTTGTGGCTCCAATGTTAATCTTATGGTGGATTAGGAAAAATTAATTTTTCACTTATTATCTAATATTTTTGGATGAAACTTGATATTTAGCTTCATGGGTTGATCCATACATTTGTGCTAAAAATTATAGTTTATGTGTTTATCAAGGCAGCAAACCTGCATACTCTTTTCCCATGTTAATCATATGGAGATTAGGCAAACTCCTATATTTATGGACAGATGTTGATGGAAGTTGGTATAAATGTTAAAAATAATTTTTTTTTGGTGGGCTATTTTTTGTGTTCCTCACAGCTAAACCTACTCACTCTTTATTTTAATCTTTGAGAAAAAATTTCTATGTTATACAGATTTTATAAACTTGTCATATAAAATATTATTATTATTATAAGAATTTGGAAATTCGCTAGACGCAGGTCGCATCACTTTTTCGATTATTGGGGCACTAAAATGGATTTATACACAAGAAACTCAAGTTCGAAAATGATGAAAACAATAATTTCTCCTTATACTATCTCATAGGGAGAAAGTAAAAACGAAATATGTATATATGCAATGGTTAATCACTATGTCCATATGCTTTAGTGAGGGATCTACTCGTATGTTGAATGAACTCATTTTCATTTATTTGCAAACTCTTTAGTGATCACTTAAAAACGAGAGGTGTTTCGCCACCTCCAGATACGTTTGTGTAGTTGCAAAGACAATTTATAGTTCAATATTAGAATAAAATTGTCTTTGGTAGTTGAAAACACAAATGCGTTATGGAAAAGTTCTAAGAAGGCAATAACTTATTTTATTGCCTTCTTTTATTTTATTGCCTTTTTACTTATTTTATAATATTATTTTATTATTAATAACTTATTTTATGGAGTTTCCATTCATTCTATTTTATATCTAATACAAAACAGAATAACCTACTACTGTGATTTAATTTTATATTCCAAGCAGTTTATTATTTTTTTATTCCAAAAAGCTGTGCGGTTTATTGGAGAACCAACTGGCGACTCGGGGATATTTCATGCTGAACTCTTAATTTCGCATTATGTCACGGAGGAAGAGGCTATGTCAATATGTCTTCTCTAAGGTTATGTCGAGTCTGCCATTTCGCAGGACGCATTATTAAGCTAACACATATTAGCTTAATCATACATAAATGACATACATCCGCATTAAGCCTACTAAACTGTAATGAATAATATCATATTATTTCACTCGTGACCTAAATTTCTCTCCATTTCAGTTGAAACAGTTGTCGGGAGGTGAGTATTTTGGCGAGTTGGGCTTACTCACCAACAAGCCACGAGCCGCTTCTGCTTACTCCGTTGGCAAATCTAATCTCGCATGTGAGTATTTCTAGCTTTTAAAACAATGCAATACCTTAATTAGTAAGAAGTTGCTTACTAACAAACATGTGGGCGTTTGGGCCTACAGGCCATTTTTATGAACACAATTAATAAAATTACTAAATAATTTATTATATGCCTAAAACTAACTAATGCATTCATTAGTCTAATTTTTATACAGCGCTTAATTACTTACAGATAATTATTTAATTTAGTCAGTCTTCGATACTACCCAGTTTGTAACTCATTATCACTATCACTTTTCGACTATTCTGCTGTCACTGCACTGAAACGGCACTTAACGCACACCACACACGGTATAGGCTTACAACTGACTTGAGACGCATAGGCATAGGCGCGACGTATTACATGCGTGAGGTGCTTCGTGAAGGTTGCATTATACAGTAGATAGCCGATCATCCAAAACAATAGATTACGTGAGTTCGGATAATTGAATTTTCGGATAATCAGTCACAGAAGGGAAATGATGTTCAATGCACATAATGAAGAATGAAACGATTTTGTAATTTCCATTTTTTATATGAAACTCACAAAAGATTCAAAGAACTCATTTTTAAGTACAAAAACAATATGAGCTTAAAAATATAAAAAACGTTAAAAAAAGTTCCTTGAACATCAATTTGGCGCGCAAACTCGAGTTTAGTCGCGTTGGTAGCGATGGGCCGATATAGTTAAATTTAAGTATGATGCGCGATTTCATTTCTCGATATTTTGCTGTTTCGATCAACCGTCGTTTCGGATGACCGGGCTTCGGTTAATCGACGCTCTACTGTAATGTGTTGAAGAGTAGTATGGTGCGGTGGCGGCACTTCATAACAGCTGAGATTCGTGCGCTGATTCTCAGCTTTTCCTGACGCCGCTGCAGAACTGCCCCAGAAAGTAATGTTTTACCGGCAGAGGCTGTGCAAATCAGCTGGAAATTTTACCCCCACTAGTATTTAGTTACGCTTTCTGACACTAGTGCTAAGCGCTGGTAGCTTTATCAATACTGCCAATAAAGGTTGTAAAAATTTGAAATCAGCTGTAAAAACAATTCAGTATTACTGTAGCTTTTGTACTGGTACTGAGGGAATCAAATGGACAACTATAAAGGCCAGTTTGAAAAATTATATTGCTTAATTAGTCCTCTCAATATGATTATAGTGTCATGAAAAGTATTGTTCATAACTCGTATTAAATGTGTTATTCCGTGTCTTGATCGAATTTCATGCTCGGCTAAACGCCTTGCATTCAAACTTGTTCGTAGCCCGGAAACAACCACTTCCCATCCTTGTAATGAACAAAATACTATATTACAAATTTAGAACGCTGCCTTATGGAGAATTGTCTTATCTACTACATTAAAAATAGATACATCATATGCTATTGAGTTTCCATTTGTTCTAGTTTTGGATCGTGAAGCCTTCGAGCGGTTGTTGGGACCTTGTATGGACATCATGCAACGTAACATCACCGGTTACAAGCATGAAATGGAAGGAGTGATTCACGACCAGTCTTCTCCCTAACTCTTATCTCTCGTTCATAATTTATATAACTTGTGCTCTACTCCAACACGAATGTCATTTTGATTGTTTATATTATTATAATTTATTTAAAACTGTCTTATATTACAGAGGTTTGTAAAATTGGGCGTAGAAATTTTTTACTCAGTTACGTCAGGGCTAATTAATATAATTATGTAAATCTTGTACAGTAAGTTATATCCTTCCAAGTGTAAGACCAAATGTTTCCTTGGGAGGGGCCGAAACCTTTGACTATCCATTTTAATAGACTGGTTATTCTTATGAGCAATCTGTAGTGGCCTGAGTTGTTCTCGTATCGTCTTGGGCAGTTAATGCGTCTGTGCCTTGTACAGAAGCGCTGCACACGCCGTTTCAATTCTTCGCCACAAGATAGCGCGTCGGTCGTCTGATGCCCCCTTTCCTACTCCCCCAGCCATTCATAATTATTTACAAACTTCACTGCAGCTGTTTTCGCAAATTTCGGTATGAAAGCGAGACGTGGTTTGTTAGTGTAAACAATACATTTCCTTTAAATTAATTATACTCAAAATGAATATTAAAATCACAGGATGTATACAGGTATACTTGTATATTAATCACATTCATTGTTTCTAGGTCAATGGAAAGGGGTTTACAATGAGCTCATCTGTCAGCTTTACACATTATTCCGATGTTTTTTCCTTATAAACAATAATTATAATTTTCCTCCAATTAATTATGTAACATAATATCCAGAATTTGTCTATAAAAAAGCAAACCATGTCAATAACAAACTACCCTAATTGAGTTTTGAAATTTTATAAATTGAAAATTGTTTTATCTAAATATAAATCCAAATTTTTATCTCGATAAAAATTGTTATGTAGGTTTTGACATGGATATGTCTTAGCTCTGGGGAGGGGCTGCTTCGTAAGATGCAAAATTTGTAACAGGTTTTCATAGAAACCGCCAGAGCTATTGTATTGAATTTTTAATGCAAAAGAATAAGAACAGCTGAGTAGATGAACTGAAAACATTTCTTTTAGACATATTCACGATCTAACCTATTTCCCACAGGGAAGTAAATACAAACATTTCTAGTGAAAGATGTCCTACTATAATGCCTTTAAATTAATCGTAATTACTTATTGTTCAAACTATGTAGATCAGATTGTAAATAAAAGTATGTTAAAAAATGATGTTTGTTTATCGCAATAACATCTGTTCCAGATTTTTATTTCAATATATCCATTAAGTTTTTTGGCAGTGTTGAGAAAAAAATCTTGAAACGTTTCTATTCCCATTTGCAATATCATAATAGGGGTCCCCATGATCGAGGAATTTGTCTCTAATTTGTAAATTAGTGATGCCATTGATTTCTATCATCTATGGTGATGCTTAGATTCGGAGATTGACGCGTGTAATTTAGGGGTTTTTGCAGGTAAAGTCGGGGATTTCCGACGTAGTCGTAGGGGAAAACCATAAAAACTCATTGGCAACACTGTTGCTTTGAGGCTTGACTCGTGTCTGTCTACCTACATAGTCAAGTCAGTCTGATGTCTGATGTGAAATTGAAATAATTATGTTTACTGTCACCTAGGTACTGTAGAGGTGAAAATACGTCGATAATAATTGTAAAATCATTTACAATAACTAATTTCTTATTTTATCGGGTTTGCCTACATTAATGTGTTAAAATAATCCTGTGATTACTCTCAACGGGATGTAAAATTTAGAGTATTGGCCGGCGTATTTAGACGGTATTCTTTCTTAGTCTTAACCAGTGTTTGCTAACGGAGAAAGAAAGCTAGTTTTCCTGACCGAACTTGAATTACAGGATTAAACAGTTTATTGTGTTTAAACCTATTGTGTTTAAGAACATTGGCCGAGACCGCAGCTTGTGCTAGATAGTCGTGTCTTGAGTGATATAAGAAGTTAACTTATTTATTTTGTTAATTTTTCAAGATGTCAGAAACGGACGGTAACGTTTCAGTTGATCAGAAGCAGGGAGGTTAGTCAAAATGTATTGATAATCTGTATAGTTTATAATGTCATTAAAAGAAGCCTATTTTGGCCTAATTATGGATTGATAATGTGGTAGGCCTAATAATTATGTGATTTGATGTGGTTGAGTTGATAATTAGTTAATTGCACCTTCTTCACTGTTGTTGCGGTTGAAACACTTAATAGCCTACATTAATTGTTTAAGCTGCTAATGTGCTATGTTGGCCCTAATGTTTATTTGATACTCATACTTAACATCCACATATGTAATAATCCCATATGATTTACTAGGAGGGAGAAAAGTATAAATTACTATGTTGTGGTCTGCTAGGCCTATAGGCTTTTTATTAGCCTAGGCCTAATTAGCCTAATATGCCGATCTTTAGAGAAGTTTTTGTTAGCTCTGTTTTTTAAATTGAAGACAAATTTCTATTCTAGAGATATTATATTACCACAAAGAATATTTTTTCCTACCTAATATAAAAGTTAAACTGCCAAAATAACTTGTGCCCTAAAACATTTTTTTTGTGTTTGGAGTTTAATATGTAGTAGCCTAGTAGTAGTTAGGAGTTTAATAAGTAGTATAAAAAATATCTTACCGAATTTCCCGTAGGGAAGAAGCTATTCCCGTAGGTCTCATGCCAAGACTTAAGCCGAAGACCATGTTATTTATGGTCTATAGTTGATCAGAGACCAAAACTAGAGTCTTAAAATTTATATAAATATATTTATATATGTGTGTGTGTGTGTCTGTGAACACGATAACTCTTGTAAAAATTGTCCGATCGAGACCAAATTTGCTCGAACATGTTCGTAATCGCGACATCGGTCAATCAAAACAGGTAAACTTAGTTTGGAGGGGGGGTTTAGTACTGAATAATTGGGTTTTTGCGTTTTTCATATGTAATTAAAAATTTGATCTTTCACCATTAGAATTAGCAAAAAACACTACAGAATTTAGTTCTTTAAAGTTTTGCTATATCTCCAACGGTTATTAAGATATAGGCCTAAACAAACATTTAAACACAGTACATTGTATTTCGGGGCTTCAATGTTAATCTTATGAAGGATAAATACAATTAAATATTTCACTTATCAATCAATATTTTTGGATTAAACTTTGTATTTACCTAGTGGTTGAGATATTTATGCTTTAAATGCTTAAAAATCATAGTTTTATGTGTTTACGGCAGCTAACCTGCATTTACTCTTTTCCCATGTTAATCATACAGAGAATAGGCAAAATTTTAATAGGAGAATATAGGCCTTTATTTATGTTTATGTAACTTGGTATAAATGGTCAAATTAAAAATATTTTATGGTAGAAATGCCTACTTTCTATGTTAATATTATGGAGAATAGTCAAAGAATAACTCTAATATTTATTACAGATATTGATTTCAAATTCAAATTTCAAATTTTCAGGTATTTGACATTTTGATCAAAATGTCAAATACCATTTTTATTATATTTATTGATTTGGAAATTTGCTGATTTCGCAGGTCTGCTGCGACTTGGGTATTTTCATTGCTTTAGCTTAAAAGAACAAGAAATATTAAGTAAAATTCATCTAGCCTAACATTCATCACTATTGTTTATATTTAATCCGATTCAATCCCAATGATTTTTTGGGCATTCACCAAATTATGATTTTATTGCACAAGTCTATAAGAAATATTCCATATGACCTATATCAGAATACTTGTAATAAACTGATGTATTTACTTGGTATGCATTGACACTTTTAACCAACGTGATTTAGAAGGCTGTGGTTTGCTTACTTAAAACTGGTTTAGTTTGATCTATACTAATAAAAAACTGGATTGTCTTGGGCATGAAATTTTTTTACTCAAACTGTCAAGCATCGGAAATAAGAGATTTAAAAATATTTTTTTGCAAGTAACATTAGGAAAATTTATTTTTTTATGATTAGAAACATACACACATTACATTAGTGCATTTAATTAAACATACTTTACAGTCAACATTCTTAGAAGTAATTTAAAATAAAATTTTATTAATAAAAACAGTTTTTAAGCAAACTCTACGTTTTTAATAAAATGGATTTAGGTCTGACACGGACACCAGTTAAAAATGCTGGGATTGAAAGGGTTAAAACACCACAAAAATAAAAAGTTTTTAGTGTAACCATTTCTGCAGTGTTTACTGAACCACCATATTTTAACATTCTATACTGTTATAATGATTGTTAGGCCTACTCATGAAAAAACCTTATAACAACTCGACTAAAAACAAAATATTATTAATAGGAGGACACTTTTCGAGCAATTTAACAACTTTTAACATTTGTTACATAAGAGCAACTAAAACAGCTGCACTGCAGACAATGAAGCTATTCACAGTAAAAACAAAGAGATAAAATCACAACAGACTGATGGCAAGTAGGCTAAATATCATAAATTTATTGCCAATGATTTTTAGAAGAAAACTATGCCAAAAGTAAACTTAGTATGGTAAATTACATGAAATAATAAGTTAACTGAGTTGTAATCGAGAGTCGCTGTCAGTGATGTCGGCATTTTAAGAATAGGCTCTAGAGTTGCTGAGAGCGACATTGCGGTGCTCAAAGGGTAATATGAACCATGATAAGGGGAACGCCGATGGAAAGTTATGTTTTCAAGGGTATGAAGATTACTCTTTATGTTGGGTTAGAGTGTATTTTATTCTATTTTAATGTTCTGGTTTTGCCAGAACATTAAAATAATAAAAAAAAATATAGGATAGTTCAATCTTATGTTATTTTTAGGATCAGCTAAAAAAAGAGCCACAAGAGCAAGTGCGAGACAAGGAGGTAAGAAAAAAGCTGTTGCTGTGGAATCATCTGATCAAGATGATGTTGTTTATGATGAAACAAAATCTTCAGAGGAACAAGTTTGTTCCATTATTCAAGTAAGTTTTTTGACATGGATATGTCTTAGCTCTGGGGGGGGAGGGTGTTGGAAATTTGTGTGACCAAAATTTGAAACAGTGTCATCATATGGTTAGTGACATTATAGCTTGGTTATGAGAACAGTTGTTTAGATGAACTGGAAACATTCCCTTTAGACACTATCCATGATCTAACATATTTCCCACAGGGAAGTAAATACAAGCATTTTTTAATATAGAATCCTTTGTAATTAGTGGTTCCCTGTTTTTTTTTACATAGGGGAAAAGTCTTTTTGAACAAATGCTGGATATAATAGAGAACAGTATTGAAACTTCTCAAAATATATTGTGTGAGGATTGCCCATGGAAAACCCCCAAAAAATCTAGAATCACCTAAGAATATTTCATCTCGCTTTTACCGAAGAACTGTTAGCATGTGGTGTGTGAGTCCAAGCATCAAACTGGACTTGCATGATTTTCATGCCAGAATTTCCATGTTTAGCATGTAGATTTTATATTTTAATTATTATTTTAAACACTGCATAGCCCTAATGAAGACAGTTATAAAAAAATACCCCCGTCGTGAGATCGAAGTCTAGACACCCCTTCTTCGGGTATCTGTTTCTTCATCCTAAGTTTCTCCAGGTCGTTGTGGTCCCACTGCAACCACTATTTCCTCTCTTTGTTCATCCTCATTATTGTCAATTTCATAAGTCTGCATTGTAATCACAAAATTATCCTCTTCTATGTCTGATGTTTTTTGTTATTCTTTCCAAGTACGCTTTGATTGTCACTTTCATTTTTACTTTATTCACTTTTCTTAACTGTTCACTATCTCGTCCGTTTTAAAAACTATACATACATAAAAATATAATTAACCAACACAAAATAAGTATATTTATAAAAAGTCATACTAAAAATGTGCAATAGGCCTACAAGGTTAGCCATATGGATCACAATATTGATTCAACTGAAAACATTGGAATCTAGTGAACACAAAAGTGACAGAAACAAAGCTATGACAGAACTGGATTGGTTCAAGGGAAGTTGGGGAAAGGTATGTAGCCGATCAAGGTCATATGTTCTACCAACTCCTTGGGGGAACAAAAAATATTCTAATGGATCGCAATTGACTGGGATAGTGGCGACGTCCTGTAATCCAGCTACTTGGTTTCTAATTCATACTTGGCTTAAAATACCTTGTAGTATGGTTGCCATTTCAGTAATCAACAACCAATGCAGTGTTATTTAATTTTAAAAAATGAATTAGTAAAAATAAATGGCAATTATCCTGAAAAAAATAGAATGAAAAAATTTAACTAGGCCCTAATCAACCTGGTGGAATTTTTAATTGTAGAAGTTATATGTATGCATACAGTTTTCCCCATAGCAATTTTTGAATCCCTATTTTGCTGAAAATGATATGGCCTTTAAAATGTAGTTGTTGTAAGTGGGAGAAGTACTTATTTACATTAATAATCATTTGGAAATGGACCGGTAAGGGCACCTTGCATGACCTCAACCGAACCAGCGTGCTGGACTAGAGCTCTGGTTATCTGGTTTTATCCAATCGGGAATGATTGAAATGGGGGAGCGTTGAAGTCAGTGTCACATTACAATGTTAGTGCTCCTTAAGACTACGCAGCTTTGTGGAACTCATTTTACGGACACACCTCTTATGTGTGTGTGTAGGACTATATTATATGCTCTCATATCAAGATTGTTAGTAACTAACAAATACTAAATGCATCGCTGCTCATTCAATAAAAATCAATTTTTTACTAAATTCACTTAAACCAAACAAATGTAAATTACTATATTTTCTTAATTTACAACTACTTCTATATTTGTACCATAAAAACTACTTATTTCTTTAGGAATCTAAAAATGAAGAACAAGAAATCTGTATAAATGGTGAATTTGATAAGAGCAAAGAAAAGAACAAAGAAATACAACAATCTGATAAAGAAATGAAGCAGATAAGCAACTCAGGTAAGAGCCATTTTAGTAGGCCTACTTTGATAGCTTTTCCAATGTTACAATTTAAACATTATAGTTATTACTATTCATGGTTTTACCCCAACTGAGCTGGACACTTATACTGGAAATTCAAGTTATGGTTTTACTACTGTCATTATTTTTTGTGATGTTACAATGTACTCCTTTTAATGTACTACAGTTTTGATGAACCGTAATTAATGATATTATCAGGACTTATTCATGTTTTTTAATGTACTTTCTATTTTAATGTAATACAATAATTTAGTTTGTATTATCATCTTTTTTAGAAACGTACTATTAATGATTTCTTATATTAAACTCATTGAATATTATACAACTGTCATTATTTCATTATTTTCTACTATTTTATATTGTGAGTAAAGCAACTGTATTAGTACGCAAAGCTTAAAAGTATTAAAACTAATGGTTTTGAACGTCTAGTTGTGCGTGAAATGCTAGGGGGCGCACACTGCGGGGTCTGAGAGTTATGGAATATCCCCTTGGAGAGGGGGGTCCGGGTGTTCTGCCTGCAGCAAATTTTTGAAAATATTGTGTATTTTAGTGACTTTAAATTAAATCTGTGATGTATTTTTTTTTTGTGTAAATGTTTTTTTTTTAACAAAAATAAGACTATACTCTCATAAAATAAAATACTGGTCTTATGGATCGACTTAGTTTGGACTCTCAATTGTATGGATAAATTATATTGAAAAAAATCTTTATTTGTTGCGATATTTTGTAAATAAAAACGTAAACACTTAACTTAACGTTATAGCGCCTTCATTTTTCACGCGGATGTACCTGCAATACACTACTGTTGTTCGTTTTGCAAACATAAGATGTTCTTAATCAAAAAATATATTTTTGCAATGATTACCTTCTCTAGACAACAAACACTACTAGAATTTGCGAGCTTTGTTAATATCGATGTAAGCTTTGTTTTCTGGTACACAGTTAACTTTCTGTTAACTACTGTACCAAAAGTACACACTACTTAGATCAACACAAGCATAACCTCTGTTACAAACAAAAACAAACAGACCACCGGCGGCAATCAACTGTCAACTCACCACAAATATTACTCTGCGCATGCGCAGACGCCGTACCAAGACTTCCATAAGGGATACGCTTAGACGTGTCATAGCGCCAGCAACCCCCACCACTACCTCTCTTCATATAAATGCATTGTGATGGATTTGGACGTTCTGGCGAGCGCCCCACGGCTACAAATATGAACTTTTTGTGCTATTTTTGTATGTTTCCCCCTATAATTTTGTTGTATACGACTGTTAAAACATTTTGGTTTGTTGGATCTATAGTTATAACTAAATAAGTATTTAATTATTTTTTTCATTTTTCAAATCTTTGGGGCGTCCGAGAGTCCTTATAGGCGAGCCGCCACTGGCTTACTATACTAAAACAGCAAAGCATGACACAATTTTCTTTAAATATTACCAACAGTAATCTTCTATAACCTTATAAGTACTGTCCACAATTATAATGAGAAAGCTTAAAATACACTGAAGCATGAATTATTTTCTTGAAGAGGGTTAGTCTACGCTTTATTAATTATTATTACGCTTTATTATGAGGCCGTGGTTCGGATTCCACGTTAAACTGTAGGTCCCTTAGTTGCCATCGGCTGTTGGGCTGTTAATTAACAAATTAACAGTCCTGTCTAAGGAACATGTCAGCCTTAGTCAGTAACAAGACTACAAGATCGCGCCACATTCATCTTACAATCAACCCTCATTCATACTTGGCTTATAATACCTACCTTGTAGTATGGTCGCCATTTCAATAATCTAATCTAATCTAATTTTTTTTTTATATGAAATTCTCAAATAATAAGCATTATATCATTCATTGACTTAAAGGACCGGTACCCATAAACTTATAGAGGAAAAATTTCAGGGGTCATATAATTATTGATGGACTTATTGGGATTATTATGATGCCCATTAAACATATCTGTATTTTTTATCTTGTTTGGTTCCAGGTGACAATGATGTCCCTGAATTGGATGAAGCACCACCTCCATCCATAACGACTCAACCTAATAAATCTCTCAAATTAAGAACCAGTTTCTCCACTAGTGAAAATGAGTCTGATGAAAAGAAAAACGAGGGGGAAAAACCTGAAGATGAAATACAAATTCCAGAAGAATTCACTATTGTTGAGGAAGTTGAAAGTGACTCAGATGATGTGCAAGAGGTATTTTTATTAAATTTACCAAAGTAAAAGTAGGTTTTTTAAAAAATGAACCATTGTTTTATTAGGATAACCTACAAAAGATTTGAAATTAGTGACTTTATAATATAAAGTCACTAATTTCAAATCTAAACTTTATATTATAAAGTCACTAATTTCAAATCTAAAAAAACCAAATGAAAAACACATATTATGTGTTTTTCATTGAGTAGTTTGCTATACTCTATTCTGGTGAATATCTTATCTGTTCTCTAGTTTTGCAGCAAAATAATTAAAGTTATGGGGACATTTGAAGTGAATCAAGTGAATATTTATGTTGGTATGTGTGTGTGTGTGTGTGTGTGTGTGTGTGTGTGTTAGTATTGAGCCTAGTATTAAAGGTAATACTATGTACATGGGTGTAAAAAATGGTCAGCTCGTAGACTTGGAACAAGGTTACGCATAATTTGCTAAGTTTGGAATTACTAAATTACTAACTAATTGGTGACATCCCCGGTTCCCTACTGCTCCCTAACATTCTCCATAATTTATCTTAATCCAACACATAATTCATAATTCAGTTTTTGACCTGAAGAAAAGTTGCTGGGAGGACATTGGTTTGGGGAGAATCCGGGCGAAGTTACTTCATGGTAGTTATAGGTAGAATGAATAGAAAGATACAAGTTGACAGAAGCGATCATCACGACAAGCCCGACTACATCTCGCGTCAATCGAATCTTATACACTATAAGAAAGTGGCTAACCGCCACAGTTTAAACTAGCTCCTATGTTAATCTAGATTTAAAGAAAGTGGCCCTTAACTTAAAAGCATGGGTCAGTTTGTAATAAGTGTGTACTATCAGTATATCGGAAACATTCTCACCTTTTATTCTAAAGTTATAAGTAGATTTTTTAGTCACACAATTTTTTGTTCAATAACCCAACAACATGTGACCATGAATTCTGTGCCCTTTTTAGTCGCTGGGCTGTTTAGCCTACTCACCGCTGCCTGTGAACTTAAGCTGAAATAATTAACATATTCAGTTCGATGCTCCGCTGCTAGATTAGGTTTTACGATCACTTTAACACTTTTTCAGACAGTACTTAGCATAACCGGTTGAGCCCCTGACGAGCCTTTCGCTGACGAGCGAAACGTTGAAGCCAAACTTAAGGCTTTGAATCCCCACCCAAGTTGGCCTGCAAATGTGTGGTACATTGGTGGAAGGACCATCTTTAAACACAGTCATCGGCTTGGGTGGTAGTTGACAGCATTTGTAAGCTTAATTAGGATTGCAGTGGACACCTATTTTGCATCTTTTACTATTGTATGATTAGGAGGCTCATTTGTGATTTTGTTTTTTAAGATTTTAAAAGAAGAGCTGCATAATGATGTTAATTATTCAGTTAGGGCTAAAACACCCACCAGTTGTATGGTTAAGACCATGTGCTATTTTAAACCAAAAATATGAAAACAGTGAAAACCAAAAGTCATTTTGAACAAGGAAAGGGAACATTCCCTGGGAAATTGTTAGTTAATAACCTCTGTTGTTAAAAACACTAACTGTAAATTAGTTCATCTATATCAATCAGATAGTACAGCATCAAGCGGTTGTCAAATAGGAAGTTCAATATTAAATAATTATAACCTATTTAAGTTAATATCAATTATCTGTTTTTACAGGTACCTGCAGAAAAAATGGAAGTCGAACCATGTGATAAAACATCGCCTCAAGCCCAAACACTAGAGGATATGACTGTTATTGATGAAGTTATAGATGACTCTGAAAAAAAGGATTCATTAGGTGAAAACAAACAAGAATGTGTAAGTTTTTTTCTGGTATCTACACCATAGGCGCTTTTAATTAGTAGGTGTTTGGTTTTACTCTGGTCATCCTAGGATTTCAACCTATGATCTCTTGTGCTGAAGTTAACACTTATAACGAAACATAATTTTTATAATGCTAAGAGAAACATAAAGTCAATTTGACCGTTACTGTGTTTTATTGGTGTTTTGTGTGTTTATTATTGTTTTTATGTATCACTTGGCACTCACAGGAGTAACAAATGATGTTTTACAACATTTTATGACAAATCATATTTAATACGCAAAAATCATGTGACAGAAAAAAATGAAACTCCAAACTTCACGCTCCAAGACCACGCTCTGGCCTTGGGAAAAAATCTGTATAGGATTGTTGCCCTGGACCAGAGCTGGTGGTCGGTCTCATAGCGGGTAAACTAGCTATTATTATATTTCTAGCAGGTGTTATTTTGTTTGTTGCGTTTCACCACAGCCAAAACCAAACCAAAACACAAGATATATTTGACCGACGATTGTCAGCCCATAAGCGGAACACATGGTAAATCTGACCGACTGTATTCATACAATGCGTCTAATACGTACGACAATGTCGTGCCAACTAGTTGGAAATTACCAAATATTACTGAGAGGGGTTTGGGGAAAGGTACTGGGGGCGACAGCTATCAAGCTCAAGCAGTTTAGCCACTATTACGTAGTAAAATTTCCGATCGGTCAATTTTACCGATATTTTGTTTTAAGTATTAAAAGTCGTTATAAACTAGTGTTGGGTCGATTCTAATTTTTTTTCCATTCCAATTTCAATTCTTTATAATTGATTCCCGATACTGATTCCAAAGATTCCAGGCATTGATTTGACCTCCGCCAACGAATGTAACGCTTTAACCCTAGAAGTGTCCAATATATTATTTCAGTATCACCAGGTTTATAGGGATTTACAAGCCTTTAACCCATTCCCGTCGGGCAGAACGGTTAACGCCTGTGGCCCTCCGTTCTGAAAGAAAATCGAGCCTTGTTCACTACGACTGCGTGTCACTATTAGCGTGAAGGAATTAACAGTAACTTCATGAATTATATGTTTTGATTTCTTTGCCCTGTGCCTTATACCATTTAACTGTGTATATTACTTTTAGCAAGAAAAAAACATTATTACTGTACTTTTTCACCAGTTCCAAGCTGTAGACTTAAAAACAAGTAGGTACTGTTGTTTTCGTCGAATCTTATTTTATTTTCAAAAGATTCCTTTATTTCACATGGCAGATCTACTTCTAGTTACCTGCAGTAATAGATAGTTAATGATAAATCTTTAAATAATAATCATTATTACTGTATTATCATCAATAAATATAATCGTGGAACCAATTGTGCGAACGAGAAAATATTTTACTGTCAATACAACATTACAATACGACAATAACATTTGACACTAAATAAGATGATAAAAGAGGACGCCAACACCATCTATTGAATGAGAAATGAACTAGAACACCTAACGGCGGAAAAAAGAACTATATCAAAATATATGCAGGCAATGCACATTGTTTCCTTTGGCCCGCGCTGCGGGACGCACGGCGCACATCTGTCTAGCAAAGAACATGGACGTACAACGTACGTCATTAGACAGGAATGGGTTAAAACGAATCTTTATTAATTCTAGAATTATTGAAAACATTAAAATATACAATTTTGTTCAGTACTAAAATGAAGAATCAAGAAATGTTAAAAAAGTATATAAATTATAAATATTGAGTATTTACATGAACAAATAAATAAATACATATATGAAAATCTTTTTTTATGTTTACGGTTCTGTACTTTATGTATACACATACACAACATACATGAAAAAAAATAAAAAGCAAATTTGCCTAAAATTTAGTGGTGAAACCGATAATATATACTTATGTATGGTTAATTTGAACAAAATAACAAATTAGTATAGGCTAAACCGTTGCTAGTGGTAAAATCATGAAAATTGCAAAAATCACAAAAACTCCTATTTGAGTCTAAGCAATTCCCATATATCACTGTTTTGAAAATAATCCCCTATTTTGATGACAAAACCATAAATAACGACTAATCAATGCATTTCTCCATTAACTATTTGAAACACAAATATAAACACTGTAAACAAATGTCTTGCACAACTATAACCGTCAACAGTGCATGATGGCGCGATGACGGCAGAGACTACACCATTTAAGAAAAAAGAATTAGCAATCTATCATCCTTCGATGATCTGTATTTTAATGACAACACAACAAATAATAACTGATGTAACTAATCTGAAATGAAAGGTTTGAGTGTTATTGCTCATTTTTTATATGGTCTGTTAGTAATTTCAAATATCTATTGAATTCTACTGGGTACTTGTTACTTTCGTGTCGGAGTCGGATATGCGTTTGCTTTGAAATGAAATATTGGTCTTTATTTACCCGGCTGCAACAGTAAACTGAAAGTGAACAATAATTTTGAATGGGCAGGCTAACGATTGGTTTCCAGATCCGAGTTTCCTTTATCTTTGTCCAATTATTTTTAAAATATCTTTGAGATTAAAGTGCAAAATAATCACTCACCAGTGGCTATGATAGAATCTCACAGCAATGAACAAAATAAAATCTGACCACTATATTGACCATAATTTTTTTAATATCTCATCAATAATACCAAAATTTGTTGTTGTTTGTATAAATTTTAATAGATGGATTGGAATTGGTAAAGTACATATTTTATTTTAAATTTTTTTCACAGCAAACATTAGAACCAGATACTGAGATGGTGTCAGAAGATGAGCTACCAGCGGAAGTCAACAAGGAACCTTTAGAAACAGAAGCTGTGTCAGATGAGGAACTGCCAGCGAGTGGGGACTTGCCTGACACTGAAGCGGTTTCTGAGGACGAGTTGCCCCCTGAGGGCTCTGAGAAGAAGAAGAGGAAGAGAAAATCAACCACTAGCTCAAAAACTGAATTAGGTATGTTTTGCAAAAATATTCCTCAACTTTTTTAATTAAATGGTAGAGGATGAAAACTTGGATGTTTCTTTAATAAATTGAAGATCTATGGGTAAAATTATATTAAAAAACTCAAAACCAGGGTTGTGTGGATATGTTAAAAGCGGAGGTTGTGATTAGTGAATTTATTTTGTGCCAAATTCCAATCCGATTTTTTACATCTATTGTGAAAAAGATGATTGTATGTGTGGTGTCAGAAATAACAGACTTGGTAGTCTAAAAATCCTGAGATCTCTGCTCGATCTCAATGGGGACAAATCTCTTAGGATATGAATTAAAAAAACTTTGAGTGCGGACCATTCGGATCCAAGGGATGCAGTACCGGCGCACAAAGCGGACCGCTCGGTTTCGAGTGGGGACTATTTACGTTAAAATGAAGATACACAGTACATATTCGTGTCTGGGTCACCTGGCATTTCCAATTAAGTAATTTTGTGCTACAATAGCTGTACCATTACCACACCGCTCAAGGAATGTATATCTTGATCGCCGAAGCGAACTTTAATTGGTGAAACTGGTAGACTGGTCTACTCAAACTAAACTCTTTGAGACAATATATAAAGCCAAACTTTATTTCTATTCTTCGGGGCACAGAAACTAGCTACCACAAGTGACTCAAAATAAAATTTTAATGCATAAAATCCAGTGATAAAACTCCCTCGGATATAAAACGCAAAAGTAACCCATTGTTAATACAAATTCATATCCTTTTTAATAACATTAACCGAGTGTAAAAATTATCTCTTTTCTCCTAGAAACGAAACAACCAAATAACTTACCTAAAGATAGCATCCCTGGGGTACCCTGCTCCTCCCCAGAGCCAAATGCCCGACACCAAGTTACCTCGAATCTAACCCTCCCAGTCTATGTAAACTAAACCCAACTGCCCGTGAAGAGCGCCAAGCCAAGGAAGGCTGCTCCCAAGGCTGACAGAATATTGCTTTTGGTAGCTGTTTACGAACATATGTGTCCCACACCGACGTTTAACCAAAACTTAAAAAAACCAAAATATACTCAAACTAAACCTAAAAACCGTGACCTAGTCACTTATGTATATCCGAATCCAATCCCAAAATCTAACAGTTATCTGTTAAAATCCAAATTCTTAGATGTGTCGTATAAAATGGGAATCAAAACTCTCCATTTAGGATTATGCAATCTTTTCTTAAATAAAAGTACATGAAACTAGACTCACAAACGAACACTTTTACAACAAAATAGCACTATTTGTACTGTTTTAAATTAAATACTGACATTGGCTAGACGTGAGACACTTAGGTTACTCTAGAGATAGCAGCACTGCCTAAAACTGCCCAAAACTGTAATAAAATGTATGTACACATTGGTTTGTAATATTGGCCTGTGAATAGATACATATATCACTCAAGGTGTTTACCACTGAAACTTTCAATCAACTGTAGAATTTTGTTTTCTCTTTTTTAGATATCAATGGTAAAAAAGATAGTGGCGATGGAGGCAACACAAAAAAGGAATCAGCAAAGCGTAAGCTTGCAGATGGTGAATATGATCCGAGCTCTCCAACGTCTGAGGCAAGCGATGATTCTCCTGCAGCTAAAAAAGCGTCTATAGAAGGGAAATCAACAGCTAAAACTCCTGTGAGTATTACAGTTTATAACATAATAGGCTACTTAATGAAAAAGTAGGTAGATTTAACCCTTTAAACTCCAGACCCAAAAAAATAATGTCCTAAATCCCCAGACGGAGTTGCTAAATCCCTGGACTCAAAGTTACTACTTTGTAGAGGTTAAAAAAAATCATAACTGCCTAAGTACTCATGTTAAATTTATATTTTTACCCTAAAAATTTTAGCCATAAGATATACTGTTGGAATATACCAATAAAAATAATTATCTATTTCAAGTAAAAAAATCACATCTTCAAAACAAATTAAAAAAAAACTTGTGAACTTTATAAAAAACCAAAAGAAATTTTATTTCTTCAAATTTATCTCCCTACAATTAAAACAAGGTTTATACCATTATCCATATCAATTTTATGACGATTTATATGTAAAGCTGACAAGAAAAGGAGTGGACTTATATAGCACCGAAATAGTAAAATCAACTCACCGTGTGGATCGGAAAACTTTCCCTTTTAAAATTATTCACAAAACTAGTATGAATTTTAATTTTGTTGTGATTAATTATAAATAATAATTCAATGTTTCAATTAAATAACATACTTCCATTAATTTTATACTTAACTAGCCAAAGTACCCGTTCTTCACACGGGTTAAAAAGGCTGAAAGGTGTAGGCTCTACCGATACATTTACGTTATTGTTAAATTAATTCTTCATTGTTAATGTAGGCTAATAGAGATAGTCGTCGGAAAAAACTTAAAATCTACTATTCCACTATTTCAAATAATTGACTAATTTCGATCCAGCAGTTTATCTGAAAAATCAACTTTATTTCTTCTTCTTCCCGAACTGTCAAAATATAGTGCAAACGGATTTTGTCATTAAAAAATGTAAACATTGAAACCTAGGACGGTCACGGCAGCTCTTTCTTCTTCTTCTTCCCGAACTGTCAAATTTTAGTGTTTACAGCTGTTGACATTCAAGTGATTTTATGCTTTCATTCTTTGAAAATGTAAAAATTGAAATTTAGGACGTTCATGGGGCGTAGCCCGAGTGGATTTTAAGGGAACTAATATGCCTATGTGTTGCATGAGTTTAAGATCTACCTTTCTGTAAAATTCCAAACCGGTCGGTTCAGTATTTTTCGCATTTACTTGCCACAACAAACCCACAAACAAACATACAGAAACCACCTTTTCTTTATAATATTATAGATTTAACCTTGAATTTTTTCTTAGGACGTCTAACAATGATCTATTTTTTAACAAGGATTTTTATGACTATTGAAATATTTCGTGCTACATATCTAAAAAAATAAATAACAAGCTTCCTATTAACAACTTATAAACAAATACCATTCCATGCCAATGCTTGGTGCTTTCTTTAGTATGACCAAGGAGAAGCATTTCGTGGCAGCTGCATCACAATACCGATATTAGACCCTTATTATGTCTTAAATTTTAGACACAATGACTGTATTGATTTTATAAATACGTGTAATTTTTCTAATAACTAACATTGAAGAGATTTAAACCCTCATTATAACTATTTGTATCAACTGTAAATGTTATTAATTATAAATTATCATTTTAAAATAGGTTGGTTTATCCAGCCAAATCGTTAACCAGCCAAGGGCTTGGTCTGGATATGAGGGGTCTACTAAGGTTGAGTGAAACTTTAGTAAGCTTAATGCATTCTATCTAAAAAATATTTTACTTTCAATGAGAACCATCACATATTCATTTAGAAACATTCGCTATAGTGGGATTTTATAGTGGCTACCAATGTATTATTCAATGTGCCTACTGTTTTGAATAATTTGTACTTTTCTTTCAGTCCAAACCTAAAGTGCTACCTGAACTTGAAAAGTACTGGAAAGCAGTGAGGGAAGATGCAGCTGATTTTACTGGCTGGACTTATTTACTCCAGTATGTCGATCAAGAGGTAGGATATAATTGATTTATCATGTTAAAATAGATAATACACAATATTAGAGATGTGTGAAAAGTGATTTTTGAGTTTGATTCACCATTGAATCTGGTTTGTGAATCGACGGTAGAATAGAAATCTACAGTCTTATCCTTATTATTTAATATAGTCATTCAAAATTGATTTTAAAGTGCTTTTCAATTACTTAACCCTTCAACACTGGTTGACATTCTGTGCATGCGCGGCCAATGACGCACCAGCCGCAGTTTGCCGTGCTCTACACGCATTTGTCAGTATTGCATTTTGGTGCTACTTTACAGTATTTTTGTGAAGTATTTGGAGCTTTCCAATTTTAGAGAATGCTGTCTGCCTTTCTAACATAATTGTTTTTTTCTCAGAATGATACTGATACTGTGATTTTTTTTCAGAATGATATAGAGGCAGCTCGTGAAGCTTATGATGCATTTTTGTCCCATTACCCCTATTGCTATGGGTATTGGAGAAAATACGCAGATTATGAAAAAAGGAAGGGAAACAAGGCTAAGTGTGAGGAGGTAATTATAGAAGAGTTGGGGGTCAAGTGGTTGCCTAGTATTCAAGTTCTTTGTGTGTGTCTCTTCATTTTTAATCAACTGTTTTTCCTCTTTGACAGCTGACGAGAACGATTGGCACCTGAACCATCGTCACAAAAATTTGAAAGCTGCACATCTATAGCCTAGATAAACCAAAGTGACATAGTTAGAGCTGACAAATTGTTAGATTCTACTTGTACAATCTATATTCTATCTTCTGTGGCTGTTATTCATTTTATTAATTTAAATATATTTGTTTTATATAGTTTGCCTGTTTATATTTTTATATATTATTCAGTAATACAAATTAATTTAAGTTTTATTTTGTAAGTGTAATATAATGTAGTAAGCTATTAGCACATATCAAAATTTATGAGGTGTTAAGTTTCATAGTATGGTTAAGTAATGTGGAAGCTTGTACTTATCGAGAATGAAAAGGCAGTTTATAAAACTACTAGCTATTTGTACAATAGCTATTTCATTGTGATGTTATTCGTATTTATTTACATACGGCTAGTATGTAGAATATAGCAGTATTATGTGAAAGTTGTACAATCAATGATTGTATGCGGTGTTTTTTATCTTCGTTTATGCCACTAAAAGAATATAAATAAGCTTCCGAGTAACGAGATTTCTGCAGTCTGAGGAAGACTTGGCAAGTGACCAACAAGACGACACAGGATCACACATCTGACTGGGAGTCTGCGCTCAACTCTGTAAGGTGATGTTTACTATGGTTAATTGTTAAATGGTAAAATGAGTTGAATGTGTTGAATTTACATTAATATTAAGTCTTACCTTAGTATTACATTACGTTTTCATCTAAATTCATCTTTTGAAGCTTATGTGATAACAGTGAAGAATGTCGGCAGGTATTTGAACGAGGTTTGAAGGCTATTCCATTCAGTGTGGATCTGTGGATTCACTACCTTAACTACTGTAAATCTGCTTTCACGGATAATGAAGACTTGTTACGCAGTACCTTCGAGAAAGCTTTAGAAACTTGTGGCCTAGAATTCAGGTGGAGTATTAATACATTTAATGTCTATAAAATTGTTGTGAAGTTAAAGTGATAGTATATACCTTTGTCAAAGTTTTGTTTAAACAAATTGTGTAAATTTATATTTTCTAAAACATTGAGATGTAAGTTACATTGTGATTCCTTTTATATTGTTTTAGACATAACTTAGTACCAATGTTATTAAAGTTGAACTTTTATGATGGAAAAATCAAATATTATTCTCTAATTAATTACTTAAGCTTTGTAATTGTGTTGTTTGATAATCTTATTTATTGTAATTAATTATGTCATAGAAATATTCTGATGTTACTTTAACTATGGAATAAATTTGTTTATTTATTTTTTTCTCCTTCATTTTACAAAATTATTTATAAACATTAACACCAACTCCCTCCTCAAATCCCATACAATGTTGTCTGTACTTTTTAATTGCACATACCTTATAACTCTCATATTTATTTTTGAACCTAAATTTTGATTCTTTTGATAGTGAATCTGTTATTTAATTTTTTACTCTGTAGTCTAGGGTATAACAATCATTCTCCCATCGCATCAACCTAACCGTAAGATTGATGGAATAGAATTATAAAAATACTGATGACCTCATATTTTATTCTTGTTTATCTTTAGACCATTTCAAATTTTTTATCTTTGTGTTCTTTTTAGTTGGCACACATTTTTCATTTTGACCTTATTGCATTTTATTGTAAACATCATCCAGAAGAATTCCAAATTTCGTTCCAACTTTTTTAAAAACCTCCCTGTCACAGTAATGCTAAATAGTTTTAAATAACCATTGTAGTTTTATTTCTCTTGAGAATGTCATTTGTTTCTAAACTATTAATATATAATTAAACATACTGATAAACATCCATAGAAATGGCTAAAACAAGACAGTGCTGCACAGTAATGACTTTGAGCCAATCGTAGAAAATGTGTATTTTTTGTTTTGTATACTTTTGTTTATCTATTTGTAAAAAAAGTGTTTGTGTATGCACCAACGGATTTGAATCATCTGACGTTAAATAAAGAATGAGGACGTCTTAGGCATGTTAAAGATGTCATTAAATAAAACGTAATCGTCAGTAGTTATTTATTACTACCAAGGATCAATGTGAGAATAAGGTTTTTAAAGCATTCTTAATTGTAGTATTTGTTAATTGTCACAAAATCTTTTTAGGATAGCTAGGATGGGTTAGCTGAAGTTAGATGGGTGAAAAACTTGATTAAATTATTTGCTTTGTAAATTTAGAATTGTTGCCATAGCCTGTCTTTTTGATTTCAATGAAGATTATTAATCATTTATCTAATTTTTTTAAATTTTCAAGCTTCAATTTTTAAATTTGTTTATAACTATTTTAAATGTTTTCATTCCTTACATCTGTATGAGAAAACAATATCTTACTTAAGTATTATTAATATTACAACTTCTGGGAAATTCATATCAAACATTAAAAAGTCTTTCATTATGTTTTTCTACTGTAAATGTTTGATCAATATCATGAATAACCAATTTAAAAAGGTTTTGGATATTGTATTACATTGGTTGATTTAATGCATCCGTTTTAGATACAACTGAGTGTTGATCAAATTGATGTCTAAAATAACCTGGAAAGGTAGATGTAATTATTCCGGGAACGCATAAAATTCAATATAGTTAAGAATTTTGACAATATTTAACAAAAAACCATCGATACTGAAATATTTTTCCCAAATTCATTACTCTAACAAATCGGTTATATTTTAGAATAATATGTTAGCTAAATTTGTTTGTATATAACAGCAACAGCTTAATATATGTAAGTGATTAGAGATACCAAGGTCTACTTAACATACAATTCCTTTATTTTTACTATCTTTAAAATATGTCTGATTTGGTAATTTTAAAAGAGCAGAATTTTGACTTTGATGTTTAAAATTAAAAATATCAAAAGTATAGTCTTCATTGCAAAAATTTTGTATCTTTAACGGATTTAGTAAGTTTTACTACATATTATCAGTGACGAGTGAAAATTCCTGTTTTATATAGGTAATTTATTTTAATATTGTATTTATTTTGTAATCAGAATAAGTTTGTGATGTTGAACTTAGGTCTGATCGTCTGTGGGAAGCATATATAAAATGGGAAGGAGAAAATAAAAATCTTCAGAACATTACAAACATTTATGACAGACTTCTAGCAACACCAACCCAGGGATACCAGAGCCATTTTGATTCGTAAGTAATCATTTAAATTTTTATTCTCTGCTGTATATTTTTAGTATTTTAGATTAGTTACTTTGTTATCATGAGATAAACATTAATATTCATAAACCACATTAATCTTCTCTTAATATTTCAAATATTGAGACATCGCATATTAAACATCGCTTTTTGGCGAACTACATTTCGAAAATTTGAGTTTATTTTCTGCAATGGTTGCGTAAAAAGTAGGCCTACAGACAGCACTGTTTGATCATTGTTCGTTTTTCAATATGTGTGTCGTGTTTTATATTTCTAATGACGAGTCTATAATGGATAGAACATCCTTGCAGGAACAACTAATGTCTTTCAGGCAAAACATGTAGAGGACATGTAGATAAGATGTAAGTTAACTAGGCTGATTACACAATAATTGTGTATTAAATTCAATTGTATTGTATAGTATTGTATTCAAAAATTGTGTAATATAATTAATTATTAATTATAATCTAAAATAAATCTAGGGATCTAAAGTAATGGCTTTTATTATGTTTAAAACAAGCTATTTGATCCAATCAAATTAAAATTTCCCTATCTACATACCTCAGAAGATTTTAATTTCTGGATGATTAGACAATGTGCTTACATGGATGTAACTGGAGGTTGTGTCAGAGAATGCAGTTAGTATAAGACCAACCAATTATTGTGTCATATAACTTAAGCACAACATTTTTCATTGATATTAAAAGAAAAATAAGTAGAAATAATGGGTTTTTAGAAACCAAAAATTCTTTATGTAAATTCTGTTGATTTAAACCTTTCAAAATACCCAAAAAGTAAAATATAATTTTAAACAAAATCATGAACTATTAGACAAGTGCAGATGACAATTAGCAGGAATTTGTTTTGTGCTTTTTACATATGACAAGAGGATGATTCAGTGTATATGGATCTGCTTCATAATCTGAAGGTTTTATCTTGTATACCTTATTAGAACCAGGTTTTTTAGATTGTAATTCAGAGGCAAAAGCGTGGTTCGGATCACACATTAAAGTGTAGGTCTCTTAGATTTCATCCTTTTACTGTTGGGCTATTAATTATCAATCCTGTCTAAGGAACATGTCAGTAACTAAAAGATCCTACACTCATTACTTATGAATACTTGGCTTAAAATACCTATCTCCGTAAATCACCATTTCGTAGAAAATTTTCAATTACATCACTCGCTCAATTATCTGTTGAAGGTTCTGTGAGCATGTGAATAGCAATGCGCCTAGCAAAGTGCTGACGGTGGACGAGTTCCTAGAGCTGCGGCAAGAAGTGTTGCAAGCCCTGAAGCAGAGTGACACACCGCTGACGGAAACCTTGGCCGCCCCGGGGGATGACACAGAGGCTCCTCCTGGTGAGGAGCCCGTCGGAGATGTCGTTGCTGCCATTGTGAGTCACTCCTCCCCTGCATGCTTTGGTTTATATTAGGGGTGTGCGAGTAGTGATTTTTCAGTTTGAGTCGAGTCGAGTATCAGAGCATTTACTCGGGTATCGAGTTCAGTCGAGTAGTTGCACGTGTTTAGGAAAAAATATCCATTTTTAAATTCTGATATAAAAATGCTAAGATTTCGATCTAACAATTTTAGTCTAAACTTACATTGTTAATTATGAACAAATTGCTCTTAATGAATCTCGCTGCCAATGAATGCAACGCTTTCGTGCTAGCCTAGTAGTGTCCAAAGTATTTTCTTCAATGTGACCAGGTTTTATAGGATTTTGCAAGCGTTTTAAAAATCTACTAATTCTAGAAATACTTAAAATATATAATCTTGTTCTAAAATACTGACGTTCTAGCATTATTTTCAAAATGATACGAATTACATCATTCGCCGTCTGCACTTTTGTGTTCGAGCAAAGATGTTTCGTATGGACGATGTAGTCTAAAACGAAAAGTCTGATTGGCTATGCTCATTTTATATGGTCTATAAGTAATTTAGGGTATTTATTGAATTCTACTGAGTACTTGTTACTTTCGTGTTGGAGCCAAATATCTGATTGCTTTGAAATGAAATATTGGTTTTCATTTACACGGCTATGACAATAAACTGTAAGTGCACTATAATTTTGAGTCGGAAGGGTGACGATTGGTTTCCTGATCCGAGTTTCATCAAAACAATGACAACTGTTTCTTAAAACGACATCGTGATGAGGAAAACAAATATTGTTTCAAAGAAAATTCGTACACCCCTAATTTTTTTAGAAAACTATTGTTTTGTGTGAATATGCTGATGTCAGCTAAACTAGATTGTTTGAGTAGGTCGCTGTGGGTTGATCAGTAAGTAGCATGAAAAACTATAAAGTAAAAGTTTATGCTTTCGAATCTTGGGCAAGAAAAATTCTTGCCAACTAGTAAACAAATTGTTTTTGTAACTATTTAATTTATAGCTTTATTTTTAATTCTTAATTTATCTAAGTAAAGTTATTAATTAATTATAGTTCTCTGTTAGAGTTATTTTTGAACACACCTTTTCACCGAGCAATACTTGGTAACCAGGTTTTTGAACTAGATAAACTAAATTCATTATATTGTCACAAACCCTTTGAACATTAATATACAGTGGAACGTGGATAATTCAAACTTCTGTAATTCGAAAACTTCTTTATTTCGAAGTTTTGACTTGGTCCCTAGAATTTTATATAAAAACAATGTTAAAATATCCTGGTTAATTCGAATAATTTTTTGGATAATTCGAATTTTTTGCAAGGTAAATCTATAAAGAGAACAAGTCATTGTGTGCGATTTTCCAGGAAACGACAACGTTCGGGCTTCCTGTCCGTAGACTATTTTTAGGTAGATCAACCCCCCACCCCAGCCAACCCTTCTCACAGCACGTACACCTGCTGTTGACTGGTCACATGATACCCCTCCCCCTCAACAGTCCACTACTGCTCATAAATCACAACATTGACATCTCTAGTCTGAGTTTGTCACTACACGGCGCCGGCGCAGTTCAGTACTGTGTGTATCATTGATGGTGGTTTGTTCCATTATTTGTCATCTTTGTTTCGTGTTGGCATTTGTGACTTCGTCTGCGTTCATGTTAACACGTCGTGTGTATGAACTGGTTCACTTCGTCAAAGCGAACCTACAAATCTCTGACGTTGCAAGAATAAATAGCGGCAATCAAGGAGGTAGAGAAGGGATTTAAGAAAAAGTTTGAAATAGCTAAAGTAATCTCTCCAAACACATTGTCGACATTTATCAAAAATTAGGATTTTTAATCAATAATATCTTCATTAACATAACTTTTTTCAATATACAGTAGAACTTGGATAATTCGAACCTCGAGGGACCAGAAAAAAGTTCGAATTATCCAAAAATTTGAATTAGAAAAGTTTATGCAAGTGGTTGAAATAAACAATCAAACATCATGTTTTAACATTGTATATTAAAAAAGTTAGGTTAATGAAGATATTATTGATTAAAAATCCTAATTTTTGTTAAATGTCAATAATGTTTTTGGAGGGATCCCGAAACTAGCTATTACTGTACAAACTTTTTCAAATCCCTTCTCTACCTCCTTGATCGCCGCTATTTATTCTTGCAACGTCAGAGATTTGTAGGTTCGCTTTGACGAAGCCATCATACACAAGACGTATTAACATGAAAGCAGACGACGAATATCGGAACAAACCACCACCTATGATACACACAGATGTCAATGTTGTGATTTATGAGCAGTAGCTAAAAATAGTCAGAGGACAGGAAGCCCGAACGTCGTTTCCTGGAAAATCGCACACGATGGCTTGTTCACTTATACACACACTATAGATTTCCGCTGTAAAAACTTCGAATTATCCAAAATATTATTCGAATTAACCAAGATATTTTAACATTGTTTTTATATAAAATTCTAGGGACCAAGACAAAATTTCGAAATAAAGAAGTTTTCGAATTACAGAAGTTCGAATTATCCAAGTTCCACTGTACAATGTTAAAATATGATGTTTGGCTGTTTATTTCAACCACTTGCAAAAACTTTTCTAGTTCGTATTTTTGGATGATTCAAATTTTTTTCTGGTCCCTTGAGGTTCGAATTATACAAGTTCTACTGTAGTTAGATGTTTTAATTATTTGCCTCAAAACATGGGGATAAACTCAAATGTGGACCCATTAGAAAAAATGTAAAGGGGCGCTCTTCCTTCCACATTATCATTAGCTGAGGGAAGGCTCTGAAATGGGAATCGATCATCCCGTAAATCATTCCCCTCTTGAATCAGGATCACCTGATCTGGAATTCTTACTGATTGGCAGCACCTAAGTTAACTATAGGAGTTAAATGAAATCTGAATGACAGGATTGTGTATTTGTCCTGATTATTTTCACACCTGTTTTTATTTAATTCTTTAACTTAATGTGCAACTAAAATTCAAACCAATGTTATTGTATTAACTGTCTGTAATTGAACTAAAAAATTGTATATGGCACTTCTCCATTACATTTTAATAAACAATAATTTACACTTACGTGCATTAAAATAATTTTTTAAATGATTTGAAATGAAAGTATTTGAGTAATGGGTCTATTAGTCGTCAAAAACCTAAGAAAATGCCACAATATGTGATTATTACCATGTATAATTTGTCATTGTTTAAAAGTTTATTATCTGAAACATTTTATATGGAATTTATTTTTTACATTATTAATAAAATTCGCATAACTTTTCATTTTCATTTTTCTATTATCAAACAATGAATTAATATAAAAATGTTTAATTGACCAAAATTTTGTATATGGCACTTCTCCATTACATTTTTAATTAAACAATAATTTACACTTACGTGCATTAAATAATTTTTTAAAATGTATTTTGAAATGAAGTATTGATTTGGGTCTATTAAGTTTAAGAAATGAAAGTATTTGAGTAATGTAGTAATTAGTGTCATAAAAATTTTAAAATATGTGGTAATTTTAGAACATTTAACATTTTGTCATAATAGTCCAATTTATTTAGAAACATTTACAAAATAAGTTAATAGTAAAAACTGTTGTTACTTATGTTACTTATGTAAATGAGATGTTATTCCAGGCCAGCCCAGAAGAAACTGCCAAGTTGAGAGAAAAAATCATATCAATTCGTAAGAAGTTTCATAATTCTACGAAAGAAGCTGTATTAGCTCGTCAGACTTTTGAAGAAGGGGTATGTTTTTCAGTTTCTTAAATTTGATTTTTTTTATTTTGTGTATTTCTACACCAGAGGCGTTTTTTAACCCATTGGTGGGGAACGGTCCAAAACCCAAAATTATGATTAATCTGGTGGTAGATCATACTTTACAGCAATATTTATTTATGTTATTCAGTTGAGATACTAGTTTTAGATGTTAAATGAACATATTTTTTTGGGCTTGGTTAGTTAAACGTTCCATATAATTGTTAATAATATTGAACCAACAGTTTTAACGTTTAACCCACTTAATGATAACATTTTAGATGTTTCCTATTAAAAATCAGTAATATATTAAGTGGTTAAATATATTGTATGGTCTGTATTATATTTTAATTATGAATGTTTTCACAATTCTCAAAATACCTCATGATCGTCAACTAAAAATTTCATATATATTTTTGTTTTTCCTTTGTCTAAATATATTTGTTTTTTTCATTAATTAATTTTTTTTTAGATAAAAAGGCCATATTTTCATGTAAAGCCTTTGGAAAGATGCCAGCTGAAGAACTGGAAAGATTACCTAGAGTTTGAAATAAATGGAGGAGACAAGAGGAGAATCATGGTATTGTTTGAGAGATGTTTGATCGCTTGTGCTTTGTACGAGGAGTTTTGGCTCAGGTATATCCGTTACTTAGAAGACAAGGGACATGAGAATGAAGAAACAATAAGGGATGTTTTTGAACGTGCATGTACAATACATCACAAGAAAAAGCCCAATCTCCACCTACACTGGGCAGTATATGAAGAAATGCAAGGTAAGCGATTATGTGTATGTGTCAATTAAAACATTAACAAGACTATTCAGCTTCCTAGCTTTAAGGAGCTATAAACATCAACTTTAGGACTTATTGTAAAACAGTTATTTTTCCGGCAGTATGATAAAAATTTGTTAGTTGTTGTTTCTTGGTGTTCTATGTTAATGTAAACGAAACAAAATTTCCTTAATCTGGAAAAAGTGCACATATTTTTTTACATAGCCCGATTTGAACAGTTATATCATAGCAAACGTACAGTAAGCCTCCTTCTACCAAAGGTTGAGTCTTCATATGAATGTTTCGTGGTTTTTCCAACGATCAAAGAGCTGACAATAAAATACCATAAAAAAAATGAGACAACGAGAAAAGACAAAATTACTTTGAACATGAGGGTTGAGGTTCGTCCTCAAGTGACTGAAATAGTTTGAAGAAGGAGTTGAACTTCATTTGCCTTTCTTTTGTGTTAATTTCACAATTAAACAACGCAACTAAAACGTGCAATTCAATTGACCTCTTTGGAGCAACTGACACGAGCAGGAGAAACACAATCGTGTGACTGAGCTACTGTACTATTGGCTGACAGTAACCATGGTAACGGCACGTACGCCTTGCGCTGTGACCGCCCACGCTCGGCACACGCACACTCACATTCCCAGACGCAGTCGTACAGTGACGATCGCATGCTACTAATCAGCGTTCTGCGCATTAAAACTGCGATCCAATGGCTCTCCGGATTAAGCGAAGTCCGTATAATGGGGTCCGGATTAACGAGGTTTTACTGTATATTGCTTTTGCATACCCGAAGGTAACTTCTGTGAGCGCTCTTTTATGTTTTAAAATCCATGCCCCTCACAGAGGGTTCATTTAGTGTAAGCCATACTTTCGTAGGAATGAGTATTAAATGTGTATGTAAAATATGTATCACTTTGTCAACATCGGGATAGTGGAGGTGTAAGAATATGCTGCTTTCTTAATAGAAGTGCAATGATATTGCCACTGGTTTATTTAATTATGGTTTTTACTTTTGTGTTATGAAATAAATTCAGTTATTTCATGATCAGTATATAACACATGATTATTAATTTATGTTCTTTACAGGTAATTTTAAAAAGGCTGCAGAAATCTTAGAAAATCTAGAAAAGGTTGTCCCAAACCTTATTCAAGTAATATACAGAAGGATAAATTTAGCTCGGAGAAGTGGGGAGCTAGCTGCGGCTGCAGAACTATATGAAAATTATATTGACAAAGCCAAGAATCGTATAATTGCCAACAACATGACAATCAAATATGCACGCTTCAGTTGGAAGGTATGTCGTACTGTGTTAGTTTAGTTGTTATAAAACTAAAAGGGTTGAGACACTTGACACGGCTTTTTGCTGAGTTGGCCGCAGCCCCTTTTGCCGCTTGTAAGGACAGATGGAGTGACGCTGTGTACACTGGTGACTCATTTGCCAACTTGGCTGCCCATATTTTACACATTTAAATATATACACTAATATATATATACTATAAAATGAACGATTTGTGTGCTAGTAATTCAAAATATTTTACTCATTCACTAGGAAAAAGAATTTCACGATGAAATATTTTTAAGGAAATAAGCAGAACTTTCAAGTTGGAATTTTCATTGAATTAATTCATATTATATTAATTCTTTCTTAAATATAAGGCTTAAGAATTAAATCATGTCTCTGAAGTATATAATTTAAGTAAAGTGTATAGGTTATTACAGTGGAGTGTAGGAGTCTGTATAGTAGAGTATAATTAATTATGTAGTGTATGTATGTGTAATAGTATACCTTTGGCTCCTGGAAAAGCCCTTTTACACTGAAAGTGAATTCCTGAAGAATACAATAGCCTTTTATAGTGTATATTTGTATTACATTTTATGTATGTACTACTCTCCACGAAAATTTTAATAAAGAAATAACAGGTTTTTTTCTATTTATAGAAATTTAAAATATAATATGAGGGTATATTTTTGCTTTATTTTTTATTTGTTTACGCTGGCTAAACCTGTCACATTGTTTACAGATTCTTAATGACGTTGATAAGGCAGTTTCCATTTTGAAGAAAGCATTAGAAAAAGACAAGGTATGTATGGAATTCAATTCCAAAATAGAAAAGGTATCAATATATACTGAATTGTTTCCAACATTATAAATTTAATAATGAAAATTATTAAATAATTACTTTCAGGATCATAAAAAACAACTTAGTTATAAAAATGATATTTGTTACATGTCACAATTTGAGTGAGGTTTATAGTTATGTGGAACGAGGTGAAGAATAAGGTGTAAGAGTTACATCAAGGAATGTGACTAGAGGAAAAGCAGTAATTTTTTAAAATTCTTGTCAGTATTTTAATGCCAAAATAAGAGTGTATGAAAAGAGCATCGTCGATCGGTATGCTAGGAAGACACGAGAGGAAAAGAAGTCATTTTATTCATTTTTGTCACTATTATAACGCTAAAATAGGCATGTATGAAAGTAGTATCTTCAATCGGCATGCTAGGGAAAAAACAAAATAATTCATTAAAATAATATTATATCGTGAAATTCTGATGTATTAGGGCCTAATATACCGTTAACTGTTTGTTTTATTCCTGAAAATTCAATCTGTTTGATGTTCTGTTTGATTCAATGTTTGATGTTACTATTATGAGCCTATTTCCACTCAGGTTACAGGTTCAAGGATAGGTGTGAGAAACTTCAGACGAAGTCTTGAGTTGAAACAGTGAGCAGAACGTTATACAAATTGTAACTTTTGACAGGAAAACCCACGACTGTACCTGCAGCTGATAGACATGGCAATGCAACGGTCCCCTATAGATGAGGAAGAGGTGGTGGGAGTCATAGACCTCTATCTCACCCGCGACACAGCCGAGCTGGAGCAAAGAGTCATGTTCGCCCAACGCAAAATAGAATTCCTCGAGGACTTTGGTACCAATGTCATAAGGTTTGTCGTCAATTGTCTCAGTGTTACAGACTAATCATTTGAGGGTATCTTTGATAATTCAATGGACCTCAAAGAGATACAAAATAACTTCTAACTAGAAAATATTTCTTACTTAAGACATTTTAGCAAGCCATACTGTCACTGTTTTATTAATATGTTAAGAGTTACACAAAAGTTTTAATCATTTTAAAGTTTCATTCAAGTAATCATTCATTGAAGTTTCAATATGGGATAAATTTAGGTCTATGATTAAAAATTATGTACAATTTAAATTACCGTATTGGTTTCCTGAACTATTTAACTAAATTCTGTATTCTGCATAGTTTTCATTATCTTGTCATGAAATTCATTTCTCATTTTATTCTGAAATTAACATTTAAAACATTCTTACTTTTACAGCGTGCAGAAAGCTACAGAAGAATTCCAAAAGTTATTGAAGCAACTTCAAGAAAGGAAAAAGAAAAATGACGAGATTAAGTAAGTTTATTTTTTATTTTTGAGGGGTTTAGAGTGTATTACGAACCTGGACAATATTTTTTCTTCAGGGTACTAGATGCCAAAAACTAGGGGTGTGCGATGCAGCAAAAAAATTTCGATTCGATACAACGATGCGATACAAAGAATTCCGATACGAATCGATGCGATTCGATTCGATACAACACGACAAACACACAACACAATTTCCAGTAAAACAGAAATCATATAACAGAAGATAATAAAAAAACCATGGAATTAAAGGCAAAAAATATATTATTAGACTATTCACTAAATTTTACCGTTCATAATTAGTTTGATAATTTTTAGTTTGATAACTTTTAAGTTCCAAAGATTTGTGTTAAGGTATTTTATCTATGTATATTATATCAATAAAGCAAAGTTCGCTAAAAGATTTCCAAGATTCGCTAAAATTTGTAATAGCTTGGAATATGTATAGCTAGCCTTGACGAGACTCGAGACTAAACAAGAATTATTTAAAAAAATTAATGTAGGTCTACAATAATTAGTAAAAATATATTATATATCTATTATAAACTACTAAATTAAATCAAAAACTATTGTATGACAAAAACAAATATATCTCTAGTTTTAAAATTTTGATACAATTTCAAAATTCTTTTGTATAGGTTTAAAAAAATAACATATCTAACAAATTTGGAAATGAGAAAATAAAAGATATTACTAGAGGAAATGAGTAGTATTCTAGTGAAAACTATAAATAAAAATTCAAAAAGTAATAATATAGAAAATGTAAAAACAGAAGTAAACTGTTATTTAAAAAAAATAGTTTTAGTATCATCCATTTCAAATGGTTAGTTTCTAATCAAATTCATATTTTAAATTTAAAAATATATAAAACTTTTAAAAATGAAGTTAGTTGTGGTTACATATTTATTTAAAACTATTTAATCATTACTCTTATTTAAAAGTAAATTTCTTAATTAATTAAACACACACAACTTAATTTGATTGCTTATTTATTAAATCACCTCAGACTATGATTATTTAAAGAGAAAACATAAAACTCAATTTTTAACTAGATCATACTATGTAGAGAAATGTAAGTATTTGACCGAAAAACAAAATAATGAAGAAGTCAATGAAGTCACTCAGTCAGTTCCTAATATCAACTAACCCCCTTGTCCCGGAGCAAGGCTCAAGGTCATTTTTTATTACCTACTGCCGCTATTGTCTGACCACCTGGCTTATCTCTTAACAATAATAGCTTACACCCGATTTCTGAGAATCACAAATTTAATGTTTTTATTCATGATTCCTATAAAACATTTAATATGTACATTATAATAGCCAATTTAGAATAATGTCAAATACTCAAGGTTTAGTTTTTGGAATAAATATTATTAAAAAACTATGGATCTACTTTTTTGCTTCGTAAGAAATGCAATGGAAGCTGTCAATTGATACTGCCATGAAAAAGGAACAATTATTTAAACCAAACTAAACAAACTATGATTTAAATAAATACAATTCAATTTTAGTTGTTTTGATGTATTTTTTGTTACTATTGATGTCTGTTGTATCCAGCGGAGGAATACCTAACCATAAACAACTTCCATTAAAATTGTAATCGTCACGTCAGCTGTTGTCATGTTAAAAACTTCTCTGACTTGTTTGTCAATTTTGAGAAAGTATTTAAAATCAATTTGAATAACAAAATAAAAAGGAAAATTGGATTGCACAAACATAGATATTAAATAAATTTGTTTCAAAACCTGAAAATCGGTATAAGCTATGCCATTAGGATCTACACACTCTGCCGTGCATCGGGACTCGCTCGATGCATCGGGATTTCGATTACCTCTGTATCGAATCGAAATTTCGATACATTTTCGATGCATCGAATCGAAATTTCGATACATTTTCGATGAATCGAATCAAAATTTCGATACATTTTCGATGCATCGCACACCCCTACCAAAAACCCCTTGTTGTTGGGCATACCATCAACATTCAATGGAACATTCAATTTCTTTGTTGGTCTGAGCAAAATTATTTTGCTCAGATCAACAAAGTAATCAATAAATTTTGAATTGGTAGTTAATTTACCCTGGCAAATTAATCAGCTACATGCCATTTAATCTTCACACACTCCCTTCACCCATTTTCATATTTTTAAATGCCTTGTCTGTTGGGTCTGTATCTTAATTTTATGAAAACGAGTATAAGTATGCCTGTATGTAAAAAATATTTTTAATTTTTTTGTGTTAATGAAATTTTTTTAAACTTAGGCTACTTACTCCCAGGGCCATATATATCTCAAGTGATACTTAGCCACACCAACAAAGTCTATCCAATTTGACCTATCCTCTGTGGTTCCAACTCTCTGCATATCTGGCTTGGCCTGATCCCACTGTCTCTGTTTTGGTATCTGTTTTTTTAGTTGTAAGAATTTTTTACAAACAAGTTATAAATGGGTGTAAAGATAGGGAAGGCTTGTTTACAAAATGTATTTTTTCATTCCATTGATACCAAACATTATCAGAAATAAATAATTAAGCCTGTCAATTTGATACAGTTTTCTGCTTATGAGGGTTTATAAGACTTGGTGCAGTGGCTGGTTAAATGAGCAATTCTGATTAATAAAACACAAATTTATTTAACTACAATCAACATTCCAACTCTCATCAAGAACCTCAGACACACTAATATAAACATAAACGAATGCAAAAATTCTAAAAACACATGATTGCTTTCATTAAACTTAACAGTAAGACTTCTACTAATTTTATAGAAACATCAAGATTTTATAGGTGTAAACGTTCTCCTGTATTAAATATAAAATTTAATACACGGGAATGTTTTAATTAAATGTAAAAAATGTATCCTTTTTTTACTAAAAAATAAAACTTTAACTAACTTTAACTTTAAGTAAAAAGTAACTTACTTTTTTTAAGTCTTAGGTTTTATTAAAAACATTGAACAAAATATTTAAATCATAATATAAGAGGTGTGCGGATAGTGAATTATTTTTTCGGATCAGATAGCTCAAGTTCGGATCGGATAGTTTCGGATTCGGATACTCGCAATAACAAAGTGGAATCACACTTATCTAAGAATAAATTAGGAAAAAATCAATAAAACATTATCAAAATTATTAAATGGTACTTAAAAAATCATAAATTCTTAATAGGACGAACATAATACTAAAATTTTTACTTCACTGCATTTAAAAGTACCAGTAACAAATTTTAATATGGCGTAATTCACAAATTAAATCAACATAAACCTTCTAATTCGCCATTAAATTACATCAACTTTCTACTAATTCATCAATTCATTCTACTAATCATCATTTACTAATCATAAACTAATAACACGTAAATTCATTTAACAAAGAGAAAATGTAAAATGAAAACAAGTGGAAAATTTGTTTGTTAAACACTGAACGACGAAATAGGCCAAATCTAAATTTGGCAACGCTTTATCGTATTACTCAAACCCGGATTACTTGAGAATGTGATAACGAAACATTTGATCGTCTAAGTAGACGATCAAAATGAAGTAGTATTATTTTTGCTGGAAATACCGTCGCAAAACGAGAGCTATTATGATGGTTTGTTACCAATAACATTAAATCAACAATTCAAGTTTTTTCGTAGCCGAAATTATATTTTATACGGAATAGTATCAACTATTCCGTATAAAATATGATTTCGGCTAACCACAATCTGATACTCGGTGCAACTATCGATGACGCTATGCTTTGTATTTAAAAATGCAATATTGTGTTGAACTTCCGGTTACTTAAATGCATAGTTGAATAATCATACCGCATCCTCTGACTGCCCAATGACGTTCATACATTCTGATTGGATATGAATTGCGTAATTTTGTCATCTGCTTCAACATTTTCGTTCGATCAAAGATGTTCCATATTGCCGACTTCTCAAACAGAAATTTTTGCTTTGTTTTAATGCTCATTTTATATGGTCTATCCGAAAGTTCGGATATTTATTGGACTTTACCAGATACTTGTTTTGCAATCGGATCAGAGCCGGATATCCGATCCGAGACCAAACCGACTTTTCGGATATCCACACACCTCTACATAATATAATTATATTCTACAAAAATAGGTTGAACTAGAGTATAAAATCATTTATCTCTATGTATACCGTAAGAAAAACACAAATTATTCATCAAGCAATGTCAAATTGCAGGATCAAACCAGATGAATCTACCATAAAGAAAGTTAAAACTGAAGTGAAAGACAGTTCAGGGCCTTCACATACTGGACCTTCATCTCAAATGTCACAACCCCCTTCAGCTTCGACAGGACCCTACTCAGCCCCTAATTACAACCAGGGGTATAATCAACCACCAGCACAGAACAGTTACACAGCTGGTAACTACAACCAGCAACCCCCGTACAACCAGCCTCCATACAACCAACCGCCTTACAACCAGAATGACCCCAACTACAACAACTACCAGAACTGGGGCTACTCCCAGACAGGTTACGGCAACTACAACCAAGGTTGGGGAGGCTACAATTATTACTAAGTGGGATCTTCAATAATTTTAACTCCAGTTGTAGATGTTTTTTTTTAGTGAAAGCAATCTTTTATCTATAATTTATAGCATTGGCAATTGTATATAATGTGAATCTTATAACTTTAATGTTTTTTTTATGACCTGATACTGTTTACATGTAGAATTGAAAGCAAGAGATTTGCAAGACAAATATGAAACCTAGATATGTACTCACAAACTATTGCATAGTTTGATTCCTTTGAGTTCCAATAAACATTTTTAATTAATGTGTAGTTTTCATTCGTTCCATATTGTAAGGTCACAATTACATCGATTCTTGATCTTCCTACAAGCATTCTTTAAGATATATCAGAAACTAAAATATTGAAATTTCTTTACATTTTTTATTTACCAGACTGACGTATTTAGTCTCCGAGCTAGAATTTAAAACGTTTAAATAATTCTGCTGCCAAACATTGAATCCATAAGTAAAGGTGTTTTTGTATGAGCACAGGCAGTTTCACTTTTCATTTTTGACAAGAAATTAGTTCATAGGAAGATAATTATATTCTGACAGCATCTCTGATTGGTCTGTACAGAAACTAATGTAAGGTTTTTGTCTCTGTAACATGTGGGTGAAATTTGTGTAAAAAGAACCAAGACATAATAGTTGGCTTCAGTTACAATCAAGGATACTAGACCACTTACCATCCAGCACTAATCAGGTGCTGTTGAAATTAAAATCATTTTTCAGTTTTAAAAGAATTTAGGTTGTACTCAACCATGCGACTAAGACAAACTAAGCATTTTTATGCAATGAATAAAATGTAGATTTAAAAAATATTTCTTTTCTGATATAATTCAGGTCCATATATAAAGTTTTTTCCAGCTATCACCAAACAGTTTTTACTAAAGATCTTTTTTTACGAATGTTCGAGGACTTTCATTTTAAAGGCAGATTAACAAATGTTATTTTTTGTTAACCTTGAGGCACCTCTCCTCTTACCTCGGTTGAAGGTAGATTAGTTTTTGAAATGTGTGATACAAATACAGTGAACTTCCGATTATCCCCTGAATTGAGTTGCGCAGACAGGGCTGGATGGGATTAGGCATAGGGCCAGGCCCAGGGCCGCAAATTGAACATCAAAAAAGTTCTCCTCAAATAAACAAATAATTATAGGCAACAACTTTTAGTATTGGACCAGGATTATGAATAAATCAAAACTAAGCCAAAGCACTGATGAATAGCTCATTTGTTAATTACTTATGTCTTTGAGTCTTTACAGTCCAAGCATTAGTTTTATCCTCAATAAAGTTTCATGCGGCAAGCCTTAAATGGCATTTCCGATATTGTAAAATGATCGATATAGGGATGTTCGATCCGCTATGGACTTGTCATATTTTAAAACATAAAACACATTTATAATACGAAAACTATAAAAGAGTCCTATCTGGAGGCCTAGTTTTAGCATGATCATGATAATTGATTGAGAGGATCATGCTTTTATTGCTTTGGCTTTTGTGTTATAAATAAATACGATTGCATTCCTTTTATTATTTTATAAAATATGGTGAGACCATAGCGGATAGAATGTTATTAAATCAACACATGAAAATGAGAAATATTCGGAAAGTGTGGACAATCTTTAGGCGAAACATGTATGTATTAATAGTTACATACATGTATGTATGTAACTATTATGTGACCTGTAAAGACGTGACTAATTAATAAATTAGTCTAAATTACACATTTAGGGCTACAATAATGGATTTATAGCTTTTTTAACAGCAGTAAAGTATTAAAAACACTATAACTTTTTGTAGTGAGGGGATGAGTTGACACTTGTGGCAGATGAGGACACGGAACGAAGCAGACATCGCTAATATAACATCAAACTAAAGCATGTAAATCCGAGTTCAATCTAATTTGTCCTGTAAGTTTTTTTCAAGTTTACAAAAGCTTTAAGTAATTTTATAATTATCTAACTAACCACTCAAATAATAATAGTTTTCATTGAACCCAGTTTAGAATTAAATTAGCGTTAAATAGACTAAAAGGAAAAAAATAAGTTGAAGATAATCAAGATGTTTAGAAAATTATTTCCAGATTTTTAGACATCACCTATCTGAATTTAAAAAGAGAGTTATTATGTTCAATCAAAATAACTTTTTGTCAAGTCTAGCAGGAACAACATCAACACATCTAAAGTCATTGCTGCCGCTGTAATTTCTCTGGCAGAGTTTGATATCCTATGACTATGGTGGAATTATAATTAAATTTCTTCATGTATCGTTAAAGTTCCTTATTTATAAAAGGTATATCTTCTAATATATAAAAGAGGAAGTATGTATGTTCCTTATAGACTCCGGAACTGCTCGAAAGAGTGTAATGAAACTTTCAGCCATTATTAAGCATGATTCTAGGATGGTTTGTGTGACATTTGGTGCTAATCCGTCCAAAGGGCTCCAACCTAGAGGGCATTTAAGAGTGCAGCGTCAGGTGCTGCAATGAGTACTGGGTATGCTAGTTTTAGGTATGGTAATACTAGTTTGTATTGAAAAGACAATCTGCGTCTTAATTTACTTAACTGATTAGATTCCAGTTTTCAATAGATTTCCAGGGCTTATATCAAAACATAAGTATTTCTCTTGTAAGAAATATCTGAGTTGAAAAGTAAACAGTTCTGGTTGGTAGAACGTTCGTTTTCTACACTTTCACATAAAAAATGTTATTGAGATATATACCAGGATAATTTGGTTATCTGGAATTATTAGGTACATTAAATCACAACTTTGTAAGTTTGACTCTTTAGTGAAGTTATTTATGCATTCACAAATTGTATATATTTATTACCGTAGTAAAATATTTTTAATTTAAAAAAAAACTATAATTAATTTTCTCTTGCGGAGGTGGGCAGGGCGGCAGAAACGTGATAGGCCGATGGGTGGCCAATTTGTAAAGCCGGCCCAGGGCGCGTATAGTGAAAATCGCGGATAATCTGAAAAAACACTGAAAACAGGATAACAAAACAAATGTAAAAATTCTATTTATTTATTGTAAATTATGAATTAAATGGTAATGTTTACAGGAGAGCTGTGTGTAGAAGTGTAAAGAAAGCTTAATGTTTTAATGCAATTTATATTCTACTTAACAATAAACCTACTAATTTTACTTTCGTATTCTATTCAAGAAATTAATTCCAGTCTTTTTGTAATCGTCAACACAACCTTCTTCCGCTATTTTAAATCGGCAAAACCTCCTAACCAGGTAACAAAGGCACTAAAAACACGAGACAAAGTAGACATCAACCGGTCACTAATACTCAACATTTAATCTCTCTCAATACTCAATAGCAACTGTAATAAAGCAGAAGTGTCATAATGTTATTGGTCATTAGATTGCTTACCAGCCTTCTGCGTGAATTCTGACAAGGCATGTGGGCGTTTTGTGCCAAAAAACATCATTATACATCCTTTCTTGGCATACTAATAACCAAGAGTTTACTGTACTGTATATTATCAATAGCTAACCTGAAGGGTTGATAATTATTTCAATTATTATGCATTGAAATACGTTAGTTACGATAGGCCTGGTAGTGAGAATCAACGAAAATCAAAGGCTGGTGAGTAAAAAATATTGCTTTCACAATTCATAGCTTACATTATTTGCATATATTTTTTCATTCCTTTTTTCTTTAATTAGTTAAGTTAATTTTATATAAATATCTATTTTGAGATTCTTTTATATTCGATAGGCCTACTTATAGTTTTGGCAACTGTGATAAATCCTCCTTCCAAAAACACTTCTTTTTAAAAGACTCGATCATATTACAAGTTTTTCCCAAGTCCTCTGATTGCTCAAGCATTTTATCTAAGTTGAATCCTTTTCTCGTGCCAGTTGTCTCAGTGGATACAAATTGTGTGCCCTACAACATAAACCTTAATATTAAACACAGCATATCACAGATTTCACAAGACGATTTCCAAAACTTGAGAAAAAATCACATGCACTGAGGTGTACTGTTGATGAATTCATAATAATGTGTTTTATTCAAATGATAATATCATTATAAACACTGATACCAAAGAGAATATAGTATTTTAGTTGGCACTTATAATTTACGTTAAATACGAAATGATTCCTGGCAAAGCAATGGGACGTGGGTTGCTAATGAACTTAAATACCCCTGTCGCAGCAGACCTGCGCACTCAGCGAATTTCCAAATCAATAATATAATAATAATATATAACAAGTTTTATCATTATTTGTCAATAAATATGAGTATTATTTACCTACTCTACATAAGATTAACATAGGAAAGAGCATGCAGATTTGCTGCTGTGAGGAACCCTGAAAGTAGGTGTTTATAGCGTAAACAATTTATATTTTGACCATTTATATCAAGTTTCATCAACATCTGTCCACAAATAAAGGAGTTTACCTAAACTCTATATGATTATGAAATGAATAAAGATAATTTGAATTAACATGGGAAAAGAGTTATACATCTCAACCACATGAAGCTAAATAACAAGTTTCATCCAAAAATATTAGATAATAAGTGAAACATGAATTTTTCCTTATCCTCCATAAGATTAACATTGGAGCCTCAAAATACAACGTACTGTGTTTAGATTTTTTAATATCTCGGTAACCGTTGAAGATAGAGAAAAACTTTAAGAAACTTAACTGTGTAGTTTTTTAAGCAGATTCTAATGGTGAAATATAAAATTAGATATTTTTAAAATTACATGGGAAAACTGCAAAAAAACCATTTTTGGGGTACAAAACCCCCCCAAACTACCCGTTCTGATTGTCCGATATGTCTGGTCTACTAACTCTTCCGAGCAAATGCAGGAATACCAAATTTGGTCATCATGCCAATCATGTTCACAGACAGACACACACACACACACACACACACATACACATATATGTATATGCAGAAAGTACACTGAGTAAGTGCACTGAGAAAATGGATTTTTAATGTTAGAATACAGGGACCGTGCGCCACCGCAGAGCGGCCGTGGCTAAGAAGCAGAGTTCAGCTGGCACAACGCCGCATCTTTGCCACGGTGGCGCGTGGGCCCTGTTATGTAACATTAAACCTGCATTTTATAGGATATTCGTGGACGGATTTTGTTCACCAAAGTACCTTTCGATTTGAAATTAAAATTCCAATCTTTTTTGTATCTTATAAAAATTTTATAAAGCTAATGAATTTTTGTTATTTTAATTAAAAGATTTTTAACCACCGCCATTTTGAAAATATTAAAGCAAATGAAATAATACTTTAAAAACATTTGTCTCTTTGACCAATAAATATGTGTGCAAAGTTTGGTTTCTGAATCTTAAATAGTTCTTGATATATAACGTTTTTTGTAAAAAATACAAAATGGCGGCTAGCGGCTAAACGAAGGATTTTTCGACAAATGGTTATAGGTAATTTTTTGTTTATTTTGATGAGTACTATCACCCCTCGAAGTTTGTCCCCGACTTTAATGAACACCCTGTGTGTATATATACATATATATATATAAATTTTAACGACTATTGTTTTTGGTCTCTAGGCACCTAAAAAAAAATTACATGGTCATAGGTTTAAGTCTTACCATGAGACCTATGGTAATAGCTTCTTCCCTTTGGGTAATACGCTAAAAACCAATAAGTATTTTTATTTTGACGATTAACGTAGTAGCAATTTATTGCTACTGAGTGTCATATTTTACGTTTGTATGTAGTAAATTTCAAATTGTTTTACTTTTATCCACTAGTGTAAAATATAAATAATATAAAAAAAGGGAGCGTTTCACAACACCGAGTAAGGCTAAAAATCCTATAAATATCGGAAAATTCATAATACCAAGGTTTCACAAAGCTAAGTATGTTATAAAAATCAACTGTTTCAATACGCCAAGGTTTTATAAAACCGAATAAGGGGTCTAGCACAGTCCGCTCTAGAAGTGACTGTAGAAGCCTGTATAGCGTGCAGTATTACGTGCTTTGCAAGCACTCCCTTTCCATCGTTTAATGAACATAACGCATAGCACATAGTTTATATTAAAGATTTAATAATAAATAGTTTATATTTTAGTTATAAAAACAAATCAGTATTTATTGTAATGACAAGTAATTTATTACAATAAATACTGATTCAATTTTATTGTACTGACAAGTGATGATTCGTAAAAAAATTGTTCTTAGCATCGTTTTGACCTCGTCCTGCAGCTATAAAAGTGAGAAATTTGTTCGTCTAAAAGAGTTTATAGTAAACAAAACTATAAATAAATATGGATTTTCACAATGTTACACACATATGCATAGATGTTGCAAATTTATAGCTTGAATAGTCAAATTTGAAAGAAACTATACGATTGCCGTTGGAACATAGTGACATACAGAATAAAAACTGATTCGCTAGCTGGCTGATATCTGGCGTAAAAAATCTTGATTTTTCAAAACTGGCTCCAATGACTGATTGAAATTTATTATTTTATAGTGTATATAGCACTACACAATATGACAACATCCGGATGTCTAAATACCCCCGTCGCAGCGGACCTCATACTCAGCGAATTTCCAAATCAATAATATAATAATAATAATATATGACAAGTTTGGTCAAAATCTGTCGATAAACATGAGACTTTTTGCCTATTCTCCATAAGATTAAAATGGGAAAGAGTGAGTAGGTTTGCTGCTGTGAGGAACACTGAAAGTAGCCATTTATACCATCAAAAATTTTATTTTTAACATTTATACCAACTTTCATCAACATCTGTCCATAAATATAGGAGTTTGCCTAATCTCCATATGATTAACATGGGAAAAGAGTATGCAGGTTTGCTGCCATGATAAACACATAAACTATAATTTTTTAGCACAAATGTATGGATCTCAACCACATGAAGCTATTTTTTTTAATCCTCCATAAGATTAACATTGGAGCCTCAAAAATACAACGTACTGTGTTTAGATTTTTTTATATCTCGGTAACCGTTTGAAGATAGAGGAAAACTTTAAGGAACTTAATTGTGTAGTTTTTTAAGCTGATTCCAATGGTGAAATATAAAATTAGAAATTTTTAGAAATTACATGTGAAAAACGCAAAAAACCCCATTTTGGGGTACAAAACCCCCCCCAAACTACCCGTTCCCATTGACCGATATGTCTGGTTTACGAACTCGTCCGAGCATTTGTAGGAATACACGTCTCTACCAAATTTGGTCTCGATCGGACCTTTTTTACGAGAGTTATCGTGTTCACAGACACATATATATAAAAATTTTAACGACTATTGTTTTTGGTCTCTGGGCACCTAAAGAAGAAAAAATAACATGGTCTCGGGCTTAACTCTTGCCATGAGACCTACGGTAATAGCTTCTTCCTTATGGGAAATTCGCTAAAAATGATGGTTCAAAAGTTATGGTCTTTTAAAATGCCAAAAATTAGTATTATTAGTTTTTCGCGACAACACTTAAGGTAAAGAATAATTAAACTACTACCACTGTCACCAACTTAAAAACTAATCAAATTAGTATCTTCAAATATTTGTCAATGACTAACGGTTCCAGGTAAAAGTTAACTTTACTGACCATGATAAACACAGCACGTTGTCTAAGTGCATCCATTTTATTCTAATGGAGAATATTGAAAATCAATTTACTTTAAATCCAACCATTTCATGAGAACTTGTTTGCAGCGTAATAGTCACTTAAAGGACTTTAGCACTTAAAGGACACTTAAATTCTTAATCCCCAGACTGCTCTCCAAAATGACTTGACATCATTAACTATTACTTTCATTTGAAATTAATTTTTTTTTACTGGCCCAGACGATGGTTATATTTAGAACAATAAATTATTAAATGATACTTATATTAAACGTTAAAAAATATGATAGTTATATTGAAGATAGTGGTTTTTAATTAACATAAGGGAGAAAGTATGTGTCAGTCCACTAAAACCGTTTATTTGAATGTTATATTTAAATCAAAGTTTTCTTTTTTTTACTATGGGCGACCATGAGCAGCTGAGTAGTTCACAGGTCAGCAATCACGTCACATCCGTGCAGTCACTTAAAGGACTTTAGCACTTAAAGGACACTTAAATTCTTAATCCCCAGACTGCTCTCCAAAATGAGCAGTGGAGGTAGCTTCACCGTTTCCGTGATACGTAACATGGAAATTAACTATTACCTTTCATTTGATAATAATTTTTTTTGCTGGCCCAGACGACCCGTACAGTTCATATAGAACGTACGTAATGGAACTTATGCCCAACGTATACATGGAAGTTGGAGGCATTGAAGCCCGGAAATGGGAAGTACACATTAAATTGGGCGGGCACGACAAAGGGACTAGGCCAGCTAAGGGAAATCCCTGCTCCATGTGTTTTTGCAAGAGTCCACCAGGATATATAGTCCTTGCGGCCATCCTGCGTTATGCAGAGTGTGTGCCTTTCAACTTGTGTCAATGGACATTTCGTAAAATGTCACTACAGCGGACGGATCATTAGAGGACACGGGAATCCGCCTCCCGCTGTGTTGTCCGATGTGTAGGGCTATATAATAGACCAGTTGATTAGGCGACTGTGGGTCGCCTAATTAACACCTACAACTGTAGGTGTATTGTGCATAACTTCTTTCTTTTCTTTCATCTTTCACATTAACATTTTTTACAGCTATGGGTATTTCCTAGATGAATTATTTGAAATGTCTCTTTTACCATTAGAATTAGTTAGAGAATACCCAATTTAGTTTATTACACAGCATAAAATCAAGGCTGTGAGATTACAAAAAAAATTGTGTTACTAATCTTCAGAAAATTTTTTAATCAATAACTTATAGCTTGTTATTGTTATAAGTTATAATTTTCACAGGTAAGAAAAAACTGAATTGTTCTAAATAAAAAAATCGTTCAAATAAACAATCAAACTCTCTCTGCTTTGGAGCATACAATTATTCTCGTTCACTATTTCCTTTGATTTTCTTTTTTAACCATAATTTTTTCCTATGATTTTTTTTTCATCCATGGACAATTTGATCTCTGTATAATGTATTAAAACAGTATAAAGTAGCTTAAGTTATTAGATCAATCATGTCATTTACACAGATTTGAGACAGTGATTGCCTTCAAAGCCAAGGTACTGCGCTATATTGGCTGTGCGACCAACTAGCTTTTAGTGCGAACTCACTTCTAGAGTGGACTGTACTCAGCTCCTTACTCGGTTTTGTTCGAAACCTCGGCGTAATGAATTTCCGATATGAATAGGATTTTTAGCCAAAACTCGGTTTTGTGAAACCCACCCCAAACAAAAAAACAATCCATTATTTTAATTATTTATTTATACGTTGGCCTCCGCAGCATAGATTATGGCATGGTGACCGTCAACGTTTTGCCCAACACATGATGGGCAAAACGTTGAGGGCCACTGCGCTACATGTTCCAAAAAATAAGCAGGGTATTCCGGAAAATCAAGGAATACCGGAAGTCTGGATGCTAATCCATTGTTTGGGCTTATGTATGACAAATATAAGATTGATGATCCGCGAAGAAGGTATACCTCATGGGAGCAAGGGCAACAGAGTAACTACATAGCTCAATGTAGCAAACCCAGTAATGGCTCACAATAGATTTGAGTATGTACAATCTAAAGAAAAACAGAATGTTTCTCTCATACCTTATTCTGCTCCTATACTTAGGTTTGGGTAAAATATGTTGATACTGATAAAACTATTTATAAATGATTCACTGTTATTACTCGGTAAACAAAATTTCCCACCTTGGCCACGTACTGAAGACCAGAGTGAAGTTCTCCAACTAAATCCCCAAGTTCAGCAAGATTTGTAGTCTGTTTATTACAAATCGATGGTATAGAATTGTGTCTCTCCATCGTAAGTGTAAAGTAGTCAGTACTACTTAGGTCACCTATTTTTGATTCTTTATATTGTCTAACTTCCCCATTTTGTTGAGAAACCTGAAATTTAAAATTAAGGAAAAAAGGAAAGAACAATTAATTATAAACATTGAGGCAGGAAGTTAAATAAGAAGACTTTGTTTGGATGTTTGGGCAGTAGGCTAGTCCAGCGACAGGCCTACCTATAGTAGTTCCTCCTGCTAGGAAGAAAATTATATTATATTATTTCTGTTAAATATTTATTCATATTTAATCATAAATATATATAAGATTGTACATTAGAACCTCCCATATCCGACTATGACAGGACCGGGTACATGGTCGGTACGGCTAAAAAGTCAGATATCGGTTGGAGAAAATTAAATCTTTTAAAACATGTAGATATATAACAACAGAAAAATAATATTTATATGTAATCGAAGAATAAGTGTTTTATGTTTTGTTACGCCCGGTTTATGTTAAACAGACGGACGGAACGGTAGGTTATCAGGAGGAGTCGGATAAGGGAGATTCTACTGTATTTCTATATTATATATTAAGGAAGAAAATTTATTCTTTAACTTATATTTGTTTTCTAAGTATTCCGCCTTTGGATTTGTGTGGCTGCCTACACTGCAAAGGAAGGTCTATTCAAAATTGTTGGTCGTTCAGAAGCCAAATGGAAAAATGATATCAACTGCAAACAAATCTTATTTTATTGTGTAATTTTATGCAATGGCAATGCCATTTCTCAAAAAATTAAGATAATGACTAAATTTTAGGTGATTTTTTAGCAGAATTACTTTATTTATTTAAAAGTGTGGTGAAATAGATATTATCATGATAATGAGCTAATTTTTAGAAATAGAAAATACGACAAATCGAGCTTAAGGTTTTTCTTCTGAACTTGTAACTTAAATTGACAAATTTGCTCCTTTACAGGTTCTTACTCAGTTAGTTTTCACATCGCCCACATCTTGCTTTGTCATAAAGCAAGTAGGCCTACATCAGTAGAGGGCGAGGCATGTCAATGCACCAAAGTTTTGGAGCAGTTTCACATTCCAATCGCAGGAGTGGTTAACAACTGTAAATGAAAACATTATCTCCTTCGTTTTTTTACTGAACACTGAAGGTGCCTATTTGCCTGCCTCTTGCAGTGTGTAACTAGCCTGTTGATGGGGTTGGAGGGTAAGCAAGCTAGGGAAGCTAGTTTATTTATACACCTACAAAAGTTGGTACTGATAAGAGAAAATTAATGAAGTTTAGGGATGATTATATTGCAGTTTTTTTGTTATTTCTTTTCTGTTGCTACGTAAGCACTTTTTTTAATAAATTATAAAAAAGTACAACCACGAGTTCAAAAGACAAGAATTGGTAAACACTTACTGGTTGAGTAAAAAATTTCTGTTCCAGTAATTGTGAGGCATCTTGTAATTGTTTGGATGCTAACTCCAAATTTTGCATGGCTTGATTCACATTAAACTTTTTTCTAGATAGTTTTATCCTTCCTTGTTTCTTTAGTTTATTAGCTGTCACGTTGCTACCCTGGAATAAAAAATATAAAATCTTAAAAATAAAAACATTTTTAGAACCACATCCCATCTGAGCTAAAATTATTTTAGTTTACCTAACTATGCTTTTTATTATATACGCTGTATCATACAATTTCTCTTCTGCTTTTAACAAATACTTTTTTTTCTGTTAAATTACTTTGAAAGATATTAAATAGTTTAAAACTGCTTTATATGATCCATAAACTAAGAAGAAATAATCCAAGAATGTGGTCTGTATAATAACAAATTAAATTAGTTATTGCAGTAATGTAGCCATACAATTCCAAAAGGAACTAATGAATTGAGAAATAGTTTTTAAACTGTAACATATTATTAAGGTATTAATTATGTTGGCTATAAAATATTTATTCAATAGTGATCTTGGAAATCAGCAGACATAAGCATTATTGCCAGTTCATTAACTGCGTAGCTGTTAAAAATAAATTTAACTCTTAAACTGTAGGACTTAGATAAATAACAATCTGGAATAAATGAGAAGGATTAAATTAAATGTATTACTAAAGTTGAAATTAATTTAGTATTATTTTATTGTGGGGTACTGAAGTTGGCTTAGATTGTACTTTCAATTTATTGAAGTATAGGCAGTAACACAGCTTGCAGTAAGTGTCAGAAAGTAATTTGCTGCGGTTTCAATTTTTTATGACCTCAATGAGTTCAGAGGAGCTACCGGGGTTTTGAGAAGTCCACAGTCAGATGTCAAGTGTCAGTCAGGGTCAAGGGTGAGGTAAACCGTCTCTTCAATTAATTTTAGGTCTGAAAAACAACAGCAAACATTTCGGAAAACAACATGAAATAGAAATAAACTTTGCTTATTTACTTCACCACGTGTCGGACTTACTACTTAATTGAGGGAAAACTAATTATTTTCTTAAAAATAATTGTAATTCTATGGAAAAGCAAGCAAAACTGATGAATTTATTAATAACAAAATTTTTGCACAAATACAACTAAATAAATACCTTTTTGAACAGATTTTCTGTTAATAGTGATGAGGAAAACCTGTCTGTAAAATCTCCTTTAGCAACTAATCTTAGAGCGTTGAAAATTTTCATATAAACTTTTTGTTGATCTTCTTTTCGACATTTTCCCTGGAAAATTTGAAGATTATGCTTCAACCAATTAGCAGATGGATTATGTAATAAACAATTTTGATTTCATAATAGCACGGTTTGGTTTTATTTGTCCTCGTATTACATGTACTTGGGAAGTAGAAACCTTATTTGTAATTGGACTATTGATGATTGATTACTTATCGAAAAAATGTTGATGTTAGGTACTGTCGTAACAACTGTGGTCTGGTTGTTCATAAATACATTAAAATATGCTATTAGGACCAGTGATTTTTTTCATCTGTATTGGCCTGGATAATATTTTAGACAGGTCTTAAACAAGACTGCTCTAATGAAAAGGGAGATAAAATACCCTCTCCTTGATCGAGAACGCATCATATTATTTCATTAAGGCTTGAAATTTTATTTATGTATGAAAAATAAATAAAAGAACAACTTACCAGTAAAAAATTTAAACTGTTTTCTTCCTCGATAAATTCCAGTTCGTGAATTTTCCTGGCGAGCACTGGAAAAATGTAAATATTGATATCTAATTTTAATAAAGTTACCCTTTCAAAAACTATACCTATCGCTTCTTTAGCTTTTTAAAAGTGCTCTTATAAAGAAACTTGTAGGAAACAGACATGGTCCTCCTGAGTTTAAGGGTTTATTCTCCTTACGCCCCCTAAGTTTAAGGGTTTATTCTCCTTACGCCCCCAAAGTTTAAGGGTTTATTCTCCTTATGCCCCCTAAGTTTAAGGGTTTATTCTCCTTACACCCCCTAAGTTTAAGGGTTTATTCTCCTTACGCCCCCTAAGTTTAAGGGTTTATTCTCCTTACGCCCCCAAAAGTTTAAGGGTTTATTCTCCTTACGCCACCAGGACTACCTCATGCCGGTGGTCCACTGCCTCTCGGCATTTTCTTTTATTCAACTTAAACCCATTGCCTCCATAAACCATCTTTGATAGCTTTCACTAAAATGGTGACCTGCCCAGGTAGGCATTTTGAGTATTCCAAGTATGAATGAGAGTGGCCGGATCTTGTAGTTTTGTTACTGAATAAGGCTGGCTTCTTTAGATATGTTATTTAATAGCCTAACAAGCCAATGGCATCCAGGGGATCTACGGTTTAGTTTGTAATCTAAACCACAATTTCACCTCTAAATTACGAACTATTCCAAATTATGAGGATGAATGTATTACAGAATTCAATAGTGCTGAGGCTTATTCATAAGATGGAATATCACATACAATGACCATCGCTTAAAACTATCCACAATTTGTGAACTCAAAGTAACTGGAATACAGGTTACGCCACTTTCCTTGTCATCCTTAAAAAAATTGTTACTCTAACAAGAAATTTTTAATTTTGGCCTAACGAAGAGATAGATTAAGCTTACATTTGGAGAGGTACCAAATAGTTCCAAGTAAGATATAGATGAATATGTAATTTTTTAAATCCTCTAAGTTTTTATCCTTTAGGGTTATAAAGTTCCAATGTTATTTCTCAGGGTGTTAATTGTTTACAAAATAAACAGATTTTTTTCTATGGGCTTTAATTAATTCTTCTGCTGTGAGAGGGTTACAGCAGTACCTTATACTTATACGAGTAAATTATAGGAGAGAAACCGAAAAAGATAAGAAATATGGTACAATATTCTCAGTACAGCCTGCTAAATAACACCTAAAAATCACTGAGACTGAAGTATGAGCTGTTAGGGTAGTGTTTTAGGGGCTTTTTATATTAATTTTGTAACTATTTGTACTAACATTCACTTTTAATACTCATAACTGAGAATGCATATTAAATTAAAAGAATTAATACTCCAATTAAAAAGGTTCTGTTCATTTTCGTTCGCCATTTTGACCATTAAAGCCAAAACGTTATTAGCTTTAGAATTTGGCTTTTGGTATTGGTATGTTGATATTTGGATTTTTGCTTTTGAGTAACTTAGTGTATTGCTAAAATTGCAACACACTATCTTAATATTTTATGTCTGACTATGCAGGCAAAGCTGAAATCCTGCCCAATAAATGGAATTGATAACATTTATTATTTTTAATACAGCTTTCAAGTTTTGTAAGTTACAAATAATTCATCTACATTTTTCAAAAGTAAAAAAAGCTTAAAAAATAATTAAAAATTACAATTTAAATTTTCAAGGTTGAAAAATACTAAAAAACCTCAATAGATTAGTTACCAATGTCAAGAACAGATGCTTTCTGTAAATCAGTTTTATAATCATCTGAAAATGCCAAAATAAGGGCTTTAATAATTTCCCTGCGTTCATCGCAGTTTATGAACATTTTCTCTGCAAACTCTTCTTCAGTTGAGGCAACATCTTCATTTAAAAAACCTTTTGCATTCAAATGTGAAAAAATTTGTTCAATAATATCTTTATCCATCTGTGAACAAAATTAAAGCCAAAATAATAGTTAAATATAAAAAACACATCAAATAATGTAAAACTCTGAGACACTGTAAAATTAACACTGTATTTCTTATGAAAAATGTAATATTACTGTAGGTGGCATTTTAAGTCTCATCCGAAGCAGGGTACAGGGGTATTTTTTACTCCAAAATGGGTAGTTTTTAACATAATTTTTACTCACTTCCTCTATACCCTTTAAGTGGATATCTCCCTTTTAGTGCCACCTCAATAAAAAAGTGGTTTTTAGAGTGATGTCTGTCTGTGTCCGTCCGTATATGTGGGAATGTGCAGACAGAAGCCTAGAGACAAGACTATTGGTCCGATTTTTATGAAATTCGGTACGTAAGTCAGGTAACAATCCAGTGTTTCAGAGTACTTTTTTCATTCTTCTGAATTTTTAATGTTTTTTAAATGCCTTTACATTTCACCATTAAAACCCGCCAAAAAACAGATAGTCTAAGCTTAAAATGAAAATATCTGAAAAACGATTTTGATAAAATTGAATTACCATTTACAATCCTTCTTTGAGACTAAAAGACACCACTCACATTTCTCAAAACAATGAGGTTTAAAAGTTTTAGGGTTTAAAAACGTCAAAATTTTATATATAACTTATAGCGTATATACATACTATATACTATACCACTATATATACTTTATATAGTGGTTAGCAAAGAAAAGAGCTTGCAAAACTAAAGAAATTAGCATTTACAAATGTTATTCTACAATTAGTAGTTAATAAGAAGATTGTAATTTTCATCTAGCGGTAAATACAGTACATAGTCCAATGGTAGTCTTAGGAGAATAATTTAAATTCAATATATTGAATATTTAGGCATATATATTTTAATGGAATATAGTAGGCTGTAGCTTCATATAGTATCAGACTAAATAAATTATGCTGAAAATCACTTTTGGGGGATCTCCATCATTAGCAGCCCTAAGTTGTGAATTATATAATCAAATCATATAGGCCTACACACACATTTATAGCCTATAATTATATATATATACATTATATAATTTAAAACAAAGTTTTTTTATCTCTAGGCACCTCAAAACGAAAAAGTAAAATGGTCCCGTGATTAGGTCTGGCCACAAAACCTAAGTTAATAGCTTCTTTCCTATGGAAAATTCGCTAAAACTTTGTATGCGGCCAAAAAAAGATTTTATGGTCAAAATGTCTACATTTATTGCTCCTTACAGAAGCAAACCGGCATACTCTTTCCCATGTAAATCTTATAGAGAATAGGCAGTCTTTTATTTTTTACGGATATTGATCAAATCTGTTTTATACTTTTAGAGATTTGAAAATTTGCTGAGTACACAGGTCTGCTTCGACAAAGGTATCAAATAATCTCAGCTATGTTATCGATAGCATAGCTGAGATAGGCCCTATCAAAAATGAGTTGACATGTAATTGTAGGTAGCATAACACTAACGTAATAGTTAAAAATAGAGATTTAAGAGATCTACAAGGTAGTTAGCCTTGTTAGTTACTGAAATGTCGAACAACCCAACTAAGTATATTAGGCCAAGTATGAATGAGAAATTAGTGTAAGGTGACTGTGGCGTGACCTAAGCTTAAAAGACACAAAAGGAGGTACTTAACAGAGTTATAGGGTTATTATCAACTCTCAAACAGCAATTGATAATTAGTTTTAAAACAAACATCACAGATGAAAAATGTAAGCTTCCGCGGCACTGAACATCACTAACACTTTTTAACACTTAAGTGTTAAAATATATCCCTGATGTAGGCTATATGTCTACAGGCTGATTAGGCCTACATCTCTATCAGTTCAGGATGGCCAGCTGATTGAGCATGATATTGCTGGTAGTAATTTCAAAGAAAGAGTGATATCAAAAAATTTTCATAATTTTTCTTTGGAGAATATTGATATGTTAAAGTTACAAAATGTAAATTTGATAAATAAGTTATTTAAATCTTCCCCTGGCTCATGGCCGATTTAAACTTCTGTGGTAAAATTAAAATTAATCTATTCACACTTCACAATTATCTATACACAATTACTTTAAATACAACACTTCAACAGTTTAAATACAATTAATTTCGACAATACATACAATCGACAACAAGGTTTTACAGAGCCACCTGTACTTTATTAACCTTTTATATGGAGAAATTCCTGAATAAATACCCAGTGAACCTTACCTGACATTAGATTTGATTAAACGAACGAATGGAACGATATAATAGGCCTATAAAATAAATATTTTAAGGAATCACTAGATTCCCCGCTTCCCGCCAAAAAGAACTGTGTTGCCACTACCATCGTGAGAAAAATTTATTATCCCATTCTATGATACAGGCAATGCTGGCATATATATTTACAACTACATCGAAATGGCTATGCAAAATCACTTTAACTATATAAATACCTCAATTTTAAATGAAACGTTTATCTAAATATCCGAGCAACGAGCTACATTAATAAAAAGCGCTAATTTCAAATAAAAAAATATAGAAACGCCTACGTCATAATCTTACAGGAGGTAAGACGTAAGTTTGGTTCACTTTTACGAAATTACCTGCTTATTACATATCGTCAAAGATTTTATTCAGCCATTAGGTTTACAAAAATAATAGGCCAAGTCACTAACCTAAACATCAAATAGAACTTCGCGTGGGCGAGGCCACAGGAACGATCGCCCGGGTACCTGCGGGAGCGGTAGCTTAGGGAGCGCCGCAGGTACCACGACCAAAGTAATAAAAAACCTTTAATTAAGTTAAGGTCATAAAACCTTTTTAAGACTATTCATAACTAGATATAGAATATTATCTTGTTTGCATTTATTTATGAATAAATCACCTGATATGTTTTGAAAAGTTTTCTCTAATTAAATAATTAAAAAAATGAACAGTCTCTGTACGCACGAGTCACCACCATTTTTATCTCCATTTACCCTACCGGCCATTGGTCAACCTTAGGCCTCTGATGACAACGACACAATGAGCCACGCAACATTGTACAACAAGCTAACTAATATTGTGAGTTTGATAGTTGGCACCAAACAACATCTCGTCCCGATCGCAAAAAAATACGCAACTGTCATGTATATCACGTTGGTAAATATATCTATAAAATATGAAATACAGCTCCGTAGTTCCCAGCTACTTGAAGGTCACAAATTAATTACGGATGCTTATGAGCAATGGTAAGTGAATGTGATATTCTCTGGCGTTGATTAATGCCCATACTATTGAATACTACGTCAGTCCGGAAAGATCACCCTCATAACTACACTAATTCGTAATTCAGAGGCCATGGTTCGGTTTCCACGTTAAACTTTAGGTCCCTTAGTTGCCATCGGCTATTGAAAACAGTCATGTTTAAGGAACATGTCAGCTTTAGTCAGTAACAAGACTACAAGATCGCGCCACAATCATCTTACACTCAATCCTCATTTATATTTGGCTTAAAATACATACCTTGTGGTATGGTTGCTATTTCAATAATCTAATCTAATCTAATACTACATTCATCCTCAAAGACCATCCTCATAACTAAACCAGTTCGTAATTTAGAGGCAGAAGTGGTTCGGATTCCACGTTAAACTCTAGGTCCCTTAGATGCCATTGACTGTATGGCTAGTAACTTACAATTATGTCTAAGGAAATATATAAAGTATTATAAATTTATGAAAATTAATGTTGCAAAAGTTTTAACAGTTTATGTCTTTTGTTTTACTGTCAATATTGTATAAAGGTCTGTGAAAAATATTTAACTGTGAAAATAGCTTGATAATAGTATTTTTGATCCCGAAACTAGTCGCCTGATGATTATAACGTTAAGGGATTGTATTGACGAAGGTATTGTAGCCCATATTAGTCCACAGATAAATAATTTTACGGCGAGTCCTGTAACCCAGTGAAGAGGAAGTTAATCTTTGAATATTCAGTTCATTACAATAATTTTCATATAACCTGGTTATATGTAACGTACTTGTTAAGGGGTCGAATCGGTTCCGCTGGTGAGTGTGGCTGAACAGCACCATTCCCTAATTTACTAACCGGTGACAACTAATGACAGTACCGCTGAACGTAGCCATTGTTATCAAATATTAATTATCGTGTCATGTCCATGTAGTGAGTCCACAGCTCCACAAATACAATCCACAGACTTCTTTAGGTTGATCACTTAGTTGATCTATGTTGAGTGTTCAATTAATATTATTGTACCACTATGGAGTCTATAAACAATGATGAAAATGTAGATCCTTGTGGTGTAGATATTGTTCCACCATGCAAGTGCTATTCAAAGTTGTTTGCTATTATTGATACAGCTTGTGATAATGAAACAGCTAAATATAATGAGGAGGTAACCAGCAATTTATTTATTTTTGTTTTAAATGTCTTTCCAATAAGCTTATCAGTATTTTGTTAGTATCTTGTATGAATTAATTAGATTTAAGAGCCTGTAGTAGGGCCAACTAGCCTAATTTATTAGTCTATAGGGCCTAATTACAATTGAAACAAATGTGTTTTTTGGCAACTTGGGAAACTGCCAAATCTTCAGGGGATATTACCATAAAATCCATAAATCATTTGGGCATCAACATCAATCATGTTATCAATAACCAACATTTTAACCTAGGTACTTCTACTGTTCACTGTATGTCAGAATATATGTTATTTAGTGTCATACAGCACTAAGTGGGTGTAGGTGGGCTAATTAATATTAATTTAGGCTACTATCAATAACCAACATAACATGCGTTGCTGTAGGTCGGTATTTCATTCAGCCCTCTCTAAAATAATTATGTTGTTAAACACGTTCTATGTTCTAGTTTTGATGTATACCACAGTTATTCAAACATTTGAACACAGTAAAAATTGGGCATGCGGGAATGCACTTCTGCATCTTCCACATATGGGATGGACGTGAAGTGACTTGTTTATGTATTATTTGCATTGAATGTTATTTTTGTTATTTTGAAAGGACCATACTTTGGCGGAAATACGACTCATCTGGTGTTGTTATAATATTTGTAAAGAACTGTGGAAACGCCTGAAATATTTATGAACCAAATCAAAGATAACTGCTGCAGCATACTGTATATTTATTATGGAGTTCTCTATCCATTACTTAATTATGGTTTGTTGCTATGGGGTAGTGCCTATATTGCACTGTTAAAAGGGGTCTTTATTTAAAAAAAACTTCATAATCTAGTCAAATGATCCAGGATGTAATAGTAAAGAGTTTTTTTTAGATCTTTCGATCCAGCCTAATGAAGTTTTGCAATGTATATTTATCAAACTATTATTCTTTTTGTAAATGATGATCAATATACTGAACTATAAGAAATGAACTGGTTCTGACCATTTTACCAGGTCTTGGATGAATGTATACATAAGGTGAAGGGAAATCTAAATTAACCTCAAATAGCCCTTTTTTCTCCCTTTTGCCAGTTCATTAGTATTATGGTTATATATTATTTGTTATGGTGTATATTTTAAACATTTTTCCATATGCAGACATACTTGTGTCATACATTGTGTTGTTTATGAACAATGAAATGTTTTTACATACAATAATGGATTTGATTTGTGTAAGAGTGGCCTCCGGCTTGTAGACAATTACTTAGTTGTCACTACCTTATTCTGTACTAATCTATGATGTTTGTAATTATGGCATTTTCAACTTTCTGATAATGTATGGTCCGAACCCCAGTCTTGTTGCTACCGTCGTCAATCTGTGTTAAGGAAGCATTAATTGATAGCCCAATGACAAAATGACAGCTAAAATAACATTAGACTCTTGTAGGATTAGATTCGGCACTTCAGCCAGAAGCAGCTTTTTGTGCAACTCTTTTTCTTTCTTAGAGATTCAAGAATCCTCCTAAGTGAATTAACCTAGAAAACTGAACATTGACAAACTCGTAAGAGGCAGAAAACTACCCCTTGTCATATGGCCTAAAGTAGAGTTGAATGTGTAAGCCCAACACATTCAAGTGGCAGATGGTTAGCAGTTTTCTTGTATCGATTCCTGTGTATAGTTTCCTGCACCAGGGATCATTATTGAGCTGGTTCTTTCTCAGTTTAGATTTACTGTGTCCAGTAATGATACATATTGCTCAAACAGTCTTTATAATGCTACAATCATGTTGTCTAATATAGCCTAATCTGTATTTTCTTTCAGACTGATTCTGATAATAAAATTTATATAAATGCAGATATGTTACAAAATCTACAATTAGACGGTGCAAACATACATCTGAGCTTTGAAAGTAAGCAATTGAACAAAAGAATACTATCAAGCAACATCGTAGAAATATATTTAGATAATGTTCTTTCAGAAAAAAATGATTTTCTTTTCCCAGAGGTAGGTATTCAGCCCTAGTTAAATTTAATTTAACTTATGTTTTAATTTGATTAGGGATTTTTACTTATCGTTTACATTAATTATTTATTCTTTTAAATTTATATTCTGACACAATTATATTTTGTAGAGAAATAACAAAATTATAGGTCACTCACTTAAATCACTTAAATTATAGGTAGTTTGTACAAATTTTCATGGAATTTTAAACAAAAATTAATATGTAGTAGAAAATGTTGATGAACGTATATTATTTTCGTTCACAACAGTAAACAAAAAGACGATAAAAAATGCATTATTTATTTCTGGCTATAGCTACAACTACAAAAACCATTCAGATAGTAAAAGAGGGAGAAACAAACCAAAGACATCTAAAATGAATTAGTCTAGATTAAAGCATATACTATGACTGACTGCATTATATATATACTTGACTGCACTGACGATAAGTATCATCAGTGTGGTCTTTTTCAACAATAACTGCACTGATTATATACCGTCATTCGCCACTAACAGGGGGACCGATGGCAGGTTAAACTATTCATTTTTGTCTTAAGTTTAACATCCCCAATCACAGGCTATAAACTAATTAATTTATAACTTAAAAGTATCAAGTTTCAATGATTCCAGATGGCTGAAAAAATTAGATGCATTCATTGATCTGCGATCATCAACAGAATAGCACAAAGATATTAAAAGACTGACATTAAATATGGGACCCTTGATATAGTAATTCAGACCTGGTTCTTTGTTTTGTATTTAAAAAATCATTAGTTAGAAATAGCACCTATTGTTACCTTAGGAGTTACCTTTTTAGGCAATTTTCATAATTGAAGTGACTGCTAAAAATTGCAGACATATGTTGAGATTTAGATATTATTAGATTCAGATATTACAATAACAAACTATTATTTACAACTATACAATTACAAATGCACTAAGGGTGCAGGTTTGCTATTGTGGCCTGTTGATTTAATGGAATATTTTTAATTTGAAGATATTTTAAAGTGTTAATTTTACCTTTTACAGATATTCAAATGTGCCAATTTACAAGTATTATCCTTAAGAAAGAACAACCTTCTTCATCTCCCAGCAGACATTGGACGTCTAAGTCAATTAAGAATTTTGATTCTTACAGAAAATTTTCTTACTGACCAGTCAATTCCCTTTACGTTAACGTTCTGCAAATACCTTACTACTTTGCACCTTGATCATAATTTCTTAAAAGCTCTGCCAGGATTTCTGCTGGAAATGCACAATTTAGAAACTGTTTACAGACATGGAAATGATAATTATTTCAAATCAACGTTTTTATGGTATCATTCGTCACAAAGAGACAGGTAAGTTTACAAACTATACATATCACCAATAACCAATGGTATTTTTACAGAACTAATACAACATTTTACTACTTTACACATTAACCCTTTAACTGTGGCGTAAGTTGGCGCGCTGCTGTTCAGTAGCACGGGGATTTTTCACAACCTCGCAGGTGTTTTTATCATTCGGAAAAAGAAAATACCCCCGTCGCAGCAGACCTGCGTACTCAGCGAATTTCCAAATCAATAATTTAATATATGATGTTTTTTTAAAATATGTCCATAAACATGAGAATTATTTGCCTATTCTCCATAAGATTAACATAGGAAAGAGTGTGCAGGTTAGCTGCTGTGAGGAACACTGAAAGAAGTCATTTCTACCATGAATAATTTTTATCTTAATATTTATACCAACTTTCATCAACATCTGTCCATAAATAAAGGACTTTGCCTATTCCCTATATGATTAACATGGGAAAAGAGTATGCAGGTTTGCTGCCATGATAAACACATAAACTATGATTTTTAAGCATAAATGAATAGATCTCAACCACATGAAGCTAAATATCAAGTTTTATCCAAAAATATTGATTAATATGGGAAATATTAATTTTTCCCTATCCTCCATAAGATTAACATTGGAGCCCCACAATACAACGTACTGTGTTTAGATTTTATAATATCTCGGTAACCGTTGGAGATAGAGAAAAACTTAAAGAAACTTAATTGTGTAGTTTTTTAAGCTGATTCCAATGGTGAAATATAAAATTAGAAATTTTTAAAAATTACATGTGAAAAGCGCAAAAAACCTGATTTTGGGGTACAAAACCCCCCCAAACTATCCGTTCCCATTGACTGATATGTCTGGTTTACGAACTCGTCCGAGCATTTGTAGGAATACACGTCTCTACCAAATTTGGTCTCGATCGGACCATTTTTATGAGAGTTATCGTGTTAACAGACACATATATATATACATATATACACACACACATATATATATATATCAATTTTATCGACTATTGTTTTTGGACTCTGGGCACCTAAAGACGAAAAAATAACATGGTCTCGGGCTTAAGTCTTACCATGAGACCTACGGTAATAGCTTCTTTCCTATGGGAAATTCGCTAAAAACCTAGTGTAAAATGCATTTTAAAGCAAAAACCATAATGACTGTAATATTTAACATTGTAATACTATTTAACAAACAATATTTTGTATAAATGGTTAATGTAACAGTCATAGCTTGAAAAAAATTATCAGACGACTTGTATTCATGAGAGAACGTCAAATACTTCTGCGTCGCAGTTAATGGGTTAATTAAAAAAACACAAAAAAGTATGTAGAACATGATTAATCTATTCACATTAAAATTGTAAACTGTTTTAGGGTTGGTTTTGAGCCTCAATTGTGTTGCTAGTCCCAGTTTAAAAACTTGATTGTAGCTATTTAGGGTGAAACCGAAAATTGGGATTTAATGTTTAGATGCATAAAGACTACAGGTAGTTGTGAATTGAATGTGCAGGGATGAACTCAAAAATAGGGTTTTGGAGGTTTATGAGGCCAATTTAAGTTGTAAGTGTTATAGTTTGTGACTAAAATTAGTAATCATAAGCCACATTCCCTCTATCTTGGCATAGATCGGCATTGCCACTCGGCATACATCGGATTAGGATCGACATTTGGCATTGGCAGAACACAGCACAAGCCAGCCATGTATCCACACTTGCCACAAGGCTATGCTGATATTTGCCATTTGGCAAATATCAGTGAGGATGCGGCTCTCGACTTTAACACAAATTTACTGAAAGCAGGTTTATCTCAATATTGTGATTAAATTATTTACTTCCAAAAATTTATTCACAACAAAAATATTTACACACCAGAGTCCTGGTTATCCGAACGTCCGTTTATTCTGAACTACCAGGTGGGAAAAGGTTAATGAGTTTAAATTAAAAACGAAGCAATGTAATCTTAATCATAACACTGTAATCTACAACGTGAGGTTATTTATTATACACTTCCACGTACACAATGTTAATTAAACACAATAACTTTTAAATACACACACAATACTTTTGATGTGACAAAGAAATATTGTTCGCCAATGCAAAGTTGTGCTATTGTCTCGTAAACATCAAGTATGCGGATTCACTGCAGTTCACTGTTGTTCAAGATAGGTTAGGGCGATATCTACCTACACCGTGATCACATAAAAAGTAGGCCTGCAGATGGCTCTGTTTTATCATGGTTAATTTTAAGTGTCAATGTGTGTCTCGTGTTTTATATTTCTAATGAGGAGTCCATAACTGATAGAACGTCCCTGCAGAACACTTGATCTCGTTCTAGCAAAACATGCTGTGGACAAACTTATATGTGAACTGAGATAAGAGGTAAGTTAATTGGGCTAAATACACAGATTGGATCTAAAATAATAGATTTTATACTACTCTTAAAACTATTTTAAACTGCATTTTCAGATAATCCGAACAACTTGGTAATTTCAACAGGGTTCGGTCCAAATTAGTTCGGATTACCGGGACTCTGATGTACAGTAGAACCTCGATTAACCATCACCCTTATAACCGTCAGTCTCTATTACACGCCACCCCACTAGCGCAAAAAAACTATGTTTCCACGTCAGTTTATGTTTCCAAGCTGGATCGTCTGTTTAGGCTCTATGTTGAGTAGTGTGAGACATTGACGGCAAGGGTAGTGACCCAGCTGGTTAATCCCTTACACTGTCTTCTACATTCCATTGCTACTGTTTCAGTTCAGTATGATGCATGGCTTACTAGAGTGAAGCTTTTGCCGATTTCGAGTGCAATGCCTACTAGTGTTTTACGTGCCTACGTGCTTTACCGTTTATTGTTGACAGTGCTGTTAATATGTAGTGTGTGTTGCTCTTCTGTTATGGCTGAGAAACGGAAACGTTTGGTTTTGGGACTCGACAATAAACAATAAATTATTAAATGCTGGTGCTTCTTCTCAGAAAAATTAGAAACTTGGCCGCCTATAAAGCTCAATGGGGAAAGAAACAAAACACTGTCTAGGTGCTAAGTTGTAGCAATGCTATTATTATTTCTGTTATCCGTCTATTCGGTCATCCGTCATGGTCTCGGTCCCGAGGGTGATGGTTAATCAATGTTCTACTGTAATAACTCCCACTTTTCTAATTAGTAAAATTATAAATTAGTAAAATACCGACTTTTCTTCTTTAGGGAAAACGTTGCTGTGATTTTTTGAAGTATTTCATTCTGGGATTTTCCTCTTTTTATCTTTTGTTTCTTATGTTCTAGGGTACTGCCTTACCTCGCCAAAAAAGAAAGAATACTACAGCCAAAAAGTTTACAAACATGTTCCATTATCTCTTTGATTGGTTCAAAAATAAATTTTTTCCAACCTGGGTTACTGCCAGTTACTCTTCAAGAATATATTTCTCAATCATATTTCAGTTACACTATTTGTGCCTTTTGCAGCAAAGCATTCTGCCATGGTGGTAGAGGTAAGTCATTTTAAAATTATTCTGTAAAAATACTAAATTGTATCTTTTTGAGCTAATTTTAATGCTGTAACTATAGATTTATTTTTTTTATTGTATGCAAATCTACTCAAAAAGTCCATTTTGGGGTACAAAACCCCTTTCGGCTAGACTGATTTGCAAACTATTCCGAAAGTGATTACACTTCTCTGCCAAATTTGGTCTCGATTGGACCATTTTACTTTAGTTATCATGTTTACACACACATACACGCACACACACACAGATATATATATATAAAATGAAAAACATTATTGTTTTACCACTATATTCTGTTCTGTGCCTTCAGGTGATTATAAAAAATTCTGATTAACTGAAATTGCTAATCCAGACAAAAAATACCCCTTTTAATCCGTCAAAAAAATTTTAAAACCTTAAAATCATTTAATATAAATATAACAAATTTCTGTCTTCTACTTTATTCAAGCTTAAAAAACATGGGGAAATAATATTTTGTTTTTTTACACTAAATGAGCAGAGAGTAGGATTTTCAGTAGCGTTTTAAGGATTAATAAATGTAGTACATAGTGTTGAACTCTTTAACACGTTGAGTGGGGCTTATATATCCGCTCCACGCAACTGTTGCCATCACCGCTGGGCGGAAAATATTGTCCTTGAACGATGTTAACGACTCTGCTGCAGAGTGAGCTCAGCCTCATACTGGGAACGTTGATCTGATTGCCGTGTAAATTGCGGCAATGCAACGCATTACGTTAATCTGAGTGTTCTGCCACAATTTTTGGCACACTTTGTTTCCGTGCTTTGATGACGCTTGTTTTTGCTTTGTGCTCGATGCCACACTTTAGCTTCGCTAAGTACTCAATGTGTTAACGTACTGTATTGCTTGCTTGAGTATGATTTGATGTGTTGCCAGGTTACAAAGTATACACATTCCAGAGCCCCTACCTAGGCAACACATGTGTACCATTCCAACACTGGACGTGTAGCAGAAATTGTGGAGATGCATTGCAGCAGTCGGCCTTGCAAGCAGAGCGTGTTCAGACTCGTGAGGCTGATATTCAGTACCAGCAGTACGTCACCAGCGTACAGACTCAGCCGCACTGCAGCCTTCCCAGGCAAGTGAAGCCCAAGATGTCGTGTTCTGTCATGTAACACCCTGCGATCTGGGGTGCAAGCAGTTTGCCACCAGCGCACAGCATCAGCTGACAGCTGCACCTTGGCCTTCCTTCATAACGCTCAAGCTGTCTTGCATTGCATTGTCAGAAGACACTGTCTAAAATTTCCATCTGTTTTGGACTTTGGAAGGAGGGGAGGGCTTGACATATATTCAAGGTATTTTATGATCTCAAAAGAATCAGTAATTTAAGTATTTTAATTTAATTAAAATTAGTTTCTAAACCAAACAGAGGAATAAGATTCTAAATGTTGATGTACTAGATTGAAAATCTTGGTAATTTTGATAAGAAAATGACATCCCTCACAATTAGATTTTTTGTATTGCCTGATTTTATTAGAGATGAAACTAAGTTTTTCTTCATAGTGGAATGATGAAATTGAGGTTTTTTGTTTAGTTGAAGAGTCATTGAAAAAACCGTGTTAAGTTACTTTCTGTGAATTTTACTGAATAGGGTTTTAAAGGTATAAATCGTGCGTAGTTACTTTTACTTATTTATAAAAGTAGTAAATAATTGAAATTTGGCACAAGTGTGGAGAGAATACTGTGTAAAAATATAAAAATACTAATAACACAAAACAGATTCTTCTTGAAGTGGCAAAAATTGTGTTAAGTAAGACAAATAAGGGAAAGTCAGCTTACTGACTTAACACATTCTCTCCTTTTTATTAAAAACGTAACACATTTTCACGGATGGGCCTAATTTAAATTACGATATATGACAGACAAAAAAAATCACATGTCTGGTCAGACAGAACAATAGTACCCCCCACAGGCACCATAATGCACTAGGGTGGAGTGAAAAAAGAAAAATTTACATAAATTAAACAGAATGGTTTCTAAAAGTTGTGTATTGGTTAAACAAAATCACCCCTCAAATTTGGGTTCAATCAAATAATATCTTCCAGGTTCCCCAAGAGCATCAAATTTAAACAATTTGGTCTAAAATATATTTTTTGGGAAATTTTTATTAAATATTTAAATTTTCTAAATCTTAGTAGAATACATGTTTTTATACAGTTTTTGGTCTTAACCAGCCTTTAAAAAAATATCAAGGTCAAAAGAATATACTTTTAGGTGCCCCATTAGGACTAAAAAAGGAATAATTTACTAAACAAACTACATTTTCACGATACACCAAACCCTCAACATATTGTTCTAAAACTTAAGTAAAATGGTTTATGTATAACAAATCATACACATTCAACAATCAACACTTCCTTAAGTTTAGAAAGTATTTTAATTTTTATAAAATATTAAATAATTATTTAGACTACTTTGGACAGGCAAATAATGGAAAAAATCATTATATATAATGATCTGCTTGTATCTGCTTATATTTGTATTGTTTATTGAAAACTAAATTGACAAGAAAAAGCAGGAAAAAGGTTCAGATATCTTAAGGAAACTTAGAAATTTTATTCTTTTTTTCGTTTCAAAATATGGAGTTTTCTTTTGTGAGGCGAGCCGACTCCATATAAACACCATCTCTTGCCGTACTATCACAGACTACTTCTGACGCCTCAGTCACTAGTTTCACACAGCATTCAACAGCCTGCGTGTGACAGGGAATTTTGGATTTTAGTCCATAGGATACAAATTCCTTAAGTTTTTCGTCACTAAATTTTGCCAATAACGGTAGCTCTGTTACTTGAACCTCGTTCCAGTTGATTATGTCTTCATACTTTGTCGCCTCAAAGTTTAAAGGAGGTATGACAAATTGACGGATCGATTTAGGCTTAGATGTCCGTAGCGGATGAGACAAGGGCACCTTAAAATATAACCTTTCGGCATTGATATTTTTGACAGACTAGTTAAGACAAAAAACTGTGGGAAAACGTGTATTCCACTAGGATTTAACAAGTTTAAATATTTAATAAAATGTTTTCTTAAAAATCGATTTTACGCCAAATCTTTAAATTTTGATGGCCTTGGGGCACCGGAAGATATATTTTGTTTAAACCCAAATTTGAAGGGTAATTTTTTCTCACCAAAACACAGCTTTTAGAAACTATTCCATTGAATTGGTCTAAATTTATTATTTTTCACTCCACGCACAACCCAGATATGAGACAAGTGACAACACGTTTATCACATTGACTTTTCAATTGCATATCACCTGTAAGCATTATTATACCATAATTATCATTGTATCATGATGTTATCTAGTGATTTTGTAAATGTTGTTTTTAATGACTAATAATTTTAAAGTGTGATACCACAAATATTTATTAGAAAACTAGTGAAAATAACTGGTACTATTATATTGGTTCTTAACTATGAAAGTCCAATTTAACCAACATTACCACCGTTCACTACAGTGCAACTTGGATAAGCACAAGAAACAAGTGAAACAATTTCAACTAGGCCTAAAATAAAATTTGAATGCTCAATGAGAAAGAAAATACACAAAATAAAGGTTAAATATGCTTATTGCTATGTGAAATGTTAAACATAACAACTTGTACCATATTTTTTAAGAATTGCACAACCTATAGCCTTACATTTACCGAAGATAAAATGTGACAAAAGCTGATTGGAAAACAAACATTTAGAGCAAGAATTTTATTAATATTTAAATAAAATTCTTGGCATCAGCCAATTAAGTTTAGTATACATAATGTGTAAAAGTCAGTTGTTAATAAAATTAAGGGACCAAGAAAAAAGTTTCGATGAAAGAATATTACTGTATTATTATTGTACTGTGTTATTATTACTATATTATTATACTGTCTATTATAGGTTCTAATTACGGTAACCAGATTCTTATGTAGTAAATTAGTTTGTCAGAATTGAAATTAATTATGTTACTAAAACACCTTTTTCACTGGATATAGCCCCATAAATAGGTGAGTTGGTTGTTTCTCAACCAATTCCCCCCACAACAGTGTTCCAATATTAAGTGCATGAGTATTAAATCCATTATTAATACAATAGTACTGTATTATGTATATTATGTTGTATTATGTTTTGTTGAAAACATTGACTGTAAATATACCATAATAAGTAAGTGATGTGTTTATCATGGCTAAACCTTTGATTCAGCATGAAATCGATCTCGTAAAATGTTGTATGTTCAGGTTAACAGTTATATTGGATGTCAGAAGACAATAAAATGGTAACAGTGCCGTGAAAACAAATTTTGACGTTTCTGTGCAAGATGTCTTTGCAGTTCATACCAAAAGTGATAACGTTTGACTTGAAAAAAAAACAACAAACTGCCTCTGTAAAATAGTTATATTTTTATATCCTGAAACTGTAATTTGTATTTTTAACCCTCCGAGTAGCTGACCGACATATAATGTTGATTGCAGGTTGCTGTGGGAAGTGGCAGGCGGCATAAAATGTCGATTGATGTAACATTTTTTCTATCACATTTTAACCATTCTTAACTCTAATGGAAGGGGATGGTTCTAATATCAATCGAAATATGGGATTCTGGAGATTGATTGTATTACGACAATAAGCATTGCAGCATTAGTATATCGATTTTATCAGCAGTTACTTCTGAGAGTAAAACACACACAAACTCATGGGGCATTTTTGGCTGTGAAATCGACAAAATCAAGAAACTTAAACAAATCACAGCTGAGTTAAATTTCATGGTTGGCGAGAGCGGGTGGTACCAATGCAACAAGCATAAAATCGGCATTAGTTCAATACATTTTTATTGATATAATATGTTCAAACAGCTGTTTAGGGATTTTAGACACTAGTCATGTTTTTAAGTGTTCGCAAAGTAGCAAAAATTAAAAAAAAATTTTTAACATTTACCCTTCTGTATTTTTTAAATTTTAGTATCTTTAAATTGTTCTGATAATTTTGAACTAAATGGATATGAATATGTTTGCATTAAAATTGTATTTTATATGTAAAAAAAAATAGTCTGCAAAATCCTCAAAATGAGCTTGCCACTCCCCACAACACATGTGAAAATTGGTCCACCACTCGGAGGGTTAAGCATCTCTCTCTTACTCCATTTCTTCCCCTGAGTTCCCCTGAGATATGTTACTAGGCATTGCCTATGCCTAAACATATCTATGAGTAAAATTTCTAATCCAATTTTACATGTGGATACCATAAACAATAGAATGGGCAAAACTGGAAAACAAAATTGTGCAAAGAAATGATATAAATACTTTATTTATAATACTTAAAAACATAATTTAATGTTTGTTAGAGCAAATATTTATTTGCGAGAATAATTACAATATATCATTTAAAGAACAAATATTCTCTAATTCATCTAGCATCGAACTTTAGATTTACGTCTTCTTCTAGTAGGACTTGGTCTCAGGTTCGTAGAAGAAGAGCTGCTGGATGCTCTAGAACAATACATAGTGTGTTATGGCAAACCAATATTAAGTTTTGACCATCAACAAATATTTAGCTATATCTAATTTACAGTAGTGACTAGAATAATAATACAGTTCGCAGGACAGAGCCTCGATGAGTTGTTATTATAATAGCAATTCAAGTGATTTAGAATCATACTATAGATTTAAAATTTCCATGAACAAATATTGAAAGTCCAAATCAAGATTTTTAATTCATGCAGTAAGTTAATTAATTAAATCAATGGGGTCAACTCATGTCTTATGTATTACTTTCTCCCTCAATAACTATGTATGTTGGTAAACTCATTAGGAACATGATCATAGTTATTGAGCAACTAACCCTTGTTCTGGAGGATCTTTTCCTAAATTTTTACTTGTAACCCTCATGGATGTTCTATTTGATTCCTTACCCATTAATTGGGCTATTAATGTATTATCCATCTATCTAAGAACAAGTTGATCTTTAGTATCACTGTAACAATCCACAGTGAAAAATGCCACTGATGTTAAAATACAAAATACAGTACTAAAATTAATATTTGTGGTATCATGAGCATTTTTTAGAGAATGAGTCAGCTTTTAAAATCCATTTAAATATATAAATTCTAGTGAGTGTTAAGCACACGCTTAAGATTTTCTTGTCGTTTTGCCGTAATATATACTTTACTAATGATTTCTATAGTCTCATGACTACAATACTGTGACCAAAGCTGACAGGTAATTCTGGCTTGATACTTAATATGAATTGTTCAGGATATAATTTACTTAACTTAATTCCTTGCTATTACTCCAAAGAAAGTTTTTTAGTCAAATAAAAATTTAAATAAAGAAAAAATAAAGTTGATTTAAACTTACTCTTGCTTTTGTGGAAGGACACCACTTGATACTATGACCCATAAGAGTAGATACGTTGTCAGCAACATTTGCGCAATAAATGGTGTTCTTTCATTTTTCAGATGTTCGTCAAACATTGTGATTCCTATTTTTTTCAGCTAGTTACATAAGCATAAAATTAGTAACAAAAACATTTCAAACTTATCTATTTTAGGGCTCAACTAACGATACCCCTTAGAATTTATGTTTTTCCAATCATATATAAAATAAGGTTTGGTAAAGCAAGTTTATAAATATATAACATTTTTATATGTATTTTTAACATTACCTACCCATCACCACATATCAGGCCAAGTAGTAAATTTAAGCCAATAAATTACTGCAGTATTGGGTAAGTGAATTTTAATGGCTTATGGTCCGATAAAATTTAAGTAAGAGATTGTGCATCAAGCCTCAAGATGTGCAATTTGAGCAAAGCTGATTTGGTTATGTGTAGTGTTGAGATAAAAATAGTTACACTTGCTGCTCTTCCAGAATTTATTAGCTTCTTTAGTATATATTAATATAGTGTTGGAAACAGGACTAGGTGACCACCAAAGTAGAAGTATGTAAAATAAATTGTTAAATAACTTACCAACTCAGCAAATGAAAATATGACCCACGTCAGTAGATCCTCGACTTGTAAAAAAATTGTTAACAAAGCGGCATTTGCTAATACAGCAGCTGCAACAATCTGAAATAATTTTGAGCACCAACAAATTAATTTTTTTCTTTATCTACTTACTCTATTTCTAAGTCTAGAGGATTCCAGGGTGATAAAAAACTTATTGTGTGATATGAAGCACTGGAATAGAAATCTTGTGTTGTATAGTATAAAAAATACATGATAACAGGACTGTAATAAAATTTATACAGGCATTAGATTTTGACTATGATTTCATTGTAGATTTGTCAAGTATTGTGCTTTGTCTACGTGCTGTAGATTTGTGTTCATGGCAGTAGGCCTATATACACGTACAGTACTAACACCACATAATGTTTGGGCAATGGTGCAAGAGTGTGAAGGAATAATGAAATAATTACTCATATTAATCTATTCTAGTTTCATTTGCCTAAGCTATAACCTAAGTTAGCCTTATGAAACTAAAAAATTCATAATTCTTAACACTGTCCATTCAAAGTAGCAATATTTGGTGATGTGATTGTTTCCATTAACCCACTAGCGGTATTGTTAGGTGGCGCTTAACAAAAATGTTATTAATTTTTTCGTTTTTAGGAATAAACCTTTTACACTCCAGGTAACCTCAAATGAGTATATAAGACACCATTTTGACACTGCAACAGAATTACTACCGCACAGGTGCGTGGTAGAGGGAGGGGTAAAGTGTGCTATGTCAGGATTGTTAGTCTGTATCGCTATACTACTGATGGCATCGGAGATAGTGTTAGATGCAGATTTCATATTTCTCACTGATTATAGAAGTTGTAGGGAAATTGTCAAGGAAAATAACACAGGATGATTGTATATAAACATTTCAACCTTTAGTCTTTTCACTAGTTTTTTCTGATATGTAAGCAAATTTATTTATATACTTACTCTTTTAAAACTACAGACATATATTTTACAAAATGTTTCTAGAAAATCAAATACACACAACTAGGTGTACCTGGAAAACATTGAATCAGCTGTTATTTCACCTAAAGACAAGTGAAGACATATAAATATATTTATTTGTCATAAACAACCTTTTAACAAGTCTGGTTTTAACATATCCAAATTTCAGACTTGTAGAGACAAGATTGGACTTCATTGTTACATAGGTCCCATGTAATTGAATTATCAAAGCATACGGTTAAAATAATGTGCCACTTTATTCTCTTCATGCTGTGGCTGTAATGGGATCTAAATGTTTCAGACTCATTTGAGTTTTTATATTCATATCCATCTAAAATTAAACTATGTCATATTGAAAGTAACATATTCTTACCTTATACAATACATAAAAGGGTGGGCACCATAGGGCATCAGGAACCAAGTTGTACCTCTCTAATAGGAGTAGACACGTCAATAGGAAAATAAAATGAGGCCATTTAAAATCTACTGCCGCTATCCACGTATTGTTAGTGTAGTAGAGAAAGCAGTACACCAGAACAAATAGAAAATAAATTATTTTGCATGAATTCATTTTGACTTATATGAGAGACATGTTCGATTTGGTAAGAGACATCTGATGCTTGAACTTGAAATTTAATATATCTTCCGGTAATGATTTATTGATAGAATTGTATATCAAAATTTTCTTCCATTTTCTTGTTACCATAGAAACATTGAAATTTTGAGAATTCCATGTGTCATTCAGAAACTACAGAGTAAATAAAATATAATTTTCCTATCTTATATTTTGGTACAAGAAGTAAAGTTGCATGCTCCTTATTTTGTATTGTTCAATGTACCAAAAATTATGAGGGGTTAGTTTAAATGATTCCTAATTCAATGGTAAATTGACTTAGTACATTTTTGGTTGAAAGACTAATTAATTAGGTAATTTATTTAACGATGTATTACAGAAATTAAGCATATATTATACTATTTTGATTATTTCAAGTCGGTTTCACTACAAAAATGTAGAGCTAGAGCGAAAGAGACAAGAGAGAAGTTATCCACTAACTGGTACAGTGGATTTTGGATACCATAACTGGTACCGTGGGGTTTCACAGGACCCCAAGGGAAAAATACAACAAAAACTTATTTGAAGAGATATAATTATAGAAAAATGATCACTTGCTAATGGTAATATAAAAAATACAACAAGGTTTGCATAGACATAATAATTTTATCTATTTTTTTATCCAGAAACAAAAGTAAAATAAGCTTTACTTTGATAGCATAATGAAAATGTGTACTTATTTTAACTTTTTAATCATAAGGTTCTCATAAGACTAAATAATATATAACTAAACTTTTTGCCTTACATCAAAAAATTCCAACTGTTTTAAGTGGAAAAAAGTGATTGTGTGTGGGGAGAGGGTTTTCGAGTTTCAGATTTTTTTAAACTTTTATTTTTGCACTTAACTACTCTGAACAGTTATTTTAAATGATACAATATATATTTGCACACTATAGAAGAGCACTTTTGGCATGTTGTTTTAATTTTTTATAATTTTTCAGGGGCATGGGTCTCAGTGTTTCCGTTTCACAGGTCACGCTGGAGTTGTTGAAGATTATCTCAACTCTATCCCAGCAACAGTTTTTATTAATAGTTTCAATAATTATCTTATTGTTGTTTGCATCACGGTTCTTCTCTACAATTGACTTCGGACCAAAGATTTTCCCAAAAGGATGGAAAATTCTCTATGATTCATTTTGACATCACAGTTTGATGATTGCAAAGAATATAACGATTGGAAATGTCAACCATTCCAAAGAAACCTGCAGCTGGTAATTGTCTAGTTCTTCTTTGAGAATAATGTGCAGCACACTTTTCATCAAATGAATCGACACCACCTTTGGTCAGAATTCTATTATTTCTGGTTTATTAATGGTGCTTTGATGACACTAAAATAAAACTTTGCTTCTTTTGGGATTTGTGAAACAAAGTTTTACTATGGGTGTTATTAAAAATTGATCCAACGGGTATTTTTTATTTGGTAAAAAGTCACTGGGAATTTACCATTTGATTTGTCTCACTGTCCCAAGCTGATCTGAGCTCCTCAACCAGTTCTAAATAAGAGAACTAGTTATTCCCTGTGACATTCCTGATTTAGTTATGGATTGATGTTGTTAAACTCTACAGATTTATTATGTTGTTAGCCTCAAATTAATTAAAATTATTGATAAGTGGATTTTGGAGATCGGTCGGGAACAAATAAAAGTTTATTTTACCTCTCCATATGTTTGATCCGACAAAAGGTACAATGTTAGTGTTTTAGCGAACTTCCCATAGGGAAGAAGCTATTACCATAGGTCTCATGGCAAGACTGAAGCCCGGGACCATGTTATTTTTTTGTATTTAGGTGCCCAGAGGCCAAAAACAATAGTCGTTAAAATTTATACATTTATACAGTATATATATATTGTGGTATACATATATATATATGAGTCTATGAAAACGATAACTCTCGTAAAAATGGTCCGATCGAGACCAAATTTGGTAGAGACGTGTATTCCGACATTTGCTCGGACGAGTTCGTAATCCATATTGGTCATATGACATATTGGTCATTCGGAACGGGGAATTTCGGGAAGAAAGTTTGTACCCCAAAAATGGGGTTTTTACGTTTTTCCCATGTAATTTTTAAAATGTTCAAATTTTATCTTTCACCATTAGAATCAGCTAAAAAAACTACACAATTTATTTTCTTAAAGTTTTGCTCTATCTCCAACGGTTACCGAGATATTAAAAAATCTAAACACAGTACTGTACATTATATTTAAAGGCTCCACTATTAATCTTATGGAGGATAAGGAAAAATTAATATTTCCCTTATTAACCAATAGTTTTAGATGAAACTTTGTATTTAGCTTTAAGTGGTTAGGATCCATATGTTTATGTTTAAAAAAACATAGTTTATGTGTTCCTTACAACAGCAAATCTGCATACTCTTTCCCATGTGATGTTATGGCGAATAGGCAAATACTCTAATTTATCAACAGGTCTTATCAATCTTGTCACATACTTGTATTATTATTGCCATATTATTGATTTGGAAATTCACTGTGTACGTAGGTCTTTGCAACAGGGGTATTTGAGGATGTGAGCGGTATGTTTGTGTGATTGAATGAGTTATACAGTCAGTTGGAGGGCATTATCTAGTATCCAACTGAGGGGGGGAGTTCCTGTGGGCCATGTAGGGACAGAGCTTTGACAGCCCTGTGTTCCAGGGTACCTGCCTGATGGTGCTATGCGAGGTTACGTCAACTCCAGAAGCATTTCTACCTGGAGTCAAGGGCCCTTATTTGTGCGTGGAAGAGGTTGAGCGTGTTGAGTGAATGGTGTGTTTTTTCTGGTGTGCTTGTCCTTGTGCATGAGTGCAGTCTTTTTTGGGGTCTGAGTGAGTTTAAATATTAAACCTCCCATCACATATGTGTGCATATTCTTGTTTATTTACTTTTGACATGTATTCCGACATTTGCTCGGACGAGTTCGTAATCCATATTGGTCATATGACATATTGGTCATTCGGAACGGGGAATTTCGGGAATAAAGTTTGTACCCCAAAAATGGGGTTTTTACGTTTTTCCCATGTAATTTTTAAAATGTTCAAATTTTATCTTTCACCATTAGAATCAGCTAAAAAAACTACACAATTTATTTTCTTAAAGTTTTGCTCTATCTCCAACGGTTACCGAGATATTAAAAAATCTAAACACAGTGGTACTGTACATTATATTTAAAGGCTCCACTATTAATCTTATGGAGGATAAGGAAAAATTAATATTTCCCTTATTAACCAATAGTTTTAGATGAAACTTTGTATTTAGCTTTAAGTGGTTAGGATCTATATGTTTATGTTTAAAAAAACATAGTTTATGTGTTCCTTACAACAGCAAATCTGCATACTCTTTCCCATGTGATGTTATGGCGAATAGGCAAATACTCTAATTTATCAACAGGTCTTATCAATCTTGTCACATACTTGTATTATTATTGCCATATTATTGATTTGGAAATTCACTGTGTACGTAGGTCTTTGCAACAGGGGTATTTGAGGATGTGAGCGGTATGTTTGTGTGATTGAATGAGTTATACAGTCAGTTGGAGGGCATTATCTAGTATCCAACTGAGGGGGGGAGTTCCTGTGGGCCATGTAGGGACAGAGCTTTGACAGCCCTGTGTTCCAGGGTACCTGCCTGATGGTGCTATGCGAGGTTACGTCAACTCCAGAAGCATTTCTACCTGGAGTCAAGGGCCCTTATTTGTGCGTGGAAGAGGTTGAGCGTGTTGAGTGAATGGTGTGTTTTTTCTGGTGTGCTTGTCCTTGTGCATGAGTGCAGTCTTTTTTGGGGTCTGAGTGAGTTTAAATATTAAACCTCCCATCACATATGTGTGCATATTCTTGTTTCTTTACTTTTGTTTTTGTTTTATTCTCATTATTTTTACTGTTAAAATCTTTTCGTTTCTGTGATTGTGGACTGATTTTTACTACTCCTTTCCCCATACTCAGACTTCGGTCCATGTGGGGAACCAATTCCAATTAGATTTACAAATTTTGTACATGTATCCGTTTTTCTTTGGAATAAACAATTTTTCAGCTTTTTCAACTTCCAACTGCTAAAGAGCTCATTTTTAGGATGATTGTACCAACAGCTATGTGTTAGTAAACTCATAATCTTATAAAATCCCAAAGTATGTAAGTGCGGAGAGCACGCCAGAATACAAAAACAAAGGAAAAAGGAAAACAAGTGATAAGTTGTTAAGAAACAGAAACATATGAATTAATAAATCAAATGAAATGAAAGTCACAGCTACTTGAAGAAACCTGTTTGTCAATTTGTGGGTATTTTATCACATGAAGGTTAACATTAATATGTATGTATAAAATGGTAAATTTTTAATTTTACTTTTCTTCTAAGCAGATTTTTTATTTGTCATTGTTATTGATTCAATATAATTTAAATCAATGAAGCTCAAAGCTTATCTAATCAAATACAAGCAGCAGAGGGATTGTGTCAAAATTAGACCCTTAGGCTGGGAGCTGGGAGTGAGATCAATTGCTCTCTGATGCTGTGTTGGGGTTGTTTGATTATTACGCACTGAAAATTGCCAATAGGAATGCTTAAACTACAACCCTATATGTTTGTAGAACACAAGGGTCCAAGAGGGAGACAGACTATGGCCAAGTCTAGCTTGTGTATGGATTTTTTTTCATGGTGAGTCCAAACCTTATATCAACCTTGTACAAGGGTTACTTAACCGCTTGCATAAGAAGTAATTTGAGTATTACCAAACCTCTTTTTCAAAACTAAACATACCCAAAGTAGACTATATAAATGCGAGTTGGGTGCAGGATTATTTTGAAAGCAAAATTGGATAATTTTGTCTATAAAGTTATTGTAGATTCTACAGTAGTTGGGTTTATTTTACAATTGATAAAGTAATATTTTTGTAAATAGCTGTGAGATCATTTAAAAATTCTAACTTTAAAAGCAACTTATGTAGACTTTTCGTATAGCCAGAAAAGCTATAGTATCTTATTTATTAATTATTATTACTGTATTTATTATTTATTAAGTATAACATACCTTAAATGAATAATGTTTTGAAAAATACACATGTTTTATTCTGCATAAACTATACTGTATGTCTACGTCAAAAGTATTGAGGACACCTTCATAAAAACTTGTGAATATTGATTTAACATCACCTTTTTTTATTTATACAGAAATAATAAATAAGTATTATATCATTTGATAATAATAATTTTAGAAATGAATAACATACACGATTAAAATTATTTACCTTAGACACCTTACCTTAGTAGCCTGGAAGTAACAAAAGCAAGTGATATCATTCCATGCACCTTGATTTGATGTAGGAAGCTTTCTGACTACTTAATTATCCGATCGATTACAAGCTGATCGGATGGAATCTGTGTGGAGTCAGACGTCAGGGAAAGTCGGCGACCCAGAGCCTTGCGTGGGCAACTGTGTGCATCCCTCTCCCGTCGTCATCGGCCGCCAAACCGGATACCGGATACCACAGATACCGGATACCACGGATACTTTCCAGCTGTATCTTGGGCGATTGCCTCACCGCGACAAGTGCAGACTGCGCCCTAGCGGCCAATACCGATATCACTATATCACCACTGGGACAAGCCTAACCTCGTTGACGTTTGTGATCAGATCTAGGTCGACCGTTTACTCAGCTTTAGAGTCCGACATGCTACCAACCACGCCATCGATTTGCCCTACTAACATGATAATTCCTAAGTCATGTTAAACCATCTTTAAATTAATAAATGATAAATTATCCACTTATTACTACACACTTATTATCTACTTAAATTATTCACTTATTGTTACAGGGCGTTTCAGAAATGTATATATGCTTTTGAGGTTATTGTTCCTAAGTCAGTTTAAAATCTAAATATTATATTTAAATTTCCCGGAAGTCCTCAGTTATTTACAGAGAGCCGCCATTTTGTTTTGACATGGATACGTCTTAGCTCTGGGGGGGGGTGACATAGAAACCACCAGAGCTATTGTATTGAATTTTCAATTTAAAAGAATAAGAACAGCTATTTGGATGAAGTAAAAACGTTCCCTTTAGACATATCTAGGATCTAACCTATTTCCCACAGATAAGTATAAATACAAACATTTCTATAATTTTTTCCCCAAAAATTAATTGTTAAAAGCATTTTTTAAATTTAGCATAAATTAATAACAGTGAAGATAGCTTATGACAACATTAAAATTTCTCCAACCACTAAAATGTAAGACATATTAAAAAAATTACGTAGATCTATAACATTTTTTGAAAAATAAAAATCAAAATGGCAGATCGTTGCTAACTGAGGAAGCCTACTTCCGAACCGTTTAAATTAAATAGATTTCTTACTGACAGACGATCATTTTCTCAAAAGGTTGGTAGAGCTTTCTGAAACACCCTATTAAGGGTGCCGAAACATTATTTTTATCTAGTTATTTCTAATTGTGCGTTGAGGGTTCCAACCGTACACGCCGTCATAAGAAAGCTAGCGTAAGTTACAAGTAGGCCTATTTAATACAGTACAGAAAATACAGTAGGCTGCCTAGTGCAAGTTAACGCGCCAAGGTCAAATCAGAGGCAATAAGGACATTAAATCAACAGTAAAGGCTTATATTACAGTTTATTTTTTCAACCTCAAACTTAAATGCAACTCTAATCTACTTATTATTAAAAAGCGATCAACCAAGTTAATTAGAAGCCCAGTTTACGTGATTCGACCCCATTTAAGTCCACGACAGGTGATTCGAGCGTTCATTGCGATGGGAGAGTGGCGTGTGCATGGCGTGCAGCTCATTTGCGTATAATGGCGCCAACAAGAACCGTGTTGATGTGATTCATAACTAATGTCACTACTTCGAGCCATGTCCCATAATTGTATGGAAGCCAATATTATTCGGCATGAATCTAAATATATAAAACAAAGTCGTGTTAGTTACACGCATTATAACTCGAGAACGGCTGGACCGATTTTAATGATCTTTGATTTTTTGGATTCGTCTCTGCTCCGGTCATGCTTTAGGCATATTCAGTTTTCATGAATTCAATTAGTTTCCATTTTATAGCGTTTTAAATTTCTAATGTTAACCTTATGGGGACTAAGGTTGTTTACAAATTATCTACAATCAAAACATTTGATTTCTTTAATCAGCTGTTTGTTTACTGTCCATTAGCAATATGCTTTACTATCCAATGCCATCTGAATCATTCATTAATGTAAACTATGAAATAAATATGTGCTGTACAAAATGAACAGCATTATTCGCCACGTTAATAGTTTACGGTTTTTGGGAATTATGTACTGTATTTATATTTCTTTATTTTCTTTATGATTAAAAGTCACGTGTTTAATTTTTGCCAAATAAAAAATAATTACAATGTTTACACATATTGAGTTTATTATAATAATCAGCTGTTGTATATTTAAAGCTTTCACAATGAAGCCGCAATGCTAATTGAGTTCAGGACATGACCAAACTTAAAGTTAACATGTATTTACTGTTAGGCGTTACGAAGTTCGCCGGGTCAGCTAGTTTAAGATAAAATAAAATAAATTATATTTTAAAATTTGATGGAAACATAAAGACTGAACAAGTCGGACTAACGTGAAGTAAGATATCCAGCGCCAACGATAAGGGTAGAAAAAAAGAGACGGTACAAAAAATTGAAACTTAAATCTCACGTATCTTTATAAAAACATTATATGATTAACAATGTTTTGTAGTAACAACCACAGAGTGAACAACCAAGGTCATTTCCTTATGACAGTGTCAAAACCACTAAAACAGACAATTCAATAGAGAAAATTAATGTTCTATAGATTTAGTGATCGAGATATTGACCCAAATTATGCGGATGCTTTAAGGTGAATGCGAGTGAAGAATTAGTATGTTGAATGATGTAGCTTTGTTTCTGAAAAATACTAGTTGATTCGTTTGCCATGAGTGATATCAAACCGTTACAAATTGTGTGTCAAAGTTTTGTTCAGGATCGAACCTATGATGTTCAGATTATGAAGCAGATGCTACAACAACTGAACCACTTTATCTCTGTCTATTGTCTGTGAAACAATGTAAACAGTTTGGAAATTTTGAGAACACAATGTAATTTGTATTTGTAATATTAGCATTCTCTATGAAAAGAATATTATTTCTCCCATTATGTGTAGTAGCTAAGAAGAAAGAGTTTTTAAATAATTAAAATTATACCCTACACCATTTACTTTAAGAATAAAACGTCTAGAATCCTGAATTATGAATCCTCACATGATTGAATAATGACATTGAACGTACACGATTACTAGAAAAATATTGGTTGGTAATAACTTGGCAAAATAATAACTAAAATATTTCACTAAACGTTATGTAAGAGAATACATATTTACGCAAACCAATTGATCCGCAATAACCCATCAGTTCCGAGTATTCTATTTTTTAAATTTGCTCGTTCCGAGAAATAAAACCTGAACTGAATAAAATGTAACAGCTGAAAAACATTCCACTGTTGAGCGTAATGCCGTTCCATCATTATATAAATAAAATCACTTATCTTTTCCGTAATTTATGTTCGGCGTACTCAAGGTTTTAAACCCAGAAATAGAGGTAAAAACCCGAAGTTTTTTATATTTTTTATAATGGATATTGTATTTTTTATTTACATGGATATGTCTTAGCTCTGGGCGGGGGTGTTAGCAATTTGAACGACCAAAATTTGAAACATAAGGACAACTGGTTAGATGAACTGAAAGCATTCCCTTTAGACATATCCATGATCTAACCTATTTCCCACAGGGAAGTAAATATAAAAACGTTTTCTATTTTAAATGGAAAACATAAAAAAATTACTGAAACCATATGTTGAAGAAGGAATTTCACTCTTGTATAGTTATACTATTACCTTTGCCTATCCATTATTAATTAATTATATGGATAGTCAAAGCTATTACGGTATGTTCCGAGATTATTTTTGTTAGTCGGTTAATCTTGCCATCAAACTGATTGATGATTCATTATTATTATTATAAATCGTGAGATATTTTTCATTCATTAAAGTATCAGGATTCATCAAGAAATTCGTCCTCGCAGGTGATCAACTCAAAACCTGAAGCGAAAGGAATGCGGTGATGAGTGGTTTACGAAGCCGCACCTGAACCAGCATGAACGTTTTATTACAGATGAAAGTGTGAATGTACAATGGAGGGGGGCTTTCCCCGACCTTGAGGCGACTTTCAAATTCTGGGTCTTCAGCATAATGAAGCGTCGACTGTCGCGATCTAAGGTGACCAAGAGACGTTGCCGTGACGTGACGTCAAGTGTGGCAGGATGGAGAGGACACTGCGAAGTGGTGACGTCAAATATGAAAGTATGGGGGACGTTCCGATAACGTGACGTTACAAATGACAGTAAAGGGCGCTCTCAAGATGTGACGTCAATTATGACAGATTGGGAGACGTTTTCATGACGTGACGTCACACATGTCAGGGTGAGGAACGCTCCAGTGGCGTAACGTCAAACATGACAGAATGGGGTGATCTCGTGACGTGAGTTACCTATGTTAGGGTGAGGAGACGTTCCCCTGATGTGACGTCACACATGACAGCATGCGGACACTCTCGTAACGTGACGTAACATATGACAGAATGGGGGTGCTCTCATGATGTGACGTCACTCATGACAGAATAGGGGACTCTCCAATGACGTGACGTAACACATGTCAGAATGGGGAACATTCCCATGACGTAGCACATGACACGGTGGAGAGGACGTTGCGATGAGGTGACGTAGTGACGAAGGAAACAGGGTTATTCTTATTATTGAGACACCGAACTAACTTGGTGGATATTTTAAGGTGAGTATGAGTAAAGGGTTAGTGTGATGAATATAGGATTTACATTACATTAGAATACCCTATCATATGGCCACCTACTTAGATAGGTAATTAGAGCCAATTTACGAATGATAAATGAGTGGAAGGTAATTGTGGCACATTCTTCTCGTATTGATACTGACAAAAGCTGACATGTTTCTTAGTCATGACTATTAATTAACAGCCTAGCATCCAATGTCATTTTAGAGACCTACGGTTTAACGCTGGATTCGAGCCACAATTACCTCTGAATTACGTAGCGATCTAACTAAAAAGATGGTTTTGCGGATCTAAAAGATCTTAAGATTTTATAAAAATTAAAATGACAAAATAAAGATAAATTAATGAATAAAATTTTGGTATATCTACCATGTATCAATTTTTTTATTTTTAAAGATAGCCCACCCCTAAGAACTCTTAAAAACGTAAACAATCAAAATTTCTCAAAAAAGGGATCTTATGATTTTTATTACAATTGCATTGTTTATACTTTATCACCTTATTACCTTTCTGAAATGGTGATCTACTCAGGTAGGTATTTAAGCCAACTATGAATGAGAAATCAGTGTTGGCCATTAATATGATTGTGGCAAGATCATGTAGCTTTGTTACTGACTGAGGCTGACACGTTCCTGAGACAGGCCTGTTAATAAATAATTAATAGCCCAACAGAAAGTGACATCTAAGGGACCTACAGCTTAACGTGGAATCCAAACCACAACTTTGCCTCTGAATTACGAACTGGTCTAATGATAAGGATGGTCTTTGCAGATGAATGTAGTATTCAATAGTGCGGACGTTATCTACGCCACAGAATATCACATTCACCAACCATTGCTCATAAATATGCACAATTCATAGTGTTTATGATCCCTAATAATATAAAACCACCTGTGTGTAGGTACAATTTATGGTTCACAAGTTTAAATGGTAAAAATATATTTTTTTTAATATTTTGGCTAAACGATAAATTTATAAAATAGTTTGACTCAGAACTCCTCGGTAAATTTGGATTTACTGTCCGTATTAAATGTAAATCATCGTGTGAGAGCACCCAATGTTATTTTTATGGAAAATACTAAAAAGCTATTTATCCTTTATTTCTTAACCATTTTCCAGTGCAGTGTAGGGAATAAAATCCAATCAAAAAAGTTTGGACGTGGGGGTGCCATATCCCCAAAAACGTTTAAAAATTCTTTTAAATTTAAGAAAGGAAGTGAGTTTAAGAAATTGGATGATTATTTTTGAAACGATAAATTTTTAAATTTTTTAATAAAGAATTTTCATTAAAAAATAATTGAAGAAAATTATTATGAGGTGTGTAGCTTTTTTAAATTTACTTAAGGGTGAAAGCATGTGGCAGTCCATTGATGCCAATTATTTCAAATTGTAATAATAGTTTGTGAGAAAATGGTTCTTACATATAATAAATTTGACATGGTATCAAAGATAGGTCCCTCAGAAACCTCTCAAATTTGTTTAGTGAGTTTTCCAATCGTTTTGCTAGGCGAGCCTCAACTGAGCCTTACTGGTAGGCGGGTGATGACCCCAGTGAAAGCTCCACCTGCTAGGTCAGGATCAGAGGTCACTGGTCACACGATATTGGATCTGTGGAAACGTTGGATAAGTAAGCCAACAATCTCAACAACAAACTGCATTACTTTGTTACATGTTGGCTTGTTATGTATAATGCTGAAAAGCTAAAAACTTATCTTTGATCATCATTTATGTACCTCTAGATGAAGACGAAATATGTGTGCAATTCAACAGGTCCATTTGGATTATTAGAGTTGGTAAGGGCACATACTATTTGTCTTAACTTTACCTATCGTTACATAAGTCATTTCATAGTCTTAGATACTAATGCACCTTCATCGAATTTTGTTCATATAGTTGTTTCAAATTATATTGATCCAAGCTTACCCTAATGTTTAAAATGTTTAGGCTATCATAGAATAAAGTAGGCATTTACATAAGTTACAGATTATAAAGTTAAAACGTTCAAGTCCATTAGTTTTGTAAGTTTGTATTGAACATTTTAAATAAAATCCTTTCCAAAATGTTTAAAGCGGGTTTGATATGCCAATTTAGACAGGAAATGGGTGAAGATAAGACCAGAGTTATAAAAAGCACAGCAGGTTTCTAACAGGCCGCCAAAGTGTTGGAACAGTCATGAGGAAGACAGATTCGCCATAAAACACCGCTATGACATTAAGATGCTGTTCCCAGGCTGATATGCTTCAAAGGAGTGGCGATATACTGATTTACGACCGATTCAAACCTTGGAATAGTATTTTTACATTAGCAGCCTCGCCAATTTATAGCACAAGAAGCTGTGTGGAGACCGCCGTGACAACTGAGTAACCTTCAGTTGCGTCAGTCTCTGAAAAATACAATAATGTGTTTGAAAGCTCTCAAGTATTCGGTAATCTATGATGTTATAAAGAAGAGGTGGTTCTGTATGTTTGTTTGTGGGTGTGTTTGTTGTGGCAAGTAAACGCGAAAAATACTGAACCGACCGGTTTGAAATTTTACACAAAGGTAGATTTTAAACTCATGCAACACAAAGGCATATTCATTTACTCAAAATCTTCTCGGGCTACGCCCCACTAACGTGCTAAGTTTCAATATTTACATTTTGAAAGAATGAAAACATAAAATTACTTGAATGTCAACAGCTGTGAACACTGAAATTTGACAGTTCGGGCAAAAGAAGAAGGAAGAGCTGCGTGATCATCCTGAGTTTCAATGTTTACATTTTCTAATTTCAACATCCGTTTACAGTACAGTTTGACAGTTCGGGAAGAAGAAGAAATCAAGTTCATATTTACAGATAAACTACTGAATCGAAATTAATATAGTGTCTCTATTACGGTATTCCTTATCCTTTCCCAATATTACTTAACAGGTGGTACTTTGTTGAGTTGTAGGCTCTTGTGTTTACAATTTTTGAGATCGTGTTTAGTATAAAATACTATTAGTAAATACCTGTTTTATGTGAATAGTATTTTACCTCAAATAGCATTTTTTAAATCCAATTTTCATTTTTTAGAATATTAATTTCATGTCGAAGAGAAAATGTAACCTGTCACAAACCTACAAAACGTGGTTCATAGTGCGAAGTATAGGTACTTTAGCCAGTCCAAACATAAAATTACGTTACAGCAATCATCATGGAACAAGTTTCCAGCTCTTCAACACTTCCCCATTTTAGGAAACCATAAATAACCGAAGCTCTCTCCATTTTAATCGCCCGGAAAATTTCAATTAGTTCTTACAAAGTGCTGAGACAATACTCGCTATGGATAAGTAATTGGAGGAGAAGTTGAACAAACGATTTCCGTTAAACTGAACGGAGGTGGTTGGATAAATGTTTGAATATAATGGGGTGACTTACCCTTTTACAGCTGCAGGGCGGGCTCTATGATTCGGTTGATTGTTTTATATACGGGTAAATTACTTTTTGTTGACAGATTTGAAATACAAGATTCTTGAAGCCCACATACACGATTCAAAAAGGGCTGCAGACAGGTGTCTAGAGACCGTGTGTGGGTTCGACGGACCTAAACTGTGGTTTGTTAGTCTGGTCTGCCGAGAATTCCCGAGAGACCGTGTTTTGGCGTAGAGCCAATACACGGTCAGACGCGGTCTGCAGATCGTGTATGTGAAAGACACGATCTGCAGACCGACAGTGATTACCGACGGTCCGAAGAATCCCGAATAAGCCCGAACGTACACGACCCTCGCTGTCTGCACACTCACTGTCGATGTTGGTCTGATCGTGCGTGAATGGCAAACGTCTTCAGACGCGGTCAGCTGACTGTGTCTGCAGACCGTGTCGGATCATGTATTGGGGGATTTTAGCCCCTCATACAACTGAGTTATCGTTATTTCGAAATCCTTTCTTGATATCAAATAACTCACGGCCCAGGTGCACCGCATATTTAGTTGTTATATTGAAGGGGAATCGTAAATGAAATACGTCTTACTAAAAAGAACTTAACAAATTACGATGTATATTTTATAACTACATTATTCATTTATCGTAATTCCTATGTATTCATAAATCAATTTTATAAATTGCGACTCAATAAATAACCCCAACAATAATGTAAACACCTTGCATAGTTTTAATAGTATTATTTTATTTTCATACATTGCAGTTCAATAAAAATTTTGAAAGCGATCGTTCCAGTGAAACCTAAAAATGTACTCAATAAACAAGTTTAGACTATGATGGAAAAATGTTATCTTATATTTGAATAAAATAGGCATTCTAAAAAGGCTACTAGATGATATCTCTTGATTTTTATTCATTGTAATATGTAATGTAGTACAACATTTTAAAGGATTTATTGTTATACTGATGAAATTGTAATAAGAATGTGAAAAGAATACTAAAGCTACAAAAAATTAGCCCGTTTAATAAATGAAGCAGAAAAGCACATTTATTGATCATACAGTAACGGAATTTTACGAGATCATCAAACGGCTTCATTGAGATTTTATAAAGCGATTTATTTGAACGGAGAGAAATTATCTGATCAAGTTTACGACTTGGAAAAATGTTCACCATTAAAGCAAATTCACAGAGTTTCTCTCAACTATTCACTGCGTTCGCTGCTTGGTAAGTTAATGAATAACAATGGATTGAGATTAAACACTTTATCTGAGGTAATAAAAATACGCAATTAGTTTAAAATTGCTTAGACTCTTTAGTTGCTGGGATAAAAAACTTTGCCCAAACGTGCTGTTAGAATAATATTGTAAATTTATATTTTCAAACAGTTGGCGTAGTTTATTTACGTTTCTGTGAAGTTTAAATTAAAAAAATAAGGGTTGATACGCACTAGAATTCTAATATTAGATTTTTTGTTAATATATTTAAATATTTGTTATGTTTGTTAAGTAGCCTGTAAAATTGTGTGATACAAATATCATAACCTGAAAAAGTAAACTGTCTCCAATTAATGTGCTGATAAACATATTTAAACTATAGCTAATTTGTAGCAAACTTTGTCAGTCATCAGAATTAATATTAAGCAGCAAATACATTACATTTCATAATGAATTAGTTAGGGCTCAACAGGAAATCATAAATAAACAGCAGGAAATAATTTATGGACTCCAAGAGGAAAATAAATATCCCCGTTGCAACAAACCTGCGTACTCAGTGAATTTCCAAATCAATAACAATTTATAAAAGGTTTGATCAATATCTGTAATAAATACGAGAGTACCTTCTTTTAGTGACTACCCCTTTCTTTTAAGCAACATACACATTTGCGTCCATCCATAGTTTTTTGTACCCGGTTGCAAGACTAATTATTTCTATAATTTCACTATGTTTAAAGCTTTCTGGTTGTTCAATTCATCCGTAGATGTTTTCTGCTCCAATGTCAATCTTGTACTAAAGCAAATAGATAGGGTACTCTAGTTTTTCTTTTTTGTTGTTAGGTTGTATTATATAGTAGCCATTTTTTCAATATAATACTATAATTTAATTTGTATTTTATTGTACATCTAGTAATAAACCTATGTTTTAGTTCTGATTGTTATATTAAGCCTAATTTTTGTTATACCAAGATAATTTTTCATATACTATTTATTTAATGGAATCAACTCATTGTATTATTGTTTTGTCAATAAAGCTGTTTTGTGTTTGTTCTGCAGCTGTAGTGTATTTTCTGTAAATAAATAAATTACACATTACACGTGAAAACCCTTTACACTCTATCATATTTTTACACATACATATTTCATTAAGATACATTTTTTTACAGTATTTGTTTTATAACGGACTCTTAACTATTAAAAACTTAATTATTAAAATGCTTTTTGACGGCACTCATATGATGAATTTATACTTTTGTAAAAACATAAAAATTAAGTATGAAATATAATTATACAAATATTAAAGACGAGTTGAATCATTTGATTCAGCCTACGAATCCAGTTTGATCTATTTGGTCACAAAATCTTCTTTAAAATCAAGATTTTATGATAAGGAATATGACTATAACTGAATGACCATAGTGATAATCAACTACTTCAACTAGTATAACAATGATCGGGGTAGGATAAGATAAGGTTTGCTAGTAAAGCTGTAGTAAATGTAGACTTAAATAAAATATACCTTTGATATTGGTGAAATATTTTTTCTTTTGAAAACCCAGTCTGAAACCATCTGGCACCCAAAAAAGGTTAAATCTAGGCCGGTCATTCGATCCTTCGGTTCGAGAGTCTACGTGCACCAGCTGACGCTGTATAAGGTCACGTGATCCGTGGAGTCGACAACACCCAGGCCTTCCAGTTACCTCAAATTCACTCACTTCACTTCACTAATGTTGCATTAGAGGGATTTTGCGGCCGGGACCTTATCCCAATCCTTCCTGTGGGAACATATCAACAAAGGCTTGTTGTGATAGCTGTACGGAGGAAAGTGGACACTCCAATTATAATTGACGTCTCTCCAGTGGGCTGTCGATGATGTGGGTGAGATATGAAGAACAAGATAGGGAAAAGAAGAGAACGGGTTTCGGCTAACCATACCAAGTTCGGAAGTAGACCCCCGCCCTGAGGAGCAATTGATTTCTAGGAAATCTGGGGTCTCCAGCTTAGTCCCAAATCTTAACCACTCTATCTTGGCACTTCTGCAATAACCTTCCCTAGGGATACCAAAGGTTGATCATTTGGAGTGAAGCTATATAAATTCCTCTGATTGTGACAATATTCCTTAATTTACCCCAGCATCTAGATTAATAAAGAACACCTAGAATCCTATTGGGAGTTGTCAGTCTGGTTTTTAATTAAAATTATAAAATAATTGTAATTACTTATTAAACTTCTTTTAAAATAAAATACTTGTTATTTACTTAATGGAATGTATAAGCATAGGCTGGAGTAGACGTTTGGAAGTACGTTGGCATGGACCGCTATCATTTCTACTCGAATAAAAAATATCTAATTTATTAAAAAAGTGTCAAGATATTAAAAAATATATATGATTGAGTATGAGAATTGATGTTTTGATTATAAATATTTGAATTTTATCGAGAAAATATGCTGGACGTGATAAGATAGCAAATTGTGGAAACATACACGTCAATGGAACAGCTTGCCTATCAGAGACGTGAAACCGAACGTTGAAACATTGAATGGTTGATGTGCTTGAGCGTAAATAGTTGGGATAGATTTTCACACTAGCTAATTTTAACTACAATTAGGGGTAAAAACAATATAAATTTTCAAAGATCACCTGGCAGCTATACAGTCAAGAGATTGGCACTTATATCAATAGATTTAATAACAGTTGAATCTACAAGAGGCCCACGACTAATGTAGGGAATTGTGTATTTAAGACACAACCGCGCGGGAGAAGCCGCAGCGTTTTGTCGTCGATTACTTACACCTTAACACTCGCTCTCGCTAAATGGCGTGGAATCCATTGAACTTCAAATTTACTAACATAAGCTTGGAACTTATTTGTTCTTAAGTCGCAATGGAGGTAGGCTATTTCAAAGTCGGATGGAAATATAAGATAAGTGTGTGATAAGTGTCTGGTTTGTACTCAACACCACAACGTGTTGGGGCCAAGGTGATTAAATATTCTAGATACTTTGGGAGGTACAATAAGGTTTTAAGGGTGAACTCATGCAGGCCTGACATCCTGTCTCTATGGGGAACTCTTGTTTAAATGAATCAGCTGATATACTTTTGTTTACGTTTTCAACTATGTGAACGACTGATGTTTTTTTCAAGCATTAACTTCACCACAAACTAGTGTTAAATATAACAATTAGAATAATACTAATCATATATTATCTATAGTATTGACCATACTTTTAATGAAAGTCTACGTGGCCGAAACTCGGTTATAATCATTGACAACAATGGCTGCCTTGGCTACCTTGATTAGTCATAGTAGTCCGTAACGACAGATCATATATACAGTGTGTTGTTTAAAGTCGGGGACAAACTTCAAGGGTTGACAGTACTCATCAAAATAAACAAAAAATGTTCCATAAACGTATGTCGAAAAATCCTTCGTTTAGCCACAATCCACCATTATGAATTTTTTACAAATATTTTTATATCTCAAGAACTATTTAAGCTACAGAAACCAAACTTTGCACACAATTAAAAGACTTTTATACGCTGCCATTTTTGAAATATAAAAACAAACTAAATTATACTTTGAGGAATTTTTTTTCTTTAGAGTATAAAGACGTGTGCAAAGTTTGGTTTCTGTATCTTAAATAGGTCTTGAGATATAACGATTTTTGTAACAAATAAAAAATGGCGGCTAGTTAATCTGAAGTGCATTTTCGCAAAATTAAAAAAATTTTTGTTTATTTTGTAGTACATCTTTAATTTTTGTTAATTTTTTTTTTTTTTAAATTTTTTTTACTTAATAATTCTGTATATACTTTTTAAAATTTATCTACAGTGTAATCACTTCACTAGGAAAAAATATAGTATAGGTCAGGGGCGATGTCATGGTGGTTAATGTACAGTGCTAGATCCTCCAACCCAAGAATATGTAATGAAGATATTTAATCTACATATCTTAATTTTAAGATATCTAATCTAGATCGATCGGGTTTTAGTTGACACCCTATGAAAAATAAATTAAAATAAAACTACACTTTTTTATTGAACAGTTTTACTTCGTGGAGTATAATGAATCAAAAAGAAAGTTTAAGTTCATTCCAAGCGCTCCTGCAACCCCATTTGTGCCTAATTTATAACGCCTGGTGGCTTATTCAGGTACATTATTTCCCCTCTTCTAATTACTTCCGTTTACAACCGTCTGTTGGCACTTCCTCTGGAATATTTATTTTAGGTCTTGTGCAATGTATTCAGTGATATATTAAGAGCATCGTTAAACATACTTTTTAAATAAAGTGTAACTAATAGTTTTGCTTTAGGAATGTCAAAATTCGCGTGAAAGTTAAAAATGGCTTTATATATTATTATGATTATTCTAAATCACATTTCATAATATTGAATCTATATTTTAAAGATTTTTGTACTGTACTAACTACTAGTTTAAGATATGTCTTAGTTCTGGGGAGGGGGGTATTGGCAATCCATAAGTCCAAAATGTTTAATGGTGACGTCATATGACTATAAAGACAGCTATTTAGTGGAACTGAAAACATTAACTTTAGACATATCCATGATATAACCTATTTCCCCACATATAAGTAAATACAATAGTTTGCTATTTAATTTTATAATTCGTTATATTAAAAGAAGTAGTACAGTGCTGCCCTCATATGGTGGTAGCGCGGTACTTGTGAGTACTTCTCGCGAGCCCTTGTAAACACAATACTTGACTACAGCAGAAGTAGTACAGTGCTGCCCTCATATGGTGGTAGCGCGGTACTTGTAAGTACTTCTCTCGAGGCCTTGTAAACGTAATACTTGACAACAGCAGAAGTAGTACAGTGCTGCCCTCATATGGTGGTAGCGCGGTACTTGTAAGTACTTCTCTCGAGGCCTTGTAAACGTAATACTTGACTACAGCAGAAGTAGTACAGTGCTGCCCTCATATGGTGGTAGCGCGGTACTTGTAAGTACTTCTCTCGAGGCCTTGTAAACACAATACTTGACTACAGCAGATGTATTTCAGTGCTGCCCTCATGTGATGGTAGCGTATTACGTGTGAGTACTTCTCACGAGACCCTGTAAAAACAACTGTCCAAGACTTCAACGTATGTACACGTCTCAGGGAAATTTGTTCAATACTAACGCGGGAAATATGATTTAGCGCAACCTTGAACTTAAAAACGATTAAAGTTTTGCATAAAATTAATAAGTAATGCAATTCGTCACTTATAAACAGAAAAAAATAAAATTTTCGGAAACATAATCCTTTGGATAGTGTGATCTGGATTGCGGATGTTTCACTAAGTTGGATATTTTTAGCCTAATAATTGTTACAAGTACAATTTGTAATATTTTTCAGGAAGTGTTGAGTATTAGAAGAAAGGAAATCAGCTGATCGATTTCCTCTTACTCTAGATAATCCATACATAGCTGTATCAAATAATACGTAATGACTATAATGAGCTGTTTTCCCTTTTAGTTTATAATTTAGATATGATGAACATGTCTCGTGGTTTCTTGCTCGGCCTATGTTAACCAACTTAAGAAACATGAAACCTTGCAATGTCCGCACTAAACGGCGGTCTTGCCGAAGGATTATCCGCATCAGCTACACCACTGTTTTACTATTTTGACAGTAATATACAGCGTGTTTCAGAATTCCCTACCAATACTCTTGGGCATTGTTCCTGGGTAAGAAACAGATCTAAATATCATATTTAAATTCTCCGGAAGTCCTTAGTTACTCACACAGCCTCCATTTTGTTTTTTCACTTGTGATTTTTTTTCTAAATAATGGTAATGGTCTAACGTACGGAGTTAAAACTTTGCAAAAACATTTATGACAACTAGGCAAAGCCACCAAAAAATACATGACAGTTTTTCAAATTCATAAAACAAAATGGCGGCCATTTAAAGTTTTGTTTCTCAAATAACTCGTGAACCGTCAATTTAACAGCAAAATTTACTAGAATAACTCTTTTTAGGTAATTTATATACAAACCGGTTGACACCAAAGTGTTTTAAATTAGATAAATATTAACTGAGATATGGCAGCTTTAGTGATAGGTGACCGCTAGAGCTTAGTTACAGTGCGAGTGCATGTCAAGGCATGCGACTAAAGTCTGCCACAACAATGCAACAGTCTCCGCCTACTTTGTATGCTATTTGTAGGTTACTTTAGATATCTTCAAGCAATAATAAAATGTCACATTACCATTTTGGTCTTGGCATAAGTTTAGAATAACTGTAGAGGAACTGTCTACAATGAATAAAATAATTACAGTTTCAGGAAAGATGATTTTATTCTTTGATGATGAGTTTGTAAAAAAGTATTTTGACTTTTAACACAGCTGATATAAAAAGTTTGGGAGTTTTGTGTGAATTTAATGCCAGTAAGCAGACGGAGGCTGTTGCATTGTTGTGGCAGACTTTCGTCGCATGCCTTGACATGCACTGCAACTAAGCTCTAGCGGTCGCCTATCACTAAAGCTGCCATATCTCAATTAATATTTATTTAATTTAAGACAATTTGGTGTCAATCGATTTGTAATTACATTACCTAAAAAAAGTTATTCTTATAATTTTCTGTTAAATCAACGGTTCACGAGTTATTTGAGAAACAAAATTTTAAATGGCCGCCATTTTGTTTTATGAATTTGAGAAACTGTCATGGATTTTTTGGTAGTTTTGCCTAGTTGTCATAAATGTTTGTGCAAAGTTTTAACTCCGTACGTTAGACCATTGCCATTATTTAGAAAAAATCACAAGTGAAAAAACAAAATGGAGGCTGTGTGAGTAACTAAGGACTTCCGGAGAATTTAAATATGATATTTAGATATGTTTCTTACCCAGGAACAATGCCCAAGAGTATTGGTAGGGAATTCTGAAACACCCTGTAGCTATTTATATAACTATAGCTCAAACGATGTCATAACACACGAGTATATAGCAGCACGAATCGTCAGCTGTGTGTTGCCAGAACTTCAACGGTGGCCATGACAGTTTTCACTCGTATTACACACAGGATTTGTCCTACAATAAAAAAAGTAATTTAGGTTATGTTGATTTTCCCATTGGGATAAATGTAAACATTGCTTTTTAGCCGATTACCTCAGTTTTATTGAGCAAAATCGGGAATTAGTGTTGTAGGAACGACTACCGTCTATCAGCTGACTGAGGGCTTAACGCATAAGATTTGGAGCGTTCCGTGCATGTGATTGGCCGGTTACTTATCCGCACTAAGGTGGAAATGATCTCATATCTACCCTACGGCGGATATGTACTGCTTATACATTCTTCCAACAGTGCGAAATGTGCCTGTTATCGCGTGTTTGTAGGAAGAATATAACTGTCAGTACTTAAACGTTTCTGGGTAAGTTCTCGGTTGAACAGCACTTCTCGTTATTTTAAATGTATTTTGAAACACATTAATCAATCCTTTAATAGCTAATTAATATTAATCTTTAAGGTGCGATATTTAAATTTGTAGGTGCATTTTATCATAGTTTATGTATTGGATTTGTAAGAAATATTTTTAAGTATTTTTGTTATTAAAAATGAGAATTTTAGATTATCAGGAAATATTTTTAGAGCCGTCATTTTGAAACTCAAAGAGATTGTAATTAATTAATTATGTTATACTCAAGATTAGTTTTTAGGAAGAATGGTTACTCAAAGCGTGTTGTAAAAGCTATAAATTTTAAAACAAAACTTACCAACGGACGAACAGACGTACCCTAGTTATCCTAGTTATATTGGTTTATTATAAGTCTAATGTTAGTAACATGAATTTAGAAACAATCTGTATATATTTTAATTATAGTTTTATGTCGAGATTGTCTGATTTAAGAATACAGTTTGTGCGAGTCAGTATACTGTACCACTAAGGATTTTAATAAAACTTTACTCACTTTTCGCAAAGATAAGAGAGTTAGTAGTAATAATTCAAGAAGTTTCGTAATTTTATTATGACAGAGCCTCAAACAAATGTGGCACTAAAGAAAAGAACACAAAAGTGGTACAAACGATAATCTGCTTAATTTCCAACTTTAAGATTAGTTTTGTTGTGTTTTAAACTCATTTTCAAGTTTGTATGCTTTACGACTGACATTGTTGCTCAAGGCTTTGTGAGATCTCGATCAAAAACAATTCGGGGATTTTGTGACTTTTAAGTGCTAAATTTTTTAATTTCATTTCATACTCGTCCTAAACGCTTAGTTTAGTTTTACAAGTAATCATTTCAACCAAGATACTTAATAAACTGTTCTACATTACCACGGTTCCTTTTAAAACAGACATTTGAAAAACTAGTTAACGTTGGTTTTATTAAATATTATATTTTGGTTAAAATTTATCTAATTTAAAACAAAAACTGTTTCAAATTTTGATCATTGAACTTGCCAACTCTCCTCAGAGCTAAGACATATCCAGTTAAATAACAATGCCATGTAACAAAAACAAAGCTCTACTCCTTTTAGGGGCCTAAAACAAATAAACTCCTTAAAAGATTCAGTATATATTGGCGATCGTTTATAGGTAGCTTCGAGTTATGCAATTAAGTCAATTTGAATAGTAATGTTCAACGGATTAAAATATAGCCTCATGATGCATGTTTTATGTTTGAATTTCAATTAAATTGAATAATATATTTCCAGACGTAACTAAAGGTAATATTTTAAAATAGAACGCGGTTGCCGGAACGCCTTTATGCGTTGATTGTTTGCAGTAGAAGTGTTGAAGGGTGTTCCTGTTGGTTGGCGCTCGGTTGCGAGGGAGGCCTGCCACGCGTAACTGAGTTAAAACTTCATCTCCAGGCCATCCATCAGGAAACTGATTTTGTTTTTGGTTTTACGCTCTCAAATTATTATTTTAAAATACGCAGTTTTACTTTCAAATTTAATATAGGCCTAACTAAACCAGAGTGCGTAGCTTTATTACAAATTATTTTTCATAGAATTATGATTTGAGATAACCGTATTGCAGAAAATGAATAACAAAAATTTATTTGGAAAACACAAACAAATAGAAAGTGAGTAGAATCGTTTTACATTGTCATGAATAAATTGTTTAGAAAACAGAAAAAAACAATAAGTTAGATTAAGGTTAACATTAACATGATCTAAAACTTGGATCATGTGTTAGGAATGTTTTTAATTGAACCAATCTGTGTTGAGAGATCGATGAAGAAACTACAACCTAAATGGTTTTGCCAAGTCCTATTGTGTCATCAAAAAGGCTTCAAATACGTCACCACGTTGATATAAATACTAAATATAATGATTGTGATGATTACTTTGGTGCGAATTCAACGAAATTGTGAAATAATTGATTTAGTTATACCTCATAGTGGGAGTTTTTACGTTTTTCGTGTGTAATTTTTGAAAATTTTTAGCTGATTCTAATCAAATTCTAAAAAAGTACACAATGCAGCATTTTAAAATTTTGCTCTATCTCGAATGGTTACTGATATAATAAAAAGTATAAACGCAATACGTTGTATTTTGTGGTTCCAAGTTAATCTTATGGAAGATAAGGACAGATTAATATTTCACTTAATAATCTATATTTTTGTATGAAACTTTGTCTTTAGTTTTATGTAATTAAAATTCATCCAGTTATGCTTAAAAATGTATGTGTTTATTATTTCAGCTAACCTCATACTGTTTCCCCTGTTAAACACTTAGGGAATGGAAAGCTGTATATCGACAGATATTGATCAAACTAGGCATATATTATTATTGTCATATGTAGTCATTGTATTCATATGCTATTAATTTGGAAATTCACTGAGTACGCTGGTCTAGTAAGACGAAGGCATTTGTAAGTATAACCTCCAAAACTGTCCATCGAAATTGGACATCCCCAAAATGTTTACACGAAGAAGCTAAATGATAAAAACATTCCAATTGACTGTTGATGCGTAACCATAAGTGGCTTGACTTGTCAATCTAATTCACAATTTGGATTGACTGTTCATAATGTACTCAGTCTAATAAACGGTACCAGTGAACTGACACATACTTTCTCCCTTAAGTAAGTTCAAGAAAGACAATCTGTAATAAACCATCATGTTCTTCAAAGTTCATCTAAATAAATACCATTTAATAATTTATTGTTTCAAAAATAATCATCCCGTTTCTGATTATAAAAAAAGAGAGGCAAAGTTAAATTAATTGTTCGAACTGTATGGGGGAAACACCCCCCCCACCGGTAATACCAAGCTTTTTTGAGTTGGTTCTGTTGGGTGGTTTGACCTTACACTTCATACCAAGTTTCATGGAAAACGGTTAAAAAATAAGGAAGAAATTGATATTTTAATATTCTCCATAAGAATAACGTTGGATGCTTTCAGACAACGTACTGTGTTTATCATGGACAGTAAATTTAACTTTTCTCTGGAACCGTTAGTCGTAGACAAATAATTCAAAATACTAGTTTGAATAATTTGTTTAGTTTTTAAGCAGGTTTTAATGGTGACAGTCAAATTATACTTTACTTTTATTGTTTTCGCTGAAAATTTAAAATTTGATTTTTTTATATTTAAAAGCCCATAACTTTTGAACCGTCATTTTTACAGACATGCGGGTGGTGTCAAATTATTTAGTACTCTGTGCACTATAAACTATGAAATTATAATCAAAATCGTTAGAGCCGTTTTTGAGAAATTTGGATTTTTCACGTTTTTTAAGAGTTTTTAGGGGTGAACTACCCTTAAAAATCAAAAATTCAAAAAAATGAAAAAAACACCTGGAGATACCGTGAATATATACATACATGCCAAATTTCATCTAAATCGGACCAACGGGGTAGGCTGTGGCACTGTACACATCCAGACACACACACACACACACACACACACACACACACACACACACACAGACACACGGACGGACAGACATCACCTCCAAACCCACTTTTTTGGATTCAGGGGACCCCAAAACGGATATATCCACCCTCAACTCAAATTTGAAAATTTTGACGAAAACAATACTTTCTCCATATACTACGTATAAGGGGAGAAAGTAAAAACCAAAGAGGAAGTATATTTTTACTATTCAATATTTTTATTAGTATTTGTTATTGTTATTTGACTAGACCTTTAGCAATACATTTTTCCTTACAAATCCTAATATTTGTCTTAAGAACTATATTTGTTTTAATTATAAGACTAGTATATTTTAATTTGAAAGATGTTTTAACTTAGCAGTATTCACGAGAGCTAAAGTAAAATTTCACCTCCAAGTAACTTAAATGTCTCCTTTGTTCATCCCTATCTTAAGAACTATATTTGTTTTAATTATAAGACTAGTATATTTTAATTTGAAAGATGTTTTAACTTAGCAGTATTCACGAGAGCTAAAGTAAAATTTCACCTCCAAGTAACTTAAATGTCTCCTTTGTTCATCCCTACAATAATACAGTCACTTACAAAGTTGCAGAACATAATCGTTAAAGCAAAGCGATTAGAGAATTTTTAAATCAAGAATTAAAAGTCAGGATATTGTACTTTTGTTGCAGAACTCCTTCCTTTTCCACTATTCAAAATTTTTATTATTTGCTATTGTTTTATTGACCATAGAATTGTTTACTAGATCTTTATCAAGAATTTTTTCCTTACAAATCCAATTTGTTAATCATAAATCTGTTCATTTATTTTGAAGATGACGATTTGTATATTTATACAAAGCTCTATATAAAACTGTTTTATATAGACAGTTTAAGCATGAAAGAGAGGAAGTAACATTTCAACTGAAAGTAACTCAAATGTCTCCTTTGTTCATGCCTACAATAATACAGCCACTTACAAAGTTGCAGAACAAAGTAGTTAAAGCAACGCGATTAAAGAATTTCGAAATCTTAAAAAAGGATTTAAAGTCAGGAAATCCTACTTGTGTCGTAGAAGTCCTTCAGAAACAATGCTGCGCACTGGGAATAAAAAGTTGAAAACGAACTTATCTTATGAACGAAGTCTTAAAGTTTAACATTTCACGGAGTCCTCGAGTAACATAAAGTTTAGGCATAATCAATTGCTTTTATAACTGCAAATATGAATGAATCATAAGTAGTTTGTATTTCAATCAATACCAATTAGTTATTTAGTTCAACTGGTCTTTTCACTTTTGTTTTGTGACTTTCTTAAAGGATGTTATGTAAACTGAATATTAAGAAAAAATACACTGAAAATTACCTTCACATGTATATATTTTAATTTACCCCCTATTATTATGCTTTTTATTTTTATCTTCTTATAAATTTATGTTATTACTTCTTATTTACTTATCTCATACCTTAAATAAGTAATACTAACGAGCAATAAAAATAAACCTTATGTGTATTGAAAAATTGAGATTTTCTTTTATTCCTGTATTCCTGTCTCCTAGCGGGATAAGTAATTATGTAATCATAATCATTATGAACATCTTCATTTATGTAAGTTATAGACAACGTTTTTGTCACAATAAGCAGCCTCCTTAGACATAATCATAATCTAAGCTTTATGTGAAGTATCAAAACTGTTGACAAATGAAATGGCCAATTACAGCTTAACGGCCTTCATTAATTGGCCAGTAAATTAGTTACGTTTTTTCAACATTAAGAAATGTATACCTAGTATAAAACTAATGGACCTAATTATTATTAAAAAATAACATTTAAAACTTTACATTAACCTATAACCACTGTGGTTTCTATAGAATATAGTTTGTTTACGACATGTTTATGTTATGTTTATGATGTTGTATGATGGAATTTGATTCGAATTTCAATGTAAGCACAGAATTTAACTGAGATTACATAAGCTGAAGAGAAACATCTAATTTATATTGCCTGTGTTTACTAATCAATATACACAAACGACCCCTAAAACATCACTACATGTACATTAATATTACAACGATATTGATTTGCAGTTTTGAAGTAAACTTTATTATACAATATTTATACCATCCAACTTTGATTTTTGTAAATTATTTACGATATTAATATCCTAAATACTACCTTATATAAAAAACTATTAGCGTACAAATTTATAAATAATTTCACTCTGGAAATGGAAAAACTCAATTTTTTTATATGTAAGTTATACACAGTTTTGTTTTTAAACTAAATTGTAAGATTTCATTGTGGTTCTAGTTATTTAATTATGACGCTTTCAAATGCTATGCAACTCATTAACAATATGGGGAAAGTTAGAAAGGAGTATGCTGTAGCCGAGTGGTGTACGTAGCAACAGTCCTCAGAACTTTCAACAAGCACTTGAACAAGAACCATAAAGCGTGGTCAAGAGAACTGGTTGGCGTCATAACACTGCTCTTATCACTCTTATACTGCGTTTACAGTTTTACACTTATTATACGTTTCCATTTACGTACTGTAACGTGTTACGGTATTGACCACACACTCAACACTGTCCGAACTGATATCATAATAGAAGTAGTATATCTAAGTTACAGTCAAAGTATACAGAGTGTTCCATCACTCTCTGGATAGATCTCTGTATATAGCCAAGATAAACATTCACCTTATGGTAATCTGTCAGTTTATGGTTTTACGAATAAACGAAATTCAACCAAACTTGGGTTTAAATTTAATATTACTAAAGTAATTTTTTTAGTAAATCTATAACATAATAAAGTAGAGGTGGTTTCTGTATGTTTGTTTGTGTGTTTGTGGGTTTGTTGTGGCAAGTGAACGCAAAAAATACTGAACCAAACAGTTTGAAATTTTACACAAAGACAGATCTTAAACTCATGCAACACATAGGCATACTCATTTCCTTAAAATCCTCTCGGGCTACGCCCTGTGAACGTCCTAAGTTTCAATGTTTACATTTTTAGAAAATGAAAACATACACTAAAATTTGACAGTTCGAGAAGCAGAAGACATGGTTGCTGTAAATACCCTGGGATTCAATGTTTACAGTTTTTAATGTCAACATCCGTTTACTTTACATTTTGACAGTTCGGTAAGAAAAAGAAATAAAGTTAATTTTTACACATAAACTGCTGGATCGAAATTAGTGAATTATTAGTTCGAAATAGTGGAATGGTAGATTTTTAATTTTCTCCCGATGCCTGCCTATATTACGTTAATGCTTATCCTCTCCCAATATTTGACATATGTTACTTTGTCATGTTTAGATATATACTTAGACACGTGTTTTGTCATTTTGTAAACAATAAAGAATTAATTATCAATAACTTAAATGTATCAGTAGAGCCTACACCTCTCAGCATTTTTTACCCGTGCGAAGAACGGGTACTTTGGCTAGTTATCTATAAAAAGTTGAACGTGATTGACTTTTAGAAAATTTGCTGTTTTGTTGTTATATATCAGTTTGATTATTTTAATGTCCGCCATCTTGGAAATATTAAAAATGTTTTCAATGTTACAACATATTAACCTAGAAATTTGGTCTAAGTTTGGTTGAATTTCATTTAATCGAACTGAGTGTGTTTAATGTTTCTGTAAAGACACAAACCGGCAGACCGAATGCTAGGTACAATCGACCCAAGGCGAAACATATACAGAGTGTCCAGATGATTACGGTACACCACTATATTTTTTGAAATACAGGAAAAGGCGAGAAAAAGTAGAACATATATTTTTCAGGTCAAAATTAAAAAAAGTTTTTAAAAGTTCGTTATATTAACACTAGCCAAAGTACCCGTTCTTTGCACGGGTAAAAAGGCTGAGATGTGTTTACAAAATGATAAATACAAAGTGTCTACAACACGACAAAGTAACACATGTTTAATAATACACATTTTAGGTAATATTGGGAAAGGGTAAGGAATAATGTAATAAAGACATCAAGAGAAAATTTGAAATCTAAATTTATCGGCACTACTGATTTTGGACGTTCATAGGGCGTAGCCCGAGGGTATTTTAAGGTTACGAATATGCGTATGAGTTGTATGAGTTTAAGATTTACAATCATGTAAAATTTTAAACCAATATAATGTAGAAGTGTTGGTTCTGCATGTTTGTTAGTATTTTATTTTATTTTTATTTTGTGTATTTCTACGCCAGTGGCATTTTTAACGTTTTGATGGGGAACGGTCCAAACCCCGGTCTTGTTACTACCTAACGTCGACCTGTTGTTAGGAAGCATCATTAATTAGTAGCCCAATGACAAATGGCGACTGGGTCCAGATTCGACCCTTGCGGGATTCGATCCGGCGACCTTCAGTTTTGAAAGCGGGTATTATAACCACTACACCACCCAGCCAGTTAACGTATTAGGAAGTAAACGTGAAAAACACTGAACATAATCTACAATAGATTAGGCTCTGCAATTTCAGAATCGCTTAACTTTCTCGTTTACCCAAGAGCGGAATCCAAATTTAAGTTAACTAGCGAATAGTTTAACAGCATTAACTTCCCTCACAAATCACCAACTAAATCCAGAGTAATTGAGAATCCTAATTGACTCAGTTGAAACACCAGAGCAGATCGTAAATCTACTTTAACAACTATCCGCTTCGTCTTGGAGCCGCGAGCGCTTCAGATGCTCAAGACGTCCCACGACTCGACATACAGTAATACGTTGGTCGTTTCATGGACATTAGGTAAATTGTATAAGTTGGTTTATGACGTTGGTTATTAATTATTATATCATTACTTGGTAGGACTTTTACAAATTGTGTGTTTTTAACTACTCAACGTTTTAGAGGAGGTGAAACTACTTCAGTTTTGAAGTGATTACTCCTAAGAATTTACATTGAACTACAAAATAGACCATACATAAGTTCAGTAAATAAATTTACTTATCTGTCATGCACCTTCAGTCTCTGAGCTAGCGTGGCGGGAACCAGACAGGTATAGGCATATCGGAAGTCACAAGCTACTAGTAGTACTACAAGCATTTAAGCAATCTAGAGCTGGTAGGGTGAAAATTAAAACGACCTAAATTAATTCATAGCTTTGTCTAGGCTCAGATTTAAATATATGTAAACTATTGTTATGAAGCTAAAAAGACTCGGGCTAAACAAATGAAAGAATGTTTCAGAATCAGAATAATTTATTCCAGTGTCATACGTTCAGGGTTAGTTTAAAAATAAGAAATATAACTTTATGCAAAATATTAGCAAAGAAAAATGAGAGTAGGAACACTTCAAGCAGGAAAAAATTTAAACTTTACCTTAAATGGCTAAGTTACGCTCCGTTTGTGAAATTCAACTGAGTGAATCTTGTTATAAACAAATTAACTCCTCAAGCCCATGACAAATATAGTAATAAAATCATGTTGTAATGTTTTTTAAAATGATTATTTTTCTATTTATTATAAGCTGCCTGTTTCTTATTTGACGTTACCCGAAACAATAATTCTGCGGATGATTTAAAGAAGATGATTTTAAAGATTTAAAAAAAGTTTATGTTTAATCCATCCTACTCATACAACGTGCACAAATACTTCCTTGTTATTTAGACTTTTATAAGTTTATGTGTAACTTTTTGGTAGGTTGTTAGCAATTTGCGAGACTCAAAAGTGTAACGGATGTGAAGTAATTTATCACTTAGCCGGATATGTTTTGTTTATGGTAGTCATATGTTTATTTTCTTAGCTATTTCTTACAGAGAACTAGTTCCTCATCCCTGTAGCGTGAATTACCTCGGTGACTTTTTGACTCTATAATAAGTTTTTGACAATTCAATAATGATCGATTTCAAGTGGATCAGACTATAACTATGGCCAGAGGTTAACCAGGAGTGTGAGCGGTCCGAGATTGACGGCGTGCTTGGACTGTAACATGTAGCCTAGCGCACCTCACGTGCCCGCCTCGTTATCTCAGGTAACAAACAGGCAATTCATCAAAGCCCCAGACCACTTTAAAACAACGCGCGCCGTTCCGTTCCAGCAGTTAACGCCGTAAACGTTTCTTGAATACAAACGGAACTAATATGCTGGGTAATTAAACAAGCCGACAAGTATTTGTTATTGAATTTTGTTTTTAACTCTAGTTAAAGGTATAACAATGTAGATTACAGCTAGTTTTATATATTTTGAGATTATTATTCAAATAAAATGATATTTTACGTTTTATATCCCCAAAAAGGTGAAATAGAGCTATATTGTTTTCTGTAACGCTAAAGAATGTAATTATTTATGTGTTAATTATGATTTTGACATCATGAGATCACATGCGAAGAATTGGCAATCATTCAGACCAAAATTTGAAACGGTATCGACAGGTACCGACGGTAAGGACAGTTTCAAGTGACGTAATGGGGATATCTGTTTAGAGGAACTGAAAACATTCCTTTAAACATATCCAAGATCTAACATATTTCCCACAGAGAAATTAATAAAACCATTTTTTATTATTCTATAGCTTTTAGAGAAGGTTTTTTTAAATACTTTAACCTTTGAGGTTCCTTATTATATACAATCAATTACATCTAAGGTCAAAGTTTTACAATCTAGGGGTCCACTCAGTACTGGTATTGTGTCAGCTTTGCATAATACTTTTACCCCCGAACTTTTATAAAGTTTATAATTAATTGAAGATAATGCACAAAACGAACACGGATAACATAATAAAGTAAATTTTCTAAACAAGAGCATCATTTCTTAAAATAGGTATGATAGTAATTTGAAATACAGTACTATTATGCATCATAACTTTATAGCTAATATTTATTCATGAAAGTGTTCCATTTATAAATAAGGTATAATTATTTATTATTGATAAGATTTTAAAATAAAGCTAGATATATTTTTTTCCTCAATTACCCATCACCATAAGCTGAGGGCTTGTGCGGTGAAAGAAAGACAGCGAGGTACCGTAGTGGCATTGTCACATAAGCAAGCCAGACGTGACCGCTCACGATCTGACAGTCGTTGCCGGTCGCTGGTTTCGCACTACAGCGGCTGGTATTACCCCCCGCCCGGTAATACCAAGCTTTTTTGAGTTGGTTTTGTTGGGTGATTTGACCTTACGCTTCATACCAAGTTTCATGGAAACGGTTGGAAAATAAGGAAGATATTGATTTATTAATATTCTCCATAAGAATAACAAGGGCGCTTTCAGAAAACGTACTGCGTTTACCATGGACAGTAAATTTAACTTTTCTCTGGAACCGTTAGTCGTAGACAAATAATTCAAAATACTAATTTGTTTAGTTTTTTAAGCTGGATTCAATGGTGTGCCAGTCAAGTTATACTTTACGTTCATTGTTTTCGCTGAAAATTTAAAAATTTGATTTTTTTTATATTTAAAAGCCCATAACTTTTGAACCGTCATTTTTACAGACATGCGGGTGGTGTCAAATTATTTAGTACTCTGTGCACTATAAACTATCAAATTTTAATTAAAATCGTTAGAGCCGTTTTTGAGAAATTTGGATTTTTCACGTTTTTTAAGGGTTTTAAGGGGTGAACTACCCTTCAAAAACAAAAATTCAAAAAATGAAAAAAACACCTGGAGATACGGTGAATATGTACATAGATGCCAAATTTCATCAAAATCGGACCAACGGGGTAGGCTGTGGCTCTGTACACATCCAGACACACACACACACACACACACACACACACACACACACACACGCACACATAGACAGACAGACATCACTTCAAAACCATTTCTGTATTCAGGGGACCTTAAAATGGAAATATCCACTCTTAACTCAAATTCAAAAATCTTGACGAAAACAATACTTTCCCCATATACTATGTACAAGAGGAGAAAGTAAAATAAAACAGTTGTACACAGATCGCTCTCTCAACCACCACTGGTCATTATTAGCGCGCAGGGGTAGTAAACGACACCCCCATCACTATTGCATGCTAGTTTTAGACGCAAAACCAGCCCTGGTTGCTGTTTTGGCCACCAGAATCTTGGTCGCTGTAGTGCGTTTTAGCCCTTAAATCCATCAATCTTTGACTTACTGTGCCAGAGTGTTAACCCTGAGCAACCGTGCTGGTCAATAACACACATTTAATATTGATATTAAAAAAATACTGTTAAATAATTGAGCTAATTTTGATACAGTCAATTATAAAAGTCGTAAGAAAATTCATCCAAGTTTGTGGAGAGAACGATTGATTATTTTATGAAGAATTACGGAACTAAAAATGAGAATTTCTATAATGGTGTAATGAACTTATATAACTGTACATTTAAATTGAAATATTTTATAGTGAATTGTTAATTCTGAAGTCTATGAGCACCTAATATGCATAACGAATCTCTGTGGTGAAGAATAATTCAATATACTCACCTCTTTTGAACTAACCAATGTGAATTGACTAACGTGTGCTGACGTAATTAGAACCCAACTTTCAACATCTTCTTTGGTTTAAGTTTCAAGAAAATTTAAGGAGTTTCTAACAATATACAATACTTAAGCTTAAAGTCTGCTTTCTTGTATACAATTTTTGACGTATCAAGTTTAAGAACACATCAAAATATTTTTATGGACAACAAATCAAACGTACTAAGAAGTATTAATTTATCCTAGGTGAAACATCTTTCTGAATTTAAATTTTCTTTTTATATTTATCTATTTATACTTTTCAACAGCAATCATAATTTTCACTATGAAAATGGAATAGGGTTACAATACTAATATCCTGTACGTAGGAAATATAATCGATTTTCAGTTTTGTACAAATTATAATTAAAATTATTTATTTAGAGTGTTTATGGTCAACATTTTTTGTTGGCTCTTGAGGTTTCAATTAAATTATTATACGCATAAAATGATTAAATATAAAATAATGCTATAGTTAAAAATTTATCAAGAACGGACTTCTATTCTGTAACTATTCATACAAACAGGGATGAAAAATAGACAAACTTAGTTTCTTAAAACGGTTTTGGGTTCATGATTTGAAACGGATATTTACTTTTATAAAGCTATTTGTAAACTGTTAATTACTTATTTTGAGGTTATTGCTGATAAGGGCTATTTAGAGGTCGGAATGTTATCCTGTGGGAGCACGTCAAGTGAGTTTTATTGGCTTATTGGTTGGCCACCATATGGAAAGTGAGGTAGTGAGTAGTGGGCACTTCCATTATCACTATGCCTGCATGATGCCTTGCGATGATACGAGTGACAAACGAGATTGCATACAGCACGCTGGCGTGAGTAGAGCGAATTTCACAAACCTTATATTATTCCCATCATAGTTCGAGTAATCGAATAGTACTGAGTATGCAGATTTGCTACAATAAGGGTTGTTTTACATATTAAGAGTCTGCATCAGTGGTAGGTATCTTGAATTTTAGTCCCGTAAGGGCAATGTTAAATTCTGGCGGAACATACCTTCACTTTGGCGTGTGTAGTGGCGTTAATTATCATAGTATCAATGTAAAAATTTGGAAGTGCATTGATGAGATGTGGCTCAAGGGCATGGCCTTTTCAATATGTTCAAAAATTTAACTTGATATAAAAACAAAAAAAAAACAAACAAAATATTCAAAAACAAAATATTCATGGATTTTTCTTTTTATATTAAGTTACATTTTTGAACATATTGAAAAGGTCATGCCCTTGAGCCACATCTCATCAATGTATTTCCAAAGTTTTACATCGATATTTTGATAAGTAACGCCACTACAGACGCCAAAGTGAAGGTATTTTCCGCCAGAATTTAACATTGCTCTTACGGGACTAAAATCCAGGATGGCTACCACTGATGCAGACCCTTAAGGGTGTTCACTAAGTAAAAACACATAGAACGTTTTATTAAACTATGTCAATAACTGAGCGAGTTCTACCAATTTATCTATTCTCCGTAAGAATTACAATGAATATGTAGATTTACTGCCTTAAGTAACATTAATTTTGGGACTTTTAAGGATGTATTGATAAAACAAAACCTGATGGACTTGTACACAAAATTTTGGAATAATATTTAAGTAAATTGCTATTCTCCATAAGATTAACATTGCACAATGTACTGTGTTTACAATTTCAAATATCTAAGTAACCAAACGACCTAGAGCCATATTTCAACGTACTAAACTGTGTGTTTTTGAGTTGAACCTATGGTAAAAAGGAAAATTTGATTTAAAAAAGTATACATAAATAAATTGGCAAACCTCTTTTGGGGGTTCAAAATTGAGTTAACTAAAGAAATGGTCCACATAATTATATAATAATCAGACATTAATTGTGGCCATTATCGTGTCGTCACATATATATGCTTATAATTTTATAAAACCTCAAATTACCCGAAAAACGTGTTCAGGGGGTTGAGTTATGAACTTCTATCATGATTCCGGGCTTTACTGTCACCATGTGGGTCATGTGAATGGCTGGCTCACTTTGCCATGGGAAATTCACTAAAAACGAAAATGATAGATTAGGTGGGTGAAAACGGGTTTGATCGGCTGACCATACTAAGATGAGAGGTAGGTCCCTGTTCCTCGCGGGATCTTGACTGCTAGTAATGTAGGTACTCCAGCTCGGCCTCAAGCCCTACTCGAACTAGACAAGCCTACTCCTGTATTAACCACCCTTGGTTTGCCGAACAAGTGATATTCACTAGGAGTGCAGCTGTATAACTATATCAGATTGTAAACTACCTTCGGACTAGAATCCCATTGAGAAATACCAAAGTTAGTGTACCTTGCGAAAAGTTCCAGTAAATTCGTAAAAACTTGTGACAAATAATCAATTACTAAAATAATTTAGTAAAAAATTAAATAAGCTGTACACTATCTACATTTTGAATATGAAAATAGCAATAAACACTCTTACAGGATGAATCCAGGCTATTGTTGGAATGACGCAATTACAACAGTGTCAAACAGGACCCCTAAAGTTGCGGAATGCTGAAGCTCGACTCCAGCAAAGACCTCCTCTGTTTTATCTCTCCATCTCTTGTCTCTTGTCCCAACTTCTAATTTGAATTCCATCTTAGTTACATCTAATTTTTATGTATGCCAGTTCTAAACTAGACACCTGGAACCTTGTCCGAGTAGCCTAATATTGTGTGTAATGTAGAAAGTTAACATTCTATATTAAACAGAGATTCTTGTGAACAACAACAAAATGTCAGCGTTACGAGACGATAAAAAGCACTTTAAAAGTTTATGGGTTGTTTCAAAATTTGAATTCTGTTCAAACTGGCTGGGTGTCAGAGTAACCATAGTGACTGCCTTCAAAACTGAAAGTCGCCGGATCGAATCCAACAAGGGTCGAATCTGGACCCAGTTGCCATGTTTTATTGAGCTATTGGGATTTGGACCGTTTCTAATAATTTGTTGAAAATGCCGAAAGGCGTAGATAGACGCAAAACAATAGAAAAGCAAAAAAGTACCTATTTCGTAAAATTCACCTAAGCAAGTAATTCACTACCGGAAAAATTTTTTTGGGAAAAAAGTCTTGATAACTACGCTTGTACTCAGATGGTACAATTGCGACCCGTACCGTATACAAAATGTCACAGGAAAGTTTGTAAAAACTCTTCAATACTTTTACACTTCATAAACAATCTTTTCCTTCGTCTGTTACCATGATTTCAGAACTAATCGCAATTTTATAGATATACAATGACATTAACAATTATTATCATTAACATAACATTTAGTTGGAATATCATAGAGTAGAACCAAAAACGTTTGAAATTTTAACTCACAGAAACCTACCAAGGCACCTATAGAACAATAAAAAAATTTAAAGCTCAGTCTCAATCAGTTTGATGAATCTTTAATGGGCCATAGTTTGTCGAAAAATGTCGAAAGGCATAGATAGATACAAAACGAAAGCAAAGCAAAAAAGTACCTATCTCGTAAAATTCACCTATGCAAGTAATTCATTTAGTCTATGCACACATTATATAATGAATACTGTTTTTTTCTCATAATATATACAATATGTCAAATTTATATCCAACTGATAGCTATAAAATTTATTCATAGCATTATTATGTTTCATTATTATGTGGTGTTGTGTTTGATGGTTATATTAATATTTCAAAATATATCTTTAAAACGTAAAAACGTTTTGATACTTTCAGCTCTAATTTTTCGTCTCTACTTATAATGAAAGAAATTAAAAATGTAATCATAATTAAAATTAACTTTGCCTTTTTTATTCGTTTAAAAAATTAATTAAAACCTTTTTAGTTCAGATGGGTTACTTAGAGAGCATGAATAATTTAGCTTTTTTCTTAAATGAGGTAAAATATTTAGAAAATATCTTCAAAATAAAGAGCGCCAAATTAATTATATTGAAGTATTTAAAACTCAAGGATTATTTTTGTTCCTTTGGGTCCTTACGTATTAAGCATTCCAAATCTTGTTCGAACTAAAGGATGTTTTCATTTATAAGTCTCAGCCTTATTTCAATAGACTTTGATTTGTAAAGCCGTTACTTTTAACAGGATATATATATATATATATATAAGGCTCCATAAAAATACATTATTCATAGGTATAATTGTTATTTTCCTTAGTTATTTTTTATTTATCTTTAGATTCTTTGAAAAATAAATACAATAATTGTATTAAGAATTTTAGACTGCAGTCTACTCTTCTTCAATTTTGTAAGCTTAGAGCCAAAGTAAAATGTAGGTAATGGATTAGTTTATTTAAAAACTTTTCTCGGAATATTGAGGTTAGTCTACCCTTTTAGACTTGATTAAAAGACGAGAAAACTTACTCTTGAATGTACTTCCACTCGAATAGATTACTTAGTCGACAATACACAAACACATATTGACTATAACATTCATCTACATATTAACACTCATTTTGACAAACGATCTACTCGCATATTATCATTAGGTGTTTTAGTGGGAAAATCACTAAAGAAAATTAGTTTTACTCATAAAGGATAGTAACAAAAACTATTAGGGTTGAGATCCTTAACTTTTAAAGAATAAATAACATAAAAATACTGTCATTCTAGCTGTCCAAAACCACACGTAATCTTAAGTACTAATCAGAAATCAACGTATACTAGAGCAAGAAAATATATCATGGAATACAGAATAGTGACACTATACACAAATAATACTGAGACGGTGGTGACGTTCTATAATCCAGCTACTTGAAGGTCACGAATTGTGGATAGTTGTGAGAGATGGTTGGTAGGTGTAGTGTTCTCTTGTATGGATTAACGTCCGCACTATTGAATACTACGTTAACCAGCAAAGATCATAATCATAATTAGACCGATTCATAATTCAGAGGCTGTGGTTTGTCCAACTTTAAGTCCATTAGTTGCCATCGGGTGTTGGGCTATTAATTAACAGTTCTTTCTAAGGAACATGTCAGCCTTAGTCAGTAACAAGATCGCACCACAATAATCTTACACTCAATTCACATTCATATTTAACTTAAAATATCTACATTGCAGTATGGTTCCATTTCAATGATCTAATCTAATCTACTGGAATTGGAATTTTTCAACAAGATTTCAGATTTAAGGGAGAAAAAGTCTCTACGCAAAAATAATGTTTACACCATTTAGAGTTTTGATTTGAAGTTTTAAGATTATATTAGATCTTACTTCGTGACATGGATTTTGATAAATAAACTCATTATTCAATTACATGATTATTATTTTAATTATTGTAGGAATATTTCACTTTTATAGTTTTAACTCAATCATTGATTAAAACAATCCCTACTTACATATTCTTTAACACTGTAAACACAATGAAATGTGAAACATATGATATATTTATATTACTTATGTAGGGGTGCCCGTGATACCATTCAGGTTTTAAAAGACATGTACTTTATATACCATAATAAATATATTATTAGGGTGCTTTTATTTATAACTTTAACGTCTTACTCATATTAAATGCTATATTTTTCTAAAATTGCAAACCCAACGCGTAATCAAGGAAAGCCTCTAGTTTTCTACACCCTTGCAAGTACTCAATTTACAGTTACCATTACATTCAACCTTTATGCACTAGTAACAATTTCCCACTCCATAGCTTCTTACGGTTACTTTGAACATTCCACTTTGCCTTAATTACTTAACTGCTTCAACAGAATTACTTTCATTGATCTTTTACTTTTATTCTTTTCGGATCGAAAGAATAATAGGTAAATGTCAGCTCTTCTTTGTTACAAAGTATCCTCATTATGTAAAAAAAGATTAATGATACGGCTAAAACAAAAGTAATTTCTACAAATTTGTAATTTAAAGCCTTAGAAAACGTTATCAAGATACAAGAAAACGTGAGATCGTTAAAAATCTTAAAAAATCGTTTGTGAAACAGTTTTGAGAATACTAATTTTACTTCAGAAATGTTTCCAATAACCATTTTAGTTTCTCTAGTAACTTTATTACCTACTAGCTGACCCGGAGAACTTCGTAACGCCCAATAGTAAATGCATGTTATCTTTAAGATTGGCATTGTTCTGATTCGAATAGCATTACGGCTTCGTAGTGTAAATATTCTGGGTCGCGGCATTATGAATAACAATACTGAAACGATAAGACATATTAATAAAATTCCCTCAAAACAGATACATCTGAGTGGATTGATTCACAATTTTTTAATCCAACCTAAACCCAAACCAAACCTACCTGTAATACGGCTTTTATAGGAAAGATGTACAACAGTTGATGTTTATAATAATCGTAATACGTATAAACATTGTAATTTTTGTTTGTTTGGCCAACATATAAACACGTGGGTTTTAATCAGACAGAAAATTAAAAACTATTTAAACATAATCACCGAAACTGTAAACTATTGCCGTGGCGAATAAAGCTGTTCATTTTTACAGCACATAGGCCCTATCTACTTCATAGTTTTACATTATGAATGATTTAGATGGAATTGTATAGTAAAAAAATATTGATAATGGAAAGGTAACCAAAAGCTGCAGCTTAAGAAATCAAAGTTTTGATGTAGAAAATCTGTAAACCTAGCCCTTATAAAGTTAACATTAGAAATTTAAAACGCCATAAAATGGAAACATATGGAGTTTTCGAAAAAAAATTCAGTAAAACCTTCCCATAGAGACACATAGAGAGTAACTTCCTAAAATTTCATGGCAATCAAATAAGTAGTTAGGCAACGCATAAATGACATAAATGCATTCATTTTTATTTATAGAGATGAAATATAATGTATTTTTATTATTCCAGGAATTTTCTTAGATATTAAACAAACAAAAAGACTGTTCCGTGATCAATGGCCTCATTTCCGTTACACTTGCGTCTCGAAAATTGCTAACACTTTCCAACCCAGAGCTTAGGTATCTCCATGTTAAAATAGTTGTTTTAGAATGTAACCTACTCTACAACAGTGAGTCTGGAATTGAATATTTCGTCTCTAGCCCGGAAAGTGACTGTTATCAGTGTGCGATAGAGTTTCAAGTATGAGGCTTAGCCGAGTACTTGAATTCTATCAAGCATCGATTTAGCACTTTCGGACGTGCTCCGAACAGTACTTTTCATCATACCGCATTTGAAAGAATATTAGACACATTATTCGATTTATTCATCTTAATCTAATTAGAAAGTGTGTTGTCAAAACAAACATAATATAGTAAACTGAAATTAGTCTCATTAGTAATTCATTAGTTTATAATGCTAGAAAGATCAGCTGTTTGGCTTTGATACAATGAAATGAGTAAATAAGTATATAGCAGTGCTCGTAGTCAATTGTTTATGGAAACCTACTTTTTGCAATAGTGCTTTTCCAGATTTTTGGTATTGTTTACTAAGGCCGTATGATATTGAATAGTTTCCATTACTGCTGACAGATCAGAAATAACAGTTTATTGGGGTGGTACGATAAAAACTTTATCTAGATAGTTTAATCAGATCTAGAAGTTTATCAAAACATAAGAACATCTACATCTTATTTATTCAACACGTATTTTTTGATCGTAGTTTATTTTACATGTAGTGAATATATTTTGGATATACCTTTAAATGCGAGCACATTTTTTTAGTTTACTTTTATTTAGTATTCATAGTTCGGTTTTCCTCAAATAAAAACTGTATGAGTATGGAAAAGAATTGCCTCCATCCCCACGCCTCACGTAAGAGATTAACACTATAAATCTTGAGTTGCGACTTGATACACGTCAAAATTTCAACGCGGGAAAACATACTTAGCGAACTCAGCAAGTTGGAACCAAAGTAATGTGAAACTCCGAAATAAACATACCACTAATGAACATGTTTTGTAAACCAACATCGGTGTGTTTGCAGGAGACTGTGATCAAATTAGCTTCTCAGCTCGAGTGACGTCATGCATTTTAAATTACCTCCTCAGGGATAAGACGAGGACTCATCATGCTTGTCGTTTAGTTTAGTTGAATGTAATTACTGCAAAGGACGATTGTAAATGTGGTAAAGTTTCCAACACTAGTATTTGTATTTGTATTTTGTGTTCTCAATGCCACTATCATTATTAACCGGGCGAGGGCTTCCATCCCTAACTCACTTTACCAGTTCTCTTCGCTCACCTGCGCTCCTCAGGAAGCTGTACTTTTCCAATACAACTGAACCCTTAAACTTTAACTCTCTTTGGAGTGAACCAAAGATTCAGACGAAGATAACTAGAGCAAACTTCCAACCAAGCATATGGTAGTTTCTGACCAATTACACAATAGGTTATTTACATAAACAATTTTGTAGCTTACACAAGATTTTGTAGCTTGATTGATTACCTTTTAGAAGGCTCAGTATGTCCCAGGTCCAGGGTGACGTGATAAGTTTATGATTTTTAAATAAAATTATAGTTGCAGCTAGTAATCAGGCTTTTCCTACTTTTAAAAGAAATGTAAAACGTTCACTTTTAACATGTCCTCTGTACTCCTGGAAAGAATTTTTCGACATTCCTGTGTCTGCACTGGGAACTTTCTTTGTAGATTAGCTTATTGTATCCAAATCTGTTTATTAATTTGTAATGATTAACATGTTTGTAAAAGTTGACATCGGTAAAATAGTGGACGAATCCAATAGCATTGTAAAATGTTAAAAGGGCAATAAAGATTCCTATTCTTATTCTAATTGAAGAATTTTTATTAAAAAATTTCGTTACCTTCTAAAATATTCTCAAATTATATTTTTGTTTAATTAACGTATTCATCTGTCGTAAATACTCTATAATGTGTTAGACGGTGAAATAAAATATGAGGGTTCCTTTCATTTTATCGTTCAAATATATAACTAATTATAAAAAGTGTTTACCAATTAGGTTAGGATCAATCACCGTGACATTTGAAAGATATTGACATTTCTGGCAGCTGGAGTGTAAACATAAACACATCTGTACCAGTGACGTCACCGGTTTTGTTTACGCTATCTTTACCCTTCTATATATTTCTAGTTACCTTACCTTGATTCAGACTGGCAGTTAGCCCGTTCTTAGTATGGGAAGTATAATTGTAAAGGAGAAATATCGTCATGATGAAACATAAATAAAGAAATACAAAGAAAAACATAAATCCTCAGCGTAATTATTTAGTATTAATTTAACATTAGAAAAATTATAAAATTTGTATTAATACTAAAATTTTTTATTCATTTAAATTTAGTATTAGGTTTAAAAACAATGATCAATGTGAATAAACTAATTCTTTATTTGTATGAAATCACTTGTATATACTGTAGATCCCATGTTCTAGATAGAAAGTTAGATAAGACCCACTTCTGCCTTTCTGTGTTATATGAAATGTAAAAGTAAACAAAAATATCAAAGCTTTAAACAGTATACGGAAAAACTATGATTATTTAATTTATATAGATAATGAACTAAATTTAACCCTAAATCAACCTGAAAAAGTTAGTAAATTTGACGAAAGTCGTTTATTGGAATATAAAAATTTCTAAAACTCTGTCGTCGAACATGTTTTTATATTTTCTATAAATAAGTGCTATAAATTTCACTTTAATCTACTTACAAAATGAGAAAACTTTAAAAATCAAATGTTTTAATATTGTCTAATACAGTACACATAAATCCAGGTTTTTGAGAGACAATTCTGTCAGTGTTTCATTATGATCTTTGGTTTAAGATTAATAATATATTGTTCAGTTAGTCAAGCTAGACATGATCAGGTAATTATTCACGATTGTTAATAAAAATAAACCATTATAGGCTGTACAGTTTAATTTCGTTCACATTTTAAAACATTTGTTATATCGACTGATTGTCTGATGTGTATTCAATGAAAGGTCATTATCAATATGACGATAAAGTCTAGGTGTATGGTACCTAGCTGGCGGTTAAAACAATCTAATACTCATTATCTAAAATATAATTTACTGTCAGATATTAAAATAAAAACTTTAAATTATGAGAAAATATAATTTTGTTAAGTTAGTGGTGAACTTAAAATAAGTGTTACATCATGTAAAAGTTATACAATAATCACTCAAATATACTGGACGATAGAGTTGTCTTCGTATTAATAAGCTCTTCTTTTAAAGGATATTGCTATAACTTAAAACCTAAATATACTTACACCAACAAACACTTTTTGTTAAGCGCATTAGGTTGTAGAGGTTTAAATATTCTTACAAGTAGAACACAGAGAGATAAAGCAGCTGTTTAGACAAGTGCTCCTCTTCATGTAAGGGTGGCATACCTCAAGGGTCTGTGTTGTCTGACACTTAAAGTTTCTTGTTTGTCTTAATTATTTTTGAAATGACGTTAACAAATAGCGGATTCTAGTAGATTCACTGGTATCATTGTGTTTTTTATTTAGTGAATTTCCCTAATACAGTAAATCTTTTCACAAAAGTTACCAATGGCCTCGACTATTGCGTTATTGGTGCACGATGACAATTAAAGCTGAAAGGATAATATTAGTTGGTATTTTTTTAAGTTCCTTTTCATTTAATATGTTGTCCAACCATTATTTTTATTGAACATAATTAAAAATTATCATTTAGCTATTCAAGCACACCACACCATTTAAATATTCACTTGAATATAAGACTTTAAAGTTTCAGTTGTTTTTATTGATGAACTGGAATAAGCTTATGTAATCGCCTAGAAGTAAAATCTATTTTGCTTAGTTACATTTACAGTGCACAGAAAAACATTTTTCATGTGTCTATGTCTAAACCTATGTCTAGTAATCAATATTTTTACTTTCTCACTTTATACATAGTATATTGGGAAACATTAAAGTTTTCGACAAATTTGTAAAATTGGGGTTTAGAGAGTATATATCCATTTTGAGGCACCGTGAATCCAAACAGTTTTTTTTCAATCTGATCTGTTTCTCAGTCAGTCTGTTTGTTTACATAACCTGAGACCTCAATGATTGTCAGATTTTTTTAAATGAGGTATATGAGTGCACTTCGGCTAAATCTCCAGATTTTTTATTTTAGATTTTTAAGTGTTGTTTACCGGTAAAAACCAATAAAGAATCTAAAAATACAAATTTCTCAAAATGTTTTCCATTATTTTGAAAATCACTTACAAAATTTCATTGTTTATTTAGGTTTATTTATTTATGTCATTATACGTCTCAAATGACATAACACAACTCGTATCTCTGTAAAGCTCACAGAACCATTATTTATCTTAAAACTAACTAAAAAGACAACAAATTAATATTTCGATCCACTAGTCTACGACTAACGGTTCCACAGAAAAGTTAAATTTTCTGATGCACTTCAGACAAAAAAAACTTCTCGTGAGGTTTGTTTCTACAACACACCCAGGTACCAGGTAGGAGAAGAGCTTCGGTCCCAAAACAATTGTAACAATTAATTTGTTTCCTTTTTTGTTAGTCAATAAATTGTATGATTAGTTTTGAAACAAAAAGTTTTTGTTTTGTTTTTCAAAATAAAAATTAAGGAATATGCTAGTTTATAATAGTTGTAGTTTTTTTTACTTTACGTGAGGGGGGAAGTATACGTCAGTCGTCTGATACATTTTTTTAAATCGATGGATTTCTATTTTACTACGATGATTTTTACACATGTATGATTTAACAGCCTGTTGTGGTGCCGGTTGGGTGCAGAGAGCAGACAAGGTTATGGCCTTCTGGCGTAGAATCCATTTGCAGTATAATACAAATACTGCTATAAATGCGACAGGCTGTGAATGTACTGAGGGCTGTAGTTAAACCCAGTAATTAGGTTTTAGATGAAGTCCATTTTATGTGCGTATGGCGCATATGTGATATAAACAGTCAAATTTGCATTGATAAACCACAGTAATCTTTTTTCTGAATAGTATTCAAAATGAATATTTCGTTCCTTATGTTGAGTATAGTCTGGAAAAATTATTATTATTATCCGCATTATGGAAAAAATTATGTTTAGAAACTTAAACCATGAAATAAAACCTTCAAACAGTAATGAGCTCACTGACTTAGACATTACAGTAAATTTAAAAGTGGATGTTTCCAATTTGAGCTTCAAAAACATAACAAGAAGAGAGCACTTTACGATGCCTAGAAAATATTTTTAATAGTAAATATTAAATGAAAAGTTAAAAAATGTTTGAAATATGTGCTTCTCAAGAAAATTATATACTATTCTTAGCAAAGTAATCAAAGTGAAATTTTTCAGAATTAGCTTTCAACGGAGAGCACAATTCCAGAAGTGATTGATTATATACATATGTTTGGATGCATTTGTTTTAATCTAAAGTTAAAGTATAAACCGCATAGAGATAACAGCCGGAGCTTATATGCGCGAGTTTGGGCGGAAAGGGTAACTGCTAGAGATAACAGGATTATCATGGAAGGAGGTTTTGTTGTTTAATTTACCTAAGTACACGCTCCACAATGAATAAATATTCCCTCACCCCTCACCAGCCCCATAGCTCGAACATGGACCAAGCTGTGCTTTGTGCCTCTGATAGGTGGGGTGGGGTTGAAGAATGTAATTGTTGCTTAGTATTTTTTAATAAATATAACATTAAGACAATTATAATAAAGTATGAGCTATTATGCATTACTATTGTATAGGGCAATGCAAATTATCCAAAATAAAAATCTAAATAAGTTATTTATTCAACTATGCCATGTTAGTTTGGAATGAAATCTTAGTTTTCAGAACTTTACAAAAAACAATACCTAAACTCTTTTATGGGAATTCACCCCTCATAAAACAATTAATTTAATTTCTTTTGTTTTCTGATAATCTTTGGTAGTTGTGTATCCCTAAAGACCTATCAATGTTATAAATAATTATTTATTTTGATTTTTGTTTTTATTTTTCTCAAAAAAATAAAACCTACTCACTCAAAACGGATCATTTTGCCATCAAATTGCTAGTATTTAGGTAAATTAAAAATTCATGTATTTCATCATTGTGTTTACTTTGGTAAAGTTGTTGCTCCCAGAAAAATATTGCTTTTAGTTGCCTTAGTTTTGAGATACCTTATGGAGCAACTTGTCTGGAGTGATCCTGTTGTAAACAGACTTACTACAAAGACTTAACATGCTTAAATGTGTCAATTGTCTCCTTTTTTAAGTTTTTGCGTTGCAGTTTAAGTGGTACTTTTTCATTATCAACAAAGCACGTCGGTATACATCGGCAGGAGTTTCCAGGCTGTAATTTCTATAAATGTCAAGAAAAAACAATAAAATTTAGGAATTTAAAGTTTAACAAATATTTTATACATCTGAGTGAAGACTGATTTATCTTACCCTTAGAATTCTTTTGTGACTTGGTGACTTTAATCTACCTACTTTAGATTTCGAACGGCTATTCCCATTGTTCGATTCTCACGGAAAAGGTTTTACTTCAGTAAACCATCGAATACTAGATGTACAGAGCTTCGTCGTAGTTACACTACCAACTACGACAACTATAGTCATCTAGCCATGTTTGTAAGACTGTATAAGAAAGGGGTCTCAGATTGTGAGGCCCCTTCTTCTACAACAATGGCAACGAAGGTGTGCCTTGGAGCTTCCCTGTGCTGTTACATGATTACTGTTGAATTCTATTCTCCTCCACACTGTATTTATGTTACGTCACTGGTCATATATTGTAATTCAACCTTTTCTTCTGTCATACGTTTATTGTTCTGAAACAAGTCTGTATCATATCAGCTTATATATATTAACTTGTCATCTTGAGCCTGTATTATATGACTCTTTTTAGATAACAGTTATAGTTAGTGCAAGTATATTTGTTCCAACTTTTACACATTTCTATTTTTAAGTTGTTTCATTATTATTATTACCTTTCTGTAATGGTTATTTTAAGTATGAATGAGCAATAAGTGTAAAATGATTGTAGTACGATCTTACAGTCTTTTTACTGACTGGCTGATATATTCCTGAGACAGAACTGTTAATTTACAGCCCAACAACCAGTAACGTCTAAGGTACCTACAGTTTAACGAGGGATTCAAACCAAAATTTAGCCTCTGAATTACGAACTGTTCTAATAAATTGATCTGTATTGCATCTGTAGCAATGTCACTATGAGTTTGATGTTAAAAGGAAATAAGTAAGGTATTTTCTTCAACCGATCCATTCGAAGCGCTTCTGAGCCACTCTCTCCTAACAAGCTCGGCGAGGAGCGATCGCTTAGACGTGGCGTGGCGCGGCGCAACAGTCCGGTGTAAGGTAATGGATTAGATCAGCTTGTTGATCCTTCACTCAGCAAGTGTGCCGAGTCGTTCTTCTTGTCCGTATAGTCTTATTGCCTTTTGGCGTTTCGCCAGGATCACTTTAATAACAATTCAAAAGTTAAAAAACTGTGTAAATGAACTGGCACATACTTAACCCTCAGATAAACTTTAAAAAGTACATAAAAGATTATGTTGAATAATTTATTGGTATATTCATAAAGTTTCTTTAACTCATCGTTTACTATAATTTTAAAGATTTGGGGATGATACCAGACTCAACCCACCCCTTCGAGGTAATAACAATTTTTGTGTGATGATATTTTAACTTCATGGAAAATGGTTGGGAAATTAGGATAAAATTAATCTTTTTGGTAATCTCATTAAAAATAACATTGGATGCTCTTAGACAACCTACTGTTTGTAGAGAAGAGTCAATTTAACTTTTCTCCAGCACTGTTAATCGACTACAAATAATTTAAAATACTAATTTGTTTAGTTTATTGAGCTAGTTTTAATATTACAGTAGTAGTTAAATTATTACATACGTTTTTGTTTTACTAGAAAATAGCTTTTATTGATACCTGAAAGCCCAAATTTTAATGCTTCAATTTGAAAACGCATAAGTGCTGTCATTATTTGGGGGTCCAAGCTATATTACCCACGAATTTTTAAACGAAATAGAGCAGATTACCTCATCCCCAATCCATGAAATATCCTTACATGTTTTACGGGTAAATTACACCTAAGACAAAAAAAGAAAACAAAAGTTTTTCCAAAATTTATTTGAACTGAAACTCATCAGTCCGAAATCACTTTTTTAATTCAGAGAGCCTTAAAGTACATATTTCCACTATCAACTTTTGACATGGAAAGTACTTTCTCCCTACACTACGTGTTTTGGGAAAAAGTAAAAATTACACTAAATCTACCTTGCACCAAATCTTTTTACAATATTGGCTTATACCTTATAGATGAAGAAATAGTTTGATCACTCACATTTATTGTAGTTTAGTAATGAAATTATAAAAAATACACAATGATTTTCATCGTACAAAATAATAGAAAGAAAATATTACATAATTATATTTTATATTTTAGCTAAAGTTAAAACAATTTTTATAATATTACTTCTAGTAACTAAAGTTTAGTAGTATCTTGCAATTAATGAGAAAGCCTTCAAATTTAAAGTTAGTGTAAAACAGCAGAGCTTTTTGTGTATATTTGAGAATGACAAAACAAATTCAATTACAATAATGTGTCACTGAAAGCCAAATCTCGCTCACGGGTTTGTGAATTATTTAAATTGAGAGATGGTTTTATTTACAAGGCTGTTAAATGAAATTAAACTCCTACAATACAGTGTGAGAACACTTTAAATTAAAATAGTTTCAAGCACATTTGTACGATTAGAAACACAACTATTGTTATGTGTCATGAATAAATTATGAGTAATATAATTATTATACTTTTGAAAAATTGCGTCACTAATAGATCGTATTTTAAATAAAAATAATAAATAAATAATCCTAGGGCTATAAATATTAGGTAGCAAAATAAACCCCATTTATATTAAATATTTCTGAGGAGACAATAGTACAGTGGGTTGGAACACACAAGTTTATGTGGTAACACAATCACACTCTGATATTTATTATATTTAAAATGTAAAAGTTTAAAATATATAAATTCATACGTGTCATTCCATTCCCATATCGAATCCAGGTCTATCGAGTGGTGGGTCAGTACTCCAACTACTGAACTATAACTGCTACATTTATTGAATATTTTGAAAAAAAAACTAATAAATATACGACTAATAAAAATATTTTGTTTAGGTAGAATATTTACTTTAAACATTTTTATTTCTCACTAAGCAATCCAAATTTACAAAGTCTTCTGTTCATTAGAAAAACGGTTTCATTTTAGAATTTGTCTAAAATAATTAACTAAACAGCTCATATAACATTGATCAATACTGACAATCGATGCTATATCGCATAGCAAAGACTGATACCAATGGGTTTATGAACAAAGAAATGTGGAAGAGAAGATATACAGGGCAGGTCAAGATAAAAGCAAACAGACATTTGTTTTGACCAGATACACGACCTTGCCGCCAGCTGGCTTCAACATTAGTGTTTCACTTGAACTTAACTGCACCTATTCTGATTTTTTTGTTCGAATAGACAAATAAAGATTCTCATTTAAGGAATAATAGTCAATTCGTACGTCTTTAACTTCATGACTTAAAAGTAAGTTGAATTTTCTAACAGCAATAAATCACTATTATAGATTATTCGACTCTATTTGCACTATTTACTAATTTGTGGCTAATAAAAGTAGATTATGTGTTTGATTACTATGATTACACACTCAAAGAATTTCTTTGTATTCATTGAAAACAAGAATGAATTTAATCGACTAGCTTTCTCTACACTTAACAAAACGGAACTTTTAAAGGAATCCATTTATTGAAGCAAAAGCTTTATGATTCAATAATCAGATGAGAGAAACGGAATTTTTAGAGGAAGATACAGGAAGTTCAAATTGTTATTCTAATTAAATTCTAATTCTCCTGTGTTTCCTTAAAATATAATAAGTACAAAAATAACTTTTACATAACAAAAACACATTATTTACATTAATAAATGAAAGGGAAAATGGAAAGAAACCTCATCCACCACGAAGACATAGTCCTGTGCGTGAGGTTTTCATTCCTCAGTCGGTCAAAAAATCAACATTGATATGAAATACTGCCAAGAGAACGTTAAAATTCATGTATCTATAGCTGTTACTTAATTAAAATCCAACAATTATAATTTACGTATTAAGGTTAACGATTTCCAATTTTGGAGATACAATGTATGAAACGATTGATTTTTATCTAAACGGATTAGTTAATAGTAAGTAGGAAATTAATACTTTAAAACCTTGCTTATACTAAGAATAAATTTAAACTATGAATCTGAATATGAGTATTTGACACAAAGGAATTCGGCTCTTGTGGCTAAGCGGTGAATATTCATCGTGAGGGCGCGTCTAAGCGAATTGTACAAACAAAACCACCCTTCCATAATAATCCTGTTATCTTTGTACATAAAGTTTCCCTCTAAAGCCCTAAGCATTGCATGCCGCGAGGATAATTGACTGAGATCGTGTATTGTCTCAGAAATCAAAGACTTTTACTATAAATTTGGATCTACATTTACATTTAGATGATTGTTAAATTGAAACTGCTCCTAGGGGAAACGACTTAACGGTGTTTAGTTATTGGAATTTCAAGAAATAGTATTTAAATTGCAAGAAAATCTGAATAAAATATATTTATAGGTGGTCCAAATAGTTGTGTTGTTCAATACCAGGTTTCGTTGATCATTAATCAAGTCCCCGTTGTTGTTTAAAACATTATGCGACATTAATTTTCATCTGTAAGACATTGTAAAACTAAAGTTGGTTTTAAGTGCACAAATAAAGCAGACATACAATTGTAACAACAATTAAAAAAAACAATTACACATAGGAAACAAAGCGAATAAACGTTCAGGGGACACACAACTTTCCTTTTGAGCCCGTCACCGATGGGGGGCAATGAAGATGTTAAATTAAGAACATTTCAATGTTCTGACACTACTTTGCTGTACTTTAATAGTTATGTGACTCACACGTGCAAGGTGTGTTTAAAAAAGGAGAGTTTTCAATTTGAAAAAGGTTTATTTTTTCTGATTTTATCACATTGAAAATGGTCACTGTTAGAGACCATGACCTTGTGATCGTGTTTCTTTCAATTCATGAAACACTTCTCGAAATAGATTCTAAGACTTACTCTATTTAAGGAAATAGGAAAAGCCCACTAAATTTATAAATTCTCGTTATTTTTGTAACATACCTCAACACGACGATTGTAAAATAATATCCATACAGGTGAAAATTTATAAAAATAAACTGAAATATGTTAAATATATGGATCAGACCATAACTTGAAACTATTACTTAAAGCTTTCATCCTTAATTATATAAACTAAGATTTTAAGGTAAAATAATCAATTATATCAGCTATTAAAAAAGCTTAATTTAAACCAGATTTCAAACTAAAAATCAGTCAGAATCCTTTATGTACTCATAATGGAAAATTTCCTGTACTCGGGTATATAAAAAATAAATAGTATTTGATGATAGTTAATTACAAGATTTTTCAAAATAATCATAAATATGAATAATACCAATAAGAAGTAATGCTATACCTATTACCCTTTGAAAAGGCGACCTATCCAGGTAGACATTTTAAGCTAAGAATGAACGAGTGTAAGATGGTTGTAGTCTTGTCACCAAGGCTGAGATATCCTTAGACAGCATTGTTTATTATAGCACAACAGCAGATGGCTTCAAAAGGAGCAACAGTTTGCCACTAAATTACAATCTTGTCTAAAATATGAGGATGGTCTTTGCGGATGGATGTAGTAGTATTCAATAGTATATATAGAGTATATGAAGTGCTGTTTGAAGAAATATACAACGCCGATAATAAACTCTCTTCAGAATTAGGTAAACTATTAGCAGTATAAAAACACAGTACTGGTCAAAGGACGTTCGATTAGTAAAGATATAGTGATAATTCAGGTAGAAACTATATAACAATGAATGCGAGATCTACAGTATTGGGAAAATAAAGGATTTTGATCTAATCCTTTTAGTAAAATGACTAGAAGAAACGTAGTGACTATTGTGAGTTTCAGCCGGAGAGTTTCCACCTGAAACGGTAACATTTTAAGTGTTATTAATTTACACCGCTAAGAGGAATGTTTTTACTTAATTAAATGCTAGAGCTTGTGAGTTAAAAAAAGTAGGACGAGTCTGTGTCACATTTGTGGGTGAAAAACAATCCAATTACCACAATGTGTTACAGAGAGTTAAATCTTTTCTCGTGAATTCTGAATCGCTTTATTTCAATGAACACTCTATGCTATTGTGGTTCTCATATAACATCAGAAAACGGAATAAATTACAAGAACTATCTGTACTTTTAAAAGACAAATCAAAGGATATAAAACTGCATGGAACTGGACCATGCAAATTGTATCAATACGGTAAAATTTGGTATTCAAAGTCTAGTTCCTCAACCTAATAATACCTTTTTCATTTTTAGCACTAAGAATTTATAATAAATAAGAAGTGAAGAATATTAAAAATCCAACTGATTTTAATAAAATACTAAGAAAATTGCTTTTTACATGTGAAAATATTAGTGTGATGTAGAAAATTTAAAGTAGAGGTCGCAGAGAATGAACTTGACAATATCTGAATTCTGATTACATGTAAAATATATGTAGTTTCAGTGAATTATTTTTAAATTTTTGACTTTTGCTGTCAAATTTAGTCTAGTTTAAGTCTAAGCGAATCTATTTAATAATAGATGTAGTGGAGCCGTTTGACACTAGTAAAATATTTAGGATATAAGTCAGTAACCTCCAACACACTTTACCTCAGAGGCCAACTAATCAGTTTATTAATTAATAAGTTTCCCAGGCTTGAAAGATAAAACGAAGGACTGAGTATAATAAAAAAATAGTTATTTAAAAAAATATATATAATCGTAAGAAAAAAATACATTTACTAATTTATAAGCAAAAAATTTATTACGACTTGAAATTTTACGGTGCTTGGTTGAACACTGGTCGATTCGAGATGGTGGATTGTTTGTTTAAACTGTGGGTATAGTATCATTTGAAGGCAAGATGCATTTGGGCACATCACTTAAAGATACATTAACTATGGACATATCAGGTATAGATTATTCAATATTTATACTCAATAGATGGCAGATAAAACGGATTCTCTAAAGACATAGAGTTCTGATATTATGTACTATTACTATCGTGTGAAATGGACAAGGCTTCAACACCGCGCCATAATCATCTTACTTCATACTTGGCTTAAAATACTTACACATGGTCGTTAAACAATGTACCTACGAAAGAATTGAACGATAGTCAAAGTTAAAAGTATTTTATGCTGTTGATAATACACCAATATAACTTTAAAAAACAAAACATTAGGAAAAATTATAATTGAAATTAAATTACCTCCGGACGTTGGACTATTTCTAAAGGGTTTACAAACGGAGAACAGTGAAAGAGAAAAGGTTAAGTGAGGGTCAAAAGCGTTGCAAACACATCAGTTTGTTTGGGCCAGAACGTGTCTCCCTGTGTCAATATCTGGCCGGCATCTTCCCTATCTTGCCTGGTCACTTTGATGTTTCATCACCAGCTCTCACTGATTCATTTCGTACGATTATTTATTATTATTTGTAAAAGAAACTATTTTCGTATTGAAAGTTAAAGTGTATAGAATATTAGGTTTTTAACTCTGAACTGCTTTAAAAGTATTTTCATATTCATAGAGAAGTCATCAACCCTCTGGTATGTACACATGAATATTGACAAAGTTTAGATATAACTAGCCAAAGTACCCGTTCTTCGTACGGGTTAAAAAGGCTGAAAGGTGTATTGTGTGGCTCTACTGATACATTTAAGTTATTGTAAATTAATTCTTCATTGTTTACAAAATGATAAAACACGAGTGTCTACAACATTTCAAAGTAACATCTGTCAAATATTGGGAGAGGATAAGGATTAATGTAATAGAGACAGTCGTCGGAAAAAAAACTTAAAATCTACTATTCCACTATATCAAATAATTCACTAATTTCGATCAAGCAGTTTATCTGAAAAATCAACTTTATTTCTTCTTCTTCCCGAACTGTCAAAATGTAAAGTAAATGGATGTTGACATTAAAAACTGTAAACATGGAATCCCAGGGTATTTACAGCAACCAGGTCTTCTGCTTCTCGAACTGTCAAATTTTATTGTTCACAGCTGTTGACATTCAAGTAATTTTATGTTTTCATTCTCTAAAAATGTAAACATTGAAACTTAGGACGTTCACAGGGCGTAGCCCGAGAGGATTTTAAGGAAATGAGTATGCCTATGTGTTGCATGTGTTTAAGATCTACCTTTGTGTAAAATTTCAAACCGGTCGGTTCAGTATTTTTCGCATTTACTTGCCACAACAAACCCACAAACAAACATACAGAAACCACCTTTTCTTTATAATATTATAGATAGATGACTTTGTTGTAGCTGGGTGTTATTAGTGAATAAGGCCAGCTGATTCATTTATCAGAATGATTACTTATTACCCCGATGAACATTTGTAATTGGGTTCAGTGTCAAAACCCCACAAATTTGTATTAAATCTTTTAACCTTATTTTTTACATTATTAAGAATATCTATGAAATTAATCATAAATATGAGTACATTGAACTAGTGACCACCAAGTATTATATACTTTAACGAAACAGTCTGTCCAGTAAACTACTAAACAAGCATTGCATTCAATTACTTAAGGATTACAATAAAGACTACACATAACTGACATCTCCGAGTTTATAAACAATTTACTGAAAGTTCCATTGCAGTATAATTTTTAACTTAGTAGAAGTTTTAGGCTGTACTTCAAAATATCTTAATAACCTAACACTACAGAGTTATTCAGCCATACTTACTTTTAGCACCAGTCAGTAACATAAGGGTTACCGGGAATCCACTGACTATCTAAAAATTAACTTAAGTTTCGGTTGGATTTCGGACTTGCCGTAATATTCAAGTGAGTCCGTTAAACTAGCAGGCGTACCTAGCTTATGGATCGGAAGTTAAATGTTGAAGATCAGTTGGATCAATCCTTAATCCACTGATCGGTGCTATGGGTGAGTGTGGCTGATGACCCACCGATAAATTATTTGTAATACTGTAATATAATAACGGTTTATTGACTTTATTTTAATTCACTTTTTCAAACCTGTTGAACGGAATCCGTTTAGAATACAATTGGCAGATCTATAACAGGATCCAGGGTGGAGTTGTGGGAGAAAGTGGACTCCATGAGTCACGGTCATTGTCGGCCATGACGTCACCCGCCCCGGGGCGCATCCAGTCCGGAATGTACCTCGCATCTCGCATCTCACCTTGACAACCCGGTCCTGTCAATAAGATTAACGTTACGGTCAACTTACCGAAATAAAAATTGAACAACTTTTCTACCCCTACCCACATCACTAGATATTAAAGCGTTGTAGAAAATATTCTAAAATAAAATATCGTTGATAGTCTCACTTTTCTTGAAAGATCTTACCACACATATAATTGATTTAATTAATTAATTATAAGAAGGAATGCATCTTAAGGTAAATTGTATCAGTAAACTGAAACCTTTTTCTCAATTAAAAAAATGAACTAAATAGTACATCCCTAACATGTTATAGCTCTAACAAAAGCTTATTAAAATCAATTATAACAAATGTAACGTATCAAACATTGTCGTCAAATCACTATCAGGTAATCTCTTACTACAAGATAAGAGATTTTGAGGGATTCATCCCTCCACCTGTGGTAATAACATTTCATAAAGTGGGTTTTATTCGGTGATGTAACCTTACGCTGAGTGCCAAGGTTTGTGTAAGCCAGTCAAGAAATAAAAGTAGTATTTATTTTTAGTAATCCCTTTAAGACTAAGCTGGGTTTAATAGTTACGGTTAAATTATTTTATAAACTTATTTGTTTTGCCAAAAAAATTCTACTGACTTAAAAAGCTTAAAACTTTTAAACCAAATTTCCAGAGCCATTCAGGTGATATCACATTATTTAAGCCTACAAGCTCTATAAATATTAAACTTTTAATCAAAATCGTTTTCACCTTTTTTTGGAATCTGGGTTTTTACATTTCTTAGGATTTTCAAGGATAAACTACCTTAAAATTGGAAAATAAACAAATATAAAAATGGTTGAGGTATTGCTAGAGTATACTTATGTCATTTTTTAAAATTTCATACAGACGGAGCATTCGTGTGGTTTTGTTACACAATTAAGACAGACAGACATCGATCCGAAAACTAAACCTTTGGATTCAAATAGTCTGAGAAATATTACACTTTCAGCTCAAATTAAAAGTTTAATTAAAAACAATACGTTCTCCATATCAAATGAAATACATAGTGTGTGGAGAAAATGTATAGGAGGAGAAAGTAAAAATAATTGTATTTACTTCCCTGTGGGAAATAGGTTCGATTATGAATATGTCTGAAAGGAATGTTATCAGTTCATTTCCACAGCTGTTCTTATTCTTTTATATTAAAAATTCAATACAAATGCCTCTGGTAGTTTCTATGGAAACCTGTTACATATTTTCCATCTTAAAAATCACCCCCCCAGAGCTTTTTTGCCCCAGAACTATGTCAAAACTATGCCGATATATCACTAACGTGTAAATTTATTACAGTAATAAAATATGTAGTTATCAGTAGTTTAGCTCCTAATGAGTTCCTAAAATATACGTCTACTATATTCATTATTCAAGAATAAGTAGGAAATAACATAATATAATTAAAATTTATAATTACCTGGTATTAAAGGGACAAATAAGTGGACTAAAGTTGATAATTAATATAAATATTTTTGTTAAACATCACCACAATGATCCACATAAAGTTTCCCTCATTAATGTCTCAAGGAAGATAATAATTAACTTGAAAGTAATCCGATGCGAACGCCTCAATAATGGCAGTTCAAAGGCATAATTGTCAGGTTACAGTTCTCCAGTTTCAAAGGGAGTCGAGCCCTGGAAACCGCGCGCAGTCACGGAATGTTTCTGCGCCAAACCTCGCCGCCGCCGCCGCACACACTTTTACCATTGTCGTCTGTTTAATTAAATGCTCCCTTGATTACATCTTTAATGATATCAGGTTTAAACCAAAATGTGATACAATTTATTGAGATGACAGTGTGTAGAGAATTAGCATATACGTAGGATGATGTATATGTAGTGCTTTCTCCCACTTATACGATGAGTATGGAGAAAGTATTGTTTCGGTAAAAAAATTTTAATTTACGTTTTCAGTAGATATATTGGTTCAGGGTTCCCCTGAACGCCCTAAAACACTAATTCAGGAAATGTACTAAATGATAATATGACACAACCCGAATTTCTGTAAGTGATGGGCAACTTTTTGTGTTAGCTTACAGAGCCCGTACACCAACGCCGCGAGACGGTGTGCATATAAAGTGAATTTTCTCGATTTCCTGTGGACGGATCTCGTTCAAAAAATGTCGTTAGATTTTTAATTAACATTAAAATCTTTTTTATCCCTTGTAAAAATTTTATAAAGTTAATGGTGTTGTTGCTATTTAAATAAAAAGATTATTAACCGCTGCCATTATGAAAATATAGAAGCTAACTAAATGATACTTTGAAAATATTTTTTTCTCTTTGGCCAATAAATATGTGTGAAAAGTTTCTGTAGCTTAAATGATTTTTAAGATATAACGATTTTTGTAACAAATACAAAATGGCGGCTAGCGGCTAAACGAAAGATTTTTCGACGTATGTTTATTGGATATTTTTTGTTTATTTTGATGAGTACTATCATCCCTCAAAGTTTTACCCGACTTTAGTGAACACCCTGTATATATTTTTTATTTTCTTGCAAATTAATAATTTTATAAAATAATTTGACTTTCATTATTGAAATCAGTTCAAAAACTAAACTAATTAGTATAGTGAATTCCTAGTCAACGACTAACGATTACAAAGAATAGTTTTTTAACTGTTTTTGGTAAACACAGTAAGCCTTCATAGATTGAGAGCGCCCAATGTTATTTTCAAGAAAAATATTTAAAAAAAATTTCTTCCATATATAATAACCGTCTTTAATGAAACATTGTAAAGAGTTTACGGCTAACTCTCCTAATAGACAGCACAACAAATATTTTACTACATTAAGGGTGGGGGATGAACTTTTCCCGAAATTCTTTAAACTTATTGTATTTACTTTTAGAGGAAGAAATTATTTGTTGGTTCACTAATATCGTTTACTGTATAAAATATAAAACTTAGTTCAGCTTTATTGCAAGGAGATCCGGAATACGTTAGGTTATTTAAAATTTATTTGGATATGTTTGGTGTAAATATATTCGGTTAATCATGTAGTGGCTTTCAGTACTCATTTTCTAGATTCTTAAAATATGAGAACAAATACAAACATAAAAAAATATTCTTCTTGTTGGTAATGGTTTGTGTTAGCTAACCAATATCGTAGAAGTTTTTAAACTGTTCATATTTTTAATGCGGTTTGAGCCATAAGTTTTATAGAAATAACTTTGAAATAACCAACAACTAGCTTGTTACCGATTTATTTACCTTCTTTAGTTTAGAGTAACTTTTACTCTGGCACAACTTTTATTTCACAGCGCAAATTTTACACTTTAATTCACTCGCTCTATCTGAATTAGAATTAACTCATTTTTAATCTAACATATACTTAACTATAAGTTCCCGAAGTGTTATATTGCTTCATAACTAAGATAAGACATTATTTTACCTGGAATATTTAACCTGAAGATAAATGTTAAAAAAATAATATTTAGCGTATCAGAGTTTTGCGAAGTAAAGGTGAAGTTCATAGTGATAAATTTAAAGTAACAACTTTTTCACCTCCAAATTAAAATGAGGATATCTTAAACGATTGACACTTGCTTTATACGTTTGTAAATAGTCACATGAATTTAACGAAATAAAATATTCTTATGATGTATTAAAATGTACGAAGCAATGTTTGTTCAGAAACAATTTTTTCATCACCTATATCTGTCGGATATAAAATTCGTACGCGTTGTAAAGCATCTGAAAGAAATTCCATGGAGCAATTAAACTTTGGTAAAGAATGTGTAACTATTCCTTAAGAAATGACACTGAAACCTTTGTACCCCATAGAGAGAAATCCCATGTAGTATCATGTAATTTGTAAAAATTTTTCATGCTTATATGTCAATCAAGATTATAATTAGGTAAATATTCTACCAATTAATTTTTTTACATATTAAGTTTCTTTAAAAATGCAGGAAAGTTAGAAATAAATTGGAAATTAGTATATATTGTTTGGATCCTCACAATAGTTCTGCTCCCAACCAGCATTTTAGCATTTGAAAAGGCTTTATGACTTCCTAAAACAAATTACACATATTTTTGCTAAAAATTATCCATAATTCTGGGGCGTAATCTCTTTATATCTCAAGAAGGAGGTGTGTATATCTTATTCACCTTTTAATTTGCACTGCTAAACTACAAAGAAGTGATTACTAACAAAACTGAGACAGAAACTCTATCATCAAATTTAATTTAAACACTAAAGTTTCCAACTTCTACAGAATAATAGCAATAAATTTTACCAACAAAATTTCGTAGCTTTAGCTCAAGTAATCAAAGTAGTCATCTTCAATCTGGGATGGTGGCGTCATTATGTAATCCAGCTACTTGGAGGTCACGAATTGTGGATAGTTGTGAGCGATGGTCGGTGGGTGTAGTGTTCTGTTGTGTGGATTAACGTCCGCACTATTGGATACTACGTTAATCCGTAAAGACCATCATCATAATTAGACCAATTCGTAATTCAGAGGTCGTGGTTCGGATTCCACGTTAAACTGTAGGTCCCTTAGTTGCCATCGGCTGTTGGGCTATTAATTAACAGTCCTGTCTAAGGAACATGTCAGCCTTAGTCAGTAACAAGACTACAATATCGCGCCACAATCATCTTACATTCAATCCTCATTCATACTTGGCTTAAAATACCTACCTTGTGGTATGGTCGCCATTTCAAATAATCTAATTTAATCTAATCCATCCCGGTTCAATGTAGGTCCTTATTTCAATCAAAATGCCTTTAACAGATTCGTTATTTTATGTTTTTTTTCAATCATATGCATACATAATTTTAACAATAATGTCTTGTGTCAAGGTACATAGTGCACATTTGTGTTGTGAATAATCGTAAGAAAGGCTCTAATTTTGTTGGAACGCATCTAGAGCTCTAAAGAGTATTTGAGCTAAGGTTTGTGGTTCTAATCACTGTAGTGTTTCAGAAACTTCGATCAGTTTTTAAAATGTTAAATTATTTTAGAAGTATTTTTAATTATTTTTTTATTATTGTATTTATTGTTAAACATGCATATTATTAAAATGTATTAAGTCAAATAATAAAAACAATGTCGAAGGTAAGAGATATGACTGTAGGGCCTAGAGTCCTCACATAGCTGAGAAGTTCGTTGCATTCTGGCAGTACAAAGCGTGTGTTGCGGGCCAGCATTCCGTCGCTGCTGTCACCGCCATCCTTGGCGCCAGCTGCTTTGTCGACCAACGATACTCCACATCTAAACACTCCACCTCTCAACGCTACGTCTCAATACTCCACATTTCAATACTCCACGTCTCAATACTCCACATCTCAACGCTCCATGTCTCAAAACTCTACATCTCAACACTCCACATCTAAATACTCCACCTCTCAACGCTACGTCTCAACCCTCCACATCTCAATACTCCACATCTCAACGCTCCATGTCTCAACGCTCTACTTCTCAATACTCCACATCTCAACGCTCTACGTCTTAATACTCCACATCTCAATACTCCACATTTCAACACTCCACATGTCAACGCTCCATTTCTCAAAACTCTACATCTCAACACTCCACATCTAAACATTCCACCACTCAACGCTCTACGTCTCAATACTCCACATCTCAACGCTTCATGTCTCAACGCTCTACTTCTCAATACTCCACAACTCAATACTCCACATCTCAATACTCCACATCTCAACGCTTCATGTCTCAACTCTCTACTTCTCAATACTCCACAACTCAATACTCCACATCTCAATACTCCACATCTCAACGCTTCATGTCTCAACGCTCTACTTCTCAATACTCCACAACTCAATACTCCACAACTCAATACTCCACATCTTAACGCACCACGTGTCAATGTCATTACTTGTTCAACTTTAAAATAATGTACATGGTTACAAACAGAAGAAATTTTGGCCAGGAATAGGCTTTGTCCTATTTGGAAAATCCTTCTAGCTTGGGCTTGATGCCGGTGTATCCAAAGTCCCAAGTACCCAATGAATCCAAAGTCAGTGGTGATTTTAACCCTATGCATATTTTAACCTCAAATGCAGACTTTATTGTTTTGAAGTGTGCTTTTGTGGATTTAAACATTTGGAAAGGTGTAGTTTAGTTGATAATGTGAATATGCTATAATATTGACTGGGACCGTGGCGTCATCCTGTAATCCAGCTAATTGGAGGTCACGAATTGTAGTTAGTTATGAGCTATGGTCGATGGGTGTAGTGTTCTCTTGTGTGGATTAACATCCGCAGCACTATTGAATACTGCGTTAATCTGTAAAGACCATCCTCATAATTAGACCAATTCGTAATTTTGAGGTTCAGTGTTCGGATATCACGTTAAACTGTAGGTCCGTTAGTTGCCATCGGCTGTTGGACTATTAATAATTAACAGTCCTGTCTAAGAAAAATGTCAGCCTTAGTCAGTAACAAGACTACAAGATCGTACCACAATCATCTTACCCTCAATCCTCATTTTAATTTGGCTTAAAATAGCTACCTTGTGGTATGGTCGCCATTTAAATAATCTGATTTAATCTAATTATGTAAGATGAACAATAAAGAATTTAATTCGAATCCGGGAAGTGGATTTATGAATATTCCTTAAGGGACTAATAATGATTGTCCTGTAAATGGACTGAGTCTGTTAGAAAAAGTATTCAAATTCAAGCATATCACTAAGTTTATTATTATAAATCTTTGTCACTACTATTATTGTAAGACTCTTTTGTGTCCTAACCATCATCTGAGGAGTGCCCAACAAAGTACGCCGCCTTGTGTAATTTACTCGTACATGAAATACCATGAAGTAGCTGTAGATCGATAGTCTTCCAAAATTAGGCAGTTTCAACCGGTCACTCAAAATTGACGAATCTGGAAGTATGCATCTGTAATTGTTGTAAGTTTTCAGCAAGGCCCCAAGGCTATGCTCCCTTAGATTAAGAACATAAAATAACAAAATATGGTCATGATAAATAGTATGGAAAACAGAGACAACATAATAACATGAAATGTGAGAAGTTTCAAACTTCAGAAGGAGATTACACTCTAATAAATGTTGGTTTCCTAGATGAATGTTTAGCAGTCAAAGCAAGATCACATTCCAAGGCACTGGCTTACAGCTACTCAGCGATGTTTACCAACAACTATGCCTTGGAAGATGTACAACGGGCTACATGAAAACATGAGAAGCCTGGATCTGGGAATATAAAATCAAATTCTCTATTCCAGAAAAGAGAACATACATATAAAAATATACAACAATGCAATTAATTAAATCTGGAAGACCCCACATAGGCATAAGCTTGTGTGTGGGGTCTGAGTTCTTTGTAATTTTTATTATTAAAAAAGAAAAAAAACATAGTTTATATATTCGTGCTCATATACACTCCCTGCCCTCAACCTTATTCTGCTATTACATTTATTGTACATAAAACACAAAAAATGCAAATTACATAGACGTTAAAGAGATGCACGAAGAGAGACGAGAAGAGAAGGGATGCACCCATGAGAGAAAATTAATTAATTTAATTTTCATTCAAGTTCATATGAGCTGGATACGAAGGAAATGCTGGCCGGAGCAGTTCATTACTCCATTTGGGAATATATGGAAGGAGTCCTCTAACACCATCCAATTATCCATGCCATCTCAAGGTACTTGTTAATATTTTATTTTATTTAGTTACTTTTGAACCTAAACTTTTAGTTTCTTAACAAAAAAAAGAGATGCAGTTTATTCCTTTGGTCAAGAACGGAGAAACGATATTAAGATATTACTGATTCACGAACTCATGCGGGTACAGTTTGAGACTCACACCCACTAAACCCCCTAGGGAGAGTGAGAACCCAGACCGGAACTCGTATGGGCGACTTCATCCTTGGGCCACTTGTCTTGCGTTCAACCGGAACACGATCTTACTTCAGGAAAACTCTAGGTGTCACCCATGGGCCCCAGTGATCCATCATCTGGTGTCGTGTGGAGAAACAGATGAACGTGGGAGACAAATACCTTCCACTCATACTCAACAACTCATCAGGAAGTATAGGTCGCAACGCAGAGGTAAGCTGAAGTAAGGTAAGGTAAAGTAGATGTGATGAACAACCCTCTCCTGTTGGAACGAACATCGATGTGAAACAACTTACTGGTAGTCTGAACAATGTGGTCAAGAAATTCCAGTTAACTAATAAAAAAAAATAGTTTTAAACGATCCTTACTAGATTAAACTAAGAATAAAAACATACAACGAATAAGCAAAACTTTATTCAATCAAACGTATTTTGCATAAACCGACAAGCCCCTGATTTAAACAGTCAGGTTTGTTCCGCCTACGGTAAACGGTCTATTTTCACTGAAAGACTGTTTTTTGTGAAAACTCTACCATAGCAAAGTTTTAATCCGTTTTAAAAGTTGATTGAAGTTGGCTGTTATTGTAGAAACAATTTAATTAAACGAACGTCCGTTGCAGTCGGCCAGTCAACACTTCACCACAGCGGCGGATTGATATTAAAGAGTTCCGAACAACAAGTTCGCTCATCGTATCTTTTTTTGCGTGCCGGTAACGGAGAAGAAATCTATGAATGACGTAATAATGTAGCTGGGAAGAATTGTATGTTTGTGGGGTGTAGTCTTTTAACTTTTAATAAATTTAAAAATATACAGTGTGTTCATAGTAAAGCGATGTAGTTGTTACTTTATGATTTAGAAAATATAAACGCATTAAAAAAGATAAAATTATAATTAAAAGTAAAATAAAATATTTGTTATAATCATTCTTATAATTTGTTAGACTTATCAAAACGAATAATTTTGCTCCTGATTCATTGAATGTATTAAGTTAAATTATGAGGAAATAAATGAGTTTCTTTAAAACATTTTATCCTTAAGAAAAACTATGCTGTGATATAATATATTCGTAGAATATAATTTATAATCCCCATGAATTTGAATAGCTGCTTGATTTGTGTAACCATTTGGTAAATGATTTGTTGAATGGACGAGTGAATATTTATGACACTTACTGTATTCAGTTAAAATCATGAACAATATACATTTACATAGTATTGAATTTTCCTTGACTACGTTTTATATTGAGTTAACCATGTAATTAATTAATATCCATAGGTAATTGAATTTTAACACTTGTATCCTTATATAAATACATAGCAGACATTTAATAAAATATAAAATACCTATATGTGGTATAAACAATATTATATAAACTCTCCAGGGAATATCTCAGCAACATCTGTAGTGTAAAATACAAAAAATGAGATTAGGGCCCAAATATAAAATAAGTTTATTTTATAACTTAAAAATTTAATTTATTAAAGAAATTAATATCATAAACTCATACTCCACTCAAACTACATTACTTTAAAATATTGTAGGATTGTTTTAGTTATTGAATAAAAGTACTACTTAAGGTACGGAGGTAACCTTACGTAATTAATTAGCCATATAGTTTTTATGAGGAGGTTGGAATGTTGGAGTACAAATAATGAATTTAGAAAACATAAAACCCCTACTTAATTGCCGTAGTTCTGTGTGGTGCTCTGGAGTTTAGAGGAAAAGGTTAGGCACCAAGATAACGGGATTATTATGGAAGACTGGTTTTGTTCGTACAATTTGCTTAATTTTACTCTTTACAGCGAGTATTCGAGTCTAAGTCTCAATGGTTGAAATTTGTTTTAATTTCTGCACAAAATGCTTAACATACCGAATAAAGCTTATTCGGTAAGAGAGGAAAGGTAAAAAAAAACTAAAATTGTTGTTGTATACCATGAGAGCTGTTTATTTAATTAATACACTTTTGATGAAATATTTGTTTGCTTGCTTGATAGTGTATTTCAAAATTTGATGAATTTTCTTTATTTAAGTAAAGTATATATATTTTCTGTACATATAAACTTCTTGTAATTTTATTTACCGAGAGCTTAATGCGTGTGAAAAAGACGGCTTCCAGAAGAAGCACGTTTATTTGTGTTTGTTCTGTGAAACTTTCGAGCGATTCAGTGACGCTATTTGTGTTTGTGTCAGTTTGTTGTTTGTGTTGTGTTTTAAATGTGTGTCTGTTAAATGTTAAAGAATCAACAAGTTTCCGGGTAAAGAGATAAGATCCAAGAAACCATGTCTTTCAAAAAATAAAACAACCAACCTATTAAATGAATATAACACTACTCTTGGTGTATTGATCAGCTTTAACATTTTTAGCATAACAATATTTATACAGGTATTTCCTTAAAAACATTTCCTGATAATCGCTTGATAGTCACACGTTACCGTTGTGCAGTTGGAGATAGGGTATGAGGGGAAATAACTCAATGTTTAACGATAAAACGGTGTATACTGAAACATATAGTTTATAACAAAAATATATGACAACAGAATTCATTACTTAGGAGAAAGCATAAATGCAAGCATTTTAGATTGATTACCACAACAAAATGTCTCCCGGAGAATTATGTTTCCTTACACTTATTTCATGTTGTGTGGAGAAAACTCTTTTTTGTAAGAATTAAAATTTGAGCTAAATATTTGCGTCTTTGGATCTCCTGAACCCAAACGGTTATTTTGCATTTGATATTAATATTCATTTTGTAAAACCTAAAACGTGAAAATACAAATTTAAAGAACTCATGATAGCCATAAAAATTCTGCCCAAAAAGTAAATAACAATTCAAATTATTAGACTTTGAAAATTAGTTGCCAATAAAAGCTGAAATTACCGTAATTAGTAAACACGATAGCTGGTATAATAACCCATTTTAATAAAACCTTTAACATGTAACAGGTTGTATTCCATATAGTGATAACTCATTATAAAGAAATTTTGAAAGGAAATAAATTGTGAAAACTACAGTTCTACAAATGTATGTATGTTCTATATTAGTAAGTAATGCACATTAGATTATGTTTATTAATTTTGTGTTTTATTATTATATAGGTTAATATTTTATAATTTATAATTTTTTAATATTCGTCACCTTAAACATTTATGGCGCAACCTTTTTTAGTTGTTAAAGTTCAATAAGAATATTGTTTTTGTTATGGTTACAGTGACGTAGTAAAATAAGATTAAATATCACATTTGTATGGTAAAAAAATGTTTTTTTAAATGACGTGTGAGCTTGGGCCATGAAATGTAATTAGGGTTGATGTTAGATTTGGGAGGATTAGGAGAATCAGGCAAAGCCAGGTAGGGACTTCCTGCGAATTATTTTACAGCAACCGGAAGGAAAGGATTCATAGAGGTTGTAAAAGGTTCATAGGTTCGGCCAGAAAAAGTTTTTGATGTTCTAGTAAAAAAATTAAATTTGAACTGATTTTTACCGTAGAAATCCTGCCTGAAAAGTAAATAGTAATACAAATGAGTCTTTAAAAAAGAGTTGACAGTGAAAGTGAAAAGCACTGTCCTCAGTAAACACACTAGCTAGAGTAATAACCCTTTCTAAATAATTTTTGAAAAATGTAAAAATGAAAAGTGCTCCATAGAGTGATAACTCATTTTAAAGACATTGAAAAAGGGAATAAGTTGTGGAAACTATAGGACTTTATATAAGGAAATAATGTAAATTAGCAATCGAATGTTATTAAGTAATGCTCATGTTTGGGACTACGGAATTACGTTTAAATTAAATTATGTTTATTAATTCTGTGGTGTAAGATGATTTAGTTTTGTATTATTTTCTTCTTAAACATGCCGTAATGTTTGTAAGATACTGAAGAAATCCAACCAACCCATATTTTATATTAATAAATGATGTTTGTATTGGTCAAAAACAGAAAACTATAACTAGCTATTTACTCTGAATTATTACTTTCTGGGGTTAGTTTTTCCGTAGTATGAGTTTTAGGTTTCATGTACTTAACCTCCGGTCCTCTGCGTTGGTATAGACAAAACTATTAGCATAGTTAAGGTCCACCAGAATATAGACAAAAAATGGGAGCAGTAAATTCCACACTATAATTAAAATAAATTTCATAATTGATTGATTATAAATTATGGATCACTGTTCTGCCATGATGGTGTGTGACTGATCACGTGACGGATGTGCTGCCCGTAATAAAACTTTTTTAAACCGAAAAACCCTCTTTAAGTTATAAGCTCTTGGTGTACGAGAATGTGCAATGCATAATAAACGGATAAGGTGAATTTTTAAATAAAAATATTGAATTATGATTAATTTTCTTACGAACATAATTCATACGAACGTACGTAATTCATTTTGTGAAGTTTTAGTACGTAAAATTTTTATTTATCAGAAATATATTTTATTCTACTATCAATTTACGTATACGAGTGTTACCAGCCTTTAAAACAAATTATTTACAGTAATTTCTTCCTTTTGTGCTGTACTGAAATAAAGGATTTTATTTTAATAAATTAGCACTCAAGTTATTTGTATAGTATATTCCAGTTTGTTTTGGTGTATTTTACTAACAAAAGGTTATTTTATAGAAAAAATTGTTATCCCACTTATTTGGTTACCACTGACCAAGTTTCTTGGTGAAGTCATATCTTTTCCGTATCATTTCTGTGATTGAAATTAACTGTAATATTTATTCGAATGGTTTTGTACATAAAATAACTTTCTCAGAGTTTCTTTTGAGGCGACTGATTTAAAAATTTAAAGTTTTATTTCTTTTATACGAGTGAAATATTTTATATTCAACAAAGCTGGTACCTAGAAGATTCTCTTGAATACAATCGAAAAGAATCACGGATTTGTAATTTTCAAATTCTACTCCTATTCAGGGTACATGGTTAAAGTATTGTTTTCGAGGAAACCTTGATTTTGAGCTGATTGGATATATATCCATTTTGAGGCTCCCTACGTCCTTAATAGTGGTTTTTTGACTGATATCTGTCTGTCCCTGTAACAGTTGAGATCACACGATGAGCTTATTTTAGTAAAATTTGGTAAACGAGTGCACTTTTGCAATAGACTTTATTATTAGAATTATTTATTATTATTTTACCCTATTTTTACCCTTAAAAACGACCAATTTACGTTTAAAACACAAATTTCTCAAAGTGTAATTTTAATAATTATAATGCTTAGGGTCTTCCATGTATGTCCTTGACCTACAAATCAGTAAAAATTAAGATTTAAAGGTTATATGCTTTTAAATGCCCAAAATGTCTATTGTTTTACATTATTCGAACAAAAAATAAATAAGATAGTTAACTACCGACATTAGAACTAGCCAAACAAAACTAAAAACTGGTATGTTGAAATATTAGTATACAACTGAGGGTTCCAGAGAAAAGTTATACTTATTGTCTGCTGTAAATACAGTACGTTGTCTAAGAGTACCTAGTGTTGTTCTAATGGTTATTACTAAAAATGATTTTCTTTATTATTTACAGGCTGTTTTTCATGAAAATAGGTATGAAATGTGATGTCACATCACCCAATAAAACCAGGTCAAAAGGTCTTTCTGCCTCAGGGGTAGGGGGAAGGGCGAATACCCAAAATTATTTAATTTTGTAGTACGGTAACAGGTTGTTGGAAAGAAGTTTGATGAATATCTTTGAAAAGGATCAGCTTTTTTAAATGTTTTTATTAAGGGAGAAAGTATGCTTTAGTTCACTAATACAGTTTATTTTACTAAATATATAAATGGAAATGGTTTCTACTGCTGATTAAGATCCTCATTTAAAGAAAACAAGGAAAACTCTCCAGCAGTTAGACTCCGACTGGACGGTCGGAAGTCAACGCCAGCAATCTGAGGAACTTCTTTGTAGTTTCGTTCATCAAAGGAGAGACACTCTGAAAGATCTAATTCAAGACAAAGACTTAAGTGAATTGGAAAAGAATTCTATACAACAACTCCAGCTTGATGAAAGCGAGGTCCAATTGGAACTTTACAACTTGTGGACTCTGAATGATAAACTAATAATTAGTTTTCGTAGGATATTTATAGAAAGATAAAAATGAGAGAGACATTGTGTGCTAATTTTATTAATTTTGATACTAGATTATTTCAGTTTTACTGGTGTGAAATAAGGCCATTACTGTTTAGGTATACTAAAAGACAAGAGACAAAATCCGCTGTACTCAATAATTAAAATGTTTTATGCAAAATTGCAAATCAACTGGACCGATGATATATCATGTTTCAGTTTATTATTGGATGTGATGCGATTGTATTAATGAAAACAACTGCATTGATAAACAAATTGTGTGTCCAGTTTATTATTAGATGAAGTGCGATTGGTCGTTACATTTATTTGTTAATTTATTTTACGAATAATAAATAGGGTTGACAAAAAGTGTGGAATCATCTAACTAACCTTTAAAAAATACATACTAGGTCACCTGCATCATGAACAATTGAGATGTTTCTGTGTACTGTATTATAAAGCTTTCACGCACAAAGTTTAAATAAAACAGTATCAGTAGACTGACACATATTTTCTCCCTAGAACAAATGTAAAAACGACAACCTTCAATAAACCTATCATATTCTTCAAAGTTGATCTAAATATCTTTTAAAAATCTATTGTTTGTAAAATAATCATCAAATTTCAGAAACTTAAAAGAAAGCAAGTGAAATTAATTGTTAGACACATTTTTTAGGGGGCGTAACTCCCCCCCACGTAATATAAAAATTTTTTGAGTGAATTTTGTTGGGTAATGTAACCTTACCCTACATACCAAGTTTCACCGAAAGGGGTTGAGAACTCAAAAAATGTACTATTTTTACTATGTACAGTAAGTTCAACTTTTGTCTTTTTACCAAAGTACCAATATTTTGGGGGTTTTAAGCTGCTTTTATTAACAACTTTTATTTTACAGTTATTAACTTACTTTTATTAACAGTTATTAACAATGGTCGTAGTCAAATTATACTTTACCTTTATTGTTTTTTTTTCAGAAAAAATTTTTGACACTTAAAATCCTTCAACTTTTGAACCGTGATTTTTACAGACATTCACTATAACCTGCCAAATTTTAATCAAATTTATTAGAGCCATTTTGGAGAAATTTTGATTTTTAACGTTTTTGAAGGAGTTTTACGTACAAAATTTAATCTAAATCGGACCAATGGGGTAGGCTGTGGCTCTGCAGACATCCAGACACACACGCACACACGGACAGAAAGACATCACGTCGAAACCCACTTCTTTGGACTCAGGAGACCCCTAAACGGATATATCCATTCTCAACTCAAATTTAAAAATGTTGACGATAACAATACTTTCTTCATTTATACTGTCGTATAAGTGGAAGTAAGTAAAAGGGTGGCTGTTTCTGTAAACAATTACTTGTTGCTCTAACGTAGACTACATATCTGTGCGTAAATGGCATTGAGAAAATAAATGGACAAACACACAATTAGGTGGATAGTACTGATTAAAATCTCCAAGATCTGAAAAAGCTGCATCACTGCCACAGGTTAGGAATCCGTCACGCTACCAACTAAACCACTAATTCCAAAACCTCATTAGAAAACGTTAAAATATTTGTGAAATTTATATTTTGAAATTTTAATTTTAACCGAAGTTATGATTTAATAAAGTTGAGTGGAATTTTAAGTTTAATTTGTAATATTTAAAAACAACAAACTACGTAATACTTAGATATAAATATAGAGTGTATACGTAAATATATGTATACGTATTGTTCAGCCCTAAATCTAAAATCCAGTAACTCCCTTCATTGCCAGAGACCATTCAACTGAAACAAGTTGATTAACAAAAAAATCAAAGAGTTATAAAACACAAATAATGATGAATAAAATCTATTTTAAAGCATGAGTAGACTTGGAACGCAGAGAGTAAATATTAACAACGAAAAAAATATTTTTAAATAATTATGAACATTTTATTTGTAAGAAGATACTGGTAACTTTGTTTCAGATTGATTGGCTGGGTTCTTACAAGACGTTGATTTCCTGTGGTGTATTGTTAATTAAAAAGCTGCAACAGACGTTCTTTAAATGAAATCGTTTAACGTTGCTCGTCAACTTGAACTTTTAAACAAATTAAAACTTTTTGAATGCTGGACTTTTAACAAAATTACAACTTTTAGTTGATTAGTTCTATTCATCGAAAATTTATCTTTTCATAGTACATGAAAATAGATCTACTGTATGATTTAGTTGTAGTTTTAGTAATATATAAGGTCATCAAGCTACCATAAAACTAATATGGAAAATCTTTATACACACTAACATCCATTACTTTTGTTTAAGTAACGGATTACTTCAAAACCTCATAAAAATTAATCCTATTGCTATATCATACTAACTTTCTTTATTAATTGTTCATTTCATTTTACTATTTGGATGTGATGGAAATAGAGATTAAAACTTAAAATAAAAACGGAAAAAATATTGAGAAGACATTACATTACAAAACATTCACTGATAGTAAATACGTATACCAACTATTCATCAGTTATTATTTAGATTCTTATTGCGGACATTTTCCATCACGATATTATGTAAAACAAAGTTTCACGACGTTTCGGGATCTGGAATCTGATCCCGTCCTCAGGTGAACTAATATCTAAAACATAGCACAATTAATTAACATATAATCCGGACCAAACCGATATAAAGCTGAAAACATAAAAGTTTAAAGCAGTAAAAAAACTTACAAACGAATCATACACTAACCATTACACACAAAAGAAACCAAACACGTCCGCTCGTCACGGAGACTCAAAGACAACCCCTAGTTGTCTTTGAGTCTTGAGTCGGTTTGGTCCGGATTATATGTTAATTAATTGTGCTATGTTTTAGATATTAGTTCACCTGAGGACGGGATCAGATTCCAGATCCCGAAACGTCGTGAAACTTTGTTTTACATAATATCGTGATGGAAAATGTCCGCAATAAGAATCTAAATAATATCAATCCACCATCACCAATAATGAATTTCAAACAAAGTATTCATCAGATCTTTGCACCACAGTATCTAAGCAGGGCTTGAGACTGTGCAACTTACCTGTTGAACGATTTTTTTACATTCTCACGCTACACGTCGTATATAGTAGGGAAAGTATTGGGTTCGTCTGTGTTACGACCTCATGCGACACCAATTGATTGATTTGTATGCAATTTGGCACCAGGGGGCACATTATCAATATCTAGAGACACTTAATTTTTTTAAATTTTGAAATTATAAGGGTAGTTTGATCCTAAAAACCATTAAAAATACGTGGAAATCCAAATTGGTTAAACACAACAAACATTTTTTCTTAACATTTCATGGTTTATAGCGCTCAGTATCACAGGTAATAATGACGGTCACCACGTCTATAAAAATTAAGGTATAAACATTATAGGTCTATATGTAATATATATTTTTTGTTTACAGAGGTTAATGTACAAAACAGTTTGAACACCATTAAAACAGAAACTAAACAAATTAGTTATTACCTAGACTATTACTTGTCTTCCAAACAGTCCTGTTTAAATTTATTTCATAGTCAAAACTTTACCAGCAGGTCAGATGTATTAAATGTCGTTATAAAGACACGTCAAAATTATTCAAACTACTAAAACATCTAGTTCACACAGTGAAAATTACACATATTTAAACACTCCTCTAAAAACCTTCAACCTATCGTAAGAGGATGTCTAAACAAAATTCGATTTGAATTTTTAAAAACATTAGACATTTAAAAAGTTATTTTGTTAACCATTTAAATAAGGAGTTTATTAAGTTAATGTAATATTTAATTGTTCTTTTAAAGGGAGAAATTAAGTTTCTTAGGTATATTATTCATACCAGGTTGTTGTAATAAGGATCCCCCCCAAACCCGTCATCTCGATTTACTGGTTTCATGACAGTTTTATTTTAACACATATAAATTTAATATTTGAATTGCAAAACTGACCAGAGAGTTACATCAGTTCCAGTACTGATAACATTTTTCCAGCTATCAAAAATCAAATTCATTAACAAAATACAGGTATGTAATTTTAATACAAATAAACTGATTAAAGACTTTCCTGCAGTCAATACTGAGTTCATTCAAAGCTAGTTAATGTGTAATTAATTAAAATTGTCTTTAAGTTGATATTGATATAATAAGGGTATGAATGTGATAATTAATCAAGTAAAAAATGTAGTAATCAGGAGGGCTCCAATTACAGTTTATTATTTTCAAACAATTACAATTTTCACGTTAATGATTGAGTTAATACTCTAACAGTGAAAACTATATACAGTAGTATCAACCTTTCGAGTTTTACACTACATTAAAAATGAAAACGAACTGATATTTGTGTCCAGTTGCCGCGAGGACTGTTAACAAAGGTGGTTGCCGCTAGGGAAGGGGAGGGGGTTGTAAATATTCATTGTGAAGGGCTGGTTAACTTAAGTAAATTATACAAACAAAACGTCCTTCCCTTGATAATCCTTTAATCTCCATGGTCTATCTTCCCACCAAAGTTATGGCGGATTAGCAGGCTGGCAGCAGTTTCGTGATTCTCATATATGGCTGTGGCTCATTCGTAACAATAACCCCGATGCAGCTGCCTGCGTCTTCAGGGAATTATCTCATTTTAATAATAACTTATCAGCGTATATTCAACGCTCTTTTATATGAGTGCAAAGGTTCCCCTGGTTTGAGATAAAAATCTTTAGTTTCCATAGTTAAATGGCCTTTAAAATGAGCTATCACGCAATAAGGTTTCCATTTAAACATTTTGATCTTCTAATTCAGGAGCAAGTGAAAACAGCTATACAAACCAAAAAGTATATTTTCATTATTTTGCTGGTGTGCTGTGTTTGATCAAGCTAACTTAACCCAACCAAAGGATATGGAAGGATTACTAAACACTGTATATTTCAGCTACCGTTTGTAATAGAGCAAAGATTAAAATTTTCTAAATGTATTTTTTCGAAAGTATGCTTTTTAAGTACCTTACTATTTTAGATATACGAGGGGCCCAAAAAGAAAAAAATGGTCCTCGGCATAGGTCTTACCATAATGACAATTGTAATGGGTCAATTTCTTAAAGGAAATTCGCTAAAAGATGGTGAAAAAAAACAGCAAACAATAACTTTACTGTCATTTATTAACTTGGCCTTAATGTGTCTTAATATGTGTTTTAATGTGTCAGATAGTAATCCAATAATATAATCATATCCGCATTTTTTACAAAACTTTATGTATTTTTTCGGTATTTTAATAGATTTTTTTTATAAAAAAAGGACAAGTATAACAGAATATTTCGTCTAGAACTAGATAAAAGTAAACGTAAACAAATGGCAACGATGACATGATTTTGTAGACATGTGTTTGGTGTACGAGTATACATTTTTCGAACAATGAAGTTTCAAATAAATAACAAATATTTAATAACTCTGAATTATGAGAAAGTGAAAGAATCGAAAAACATTCTGGTATCCTAAACTGGTCTAGCCTGTTTAATAATTTGAAATATTTTAATTTAGGAAAACTGGTCCAATATCTGATATTTATATAACATGATTAGGGTATTTTTTTAGTTTTCAATGCTGTGGTAGAGTTTTCAAACGTAGGATAAATAAATTAAATGATGATGTAATGATATTAGACATCATTACTAAACGAATAAACATGAAACTGTTACCGGTACCTAAGATTTTAGTTAGAGTGAATCAAGAACTATTAGTTAGATAATTAGTTAGTAGTTAAGTAGTTAATTACTGAATATCATGGTAGTTAATTTATCACGAAATGGTAAGTTTAATATTTTTTAATGTTTACATAATATTATTTCATATTTATATAGGTTAATCTAAATAATATATATATCGAGAATTCAACGTAAATACATATCACCATGGTCAAAATTCTTATAAATTCAAAAATGTTTCGGCTTATTAATTTAAATTGCCTTGATTTAAATACAGAGTTAAAACGGGTTAACCTTTAGATACAAATTGGTTTCAAAGAGGATTTTAATGACTCAATAACAGTTAAACCAAAGGACGTGGTTTCATTTAATTTTACTGAGAAGAACTTTTTCATTAAAGAAACTGAGCAAATTCCGTTTGAATTTAGGCCGTTGGAAAACTCGAGGATTTAAACTTGTATATCTACTAGCTAGTGAATAATTAATGAGCTTTAATTTAAACCACACCGTATGTTTTTAAATTTATTTAATTTTTTATACTTTTCATGAAACTTAAGTAGTTTTTTAAACATGCAGTCAATTTGCATTTTAGTTTTACATTCTTCTGTTTCTCAACGGAAATTTTTATTTTATAAAAGTGTATTATTATGACGAGAGCACGAACATAACATATAAAGTTCCTCAAGAGTTCCTCGTATAGACTCTAAGGTTATAAAGCTAGCTTTCTCAGATGGGACGAAAGTATTCGGCCACGTTTCCTTCAGAGTTTAATCAAACATAAAGCAAGGGAGGTACGCACATGCTGTTCAAACGAAGACGGGCCTACCATTGGGCGAACCTACTTCACTTTGCTAGATGCTTTCTCCTTCGATTGCTCTACACCAATAAAAGTCAATAGTTATCATCCTTCTAGTTGGTGTACGTTTATTTCCAAACACGAGACATATTCGTTTTATGGTGACGTTATTTAATTTAATTTAAGGGTTATTTTACAACGCTTAAGAAAAAATCTGTTTCTTAAAAAGATGTTCGTTAAGGAAATATTTTAAATTTCACCTTGGGATTGTGTCCTCGAAGAGTGTTGAAGATATAATTTTACGTTATTGAGATAGTTTACAGTTATTTACCTACACGTTTATAGTACTAATTTTAATAAATTACTATAACTTCTAAAATAGGTTTAATAATATATGTTTTTGGAATATATCTACAAATACGTTACCATTAAAATATCAAAGTTGTCGATCTGTAAACTTCGAGTAATAAGATATCTATGGCTATAGAAGTATGGGCTAACATAAAAACAAAAATTAGTTTACATAGATGTATATATCATAAAAGGAGACTCAGTCCATTTTGTCCAAATATTTCTACTCTAATCCAAGCTTAATTTACCGGTGCAAAACATTGTTTATAATACAAATGGATGCTTGCAGGAGTGAGTACAATACTAAGTTACACCTCTGCTAGGGTGATACAATAGTTATGGTACCTGCTGCAATATTTGAAGTTTTATCCTGAACGAAATATAAAAAAAAATGGTATGATACTGGAATCAGCTGCCTTTGATCATTTGACCATAAATGAATGATTCTGGAATATGAATCAGCTGATATTTGTAAGTAACATAGTTACATTTCTATCTTATCTATTACTGTACACTCATCCTTCACTCACACCCCCCTGAATGTGGTGTTTTACATATACGTATGTTATGTTAGGAAACCTTGACTATGTTATCTTAAAGTGACAATCCTGTCACTGGTAAAATATTGTGGACCGATTCTAGCTTACAGTTGATTATTAACCTGACTTATGACCAATACCTCACAGTTAGTTATTTTAGTAACAAGTCTTTATGACATACAAAGTCTTTATCATCTCTTAGTAAAACACTCAGGTCACGAGTGACATGAATATTTCATTGAAGCACGTAGAACGTACAGACAATTGAGTTGTTCCATAGATAACTATCCTTATGTTAGTTCAAGATATTACCGTAGATGTAATGGAAATACGTAAATAAATAACCTAAATATTTTTCGTAATGTGGTCTGCAGATGACAAACATTTTGTAATTCAGATCTGTGTCCTTGTCCTAAAATATAAGCATAAGTGACTTTTAGTATTAAATGCAGTACATAAATATATTTACATCGAACACAGTTGCCATTTCTAATTTTGTTTTTGATAATTTAATTTAATTTTGTTGATAAATTCAATTACCTATCCAACGTTAATAAACGTACAAAAGAAAACTAATCAACACTAAGGATTTATAGTTTCTCATAGTCCTTTAATGGTATTAATGTAGTCATAAATACATAGTATTTGGAGGTAGCCATGACATAATTTATTAATATTCTTATAAAATTAGTAAATGTCTAATTGGCATCGCCGGGAGTTTATAATATTTTTCAATCTTTAAATCCGACTTTTATAAAACAGTGCAGTAAATCATTTTCATTCAGACACAATCCTCGTTGGTAAGAGTTAAATATTAACTAACTGAACACCAAACAATTAACTTTCCAGGGTTGAACCTTTCTTATATGTTAACTACATAACTGTTTCACATATCCTAACAGGGAAAAGTACAAAAAACTAAATTTCTTAAAACCGTCATGGACGTTCTGTTTTAATAAATTAAAACGGTGAATATTTTTTACACCAGTTACACACAATACAATCTAATGGAAAGCATTTCAATTTCCCTGAATGTTTTGAGCTGTATTGGTCCGTAAAGTCAATGCTAGAATGTTAAAATAGCCAAATACTAATTTGTGGATAGCTTCAAGCGATGGCCGGTTGCTTTAATATTCCCAGATGAGGATTAACGTTCACATTATTGAAAACTTCGTTCATCCCTAAAGAACTTCAGGTAACTTAACCATTTTGTGATTCAGAGGAGTTAAGGATCCCACGTTAAACTGTGGTTATTTTTAATACTATAGGCTGTTAGCCTGATAATTAACAGTCCTGTCAATGGAATATACCACCCTTAGTCAGTACCGAGACCACAAGATCGCGCCACAATCATCTTACACTCATTTCTCAATCGGTTTAAAATACCTAGGATAGGTATTGTAATGTAATTTGATGTGAGTGATTGTTTGTCATGGACAGTGCAAACTATTGTACCGAAATTACCAGAGTAGCATCCAAACTGATGCTAAACGGTAAACTTTAATTGAGTTAGTGAGTTATTTGAGCTGTCGGATAGGACGAATGATGAAGGCTCAACAGTTGCGCTCACTGAACACCATCGATTGTTCCATCAGGCTGGGTAACAACTTGTATTTCTATTACATCGGGGAGTCCTCCGCTTAACATTTATTATGTAATGAGCTGTAAACTTAACATTTCGCTGTGCCACCTTTAATTAAAACGTTTATTTTATAGCTAATCTAATACATCAATATCGTAATTTTTTCAGCCAAGTGAATGTATTAAAATATAAATAATTTTATAGAGGTAGCCTATTTAATAAAATCGTTTACACTATAAGAGGAAAACTATTAAATTTAAATATTTTTAAAATTTGTAAATTAGTATTTTATAAACTCGCTGTAGTTGATGGAATAAACTATTTGTCATTTCGTCCATCCAATTGTGTGTGGTAGCGGTAATCAGTGTTTTATACAAACTGTGTGACTCTGTGTTAGAAATATATAATTTGATCGACTTAAATGAATACATAACAAGTAAAATCAAGATCTCTAAGTGTCTTTTATTCCTGATATATATAGATTAAGTAAAAATTGGTTTGGATTAGATTAGATTTGGAAAGTTTAAATTCAATATTTAAGTCAAAAACAAAGTGCAATGAAAAACTCAGCTCAATTATTTTTTAATAGTTTTTTATAAATTACATAATAATTTGTAAAAGTTTATCAGGTTTACCGTCTCATTAGTTTAATTTGTTACATTAGGCTAAGAAATCAATGTAGTAGGTTTAACAAATTAATTAATGCAAACAAATTAAGATTGGTACTTGCCATGTTTATCAAAATTTAGCACAGACGTAAACAAAAGTGCTTAATACTACGTCATTGATACCTTTTTACTGTATCTTAACAAACCTTTGGCCCATTAAAACTATACAAAAGACTTCAAAAAGTATAGTATAACGAAAAAGATTTCTTCATAGTAGGTGCTATCGTTTTCACGGACACACGCCTAGTGCAAATTCCATTATGTTTAGGGTTACAGAAATCTAGGAAAACAGGCCGAAATTGAAAGAAGACCAATTTAGGCTTTTCTGAAGTGCCGTGACACAAACAGGGCTCAGAAAATATATAAATTGGGCATATTTGGTTAATAATGTGCTGGCTGCTGAAGTGCCAAGCCACTGGGAACGAGGGAAACGGTGAACCCACTTCGTTCCGGACTCCCGAACCACGCATATCCATTCTGCGATCATCCCAAAAAATTGGCGAGATAAGTAATATTATTATAGTGGGGAAATGGCTAGTGCCAGGTCAGGACTAGAATCTTTTTGTAATCAATCGTTAGGACTGTGTAGAAATTTACGCACTGAGAAATAGCATATACAAATAACTAAGTTTCATAATTCTAAGCACGGTAAAGGCAAAAGTCTGTATATATGTGTGTGTGTGTGTGTGTGTGTGTGTGTGTGTCTGTATTTGTATCGAGCCACTATTGATTGCACTATGGAACAGCGATGTTCTGATCAAGGTCCATGCAGTTACAGACTCGTGACCACACAGTAGGTCGTGACCATGACAAGTCAGGAGACGTCCTCTCGTTGGTATGGTTACTAGATAACGATTTGTCACTCTGAATATGGCTTTTAATGAAATATCTGTTGAATAAACAGTCAAAAAATCGAAAATATTCAGTATTGTTTTCAATTTCGGCTTCGTTTAGCATTTTTTTAGTGCTAATCCACCATTTTGTTTTTTAAAATTCAAAGTTTTACGTTATTGTCAAATTTAGTAATACATAGGTCATGTTTTGGATATTTATATTAAAAAACGGCCTCTAACCATAACATTAACCATAAAAAGGTGTCCACTGTAATCCCAATTAACCCTACAAATAACTTCCAACTTCTACCCTAGTCTATCATTGATTATTTTAGGTGGGATCTCATTCAACAGGCTAATGGGATAGCTCATGATTGGGAATCGAACCCGAGTACTTCAATTGTTTCCAATGCTTCACTTGCTACCGAACGCTACTAACCACTAGACCGCAGTAAACCGACGGACCAAGGACTTTATTTGCGTGTAAAGCGTACACCAATAAAGCCTTAGCTCATAGATGGCTCTACGGCTGACGAAATAGTCCACGATTAGGTTCGCGTTACGGTGGTTTGCCTTCTATGGAGTTTCTGTAAAAGTTTGATCCAGTAGTATTCATTACTTTTTATCTCACTGATTCAATTGCTTCAAGTAATATCTGGACGAGCAACAAGATGGCCGTTTGATTCGGTTTGGCTACTATGGAGTTTTTACTGTTTCCCTAAAAATATAATTCAACAGAATGTTTTCCTTTTTTATTTCACTGCTTTCCCCCCCGGCGTGGTGAACCCCCCCCACACACACCCCCCCCCCCCCCCCCAAGTTGGGGGGGGGGGGTGTGTGTGTGTAAACCCCCCCCCCCCCCCCCCCCCCCCCCCGGGGGGGGGGGGGGGGCCCCCCAAAAGGGGAAAACCACACCCACCACCCCACCCCAAATAGCTTACAATGATTCTGCACTAGTAACAAGATTGCTGTTTGCTATGGTTTGGCTACTATGGAGTTTTTACTGTTTCTCTAAGAATATAATTTAGTAGAATGTTTTCCTTTTTCATCCCACTGCTTCAATAGCTTACAATGATTCTGTACTAGTAACAAGATTGCTGTTTGCTATGGTTTGGATATTATGGTTTTTTACTGTTTCTGTAACAATTTGTTTCAGTAGAATGTTTTCCTTTTTTATGGCACTGCTTCAATATCTCCCTGTGATTCTGTACTAGTAACAAGATTGCTGTTTGCTATGGTTTGGCTACTATAGAGTTTTTACTGTTTCTTTAACAATATAGTTCAGTAGAATGTTTTCCTTTTTTTTGCTTCAATAGCTTACAATGATTCTGTAGTAGTAACAAGATTGCTGTTTGCTATGATTTGGCTACTACGGATTTTTTACTGTTTCTGTAACAATTTGTTTCAGTAGAATGTTTTCCTTTTTTATGGCACTGCTTCAATATCTCCCTGTGATTCTGTACTTCGACAAGATGACAGTTCAATGTGGTTTGGATATTATGGTTTTTTAAACGTTTCTCTAACAATATGATTAAGTAGATCTAGTGCGTGAATTGCTCAAAGTATTTTTAAACTTTCAATAAGATGGTTACAAAATTATAACTTTTATTGTAAGCGTATTTGACTTCCACGTGTTGTGTCGGATAGTTACAATAAAACATTGAAAAGTCCCGATTTAATAACTGTAGTATCATAATAGCTATACAGTATAGGATGTGTTTGCATTGACCCAGTGCTTTAATGAGGGCAACACGTTTAGTTGTATGAACAAAGCCAATATTCGAAGTACACGCTCGTTACACGTAGAATGATGGTTTACGGTGTAAGTGCATACAGTGCCTCATTATCCTCTACGAAGCATTCAATTGGCTTATACACATGTAGCCTTTTTACATTCTGAATACACCTACATTGAATCAACTGGATTTATATTGATTTAAACTAATTAATCTGTTTAGTGTTCATTATTAGAGTGGGTATTGATAGAAACATAGTTCATATTCTGAAAACCACGTGAGGTAATTTAATAAATCACAAGGTTGTAAATTATTCATATATCTGTTCCGATGAAATACTTCGAAATATAAGTGGTTAATTGATTTGATTTTGACAATATAAACAAGTTTAATAACGCTTAGTAACGTTTAGTAACGCCACATAAGATCATATATAATTAAAAACAAATAAAAAAAGAAATAAATATGAAAAAGTTATCAAACGAAGAAAGCGAACGAAAAGTAAACCACTAAATTTATACTAGGATATAGTATGTAAGATCGGTGTATGTACAGTTTCTAAAAAGCTGTTATTAAAAAGCTTTATATGCTTGTAATAATACATATAGTAGTCACTATTTTGCTGGTTACTTAAATGTAACTTCTTTAGCTCAAATTATAATTACACGCCAGTTTTATGATTTATCTGTGGTTAATGTAAACAAAATCAGTCTATTTCACTTGATAATATTTATTCATACACCAGACACTAATATTATTATTCACTGTACTTAAGTGTACATATGAGCTATAATACATTATAGAATAAGGTTCACGCATAAATTACAATAAATAACACTAAAATTCGGAATACGACACAACAAGTTTATTGTTTAGGTTATACTTCCTCAAATTTGAAACATGTAAGCTCAACAATTAATTTAATGAATTTTTCTCACTTTTTACCGATAGCATGCTGAATTGCTTATTTCCCACAAAATACTAATGAGTTACAATAATGTAAATATATCGTAAATAATGTATTTTTCAACAAAAATATATTTTAGTAAACACAAGCAGTAAGCCGGCCCTTTGTACAAGTTGTACGATTTACGTGTTAAAAAGGAAGATACTTATTATGACGACAAAATATAAACATGGATTCTTAAACGAATAAATATAAATTCTCAGCTGAATTATGTAGCATGAATTTACAAGTATTTGATCAATTAGAGTATTTTCATCGTTATTACATTTTGTCATGCCTTGAAATTACGTTTAATACAGTTTTTAAGTAGTTTTAAAACCAATGATCTATGTAAACAAACTAAGATTGACTTAAATTAAACAGCTGTTGGTTATTTATTTCTATCAGAACCCTTTATAGATAACACGTTATATAAGCTTAGTAAAGGTATATCTAGTGCTGCACAAAACTTGGTTGAGTGCTTATTTTTAATTTTATTGTATGGGGAATGGATTAATATAAGCAACAACCTTCTCCACAATAAGTTCCATAACTGTGGATTTTTTCGTTTTCAAAATAGCGTTACAAATCTGACAGATCTGAGGTGATTCCCATTTTGGATTTATGGTGTATGTTTTATACGTCAGAATAAGCAAAAATTATACTAAGAATAACCAAAAATATCACGATTTAAAAACTCAAATCTATTTAAAAAGTTTTAACATAATTTTTGTCAATTATCGATCGATATTCATGAAAACTTTCGATATAGAATAATATCGAAAATATCGAGATTCACTGATTGCGTTACTGTAGGAATATCCTAGTAGCGCCTATTTAACTTACATCCGGGGCTTGGTGGCAGGTAGGCTGTTCGCTCCTCAGATGTATAATTAATGCTTCGACAGTCAACACGGCGCGGGCGGCGAGGCCCTGTAAACATTATCACGCTGTGTTTGGACTTGTAATGCAGGCTCTTGGATTTATTAATAAAGTTTCCGAGTTTAAATTACAGACTAAATAGTAAATTAATTAACTAACTAGGCAATGAAAAGTTCTCCAACTGGAAACATTTGTTTTATTCAAGTGTAAAAACTAGTTTTGGAAAAAATGTGTTTGATGTAGTATAATGTAATATGAATTTTTGATAAGAGTTTTTCTTTCACAAATAATACATGAACAAGTTTCACTGTCTGAAAATAATTCATCTTACACATCTGAGCTACTTAACGATACCAAAGACAAAATCAAAACCATCTCTAGTACGTTACTGGCTAATGTATATTCTGGAGTATAAGAAAGACATTAGAGGTGCTCTTTTTTATTGAATTTGATTTTATTTAAACCAAACTTTTAATAAGTGAAAATCAATGCTTTTCTATACTCTTCAAAATAGTTCAGTGTAGATTTTAGTTCTGGCTACAAATACGTAATTGTGTTTGGTTAGTTAAAATAGTTTTGAAATAACAAATGTTTAAAAAAATTCAATGCAAGATACTTATGTAGAGGCATTTCCCCACGACTTTAATAATTTGCCTCACCTGTGACTTGAGTATGAATCATTTACTATTGTTTTTTTACCGCACTTGAGCTTTACACTTGTACTACACTACACTACTCACTTACTTTGTGTATTATTACTACTATCACATTTTGATATTGTGACCTATCCAGGGTGCATTTTAAGCCAACTATGAATGAAAAATGAGTGTAACTTGATTGTTTACGACCTTGTAGTTTTGTTACTGAAATAAGGCTGACTTGTTCCATGGACAGAACCTTTAATCAATACATCCAACAGCCAATGGTATCTGTTTCCTGTCACTCCAATAATTTCTGCGAACCTATATTTTCAGTGTCCTATTTAATTTAAACTTTTTACTTCGTGTTCCATCGTTCTATGTTTAGACATTTTTATACATACATATTTTGAATAACAGTACTTAATAGTTTAACGGAAATTGCTTCGCTATCCTTCTCTATAACGAATGATTAAACATTAATGGTTTTTAAATATAATATAGTGCGCCGTAAGTAAAGCGTCAAACTCTACAAAATGGTTACGTGAGCAATTAAATAAATAGGAAATCAAGAATAAAAATCCCTCCAAAACGCTTCGTTTACCAGATAGCTGCCATTTTGTATTTTTTACAAAATAATTTTTATGTTCATTGTTTTCAATTTATATTTACTGAACTCGGTAAGTTTATATAGGAAAATGAGAAATAAGGGATTTTTCTGTAGAAACACATTCAAATCTAGTTTTTTTATCGATTTTCATTTAATAAAAAGTTTGAAAATGTAAAATAATATTTACTTAGTAACTTATATATTTTCTACTGTTTACCAGCCATTTTAGATTAACAGTCTGAAATCGCCAACAATTTTAACATATCATCAATTTTTCAATTGGGCCATGTTGAATTTTATTTCTACCATCATTCTATTTTATTCAAATATAGGCTACTTACCTAATTTTATAAAGATTCGTTGAGAAAGTTTAAAGATACTCAGAACTATTATTTTGATAAACAATACTAAAATGAATATCTGATAAACGAAGTGGGTTTTTTTGGAAAAATGGTTATTATTAATTTTTGAGCCATATAAACTTTTCCGGAGTTAGGCACTTCATCTATAGGACACCTCTTATGTGATTGGCTATTTTATTACTAGGACAAAAAATTTACATAAAAGTTAAAAATACATAAATTGATTGAATACAGCATCCACATTACAAACAAATGACAAAAATGATAATCTTGAATGGTATTGAGTTGGTATGAACATACATTTAATTTAAACATAACAACATATAAGTAACATTTATGTTTTAATTTTTACTTACAAGCCTACATTCAGAAACCCAGGTGAACGACCTAGAATTATTAGTAATGTAATCAAATGTTATTTATCACTGACTGGCGGGAAATGGTACGCACATGCTGTTACTAGCGTCCTGTCAACATTCTGGTGTCAACACCAAGCTCAAAAGCTGACAAGCTCAAATGAAAATACACCTCGGCGTAAACCCATTTAAATCCAGCTCCATTTGCTAAATGGTTATGGATGTATTCCTTTTAATCTAATCCTATGAACTTAAAAATTTGCTTTTGTAAATAAGTTGGAAGTTTAAAAAGTAAAAGTGTCTTTTTTCAACTAGGGGTTTTATCATAGGACAGTTTGTTATCAGAGTGCATAAAACTTCAATACTCTTCTAAATGTTTTGTTAGACAAGTTAGACTTATTTATTTGAATTTAAATGATAAGAACCAAAGAAATTATAAGAATAACATTTTTTTATATAATTTACTATGAAACCCCTCCGCTCCTGTTTTGGGGACACCCTGTATTGCTATGCATTATTTTAAATTGCATATTAAACTTAAACTATTTACTTACTATTTTACTCAATTCCTTACTTAAGGTTAGTATTAGATCAAATATGTAAGAGTTTTCTACTTAATAAAGACTGTTTGTTACATAAAGTTATTAAAATCAGTGTATTTTGCCTTAATTAATTCAAAGCTTGACTATGACTTGATTATGAGTATGGCAATTTGGGGGGGGGGGTTCCTATGTAACTACAGTTAAATCAATTATATTACTAAAATTACATTTATACGCATTCTATACAGGTAAAAAGGTCAGACCATAAAGCCCAACTAGTTAAACAGTTTTAGAAATTCTGCCATTAGGGAGTTCATATGTGTTCTGAGAACACTTAAAGTTCTGAGGACATTTTTTAATATGAGTGGTGATAGAAATAAAATATTAAATTCGAAGAAATTAACTTCAAGGAGTAAATTAGAAGCTAATGTACCCAAGGCAAACTTAGCCTATTAAAAAATGTTTTTCATTTAGCTCCTAATTTTACTTTCTCTCTTTATACATAGTATATGGAGAAAGTAGTTTTCGTCAAAATTTTCTAATTTGAGTTGAGAGTGGATATATCCGTTTTGGAGTCCCCTGAATCCAAAAAGTTGGTTCGACGTAATGTCTGTCTGTCTTTGTGGGTTTTCCGCTAAAACAATGGTCAAGTATAATTTGCCTACCACCATTAAAACCAGATTAATAATCTAAACAAATTAGTATCTTAGATTATTTGTCTGCAACTAACGAATCCAGAGAAAAGATATATATTTACTGTCCATGATAAACACAGTACGTTGTCTGAAAGGACTCAATGTTATTCTTATGGAGGATATTAAAAAATCAATTTCTTCCTTATATCCCAACCGCTTTTAATGACATTTCGTATGCAGCGTAAGGTCACACATCTCCCAACAAAACCAACTCAAAAAGCTTGGTATTACTAAGGGTGGGAGGTTCCCCCATAGAATTCTAACAATTATTTTAACTTTGTTTCTTTTGTTGTTATTTTCAAAAATTGGATGATTATTTCTGAAAAAAAAACTAATTACTAAATGATAGATAAAATTGAAAGAATATCATAGTTCTATTACGGATCTTCGTTGAAAAAAATACTGATACCGTTTATTTTTTTCATAAACGACAACTTTTTCTCAAAGACAACTGAGGCAGTTGTCTTTGAGTCTCCGTGACCAGCGGACGTGTTTGGTTTCTTTTGTGTGTAATGGTTAGTGTATGGTTCGTTTGTAAGTTTTGACTGCTTTAAACTTTTATGTTTTCAGCTTTATACCGGTTTGGTCCGGATTATATGTTAATTAATTGTTCTATGTTTTAGATATTAGTTCACCTGAGGACGGGATCAGATTCCAGATCCCGAAACGTCGTGAAACTTTGTTTTACATGATATCGTGATGGAAAATGTCCGTAATAAGAATCTAAATAATATCAATCCACCATCACCAATAATGAATTTCAAACAAAGAAGCCATATATGTTGTATCTTTACAACAACGAACAGTTTTTTTTGTATCAGTGTATTGGCCACACTCCTTCTTGCTTGAGCATGCTATGTAAGTCAGTGGTAAGCATCACATTCAGAATTTAACCTCTGGATTCAGACTTCACTCCTCTGACGCGTGGTTTATGGATTTAAACATTTGAAACATGTAGTTTACCAATAAAACGTGAATACGTTGTGATATCATGTAATATGATCAATAAAGAATTTCATTCATTCATTCATATTATTAAAATGTATAACTTTTTTTTAAACAAACACAATACGTTGGGTTTTTCGAAATAGCAAATACATTTTGGAGTATTACCAAAATACACTAAAGGATGGTTTGTGTACAGTTAAACGCAAAAATTAGCGATTTAAGTATAAATTTCAAAGACACACTAAAGCATTTAAATTTTCTAAAATTAATTTGTTTTCTCATCACAAATATCTCAAAGCTATCCGCAAGTTAATCATATGCAGGGAAAATATTGTGATGTAAAATATGGTGACAGGTTTACTGAACAGGTGGTCTACATCAGTGTTAGTTGAACATGTCTCCTACAGATTGAAGCACTTTGCTTAACAATGTTTGCTTTAGACCCGATGATGTTACAGTTAATAGTAAACATTTCTTTTTCCAATAATTTTGCTTGAAAGGAAAATTGGATTAAACTGACTAACAACTGCATAACATAAAAAATGAATCAAAAAATATTTGATTCTTTTAAATTAAAATTGTACAGTATTAACTTCCTTGTAGGAAATAGTTCATAACATGGATTAGATGTTAGGTGTTCTCATAACCATATGACGTCACTTCCGTCACTTTTGCGTCCCCCAAATCGCTAACCCCCACCCTAGAGCTTAGACGAATATAAGAAGCTAAAAGCTAAGTATACACAGATATAAAAAAAAGCATTTGGTAGAGTACAAGTACCAGTATGAAATATAGGTTTTTAAATATAAAACATTACTTAAATTTTTTAGTAAGATCATATTATAAACTCAAGAATAAAAGATAAATATCATTATATTTTCGTTTTCAAAAATTTGTTTATAACTTATTGAAACCCCGTGTATGTAAAATGTTAATTATAAAGTTATGAAATTAAAAAAAATGTCGTTAATAATATAATCTGTATATAAACGTCAAAGCCCTCACTAACACACACATCACTAATTCTCCCACTTACCAATTACATAGGAGATGGAAATTTGGTATATTGGTTCTTTCGCTCTAACATACGAAGGTATAATAGTTTTTGTGATGATTTTCCCATAAATCTCTACCCTATGCGCCTTCAAAGTTCCCATGTTAATCTTATGGGAAAACAATTTTTTTTGGATTCCAACATATGTTGTATCAAGTTATAAGCAGCAGTTGTTTTTGTTTGAACTTATGAGCAAGCCAAAGAAGCAAGCATAAAATAGTACTTAATGGTATCTAATTGCAGAAAAATCGATTTTTTCTCAACACAGTTTTTGGGGATTATGTTTAATGATGTATATTTTTTGGTAAAATGAAAAATAATTACAATGTTTATACATATTACGTTTATTGTAATAATCAGTCGTTTTATATATTTTTTGCTAACTGAAATGTATAAAAGGTTGATATTGTGTATTATTATCGAATATTTGATTTTGTGTGTGCGTGTGTGTGTGTGCGTTACGAGTTACGAGAATGTGTATTTACCAGGCTGTAAAATGATGGAAGAAACTTTAGTGTAAATGAAAAATAGTCTGTCTCAATTTTACAAATATGTTTTAATGTTTCAAGTCCATATTAATACAGTAATTTCTTACAAATTTTCGGCTTAAAATACTTGGATAGGCCATAAATTTAGAGAGGTAATAGTAATTATACTATGTTTTATATTTGCCAGCGAACCTAAACCTAATAAAACTCTTTTGTACATCGCTGCAAGACGCGACGGGTGAGTATATAACTAATATCTGAAAGATTGCTCTGAATGAATTTTCACTTAACTTTATAGTGGCTGAAAATGACTGAATAATAGGAGTAAGTGATGTGTTCAGTTCCATCCGCCAACAATCGTATATAGATCACGGTCGACGGCGACTTGTTGCAGCAGACCGACTGTCGCTTGGACACCCTGTACAGTGCACAGTCGGACATCTCACGAGTGAATGGACTTATCGAATGAAAAAATCGAATCAATCAATGCCGAGTATTTCAAGAACAATCGAATAATCATACGTTTAAGTTTAATCGATTGATCGAAGTTTAATAGATTTACAATGCTACAGTACCATTCTACTATGTCAAAACCTAATACATAATACAAAATAGCATCTATACTATAATAATCGTACAAGTTTTGAAACTCCTCTGTTAATCTAGACATATTTCTGATGATTGAGGTGTCAAAAAAGAGAGTATATAATGGTCGTAAGTGTCTTCATAAGATAAACATTGAATATAATAGAATAGGTTATTAAAATGGCAACCATACTACAAGGTAAGAATTTTAAGAATTGATAAGACAAAACCCGAATTTCTGTAAGTGATAGGCTTATATATATATAAACTTTTCTATTTTCTAGCAAATTAATAATTTTATAAAATAATTTATACTTTATACTTTTAACTGAAATGACGACCCAGGTAAGTATTTTAAGCCAAGTATGAATGAGGATTGAGTGTAAGATGATTTTGGTGTGATCTTGTAGTCTTGTTACTAACTAAGGCTGACATGATACTTAGACAGGACTGTTAATTAATAACCCAACAGCCGATGGCAATTAGTGCACCTACAGTTTAGCATGGAATCAGAACCACGACCTCTGAATTACGAATTGGTCTAATTCTGAGGATGACTTTCACGAATTAACGTATTATTTAACTGTGCAGACGTAAATCCTCACAAGAGAACACTACACTCACCAACCATTGCTCACAACTATCCCTAATTCGTGACCTCCACAGCTAGATTACAGGACGTCACCACCGTCCCAGTCATTGAGAAAGAATGTTAAACTTATATATTGGTCCAATTGGATTAACAACCGATACGCATTTCATCTTCGTGTACAGTAAATCAAATATTATTTTACTTATTATTTTTTAATTTAGTAAATTTTGGTATTGTTATTCCCAAACCACTGATCTAAACTATGTGTGTATTTTAATGTGAATATGTGTATGTGATTGTGATGAACATAATGGATTTTATGACGTTTAGCTTTGCTACTTCCAAATAGAGTTTGGTTGATCATCATCAATTTATGAACAAAGAAAACTGGGCCCATTATTGATAAATTACAAAATTATTATGTTAAGTAGTGAGTACTATTGCCACTGAACTACCCAGCCAGTTCAATAATGGCCAAATAAACTGGTCAACTGGATACATACATACATACATATCCTGTCCCGTTCCGATTATCTTCGGGTCTGGGTGTTCACTAGGCCTCTCCATCTTCTTCTGTCCTTCCACATTTCTTCTTCCTCCACATACTGCCATTGTACACCTCTTGCTTCTACATCCCGTTTCACCTCGTCGATCCACCTTCTTCTGGGTCTTCCTCTAGGTCTTCTTCCATTCATTTGCAGCTCGCTCATTCTCTTTGGGATTCTTACATCTTCCATTCTCTTTACGTGACCGAACCATCTCAATCTCGACTTCTCTACTCGTTCTCTCAAACTTTCTTCGACTATTCCTCCTCTCAGCTCTTCATTTCTCACTCTATCTAATCTTGTTTTACCTTTAATCCCTCTTATAAACTTCATTTCCCCTGCCTGAACCCTACTCCATTCCCTTTCTAAAAACATAAAAAAATGTGGCAAGATTTTCCTTCATTCGTCCGCTTGACTGGGACGGTGTGTTCTGTAAGCCAGCTACTTGGAGGTTACAAATTGTGGATTGCTGTGAACAGTGTTCTGTGTATGTAATATTCCTTGGTGTGGGAAATTAACGTCAGCAATATTGAATACTACGTTCATACGTCCTAATAATTAAACCAGTTCGTGAATCAGAGGCAAAAGTGTAGATTCATGTTAAACTGTAGGTTCCGTAGATACCATCGGATGTTGGGCTATTAATAAATAGTTCTGTCTAAGGAACACGTCAGCCTTAGTCAGTAACAAGACTACAATATCACGCCACAATCTTCTTCCTCTCATCACACTTGGATAAAAATACCTATCTGAATAGGTTGATGTATAATACTGTTCAGCATTTCATGCCGGAACTATGTATCATTAGACATAGTTCGGACATTGATCGGTAAGCTTCTACCGACTGTCAGTAGATCGTGCCAGTTTCTCCCTCAGGTGATGATGTTTTGTCCAGAGGGTCGTGAGCATGCAGACACTGGGCCAATACGTCAACACTTGTGGGGGTTTAACGAGTGAAAGTGTTGGAGAGCCCGATCACTCTGATCGCCCGCTCACTCTCACTCCTCGCTCCCACGATAGTCGTTAGCGATGCGCCTAATAGAGCCACTAAGGATAATTGGCGCCACTATCGTCGCCGACAACTGGTGCATTGTTTACTTACAATGGGTGCTATCTGCGTTCTCAAAATTAAAGCTGCATTTCTATTTATAAGGTGTACTGAAATATAATATTTTGACACAGATTTAACTCCTCAGTAGTTTTGGTTACTTGAATATAAATTTATGCAACACATGTGTATGTAAGTCAGAAGAGTCCAAAATAACAAAGAGTTTAAAATACCATGAAAATACTGAAATAAAAATATTGTGATGTATACAATTTTTATAATGTCGTTGATACAACAGCTGAGTAGTTCAGAGTTATTGTGCTTTCCTCATAACACAAGGGTCGCAAGTTCAATTCCAGACCTAAGCATAATTTTTAATATGACTATAAATAAATTAAATTTATATAAACTCTAGGGTAGTAAAAAGACCAGAGTTTGGACCCACCTTTATCAAAATGTTAAAAAATGCTACTGGCGTAGATAGACACAAAGCCAAACAAAATAATTAAAGATTTATTGACTCTTATAAATATGCAATTAAATACATTACAGTTTTTAAATTTCTTTTAATTTTTATAAATATCCGGTTTTCTACATTCTATATCCTAATTTTTAGCTATTTAATTTAACAAATCAATGGATAATCCATATTAATTGACTAGCTATGAATTTGCATGAGTAGGCATATATTGACATGCATGGAACAAAATCTCTTGGAAAACACTCAATTTTTTAACATGAAAGTCAGAATACTGAAATATCTCTACTTGACTCATTTAAAACCAACCAGAATCATTACGGTTATCATGTCGGTAGCGCCACGAGCTGCGGGGGTGTCCAATACAATTACTGATAAGACCTAGCCTACATCGACGCCGCGCAGGCCAGATGAAAGTGCAGATAAGCTACTCCGACCATTATGATACCGGCACTCCCTTCTCTCGCCGCACCATGGACATCAGCTCTGACTTTGCGGATGTCACTGATACCGTAAAACACTCATCAGCTGCGGCAGGTGGCAAGCGTAGTGAGTGTGTCACTGGTCTTCGAGGCTGGACATTTCGACCAGAACACTGCGTTGGAGATAATTCTTCGAAAGGGCACGAATCGAGGGCATGTTTTATCAAGGCTGTCAAGAAATCCTATCATGACGAAAAACATTTTGGAGCAGTCGTTTTTGAGCCAACGACCATATTATCTAGCCTTGACAATTTACTAAATGGTTTTAGACTAGTCCCTCGGAGCTAAGGGGGAGGGTTTAAAGGGTTAGTTCTACACTCCGTGCGTAATGCATTTCCTCCTGGAGTAACCTTTGGAGAGAGTAAATTAGTAGAAAAATCTCTTTGAGTATCTTCAACCAAAGGGTTTTAAGGTAGGCCTACTTTACTTTTAGTTTCTTTGTAGTTTAGTTCATTTAGTTAAAATTATCTTTTAACTAGTTACTACGATATTTAAAGGTTTCTACAAGGGTTCGTTATTCGTAACGTAAATGAACTCTACTTCTCTTCTCAGCAAATGTAGGTGTGTACTACATTACGAGGAAGCTGGTATTGAGTTTTAGCCAAGCAAAAATGGCTTTCGTCAAATCAGTTCCGATCGCGGGGCTCAGATGGAAGGAAGACTGTGTAAATTTACATACGGGAAGCACGTCTCAGTTCCGGCCAAACAAAGTCAAGAGAGGAGGGAGAGAGCGGAGCCTGTTGAGCCGATCAGGGCAAACAATCGGGGTGCATGGAGTATCGCAAGGAATCGTGTTAGCGCCCTTAAAGTACAAAAATATTTTTTAGTAAGGAGTTTTTATAACGTAGGCTAAGAATAAACAGTTAAGTTTTTTTCAATTCCAGTTTGTTTTAAAAACAAAAAAATAGACTTTTCGTAAAAATGTACGTTAACTATACGATTACAATAATATAATACCTTTTATTGCCCTAAGTACTTGATGTGTTGACATTTTTTGTGCATCTAGCGATCTATGACCATAAAAGGAAACCATAATTATATACTATTGCAGTTCTTGAAACTGGGAAATCAATGACATATTAGTATACAGGGTGTCTGTAAAGTCCGTCACCAAACTTCATAATGCGATTTATTGGGTCAAAATAAGCAAAAGTTCCCTTAGGGCATGTCCAAAAATGCATGATTAAAAAAGATACAATATGTAAAATATTTTGTAAAAAATATAAAATGGCGGATATCCGGGTAAGTAAATTTTAGGACTTACTCCCATAGGCACGTTTTTGCTTATTTTGTCTCAATAAACCTTATCATGAAATTTGGAGACGGGCTTTTCAGACACTCTGTATAATATAACATACTTATTCCATTTATTTATAATTTTAAAACACATGTAACACACACAAATAATACGAAAAATCAGGGATAAAAATTAACTTTAAACGGTGTACTATTTTTCTTTGTTTCCTGTTGAAATTTTTACATTTTATCATGTTTTTCGTACTACTTCAGGTCCAGATTTGTTTACTTTAAAACTAACTTAGACCATGTATTATTTAGTTTGAAGTATTTTGTTTAATATCAAATAATTATAAAGTTTTAACACTACAATATTATCAATGTTAGAATAATTAATGATGAAATATTTCCTCAATTAATCCTCAGGATTGTATGTAATAAGAAATATCATTTCCGATCTACTACACACAGATTATGACAGAGGGTGTCTTAAGATCCACGGAGAGTTAGGTGTAAGATTAGCCAATAGCAGATCTGCTCGATGGAAATCAGCACTTCACCCTCTTGGCTTTATGGGAGCCATGTAAGAGTAGCTGACAAATATATTTTGGTATGAGATATAAATATATCGATGTTTACGTGTTTTTGTAACAGAATAGATAGATAATCTTCCAAAACCTATACAGATGTGGCATATAGCCATAATCCTTCAAGTCATAAACATGGTATGGAAGAGTTACAAAATAAACAAAATAATAAATTTGCTACCTTTGTTCATCACCTTTAATTTTAAAATCCCTTTCAATCCAACTATAAATTTTAAGTTAATTTTATACATCTACTGAGTGTTTAGAAACTAAGTTTATTTAAATTTATATAATGGTATTATATTTCGATAGTTGGTTCCTCTCATAGAATACAATTAATTAAAAAGTTTGAATTGTTTCCTATCATCTTTTTTAATACAACACTTTTTTCAACAACCACTAAGTATTACTGATTACAAGATAAAGGGTTTGTTTGGATTTAAATTATCCGTTAACTTGTACAATATATATTTCTTTTAAATAGAATCGATGTCTGTTGTATTTGCCAAAAATTATATCTTATTTTATACACGAGTCCCTTCACGATGCAATATGCAAAATAAATAATCTAAAATATAACTTACTCGTAAATGTAAACTAATTGGTGAATATGACACCACAAATTATTATTTACTTTTGTACAGTTTCGTTCATATATAATGTACGACTATCAGAAAGCCCGTCCTTTGCACGAGTTGTAGGATTCAGTGTTGAGAAGAAGATACTTATTATGATGAAAAAAGTAAACCTGAAATCCTAAACAAATAAATATAAAAAAAATTATAGCTTAATTATGTAGCATTAGTTTATAATTAGTAAATTATAAAACTGGTATCATTATTAAAATTCATCATACATCAAGATAATATAGAATAACTTTGAAATAGATGTAACATCAATGATCAATATAAACAAACCTATACTGACTGTTAGTTATTTCTTTTGTCACCAAATGTCTGCTATGTAAAACTTATGAAAAAACATGATATTGCTCAAAACTGGGTTTTTGAGAGCTTATTATTTTCATAGTGCCTGTTTTAAAGTAAACAAACACCTTCTCCAAAAGGTATAGCATGATGAAAATAAGTTTCATAATTGTGGTTTCTCTCGTACCTTATATGGTGTTACAGAAATATAGACTGACGGAAATTGAGATAATCCCATTTTGGCTTAGTTATGAAATGTACATCTAACCAAAAATATCATAAATATAATGAATATATTGACAAAACTGGGATGTATCTATAAATGGAAATAAATTAATGAAATTCTTCTTTGTTCACTTAACATATTTCTCAATATATTCACATTATATAAACTAAATTATATGTTTCAAATGACGTTTATTGCTTTTAAGTTTGGTTTGGGTACATTAGCTTTTAGTTTAGATCTTAACTTTAATTTCCTCAAAATTTATGGTTTGATTTCAATCACCACTCATATAAAAATGTCCTGAAATCTTTAAAGACATAAAAAATGGCAAAATTTCTAATTGTTTGAAGAGTAGGGTCAATGCTTCGACCTTTCACCTGCATAGAATACGTGTAAATTTCCTTTGTAGTAATATAATTGATTTTACTGTAGTTACATAGGAACCTTCCATTATTGTCGAGCCATATCAAGCTTATATTTTGATAACTTTTTGTCACAAACAGTCTTAATATGAAATAGTTTTTACAATAACGTAGCTATAACTATTTCACAAAGTACTCTCCCCGTAAGGGATTACCGTGGGGCGTCATGCTCCTGCAGGAGACGCCATTCTTCATGGCCGGCTGAGGAAGATATACGAGGGTTGGTCCACCGGGCCCAGCTCCGGCTAATGTGTTTTCCTTGTCAAGGAGTCTTGCCACCAACCACCAGCAGCTACTCTTATAACTCCTCATCTTACATTCCACTCATATTCAACTTTCATTAAGGGGATTTCCTTCTCGTAATCAATGTAATAAATGTATAAAAATTGAAAAATAAGTTGTTATTCTATATATTATATGTACTTTATACTAATCAAGATACCAAAATATGGAGTAGTTTAAGTTTTCCCAAACCTTTACATATTCTGCTGATCTTACAGCACGAAGTGTCGATTATCTTAAAATTGATCGCGTGATATAACAGTCGTGCAATAGTATTTTTTTCTCGTTATTCCTTCATGTTTTCTCTCTGAATATACATTGTTGCTCGCTTATAGAAATCAAGAAGGTGGAGAAAATATATAAAATGTATTTAGGATTATTTTTATTGGTGGCTGAAACATGGAAGAATAACGAGAAAAATGCTACCGCACGATGGAACGTTTGGTGCTTATGAACAGTGATATATTAAACTATTTCTTGTATTTTCAATGTTATTAGATTGGTTTTCTGTTAATTAAATATTAAAAAAATAAAATTTCCTTTTTCATCTTTGATTTTCAAACTATAATTGTTTAATTTCTTTTAAAACACAATCATAAAAATATATGGATTTTTAGTTTGCCGATTTGTCCTTGACGTCCTAAGTGTTTCAAAAATTGTTTTTATTTACTTTCCTGTAAGGAATAGGTTAGATCATGGATATGTCTAAAGGTAATGTTTTCACTTCATATAAACAGCTGTTCTTATTCTTTTATATTAAAAACTCCATAACACAACTCTGGTGGTTTCTATGGAAACCTGTTACATATTTTCCATCTTAAAAATCACCAACACCCCTCCAGAGCTAAGACATATCCATGTCAATAATAAACAGAACTATGAATTGTACTACGATGTAGGCCTACTGCCTTGACGAGGCATTAAAGATTTCTCAATCGGACCAGAAAGGCGGCGTTTATAAAGTAGTAGAACATGAGCGCTATCTATTGAGGGAGAAGACCTCACTGTTGATTGTGATTGATTTAGAATTGCGGTCATTTTGTAGCCATTACTGTGGTCATCTTCTGGATGGCGGCGATTTACCTCGACGGCGATCAAGGAGACCGTGGTGCAATACCGGCACGAAACGGCGGCTCCATCAATCAAACATTATGAATAAAGCTTTCGTAAAAGCAGAAATTTGCGGGGTTTTTGCCCTTTGATGGATAAGAATTTAATGTTGGGATAAAATTGATGATTAACTGGGTTTGGTTGCAACGCTACTCCATATATGGGGAATCTTTGTAAACTAATATCAATAAATTGTTGTATATTTACAAAAAAACATTTTGAAAGTTGTAACCCGAAATTTTGTAAAAAAGAGACAATATAATAATTTAATCAATTTTTTCTAATTGATGATTGAGACACAATTAAGATAATCATATCTACCACAGGTCTTAGTGAAATAAAAATATCACACTCTGTTGGTAAAATATTTAAACACATAACTGGGTACTTGGGTATGAATCGAACGGGTTTAATTTAACCTATATTATATGGGGTGACATACGGCATGGTCCTAACGCAGATAACGCTGTGCCTCTGGCGTTACGATATTAGCTGTATTACTTATCGTTATCACGGCAACAAGCCATTTGCAACCAAAATATTAACATACTAATGAATTATTGGTTGCATTCAAACAAACATAATTTTAAGTGTTTCTCTTACGATCGAATTCCAAGATATAGAGAGATTACAAAAATAGTTTACCTATTTGAGGAGATAAAACTAAAATCCACTTTGTCACGGTGAAACGGTAAAAAATATAATTCAAAAATGGAAAAGTATTGATTCAAAATAAGGCATCAACAAATTAAATGAGGTGTTTCCCTCATAGCCCTTTCACATAAAACTTTTAATGACTTGGCTTAGTAAAGAGGAAACGACTGTTGAAGTTAAAAAAGGATAACATGGTAGGTTTATTTCATCTTCACCAATACTGCAATAATAGGATGATACGAGTAAAATAATAAACAACAATCTATATCGACGTATGCTGTGTCTTGCTAAACGGCTCCATCCGACGAGGTTTCCATATTTTCCATATTCCGTTCCTTGGACAGTTTATGTTGAACAATACATGTTCTTCATCTGACAAGTTCATAAAATTCTACATTTATTTATCTTATAGTTTTTCTGATAATGATTAGAGGAAATTTATAATTTGTTAAACTACATAATTTCATCTTTAAATGTGCTCTAAATCCATTATTTTTGTCATATTCATTTTATTCAAAGTTAATTAATTTATAATGTAATATCCTACGGTAATTGGAAATTTCTAATACACTTGACTACAATATCTTCTTATGATGTGTTGGGAAATAAATAAAAAGCCATAATAATCCGTCGTCGTCGTTCTACACAGACATAAACAATGTGAGGAAGTCAATACACAGTTCCGGGGCGTCTCAACAATGGAGGACAATAAATTAATTCCTTTGTGTGTGGCTACACTGTGAGATAGGCAGTGGTGTTAGTATTTAGGGACTTGCTCTGCCTTACATTTCCTCATGGGTTTTTCATGGACAATATTACGTTAATCCTTAAAAAATTAATTTTTTATAATTTTGAGTCTACCGTACCTTAGCTATTTTGGAATTTTAGTTCCGTAAGCAATATTAAAATCGATGAAAAAGTCCTATGTTTTAACTTAATTTTAAAATTAAGATTAAGAGAAAAGTAGTTGGAGACATAGCTTGGTGACAAAGTACAGTGATCTACCACCCAACAGACTCAAGTTCGATTCCTAGCCGTGATACAAATTAAATTTGTATCTTAGCCTGCCACCAAGATTTGCAGGGAGCATTTTGGACGGTGCTATTTGTCGCAGCTGTAAGTAGCTCATGTCACTATACCCGATGTGGCTTTAAACCTCTGTTACTTGACCTTTGCTTGACGGACCCACATATATTTTATGTTAGGGGCTTCAAAAATTTGACTTATCAATATGCTAATCTTAACCTTGTCATATGACTTTACTCTGAATTGTTACTTAAAGTAACACTATCATTGTTGCGGACCTACGTACTCAGCGAATTTCCGAAAGGTGAATATGAGTTAAGGTTGAGTGTGATGGACTGGATAGCTCCTGATTTGTTACTGACAAAGTTATCTGCTAGTATCATTAACTAATAGCAATATCAACAAAGGTAACTTGAAAAAGAAGTGGTACAAGAGAAAATTAGCAACGGTACAGAGAAGAGCTGCTCTTCGGATCGTATCCGCTTACAGAACCGTATCGGAACCAGCTGTACTCATTGTTGCGAGGGTCATACCCATCGACCTCCTAGCTTTTGAAATAAACAGAATTGTTGAAGGAAATGGCTCTTTGAGTCACGCTGAAGCTAGGAAACAAACTCTTGAAGAGTGGCAAACTTACTGGGAGCAGGAAGAGAGAGGTAGATGGACGGCTGCCCTGATCACTAATTTTTCTATGAGGTTAGGAAGAAATCATGGGGAGGTGAATTTTTTCACTACGCAGTTTCTAACTGACCATGGTTGCTTTGGAGCCTACCTATATAAAATGGAAAAAGCGGAAAACCCAGAATGCCAGTATGGCGATTCAGCGAATGACGATGCACGGCACACCATATTCTTTTGTAGAAGATGGAAAGCACAACGTTCTGATCTAGAGGCAGCCATTGGCCAAATATCACCGGACGGTATCGTAAACCGTATGTTGTCAAGCCCTACATCGTGGAATTATGTCTCTGAATTCTGCAAGAGGGTGCTCAGACAAAAGAGAGAAATGCACCGTTTAGCTGAATAAGGAGGGATTACGAAGACGTAATGCCCTTTGGGTGCACGAAGGCACCTTCTTGAAGTAGTGCAGAGAAGCGTTTCCGAGAGGGAATACCATGCCTGGACCAATAGGGATTTAGTGGGTGAAAGTCCCACACACCAGGATTAAAATCGTTCATTTCCCTATTGTTAAAATAATAATTACATGTATTTTACAGTCGGTCTATTGTGAAATAAAGTGATTATTATTAACAAAAATCTTGTAATTAGAAGAATAATGCTATGAGTTATTGGTTTCGCTATGATAACCACGTAATCTCAATCAATTGTACCCGAAAAGGTACAGGACGGACTTCCGAAATAGACGCGAACACGCGGAGGCGGCGTATCTTAGCCGGTTGAGCGACTGTATCGACAGGAAATGAGCGATCGATTGCGAGGCGCGACAATGTGCAATAACGAGCACCACCTCTGCGTGACGGCGATCACGTTACTGGCCATTGTAGCGACGTATTGTCACGTTTAGCCAGCGACTGACTTGTTAACTCCTCGTCCTCGTCTACCAACTTCCATCCAGCAACTTCCACCGTTGTTACGTGTTTCATTTTTGGTGACGCCGAGTGTATGTTTATGTTCAATTATAATTGCGAACGTTTTGACATGGATATGTAGCTAATGTCTTAGCTCAGGGGTGTTGGCAATTTGTAGATGAAAATTTGAAATAGGTCTCCAAAGAAACTACAATAGAGTCGATTATCCGAAGCAATAGGAGATTAAGGGTGTTTAGTAACTAAAATTTTTAGATCACAGACGGGAAACTTATATTCAATGCACATAATAAAGAATGAAAATATGTTTAATTTACTTTTTATAATGTGATACTCACAAAAGATACAAAGAAATCTATATAAAGTACAAAAACACTCTCAGCTTTAAAACAATCCAATAGAAAAAGCTTAAAAAAAGTAAACATTAACTCAACAACGCGCAAACGCGAGTTTGGTCGCGTCGGCAGCGCTAGGCCGCTGCTACCTTCGATGGTTATACTCAAGTTCGGTACTTGGTTTCATTTTTTTATGTTTAGCTGTATTTCGGTTAACTGACGTTTCGGATAGCCGGGCTTTGAATAATCGACGCTCAACTGTACCAGAACTATTGTACTGAGTTTTTAATGTAAAAGAATAAGAACAGCTGTTTAGGTGAACTGGAAAAATTTACTTGACATATATACATGATCTAACCCATTTCCCACAGGGAAGTACGAGTATGTATGCTTCCATAGATATTAGTAAAGCAAAGTTTTACGTATCGTGATCTGAAAGCTGATCTCATTCTCAGGAGAGCTGAAACATAGAACTTACAAGTCTAGTGCATAAAGTTACCTGAAAGTTATTTGAGGTAATGGTGAGTTTATATTGAGTGTACTCGGTCAATATGCTGTCAGTAAGTGTAATCTATTTATATATTATATGCTAAATCCCAACACGGAGCAATAGCTACATGATATTAAAAATCCTACGTCCAATTTAATGAAGAGTCATTGTGTAGTTTTTTAACTGATATACAGTAAAGCTGTTTCTGTAATAGTATTAGATTTCAGAAATTAAATAGGCATCCTTATGATATAGCTTTAACGGTTTTATCAAATGATTTCTTGTTACTCGATAATTAGAATAAATAATTCAAATTTTCCGTGGAATAATCTAAGTTTATATAAAATAAAAGCTAAATAATTACACGTAGTAATTGTTGTTTACAATATTGAATGCTTTGTAAAGAAATCTAGAACATTTTTCACCCCATATAATACTGTTGTTATGTGATTAAAAATGCAAATTGCATTGCATAAACGTGAACCAGAATACGCTTATGAAATTTTCTGCCTTTAGTCAAGGAAACCGGTGAAAGTCTTGATGGGAAATGTCAATGAATGTTCCATTATTGAGTCCACGTTTTCTATTATCGTTCGGGGTAAGGTTCATTTAATAATGAAAGCGCTACAAGTAGATATCTAGTTGATTAGAGAGTGCTAATATATAATCCTTCTCCCGACTGTAATTGTGTTCTGGATTAATGCTGTATTAGAGCTAGGTTAGTAATGATTTGATGGTCAGATTAGTATATTCAGTCGGTAAAACATAGTAATGAATATGTTAACAAATAGCACTTTATTTAAACCCTAGCTAATTTTCCCTTCGTTGAAGACATACGGAAATCCCTCAGTAATTAGTCACTGGTCACCACTTCTCAAACAGTGTTCTTCATAAACCTAATAACAACTAGGTCTTGAATTAAACTTATAGTAAGTTGTAGCTTATAAATTAATTAAGTGTTAAATATTTTATAGGGTTAATTTTATTCTATTTATTTTTTCAAAGAGAAATTAAATGAATTTAAGTTTCTAATTTGGTGAAACTAAATCAGCGATGGACCTAGTATCTTAGCTATGAGTCCAGGAGCTGCTTATAAATTTTTATAAGCAGTACTACTCTTAGGAAATAGGAAAAAGAAGCTGCTGTCCTATTAAAAAAAAAACTGTGTAATCTATTTAGGTTGGGTCCAGGAGTGTAGTCGCAAGCGGTCATCCAAGGCGAGTGGAGGCATGCGCTCCTTACCTGCTCAAATGGTGCCTATCCAAAGTCGTAGCAGAATAGGCTTCAGGCCTCTTGTGAAATCTACGTTATACTATTTTTAACTTAAAAATTGACCAAACCTTGTAACTTGTGATATAAATTAAAGTAATAAACTTCATCTCTCTTTGTTTACTTTTTCGAATCACATTACAATGAAAACTTCTATGGAGTGTGACTCAATATTCTGGTGAAAATTAGGATACTTCACTACTACTATTTTATTACTTTGAGATTATTATTATTTTTTGATGTTATGTTTAATCCAATATTTATTTTGTCTTCATGTCCATCCAAAAAATACCTTACGTGGAATTATTTGTAAAACATTTCAGAAACTTAGTGAAAGTGAACTTGCCTTTGTGAAATTTGCAAAACTCTAGAGAAATTAAGAAGAACATAAAAACAATTGTACTAGATATTCTTTAGGAGGTTGAAGAGATTAAAAATGTGCTCTCCAACCCTAGATATTACCAATTAATTTTGACGCAGGTTATTCATATTCTAGTTCAGCATTCCCTTCACATGTCGTTAGACTGCAAAACTCGCTAAACGCACATCTCTCTCATTACCACTGAATGCTATTCTCACAAAGCGCGGCTGCCTAGAGGATTACAGTATTGCCTTTATACTGAGACAATAATTAATTTTAAGGCATGAAGTCGTTGAATTGTCTTCACGCATAAAGAGCGATAATATCCTAACTATTACATAAGGAGAATTTACTTAGAATTGCTAACCGTATAGTCTTTTAGGATCATGGTTTTATTAAAATTTTCTTAAAGTAATTCCTAATTTAATAGAAATTCACCGAGTAGGGCATACGTAGTTTCACTGGCAGTTGAGTGTTATTTCAGTGGACGATTGTCGTACAAGATCAAGATTAGCGTCAGTCATAAAGGAAACCTTTTAACACCCCCTAACATAAAAATGTTTGTGTAACTTTTAGGCAAAGGCATAGTGTCAGAGATTAAAAGCTGCATTGGGTACTCTGACATGACCTATCGACTACTTGTGAATATCGGATGAATGGCTAAACATGCCTTCTGAATCTTGGAGGCAGACTAAGATACAAATTCAATTCGTATCGTGACCAGGAATCGAGGCCATATTATTGGGTGGTGTACCAGTACTTAACCCAATAGGCCATGCATGACTGCTACCCTTACGTAAAATTCCACCCTTCAAAGAGATGACATTTTGTTTTAATGACAATAGCTAAAAAACCACTGACAGTCTGTCCAAAAACCACTTTTTTGGATTCAGGGAGTCTCAAAACGGATAGCCTATATCCATTCTCAACTCAAATTCGAAAACTTTTGACATAAATAACACTTACTCTATGAATAAGGGAAAAAAGTAAAAATATATTTCCTACTTACTAAACGAATTATATTTTGCTCCAAAAGTAGTCTAAGATTAATAGTATAACATAAATTACCAAAGACGCAGTGGTCGTAGTGACAAAACACGGTAGCCATGGCAGGTGGCAGTGTTCCGGGAACAGCGCGTGGAGCAAACAATAGCACTAACTCAATTAAAGTTCCGCCTTGGTCCAACTTGGACTTAGCCATGCATAAATCTCGGACGGCAAGAAACACCAGGCAAAAACACCAGTAATGGACACCGACTCCGGCGGCATCTGTGGGCTGACTCTGTAATTGATATTTATCCTTTGCGATCTGATCGAAATGTGCAAAGACGGGAAGTCACAAAGGGTCATACTTGGTGCGAAATATTTACAATGTTATTTATGACATACTTGGAAGTTAGTATAATGGTTTTAAAGTAAACCACTGATTAAGAGATATCATACAATACAACTAACTACTAGCCAAAGTGTTGTAGTGATATTAGAGTGATTTATAGTTTTATGACTAATGTATTAGTATGTATTCGATGTTTTTAAATTAGATTTTTTATTATATTCTATAGCACTGAAAAAATATGATATCATTTTACATTATTCCCAATTTATAATGGTTTAACAAATATGTGTCAGTATATATGTACTGTATAAAAATTGCATAAGTCAGCCATCAAAACCGCAGTAATTTTTATAGGCAATGACGTTCCAGTAGATATTTCAATGACTATGTAGGAAAAAATAAAAATATCGCAGAGTCAACTTGTACCTTTGAAATATAAAGACAGGAATGTGAATGATCTTAAAATAGGATAATATTGGTAGTAAGGTAAGAAGAGTCTTCAAAGTTGTTGTTCATTTCATTAATTTACCCTTCCACAAGAGACAGGGTAAATGAGGCTAAACATCAGAACTACTTAAAAGCTAAATTAAACTTGACTACAGAGTAAAACGAACAAACATTTGAGAAATAAATCTAAACATACGTGTAAAATAATTTAGCTTTAGATCTACCCTAGCAAATTAATCCTTTAAAATCATACTTTATTCTATATTAATTTGTAAAAATTAGCATTACAAGAGCAAATTCTCCTCAATATTTTTAGTTAAATTTTATATTTGTAGCATATACGTTTTTAAATTAAGAGAGTCTATAATATCATACATATGGTTAATTTCAATTCTTCAATTGTACTTATAAATTATATTACGTATTTATATGAAAATTCAGTTTTTCACTCTGTACAACTATTATTCCCACATTAGTAAATAGTTAGTTTACTAACACACAAGTTAACAGATCGGTCGCAGTGTTTTGTGGTTATTGTTTTGGCCACGACGCGGCGCTGTGAGCAGAAACCTGTTGATAGTTTGTTGTTCGCGACCATTCGTCTGCCCTGCCAGGCCCAAATAATCCACTAACTCAATTAAAGTTTACCCGTTTAGCTTTCAGTTGGACGTAGTATTAATCTTGATGGCAAGAACCACCCTCTGGAGTGAGCAAGAACATCTATTTCCAAGGTCTCTCGCTGTAATGAATAGATTCCTCCTATTATTCTTGCACTGACAGTACATTTGTACTTAGAGATTTGGTTTTGCTGACTGAAAATTATTAGTAAATTACTAAAATTTAATTAAAAATTCTTCTCGACAATAATAGTTTTTTGCCATTTAAAAGTTAATTTTCTGTAAAAAGATTTGCCAAAAATGTTTACTTTATCATTTATGAGAATTAAATTTAAATTTTAGGAGAAATTTTCCATTATGTAATTGCATTATATTTTGAGTAGGTTCCATTGGGTAACGAGATAAGTTGTTAACCATGTTTTACCTAAATCGGTTGCTAAATAAGGAGAAAATATTTCTGTACTTAGAATCTTTTATACTAGGCAGCTTCGAACAAATTACAAGGTAAAATGAGTTTAACATCTGCTAAGGTTTTCGTTCAAACAATTATTCTATATTCATCATTAAAACACTACCTTATTACGTTTTGTCATAACCCCAAAAACATATGTCTAGTCTTACATTGAAAGGTCCTTATTTTTGAATATTTACAATATTTACTGACAAAAAGTTTCAATTGGTCCCTTAACACTACACAATATAACATTTTATAGAAAAAATGCAACTAATTTCAAAGATATTTGTATCTTGATTTTAAGGGTTAGCTACACTTAAAATGGAAAAAAGAATAAATTGTTATTACCCTTTTACTAAATTCGTATTTTATTTCTTTACTTCGTGTAGGTTAGTGCAAGTCAAACACATCTATATTTCAATGAAAGAGGAACCACGACTGGTTATTATTTTAACCCTTTAATAAGGGTATTACTAGTGAGTGGGTCAGTGGCCAGTGGCCAGTGGCCAGTGGCCAGCGGTCAGTGTGGCGGTCGTTACGCTAGGCGACAAAGGCCATTGTGTCAATTGTGGCAAGTCGCAGACTTGTTGAACTCCCTGTGTCAACACAGCCATTTACTGACCTGATACTGGACACTGTGTTGCACGACACAAATTGGTGACAAATTTACGCAATTATAAAATACGATATTATATTCGTATTTTTACAGCATGTTTCCTTTTTAACGAAACGTAAAATATAACTGGAGTTAACTGTTTAATAGTAGTGAAAGTTTTATAAAGTTATCAAACTACTTGAAATGAGTTTTCTTAGTCAATTTTGCACTACATACAAGGGTAGTACATTATTACGTTATAAGAGATTTACGTTATGGATAGTTATAAGAGATGGTCAGTGGATGCGATATTTCCCAGTGTGGATAAACGTCCGCACTATTTCTATTGTTCATCCGCAAAGCCAACTCTCATAATTGGTCCTTCTCGTGATTAGTAGAGCTTAGCTTTTTTCTTTACTATGGATTAATTAACAGCCTTGTCTATGAAACATATAAGTCTTAGTCACTATGAAGACTACATGATCGCGCCACAACTCATCTTACACACTCATCTCTCATTCACACGTAACTTAAATACCTACCGCCATTTCAGTGAATACCTGATTACTAGTAAATTATATAGGTTAATATGAAATCCTTTTTAAAATTTTGATGGTTCGATACATTGTTAGGCTATGAAATACAATTATATTTAGGTTTAATCAGAAAATATCATCAATAAAAATCAATCTTATAAACATTTAAGATCCAGTTCAAATAATAAATTTTGTTAAATCGAAATTGTTAAATAACATTATAAATGTTTTCTATTGAGTTAAAAATTTTTTAAAACTCTAAATAATCATTTACAATTTAAACGCTTAAAAAAAAATGAACTTGTCAATTAATAAAAAAAAACCCACAATTCCTAAAATTCCAAATTAAATACTCACCCATTTTAGCTGATATTTATCTCCTTTAAACATATTCTCATTCAAACTAATCCGATGTTTGTTAAACTTAAAATCCTGTTTGTAAGTTGGCATATTTAAGAATTTTCAAAATTGCTTTTACGGTACTAAAAATCTAAGATTGTTGAAGTATGAACGTTTCTAAACACATTTTTAACGTTCAACTACTAGAGGAGAAATTAAATGCCCTCGGAGCATAAATAAACGAGCCCGCCTAGTCGTTAAACTATCTAACATCAACAATGAGCTGGCAAACGAGTTGGAGCAGTTGTGCGGAGTGCAGTTAGGCGGCATTGTGACGGTGACGTCATCGGTACCGCACACTCGCGAACTTACCTCAGTCAGTAATCTGCCCTAACGAGCTCTCCGTCTCAGCGTTGGCGTCAGCGTCGTGTCAGCAAGGTTCAGCAAGGTTCAGCAACTGCTACTTAAGGAGCAACTGTCACCCGCCCATCTGATCTAGTTCATAAACACCCACGTAATAATATTTGCATCAACTTTACTGTTGACTATCAGTAAATGATTACAGATTAAAGCCGTCCTTTGTACGGGTTGTTTCTCAGTGCTAATGATGTAAGATATTTACAAATATTTTTGAGAAAATATTTTAACTGATATACTATTGGACTGATGTCTGTCTGTCTGTCCGTGGCAGACCCCGAGACCCCAACGATCGTCCGATTTGTATGAAATTAAGTACACAGATGAACTTTGGTTAATATATCTTGACAATTTTTTATTTTTCTTAATGGTAGTTACCCATAAAATACTTAAAAATCTAAAAAAATAAATTTCTCAACATCTGCTGAAATTATTTTGATACGAATTTTATGGTTTATAGTTATTACGGTACCAAAATATATAACATCACCCGCACGTCTGTAAAACGAATGGTTCAAACGTTACGTGTTTATAGATACAAAAACAAATACAAACAAATTTTGTGACTAAAAAATAACTTTTTAAAATAATAATTTGACTACCACTATTAAAACCAACTTAAAAAACTAAACAAAATTCAATTTTGAATCATTACTCTTTGACCAGTAGTTTCCGAGAAAGGTTAAATGGTCCTACGGAGAATGTTACAAAATCAAATTTTTAACCGTTTTCTATGAAACTTCGTTTACAGTGTAAGGTTAAATCACCCAACAAAATCTAGTTTAAAAAGTTTGGTATTGAGAAGTGGGGAATTATGTGCTCAAGGATCAAAAAATATTTTAACTAACTTTCTTTGGTTGTTAGATTTAAAAAGATGATGATTTTTTGAAACCATAAATTTTATTTAACAACAATAAACGCCAATGAAATAACTTAAAAAAGTAAAATAATATAAGGTACTTTTATTAAACTAGTTGTGGTTTTTAATTTACTCAAAGGAGAAAGTATGCGTTAACGCACTGATAGGCCTCATGTTAATGTTTTTCATAGTTGTATGCGAGTCTGATCTTATCAGTTTTCGTCTAAATATACAATGAAAGTTTCTTAGTCGTCTGTGTGGAGTTCAATATAGGTTAACAAACATGCGGATGTTGTCTTGGGCGGATAGTAATTTCTAAGGAAGATATGCAAATGTCAAGGACGTGTGTGAATACTGATTGTCACAAGAGTTAATAGCTACTGCGCCTTTGTTGGCACTTTCCCGGGAGAGGAGCGCCTCCTACAAGGGCGAAAGTCGCTAACACCATGGTTCCTATCCTCTCCGTTGTGTCGCAACTCGTAACGCTAGAGACGTCTAAGGCGTAACACGCACTGCAGCATTTCACCAAAAAAATCTGAGGAATTTTCATCAAAGTCGTGTACTTCTTTGACGGATGATTTATCTTTGACTGATTCGTTAAGTGATTTTCCGATAAAACCTATACTTTAGATTCGTTGAAAATGCATCAAGCAACGTAAACAAAATTTTGCATTATGACAGCTATATCACAGTTCCCCCGTTAACTGTAGGACTCATATATGCTTTTTGCTGTTAAGCTATCGATTATCAGCCTTTTCTACAGCACATGTCAGACTTAAGCCAGTATAATGACTAAAATATCCTGTCATAATTGTATCACACTAATTTTTATCTATAATTGCCATAAAATACCTACCTGGTAGTTTGCTGTTTCAAAAAGATAATAAGTTCATATTGATGAGGTCAAGTCTCAGTGCTAAACACACTTCTTCCGAGCTTTTTAGTGGCCACTCTATCTTCATAACCATCCAAAATCTTGATGATTTGTCTGTGATTAATTTCGTTAAGGGACTTTCCACTAAAACCTATACTTTAGATTCGTTGAAGATGCATCAAGCAACGTAAACAAAATTTTGCATTATGACAGCTATATCACAGTTCCCACGTTAACTGTAGGCCTCTTATATGCCATTGGCTGTTAAGCTATCAATTATCAGCCTTTTCTACAGCACATGTCAGCTTTAAGTCAGTAATATGACTATAAGATCGTGTCATAATCGTCTTACACTCATTTTTATCCATGATTGACATAAAATACCTACCTGGTAGTTTGCTGTTTCAAAAAGATATTTATATTGATGGGGTCAAGTCTCAGTGCTAAACACACTTCTTCCCAGCTTTTTAGTGGCTACCCTATCTTCATAACCATCCAAAATCTTGTCCTACATATAGGTTTAGCTTCGACAAGTGGAAGTAACACCTTTGAATTAATTTATGTCATTGTTCCTCAAGCGAATTAAAATAAATACACTGCAGCTCCAAGCCTTTTGGCCATTTAGGCCACTGAGCTAGAGAGACGATTTCAGTGGTACCAGCTGCAACACGGGTAAAAATCGTGTAATATGCAAGACGAACAATTCAAAGTGAATGTGCGAGAGGACCTGCGGGTTGCGAAACGCTGACCCAGTCTGTTAGTCTGGAGCAACAATGGACGTACGCAAAGTGCCCCTGGCGTGGGAACCTATCAAACGTGTGAAGTACCATCACTCCAACAGAACCACCACACACCGACTCACATTTAAACGTTATCACGCAATCACTTATTCTCTTATTTTCCTCATAAACGCATTCAGCCTGTGAGTAGTATTAGAAAACCTTTACAGAATTTTGGTTTCATCGATTAAAATTATAACAGGAAGTTTTATGTCAGGGTATGCACATTTTCATAACCAAACTTAAGTTTTATTCTTGTAATCTTTATATATATAAATATATTAAACATAGTATTTTTCCAATTTACATTATCTACAAATAGAATTATAACAGTAAAAACATAAAAATAAGAATTAATCATAAAGAAAGAAAACAAAGACTAAGATAATACAATAAAATATTATCTTACGATTTTTTTAGAAAAATAAATACATTTATCATAAAAAGTTAATTAGAATATGTATAAATTTTTGATGTGTAATATTTTTTTGTTTATAAATGTATTATATGATTTTAATATCAATATTTTAACTTGCAATATTACAATTACATGTTTAAATACATGTTATAAAATGTCATAGTGATTATTGTATTTCAATTTAACATTGTTCTTATAAGAAGTGAGTAAAAATATGCAGTTCGCGTGGACTCTGAACATAAAACTAAATAATGAAGGTTAATAGTTTAGGGATCAATACAAATATTAGAACCACAATATAAAGAACGATAAGAGAGTGCAGAGAGGCTCCTTCTTATTATCGTAAGAAATAGGAATACGAGTACAATCAACATTACCTGGTTTATCGTATGAACAGAAAAAATTATTGATTTCTTTAATTAGTAAAAGTAAAAGTATATGTTGTATACAGTACTCTTTTTTATTTTGATACTTAGACTCTTTACACTGCTTAAAATTCCAGTTCAGCAATTATTTTATGTATTTATATATATAAATACATTTAAAAAGACCTTCAGGGTTCTGGACGGTACGGGAAGGTTTGGACCCTTCAATGTGTACAAAGATGTTAGGGACAGCATTCTATATAACATTTTTTTTGCTTGGATCATGAAAATAATGTGTTCAGCATTAACACAAAAATGTCAATAATTAACTTAAAAGGTAATAAACCAAATGAATATTATTTGTGTTTTATTGAAAACTTATTTTTAAATATCAAATGCTGAAAAGAGAAAATATATGTGATATTTGTTAAATAAACACTTGGAGTATAACTAATGAATAGTTGATACACTCAGTACTCAATGAATGAAAAAAAAACTCCTAAAATACAACAGTTATTTCTGATGTCTATGTACGAGTAGTTGTTAATGAAGGCTGGAGACTAGAACCGGCTGACGGGTACACAGTCTTCACTGTCGTCTGCAACACATGCATTCATTCGAAGCGAATGTTGCTGAAGCTGCAATGATTTATGACTTTATAAACAAAGAAGAAATAGCACTGATGAGCGAGTGAAAATGAATATTTAAAACCAATATAGTAAAAAAAGACAGCTGGTAACATTTATATAAAATAAATTAAATGATGAATAGTCATTTTCAAAAATTATTCATGATCCAGGAGAATGAAGAGGTGGGAAATCTAGGTCCGATGGGACCTGTTGATTTATACTTGCAGTTTATCGCGTTTCTTAAGAAATTAATTAAAGAGCGAAAATAGCGTAGGATTTATGGGGTAAGTTAGAAGAGAAGCGTTGAGCCGTTGATCAAGCCACGGTGGCGTGGAGAGTACGGCTCGGTCAAGGTCGTCACAACAGTGTCACTTCCTGGGCCTGGGACGTTGCAGGACACCTGGGTACAGTGGGAAGTCACCGGTGACACCTTATCACAGCTGACAGGTGCAGGAACGCCGGTGAGGAGTGGTACAAGCCACGGTGGCGTGGAGAGTACGGCTCGGTCAAGGTCGTCACAACAGTGTCACTTCCTGGGCCTGGGACGTTGCAGGACACCTGGGGACAGTGGGAAGTCACCGGTGACACCTTATCACAGCCGACAGGTGCAGGAACGCCGGTGAGGAGTGGTACAAGCCACGGTGGCGTGGAGAGTACGGCTCGGTCAAGGTCGTCACAACAGTGTCACTTCCTGGGCCTGGGACGTTGCAGGACACCTGGGTACAGTGGGAAGTCACTGGTGACACCTTATCACAGCCGACAGGTGCAGGAACGCCGGTGAGGAGTGGTACAAGCCACGGTGGCGTGGAGAGTACGGCTCGGTCAAGGTCGTCTCGCCGGCACTTTCTAAACCTCAACCGGTAACGACCTTGGCTGCCACATGTGACCACTACTACCAACAATGCTTGACTCCCTAGTCGTCCAGTAAACAAAGTTTATTCTTAACTCTCTAAATATTTAAACTTAAACAAACTAAAGATTCCTATATTGTATCTTATGAGTGGTGTTTATCAAGATGGTTGAAGTAATTAATGGTAAAATTAGGTATTAGAAGGCTTTCAAATTATTTTTTGTACAATCTACATAATAAGTTGTTTTACAGATTCATGTTTTATTGATAAACAGCCCGAATTTACTGATCGATTTATCTTTTTTACTTACACGTTTAAAAATATTCATTGTTTGAATTGTGGATTAGATTAATACATGTTTCGAGAATGTTAAATAATCGTTTAAGAAGAAAAATAAATGAAAATACATAACAAGATAAATAAGAATCTTTCTTTAAATGTATGATATACCTCATTAATAGTCTACTTTATTTGCTTAATGTGGTATCCTAACTATATAAGTTACTTTGCAAGTTTATTTCTATTGACTTAGGAGTATTTTTTAATATTTGGATACATCATAATAAATAGGTATCACATATTCCGAACAATAAAATGCGAAATTAAATTATAATTGCATTTTTAGTAATATTATATCATTTTCCTGTTAATAACTGATGTATATAATGTTTCAACAATTAACAAATGTATAGTGTAAATCTATTCAGTTCATAGATGCAACAATAAGTTTGATCTAATTGTTAATTGTCCAGTATTAATATACCAACTTAGAAATCAGAGAAAATCACTTAACTAACACAAGTATATAAATTAGATTTTTTTAATTATAGCGAAAGTAAACTTTGTCTTAGATGAAACAAAAATGCCCAACCGTGTGCGAGATGAGTCCAAAACGCACGTAGTAATTTGTAAGAGACAACGGGTTATGATAATTTGGGAAGTTTCCCCGCCCGGCCAGAGGTCATTCCGCAGGCAATTGTGGGCAGGACAAAACTATGCCGGGTTGCGGAGAAAGTTCTGTTGTCTCGTGTGTTTTAGGAATCTCTCTGTTTTATTTTGCGTCCCAATACAGTATGTTTCGATGTTAGAGGTACTCTCTAATGCAAGAGGGTCTTTCGATAAGTCCTTGGAAAAAAGTAGATTTTTTGTAGCAACTTTTTTTAATTTTTCAACGTAATCTATTTTAAACTCTATTTAGGCGTCCGCCTTTTTACAATTTTAATCAGTCATCTCAAAACTTTATGTTTTGAAACTTTTCAAAATAGGTATTTTTTGTATGTTTACTTATTCATTGGATATAACCTTTCTACTGTCATTTGTTAGTTCACTACTATAGTTGTGTCATTTTGTTGTTTCTGAAAATAATAAATAATCAAAAGTGGTCTAGGGGGCCAGATTTTGTACATGACATGAATTCTATAACATTTACTATCAAAATCGCACACAAAACTAAAAATTTAAAAGAAATCTAATTAAATTGCAGCGTCTATTGACGTTGTGCCACTTTACAACCATGTAATTCTATAAGAAAACTTACAGACACCAATTTGAATGGTCAATTTCTTGCGTGCACCACATGAGTAAAGTAACTGCAAGGTTAGTGTTGTTTTATTTTGTGTTTTATCAACACTAATGATATGTATTTTGGGTTATAAGAGCTAATATATAGCTACATATTGTATAGCTTAATGTCTACGTAAAACACAGCTCAATGTATAACGTATAACATATAATGTATAACAAAATAAATATTACCGTATGCAAAATCTTCTTTAAAATGAAAGTAGGATTATATAAAACCAAAGGTTGTTTGATGAGGTATCATTGTTGAAGGTGAAAGTTAAAATTCATATGTGTTTGAGAAGTAGATTCATTTTTATTATAATTTTTGCCGCATTATCTTTGATTTTTCTCCTCTGTGAGATACAGTCTCACCTATTGTTTCATATAATAATAAATACATTATAATCATTTATGTCATTAAAATCGTTTATGTTGACACCTTTAGTTCCCTTCAAAATATTATAACAAATTTATGATACTTCAACCTATCCACTATTTACATTCTAAAGTGAATTTGAGTGAAGAGTGAATGCAATGAGTATATTGTAAATGATGAACCGAATCTTTGTTACTGTAAAAGATCAGCCAACTCATGGACATCAAATCATCCTATAGGTTTATAAATTTACCTTATTTTACATTAAAACACAGCTATTTAAGCATACAATGACTTGCTGGGTGGTTGTTAAGTTGTTGTCCTGCTTCTCGCGTCATAACCTGAAGGTTTCCGGTTAGATCCTTAGTAAAATATTGACACATTTTTGTAATGGTTCAATAGGTCTACTGGATACAGTTGCATTTGGTCATTGCGCTATGTGGATAGTATTAAATGATGGCCGGTGGATGTGACATTTCCTGTTGTGGATTAACGTGCGCTCAATTGACCAGTTCGTAAATTCATAGGTAAAATTGTGGTGCGGATTCCGCATTAAACTGTAGGTTTATAAACCATTTGCTGTTGGGCTATTAATTAGTAGTCCTGTCTTAAGGAACATGTCAGCCTTAGTCAGTAACAAGACTACAAGATCGCAGCACGATCATCTTACATTCATATTTCATTCGTACTCGACTTAAAATACCTTCCTCAGTTGGTCACTATTTCAGAAATGCAGAGGATTTCTGCACGTCAACGTATGTCGTTATTGCACACGTCCATCCCAGAAGATGTTAATAGATCTTAAAAACTATGACCTATCTAGAAACAGTAGAGGTTCGTCGTTTGCCGAAATGGTTATGGTATATTTTATAACTATGCAAAGAAACTATCCTAATCTAACCTGACCTAACTCCTGGTATCAGTATGTAAATTTGGACTTGCAATTAGACTTCATTTCAGAAAGGTGATACAAGTTAATAGTGGTTAATTATCCTAGCAAATTGATCAGCAGGACTTTATCAGTAACAAAGCTACACATCATACAGTTTATACAATTCATTACACTCACCTCTCAATCACATTCACTTGAGGGTACCCACGTAGTTAGGGTAGTAAATGAGCAAATGAAGATCAAGATGAACTTGGTCTTTGTTAGTAAAAAAGCTAAATATGTCATTATAGCCCATTACACTTACTATTCACTAAAATTCACTTAAAAATACCCACCAAGGTCAGTCGGTGTCTCAATGAACATGTGAATCTGAATGGTGGTACAGAAGAGATCGGTTTCCCACGGCGCATGCGTATTGCGCATGCACGGATAGCGTGGTCGGTGGTCGTGGCGCGCCGCGGCTCAGTGAGCAGACCCGGCAAGGTCGTGAGGCCAATGTCAACCGCTACTTTCTCCAACCGCAGGTCCAGGACCCCAGGACCTCAGGACTGCCTTTGTGTATCATTATATCACCGAGTGCTACCAGACAAGTGATACCTGACGCGCAGCGCCGCCGTGGTTTGTGGTCGGGAGTCATTACACTCCAACTCTGGTGGACACTGTTACTTTCTTTTAAGTGATAGCTTTAGTGGTTTTCAACATTTTACTTCTCCATTCACCTCTTAGTCTCTTCTAGTTCTCATTTGTGAGACACAAGCCCAACTTTTAAGTCGATATGAGTGCAGGATGAGTAATGCATTTGATGATGTTTAGTTTTGATACTGACAAATGCCAGCTGATTTGTTTGCCAGGATCATTTACCCACTAAGAAGATCTTTTACATCCACAAAATTAGAGCACTTCGTTATACAGGGGCAAAATTGTGGTTCAGGTCCCAAGGTCAACTGTAGGTTGCTACAATGACATTGATTGTTAGGCTAATAATTAGTAGTCCTGTCTAAGAAATATGTTAGCCTTAGTTACAAGATCTTACTAAATCACCTCATACTCATTACTGATTAATTTAATAATCCACACTTTAAAAAAAACATACATAAAATCTATACATTGTGTTAAAAAAATCTAAAAAAAATTAATGTGTCAGTCTCAACGTATTTAACAATATTAGTAATTATTCATAATTAAAAAAAGCATTATTCTAAGTTAATTTAAAAAAAGGCGTTGTGGACATTTTTTACCCCCCTTGGTATTCCGTGTGATATATTTTGTGCTCCAATATATATTTGTTATTCTTTGTTTAGGGCAATTTAACGCCCTTTTTAACAATATATTCACATGTATATGGTTCGTACTATATAGTATATGTATGTAAAAGTACATTACTTGGGGAAATTTAAACATAAACATCTGGGTTAGTTTTGATAAATCTTGAAGTTATGTTCAGTTGCTATTGTTTTTCAAGATAAGTGACTTTCTCTGAGCGAAAAAGATAAAGTTTTGAACAATGAATTTGAAAATAGTGACAAAGAAGATGATGATCAGAGTGAAGGAAGTGAAACAGAAGATGCAGCGATTGAGATTGGGACATTGGTGAATGAATATTTTGACATTGATGAAATTTTTCATAACAGTGATGAAGAGGATGAAGGATGGAAAACACAGTACAAAAGTGTTCTGCTGTACTACATGCGACTTGGCGGCTGAAGAATCAGAATAAACATTTTGTTTTTGTAAAACTTTCATTACGTACCACCGTTTTTGTATATTTTTCCCTATAGCTTATAATATACTCTTTAACAATGAACTAAGTATTTTTTTACATCTCTAGGAGTCTTTATATCCAATTTAAACAATAATAAGTTTAACTTGTGGAAATATAGTTATAAGCTAAATCCATGTGTGGAAAGGTATTCCGTGTTAAAAAATTATCGATACGGATTAAAATTTTACCTAAAATATAAAGATAGGTAACAATTTCACAAAGATATGCGTGAATTATTACCAAAAAGAACAAAGACAACTGTATCGAACCATCCCAACGTTGATTTTGCATAGGATCAAAACGGGTGCCTCCATGCCTCATAGTTGAAAGGATATATAGATTCTCATTTTTGCCAATATGATTAAAACACAAGTAAGATCAACAACCAACGTGACATATTATAGACCTTGAATGTTAGGCCTACATATAAATTAATACTTTCCAGATTTGCGTTCATTTAGCCCAAGTAATTTTCAAAGTGTAAAACTGAATCAAATAGCATATAATATAGTAATTATTTAGTTTGTTCTAATCTGAGCAAAGGATAATGGTCATGATTATATTCAATGCAAACTGCTACCAAAGAATATTGAATAGAAGTCTTCCTATATTCTTTCCTACTACCAATCGTAATGGAGATAAAAAAGTTTCTTACAGAAATTGTGACGGTTGACTTGGCAGCGATCATTTTGGTTCTATAAGCTGTTGCTTAAGCTGATACTAAGATAAAAATAGACTGAATATGCAATTCAGGGAGAATGTAAACTTTAATATAAATATTAGAAGTAATCCTAAAGGTAGATAAAACCTAGAATTCAAGATGGATAAAGCAAAAGGCGAAAAATTATAGAAATCTGAAGATGACGTAAAAGGTTTAGATTATTGAACCGGGTTGTTCGTTAGGGAAAATCCATGGGATTAGGAGTAGGTTGGTGAAAGCATAACAAGGTCTTTTGAAAGGTGCCTCCATGCCTCATAGTTGAAAGGGGATAACGAAATGTGTGTGATTCAAAACCATTTCGCAATCTGGTGCTTGAAAGTGACTAACAAAGTAGGAGATCCCACAGCCACGTCTCCATCCGGGATTCCAGCTCACTCAACAATCCAACGCGCATCCTCATGCCCAATGGGGCTCCGCCAGCCAACCAGGTTCAAGGGCTCGTTACTTTCACTGACCTTTCACTCTCGGCCCGAACCGAACGGTGACGGTGTGCTTGTGACTGTTAATCCTGGCGATTTCCCGAATTTGTGACTCCAGCAGGATTTCTCCACGTAGTTCCGCGAGCGAGATAGCATGTATTACATTTCCGTGTCTGTGGAGTTTAATCACACGGTGTTAAAATAAACGAAAGTAAATTATAATGTTCAAGTGGAGAGAGTCTTATTAAAAGAGATGATTCGACCCAAGTGGCTGTTGTGAATATTCTGTGTCGTTGGACTAATACTATTGCTGTAGAGAAGAACGGTAAAATTGTTTGGGCTGATTCGTCGCTTTGTGGAGGAAGTCACACATTTCTGAAATATCGACCTATTCAGTGATCTTAAGAAAGGTTATGAATGAGTATTGAGTGAAATATGATTGTGGCACGATCTTGTAGTCTTGTTACTGACTAAGGCTGACCTCTTAGACAAAACCGCTAATCGATAGTCTAACAACCAATGACATCGAAAGGACCTATAGAATAACGTGGTATACAATTCACAATTTTAACTCTGAATTACGAACTGGTCTCATTATGAGGAAGATCACGCCACAATCATATTACACTCAATCCTCATTCATACTTGGCTTAAAATACCTACATTGGTGTATGGTTGCCATTTCAATGATCTAATCTAATCATTGCAGATAAACGTAGTATTTAATAGTTCGGACGTTAATCATTACAAGGGAATATCACTTGTAAATATCCACAATTATTTAGTTACTTCTAAGGAGCTAAGTTTCAGGACACGCCTCCACCCAAGTTCAAAGGTGTATATACTCATCGGCCTAATAGTACAGTAAGTTTGATATTAATACACTTATTTTAACTAAATTATGCTGGTATGCTACTCTTAGACCCATCACAAACCCCTAAAGTAACCGTTTAGGCATTTAGGAGCGTGTCCTTGGGTAGGCTTATCATGTAAACCATGTAAAAGCAAGGTGCCACAATTATTAAATATTAGAAATTTCATACTCCACCATACACCATAATACGTGAAATAATCCCTGAAACCAAATAATCACTTTCTATAACCTATATCCTATGTTTTTACCTAAACTAATCCAAGAGATATATCCTATGTTTTTCTTAAACATTCAGGTTAAAGTTCCCAGAAATTGAGGTTAAACACTATATAAGCGAACATATTAAACATCCAAACATATTATATGAGATTCTGGTCCCACACACCGGACTTGTAGTCACGTTCGCCCACCCACCTTTAGCGTTTTGATCTTACTCTCTCTGTCATTCAAGTATTAATTTCCCATTAATATACAGTGACGCAATATTACAGTTGCAACAGCATTAACGACAGCGTTTCTATTGAACGACTGGATACGTGACAGTCGGCGTGGCACGGACACGGACAATATCTGATATTATCGATAGCAGTTTATATCGATAATCTCAATTCGATTCATAACGAATATTTGACATGCGATATTATTAGGTGTTGAAATAATTTTTTTATCGGATATTTGATATTGAAAGAAAATCTTATAAAAATAGTTATCTTCTTTCAGTTCAACAAATACCAAATTTAAGTAGGCTTGCGTTATTTTATTATATTATATAATGTCTAACAGCTAAATTACACTCTACCTATACGGGTATATTACTAAAAATCTAGAGTTAAATTTATTTTCCTCCCTTATGATTTCTCACAGGTGTTAAATTAGGTATGTATTTTAAGCCTATGAATGAGAAACGAGTGTAGGATGATTGTGGCGCGATCTTGTAGTCTTGTTATTGACTAAGGCTGACATGTTCCTGAGACAGAACTGTTAATTGATACACTTACTCAGTCAAAGGTATATCTAAGGGACCTAGAACGTAGAATCCGAACTACAAACTGGTCTAATTATGAGGATAGTCTTTGCAGATTAACGTAGTATTTAATAGTGTGGACGTTAATCCACACAAGATATCGTGATTCGATAGGTAGTCTAATTGAAAAGTTATTAAGATTATTGTAGTGAATTTATTAGCCATTGAATAATGTAATAGTCTTAGAAGAACCCAAGGGATGGACGAAGGGAGTATAAGGACTAATTTCGTCAGTCAATTGTTTTAGTAAAGGTAACTATTATTTATTTTCTTTGAAAGGGAGAAGGTATGTGCCAGTGCGTTTTTGGAAAACAGGAAGACGTGTATAATTGTTACTAATTTGTTAAATGGTTGGTTATATTTTACAGGCAAATCAATCTGGTTTCGCCAATGCGATATCGTTGTTTCGATATTGTCGATTTCAATATTTGTTTCCGATAGCATCGGTGTATCGATATTCCTGAGTCATAACGTTATCGATAGCACTATCGGAACAACCGTAGCGATATATTGCTAATCAATGCCACGACGACGCCTCATTACAATATATACAACCCGCAGTTGGAGGACAAAGCTTTATTATTCGGCGACCAGGAAGTGTCCGCTAGGATAGAAAGCATTCCATGTGGCGTTGCGTAACCTCTGGCCTGTCCCGTGTCCGACGTCCGACGTTCGACTCCATTTCACTTTCACTGTTAGTTTGGACCGTATAAATATTTATCATCACACAAAAAAGAAAAGGAAAGTGAAGGCCCGTGTCCTTGATTGTGTCAGGGAGAATACCAAGAATGTAGAATGTACAAGACTGTTGGTGCTTGGGGCGTACGTTTTTAAAATACGCTTATTTACTAAGTGTTGGCAAATAGCGAGGAGTAAAAACAGAAACCAGGAAACTGAGCTTCTCATTAGATTGTCGTCCATTAACTGTGACATTGGATGGAAGTTTGTGACGGCTGTTCCGTTAGGTTAATGTAAAGCACCTTGGTTCGTTAGGTCGTAGATTTATTACGAGAATAAAGTTTTATTTACGATCAAGGGATCTCAAATCAAAACATTATATATTCATTCAATTTATATAAAATACATGGAATATTATAGAAAAACTTATATATAATCTGAGGAAAAAAAATTTGAAATAATAAAAACCACATCTCAGGTATGATTATGTGGTGGTATGAATTACCTAATTGTGTTGACAACAATTCCCAGATACTGAGAAAAGCTGTTTGTTTTTACTTCCCTATGGGAAATAGGTTAGATCATGGATATGTCTAAAGGGAATGTTTTCAGTTCTTCTAAACAGCTGTTCGTATAACCAAAAGTTCAATACAATTGCTCTGGTAATTTCTATGGAAACGGGATTTAAACTCTCCGCTTAACTTTTTGCGTTATAAAAATCAGCTAACACCCCCCAGAGTAAACACATCCACGTCAAAAATGTTTAGATTACGTTATATAAGACGAATCTCCAATCAGTGTTCCTGAAATGATAAAGAAAATGAATCATGTTTACGTAAATTCCAAAAACCTTCTAATGCATAGACAGGTGTCTTAAAAGAATATTTTAGCTTCTTTTTGAAAGTTGTAATATATTTTTCTTGTAAAATATGCTTAGGCAGTGTATATACAAATTTGTAATCTATAACATTAGCTTTCTTTTCTTAAAATTTTAGAATATGTGCATGATTCAACAAATTGATGTAATCTAGTCCTGTAATGATGATTATTTAAAATTCTCGTTTCAGCAGAATTGAATTAGGACTTTACAGCATTCAAAATGTGTAGGCGTAGACAGCTAAAATGCTAAGTTTTAAAGAATATTATTCCGTTGGTTGTCTTTGTTTTAGGTTAAATATTATTCTAAGCACTCTTATATTAAATCTCATAAAAAGATTGTATTTCTTTTTATATTGCTTCCTGATCTTTTTTTGAATTAATTTGGTCTAGGTTACAGAGTGTCTTAGTTTCTATTAACAGCTCGATTCTATTAATACGGCTATACAAGTTTATACGAATTTTAAAACCTTAAGATTTGAAAATAAGGTCGTTTAAAAACGTTTTTATCTTTAATATCTGGAACAGTCAGATATCATACACATAAACACAATAAAGCTCAACATTTAAACACATACAGGACCAACACATGTATATGCTTAACATAGAAAAATATTATCAAAGTATCTTTCACAGTAGATTTCCCCAAATAAATTTGAGGTTTTCATTAGAATATCTTTACGCTTCATTATTGTTTAAACGTAATATAAAGTGATGCTTTTGACATCAGCTAAATATTTGTATAGAATACCTATAGAAAATACCAATGAGAGACCATTGTAATTTTTGTCCTCACTCGTTATACCTAAAGGCGTTTCTACCTGTCAACAAAACAAGTTGAGGGAGACGTTTCACAATATCAATAATAATAACCAAGACAAGGTCGCATACCACAACCTCTTCCAAAATCTGGTACGGCGCATATTCTTTTGTGAGCAAGAACATTAACACCTGCGGGAAGCAACTGTCATCATTACCTTGATATTAAGACATTACCTCAAATTGTCCCTTTCCCCCGACCTTCGCTTCCTCTCCTAACTCAGGCGTTCGTTAAAGTAATTGTCCAAAATTGCGTAAACAAAAATCCATGACAAAGGAACGGGCGGGTTCACACGGTTTTGGCGGTAATGTCGTTAGAATACGGTTACCGGGTCAAGGTGCACGAAGGTCAGTGTAAGGACGAGAAGACGACAAAGGCGTGAAGCTGAGCACTAAACAGGAGACAATCGACCAACGGCAGCGGAGTGGCACGGAGGACGACCAAATGCGCCTAATTATTTGTGTTTTGCCTCTAAACATTAAATGCCGTTATTTTCCCTAATTTTTAAATAATTGAACGCAAATACAGCGATATCTATAATATTATAAAGAATAGGTGGTTTCTGTATGTTTGTTTGTGGGTTTGTTGTGGCAAGTAAACGCAAAATATACTGAACCAAACAGTTTGAAATTTTACACAAAGGTAGATCTTAATCTCATGCAACACATAGGCATACTCATTTCCTTAAAATCCTCTCGGGCTACGCCCTGCGAACGTCCTAAATTTCAATGTTTACATTTTTAGAGAATGAAAACATAAAATTACTTGAATGTCAACAGCTGTGAACACTAAAATTTGACAGTTCGAGAAGAAGAAGAAGAAAGAGCTGCCGTGACCGTTCTAGGTTTCAATGTTTACTTTTTCTAATGACAACATCCGTTTGCACTATATTTTGACAGTTCGGGAAGAAGAAGAAATAAAGTTGATTGAAATTAGTGAATTATTTGAAATAGTGGAATGGTAGATTTTAAGTTTTTTTTCCGACGACTGTCTCTATTACATTAATCCTTATCCTCTCCCAATATTTGACAGATGTTACTTTGAAATGTTGTAGACACTCGTGTTTTGTCTTTTGTAAACAATGAAGAATTAATTAACAATAACTTAAATGTATCAGTAGAGCCAACACCTTTCAGCTTTTTTAACCCGTGCGAAGACCGGGTACGTTGGCTAGTTTAACATAATTTTATCAGTTAATGGACCCTAAAATATTCAAACACAAAGATAGAGTATGCAGTATATGTCATAAACAGTTATTTATGCAACAAGTGCGAAAAGTGCCTCTTTTATGCACTCTAGAGAAATGTTTACTCGCCTACGGCTCACGCGGAATTGTTTTTCTTTTAGTGTGTTTCACTTGAGTTGCACATGAAGTTTCCCCAACGTCTCTAAAATCTCTATTAAATTTGCTACAGTATTAAAATTTCACATTAATTACAACCTACATAAGAACAGTAAAACATCCTTTTGGTAAATTTATTAAGTTAACTACTAAAACCAATCAAGTAGTTTAGTAGTTTCAATTATTCACTTACACACAGTGTCACCTCAATATTAAAAAACAGCACAGTGATCTGCTAATTTTTTACTTTTGTCTAAGTATTCAAGAAAGACAATCTATAATAAAACTATCATGTTCTCCAAAGTTCATCTAAATAAATATCATTTAATAATTTATTGTTTCAAAAATAATCATCCCATTTCTGAAAATAAAAACAAGAGAGACAAAGTTAAATTAATTGTTTGAATTGTATGGGGGGAAACACCCCCCCCCCCCCGGTAATACCAAGCTTTTTTGAGTTGGTTCTTTTGGGTGATTTGACCTTACACTTCATACCAAGTTTCATGGAAAACGGTTAAAAAATAAGGAAGAAATTGATTTTTTAATATTCTCCATAAGAATAACATTGGACGCTTTCAGACAACGTACTGTGTTTATCATGGACAGTAAATTTAACTTTTCTCTGGAACCGTTAGTCGTAGACAAATAATTCTAGATACTAATTTGTTTAGTTTTTTAAGCTGGTTTCAATGGTACCAGTCAAGTTATACTTTACTTTTATTGTTTTCGCTGAAATATAAAAATTTGATTTTTTTGACATTTAAAAGCCCATAACTTTTGAACCGTCATTTTTACAGATATGCGGGTGGTGTCAAATTATTTAGTACTCTGTACACTATAAACTGTCAAATTTTAATAAAAATCGTTAGAGCCGTTTTTGAGAAATTTGGATTTTTCACGTTTTTTAAGGGTTTTTAGGGGTGAACTACCCTTAAAAATCAAAAATTCAAAAAAATGAAAAAAAACGCCTGGAGATACCGTGAATATATACATACATGCCAAATTTCATCTAAATCGGACCAACGGGGTAGGCTGTGGCACTGTACACATCCAGACACACACACACACACGGACGGACAGACATCACGTCAAAACCCACTTTTTTGGATTCAGGGGACCCCAAAACGGATATATCCACCCTCAACTCAAATTCGAAAATTTTGACAAAACAATACTTTCTCTAAACTACGTATAAGCGTGGGAGAAAGTAAAAAACAGCAATATAGTTTGCTAACTTTTGTACGATATGTCTGTTTATGTCGATAGCGAACCTATACAACAGAGAGTCAATGCTTATATACAGTTCGCAACTTTATTCCCGCTTAACCCAGGCTACATATCGTTTACCTAATAAGTGCTAGTAAATGCATACTGTGTTACTAATATTTTGTGTTCTGTAGTTGAAAGACCCAAGTACACAAAGTATATTTTTAATTTTTTTAAATTCTGTTTTGCCAAAGGCAAGCTCAGCTTAAGCTATGTAGCCTCAAAGTACACTAAATTTCATGGAATTCCAATCTAAACTTTGTGGTCATCCTGGGGATCGAACCCATCACCTCTTGCACCGAAGTACAAGACGCTAACCATTAGGCTAGCAGATGCCCAGTTCACCAAGTAAATCCACGATAGGGGCCTACGTAAAGCAAATTACATACGGAAATCACCTGTTTTGCGTCATGTTTTGAGTGCGAAAACACTGCTTCCTCGGACAGATCTAGGAAAAATAAGTTTTACACGTCGAATCTTTACGGAAAATAAGTTAAAATGATAGTATCTAGAATGGTTTAGCTTACATCACTGAGAAAATTTATATCTTCTCAGAGAATGGTAGAATAGTACGAATAACATTACTCTGCCCGAGAAGTTGCGTAACAGTGCATAGAATGGACGTCCCGTCCCGTTCTCAACATGTCGGATACTACGTGAGGCCACGCGCGGCCGCAACACAGGTCCACGGGCCGGGTCCACAGACGAACGTGAGAACCTGCGAACACGCTCACCAGACGCACCCAAATTTGTTCAGATGCAAACTGTGCGTTAATTAGTGGCTCATTTCGGCCACGCAATTTACCTAAGTTAATGAAGTGAGTTGCATCAGTCAGAAAGTGGGGTAGAGCGTGGGACCCGTCGACAATGAGTGGGGATTGTTTGCAATCCCTCCTGAGAAGTGGTTTATAGGGCAGTCATTCAGACAAGCGAGCTAATACACTAATGCGTCCGGCCACTTTGCCTATTACTATCGCTTATGTACTAATGTATACAGGAATGACCGAGGGGTGATTGTATTCGGATAGAGTGACGTATGAGGGAGTGACCGAGGGTGATTGTCGGTCGCAAGTAGTAAACGGTAGTAGAGTGTATGAGGAGTGACCGGGGGTGTCGTAGTAGAGTGACGTATGAGGGAGTGACCGAGGGCGATTGTCTGGTCGCGGTAGTAGAGTGACGTATGAGGGAGTGACCGAGGGCGATTGTCGGGTCGCGGTAGTAGAGTGACGTATGAGGGAGTGACCGAGGGCGATTGTCTGGTCGCGGTAGTAGAGTGACGTATGAGGGAGTGACCGAGGGCGATTGTCTGGTCGCGGTAGTAGAGTGACGTATGAGGGAGTGACCGAGGGCGATTGTCTGGTCGCGGTAGTAGAGTGACGTATGAGGGAGTGACCGAGGGCGATTGTCTGGTCGCGGTAGTAGAGTGACGTATGAGGGAGTGACCGAGGGTGATTGGTTGCGGTAGTAGAGTGACGTATGAGGGAGTGACCGAGGGCGATTGTCTGGTCGCGGTAGTAGAGTGACGTATGAGGGAGTGACCGAGGGCGATTGTCTGGTCGCGGTAGTAGAGTGACGTATGAGGGAGTGACCGAGGGCGATTGTCTGGTCGCGGTAGTAGAGTGACGTATGAGGGAGTGACCGAGGGCGATTGTCTGGTCGCGGTAGTAGAGTGACGTATGAGGGAGTGACCGAGGGCGATTGTCTGGTCGCGGTAGTAGAGTGACGTATGAGGGAGTGACCGAGGGCGATTGTCGGGTCGCGGTAGTAGAGTGACGTATGAGGGAGTGACCGAGGGCGATTGTCTGGTCGCGGTAGTAGAGTGACGTATGAGGGAGTGACCGAGGGCGATTGTCTGGTCGCGGTAGTAGAGTGACGTATGAGGGAGTGACCGAGGGCGATTGTCGGGTCGCGGTAGTAGAGTGACGTATGAGGGAGTGACCCAGGGCGATTGTCGGGTCGCGGTTATCGGCCCGCTCACGGCACCGCGGGGACACATATCTCACCCTGTTCCAACCCACTCTCTCTGCTGCATATTAACTAACAATCCGCCCGATTTATCTCGTGTCTGTTCTGGAACAAACCCCTTCTTTCCTGGACGATATACACTGGTCTGATCTAAGAAAAGATTTCTTTATGGTTTTGTTTTCGATAAAGATAATTATGATTTTAGTAGAAAAATATGTTCTTTGGAATATAATTTGGGCCTGATAACATAAAAAAAGTATCTTCTCTTTTCCATAAGATTTCACATCTAGACTATAAGCATTAAATGTAATTGAAATTTGAATTATTCTTTTAATCAATTATACTCTACTAGAATCGTTTTTTATTGTTACATACACACTCATAAGTTTGTTTGCAAAATCAAACGTAAACAATATGAATGAGCAGCAACTAATTCATTAATTTAGTCTATTTAATAACCTCTGATATTATCTGTAATTTGCCGTTGTTGAAAAGTTTACATGTTTCGGTATAACATTTTCAAAATGTCATAAAAACTGTTGCATAAAAGAAAACTTCAAAGCCAAATTTGGCAAACTTTATAAAACTGATTACTTTCATTGCAGTAAACCTATAAAATTATATTTACCTAAAATAGGAATACGAAATTATTCTGTCTGTAAAATATGTTAACGTGGGGAGATGCCCTATTTCACCACTACCACTTATAATTCAAAATGTAAATAACACATTTTGGAGTTTGTTTTAGTTGACAATATGATGAATAGTAATATAACAAGTCCATTTAGAAGGGTAGAGAAATTCGTACAGAATAAGGCAATAATTAAAAGAATTTTTTTCTACTCTTAAACTAGTGTTTACTGTTATGTCTGTTTCTTCAATGTAATAAATGTAGACAGAAAGTAAAATATACAGAAAATTTGTAACCTTTCAATATGTGGGCATACGTAGGGTGACATATCCTACATATTATTATTTTATGCACAATATTTAAAAGATGCTCAAACGCGGTTGCACCTTGGGGGGAGGGGGAGGCGGAAACTCAAATCCCCCGGTGTTACCGTGTTTGAGCTGTTTTACGCAGAATAGTTTTCCAAACCAGTAACGGGGAACGAAGCGAAACTAATTTGCGCAAATGAATGGTCGGGTGTCGTGGCTGTGGCGCTGCACATGTGATTAGCCCGGTAATGGACTTGCACGTGTGTTGGACAGAGAGCACACGAAATGTTTCAAACTCCCTTCAACATCATTTAACTTGAATGGCCGATTTACCGGCTCCAAATCGTTTTACTCTACTCCTTTATCTGCCGCGTGATTTCCATCAAGCAGGGTAGTCAAGATTGATGTCCTGGAGATAGTAAAGAATAACTAGGATCTCCAAGTGCATTCACGAGAATTAAATCTATATAAAAAAAATACTGCAGGGCTTGTCTGTAATTTGTTTGAAATTTATAAAATCTAATTGCTCTTGATAGTTGGAAGATTCAGTGGTTGCAGCATACGCTTTATAATCTGAAGTTCATCGTTGTGATCTTGATTCGATACTGGATTCAATAGCCTTTGTTCATTTGGGAACTAATTAAATTAATGAACCTAGTAAAAAAACGTTATCACTAAACTGATACATACTTTATCCATTAAGTAAAAACTGCAATCTGTAATAAAACTATCATAATATACATATAAAGGTGTGTCTAAATATCAATTAATAATTCTATTGTTTCAAAAATAATAATCTAATTACTGAAAATAACAAGTGAAAGAAAGTTATTTAATTGTTATAATTTTGTGCCCCCCTCCCCGTTAATAGGACCACCAATCCTTTTCGAGTGTTTTTTATAACATTGCACGTTCACGCATTTCAAAACTTAACTCAGAGTTTCAGATCTAAGAGATTGTCATTAATTTAAATGTTTCAACGATTTCAAAAACTACTTTGGGACACAAATATCTTAAATGAATGAAAAAATTAATAATAGTTAATAATTACCGGCTCAGACATGGTAATTATTAATTTTATAACAAAAAGACCTTAAGATAATACTGAATCATCTTCAATATACGAGTCATTATAGTGTAAAGTATGTAAGTTTTAAACATAATTACATATTTATTATGTAATATTAAAAACCAGATCTCAAGACCTTGTGTGTTATAAAGCAATTCCTTTTGATTGTATGTAAACTGTTTAGGAATGGAAAATATCAATATTCCAATAGTAGTAATTTAGAAAATATAAAAGAAATGTGAATCTGTAGCTATATGATTAAAAGTTTCAATATGTTTTGAATTTAGAAATTTTAATATTACTGAAATTTATAGCAAAAATTAGAAATTTAGCCTATTTATCTACTGAAAGTTTATAGCTATAAATATGAAAGTCTCTAGTAGCATATGATTACTGAAATCTCTATAGCTGTTTAATATGAAATTCTATAGCTATTATGATCTACTTGGAAAATCTTTGAAGCTATTATCTACTGAACCAGTCTCTATAGCTAGTATGCATTTAAAGTTCTAGCCTAGCTGTATGCCATCTACTGAAAGTCTCTATAGCTATATGCCATCTAAAATTTATAGCTATAATGCCATCTATAAAGTCTCTAGTAGTAATATTTATCTTTTAAATTTAGCCTATATTATGCCATTAGGACCACCAGTCTCTAGCCTAGCAGTATGATTTTACAAAAGTCTCTAGGAGCTAATATGATTACTGAAAGTTTAATTGCTAGCCATAATCTACTGCCACACCAGTCTCTAGCCTAGCATCCCAGTTTTAAAGTCTCTAGCCTAGCTACATATACCATCTACTGACCACCAGTCTCTAGCCTAGCTACCCCTCCCATACCATCTACTGCCACCACCAGTCTCTAGCCTAGCTACCCCTCCCATACCATCTACTGCCACCACCAATCTCTAGCCTAGCTACTCCTCCTATACCATCTACTGCCACCACCAGTCTCTAGCCTAGCTACCCCTCTCATACCATCTACTGCCACCACCAGTCTCTAGCCTAGCTACCCCTCCCATGCCATCTACTGCCACCACCAGTCTCTAGCCTAGCTACCCCTCCCATGCCATCTACTGCCACACCAGTCTCTAGCCTAGCTACCCTCCCATGCCATCTACTGCCACCCCAGTCTCTAGCCTAGCTACCCTCCTGCCATCTACTGCCACCACCAGTCTCTAGCCTAGCTATCCCATGCCATCTACTGCCACCACCAGTCTCTAGCCTAGCTACCCTCCCATGCCATCTACTGCCACCACCAGTCTCTAGCCTAGCTACCCCTCCCATGCCATCTACTGCCACCACCAGTCTCTAGCCTAGCTACCCCTCCCATGCCATCTACTGCCACCACCAGTCTCTAGCCTAGCTACCCCTCCCATGCCATCTACTGCCACCACCAGTCTCTAGCCTAGCTACCCCTCCCATGCCATCTACTGCCACCACCAGTCTCTAGCCTAGCTACCCCTCCCATACCATCTACTGCCACCACCAGTCTCTAGCCTAGCTACCCCTATGCCATCTTCTGCCACCACCAGTCTCTAGCCTAGCTACCCCTATGCCATCTTCTGCCACCACCTGTCTCTAGCCTAGCTACCTCCCATGCCATCTACTGCACCACCAGTCTCTAGCCTAGCTACCCCTCCCATGCCATCTACTGCCACCACCAGTCTCTAGCCTAGCTACCTATGCCATCTCCACACAGTCTCTAGCCTAGCTACCCTATGCCATCTCTGCCACCACCAGTCTAGCCTAGCTACCCCTCCCATGCCATCTACTGCCACCACCAGTCTCTAGCCTAGCTACCCCTATGCCATCTTCTACCACCACCTGTCTCTAGCCTAGCTACCCCTATGCCATCTTCTGCCACCACCTGTCTCTAGCCTAGCTACCCCTATGCCATCTTCTGCCACCACCTGTCTCTAGCCTAGCTACCCCTCCCTACGTAATCCTACTTCCTGGCCGAACGACCTTATCCTCAACCACGTGTTTATAGCCTAGTTGCCTTTACTAACTACTAAGATCGTTACCTCAGTTTTCTTACCTATCAACCAATCTTACAATATATTCTTACACCACCTCATTGTCTAGCTATCCTGATATCACTCTTACTAAATATCAAGTACTAAACTTTCAGGCTTTGGTAGGTGGGGTCAATAGCTCCGAGCAAGCGAAAGTTGTTATTGTATTTGTTGCGGACCATTACCACTTCACCTCATTTAAAATAAGGTTGCCCTGAGATTTGAGATAGTCTCAATGAGTCTCTATGTCGACATTGTAGATTCTCTATTTATTCTAGAGACCACTAGCTCTGTTCTAATACAAACGATTAATTATTTTTATTATAGAAATATGCTATTTTTTAGTGGTATAGAATGCGTAGTAAACACATAAACACAGGGTACAAGTTTTTGAAAACTGTTGTGGTAAGTCAATATATCGATAATAGTTATTGTTGTTATATGAGAATCATTACATTTGCATGTGCCTTGCAAAACCTTATACCCAATTTTTAATATTGTTGTAATAACCTTGATTTATAATCTAAAAAACATGATAAAGCAATTTAAAAAGATTATTGAAGTCATACTATAAAACCTTTATAGACACTATCTTTGCTAAAATCAATATGTTCATATATTCTTTGAGGTAAACGAAACAAGATGTTAATTAAATTCGTAGTATTTCAATAATTATTATTATATAATTTCTCAACTACGACGAATAAAATATAAATACGAGTACCAAATAAACTCGTATACTAATAATATTTCACACATATATGCTCCTTAATGTTTAAAAAATAGAAAAAATATCCTAAACTATATTTTTGTTGAGCTATTGTTTACCTATTTCCTGCTACAATAATTATAATATATTCATTATAGCGGAAAATGAATTTTATTGCCACAATTCTTAGCCATCGTATTAATAGTTTTTCAACGCTGTAAACTCTGGAAGGTGTAAGGAAAAAGTCAAATATGAAAACCTAGAAATAAATAACAATATGATTTACTGTATATTTATAATGAAAAATATTATAATTTACCTCAAAATTTCTAGCATAGAAAAAATTATTATCGGACAATTTTATGTATTAGTTGTTCATGAAAGACAAATGCTATTGCATAACTTAAGTATAAATTCGTAATAATTTCCGATAAAATCCGAGCTTTGTATGATAAAAATCTAGAAGGAATTATATGAAGGAAATTAGAGGGAATTCTTGTATGCTAGTATATTTGTCTTATAAACAATATAGATGCATGGGAATCGTTTTTACATTCACGTCAGTAAATATATCTGGTCTGAAGAAATGTGATGGCTTCATTTGGAGGGTAAGATTATATGAGCTTTAATGTTCACTTTCTGACCAAATCTGCAGAATAGTAGGAAACTGTTTAAAATTAACACTGTATGTTCAAATATCGTTTGACACAAACTGAACGATGTTTGCATTCTTGTTCAGGAATCTTTTTGATTTTTACAAAAAAAGTATAATCTAAATGAAATTAATGAGGTACCGAGAAACTCGCGAGTGGATATATTTGGTCTGAAAAATGTAGAAGCTTAAGTTAAGCTCAATGTTGGTGAGGTCACCTGAGCTCTGATATTTATTTTCTAACTGGCCAACATGTATCTGTATTTCGTGAAAATTTCAAAATATATTTCGTCTGAAACCTCTAACCATGTTTTATCCCTCTTACCAATACATTGCTAGCTAAGTTTTGTATTTTATTTGATATATTTTTAGAGTTTATTACAATGAAGTTGTATGAGTACAACACGTTTGATGAAACAGTAAATGTTAATTTCCACCGTGTTTTCACTCATACGTTATCCGATACGAAGTGGTATTGTTAACATTCATAAATATAAAAAAGGCAATGATTTTCAATATTTTTCAAGTAATTAATACTCTTTTATGATAGCAAAATAATTTATTAAGTTTAGTTACTTATATTGTTTTATTTAACATTTACATCTCTACGTTAAAAAAGAAAAACATTTCTAATGCCTTACCCGTACTTTATGAAATAAACTTAACAATGTTCAATCACACTTTGGTTCAATTTGGTTGAAAAAATCCACTAGAAATGAGAAGTTATTTGATTTAGTAGACTGCCTAATGAAAACTATTTTCTGTGATTGATGTTGGTACTTTTTTATCGCAGTAAAACACTTTGTTAGTGAACTGTTCATTTTTGACATGGGTATATCTTAGCTCTAGGGGGTGTTGGGAATTTGCGCGACCAAATTTTGAAACGGTGACGTCATAAGGTTAGTGACGTCGTTTAAATGGGGAACGGTTCAAACCCCGTAATAAGGACCGCTGTTTAGGAGAACTGAAAACATTCCGTTTAGACATATCCATGAACTAACCCATTTCCCACAGGGAAGTTTATACAAACATTTCATTACGAAACTGTTCCCTTCTTTAATATTACTTAGATTAGATTATATCATTTGAAATGGTGACCATACTACAAGGTAGGTATTTTAAGCCAAGTTTGAATGAGGATTGAGTGTAAGATGATTGACACGCGATCTTGTAGTCTTGTTACTGACTAAGGCTGACATATTCCTTAGACAGGACTGTTAATTAATAGCCCAACAGCCGATGAAAATTAGTTTACCTACAGTTTAACGTGGAGTCCGAACCACGGCCTCTGAATTACGAATTGGTCTAATCATAAGGATGGTCTTTGCGGATTAACGTAGTATTCAATAGTGCGGACGTTAATCCACACAAGAAAACACCACACCCACCGACCATCGCTCATAACTATCCACAATTCGTGACCTTCAAGTAGCTGGATTACAGGATTATCTTCGAGATAATAAAGGAATTTTTAGCTAAAGATTTATTCATGTACATTTGATCCACACTCATCTAGTCTCGTGTGCTTAGATGAATATCATTTGCAGCCAGCAGACAAAGGGTTTCAAAACATCTCATCTCGACACCTTCAATTTCATTGTCCGCACTTCCTTACGAAAGTGAATTCCCCGGCGATGTCGCATCTCTCAATGCAACGGTGAAAGAGGCTGAAAGCGTCGACGACGTCAGCTTTCGATGGGTGATGTATGCGTCCCGGCGAATCTGGGCCGAGCCGACAGTGAAATCGCGCCAAATGCACTCGGTGCGAATATTCAGTTTGCGTTTCCCGCCAAATGAGCGGTATTGTGTCGCTGACAGCTGGCCACGCATGTCCAGACACTGCATTGTCACGCACCAGCCATTAGTGATGTTCCTCGCGCGATACACTTTATCTCACCCGCCCCTCGGCTACGGGCTCCACCGGACTGTATTTACCGGCCGATAAACAATACACGGTGCTACGCCTCGGGCTGTAGGTACGCCAGCTAATATCGCCGTATTACAAACACCGATTCCCTGTTAATACTCTGCTGTTCCGCTTATCTGTGAAATTATTTACCTGTTTGTTGTAAACAAATGTTATTGAATAATTTTGTTAAATAAACAATTTTTAGATTCAATTCTTGATGTATATTTTTTGTTTCACTATATACAATTTACAACTATTAATGCATGTTACAGTTTATAAATAAACATTTTAAAACATAATGTTGTTAGCCTTCTAAATCACACAGTTTAATTTAAACATGGTTTAAATACCTTACTGTCAACGTGGTCCTTTGTTCTGTGGTTGATTTGTGTCGCCTTATGTGTTTGTGCCATCCGAGTTTTTTTATGTAAAATGACGACGTCCTTTGGACGAGATTAACGCCCTGTAGTTCACCGTGCAGGTTAAATCTAGTTTATACTACCATTTGTATGTCTTGTTTACCACCATTAGAATTTACCGAAACATATACAACATTGGGTATTTTAATGTGTATATGAGAGAACGGCGATCGTGATGAGTATAATAGATTTTCATGATGTGTTAGGTGGTTACTGAAATGGCAACCTATCCAGGTATTTTAAGCCAAGTATGAATGAGGAATGAGTGTAAGATGATTGTAGCGCAATCTTGTAGTCTTGTTACTGACTAAGGCTAACAGAGTCCTTAAAAAGATCTGTTAATTGATATTCCAACAGTCAATGACATATCTACGTTTAACGTGGAGTCCGAACCACTGCCTCTGAATCATATACTGGTCTAACTTTGAGGATGGTATTTGTGGATGGACTTAGCATCCAATAGTAACAGTGCGAATGTTAATTCACACAAGAGAACACTACACCCACCGATCATCGCTCATAACTATCAACAATTCGTACCTCCAAGTAGCTTGATTACAGGAGGACGCCACCGTTCCAGTCAATAATTAACAGGGGCGAAAAAAAGTTCTGTGGTGTTAGAGAAAAAAATAAAGGAAACAGTTTTAATAAATAGTATTTTTGACAAACTTTCTCACCAACCATTGCTCATAACCATCCAACACTCGTGACCTCCAAATAGCTGGAGTGCAGGACACCCGTCTCATTCAATGAGAAGACTTCAAGCTTTGTTACCGTACTTCAAAGATGAGCCCAGTATCGAACGTAACGCATTGTTTAGTGTTTATACGTGTTAGTACTCGCGTTGATATCTGAGGTGACCGACTTGATTCTGAGTAAAATCGTCGTACAATTATGTGATGGTTGGTTATTGGACCTGGTTGCCTCTTCATTGCGATATTAATGAATAATCCTGCAAATGAATTAGTTGTTATTTGTCAGTCTCAAATATAGTTTATATACTGTAAAAAATTAAATCCATTATACTGACTCATATTATTTCAAAATAATCACATGTGTGTGGGTCTATTTAAAATAATAAACCATTTTAATTTACTTTTATCTACGGGAACGATACAGCGACAAATTCATAACTCACTCAGACGTTTTTGTTGACGCTATATATATTTTTTAAATAATAATAAAAGACATTAGGATCTATAAAAAAGAAATTGTTGTCAAATACGAAACAGCCTCGTAACATTGATGTATAACTTGGACATGCAACATGTGACGAGGCAGCAGTTCTGTGCAGTTCTCGCACCGTTGGGCTGATACGACCAGTCTGGCGCGACATGGCGCAGTTGTCAAAGACGAGACTGCCTCGTAACATTGATGTATAACTTGGACATGCAACATGTGACGAGGCAGCAGTTCTGTGCAGTTCTCGCACCGTTGGGCTGATACGACCAGTCTGGCGCGACATGGCGCAGTTGTCAAAGACGAGACTGCCTCGTAACATTGATGTATAACTTGGACATGCAACATGTGACGAGGCAGCAGTTCTGTGCAGTTCTCGCACCGTTGGACTGATACGACCAGTCTGGCGCGACATGGCGCAGTTGTCAAAGACGAGACTGCCTCGTAACATTGATGTATAACTTGGACATGCAACATGTGACGAGGCAGCAGTTCTGTGCAGTTCTCGCACCGTTGGACTGATACGACCAGTCTGGCGCGACATGGCGCAGTTGTCAAAGACGAGACTGCCTCGTAACATTGATGTATAACTTGGACATGCAACATGTGACGAGGCAGCAGTTCTGTGCAGTTCTCGCACCGTTGGACTGATACGACCAGTCGACATGAGATGTTGACTATGTGACTAATATCACACAGTATTAATTTATAACGTACATTTTTTCAAAATAACTATTGACATCCCAAAATGTGTTTCTTAAGATTATGATTATTTTGAGACTAATAAAGTTATGAAAAATCTTGTTATTTTAGGGTTAGTTATAAATGAACTATATTTAAATTTAAAACTATAAATATGATACAACATGTTAAAAATATTTACTATTTACTGATTATTTTTCAGGGGTTAGATTAGATTAGATCATTGAAATGGCAACCGTACTACAATATAGGTATTTCAAGCCAAGTATGAATGAGGATTGAGTGTAAGATGATTGTGGCACGGTCTTGTAGTCTTGTTACTGACTAAGGCTGACATGTTCCTTAGACAGGACTGTTAAGATGCAACACATTGTTGGCAGTAGCCTCCAGCCGGTTACCTCGCGTGTCGTGCGCTGCCCACATGTGATTGTTGTGTCGTCACGTGACTCTCAATCTAACATCGCACTGCGAGGCACGCCATCTCACGTTTATCCCGCTCACTTGTGACGTCACTCTTTCTTTCTCTCTTTCTCTCTCTCTCCACACACGAAGCAGACCGCGTATTATGGATTACCTTTCCTAAAAATTGTTTAATACACGTTTTATATGTTACTGATACGTATGCCGTGTTTAAACATATTTCAATTTGTAAATGATATGAAATGAAAGTTATTTTATCAAACCCGACAAATTTAGAGCCTTATTGACCTTTCTTACCCTTATCTGATGATTACTGTGATTAAATATTTAAAGCTAGAACAAGTGAAGTTAGCAAAAATCATTATTGTAACTGTAAAATCTTTTGAAACACTTTCACTTAATGAGCATCCAACAAAAATATCATAATAAAATAAATAAAAATAAATACGAACACCTATACCTATAACCAGACAGACGGAGCCATACGTTTAAGTTTCTAATGTATAATATTAAGGGATAAAAGTGAAAAAATATTAGATAAAATATGGAAAAGACCCTTTATGTTTTAAAAGCATAATATAATTTAGAATACGTTTTTTCCGTCACCCCTTTATTTTCCCGATTAAAATATTTAGACATTGATTAATTAAAAAAATGAGGTTTGGATTGGCAACTTAGTGGTAACGTACACACTTATATCTGATGGGCCTGTCGGTTCAATTATAGACCCAGTTGCCATATTCATTTAACCTACTTACCAATATACAATAGTATAACAATAACTATTTGAAATTTTTTGAAATTTCGTATTCAACTGTTTCATCAGTAAATGTTTAAAACAGTTAACAAATAAAGTTGTGATACATTTTTTAGCTTTAGTTATAAGTTGACTATGTACTATGTTTGCAAAGTGACACTTCTATGTTTAAAAAATATTATGCGTAAAATATTTCTAAACATTCTTTTCAGAAAGAGGTTACACTAGACTATATACTAAACATTACATATAACACCTTACATATCCCTGCCGGCGCATTCATGTTTTTGATTGTGTTAAACGTGTCACGTTGAATGTTTCAATATTTATGCATAGCTATTGCCATAAGAAGTGCACGCTGGGAGATATACCACTCTTCATCAAACTTGGAGAGACTGCTAATGAATCAAATTGTGGAAGCTTGTAGGAAGCGACTCTGCTGTGCGAAGCTGCCTAAGGCGTCGCTAGTTGCTATGCAATACAATTTGCCCGTCTTAACTCTTGCTACGTCATCGTCAGTTGATTAGATACAATGAAATATCCAGGTGATATCTTATAACTTTAGTGTTAAAAATGTAATTTCGTTTATCAGTTATATTAATTTATCAATAGTTATAATATTAAACCTAAGCATAAAAAATGAAATAATACTGATTTGTGTTTAGTTATTTGGGCTTAAAATATCTATTTTAAATAGATGAAACATTTATAGTTGGGTCGTTATATTTAATACGTCTAAAATGTTCATCATAACATTTTCAAAAGTCAATCTTTTGTATACATATGGGTAGTATAGATAAGGCAGTACTGTAGATAGATCATATGTGACTTCTTGAGAAGATGTAATAGTGAAGACATGATGAAGATTGGTAGCGGAAGGTTTTACGTTCACCGCGGGGAGCTGCCAGCAGGAGCTGTGCCCTGGGGTTCTGCGGTGGCGCCACGGGCCATGCATTGGCGCCCTGAGTTGTGCAGTGGCGCCCCAAACTGAGCGTTGATGACTTGGACTGTGTGGTGGCGCCTACGTCGGTACCTACAAATAAAAAAATTGATGTAATAAAATAGTATCTATCCAATAATAAAAATCACAAATTGAGTGACTTCAGACGGCGGTCTACCACATGGAATCTTCCTCGGAACGACTAGAAATCTTGCCAAGACATGAATTGATTAATCCACTGCCGATATGGGTTTTGATTGATCCATTTTTGATCGCATTAATTGTCTTTAGTAATGTGCAGTAAACTGGAACTTTATAAAATATATAAAACAGTACTTACGCTTGCCAAAGTTAAAATAACCAATATTTAGTTCATTATAATCGAGTGTATAAAAATGATTCGTCTATACTATCAGAATCATAACTGAAAAATTCCAGCATAACTACGATTGTCTGTCTTCTACCATATTCTAATTACTGTGCGTTTCTAATACAGTTATAAGTTTAAAAACAGGATTATTCGAAACCTGATGCATGCTTTCATAGCGTAGCCCCTTAAAACGAGTAATCTCAATAAAATTTATTAGAGATTTAAGTATCGTAAACTAAAATTACATTTCCACAATAAAATATTTTTACTGAAATAAATTCGTTCTCATGAAGGTTTACATACTTTTGGTTCCTAGAAAGTACTAAAATCTACTCCTTTAATTCAAAGTTGAGAAAGATTTAATCGGCTTGGTTAACCGACGTAAAATAGGAACTTAATATTTCATAAAGTTTAGTTTTATTTGTACCAGTTTTAGGCTGTCTAGCTTTAAGTATTTTTATGTACTATCATCAGTTATTTCGAAATACATGCACACAATGTCGTAAAATGTGTTTGTCTCGACACAAGGAATGACGCCTTTTAGGCCAGAAAGTTGCGGTATGCACTGTATGATAATATCTTTATAAATTCTGTTGATTGATGCCCAAACCGTGCTTGATTTATTTTACAGTTTTTAAATAACTATGCTGATTACTTAACCTAACACAGTGGAGTTGATTATCCAACCATTAGGGACTTACAGATAATCTAACTAAAATATTTTTTACAATTACAAGCCCCTAATTGAATAATATTTGATAAAAATGATTATATAAGCTACTAAACTTGTCCATAAGGAAACTTCAAAACTATTAAAAGCACAAAAAAACGTAAAGTTCACACAGAGACAACTACACACAATTACACTAAGCACAACTACACTAAGTATGTGTATGCTGGCTGGCGATAGACTAAAACTCAATGCTTAGTGTTTAATTAATTGTATCTGTGTAATTTATATATCCAACTTTATGTTTTTTGTTGATTTTGATAGTTTTGAAGTGTATTTATGATGAAAAAATTTAAATCTAAATTTCTGACCTAATGATGAAGTTTCGATTTTGAAATGCACATATTAACGTTGTATAAAACGAGCAGAGCTGTTTGGGTCGGAAAGATAAAGAGAAAGTCCAGATAGATAACAGTTATAAATGACTTGACAACATTTAATTATAAATAACAGTTCAGGAGGTAATATTATATATTATGAAAAAACTATTCTTCATATCATAAAAAGTGCTTTGTTTGTAAAACATAATGCAATGATTAGTTAGATTACATGTCGATTTAATCGATTGAGGAATAAATAATGGAAATGTTTAAGTGAATGCATTGCTGAGAAAAATCTTTTGAAAATCAAAACGGTTAGGTCAGTCCATGTCAGTGTATCAATAATAGTAAGACCAAATTTTTTTACGGATGTGTAATAAGAACAACTTCCGTCAGGGTTGGCAGATGCAACAATTAAGATTTGGATAATAGATAGTTCGGTTAATTGACGTACGGATAACAGATTCTACTGTATTTATTATTGAAAATAAGTTAAAAATGACAAGCTAGAAAGTGGCGAGAGTGGCGAGTTCACCGACTTGGGTTGTGTGAGAGACGTTGAGGATAAATCACCTGGAGCAAGGCTGCGGAAATGACACACCATTTGATGCATGTGTAATATATACACCAGAGCGGCGATTAACATAATGGCCATAGTTAGTCTGACTTGTGTTTTAATGTTTCCTTGATTACCCCAAGTTTGTCTCACGCCCGCCTTTGCGTGAATCATTAAAATGTGTGTTGTCTTCAGGTTGAGTAACAAATTGGTTTGTAATATCTATTGTCAAAGTTAAATATCTTAGTCAATCATTTTTAACGTAAAGTAGATGACGATTAAATAACACAAAATTTTCAAAATATTTTTTTATATTTTTAGAACACAATACTAATTAATTGTCTTTATTTTACTATACACACATGAACTATTAAAATTAAAGTACAGAATGAATAAAATAATCGATACCCAAATAGAATATAACTACGTTATTAAGTTTTGCTAACAATAATATGACATCTAATAATTTGACTGTAGTACACGTAATCATAATACTCTAAACCCTGACATCTGATCACCATGTACACAAAAAAGTAGATTATTACTATCAATAATGATTTGCCAATTATGGTTTGATATCGGTTTTCGTTTTAAATTTATAAAGTGGTCATAATACTTTTAGTTGTCAGCCGGTACATTAATCCGGAAGAGGTCGCCGTTTCTAATCAACGCATATAACACTTGCATCAAACGTTTACAGTTGATTACACTACACAACACATTAAAACGAAAAACTGTACGGAAAACGTGTAGATTGCTGTTCTACCACAACAAAACTTCGCATAATACATATAACCTTGGCGCGAAAAAGGTAACAAATTTCAAATGTTCCAGTGATGAATATGATAATAATAGGCCTCTGTTCGACAGCATCTCTCCCAACACATACGTAGTAGCAAATTTGTTAAAAGTTTTTGTATTTACATTCCTGTGGGAATTAATCATGGATATAAAGGGAATGTATTCAGTTCTTCTAAACAGTGGTTCTTAATCTTACGTATTAAAAATACAATAGAATAACTCTAGTAATATCTATGGACACCTGTTTCAAATTTTCATTTTACAAACTACCAACACCCCCCCCCCAGAGCTAAGACATATCCATGTCAAAATAAATAGCATTGACGAGTTGAAAACTACCAAAATTGAAAAAAAACAAAGATTGTACCTCCGACTCCACATATTAGCCAGGTCACAAGTATTATAGTTAGATTTAAAACTATTCTTCTCATTAATACCACATTAAATATTGATATACTTCTATCCTGTGTAAAGCAGTAAACATTACGTAAAATCCTTGTGAAAAATGCTTTCATAATTTGATAGCGTCTGACAAAAGCGTCACAATATCCGGTGTTTTGCATGAATCCCTGCTGATAACAATCTCACACAGCTTTCTTTACAAAATAAACTCGCGTTGTTTACCAAAAGGAGAGCGTAAGTCAATAACGGGTCTTATTGAGATTTATTCCACCGGCGTCAGTGTTCAGGCAAACCTCTTCTCGTTTGTTAGTATTAGAAAAGAGAGGGATGTATGTACGCAGCAATTAGAATAATTAGTTTTAAATAACTGAACCGTGCATATTGTAGAAATCAAGATTTAGGATCGCTTAATCAATTTTACAATCTAAATGAAACAGTTATACAAGACTTGTTTTAGGAATCGCTGTTGAAATTTCTGTTTTTGTTATATTAAAGTATAATTTATTAAAGGTTTGATATTAAAAAATGTTGAATTTACTTGAATTTGTATACGCATATATAAGCATAATTACGTAGCAGCGCAACCGTAACAGTGTTCCAGATGATACATGTTTAAACATATAGGCTATATAAAGTATTTTATATTTCCTGAAATATCCATTTGACGTATTACCGATAAAGAAAATATATTATATTTGACTAAATAGAGAATATATGGTTGATAAAGTACTAGTATTAATATGAAAAGAGTTGAATCGCAGAATAGGCTAGGCACATATCGCATTTGTTTTGTGATCGCAGGGTCTGCGGCGGCCGACTGATAGCATTCTGCAGCAACGGCTCTGCAGCAAAGGCTCTGCAGTAATGACACGATGCAACAGAGCAACAGTGCAGCGCCACGCCACTGCAGGGTCATTACTGGACCCATTATGCTGCTGCCACACCGCCATCAATCCATACTCACCGACCAGCCAGTCAACCACACGACAACTTTACAGAATCTAACCCTCCAGTAAATAATATCACACATTAGTCAAGGAAAATAAGTTAAATCTTTCACTAGCTTGTAGACGTAACGTGATTAAGTATTCAAAAATTATAAATTGCCAAGAATTTTTAATCAAGCCTTTCACTTATTTGAATTAATTATTATATGACGGTTGTTTGCTTAAAATGCACAGTGGAAATGCTTAAAATTTGATAACGATAGTTATATTACTCATGAATGAATACGTTCTTGGTTTATAAGTTTATACTATTACATCGAAAAAGTATGAGTGAAAATGCTAAATTAAAGTTAATAATAAGGCCTCTGTCCTATCTTAACCTAAAAATACTTTCAATAAATAAAATACTTAATCTACTTTTTTTAATTCCATATATTATGAATTATTTATAAAATATAAATATATGTATACACGTAATTTAATAAATACGTCGAAAACATAAAAACATAGGAAACTATGGGTATGAAGTTACACGAAAATAGTCTGACAAAACGTGGTAACGTTTACAAATACATATTACTGTATAAACATTAGGCTTATTTTCCGTAACGGCTCTACTGTTAAGGAGAGATTTCCAGTTTTTCGGTAAACATTTTTTACTACACCAAACTATTATTCATAATTTCCTGATTCATGCAATATCTGCTTTAAATATATTTGAAAAAGCCAAACGATAATAAAAAAGTACACATTGTACCTCTCATATTTTTGACTCATAATGGTCTTAATAAAGGGGTTTTCCTTGTTTTTATTGGACACAATGGTAAACAAAGTGTACTAAGATTTTGCTTCTTTAATAAAAAAGTAACCAATAAAATAAAATTTGTAAATCGTCAAACAGTTTTATATATAGTTAATTCATAAGTAATAAAATAAATTATAAGTAAAATATGTAATTAAAATTTGAAATGTATAGCTTTTAGGGTTCGTTATTAAATGGTACCCAAGCAATGAGATGTTGAAATGCATTGAATCCAAAAATACGGTATCCTCCCACACTGTATCTAATCTTTGACACTATGACATTCCTAGTGATATTCTACATACACTACCCATCACAGATTTTAGTGTCACACATTGTTATGCATTTCGATTTGCCATTTACTCCAAGACTGATCAATGAAACCTGTAACAACAATAAAAACCGTGTAGCCATTGTGGGTTATGTCAGCTCGGCGTTACACAAACATGTGGACAATTGCATAGCATTACCGGTTGACACATGCTGTGCGAATGTCGGTGCTCCCAGGTGCAAATAGCGGCGATTGTACCGATTCTAGCGATCATAGCGACACGGCCAGACATACAACCGTAACTCGGTCACTCAACCGAGGCCAACTGGACCGGTGGAAAGAAACGATAATGTAAACTACGAGTTTATCGATGAATAAATTTTATTCAAAGTCCACATAATTTTTATGAAATATTATGCAATAATTAATTCATAATGGCGTTGGTTATTAGTTATGCAATATATTTCAGAATACTTTTCCAACGCGTCTGTGTTTTTAACTAAACAACGTTTCTGGGGTAAAGAAACTCCCCCCGTTTTCAAGTGACTGCCTAATAATTTACGTTAAAAATTTAAAATTTCTGAAAATTGAATTGAAAATATCTGTAACTTAAAATTTCAATGTAAAGCAAATTATTATTTAATCACATAAAAACGGGAGGAGATTCTCAACGTCCAGAAATGTTGTGTAGTTTTAACTTCATACACATAATCGTTGGAAAAGTTAAATTAAAGATATTGAGTGTTAATTTTTATTAGTAAAAATCACTAAAATTTTAAGAATTGGTTTAGATAACCAGGTTTGGTTGATTGAAGTTGGTTTTACGCTGGATTCTGGGCTGGTAGCTGTAGGGTTTTGCGTCGAATAATTGTCGTGCGTTTTATTTTATTATTTAATAATAACGTGACGCAGTTAGTTATAAAGTAAACACAACCAATGGATTCATAGTGAAACATAATTAATAGACATTAATTTTTCAACTACATGAGTAACCTACAGATCATTTCAGTATGCATAAGACATATCTATAGTAAGCATAAGTTGGTATTGTTGTTTGGCAAAAATACAAATGACTGTTTTGAATATTTATGAAATTGGTCTAATAACCACAACAAATGCATGAGTATTCGCATCACTTGAATTATAATACTCTAAGTTTTTGATTTACATAGGTTAATAATGAAGATGGATCCGCCATACAATCATACTTTTAGGTATCAGCATAGGATTCATGCTACGACTGTTTTTAGGTTAATTAAATACTCGTAGTTCTTCCCGAAGTAGGCTAGGTCCAGGTAGAGAGAAACTCTTAACAAGGTTTTGTAAAGCTCTTGTAAAAGCTAAAAAACACCTTTTGCTTGAATTTACATGTAATCGCTCACCCCACATTTAGGATTTAAGGTCCATAAGAAAAATCAAAAGATTTTTGAGTTATTGTAGGAAAACATAAGGAACATCTTCAATAGATCGGTAGCATAAGTCAAACAACAATGAGTAGACAATCCAAAATACGGTCTGTGGAGTCCACGAAGAACATAAGTTGATTGATACATTATCACCCAAGAGTAAATATAGGTGTACAATAAAATATGAGGATTAAACGAAAAACGTACTTAGAACGCTTCGATACTTGTATAACTCAGGGAATTAAGTTTCCTAAATAATAAAATAAAGCTCAATTGTTGTCCTCTGTCAACTTCCTCAGTGGCAATGAACGTAGCATTGATATTGGACGATTGTGATGTTAAGATATAAAAAATTACTTGTCTCTGAGAGGAAATTGATGGTTTAAATTTATCTTCTGGGAAATCAAAAACAAATATGACTACGAACCTTGCTACTCTATATTTGCGTTCTAGTCTAAAGATTCAATTTCATTTTTGCTTTATAATACGAATCTATCCGAACAATTAAGATCCAATTATTGTGCGCGGCGCTGATGCTTCCCCGGTTTGAAACGATCTCGCTTCAAAACACATAATTTCCTGTGTTTTCGCTTAACTTCCGGCGAATAACAATCTTGCAAAGCTCAAAGCGTTCTTTTACGAAATAAACTCACTTTATTACATGCATGAAAATAGTGGTTACATGTATGGTATAACTATATTAATTTACATTATATCTTTTTCCCCACAATTTATTTTAAAAACTCCATGTTTAATACAATCTCAGTTCTGTTTTTGATTTAACACCATATTACTTAAAATACAGAAACATGGTTTCAATACATACATTTTAGTGGTCCAGCATCTTCATCTAAGTATCTTCAGGCTACACAAGGTGTAAATATGTCGCCTTAATGGAACGTCATGAAATGTCATAATAGGTGTTGTTGAGAGGTAGCTTTTTTGAAATGCTATTTTTAATCTAATATAAATAAATAAATAAATATATATATATATATATATAATTGTAATTTAATTTAAAAACATCTGGTAAATAAAGGTTCAATAAAACTAAAAAATAATAATTCTAAATTCCTTCGGGTTAAACTGTCACACTGATGACTAGTTGTGGCATTCGTTTAAATTTACCCAAATATCCCAAAACGTAATTACTTCGACGTTTACTAAAGGATACAAAGGGTTGTCTTTAAATTATGCTAATAAAGCTTATAAAACGTTTAATTGAATGCAAGTTACGGGGGTTAGAGGCTAATATTTTGCATCTAATATTTTGAGGGTTGCTATTTGTAGTGTAAAAAATACCCTTAAAACCTTTATTTAGACAAATTTGATATTTCTATGAACACTGGACATAATGTATTATTATGACGAGGATGTGAGTATTCTGTATTTTTCAATTATTTATCAATGAAAAGTTTTCCAAGACCTTCGTACGAAGCGAAATCTTCTGCACCTTTTATGGCCCTAAGATAGATTTGTGAGCCAAAACCAGCTGTCGTTATAGCAACTATTGTATAGATCTATGCAGGTTTTTTGAATTTTTGAAAATAAAAAAAAATCGTGTTTTACGTCATTTTACGAACATTTAGATACATAATACATGACTCGTATTTATATAAGTAATAAATATTTTTTTAATGTCTAATTGTGCAGATCAGCTGAATTGATCATATGAATACCTGCTTTTCCCGAAAACTCACTTTTTATACTTTGTACGTACCCTTCTCAGGAACTAATAGATATAATGAAATGAGATCTTCACCCACTGTTTCCATGGTTGCTGCACATTTTAACACGGGATTTTTTATTATGAACCTTAGTTTTTTTATTATGAAAAAAAACTGACATCATAACTCCAGAAAAAATCTAAATGTAAAAACCCTGTGTTAAAGTGTACTTCAGCAACCACAGAAAAAATCTGGTAAAATATTATTAAATTATCTTTATTAGTTTCTGAGATAAGTGCACACCGAAATTGCAGATTTAACATGCGCGGTGTAGGGCTTACCAGGTCCTAAAGATAAGGACGATTGCCATCTGTCAAAACCTAAATATTTGAATATTCACCATCCATATTTTAGCGAAAACATAATTTTATGAAAATAACCCATCCTAAATTGTCATTTCAAATGATTATATAAACAGTAAAGGAAGACTATAAATATTTGCGAGAATTATATTTGAAAAAGGATAGCAAAAATATAATTATCTAATTATTACTAATTATTATGATTTTTCACCATACATACAATGCAAAGCTAATGTTACAAAAATTAAGTTTAAATTTTACTAAATTTTTAAATTTTTTAAGAATAATCTATAATTTTCATGTAGACTGAGTTTAAAATTTTTGGAAATGTGAAAAAACTAACTCGGTCAATCCGCATTTTCTTAAGACATATTAAAATGATAATTCTATTTTACATTCGATAAACTACATATTATAGTTTCATCCTATTGAGGAGTAGCTATGTTACTAAACCACAAGTGACAGATGATGGCAGGCTTGCCAACCACAACCCCCAAGTTGTGCCAGAGTTTGGCCTATTGTTGGTAACCCTGCGGTCACCACTGCCAATGTTGCCAACTTAACACCTGATGTCTCAATTTAATTATACAGCAGATGTAAGAATATATGCAGTACTCCATGCTTTTTCTTGTGTTCTATAAAATCATAGATTGTGTTTCTCTGTCTAATTCATTTATTACAAAGGTAAATTGTCAAGAGGAACATTTTATTTTGCATTGCAGTGTCCTTGGCTTATGCTATTTTATGTGAATAATTCACCATTGTCCTCCAGAATTTCTAAAATGTAAAATAAATTGCAGATGTAATTATTTAATTACAAGTTCAAATATTTAATCTATTGTCTGAATAGAACTTGGATAATTTGAACCTCAAGGCTCCACTGAAACAATTCGAACCAAGCAAAACTCTAATTAAAGAAGTTGCTATAGAATAATTTAAAATACACAAATAAGTATATTTTCAATATTTTTTCAACAAATTGAACATACAAAATAGGACTGCTGATATTAAATTAATTAAGAATAATTGCTTAGCAAAAAGGCAATTAACTATGACACATAACATGCGGTACACCTGTTAACTCCCAAAAATAATCGTAAAAATGATTGTAAAAATATGCCAAAAGTGGATGAGGAATATAAAAAAATAATGTGTCACTATTTTTTAGACTCTCCTTAAGTCAAGATAACCAAACAGTCAACAGGGTGGAAGTTAATGGATGTAAACTATGACCTTGAAACCACTAGTTTTGCAAATAATATTGCCACTTTTTGCAAATTTAAGGCCCAATGGTTTAGTTTCCGATTGCAATTTTTCACAAACAAATCTAGAATTAATCAAACATTGTTCGAGTAAAATCAGAATTTTCAAAATTGGTAATAATTCTAGGGAACAAGAAAAAAGTTCCAACTAAAGAAGCATTTGGATGATTCAAATTAATAATTTTTACATGGATATGTCTTTGCTCTGGGGGGATGTTGGTGATTTGTAAGATGGAAAATATGTAACAGGTTTTCACAGAAACTATCAGAGCTATTGTATTTAATTTTTTATATAAAATAATAAGACGAGCTGTTTAGATAAACTAAAAACATTCCTTTTAGACATATCCATGATCTAACGAATGTCCCACTGGGAAGTAAAAGCATACAATTTTTAATATTCGATTGATAGATTGATTTTTAATACTCGACCATACTACAACGTAAGATATTTTAAGTCAAGTATGAATGAGGGTTGAGTGTAAGATGAATGTGGCGCGATCTTGTAGTCTTGTTGCTGACTAAGACTGACGTGTTCCTTAGACATGACTGTTAATTAATAGCCCAACAGCCGATGGCAACTAAGGGACCTACAGTTAAACGTGGAATCCGAACCACGTTCTCTGAATTAAGAATTGTCTAATTACGAGAGTGGTCTTTGCGGATTAACGTAGTATTCAATAGTGCGGACGTTAATCCACACAAGATAACCCTACACCCACCGACCATCTTTCACAACTATCCACAATTCTTGACCTCCAAGTAGCTGGATTACATGATGACGCCACCACAATATTCCTGACTTCCTCCCCATTAGACAGTAGACATACCTGACGAGCAAAAACTAAATTCTTTGGTTACTTAATAAGAACGGGAATATAAAATATTTGTCTAGTGATCGATAACTGGGCCTGTGTCACATTTTATTCAGGGCATCCTCTATGCAAAGAAGACATGGTTTGACCGCTATGCAGGTTAGGCTGGAACTAGTGGTTATATTGACCGCGAACCCCCAGGCCATCTCACAAAGTAGGCCCTTCCTACTAAACCATCGCTGTTCAAGGTTCGAGTTGCAATTAATAGAAAGCTGCACCATTTTACTTGAATCACGAAAAGTATTCAAAAGCCTATCATGTAGCATTTACAATGAACTATAAATGTTACATGATTTGATTTCAGTTGTCATATGGTTAACACTACCTAAAAAATTTGAATCGGTTTCATTATTGATCAAAGGCCAACATTTAAATTTTCTCATTACTGTACGCTAAAGTCTAGACACTTGATATATTTTTAATTACAAATATTTTGGTAGATGCCTCAGGTTTCCAATATATTGCAGTATATTCAATTGCTGTACACTAAGGTGAATGGAAAACTGCATTGTAATCTGAACTGTACATCTACTTCTATATAATATATTGCAGTAGATCTACGGTTTACGATTGGACGGATAACATGCGTAGGGGTATAGCCGACTTGTGGTAGAATTTGAAGAACGACCTGCTTAATTTGTGGTTTGTAATGCAACGTGTAGATTGTTTTCTGTGTACTGTGAACTCTTATGGAACGATAGCCAAAGTAGAGGGCGATAATAATTGAAATATGTAATTGAAGATGTATCATCATTGATCCTAAACTATTACTGTATAACGAAGGATTAAATTATTTCTAACTCCATTTATTGGTGGTGCCAGTATTTATTTTCTAACCAAATTTCTTTGCTACAAATATCTAAACTAATTGGTTGGAGAGAGGTCTGGCTTGGTAAAAAAAATCATCACAAACACTTAAATTTGTCACACAACACCCAAATTAGCTTGTTATCTGTACTGAGGTGTTAACATACGTCACTATCAAGGTTCTTAGAGGTCACGTTAACGCTACGACCGTTTTACCACGATTGACCTATGTATTGATTAAAAAAAAATACTTCAGAAACAAAGGAAAATGAAAATCTTACGAATTTACCAGAATATTGATGAGTTTTAAAAGCTGTTAAACTATCTATACTTTACAGTTAATACTCGAAAGGAATTGTTTATATACCACATGACAAGACAAGTTTCTCAAGGATGCTACAAGAATTATCACGCATAGTCACATGTAGGTGGAATGTTGCACGAAGGCGAGACCTAACGGAATGGTAATTTAGGACTGTTTCATCTTGACATAGATAGCCCTCATTTGTGTTCCGGAGGCAGCAGATGACTCATAAGGGAAATCAAACGTCCATAATCTGTGACGATCTGGTATCTCACGGATTTTCCTCGTAAGAGGATGCCGGTAAGACACTTTTTTGTATTTCTTGATCATTTCTGACAGTTTTTTGTGTATTCATAGAGAGATAAAAATAAATTATTACTTTTATTATTTGTGTTAGGAAAATGTGAGATTTTGACAAAATGTTTATTTTCTAGTTTGTATAATGTTTAAACTATTTATCTTAATTTTTAACTTTGGTATAAACACATAGGTACTTAAATTCTAAAACATGTATTTTCATTATTGTATTTTCAATTAAAGTTTAGTCCAGTGATATTAAAAAACGTAATGAAATTAGGCATTTCATTCTCCAAAATTGAACGGTTTTCTTTAAAATAAGTTTGTAGTGCTAAAATCACGAAAAGTGAACTTTCGTATCATCACCACTTAAGTAGGATCAAACTCGAGCCTTGAGATGTGGTAGGTGTGCTAAATAAGGCTTTGGGACACAATTACTTAAGCCACGAAAACTATTTACCTTAGTTTATAGATATATATTCGTATTCATAACCACACACAAATGAATTTTTAGAGAACATATCTGTAGTTAATTCATAGGTATACGAGTACAAAATGAATCCTTGTAGTCAGAAAACGAAGCACGTTGTGCAGTGCAAGCAGCTCGACTGCGAATTGACCTTGACCCTGGGAGGTAATGGCTAAGGTTGTCGGGGAAAGTAGTAGAAAACCGCTGTTGCTAATAAGTGCAGGATCAGGATGGGAGTCTCGTCCATTGTTGGCTGTGAATCCGCCGCGCATCACTGACTGTTCCTACAGTCTACTAAGGAAAACAACCAGACTCATTCAACGCGTTTCATTGTATTAGCTGTCATTACATACACTTTAGGTTATTTTTGATTGGTTTATTGTATTGCGTATAGAGCAATTATTTTGTCAAGTAAGTGTTCTCATACTTACTGTGACGCAGAGGACGCCTGGTCCGATCCCGGACTCGGCTGTCACGTTAGAGTTTGATTTGATATGCGTTTTTGTAGTGTTAAATAAAATAATGATTAGTAAATATCCAAGAATAAATCGTGAATACCGGATAAATGCTCGGTGCTTTGTAAATACAGGGTGTCCAGCATAAAGTTTACCTATAGCTATATTTTTTATTTTATGCCTGACAGCAACATCTTGCCTTCGATTTTACTGTAACAAGTAGCCATTGTGTCATTTCCATTGTTGCATAGCAGTGAATTCCAGCCACTCAATTCTTTTAAGTTAGGGAAATTTATTTTTAAAAGTTTTAAAGCATGCATAGTATGTTTTAAAGCATGTAGGTTTGATAAAAATACCAAGAATAAAAACTTGTTAATCAATTTTTATATCTAAAAACATAAAAAAGATATCAATAATATTTAAAAAATGTGAGAAATTGTTAAAACTTAAATACTTTCCTAAAATCAGCGTGAAAATATAAATGGGGACCCTTATAAGAAGTTAACTGTCAGACATAAAATAAAAAAGTTAGCTATTGGAATACTTTAGGCTGGACACCCGTTATATGCTACGTAAATTCCTATGCATACTCTAAGAAAGGAATGGTTAACAAGTATGAGAATAGTTATCTGTTTAAGTATTTTTTTATGGATTTGTAATGGAATTCCTTGCCATACCCAAATGTCAAGGTTAAATAACGCTTCTAAATTCCCTTCTGACAACATGGTTAACAGTTTCCTTATCCCGTACAGATGACTCGAAACCGCTGTGTGATTATCTGGATCACCTTGAGGGGTGTCATCAGTAACAGTGAATGTGTAAACGGATAGCGTTGCCTCAGAAGACGATGCGATGCGGAACCCTGGAGGATCCAGATCACCTTGACGGGGTGTCGTCAGCATCATCAGCAACAGAGGGCGGCAGCTGCTGAGGCGGCGGCCACAGCTGACTTGCCTCATCTAATGATACCTGTCAGGAAGGCCTCCTGTCTCTATTCTTGGATCTATTCATTATTGGCACCGCGCAGTGGATTACCGCTGCAGAAGGGCACGAGAAGATGCACAAAGCATACAGGAAACCTACTAGGCTTGAAGGAAAACCACTAAATAATACCTGAAGACATTATATCTAGAATCATTTTATTAATATGCTATTAGGAGTCAACTTGTACTTGAGAAAGATTTATGAAAAAAATAATTAACCGATTATTACATTTATGTGGATTCAAGGATTATGTCCCCAAAATCGTAATAGTTTGAAAAACCATCAAAATAAAATTTCAATAACATAAGTCTGTTGAACAGTAAGTCGTAATTTAAATGTTGAATACTAAAGGGAGTAGGCCTATGATAAAAGACTAACTTTTCAACATATAAAGACAGTAAGTAAATATAACGAATGTTCGCAAAGTTAGTTCCGTTTTGTTACAGGCACTAGTAGTTCATGTGTATACCGCAATAAGTGTGTGTATTGCGTACGGCATACTTTGGGAACAACTGAGCTCAATTTTCAACTGTGTAGTTAACCTGTAAGGTTCTGTAGTTTGCTTTCAAAACGTTTAGACTACCAACTCACCCACTGCGCTCGTGGTTCGGTCAGTAATACGGATTTTGTCAGTAAAGAACCTTTTGCTGTAGAGATTCATTGAAAGATGTAGGAAAAGTACGGTGGTACTATTACTTGGCTTAAATACCTACCTGTGAAGGTCGCTATTTCAAAACGTAATGTAATCTAATAGTCGACCGCTCCCGTTGCCCTTCTTTGATTACAGACGATATGGTGACTTCAGTAGAAGCGTTCGTTCTCAATAACAGGTATCTTGATCAAATTTGCTGATGTTTTGATATCAGTTACCAATTGATATGATTTAAAAAATTGTTTATTACCATAAATGTAAGAAACTTTGCTCCCATTGGGTCCTGAAGCTCCTACATAACGGACCTCAGATATTTGAATGTGATGCGGGTGAGTTTATAATCTTAACCATTTTGAAAGCACATCACAGAACCACACAGAGCACAGTTGTTCCCAAAGTATACCGGTAGGGCCTACAGGACGAATACACTCATTGCGGCAAACGTAAAAACAAAAATAAAATTGTAGTGCGTAGTGCCTACTATAAACCGGATCTTACTTTCCTAATGTACCTCGTTTAACTATTTTTTCAATATGAGGAACCCTAACGATGTGCATCAAAATTGTATGTTACAATTAGAAACCAGCAGGATGCAATGCATGTTTTGCATAAAAATTTATTACTTTCAGTTGAAAGGAAGAAATTGAATATCGATATATACTATCGATACATCAATATATACTATCGATAATTGAATATCGATAAAATATTGATATATTGAAAATATCTTTATTTTTTCTATATGACTACGCATAAAACGATCACCAAAGGTCTACACTCCAGAGTCGCCTCGTAAGGAAGGGTGGTAGAAGTCAAGACTCCAGCTCGGCTCCAGCTCGGCTCCCCCGTTTGATTTATCGGCCAGCGCGATCCCCAACCGCAATGGATGTGTCACGCCGAACATACGCGGATCTCGGTTTATTTATTGTTTTCAAAACCAACTGACTGTCGCTTTAAATGGATAAAAGGATCAAGGAGCTTTTGGAAGTGATCCGGGAAAATATTACACTACCAGTACTGCATAATGTTCAACTCTTTTTGAAACTGTTTTTGGAGAAAACTTAAATTTTTTGAATTACGTAAAAAACTTAACTTAGACTCTACATGAAGGTGAGAAAATTAGATGGACAAATTTTATTTAAGTACGTCAAACTTAAGATTGATTTATGATCATTTAGATTATGTTGATTATTTTTGAAAAACGTGAGTGCGTAGTCAAATTCCAATAATGCACACAGAACCGATTGCCAGGATATAATAAAGAAGGAAGAGGCTTTGTGTCTTTCTCGATAGTAAAATAGTAATAACATACTAGTTTTTTCTCAGGTTTCAACGAACAGTAACGTTAAGAAATCTTTTTGTAAGACCGTTTCAGTGAAAAAGTTATAGTATTAGGGTTTAATGTGATTAGAATAGTCTAATATATATGTACATTAGTTTTTTTAGAGTAATCGATTGAACTTGGCAGGGTGTGTTCTTGGATGAGTTAGTTTCTCAATTTCAAAAAGCTTAATAACCTGAACATAATAACTGCATCTTAACTGAATAACCCAGAAGCCACCATGTCGACCAAAGATGCAATGGTAAGTCTAGATCCAGAAAGACTTGAAAATATGTCTAAGATCAAGCTAAGCATTGAGAAGAACGAAGGCAGTGTATGAGTTAGATAATGCACTAACTGGGGTACATATGATCACTGTACGAAGTAAGTTCAATTTAATTTAGTTATTGTAACTAAATTACAATTTTAGTTCGGAACAGGATGTTGGTCTGTGAATAAAATTGTACCACAAATATCCTAATATATTTCAATTTAGATCTCAAAATGACTTTGGTAAAGGAGGTATACTTTGTTGAGTTACCACATTATAAGACCTCTACATTCGAACAATCGTGTGGTTAGATTATAACACGAGAAAATTAATAAACAGAATTTCCAAGTATAACTCACATGTCTCTTTTGATAGACTCTTTTTAAAATTATTTCTTATTGAATATTTATTTTATTCGATAAAAGATTTTTTAACAATCCTTTAACTTTCGGCAGCAGCTCAATAGAATTAGACATTATATGTTATTTTATTTTTTCTGTAACTTCTTGTTATTGTCCTTTGGATTTTAGTATTCTTGAAGGGTTTTACTGTACACGTTTTATTTATTAATGAGACTTGTTATATCCTGTTTGTTTAGTTTGGTTTAAGATCACGACATGTATATAAAATATAGAGATTAAATGCTCTTGATTCATGATATAAATATATTACACGATATAATTTAGGCGAGTTGGAAGGTCCAATCTTGCTCATATTAATTTGTATGAATTCAAATACTTCAATTTCAAATATCAATGTAAGTAATTGAAAGTTTGACAGACGTCATCACGTGACTTCCGGGTCACACGATTTAGAATATAGAAACCATACTATACAAATATTTAGGTGGCATTTTTGAGGGACACCATACAATGTGTTTATTGCCATTCACAATACTGTATTACGTAAGTAATATAATTATTATATTTAATGTATTATATATGAAATTATTTATCCATAACAAGGATCTTGAAACGTTTTGCACATATAACATATGTTATAGTAATTATTTGTTGTGGATGTTTACCTTTGTAAATAGGTAATTATACGCAACAATAAGTTTATAATATTTTAATTAACTAGATTAAGGTTATAATACCTGCTGTCTTCAATCCGATGTTTTTTTAACACGACCAGTTTCGGGAACAGTGTTCCCATTTTCAAGTGTACTTCAAGTGTGTCTTTAGGTTATTTCATAATATGTCTTCTTTTGTATATAAATAACATTTAACATATGATTTTAAATTTAATATAATTGTCTTGCGACTTACAAAAATTGTTAAAATTTTACGCTGCAGATGACCAACGGCTCGACAAGCCAATACCTTTTTGACAGTTTTGATCTTGGGGTGGGGTAAACTGTTAATCGTGTTTATTTAGCGTTCTACAAACCTTTTAACATTCTGTCAAATAATATGTTGGAGCCAGATTTTCATTTTTCATTGAGGACATTATCCGGAGACCTTTTTATCGCTCTATATATTTTAAACGACTCTAAAGCGTTCATCTTATAATCTAGTCATCTACTCAATCCGGAAGGCAAAATGTTTAAATTTTAATGGAAATAAAATAAATGAACCCGTTTTATCTTTCTAATAAATAGAACAATAGTCGGCTGAGGGATGGGAACTGAGGGTCATCAGTTAGTCGAACGTGGCGAGTGAGTTGTGCGGGCGTGACAGGGCGGCGTGTTCGCCACAAACATAACAGCTGTTTGAGAACATTGATATTCAGATCAGCTGATGCTTTATAGCCTCGCTACAGCATGTAGAGCATGACTCGACTGTAGACAGCTTCAACATTAATTACCCACCGTACATCTTTTACTCATCACGTTGTTGTGCTAGCTCTTCTATTATGAATCTTAAACAAATACCAAAACGGTGTCTCTAAGTGCTAAAAATATCAAAGAAGTGTAATCAAAAAGCTCAGTATTCAAATTCAATGAATGATTATAATCATTTTTAGTTATTTGATTGTTTGCAATTATTCATTTTATTTAATCGTGTCGGGAAACTAGGAAATTGGATTTTACTGAGAAGTTTATTATAAATACAATTTAATATTATTAAATTACGAACTTAATTGTGTAATCATTAGCAAAACAAGGTATATATACACTTTTGGAAACACTTTAACCTTCCTACAAAGAATGCAAAATCTATATATTCTCTAATAACTGGTTATGGTAAATAAATATGAAGTAGACTATGAATAAAGTTGGAGTCAAATTAATTTAAAATTAGTGAAAATTTGGAAATTCGCTGAATACGCAGGTCTGCTATGATGGGGGTATTAAAACCGAAACTCATATCAAACTAAATAACACGTTACCGGATCTGAGAATATTTATATGCGTATAGTGACTGATAGTCAATTTTGAGAATATTGACGTTTTGAAGTAGTATTTTACCTCCACCTTGAGAAAAATGAATCTAGAAAACAACATATCATTGGAATCCAATAGACTACCTAAACATATCAATCAAAAGTAGTATTTCTTCATTTGTGTCATAGCATTGAAAAGACAAAATTACCACTCGAACATTTTGGATCTTAAAGCGATCCATAGAAAGGCAAATAACATAGAATTTGTGCGCCTGGAGACGGTCCGGAGGTCGAGTTGCGCCATGCTCACGCGCCATGCTCTACGCCATGCTCTTGCTCATGCTGCTGGCGTCTCTCACCAAGTCTCGCCTTCACCCCGCGCCACAACAGCCGAGATACAGATCAACGTTACCTTTCCATTTCCCAGCTACACGTATGAGCTCTATGAATTAAGCTGTGATGCAACAACACAACATAAACGTCATGTATGACTCCATTCTCTTCTTTATGGCAACTGCAATACGTATATGGTGTTACTATTTCTCAATGATTCCTACTTCATAGATTGTCTGTTTTGAACGGAAAGATCGTGAATAAATCTATGGATGTTGAATATAGTGTCATAAATTTTTTTGACTAGTAATATTTAGTGAAATTGAATTCTAACAACGCTGGAACATAGAAAACTCGTTACGCCATTTATAATACCGGTTTAAAATGTTGAACCATAGGTGGTAACTATGTTATGAAGAGTTTAGTTTTTTTGTAATAAAACAAAAAAATATGCTTTAAGATACAAAATAATCATTTATGAGACGGTTAAGACAATGTACATAAAATAATTTTGATTCATTTTCTTACAATTCTAGACCAACGTTTTTACTGCCAGCAGTGGCAGGCACTAGAAAAGAAAATTCACGTTAATGTTCCTTTTGTTCTTTTATAATATTTACTTATTGTTTTGTAACTAAGAAACACATTATAAATAAAATATTCAGTTAAAAAAAATTCTTACAATTCAACTACAAAAATGAACAAAGATTAAAGAAATACAAATGGTAAGAAGAAATAAAAATCAACAATCATAAGTTCATAAGTCATAAGTTGCCCAGTTACATTATCATAACTTAAAAACTATTCAATAACCATGTTTTATGTGGTTTAACTTCATTCTAATAAAATTTATAGGCTATTGGCCATTGATTTTAAACCCATTTAGAAATCATACTAAATTAAAAAGTTATTTTAACGTATAACTAGCTACAATAATGGATTAATTGTCAAGTAATGCTAAATAATAAAGCTGGATATTGTTTTTTCTTACTGATTTGTTTAGTATTTCCTGTTTTACATTTTGGAATGATAATCTTTTTTCTTTAAACTGATACCTACAACCCGTACAGAGGATGGGCTTACTGCTAGTCTGAAATAAATATGCATAGGCATATTCATTTTAATCTCGTGCAACGCATAGGTGTTGCGTAAGTTTGAGATCTACTTTTGTGTAAAATTTTAATCCGGTCGGATCAGTATTTTTCGCGTTTACTTACCACAACAAACAAAACATACAGAAACCACATTTTCTTTATAATATTATGGATAAAACAAGAATTTAACAATTAACAATCTAAAGTCATGAAATGCTAGTCGTATCACAGCTGGTGATGCAACGTCGGTGTTCCGGGCGAAGGAGGGCGTGAGGTTCCTCGTCATTATGGATGCATACTGCACTGATTACTGCTTTCCCGCCACCTCCATCAAAACTACGACCTCGGAAAAATCTAAATATAAAGACTTCCGTTTCCGCGCTACTTCCGGATATTTAGAAAACCATCATTTTCGGTTAGTAATCCTTATGAAACTCACACGTTTTCAAATGTGCAAATAGTTACTTGTCACAGAAAAGATGCTCCGTGCATTCAGAGAAATAATTTAAAGGATAGCAAAAACCCCGAATGGTTTTAATGTAGTAAAATGTCTTATTCAACAACTCGTTTACTTCTTGAAGACGGAAATAAAGTATTGACAATATGAAGTTTATTTGTAGGTTATATCAGGTAGGTGTACTCAGAAAACAAGGCTAGTAGGTTTTGTCAGGGGATCCGGTAGTATATTATACTCACTCACTACGTTAGTCCTTTGAATGTATCTCAAAATACATAAGATATAGGGTATAAATCAGATATGGTCATGAACTACGATTGTATAAACTATATCATCCAATGGAATAAGGTCACTTACCTTTTCAGCCTCAGTTCAAAATTACTGTAGTATTACTTTCCAACACATATTTCATATGTATTCATTTATGCTTAATTTCCATGATAATATCAGGACAGTATAAACGTAATTTTGCATCACCTGGTAACTAAAGATTTATCATTAAAAATATATAAACAAAAAACTCCATATGTTTGTGCTGGAATAGCAAAAGACACCGTTGAGGGCACAGTTTTTAACTAAGAATGAAAAGGTATTTAGCTTTACTGTATTGTCAAACTAACAGTTAGTCAACGTTCAAACGTGTTCAAACGTTCAAACGTGTAGTGTGACCCTGTAAAAAGCCTAGTACCTAACAGACTAAAATTTACTTAAAAATTGTCAAGCCAAAATAGTTCAACGGGGATTAAATTTATAATTTATATTGATACCTGTGTATAGTACTGGACAACAAAAACCGATAAATTTGTAGTTTTCAAACTTATATAATTAAACCGGTTTTCACAGTTAATTATTAGTAATATAAGTCCATCATTATCGGTGCTAAGGCTTGATCTCCTTAGAGATGTCATTTGGAGGATTAGAAAGACCGGATTATCGTGACGGCTGTCTTAGGACAGCTTCTGTAAATCCGATCCACTCCAGATGATCGTCAGCTGTTTGACGTGACGTCACCGGCCGTGATAGTGCATCTGGTAGTGATCAGCTGATGACGCAACTTCTGACGGACCATCACGGAGTACCACGGTGGACGAAGTAGAGGAAGGCCATCTCCTTGTATAGGTTATCCTGCCCTAAACTGACATGTCCAAAATTGGGATATCAATTTTGAAAATCCTATTTTTAGAGATTGATCTCTTCAGGGACCTCTTAGAAATGATAATTGATTTATCGTAGATTGAAATGGAAATGAACATGTCTTCGATTAATAGGCCATATTTATACATATGACTAAAACTTTATCCTTGTTTATTTACGTGTTTAAAATTTTAATGTTCTTATTTTAAAGTAAAATAATACTGATTTATATTTCTATTATGATTTTCATTATGATGTGTATTGTTTCAATGTATTTGTAAGATACTTTATTTAACAACCCTGCGTATTCAAAACTTTCCTTATGAGTCTGCAGTACCTGTACCATCTGAAGTTTTAGGTCCAATGGGTATGTTAAAATATCTAGACCATGCCTGTCTACAAATGTGAAATTAAGTGAAATCAGGTTAGTTTTACATCAAAATATGTTTTTCATAAAAACACATTTATGTGATTAGTATGATGGCAAACTTAAAAAAAAAATATTTTTGTGAAGCTGATATTGTGCAATACTTTACCACGCATCGGCGGAGAAAATTAAAAAAAATAATAATAGAATTCTCATGATATTAATACTTTACATTTTAATTGTCTTTCAAATTTCACCAAGTACCAGATTTTCTAGCACAAACCAATGTCATGGTGATTATTTGAATTTCTAATGCATTATTTTGCATTTCTAATGTGAAGTGTGTGAGTATAAAAGTTAAAGGTATTGTAGTTTCCTAAAACTAGGTAATGGGCATTACATTGACAATTGTTTATGTTCATTCTTATTGAAATAAAATTAATATAAACCTAAATTAAATGTATACTACAATCGCTCAACCACAAATATACACAATGATCTAATACAGAAAGAGTTTCTGCTGTACCGATTAAAAAGATTCCGGTTGGTTAAAACTATAAATAATCTATTTATTGTTCTCATAAATCTTTTGAATAAATAAACCCACACAGTGTAAATTGTACAAGTAGTATTAAAGTTTATCGTCAAATTTCTCCGCTAATTAAATTAACTAATAAAAGTTTCTCTTTTCCCACTAACTTTACATAATAGCTTCCCGAATCTTCCAAAAAATTCTGAAAAAAGTTGGAATCCGACGTCCGGAGGCTGGTGGCCGGGAGCCGGGGAGCCCTACTTTCGCCGGGTGGGGCGTGAGTCTATATAGCCTACCCGGGCGAAGACCCGCCAGTGGGGAGTGACTGTGGTGTGCCAGTGTCGTGTGGACCGCCGGAGTGTTAGAGTGTGGGGACGTGAATGCGCGACCTGACCGACTCCTAGGATTACCATGATCAAGGTGGGTTACTACTACAAGCTGTGGCAGTGGCAGTACAAGTATTATTGATAACTAACAAATATGTAAATAGATTAGATTATTGAAATGGCTACCCTACCACAAGGTAGGTATTTTAAGCCAGGTAAGATGATTGCGGTGCAATCTTGTAGTCTTTTTACTGACTAAGGCTGACATGTCTCTTAGACAAGACTGTTAATTAATAGCCCAACAGCCGATGACAAATAAGGGACCTACAGTTTAACGTGGAGTCCGAACCACTGTCTCTGAACTATGAACTGGTCTAATTATGAGGAAAATTTTTTTGTTAACGTAATATTCAATAGTACGGACGTTAATCCACACGAGAGAACACTACACCCACTGACTATCGCTTTCAACTATCCACAATTCGTGACCTCAAAATAGCTTGATTACAGGACGATGCTACCGTCCCAGTCAATAATTAAGGGGAGAAAAATAAAGTTCTGTGGCGATGGAACAAATATAAAGGAACACGTTTTATAAATAGTGTTTTTGACAAATTTATCTTTAGCACGAATTCTTAGAGAAAAAATATATAACGTCCCATAAAAATCAGATAAAGTTGTAATAAACAGTATTTTGTCAGGTAAATTATAAAATTTGTATGCTTTTATTCAGTAAATACGTTTTTAAAGGAGCAAAAAATTAAAGAAATTTACTTTTGGTATGACTAAATATTATCATAAAACCTTGTCAATTTAAATTTTACTTAATCGTTGTCCGGATCTGAGAATAAAAAATGTATCGGTAATAAAAAAAGTATATATGTACCCGTTCCCATTTTAACTTATACTGCAGTAATATTATGCTTAATGGCTAATAAATGAAAATTAATAAAAAGGCTTTTATACTTGGAATGTTGTATAATAGTATATTTTGGGGTTAATATTTTAGCTATTTTAAAAATTTTTATACAAAACGTTTGAAATAGAAAATATTGTCTACTCATGCATAGTAAATAACCCTACGTGAAAACATTACTTTTAACAATTTAAATATTAAATGGACATTTCTTTAATCTATTAAAAAAACTATTCTTAACCTATTTACAAAACCAAGTTTTTAAAGAATCATAGAAGCGGATTAATATAAAAATACGATGTTTGGAATTATAAAAGTCAAATGGTTACTTAATCTCTCATCAAAAATACTAACTATTATATGTATTGTACAATCGGCTCGGTATAAAAGTATCTATATAATTTGGTGGCATTGCTTTACATTCTCTTTATTCCAAATTAAAACCCCCCAAACAATTAACACAACAACATTACCATAAACTTATTAGTTAGTTGCTATTAACTGTAACTATTTAAAACTAATAATATTAACATAATAAATGTGGTGGTAAAAAAGGGAAAAACTAAACTATTAACTAAAAATATAAGTAAAACCATAAATACAAAACGTAGTTAATGAAATATTAAGAAAATTAAAAATATTAACATATTTTTATTGGATGCATTAAAAAATTATGGATACTACCAAAAAATAGTTTAATCATATATCTTCTGGGAGAGTCAGGTTAACCTCCCCAATGGGACAAAATTGTAGATTTTTTTAGTAAACTTCCACAATTAATAATCAATCGTTTGAAACAAGTTTTATAGAAATCGGTCCAGATTTTAAACTGTTTTGTCTAGTTTTTATGGAACAGTACACCGTGATTTTATAACTGATCTAAGACCCTCTATGGTTTACCAGATTTTCAATAGCGATTCCCCGAAAGTTTAACGTTTGACCGCTTGTCTACCTTCCCCTCAGGAACTACTAAAGATATCTTCACAACTTTTTTTAATTGAAGAAAAGGTAAAGCTGCACACTTTGACCAATTTTGGCCAAACTCTTAGGCCAAGATTTTTTTAATTCTATGTTAAAATAAAAGAAATTGACTTATCAAAGACATTTTTGAAAAAAAATTAATAATATACTAATTCAAATAAAAATTAAAACTTTCGGATCAAAGGTTTTAGGAGAGTGTATTTAAAAAGATGAAACCGGTTTAGATATCTCTTATAGTTTTGGAGATAAAGTAACATGAAGTTAAAAAAATTTACATGCGTAATATAAGATCAACCAACTCCCCAAAAGATAAACACGTTTCAACAGCATAATTCGTAATTAATATATCACGTAATACTTCGTATCAAGTATAACTCTGTACAACTAACTAATGTAGCCGTATGATTAAATCATGTGCTATTATGAATATTCATATTCTTGGGACTCCGATCGAACCACTAACTGGGGTTTTAAGGTGAATATATGAGTGAATATTAGCCAGGATACAGGAAAACCTCACTAACTCGAACCTCGATTATTGAAAGACCTCTAAACCTCGATTTTGTCGGTTCCCTTAAGAAACCCTATAAAATTCGAAAAGCATTTTTGACAGATGTTTTTAAAATATGAAATGAATGATATTCCACTTTAATTAGTTAGTGGCCTAATGAATAAAGCCAACCGGGTTCAGTATGAAGTTATCACAAAATTTAGTCAATATTTTGTTTAGGAACCTAAGGATACATCCAGTTAGGAAATAATTTCGTTGTGCCTTATTAATATCATATAATTGAATATTAAATGACCACTGTAAGAAATACTTGTCGGGTGTTGTAGCGTTCATGTGATAGAATGAATGGGTTGCTAGAGATGAGTGGGGCCGCATCTGCAGTTCAGCGCCAACCACACCGTCCACCCCGACACACAGACACACTAACCTACAGGCGCTCGTTACCATCTCATCGCTTATACACAACTCTCGCATGCCATATTATCCTCTTCCTCACCCCTCCCGTCCACACTAGGCGTCACAATCATGAACGGTAGTTATTGGGACGGGTCAGAAGAGGTTAACGTGTAACTAGGGTAAATCCTACATTTATTTCCAAATTTATATATGAAATGACAAACAAAGGTTTTTAAATGTAACTAACCTCTTAATTCTTAGTTATTAAATGTAACTTAATTTCACTTAATTTATAAGAAGTAAGTTTTAGGAGGGAATATGCAGATCAACTTTTCAGTTTAAGTTAAATTTTAAGTTTATTAGAATTAAAAATTAATTAAATAAAATATATTATGGGGAGTAGCGATTATTTAGAAAACTATAACAACTATGCTTTAATGAGTGGATAGGACTATTCCTGCTTTAACAGAATTGCTTTAAGGACAATTGTTGGACACTCGTGCTGTCATTCAAGACATAATGATTTCGAGCGCTTAGTGATAGGGCAGTACAGTCGGTCGTCATGGCAACGAGTCTGTTAACGCAAGGCTAAATAGCTAATTCGTATTCCCTTTTATTACATACCACAATGATACTACAGACATGCTGTCAGTGAAAACAAAATGATATCGAACGCGTAGTGATAAGGCAGTACAGACGGTCGTCATGGCAACGCGTCTGTTAACGCAAGGCTAGATAGCTAATTCGTATTCCCTTCTAAATACTTTCCTGTTGGCTTCCTTAACTCTTCTAAATAAATTTCATGAGCTTTCGATCCACAAATATCTCTTTAACTATTGTATAATTGGTACTTTCAAGACAAAGTCAATCTGGAAGGTCGTATGTGCGGTCAGCCATTTTATAAGTTCTGTGAAGGAAGGAAACTAGGAGAAACCAACTTCAAAACTAATCCGTGACGTGCTGTTATCTCATGGAAGACAAAGTACACAACTTTCAAAGCTGCCAACCCGTAAAAAAATCGAAAAACATCCTGCTAATCCTTGTTTTATGTCGACTATATTCGACGAATGGAAGAAGGATACTACAATGATGTCCTTTTTATTACATACCACAACGGTATTACAGACGTATTTTCATTCAAGACATAATGATTTCGAGCGTCTAGTGATAAGGCAGTACAGACGGTCGTCATGGCAACGCGAATGTTAACGCAAGGCTGGATATCTAATTCGTATTCACTTTTATTACATACCACAACGATACTATAGACGTATTGTCATTCAAGACATAATGATATCGAGCGTCTAGTGATAAGGCAGTACAGACGGTCGTCATGGCAACGCGTCTGTTAACGCAAGGCTGGATAGCTAATTCGTATCACCTTTTATTAAATACCACAACGATACTATAGACGTATTGTCATTCAAGACATAATGATATCGAGCGTCTAGTGATAAGGCAGTACAGTCGGTCGTCATGGCAACGCGTCTGTTAACGCAAGGCTGGATAGCTAATTCGTATCACCTTTTATTAAATACCACAACGATACTATAGACGTATTGTCATTCAAGACATAATGATATCGAGCGTCTAGTGATAAGGCAGTACAGTCGGTCGTCATGGCAACGCGTCTGTTAACGCAAGGCTGGATAGCTAATTCGTATCACCTTTTATTAAATACCACAACGATACTATAGACGTATTGTCATTCAAGACATAATGATATCGAGCGTCTAGTGATAAGGCAGTACAGACGGTCGTCATGGCAACGCGTCTGTTAACGCAAGGCTGGATAGCTAATTCGTATCACCTTTTATTAAATACCACAACGATACTATAGACGTATTGTCATTCAAGACATAATGATATCGAGCGTCTAGTGATAAGGCAGTACAGACGGTCGTCATGGCAACGCGTCTGTTAACGCAAGGCTGGATAGCTAATTCGTATCACCTTTTATTAAATACCACAACGATACTATAGACGTATTGTCATTCAAGACATAATGATATCGAGCGTCTAGTGATAAGGCAGTACAGTCGGTCGTCATGGCAACGCGTCTGTTAACGCAAGGCTGGATAGCTAATTCGTATCACCTTTTATTAAATACCACAACGATACTATAGACGTATTGTCATTCAAGACATAATGATATCGAGCGTCTAGTGATAAGGCAGTACAGACGGTCGTCATGGCAACGCGTCTGTTAACGCAAGGCTGGATAGCTAATTCGTATCACCTTTTATTAAATACCACAACGATACTATAGACGTATTGTCATTCAAGACATAATGATATCGAGCGTCTAGTGATAAGGCAGTACAGTCGGTCGTCATGGCAACGCGTCTGTTAACGCAAGGCTGGATAGCTAATTCGTATCACCTTTTATTAAATACCACAACGATACTATAGACGTATTGTCATTCAAGACATAATGATATCGAGCGTCTAGTGATAAGGCAGTACAGACGGTCGTCATGGCAACGCGTCTGTTAACGCAAGGCTGGATAGCTAATTCGTATCACCTTTTATTAAATACCACAACGATACTATAGACGTATTGTCATTCAAGACATAATGATATCGAGCGTCTAGTGATAAGGCAGTACAGTCGGTCGTCATGGCAACGCGTCTGTTAACGCAAGGCTGGATAGCTAATGCGCGTCCTCCTCTAATGGTGTACCAAAAGTGATTCTACCCACCCTAAACATCATTTTTGTCATCTTAGAACTTTATTAACTATTCATAAATTACTTGCTCTTGTAAGTGTACAACACTCTTCTATCTATTTGATGTTTATATTAGAAAGTAGTTTAATTAGGCAAAATATAAAAAAAACGTTTTCTATAGTAACTATCGAATATTATTTTTTAACAATATTGTAACAAACAAGCATAGTTTAACAATAAGTATGAGCAAAAATGTAACATTTACAATGATATTTAAACGTATTGTTTTCATTTAAAAAACAAACCATTTTTCACTCTATATTAAAAAGGCTTGTATTAAAGTCATAAGTAGGCCGTTCCATTCTTACGTGAAATAATAGAATGGGATTAAATGACGTCAATTAATTACGATGAAGCATCGAAATAATGATAATCAATGGTGATAATAAATCAAATATGTTGATTCAGCGTAAAAAACCTTTCATTAAGTTTATGATTCAAGTTGATTACAATGCCGTAGTCTCAGAAACTGGTTTTATTAGTCTAATGAAATAATGTCGATAACAAAGTTCGTGTTGAGATGTTTGTGGAATACGGTCCCATTGTGGAATCAGCTTTCTCTCGAAGGAATCCTAACAAACGAAACCAGTTCCATAAACTATAAAAGCAATCAGAGTCGTGCGTAATATCACTGTTACAATCTGGATCTAGTTCTGACCTACGTGAACTCGCTTTCTTTCATTAATACTTTTACGTTCAGTAAGAAATGTCTAATTAATATAGTAGATTTCAAACTACTAGATATCATCCACCTTGTGATATTACACGATCATGTTAGTAATAATGACTGAGAAGATGGCGTCGTCCAACTACTTGGAGGTCACGAATTGTGGATAGTTGTGAACGTTGGTCGGTGGGTGTAGTGTTCTCTTGATTAACGTCCGCACTATTGAATACTGCGTTAATCTACCAAAGAACATCCTCAAAATTAGACCAATTCGTAATTCAGAGGAGTGGTTCGGATTCCATTTAACTGTAGGTCCCTTAGCTGCCATCGACTGTTGGGCTATTAGTTAGCAGTCCTGTCTAAGGAAAATTTCAGGCTTAGTCAGTAACAAGACTACAAGATCGCAACCACAATCATCCTACACTCATTTCTACCTACCTACCTTGTGGTATGGATTCCATTTCAATAATCTTATCTAAACTAGTCTAATAGCATTAGAATGCACTCACTACCAAGACATAAGTTCTCACAGCTATTTGTTTGTTCCATCTTATATACAATAATCACCGTTCGCAGAAGTTTCGACACCATCGAGATGTCTCTAACATTGAGAACCTATTCCGCCTAACAATTACGCATTATGTTCGGTTTGTAACGCAACGACATTTCACAACGTTTGACCACTGTTTGGTCGTCTTAATTTTGGGAAAGGAAGGAGCAAATTACAGTTGCATAAGGTTGGCGCGGACACTGGCAGGATGGACGGCAGATGGAGAGCACTGATAGGAACTCGTCAGCCTGTTTGTCTCAGGCTGATGGTATCAGGAGGTTGAACAACACTGCACACTTACTTGCTGAGTTATGCCATCCGAATGTTAATATTGCAGAATACTTAACCGTTCTAAGTGTCTATTTTTTGTTATTTTTGTTCGTTTTTATTTTTTGCCATTTTTAACGTTTTGCTGTGGAGCGGTCCTGTTACTAAATAACGTCACAGCTAGGAATTAATTAATAGCCCAATGAGAAAGTTGCACGGTTTTCAGTTCACAAATGTAAGTTTAATGCATGAATAGTAAGGACTTTGTTCATAGTTTAAAATATATGCTTCTAGTTATTAATTCTCTCTGTAGTATATGGGGATAGTATTGTTTTCGTCAAAATCTTAGAATGTGAGTTGAGAGTGGAAATATGAATTTGTCAATTCGTCTGTCTGTCTGTATAGTGCTTTTGAGACCATACAGATTATCTTTTGTCGTAGTTATAAAGGCTGATATACAATACCAACGTGTAATTCGTATGTCAAGAGTGATGTTTGACCAGTTTATGTTAGATTTCAATACCCAAAAATTCCACAAACCCATATGGAATGAACAACCTATAAATGTTTTTGTCATATGGTGCAACAACCATATGGTCTTATTTTACATTTGTTTCATTGATTTGGTTAATTCATTCCAAGGTTATGTTGTATCCCTTTAATCTTAACAAATAGTTGTGTTAAAAAAGTTTAAAATCCATGTAGTTTTCAATTTATAACAGTTATCTTGTTTTTTATTATTTTTTTTAATAAAACTTGAATATACAGAGTACAAAGTTTGTTTATTGTTATATTTCTTTGATTGAAACAATATAAAGTATTAAAATAAACAATTTTTGGAATCGTTCTAATAATATTTTGTAGGTCTTTTCCGATGTGTTTTTGTTTTCAACTACATAACTTTTTTGGAGATGGTGAAACTCCTCCCCTTTTAGGTGATTTCTTAAGAATTAACATTGCAAAATGGAGATGATCCTAGGATAAACTTGGATTCTTATGGTCCTCTCTCTTTCGATGTGGACATCGTTTCCACATACGGAAGCAGTAGTCCTCAACATCGACAAAGATTTTCCTGTAGGACCAGAACATTAACTCCCGCGTCAATAACAATAGTCTCCCACGAGAGAAGGTGTGTGCCCAATCAAGGACCAAGGGGGCGGAGCCCTGACACAACAGAGATAGCGCGAGAGCCAACGGTCAGTGTAGGTTACGCCAGGCGACGACTCGACGTCTCGCCAAGGTTGAGTAACACAGTACATTCACCACAATACTGCGCACTTTACACTTTCATCCAAAACAGGCGAAACATTCGCTTTCTTCCAATTGCATTCTATCTACAGAGGTTAAATTTGAAACGCATGGAGAAATTAAATAACGTGGATGTTGCGGTGGACTTTCCTAGATAGTTTGTGGCGATTCTGTGGTTTGGTATATTTGCACTGTATAAAGTGGTGTTTATGTTAATATTTGTTTTAATATAATTTATAGTGTAATAAATTAAAATGTTGAGCTTAAAGTTAATATTATGCATCTAATTTTCATACAAAACTAATCTAATTCAATATTTACTTAATATTATTGAACAAATAAAAAAAATAAAAAAAATTTATTTTTTACTTTTTGGATAATGTTTTTATTCAAGTTTTAATGAAGTGACAATTCAAGAAAAAATGATTATCCTTGTGCCTGATGATGGCCTAATTAGGCCGAAACTATAGTTGCGCCACTTCAACTACTAAGATTGTTTTAGAGAGGTATATAAACCATTTAATTTATATTAATTAATTTTAATTTGTCGTATGTGGGGGATCTTCTTAAAGGAATCTAAATAATCTAAACATGAAATAGCTCATTTAACTAATCCAAAAAGGAAATCAATAATAAAATATATTTTAAATGAAAATATAATTTTTCCTAGACAAATAGTTGGATTTCTCTATCTGTATGAGCTGTGCTGTGGTCCACAGACAACGAGCCACGCCTTGTATGGAAGTCCGCGTCATGCCGGTGAAAGCTAAAGACTGGGGAAATGATATGTTCCTTGTACAGTTCAAATATTACAATCAGAATCTGACGAGGAAGTCATTTCAAATGTTCCCATTGTTCGTTACACAAATTGTGGTTTTGATAGGGCCAAAGGTCTGTAATTGCAAGATTTAACCATGCAACAACTCATAAACAAAGTCAAATCTAGGAAATTGTAAAAGTGAAAACTCAAGGAAATCTTAGTTGAAATATAATTTAACTGTGAAAACCCTGAAAGTAAAACTAGGACGCAAATATAAAAAAACCCGCTATTAATACATTTAGCTTACGAGTAGGCATACAGCTAAGGAAATTCGAGTTTACCATGAAACTAGTTTAGACCTAAAGTATTTCAAGCGTAACGTGATATTCATACAGAGGTGAATCATAAAACGAATAAATATAAACGATGATTCCAAATACAGACAACGACAAGATCTTTATGGTAGGTAGCATAAAGTCTTATCTGGACTTAAAATTACTATTGTAAAGCACTTTTTATTTTTCAGAAATAGGCTACTCAACTCTATCCCTGTTCATTCATTCATTTTCCATTAATGTTTGCTCGTAGCTAGTAGAGTGGTAGCGGACATTGTCATGTCGTCGAGACAAGTGGCCCACTTACCATTGGTATGCAAACACAGAGTCGGCGGCGGCGGCGCGTGCGGTCATGTAGCGTCACGTCGCGTCACGTGACGCGCGCTACGCTCACGCTGATCCTCCACGCTCCATGTCCGCTAAACCGCCGTTTAACATTCAGTTAACAATGGATCACGTTCCTCACGCACGGCTCAGTGATTTTTATAAACTAAATAGAGACTACTACAAGATCTCAATGGTAGAGCATCTTATCTGGACTTAAAATTACTCAAAAAATGTTTTAAAACTATATTTATTATTGTAAACCTTTATAAATCTATAATAAAATTTAATTCATTATGAGAAATGTTTAGAAATTTATAAATTTTTAGATTTAATATTTTAATATCTTTTAAATAAAGGGATGTTCTCCCATTAAAGTTCCCACCAGATTTGTAAAAAGTCTATAAAGCCCCAATGTGTAAGCCATGCCTTAAATGTTTGTTTGTGATATAATTGAAATTATTCGTGGGGTGTAAATGAGTGATAAGCTTCTGTTTCTCACTCTGGAAACTGTGCGTGATAACTTCATGTATTGAATTAGAGAGATTAAGATAAATAAACATGACCGTAATAGAAACTATGGTAAATCAGTGGTTATAGTATAGTAATATAAGTTCGCCGGTTCGTTACTGAATATAATTTTGACACAATATTGTAGTAGTCCAATACTAGACCTTGCCTTTGTTCATTGGGCTATTAATAATAATTCCATCAATTGAGACGGCTGGTCTTTGTCAGTAACGATGTTACAGGTTGTTGAATTCATTAGACACATCACACCCAGCCTTAGGTCCCTTTCATACGATCCGGCGTGCGCCGAACGGCGCTCCTGTATTTGTCTGCCCAGTTGTGGATCAGCTATTGAAATGTTAACTTCGCAGTAGAAGAAAGTTTTAGCTATATACTTGCTAAGAAGACTGCAAAAAATGAAGAAGGAACAGGCGGTTTTGGATTCATCCATTGGTTTAATATCGACAAACATCTGGGTCCTTCACAGTTTCATTTAACTCATGAAAAACTAAAAGACAAATTGAAAAAAACAAAATACTAAAATGAGGAACTCCGTCCGACGAATGGAAATGCTTGCTGTTACATGCGGCACGCGCCGGACTGTGTGAATGACCGTGTGTGTGACCGTGTGATTAGACCAATAAGAACCAAAAGCCCTTCGCCAATTAATATTAGAGTGAGATACGACCATACCAAGTCGTGAAGTAAGCACCCAGATCTGCCGGGGACTCGCCTTCTCCGGAATCCAAGGTCTCCTAGCTAGGCCTCAGCCCCTTACCACTCAAACTTGGTACCGATGCACTGCCCTCTCCTGGTGGGGATAAATTTCATGATTTTCACTTGGAGTAATCTAGGAGACTGGACCGTGACGTGTCCTTTAATCCAGCTACTTGGAGGTCACTCAATGTGAATAGTTGTTAGCGTTGGTCGGTGGATGTAGTGTTCTCTTGTGTGAATTAACATCCACACAATTGAATACTACGTTAATACGCTAAGACCATCCTCAAAATAGACCGGTTCGTAATTCAAAAGCAGTAGTTCGAACTCCACGTTAAACTGTAGGTCCTTTAGTATGCTATTCACTGTTGGTTTATTAATCAACAGTTCTGTCTAAGGAACATGACATTGTTAGAGATTATGCCAAAAAATCATCTTACAATCATTTCTCATTCATAATTGGCTTCAAATACCTATCTGGGTAAGTCGCCATTTCAATAACTAACTAACTACAGCTACACAATGCCCCCAAGTGTAACAAAATTCCATATTGTAAGCCAGTTTTCCTATATAGTCTGATAAAGGACAGCTAGAATCTACATTGTGTAAAGTATGTACTTGGTGGTGTAGTCGGAGTCTCACAAACATATGAATAATTTTAAAATATTTGGAAGGATAATTTGAATACAAAAATAAAATACTACATTCCTTTGGGTAACAAGCGCAACTAGGTAAAAAGAGGAAACGGTAATGAGGAGGGTCCCCCGTGAAGGCCGACCGGAAGCGGTTCCGACAGCCGCAGTCAATGTACCGTTCGTAATCTCGTCGTATGAGCATACACCGCCCAACACCGGCCCTCGTTACACCGCCGGGGAGAGTGACGCCTTCATCCGGAATTTACTAAACACCTGTTTGTTCCACTTTGATAACCAACCGGATGTACTTTGAACGTTTATATGCTGTCCCGTGCCCTGACGTATTATCCTCTTAAATATTTCTGAAAACCTGTGGCGGTTGTTAAACATATTATGTATTATATTAAAGTATATAAAATTATGGTTTTGTCTGTACACTGCTCAGAGTTATTCGTTTTTGAGTTAAATTTTACGTTACGTGCGTTAGAGAAGCCGAAACAAGTCTTATCTCAATTTGTGTCTGTCTTGTCTGTGATGCTCTATGACGCATTCTATGAGTAGTTTTTAGTTTCTTATGCTATAGATAGGCTGTAAGATAGATAAATCTACCGTTGGCGTTTTATTTTATTATAAAAATACATCTACTCTAGTCATATTTTTATCATGTTTCGTAGTTATGATGAAATAATATACAGAACTGATAACAATAACTTATTTAATGCATTTTCTACATTTCAGAGAAGGTTTTTCAATGGTAAAAAATAAAATAATCAGATGATGAATAATCACAGATCACTATCCTTACAACGGTTTTAGTGTAACAAGCATTTAAAAAACTATTTTTTACGCGATATTAATCACATTTGGCTTTCAGTTTTCAACTTATAACCTACCGGTAATAATCAGTTGTCTTTGTAGTTTTTAAAACTAAATTGTTAAAGCAAATCTAATCTAATCTAATTCCAAATAAACATTTCCTTAAAATCAGTCATTACATTTTCGTAGAAAAATTTAGCTGGTATGTTAATAAATATCTTTTTCCTATAATACAGAATAAGGCTATTTAATAATGAGGCTATATAAAAATAATATATTATTTAAATAAAATGCCATATCTAGCGTTTTAGTGGTTCTTTGACTTTACTGACACATTTTAATTTAAGGTAGGCTCTTTTTTACACACATCTGTAGATTTAATGTTCTACTACATAAATTCCTCAATCAATAAAAAATAAAAAAATTATTCATGCAATACTTTATTTTTACAATGATTTAATATTTTTTTGGTGGGATACCTTTGGTGAACGACACAAATGATCTTATTTATTCTGAACTCATTTTAAAATATATTAATATTCTGAATTTAGAATAAGTAAACGTTCGTTGTCCCATAAACTACCATAGCGTGTTTGAAATTAGCAGAATTTAATACACGAAAATTAAAGACTCTACTGAAACATGCTGTAAAAGTTGCGTATACGATACGAAGCAAAATCCAACGACACCCCTGTGTGCCCTGAATCCCCCGCTTTAGTTTCCATCTTGGTAGAAGTCGCTGGAACACTTAAAACTCTCATGACAAGCATCCAAAATGAAGCCCCGATCACCACCCTCCCCAAGCACAGAGCATACAAAGTTATATTTTTGTTGCAAGCTAAAAAAAATTACTATTGTTTGAGCTTTCATACATAGGTCCAGTAAATAGTAAATTTAAAAAAATAATAAATAATTTAAGTTTAACAATGAATCACATTCATATACTTAAATATTAAAGTAATATTTTAGGCCCGCCATTTTTTGCTTGTATGTCTTGTGTACTTTTTTATAACTATGTAATCTATATTTTACATAACAATATTAAAAAAACTGTTTATATTTACTTCCTTGTGGGAAATAGGTTAGATCATGGATATGTCTAAAGTTAATGTTTTCACTTAATCTAAACAGCAGGTCTTACATTTTTCTATTAAAATTCAATACAATAGCTCTGGTGGTTTCTATGAAAACCTGTTACATATTTTCCATCTTAAAAATCACCAACACCCCCCAGAGCTAAGACATATCCATGTCAATAGTAAAACGTAAAACGTTTCACACAATAAAAGATTATCGTTTAGATATAGTCAATAGATAGAATCAATATTATTCGAGCATACCTGAATAAAGATGTTTTTTAGTAATCCGTGATATTTTTTGCAGTTAAATATATACTGTACTTTGTATTTTGCCTCACCAGCCTCACCAGTGATGGCAAGGTGTGCTCAGGTGTCTCTCACGGGTGTCACCAGTCATCGTCGAAGGCGGCCTCACGCCCGGATTCCTTTGATATCGTAATGATAACCTGATAGCACTTGTATAAGTGGATGGGTGATAATAGTTGATAAGCTCTATAAAAGGCGGTGAAAGCAGAATGAGCCCGACTCGACGACGAGTCTTCTGCGATAGGCAGAAGATCCGTCGTTCGAGTCTCATAAACCATCATCTTCCATTCTCTCTTGCCATTCATTACCGGGTGATACTTTGCTATCATCCGGGATACACTTTCTATAAACTACACTAACAATTTTTTTCCTTGGAAGAAACAGTTGACGTTCTCATCTAGCTTAGTGGACGCATTACAAAATGTTTTACGATAGCATACTAAAATTATTAATTATTTTAAATTATAAATAATATCTAAAAATAAATAAATCTTATGAAACAAGGTAGTTTTTCATTTCATAGTGGGGATGTGGGTGTCTTTTAATCAAGCTACTTGGAAGTCAAGAATTGTGGATAGTTATAAGCGATGGTCGGTGGATGAGGTACGAATAATCTCTAGTGTGGATTAACGTCCGCAACGTAGAATACTACGTTCATCCGCAAAGACTATTTTTATAATTAGACCAGTTCGTAATTCAGAGTCAAAATTATGGTTCGGACCCCACTGTAGTAGGTACCTTAGATGCCGCTACCTAATAGGCTATTAATTAGTCCTGTCTAAGGAACATGCCAGCCTTAGTCAGTAACAAGACTACAAGATCACGCAATCATCTTATACTCATTTATCCTACATTTGATAAAGTTGCAGCCCGAATCAATAAAAGGTTTTGGACATAAATAAATGCTAAAATATTTGAAATTAAAAATAATACATTACAAATAAAAATACATACATTAATACAATTTAAATACATTCTATTTTTGTAATAACTCAATAAATTGATTGACAATTTGATTAGTACACTAATAAATTGCGAAACATGGTATAAAGGTAATCATGTTGCGTTCTTTTTTTTCTATGAATCCCCTTTTGGAATAAATATATCGTATATTACCTATCTCATTCAGTTTTACACCTACCTATATCTTTGATGCTACCATAATACCGGAAACAATAACTCCATTAAGCACTTCGGCGTTGAGGTGAAAACTATGAAATTGATGAATTTTTACTACGTTTATGAATGATGTAACCTCAGAATAGTTGGAGTTATTTTCTTTCCGGGATTCCTGACTTCCTGGCGATGGACAATTAAGAGGAAGTCTACCGTCAAATGGAGCAGTTGCATGCTCTACAGGCGTGACCACTACTGTATACTATTATAGGGTCTTCACTGTGCAACGCACCTCTTACATTATTAAATTTAATTGACCATTATCATTTGGAATTTCGTTTTTAATTGTTAACATTTTAGTTCCGGCTTGACCGATATGGGTCACTTTAGTAAACGTGAAACAAGTAAGTAAGGGAAATAAAAAATTATTCATGCAATACTTTATTTTTACAATGATTTAAAACCTTAACAGACTCATTTTAAAATATTTATATTCTGAATTTACTCCTTTCTAGACAAAAATATAATACGCTTAACAGCTTCCAAAATTACTATTGTTTGAGCTTTCATACAAAGATCTAGTAAATAGGTTCGAATGTTGTGTTGTGCAGTGGTTTTAGGTTTCCTACTATCGTTTGAGAGTTTAATAAATTTTATCGTCTATAGCTTTGTTATTGACCAACAGATTCATCATGGTATTACATGGTTGTTGAAAAATTTATTAATTCTCCAATGAATAAATATGTTTTTTAGTAATCCGTGATATTTTTTGCAGTTAAATATATACTGTACTTTGTATTTTGAGTTAACACTGGCTATGATAGCTGGCTATGAATCGGTTTAAAAGTTGTCTCTTTGGATGTATAGAATCATGGGTTCCTCCTAAATTCATAGCTAAATAATTAAAAAATAATAATCACGAAGTTAGAGGATATAAAATTTAATACACTTTTAAGCCTACAAAACTTAAGGGAATAAATAAATAATTTAATTTTTAGTTTAAAAGTTGATTAATTGAATAAATTATAATTTATTAAATAATGAATTATTAATATAACAATTGCCTTTCCAATTGTATTAGTCAAAACTGAGTACCTCCTCGCTTTGAACCATGGTCTCGCACGTTTGTACGAATATTACATTTATTATTAATAAAGATCGCAACACAATCATCCTAACTTCATTTTTCATTCATAATTTGCTTAAAATACCAACCTGTTTGTGTTGCGATTTTAGATAAAAGTATAAAGTAAAGTGTAACCGGAGTAGATACAATTAACATACCTAGCCTTCCACTCATTATCTGTCGCGTCGCGGCCAGCATGTACCTGTCTATTTCTTTAAATGTCGATTATTTTAAATTATAAATAATATCTAAAAATAAATAAATCTTATGAAACAAGGTAGTTTTTCATTTCATAGTGGGGATGTGGGTGTCTTTTAATCAAGCTACTTGGAAGTCAAGAATTGTGGATAGTTATAAGCGATGGTCGGTGGATGAGGTACGAATAATCTCTAGTGTGGATTAACGTCCGCAACGTAGAATACTACGTTCATCCGCAAAGACTATTTTTATAATTAGACCAGTTCGTAATTCAGAGTCAAAATTATGGTTCGGACCCCACTGTAGTAGGTACCTTAGATGCCGCTACCTAATAGGCTATTAATTAGTCCTGTCTAAGGAACATGCCAGCCTTAGTCAGTAACAAGACTACAAGATCACGCAATCATCTTATACTCATTTATCATTTATACTTAGCTTAAAATACCTATTTGGGTATATTGCCATTCAAGAAAGGTAATAAGGCAATACTAATTATAATAATCATCATTTATTTATAAGATAAACATAAAAATATTATCATACTGTCAGACTGCAAGTGTATGATTTAACATAAGGTTAACACCTTGTATTTTCAACTAATATTATTGACATTTCCTCTCTTTTCGGAAAATAGCTAAGCGTTCAATATCCGTTCTGTTGAAAATTGCTGTTGGGAGTTTTTCAATCTTCGCTATCCAAACATGAAACAGAATTGCGTGTAACAAAATAATAAGTTTGGCATGCTGAGGGCGATGTGGACTCGATTGGACCAAACAGTTGTTTCTGACATCAACTTATGTCGTAATTGGGTTTCAACTACGATATTAGCTATGTCTGTTTGTGACTGTTTCATTATGTTTTCAAATATCTGGTCCAACTCGGTTTTGTGCTCATTCGTTCGCTTTGTTCAGATCATAGCTGACTACAAAGAACCAAAGATAACAAGGTTTAGGCAGACTAACAGTACAAATAACTAACCTTTTGTGTTTAGATTTTATCCAATAGGTTATTCGACTACCTAATATGTATATTATTACTAGGAAAGCCCTAAAGCTTACATTTATATCTACAATATATCATAGTAATTTGTTGTTTAAGGAGCTAGGAGCAGCTAGGGTCTGTTTATAACAAGTCAAATGAGTTGTTCATTAATAAAAAGCCGTCCAAACACAAGCAAGAAGACTCGAACTCTGGAACCCGCGTCTGCCGTGCATGTCACCGAATCACGACATAAGTGAAACAAGTATTGATATAGCTTTAATAAATACAACACAGTATTTAAAACCAAAATATCAGACTTTTTACACTTCTCGTGATAAAATTACGTCATTTAAAATTATTATTGAGTGTTTACATGACTGTTTTTATCCTAAATTTATATTGAAGACCAAGCTATTTTGTTATGAGGAACTTCCTACATTTTCATATGTCATGAAGTCACACATGATTCCTTTTAAATTCCACCGAAATGGACTGTTTAAGAAACATAAAAAATACGGAAAGAATCTATAAGCAAGAATGATCAGTTATAGGATTATTTTTTAAAGTACAGTTAAATGACTATGTTGATATTCAACGTCGATGAAACTGTATATGTGATTAACACAGATTAAAGCTAGATTAAGAGATAATTACGATGTTAACTGATTTGTGATTGAGACATGTAATGGCTTTTTGATAAAGTACAAATTTGTAAATCTATCAAATTGCACTCAGCGTATGTAACTGTACGTAATAAATTTATAAAAATATTAGCAGTACTATGTTCTATCTTAGGTTACGACCAGATTTTAAGGCATTGCATGATCTATGAAGCAGTGTGATGAATGCGGCTTCATTATAGACGTTTTTACAGAAACGGTTTGTTGCAAAGTGAGATGAACTCATTTCCAAGAAGTATGGAAACAATCATAATTGACGACTGAACATCAGAGGAGAAAAGTCGTAAATCAATCGGAATGACTTAAGCAATATAATTATTAGGATAAAAACGGAAGTCAATCTATTTTGAATGGATATTGCAACGTCGATGAAACTGTATATGTTGACCTCCACGTAGTCTGGTTTAGGAGATATGATAGAAACGCTGTAATCGTTTTAACTGATTTAGACATGTTGAGACATGTAATGGCTTTTTAGATTTGTAACTAACTAAATCTTTGTATAATATAAAATATAAAATATGCATAAGCAATAGTAATTACAAATTTAAACATCAAAAAGCATTATAATCTATATATGACGTTTGATTGCATAATTTCATTTTTTAAATAATGTTAATTTCATCATTGGAAGAAAGTGGCAATCAATGACTGAATGGAGGAGAAGAGTTAAAATGTAGAATCTCAAGAAATTAGGGATTCTGAAAGATGTTGACCTCCACTAGGAGCAAATAGAAAACTTTTTAGAAACATTTTAACTAATAACTTTTTAGATTATTATACAAATATCAATATATATATACAAAATAAAACATTCCCATTCAAATAAAAATTAACATATTTGGGACATATCACGGGGGGAGGTTATGGGCGAGTTTAAGTTGTTTACTAGGTATTAAAAAATGGCCCGTTCAATAATTCTTCCAATTATTGTCTGTCAATTATTGATTCAATATTGTCTGATAAACTCACCGAGTTTATCAGACAATATTAAATCTAAAGATCATCTCAATTGCCGGTCACAAAGGTATACTAAGGCTTGCCTATATCCACACACTATATCCGTCGATGCCGTCACTAGTTCCCGTCAAGTAACGAGGATGAAATTGATTATTAATTTTTACCGTTCGATAAAAATAATACATTACAAATAAAAATACATACATTAATACAATTTAAATACATTCTATTTTTGTAATAGCGTATTTTAACAAATCACCTTCTTACCCCTCGAAAAAATATGGTAAAAGGTGACGGGTAAGGGGGGTGGTTAAGGGTAAGTCAAGGGGGAAAATATAGCCTACATTAAAAAAAATGTCTTCTATTATATTCTGAGATCCATACTCGAATTAACCGAGTAAATATGTTGCTCCCTGCACCCGAAACACTACAAAGCATGAAGATGAATCTAAATCTAACTATTTCTAGTCGATTTATTTTAGCTCCGTATAGCTTTAGTGTATTCCTTATAAAGTTCCCAACACGTTCGTTAATTGGAAAACACCTTTGTGAATGCAACCTCAAGCTGTTCTTTATGTCATAAAGGCATAACCAGTAAGTAACTTTATAAAAGAGGGATTTATTAATTGAAACTAACTGTATTAATTCAACTGAGCTAAATTATTATTGGATGAATATTACATTCACTTTCAACTTCGAAAAACGTTTCAGAATAAAAAGTAATGTCAGTAAGTTGCTAGTGAATTTTAGAATTAAAGTCAGGCAAGAAACAGACAGCAAAGTCAGGTAGCATATAACGTTATGTTGAGATTCTGGACTTGAGTGGACGTCGTGCTGTCTGGTCAAATTCTCTATCTTTATAATACTTCCGCCATCGAAAATTTAATGTTAAAGTAGTCTTTGCTACCATAACGGTATGAAACCTGCAGTGATAGATGCGTTATATTTATTTATTAAAGTATGTAAACAGTTGGGTGGTATTAAAAATACCAAAAATATCAGGAATACAAATTCATATGGGCAAAAGATTTAGACGGTGCATACTGGGTTGATACTAGAAATCCTGTTAAACACAGCAAAATAGTTTTGTTCACACTATAAACAATTGCAGAGCGAAATACACAGTAATTACATGTATCGAAGTAACTTAAGATCTCTATGGTAACAAAATGGAACATTTTTAATGATACCGAGTGACCTGCAGGGTTTTTATGTATTTACCGTTGACTGCGAATTTGGCCAACCGCTGGACCAAATCTTGACGATTTAACCTGGAATTCAACCAGCAGCCGGGAGATTTTGGAGCATCGATAAATACGGCCTGGGGCATTGATTTCTAAACTCGTCCAAAGTAGATTGCGAATCTGGCGGCAAAGTTTGCGTGCAGAAGACGAGCCAGGCAAGCTGCGAGCAGGCTGCCAATGAACGCCTTTCCCTTAACAACAGACTAGTCGGCAACAATCACACACCTGGACCTCAGACACATGTCTCTGGAGTTTCTCCGGCGAAAGTCGCGTCCAAGGTTCATTAATATCTTTTGTCAGGCAACGATCTGTTACAATTATTACAGACGTATTGGGATAATAGGCTACTATGGGATGGTGGCGTCATCCTGTAATCCAGCTACTTGGAGGTCACGAATTGTGGATAGTTGTGAGCGATGGTCGGTGGGTGTAGTGTTCTCTTGTTTGGATTAACGTCCGCACTATTGAATACTACTGTAGGTTCCTTAGTTGCCATCGGCTGTTGGGCTATGAATTAACAGTCCTGTCTAAGAAACATGTCAGCCTTAGTCAGTAACAAGAATACAAGATCGCGCCACAATCATCTTACACTCAAAAATGTAACTGACTCAACGAACAGTCAGTTACTGCCATTAAAGAAAAACATTTATCATATATTAAGTCACGGAAGGGTTTTCTTTAATTGTAGACATTTTGAAAACAACAGATGAAAGTAAACTTAAACGTAACAATGAACATAGAGAAACATAAAATTACAATGTTCACAATAACATTATGATGAAATAAAACATACGGTAGTTTTATAGTATATTATTATAAAATATTACAAAAGTTATGTAATTTACGGGCGGATGAAGTTGAAATTGATAGCATAATTCAACATAAATAAATAATTATAACTGAAAATACCGATTTAGGCACTGAAGTTTTGAAATTTCTTTCTTAAAAAGTGTTGGAAATTGAGCAGCGTCCCTTGTGCAGCTCTAGCATTACTGGAATATAAGCTTTCTATTAGCTTTTAGCGGAGCGAGGAAAAAGGTCACACCCAAGGGCGTATTCCAACCCTCACTTAAGAGAATTGGGGACTGCAAAAACAGCAAATAAACAACACAGTCCCGGGACACTTAGGGTTTGATTAAACTTTTTCAAGGGTGGAATTAGATGGGTGTGTTGTAAAAAAATATTAAATTAAACAAGATCTCGTTTTGGTAAGATCCTCCTGAGAAATAGTTTATATGGTGCAAGTATACGGAGTTTAAATGTCACCTGTTATGGAACTGATTTGTTCTGTTGTTAGGAACACATGTGTTACTACGTACGTGTATAATAACTGCGGTATTCTCCTAATTGAACGGTATTGACCCGTTACCATTTAACGGGAATGGAAGTTGTAAATAAGTATCGAGGTCAATGAAATATGAAACTTAATGATGGAAACAGTTTCTCATAATACCCTTATACATTCGACCGACTTGACCTCTCGCTTCAACCTCGACCCCTGGGTGGGTATATTGTAAGTGAGAGAATGTTGAAAGTGGTGGGTTTAGTGGATTTTATGACATGTAACTCTCTCTATTTCTGGTACAGCCCGTTCACCCATTTACCCAAATAGATAAGCTATTTAAAATATAAATTACCAATGAGGAAAGAAACTGGGTCCAGTATTATACAGCTAAAACTGTATCTATATTGTCCAGGTTTGAATCAGTTTAAATTTATAGGGGAAGTACTACAACGACTTTTCGTCCATCTAGTTAAGAATTATTGACAAACAAATTAATGATTAAATATTAATTTATTTGATAAATAATAGACCTAAGTAATTGTGAAAATATAAAAAATCAATTTCCCTGAAATCTATTACAATTATGCTGTAGAACAATGCAAGAACCGTATTACCATTTTGTTTATAAACCGACTGTTTACAAAATAGTATTTTTTTGGGACAGTCTAACAACCCATTCAATAAAGGTCATTAGACATTTCGTTGTTAAAATAGCATTGTCATATTCACTGTGAAAAGATCTGTAGTGTTAAAATATCGTGAGGTGTTCTTCTGACTGATACATTATTATAATTTTACCGAAAATTTGAGCGTAAATTTTTAAATTGAGCTTGCTGACGAAAAAAATATTGTATCCACTTCCCTGTGGAGATTGGTTAGATCATGGATGTCAAATGGAATGTTTTCAGAATGTTTCCTCTAAACAGTTGTCGTCATAGCCATATGATGTCATTAAGCATATGACGTCGCTGTTTCAAATTTTGGTCTCGCAAATTGCCAACACCCTATGTTAAAAGTGATACCGGTTTTACAATACCTTTTTAATGCTAATATTTTTACAAGTGTTTAAAATATTACGAATTTGCTCGATCAGAAATATATAAACGTTTGTCAGCTGTTTTCCAGAAATTCAAGAGTTTACTAACGCATTCCATTACAGTTGGTTAGTAATATTAAGGAAATAAATGACATGTCACATGTCATGGAGTACTAAAACTCAGGAATAAATCTTGTAGTGAAGGTTAATGGCTAAAAACGATTTGTAACCCTTTGATTGAGAAAGGATACATGTCCTTTACCAAGAAAGGCTGACGTATAGGGATCATTTCGGCCAATCCTAATGCAGCTAAGCCATCCGTCGCCATAGCTATTTGTTAGTGCGCGGTAAGTACCCAGTAACTCAGGCCAGTTTCAAATGGTGGTCATAAACTCAATGGGGCGGACGTCTGATGGGCGTGTGTGGTGGCCGACCTCCTCCCAGCTGACTTTTATGATCTCAACTGTCGTGCCTTCCACACAATACTGATACACGACTTATTTATGAAACTTGGAGAAAATGATAATTTGTTTTGTTCCGTTTACTGGTTAAAACTAACAACATAAATTATTTTCCCCTTTAGTAAGTATGCAACAGTTAAAGATTGTGATTCTAGTATGTACGAAGAAATATTATAAAATAAACAGAGTTTTATATAGTATGAATAAAATGATAAATTAAAGTATAATTATAAAAAAAATTGTAGTCAAGTTTATCATTTATTAGATGACGTTATTTACGTTAACTTATTTTTATAAAAGGAATAAAGAATTAGGCAATGGATACGGATTTTACACGTGTAACTTCCACCAGCCATGACATTCGTAGCTGCTACCTCATTACATCGATATGTGACCCTTGACACCTGACGATGTGGAAGCCATGACAGTCACATTATCTGCTCCATCATTAGCCCCTGTGTGGTGATGGTAGCGGGGTCAGGCAATGTCAGACGGTTCATTTGCATCGGCCATGACAATCGTAGCTGCTACCTCAATACATCGATATGTGACCCTTGACACCTGACGATGTGGAAGCCATGACAGTCACATTATCTGCTCCATCATTAGCCCCTGTGAGGTGGAGGTAGCGGGGTCGGGCGATGTCAGACGGTTCATTTGCATCGGCCATGACAATCGTAGCTGCTACCTCGTCACATCAATATGTGACCCTTGACACCTGATGACGTGAAGCCATGACAGTCACATTATCTGCTCCATCATTAGCCCCTGTGAGGTGATGGTAGCGGGGTCAGGCAATGTCAGACGGTTCATTTGCATCGGCCATGACAATCGTAGTTGCTACCTCGTCACATCAATATGTGACCCTTGACACCTGATGACGTGAAGCCATGACAGTCACATTATCTGCTTTATCATTAGCCCCTGTGAGGTGGTGGTAGCGGGGTCGGGCGATGAAGACAGATGTCAGACGGTTCATTTGCACCGGCCATTAATCCTGCGCTGAATGGAGCCCAGCTGATTGAGTCAGCACGCGGTCATTAGTCCTTTCACTGACCGCAGAATGTGTCGCTGATACGCTGATCACCAGGTCCCTATACAAACTCATTCACATTGTCGTCGACGCGGTGGTAAGCATGCGTCTGCGCCTTCATCTTCGATAAATATAAATCTCTGTCTCTGTTACTTTATGTTGCTTTTTATAACTGAAATTGACTAATTTATGCACCTTCGTATAATGGATTTATGTTATTTTGCTTTTGTTTTCGTATATGGTAGAATAACTTAACAGAATAGATTGTTATTAATAAAGTCAGATTTGATGTGTGGGATTTAATAAAAATAACAATACAACCAAAATAATGAAGGAGGTGCTATAAATTGATATAAATACCGGTTTCTAATCTTAGTGTGACTTAAAATTATTTGTAATATTCCAAATTAAATTAAGCTATGGTAAAAAGTCTGAGAAATCCCCTTTTACTCATTACTTAATTATTTAATTTTTTACTATTTTAATGGTTGATAAATTTGGGTACATTGAAAAGAAGCTGCCACAAATATGGATGGGCACATTGTTTTTCTTACCTCAATTACCTTATCATTATGAGGTTTGACATCTAAATAAACTTCTAATCCCTGTTTACTTTCAAAAGAAAGTTGAAGCACCTAGAGTACAATCTAGACTTGGATGGCAAACTCGTAGTGTTTTCAAGTTGGAATACGAATTCTCCCTAGGAGTTCCGTGGCCAACGACCAGACCTGATTTCGTGTTCAAGGTTTTCACTAATATTTATGAAGAATCTCCAAATGATATATTTTCCATCCTCATCAACCTATTCTTTCCGATCAGCACTAATACTCCTTTCAATTCAATAGTATGTCCAGGAAGACGTGTAGGCTGGCTTTGCTAAGGGACCTCTTTATCTAAATATTTTGTATCTATATCGATTGATGAAAAGCATACTAAACAATAATAAAGTATTTCACAGATTTATCTTCTTTTTTGAGTCGACCAGACTTGCGTGACTGTGATGGTCGGTGACAGTTCGGCGTCTACCGTGGGCGTCAGAACAAACGGCTGTCACTATGCAAAACCAGCTGTACTTTCTCCTCAAGCATATTTGAATGTGTTCTGTTAACATTTCAATTTGGCAGAGAAAGTCTCAGCAATGGGAGACACTTTAATTACACTTCCTTGTTGCAAGTGCCATAATTTTTGCTATGAGTATTCATTGTAATGTAAAATAATAAAATAATTATAGCCATTGTTAGACACTTTTCGAACATACATATGAGATTAAGTAAGGAAATAGTTACCACTGACAGAAATTTTATAACATTTTGAAGGACGAATATATACTTATAAATTAAACTCTATATTTGATGTAATAATAGCTAACCACAGCACATTAACCTTTATAGGGCCTAACAATAATAACGGAGGCGATGTCATGGTTACATGGATTCCATCCAATTTGTGTCCAGCAATATCTGCGATCGAATTTACAAGTAGGCCTACAGAGAGGGAATAATCATGGAAAGGCTATTTTTCCTTTAGTTTTTTTCACGTGCATAGAATGCATACTTGGTCCTTCAGTGGCTACAACAATGGTGTCTACCTCAGTGATGGACGGACCATCAGTTCCGCACCGTCTGCGTTTGTCTATGTTTACACTCGCCACCGCTAACATCCTAGTGAACTGTAAGGATACACCTGATAGGCTCCATGCTTGGGCATCTCAGGCACTCAGTGGCTACAACAATAGCGTCTACCTCAGTGATGGACGGACCATCAGTTCCGCACCGTCTGCGTTTGTCTATGTTTACACTCGCCACCGCTAACATCCTAGTAAACTGTAAGGATACGCCATGGTAGGCTGCATGCTTGGGCATCTCAGGCACTCAGTGGCTACAACAATAGCGTCTACCTCAGTGATGGACGGACCATCAGTTCCGCACCGTCTGCGTCCGTCTATGTTTACACCCGCCACCGCTAACATCCTAGTGAACTGTAAGGATACACCATGGTAGGCTCCATGCTTGGGCATCTCAGGCACTCAGTGGCTACAATAGTGTCTAACTCAGTGATGGACAGAAATGATAAAAGAGTATAATATATTTACACAAACAATAAAAAATTAGCAGCTATCCAATGTGTAATGATTGAGAAACACTCATTGATGGCCTTTATACTACCTGTAGAACTGGCACGTGATATGTAGCGACGGCGAACGCCCTTGAACCACATGAGCGAGAACAATCTCATGTGTCTAACCGGAGAAAGTCGTCTCCTCCACCCATTAGACGCTATTGTTCTACAATTTCAAAACACAACCCAGACAGGAGCCGGTGTTGCAAGTTTTTCAGAACCAGTCTCGCATATCCAGTGACCGCCAATTTTGTCGCTTCAGTAGCTGCTACAGCCTGTTCCACATTCATGTCCATCTGGGACACGGGGAATACCAGTAGTTACTTGGGATTCTACGGTAGAGCCTTAATTTTAGGTCAAGGTAAAGTCGGCTGAGAAAGTATAAGTAAGTTAAGTTTTAATCCCCTTATGTGTAACCTGACACTGTGATAAGTATACTTATAAGGTAAAGTTTCACAAAAATCTCATTCTTTTTTATAAAAATAATTTTGCAGGGATATTTCAAAACTCTGGAGGGAGGGTTGCTAGTAATTTGTGTCACGCGAAAGTCATAACGAAAGTGACTTCATACGTTTATAAGGATAAATTCTAAATTATGTTAAATTTTTTTCAAACACGACATACCAATTTCGATTAATATTGTAGTGCCTTCTTCATTTAATTTCATTCAATTGAAATTTAGTAAATTGAAAATGATACATAGTAATAAAGTATACGTGAACAGATACAAGATGAGGCAGTAGCGCACGGTTGCGGGTCAGAGTGTAGAGCGCTGTGTGGCAGGACTCCCAGAGATAATGACAGGAAAACTGTAATGACAGAGTAACGACCTTGGTTAGACGACACTTTCCTCATTAAGGACCTCCGTCTAAACGCATTATTTTGCACCCAATTGTGCGCTATTTGTGCTCAATTGGGTGAAATATTATTTTGTCCTTAAGCACATTTTACTTGGTTTAATCAGCAATACCTTCAAATTCTTCAAATTATACCTAGAATTAATTAATGCGGCTAAAAACGGCTTCATATAACCTGTTCATCTTTTTAGTTAGGTTTTGAAACCATGATAAAATTCGGATCGGTTGATTATACTTTATCATTTCCATGTTTCAATCGATTTTTAAACACGAAAAACAAATATGGCGTAGGGTAACCTTACAATTTCAGGGGTGTCTTAATCTTTTCCTCCATTAATTATGTATCTAGAGTGGCGTAGGCTTATACACTGTATGTGCTTAACATTTTTAAATCCATAATTAAGTCAAATCGATCAATAACAATTTTATTTAATGATTTGAAATGCTACAAATAGCGTAATGTAAAAAACCAGGTTGTAAAAGAAAAGTAAGAAGAATTGAGGACACAGAAGTGTTTAACGGAATTTGTAAGTTTAAAAATAATATAACTAAATCTAAATATTATCTCTATACCTCTATTTTTAGGGCTTCGTCTTTTTAGGCCTTCTAGTATCATAACAGATATTTAAAACAGGACATTTCCTTCTATGCGTGAAATACAACCGTCCAAAGCGGATTGCCAACACAACCACCGCGAGTTTTACTGTAACGTTTCTCATCAATATTTAATCGAGTCAAGCCTGGCCAAAGCCGGTCACCTGTCGGCAGATCCGGCATCGGGTGACAAAGTCGCTAATTGAAGACAGTTAGGAGCATTAACCAGAGACAGAGGAAAGTGGGTGAGCAGTGCGACCCAGGCTCTCACGTGGGACACCCAGACACCCACACGGTCCTTGTAGTCGGCAGCGAAAGTATGTAAAACACGTTGGCTGACGTCCGAGCTTTCCCAGCAACCGGATCATCGCTGCGAACCAGAGGTGCTGTACTCGGAAAGGGAAAGGAAGAAAGTGAAGGAATAGCATGCCATTTGTGAGACATCTTCTGTCCTACCATATGCCCCGTGAGAAAGCGTCATTAAAAACAGTGACATCTCCATTGTTCATGAGATGAGTGAAACCTCTCCTTGCGGGTAAAAATGACTCATCAGACTTCTGAAATGGATACATTTGAAGCAGCTAAGCCTAACAGGTCGATTATGTCTGCTGTATTTATGTATATTAGTATGTCTGTCGCTTATGTCACTCGGAGAGCGGTGGCTCTGTGCGTCGATGTCACAGGTACCTTGTGATCGAGACATTTGAAGCAGCAAAACGTAACAAGTCGATTATGTCTAATGTACTTCTGTTTTATATTTTAATCGCACGGTTGTTCTGGTTGCAACTGTCGATACATCAGGGTATCACGAACCCTCAAAAAGAAAATAATGTTTTTGTATGGATGCATTTACCTAATAAACACAAATAAGCTACAGTATTTACGTTTTTGTTTTGATACGAGAACACCTATGAATTTAATAATAACTAAATCGATTCAAATAGATTTTTAGATTTAAAATATTTTGTCTTTATTTTATATTTTTACAATGTTAATACCCTATCCATTGGCCTACCCAACTAAATTATATTATTGTCAGATGTCCATAAGTAACGTCCAAAAAACACATATAATGTTTTTATAAGTTAATACTGACATAAATAATTCTGTCCTAACGTATACTATACGTATAATTTCATAACTTTTAATGGCATATTCGGTTATAGTATAACTATTAGTCAGGTGTAAAGTAACGGAGAGCGTGTGTGTTACAGGTGTCCGCTGTGGCGGCGCTAGTGCTGCTACTGGCGAGGCAGATGTCCGCAGTGGTCAACGATAACCCAGCTGATTCCGGAACGTCGTCCTCCGAAACTGTGAACCGACGAGAGGCACCTTTAGACCTCGCACCTCCTGCATCAGGTCCTAGTGGTTCGTACGGACCTCCTGAACCGTTCGCAGGGGATTCCTATCTTCCACCACCAGATTCATCGGCATTCGGACCGAAGCCTGTGTATGGACCACCCCAGCTATCTGGCTCCGGTGGTGGGAGCTCTTTCGGACCGTCAGGACCATCGGATTCGTATCCATCGGCTGCTCCAGAGAGTGCTTATGGCCCCCCTCCGTCACCACCCAAACCTTTCTATGGACCTCCACAAAAACCGAAGCCTCAATATGGTCCTCCTCCTAAACCTAAACCGAGTTATGGACCACCAAAACCATCATTTGGCCCACCGCAAAGTTCTTACGGCCCACCTCCTAAACCCTCTGGTTCCTATGGACCCCCATCCGATTCTTACGGACCTCCACCACCCCCACCACCTCCAAAACCTGCATATGGACCACCTAAACCAGTTTATGGGCCACCTCCAAAGCCTCCAAAACCATCTTATGGGCCACCTCCCAAGCCATCATACGGTCCTCCACCGAAGCCACCTAAACCAAGCTACGGCCCCCCACCGAAGCCAGTTTACGGCCCACCACCAGGACCTCCCCCTAGCACGTCATACGGTCCTCCTAGTTCATCTTATGGCCCCCCACCAGCTGGACCTCCAAGACCGAGTGGAGGATATGGTACCCCTGTTATAGTAAATCCTAAAGGACCACCAGGAGTTCCAGCTCCCCCGACTCCACCTGACATAAGATACGATGGATGGCAACCGATTCCAGGACTTACGTCTCACCCTCCACAGCAACACCAACCCAGCGACAGTTACGGACCTCCTGACCATGGAGGTCTAGTTAGTGGTGGTGATTCTTCATATGGTGGTCCTCCACCACCTCCTCCATCAGGGTCCTATGGTATTCCAACTGGATCTGGAGATGGTCATGGAGGATTAGGGGGTGGATTTGATGGATCAGCTCATGGAGGGTTAGGGGGTGGATTTGGTGGATCAGCTCATGGAGGAATAGGGGGTGGATTTGATGGATCAGCTAATGGAGGATTAGGTGGTGGATTTGATGGATCAGCTCATGGAGGATTAGGTGGTGGATTTGATGGATCAGCTCATGGAGAAGGAGGAGTTTTGATTAGCATTTCTGGACATACTGACACAGCTGATATTGGAGGTGGAGGGGGAGGATGTTGCAGTTCAGCACCTAACTTTGGACTTGGACACCATGGAGGTGGAGGAGGAGGGGGAGGAGGAGGACACCATGGAGGTGGAGGAGAAGGAGGACACCATGGGGGTGGAGGAGGAGGACACCATGGAGGTGGAGGAGGAGGGGGATTTTTAACTGGGCTAGATAGTCTTGGATCCCTAAGTGGATCATATGGAGCACCTCCAAAGAATCCTTCAACAACATATGGGGTCCCCTTACCAGTTTCTGTATCATCAGGAGGGGCATCTGGAAGTGGGGGTGGCCATGGAGGACCTCCATCTGATTCTTATGGACCACCACCATCAGACTCATATGGACCACCACCGTCAGGTTCATTTGGGCCCCCACCTTCTGGATCATTTGGACCACCTCCCTCAGACTCATATGGTCCTCCTTCAGATTCTTACGGACCGCCACCTTCTGGACCTTCTTCAGGACCAAGTGGATCATATGGTGGGCCACCTCCCCCTCCACCTCCACCACTTCCACGCCCATCATCATCTTATGGACCTCCTAAGCCTAGTTCTTCGTATGGACCTCCCAAGAAACCAAGTGGATCATATGGTCCACCAAAGCCCAGTAGTTCTTATGGTCCACCTAAGTCACCAAGCAGCTCATATGGCCCCCCTAAACCACCGAGTGGAGCATACGGTCCACCTAAACCTGTTAACACTTATGGCCCACCAAAGCCACCTAGTAGTGCATATGGACCACCTAAGCTACCTTCACCATCGTATGGTCCACCGAAACCACCTTCTGGATCCTATGGGCCCCCCAAGTCTCCTTCTTCATCATATGGCCCACCAAAACATCCCAGTGGAAGCTATGGTCCTCCATCCGACTCATATGGACCCCCGCCATCTGGAGGTGGTCATGGTGGAGGCTACGTAGGACCACCACCACCACCAAGTTCTTCTTACGGTGTTCCAAAAACCCCTAGCTCATCCTATGGTGTACCTACATCTGACAATTTTGGTGGTTCCAGTGGGCCTTTTGCAGAACCAGGAGGTTCTTTTGGAGGAGGAATATCTACAAGCTATGGTGTTCCCGGTGATACTCCACCTGGGACATTTGGTGTTCCTATAAGTGGGTGTTGCGGAACACCCCCACCAAATATAGCCCCGCCTCAGGGCCAGCCCAGTCAATCATATGGTGTGCCTCAACAAGGAAAGGGTGTTGACATTCATCTATCTGGATTGAACTATGGTTTACCGTCAGGGCAAACTGTAGAAGGGCCACATCATATACAACCTAAAGAGCCGGTCAGGTTCGTACAGCCCGTTCCAGCAGGTCTTTTAGAAGCAATAGCTCAATCTGCAGAATACAAGAATACCGGAATGGGTCGACCGTACCAAGGGGGCACATATATTCCCCCACCACCCCCAGAACTTGGAAAACCAGTGAATGAGGATACGCACGATAACTACATTAACGACCAAAGTCACCACGGTGGGGGTGGAGGGGATGATTTTCACATTACCCAGTCATTATCAGTAGACCTATCTCCTCCACCTAACGGGGGGCACCAGCACGTTGACAATTACGGTTCTCAGTCTATAGCGGACGGAAATGTAGCACAAGTTATTGGTCCTAGTAACCAGTTTCTTCAAACATCGTTACTCCAACAAGGATCTACTGGCCTAGGGGACCAAGGACAAGGTGCCGTAAGCTACCAGAACAATAACTTACTTTCTCCGGGTCCAACCGGTGGTGAAGGTGCACCAGAGGTCAATCAGTTAATTAAGTCTCTTGGTCTAGAAGGAAACTCTATCACACAATCCCAAATGATTGATCTTGGTCCTCAGTTCTCAAACTATCAAGGGGGTCATTTCATTACTCAAACTACTGGAAATGGAGTTCAAAACATACCGATACAAGGTAATCAAGGAAGCTACACGCTCCAAATCCAACCCGCTGGTGGTGTAGGAAGTACAGGAGAACAATCCATCGCCCACGACCAAGTACTCTCTAATGGACTACTACAAGATATCTTGGCTGCGATAGAACAACAGCAGCCTAACAACCACCAACAACAATTTCAACAGGTTTATACACAAGGAAATATTGACCCTCTACAACAAGCCGCATCCAACGCATACTTCCAATATCAGAATGCTCCTCAAGGTGCTGTAGGTGACAGTGAAACCCAGGGTTCATCCGTCAGCGAGCAAGTGATTAGCTCAACCAACGAAAATGTGACACAATACAGCACAAATTCCAGCATCGCATCAGAAGTTGAAGGGAAACAATTACGCTTCGAAGGAAACTTAAGTGACCAGGAGAGATTCACAACATATTTAGCCAGAAATGGTGTCGCGTTGTATTATAACAGCGAACACGGTAAAAATCAAAATCAAACTATTCAAGAAACCACTCAAGCAGAAAGCCCGGAGACCAACCTTCTCGACTCAAACCAAGCCCAAGGAGACGGATCCTACGTGATTTTCAAGTCTCCTGACGCGCAGTACAAGTTCGGAGCAGCCTCCGAGGACGTGACGCTAAGTAACCAATTCAACGAGAATGCAACGCAAACGTCAACAGAGACCAAAGATGTGACGTGAGTGTATTTACCAATGAACGGACTGCAAATACGACAACCCTCTCGCTCGCAGCTCTACCATTCGTAACAAACATGATAAATAATGTGGGAGCTTAGAGGGGTGGGACCGATTCCAAATAAGGAATGGTGAAGCTGCGACAGGGGAATGTAGGTATGTGTGTTAGCGGTGTGTGCGCGGCGCAAGTTCTCGGCCGACTGTCCCTGACCCTCAGCAGGGAAAGTGCGGCCGTGATCGTGAACAGCTTTCCGACCACTTATATCACGACTTGAACCAATCATTTAGCTGCAGGTCCCTCTGACAGTTGTGGAGTGATCATTTCCACCTATTTTCCGCTTCAGTGAATAAAGGAAACTCCCAACATCACTTACTTTTATCAAAATTTCTAAATTAAAATGTAATTTAGACGAACAATCTATTAATGTACCGGTGTCCACTAAATACTAGATGTAATTGAGTTGTATTTCTTTTATAATCAATTAAACATAGTTGTAATCTACAAGACTCGTATTTTTGTAGGTTTTAAACATATTTATTAAAACTTTAATTTGCAGTGATATCTAGTTAACTGTAATGAAACTATATCACTGATATTTATTTGTAATGTGTCATGACATTTTATATGGTAATAATGTATTTAAAATATGTGCCAATAATTTATTTTTACAGTTACTTCTTTCAAAATACTCATTCACATCTTCCACCATGTATCGTTTACGTGCTATGAACTTTGTAAATATAATAGACTAAATAATATTTGTAAATAAAATGTGTAAAGACATGTGCAGTTAATTTTTTTATCCTTAATTCCTTATATTTAGTTTACTTTATGAGTACTTCGCTTAAAAAGAAAGAGAAATACACGTGAGCTTTAAGTTACAGACTGGCTGCAGCTTAGAATTCAAGATATCATACCTCATTTTTAAATATTCCGTTTACATGTTGAACTTTTAATATTTATAATTTCGTAACATTAAATTAATTTATGGTATTAATAGTACGCATTTTCACGAATCAAATGGCAGGTACAGCTAAGATGGAAAGAACTAAATTTGGAGAAAAATTAAGGTAAATACATAAAAAATACTGAGCATAAATTGAAATTGCATTAGATTTCGTCGAAATTGCATACTGTTTGAGCTTTGCTGAGGTAAAAAACTCACAAATAGGAATAATTTAAAGATACAAATTTTAGAAAAAAATTATTTCATAAGCTAATGCTTTAATACTGAAGGTTTATCCATAAAGATTTGTTATTTCATGATAGGTCACGTAAAATAGTGCGAGAAAATATAAAATTTTTCTGCTGTCCCAGCAAAAAGTGTGAGATTTAAGTAAGGTCATAACACATTTACGAGCACCAGCGTGATAAACAAGCTTTTATAGCTGATTAGAATTCTTATCTCTGTTGATAATTGGAAGTGAAACATAATTGTTGACACCTAAATTTGTTTTCATCAATCCATATGAGTACTAGCAAGTGGATAGTTTGTTCATTAAATTGACTATTGTTATTGACCTAGTTGTTGTTTACGTTAAAAAAAACTTGTATTGTTAATGGAATCCTAAACTAAACATGATATTTATATTTCTGAAATGTAAATAGAGTGATTAATTGATTGAAATTAAATTATAATAAACAAAACACGTTGCATATGATTCATTTTGTTGAAATTTTTTTTATAATTTCAATCACGCAACGAAATATAGCCTAAACGAATTGGGTCAGATATATTAATTACTGTTAAAAATATCCCGATTTAAAATCATTGGTATTTACTAATACTTGTGTTGTAGACTATTAATAATTTTTACTGATTGCTTATACAGTTTAAATCAGGAATTTACTTTTAGATTAAGGTGTTATTTGGATTATATTGGGTGGATTGTTGGATAGCTGTAAATATGCTATATAAAACATTTTTTAGCTGTGTTTTGTCCAAACTTCAATTATGTTTTTATGTACTATAACTTTCTGATAAAAGAGTTAAACATTTCCTAAGCTAATACGAAATACCACGAATAATATCAGAAATAAACTTTTACTATATTATAGGACAGTGCAATACAATGAATGTTTCTTAATTGAAAACAGAGCGAAATTAACACTTATATACATCAAGTAAAAAAATATATTTCCATCAACTGCAATTTTGTAAAAATTATTTAAAAATAGTCTCGCATTATCTATTAATTACCTATTACCTATTAATAGTCTATTAATTACTTGTGCCCGGAAAGAGTTCTGCTTCTGTAAGACAACTTACTACAATTCAGAAAAAAACATAAATTTTCATAATAATTTATTTACAAATCTGGTATTTTTGTTGCAAATTCGCTGTACGAATTATTTATAACGTTTAGTTTAAGTGATCTCATAGTATTTAATATGACATATACTTTGTCATTATTTCATAGAGAAGCTATCCAAATCAACGTTTTATGAAAACGCTTTTAAAACTAGTATAGTAGTTTAAACAAACTGATGCAAAGAGTGCGGCATAATAAGAATACTTTGAGATGCATTAGCCCTATGTAAAATATTAATATTAATAAATATACTAGACAGTGAACTGCACTGGTAGGTATTTTAAAATGTGAATGCATCTTCATTCATACTCATGGACAGCTGTTTATAGGAACTGAAAACATTCCTTTTAGACACAACCATGATCTAACATATTTTCCAAAGGAAGGTAAATACATTTACTTTTTAAATTTCAAAACACTACCAGTTCTTGACCATAGAGGTATGCGGATATATGGTGTGTGAAGATGACAGCATCACTCGGTGGACCATCTTGTCGCCTAATACGTCATATCTTGACTGTAGAGGAAGCATGTGGTGATGCGGATGTCTCCACACCCTGGCGTGTGGAGACTACTGGATTAATCTATGGCATATCCTGTTACCTACCACGTCGGAGGGTATACGGATGTACCCTGGGGTGTGAAGATGACAGCATCACTCAGTGGAACATCCTGTCGCCTAACATGTTAGACCTTGACCCAGAGACGGATGGACCGGAGCTACGGCCGCAGGAGTTGGGTAAAGAAAGTCAATAGCAGGTTAACACCGAGTTTCTCTATTAGTGGGACGGGTACCTGCGGCAACACACACACACACATACACAAACACGTTCTCTCTGTCTCTCTTCTCCCCCTCCTCATCTCCCTCTTCGTTCAGTATTTCCAGAGTTAGTTAGTAGCGTTCAGTTACAGGCTTTGTGAGCTGCGGTAGTTAATAAATTAGTGTTCCAATAGGTTTAATAATCAATTTCTAACTTTATTGTCTTAACTCGAGTGTTATTTCAGGTACTAAACTTTATAATATTCTAAGAGATAATTTTATAATATTATAAAGAAGAAGTGGTTTATGTATGTGTGTGGGTTTGTTGTGGCAAGTAAACGCAAAAAATACTGAACCGACCCGTTTGAAATTACAAATACACAACTCTAGTCTTAAACTTATGCAACTCATAGGCATATTCATCACCTTATAAACCCCTCGGGCTACGCCCTATGAACATCTTAAGTTTCAATATTTACATTTTCAAAGGATATCAACATAAAATTACATTGATATCAACAGCTGTGGACACTAAAATTGGACAGCTAGGGAGAATGAGATGAGAGAAGGTTCATTTTTACGAAATTAGTGATCGAATTATTAGATCAATATAGTGGAATGTAAGTTTTCTCCCAACGCCCACCCCTATTACGTTAATCCTTATCCTTTCCCAAAATTACTTAACAGGTATTACTTTGTTATGTTGTAGACACGTGTTTAGTCTATAAATTTTTGTGGTTGTGTTTAGTATACAATTCTATTGTAAATACCTGTTTTAATGCGAATAGTATTTTACTTGAAATAAAGAATTTTTACTTAATAAAATTTTCTTGTTTTGGAATACTTATTTCATGCCGAAGAAACAAGGTTACCTCTTTTAAACCTTTTTTACTCGTGCGAAGGACGGGTACTTTAGCTATTGTTATTAATCAAACTTAACCTGATGTGTGTTCTATTTTGTTTTTTTTTATTATTAGGCAAGTTTGACTTATCTTCATATATGGATAAACGTAATTACGTAATTAATTAAATGGTAATTATCATAAAAACATTTAGATGAAGCTGGTGAGCAAACAATCGCTGGGAGGGCGATTTCACTGTTGAGCAGAAGAAAGCAAGGGCGGGGCGGGAATGACGTCACCGGCCGTGGTCATGCCCCTGGGCCCGGCGGGAGAAAGTCAAACATTTGACCCCTCGCACTGTCTGCTCTGCACCGATAATCTCTTATCTCAGCCATAAACGGTTGTGTTTATTGCTTTGGAAACGTTCAGTGTAGCACGGACGCCCGGGGTGTATTATTTACAGTAATACCAGCTCTGAGTACTTCAAACAAGAAATTGTACTAAGATATTTTATTCAAATTAAAAATAGCAATTTTTACTTGATACTACAGTAGATATTTTTAGTCGTTTTTTCAGCTTGACCTTTTACTGGCTTGAATTATTCTTTTCTCTGAGTTAATTTAAAGTTCATTAGTGACCTTCACTCTGCAGCCTCTCATTAACCTTTAATAGAATTTGCTAATTTGAGAGTCAGCCTTTCTTTAAAAAATGCAATGTAAATTTAGTAACGAAATGGTTTATTTGATAGAGAAATGGAATTCGTATGAGGGAGGGAACAACAATTAGGTTAACCTTACTTAGATTTTGACCATAGTTTAAAACTTTTTTTCGGGTAATTAAAAAAAATATTGTTCAATGACTTTAGATACCTGTAACCTAGTAAACCTCAACTCACTTTGGTACTATCTAACTGATAAGCTCGTGATTGATTACAGGTAAAAAGTAAAATGGTTTTAAAATTCTTGGTGATTAAAAGACATTACCATTAATCTCAACTTCAGAATTACAGTAGGAGGTACATGGTATGTTTTTGGGGCACCAAAAAAATAGTTATGTTGTGTCATGTTATTTAAACGGTCATATTGTTTATGATAAAGTTACGTGTAATCCCATAATGTACTTGTAAACCATCTATGGTTACAGTTTCTCAAAGAAGCAATGTTTATGAAACAATATATACCTTGGCTCTCTTCTAAGAGTAGAAGTATAAAGTAAAATAAATATCAGTTTGAAAGTTTTACCGCAGAGACGTGATTACCTGAAGCGCATTTTGACGACTCCGCACCGTTTGATCCCCGTGCCGTTTTTGTTTACTTGGCTCTACTACCTGCGCAATGCTCAATGCTCAGTGCTTAGTGCTCAGTGCTCAGTGCTCAGTGCTCAGTGCTCAGTGCTCAATGCTGAATGATCAGTGCTTAGTGCTCAATGCTCAGTGCTTAGTGCTCAGTGCTTAGTGCTCAGTGCTCAGTGCTCAGTGCTCAGTGCTCAATGATCAGTGCTTAGTGCTCAATGCTCAGTGTTCTTAGTGCTCAGTGCTCAGTGCTTAGTGCTCAGTGCTCAGTGCTCAGTGCTCAGTGCTCAGTGCTCAGTGCTCAGTGCTCAATGCTCAGTGCTCAGTGCTCAGTGCTCAGTGCTCAGTGCTCAATGCTCAATGCTCAGTGCTCAGTGCTCAGTGCTCAGTGCTCAGTGCTCAGTGCTCAGTGCTCAGTGCTCAATGCTCAATGCTCAATGCTTAGTGCTCAGTGCTCAGTGCTCAGTGCTCAGTGCTCAATGCGATCAGTGCTTAGTGCTCAGTGCTTCTCAGTGCTTAGTGCTCATTAGTGCTCAGTGCTCAGTGCTCAGTGCTCAGTGCTCAGTGCTCAGTGCTTAGCTCAGTGCTCAATGCTGAATGATCAGTGCTTAGTGCTCATGCAGTCAGTGCTCAGTGTTTAGTGCTCAGTGCTCAGTGCTAATCAGTGCTCAATGCTGAGCAGTTTTTAGTGCTCAATGCTCAGTGTGCTTAGTGCTCAGTGCTCAGTGTTTCTCAGTGCTCAATGCTCAATGATCAGTGCTTAGTGCTCAATGCTCATGTTTGTAGTGCTCAGAGTGCTTAGTGCTCATTATGCTTATGTAGTGACCAGTGCTCAATGCAATTCATGCTTAAATTGTGCTTAGTGCTCAGTGCTTACTCATTTATTATTCTATGCTCAGTGTATATCAGTGCTAATAATGATCAGTGCTTAGTGCTAATGCTATTTTAGTGTCAGTGCTCAGTGATATCAGTGCTTATTATTTATACAGTGCTAACTCAGTGCTCAAAATATAGTGTTACTAATGTATTTATTATTACAGTGCTCACTCAGTGCTTACTAGTGCTCACTCAATGAACTTATAAATCTCAGTGTTTAGTGTCAGTCAGTGCTTTCTTTTATTACTATTAAAGTGCTTACTATGTTTTATATCAGTGCTAGTGAAAACAATCAGTGCTCAGTGATACATGTAAAATTTCTTTCATACTTTCATATCAGTGATTCACTTTATACAATGTGATCTGAGTTAGCCATTTGCAATTAACAAAATATTAATTGATTCATTTACCACATGAGTGTTCAGTCTGAGTTGATTGTTTTATAAAGTATAATAATAGAAAGGCCTTAATCAAATTATTTTCATAATTCGAATTTAGGAACTATTAATACATTATACCTTTTGAAGGACTAGGTGGCCGTCCAAAACTTTTGTTTGAAGCTGACTAACCGATAAAAATTTTGGTGGTCAAAATTGGTTAGTGAATAATGAAAACAAAAATTTTATTTACCGTAATAAGCTCAAAATACCTGTTTTTGTACTGTAAACGGACAGTAAAGTTAACTTTTTTTCTCCATGAATTAAAAAATGATTGAAATTACATATTATTGCTTTCAATGTGTACGCAACAACTATTAAACTATTTTACTACCGTGATGGGAATATACAAGTGTTTTATTGGTAAAAATACAATTAACATTTGTTACGATTACATGCATTGTAAAGTTTTCTAGTATCATCTACTAGTAAAACTTGATCACAAGAAACCTATATGGTTTTAGTGTGTATAAACTTATAATCTGAATTATTACCATACATACTAGTGCATACTAGGCATACTAGTGTATTCTCTATAATGAAAAAAGTTCTTCATTAATCGTTTATGGGTGTTCCATCGCAATTTACAGGGATGTACACGGTGGTTTAGTGACATTTCAAACTGCAGCGCAACATATACATTATTTATTTAATTATATAACCTTATACAGTTTTGATCGTACGTATACCTCTCAAATTATGAACAGTATATAAATTTGTCTGTTTTTTTATTTTCTTTTCTATTCCATCTTGTAACCAATGAATACTACGAAATTTGAAAACATTTCAAATTTTGATTTTAAACCAGGCAATACTAGATACGACCATCTATGAGTAGTTTTTAGTTTCTTATGCTATAGATAGGCTGTAAGATAGATAAATCTACCGTTGGCGTTTTATTTTATTATAAAAATACATCTACTCTAGTCATATTTTTATCATGTTTCGTAGTTATGATGAAATAATATACTTTTCACGTAAAAAATAAAATAATCAGATGACTATCCTTACAACGGTTTTGTACTGTATATTTTGTATATTTATGTTTTTTAAAACGGTGTTATGGAAGAGTTTGATGTAGACACATTCACGGTTTTAAGGATGAGGTGGCTTTAAAACGGGGAAGAAAACAGTTTATGGCTGTGACAGAGTAAGTGAAATAAATTGCAGTTTGAAAGTGCAAAGAAAAGAACATAGAAGTCACATTATTCTCATCGCTGGCGCACCCAGTGAAAGATGTGTGCGTGTGGTTAAAAATAAACAACTCTTAGATATTGAAATAGTGTTAACTATTTCAATATCTGAGTGAGTGATATAAATTTAGACTAAATGCACTCACGACTTTAAATAGATAAAATTTATTCGTTCGAAATATTATCCACACGTGCAAAGTGGTTTCAAACAAATCCTAATTGAATATTAATCTTCAAACGTCACAGAACTTTAAAGTGAAAAATAATTAGATTAAAACTAGTAAACCCAGCATACAACAACATTTTCCTCTGTCTGTGCTATCTTTTTATAAGTATAAACATTATCAACCTATTAATGTATGCATTAACAATTCAAATCACTCTATATGTGTTGTAAAACAATAAAGCAATTAAAAATGCTAACACTTTAACTGCTTAAATATTTAGATTATAATAGGAATAGTAATGAAGAAAATAATTTCAAAGTACGGTGTTCAAAATGTTCCCCTCCCAGATGGGAGCTATTCACGGGTTTAGTTATGCAGATGCATAACTAAACCGTGAAAAGCTTCAGTAAAACTGAACTGTTACCTTCCTAACAAAATTACAGATAACAACTGTTGCAGTCAAAGTTCAATCTGTGGTAAACACAAAGAGCCAGTTTCACATTCTAACAGTAGCTGTGTTATTGGTAATAATTATTGATGAGGAGTTATTCATGGCATTGATTACCAAAATGCCAGACGATAAGAGGGGTTAATTATGAACATACTTAGATTACAGGTACTTAAAATTAGTGTTTACTTGTAATACTTAATAAATTTTCATTTATTGTTTATTGTTTCATTCATCATTCATTATTTATATTTAGGTAATTGGCCAGATGTGTGTGTGTGTTACTATTATCAGTAAGCACGTGTGAACTTTGGTATTTTTTCTGTTGTGGTTAAAAAATAATAAAGTTAGAATTCAGATCTAACTGTCACCCTGTATATACTGTATAGTATAATTATTATTATAATTGAAGTAATACACACATGTGAATAGGCCACTTTTCCATAGGAAATTCGCTAATGAGTAAACAATGAGTGTAACGAATGTAATGTATTTGATGAGCCCTATTGCTTTGATACTGACAAAATCCAACTGATTCATATGTCGGGATCATTAATTAAAAGCTAAATGAACAAACACAACAGAGTCCAGCATCGGATCACCACGAAATTGTGTCTATATTTAGCTTAGGATCGAAACAATGCTCTTCAGATTATAAAGCACAAATATCTTACATGAATAATCAACATTACTTATCTTAAGTGCAAGGCTATACTGCATTTGTAATAAGATTCATATTATTCATACTTGGCTTAAAATACCTACCTTGTGGTATGGTCGCCATTTCAATAATCTAATCTAATTCCAAATAAACATTTCCTTAAAATCAGTCATTACATTTTCGTAGAAAAATTTAGCTGGTATTGCGTCATATCACGAAATAAATGAAAGTAAATTGGTAATTGACGTAAGACGGATATTTTAGTTGAGAGCCGGGACTAGGCTATCATAATTAATGTTACGATTTACTTAAACCATGACACGTCTAAAATTTATTAGCTACCTAACTGCTTCAAATGTATGCCGGGCATATTTCAGACTCATTACACTCAATTCTCAGTACCGTATCTGATTTTAACAGTCATTTTGTAATGTTGAGTTTCAATAAATTAATATGGGGAATGCCAAATTTCACATTTAAAACGCATGAAACAGACGAACATGCGTAAATTATGAATAATAATATTTAATATTTCTACCACGCTTCAGTGTCGATTTAATGTAAGTCAAACGTGATTGGTGTATAATTTTATTACTAAGTTTCAAAGTTACTTTTGATAATATTCTTTGTATAATAATAAAAACACCATATTTTGTCCTTGTAATGAGTTTGCGTGAGTGCATACACGGTGAAAGGTTCATTGTTCTCTCGGGGGTGGCAAGGTGCTAGGCTCAATGTACTACAGAATACCGGATAAAGTCCTCTAATCACTGAAACTGAAAACATATTACTTCGGCTAGGCATTTTACCTTCTCTAATACATATACATGTAGAGAACATTTTTTCTTCATCCAAATTTTAAATTTGAGTTAAGGGTGGATAATAAATTTAAAAATATACTAACTCATAATTAAAAATACTAAATTGTGTGTTATTTGAACTGAATCCAATGTTAAATAGTAAAAATTAGATTTTTTCCAAACCCATTTTTGAGGCTAAACTCCATCTGAAAGTACGATTGCGCTGCCAAACGAACTTGCTCAAGATATTACAATAAGGAACAACTCCCCCAAGTTTTATAATAATCAGACAATAATTGCGGCTGTTATCGTCCAGTCAAATATGTCTGAGTCAAAAAAGTCGTCTCGGACTATAGCCGGTGCCTGTTAGTCTGTAAATATGTCTGTGTACAAACCCAACTCTGATCGTGCGATTTTTATGAAATTAGGTACACAGGGGCACTTTGACTATGTCTCCAGACTATTTTCAAGGTAAATATCACCTTAACCCCTTAGAAATGTTAAAAATACAAATTTACCAAAATCCGTTCCAAGAATTTCAACTAATTGGGTATTAAGGTCCCAAATAATATTCCAGATACCACAAATTGGCTATATCTGTAAAAGTTACGAACTTTTAAATGTAATAAAAACAGTTTTAACTTCTCCACTTATACTGTAGTATTATAGGGAGAAAATATGTTTTGTCAAAACTTTCAAATTTATTTAGTTTTGAATCCGAAAAAGTTTGTTTCCAAGCCGTTTTTCTAATTTTGGACATTTTTGTGAACCTATATCATTGATGTATCCACTCTGTAAATGTACAATTAAATTCTAACCAGATACTGGACATTATAAGGCTATTTTAGAATAAAAATAATGATAATATAATTTTTTAAATGTATTTAAGTCCGATAATGACAATGCTAATTAGCAAATTTACCTCTAGAAGGTAGTCATAGAAGGTAAATGATACGTTAAGATGATGATATGGTAAGTGATAGTGATTATCGTTATAAATAAATATGATCCGATTAATTAGGGGTCACAAAGTAGTGTAACACTGCCAGTGGTATCTCGTTACTTCACATCCGAACACCTAAAGTAAAAAATTCCAAAATTCTGAAAATATTTTGACATAGAATTTTTTTGCAGATTTAAAAATGGTGATCGCAGTAGTCTTACAACGCACTTATTAATGTAAACATTATTTTAATTTATTAAAGTTTTGAAAATCGACCTTTTGTATAAATTTATACATTGGCATTTCCCTACAAAGATGTGTTCGTGACAAGCAATACATTAAAACTAAACCAGTTGCGTCGAAACACTGCAGGCGCTCAGGATGAACAGGAAAACTGTGATACATTCTTGACTGCGACTACGTTTTGCTCCATTTTGTTTTCCATTTTTCCGTTTTATTCCATTTGCTAAAATGGGTCCATGGAATGTTTTCAAATACCTGAATTCATCAAAAGCTTATGAAAATATTTTTTTTTCAAAAGGGGAACCTAAGTGTAGGACGACACATCTGTGACAGCATCCGATTATCTTAATCTGCCATCTTCTTGATAGAAAAATATTCATATTAATTTTTACTAGTAGTGAAATGCAGAATTTCATTTACACGACTCAAATGAAAACAATATTTTTAACATGGATATGTCTTAGCTCTGGGGGAGAGTTGGCGATTTTTAAAATGGAAAACATGTAACAGGTTTCCATAGACACTACCAGAGTTTTTTTCTTGTTGCCATTTGGCAGGCTCAGCATGTCGCTAGGTAGCCTCGAAGTTCACAGTTTATAAAGTTTATCAGTGTATGTGTTATACATATTAAATTCTTCTATTAATTGCCTTCAGATAGTTGTTCATATCTTGATATATTTCAAGATTGCCTAAGCTGATTATTTCTTGTAAATTCAATGAAAAATTGTGACTGAGTTTCCTAGTCGTTTAAAAATATTTATCTATTTCGTATGTATAGCTGGGACAATATAAAATTATATGGTCCAATGTTTCATTTGTACCTAATGTACATTTAAGGCAAAGTGAAGTAAAATAACATTTTATTTTATAGAGACAAGAATTTATATTAGCATGTCCGAATCTCAATCGACAAATGTTTATTATTTCGTTTCTGTTCATGTTACACGATTTAAACCAAAGGAATTTTGTGAAATTCTTCTGAACTTTCTTGTACCAATGCGCTTTATTTTTTGTATATAAGATATTGCTCATAGTCGATACAAATCTTTTACACTGTAGATATTTGAAATCATCATTAGTTAGGTAAAAATCATTTCTATATTCATCATCATGTATTGCAGCTTTTGCCAATTGGTAAGCAATTTCGTTTCCTACTATTCCAACATGGCCGGGAGTCCACTGTAATAAATATTTATTTGTACTATTGCGAAGCATTTCTTTTATAATGTCCACTATCATGTCTTTTTCTACTGTAATTCCTAGGCAAGTGTTGTGAATGCATCTGATGACGGATTGATTATCTGAGAAAATAATAATTTCCTCATTTGTGATATTACTAGAATACTGGATTGCTTTATAAACTGCATACATCTTAGCAGTATAACTTGAGTTTTCAGGGTCCAATTTATATTTTAGTCTAATATTACATGATGGTATATAAATCGCACCGCCTATGCCTTCTTCATTTTTTGATCCGTCAGTGTAAATAATAAGTTTGTTTTCATAGGTTATGTTTGTTAATTCGTTCCAGTGTTGCAATAAGACTCCTTCATTACAATCTTTATTCAGAGTATTGTTATTTATTGTGATTTTACATTCTAAGTTAAGTTTCAATAGTTCTATTGGGAGCATTAAGTCATGTAATACTGTAAATTCCTTATATTGATTGTAAAAAGGATTAATATTCTGAATTGTATTGATGGGCAAGATGAAAGTAGGTTTTTTCTTTTTTCTCCAATATGTATGATTTTCTACTAGAAAATTAAAATACAATATGCTGTCATAATTTGGATGGAGTGCCTGAGAGTTATTGTATTGAATTTTTAATGTAAAAGAATTAGAACAGCTGTTTAGATGAACTGAGACCATTTCCTTTAGACATATTTATGATCTAACCTATTTCCCACAGGGAAGTAAATACAAACATTTTTTCCCATACGATATTATTAGATTTCTCTTTAAGAATAGGATAGGTGTCGTATTCACAAACATAATTCCCAAGTTGCACGGTCTACGCCCTGAGACTAACAAGGGCTTTGGAACTTTGTTGGGTTAACTTGTTCTGTAATAAGTTTCTCTAATTGTAGTCATTGTAGACGCCTGCCAGTGCGAGCGGGACCGTCACCATCATTGTGGCTTTGCCTTAACAATCGTCAGTTTCGCGGTTCAAACATTTTTATGCCAAGGAATGTTATAATAGTGTTGTTTTCAAAATTAAAAATCTTTGTATTCACTTCCCTGTGGAAAATAGGTTAGATCATGGATATTTCTTAAGGCAATGTTTTCACTTTATCTGAACAGTTCTTCTTATTCTTTTATATTAAAAATTCAATAAAATACATCTGATGGTTTCTATGGAAACCTGTTACATATTTTCCATCTTAATAATCACCAATACCCCCCCAGAGCTAAGACATATCCATGTCAAAAAGTTATATATATTTATTATTAGAAACGTTTATGCAAGTAAGAAACCATGAATGCAAATAATTAATACTCAAATTATTATAATTACAGACTGTACTACAATGATTTACATATGTACAATGTGCTGACTGATTTATATATTATGTAAATAGATAAATTAAAGAAAATCTATATACATAAAACTAAATTTTCGTTTGTAAATTGATTGTTATTCTCATATGCAGGGTGTTCATGAAAAACGTTTCAGGACTTCAGTGACAAAAAACACTTGTTTTCTCAGATATCCGCCATTTTGTAATTTTCACAAAATATTTTTTATTTCAAAAATTTCCAAACGGATTATTTTAAAATTTTGTATGTGTTTTACACTTGTAGACAACTATTACTAAAAATATAACTAGCGTGATCCAAGCTCAAAATCCAAAACGTCGGCCATTGTATTTTTTAAGGTTTTAAAAGTATTTTAGTTTTAAAATATTAAATGACCGCCATTTTGAATTTTGAGCTTGCATCATGCGGATCTTGTTTCTTCCTTTTAATGTCCCTACTCACTCGCCGACGTCTGTTTCTCTATCTATCCGTCTTTCTGTTCCACATATTTTGTGTTAAAATGCTAAAGGTAAAAGAGAGTATCCACTGCAATTAAACTTATTATTATTACTATATTTCTTTTGTAATTAGTTTTATTTGTATACTTTAAATAGGCCTGCATCATCATATAAAATTTTTTTTCTTCCCTTATAAATAGTACATGAAAGAATTTTCAGTCAATAGTGGATATATACGTTATAAAACACCCTGAATAAAAAAATAATTTCCAGACTGATGTTTGTCTGCCTGTGCACAAACCATGAGACCACAACGATCGTTCGGTTTTTATTTATTATTTTGTTGGTAAGTAGAAAAAAACTTTCCATTTATGTTCAATTTGTATCCTATATACACTGTAACAGAAAAAAATTATTGAATTATTTGATAAAAATATAGTAAACAATTATGTGTTTTAAAAATATTAATAATTATTTTGACATGATATGTTTTTGCTCTAGGGGGGGTGTTGGCAATTTGTAAGATGAAAATTTGTATCAGGTTTCCACAAAAAATACTAAAGCTATTGTATTGAATTTTGAATATACACGAATAAGAACAGCTGTTTAGAAGAACTGAAAATATACCCTTTAGACATATCCATAATCGAACCTATTTCCCACAGGAAAGTAAATGCAATCATTTTTAAACTTTAATTGCCAACAGGAAGTTTATTTACTACTATTTTGTACATGATAAATTAGGGAAAAATAGAAGTAGCGAGGTAATGATTAATGGTAATGGTAATGGTATTAAGATAAATTTTATTACTATTTTATATCAAAGTAAGAGATAAAAATAATTTTCCATCCTCTTTACCACTGTCCACCTCATTTTAGTTTATTATAAATTTAAATTAGTTTAGTTACAAGTATCAATTTTATTACTCAGATATCTAAACGATAAATAGATTTGAAAAAAACTGAATAAGTCAAAAAGGTTCAGTTAGATCTCGGAGACTTGTAAACAAGGAATTTCTTTCCAGCCTAACAAAAGTTTAAACTTGGAGTTACACAACTTGGTTAAGAGGTTGTTTAAGCCCTGGGATAAAACATTATAAAACAACAACATTGTAACTTGTGAATTATTCATAGTGGATGTAAATGAGCTTGATGTCTAAGAAAAACACACGCAAATTATACTTGTTTGATGATTTTGTAGTTTTGTAAGCAGACCGAGCGGTATATTTCAGTTGTAACTTATTCTTTAGAGGTTATTTATTTTCTCCATTCATAATTAACGTATTTAGGAAAAATATTTATACACTACCATTTTATTTCAAATCTCCCTCCATACTTTCTAAGAATCAAAGATGATTGTTTAGATATTATAGGTTATAGTCATATGGTTTAATGATACGTACATAAACTGTCAAAAACAAAGTTCCAAAAGGGTAAATAAGTTGATTGAAGTAAAAAAAGTTATAATATGAAAAGTGTACCTTATAAAACTGGTTTTCAAATTAATAAATACTAATTGTTTTTTCTGTATTCATCCCGATTCAGTAAAGTTACACTGTAATTAGAAGTATTTTAAAATTGTGTATTTTACGACATAAAATTTTTAGTTTTAAAATGTTGGATACTATCATACTATAATTAAAAATGTATACTGAAATATAATCATGTTGTATTGGTAATCATAATCATATTGTATTTTTATTTTATTTTGTGTATTTATACGCCAGAGGCATTTTTAACTTTTACTTTCTCCCCTTATACATAGTATATGAGAAAGTACCTATTGTTTTCGTCAAAATTTTCGAATTTGAGTTGAGGGTGGATATATCCGTTTTGGGGTCCCCTGAATCCAAAAAAGTGGGTCTTGGCGTGATGTCTGTCCGTCCGTGTGTCTGTGTGTGTGTGTCTGGATGTGTACAGTGCCAGAGCCTACCCCGTTTGTCCGATTTAGATGAAATTTGGCATGTATATATATAGTCACCGTATCTCCAGGTTTTTTTCATTTTTTTGAATTTTTGATTTTTAAGGGTAGTTCACCCCTAAAAACCTCCAAAAACGTGAAAAATCCAATTTTCTCAAAAACGGCTCTAACGATTTTGATTAAAATTTGATAGTTTATAGTGCACAGAGCACTAAATAATTTGACATCACTCGCATGTCTGTAAAAATGACGGTTCAAAAGTTATGGGCTTTTAAATGTCAAAAAAAATAAAATTTTAAAATTTTTAGCGAAAACAATAAAAGTAAAGTATAACTTGACTGGTACCATTGAAACCAGCTTAAAAACTAAACAAATTAATATTTTGAATTATTTGTCTACGACTAACGGTTCCAGAGAAAAGTTAAATTTACTGTCCACGATAAACGCAGTATGTTGTCTGAAAGCGCCCAATGTTATTCTTATGGAAAATATAAAAAAATCAATTTCTTCCTTACTTTCCACCCGTTTTCCATGAAACTTGGTATGAAGTGTAAGGTCAAATCACCGAACAAAACCAGCTCAAAAAAGCTTGGTATTACTTAAGGGAGAAAGTATGTGTCAGTCCACTGTTACCGTTTATTTAATGAGGAACGGTCCAAACCCCGGACTTGTTACTACCTAACGTCAACCTGTTGTTAGGAAGCATCATTAATTAAATAATATCCCAATGACAAATTGCGACTGGGTACATATTCGACCCTTGCTGCATTCGATCCAGCGACTTTCAGTTTTGAAGGCGGATATTACAACTATTACACTACCCAGCCAGTTTGTATTATAAATAGTCAAAGAATTTTATCGTTAGTTCTTTTAAATTCAAGGTGCAAAAGCAACAGATTTGGGTGTGGATTAGGTTTTGGGAAATGTAAACAATTGTGGAAAAAACACTTTTATATGAGCTATAAAGAGCATTTTTTTATTATGTGAACAGAATATTTCTTTTCTTTTCTATGTTTATCAACTCTAAAGGCATTTTTTAATGTTTGATACTGATACCATATAATATCAACTCGTCGTTACATTATTTATTGATTAATTAATAGCGATTAAATGAGTCCGGAATAAACAGGCGGCCTTTGGATTACGTGATGAGTGCGTTATTTAATAATTAATTAAACTAATCAAGTAAAATGAAGGCTTGCTAAAACCTCTTTATATTTTAACTACGAGTAAACACAGTTGCCAACTATAAATAGTTTCAGAAATAATTCAAAATGTGATACGATATAGTCTTTTACCCTAAATGTGGTGAAGAGGGATCGCGACTTAGTATCACACTGTTTAAAAGGTGAAGGAAGAAGCCTCGAGACATTTTTCTCTCATTAAAACATGCAAATGACATCTGGTTCAATTCATTAGGACCTCACAGTTCTCATTCAGAATCTTGTAGCTGTTCCCTCGCCCGGAAATATGAAATGATTAAGAAAGGTTTTGAGAGTATTAAAACAATAACCCAACAAAGTTTCTTACCGCCACTTTTATTTAGACAATATAATCAGGCTAGAAAATAGTCCTGTTTTAGACCTCCTCGGTACAAAACGCCCACTAGATTCATGGGAAAACTATAGAAATTTTATTTAGAGACTTGTTATAAGACAGCTTTTTATCATTCAGATTAATTAAGTGTTTAGTATCTAAAACTATTGTAAACTAGCTGACACGGCGAACTTCGTAACGCCTAACAGTAAATACATGTTAACTTTAAGATTGGCCATGTCCTGAAGTCAATTAGCATTGCGGCTTCATTGTGAAAGCTTTAAATATACAACATCTGATTATTACAATAAACTCAATATGTATAAACATTGTAGTTCTGTTATTTTTTATGTGGCAAACATATAAACACGTGACTTATAATCATACAGAAAATAAAGAAATATAAATACCCATAATTCCCAAAAACCGTAAACTATTAACGTGGCGAATAATGCTGTTCATTTTGTACAGCACATATTTACTTCATAGTTTTACATTAATGATTAATTCAGATGGCATTGGATAGTAAAGCATATTATTGCTAATGGAAAGTTAAGTGTTTTACTGTCCGTTAAACAAACAGCTAGTTTAAGAAATCAAATGTTTTGATTGTAGATAATTTGTAAACAAACTTATTCCCCCTAAGGTTAACATAAGAAATTTAAAACGCTATAAAATGGAAACTAATTGAATTTATGGAAACTGAATATGCCTAAAGCATGACCGGAGCAGAGACTAATCCAAAAAAATCAAAGATCATTAAAATTGGTCCAGCCGTTCTCGAGTTATAATACGACTGTTTTACGACTTTGTTTTATATATTTAGATAATTTAGGTTAAAAAGTAATGACAAAGTCTAATATTTAAAACTTTCTCAATAGGCAATAATAATATAAGTAACAAAAAATTTTAATTAATTTTAATGTTGTTATTAAGTCAAAATAAACTGAACGTGAGTACACAGATAAACAATTATAAGTAAATATTTGACACATGTAAGAAAGTATAATCTTGCACAATATAACACATTTAGGAAACAACTCTATTAAACCAACGTTTTTAATCTCCCTAATTCTAAAATGTAATCACCATCAAAAAACCTTTTAATATCAAAATAATATGTGTATATTCGGGTGTACAATTACCTATATTTATTTGAATTGCTACAATTCAGGTGATGCGATGAAATCAAAAGTTAATAGTTTTAATGTACGCGTTTCACTAGTGCGGAACGCGCAACCATTGTGGTGGGTTATGACATTCACGGTTATTTGATAAACCAAGGTGTAATAAATACCTAAGTAGACCAAAGAACACTTAGGCCTACATTAAACATCATTACTATATGGGTAGTATGAATGAGTCTGATAAAAAAACTAAGTAATCCATTATATTAGCCGGTAAATAATGTCAACCCGTTAAAAAATAGAACCTTTCAAAATGAACGAAAATGTTAAGGTTTGAGGGTTGTAGGTTTGAACTTAGTGGTGCACTTAGTAAGTGTTATTAATGAACAATTATTCTAGGATAATTTCAAGGACTATGAACTATTACCAGTGATTTATCTCTTAGATCACAGATCAATATACACAGATGTTCCAATTGAACTTTTAGAGAAAATTATGGTATATTTAACTTACCAGGGTGTTAATGTAAATAATTTAGATTTATATGGGGAACGGCTGTCATCCTTTAATGCATTAAAACTGGTTATGAGCTCTCAGTGTTGAAATGTCTTTCATATCAATTATGTTGTACGCAAATAAATTTGAAAGTGAATTTAATATAAAGCATAATTTTGATAAAAACTAAAGTAGTTAATGTTCACACGCTTTTTCAAATTTTCACAAGTTTTCACAAACAAATTAAGAGAATATAAAAGCAATTCAGTTAAAATAAATGTCAAAGAATACTGTAGTGTACCCGAACACTACAGTATTCTTTGACATTTATTTTAACTGAATATTGTGGGCCCAAATAAAAATCTACCTTCCTCTGAAAATATATATTGTCTAATGTTATTAGTTAAATGATCAGGAATGAGTTTATTACCACATCAGTGTTGTCTTTCACACGGCGTATAGCTTTATCGTCTACATATTTTACCTAAAGTTAATTAAAAAACATGTTTTAGTTTTTCCTACAAAGTTTAAGTTGCATGATTAAAAATTATATTTTAAAAACAAAACTACTGTTAAAAGAGACCCCTGAGGAACAACACGTGTCATAAAACCCAAACCACTGAGTGTAATTTAATTAGACTAATTGTTTTAGTTCGTAAAATATATTTTAAACCAACGATAAATAATCCCTCTCGTTCCCCAATATGACAGATTGGAATAATACACGACGAAACAAACTGATATTATAACGAGATCTATTCTTTTAGTATTTCCTGAGGAACAACACGTGTCATAAAACCCAAACCACTGAGTGTAATTTAATTTGACTGTTTTAGTTCGTAAAATATATTTTAAACCAACGATAAATAATCCCTCTCGTTCTCCAATATGACAGATTGGAATAATACACGACGAAACAAACTGATACTATAACGAAATCTATTCTTTTAGTATTTCATTGAAGGCGTAATAATTTCTACCTTTCCACAAGTTAATACTTCTGTAATATTTTACAGATAAATTACTACCAAATTAATTCATGATAATAATGCTATTAATTAAGAAAATAAAGTAAACAGTTATACAACTTAGTACCTGGTTTTACTGTAGCTAAAAGTTTTTATTGAATTGGAGTTTAAGTTGAAGTTATCTTAAAACCACTTCGTTTCGTTCACAAAAAGTGGAAAACTTATGGGTTCAACAATGAAAATGTTAGAAATTTGCATCCGCTAATGATCCGTTTATCGGTTTTCCATAATGCCAAACTCCCCACCCCCATCCTATAGTAACTGATAACCATCGACATTCAATCCTGTTGGATTTATCTGACTTAATCAGTTTGATCAGTTTACTTGCAACGCCTGATTCGTAGAATTTTAAGTGTAATATAAAAGATGTTATAAAACCTTAACAGGTTTATCGCTACGCAGTTTCATCACCCAACTGTCTGTCTAATTCTCACTTGTGTGTACCCGTGAGTATCACATTTTATACTCATAGCTTAAACTGGAAAGGTATACTTTTATAAATAAATAAACTACACAAAGTATATATTATTTAAATATCGTATTTATAATAGCTTAGTTACACGTGTTGCCCTTAGCAAACCTTATTTTTTGCATCCTTGCATGATAGGTGATTTTTTTGTCACAAACAGCGGAACAGTTAGTATTATCAATAGTCTTATGGTGTTTTTGAGATTGCGTCAATCTGTTCAGTACTATAATCTTAAAGAAGAACACTTTTGTGAAGAAATAATTTAAAACATATTAAATGGAGTTAAATGGTTTAGTTGAATAATTACTTTAAGGAATTTCACTATTTTAAGTAGTAGATTGAATATTGTATATTAGTTTTTTATATTACACCATGAGAATCTAAAACGATTCCCTGGATCTTTTTGGGGTTCATCGAAAGTATGTGCAACTACAGGGGCCCGTAGTTGCACATACTACCGTGGTTGCACAGAATAGATTTTAGTACAAAAGTTCACCTTGACAATTTTCTTCATACCTTCAATTTTATATTATGAAAAATTTTTACAGGCTAAAATTCTTAAAAATAAGTAAAATAAAATCTGTAAACAGCTAAAACGATGAATATAATTAGAGCAAAAGTTGTGGAAAATTATTAATTTGGGTTTTTATTTAATATTTATATAGTGTTACTTTAACCCAACATGATGAACCCACTAATGAACCCTCAAAAGTAAAACTTCAGTAGTGACTAATAATACTCAACTCATTACGGTTTTGAGGTTGTAAAGTTTGGGTTATTTAATTTTTGGGTGCCAATTACCACAAATGGATTTCCTAGTTTTGCATTTATAATACTGTACTTACATAATTTAATTTAAACATATTTATGTGATGAATATTTTATGTGAAAAAATAGTTCCGATAAGCAATGGTTAATTTATATTTACAAAAAAATATGATAAGGGAAGTTTATCTTCGGAGCAATATTACGTTTATTAAATACAGGGCGTTTCCGAACTTTCTAGAAGCCTTTTCAGGTATTGTATGAGTATATCTCTCAGTTTGTTTGAAATCTAAAAGTCACATCATTTTAATGTCCTCTATGAGCTACAGTTTTGAAAAAAAAAACAAAAACCAGGTAAGGGGTAAATCGAAGGGAAAGGTATAAAGGTTTAAATCATAAATTTAGTATACAAACAAATTAAAAATAACCTTTTTTATTACATCCATCTCAATACAAATACTCCACAAAAATAATACATGTTTCAGTTGATGTCAGATAGAATGAACATTTCGCAATGCGGCACTCGTGAAGTATCACTGTCTCCAGAGACAGATAAAGATGTCTTCCTGTTGCCTCTCCGGACAGTTCCGGCTCAGGCTGTCAGATCCTGCAGGACGAAGGACATGAATCACGCTGCAGGACCTACAGCATCTCCAAGTCATGAAAGAAATCCCTGTAGTACTCTTGCTAAACGCTTTACTCATAATATCTCAATCGTAAAAATAAAAAAATAAACTTAAACAACGGATTAAAAAGTATTTAAACGTTGTCAAGTAATCTGTAAGTTTCCAACATTATCTACCGATATAAAGTTAGCAGATCGTTCATTTATTGTTTCAAGTGAGGGAACATTTTGAAGCAAGATGGGAGCTAGGGAAAATTGCAGTTTCCCAACTTATAATTCACAAGGGCCGCCCGAGTTATGACGCAACAGTTTCATTTGGCACAGTTTAATTAACTTGAGAACTAATCTACTACGTGATATGCCAAGGGAAAAGGGGCGTAACTGATTTTGTATGGTACTCTAAATATTTTTTATCATACTGATTTTATATGTTAATCATCATTCCCTAAAAAAAATTAACAATAATTTCCCATTGTGTATTAATGTGTGTCCATTTTCGCCAAGTAAACACTAACATGTTGGCAACAACGGCTTCTAAAAGTGTATTAAACATGTTACAGAGTCGTCAGATTTTACTAAATCTTTTAACCGTATCACATCATATACTTATTACAGTAGTTTAATACCTTGGAATATTTAAGCTAATCTATGATGTAATACAAGTAAAAAGGTTTTTAGAACATCTTATATCTTAGCTCATAAGGATGCTTATTATTGAAGAACTATGCAACTATCCTTACTCAAAAACTATTGGCTTTTCTTGATGCTTAGTCTTAGGAACATTGTCACCATGTTCCTTAAACATTGTTAAATATTTGTTTGGGCAAACAAATTTCAAGTAAAAATAAATTAGTTTTCATAAGTAAGTAAGACACATGCTACTGTGGTAAATGGTAATTATATACCAATAAAATGGATATTTAAAATGAAGACAGTCACATTCTTCCAAAAAAGAAGCCAACATCATTATTAGGCCAAGTTGTTCAAGTACCTACACCCTATCTATTAGTTAGTCCTTGGTTACCTTACCTTATCCTTAGTTTCTGGTATTATCCTTGAAATAATCTGGTATAGGAAAAAGAATAAATACAATGACACTAAAATTATTAACTAGCCGTTAGTTAAAATGATGATGTATCTAAGAACCTTTTAGAAACATGTTTACTCATTGCATAAAATTTTAAATAGAAATGTTTTTTATAACAATTTGATAAGGAACAGTCTAACTACCACTTTCTAGATAACGTTGACTTTTTAGGTAGGTAATTAATACTTAATATTACTTCTTGGTGCGTGGCTCCAGCTTCAGGTGATGCCAACCGCACGACTTTCGTAAGCACGGATTGCTGGTCTCAAGTAGTTTGGTTGGGTCAGGATTCTTCTGAGAGAGCAGTTATGATAGAGTTTTTCCTTAGCTTATTTCTTGCTTCAAATTTTATGATACATTTAAGGATGACGTGTTCTAACATATCTTCCTCCGATTGACAAACGGGACATAAAAGTGTCTCTGGGAGGAAATTGAAAAATAAAGAGTTATGAACCTTTATTTTTACACACACGTCTACAGATCTGGGGTCATGTTCTGGCACTTGAGATGAATGATGGTGGGAGAAATCTGGGTAGATTTTTGTTCATTTCGATGTTTTAGATTCTATAAGAAAACCACGAAAGTGGTGACCAGTTGGATTATGATTTTATAACTCCAGCCATCTGTGTCTTAGAATATTGTGAGCTGTGGTTATGCAACTGGAAAGAGCAATTTGGATGCATATTGGTGGCTGATTTTGCAATTTAGTTGTCTTCTTTATTTCCATACATTCCACAGTGACTTGGTGTCGAATGGAAGGATAGGTAAATAATAGCCAAATAACAAAGATGGTGACAGTCTGAATTCAAATTGGCGGAATCTGGATAAAAACGTGAGCACGAGGACTCTGAACTCCTAGTCAATAATAGTGATTGTTCAAACAAATTTCATCGTAGTGTTTATTAATATAAATTTTTAATCTATTCAGGACTAAAATGGACGATTCTAAGTAATGCAATTTGTCAGTTCACCATTCCAAACTTGTAACCGACCATGAAGGGAGCTCACGCGTTAATGCAAATGAGTTTACACTTAATATTCACTTAGTGAAACGAGTTCTCATTATGTTTTAAACTATAGAGCTTATGCATTTAAATATCAAGATCAAACAATTTTCGTCCAAACCATTTAACTAAGGGAACAGAAATAATTGGATGATATGGTGACTTAAAAATAGTATCTTAAGCAGTATATTAATCGGTTATTGGTAGATAATTGTTGTACAACAATATAAAACGAATAATGAATATTTTTTCCATTATATTACGTGTTAGGCAGCAAATGCCTATCCATACCTTTTACATTAATGTGATTGCGTGGCACGCACTACTAGGGTTGTAACTAAATCTAATTTTTGGGGAGATGTTTGATAGAGATTGACACAAGGTTATTTTTCAAGAGATTTAATACGAACTAATACGTATTGTTATAGTTCTTAATTGGTCACGCACTTGTCAGTATTTAAAGTTTAATAATAAAAAAACATTTTATTTAATAACAATTATATTTGAGCTTTCATTTTGACACTGTTGAAGAGAAGTACATAACTCTGCCTAAAGCTTATGGGGGAAAGAAACACGACATTGTACGAAAATGAGTTGACTGTAAACAAAAAATATAGTATCTATCTTGTCCAGTTAAACCTTATGAAAAAATTAAATGCTATTTATAGATTTATAATTACTGATTCTGTTTATAAAAATATACATATATTTAAATATTTTTTGTCAGTTAAATATCTCAAAAAGAGTAGATAGAATAAGTATTGTTTCTATTAATTACGAATAAACCATTTTATTTATAATTGTTATATTTTTCGTATTTGATTTATGACGCTATCTCTGAAAAGTTTCTTAGCATAAATTTATAGATTTATTTATGGTTTTTGTGTATAAAAAATAAAAATCTACTATGAACGTGTTCAATAAAGACGTGGAATACGTCATGAACAGGGTTGGCAAGGGGAGAGAAAGTTCTACACAATCAATGTGAATCTTCCCCTCTTTAATAAGCTTCCCATCCCTGGTCGTAAAATATTATGACTGTTGCATTTAAATGTCTATTTGACAAGATGCCTTGTTTTACATTCATCCTATCGCAGTTCGGAACATTTCAGGGTAGTTATGGGCTCAGGGGTTTTCTCAACCATTTTAGGCGTTCGTGAATACTTTACTCTATTGGTATTTAAAAATATTTATGTATATTTAACACTAGAAGAAAAGTTGAGATGCAGGAATTTAAGCATTTTGTAGTGAAGTACGAGTATGTTATTCATTTCTATAATCTTATGGAAACAGTTTATTGGAAATTGTTGCTGCAAATTCTACAACAAACACAATTTTGTATTATGTTTAAAAACTAAACAATCAGTTATAAACCAAGAAAAGCGAACCAGTTGTAAATAAATGAAATACAATAACTCTATATTGAAAAAAAATTCAATCTGGAAACACAACACAAACTACACCAATAATACGTGGTCGAGTAGTAATTAATTATGAGCTCAAATATTATCGAACTACTACAATGATTCGTTCACTAAATATTTAATTCATTTAATGAATTTTAACTATTGCTTTCAAGCTACTGCAAAAGATAAACCAGGCATTAGTGGTAAAACTTACTGAAAACTGAAACCAACTGTTAAAATTGCTGGGTAGTTGTTTAACAAAATGAATATTATCGATAACCGATTAAAAGAAAATGCAAAACATAAAACTTGCATAACATGTCAAATAGTTTTATACTCGCATATTTGTATTATTTATGTATTATTTGAATGGTTAGTAGAAACCAATTTCAGTTGTAACTAAGAACGACAATACTACCAGAAACAGTCATACTTGCAGAAGCATACTAGTATTGAAATGTTCATAAGTTACATGAATTATCACAATATTGTTAACGACTAATACCACTACGTCATCTTGCTGTATTTAATTCATTGCAGAACCCCTCGGCTAATGTTGATGGGATGTTGAGGTTTAAAAAAAAATCAGAAAAAGTAAACATGTATAGAGTAATGCACGAGTATTAAATAATATCTTAAAAAGGCACAGGAAAGTAAAAATATTATTATTAATAAATTAATAATTTTCTCCACGACATTATAGATGGCTCAGAAATTAATCAGGAGTTCAATTTAATCTGAAAATTCCCTTTAGGGTATTCTATAAGAGAGCTAGAAAGTCTATATTGACTATCTTTAAATCGGTCATAAGAATCCGTTTATAGTCCGAGGTAGTTGGAACACTAGAACATTTTAATATATGTAAATATAATTATTAGCCTCTTAAAGCTTCCTGAAATTAGTTCATATATTTTACATTCATAAATTTAATTGTAAAGATGTGATCATATACGAGAACATAATCTAATGTCAAATTTCAAAAAGACTTTAAGTGACCATTTTTACTGTAATGAACCTACAACATAACTTTATTCCGTAAGTGATGTGACTGTTTGTAAAGATGAATATCCTATTAAAATACAATCAAGGATACATTGAGTTCATTTTCCCAAACAGACAAAAAGTTACGCGAAGTCCCTTATAAAAAATATTTGTCAATATGACAATTCCAAAAAATAATTTCTAAAGGTGAATAAAGCTCAGAAATTCAACTTTATTACAATAAACAACAAGACAGAACTTACTTAGCGTAAAGGATATATATTGAGTCTCATTTTCATGAAGATTAGTTATCATTTCTTTGTCTCCTTTTATAACATATAAATCAACTTTCTACAATTTAAAAAAAACATTGCTTGTAAAATATTTTTCTCAGGGAAAGCAGAACATCACAAATCTAAACCTTTTCAATTTATTTCAAAAAAATTTTTTTAACATTTATTCTGTTTATATATGAGCAAAAATAATCAAACAGAGTGCTATACCCCACAACAGTTAGTTTGTATTTTGTAATAAATCTTAGTAAATGTGAAAAACAAAATAGTTACGATTCGTTTATAGTATTATAAAATACAATCCATAAATAATTTAATCTTGAATGGATTTGGTTTAGAACTCAATATTTACCTACTGATTTTAAGATTCTCAATTAATATGTAATATAACATTTTTATAATTTGAAGGGAGATCGGTTAATTAAACATGTAAATCAATAGTTTCGTAACACTATAGAAAGTATTCATGTAAAAATATTCTCTTTTTGGATGGCTGTGAAAATGGAAATTGAAAAGCAATTGAGAATGTTATTTCAGTTTTAAAGCCAAGTTTCCATAATTGATCAAAAGCTGAGACAAGTTGTAAGATCAACTCAAATGGACACACACAATAGCACGATCAACCGCATCAACGCGACACTGACATTCTTTCTTTTTAATCTTTCACAAAAAAAACAATTTTTATAAAACTTTTAAAATTTTTATAAAGTCCTAAAATATTACGCTTGAGATTTTCCAGTAATTGAAAAATAGTTTTATATTTCTATTATTTAGCAAGTGAATATCCCGAAATTGCAATTGAATGACAATAATTTACAGAATACGTGTTTGTTATTACTAAACATGCTTTAAAATATCTTCTTAATCTACATATAACTTATTCAGAGTTCAACAAGCCATGTTAATTAAACGGATTATTAGTGCAGAACCGGCCGGGATGTTATTGTTTGCTGTATTTTAATTTAATAAAAGCAAAGTTAATGTTTCTAACCTTGCTTCATATCCATTCAAGATGTAATTTGTTTATACCATAGCTTATATTATCAGCTATATTATTGTTATCAAAAACCAACATTAGAGATAATATTTTTGATTAAATGTTTTAGAAAATAATTTGAATAAGCACGTTCGGAAAAGTACTACTAAATAAAAAGTTAGTAATGGTACATCACCACTACTAGAAAATTAGTTGGCTAAATATTTGTAATATTCGGGGATTTAAAAATGTAGGTCACTGATTGAAAATTCAGACACGGGTTTTGTTTATAATTGGGCTATAAATTAATTAACTGCTAACAAAATGTTGACGTTAACACACAAGACTAGGGTTTGGAACGTATCCTATTAAAACGTTAAAAATGATAAAATAACTATGATACGTTTACTACGATGAATTGCATTTCCCCCCCTGCATTCCCTGCATTGCATATTTTCTTAACCTGCTATTAATCTTTATCATAGTGGACACACAGTGGTTTTATATTTCAGACTATACTCCTTCACTTATGTAATTCCACACTCAGGTCACAGTCTGAAGTCATATCTTTGAGGTTGGTGGCTCTAATCACCTAGAAATTGGCTTGTTACCACGTTTCAGCCAGGGAACTGGATGAAACGTGTCGTTACACATTTTCTTCATCTCTCATGAACAGGAAAGTCAATTTCACAGACTTTCCAATCAATAATAATCCATTATTCCCAGTTGCCGAATAAACATTGGTTTAATGGCCTAGCCAACCTTTATAGAGGTTTAAAGCCCAAACATTCTTACACATAGGATATAGTAAAATATAAAAGAGAACAGAAATAAGTTTCGAAAACATTAGGTAAGCAATAATAACAGGTGATAGTTGATTGTTAAGTCGCAGTGAATAAATGAGATGATAGAGTAGGCATACTGCCCTACTTATCCGAAACACCCGAATTCAGTCATGAAACATGAAAATTGTATCTCACGCTGCCACCGTGTTTTGTAAGGCGTGTAGTAAGTTCTGGCCACATAAGAAGTCGTCAGAGACACTAGTGTGACAGAAAGGTCCTTGGATTGTTTGAATAAATCCATATCTGATCGTTTTTCAATATGCAACAATTGATTTGCTAAAAAACGGAGGTCAAAACTACATAAAAATATCCCATATGAAAATTACGAAAATACTCGTATACATGAAAATCTTACATTTAAAAAAATTACATTAAAATCTACCATGAAACTAATCTTCCTAACGAAATTTTGCTTACGATTTTGCTAATAAAAGAACTATCATAGCTTCTGGTTAAGACCATTTCATTGTTGTTTCATTTCATTTCATTATTGGGGCAAAATAACCAAAACGCATTCGGTCAAGCTACAACCACACACGATTATTTCGTCTAATAGTTTGAGATCAAACCTCAGACCGGGGTTTTAGTTTGGCCCTTGTATACACAGGCTTACTCGTGGTCAAATCTTTGTAGACTACCGTGGCCATGGTATACACATGTGGTATGTGGTGCATGGAGTGTAAACATCATTCGCGTATATAAGCAATAATCCCAAATTAAAACAAGAATATGAATATGTTCTTGAAACACGGCCATATTTTATCAGGCCACACACATATTTGACTTTCATATTCTGCACGCTCTTCATTGTTCATATTTGTATGTTATAAGATTAGATTAGATTAGATCATTGAAATGGCAACCATACTACAATGTAGGTATTGTAAGCCAAGTATGAATGAGGATTGAGTGTAGGATGATTGTGGTGCGATCTTGTAGTCTTGTTACTGACTAAGGCTGACACGTTCCTTAGACAGGACTGTTAATTAATTAATGACCCAACAGCTGATGGCAACAACTAAGGGACCTACAGTTTAACGTGGAATCCGAACCATGGCCTCAGAATTAAGAATTGGTCTAATTATGAGGTATTTGCGGATTAACGTAGTATTCAATAGTGCGGACGTTAATCCACACAGAGTACACCACATCCACCGACCATCTTTCACAACTATCCACAATTCGTGACCTCCAAGTAGCTGGATTACAGGACGTCGCCACCGTCCCAGTCTTATGTTCATACAAATATGTTCATGTTCATATTTGTAGGAGAGGAATGCATGTCAAAGAAAGTTTTATTCCTGGACCAAGTCAGGTATGATTCCCATAGTTAAATCATAGTATTCTGATTATTTTCTTCAACACCAATCCTGAACTGTTGCCCGCCGTTAGCATTCACAGCTGAAACAAGAGGCTCATTCTTGTTCTGCCTTCTTAGTCGTGTTAACATCAAGATATGATGTTTATTAACAGCGAAAGCATTGTAGCCGGAACAATAAAGCGTGGTCAGCAGAACGTAACAATGCGTGTCCAGACAATGGGTGGTTTCCATTAGTCGAGGGCGCCATTGTCATGCAGATTACCGCGTGAACTTGGCCTCCCAGCGCGCTTAACATTATTATATGTCTTTCAGCGGTTTGGTTTTTGTAAAAGGCGTCATACCTCATTGAATCAATATTTGACAAGCGTAAATAAATATTGAAAAGTAAAATAGTTTTTACAAGTTTCTAAACAGAATCGAAATAAAATAGCCATTTTTAGCGAAACCCAAAATAAAAAGCTATAATCCCAAGGTTTCTGGTGCATGGTTAAAAAATGAAATTATAGAATCAGAACACTCTTTGTTCACAAAAGTACAGTACGGTACAAAGAATAGTATCATTTCTTATCTTAGGAACTAAAAAAATACTTTTACAACAACAAACATAGCATAGAACAAACCTTTACATAGAACTTTTCAAATTGTAGAGAGGTTTATAATTGAGGATTTTTTGACTATAATTACATTTTTTTTGTCTACAATAGTTTTAATCTCTTAATCTTAGTTAAAAATACATACTATCTCATCAATTACATCACAATCAACATACCGTATTCATAACCAATTCTTCCTCGTTCCTTATATTAAGGCTAAAGTACGCTGAAAGATTGGGTGCCTTTCTCAAAAATTGTTAATTGATAAATTTGTTACAGTAAAACTAATATATCGAACAATAAGTAAGAACAAACATAATTTCAAGTTAACATATTAAACTGTGAACAATTGTTTAAAATAAATATCATGGTGGAAATTTTCATTCCCGAGTAGTAAAACAGAGCTTTACGAAGTTTTGGTATCTGAAATATGGGTTTGGGGACCTGGAAAATAGAACATAACCACATTATTTGTACATAATCTGGTCTAAGCCGGCATAAATCTGAAAACAGGAATGTTAGTTCAGTAAAAAACTTACATTAAATACAAAGAAAAAAGGTCCCAAAACAACAAAGATGTACAAAAACCAAAGTAAGACCACAGTACCTCCTGGGTTCTTGTGTCGTGTGGTTGTACTTTGGCTATACATCTACAGTGTGTTTGTGTACCTTTTTTAGTTTTATTTTATTTTTTTAAATAATAATCCTCCCAGCTTTGTATTGTTATGATTGCATCATGCACTAGTCTTGTTATATTTTGAGTTCCCGTTCATTTGAGGACGGACCCTGAGTATGCCAAGAGCTATAAAATGAAGGGTAATTCTATTGGGCTGCTATATCGGGTACTCCAAATTTTGAATCAGAGAAATGGGTGCTTTTCCATCCATTTTTTCGGAATACCTGCCTTTTTGCTAGAGGTAAAATATCTACCTTGACATTTCGTCGTTGTATATCTATTGAAAATCCCTTTAAAATAAAGGTCATTCAATATGGATCACTATTTGAAAAAAAATTCCCACCCTACTGGTTACAAACATTTTTCAACGTAAAATTCTGAAACGTCTGTTAACAAACAATACTACAAATTTATATTTATAAATATTTCGATAAAAAATTCATATTTGTTTCCATACTTAGAGTATTCATACATACAGTATTCATGATGCCAAAGAACAAAGTTTATATTGAACCAAAATGATAATGAAAGAGCCGTTTTTACGTATTTAACAGACTCCCCGTCAGGGAAATTATTTGATTGGCGTGGGGTGGGAATATTTCAATATTGACGTTATCCAGGACTGCTTTCCTCCCTTGAATAATTCATCAAGATCAACTCCAACAACTTATTTCTAAGATATCAATTAGCTAGTTGACGGATGAAATTATTTCTGTTTACCTCTCTTAGAATACTTTTAATATCCGAAATTACTTGTACTTCGTTGTCATTATTTGTCATTTAAGTTGAATAGTTTAATTTAAAAAAATAAATTAAAATTTTTTAGAATATAAGCTACTATAAATATATGCAATAATGATATCGTATCAAAGAAACCCATGTAACTATTAAAATATCTCTCGGACGTAATACTAATTATTGAGCTTCAAGGTAAACACACCCTTGAAATAACCATTGAAGTAAAATAATAATTAACTGTATGAAATTTCTTTGTTGGAATTTGGTTAATTACAGTAAAACGTCAAAGAATTTCCTAATACTGGATTAAGGATTGTTTAATAAAGTATGATTACTTTCAAACATGTACTTATCTACTTATCCAAATCGTTACGGACAAGTTGAAATCGTAGATTTGAAATATAAAGGGAAACCTTCCATCGTCCTTTATGAAGGTTGCTAAGCTCTTGATGGGAGAAGACAGTATTAATAAACTAAGAGACAGGAAAGAGATTTAAAAAATAAAAACTATTAGAAAATATGTAGTAAGCACTCAAAATCTGATATTACAAAATAAAAGTTATTGGTTAATGAACGTGTCTGCAAAATATTAATGGATTACTCAATTTAAATGTCCCTATTACTACTTATTTTGTTAACATTTAAAATTTTATATTCTTTTAAATAAGTCTTCAATCATGCATCATCCCATATTTGAACAGTTGTTCAATTCAATAAGTCATGAGATAGGCATTATGGTCTAGTATATCAAAGGTTGTTGGATCGAAACCAGTGGCAGGTGACTCCTGACAGATCATGAATGGTCACCTCACGCTATGACACCTTGCTGTTTAATTCACCACACAGAGACCCCCCTTGGTGATGTGTATAAGGTAAAAATAGATCACTATTCTGTTGAACGACTATTCAATTATTTGTATTGTGTATTAATATTTACGGTTATGATTACATACATGATCATTAAAATACCTCTAAACGTTACATGTGTTGCATTGGGAAAATAGTTTAACAGAACAATTAAAAATTTTATTTTTACCTACCTGATTACCCATTTGTTGCTATGCGATAAAATAAACACTTTTTTAACCTTAGAAAATGTAATTCCAAATACGTAATTAGTGCCAAATCGATGCGTCCGCTGGCCAAATCCTCGTTAAAGTCCGCCTCGCATGTAGGGTGCCGGCTGGTGCTGTGGCTCCTGGTGGTGGTGCCGTTCCAGGTGGTAGCCGCACAGGTCTCCGACGGAGAGTCTCGCTTCGTCGTGGTTCCCAGGGTGGTGTTCCAGGTGGCCGTCGCGCTCCTCACGGTACGCTACCTAGGGCAACAGTGTAAGGCGGGAAACATCATTTACGTCTGCTTTGAGGTACAGTAACTAAACATTACACCATCGTGCAACTAAATACTGTTTGAAACCAGTTCTAGAACGTTAAGGAACCTTAGGTCAACCCTAGAGCAAACACTTTCTCTGAGCCAACTAGATGACATTGTCAAGGAACCTACAGAAAAAACGAGCATTGTATAGGTTTGAAATAATCTGATATTAAAAAGTCAGTAAACGGAATGTAGAGGTATTTGTACGTTATGAATGTAAGTACGGTAATCCTTATAAAACAAGCTTAATCGAAGCCTTGTTTTACGCTCTCATCCATTGAAAACATCGCCCTTAAGTACCCTTAAGTAGGAATTCAGCCTTCCAAAAGATCCTCAGATTTATTTACGGTGCAAAGGTATATGAATTCATTTGAGTTTTAATGTAGTCATGCCAGTTAAACCCTTAAATGATCTAAAAAATTGCTTAAAATATTATAAAAAAAATAGTGGTTGCGTTATACTTATTTTTATAAACAAACATTATGATCATGAAACAATGTAGGCTACAGTGATAACTTTTAAATTGCTCTATCTATAAAAATGCAACTGTAAATTTGAAAATACAGTACACACCTTAGATATTGTTTAAAATTCGCCCTTATATGATTTATGCGTTAGTGAAATTAAAGTAAGAACTACAATACATTCTTCAATCTAGAACAAAAAGGGCATGAAAATTGAGATTTAACTTCGGTATATAATTTTTATTGATTTATTTACATTTTTATACCACTGATATTATACCGCTGCTCAAAAGTTCATATTTGTTTTGGCAAAGTTTTTTACTGTTCACAATAACCTACTAGATAGTAATCATCAATTCAGTATTTAACTGATTTGTTTAATATATATCAATATGAGTTGTCAAAGTATTGAAAAACATAGTTTTGCTGTTTATAGTTTATTGATACTGTGGGTATTCCCCCATTTGTTAGTGATATGTAAACTAGTATGCACTTATACAGTGACGTGTTCAGACTGGAGTGGCTGTTATAACATGCTACGTGTTTTTGACAATCATGTGGGCAAACGTGGAAGTGATTGCCTATCAGATATTGCGAGTCTACTCTTATTTTGTGAGTATATAAAAATATTGTACATTCTAATACATAGCTGTATCCTTTATATAATTACTTTTAAGAGCAGTGAAACGCATAAACAGTATAATTTTGATATAATATTTGGTAAACACTAGTGAGACATAGTACGAGGAAAGTTGTCAAGATCAATAATTTTTGACATTAGTTTAGGACATTATTTGTTAAACCTATATATGTCCATACAATAAATTATTAAACTAATATTTTATAAATAACTAAAGTTATTTTTCATTTGATTTAGAAAAGAATACGTTAACACAATAATGTACTCTCAGTATTTTATTTAGATAAACGCTAGAAAATTTTGAAATTTGATTTTTCTATATTTTAAAACATTGCTATTGAAGGTAAAATAGGGGTATGTAAACAAGTTAATACAGTATTAGGACTGTAAATACGAAGACCATTTTTGAGTTAAATTCAGTATATTTCAGTACTATAAGAGGGTTAGAAGGGCTACATGAAGCATGAATATTTAGGCGACTTAATTTTTACAGGTTTTGTAAAACATATTTTGGCTCACAATGATCCACACTAGCTCATACGCCATTTCAAGAATATCATTAAATCAACATATCCGTTTGTAAAACAATTTAGCTAACATTTTTACTTTCTGCCCTTATTACTATTTAAAAAAAGATTTCAATGATAATAAAGAGAGCTGGCTTTTGAACGTTTCTTTGAAAGCTGTATCCAGATGCAGCGAGGAGAATAACTAGATGTACTTAATTAGTTATTGGGTGTACCTAATAAATAAAATGCTTACGACTATGTGTGTTGAATTGCTGTTTTAATCATTATAAAAACCAATATAGCAAAGTATAAGTAAACGTCTTAACAAATATATATCTTCCAAAATGTCAAATAAGAAAGTTAAAAATTTGTAACTCATGTCATAATACCTATTGATATTTTATTTGAAATAAATTTTTAGTGATGGTTTGTAGTGGATTATTGTTATTTAGATTTTTACTAAGGACATATTCCATTACGATAAGTAAACCAAAGTTGCAATTATGTTTCGGGATCTGGAATCTGATCCCGTTCTCAGGTGAGTTAAAAACTACTGTAGAACATGACAGGATTAGAACACAGTCCGGACCAAGCCTGTAAAATTCTAAAAAAAACATTTTTAAAGCAATCGAAAAATTTCAAACACTACCAAGCAACAATAATCGTACACAAGAAACGAAACACGTCCATGAGTACAAGAACTTAAGTCGGATTGGATAATAATAGTGGGCGTGTCCCTGGCGCTCGGCAATACTAGCACCGGAAACAAAATGGCTGCGACAAAAACCTAAAACAGACGAAGTCCGTCTGTCTAATTTGGACTTTTTTTATTAACTAATGCCTTTTACGAGCCTTACTACGGATTTAACATACCATAAGAGTTTTGTTTCGGTCTTATATTAACTATATTTGCATATACTTTGCGTTTGCACTTTGTTGGTACTTTTTCCACTTATCGTTATGGAGAATGTTTGCGATAAAAAATAAATAGCATAATACTGATATTTCATGAAATTATAAATACAATCAATGTGTCAGATGTTAGTTATACTTCCGTTTTGCAGCTGGAGAAGGTGCGGGGCGAAGGACTCTCGATTGTAAGCATGGTGGTTATACATCTTCTTTCGACAACCACCTTGGCCACTGGTTTCCTCATCTGGGTTCTTTACTCTGCATTAGATATCGAGTATTTATTTTTTATTTGGTATATTAACTGATTTTCTTCTAAAAATTAAACCTGAAAATTATACAATATATTCTATTAATGTTAGATTGTCACACCACAAGGTGGATTTTAAACATACACAGTGTCCTACGAAGAGGTTTGAACGTTTAATTTTATAATACGTGCCCATTCATGCACCGAAATTTTTTTAAATTTTATACAGTTTACAAAGTAGGTTCTAAAAATATTCTGTAAAAATTTCATCTCCCTAATCTTAGTAGAAACAAAATGGCGGCATATTGAACATTTTACCAATTTGCTTCCTATAAAAACTACTCACCAGATTTAACTGTTTGTGACTTATTTTTATGGGGTTACTTGAAGGACTAAAGTTTATACCCATAATAGCTTCAATAATGATGAGAAACTAAAACGATCAATAGAAGAGGAACCTCTCCGGATACCGCGGAGTTCCTTTGTAAGGGCTTACGAATCATTTCATGAGCGCTGTTATCAGTGTGTTGCTGAGGATGGGTTACAGTTTGAATAACTTTGGACTTCAGGCTAAAGTTTCACTAGGCTATGTTCCAGATTTTTTACAAAAAAAACAAAACCACATTTTTATGTTTTTAAATTAGAGTTATCAATATGCCGCCATTTTGTTTCTACGAAAGGTAGGGAGCTATTTTGCTGAATATTTTTAGAGCCTACTTTCTAACCTGTGTAAATTTTAAAAATTTCGTTGTATAAACGGGCACGCAGTATAAAATTAAACGTTTAAACCTCTTCGTGGGACACTGTGTATTTCACTCGCCAAGAAATAAGGAGAGAAATTAATAATTTAGAATTGCACTATACTATTTATTGATTAAAATTAAATTATATTTACAATTTAGAAGCTTATTTCAGTAACGGTATTAATAAATTAAAAACTACTTAATATACGGAAACAATGAGAATTTTTAGGAGAGTTAGATTAAATTATACACACGATAATAAACTTGTAAGGGTACGAAACAAAAAATATATACTAACTTTTAAACTATTTTGTGTAGCCTACAAATACTTTAAACAATCATGCAATTACCTCACCAAATACTTTGACAGTTTTAAGATATGGAAGGAAAATTCACTGTTAATTTATTTTCATAGATGTTATTTAATTACAGAATAGCGACTGAATTTTTAAATAGCACCATTATCATTGCGTCCATGAGTTCAGAAGAAAAATGTCACATCAGTAACAGTGTGACTTATTCTCTTTATCCGACTTAAGAGTTATTTGTTGTTTTGTTTTTGTACACGTTTCAGCTTTTTTATGTTTTGACGATGATCGGTAAAAATTCGTGTATTGTTACACACATAACGTCAACCTGTTCGTAGGAAGCAGTCGTAGCACAAGAATTAAGTAATGGCCTAACGTAAAAATAAATAGTAACTGGGTTCAAATTCCCCCACTTGAGGTTTCTATCCAGAACTCTTGAGGTTTAAATACGGACACTATAAACACTGCACAATTGAGGCAGTTTAGAGTTATATACGCGTCTTGTTCCGCAGTGACCCTGGGTGCACTGTGAGGTTCTCGTCCATGGTTGAGGTGAGGTTGATCACACCGGCCACCCACCACCTGGAGGGCCGCACCACGGAGACCATCAAGGCCCCAAGGGGTCCAGGGCGGAACCCCGTCATCCAAAACACCTACAACAGCTGCTCCCCCAGGACTGCCTCGGACGAGCTCCCTGGCCTCCCCGTAGTGACCCCCTCAAACGTTTTCGGGATCAGCTCTATATCCACCGTCCAGTTACTGAGCTCCGTCATAGACTACTTGAACGACCAAACTATTTAATCTATTCGTATCTTTAATATATTTATGTTTTTTGTATGCATTTTTTCATTTAAAAGGTATTTTATAAAAAGCTTTCAGTGTCAATATTAGCATAGCAACCTTTTTTCTTAATTTATAAATCGAAATTTTTTATTCTTGGAAGTCTTTAATTTTGTAGAGGGCTTATTTTAGCGGTAGGTTCTTAGTACTTTTCTTGAAAATTATAGTTTTTTTAAATTGTAGTATCAGGTAATTTATTAGACTCTTTTATTCCATTATAAATGATTTTTTTAATGTGGTATTGTGAAGACAAATTTTAAGGTTAGCTGTTTCTATATTGTGATTAGTTGAAAAATCTACATTTTGCTTAACAAAAATCAATGTATCCAATATTTATAGAGGAAAAAGTTATTATTGAAAAAAATATTTTTTTAAATTCTTTGCACGGATGATTTTCTTTTTCGAGAATTGGCCTGATTAAAATATTTTACAGAGTAAATATATTCATACGATTAATATTAACATATGACTGATTATTAGTACATGCCATTTCTAATGTTTATTTTTATCTTTGGATTTTTAGAAATAAAGTTTAGCTTACAATGTAACAAACAGTATCTAGATATTATAACTTCAAACAGTTCATGGTGTCAGGTAACCGTTAAAATATCTCGAAAAAACGTCAATTCAATTTTCAAAGAAAAGAAAATTTTCGAAAAGAAAACCTGTTCTATATTAAAAACACAAAAAACTTCATTTTTTAGGTACAACCCCCACCCTTTCCAACTACCTGTATGATTGACTGATCTATCTGGATCACAAACTTGTCCGAGTAAATGTAAGATCTCTCACATCTCTCTACCAAATTTGGAATCGATCGGACCATGTTTACGAGAGTTATCATACATCATACATATATGGAGGTTATATTGTGCGTAAAAAATATGAGGAAAACATATTGAAAAATCCACCTTAAGTAACAAAAGGAGTATAGTTAAACCAAAGCACAATTGAAATTCGATGGTTCTTAAGGAACAAAGTTGAGTTTATTGAGACTCAAGTTGCGAGAAGACGACACGACTGTCTTTAACTCATGCCAGTGTTGAACACTTGCATTTATGCATACTTATGATTTACATCTATTCAGAATCAGTTAATTATTTTTAATATTTATTTTAATAATTTAAATCGTACTTAATTATAATTAACGCATAATTTTAGAAACTGGTTTTTGTTTAGTTTGTTACATGATATTGAAATTTCCTTCAAATATATTTTTCTTTCATTGTATCAATTTACATGTGTCTTTTAATGGCTGTAGCGTTTTTTTATATTTTTAATAGATACCCCCTATAGCATTTTTTAAAATTTTTAATAGGGAATGGTATAAACACAGGTAGTAGCTAAACCGAAAGTCAAGAAGTTTCAGTTTGGTTATTAATTAGTTATTAATAGTGTTAGCAGCCAATTAATTAGTTGTTTATTAATATAAATAAATGGATAACTCAATTAATAGTAGCGAATGGTCTGAAACCAAACCAGCAATATTCAGATTGTGAAGACCTGTTCTTTAACCACCGGGCCACCTAGCTAGTAAAAATTCAATTATAAATACCTTAAATTCTTTCTAAATAATGTATACTGTTAGCATGTCTAGCACCGAAATGGAAGTGTAGCAGGGCAATAAGGAAAACAGAGCAATACAGACTTATGTACTGGAAATAAAAACTGTAAGTCGCTTTTATAAAGCTATATTCTTAAAGCTTTGATTCTTAACATTTTTAACTGTTGAAGATTACTTAGTTTTAATTTTATATTGAGATATCTTTCTATTTCATAAGAAAAAAATTATGTTAATGAAAATATTTATTACTTTTATTTAACAAATTGCATTTAAATAAGTGAATAAATCCTACGAAAACATTGATTCGTTTAAAAAGTATAAAACAACTAAAACTATAGTAAAAACCTACCCGAACTAGTAGTTAATTATTTTATTTAATGTACTGAATCATATTAAAATATATGACCTGGTATTAATTAAGAGTCTATTATCAAAGAATAGAATAAAAGGTATCCGAAATATTCAGACAAAAATATAATTAAGATAAAACATAGATTAAACATGATTTGTTTCTGCTAATAAAAGTCGTGATCGAATTCCATGTATGCAAATAAATAATAAACTCTATATGGTCTTTGGACAAAACAAAATCAATTTTTAATACTATAAGCTAAACAATTTGAAAAATTATATATGTCATTACATTAACAATGTAGTATGTAATAAACACAGATATGTAATGCCTTTCTTTTAAATCAATAAATTTGACGTTATTTTTTTAGTAACTTCTATGTCAATTCTTCATTAAAACCAAACGAACAAATAATACATAATAAACTATCATCACAAACTTAACGTTATGTATTGTAAAAGAATGTTAAGTATGTAAGCAATAAGTAAGTAGTATCTATTTTATTGGGCTTTGTAAGAGATATAACTTTCCTTTATTAGGTTGGTGATAGGACAATTGAAAGTCGATGGCACTCAGTTGAACAAAGTTGGAACCATTAAGACTGGAGTTGCGAGGAACTGATAAGCGGGTCATTAGCGGATGTAAATGTGAACATTCCCATTCATGAGTCCCCTGTCAACGGGCGTAGTGTAGGGATGGATCAGCATCGATTTGATGAGCACATCATTAGTACATGTAAATGTGAACATTCCCATTCATGAGTCCCCTGTCAACGGGCGTAGTGTAGGGATGGATCAGCATCGATTTGATGAGCACATCATTAGTACATGTAAATGTGAACATTCCCATTCATGAGTCCCCTGTCAACGGGCGTAGTGTAGGGATGGATCAGCATCGATTTGATGAGCACATCATTAGTACATGTAAATGTGAACATTCCCATTCATGAGTCCCCTGTCAACGGGCGTAGTGTAGGGATGGATCAGCATCGATTTGATGAGCACATCATTAGTACATGTAAATGTGAACATTCCCATTCATGAGTCCCCTGTCAACGGGCGTAGTGTAGGGATGGATCAGCATGGATTTTATGAGTTTACCACAAGATTTTTAATATACCATACTTTAAAAGTATGGTATATTTTAAAGAATCAATTAACCATCCTTTAAAGAAGTATTGGTGACAGTAATTTTTTAAACGAGATCGCACGCAGGCGTGAATTGCGAATTTTACAGATTTTATTCTATACCCATAATAGTTACAGAATAGTACTGACTATGGGGATTTGCTGCAATAAGGGTTTATTTAAATGGTAATATGCTCACATTAATGCTGTATATAAAGTAAAAACACAAACAACACCTAACAAATTATGCCAATAACTAAGCGAGTAATACCAGTTTATTAATATATGCTCCGTAAGAATAATATTATAGGTTATTATTTATGTTACGACACAATATTGGCCGCAATTTTAGTCTAATTACTATACAATTTGGTGGAGTTTTTCCTTTCTGTAGTATCTTGGGCAAGTTCGTGGGGAAACACAATCGGATTTTATTACCTACACTTTTAGAGAGGTTTTGTACCCCAAAAATGGGGACTTCAATCTATTTACGTATAATTTTCGAAAAATCGAATCTTCCTCCCTACACTTAAGATTTAGATAAAAATACTCTCAAAGTAGTTTTCTAAATCATGACTCTAAATTGACTGTAAATTGGTTACTGAGATATATGGAGAATAGCTAAAAATCAGTAACAAACTTATTTACTTATAATTTTCAACATTTTGGTATGCAAGTCCATCTAGTTAGGTTTTATCAATACATCCATAAAAGCTCAAAATTTAATTTTTAGTTATGCAGCAATTATCTTAATATAAGCAGATTACTTACAGACATCCGTGTACTAGTATCGGTGAAATGAATTACGAAGGGATCAAAAATCATTTTGGATGTTATTGGCTTTGATTATGATATAAACATATTTTGGTTTATTCCAATAAATTGTGGTTGAAAGGGAAGATGCCTCACACTTCTTTTGCCTAGGGCACTAGAGCCCTTTGCTCCTGCATTATTAAACTAATTGTGTTATTAATTAATTATTAATCTGGAGGTGGTCTCAGCATGTAGACACAATGTACGGTCAGCTAAATTAACACATGTCCCTCATAATCCTTACATCACACATAAGCCAACTGGGGCTGCGTCCCTCTCTCAATTCTCACACCTTATTTACAGGGAAATTCGTATAATTTCCTTCTTTATTGATTTTATTTTTTAAAACTACATTAACTGAAATACAAAATTATTCCTTGGTAAAATAATAATTATGAAATCCCAACTAATTTTATTTAGTCTAAATATTATATGGCACGTATTCAGAAAATGTTGTAATGTGTATCCAGTACGGGTAAAATTTGGTATTTACTAATAGTTGGGCATCCATTTTTAACTATTTCATTCGTAAAATTTATTTAAATTTTAATACTTTAGAAAAATTAAAATTTAAAATTTTTCTCAAATAGTACTGTAACTTTAGACATAGTTTAGGTTGACAAATTAAATACAACCAACCATTTACATACTTATAAAGCAACACTTTTTTCAAATAAATTTTATAATTTGAATCAAAATATTGTCGGTTAAACACTTCTAAAGAGATACATTAAACTTAAGTTTACTTAGACAGTTTATTCTATAATGGCATAGCAGGTTTATGTATACTGTAAGCCAATAATATCACAACATGGTTCCTACGTTGGGAAATTAAGAAAACATAATTATCGCATAACTGATTTCAGTTTATGGTTAATGTTAACTAATTTTTATGAAAAACAATACTTTATTTTATCACTAGGACCAAAACGAGCACAAGTTCAACAGCCGGGTTATGCCGAGGTTGTTAAATGTGCGAGTATATATCAAAATTCCAATTTAGGGTCGTTCAAATAGAGCAAAATCGTAAATTATTACCTGATTTAGTATCAATAGTTGTCGACTATTTTTGTCTCTTTAGACTAATCAGCTGTTATGTCTTTCTTGATTCCTGATTAATTGTTTAGGTTATATCAGTGCTGACCACGAATCAATAGTATCATTAACAATAATCTTTTGCGGTTTAAAATTATCATAAAAGTAAATTTATTCCTAGGAAGAAAAAGAACAACTTTTGATCTTCAACACATGTATCTAAAACAGCTGTTTCTGATGCAGTATAACGAACACGTATTTTCAGACGTACCAGTTTATTATACCTGACGTGACGCAAACGTCATTGACTGCTACTTTCCACGGCTTCCGGTAAACGCGTCAAGTATAGTCGTGGAATGTAAAGCCGTAGCCACAAGAGAGAGGTCAAGTTAGCAAGGCCGCTGAGCCGGTAATATGCATGACAAAGGCGCTGGAACTAATGGAAACTTTCCATTGTTTGGCTACCGGTTCATATTGTTGCATTCTGTGTGTCACGCTTTATTGTTTGATCTATCGTGTCAACAAATATATTTTTTAAATCCATAAAAGTGTATTGCAAAACTGATAAAAATAAGCTAGGGTTTGCAGGATGCTATCGGCATGCCCTACAACCATTATGTTTAGGGTGGTCTTGGTTTTGACAACTGAAAATATATGTAGTATACTGACGTAACCCGTACTGACGTACTAACTGTAACCACGACCAAAAATGGTTTTGGTCGTATTGTATCATATTACCATAGTAAAGTATTATTATGATGCTGTTTTTTTAAGTAATAGAAATTTTCAGCCACCCTAAATCCCTAATTATATCAATAGTTTATTATTATTTCTATTTTTTATTTTCATCTATATTGTGGCCACCGAAAGGAAAGTATGCACTTCTAATATCACCGTACCTCCTGCGTGTTTTCAATAATAGAAATAAAATATGGAGAAACGCAAAGATTATTTGGATAAAAATGGGCTTGGTCGGCCCACCTTACCAAGGCAAGTGGTTGGGTCTATGCACTGCTAGCTCGTTGATTACTATGGGTGTTGGAGTCTCCAGCTATGCCTTGAGTCCAAACCACTTCAACGTTGTAATTCCTACATTAATATTGTTGTGGTAAAGAACAAATGGTATCCACTTGGATACTACTTTATAACTGTATGACTTTCCGGTTGAGAAAATACAATTTAATGTTCCTAGCACTATAACGCAGAGTGTATTAGTAGCTAAAAAATCACAAAGGGCAGGAATTAGATAAATTTTTGAAAGAAAGTGAATCGATCTAGATTGTAAGAACGACTTGGTACGCCATTTCACTAATACAGCGGCACACTGAAGGACAAATAAGTGAGTTGCGAACTGTTTACCACCATATATTGGACGTATCTATCCTTGTCGCAGCCCATGTACGTGGTCTGAATCAAACTCTATATTCAACCTTATTGTTACACAAACATTTAAATATGTTTAAGACAAAATAATAAACGGTCATGGAATGATATTGCTAAAAGGAGCTTGATAACCATGTGAAATAGACTAAACTGTATATAAAGACCTTATAACAGACATTTTAACCTAAAAATTAAAATAATAGGATTTTGTCCTAATATTTATACTGAAAATTTCTAAATTGATTCAAAAATAACAGTTTAATCTATGTAAGTGCCACTAATGCAAACTATATATTAGGCATTCTCCATTTTTATGAATAGTAAAAGTTATACTGGGAGAAGAAAACAAATTAGAAAATAAATTTATTTTCACTAAACCATGAAGCGATGTATTTATGTTTATACTTACCTTATCTATGTGGCCACTCAAACCTCAGTATGTTTTTGGCCTCACCAACAAAAAGTCTCCATCTTTCCCTGTCTTCCATCCAATCCGTCCCTGCTCTCAGCTTTTCCATATCTCATCACACCTGGTCCATCTTAGCCTGGGTCGTCCTAGCGATCGCATTCCTAGAGGTAGATTCTCAGATACCTTTTTCAGCATTTTATATTCTTCTCTTCTCTTAACGTGGCCAGCCCATCTTAGCCTCCTACTCTTTATTTAGGCTATTATTTCCGGATCTGTGTACATTTCCCTCAGTTCTTTATATGTTCTAATTCTCCACACCATTTTCATTGATAGTTCTGAGAATTTTATTTAAAAAACTATAATTTTCTTTTCTCGATTCTTTGTTTATGTCCAGGTCTCTGATCCGTAGAGTACAATCAGTTATATTATAGTCTTGTAAAGCTTTGATTTTGTTTTTCTTGCAAAAGTTTACTTTTCAGCAATGTTGTAAGAGCCCAATAACATTTGATTCCAAGAAATAGTCTGGCATTTATCTCTATATACTCTCTATGTTTATGTTTATAGGTCTGGATAATGTAAAAGGTTTTTTCACTAGTTTTTACTAGAGTGGAATCTATTTCTTGAGCACTTCCCTGCTTTCCGTAAAGCTGTGAATGGTATTTTCCTCATCTACCTATTTCTATTTTATTTTTAACCCCTGTGTTACAAAAAGGTTTTACAATGATTATTTGATTTAGATGTTATTATAGCCATTACATTTAAAAACGTAATAGAGGTTTCGCTTAAATTTAAAATTGCATTCATTATCATTTTTTGAATTACCCTGATACACAATATAGTTGTTCTAGTCAGACTTAAAAATTTATTTAAAAAGCCTTACATTAATAAAATATCAATTGAATCAAACGCACGCTTTAAATCTCTTAATTCTTTCACAGATTAGTACCGGGTGACCAGGCTTCGCTCGGGTATTGACCACAGGATTCTGAATATATTTTCGTTTCAAAGGACTGCGATCGTTTCATTTTTTGACATAGAAATGTCTTTGCTCTAATTTATTGTCATAGTTGTCAATTTGTGAGATGAAAATTTGAAACAGGTTTCCATAGAAACTACTAAAGCTATTGTATTACATTTTTAATATTTGAGAATAAAAACAGACGTTTAGAAGAACTAAAAACATTCTCTTAGGACACAACTCTGATGTAACCTATTTCCCATAGGGAAGTGAATACAAACATTTTATCTTAAAAATTATACTTGGAAAATTTTCGCACTAAAGTTGTGTAAAAATAAACCTATCTAAATGTACCAATTTAATCTAAGTTTGGAGTCTTTCGTAAACAACAATTCTCTTCCGGATGTAAAAAAAACTCTGCTGTTTTCTGCTTCAGGTTTCAGAAAATTAGCATTCTGCTCAACTTATTAGGTTAATATGCACAAAAGTAACTCTCCAAGCGATTATAAATATGTCATTAATATACATTTTTTCTCTTTATAATACAATGCGTTAGTATTTTTGAACCTAGCTCCACCTGAAGTAAATACAATAACCTACGTTGTAATAATTTATCATTGTCACAATTTTTCATATCAAATTATAATCTAATTTGATAAAGTGTTTGAGGACTACATTGATGTAGTCTAAAAGATCTCTTGGTAAATGATTGGTAAAGTAATTGGATGTTTGAAATGGTCAAGATGAATAATTCGATGGAAAGAATTGGTGAGCATTGTCAATATTGAAACGATCCGTGCTGCTCTCAATCTAATAATGCTTGTGACGTAGCTGCGACGCGCGACGACGGACCACGCTCTGATGGTGTACAAATACAAGTTTATCCTTCTAGATATTCTGTTTAGATATCGTAAAAATGATATCGATTATCGACGACTGTTGAAAAATACTGAAAACATGATGATTGTTTGATTTGTTTGAACAAACGAGTTATATTCATGTAGACCGTTCATAATCAGGCCACACATGTTTACAAAGCGAAGCTTTCCTAAGAACTACCATCTTGGACAAATGTATTTTCCACAAATAACCTAAAACCGTTTGGGTTACTTTGCTAGAGCCTATGGCAAAACGCGTTTTTGGGCTATATTTCGAGGGTAAACCTCTGTACAGAGGGTATTTCTCTGTATGATTATCACACGTATCAAAAGTTATGTTGTTGCAAACCTATTTTAATCAGCGATATAAAATAATTATACTAACATATTTAAATTAATAATAAATTTTTATAACGGTACCTACTTTTGGCTTTGGAAGGTCAAACTTTTAAAGGCGAGCAAGGATTTAATTTTAATGTTAACATGAATTTTTTCTCAATGAAATTTGCTTTATGGATTATGTAATATGGATGTTTTTGTAATGTTAAAAAAATTCAAAGTCGGTGGGGTTTTAAAGAAGAGTTTTTTGGTAATGTTGAACTATAACAACATTGGGACATAATCAATGCTAGACAAAGAAAAGGAAAATTTTGTAAAAAAATAATTTTTATGGTTCACTACATGCATGCGAAAATAATACTAAACTCGGCATGTAATTTCTCAATCCTGACAATAGTGGATTAGGTTAATCTTCTATGTTGAAGCACGTTCCACTAATATGGTGCGGCTGAAATGAAATTTTATTTTTGGCTTTACTTGTACTACCAGTTTCGGTAGTCGTTATATTTAACAAAACAAAATATGAGATATAAGAAAGAAAATTTTTCTACGACCTACAAACAAATTTCACTCGTTTTTACTAAAAAGAGATAGCTAATTTAAGAGGTATGAGAGTAATTAAATTATAACATTCGTTTTTTTTAAATCTTTTTTATGTAAAAATTATCTATAAAAACCATGCAAATTCTTGTCATAATTTCAAACAACTGCCTACGGTGACTTATTTTAAGTAATTAGCTATTGAAAAACAATTTCTTACGTCTCTGTGAGAAATAGGCTAGACCATGGATATGTCTAAAGGGAATGTTTTCAGTTCATTAAAACAGCTGTTTTTGCAACCAAACTATGACGTCACTAACCAAACGACGTCACTGATTCAAATTTTGGTCATGCAAATTGTCTAACACCCCCCCAGAGCTAAGATATATACATGTCAAAAATATTCCTCTTGTCAAGAAACATTTGTGACTACAGTTTCAATAAAAGTTATGTATAAGAGAGTAGGTTACTGTGAAATATAAGCAATTTCTTAGAAAGTGGGAAACACAACTAGAATGTGTTCCTTATTCGGCAGCGTGCACTAGCTATTTACATTACAACAGCGGGTGCCAACTAATGGAAATTCCACCATTGTCTTGACTTGCATTGTTACATTCGGCAGACCACTCTTTATTGTTCCGTCAACAATACTTCTCTTGTTAGTAGATATAAAATTTGTAGATTAATGTACACAAACTAAATAGTTTAAGATCGTAGTTATCGTAAACGCAAGCAAAACTGACTTAAAATATTTTTACATTATTTTTCAAAAAAGAATAACATATACACAAAAATTTAATTATGTGTATTTAATAGTCTCGAAAAGTTTTACGGCGTATCATTGGAAGTTTAACTACAGCTATTGTGAGAATCAACAGAACATTTATAGAACAACGGTTATGTCGTCTAGCACCAGTCATGCTTTCGAACAACCACCATAGTTTCTCCACTAAATAACATTTTCCTTCCATTGAAACATTCAAGGGTAAGGATTGTTTTTCAATTTAGTTTTAAATTATTTTTAGTGATTTGATTTTACCAGGTAAGCTATTGTAAAGTTTTAGTAACATGAAAATGCTTCTAACGTAGGCCTAAACAAAATATAGTTAAAAACTTACAAATCACATACAAATAAATTATAATAAATTAATTTATGCATTAACTACGTATAATACCATCGTTTTTTCCGTATTGAATGACGATAATAGATGACGTCATACAATTTGTGATTTTAACGTTTATACTTATAGTATACAAGAACTCCTATTACAATTTTATTACTATTAAACTGGTACTAAGTAAAATAATAATATTAAAAAACTTAACCGTTTAGTTTTTGGTTAACATAGTTTACTCTTACTTATCTTCATTAATAAATATCTTCATTAATACGCTGTAAATAAATATTTCATGATTCCTTGCGGTTATGCTTTCAATATATTTGATAAACTTGGCGGCTAACTCAAAATATAAAAAAATAGTAAATAAATTGTACCTTTAAAATATTAGATTTTTGTTTTGGTTTGATTTTATAATCTAATAAGAACATAATCTGAAACAGTTATATACCCGTAAATTAGAACGTGTTAAAATCAACAGGAGAGCGCATGAATCAAACGGTACATGAATATGAAGTAGGGCTTGGTTAATATAACAGGCCGGGAGGAATTACTTGAAACATACCGGAAAGACAATTAGTGATAAAGCGATTACCTTGAGGGTGATTTGTGGCACAAGGGCTGCTGGGGTGGGAACTCGAAATGCAAACATTGACATCTGGGGTTTGTGAGTCCGCACGCTTTTGGCCATCTTTATCTCTTTATATTTGATACCCCAGTTGTGCCCCACTCAGTCTTCCCGGATGAAACATTCCTCAGATAAATCTATCAAACTGGGTGTTTTGGAATGTACATCTTTAATTATCAATGAAAATTACATGGATTAGATTAATGCTTTGACAAGTCTTCCTCTGGTTGGTAAATAGTCATAGAAAATAATATTAAAATTCTTTGTTTTATGAAATCAACGATTAGTTGTGGTCAATTAGTTTAAATAAATTTTCAAGTTTTACATTGAAAAAAATGACGCAGTACTTGCAAAATAAATAACCACTGCATCAAAAAGTATTATTAAAATATCAGACATACTGGAAAATCGTACAATGTGAAGTGGTAAACGATGATGTTTTTTTCCTCTGTCAAGTGTCGAAACTTTATGATTGGGAAATATTATATTTTAAGTTTGGTAAACGTAATGTTTTAAAATGGATATGTTTTAGCTCTGGAGGATGTATGTTGGCGATTTGTGTAACAGAAAATTTGGAACTGTGATGTCATTTAGATAGTAACGTCATTAGATACTGAGTTCATATGGTTAATGACGTCATTGTTAGGCTATAAGAACAGCTGTTTATATAAACTAAAAACATTCCCCTTAGACATATCTATGATCTAATCTATTTCCCACGGGGAAGTAAATATAACAATTTTTTCTCAGTCGAGTGTCGAAGCATTGTGACTGGGAAATCGTATATTTTATGTTTTGTAAACAATGATGTTTGTTTTCTATTGAGTGTCGAAGCTTTATTAATGGGAAATAGTATATTTTAAGTTCGGTAAACGATGATGTTTTTTCTCTGTCATGTGTTGAAGCTTTATGACTGGGAAATTGTATATTTTAAGTCCGTTAAACGATAATGTTTGTTCTCTATTGAGTGTCAAAGCTTTATTAATGGTTAATAATATATTTTAAGTTCGGTAAATGATGATGTTTGTTCTCTATTTAGTGTTGAAGCTTTATTAATAGGAATTAATATATTTTAAGTTTGGTAAACGATGATGTTTTTTCTCTGTTGAGTGTCAAAGTTTTATGATATTATGTTTAGTAACAAAATGTTGGTTTATTACCTACTAAATTTTATAAGAAGGTTATACGTTGTAACTATTTTCAATTATTTGATTTTCCTAAATTGTTTATAAATTGTAAATTCTCTATTATTAATAATTAGTAATATCTCCCGATTCATAAATACATTCATAAATACTAGTTCTGTATTGGAGCCTAAAATATTTTAGACACTTAGTTGTGAAATACTTTAGAGCCTTTACGTCATTCATCGTTAATTTATTTCCGGCATTGCTGTTAAGGTTCTTTGTTAGCTTGAATTGCAACTCTGCCACAATTTCATCATGTGATTGAAATCGACAGCAAATAAGGTAACAATGTATGTTACCTCAGTAATCCATCAGATTACAGATTGGACTTACCCTAAGAAATGATTTTCTCTCATCGCTGTCTCAAAAAGATATTTTCAGTCCAGTAATCTCACAAATTGTTGGACGTGGGAGGTGAGAAAGAGGAATTCGGCGCAAAGGTTATTGCCAAAGTGGTGCAAAGATCTGAGGGTATATTTATGAGCCGCGAGGAGGCGGCCCCTCCCCTCCCGCCCTCTCTCCACGGTATACTACAGGACCTCCCTCTCACTGTAATGTCCACTTCTCCCTTGGGAGCGCCACCCCTTTTGACCTGCAGCTGAAGGCACCCTTATATATATTCATATCTGAACACCCTACTTCACTCTCTGCACCCTTCGATTTAGGCTTTTGTCCAGCATTTTCGTCTCTTATATAAATATATATTTTGTAGACGTTGTTTATTTTTTATTCTTAAAAATACTAGTAGTAACAATAAAATACTCATTGTTACAAGTATATACTCATTTAAACTATAAAAAAGTAACTAAACGATACGTACTATTGATGTTTTAAAATTGATATTTTTTTCCTACAAATAAGATAAACTGATTTCAAATGTTAATGTAGAATAAATAAATAAATACCGTATGTAAATTTATCATTAAAATGAAAAGTTTGCTAAAGCTTTTAGAAGAATGTAATCCTTAATTAATTGTAGAAGTATACTCATAACTTATCGTCTAACTAATAATATCTATGAATTACGTTACATAATATTAAAAACTACCAGTACCAAGTTCTAGTAATTAGTAAAACGATGTGTGTTCTTCGTAATACGTTTTGTGTAAATACAGATTTTCGAAATCTTAATTTTCCTGAAGTGGCATTGTTACTTTTAAGACCTGAAATCTAAAAGCCTTTGTGAATAATAACAAATTATAAAAACATTAGAGACTCACATCTCGTTCACCTTAGTCGGAATATGCTTAACATTCATCTTACAGCATGCTCGTATCTCATCGCCTCACAGAAACCTCTCAACGACAAAAAATATTAGGTATTATCAGAATATAATTAAACACTTACAGGTTAACTGTACATACTTGCTTTTGTAATAACCTAACCTATTTAATGGTGATATGTAGTCAATGATGTCAGTGGTATGGAGCCATGCCAAAGTCCCTCCGCAAGCTGTCACGCCTCGTGTTCTTCCTTGTTAAATTATTTCGTCTCATGTTCCTCTTTATTAAATTATTTCGTTATAGAGTTGATTGTTCGTGCATGGTAATTTTCTGTAGGCCGTGAGCTAGCGTCATTTCCGCTTCTCTGGGTTCGGGAGTTAACTCGACACTTGAAGTAGGCTTCTTCAAAAGGTGAGAAGACTGAAGAAAGAATACCATCGTAATCCAGTCCAATTTTATTCTGTGCTTGTTGAAGTCTGAATTTTCAACTCTTTGTCAGATGGGATCCCAGATCGAGACGGAACCCTAGACATCCTTGTACCTGTTCCCTGATTGGGACAGATCCATGCTCCACATGACAACCATGACGCCATGACCACCCCTTAGTGTGGACGCTGCGTTGGAGAGGAACCCTCCAGGATCTTTGGTCCCTTGCTGCCCCTTAGTTCTGGGCTCCCGTTCCTGCCTGTTTCCTTCATCCAGTGGCGGGTGAACTGTGGGGATGCTGCTGTATTGGAGTCAACGCAGACCACAAGCGTTTTAAAATTTTTGCCTGAAATCGTGTCACCAACTCAAAATAATTGCACGCACATCCAAACTATTGACTTGAACTAAATCGTATTCAATTAAATCGAACTGAAATATTAAAATTTAATGGCAATAGAACTTGAAAATAGAAAATAAAAATTTAGTGTACTGAAGTCATGTGTTTAAATGTTACAGTAATAAGTTTTCCAGTATCTGTAATTTATTTATTATTGTGTTCTGTAGTTTAAATTAAGGTTTAGAAATTCATTGACAGGGTGAAATCTAAACGCAAAGATAGAAATTATGCTTTATTGAATTAAATTATGTTTGAAATTTAATAACTGTATTTCTGCAAATATATTTTTTCTGTATAAATCTAATATACTTAACAATTGTCAATATATTTAAAGCTTATATAGCTTATATTAAGGGATTCCGGCTTCCCAAATCACTATTTCCTTAGCTTTCAGGATGATTGTATTCAATCTTTCACCTTTCGGTGGGTCCACAGTTGAAAGTAGGCTTACGATGATCAAACTATCTGAGATGTTCGAAGTGTCTCCGGCAAGATTTCATTGTTAAAATTATAACAAATAATATCAAATCGAGGCCATTCACGTTCAATTAAGGAATTTTAAGGTGTGCTAACTGCAATGGTAAAAAAATATCACAGTATTATTAGTTCACATAAACAACAAAAACATTACGATATTATTGATTATTATTTTCATTGTGATAAATATATAGGTCTGAAATTAGGTAAGAAGAAGAATGAGCCTATAATAAATGATATTTTTAATATAAACTATTTACTTTATAGCCTTTAACCAATAAATAATTTAACTTTGATAAGTTTAAATTAAAAACTATATCATATAATGTCAACATGAAAGTAATATTCTAAGTTAATAATGTAGGCTATTAACTAAGAAAAAAACCAAGGTTTTCTTAAATTCTTAAAAGCTAATAGTAGAAAACATTCACACACACAAACACACACACACACACCACACACACACACACACACACACACACACACACACACACACATTTTTCTATAAAAATATAGATTCATGACATATTATTCAACCCTAATCTATAGATGTTGCGCCACAGTAAGTTTTATACACGTTCTTTTGTATTATTGTTTTTCTTAATTTTCCATCTACGATGGGTATCCTTAAAACATTATACATTACACATTACATAATTGTATAATTACATTTAATTATGAATTACATTAAACATCATTCACTAAAAAACAAAAAGCTGCAAAGTTAAATAATGAAATTTGTATATTTTGATTGTTAATTTGTATTTTTTAAGTTTAGTTCATTGTAAATTGACTGGAATTTTGTAATATTAATCTATTTTAAATCGTGCCATTTATTTTGTAAGCCATTTTGAAAATCTGTTGTACTAAAAGAAACAGTTTATGCAAGTTTCATTGTAGTTTTGGGCATCGTATAGTAATTAAATTTATAATATAAAAGTCCTATTCTAATAATTATCTTTAACCCGTGTAATATTTGCAAGTTAAGTTTTAAATCTGGTTCAATATAACTAACAAGCTATATTTATATTGATTGGGTTTTATAGCTCGTTAATATCTATGTAGCTATCTAAACTAATTGAGCATATAAACAATTTTAAAAGTCAAATTAAGAACCAATATGTTTTTTTAAGCATAATAAAGCATTTGTCATAGAAGAGCCTTAGTAAGAGACTAAAATGGTTTGTAAGTGTATATCAACTGCTAAGCTTGATAAAAATGAATAAAAATTACTAAGATCACACAAATAATTATTCAGTACCTAATAAAACTATCATACTTCTACCATTATTTAAAAAACATACGATTAAAATATCAACCACACAAGGATGTTATTACTGTGAACCTAATTTATCAAAATATTTAAAAATCTAAGAAAAATTGATGTTAAACTGACGTGCAAATAAAAGAGAAGAATAAATGTTAGGAGTAAAAATAAATATGTTATGACCCACCAAACTGTACTTATCAAGTATTTAAACGATTATTTTAATATTAAAAAATGTTTTATTAAATTTAAAATGGAATATGAAACTATTCATTGCATCGATATGACCATGCGGTAACCGTGCGTTGACGATCATACCGGATAATTGACGGATGTCAACTGTCTATCAAAATGTAAACGTCAATTCTTTATGTGTTTATTTGCTTTCATCCATCTCATTTTATAAACTTTTATACTCTTTATAATTATATTTTTACTTTTTGTTTTCAAACGCAAAACGTTAATTTATTTAGTTTCTCCTAAAAATTACAGTTTAAAGCGTGAAAATTATGCGTTCAGAGTTTATAATGGCACCTCTTTGCTTTTTTACTATCCAAGTGTTATTATTTTTGGTAGTCTATGGATTATTCGAAAAACCTCCTTAGGCTTCCATTGCAAGAAAGTTATTTCTATTGAGTTTCATTTCGCACCCATCAAATGTTAATTCTCTTCGTTTTCTAGAGGACACGCTTTGATTTGGTTTAGTATTTTTAATGAATTTTATTGTATTAAATACAAAATAATGTAGTAAAAACAGTTTTCTAACAAGATACATTTTGAGGCTGTAACTGTTACGGGACATTGAATAGCAATGCGTGAAGGCAGAGCTCATCTGAAGTATTCTCTTAGTATAACTGAAAATTAATTATTAGTTTACCAAGAGAAGTTGAATGCTGCATACTGCAATTAAAAACATCTTTAAAACATTGATGGGAGACTTCTAAAATAGTATAAAATTTTCATCTCAATCCTTAATACAACCGTTCTAGATTAAGATATTTAACCTTTTCAATAGATGTGCAGAACCAATGGACACATTGTAAATAACACCTTACACTTTATCTTACATCTAAAATGCTTATATTAAACAAGCTAACCCGGCAAACTTCGTAATGAATAACAGTTAATACGTGTTAACTTTAAGATTGACCATGTTCCGACGACGAATAGCACTACGGCTTTCTTGTGAAACTCTTGTGATATTCTGGGTCGTGGTATAGTTAATAACAATAATGATAAGATACATTAATAACATTCCCACAAAACAAATAAATCTAAGGAACGTGATTCACATTGGTCCGACACAACCTAAACCTAAACCAAACCCAACTACAATTCCGGTACGGCTTTTATAGGAAACATTAAATATTCTGAATAACAGAATTATTTATAATAATATTTGCGTAATCTAAAACTTAATAGTTCCACTCATTCAAATTTATTAAGAACTCATAATTACAATCGTTAATCATCATTACACGACTGTTACTAAGTGAAATAATGCCTAGTGACATAATTAGTACTACAAAATGCCTTTTTACCTTTTTATATCGCACATTAAAGTAAAAAAATCTTTCGCTCACTAGCAATGTAAAAATTTTTTAATATTTGTTCACTTCGTCAAATTAGAATTAATATAAAATTGAAATTATTCAACTATAACGATGGATATTACAATAATTGTATTAATCACGTCTGATTAAAAGCAACACCTTGCTTGAACATTACTTAGCAATCATAAAGGAGGGATGAGCATTAGCTCAAAATTTCCGGACGCAAAAGGAAGTCCTGACCAGTAAATGAATATAAATCAGGGGACTTGAGGTCCGCCGCAGGTCGGCGCTCGCATGGCCGCCGGACAATGGGGCCGCCAAAATGACTGCACTCTCTGTGATCTACGGCGCACTTGGACTCTGAAAGCATCCAAATACATTTGTAATGATTTATCCCCAGCCGGACTCCCTCCCCTCCCTCTCTTCCAGCTCGTGAAGCGAGTTTTCTGAAGAAGTGATATTTTTTACAGTTGTCCAACAAACCTATGTCCAGGACAAGGTTTCTGAATTTTGATGCCATACAAAAGAAAATAAAACAAAAAGCTAGACTAAATAGGAATACAAAGATTCCAAAACACACTTAAAAATATTTCCATATATTTAATAAATATTATTTTATTGTGCTGTTTTAAATCAAGTTACTATCTTTTCTCGCCATTAATCCATTGTGTAACGTGTTTTGAGAATCAATAATATTTTAACATACTTAAAAACAATGTTACGTATTTAAAGCTTTCCCAAAGTGCCTTGAATTACATGAACAACAAGAGAGATATCAAAAAACTATAAACCTTATTGAGTAGCCTATATTTACTTAATAGTTATATTTATGTCTTCTAGCTTAAAATGAAAATTTTAATCACCAATATTGTATCATTAATTAACCGTAATTTTATTGACTAATTAGTTAACTAGGGTTGCTTGATAAACCTACAAAATCCTTTAAATTAATTGCATTTTTCAGCTGAAACATTTTAAAACTCCAAATAAATTTAACAATTTTATGTAAATGAAATGTGCATTTTGACATGATAAGTACGATATATAGTACATAAACTGTGAAGATTAACGAAAGTAGTATAGGTTTGAAGAACTTTGCAATTTGAATTAAGCTTAATAGCGATTCTCACTAATGTTAATACCCTGCATTAGTATGTTAATAGGCAATAGTCATCAGCGACGTTTAATGATCCACAGCAATCTAGAGCCCATACTGTGCCCTTTGTTTCCATAATGACTCCAAAGAAGCGTACGAAACACCTCTTCCCGTTTGCTTCTTGACTTAACTTCCTTAATTTTACTAACGAAACTTTGAAATCTATGTATTAATTTGGAGAAAAATGGAAGTAATTAAGATTTTAAGTGTAAATATGTCTAAAATGTTCTATTAGTATTATAAAATCTTACAAAACAAAAATAACCCTAACAAAATATACAAAAAATAACCATTGATATTAAATTATCGTTTGAAATGTCAATATATAAAGTTAGGAATTTTAAGCCAAATTACAGGTGAAATCATTAGCAAATCTCTATAACAATTATGAATAGAGTTCCTCAGATAAGTGGATCCTACGATATTTCAGCCGTTTGTTAAACAGAAAAGCAGTTTTATTGATTTAAGATACGATTGCATCAAATCCATATCCGTTGTTAATAGTCAATAGTTATTATACTTAAGTTATGTTTTCAATTCGCAATAAAACTATAAACAGGTCGTATCTTAAACAATTGCAGTTTAATATGTATCTCATTGTTAGTTTCCGTGTGATCAAAATTTAGGAGAATAATTAACATATTTAAACATACATTATTATATACTGAAGTACTTTGGGTAGGCAGAGTCTTCACTAAAACTTCACAAGCCAGGCTTTCCAACTGCCAACTGTGCCATCATTAGGATTTCGTTACGGTATAGGATAAAACCGACGGTTAGCAGGAACATATGATGAAACATTTCCTTGTTTTTTTGTACCTCAACGGTACCGGCATTTTCTTCACGAAAAAACATTGGTTCAAATCCATCAGATTTATAGAGGTTTAAGATGTTAAGTTTGTTATGTAAATGTCGCACCATTTTCCAGTATGGTGGCAGTTCTCAATTTTCTGCTTACGGAATCGCAATATACTGTAATATGGTCATTACGTATACTAATGAGATATTTTATAGTAATAAATGGTTTGGTGTATCAACGATTACTCAAGTATAATACGTTTTAAAGTTATATTAAGTATCCAAAATTACCATAAAATATTATGTTTTCCATATTTAAAAAGATTAAATTGACTTTCGTGTCAAATTACACATTGTTTAGAAAATACCCCTTAGGTCAAACAACAAAGTCAAACGTTGCTTATAAGATGTAAAACTGATGTCTGTAAAATTGTGCATATCTGTGTAAATGCATGTTTTAATTTCACTTCCGTATAAAATGAAAATGAATAGGTCTATACATACAAGTTAAAAGCATTCCTTTATATATGAATTACGTAATGTAAACCTGAAAACAACAACTAAAACTGGTGAATATATTTGGGCAAAGTATGACGGATAGTAATAAAAAATTAAAATACTTTGAGAAAAAAATAGATCTTAAATTCTTAGTCGTTTAGACAAAAACCTTATGATCTCAATGGATAAACTACACTGTAAAAACCAGAAGATAAATTAGAAGAAGAAAGAAAAACAGGTGGTCAGAGAGGAGGATATTTACATTTCACCCGGCAGCGCCACCACGGCGACCCCTGGATAATCCCCTTATCTGTAATTGTCCTTCCTGGGAATATGACAAATGGCCATTGTGCAGCACATATTCATTTGGGATGACATACCATGCGGGCATACGTCGTTCGTTACTCTGCACTCATACCTCGGGTGGTTCACAGGTTTAGCGTTAGCGGTTGGTGAATTACGATTTAAAAATAATCAACAGCACAACAGTGGTTTTGCAATTCGTAAAATGTAGAACTTCAACTGTTAATACAGGTATTTCTATTCTCGTAGTTCAATTTTCTTATAACCAGGAGGAATAAAATACGTTCCGTTCATCGTGAATCCTAGTACATAATGACGCTTATACGTAAAAAAAACATAACCATAAATCATTAAATAATTTTACTAAAAGAAAAGTTTTTAAATTTAGTTATTAAATTATTTATTGCGTTTAGAAAACACAATACAATCCATCAAGAGTTGTATTGTAGAAAAGAAAAACGCTATTTGCTACACATCATTCACAGGGTATGCTAAGCAATTATTATTATAAATAGTGTAGAAGTAAGTAAATAATTATGTTTTTAATTAGTTTATTAAAAACAAATTATCATACTTAATGTTTATATTTGAAAAATACTTATATACATACTGCATACTTTTATGGTGAATGTAAGTGATGATTTAATTTACTTTAACAAAAAAATACATGTTTTAGTGTACATAATAGGCTATACGGTTTGTTGTTTAAATGGGTCTTGTCATCCAATAAACTAGGCGATAAAATACGCACACGCTAAAATACTTGCAGTGAAATTAATTGTGAATTAGGCCAGGTTAGGTACATTAAACACGTTATAGAATGCTTCTTCAAACAACGTCTATTTAAAGTCGTATAAGATGTTGGTAAATACATCGTCCAACGATTATGCAAAGGCATTTCATAATCTATTTTAAACATTTATACACTTGGTTATGTATGATTTTTGGTTCAAGGGCCTAAAAGATTAAAATAAATATATACACGTTATAATTTGAAATGAGTCCAAGATTTTACTTACCCCAGCTTTATTATTTCCTTCTAGAGTGAAACTTTTAGAGGGTTGGCAACGGCTAGGCCAAGTTTCTTAGTTTGGTGATACCCAAGTTAGCACCAGTGGTCCTCACTGAAGGTTTTATAACAATACGCTTACATTCTTTTGTTCACGATTTTCTTAGTTAGTGAAAAACATTTTTGGCTTCAGTAAAGTTTTAAAACACTGAGATTTGGCTCACTGAACTACTAAAATAAAATAAAGAAAATATGGATGGTGAATGTGATTGTTATCAAAATATATCAGCTTTATTACGCAAATTGATACGTTATATATCTTATTGTATTCTACATTGGTATAATCGTCTTTAAACAGCATGAAGACAAATATGTAATGAATTGGAACATTTTTAACAAAAATGCCTAGAACACGAATTGATTGAATGGAAGTTGCTCTGATGGACACCGTTAGCAAAGTTAAATTGAAATCAGAACTAAATAGTTTTCAGTTAACACCAAGGGGAAGCAGGGAGATGAAATTCCAGCACCACTTTGGTCTTGCTCAAACATGGTTTCATCCTGCTGGTAAATCAAAGTTAAACATGAAATGAAAGCATCAATTTGGCTCTTTTCTCGTCCGTTGAAGGTGGGTATAAAAGTGCGCATTATTTTAACCTGACTTTACCTTACGTGTTAAATATGTACAGTAAAACTCTTTACATACAGAATTATTTGAAACAACTCTATCATGTAATAAAAAACTATTTGATCTGGATTACAAAATTTATTTGTTTAAAAAATTGGTATTGGAAAAATTAAAAAAAGACACTGGTGCAAAATTAGACGGATAAAAATTCAAATAAAACTACTTAGTCCTACAGTAATAAGGTATTCTGTTCAAAGTAAGATGAATGTTTCTTTGCTAGGTAAATGTAAAACACCAAAGGTTTTAATTGAATTCTGAAAAATACACTATTTATTGACTGGGACGGTGGCGTCGTCCTATAACTTGGCTATTTAGAGGTCACAAATTGTGGATAGTTGTGAGCCATGGTCAGTGGGTGTAGTGTTCTCTTGTGTGGATTAACGTCCGCACTATTGAATACTACGTTATTCCACAAATACCTCATAATTAGACCAATTCTTAATTCTGAGGCCATGGTTCGGATTCCACGTTAAACTGTAGGTCCCTTAGTTGTTGCCATCAGCTGTTGGGTCATTAATTAATTAACAGTCCTGTCTAAGGAACATGTCAGCCTTAATCAGTAACAAGACTACAAGATCGCACCACAATCATCTTACCCTCAATCCTCATTCATACTTGGCTTAAAATACCCACCTTGTGGTATGGTCACCATTTCAATGATCTAATTTAATCTAATCTAACGAATCTTGCCCCCCAGTATTAAATGAGAGTGCATTTGCTATATTCATTACCTGCTTGAAGGTTTCCCCTTTGAATGTGTTTTATATCAAAGCATACGTGCTTAGGGTCTTAATGAGGAACATTTCAGCTTTAGTCAATAACAAAAGTACAATATCGCACCACAATAATCTTAAACTCGTATCTCATTTATGGCGTGGCCTAAAATATATTTGGGTAGGTCGATTTATAAAAAGTAATTTAGTGTAATGTAACCAGTTTATTGAATAGTGAACACATTTTTATCACAGATATTATGCACGATGAATTAGTTCATCTTTAGTTTCCCTTTAGTCACATCCTTTAAAATATATAAAATTTTATTCTATTTGCCACTCCGTAACTTATTAATTACGCTTATGCATAATGAACTCTCCGTTTGTGTTATGTAAATAAATGCAAATTAGAAGTAAAGAGCAGAAAAGTCATTAGGGCCAAGGATGAAACTAACAGAATCCTTTGCTACTGAATTTGTTAAATTATAGTAATGTGCACGTTTGATAAATGGCTGTCATTACTAATTGAGACTCAGACTTTGAAAAAGAATAAGATCAATTTTACTAAGTTATTAGTGAATTTACCACAGGAAAGAAGCTATTACAATATCTTTAAGTCGGGGACTATAATAAATACTAGCTTTGAGGTCCCAATAGACCAAAATAATAGTTAAAAGGGGGCAGTTCCCGCAAAAAGTTTAAACAGTCACTTTTTAAAATTTAGTTTTTCTGATAGTTTGGCAGAATTGTACGCTATACTCAAGGCGGTTAAAATTACCAACCAATTTACAGGTACTGGCATGAAGTTCATTATTTGTACTGACTCCAAATCTGCAATGTCAAGTATAGAAGGGGCTAAGTCTGTGGACTATGAACAAGGCATAGCATCTCAAGTTATAGCTAAGATTATTTATTACAATCTAGAACTAACCATCCAATGGTCCCCAGGCCATAACGGGGATACCAGGTAATGAATTAGTTGATAAGCTTGTCAAAGAAGCAATTATTCAAGTATTTATCAAGCAAGTATTCAAAATGAATACCCTAAGTTTCCATTGTACAAATGCTGTGATCTGCCAGGTGCAGACATAGTTGCCATAATTAGGCTAAGATTGGGACACGGTTTGATGAATGAAACGCTGAATAGATTAAAAATATCAGGAACCTTTAAGTGTCTTAGGTGTAGTATGAATGTAATAGAAAATTTTCAACATCTGATATTTGACTGTCCTGCTTATGAGGTCTTTAGGTCAAGCATGTATAGAAAACTAAGGGAAGGTAAATTTAACCATCCATATTCTCTTAAGGACATAATGGAGAAAAATGATTTGGTGATGTTGGCTGGAATAGCAGGGTACTTGATACAAATAGGCAGAGGGATTTAATTTTAAAAATATAAATAAATAAATGATATGAAAATAAAAAATTATAAACAAAGTAAAAAATTAAATAAAATGAATGAATAAACAAAAAATACAAAAACCACAAAAATCTCTCACACACAGTGTGAACAAACGTATATGTTACCCTGGCCTTGAAGCTTCTATGAAACCATGGCCTGAATCTCTTTCGGGTTAGGAAGCCACCTGGTGGACCTCTAGCGTAAAGATTTCAAACCCAATTGAAACCTACTTATCCTACTGTCCTAAATTTTCCATCATTATCTTCCTCTAGATACTCCCTAAAAACTTTCTTTCACTAAAAAAACAAACTAGTACTACACAAACATTTTCTGCACATATGTGTTATATGACTAACCAAAAGTTCACTTTGTTGGATTACATATATATTACTGCTCCAGAAGGTCAGCCACAGTGGAAGCATAAAGGAATACTGAATTGAAAAAATCAAATAAGTGAAAGTGTCTAATAAAGTAATTAACGTCTCTAAATTATATAATAGCTGGACTTATGGACCCATGCAAAACTTTGAGCAGGCCCCGCTTCAAAAAAAAGAAAGAGAAAATAAAAAATAGGAGTAAACAAAGGTTCTTACAAGAATAAAAAATAAACATTTTCTGAAAATCAGCTCAGTAAATTTCCAGTAGAATTTGTAAGCAAGAGTAGGTCTAGTAAAAGTCTGGGTTTAACAGTAGCTGTTAAACTCTGATTTAGGCCATACTCTAAATCACCTAGGCCTACCCTAAATCAGAGTAGATATTTTAGCCTCAGTTCTAGTTCAACGACAAGAAATCCTTATGGCTATAGATTCATAGATATGGAAATGTTATATGAAGAAATACAGTCTTATGATGTAAGAAATGTAAGGTAAGAAAAGTGAAGTTTCACTAGTTGAAACAAATGTCAATGGACATGGATGGAAAATCCTAATGCAGTTCGTATCATACAACCCAAATACAATAGCGTATTTTCACATCAGTAAAATTATACATAACAATGCTTTGAAGTAAATAGAAGGTCAGTCTATTCAATGAGATCCATTGGCTAAGGCTTAAAAGGATTGAAAAAGTTCTGTGGTGTGATGGACATGCCACCAGCAGTAAAACATAAAGCTTACGACAAAGTCAACGATCATAATTTACGTGCAACTAAAGGAGTTGCTTATGAATGCACTGAGGAGGCAGTTTTTGAAAAAAATAAAAGAAACAGAATTACTTCCAAGAAATGATATTACGGTGTCAGAAGATGGAAAATGGATGCGGAGAGGTCATGCTTCACTGCATGGAGTTTGTACCGTTATGGGGGCTAACGGGAAAAGTTCTTGACGTGGTAGTGTTATCTTCATTTTGTCATGGTTGTATCGCTTGGAAAGGTCCTAAAGCTGGAACAGACTATGACAAATGGCTTCAAAAGCATAAAATAGTGGTAAGTGCAACAGAAACCACTAAGGCTCAGTTGTAAGAGTGGAAGTTGAGGGAATAAAGAAAATCCTCCATCGTTTCGAAAAAAGTTTAGAGTTCGCTACACCACTTACCTAGGTGATGGTGATACCTCCACCTACCCTGCTAAATGTGCTTGTAAACCATATGGTCCCAATGTTTCTCTTATGAAAGAAAAACGTGTAGGCCATGTGAAAAAGAGGATGTATAGTAGATTGAAAGGCTGAATATTGAGTGATGGTGAAAAAATAGGAGAGAAACCCCGTTTGACAGGAGCTACTATTGACTAGATCTGTGTTTATCAAGGCAATGCCATTAGGGGAAATTCAAATGAGATACAGAATATGAGGAAAGATATTTGGGCCATTTGGAACTATAGAGCCAGTACAGATGAGTTACAAAATCGAAAAGTAGTAGCTTCTGGGACTGTGGGCCAATATAAACATAAAAACAGTATACCTACAGCAAATATGGACTTCATTAAACCTATTTTTATGATCTCTCAGAGCCTGCTCTACTGTGAAAATGTTTAAAAGGGTAACACATAATGCAGATGACAGCTATAATAGAGTATTTGCCAAAAAGGCTTTGCAGGGAAGAAAGCTGTCCAGTTGTCAGATTATAAGGCACTTTGGTTTACAACAAGGGATGCACATAGAGGTACTGTACCAATTAAACATTGTTCCTGGTAAACACTTTGAAAAACAGATGATTGAATTTGACTCTCAACGAGTTCTAAAAGCTGACAAAAGTGCAGAATTAGAAATACTTGAAGCCAGAAAAGCAAGAAGGTTGAGACTTGAAAAGTAACAGGAGGATGTAGAAGTAGAAGGAGTGTCGTACGCATCTGAAATGTTTTTGTTTAAGTGTGTTTTTCATTAAGTGTATTTGTCACCGATTTTCCCCAAACCAGTGTTTTTGAAATCCATTACCCATATATCTAAAAAAATGATAACCCTAATGGAATTAAATTTTTAATAGTGACGTATGACATCAGTGGCTATAATATGGACTAGTATAAAAGTGATGAGTGAAATAAACATTGCATTGTTCGTCTTTATACATAAAAATATTTTAAATTTTCAAAATTCAACATAAAAATATTTCACTGATTTATTTATTAGTTCAACAGAATAATTGAGGTATTTTTTCATTGAGTAATTTTCTCTTATTCATTATAAACCAGAAAAGCTTTATTTTTTAAATATCTCTTCTTAAAAAAGGTTACGAGGGAATTGGAAAATATCTACTCATGATTTTGTTTTTTTAATGTTGTAAAAATTAGGGTTTATTTTTCTTTTTTAATGAGTAGAATATTTTTGTGTACTTTGTTATATCCTAAACCTACTATGAGACATTTATTCAACAATAACTTCTCATAAGGTTACAGTACTCTGTTTAATTTTGGTATGCAAAATTGGAGCGACAAATGGTACCGCCCCCTTTTTAAATGTATATTGTATTGTTTGTGTATTCTGTTGTGTAAATATTTTTGGAACAACTACGATTAAGGTAGAGGTAAATAATCCCACATTTATTCGGGTGATTTTGAAGGTTAGATTTATAGGTCTATCTGAAGGATTGTCTGAGGGGATTTTAAATTCCAATAGGGAGTCATCCATTTTTAAATTTAATGTAAACCTTAAATATTTAGTAGCACCATTGGTATGGATACAAAAAGAATTTAGTATTTTTGAATCTTGGCTCTACGTGAAGCGGTTACTGAGATATAGAAACTATTAAACACAGACATTGTGGTAGGTAGCTTTGGTGTTAATCTTATGAGAGTAAAGGTTTACATTGATATGTCGTTTACAAATTTAATATTGGGTAACAATTTGTACACAGATTTTCATAATTAATATTTAACTGATAATGTGTGCTAAAACATATGAACTCGTTTGTTCCTCAAGGCAGCAAACCTATAGTAATATTGTATTGTAACATGTATTCACACTTTTTTACGATTTTTATTATGATAATAAAACTATACCAATAACCTTACAAATAGGCTAATTTATGTAATAAACTGTTTTATGTAAGCTTAACTGTGTATTAAAACAGTATTCAACCGTTTTAATGCCTATATTTTGACAGGTCTACGAAACTCAATATCACAGGGAATTGGAAATCACCATTTATTGGTGCGTCAAGGAAATTACATTTTGCTTACACCATCCGTTTCAATTCTACTAGGCTTTACCAATAAAACATAGTAAAAGTAGCAATCATTACACATTTTTTCCTTAAATATCTATATCCAGACATAGGAAAAATGACTGTTCTGTATTTACAAAACCAAGCAAATTTACAAAATAGCTTTTTTCTTAATCCAGCACAAATTTACCGTGAGTTTGTGATGTATAAACTATTAATTACTTAGCACGTTAAAAATAAACTAAGGCTGAATAGAGCTATATAACTTTTTGAAACTACTACCAACGCTATTGTAGCTGTGTTATCTGTATTTTTCCTCCATCAAATAAAAACGTTTAAAGTTTTAAAACAACATAGTGCCAATAAGACTGACTTGGCTAGAGAGGTCTTAGAACAACAATGAGTCCACATCCTTTGTTCATGGCCTTATTCGTCAGTGGATACCACTGCTGCCCATAACACAATGACACTGTTTCAAACTTTTGTGTTCCGGGCTGTCTTCTCCTCTTTTCACTTAGAATTAACTCTGAGAAATCTCTCCAGTATGAGAAAGTCTTCATAATTAAGACAATTATTGTAACACGAAATAATCCGAACATGTTGAACAAACCTTTTAAAGTACAGTATTGAGTAACGGTTGCTTTTAAAGAGGTTGAGAGCATTTCCACTCTTATTTTATTTTTATCTTATGTAAAATAATAATAAAGCTAACGATTTCGTACCAAGCATCAGTTCTATGAATGGTCAACAGAAATAATAGTACGATATTAAAAAGAAATTCCGACATATATCCTCTTACTCGTGTAGGTTATATACTAAGCAATAACAGAGGAGCCACAAATTTTTGTTTGTGAAATGTTTTTTGTAAATAAATGTTTTTTAAGTTTAATAATACGATTATTTTATCAATATTAAACCTTAAGACTGAATAACAATTAAACTGGGAACTAAACACTTTTTAACCCTTTCCGGACGACAACCTAATTGGGCATAGACCTGATACAAAAAAAGTAAGTTTTTCTTTGTTTATAACACTTAGTTATTTGTAAATAGTTGAAATAAACTGTATTATTTATAATATAAATAACTTTTAAGAAAAAACCCTTATCCTCTCTAAAAACTTTGTAAATAATGTAATGTATTTCATTAATTTGAGTTACTAAATGTCAAAAATTCTCCATAAATTAAGATATTTTTTACGATCTACGGATATATCCGTAGATAATTCCCTAGACTAAAAAATGTACCGGATAGATCCGCCGACCGTCCAAAGATAGTTAGGTCCAAAAATCTAGCGGATTTATTCACCTGCAGTCCGGAAAGGGTTTAAATAATATGCCTAAAGATGATAAATACGTTTGTTATCTAGAAGGTTGATTTTGATAGTTCCAATCTATATGTAATTATTTAATTAGCCCTCTACATAAAATCGTTTAAAACATTGTTTTTTATTTTACAACATTTACATTAATTTTGATCTGGAAAAGCTCACATTGAAATGTATTTTAATTTATTAAACATTTTAAACCTTGTTTACCGTTCCATTTAGATTCGCTGATTATTTTACAGTGAAAATCAAGATTTAAAAACATTGTGTTAATATAGACTGTGCTCATGTACGCATTTACGCATAATACACAGATGTATATGGATTATATAATACAGAGCATTACACAGAGCTCTCTGATCTCCAACTTCCCCTTTAGGACACAAAAGCTGGTTGAGTAAATGAATATAAATCGCCGACCAGGGGCCGTGGACAATAGGCCATGGGATAATTTGCGGCCCGGGCCTGCGGAGCGCCGCCCAGTGCACCACAAAATATCAAATTTGACACGCCTCAAATGTAAAATCAAAAGTTTATTTTTCCTCAAAATCTATTAATGTACCAGTAACACTGTTTTACGTTTTCGTCCCAGCTCATAAAAAAAGTTAACTGATTTTATTTTTCCTATTATTCTGTTTAGCGATTACTTGGTAGTCATAATATTTTTTTAAGTGGGCTTAGCTTGAAATTGTTATTTTTCTGGCTAAAAAAAGTAATACAGTGATGTGAAAAAATATGTATACAAATTAGATAAAAAAATTAAGAGATTTTATGTACAGTAAATAAGGATAAAATAATTTATCCATGCAGACGGTAACTCACCAATATTTTAAGAAGTAAAGTTTTAATAAAAGAAAACTTGCTCAGTTTTTATTTTACTAAGATTGATGACCTACAAAGGTTACCAATACCCGATTGCTTTTTCAAGTATATACATATATTTTTATATTTTAAATTCTTTTCAATATTTTGTACAATATCAAGTATTTGTATTTTAGAATTTTTTCGATTTCCATAATATAATACTAAATTAAAAATAAAACACGTTAATTGGAAAAATGATAATCCACTTACTGTTAACGATTTTTTGTATTTTTTTTAATTTATCACTTTAATTACTACCCCTGTATGATCCATTATTGCACGAGATTCATTTCAATGTAAATATCTTTAAATTTATAGTATATCTCTTCGACTATTATTATTTTTATTGCAATAAAATACATTGATATTCTAATTTGGGAATTTAACTAAAATTTAATTATTTAAGAAACGTTTCTTATACTTTTGAGAAAGCTAGCATACCTTTCAAGAAACTTATTGAGAACGTGGAAATACATCAAAGCTAAGCAAGTTATTTATAAAGCCACTTAATCATTGGACGGGTCCACCTTAGTGATGGTTGCTATGGCAGTAACTTCGCTTTATAGTCCCGCAAATAAAACTCTACTACCTACTGGCTTTTCTTTGTTGTGTAAATAGTGAGTTATTCTAAATGATATATTTCTTCGATGCTTAAAAAAATAAAACACACCTTAAAATAAATTATAAATTTTTGGATATTTTAAATACACCTTTACATTTTTGCATATTTAAAATATTCAATATTACTGTATTAAAATATCAAGTATTTTCTTCAAATGACTCTTTCGAGGGATAAAATAATGAGTTTAAAAATGTTTTTGGTAATTAAAAATTCATTTCATGTTCTATTGTTATTTTATATAGTAAGATTTTTTTATTACAATGGCTTTTTTCATGTTTTCTAAAAAAATTATAATTAATTACAATTGAATTAAATCAATATAATGTAACCAATATATGAGTCTCTGTAGATTTTTAATTAATAATTCGATTACTTACCTCAAGCAGTTATTTTACTATAGTAAAGACTACTACTATGGTAGTCTTTTTCTACAATGAAAAAAGGAAGCCAAAAATACCTCATTCCTAGATTAAAATTTAATTTTATTTATTATTTAATATTTTTTGTGCTAAATTATAAAATTTTTTTCATATTTTGATTCCTTTTATGATTATTAGCTCAAGTCAACAACAAAACGTCCTAAATAAAAAACATATATTGAAAATTACTATCAATTAACTTTTACGACAGTTTGATAAAGTGCTACTTTTTCGCTATGAAAGTAACATTGCAATCTTACGTTTACCATGTGGACTATGTTTATGAGCACGCATTTATTAAGTCACAACACATTTAATTACATTATTGCATCGCATGTAATAACCACATAATGCTCAGCTGGAGAAGTAACACTTTACATAGATCGGTCAGGAAGACTATCAGTATTGAAAGATTTGAACCAATCTTGATAATTTTTAATGTTTTTGTCTTCTTCTGATAGATAGAATTTCATTCTGTAACTCATACTGAAAGCCACTTGGTTATAAAACGTACAGTCTCTGCAGATTTAGTCACCCACTTAATTTGATTTACATTGATATCAGTTTTAGTCAAAGTAAAAGTGACAGAAGCCCATTCCAAATAAAATGCTCCTCGAGTGACGGGAAATGTAGTTCCGGCGTAGCTAGTACGGGGAGAAACACAGTCCTGCCAAATAAATCAGTAACTGGGTATTACTGGTGGTTAAGGAAGATTCAATTTCTCTAGTGGCAGCAATACGTCTTATCTGCCGGCGGCTACGTGTGTGGCATCCAATCAATCCATATGGCATCCGGGTCCGCCACGTACACGTACATATAAACACGTACACGTATACGTACACGTACACGTACACGTACAATGGTGACAAACATGTAGGTATTCATAAATGTGTTAACAAAGCCTAAATGTGTTAGGAAATGTTAAACCAAGTATAAAAAATTTAGAAATACTATATCATCATTAAACTGGGTACCTTTGATAATTTTAAATCCTGGTAAATACCCACACTGGCACACGCACACAAAATAATGAAGAAAAATTAAAATTGCCATTGTGTGCCAAAAATGTCATTTACAAAGTTTTGGTGAAATTAATTTGGACATATGGGATACAGCTTTGGGTAATGGTCAGTAGTACCTCAAACATTGAAATTTTAGGAATGTGCCAGTGAAATATTCCCAGGAAGGTAAGTAATGTTACATGGTTTGTATCTAATCAAACAGAAAACTATGAGATTCTATAGATCAAAAATGAAATAGCCAGATACTGTCAGCTCTTTTAAGACTCACTAGGGGATCATCTGAACAGTGAAGTAGTCAATATGATGGACAATAGTGAGCAGGTGAATAGATTAAGAGTTGCAAGTGTTACAACTTGTGGGCGAAAATAAATGTGAATAAAACTGAGCTTTTCTTGCACAAGATTCGTCAATGGACGACTTCTTATTTATGTGAAGTATTATTTCGTTATAGTTTTTACTTATTGTTCAAAAATGACTTAAAACAGATTGTGAAATAAATACTGTAAAAAATAATACAACATATCAATATTTTATACATTTCAGACAGCGAAAATAAAATAAAAAAGTACAATAACTGATATTATAGTAAACGTAACATGTATAGAACTTGTAATTATTTTTTTATGTGGCCAATACATAAATGTGTAATTTTAAATTTAATACAGAATTCCTCAAAAATAAAATATTTTAACGTGGTGAATAAAACCTTTCAGTTTTTGCTGTACATATTTAGTTCAAAGTTTTATATTAATGAATGATTCTGACGGCATTGTCTGGTAAAGCGTATTACTAATTATAAGATTCAATTAATTGCCTCTTTGTTGCCTGAAGGTCTCAAGTGTAGGTGGAGAACCCGATGTACATTTCGCCACAGTGTGTCAATATTAACCTAATATTAACCGATTCACGTACTAAAACCTAATTTACACATATATAAATCTACACACTTCACTATTTACATTATTGTTGCACACTGTGTTGGTTGTGTAAGCGATTTGAACGGCACGCGACTTGGTCCACGTACGTGGTCAATTGGATTACATACCGGATAAAACTGGATAACATTAAATATTGATTTTTTCATATGAATGTACTATAGTTTAAAGAAACTTACTTAACAAACTACTTAACCACTGCTAATATTTCTATAAACACCTAATTTTTAAAACGTAACACTACACATTTTTTATGCTCTTTGAGACTAAGCCTTTTGGACACATATGCACCAAACGTCAAAGAAACTATGCGCAAATCATACTTAACAATACTGGAATTTTCATTCCAGGTATTTACATACATACTTTTAATTTATACGATTAAATTTGTTAATTTGATGTTTGAATTGCCAATTAGTTTTTACAGAAAATTATTCTTTTTGCGAAGCTACTTATACCACTGTGATAAATATGAATGGATACTGAATGGGATTGTACATATTTTGAATCAGTTATTGAAAATTAGTAGTTCCAGTATATAAATTTATGATGATCAACTATTAATATGGTATTTAAGCGAGACGTAATATATCTTTAAACATAATACGAAGATTTCAGACTATTTTTTTAAATCGTAGTTCCATTATAAAAGTTTTTGGGTTTCAAGTCATGACTCCTTAATCCAAGACCTCCTCAGTATATCCTCTTCTCACTGCCAACGAAGGAACGTGTCCTTCTCTGTAAGACAGGAGTGTTAACAATGAGGTATTGCACACATTACCTTTACATGCATCTCATTGCACTTGCAATGTCTTTAATATTATTATTGTTATATATCTGCAGGAATTTAATGAAGCAAAGATTACACCACTAAGAAAATGCAACACAAATAATAATTTGCCTTTAAAAAAATAAATACAAATTTTATATAAACCATAAAAATTTCACTAAGGGAAGTCACCTCATATTCAAGTTATCATTATGAATTAAAGGGCTAGTTACGCTCATATTTACGCATATGTATTTAAAACTCTTTTCTAGAGAAAATGTTTTACATTATTGTTAAGTTGTACAAACTTGTGTTTCAAAAAAATAGTTTGAATTTATTACAATACCGATATAAATATTAAAGAACTGAACAGTTTTGAGAAATACGAACCAAGATGACAAGGACAAAGAACAAAGAAAGAGACAAGGACATAAAAACGGGGATGAGAACAGAGAATCTATTACAAGTTCCCAAAACATTGAAATAAAGAGAGAAAGTTAATTGAGGAAAGGTTTTCGGGAATTTTTACTGGAGCCAAAGTATACCATTTGGGGAATGTAAACAGGAAATGAAACATATTATTCTGTCTGACTTAATATAATGTCTGACCGATATTAAAATTCATTTTACTAAAATTAAACTAATCCATGTTCTCAACTTAAAGGCACTTAAAGGTACGTGATGTGACCTTTTGTCTAAGATGCAATTTTTGAAATTCATGATGCAGTTTTCATGTGAAATTCACTATACATTGCTGAACTTTAGCGAACAGCTGAGCCGACAACGTTGCCGATAACAGCGTGATTTGTTCACTTTAACTTCCCTCGGCAACGTAAAAAAAATCATTACTTGACAAAAATCGAGATATTAAAACCTGATAATTAAAAAACAGAATCTAAAAATCTATTTGTCGTAACACACTGTATCAAAACAAATAAACGGTATCAGTGGACTGACACGTACTTTCTCCCTTAAGTAAATTTAAAAAAGACAATCTGTAATAAGACTATCATGTTCTTCAAAGCTTATATAAATATCATTTAATAATTTATTGTTTCAAAAATAATCATCCCATTTCTGAAAATAAAAACAAGAGAGATAAAGTTAAATAAATTTTTCTAATTGTATTGGGGGAAACCCTCCCCCCGGTAATACCAAGCTTTTTTGAGTTGGTTTTTTGGGTAATTTGACCTTACACTTCATACCAAGTTTTACGGAAATTGATTTTTTAATATTCTCCATAAGAATAACATTGGGCGCTTTCAGCCAATGTACTGCGTTTATCATGGACACTAAATTTAACTTTTCTTTGAAACCGTTTGTTGTAGACATATAATTCAAAATACTAATGTGTTTTGTTTTTTCATCTGGTTTCAATGGTGACAGTCAAGTTATACTTTACTTTAATTATTTTCGCTGAAAATTTTAAAATTTGATTATTTGATATTAAAAAGCCAATAACTTTTGAGATTTTTCATTTCATCGTTTCAAAAAAAACCAATTCATCCTTAGAAACTTGGCTTGATTCTGTGTGTAATATACTTAGCTTAAATGAAGAAATCGTTACATCCAAATATGTTTAATATAAAATACGTTACGATACCAAATGAATGTTCCCTTAATTTAATGAAAACCTCACATAATACATCTGTGACAAATAAAACAAAATACTCATAACCCGCTGAAGGATTTTAAGATATTCCATATACGAAATGAAAAAAAATTGGGGAAGTGTATTTCTAGGTTTGGCCAATACGTCATGAAATAAACCACTGTCAAATAAATCACTAAAAGAGGATTACCGGTGGTTAAGGGCGATTCAATTTCTCCAGTGGCAGCAATACGTCTTATCTGCCGGCGGCTACGTGTGTGGCATCCGCCTTAGGCAGCAGTTTTCGCCGCTCAGGGAGGTATGGAAGGATAAGAGCTTTGCGGGCGGACAGTCAGCTTAGGTTTGATAAAGCGGAGTGCAGACCTGCTCTATACACGCTCCGCAGGTGCGATACTTTGTATTAAAATAATCCATGATTATTAACGCCTGAAATCCTATTTAGTTCACATCACCAATTTAACTCATATAATTAAGCAATGAGTACGTTTTTATCAACGATCATTGATCTGTTAACAAATTATAAAAATATAGATCACGAATTTTAGACTAATGCGCATCAATTAAAATCAAATTTATATCAGTTTTTAACTTATTTAGGATTTGAGAAAAGGGCCAACCACTAATTGGATTAGTCAAAGGTGACGTTGGATCACCGTAGTTTTTGACCGAAAGATTGATTTGCAGTAAGGGAAAGGAACACACTAGACAACACGTATTATAGGTAAATATTGGTATTAATCAGTAAAATGTCACCAGTATACCACTGCCGAACGACTGGGGCAATGAGGACAAGACAGCCACCGCACATCGGCTCTAACCCTGTACTTGGTGACGTCAGTTGTTTCTAGTTTGCGGCAGTGAGAACGACTGGGGCAATGAGGACGAGACAGCCACCACACATTGGCTCTAACCCTGTACTTGGTGACGTCAGTTGTTTCTAGTTTGCGGCAGTGAGAGCGACTGGGGCAATGAGGACGAGACAGCCACCACACATTGACTCCAACCCTGTACTTGGTGACGTCAGTTGTTTCTAGTTTGCGGCAGTGAGAACGACTGGGGCAATGAGGACGAGACAGCCACCACACATTGGCTCTAACCCTGTACTTGGTGACGTCAGTTGTTTCTAGTTTGCGGCAGTGAGAACGACTGGGGCAATGAGGACGAGCACCACACATTGGCTCTAACCCTGTACTTGGTGACGTCAGTTGTTTCTAGTTTGCGGCAGTGAGAGCGACTGGGGCAATGAGGACGAGACAGCTACCACACATTGGCTTTAACCCTGTACATGGTGACGTCAGTTGTTTCTAGTTTGCGGCAGTGAGAACGACTGGGGCAATGAGGACGAGACAGCTACCACACATTGGCTTTAACCCTGTACTTGGTGACGTCAGTTGTTTCTAGTTTGCGGCAGTGAGAGCGACTGGGGCAATGAGGACGAGACAGCCACCACACATTGACTCCAACCCTGTACTTGGTGACGTCAGTTGTTTCTAGTTTGCGGCAGTGAGAGCGACTGGGGCAATGAGGACGAGACAGCCACCACACATTGGCTCTAACCCTGTACTTGGTGACGTCAGTTGTTTCTAGTTTGCGGCAGTGAGAGCGACTGGGGCAATGAGGACGAGACAGCCACCACACATTGGCTCTAACCCTGTACTTGGTGACGTCAGTTGTTTCTAGTTTGCGGCAGTGAGAGCGACTGGGGCAATGAGGACGAGACAGCTACCACACATTGGTTCTAACCCTGTACTTGGTGACGTCAGTTGTTTCTAGTTTTGCGGGCAGTGAGAGCGAGCTGGGCACATGAGGACGAGACCGCCACCACCATTGGCTCAAACCCTGTATCATGGTGACGTCATTGTTTCTAGATTTGTCGGCAGTGAGAGTGACTGGGGCAATGAGGACGAGACAGCTACCACACATTGGCTCTAACCCTGTACTTGGTGACGTCAGTTGTTTCTAGTTTGCGGCAGTGAGAGCGACTGGGGCAATGAGGACGAGACAGCTACCACACATTGGCTCCAACCCTGTACTTGGTGACGTCAGTTGTTTCTAGTTTGCGGCAGTGAGAGCGACTGGGGCAATGAGGACGAGACAGCCACCACACATTGACTCCAACCCTGTACTTGGTGACGTCAGTTGTTTCTAGTTTGCGGCAGTGAGAGCGACTGGGGCAATGAGGACGAGACAGCCACCACACATTGGCGCCCCCTGCACGTACTTGGTAACGAACTGCAACTCGATTTCTCTCTCTGTCCGTCCGTCTTTCTCTGAGTTCTCCAATTTGTCGCTAACGTTCAATCAACCGTCGTAAAACTAGAGAACGTGATAAAAGTTCCAAAATTTAATTTACATTACTCGCAGAATAGAAATTTAATTCACCCTCAACAATTCTGGTCTCGTACGATCTCTTTGAAAATGTTTGCTATTTAGCATACGAGTAATACATGTCGATCTAAAGTGATTTATTCTAAATAGATATGCAGTTTTATATTATGAATGGAAGGATTTAAAAAAGTTATAGAATGTTCCGTTCGTTTGATTATAAAAACAAATGATTTTGTTTTATATTTAATTAGCTTTTTCAAAAAAATATTCCAGCCATTAGTCCTTTTTAACAAAATATAGATTTATCAAATTCTGATTCCGTTGCTATGTAAGTACCGTCTTTAAGATAATGAAATAATTATGAAAAATTCATAGTTATTTTAAACCACATAAGATACCAATTTATATTTTAGAGAGACGATGTTTTACGGTAAAGAATAATTTTTTCTAATTGTGTATTCCATCCCGTTTTAGAAGTTTTTTCTGTATGTTTTAAGATGAACTTAAAAATATTAGACAGTCTAATATAATAACAAATGCAGTGTAGGCGACCAAAAAAATTAGGCACTATTTTGGGGGGGCCCAAATAGTTCTAAAAAATATTTCTAATTGTTAGTTGAATAAATTGGATGATGATAAACAATGTGTTCGATGTAGGATGTGAATAGAGGTTTTGCATAAATATTTATTTTATGTGTGTAATAAATGAAAAATTTTCAAATTAGTAAGCAATTTTTAAAAACTAAATGGTAAAATAACTGTGTGATATAAAGGCAGAGAATTGTATTTGCAAAATCTTACGTGTTTTGAAGAAAAAATATTCATTGTATTGCTTGAAGGTACTGCAACAAACCAATTGGTGTAAATTGAATTCCCCTATTGCTTTTCAATCCTCATACCATATCTAACACAATAAGTTAGCCATAGGATAATAATAGTTGTATCAATGATATTTATGATAGCTCCAACAATTGAGGCTTTCTAAAACACTCCAAACCACCTCTCTGTGTAACTACGCCGTAGCTCACTGCTAACGCGGCGGATTCATGCGTAAATGTTATATGATCAATCTCCGACCGAGGTAATTTAATTTATGTTTAGGATTTATTAAATTAAGGCGTATTAAACCTTTCTATTTAAATCATGTAAACTGTGTTTACATTGAGTACGTAAAATTGAGCTTTAATTTAGCTTATTAACTTATATATTTTTCATTCCATCCGAGCAAAGATCGGTCTTCAGGTACTTATATTTCACTTATATTTGGACTGGGATGGTGGCGACGTCCTGTAATCCATCTGATACATCTGCGTTGAAATAAACAAATTTAAAGAAAATACGCAGATGAAACTTTTAATTCTGTGTATTTATTTGTCGCTTAGTATTTTAACCGGTTAGGGGAGAATGTTAATATTTTTTTACGTCCCGAGAGATTATTTTTTGGGCGACGTATATCGCCAGTTATAAATCATAACCGCGTACCGTTTGGCTGCGACCGGAACTGCCGCTTGGCAGCGCTCGTCAATATATCTCTCTGATATACTGTATATTACGTATTTATCCTCTACTTTTCAAAATAGTTTTAATTAGAAGAAAAAAATATCTCGGACTGGCAGTATCCTATCAGTTATGTAAATATTGCTATGCATTCAAGTTTTACATATTTCATCTGCATAATTAAATTCGGTTTTCATTCTACACAATATTGGAAACGGATTTCTATTCAATTCAAAATAGTCTGAATAATTATTAAACAGTTAATACTTGAAACTTGTAATTAGTAAATAATGTGTTAACTTTACTTAAGATTCCTTGATTAACTATTCTTTCGTATACTGAGTAGGCCCTATCTTATGCACTATTAAGTAAGTGTCTTATGAGCTCAGTGTTAATATACAGATATATAAGAAACAAGCAACACATTTTAGGTTAACATAGGTAAGAAATAAAATCAATTCAAGGGGTCTCTATTTACTGTTAAACCTGGCAAATGAACAATTAATTTTAAAATGCTCATTTTGGTTTTGCAAGTTTCTTCATTCAAGAATGAATGTGAAATAAGATATTTTATGATGTTGATCAGTGTAGTTTTCGAATAAAACCACCACACCACTTATGACACTAAACAGATATTGTGTGTTCTATGTAACACTTTATACTACTTTCGTTGTATTGGAAAAAACACAATACTAAAGATTTTTTTTGAACGAATTTTGTCACTTTTGACACCTATCAGGATATCATAAATAAGTAGTAGTGGAGAATGTGCAACACATAGGCGTATTCATTTCCTTAAAATCCCCTCGGGCTACGCCTCATAAACGTTATAAGTTTCAATGTTTACATTTTTAAAGAATGAAAACATAAAAATACTTAAATGTCAACGGCTTTGAACACTAAAATTTGACAGTTCGGGAAGAAGAAAAAGAGCTACCGTGACCGTCCTAGGTTTCAATGTTTACATTTTCTAATGTAAAGATGTATCTATTTACACTACATTTTGACAGTTCGGGAAGAATAAGAAATAAACCTCATTTTTACGGTTAGGGATTCCCTCATTTAGGGATTCAGCAGTTTATCTTAAACTGCTGAATCGAAATTAGTGATCGAATTATTAGTTCCAAATAGTGGAATGGTAGATTTAAAGTTTTCTCTCGATGCCTGCCTTAGTTATGTTAATCCTTATCCTTTCCAAATATTTGACAGGCTTTTTACTTCGTCATGTTGTAGATACAAAACATACCTAATAATTATAAACCTCTCAGCCTATTTTACCCGTTCTTCGAACGGGTACTTTGGCTAGTACAAAAGAAGTCCGTGAAGGAGATAAAATATGCTCATGCAGATGTAAAATCTACAGAAAAGCCCCTCTTGAAATAAAATACATTCACAAGTTTTTACCTTGTGCATGTATACAAATTAGGTTTTACAAGTAAAAGATATTTATTTTCGTCATAAAAAGGGCTTCTATCTAGCCAGGACTTTACTACACTAGTAAATTTAAAACTTGACAAAAACCTAACATCAACAGGTCAGGAAAACTTTAATTGAAAAAAAGCTTGAAAGAGAAAAACAGTTCGGAGTTTAAGAAAGCCTGCATCTATGTAATAAAATATCAGAGTTCGTCCTAGTAGAGCGCGGGTTGTGGTTACCGTTTCATAAGTAGAAAGTCACTGGCTCGATTATGGGTACAATTTTCTGGCACAATAATTTTATGATAGACCCAGTTGCCTTTGTTCAATGGACTTTAATTAATTGTCGTGACACTCAGCCAGCTGATCGTTTATAACAAAACTACATTTTATATGCACTTTAAAATACGCAGGAAACTGGGTCCGTGTCCCACAATTAATAAAGCCCATTCAACCGTTTTTGCTTCTATTTAACTGTTATTCAGAACATATTTTTAGACAACTGTAGATGCAATAGTACCACAAGATAACGCTTTAACATTTTATTGAAATATAGCTAAAAATGATAAATAGTTATACATTTTTTTCAAACCTAATGAGCTAAAATTATAACAATATTTGAAACTGCTGTAACAAACCTTGACTTTATACTTGTTACATAAAAATATTCTTGTATGAAAATACTATAAAGTGAGTTAAACTATTTTGTCATCTATTTTATTTCGTCTGCAAATTCATCTCGCTCAATTTCATTTTAACTCGGTTAAAAGTAATATAAGACCTCATCTTAATATTCATAACAACCCGCCATTCCGACACACCGGGTTAAGCCAGGATATTTATAGCTTTGCGTGAATATTAAGATAAAATATTACTTCTGTAGTTTAAACTTTCATTCGAAACAGCACTATTGCCGATTTTTGGGTAAAACGAATTGTTTAAAGTACTGAAAAAAGTGAAAAAGTAAATCAAGTCAACAATGGATCCATGGAAATACTGGTAATTTACGATGTGGAGGTTTTCATCTTTGACCAGATATCTTCACCTCTGGGAAATAACTTCTTCTCCTCAGGGACATAAGTAAAGGTACTGTCATCATTTTATCTAAAAGAACAATTTTTATCGCTCTGAGCTAAGTATTTCCTATTTTTACTTATACTTGGAGGCCTCTAGTGTGTATTTTACCTCAATGTCTATAGAAACAAACAATACTGTAGAACGTTATAATCATTTTAATTATATTTGAAGTGTTAGTAAAACAATTTAACAAATGAGTTTAGAAATTTGGCATTTCGCTAGTATTCTAATCATTAAAAACGCTGTTATTAAATATAGTTTTTTACTATTTTCAAACATATAAATCATAGATCATATTGATTAGATAAATTTACTTCAGTTTTTTCTATGATATTAGAACAAAGCTACAAGCTTACTTTTAGTAATAAGCCCAAAATTAAATTATTGATATATCTTAACTTGTACGGCATATAATTCAACCTTTTGAACCAATTCCAATAGTTTACGAGCTATCAAAACAATTACTATATAATTTAATATTTATTTTTGTAAAGCCCATAAATCATGTGCGCTTGAAATAAAAAAAAATTGAGTTGGGTGATTATTTCTGAAAATATTGACAGATTGGTTCCACTTGAAACTCCAATGAAACTCTGATGAAGCCCAAGATTAGAGAGATCTCAGCCGGACAAATTGATGTGGAACTTTGTGCCTAGATTTGCACCCTTCCGATCACAAGCATTGTTTTGGGAAAGTTATTGGTCATCTAAGTAACTCTCATTTTGCCCTTTTAGCATCAGGCTAAAAGAACTGTTCTCAAAAAAGAGTGTAATTTCTTTCCTAGAGCACTTTCTTTCAAATATCAAAGCCTGAAAAGAGTGATACATGAGAAAAGCCCAAACCCTACAACTGGCCTCCATCTATTTCCAACAACAATATAAAGCTAGCCTCCCCCCAAAGCTAAGACATATCCATGTTAATCCTTAACTCTAATGAGGTTTGCAGTTTTAAATGTTGATTTAAACATTATTATTTGCTTCGCGAAATTTGGAAATTAATTCTATCCACATTAATCTGGAGTTGGACCCATTGGTTGAGAGTGCTCACAATAACATTATTGTTGGAAACTGTGATGTACTAGGGAACCTAATTTGTTCACCCAACTATAAATACCGGTTACAACAGTAACGGTTTGTGGTGGAAGAAAAGAAAACTGGAATACAGGCACAATATATCAGTGGTGATCAGTCCTCGTTGGTGTGTTAGGGAGGTAATTTCCCCGAAGAGCGTTCGCTCACGCGTCACCATCATGCCCGGAATAACCCAACCCATGGTGTGGGCCCTCAATGAATGCAATTAATTTAACTAATTCCTACTTAAAAACCATTTGTGAACTAGTCTACAAAGTATGTTCCTTAACATTTATTCAGTTTTAAGACTCAATACATCGTGTTCTATTTATTGCATTCAACGACTTTTCTATTGATTTTAAGAGGTTTAATTTACTAGAATCCCTATTGATTACTGAAGAACTCATGGTAAGACCCAAACAAAAACCCCACTACCATCAACAACAGGTAGTACAACAGTTTTTTTCTGTTTAGAGAGCGATCAGATGTTACTGGGTTACTAAGGTTACTGGTGAACACAGTACGATGTATTTTGGAGCCTGAATGCGTATAATCTTAAGGGTAAAAGGTAAAAATTTATATTTTTCTTGTAATTTAAAATAAAGTGATAAAACGTGGTATACAGCTTCAAGTTGATATTAAGTTTATTACCTGAATAAACTCGTTAAAAAGTGTAATCTGTAGTCGGATTTTGTTTATTTAGAAACCCTATGATTTAGTCGGTGTATTTTTTTATGGTAACGTAATTACGTTTTAACCCGTGGTTTTGCGAAAATCCTACACGACTTTCATCTTAACTCAACCAGCAACTGCATTAAAAAGCATTTCCACGTGCTACGAATTTTGTAGTTTATAACCAAAAGTTTATTTTTATTAATTTAATTTTTAATAGGATTTAATAATTGAATCACTAGTTATCAAGATTCAACATTAGTAAGAATTATAACGTCTAGTAATTCTTTTTCTTTTACTTATTAGCAGGTATTAGCTGGTAGTGTGTAGGATAAAGACAACCATTAAACATACTAACACTAGAAAAATGCCAAAAAATAATGTTAACTTAACACTTAGTTAATTTAATTAATTAAAAGTTGTGAAGTGTCAAAGTTGGTTGGTGCTAAATGATCCAGCCAATCACAATCATCCGAGTGTCGTTAATTATTGGGCAATAGAACCATTAACGTTTTTTTATACATGGATAACGTTTAAGGGCTAGTAGAGCTCACAGGTGTTAGTCATGGTTGTCGTCGTATTTGTTGTAATCTTACTACAAAATTTTTATAGCATTGACCCACTTAAGATTATCTTACAAAGTAAAAATAAAATATTTTTGAGTATATAAAATGATCAAGAGTATTGTAAGTTTACGTTTAGTTTAGCTTTTAGCTTTACTTTTGGAATTATAGAATTATTCATTAAACTAATGACCCACGCATAACCGTAACTAGAATACATATAAGCTTACACATAAACTACACATTTAAATCTTCCTGGAGTTCTAAACTAATCACAAGACCACGATTTTCCTAGACCTTTTTTGTCTAAAACCTTTCGAACTAAACAATTTTAATTTTAACATGTATTCTAAAAATATTTTAAGGATAATAACTTGTGAATAAAATTATAAACTTTCCAACCAAAATTTAAAGTACTAGACACTTAAGAATAGCTTTAAAACTAGATTTTTGTAAATAAGTTACAAAATTTTTAAGAGAACCTAATTGAAAATGTTTTTTATTGAATATAAAATAAACAAAATGTAACAATCCTAATGTGGTGAAATGCTACTGGATTACATCTAATGTAAAAAATCTTCTGTTCTGGTCATATCATTTTAACAAAGGAAATATCACCACATGATAAAAGTTACACGAGGTTTGTTCTCTATATTAATAGTTATTATGAAAATGTTATACGTTTACAGTAATATATAGATCAAAATATTAAAATTTATACACATGAGTCACAATTTTACATAACCCAGTATAGTATGTATCTTCATTGTTTACAATGCACTCAGTAAGATTTGCAGCACATGGCTCTCCTGACGTCCACCTATCTTAATGTAGGCGAAGCAAGTAATTCTAAATATTCACGATGGCATTTCATGGATTAATATTTCAAACTACATCGCGACATAAGTGGTACATTAAGTAAATCCTTTGGAGTGACATTTCGAGCCAACAATAAGTGAGGTAGTTCTACATTGTTACATCATAAATGTCGTTAAAAGTTAACAAAATTATCATCCCTCTTTACTTGGACTTTTAAAAGTCAAACGATTGGCATAACGAAATCAGTAAGACTATATTAATACTGTTTTAGTTTTTAAGTTTTTTTTAAATATAATGTTAGTTAGTGTTTTATTTCAAAGAGAACTTTATAGAGGGCCAATAATCTGAGATTTATCAATCACTCACTTCTTTAATTCTCAATACAATTTATGTTAATGCATAAATTGTATTTATTATTTATCAGATATGGCTATCGTTTAGAAAAAACTACTTAAGTAAAGGTCCGTTTGTGCTACTCTTCATCAGTCGTGGTATTTACGTTTCTTTCCTCTTCGGACGGGTTGTTAGGGAAACAAGTGCATTTCAGAAGAAGTGTTAGGAACATACATGGGAATCGAATTTTTAGGCTTCATCAATAACAGGGGTGACAGGTTTCACTTATGAGGTGCCCGTGAATGGTGCGGTAATTTCCCCAAGGTCTCCCGATCTCTGGCCGTATGTCAAACATTGCTCATTCGCCACAACCCTTTCTTTGCCCGAACCTCTAGACTCTAACACCCAGTGGGTTAGAAATGTTACGATGACTTTCAAAAATAAGTAAATTTGATTTTGAGAAATTATTGAACTTTTAATATTATATTTATGGTTTTATCTGTGACCAAAATAATACGCGCGTTCTTGAATTTTAACATAATGTTTTTATACGAAGTAATAAATAATCCAAATTTATAAAGTTTAATTTAGATCATCGGATGTGTATTTATGCAGAAATAATAAATGTTATTTTAATAAAAAACCGTAGGCTAAAATTATATTTTAAACGAAATGATACAAACCAGTCTCCAGTCCATAATAACTATTTTGGAATGGTTAATAAATCTCATTAATCTTTTTAATTTATTGTGTGTATTGGATAGATCTATTGAAATATTTTTTGAAATAACCAATTGGCAAAGAGTAATCAACAAAAAATGTATTCTGAAATTCATCTATATCGTTTATTTATTAACAGTAATATTTTGACATGAATACTTTGCCGTAGGCGGGTTATTGGTAACCATCCAGGCCACTGTCAGAAATGACTAGCTCAATTCGTGACATAACGAACATTACTCTATATCTGTTGTTTTATGTAAATACCCTACGTCACTGCTGTTGAAATGTCATAATATTAAAATCAGATTAGAATCGATTTTGTTAAAAAAAATAATAGATATAACAATAATAATATAATAAAACCATGCCTCCACTGAAAAGTCGTGAAATATATGAATACAATCAACATACAGGGGTAGTGAAAAGTCTTATGATGGCTTAACAATTTCATTATTAAACATCCTACAAAACTTCAACTTTTTTAATTCAATTGGGACTTGAAATACAATTTAGTTAGCTTTATATCGATTATCAAACACAGATGAGGGTCATCCCATTAGGAGTCGGTATGAAATCTTAAATAGAAGAATAGGTGATGTATACATCGGATTAAAGGTATTTTTTATTAGCATAGTGCAATGTCTCAAATCTGACTTAAAATAAACTATTGTTATTGAGTTGGCAGAAATTCAGCTTGAATTTGAAATTTTTAATTACAGGCAACGGCTTGAGCCGTCCCCCATTAGAGGTATTGGAATTAGTAAAAAGGCTAAAAAGTATCTTTAGACACAAAATTGAATTTGAAAAGTTTTAATCTGGTAGCTAATATACTAATAAAGTATTCAATACTTTTCAGCACCTCAAAAAATAAAAATTCGAGCCATCTTAAATTGGCTGCCATTCTCTACTCTATCATCCGTTTGAAATCTGATTTTGGGCATTATACTTTGCTAAAAAATATCTTTAATGTTTTGTATCACATATGCATCTGCTTCTGTTTAAGATTCATTACCGATTCCTTGTGTGTCGTCCCTCATCTGAGGTTGATATAAAGCTAAAAAAAATGTATTTAGTGTTCCAATTCAATTTACAAAGTTTTACTCTTGTAGGATGAACAATAACGAAATTATTAGGCTGTCCTGGAACTTTTCACCACCCCTGCATATAAACATACAAATCCAGTATTCACAGGGTTAGCCTACGTTTATTTAATAAACAAAGTTGTAAAACACAATATAATTCACTGTTAAACAGCCACGCTGGTACATTTTATACATTTCATGATTACATGAAACATAAGATGGCATTAATTTTGAAATATCTTACTGCAAAATTAAAAAACCCCTATTTATATAATACACTTTTATGAGGTCATATATATTTTATCTCAAAACATTTGTGGCAAATTCAAAATGATTATAATTTGATTGGTAATTGCCACTAAATCTTATAAGATACAGAACCCACTATAACGTCCTAAGCTGTGTGATTAATGTTACAATAATAGCTACGATATATCCGATAATCTGGGTCGAAGGTTGTTTATGGTCAGAGATTATGGTGTACCGGTATCGTAATGTTGTATATTAATGCATGCTTTACCAAGCGACGCCAAGGCGAGTAACAATGGTTGCTGGGTGACGTTTGTAATGAATATTAAGATGGGTCCTTGCGTTGCTCTTAAACGAGTTAAGGCTTAACTAAGGAAGATAAATACACAGTCATGTGGCATTTGCTGAGTTATGGATCTCATACTTCTTGAACATTTTAAGACACACTTTTATTTGTTGAGAGAGCTATTTATAGCATCACAGACTGAAATAACTAAGATTTAAAATTTTAAACATTACATTTTTCAAAATATTCATTAATATTCGGGAAAGATCTTTTGGACTAGCTTTTAATTGATTTATTTTTTTACAACTAAAATATAACTCATACCGTATACGTAAACTATTCAATTTTCATTTCCAAATAACAAAGGAATATATTCCATATATTTTATTGATCTTTCTAGAGGTGGAAAACTCATCCCATTTTCAAGTGATTACCTAATAATTTGCATTGCAAACTATACGTAATCACTTTACATTGTAAATAATTAGTTAATCACTTGAAAACGGGAGGAGTTTTTCCACCTCCTGAAACGTTGTTCCACCTTCCCAAACGCGTTGGAAAATATCCAATAAAAGATACTTAATAATTAATAACCAACGATGTTATCAATTTTAAAGATTCTGTAAAGGAATATAAATAGATATACTTATTCAAGAGTCAGTACAGGTTGAGATATGTTGTTATTATGCATTATTAGGTTTCTTCACTTTAAATTAGCGTAAAGACCTATAGATAATCTTATATATTAAATACTGTATTTATTCTTAAATATATGATGTCTAATCATAGGTAAGTCTAAAAGGGCTGTTTTCAGTTCATCCAAAGAGCTGTTCTTACAACCAAACTATGACGTCACTAACCTTGTGATGTCACCTTTTTAAATTTGGGTCCCACAAAATGCCAACACTCCCCCAGAGCTAATACCTATCCTTGTCAATATTATTACATGTTTTTAAACCTCAATCACGCATTACTACAACTTCGGGTCTTGTGAGAGCAAGGTAACGTAGTGGCTAGCTAGAGGTTATCACGACCAGTTATTAGATTAGATTATATTAGATTATTCAAATGGCGACCATACTACAAGGTAGGTATTTTAAGCCAAGTATGAATGAGGATTGAGTGTAGGATGATTGTGGCGCGATCTTGTAGTCTTGTTACTGACTAAGGCTGACATGTTCCTTAGACAGGACTGTTAATTAATAGCCCAACAGCCGATGGCAACTAAGGGACCTACAGCTTAACGTGGAATCCGAACCACGGCCTCTGAATTACGAATTGGTCTAATTATGAGGATGGTGTTTGCGGATTAACGTAGTATTCAATAGTGCGGACGTTAATACACACAAGAGACCACCACACCCACCGACCATCGCTCACAACTATCCACAATTCGTGACCTCCAAGTAGCTGGATTACAGGATGACGCCACCATCCCAGTCATAATCCGACATAGGAGTACAGAATTCAAGATAGCCTCGAATGATTGACCCACTAAGTTATCACGTCACCATTAATCTACCAAGATGGAAAAAAGGGAGTTACATTAATATTTAGTTTATTTCCCGTGATCAGGCCTGGAGGACCATGTCACGTCTGAACCAAGATCATCAAGTCCCCAGTCTAATGTTTTTCTGGTCTTTTCCTGCTAATTTTCCTAGTCTTCCCCTAGTTGCAAATTTATTTCATACCATCCATCCATCTTTTATTTAGTGTTCTTCCTTCCCTTCAGTTATGTTAAGAGTCAACTACCTTCTCAATCATTGATATTTTATAAAGTACATTTAAAATGAACACATCAAACGTCTGAACTGCATAATAAATTATACATATTACTGTAAAGTTATACAATTGGTGAAGAAGGCTAATAACACGGTGGCTTTTTATGTTAGTGTTACGTGTTATTTTTCAAGCCTATGATTCAGTGATGCCTTACAAAATGGTTTCACAAACAATACTTTAAAATATCTTTTTACTCAAAAAAATTGGCTACATAAAAGATGGCGAAAGTCACAATCTTAATATAAGTATTTCTACTTAGGAGACAGAGCCTAATGAATATTAAGATGATTGTGGCACTGCTCTTTAACCAAGTTTAAATGAAAGTAAGCAAGACAAATGTAGAGCGGCTGCGGCTGCTGCGGCTGTATCTTTATTGTAAGACGTTCTTCTACCCGTCCACCCGCCTCCACCTACACAACTGAATAATATTAAATTGAATTATTATCTAAACTATACATATTATTTTCCTTCTAGAAGTTCTTTACATTTTTTTTACTCCCTGATCTTTGCGAATCTTATCTACGATAAAAATTTGGTAATTGTGCCCATGTTTTTAAAAATTGAGTAAAATCATTTACATTTCGCTACGGTAATAATATAATTAAAATAAAAGTTTTATTTAAGTCATACATCTTACAATAATTGTTCTTAAGTATCCACTTTTGTAGATTGAAAATTTTTATTTATACTTGTATTCCATACGACAAAAATTTTTAAATTTTGGGAAAATCTGCAATTAACTAATTCAATGCCTTTACGATTTTTAATGTGTTTATAAGTTTAATATTGGCAACAAACAGTTGCAACTTAAAGTTCAATCATTATCAATACCAAAAAGTCAAAATCGAAACTTTTTTGATTATTGGTTTATAAAATACTGTTCGGTGAAGGAAAAATTATTGTGTTTCCATAAAAATGATTCATTGTTATTCATCAATTACTAGCTACAGCAATACATAAACAATGTTTAGAGTTACAACTAAATTTTGTTAAAATACTACGAATTTATCGTAAACGCTGATGGTTTTTATTAAAATAATTGTAGTTTTGAAGAAAGAAGATACTACTAACACTATTATTATTATTTTATTGCAAAACATACATTTAAATATATTGACATGGGACAACGATGTACTAACTCGCAATTTGAAGCAACGTTGATGGATTATTGTTCGTTGTATTGTTATGGGATGGGATAAAAATAGCACCGTTTATTTGAAGTTTAAAAACTAAATTTCCAAAACAATTGTGTACCTTACTAAGGAAGCGAAGAGCCAAACAAAGCTCATTGAAATAACATCACGCTATGATAGATTTTACATTCCAATAAAAATTTAAATTTTTATTCCCAAAAATATATAAACTACATTTCATAATAATATATTGAATTGTTTTAGAGATATTTTGCACTTAAAAATAATATCAAATGGCTTCGATAACTAAAATTTATTATTATAATATACAGGGTGTTCATTAAAGTCGGGTACAAACTTCAGGGGTGATAGTACTCATAAAAATAAACAAAAAATGTCTAATAAACATATGTCGAAAAATCCTTCGTTTAGCCACTAGCCGCCATTTTGTATTTTATACAAAAAATTTAATATATAAAGAACTATTTAAGATACAGAAACCAAACTTTGCACACATATTAATTGGCCAAAGAGAAAAACATTCTCAAAGTATGTATCATTAAGTTTGCTTTCATATTTTCAAAATGGCGGCGGTTCTTAAAGTTAATGGTTTTTTGTTATTTAAATTAAAATATTTTTAACCGCCGTAATTTTGAAAATATAAAAGCAAACTTAATGATAATTTGAGAATATTTTTTTCTTTAGCCATTAAATATGTGTGCGAAGTTTGGTTTCTGTGTCTTAAATAACTATTTATATATAACGTTTTTTGTATAAAATACAAAATGGCGGCTAGCGTCTAAACGAAGGATTTTTCGACATATGTGTATTAGAAATTTTTTGTTTATTTTGATGAGTACTATCACCCCTCGAAGTTTGTCCCCAACTTTAATGAACACCCTGTATAATTATAACTATTAATGTATTTAAATACATTAAAACTGCATGTTCTTATGTTTTGAGATTTAAATTTACCTTAAAATGTTTACATGTGTTATATTAGTGAACATTTATTCGTCCATTATTGTATTTAGGGACGGTGTTGTGAAGGTTTCATATGAAATTATTACTCATGAGTAATCATAATTTACTTATATTTGGTTCACGTTTTGACCTAATGACGTGTTTTATAGCACCGAAAAGCTGCTTTCAAGGTAAAAGATTGTTGTAATATTTTAAAATTTCGAGGGGGGGGGAAAAAGGGGGGGGGGGGAGGGGGGGGGGGGGGGGGGGGGGGGGGGGGGGGTGGGGGGGGGGGGGGGGGGGGGGGGGGGGGGGGGGGGGGGGGTGGGGGGGGGGGGGGGGGGGGGGAGGGGGAAGAGACGAAGTGAGCATTTTTTTCTGCTAATGAGTTATCCAGGGACAGTAACTATCCCCTTTGATTACACGATTAATGGATATTTATAAGCGGTATAGGTGTGTGTAGGCGTCCACACTATTGATCACTACGTTTATCCATAAAGAATATCCTCAAAAGTAGACCAGTTTGTAATACAGAGGCAAAATTTTGGTTATTAATTTGTAGGTCACCTAGATGACATTGGCCGGTGGGGCCGTTACGCTGTCAAGGTAACAATTCAGACTTTTCAGAAACAAGACTACAAGATCGCGACACTCATATCTCAATCATTATTCACTTTAAATAACTAATTGGTATATGACTACAATTCATAGTATCTGACACTACCATACTCGTATACTTTAGTGTGTTTCACAACAAATGAATTACCGATTTATTGTCTACAAATAAAACATTTAATTTACAATGACATTTTAGTTTACAAGACAAAAATGGTGACTCAGTATATATGTTTCATTAAATTAGGATTCATAGCCTATTATCTAGTTAGTCATTTAAATGATACTTGATGAGACTTTTAAAATTGTATTTTTTGTGTTGAAGATTCGTCTTGCTTCAAGTTATTTCAGACCTGACGGGTGACGAGGCTGAGCGCTCTTTGGGGAAATTACCTCCACAAACAACCCTAACAAGGGCTGATCATCGTTGATATATTGTTCCTGTATTACAGCTAGGCACTGAGGCACTGTGCCCTCTTCTCTAAAGAAAACCGTATTTAAGTCTCAACCCTTTATTTTTGTAAACACATTTTATAAGTGGGAAATAAACAAGATTTATTTCCCTAACAAATGTAAAATAGGTATAGCTGAATTTAAGTTGTAGATTTAGATAAAGATATACTCTAAATCAAGCAGACATTATTAGTGGACGGTTGAGTTCATTTGAAAGACATTTTAGAATTATTGTTTATGGTGGATTTGATATACTTTTGTTTTTATTATAAACTGTAATCATCGAACTAATATCGTGTAGACGATACTTATATTGTATTGTTTAAAACATTTGTTGTTGTTTTTGGTACAGTTACTGTAAACTATAAAACACTAAATGTGCATTAAATTCCAGATAAATTAATATATTTAGTATTCTATTAGCAAACCCTTCAGAGAATTTGAGATCTGTTGTTGGAAAACACAATTTTTATTATAAATATGAAAGGTGTACATATGTACAAAAATGATTTGCTACTTTCTACAGTTCCAATGACTTTGAAGAAGCTCATTAAGAGGGGCTATGAAATGTTATCTGAAATTTATGTTCTGACCGAGACAATCTGTTCCCATTGACTAAAACTATGCTCTTAACAACACTTTTTTCGTTGGAGTTCAACTTTTATCAAGAGTCCACTTTTAATTGATTTGTCCATATTTATATTTTGGATATTTAGTTTTCCAGGCTAACAAGTTTTGCCATACACAATTTAAAGCGAGATTAGTTATTGATACTTTACAAAATAATGTAATATATATTAATGAATTACAGCTATAAAGTTAGTGTTTTAAAGTTCTAATATACCTTAGTGTTTTTTGATATTTAAGTGAAATTTACACTATAGATAGAAAAGTACTATTAATAACCCAAGTAATACCCCTAAATCTTACTATAAAACAAAATATATTCTCCAACATATTTTAATGGTGTTAATTTATGAGTACTTTGTGATTGTCTTTGGAGGTACTTGTGTGTGGATTGCCTGCAATACGGCGAAAGTTTTTTATCAAAAACTTAGGGAGAAGTTCACAGACCAAACGGAAAACTATATCAACTCCAATTAAATTTTTATTCACAGTGACCATCACACTACACCACTAAAAGGTACATACGTTAAAACAATAAATCTAATAAATATTATGTATTTTTTGTAGTTTTCTAGTATTTTCTATTTACCTTTAAAGTTTTTAGCAAAATACCCATGAAAAATAGCTTGTTTTTGACCAAAAATGATAAATACCCCTTATTGAAGCAAACAGTTTTACTCCTCAACCTTTCTTTAACTAATTTACTACTTCTAAATCTCCTTGCTCCGATATTTTTCTTTGAACCATATAATATAATATTTCAATAATATATTCTAATTTATATAGACATAGATATTTTGGGCTCTAGTTTTTTAACGACATGAATAAACTGTTAACTGATACATAGTTTATCCTCCTAAATAGAAATAACAAAGAAACACCTACATTTAATTTAGGCGGAATTATCAAATTCATAGATAATTATCGTCATAACAAAATAATGTACTATTGTTTCAAAAACATTCATTACCTTATATTCTTTCACACGCCATCTATAAAAGTTTAAGGATTTTGGAGATATATCCCCTTCCCAATATAATAACAAACCTTTTTGCGTGAGGTTTATTGTATGATATGTGTATTAAATTTGAATTTATATGGACCAACTATGAAAAATGTGCCTCTGTACACATCTAGACACAGACTGATATCACGTCGGAAACAATTATTTTGAGTTGAGGATAAACGAAAACGGATATATCCACTAAAAATTTAAATTCGAACATGTTAAAACAACAATTTTCTTTACTCTCGTGTAGGTGGGATGGACTAAAAATAAAATGTTATATATTAGTATTTTAACCAAACAATTTCAAAGGAAGTAAACTCGTGTGACTCGGTCAGAATATGTATATTCTGTGGTGTAGAAGGAAAGGTAACACGATTGTTACGAAGTTCCTGTGCTTGTGATGCCCACAATTTTAAAACCAACCAAAAGAAAACCGATATGTTAAATTTGTCAAATTTGGAAAAAAACCAAGTCAGGTTAAGAAATTCCGAGACACAAATGTCTAAGAAATGGTATATAATGAACAACATGAATGAACTACTCATGGAAGTGCTGATGATCGCTTAGTTCCAAATTATGAATTGGGTGATTCAAAATCTCTTTTATAGACTCGGGGAATTTCTGAGCAAACAAACCAGTAATATTACTCTCTAAAGGATAAAGCAGAGGTGATTTCTGTATGTTTCGTTTGTGGGTTTGTTGTGGCAAATAAACGAAAAAAAGGAAGCAAACAGTTTGAAATTTTACACAAAAGTAGATATTAAACTCATGCAACTCATTAGCATGTTAATATCCTTAAAATCCCCTCGGGCTACGTCCTAGGAATCAATGTTTAAATTTTCAATGAATAAAATCATAAAGTTACTTAAATGTCAACAGCTGCTGTGAACACTAGTTTTTAGAGTCCAGTAAGAAGAAGAAAGAAAGTTCATTTTTACTTTACGTACGAAAGCTTTTTTTACGTTATTCCTTATCCTATCCCAATATTACTTAACAGGTGTAGCTTTGTCATGTTATAGACACTCGTATTTATAACTTTTTGAGATAGTGTATAGTAAAAAATACTATTAGTAAATACCTCTTTTAATGTGAATAACGTTTTACCTTAAATTAAATATTTTCCTTAATCAAATTTTCATATTTTACAATATTTATTTCATGCCAAAGACAAAAGGTACTATCTCTCCATCCTTTTTTTACACGTGTGAATGATAGGTAATTTAGCCAGTCTACTTTAAACCTTTGTTTATTTCTTTGTTATACTTCTCTCTCTCTTCGCCATATTTGGACTTTTGTGATTCCATGTCTAGTCAATTCCTGTTAAATAATATATTTTATTATTAGTTTTTGCTGTATTTTACTATGCAGGGTATCACAAAAATGTGTGATGGGCTATATGTGATTTGATTCTACATACAAAAATAGGTCTAAAATAGAGAGTAACGATTTTTTCGATTTCTGCTTAGTGTAGTCGTAATCCGCCATTTTGTCTTCTTTTGAAAATGGCAGATTACGGCTAAACTAAGCAGATTTCAAAAATATATCTTAGACTCTATATTTTAGACTTGTTATTTTATGTTGAATCACGTCATGTATCACTCATAACTCATCACCCATCACACATTTTTGTGATATTATGTAATAATTGTTAATGATAAAATGTAGTAGTTTATATTTTTGTTGGATATGTGGAAGAATAGGTTTATTTGTTGCTTTTTATCCATGTGATATTCTATAATATTGTCATGCAGATTGGTTTTTTCTCACATTTTGTAGTAAATTGGACAAACAATGGTGTCTATCCTTATTCCCCAATATTTACATTATATTGTAATAAAAATCAATATTGAATCAGAAACTATTGATCCCTGCTTTTGCTTCCGGTAATCCACATATACCGTCTAAAAGGTTTGTTTTCAGTTACTCTTAAAAAGCTGTTCTTATAACCATAAGACTTCTGTTACAAAGTTTAGTCTGGATGCCAATACTCCCCCAGAGCTAAGACAAATTCATTTCAAAACGATTGCAATTATTTCCCTATAGAGAATAGGTTAGGTCATGTATATGCATAAAGGGAATATTTTCAGTTCCTGTAAAGATCTGTCCCTAAACAAACGACGCCACTTCAATTCGCCAATTCAAATTTTAGTCTGACTGATTGCCAACACCCCATCTAAGACATATATCCTTATCAATAAAAAACTATATATTAGTAGTTATTGGAGTAAAATTAATTGATTCCGATTTTTTTATTTGAGGATTCGCTTGTGAAAAAACTTGCAGCACAGTACAGCCTTGTTTGTTGCCTTAGGCTGTGAACACTGAGTGAGTGATAGTAAGCAGCGAGCAGTGAGCATGCAGGTCACTCTGGCAGAGAGAGAGGCGGCGACGGTGTGGGTGGCGCGCCCTGGTGAGGGGGGCTGATACAATTACGGGTCTCGAGAGGTCTTCACGACCTTTCTTCAGACCGTTATTTAACTTCTCTGTACTTGACTTATTAAACCGTATTCACCTTGAACTGGCTCAAGTGTGGAATCACATATACTACGATGTATAGCGTAACAAGAACCGTTTAAAATAACGTCAACCTATAAAATATCAAACAAATATACTAAACCATCGACTATTGTAGGTAAAAAGTGACACTAACACTTTCAAACACTCCTTTTTTATATATTTTCACAAAGACCCCCCACATGATTATAGAAGTTCATAATTCAGAGGCAACACATTGTGATTCTGCTACCACTTAAGAGTGCCGTCTCCTTAGATACCATTGAACTATTAATTAACAGTCCTGTCAAGACTGAAACATTTCAGCCTTAATAATACCCTTCTAAAATGAAGATTTACCCAGGTAAGTGTTTTAAGCTAAGTATGAATGAGAATTGAGAGTAAGATGATTGTGGCATGATGTTGTAGTCTTGTTCAAACTAAGGCAAATTAATTTCTTTCTTATTTCTTACTAGTTGACTAGTAGCCCAACAGTTAATAGCTTCTAAGGGACATTCAGTTTAACGTGGGACCTGAACTACAAAATTTCGTATGAATTACAAAATGGTCTGATAATGAGGATGATCTTTGTGGATGAATATGATATTCACTAAAGGCAAGTTAATCCAAACCAGAGCAAATCACATCCTCTGACCCTCGCTCATAAGGTACTCGCTATCTACAATTCATGACGCCCAAGTAGCTGGAACACAGGGTACGCCACCGTCCCTACACAAAACTACACAAGATCGTGCCATAATCATCTTACACTCATGTTATTATTCATACTTGGCTTGATTACCTGTCTGAGTTGGTAATCATTTTATAAAGTTAATAAGGTAGCATTCTTTCTGTTTCCAATAAAACTTCCTTAGTTATTGAAATTAGGGATGTAGGTCGTATTGTTTTACTAACGACGTTGTATCAAGGTAAAACGTAATTTTCTATATTCTTTTAATTTCAATTTTAAATGCAATTTTATCCTTCCCGATCTGGATGAATAAACGTATGTAAATTTATCGGAGGAATACTTAATACAAAAACCACAATAAATAAAATGCTTATTTTAATAATTTTTCTCTCTTTACTTATATACAGTTAAAACATCAGTGTCTCGCAAACATCATCAGGTTGAATTTATGTCTTCTGTTTCAAAGCATTGAAGCTTTCACTTTTTCGTTTCAGATGAAAAAGAGAGAAATCATTTACTTCGCCTCGAACTGACAAAAACACAACGGACACGATGTCGAAAAGCAGTGGCCATGATTTAGAGAGGAAATGACCGGACTGGGGCTGGAAGAAAGGAAGGAACGGAGACGTGCGGAGGTTTATAAACCGGTGGACCTTTGTTTCTGCGATCGCCGCCAACTGACCGTTTTCTTGCTCTATTTATCGCAAATACTGAGTATTATTTATATTTACACTTTTTTGAGGGGGGAATCAACACTATACTTCCTAAGCTCCTTTAAAAACTTTGTAAGTATTTTGTCAGGGTTAAAAATAAAACATCTTCGTAGAAAACTGAAAACAAAGTCCTTTAAGTCCGGATACTCTCAGACCATTAAAAAATTCAAAATCAAACCCTCAAACATAGTCTACAGTCCATAACCTATAAAACAGTTATAAAAAATGGCAGGGATTTTACTATTTTTGTTATAAAACTTTCTAAACTATTAACATTTTGTTATCGTGAAGTTTTGAATAATTTTTAAGTAACGTTGTTTTAAGATTCTCAAGACAAGTCTAATGATACCTTATTTTTAAGGACAAATACAATAAATAATCAACATGTAACATATCATTGGTTTTTGCAGGTCCAAAAAATGGTCGTATCAGCCACACTAAGCGGTGTATCAGGTCAATTACGTTAAATGGGAATTTACCAAGTCTTCAAATTTAGGCGGATTTCCTAATTTCAGAAAGTAATCGGTAGGTTTCCAGGCTCATTGTAAAATATTTTTGGTGGGTATGGTAAATAACCGTTGCGGAAGCTAATTTTGCGATATTTGATTGATTCCTATATAACTTTGAGATACCGATCTGACCCAATGAGTGAGTGAATGAGTGCAGTTGATGATTGCATTCTGACAATTTATTTGTTGTTGAGGACTATTCCTTGGTACCTGAATCAACCGGCATGCTCTACGTAATGTCATATCTTGTCTATTTTTGGTCGATTCTATTTTTTGTAAAACATAATAGTAACTTTTTACTAAGGTTAAAAGGGGGTTAATGGTTAAAGGGGGGGCTAAGCTGCCAAGGGGTTTAAATCTGATATTTAAATTTTATATATAAACCCAGTGTTTTGTATACTCCAAAATATCGGTAGAGTTCAAAACGAACTTTCGTATAAATGAAATAAATTCCTCCCATACCATCGTTCTAGTAAGTAATATAGGGTAGGTGAAGTGAAGTAATATATATATATATATATATATATATATATATATATATAAAGGTCAGGTCTTGACTATGGACTTAACTGAGACGGTGGCGTGACCTGTAGTTTGGCTACTCACAAATTGTGGATAGTAATGAGTGATAATCGGTGGATGTGATATTCTCTTGAGTGGATTAACGTCCGTCCTATTCAATACCACATTCATCCGCAAATACCATTCTCATGGTATTTGACCATGAGAGGACCATGATGAGGTAATTAGACCAGTTCGTAATTCAGAGGAAAAACTAGTTTGGATACCACGTTAAACTGTAGTTCCCTTAGATGCCATTGGTTGTTGGGGTATAAGTTAACAACTTAGTCTAAAGAACATGGCAGCCTTGGTCAGTAATAAGACTACAAGATCGGTCTCATATATCATTCATACCTGTTAGACTTTCATTTATTTAAAACTCCCTGGTATCTTGAAAATAAATCCAAAACTTTGAAGCCCAATACTGGTACCAAATAAAAGACTACGTTAAATGTTTTATAGACGTAGTAAAATCTAAATGTTACAAATTTAACTAACCAATTCATACTGTATACCTCAATATAAGCACAGTTATTAGCCCGGCTGAAGTATAAAGAATTTCCCCCCCTCCCCCACAGTTTTGACATGGATATGTCTTAGCTTTGGGGGTGGGTATTGGCGATTTGTAAGATGGAAAATGTGTATCAGATTTCCATAGAAACCACCAGAGCTATTGTATTGAATTTTTAATAAAAAAGAATAAGAAAAATTGTTTGGATGAAGTGAAAACATTACCTTTAGACATAACCATGATCTAACCTATTTCACACTGGGAAGTAAATATAAACATTATTTGCCAGCATTTCTAGGATATTGAACCAACACCTACGGTTATTTTTTCTCGTAGGTGAGTGATAGTGTTAACAGTCATAGCTATTGTAGGACATGACGCACAGTCACCTTATGAGCCTACTGAATATCAATTTGACAATCCAAGTTGAATGTTTGGTCGGCCTCATGTACGAACAAGATATAGGACCCTTCATTTTTGTTAAAACTATATGATCGATAACATTTGTTATGTTTGTTAAAGGTGACGTTTTCCCATCAGTTGCATTACATTTTATGGCTTTATCTAATCTTGTTCTTTTTTGGCAAAGATGCAGCACCACTAGCAAAAGTTTGGTTGTGTGAGAAGCACTCGTTTTGGTAAAACGAAGTAAATTGTCATAGGAGTCCAGGCATGTCAAACCTATTTCTTTCCTTGAGGGCAGCGAAGAACGAGGCATAATCCGAATATATTCGGGATTTCAATCACCTCCGAGAGAGAATAACCACATGTTTTGGTTCACTATCCTCTGAGGTGCTGGTAAAAACCTGGGAAGATGTAAAACATTGTTTATACTTGTGCTGGGTAACTAATGGTTCTCGTATTATGTTATATTAGGTTTTTAATGAAATTTGTAAATTTAAGCTGTATTATTAGCATGCATTAAACATTCAACATAGTATTTTTATCATGGATACGTCTTAGCTCTGGGAAGAGGTGTTGAGAATTTGTAAATACGAATTTGAAACAGGTTTCCATAGAAACTACTTGCACTATTGCATTGAATTTTCAATATATCAGCTGTTTAGAAGAACTAGAAACACTCCCCTAAGACATATCCATGATCTAACATATTTCCCTGAGGGAATTAAATCCAAATATTTCTAGTATCAGTTTTGGTGCTTTAAAATATTTGAGTTCTTGTATGGACACCCGATATATTTTACAAAATAAAGTATCAAAATATAAAAGTTGCCGATATACCGGTAGGTAGGTAGGACGGTTTGAGTCGTTTGTTACTTAGACTCCTATTACCGTTTAACAAAGCAGATCGGTCTCCGCAGTTAATCCCTCAGGAGGGGAAAGTGAAAACATTTCACGCTGTCTTACCGCGTCTTCCAACTTATTTGATATCTCTTTTTTACAAGGAACAAGTAATCGCTCCCTCTTTCTTAAATTATAGCAAAGAAATGTATGTTTATATTAAATATTTATGGACAGTTGTTACTATATACGTATATAATTCATTTAACTAACCTAAACTTAGAGGTATCTGTAGTATGACTACTTATGGAAATAACTTGAAACTTAATAACATTTTTATTCTTAAAAAATGCAGTTCCAGAAAGTAAGATTAAATTAAAATGATTGATTGGTTTTTGCATCTGAAAAGGTATTTTTAACAATCGCTTTGTATGGTGAAATAAATTAGTTTTGGATTCCATGCTGCCTTAGAGTATGAACAGCAGATGGTTTTGTTTGAACCATTGAGTAAGCCAAAAAGCAAACATGTACTCAAGGGCATCTAATTACTGTAAATGAAATGAAATGCAATGTAACAGATAAAAACAATAACAAATACTATAATTTAAGTTATATAAAAATAATTATTATTCAATTCATATTAAATATTCATTTCCCTATAATAAGACTTCTGTAATAAAAGTTTTTAAATGTATTTTTAAAACAAACAAAACCATCTATTGCTTTGATCTCTGCCAGCAGTCGATTGAAGAGCTTTTTACGCATGTAGGGTGGTAGTTGTTCTACTAATTTAAGCCTATGAACAGGCTATTAAAAATCGGATCTGTTTCTTGTTGGGTAGCTATGGAAATGTTAACTCTATATATGTATGTATCTCTGTATGTATGTATGTGTCTCTATATAGTATGTATGAACATACTATTGTAATTTTGTTTTACAAATATCAGACACTGATATATGTACAGGGAAGGGAGAGTCAAAACCTGAAAACTTTTGAAAAATGGTTTGCAGGAATCTCTATTTTTTTAAAGTTCATGATTATAATAATTTTAAAATTAGGTTTTAAATATAAGATTTTATTTCGATGAGTTTACCCCCCCAAAAAAACACCAAATTGCGATAGAGAATAAAATGTGCCACAATATATCATTAATCTAGTTTTTAAATCTAATACATTTCTTAAAATCAACATTTGAAAGCAAACCTTGTTTAATTTTTTACACAATAAGTCAATATAACTACTCCAGGCTAAATTTGAATCGATTTGCAGTCCCGAAAGTTTACACTGATTAATAAAACATTATAAATTTTGAAAGAAAAATTAAAAGTACTAGGTTGTCTCTTTTGATGTTTTTTTTTAAATTTCATAACCTCGGTTTTAGTATTATTTAATTTAAGTCAATCCACAGAAAATTAACTTGATAACTGAGACAAAGTATTTTGAGTGCTATATATAATCTGTTAACTGCAATCATGGAACTTTAATGATGGCAGATGTGTCATCAGCATGTATTACAGTCTGGCATGGTGATTTTATAGGTAAATCGTTTATGTAAATCAAAAAGAAGAGGTCAGTTTGTTCTCAATCAAAATTCAAAATTCAAAGGTCAAAATTGTTCTCGGTTTTTTAAAATTATAAATCAATATTTCAAGAAAGTAAAAAAAATTTAAAAAGGGTAGTATATGTAGAAACAAGTGGTGTGAGAATAAAAAAATAGATTTGAAAAATAATCAAAAAGTGAAATAATCAAAACTAATACATTACATATTTGTATTCATACAGAAAATGTGTTCAAAGATATAATGTTTGTTTATTTGTTTATTATTGTCAAACTTTACGAACAGCTGTATTATATAGGTTTGTTGATGTATGTTATTTGGTGTAGTGAGGGATCGATTTGAATAATAAGTTTTCACTTATTTCAGTTTTATTAGTGATTTTTGTAGATATTAAAATACTTTACTTTATTTTGTAAATTATTTTATTAAAAACTCTACATGAACACGCAACTTCAGCCTTCATTTACTATTAACCTTAGAGAAAAGGACATATACCCATAATCGCTTATCCGTGGTAGAAAGTACCTATAAGAAATTATAAAAACATAACAATGACTGAACTAATTTTTTTAGTTTTTTTTAATCATACGAGTATATTATTAATTATTATGCCCCAAAAAAATATTTATTTAAATAGATTATTAAATACTAGTGTTCCATATTCAAAGACTAGTTTAAACTGATGTTTAAGGTTAGATTGAACCTAATTTACATTTAATATGCAAATTATAGCTAAGGGGACTTTTCTCTTCAAAAATTCACTGAAGAATTTGAATAATTAACTTCATATCCCAGACCTCGCCGGGACTGCCTCGGGGGACTCAGAGCTCAGCTCTGCAACTTTTACATGCAAAGAGAATGGCCCTTCAGTACTCAGATTTATATGACTGTTTACTGATGTGTACAGGTCCTTGAATACTGAGGGCTTTGTGTAAATGTACAGCCGTATAACCTTTTCATGCTTCTTAATATAATTTAAATTTCTAAATGTGTACGAATCGTTTAAATCTTTTCTAGCAGACTAACCTATATTCTATGATAGTTCGGGATAGAAAACATAACTTTAAGACGATTTTATAGGCCCACTGGATAGAGACTAAACTAACAACATATTTAGATTGGTGTGTTAACTGTTCCAATTGATAAATTTTAAACTATTCATCCGACAACCTTAAAAGAGAAAAAAATTCTTTTTTGGAGATTTTTCAAATATGTACCAAGTTTAAATGTTTTAAAAACTCACAATTTCCTAATACGGAGGTAAAATAATTATTATTTTAGAATAACCTAAATCTTCCAGTATTTTTTGATATAGTTTTAAAGTTTTACATAAGAGTAATGTTTGATAATTCCGATTGTTTGCGATACATAACGAGACCAAGAAAATATAATACAGGATTGCCAAGACCAATAGAAAAAAAGACAACAGTTTGTTTCACAAACTGAATTCAATTATGACTAATGTTATTTTCTTTGGCTTTTTTTCTTGTTATTTTTTTATACATTACTATATTAAAAACGTATAGCACTTGCTTAATAACAACACATTTCATAAAGATCGCAATGGATTTATTTTTCTGTGTACGTATGTATTTAAGTATGTATGTATTTATTCAAAATGTATGATTTATTTTTTTGTAGAGTTACATACAAAATAAAATATTCACTTGCTAGTAATAGTGAATTAATGACACTCTTTAATATGAATGATTCAATTAGTTCTTCGATAACTAAGCACAGTTATCTAATGATTATACTTTGATGCGTTGAAACATTTACGATGCTATTTGATACTTCATGGGGATCTTAGTAATATAATATAAATCTATTTATAGATTAAATTACTCTCTGTTTAAGTAATACGTAAGCTCTGGCCTGAGTTTTGAAGCCCTCTGGGAAATTAGAGTCTATCCGCAAGGGGCACCAAGGCGTCTTGTCACCTTCCACCGTCTCTAGCCCCGTGTATGGTCCGAGTTACAGATATTATTAAATAATATAATAGTTATTACCGTTTTATACCTTGTTATATTCCTACGAAGGCTCATTCATCACTGTATTGGGTTCGAAACCCCTCACACTACCAAAAGCACTGGTGAGCGAAACAGGGCTCATGCAATTAATCATCTCACTGAATCACTGGTATGAAGTAAAATAACAATAAAATTGTAGAATATAATGACACATTAGTAGAAAGATCTATTGCGATCGGCTCTAGCTCACCCAGGCTGAATTAACTAAATTACCCAAATTACGCAAATTATGGCTTTTTGCGCACCCCTGTAGTTGAATGTTTCATATAACTTCCAGGCTTCAAAGTCTAATGAACTTCCGTAGTCTTCCAACCAGCTCCTCCCGGGGAAGGTGACAACCCCTCTCCATAACGCCCAGAGTGGCAGCCTTCACCTCAGCAAGCCCGGTGCAGTCATACAGCAGATGATCGGCAGTCTCCTCGGACAGCCTACACCTCCTGCAGATTGGGTCTCCAGAGAATAATTCCATGAGAGCAAGATGTTTCCTCATATGTCCGTGTCCCGTAATGAGGCCGAAAATGAGTCTACCTAACTGAAGTTCGAACCTACCTAACTGTAGAAGGTCCTCTGCGATCCTCGAGGAGGGAGAACTGGGAGACAGTTTACTTACCCTCAGGATGGGAAGCTCCGCCCATCTTCTGCGGTGACACTCACGTGCCCACGTGTTGATCTCCCGATCCACATGTGCCATGAAGATGCCGTAAAAGGGTTGTGGGCCCACGAATGGTATCGAAGCGCCATCGTTTGCCAGACGATCCACTGTTTCATTGCCCACACCTGAGTGTCCTGGGACCCCAGCAAAGGGTAACGTAGTTATGACTGCCAAGAGAAGACACCACGTTGCGCCATTCCCACTTTATCTTAGAGTCGAAGTTACAGGAGTCCAGTGCCAGTGAAGGATAGGCTAGTGACGTAGTAATAAACATTCTAGAATATGTTTGAATCGAATTTTTCAGTTCATCTAAACAGCTGTTGTTATGAGATTGTTTCAAATTTTGGTCGTTCAAATTGCTAACACCCTCTTCCCCAGAGCTAACATATATCCATGACAAAACCAATAATAGTGTTGAATGTTGAAGAGTGCTGAGAGAGAGAGGCGTGGATGGTGCAATTATATATCTCAAAGAAGCATTTGTGTACAATACAATACAATAACAGTACAATTGAAGTGTTAACTGTTGGAGACTGCTGGTGAGAGAGGGTCTATATATATCTACTATATCTTTACTAATATATCTAGAGTTATGTTAGATAGTTATGAACGGTGTTGGTTTGGTGTAGTGTTCTGTTGTGTTGATTAACATCCGCACTAATGAATACTACATTAATCCATTATGACCATCCTCATGATTAGACCAGTTCGTAATTCAGAGGAAGTGGTTCGGACTCCATGATAAACTGTAGGTTCCTTAGATATGACATTGACTGTTAGACTATTAATTATCAGTTCAGGCTAAGGAACATGTCAGCCTTAGCTAGTAACAAGACTACAAGATCGCACCACAATCATCTTACACCCACTTCTCATTCATACTTGACTTAAAATACCTACCTTGATAGGTCACCATTCAAATTGTAATCTAATATATCTCAAATATATCTCCCAGGGAAGCTTTGTATGAGATATAGTAACAATTCAACAGTAGGATACAACGGAACAGTAGTAGTGTTGACCATTGGAGGGCGCTGCAGAGCAAGGCTGGGCTGATGCAATTATATCTCCCAAGGCGTCAAGGGCTCCACGAGCCTACTTCTGGCTTATATTAAACATCACTCCCTTCCATTTCAGTATTGCCTCGGGCCATCAAGAGTTCTTTCATCGTTAAATGTCATTATACATGAAATTAACCTTTACTAAGCTTTCATAATACTTTGGTGATCTTCCAAAGTTTCCGAAAGTTTATAATTACAATTAAAATATTAACGCTGTATTCCTTAATGAAGACGTGTGTATTGCGTAAATATAAAGAATTAAACCAATACGGAAGCTTAAAATAGCCTATGGCAAATTTACTTTAAAAGAAATGAACTCGTAAAAAATAAATTATTAACTGATTTAGTATCAATATTTGTCGACCATTTTTGTCGCTTTGGTCTAATCAGCTGTTTTATTACGTTGTGGCAGTTCTTTCTCAATTCCTATATTGGTTATATAGTTATTGTTATTGATAGTTCGATCTCAACCATTTGACAGCTCAATTTACTAGTCGATTACCAGTTTCACAAATATATCGTGAACGTCCGATATGAACAAGAAATCGATAGTAATTGTTGCAGTTACTTTATCGATAATTTACAATCTAATGCTAAATCAGTAGTATCATCAACAATGATCTTTTACGACCTAGGAATCAATAAATCATCATAATAATAGGTTTAGTCCTAGAAAGAAAAAGAAATACCGTTGCTCGTCAACACATGCCCAATATCAACAGTAGTTTTTGAAGTAGTATGACCAAAAGTAATTTTTCTTCATACTGCTTCCCCCTTATCAGATAATCCAATTTTCCCACTAATATATTTTCAAAAAATACCCTGGACATTTGGATCTACCTACAGTGGGTGTTTATGGTTGAAATCATATTGGTGTTTACGTACTATTTCAATAATTAAACAGCTGGTCATCACGGTTGTTACGACTGAACTGCTAATGGATAACATTTATTTAAACCAAGTATAATTGAGAAACGAGTGTAGGATTATTGTCGTTCGATATTATAGTCTTTTTACTTATTATAGTCTTTTAACATTGACATTTTCCGTAGACATGACTTGCCCAACAGCCGATGGCAACTAAGTAACCTATGGTTTACCACAAGTTTGACAACAAGATGTAAACCTGTAATTACTAGATAATAATAACTAGAATTTTGGACAGTTGCGAACGATGGTTGGTGGGTGTAGTGATTCTTGTGCAGATTAACACACCATTTAATACTACGTTAATCCGCAAATACTATCCTCGTAACTAGACCGGTTCATAATTTAGAGGCAGTGGTTCGGACTTCGCCTTAAACTCTAGGTCCTTTGGATATGCCATTGACTGTAACAGTTCTGTCTAAGGAACATGTGAGCCTTAGTCAGTAACAAGACTACAATCATCGTGCAACAATCATCCTACACTCGTTTCTCTTTCATACTACGCTTAAAATACCTATCTTGTACTATGGTCACCATTTCAGTAATCTAATCTAATCCAATCCAATCCAATCTAATCTAGCTTATTCCTCCTTTATTGTAAACTCGTACGAAAACTCGTTTTAATTTTGTAATATTGATAAGAACTTGTTTAATAAGGCATATCTGTTCATACAGTAGTATCAGAATACAGCATTTTCTCATGGAATCTGCATTATCTTCATTGCTGAGAAGCGTTGCTCATGTGTCAGCACCACAACATGTGCGGCTGGTGCATCGCTCTTTATCGTGGCTTTACACAGGTACAGTATTAACAAATTTATTTTCCAATCAAGTTAGAAAGTCATGAAAAGCCGTATCTTTATTAATATAAAAACTAAAAATATATGGTAGGAGGTTTAGTGCTTGCGTTTGAAACAGTTTGTAGCAAAAGTTCCTCAAATATCATTATCGAGTAAGATTTAAGAAATGTTCCAACTCTATTGAAAGCTTAATAATTGCGTCCCCTTAAAGTTTGTTTGAACAGAATGTTATACTATCAATATGCGTTTTATCCATTGTATATAGGTTGTTAGTTTTAAAAATGCTAATATTAAAATATTATAATTAGTGGAGATTTCAGATCAGATTTTGAAAGACATTTATATGAAGTGATTGAGATTTTTACTATACATTTTTTCAATTATGGGGATGATTTGATTTATTAAATCAACTAAAAACTTACATTTAATTTTACATTTTTATCTTATTTTGTAGCTATTTTTAACAAAACATATACAAAACATATAAAATGGGGTAGTTTTCAAGGTTAAAGAGGGAAGCAAAACATTTCGGTTCCGCTTTTCGGCTGGCCAGACAAGGTTATTGATTTTCGCTCCTCCACAGCCTGGAGCGACGTGAGACTCTCTCATCACGCTTCCCTCGGCTCGTGCGGGATCGGCCAATCTGAATAGTTAATCAGCCAGAAGGTCATGGCTGGCCTGGCCCGGCCCTTCACACCTATGGCCATTGGCCACGTTCAACTCATGGTATTCCTACAAATCTCTGTTTCACAATTATTTAATTTGTCTAACAGTTTTCCAATCACATTAATTATGGATACGAAATACTAGGAAGTTTATTAAAATTAATATACAAAACTATCAGACTACCTTAACCTGAAACCTTTTGTTTGTATAAATGTAAATATCGTTAGGCACTTGAAAACGGGAGTAGTTTATCCAACTCTCGAAACGTTGTGTAGATTTTAAACACAAGACGCGTTGGAAAAGTCCAACTAATTGTTAATTTAACAGACTACCTTGTTCGGTTATACCTTTAATATCTTCCCTGCTTCATAGTCTGACGGTCGTTGATGCAATTTAATAAGAACAATTGTATGGATACTGGACGTAGTGAGATTACATTTTTGTTATTATGCTTTTATGGCCAACATTGGAGCACTTTAATGATTTAATTCATTTTATTTTTATTATTGGCTCAATGTTTCTTCATTCGTTTTGATTGTACTGTTCTCTCTGCATCTGAAAGTGAGATTTACTAATCATATACTATACAGGATCATATACTACGAAACCCTTTCACTCATAAAATACATCTTATACCTAAACTTGCCTTAATGTACCCACTAGAGTAGTTATCACATAAGTATGAAAATTGGAAAAAAACTGTGGAGGAATACAATACTGTTTACTATTGTGTGCCATGTTATTAATACTTTCATAACAGAAACCAGCTTTACATTTATTTATACGTATATTTACTCGTATGAATATCTCACTTTGGGTATTTCCATCGATCACGTATTTACCTACTGAAAATTCATGTATTCTTTTAAATTGTATTTAAGTGGAAATAGTACATCATATACAAATTTACAGAATAGTATATTTTATATAATTTGAAACTGATATATGACTACTATTCTGCTATAAAATGACATATTTTCAATATAGTAATAAGACAAAAATATACCAAATAGAGTATCTTATAACGAGGAAAACCGAAAATACATCAACTCAATTGTTAGATTGCATAACTTAAATAATAAATGTCAAAAAAGCCCCGCATTTCCATCAGCTACCTGTTGGTTCTCGAGAAGAGAAACAAATGACTTGTGCTTCCTTCCCTTTTGACTTGAGAAATAAGACAAAAACGTTTTAGAAAGAACCGATTGATTTTGTTCCCCCGTGTTCACGCGCCGAGTGCAGTGATTGTACAACCTAATATATCTCACCGGCGGCGCACACATTCGTCTCCCCTTTGTGTCTGGTCTGGTAGCCGTTTCAAACAATCCATTCCAATTATAATCCGTTAAATTGGGTATTTAGGGAAAAATTAAACAGAACAAAATTGCTGTTGTCTATATATATAAGGGAATTTAGTAAATGAAAACGTCTATTTGTAGTCAAAGGAAACGAGCTGACAAAATATTACTGATGTAGATCTAAACAATAGTTGTGATGTCTTTCTTAATCAGATTTGTCAATTTATGATCATTATTAATTCTTTGTTTTCTATTATTTACGGTCTTCTTATTATTCCATATTTCGTTATTTTTGCTGTCATGGTACTAACTACAGGAGAGTAAAAGATTATCATAGACCATTGTTTTGGGTCGCTTGAAAATGGACGTTCAGTTAGGCCAAGCTTCTCACACACTGTATTCTATTTTCGTAACCACATCATCTCACAAAGAACAAACATATCTTACCCGGTCTACCCCCCCTCCCGAATCTTTTAATTTGGCGCTTACCATTAGCCACTTTGGGAGTGTCGAAAGACTAGGTACTACTATCATCTAACTCTAAATAGAAATAACTATGCGTTGAGCTTCCTGGAACAACTCACCAACTTGGTTTTTACTTTTGCTCTTATATATCGGTAAAGCTAAATTAACAAAATCTAACTATTTCAGGACTGTTTACTTTGGCGCATTACGTATCTTCATTTGTGAGTATGTTACCTTCCTGTTTCCTTTAAAACTATCTTTCTTATAATCATTTTACTCCTGTACGCTAAATATTCAATGATGTATTAATATTTAACGACATTTTTTCTCTTTTCCCCATATTTATCTGCTCGAAAAATTCAAAGCCTAAAATAAGAATTGTTGATAAAACCATCAATATTCATTAAATACTTGCCTGCCTTTAAGCTTCTCCGAGCAGCGTTTTAATAAAAAGTCCACGTAATCTGGTGTTTAGGAGGAATGAGCAGGAATATTTCATTAGGTAATTAGAATGTTTCAATAAGAGACGCAGTGGAGTGTTAAAAAGACGGGAGGGGAGAGTTCCCTGCAAAGTCTCCCCCAATTGATTGCTAATTATGAGCAGAGAGAGCCGTTATTTGAGGTACGATCGTGCCCGTATTGTCAATGAGCTTCTGCAAAGCGGAATTATTTTCAGTCCAGCGGGTAATGCACCATTGTCTTTGCTTCATTTTTCGCTCTGATTCCTCAAATTTTGATTCTATAACATGTGAAGTCAGTAAAGTAAAATTAGTTTTTTTGCAATTTAAATTGTGTAACTTGTAGGTAGGTGTAATACACAAAACCATGTATCAAACACTAGCCAAAGTACCCGTTCTTCGAACGGGTAAAAAAAAGCCGAGAGGTGTAGGCTCTACAGTTACATTTAAGATATTGTTAATTAATTATTTGTTGTTTACAAAATGACAAAACACGTGTCAACAATATAACAAAGTAACATCTGTCAAATATTGGGAGAGGATAAGCTTTAACGTAATAGAGGCAGACATCGGGAGAAAGTTTAAAATCTACCATTCCACTAATTTGAACTAATAATTCGCTAATTCCGATCCAGCAGTTTATGTGTAAAAATCAACTTTACTTCTTCTTCTTCCTGAACTATCAAAATAAATAATAAACGGATGTTGAAATTAGAAATTGAACATTGAAACCTAGGACGGTCACGGCAGCTCTTTCTTCTTCTTCCCAAACTGTCAAATTTTAGTGTTCTCAGCTGTTGACATTCAAGTAATTTTATGTTTTCATTCATTGAAAATGTAAACATTGAAACATTGGACGTTCATGGGGCGTAGCCCGAGGGGCTTTCAGGAAATTAATATGCCTATATGTTGAATGAGTTTAAGATCTACCTTTGTGTAAAATTTCAAACCGGTCGGTTGAGTATTTTTCGCGTTTACTTGCCACAACAAACCTACAAACAAACACACAAACAAACCCAAAAACATACAGAAACCACTTTTCTTTATTATATTATAGATATCTAAACTACATTTTAATCTAAGTAAACACTTTTTTGTTGGTAAAATTGCAGTAGTCAAAAGCTTAAACTACCAGTATATTGATACGTAACTTTCGTTATCAATAAAACTTTACCGATGTAAAAAATCAATTCGGTGAAAATATCGTCAATATTCAAAAAGAAAATTCTCATATTTATTAAAACGACCCTAGTTTGTAAAATTGATGTAATTTTTGTGTTAAAGTAAACAGTTTTGGTTGTTAAAATGCAGAAGTCAGAAGCTAAAGCTACCAGTATATTGATCCATAAATTTCTGTATAAATAAATTTTACCGATATAAATATCAAAATATCAGTTCAATAAAAAGATCATCAAAATCCAAAAAGGATATTCTCTTATGAAGTGAAACGACCCTAGTTTGTAAAATACCTGTAATTTTTCAAGTTTTTGTACCAATTTTCAAAATTGAGCTAACCTATGAGTAGATCATATTTGAATATTTTAAATAATATTAGGTTTTACAACGCTTCTAGTAAACTCCTTTGTTTCTGCAGATACTGGAATTTCGTTTTCAGTGTAAGTAAACCTAAATCTGAATAATATAACTAGAATAGTAATCTAACAAACCTTTTAATATAGATCTAGATATTAATCTCTTGAAAACTGTAGAAGTTTCATCATCATCACCTGTTATAAGTTTTAAAGAAAAAAAAATTTGGGAAAGTTAATAAATTAACAGTAAATTGGTTTGGGTTAAGGCCCAACTAAAAGGAGTTGCTATTTTGATAGTAACCCTACCCCAAGTAAGTAATATTCTGTGATCTCAGGGTTAGGAAAATTGTATTAGGTTCACTAAGGTGGAACATTATTAATTTTGCAATGTATTTCCTAGCTGAATAATGATCATAGTGGATTTTTGTAACGGAAATTCATGTGTGTGCACATCAGTTCATAAGTGTGTATTAGCGATGTTGAAGTAAAATATTAAACAAAGAAACGGCGAAACTCCCTTTTTACTTTCTTCTCCAATTTGTAGCATATAGGAATAAAAATTGGTTTCTTAAATTCTTTTAAAATATAAATTGAAAGAGCAGATATCAATTTTAAGGCTTCCTAGATCCTAAAAAGTGGTTTTCGGAGTAAGCATGTCTATGTACACTCCCCAAGACCTTACTGAGGATACAATATTTACGAAACTTGGTACTAAAGTTTGGAGACATCTCCATTCTCCAGTTCATTTTTATTTTGTTTTTAAATACAGTTAAAGCCAAAATTAAAAAAATAGTAAATTTTACCAAAAGTTTGGTACGATTTTGATTGAACTTTCATGATTAACTGTGGTTAATATTCCAAAATCATGACTATACAATAAGTGGAGTCAAATTAGTTTATAAGTTAAAGTATAGGTTTAAATGATTAAAGGGTTATAAAAGTCAAATTCATTTTTTATTTGAGATTATTAAAATATTATTCCTTCCTCGTGACTCAACAATATTTGTGATCACTCAATAAAATGGCCTTAAAATATTTAACTACTTTAACTTACTTAAATTTATACCCTATAGCTGGGTATCTCCCTAACTTTTTGACATGGATATGTCTTAGCTCTGGGGGGGGGGTGTTGGTGATTTTTAAGATGGAAAATATGTAACAGGTTTCCATAGAAACCAAGGCTATTGTATTGAGTTTTTAATTTAAAAGAATAAGAACAGCTGTTTAGATGAATTGAAAACATTCCCTATAGACATATCCATGATCTAAGCTTTTTCCCACAGGGAAGTAAATACAAACATTTTTTAAATGTATGGGAGTGATCAACAGAAAGATATTAAAATATTAATTTACATAAATATTAATAAACAATAAAAAATAAAATTGTTTTTAAAGATGCAATTCAAAGGTTCGTAGTTTTAGTTTATCTTGAATGCATTTATGTTTCGGTACATGATACCATGGACTTAAAGTTTTACAAATTTATTTAAGGGGGAAATATGAAATAAAACTTGAACCGCAGTGAGAAGAACAATAAAATCCTCCATAGGAAGTAGCGAGGGGAAGAAATTATTCATCAATCGATGGCTAATTGGCGATTCAGTGACAACATTGTTTAAGAAACGCCGGGGGTCACAGAGATCGCGCACCGCCGTTCCACTTGAAACAATATTTTCGTCAATTGTTACCCTGAGTTTCCCTTCTATTTAATAATCTCATTTAGAGGTAATAATAATATAGAATATTCATTATAACAGACAATTGCCTTATGTATTTTAGTAAGTCCAATATATTCTCCACTAAAATATTACTTTAAGTACAAAATAATTAATAAATAATAAATTTAATACAAGTTATATCCATAGCGAGCATAACACATTTGTTAGCGATGTACCATATACTTGTATTTCTGCTGTGGTGTTTGCCAGATACAAGAGGTGGTGATTGAGGAGTGCATGTGGCGCCGCGTAGCGGTGAGCTCGTACATCACAAGGATCTAGCGCAGGAGCACACATGTGCCTCGGCCACCTGGGTCGCCCTCCTATATCTTCACCGTTCTAGTATGGCTTAATCGTGATATGCTTTGCCTCAAAATAATATAATATGCACTTAAGCTACATATTGCGTTAAAAATATTAAACTACTCTTAAGTGAGTCAGTGGTATTGTCGGTTACGTGACAGATTCTAAATCTGAGTTAATGATGGGCCTGGTTCGGATTCCACAATTGATAATCAGTTTATTACAGTCCAAAATTCTCTGTGTTACTTTATCCACTCGCCACCATCGCCACCGTCCCAGTCAATAATAAAATTAACTAAAACGGTGAGGACGTCCTGTAATCCAGTTACTTGGAGGTAATGAATTGTGGATAGTTGTTAGTGATGGTCAATGGGTATAGTGTTCTCTTTTGTACATTAACGTCCGAACTATTGAATACTACGTTAATCAACAAAGAGCATCCTCATAATCACCAATTCGTAATTCAGAGGCTGTAGTTCGGATTCCACGTTAAACTGGATGTCACTTCGTTGCCATCAGCTGTTGGGTTATTAATTAACATTCCTGTCTAAGGAATATGTCAACCTTATTTAGTAATAAGACTTTAAGATCGCGTAACAATATCTATCTGGGCAGGTTGTCATTTTAATTACCTAACCTAAACTAACCCCATATTTGTTTGAAACGTCAAATAAATAATAATAATTTGTAAAAAATAAAATAATCCTAACGTCCCACAACAATTTTCAGTCCATATGGGCAGACAAAGAATATGTGTAAGAGACTGCCACTTAAAAAATGATATCAGTGGATTGACACATACTTTCTCATTTAAGTAAACAAAAAAAACTAAAACCCTTAATAAATCTATCATATTTAGTAACGTTTATTTAAATAACATTTAAAAATTAAATGTTACAAACGTTATTATCCAATTTATTAAACAAAAAACAAAAGAAAACAAGATTAAATATCCTTAAATTAAATGGTTTAAATACCACTATCCGTAGCAATCCTAGTAGTTGAACTAATTGCGCAACTATAGTTTCGGCCTACATTAGGCCATCATCAGGCACAAGGATACTTATTTCTCTGATTTCTCACTTCATATGAAGGTCGTCAAATTTAAAACATTAAATAAAACTTGAGCAAAAACATAATATAAAAGGTAAACAAACACGAATTCAACGTTATAAGATTATTCAATATAATATCATAATTTAAATATTCGTTAGACATTTTGCTGACATAACCCCCACCAGGTGGTGCCTATCTTTTTTGATTAAATTTTTTTGGGCGAAGTGATACTGTACTACATACCAAGTGTAATGGAAAATGGTCAAGAACTAAGGAATAAACTGATATGTTTCATATTCTCCATGAGAATAACATTAGTTACATTTAAGAAAACGTACTGCGTTTACCACAGACAAAATATACATCTATAAGTCGTAGCTTAATGACTAAAATTTTAAATTGTATAATTTTTAAACAGGCTGTATAGTGATAGTCATATTATTGTATACACCACGAAATTTCAATCTAAATCGTTGGCGTATATTTTGAGAAATTTGTGTTTTTCATATTTTTAAGTTTTTTGGGGGAAAATAAAAAAGTGGTCGAGATGTATGGTTAAATTGCACCTGAGTACCAAACTTCATAAAAATTGAACGATTAGTGTAGGGTTTGAACACAGACAGACACACACATCAGTCCGAAACCCACTTTTTGTATTCAGTGACCCTCAAAACGGACATATTTACTCTAAATTCAAATTTGAAAACTGTAACAAAAACAATTCTATTTTTATATACTATGTATAAGGGGATAAAGTAAAAATATAACAACGGTATTATGCAATAAAACTATTAAACACACTTTTAAAACGGTCACTCTGAAATAATTATATAAATCTGTTTATTTATACGTATCCATTTTCCTTCCCCTATGCAATTTAAGTAGATATGAAAATTCAATTTGTTTAAAATAAAATGAAAATCAGTCAATGGTTTAAACCTTAGCAAAGTAACACTGAAACACATTTTTACCATGATTGGGCTATTAAATAATTGGCTAATGATAATTGAATATAAATCATCTGGTCTTTTAAAGAAACAAAGTTATACGACGAAATCACTTACACACATCACACTTACTCTTCACTTAAATTCACTATAAATACTCTCATATGGATATAGTGTCTCACAAAAAAATGAGATTAATGAAATTATTTTGAAAATTATCTTGACATTTTTTCTAGTACAAAATATTGTTTTTGATGCTGTACATCAGGGTTTAACGTGTTTTCAGCTAACTTCTGAGGGTTTTATGCTGACTCATTTGAAGTCAACAACTCTTTTAGACTTTTTCTTATGGATTGGAGAAAGTCCTGCGATTATGTACCCCATAGCCTGCTGAAAGATAACATTGAGACTAGTATAGTAGATGCATTCACATTGCAATCGTACTTAGCAAACAGGAGGCCACCATTATTTCTCGAACGCAATTCAATCACAAACTGGTGCTATCGTAGTTGGCCCAATACGAGTTGCCCCTGAGATCGGTTATCGGATCGATGCTGTTACTGATACTAAAAACATGACCTAGGCTTAAGTAATTGAAAATTCTCGTCTCTTCACTGGTGATGTTACTATTCTTACCAGCAGGTGAGCACTACATTTAGCACACTATCTTTAACAAGATAGTTTGAATCTGGTGAAAAATTTGTTACCAGTCTTAATTAAGAGAAACCCCAGGAATGAAGCCTTGTCTGAGACCGGTTAAAATGTCTCACAGGAAGTCTAAAACGACGCTATAACAAGTTGGTTATACTCATTATCCTCCCAACTAAGCTAGATCAACAGCAATCCAAAAATATGTTAATACAGTAGTGTTTGCCGTTATCAGGTGAAGAATACGTTCCTTCTTAAGAGGTTGAAACCCCTGATTTCAAACATCTCACTGGACTTATAGTTTTGATTAAAATTCATAACTTTACCTATAAGGACACCCGATTCAAAAAGCGTATCGTTTCTCCAGAATAAATTCGAAAAAATTACTAAAATTTGTTGGATTTACGTCCTGTGCTACGGACGGAAGGATCCAGACAGCTTCTTAGTTTTATTTAGTGTTTTAACTACCAAAGCATATTCCTAACACTCAACACAATTCTATTTGAGTATCTGACGTAGTTTACGTAAGTCTTACATTGTAAGATAAAAAAAGTCTAAAAGTACGGATTTCAGCTTGGTTAACACCAAAAGGATTAAAAATAAATGTTTGTGGCTGTAGCCTGAGTTTGAAACACATTAGTCTATGGTTAAAGTGCAGGTCCTGAAGGTCGCGGATTCTAATACCGACAATCACCATTGGTATTTTACTAAGTGATAATGTCTCAATCAATTAGGTCTATAAGTAGTTGCGATTTCACCCAATACTTAGAGTAAAAATAAGAATAATAAGAATAATTTATTTCTCCAATTAGATACATTTAATTACATTTTGTACACATAATTCTAAAGGGCAACTTAATAACTAATTAACCTATGATGCCAAGACTGACCTTAGGATATGGAGAAATAATGGCATTCCTCCAAGGCATAGCCTGTTTGGAGGCTTTGTTAAAATTTGAAAATTAATAAATTGCAATGGAAGATACAGAAAATATATACAGTTCATACAAAGAGATAGCAAACACTACACGTATATATATACATACATACACACACACACACACACACACACACACACACACACATATATATATATATATATATATGTACAATAACATTATAACATTTAAAAACAATAATTATATGAAATTAACTAACAATCTTCCATAGTAATAAATACAAAAATAAACCAAGTAATGCAATCCAGTACAGAAACAATAGAAATAGGATCACTACAAATCACTACTACAAATCATCCTAACACCACAAAACACAAAAATATCACGAACATGACAATACTAATACTTCATAAGAGGTGAATAATAACTTTATGTATATCAAACGAAAATTTCGAAAAGCAACTGTTCTATGTTCTCAATACTAAAAAGCCACTGTCTCAATTTTTTCAGAAAGAATTCAAAGTTTTTTATTTCTTTTAATGGCCTTGGTAGCCTATTAAAAATTCTATTTGCTAAAAAGGTATACGATTTAGTATAAAAAGTAGTAAATGGTTTTGGCACAAAATAGTTATTTTTACTCCGCAGCCTATTTCTATAATCAATATTTTCTTTGTTATTTATACTTCTAGCAAAAAATACTTTTAATACCTTATAAACGTAAATATATCTCAGTGGAAGTATTTTTAACTGACAAAAAAGTGGAAGTGACCTATCATACCTATTGCTCTTAGTTATTAATCTCATAAAATGTTTTTGCACATTATATACAGTTTTTAGGTTGGAAACATATGTTCCTCCCCAACACACTATTCCATATTCTAACCTACTGTGTACTAATGAAAGGTATAAGGATGTCAGGAGTTTTTCACCACATATGTTTTTAATAAAATAAAACAACCTAATTGAATTGGTAATTTTTTGCTCAATATTAAACATTATGCCCATCTAATACAACTTCCTTTACTTAAAATACAAATAAGTTCAATTTAATGTCTGAGTGATAAACACAACTAGGCCAAAATGTAATTCATTAAATCCACCAAGCACTAAGTTGGTTGAGGATGAAGACATGAAGCATGAAGCATGAAATACCAGGGTTCAAATGTATTTCATCCAGGAATACCGTTGGCAGTGAATAAAACAACAGTTCCAAGTAAAAATAAGGTGTTTACGTTTTACATTTATTACGTAATATAATAAATGATAAAAAGATATGACAAAATATAGATAGCTGGTTTCCAGTTTTTTTTAACCAGTGACCAAACAGATTCCCAAATGAGTCCTCTAGCCTAAGTAATTCGTCAATTTTACGACATATAGAGTTGTTTTTATGTAACTATAAACTCGCATAAAAACTCTACTAGTACAAAATAAGTCTAACCGTAGTTTGAAAAATGCATACTACCCCTATCATGTTGATTTATTTAGAATTAATAAGAACGTCGTTTGGTTCCAAGAAGCCCAATAAATTTGTCGCGCAGGAGATTGTTTTTCGCTTCCTTTATTACCCTAGGATGAGGGTGGTTTAGCCAGCCTGGGCCGAGATAGACGGCTTCCGCTTGGTTAAGCCCTGAGATTTCCCTATCGAATGTTTGAGAGGGCGCTGCGTGTCGGGGACTCGAGTCGTTTAGGAGCTGATCCGCCAATAAATGTCTAACGGTCTGGGGAAAGTGAAAGAATACATTAAGTGTGAAGTTTGAAAATTCTATTTTATGGCTACAGGCGTTTTATCAGATGAGAAAGTCTCGTAGTGTATTTACGATATGTTTACTTTTGTAACAATGTTTGCGATACGTTATAAAACCGATTTTTGGATGGTTTCCCATGAATACGTTTTGGAGTGGGTAAAAAGTAGAAAGTGACCTTAGATCAGTACATGTACAAATTTTGCTTCATAATTTTTTTTAATATCTGTTCTGGACGGTCACGTTAATAGGTATCAAGCCGTAGTTAGAACAAAAAACGTAATACAGTTGCAATTACTTCGTAAAATTAAATATAGAATTATGTAAATGTAATAGTTTTTCAAAAACGTTATTTGTTTAAAACGAAAGGATCTACAGCTGCGTATTTTCATTAAATAAAAAATAGATTGCATATACGTAAATTACCAGTGCATTACACCTAATAGTTACTATAGTCTGTAAATTACAAACATTTCTATAGATATTAAAATTTAAATTATTTTGGATAGTATTGGAAAATGGTGGCCACATTTTTTGGATTCGAAATTAGTTTTTAAATCCTCTAATGTAAACAAAATTATCTTTTACCATCATAAAGATGGAAAAGCCAATTTAATCATGCAGATAAGGTTTAAATTATCATTGCTTCAGTTTTACGCAACGAATAATATAAAGTGCTGATTAGTACATTTAGAAATACTTGTTGTTGGATATTTCATTTTATTCAATTGACTTTTTTCATTTGCTTTTTTATGTTACCGTGTATGTTTCTAGTCACCGTTCTAAAACTTAAACGTTTTTTCAAACCATTACTGTGAAGAATAACTTTCTTCGCACAGCTAGTGAATTAAAAATAATTTAACTTTATTAATTTGTGATGGTTTAGTTTAGGTAAGGCCATCAGATCACTATTGATATCACTTATATTTAATGATTCTTGAATAAAGAAAACCTCTGATTTTAGAATAATCAATACCAAATATTATAAACACTAAATATATACAAAATAAAATAAATAAGGATCACAGGAAACATAAGTAGAGAAAAGTAACCGACGTCAGGGAGACGTGACAATAGCAGCTGACAGTTTGAGTTCGGTTTGCTAATCCTGTCGTGAGAGGTCATTCAACAAGTTTGTGTGTAGAAGTTATGCAGTTTATACGTTCTCGCGGGGGCAAGAGTCATCGCTCATATCAACTTATTCGCCTGACCTAACTCCCAAAACACATCCTTCATTTTGGATTTCGTGAATACAGCCATGATTTCAGCTTCACACTCGACTCGCTTTTAGAAATATACTCCCCCCTATCTTTTCCGGCTAGACCTTTGATCCGTTTTCCGCACGATTTGCTACTTTGCGGGTCGCAGTTCATCGCTCCTGTGTCATACATGGGAAAAGAAAAAATGTTTTGTTAGACAATCAGTCTTATCAGCTGACAATGCACTTTCATTCCCGACCTGTATTAACTCAAACTCATTCCTTTTAATTCTTATGGATCGTTCAATGTAATTAAGTAACATATTATATTTAGGTTTCATACTGATTGGATTAAGAAATTGTACCATCTCATAAATCAAGCCCCTAATTTGGTGGTTTTAACAATTGTATGTTTTCTTAGTTATACGTCCAAACACAAATTTCATGACAGCAGTATATGTCTTATTACAATTCAATAATTGTGTTTGTGGATGGGTAATATTGGTAGAAGGTGGTTTTTATTTGATAAGCACTTAGTAATAAATTAAGTAATTACATGGAGGATAAAGGTCGGTTTCAATGTCGCGCAATTATAGGTTGGATGCGCTGTAAAGGATTAACTGGGAAGAATCTGTGTGTTTAGCTTCGCTAAACCGTCTATAGTATATTTATTTCAAATTTCTAACATTTTTTCATGAATTCATTTAATGGAAATATATTTTACTCGTATAAATCTTTACTGGAAAGAGCGAAACCGTATGAGTAAATTAAACTACTTTCAGCCAAAAATCTAAATCAATTTAACATTATTTATGCGTAATAATAAAAATAGGTATGACTGATGACACTAGAATGTTAACAACAATTACCGCTAGATGGCAGTGCGCACGGCTCGATGGTCCGCAACCTAATAACTACACTTCACCGATCTTCAAAGGGCGCAGTCATAACATGGATCAGGTAATTAAGCGGCAAATGTAATCATTGCTCTTTGGAGATACGCCCGTCTGCGAGCACGGTGCTGTCAATTCCCATCTCATATCCCTTGTTAGGAATGCCAAAGCCAATGAAATTCCTAGGAGCAATTGAGTATGCCTTAAGAAATATAAACACATTTGCATATTTTAAATTCTTTTAATAAAATGCTAGTGTCTAACTAATTTAGCAGTTTGTATGTGTAGGCTCTGAGGTCTTACTTAGTTTTTATGTAGTTTTAATAAACTGACTATCCGAACTAATCATGAATGTATAAATTTGTACAGCTATTACTAAGAATTAATATTAAAAAAACTAAGATTGTGTATATTTTTATTTAATCTCAATCCGCTCGCATGGGCAGCAGATTGCCACCTTTTTAAATTTTAATGTGTATTAGCCCAGTCAAGTTCATCAGAAGCTTCATCCCCGGATGTATTCCTCACCCATTACCACTACGACAAGGGGGAAGTGTTTTAGTATTTTTATCGTTCATATTTCAGTCTCAGAGATGGCCATTACTTCACCGTGTCCTGAATTGTGGCTATATTGAGCAGGAAATTTGTTTGAAAAGGTCACTGCATTGTTACATGTAACAACGAAAACGAAACCTCGATGATAATGTTGGGATGAAGTGGATTAAAACGACCCGTATATTTACAAAAATGTATTTCTTACACTTGTGTATTTAGCTTTGATATCCTAATCTCTTGTAAGTGTTATAGGTTGAAACAATCTTTGAAACATTATTTTAAATACACTATATTCAAGTACACAACTTCAATGAATTTAATTGAGAAAAACACTTTCAAAACGTACAAAATGCAATAGGCGGCGAATTGCCGCCACGTGAGCGCTCGTGCTCCAGAGGGCAACGCTAGTGGGTGAAGGTTAAACCTCAACTACCCCCTAACCATGAGCCTTGTGCGGTGAATTATAGACGGCAAGGTACCATTGCGTCATGGTCACAAAGGCTGACCAGAGATAACAAACAGCTATGATCTGACAGGAGTCGCCGGTTGCTGGTTTCGATCCAGCAACCTTTGACATAATGGGCCAGAGCGTTACCTCTGAACTTAATAATTTACACTCTCGTTGTAAACAGAACAATGCTTCCTACCAAAACTACTAAATTGTGGCTATTCAATCTATCAATGCTGCATAGTGTAATTTGTTTTAAAATTTGAATCACTAAAGCTGAGTTGGTATAAGAAATAATGTATACTCTATATGCAGTGTATTTGAAGATCATATAGGAATATTCAACGCAAACTTTGATTTAATTTTTTACTCAATAATAATTACAAATCATTAAACATAACACCTAAATAAAATTACTTTTTCTCAAAGTGTATATTTGAATAAACATATTGATCTTTTACAAAACCGTCATGTAAAAGTTCTTTTTTATCTATAATTGTTGAATAATAATTCCTACAGTAATTAAGGAATTTTTCTATGGTGTGGTGTGAAGAAATAAAATTGCGTTCGTTAACAACTAAACAATAGGTAACATATATTTACATCAGTATGGGAATATTGATCAATCTCAAATTTAGCAATAGAGAATGTTCAAAACCACGTCAGTTTAACCAATGGAAAATGACGTTGCAGAGGACATGAAGTGTATTGTCTAAGACCTCATCAATGTTACCAGTAAACCAAATGTTATAGAAGTTAGAAATTTGTACAGAAATCTTGCTCTATGTCTCGTATAAAAATGTTTGTATTTACTTCCCTGTGGGAAATAGGTTAGTTCATGAATATTTCTAAAGGGAATGGTTTCAGTTAAACAGCTGTTCTTATACTTTTATGTTAAAAATTCAACACAATAGCTGGTAGTTTCTATGGAAACCTGTTACATGTTTTCCATCTTAAAAAATGCCAACACCCCCCTAGAACTAAGACATATCCATGTCAAAAAATATTAAGTCACGCAAAATGGTTATAATTAATAAAAACCTTTAAAACAAATCAGAACCGAGTACTGAATTTTAAAATGTGCTGTGTTTAATACAGACATTAGTAAATATTTCCATGCTTGATTAAATCTTGTTCGTCAGGCATTTATTATTACATATAATGTATTATTAAACAAATTTCTACTATACATTATCTAATGATATTGGGGCTGGGGTGGATCGACCCCTTGGCAAAGACTGAGTGACCAAAACAAGTAAATTATCCAAAATTAATTTAATTTTTAATTCTGACTGATGGTTGCACAAAAACTGTTTATTGAAACAACAGCTACTTCTTGTATAACATATGTTAATTTTAGTATACTTACATCGCAGAAGCTAATTAAAAATTGTGATATTCTTTAAAATATGGTTATTTGTCAAAACAAATAACCAGACTATCAATAATATTAATGTTATTACAATGTTTGTATACAAACATAGTAATCTATAGTTAGTAGGTTTAAAATATAAAGCTCATAAGCAAATCGATCTTGACAAATTATTTTTACACGTTGACTATATTATTATTAAAACAAAATAACATATAAAGTTTGTATGACTACTGGAACAACCTAATATGCATTATTTAGAAGGGTAATTTCACGTCAAATTTTCATATTACTGTGCTCTAGTTATTTAAAAACCTAAAAAGACTAAAATACTACAGAACGAAGGGACGTTACCTAATAAAACCCACCAACAGTTTCACTGCTGTCAACTCTGTTGGCAGAACGGTATAAGTTGGACCAAAGCCTGCTACCTATTTTCGCACAGTGTTTTTATAGTATTGTTATAGTTTAAAAAATACAGAATCTATAATATTATGGATCATTTATGTACACTTGAAATGTGGGATTTTGAAATAAATAAACTTTGAATAGGAGACAAATAATGTTTTTTATAAATTTTACTATTTCATCTTATCAGCTGTATAATTTGGGCTATTGATCTCGTTATTCGATATATATACTAAATTATACGAGTCTTAATGTGAAAGAAAATGCGAATAATAGAAAACGATAACAATTTGAGACAATTCAATGTTTTAACAACGAATATTGCATTTTGTTAGATGATAATTTATCTTAAATAGATAGTCTAAGTTATTTCATCTATTACTATAATAGCCTCATATAGTATTGAAAAGTTAGTGAATCATTTTTAAACGAATAATTTACGATTTCAGGGAACGTAAACATTGTGATAAGATTCAATCTGATAAACACAAATATATATACGACCCTATTTTTAGGAACATAATTTTAACCCCTATAAATAAGTTGAATATTTCCAAATATCTTCTATGAATATATAAATATTTTAACCATACGTCTTGTAATTTAATTATACAGTCCAGAACTTCGGAACTTGGCTGGTAGTTACCGATAGCGTAATTCATTTCTAATTGTAGACTGTGTTTTTATCCAACGGGAATCTCCCTGCAAGAAATATAAATTATCGAGTCGGGGAATGAAAACAAGGCGGAAAGTAAAATAAAAAGTGCGGTGTGGATGGCGAGGGGGGTGAGGGGGATGATAGATGCGCCGGCAACTGCAATACGCACAAGGCCGAAGACATCCTCCGGAGCTCGGCGAAATATGAGTGTACCCATCGCAATATACAAGGCTCTTCTTTTATTTATACCACGTGAAACACACTTCGCATCTCTGTCTCCGATAATTGAATTTGGAACTTTATATTTATATCGTGTTCGGCGGCAGCGGTATGAGACAATGCTTATAGCCTCACCCCTCCTCCCCCTGCACCATGCTGCGTTATTACTTCCGACTTTTATCCGGAAGGGTTAGACTGAACGCGAATATTAAGTGATAATGAATAATACATTACAACTCAAGAAATGGGCTTCATTAAAACAATTCAAATTTAAAATTGTATACATAACACAATAAACTATGAAGCCTTTCTTCTGAAAAAATTCATCTCGATTCTTACGTTAGTATACTCATTGTTATATTAAAAACGCGGAAGTATAATACATGAATCACACACTGTATATTATACTGTCATAGTTTTAACCCAGGTATCATAATCTTAGTAATATTTAGTTCTACGGAACCGAAGATTAATGGAAATGTAGTGAGTAAAGATTTACATTTATTAGTTAGAAACAATTGACTTTTAAATATTTTTGCCTAATAACTTGAAATACATCATGTTTTAATGCGAACAATTTAACTTATATTTTGTGTGTTCAAACGATTGCTTAGTTACTTTAAATATTGGAATAGAGTTTTGAATTAATAATTTGATCTTTACACATATTTTAACAAAAATAGTATTTTCTTAAACCTCAAAATGAAAAAGGGGTTAAACATACAAAAGAATATAGATGGAGTAACTAAAGAAGGATATATATTTTATCTGATTTATAAATTTTGAAAGGATAATACACTGTAGTTATACTTTCTTATGTCAATAAACATTAAGGAAAAACTATAAAGGTTAACTAGATACTAATGTATATACTGTATTAGTATAAGAGGGAAACATCTAGTGTTAAATACATTACTAGTTAGGTTAAAGATTGAAAACAAGAGGAGCTACAAGAGGAGAACGGCAACGAGGACGAGGAGAGGCGGATAGGTTAGCTACCTCCTGACATAACCTCACCTGAGCTGTGTGTAATGTCACCTGTTTATATTTTATCCAGGCTTGGAGTGTCTACTAATGAGGTCGTATTCGAGAGAGCACGAAGTGGGTGAAAAGACGCAATACAAGACGAACAAAAGTGCGGTCTGTGCGGGAGAGACGGGAGGAGAGAGCAGGTAGTTAGTTGTTGTGGAGTTGTTGTGTAGTGAAGCCGGTTTATATTTTCATTGATTGCGCCGAACGGGCCACCAGTCCTGCGCCGCTGCTGTTGCTTCCCCCTCCTCCACCCCGTCGACAGCCTGCTTATTTATTGTACAGCCTCGATACAAGCAACAACCCTGTAGTGTTCGTAGCCCCGGAGTGCTTGCCGGACGACACGTGTGTGCGCGGGTGTGCGTGCGCGAGTGTCTCTCTGTGTCTTTCTATCGACTATCGCTTTTTTACTAATGTGGTTTCTGTTTATAATATATTAATTTAGATTTTCCCCTGAGGGAATGTCAAGAGTTACCGATTTATCGTTTCCCGTTTCGAATCTAACCTAAGTAGTGTGCCGGCTAACACTTTTCGTGTTTTGTGACGTGTTTGTTATGACAAGTCTATAAATACAACTGCTAGAGGTACATTTTGGTAGTTTCTCGTGTCGTATCTATCCTGATTCGTAGTCCGGGTCACGTGGACGGCGGCCTCTCCAGCGGCGGTGCCTGGGGTACGGTTTCCCTCCTCTAGTTCTCCCAGTCGTCAAGATTTCCCGCCAAGAAGGTGGCAGTGGTGAGCAGGGCCAGGTCGTGGTGGGCTACAGTCTAGTCGGAGTCTATCCCTGCGCGCTGTGGAAGCCCCAAACTTGTGGTTGCTCTTCCTCAGACTCCGGGGGCCCTGTCCGAACCACCAGGCTGGCGTCCTCTGTAAGGCCTACACCGTACCCGCAGCCCGAGCCTTGCCGCTGTAGGGCTCTGCCCACCGAGGAACCCTCATGTGAGCCCGCCTCCACACCCATGCTGTTCGTACCGTTCTCTTACGCTCCACACCTAGCTCTAGCCAACAACAGTGTCAGCCCTTCTAACACTCCACTTATTAAGGTAGGAATCGTAACACACTTCAAACCCATCGGATTACTGCTTGAGTTAGAGCTTAGAGTTCTATGTTAGTTTATCTTACAAATAATCATGTATTGGATTCAACATGCCCTCTAGTGCACTTAGTGAGATAAGATTAGTTACTTTTAGCTTTTACAATAAAAATAAACGAGTTACATCATAAAACTTGATCGTTTATGTATAATTAAAACCTTAAACATGGTAATTTCACAACTCATACTGGTGTGTATTTTCATTTCATTGAAACAACCACTACGTCCACGTGATTCTTTCTCAGATTTATAAACGTTGCAAATATCCAATTCTTATAGTATTCAAGAAACCCCCCTTTGATGGATCAGATTATGTGTAAGGGCATCTATTATCTTTCTGTGCATTAAGTATGAAGTTAGTTACATTCCAGCTTCTACAGTGTATTTCATTAATATTTATGACTTACAACCAATAGCTTTATAAGAAAAAGTGCGAAGAATTAAAAACAATTTTATATATTATTTATAATTTTTGAAAAACACAGTATTTTTTGTGTTAGTTATTAAACTATGAGAATAATTGTGTATTTCAGTTTTTTTTGTATCATTATCCCATTCAGTGAAAAAATGAAGACACTTTGATGACGGCACCTCTCAATGAGCCCGAGGAGGCGAGGAGGCCCCTTAATGTACTTTTTATGGACCTCTTTCTCGAATGAATATTCTTCACCGTGAGAGGCCTTGGTTTTCCTTGGTGAAATTGTATCAGGATTCTAAGATAATACAATTTGAAATCAGACTTCTGGAACCATACACAATTGTTTTAAGTAAACATGTATGTAAACTAAATAGCTGCAAGGAACTTTAATGATCCACAGTACTTCCATTTTAATGACTAATTAAGTTTTTCATTAAATTTAATAATATGCAATTCAATACTTAATCAAATTAAGTGAAAGAGTTGTGAAGGTAAAATTAATATAAATTTCTCGTGAAATTGATTCGTACGAATTTCAAACTGAATAACAATGAATTTGCTCTCACTATATTAGAGTAAATTATAAAATAAAAATAAACCGTATAAGCGAACTGACACATACGATCTACTTGAATTGAATTTAAAAATGGAAACCTGTAATCAACGTACCATCCTAAATACTTATCTTAAATATAGTTTAAACATTTATTGTTTCTATAATAGTCATCAAATTTCTAAAACTAGCAGCCAGAGAAAACAAGTTAAATTAATTGTAAGATATTTTTAGGGGGCTATGCACCCCACTAAAAGTACCTAACAATTAATTTGTAATACAAAACCTGTTTGAATAAGTTTTGTTGGGTCATGTGACCTTACACTGCATACTATGTTTCGTGCATAATGGTTGGACAGTAAGGAAGAAATTGATTTTTTTACATTCTCTGTAAGAATAACGTTAGGCTCTCAGACAACGTACTTTATTTACCATGGACAGTAAATATAAATTTTCTCAGGAACCATAAGTGATAGACAAATAAAATCAGTTAAAATAGATTTATTAAGTTTGAAGCTGGTTTTAGTGGTGGTAGAAAAATTGTAATTTTACCTTTATTGTTTTCCGGTAAAAATTAATTTTTTTACACTTAAAGGTCCATTACTTTTAAAACTTCATTTTTATAGACATGCGGGTGGTGTCATATTATTTAATCAAAATCTTTTGAGCTATTTTGAACAAATTTGGATATTCTATTATATTTTTAAATGGTTTTTAGAGGTAAAAAAATCTAGAAATAAAATGCCTAGAGTTACGGTGAATATATGCTACATACTAAATTACACCTAAATTGGACCAACAGGGTAGGCTGTGGCTCTGTACAAATCCAGCCACACGCATGAACAAACACACACACACACATACATGAGCGGTCGCGCGAGCGCCGACAGACAGACATGGCGGCGAAACCAACTTTTTTAAATCAGGGGACCCCAAAACGGATATATTCACTCTCAACTGCAATTTGAGGTTTCGACGTAAAAATCGATCATAAAAGTGAAAGAAAGTAAAAATTAACAATGTAACTTTTTACTTTAGTCTTGTATTATAGTGGTAATAAGCTAAACCATGGCAGAGAAAATGGTGAAATATTTATTTATTTTACGAAGTTTGAAATAAATATAAAAATCTAGATATTGTAAGAATAAAATCATAAAGGAGAATATAGCACGTGGTTCATCCTAGGAATATAACAGAAACCATACCAAGAATTTACACAACAGGTAAAAGCTGGAAAACTGTTTACAAATAATTGTTGCATTGGAGTTTTTGTAGGAGTCTTTTTTACTTTACAACTTTGTAAATTGTATTCTCATAAACATTTCTTTCATCATTTTCTATTTCAAGTGGACAGCCAATTCAGATTATACATTTCTGAGGATTTTTTCATAACCTAAAAATCAGCTGATTTATTTTATGTGTCAGGACAGAAACGTTATTTTTGAGCTCATTGCATGTATGGAAAAGAACATTCCAAGCGGTATGATGAAGATTTGTTTTCAATACAAATTATAAGCAACGTTCGATCCCCTGGTGAAGTAATTAGTATAGGACTATAATAGAAGCGCCCTCGGTTGCAGTACACTGCGGTCTATCAGTGTTGATTTAACCAACAGCCTAATGAAACCAATCGTGAGCGATGCGTCTCTTTAATCCGATCAGCCTGTAATGTCCGTTGCTCACCAACACAAAGGCCTACACACCATCAATGTTTAAACTATTACTAAATATTACAAGACCAAATATAGTTGTATAGTGCAGCAAAATAATATTTTGTCTAGGTTAAGACAGCTGTTAGTGTACTAACCACTCTAAAATGTGTTTTGACTGGTGAAGTAAACATTTAGAATGTATAAAACGTTTATAAACTGTGTTCGTCCTACTATAAACAAAATTAATAGCACATATCCCAAAATTTTCACTAGTTTAGTAATTAGTAGAAGGTTTACTACCCATAATTGTCAAAACATATTTTACCATTTCCTTGGCTTGAGAATATGAATCTTTGCTTTAATGAGTGTTCACGTCTCTAAAATAAACTAGGCAATATATATTAAATTCAAACAAAAATTAAAATTTTAGTACGAGTAGATTATCAGTAGATTTCAGAACTTAGGAACCAATTATCCACATAATAAAGCTACAATAAAATAACAATATAACGACGTATTCACATAACCTATCCTTATCCTACACATGTAAATCATGGCTGTATTACGGGGCAAATGTCTTAAAAAAGTTGACATATATATTTCAGTTCGGAGGTTAGAGATGTTAGAAATTTTTAGACACAAAAAGTGTAACTTAAGTGACGTCATTTGGTTATAAGAGCAGCTGTTTATGGGAATTGAAAACATTCTCTTTACACATAAGGATGTTTTAAGCTATTTCCTACAGGAAAGTAGACAATATTTTTTAAGAGGATGACCTAGACCTATTCTTAGCCCACTCACAAAGGCTAAACCTAGGCTAGACTTTTATAAATGGAACTTATCATTTAAAGGTAGAGATGAGCCGATAAAATACAAGGTTGGCAGTACTGATAAAACTGATCACCCATTCTAGGATCTGAACCTAGGCCATCATGGACCAAACTTTGGAGTCTGTCATCCTGCAATCGATCCAACAACTCACTTAAAAATATTATAAAATTTGCAATAAAAATTAAAGGAAATGTAGTATAGGCTAGCAGCTGTGACTAAGTTGTATATAAACTATGTACTTTGTAGCTACTGTAGTTCAATAGTTGTAGATATGAAATGTATTGTAAGGAGGGGCGTATATGGAATATAAAAGGGGACTTGTGGTTCATTAAATCAATAAAGGCGTTTGTAACTGTATAAAATATGGTAATATAATTATTGCGTGTCTTTTCCTTAGCGTCTGCTGGCAATCGTATAGCAGGCAATCGTATAAAACATCTGATACACTTTACCATTTAAAATGAACTTAAACTGTGTAAAAACCGTATATATTATATCCAAAGCTTTATCATTGACTTTAAGTGAAATTTTTAAACAATTTTGAATGTAATTCTATTGCCAAATTAAATATTTTATGTCATAAGTAAAAAATTTATGTCAAGTGAATAATATTTGTTTAGTGCCATCTTACGGAAGGAAAAAATTGGTAAGAAAAATATAGATAGGAGTTTTGTAAAAGAATTGAATTATTAAAACATTTTGTTATGTTAAAGAACACTCATTCAAAGTACGTGTTTCATACTTTATAAGTTCAGTTGAATGCAGATTAACTGTTGTCGTACATAAACTTCCAGTGATAACTTTTAAGTTTTTAATCATTTCAATAGTTTTTAACCGTGTCTCTGTCTCTTTTTGGACAATACTTCGACAGAAAGCAAATGACCAAACTATGAACTATGAAACTTTAAGCATATTTTAATGACACATTACCTTTGTTTACAATCAAATGGGATGAACCCAATGAGCTGTTCCGATGCAACAATAACTACCCATTAAAGTCAGAAGGCTGAACACAATGCGAATGACTGTGTTATCACAATCAATGAATTATCATTGTATCGACTCCAGTAATCTGTTCATTGCTATTGGCGGTATCGCATCATATGACGTAATGCATTATTATTCGTTATACATCATCATTGAGCGTAAATCGTATGAAAACCAGCCAATCGTGTTTACAGTGCCGTGAACTAGTGCTGAGATAATCCCAGGAAACAATGGCTGCCGAGTATGGTGTTTTAGCATTTCAGAGCTTAGATAACAATCGATACATGATATGGCATTACTATTCCAATTGTAAAGCTTAACATAGTATTAGTTTTATGTACTTAGTAAATAATAGCTCAAAGCTGATTTAAATAATTTTAAATATGTTTCAACTATTGTAGCTTTGTACGTTTTAAACAAATATTACTATAATGAATTTAATATGCGAAAGCTATTATATTTGAAATGATTTATGATTAGGTGATAAATTCGTATTTAGTTTTATATAAATTTTTAGGGTTAAATCGTTTTATTAATATTACCTAAACAATGCATTTTAGATTTCCAGTTTTAAAATTAATTGAAAAAGGCCAATAAAAAGCAACATAGAAAACGTAACAAGATTCAAAACCTAAACATCAGCTATTTAAATTTCCTCAGTTGGTCCCCTTTTTTGAATATTTTTTCGGGTATCTAGGTATTGAATTTTTTATTTAGAAGTTTTATACTATTGAATTATTTTTCAAATCTTTAATAATGTATAATTGAATATTTCAATATAACAGAAAACCCAAATATTATAGAAAACCCATGTTAGGATGAAACATATAAATGGATTTATAAATTTGGACAGTAATTTCCAATACTATACTTTATCTCTTTAAATAAATTGTATTTATTATTACTGAATTAATTTTCAATAAATATCATATTTGTGTCTTATCTCATGGTGAATTTGTAATAGCTATTAATTTAGGTATTTGGTCGGATTGCAAATGTTCCTCTACATATGTTATTAAAACTATTTAAAACCCCTACTGTATAAATAATTTATAAATTCTGGCCTCTTAGACAGTATTTTTATGAATCATAAAATAATATTATTACAAAACTAAACATTTAGGCGAAAATAAAGTTATAACGACAATTTCAGTTCAATGTTTGTTATATTTTATAATAATTTTAAGGATTTACTGAGAATTTATTTACATACTCAGTCATATCATATCAGTAATTCAAGTATGTACTAGAATAACTGATCGTGAAACCCGTTATTTGCATATCAGTGCATTAAAATGTATCATAAAATATTTCACAGGGAATAAATCCGTTGAATCGTCCCAATAGCTCAACCATCAAGTAATACTAAACCTATATTTAATAAAGGAATGCTTGTCAACAATGTAAACTTGACGATAAAATATTCTAAACATTTCTCCAAAAAACATTGTTTAAAAACATAATACGGATAAATAGTAAGAATAAAAACAACCTGCAACCAGAAATCCTTGTCACAGAAAAATGTCAACCAATATGAATGCTCCATCGCTATGGAATTGCCAGCATTAATCTGACATTCCTGAGCATGCTGTTGGGCCTCGCTCACGCAGACGCGGTGTGACGTCACTACACAGTCACGCTACGATGACGTCATTTCATACTTGTTTCGTTTAAAACTTAAATGAATACATTATAGTACCCTATAAAACACCAGAATAATAATCAATATTTTTTATGAATAATTAATTTAATGCAATATACACACATTTTCATATTTAATAGTTAAATTAAAAAAAATCTTTGTAATGTAAAATTTATTTTTATGACGAATTGTATTTAAAATTTACAATGTATGAACAAGAGGATTAAATATACTACCTTCCATGAAAGAACAATTGTAATAACTTAACATTGTCTATTTTACAATATGAATTAATTATTTTGACAATATATTCTATAACGTAATGAAATCATAATTCATTGCATTCAACAATCTTCAAGTGTATTTAATGTTCAAATCTAAATTCTCCACTCAATTATTCCTAACAACATTCCTTTAAACTGTAAATATGTGCTTTATTGGATAAACTTTGTCTCTATAAACTTCTTACGGAAATTAACCTTTTACTTCATAACGCAGATTTATTAAACTGATAATTGAGATGATTAACTGAGATACCATAAACGTGGGAATTGTTTGAGTTTATGCGCTAAATGTGAATTTATGTGTTTTCAAATATATTTGAAGGGATGACGATCAAATGCCTGAATTATAGGTTTGGTGTTCATTTAATTTATTCAGTTACATACCTCGTTTATGTATTCTCTTATTTTTTCATATTTACTCACCTTAACTCAATAAATAATTGAAAAATAATACTCGTATATTTATACGTATAATAGACTTTTAACGAGTAAAAAAATTAAAGTACGTCTATTGAGGCATCACGACATATAGTAAGAAAATTATAAGATAAATAGGTTAAAGATACGTTTTTAGTGAAGCTATGTAGTAGTTTATTTCACGGTCTTGTGCCAAAATTATTACTTTTCTAATTCATAAATGTTACTAAATATGAAAAACAGATGGGAAGGCGTCCGTTAGGTTATAAACTTATCTAATTATTTTATTATAAATATATAACATAACAAGTTTAGTTCCTTTCAACACAATACACTTTTTTAATAATATTGGGTTCTTGAATTACGATATGTTTGATAAGTACCAAGTAAGAGATTATTAATGTATATATGTACTTTCCAGCAAAGAGAAGGGTATTTCAATGTTGTTATTTCAAGTGTTCTCTGTAAGCTGACGGACAGTCTACCCTCTGCTGGACGGACGCTGTGAGGGGCTTACAGGGGGTTGGTGTGATATGGGTAGGGTTGGGAGAAGGAATCATTGATCATTGTAAACGGAGGATACAAGTTCGCTTTCTCGGTAAATGTTTTTAAATTCCAACGATTAATTTTGTTCAGATTTTCTGTAGCAAAACTTTGTTGCTTTATCTAATATTATATTAGAAATTTATGAATGTTTCACAAACTATAATCATTTAAACAGAGGTATCTTTTTACGATGGTAAAAATGATTAGCAAATCATAAATTTAAGAGCATAACTGTTGTTTATTATAAAATAACTTTTAAAAGACATATGTATATAGTAGTTTAGTTGAAATTTTTTGTCTAAAACTATTAATATTTCCATACACTCTGCATGTTTCTCTTCTACTATTAACCAAAGATGAAAATGAGTGTAAGAAAACTTAATTATCTTATCAATATTATTGAAAAGTTAAGGGTTTCTAAAACCAACTATTTTGGACCTACCATAATTAAATGAATAGACCTTTAGAATCCAAACCAGAAAAATGAGTTTTGAAAGTCAATTTTTTTCTCAAGGTCATATTTTGACGTTGGAGAAATTAATGTAAGATGAGTATAGGTTTGACGTTTACATAAACATTCAGTCATCTTTGTTTGTACGTATATCAGAAATTACGTATCTAGGATTTTGATACCAACGAAATTAGTTTATGAGCTGTGTCAAAGTTCTACATGGTGTGTTTTAGACTGTGCAAGCGTAAAACCTTGCTGAATGTTGTACCTCTAAATATATATTTAATGACGAATAAATTTTCTTTTTACTTGACACTATTTTAATAGGAAGGTATTTTAAATGTAAAAAAGAACTATTGAGAATATCAAATAAAATGGGATTTGTGCTTATACGATGAATAAATAAACGCGGTTTATTAGGATAGGTTTTCTTAAAGAGACAAAATGCACAAGTAGAGGTCCTTTATAAAACAGGGGATGACTGGCAGGTCTCTAGTGGCAAGAAACTGCCTTCGTCCTCCGGCTTCCAAGTTAAACCAAAGCTGCTTACGACTACTAGCTCGTCTGGGACTCGGTTAGAGCCTGGGTTAGAAACGTTGTAATTATATAAATAAACAACTTGCAATATTACTTTTTACATCATCCTGATGTAGGCCTATTGTAAAAAGATAAGTATCAACGTTACAATCATTACACTAGTTAAAAATCGTATTTTAAAGTATATTTCCTGTACTGAAAATATAGTGTAAATGAATTAATGTACACAAATAGAAAGAAATACGTATACACTTTTGAGCACACTTTTACAATTTAAAATATTACAATACTTTTGATCTCTTTTACTGAAAAAATAGTTTAAAATCAATTGGTGTGATCTTGCATCATGTGCCTCCTGTTGAAGCGGATTTCAACTATTAAAAGTCATTTGTAAAAAATGAGCAATCCACGAATTTTCTGATTTCAGAAGATAATGATTTGCTGACTTAAATTAAACAAAACTGAAAGGAAACACGAATACATTTCTTATATTGAATCTATACAGTTAATTGTAGGGATAATGAGAATGAGGAAGTCATTGAGCAGGAAGCACCAGGTACACCTTCCTGTTGGGTGACCTTAACAAGGACGTTGACAGCGATCACACTCTTTACTTGACAGGTCTCCACCAAGCCCTTGCTGTGACATTGATGCAACAATGGTTACTAGAAATGTTATGGTGCAGTAATGCAAGCCAAGACTTTTGGTATGTTACCCTGGGTACGGACTCAGATTGAATTTATAAAGATTAAATTTACTCTCGACCTTGTCACACTAGTAGTTAGTTACACGTGAACTAATCGGTATCGCACATAGGTCGGAGACCCTGAAGTGTTCTCCATTCGATTACTTGAATTCCATCGTCAACAACGGGCTCACTCTCAAGCTGTCAGTTCTTCTCTAGAACCATCCTGTCACACTTGTACCTTACAGTGAACTAGTCTGCCTCAGGCATGACACGTCTGTTGGGGAGGCTCAGATGTTATCATTTTTTATTAATTTTAATCCATCGTGTATAACGGGTTCATTCTCCTCCCTCAATTTCGTTTCCTTCTTGGCAAACAAAATGATCTTGAATTTGTTATTATACCTTCTATCCCCTTTTTTAACTTAAAAGTTTTAGGCGACTATTTTAGGCACATCATTCGCATTAGCTATTTATAAGAATGGATAACATTTTTAGGAATTATATATATGTTTTGAAACTCATAAAAGTCTTACTCATACAGCCTTCTGTGTAAGATTAGTAAGGAGTAAATCATAAAAATTGGGAGATGCCTTCATTACACTTTGCACGTAATACAATTCAAGGCACACGACGCAACATTTAAGGAAAAACTTAAATACATGCGTTAAATTACATGCGTTAAAATCGCATGTATAAAATAGCTCTAATGGTTTAACAGATTTATACTAAAATAATGGTAATAGTATACAGTTATTTATTTGTTGTGTGTGTATGAGCTATTGAGCATTACAAAACTAGTTATAAAGTCTATGAATAATAATTTTAATAGTTGAGGCCTATAATATGTTTGTAATTTACTTGGTTTATATGGCTCTAAAGCATAGAATCAGTTTGAGATTATTGCAATTTGTTTGAAAAACAAGAAAATATATTTCAGTGACTAAAAAAGTATTAGTGATCCATCAGTAGCAATATCAACATCATCGGACCTGAACATGAACACAAACATCAACATCACGGCCTTTGTAGATTGTTTGGCGACCGCTGGTTGATGAATTGCACCGCGTCCTCCGTTAAACGCTGCATCCAAACTGGACCCCCCACCAAATAAACAATAAATTAAATTTTATGGGAATATTTACATCTAATACGGCATTAATATTAACAGTAAGAATAAAAATATTTTTAATACGCTATGTTTGGATGAGTTTGGTGACTTTATGTTTTACACCCTAAAAAAGGCGAAATGGATTTCCCTTATATATTAAAATATGTCAGTCTATCTTTCAATAACGCTATATAAAACTCTTTGTTCCGTTCTCACTGAATACTAGAGCACCCACTAAGTTGAAACTTATTTTCCTTACAGTTTTTTTTTTAGTTTTGTAATGGTTTTTGTAAACCCATTTCAAACTGACCCTCGTATTACCAAAATAAAGTAATTAGTTCTCTAAAACAGTTTTCGCACAGTATTGATTCAGTGAAATTAATGTAAGCTGTTAAAGCTATATAACGTAAAGACATAAACAGCTGAAAAATTAAAATAAATATTACTCTGTTTATATTCATTACCAATTTTTATATCTTTTCAAAAATCATACTATATTTTTTATGATATTTTGTTTTTATGATTTTATTTAAGCTTAATTTTTTTATGTGTTTCCTTAAGTTACATTTAAATTCATTCACGCGATTGTGTTTTTTTGTGATACACATTAAGTGGTGGAGAAGACATGTTAGTCCTAACCTCGCCTCTTGAAGTAAATAAATATTTCGTTTAAAGTAAATTTACATAATTAGGTTAAGACAAATATTTTCTCACCGTATATGTTTTTTAGAATTTAGGTTGATATTGTGTAATAATAATTAGTATGTTGTCCTTTGAGAATTTTATTGAACCCGTTCAAATGACGGACCGTCTTCTCGATTGTTCTTAAATACCCTAACCTTATGAAAAAATAAATTTATCTTACATGTAACATTTTTATCCAGCTCTTTCTTGTTAATTATTTATCTTAAATATTCCAATGTGTGCAGGACACCAACTTTTAATGTAAACTAAAAATTGTATAATATATATGTTTATATATGTTTTGTATATATGTTTTCCGATATCATTTGTTGTGAATAATAAATTAAAATTTAATTTATCGTCAGCTAAAATTCGTATATTATCAATTTTTATATTAATCGTATATTAATAATATTCAAATGTAATTATAAAAAGGTCAACGTTTCAGATCACTACTACTTTTTATCTTTGCTGAACGAATCTATTTGCAAAAGGCACCGAAAAACCCCCCTTTGTAAATCCTTAAATACGTTTAAAAATTAAACATTCATAACAGAAATGGCGATGTTTTCAATCAATTTGTCAAAGGCAAGTTCCCGCAGTCAACTAGTAAACGTCTACTACACATATGTGCGAATGAGGTAACCTCGGGACGTTTAATGCAATTAGCAATGTTTGAACGGACTATTTGACGTTGACATCGGTTGCACCTAACAGTCTGTAGTATCATTCTGAAACCACATATTTTGATTATAAATTTTATTAAACATAATATGAATAATCACAACTTCCGTTATTGGTCGGATGAAAAATTCAAGAATAATTGTATGATTGGCCACTCAATTGTGCTTAAGTTGCTGTTTGATACAGTAACTTTACCGGACAGTAACTTTGGGGACAACAAATTTCATCATTGACAATTAATTGCTTCAATATTGGTAAAATCTTCCATAGTTGTAATGAGAGACAGGAAGAGTGTATGACCAGGAATGGAAATCACTTGAATGAAGTAGTCTTTAAATATGGTCTATTTATACGTTTGTGTGTGTTTTTGCAGTATAGGTACATATTTGCTTTATAGTTTATTTTTACTTGGATATTTCTACGCTCTGGGGGTGTTTTGTGCAGATTTGTGGAATGCAGTTTCAGTGTTTAACGGAAGTACCGTAGTATGGTTATTTGAAGAGCTGTTTATATGAACTGAAACCATTACCTTTATACATCATCTAACCTCTTTTCCAAAGGGAGGTAAATACAATAATTTTTCATACACTTACATATTTTCAACCATAATTAGTAAAAAGACTACAAATATATTTAAAAAAAATATTTAAGTTATTACCAATTGAAACCAGTCAGTTATTTTGCCACTCCCTGTATAAAGTACAGTATACATAATAAGACATGAAAGTATAGGAATTGCTACTAAATGAAAATTTCCTTTTTGATTGTTCAAAACTGGATTTGTTTCACAAAATATTGTAATTTTAAAAGTAAATTCGGACTGGCCAAACGTAAAACTCGAGGCTGCGAGTCACGGCGCATGACGCTCACACTGGTCGCGCCCACTTTGAAATATTCCCTCTCAATCAGTGAACCATGTCACTCTTTGATCGGGTGTTTACCGGACTGCAGACTGTGAAATATATCTGTTAATGCCCTACATGGATTTAGATATTTTTTGTTCACGTATATGACTCACTTTGTAAAAAAATCCAGAGTTTTTATTTGTTGGAGTTTCTTGTTTACATATATTGATTTTTACTAAAAGTTTTTATGCGATATGAGCAGTTATATTTAAATTGGTGGATTTATTAGTATATATTACTTTTGATTCCAATGTAATGAGGTGTTGCTACTAATAATCTATGCGATTTTAGATTGAATTAGTTGTAGCCATATTTTTATCGTTGTTTTAGAGATCAGATTCTGGGTCTGTGTAAAATCTAAATGTGACATTTTAATCGTTTCTATGTGTGTTTGGTACATAAGCACCTTTTGGTTTTTTTACTACTTCTAATCTAGGTGATTCTATGATAATATCCTCAACCAAAAATGCTAAAGCATTTACAGTAGACGCAATTCAACATCCTCACGCAACGAGTATCGTATTTTCGACATGGCTGTGAATAAGGGGGATGTTGTTAGCAATCCGCCTCGCGCAAAAATTGCAACGGAAGTGACGTCATATGGTTATAAGAACAGCTGTTTTATAGGAACTGAAAAAATTCCCTTTAGACATAATATTCAAGATTTAAATGATCTTCCATAATCCAAGGAGCATGATGTTCTCCCAAATGGAAGTAAAACATTATTTGATTTTTTATTAGAGTTTCAAAAGTGAGGTCTCATTAGATTTATCCTAAAAATCTGTGAAACGTTTTATTCTTAGATTTTATAAGAATACCAGTATTACAGGTATTCTTATAAAATGGTAGCCTACCTTATTGAATTGTAATTTATCACCATTTCGAATGTTAAGTAAGAAAAATTTTATTTTTTCCTAAGCTATTATTTTTTACATTGCATTTTTTTACAAAATGATGATTCTGTGGGTAGCTTAGGACTCTAGATTATACGGACTCCCAAACAATAGCTTGGAAGGATGGTAGTGAGTTTTGAAACAACCCGGTATATCATTATAAATACAGAACTTATCATTATAAATATATATGTAACATTGTGTAACGTAGTGTAACACCTTCCTACATTAGTTCACAGCTTCAGTTGAATGTTATTAGCAGAAAATAATAAAAGACTTATCAAGTGAGTTTACTACAGTTTTTATTTTACATTAGTAGACCATGAGATCAAACCTTTAAGTTAGAATTTTGTAAAATGAGGTGCATTAGAACAAAATCCTTTGAGCTCTGAGAGTCTTGATTCGAGATGCTCTAGAATTACCAGCCATTGGTGGATCTGCTAGAAATTCCAGCTATGTTTTCCAAAAACGCAAGCCTTTAGTAAAACAATAAAAATGATAACATTTCTTTGTTCTGTTTTTTGTTTAACTATAAAATTGTGCATCAAGCAACATGTATAAGTACAATAATTTCTTTTCACTTTTAATGAACATATTTCATAAAATACAAGTTTGAAGTAATAAAATAGTATTTAAAACTAATATTTTCTTAGCTGCTCTTAATTGAAGCAATATCGGTGAATAGAAGGATAATCTATTGAAGTATGTAGTGAATAAAAGGAAAAAATTAAATATTTTAAATGCTATATTTAGTTTTTGGCCGGAAAATTAAAATTTGGATTACCAACATTTTTTAATAGGAGGAAGAAATAATTTTTTTGGCAGTTTTTAGCGTTACATAACAACCACTTCCATTTTAAACAATTGATTATAATTAATTAGTCTTTGCAATAGGCACTATTTTATAAGGTGTTAGAAACGTGTAAATAAAAGTGAAACAAATTAATAATAAATGTTGTTACATAAATGAGTCTCATTTTGATTTACGTCGTCACAGTTGTTGCGGAATTGGTTCACGATCTCAGAATGCATTCAGCCATAGAGTAAGATGCATAAAAGTAAAGTACATTTCTTTCTTAAGCATTTTGTGTAGTTTAAGCCAGTTACACAAAACTGCTACATACTATTAACCGAGATTTTCTAAGTCTCGATCCGAGACGCTCGGCACTCAAAGGTAAACTGCATTTTTCTCCATTGTACTTCTGAGATTTAGGATATGTATTCTCACATTTCCTTATATTATATTTTTACTCATTTTCTGATAAATAACTCTTAGAGGTTTATCTATATTAACTTATAAAAGAAACACTACAAATGATGCAAATTTAAACGGCAAGAAATGGACCGTGGCTATCTTAGCAAGTCCTGAAAGGGCCTTCTTCCCACTTTCAACAACTCGTCTTTGTGGGGTTACCACAGTACATAAATAACACCCTATAAAGTTATGAGGCCAAAGAGAAATGATCAAAGTTGATAATGCAAACCTAAGGGATTAGCAGATGGTTGATGTTTCGTTATTATATTTATTTAGTAGTGGCATCTGGAAACATGAGTTCGAAAATGAGTACGCGTAGTAATCAATAACTATTGTTGTTAAAAATATAACTACAACATTAGACTATGGTTTTTATCAGGTATTTGAGGCAATGTCATTGAATAAAGGTATAAAATATTGAGTCATGAGGTGAATAAATAAAAAATAATTCTATATTTTGTTTATAGCCGGAAAATAAAAATTTGTACATATATGGATTACCAATAATTTTCGATAACATGAATAAATCGTGACTCCAAATTTTTACTTGTTCATGTTATGTACATGTAGGCTACTTGGCGACAAGAGTCTAAAGTGTCTCTTGATAGTTGTCATTCTTGTTGCATCTGTTAAGAGTTTCGGACTACATTCAATTACAGCAACGTGATCGCCGACGACAACAACAACAGACGAGTGATTCAGTCTTGCTTTCTCGTTTATCTTCTACTTAACTGTTTCTTCGTCATGGATTTTTCTTTTAACTTTGATCAAGAATGAATCAAGACGTTGATCATAATCTTTACACACACAGAATTGAAATTATGTAATTTGTGGAATTTCTTTCTCAATGTTAACACTCATTGCAGATGTTTTGGAGTTGGCTTAACAATTAATAATTTACATGAGGAGACTACATTGTTTTATATCGATGACAATATGGAATTCACTATTGGCTTGTGCATATTCTACAAGAATAATTTAATATTGAATAGAAAGTAGTACTTTATATATTTAAAAAAGGTAGAAAATATATTTTACCCAACTTTATCTTTATACAATTACAACAATACATTCGGTGTTACAAATAGAGGGAAAAGTCATGGTGAGTACGGAAACCTTTGAAAAACGTAGTATAGCGTAAAACTTTTAAATCATATATTTACCTGGAGGACTCACATGCCGGTCGAAATGACCTGGTTGTTACTATTTTCAAGAAACCCTGTACTTAGTGATAGGAAGAAAGGAGATAAGTCCAGTAAGTCAAGTCTGTACTTAGTGGGTGTTGGTAGTATCATTGCCACCGTACCTCATGTGCCTCTTTCTAGGAATGGCCTGAATCAATTCCCATCGCTCCCTTTCCTACATTCAGTGTTATTTGCTTTCGCGTAAAGCACTGGTCAGTTCAACCGTGTGTGAGTGACGGAGACGGCCTGTTCCCGGTTGGTTCAACCGTGAGTGAGTGACCGCGCTAGTCAAATTGTAGCTTTTATAAAACTGTTTCAGTGTTTTAAATATATTTTATTTGTGCTCAGTGGTTACTCAATATCATAAAAACTATGCAATGTATAAAAATACTATTTTTGTTTGGACGTTATTGCTTTATTAGTGGTTTTTGACTCTCGATGACGTAAGTTGAAACTTTTTAAGTATAATATAAACATTCTTACTACTTAATTTGCTCTTTTTAGTTGTATTTTGCGGTAATTGAAGAACTTTTTGTAAGTTTTTCGTTTTATATAAACATTGTTGTACTAATTATGTGAAGTAATATATATATTTTAAGTATAAAGTTATTTCTTACTTTGTTCAGGAAAATTTTTTTAATATTTAGTTATGTATTTCAACTAAAATGTATTTACCCCATGTGTTTTATAGTTATTTATCAAATATACACCAATTTTGTGACGAAAAATAGCTGTTTTATATTAATACCGGTAAAAACCTGATTGAGTCGTCACTACTTCAATTTAAAGTGAGTCCTCCTCACACGTCAACCTGTTCCTATTATTACGACCAATCCCGTTAGTATTGATCAAGCGTTCATAGATTAGACATGAAAATATTAGTAAAATAAATGAAGGAGATACACCTATAACTTAAAATGACAGGTAATAATTTTGTATGACATAATTCATTTGTCACCCAGTTCGTATATACTTTCAGCAATCTGGATCCCAAAATTCAAAACGTTGAGGATACAATCCAAACCAGTATTTGCAAAATATATTTGTATAGAAAATTACTAGCTATACCTGGATTCTAATGAAACTTAATGGTTATTGTGAAGTTCAATTACTGCAGTTGATTACATATTTGTGTAACACCGTCTGAAATTTTATTTTAATTACTGTTCACTCGTTTCAATCAATCTAATTAGTACAGTGAAACACATATGAACACTAGGTAATAATCAGTTCCATACTAATAAAAACACTATGCATCTCATTACTATAAAATCTTTAAAGTTCATACTGGTGTTGGTTTTTAGTTATTCAATATCTTTTATTAGACTTTTCCAATATGTTTGTGTTTTTAACTAAACAACGTTTCTAAAGGTGATAAGACTCTTAGAGTTTTCATGTGATTACCTGATAATTTACATTTAAAATTAAAAGTTTAAGTTACATATATTAATCATATCATGTTGTAATAATACTATACTTATCTATCTTGCACAATACAAAAATTATCTTGATAACGCAACAAATAGCCACAGGACTACGCTTAGAGCTAGCGACACATAATAGCTTACGCTCAGAGAGTTGGGGCATTACATAGTTTTTGTCTTGTGCATGATAGATAAGTATAGTATCATTGGCAACATGATACAATTAATATTTTATGTAATTGACACTTTTAATTTTTAATGTATATTATTTTGAAACCAGTTGAAAATCGTTAGTAAATAAATTAGCAAACGATGATACTTTAGAAAACTTGCAACTCAATTTAACATAGTAGTTAAAAAGGACATACTTACAATCATTTAAAAGTTAACATTATTGCAATTTTTTATCATTAAGCCAATTGCTACCCGTAAGTTTCTTAAACTGAACAACTAATATGATATTAAATAAACGCCATTATTTTCGATAATATGATAACGCGTTTAGCCTATATTGATATTTCGGCTAAAAGAAAGATTGCTATTTCCATTACAGTATAGTATAGACGGTAAGTTTCACCTTTAAAATATATTTTTATCATGCAATTGTATTCTTATATTATAATTCTTACTGTTTCTCATTTTTAGTTAGCACGGTATATTTCATTTTCTGTTATTGATTAGATTTAAATTCTTTAATAAATAAATAAATCTATAATTTAGAAAGTACTGTATGTATTGTTTAAGTCATTTTGTAATACTCAAAGTTTCCAACCAAAACAAAACGAAGTCTATCGATCCCGACACGAGAGCCGGAGAGCTTTGAGTAATATGAAACTCATGAAATTGCTTTTAATATTCAAACACTCGAAATCGGCACAACCATATAGGATTGCACTAGACGGTTTTATTTGATCGTACTTTTTACTCTCTTTAGATATCTTTTGTTTTAAAATTAATTTGCAAGTATCACTTTGACAAGTTATATAATGAAATAAATATTTCTGAAACAAACTGGCTGGGTGGTGTAGTGGTTATAATACCCGCCTTCAAAACTGAAGGTCGCCGGATCGAATCCCGCAAGGGTCGAATCTGGACCCAGTCGCCATTTGTCATTGGGCTACTAATTAATGATGCTTTCTAACAACAGGTCTACGTTAGGTAGTAACAAGACCGGGGTTTGGACCGTTCCCCATCAAAACGTTAATAATGCCACCGGCGTAGAAATACAAAAAATAAAATAAAAGCTTAGACATGTAATCAGCAATACATTTGATAGTTTTTTATAACATTTATAAATTATAAATTGCTATCTTTTTTACATCAATGATATTGCGTGCTTGTTCATTTTTGTAAAAAAAAGATTTTACGTTGTATTAATAATTTCTTTTCCGGAAGTATTTTTTGAACAAAGAGAAATAATGAAATAATATTCAGTTCTCAGGCAGGTATCGAGAATCGGTCCGACGGGAATTACAAACGAATCGCCCATATAATCCGCTCTGTGAGCTCAATACACGATACAACCACGTATCGTACATTTCTCAAAAGTACTTGATAACATCAAAAATGAAATGATTCTTGAAAAAAGCCGTTATTTTACAGCGCTTTCCATATTCAATATTTCTGTAAGGCTCTGATTTCACAGTTGGGGAAACCTTTGTAACTTGCACAAAATAGTAATATTTGATTGTTAGAAATATTTTGTTTATTATTTTTCGACCGTATTTTATTGTTAAGTAAATACTAATGTGTGCTCTTGTACCATCGATACGTGTTTTAACTGAGTTAGTGTTTCAGTTAAATGTTACGTATTCCTAATAGTAATTGGTTCCTGGGTAAAATTCTAACGAATTGTGCGATTTTTTGAAACTGTATCTAGTATTCTGTAAGTTACCTTTTATACTATGCATATGACAGCAAACTTCTTATGGAGGACTCTCCTTAACTTTTTTAGAGAGGAGATTGCCCTTTGATGATTACTCTTCATTTGTAATGTTTTTTTAATTTTTTCAAAATTAATTTCGAATCCAAAAAATATGGCCATCATTTTCTAATATGGCCGACATTTGAACATTTCTTACGGAATACCCTATATCTTATGATTGTTTTTTGGATAGAACAGGTAATTTTAAGAAGTCTTTACTCTTAATAATTTTTGCGTAAATGTAACCGTTTGTGATCTATGGTTTAAAAACATTTTCAGTTTCAAACCATTATCACCTAAAGTGAACCAATAGCTTACTTTTAAACAATACAAAAGACAGTAACTTTTTATACGACTCCCCTAAATTTTTTAGATGATTATTTTAAATTTGACTAAAACAGCTGATCAACAATGCAACAAATTTTTTTTAATTTAATAGCCCTTCTTCTCATCCAAACGTGTTTTTGCGTGCATATTTGTTGTTAAATCGATTAACTATTATTATTTTACTTGTTTTGATTTTTAATTTTAAAATTTTAATTTTTTTAATTTGTCGGTCATATTGGAATATAGCGGTCATATTTTTCGGATGTAAAATTAGATTTAAAACCCTCTAAAAGACTAAAGGGAGTCCCTATTAGGAGTTTGCTGGCATGGAATACAAGTTAGCTATTGGTTCTCTTTAGGTGATAATGGTTTGAAACGGAAAATGTTTATGAGCCATAGATCACAAACAGTTACATTTACGCCTAAATTATCCAGAGTAACGACTTCTTAAAATTGCCTGTTCTATCCAAATACATCGTAAAACAAAGATTTTCTATTAAATTGAATTAAACTATAAAATTATTATTAAAATAATTATTATTAAATTATAATTAAATTAAATTGTAAGAAATTTTAAAGTTTTCGGCCATATTGGAAAATGGTGTTTATAGTTTTCGGATTCCTAAATAATTTTGAGATCATCTAAACAAATAAAGGTGGGTCCTCCATAAGAAGTTTTCTGTCGGTTCACTTTGGGTGAGACACTCTGTATATTACCATTAGTTTACTTACTAGCAGTTTTCATAGAAATATTAGGTATATAAATTTGGTTAACATAATAAGTTTGATCGAATTAGTATAATTAAATTAACCAACAAAGACAGCTGATCACTTACACCTGGGTGATAAGAGGGTAGAGCAATAATAACCATTCACCTGTGACTAAGTCAACATTATCAAAGTCGTAAACACGCCCTCAAACATCAACATCATCGGGCCTTTGTTGATTGTTGCCTGTCTGCTATCGGCACTGAGGCTTGCTTCCATCTCTCTGGATGGTTCGCGATCAAGTTACTGCGTTGTAAAGGCTTTTATTTGGAATTGTTAAAATCGTAAGAGGGTTATACTTTTAAAACATTAAATTAATTTGTGGTAAATTATTTTTAAACGTTATTTTCAATCAAACTACAGTAAAAAATAAACATTTCATAGAGTATTATACTCTATGAACTGTTAACATTTTTCCAGTGTATGGAAAAAATAGCTCTTTATCTCTTAGCTGTAAGGTTTGAGTTGATAAATACATTTTATTCAGGTATAACAGTTTTAACAATTACTATTTTTAAATGTAGGCCATAACTACTAGGTAGAATACCATAGTAATAATTTAAAAATAATTTAATAAAGATTACGTTTGGTAATTGTTAATACAATATTTTATCTACACTGAACACAATAAACTTAACACTTAGTCTAAACTAAAATCATTGTAAAAGGTTTATTTACATAGTTAATCATTTTCTAGAAAACATTTTATCCAAATTTATTATCAACTGTGTTTCCAGCAAGGAAACCTTACATAACTATACATTTTTTTTAATTATTTGATACTAGAAATAGTCGAATCCCCAGTAAAAGGTTAGTTGCTGCTGAAAAATAAAAAAACAAAGTAAAAAAGTTCTTCTTTAAAATGTCGACATTGTTTAAACTAGAGTTAACCACGCTATTTCAATAATTATTTAAGCTTACTAAGTTTAAATAAATACTTACCTCGTAGCTAGTAAGACTACCTAGCCACAAACCTTATCTGAAAACACATTGCTAATGAATGTTCTTATATAATATAGAGAAATCTTAATAAATGTTGGTGTATTATTTGTATGATCGATGACTGAAAGAGCGTGGTACTTTCTATTTCTGTACTTAACAAGGAAAGTTGTGTAATTAAAAACATTACTTTAGTCATCAAAATATTTGTATAACTACTATCAGTGACTCCTAAAAAAAATTGTTTGAAATAAATGATTAAATCATTACTAAGCAATACTACAAAGTATATCTACAATGGGTATTTAAAGTTTTGTTTGACGTTATTAATTAATTATATGTATAATAATTTTTAAAGAGGGGAACTATTTTAACCTGTAGCTTTAACAACATGAATGCGTCTTGTGCCTTCGTACACAGAAATAGCGACGCCAGAGTTGGGATTTTGTGATTAATGCCTTGTATCCCTTCCTCGCACCAATATAACCTTCCCTCTGAAAAGGCTAAGCCCGCTAAACCACCGATCACCCCTCTAGTATCGGCCATTTTGTTTGTTTTCGTCTATGTGTTTTTGTTATTGATGAAGTAGTATTCTTTATATTGGTCATTTCCTTAAGTCTACTGTATAGGCCGAGTAATTATATTTTTGATTCATCTTTATGGATGTGTCATTTGAGGGTTTTGTTGGTTAGTTCAATGGTCACCAGAAAAAATGAAAATTATTTTCGGTTCGGATGTTACGGTTTATCATTGATAACTGATTAGCGTCAGTTCTGTAGACATTTCAGATGTAATGCTGTTTCTACATCCCAGAGTATCTGCTTTGGTATCGCCAATTGAAAGCCACAGGAAGTTTACTGAAATGAAAAACCTCTAGTCTCCTGAAATAAAGAATATGGTAAGGCAGTGCTGTGAACGAAGAGCGCAGGGGTCAGTAAAGAGTGTAGGTAGGGCAAAAATGAAAAATCTTGTTTTTAGTGACAAAGCGACTTTTCGTTAATTTTGAAATGTGAATAAGCACAATTTCCGTATTTAGACATCACAGAATCTCCAAGCTTTTCAAGAATGTGAAAGGGATCTATAAAAGATAAATGTGATTTGTATCATTTCAAAAATTGAAAGTTATGAGAAATTTTTCTTTGCTGAATTACTAGTTACTGGAGTTATTTATCTGGACATTTGGATCACTAGTTGTTCCCCAGCTGGAAAATACGTTGATGATCACGTGTTTCAACAAGACGGGGCTCTACCCAACCAGCTAGATTAGCCAAAAATGTGCTGAAAATGGCCTTGTCCCATTAGTGGTCAACAGACTCTCCAGATCTTAGTGTATGCAACTTCTTCCTCTGGAACTATATAAAATATAAATAAAAGCTCAAAGGAAGAGTTTGCAATGCTGTGGCAAGTAAAAAGTACCATGGCCATCCGTGTAGTACCATCCATGATAGCATGGATACTTGTTTTGTGATCAATGGGTGGCATATTGAACATCACTAGAAGTTCAAAAGAAACTTTCAGCTTTTTCCAATAGTACAGTTCATAGCACTATTAGTTTAAATACTCTTAATCAAATGTTTTAACACCTGATGAACCTTTAGTGAACACCCGGTATCCTAAGCTAAGCTTAGGGTGTATTGCTTATGGAACTGCCTCTGGCTCAAGTAGTAACTCGTTGTTTGAGACTAATAACAGTTCCTTGTTGGATACTCTCATCTCATCTGACCAACTCACCACTTCACTAGGGGAGGTGGGAATTTATTATATCCCAGATTTTGATGAGTTTGTCACTGTTGTTTTATTTATTTTTTTAAATGTATACATCCTCAGTTTGCTTTTGTATTTTCATTTGTTGTTTCATAACTCAGTAAGGTCTTAAATGTATATTACTCTTGAAGTGAAAAGTCGCCACAATATTCATACTGGAACGGTAGCCCAGGGGAAATATGTTGGCCTAGTAGGTCAAAAGGTATAGTTTAATCGAAACCAGTGCACTGCTACAATTGTTAGCGGTCATATTTGGCCAACCTACATGACTCAAATCTTTACCTTGCTATTTTAAATTCACCACGCAGGCACTACTAGGCCTATGGTGATCGGAAGTTGACGTAAAAAGAATCTCCTAAAAAGCTAATTTTCTGTTAAAAGTCGTATCTCGGTCTAAAGTTTTTTTTTCAATTACATATCTAAACATATAAAACAAAGTCGTGTTAGTTAAACGCATTATAACTCGAGAACGGCTGGACGGATTTTAATGATCTTTGATTTTTTTGGATTCGTCTCTGCTCCGGTCATGCTTTAGGCATATTCAGTTTCCATAAATTCAATCAGTTTCCATTTTATAGCGTTTTTAATTTTTAATGGTAACCTTATGGGGACTAAGTTCGTTTACAAATGTTCTACAATAAAAATATTTGATTTCTTAAACCAGCTGTTTGTTTACTGTCCGTTAGCAATATGCTTTACTATCCAATGCCATCTGAATCATTCATTAATGTAAAACTATGAATTAAATATGTGCTGTACAAAATGAACAGTATTATTCGCCACGTTAATAGGTTACGGTTTTTGGGAATTATGCACTGTATTTATATTTCTTTATTTTCTGTATGATTAAAATTCACGTGTTTATATGTTTGCCAAATAAAAAATAATTACAATGTTTATACATATTGAGTTTATTATAATAATCAGCTGTTGTATATTTAAAGATTTCACAACGAAGCCGCAATGCTAATTGAATTCAGAACATCGCCAATCTTAAAGTTAACATGTATTTACTGTTGGCGTTACGAAGTTCGCCGGGTCAGCTAGTACGTCATACTGTCAATTTGTTAGATATTTCATTGAATATTCATTCAATATTTTATACATACCTAGCTATTTTAATTTCATATTATATTTGGGAAAGAAACATTGTTAAAAATATTTTAAAGTTTAATTAATGAATCTTAGTTAAAACTAATCCTTTTAGTTCCATAGCCAATAAATTGAAAAAAACGTTAAAAAAATTTAACGTTTTAATATTTTTCTGTTACTATTCAGCTGTAGTGAGTTATATATTTTTGGGTCAAATGTTTCAAATGGCCATTATTCATTGAATGCTCCTTTTCTAAAGCAAATCAAAATGGATATATTATTTAAATATAAATCGAAATTATCAATGCAATCGTTGAACATCGTAGAAAAATTAAAATTACTATATTGTATTCACCATGTATAAGTATTGTGTTAATTGGAGTAAAGAGAATATTTTTTTTCAATAAAGCTGAACATTAAGACATTATTCTAGGCTTTAAATATTAAATCATACAAAAATGAAATCAATAAAAATAAATCACATACATTGCTATTTTATAGGTAATTTACGAAGCCCAGGAGGGCTTTAAACAAAAACTATTACACCGACTTTTAACTTGAGTAAGAAAAATATATTTAATAAATGAAAAACTAAATAAAACCTCACAAAGAGGTTTGTATTTATATAATCATTACCGGCTGCATTAAAATTAAAGGAGATAAAACGTATGAGTATTATTAGAACTTATGTACTAACTACAATTTATATACTGTAGATTTAATTTGATTACTCAACTTGTGTAAAATATAAAAAGTTAATCACTAAAGAGTTAATCGCCAATGACTCAAGAGGTCGTATTATTGTAGAAAAGTTTTATTAGGAAAACCTGTAATTCATCCTACAGTCTTTATGTATAAAAATGACAACAAGTTAGTGTACAAGCGTTCACTAATCAGTTTGTTAGTGCTAGACACTGAGCTTGTTCAAAATTAATCATTGTTTCAAAATCGTTTTATTTTACAAAGCTTATTACATGCACATGGGTGATATTGAGTTAGTGGCTGTGGTTGTCAATTCTTTGACCTGTCCTCTACTCTCCCAGCACTGAATGTCTCTATCCGTGTTACACGCCAAGCCTCACCACACGCTCATGTTAGAAAATAAGCTAGTGGTGGCATTAGTCGTAGACAACTATAACTTATATTCTTCACTTATGTTATGCATGACTATTTTTCACGTTTTACCTTATACTGGTAAACTGCAATTATTCAGTTTCTTGAGAAGCATTAATTTTTTTACATTTTACATCTATTTTTCACTCACATATATGTAGGACCTTTGTGTAGGTATACAAAGGTGGTACATACATAGACGTGAATGTAAGATCATAAACAGATTAGTAATTTCTATGAATAAATTATTACTTTTCAAACGTAAAGAACAGAAATATAAATTATTTTACAAAAAAATTGTAGATATTAGGCAAATAAGAGATCCAATACCATAGTAACAGCTGTAAGGAATACATAGGAAAGTAAATATAATATCAGTACTGGCAAACGCTGCACATAGTTGAAATAAAAACCGGCGAGTCCTTAGAAATATCGTAGTTACGTTATTATTGAATAAAATTCATTGTACTGTGACCTTTTATTGAATATCGTTTGTTGGCCAATCATTAAACACTATTATTAACCCTGTGCGTTATAATTCCCAAAATCACTGGAACTGTAACCCGAATATGGGTAAATTCTTTAATGTAATTCTGAAGTAAAGTTGGAATAAACTTAATTTATTATAGTTATTACATACCTGTACAAAGGAGTTTACTACATAATTTGAGTACCAAAGACCATGTGGAATAACAAGCAAACCTGTGTCCACACACGTTTCATACAAGTTTCTGTACCCTCCTCGCAAGGGATGTAGATCGATAATTCTCTCCCTCCCACGCTCAGCCTGTCACATGTGGCCCCCGTGGTCTGTCTACGACCCCAATGTCTAAACTTGTATGATGTATTCTCACTTATAAACCGTTTTCTATATCCCTCAAAGCATATTTCATCCTAGTGTAAATCTTACGAGAAAAAATTACTTTCCCGCTAACAGATTTTTTTCGGTACTAATTAACGGATTAGAAATAGCCAGTATTCACATCCTTGCAACACGCTAATGCGTACTTAAAGGTAAATAACGATCAACATATATATTTCATAGGTGATTTACTGTGTTAAGAATACATACCTATGTACGTTGTTAATACATTTTGACCGGCTCCAAATTTAAAAGTTAAAGTGGACCGAATCTTGACCCGTTTTAGGGAGGCGGTGGGCTGGCACATAAATTATGTAAGGGAACAAAGTGATCCATTATTGATGGCCCATAGAAAACTTCTGGCCAATCCTCTGCACCTCACCAACGTGTTCTCTTAAAAATCGTGTCTTTGCCATCATACAGCGGTTCATTTCAGCCTATGCGGATATAATATGACTAAAGATGTCAGTATGTTACTTTGCATTATTTATGAAATCTTAACAGGTTAAACATCTTTAATTTAAAATAGCTACAAAACCTTATTCTATATATTATAAGATGTATTAATGAAGGTGAAGTTTTATTGTAGTTTTTTCAAATTCTCTATAAAAAGGGCTGATTTCCAATCAAATTTAAAATTCCCATAATTGTTGAAATATTGTGTTAACAAGCAGTATTTCTCTTACAATAGTTGATGTATATATATATAATATGGGTAATATCAGCAGTCTTATAATATAAAATGGCTTACTTTACTTCAATTAAAATGTAAAATTCCCACTAAAATGCCGGAAATCGTATTTACAAACGGTATTATTGTTACAATATTTTATGTACGGTTTAAATTTGTTAATACCATTTTTATGACTGCTTTTTATGAAGGCGCGACAATAATGGTGATTAGAATCACTCGTGACAATTACTCGTATTAATAAACGTTAACACAATATCGTACATGTGAAAATTTCCAAGCGTAGTTTATTAATCATAACTTCTTTATGTGATTCGTTACAGCCTGTGATATAAGCTGTGATATACCCCCAAAAACAATAATTAAAATGGGTTTAAATTGAAAAATAATTAAACTATAATAAATGTGTAAAATGTCGGCATATTAAAAATTTGAATTACATTATATTATATCACACTAATTGATTGTTCCAAACAATGAAAATAATATTAATATTTCAGCTTTATTTGTATACAAAAAATGTATTAACATTTTTTATCTTCCATGAAAAACTCCAAAACGATCCTGAACCATTCCCCATAGTATTTTAACTGTCCCAGACTGTTTAATAATAATCTGCATATTACTACTTTAGTTTTAATATACGGGACTATTAACAAGGGATATAAAATGGTTCAAACAAACTCGTTCCTTAATATGACCTCTGGTTCAAACCATTAACAATTATAATTTTGTGCCCTTTTTAAAGTCATTTAAAATTACAAATGGATGTTTAAAATAAATGCTTTACTCATACTACAACGCTTTTCACGCGAAAAATATAAGCAATCATATATTTAAAATGTAATACGAATATTAGGTTACATGGTAACAAAGTAAACTAAGTGTTTGTTTTTTACAATACTCCATTTTTGGTCTAGTAATACTTAAAGATGTTTCTTAATTTTAAATATTTACCTCAAAAGTAATACAAAACCTGCTATAGCTATTTTTTGTAGACACGCAAATATTAAAAAAATACAAAAAAACTATTAACAATGTCACTGAAGGATTATTTAATTGTCAAAAGCTTTGATATACGAGATCTCTCTATCTAGCGCAGCTCCATTTAAAAACTAATTTGTCTGCAACTCCAGCACCATTTGTTTCGCTTTAATATCATATCCACTGAGATACGTTTTCGTACGACCTATGTGAACAAAAATATTAATGCTTTTGATAAATTAATATTGATAAAATCTACTTTTTATATATTTTAGTATTTTTTTCTATTGCTTGAATTCCATAGACACATTGTAGTGTGTAATTTATAATAATTTGACTGTATCACATAAAGTGTGTAATACAAGAATGACTTGAAGGTTTTCATTGAGTAATTAAAAATTGTAATCGTAATGGTAATATTCTAATATGTCTCGTAAAAAATAATTACTCGCATTTTAAATAATTGTATACTACGATTATTTCCTCACGTAATGTTTATTTATCATTCAACATTAAACATAAACATTGGCTAAATTAATGTTTCTAACATGTTTATAAATACATTAATAATTTCCAATTACTCAATAACATTACACTATAACGAATGTAATTACGAATGGAAAGTGAGATTAAAAATACAAATAAAACCACTCTGAGTTTGTTTGCTCAGAAAACATACATTTTCATTTGGTTGTTGAAGCGAGCAGCAGCTGCAGTATCGTCTTATTTCAGTCCAAGCTCCTTCCAACTGTTTACACAAAGTATTACCACCCTCATTTGCAGTCTGATAAATCTGTCAGCCAATGGAATTCCCCATTCACTAAGAAAGATTAAACCACGAACTAACTTATGCGTAGATTATTAGTGTAAACGAATACGAGTACACTTTCATTTTGAAATGATATCATCGTAAACACCTCAGAGTGTAAAAGGTTTTACAGTTTTAAAACCTAGCAAAACTGAATAGAGCAGGAAAATATAGCTGGCACGAGCGTAACTTCACCTGCAATAAGTGATACGTTTGCTTTTCAATTTTCTCTCTTTGTCTCTTCCGATCATTTTACACTGGTGATTTTTCCAAAAGGTTTTACCTCATACTCGTTTGTACAAGTGAATGGCAAACATCAAAGTTTGATGTGAAGTGATGACATTCTTTTCAAATATCTGGTTTTAATTTTCAAAGTTCAATTTAAAAAAATGCAATTTAAAGCATTAGTTCGTACGTTTGTTGTAATTGAAGATATATAGTTTTAACATAAATGGTTTTCGTTTTATATCAATGGTTTGTTTATTTTTTTCTCTAACATTGTTCTTTTTATAACAACGGATATAGATTTACGGTAAATTGTTAGTTTAAAGTTTATTTTCAAGTCAATCCAATGAAAAAAACGCATGGAGATAACTGCAAATAGGAAAATAATTAATAAATAAGTAGCATAATGTATTTCAAAATAAAAATCTAAATTCATCTTATTAGCCCAAACTGTAATTAAATTAAAAACATAATAAAAACCTAAGTTAGTCTGCAGTTCAAAGGTTTATTTTATGTGTTACATGTTTCGTAACGCAAAAATGGGTAAACCAAAAAAATCTTTAAAAAACAATTACGTTTTAAAACCTAGTTGTCCAATCCATTCTGTTAGTTTCCTTTTGAAGTACCAGGTACTATTAAAAATTTCATAGCTTATTTTATGCAATAACTAGGCCTATCTCTCCAAACTATTACTATACTGTGTTTACACGAAGGTAAATAAATATCCCCAAATAATTTAAAAAAAATATATAGTAACACAAACTGTTTATATTTTAAAAATAAACCTACTAAGATTTTAAGTGTAATACTTTGTAAAGTATAAAAATACAAATAAAATATTTTAAGGTAAGTGATACAAATATGCATTGGCGATTTCATTCCATTTAACCAATCTTTTCCCAATTTAGAAACTCGTTTTATTTACAAACGAATATCACTTGAATTTAGGTAAAATACTTTTTAAACACAGCTGCGTTCTCGTTTAACGACCTCACATGACAAAGCTTGTCAAAAAATATACATATTCAACAATGAAAAATATATTACTGTTCATATATTTCAAACGGTATTGAGTTATAAATTAATTCATTGATTATTAGTTACTAATTGATTATTTAAAATAGACCAAGGTGTTTTGTTCGCTTTTCGAAGTTTTCGTATGGTTTAGTCAAACAAATATTTTTATTGAGTTAGTGTACTTCTAAGCACAAAAAATGTTCGTAGGTCGATAGCTCAAATCGTCATAGAAAGCTAGGTTAGTTCTGATAAGGTGTCTAAAAATAAACAGATGTAATTCAGAAGGGAATGTAATGTTACTCCTATAATTGTAGAAAATATACTTTTTACTTTTATAAATATATTTAAAAATGGTTATTCTCATTAAAAGTTATTCTCGTTTGAGAAAATCTATAGCTTATAACCAGAATTTGTAAAAATCTGGATTTATAAGAGCATCTGTCTGTATCTATAATCTGTATTTATAACATTACGATTACCTATTATAACTAAAATGGAGCGTTAAACAAAAATGAGAAGTTGTAACTAGTAAATCCACCTTGTGAAAAAGGGGAAATACCAATAAATCTATGATATTTACAAAATATATTTGTATTTATTTCTCAAAATATGTTAAAAAACTTATGCAGAGGGTATTTTAAAAATAATTCTGTTTCAGACCCATCAATTATATTTGTTATCATTTTCTAACAATAATATTTAGTATACCTTGACCAATTTTACACTTTATGTGTTACTCATCTTCAAAATAAACTCCTTTTAAGTTGGCTATATTCACTACGAGGCTAAGTAGCTATTGGTTGTTTAAGACTAACAACAAATGACTAGGACGATGGCGTGGCCTGTAACGTAGCTACTAATAGGAATTGTGGGAAGTTGTTAGTGATGGTCAGTGGATGTGATATTCTCTGGTGTGGATTAATTCCAGGCTATTAAATACTCGGGTCATGCGAAAATACTATACTCATTATTAGATCGGCTCGTAATTTAGGAATAAAACTCAAATTCGGACCCTGCGTTAGTTAGATACCGTAATTAGCTATTGGTCTATTAATTAATAGACATGTCTAAGAAACATAACTCAGTGACAAGACTACAAGATCGTGCCACAATAACCTTACACTCATTTCCCATTCATTACTTGCTTGATAGCTGGGCAAGTCACCATTTCAAATAGGTAATAAAGTGTAATGTATCTATAAACAATCACAGCACACGGGTCGCAATAGTGTGAGCCAACTGTGCACTATAAATAGCGGAGAGCGTGGTCGACGCTGGACATTCCCATGTGGGGACGGACAAGCCATTAGGACGTGCCTGACTGCCTTTTGATCAGCTTTCTGTCATCCGCGCGGGGTCGGGAATCGATCATCTCTCTCCCTCTCTCTCTTACACACACTCTCATCCTCCCTCCCCTTGATCACACGTGGTCACTCTCGCATTTTCCTATCAGTAATACTAGTCATCTTGTTAATCTATTTTATCAATACATACTTACGCTGGTTGGTTAGGGCAAAAATGCTCTTTAAACCTAATTTAACCACATGTGTTAAATACCGTAGCCTATTTTACACTTCACTAAGATTGCGTAAGACCAAGATTCAGAGGCATAACATGCATGGAATGTTTATAAATTTATAATTCATTTAAAATTGTTGAATGCATTTTCATTATAATCTAGAACTTGTTTGTGTTCTTTAAAAACACATCAATGTATTATTTATCTAAGAATATACATATTTTAATTAGATCACATTGAAATCAAAATTATTGAAAAATTTGATATGTTTGTGAAAAATGCTATTGTATATATACTGTAGAGAACATGGTTGCTATGTATTTCTTTATATAAAAATTTGAAATTTAGTTAATGTAAATTAATCCTTATTTTGAGATACGTAGTATTTAACTCGTATCGATTTCTTCAACTGTTGGACTTGGATCCAATGCCAAAAACGTTCTTAATGGACAAATGTTTCGTCATTTTCGTGATGAAAATTGCAAAAGTGAATCAGCATCAAACGTATGAGGATTAATTTGATAAGACTTAGATAACTGAACTGGAAGACATCTGGTCACTAAACCAATGAGTATAGTGCAAGAAGATTATTATTCACATTATTTTGGATCAGACTAACAAAGTCACGATGTTGGTACAATTTTGTGAATTAAGTCCCCCGCCTTCACTCTGAGTCACCTCAGAATTCACTCCTTCTTCTTACTCTTTCTCTCCCTCACCCTAAATTACTTATTTGGTAATTCCCCCTTCGGTAGACCTTTATTCGGTGATAATTATTTTATAATGCAATTTCACTATTAGACATATTAGTTTGATGATTTTGTTAAGTCTAATATATCAATCGTAAATTCAAATGTATTATAATATACATATAGATACATTATTTACTTATTCAGTGAGCGAGACTAACTATATTCTAAGCATTTATAATGTTAAGTGTGTCTCGTGGTTTACAAAGTATTTATCCGTGTAAAAAAAAGAAAACTATAAACTAATTTAACGATAAAATAATAAAATAGCTTGTGAACCCCACCACAGAACATTTTGTCCCGTCCGAGTGTCGTCCCTAGAGCAGGCTCTCTCAGATCTTGTCCTCCGTGGTGCGGTGGAGTTCCAGCATTAACTATGCAGCCATACAGCCCTCTGCATCATAGATGAGCTACAGGACGACCTATGGCCGTGTCTCCCTTTGATACATGTGTGACAAATCACTTATCAATGCTATCGAATTGGTAAATGCTATCATTTGGTTGTGTTTAAAAAATATTGGACTTGATATATAATTAATTCTTGGTTGTGTTTAGAGTTTTAAATTTTACTCGTTACGTGGGTATAACGTAGTGATCAAAAAAGAAATTCTCATCCCGGCTTTGAGGGGATGGATTTTGAGTAAAGGTAAATGTTACTATAACCTTCTAGCTAATGTTTATTTTTGGAGTTTTTACGCTGTTTTAGTGCCTCTGATATACAGTAACATCTACTTATTTAAGTGGTACCAACAGCTTAAACCTGCCTTCTGAAAAACTTTGGTAGTCTAAGACACGAATTAAATTTCTGTCATATCCGGGAATAGCTTGGTTTATCTATTGGGTCTTAGGTCTTTACTTTACACACTCAGCAATGACTACTACTGTTTAAAGAGTTAAAGTCGGGAAATAGATTATCCGTAAACCAAAGATTAAGACTAAATATTTATTGAATCGTTGTAACTATTCTGTACTGATCCAGACAATAGGTTAAGATGTATATTGTTTAATATATATCTAATAAACAATTATATCATTCCTGAAAATGGTCTTCAACACTAAATACATTACTCTTGTAAATTGTACAGTTGCTTGTATGTTTTATATTAAAAATTATCAGATTTATTTTACTTGGCTGGTATCCATGGTCAAATTTCCAGGATTTTTCAGTATTCAGGCTTGGAGAACTCACAAAGCGTTATCATTAAAATTATTTTTCCTTACTGCAAAGACAATTTCAAAGACAAAAACCAATTACTTGAAGTTAATTTTTTCATGAATGAATTCCACCACATTCTCCCAGAATACCACAGAAATTTTCTTAAACGTGAACATATTTGATTTTATGCCTTTAATTTTTAAATCCAAAGTTTCAAACAGATATACATTTTTAAAAATTGACATTATAATATGTTATGCACGTATATTTATCTAACAGCGTCAGCTAATACTGCCTTGTTTTTTAGTATGATTGTTATACTACGTGTAGTATAATATAACTTGTGTGCTACAGTTCTAAGCAAACTACCGGAAGTTTCGTTAGTAAACTATACAACAGTTTGTTTAAAAATATACCAATGACAAGCTTAAAGCTCATAAACTCTAATTCACTCATATTACATTTATTCATAAGGCTAGTAGTGAATGTATGCGATTCGTAACTTCATGTTGACTAATGAGGACATAATAATCGGAGCGTGCGATTATTGAACCGCATCATCGGTTATTTAGTTACGTATCGAAACAATACCGCATGCAATTACGATGCAACCAGGTTAATGGCTTATTAGTATCCATAACACTACCAATTGCTATCCCATCGCAACATTGCAACAATGCTTGTCGAAATGGACTAGAGGAATTTATGCCAACCAAATAGGAAATGCGAATGTTATTTGCGATGAATATCACTTGTTATTTAATATTTATTAAATGAAATAATATTAATGAATTTGCTGTGTCATTCATCCATTTGTTATTTTAAGTCAACAGATTGGTTAAACAGAATCTTCATTTATTACTTCCTTCGTATACATATTTTATATAGATACTTATTTATAAAATTACCGTCTCGACGGGGACGGTGGCGTCGTCCTGTAATCCAGCTACTTGGAGGTCATGAATTGTGGATAGTTGTGAGATATGGTCGGTGGATGTGGTGTTCTCTTGTGTTGATTAACGTCCGCACTATTAAATACTACGTAAATCCACAAAGACCATCCATAATTAGACCAATTCGTAATTTAGAGGCCGTGGTTTGGATTCCACGTTAAACTGTAGGTCCATTAGTTGCCATCAGCTGTTGGGCTATTAATTAACAGTCCTGTCTAAGGAACATGTCAGCCTTAGTCAGTAACAAGACTACAAGATCGCGCCACAATCATTCTAAATTCATTCCTCATTCATACTTGGCTTAAAATACCTACCTGGGTAGGTCGCCATTTCAGTTAAAAGTAAAAGTAAAAGTATATTTTTTTCATGTACTGTGGGTTTTATTGAAATGTTTTTTCAATGGACGACTCAACCCTTAGCTTATGACTACTGTGACCTGTCTTGTTGGATTAATAGCTTATCAATAGCCAAAGTAGAGATGTGGACTGTGTGGGGTTATCAAGTAATAGTTTTTTTTACATAAATAGGCTTTTAGTTTACATTTTCATTTTTATAAGCCATAAATGAGAAATATCAGTGTTGAAATCTTATATGAAATCAAATTTTCTACCGTTTTAATAATCCCTATAACGGGAAAATGTCATTGTCACAGATTTATGAATGGGGGGAAATTATTCGTTTGCCAAGAATATGTTGGCAGCAGTGAAGTCATGTGTGGGTAACGACTTAATATCGCGAAACCGCACCGCTCTACAGTCGAACTGCACACTTCGACTATTACTGCGATATGTGTTGAAATTAACATTGGACATGGCAACCATTTATACATCCAGATTAACTATTTGAGTATAATCCTTAATAGTTACTAACATCAACAACAATTGATGTCAAGTTAATAAAACAGCACTGTCTACACAAGGAACTTGGATACTAATGTAAGTATGGTTGGAAAATTATTCTAAGCAGTAAATATTCTCGTTGGATTGGGACGGTGGCGTGTCCTGTATTCCAGCTACTTGTAGGTCATGGATTGTGGAAGTTATGAGCGTTGGTTGGTGGACGTATTTTTTCACCTGGCAAGGATTAACGTCCGCACTATTGAATACTACGTTCAACCACACAGACGTTACCATTACTACTCCGTTACCTACCACGTTACTAGTCCTTAACTTATTTGTTATCAGCAGTTGGACTATAAATTAACAGTCCTGTCTAAGGAAAATACCACTCCCAGTCAGAGACAAGACGACAAGATTGTGCCAAAATCATCTCATACTCTTTTCTCATTCATTTTTGGTTTAAATACCTTCCTAGATGTGAAAACATTTCAGAAAGTATCATGTACCATTACATACAGTTTGCTCAGTCTTTAAACAATTTAAATACTTTTATCCAAGCTATCTATGTATTTTGACTTTGCAACCATCGTATTCAGCAGTCGCCATTTGTAATTGGTCTCATTCATTCTCAGTTTTGCAAAAGGTCTACTTATTGTATAAAAAAGCCCAAGGCCTTGAGTGTTCTCCGTCAACGTGAGAAATGTTATTGAGGATAATAAATTACGAAACCAACAGATATTGTTGCCTTATGCATGTTTCATTGATTAAATTCAATTTTTTGTCACTGATTATTTTGTTTCTTTTGTATATACGAATCCTTTATCCACTGTAATAATGTATTATTTTACGTAATTAGTCTGCTCAGATAATTTTATCTATTATATTAGTGTATGAAATTTTTAGTTATGTGATATTAGCTATACAGTACATTAATCTGTGAATAATGGCCAAAAAGCGGATTTCTTTGAGGAAGGAAAGAAAATAAAGAAAGGAATTGTTTTACACTTAACTATGGTTTTCGGTCATATAATTTAAAATGAGTTTAAAGATAATATTTGAAGTGTTCGATATAAAGTGAAATTGTATTTATTTTCAAACATATCTTAAATTTTTAATACAGTATATCCCTTATAGACTTTCAACCGCCCGTACATCGTGGGATTAGTGCATTTCTTAAAACTAAGCTGAGGGTTATACCAGCTATTTCAAAGATCAATAAACGAATAATAGACTGAATCTTGGCCAACACAGAACGATTCTCTGCAGGCTGCCTTAAATTATTCACCCGGCTTGCCCACTTCCCTACAGCCCCACGTTTTATGCATACTGGAAAATTATTTAAGAATTCAAAAACAAATAGGGCATACAAGACATGCCCATAGCTGAAATATAGGTTTCTACGCGAGGGAAAACTAATTTTTAATTCTGCAAGTGAATTGTTAAAACGTTTATATTTGTTTTTGCGAGTGTTATATTTTGTTATTTCCATTAAACATCTCTTAGAGTTTACCGAAACACTTTTAACCTAAAGTATACCTCGTGAATAAAGCATAATAGCAAATATTTTCAGGAATATAGAACCTGCAGCTATAAAAAGAAATAAAATATACTAGGTTGTTTTACGTATGTTCCGTTTTGTTATTACAACCAGTAGTTTGCGTGCATACCGCAGTGAGCGTGTGTGTCGTATATTCTGCTTAATTTAAATTCTGTCGCTAACCTGCTTAGAATCGTACAGGTTATATACATAGCTGAAACCAAGTAAGTATGTTTCCGAAGAATGCTAGTACACGTATCACACATGCATTGTTGTATGAGGACGAACTACTAGAGTTAACAACAAAATGGAACTTACTTTAAAACCACCCTCGTATGATTAATTATTTCGGAAACAAACTTTAAACTTTCTTTACATTCTACTTGTATAAAAATTCAACTATCAGCTGTTACCCAAAACATTTCCAGGATGTATTTCCTCAGTGGTTGAAATTATTCTAAATCACCTTTTAAAAACTACTCGCCTACATGTAACAAATTTCAGCATACAAACACAGACTCCACGTTCGACTTGATAACAATAACACCACAGGAAAGCTTAAGTGGTTTTAGTGCAAGCGACTGATTCTGTACAATGGAAACATTAAACTGATACGCTCTGCCTCGCAAACGAACGATTCATTTCATTCCGTGTGGCGTTGTTTTATTGGACGATAAAACCAAGTTAAAGGGGGTTAAACAACGAAGGTCTCGATATTTAAATTTCAGCCAGTTAAAGTTGAATTCGTTGAAGTTTATTGTGTCAGTGGGAGGAAACTAAAATATATGTAGAACAAATAATATTCTTTTACCTTTTAATTGTGAGTTTTGAGATATAAAACGAAACCCCGTAACAACCATACTATTAGACATAAAATTGTGGGGAAGTTTAGTGGTTATCGTGTACTTTTACAATCAGAAGGCCATCGTCTTGGTTTTGAAAAAATCCTAAACAAAATATTGAGATTCTCAATCCAGCTGTATTCAATAATAGTTCTGGCTAATGAATCAGCTGGTATTCGTTGGTAGCAAAACTAAACATTTCATCAAATCCATAAGACCTACTACACTCATCATACCCTTAACTCATATTAACCTTAAAAACCCACCAGAGTAAGTTAGTTTCTTACGTATCTGATTATGAATCTGAGTTGAACAACCTTCATGAAAAGCGTATTCATATTTTTTTCATACATATTCATGAAAAATCCTTACAGTTGAATACAAGTTTCAAACGGCATAAATCATGTCAAAGGCATTTTTAATAGGAACAAAGAATATTATATTAAACACGTAACAAAAAAATTAGCTGTGCGATTGTATTTTCCTGCCAGTGACAACTTTTGGAGGTGGGGGTATTTTACCGCGGATGTGTCTATCACCTCTGCTGTGGTGTACCAACGCCACCCGTAATGGAATTAATAGAGGAAAAACGCTATTTATAATTAATTATTCCCTTAAGGACTATTCTGTGGTTTTCTGGGGAACTATCTCATCTTTGATTGGACTCAGCTTTCTTGCTAATAAACTCAACGAGTCTTTTAATTAGCGATTGAATTAGTCATCAAAGATCTCTCAAAAACTATTTTCTGATTTAAACGAATATAGAATTAAGATGTTTGTTGTTATACATCAAAGGTTTACTGCGTCCTCAGAAAATAAGACAAAATTAGCATATTTATAAGTATATATTCCTTATTGCGTTACTTGAGATACTGAGCTAATTTAGATCACTCAATATTTTGTATTGGTGAAAATAAAAATTACGTTTTTTCTCTCACTGAATTTCCTTTGAATGTTAAAAACGTGAGTATTTTACTTATTTAAAGAAAGACTGTAGATATGCATATATGTAATGGTTTATTATTGTATGCTAAATTGCCCAAAATGTCCTCATTTGAATGTTTTGATCACGTGATCAACTCTGAGACACAACACAAGCGCACCACACTGCACCTAAAGTTTCTCTGCTAACGAAACTCAATCACAGAGACAAAGCCCTGTTTGTGTCATTGTGGATCTCACATTCCCTTCCCTTTGTTCCGATATTCTTCGTAAATATTTTGAAGAAAATATATTTCTACGATAAAAATAACATTTCTCTTATTTTGGAAAAGTAATGTTAAATTGTAAACCCTCTATGCTTTGATGTAACAGATGGGTTTACAGTTTATTCACTTGAATTTATCCACTTAAACGTGTTGGTTATCATAATATACAAAATAAAATCCTAAACTATAAATATGTTGTATAAATCCAAATGTATAAAAAAACTTTGGAGAAGATAACCTTTAAACTGAAATTATTATAAGAATATTTTATAATTTTGTTCATACATATTTAATAATTCATCATATTTGAAAACAATTAATACATATTAAAAACAATAAATGGTATTCATGGACTGAAACATACTTTCTCCCATAAGTATATAAAAAACTACAATATTTACTGAAAACTATTAAAGATAAGACTAAAGAAGGTATAACTAAACTATTATTTAATTTTTATTCAAAAATAATTGTAAAATATTTTTATATAATGTAATATATATTATAATACTGTCCCATACTGTAAGAAATGCCTGAAACGTTTGGTTTAAAATAATTAAAAATCACCCTGCATTTTCCAAAAAATAATATTTTTTTACGTACTATTAACTTGACGGAAATATGTATAAAGTACAAAGTCTTAAACATTATTCCTTAATTTATCAACAAACTGATTTAATTTCATTTAAATATTTTTTTAATAGTGTCAAAGTCGATAGAGCGTTCTCATAGGTTTTAATCATGGGCTGTATGGTCAGTTTGTGGTCGGCACCTGGCTTTGTTCTGTGTTGCCTGCTATGGCAACACAGAACCATGGTTTCAGATTCAGTTGCACTGAATCTGAAACTTTGATTCTGTGGCAGTGATTACTAGTTGGTTTCATCAACAGTTGAATGGTCGAATCAGGGTTTACAGGGATGATATGGATATTGATGAATGGATTCACCCAATATTTGTTTTGTTAGATAATAAGAAGTTTTTCTTACTTTACACGTTGTAAGAGCTGCTCATAGTTGAAATTTCCCCATCTTTTACTTAATATTATTATTGTATCAATACGCATTGAAAAAATTATTAACTATGAGCTTATAATTTTTTTCAGAAAAATGTCCATCTTTGTTGGCAAGAAAGTAGTTATACCATTAAAACCAATACACTCATCATTCAAATTTATTCTTCACGTCTAAGTGGTAAGGTGAGATGGGGATTCTGGACGGAACATTACAATGAATATAATATTCATATCCGTATAAAAATGTTGAGTACAAATTGTTAATAGGCTAAAATACTTAAACATATTTTATACATAATATTATCAAACTAATATTAAAATTCAAAGCGTAGTTAGTCATCTTATTCAGTGGTTGGACAAGTTTAAGAGTTATATTTAGTTTCAATAAGTTTTACACTGCCTGAAATCCTGTTATTGGCCTAAAATTAAAAAAAATCAAACAGCCATTATAAAACAGTAAACAAATAAACGGTACCAGTGGACTGACACATACTTTCTCCCTTAAGTAAATTTAAAAAAGACAATCTGTAATAAAACTATCATGTTCTACAAAGTTATTCTAAATATCATTTAATAATTTATTGTTCAAATTGTATGGGGGGAAACCCTCCCCCCGTAATACATAGCTTTTTTGAGCTGGTTTTGTTTGGTTATTTGACCCTACACTTCATACCAAGTTTCATGGAAAACGGTTGGAAAGTAAGGAAGAAATTGATTTTTTATATTCTCCATAAGAATAACATTGACGCTTTCAAACAACGTACTGCGTTTATCGTGGACAGTAAATTTAACTTTTCTCTGGAACCCTTAGTCACAGACAAATAATTCAAAATACTAATTTGTTTAGTTTTTTAAGCTGGTTTCAATGGTACCAGTCAAGATATACTTTACTTTTATTGTTTTCGCTGAAAATTTAAAAATTTGATTTTTTCACATTTAAAAGCCCATAACTTTTGAACCGTCATTTTTACAGATATGCGGGTGGTGTTAAATTATTTAGTAGTATGTGCAATATAAACTATCAAATTTTAATCAAAATCGTTAGAGCCGTTTTTGAGAAAATTGGATTTGTCACGTTTTTTAAGGGTTTTTAAGGGTGAACTGCCCTTAAAAATCAAAAATTTTAAAAAATGAAAAAACAGCCTGGAGATACGGTGACTATATATATACATGCCAAATTTCATCTAAATCGGACCAACGGGGTAGGCTGTGGCACTGTACACATCCAGACACACACACACACACACACACACACACACACACACACACACACACACACACACACACACAGACACACGGACGGACAGACATCACGTCAAAACCCACTTTTTTGGATTCAGGGGACCCCAAAACGGAGATATATCCATATATCCAAGGGATATATCCACCCTCAACTCAAATTCGAAAATTTTGACGAAAACAATACTTTCTCCATATACTATGTATAAGGGGAGAAAGTAAAAAGGATCCATCTAACAAGCATACCTTTAACCACAAGATATTCCTAGATGTACAAAAGAATTGCGGAAAAGAGTAGGCCTATCGTACTCTTTACTATTCATACTCTTTTCTGGTAACACTCACCATTTATTTCAGTCTTCTCATAAAGAGAATACTTTAATAATTATTGATAGAGTCCGCCAGTTTATCAACAAATTTAATTCCATTATGGTGTTTCTGGGAGATTAGTTTGAAATAAAAATAAACATTTTATTTTGTTGTAGATGTGTAATAGTTGTATTACAGACTAGTAAGTATGTAGCTGTAAATTCCAATGTTAATCTAAATATACGACGAAATTACGTATCTGTATTTTATAGAGCATGTGTTTAATAATCAATCAGTATGGAAGCTAAAAAATGTAAGAGATAAAATCTGTTGAGAATTAAATGAAATGGATTTAAAAGACAGTTTAATATATTTTAAATGCAAATTCATCTAAATAGAACAGCTTGATTGACAATGGGCCGAATATCGGTTGGAGGATATCCAGCCAAACAGCGGGCCTTGTATTTAAGCTGCAAGGCTAACGTCCGCATGACTGAACACGTGCTATGAACATTGTTCAACCGCCGGACCCTATAGCTTGCTCCATGCTCCATGTACATCCATAGTAATTGGATCGTAGTTCTGATTCGGAACTAATATAATAATCATTAAGGTAATATTAATGTTGTTTATTCATGTATGTACTGCGTTTATGGCTGTGAACTAATGTTTAGGGAAGTGTTAAAGCTATTGAATAACGGTACAATAATATTTAGGTTTCCAAACGAGATTTATGAGAGAAAGTACATTTTTTCACTATAGGAAAAGCTCTACAATCTGGTCTTTCTATAAACCACGTCCTGTAATTCAAACTATTAAGTACTATCAATGATAAGTGATTAGATTATCATGTCATAAACTGGTGAAACGTTTAAATTCCATGTATCCACAAAAAGGTGTATATGAGATATGGGTAATACGAAACACACCCTTCTTACACTGAATGAAATTACGATTGTCCTATGTTGAGCAATGCAAGTAAAATTTGTGCACCCTTTTTATACCCAAAATGAATGTTTGTGACAATGTTGTGTTTTTTTGTGACAATTCCAGTCTAATTTTAACAAGAATGCCCAAACACTTTGTAAAGCAAATGAGGTATTCCTTGCCAAAATCCAAAATACTCCTACGCACAGCTTACAATAATATATGGGTAGGGGGTTAAATTTCTAGATTAAATCCCCTAAAGGCTTATAGCTTTAGAGGTAGAGGCATTAGGAATTTCCGCCAAGTCTGTCTTTACCCAGTTTAAAGATACCACTTACGTTGATGCTCCTTCAGAAGACAGGGCTTTCAACCCCCACCCATTATTATTGTAAACTATGAGTAGGTGGATTTTGGTAGACTTTAGGAGTGCATTGTTAAACTATTTATTACACCTCGCATTGTTCGGCTCTTCTACAATATTCTACTCTTCTTCAATATAGTATTGAGGATATTATACTGTACAAATTATTCAGAATGAAATTAAACAGTCTTTAAAACATTTAAGTTACATAACAACTTGAACCTAACAGGTGTTGAAGTTAGGAGTTGAAAGGGAAATTATCAAAGCATTTCATCAAATACGATAGCCCATTAAATATGGAGGCTGAGGAAAGTGGGCAGGTCCGTGTGAATTATTAAGTCTGGCGGCAGCAGCCAACTCAGCGGCCCAACACTTAATTTGCCTCATCTCCTTCTTATAATACACCGATTTACCATACACCTTGACCTATCACAAGAACAGAGACTACTAAATATGTGAAATGACAAGTAAAATAACCACGGATAGTCCTAAGGTTTCGAATTTCACTACTTGATCTATTGTTTTTGTAAGGAGAATCTTCACCAGGTATGTTGGTTTGATGTGTTTCATGTACACAGTTAGTATTACTGTATATTTACTGATATAAAATAATATAATATAATTTATTTTCAGCTATTTTAAGAGATTCCACAATATAAACGTAAAATAAACTGAGAAAAACATAACAAAAATTATTGTATTCACGTCCCAGTGGGAAATAGTTAGATAATAAATATAAAGGAAAAGTTTTCAGTTCCTCTGTCCTTATAAAATATGACGTCACTAATCATATATTTTAACAGTTTAAAATTTTTGGTGTAACTTTACTTTAAATAAAATAAACTAAATAAAAATTAATCTCACGTTATAAATGTTGTATTAAATCAAGTCCCTGGTAGAAAAACTAAACACTTTCGTATTAAAATATATTTAAAGATAATTGAAAATACAAGTATTATGATAGTGGATTTAAATAGAATGGACTATCAACAGGATTTAAAGAAATTTTCAAGATTACGCTAATAAAAAAGCGAAATTATTCAAATTTATCCCTATTTACATGCCTAAGCCTCAGTTAGTGGTGATTGGAACCAATTATGTAATAGTGAGAAGGCGAGAGGCAAGAGAACGTGAGTAAACAAGGGGAGCCACCGCAAACAATAACTTCCTAATCAGCTTCCATATTTATTGATATAATCAAGATGAAATACGCCTTCCCCGCGTCTTCTTATGCTCACAGTAACTGCTGCTAGAGATATAATCTAATAATAAAGCTGGGAATTTATTAGCAATAATGTAAGATACATATATGGCTGTATAAGTGTTTAACGTTAAAACAACGTATATTAACCATGGCTTAGACGTAAAAATATTGATGTTTATGACCTAATATTTCATTGAAGAGAATGTATAGAATACAGCATTATAATATTAAATTTTACATAAATGTTTTTTAAAATATTTAGACTCGTTAAGACATTTGTCGTGAGTGATTACGTTTTTGGTTTTCTTGTAATTTTATTAGTAAAGAAAGGAAAAAATATATAGATATGTATCTTAAAACATTTATAAAATTCTAATTTAGAACATTATAATAATAACGATTTATTAAAGATTCATTACATAGTAATATTATATTTACAAACAATTTAGTCGACAATATATGTATTTCCTATGTTAGTACTAGTATTTTAGGCTTAGTTTTAGAATTGGACGAAACAATTATCTTGTTACTACCTAACTTAGTTGTATGTTATGTAGGTAATTAATAAATATCACAATAGTTGCAAATGGTGACACAGTCTGGAACTAAACCGATGATTCCTAGAATACGAGTTGAGTGCGATATCCATAAGCTTGCTTCAAAATTTAAAATGAAAGTAATTCGTATTTATGTAGTTACTATCATGCCTCAATTCATAATATAAACCAAGATTGTTTAATATTACTCAACGAAAACAAAGTAACTATAACATAGGGAGGTTATAGTTCATTTTAAGAGTAAGTTAATGGCCCACCGTATCTTTATTATTACCTTGGGTGTAAATGGTTTTATATTTTCTTATAAATAGTTGCTACAGATAAAGATATTATTTACCTTTAGTGAAACAAACTTCCAGATCAATTACCTTCACTGTACACAGTATTTAGAGAGTACATCTACCTACTCACTAATTATGGAGGCCGTGGACACGTGTTATTCCCGCCAAACAGCTGACATAGCCCGCCAGATATGAGGACACAATCTGCGCCGCCACCCAGCCATGATATTAGACGGCCCCCGCCGCTACACTTCATTACACTGCACAGATAACACTGTTACCAGCCGAGGATAGCTTTCATTCTTCACCTCTGTCCGACCCGGTCATACGTATAATACGTTAGTCGAAAAAATATTCTGAATTATATGTGTAAACAAATATTTAAATTTTGAAAATGCATTCAGTCAATAATATGTTCCATTATAATTGCGTATCACAATCCGATGATTAAAAACTTTATCGGAATCAACTAACTAAAAAAGTTAAATAATTTGCTAAAAAATACTTATCATTGAATCCTTAAAAATTAGGTTAATATTTGCATTTAATTAACAAGTAGTTTAACCCGAAACAGCAAAAAGACTTAATAAATAATTAACTAATAATTGTGTGTATTATTCAATGAGATAAAAATAATTAAATTAAGTGTATAACGTGAAAATGATAATTAATTGTTACTATGCATAGCTTTAGCATGTGTTACTTATGGAGGATATGTGTGTAGTGCAATATAGGTTATTTATAAAAGTAAAACATGAAACTGATTTGTTTCGTAAGGATATTACCATAAAATTGCTTCGTATGCTTATTTTTAGGATGATTGAAAACGTTTTAGACCTAACATTAAACATCTTAGAAGGTCGAATGACTTTTTAGTTTTGTTTTCACTACTAAACACACTAGGTGTAAAAATGTAGCTGAAATCTTTAAAAATTATACTACTATATATAAAAAATTTAAATGTAGGCAACATATATCACAAGATTAAATAAAACCTTCGCTCTTGTAAGCCTAATTAAATATCCTAAAATACTATCCACGTTTTGTAGTAACCATTACAACGGTTTATCCCTTCATCACTACATATGTTTAAGCTACTTTAACACGTTTTAATGTGTTATAAAGTAAATTTAAAAACGGATAAACTATTTAGACTTAAAATATGAAGATATTTGGGATAAATCATCAATTGTGTTAAAAACTTGAATTATATATTTTTAGTTTGTAAAATAAAAACATTGATTGTAAATTTAAGGTTGAAGTTAAAATTCTACATAAAATTTGAATTAGAATAACCTTATTGTTGGGGTTGCTTTGTATTTAAACATCGCAGTGTATACACCATTTCACTAGCAGAGTTAAGCACGTTAATTTACATTTTCAGACTAGTTGTTACCACCATTTCTCCTCATTACATAGTAATAGCAAAACATTGTCACCAGATTAGGCTTTAAATCCAATTAACAACGTGATTTGGAAATACCATCGGATAAAAGGTTTAAAAGAGTCAGTGATTTTAGAATGATTTATAAAGTTTTATTTGATGATGTGGAAATGTATAAAGAAGCAATTTGTACTATTATTTAATTACGAAACATATTCAATATATTATACTATCCTAATTAAACAACTCAAAGGTTTGAATAAATTACATTTGTTAGAACCATTTCAGCAAGTCAGAAGTTTAATTAAACTATTTAAAATAGAATTTGCCCGTTTTTATCTTACAGATTAGTGTTTATAAATTGACTTCTGAAAATAAACGTTTCTGTTATCTTACTTAATCTATTGAACCTAATTAATACACTTTTAAAGGGGTAAACTATAATACAATTAAATATATTTATAGTAAATACATTTATTTTAAATTTTTGGAGGCCTACCAAATATGTTCTTAATTTATAGGACTAAAATCATACTACCGTTTATTTTACAATCTTAGGTAAAGTGTGTTAATTTGAAGAAAACATTGATATCAAATCAAAACAGTAAATCCCGTTTTTAATTTAAACAGTGTAGTAGTTTTGTGGTAACAATATGTTAGGGGTAAATAAATATACTGTTAACTAATAACTATGTTGCATGAAATATATATTGCAGTATGTTGATTTAAAGGATTCCACATAATTTTGTTACGGACCTTTTAAAACGTGGGTTGTCCTATCTTTTAGTGTTGGGGCTGCACTCGGACCCATTTTTTCACAGTCACACAGCTTTCAATTTCGTGAAGTATTTCATTATAAGTGAAATATAGCCTTTGATCTTTGAAAACAGACAACACATATCTTTATATTTATAATCGGTATTAATAGTACTAACCTTTTTCACCTTCTACTAACAACTTTCTCTACCACTTTCCTAACTACTTCATTTTCGTATTTCACTCGGCTTGGCCTTTTGACTGTTCCTATTCTCTTTATCCTGGAGTCAAATTGCTATATAAAAAAATCTAAATATAAAAACTAATTTTGTAAACTATAGCTACAATACAAGAAAAAAAGGCATCCACGCCGAACAACATAGACTAACCTGAACATAAGTCAAAACATTGTCGCCTCAAACATTTCAAGGCACTTCAAGAAAATTTGCACAATATCAATGATTTTTCTAAATTTAAAATTGAAACTAAAAAATTCCTTTTGGAAAAGGTTTTTATAACCTCAAATATTATCTTAGCAAGTAGCTTATAACAATGTTTTACTGGTACTCTGTACCTTTTGACATATCAACTCCTGGACTATCTAGACTACGGACGGAATACACAAGTAACAAGTACTTTTTCGCCCAGATCGCTGTGATCTGTGATGAAGATCTGAGCCTGGGATGTAACAAGCACAGATAGACACAACTCAAAGGTCCGAACCATCAACCTTATACTTTTCATTAGGGAGAACTATGTTAGAAACTGAGCTACCGACTGAACAGTCTCCTTTTTAATAGACCACAAAACATTCAATTTCCACTTAAACATAGCTATTGACTGTCGTTTGATGGTTGGTACCTTTGGCACGTCAACCTTTACTTATACAACAGCACACAATAATCTAACCTGACCCACTATACACATATGCATGCAAGGTATGTGCACCTTTGTCGTGATAAGTAGTCATATGAAACAACCTTGTCTCGTTGAGTTTCCAGGTTGGAGCAGTGATAACTCACCGGAATAGCCTTACTTACACGGCGCGGAAGTAAGCACGCTCCTTTGATGACTTCATAAATTATTCAGCAAATCTCTGCCGCAGACAATCATAATAACACTATTCTACCTTTATTCATAGTTTCCAACATCTTTTCGTGAATTTTTCGTATATTATAATCTTCTATTTTAATTTATACAAAGCATCGGTTGGCCTTCCAACTGGTTTATACTAGATATGAGATCGAAATTGATCCATTATAAAAATGTCAACAATATTTGGTGACTTATTTTTCTATATAAAGTATGACATTGGTACTTTCTAATCCTACTCGCCTTTCCTGTGGGCTTGCTTTAGCTGAGCCTGAACCCCCAGTCATACCAACATTCTCAGACAGTGGTGTGTCTCCTGACCATCTGGAGGTGGTGGAGAGTGCCAATTTACATACACACTATGTAAATTGGCTATCAATTTGGTAACCGAAATATCCGTTTGGCCTTGACGCAGTCATCGCATAATGGTATCAAGGTTTGTGAGCGTCTTTCTATTCTATTTCCGAACCTACGACAGAGACCTTCAATTATAACCTACCACTGTGCTGATCGATGTTTTCATCTTGGTATCCTCTCTCATCTACCATGTGGTAACATAGTTTCAACGAGGGAGGTTAGGTCTTTGGTCCCAGCTAAATAGTACATATTTTTCTTTTGAGCAACAACTACTTTGGACATGTCTTCCAAGACCATGCACAACATATTTCCCAAATGAAGAAGAATCTATCTTCAGATATTAACGGGCTCTTCTGTAGTGTTTATTCATAGGTCGGGTCAGCCAAAATATAAATTAAACCTTACGCCATCATGCTAGAAATGTTTGGGCTACGTTGTTAACAATCGATCTCTGGAAAATTGCAGCACCTTCTATTTTTACATTTTACAATCAATCTCTAACTTTCCATCGGGTAGTTATATCCTTATCCATAGTACCAGTTCACCTGCAAATTCAACATTAGGTAGAGCACCCACACAAATACCTTATCGCTGCATGGAGGAGGATGCTTGCTTGGCTCCAAGTCGGATCTCGATTGATTTTGAGGCAATTTTTACTTATCTGAGCATTAGGTAGACTAAGTAATGTTCTGCCTTCCACATCTATATGAATACATTCTTTCCGGACGTCGTACAATATCCCGCAGGAAGAAGTGTCCATAAATGGCTTTTCGGGGCCTTCTAAGCCTCAGAAATCTAACGTTGTAATATCCTTATAATAATGGTTGTGGCTACTTTATAGTATTGAGGTTTAAAAAGGTACATACGAGAGTCTGACTCAGAGCTTTTAGTATAAAGTTCTACAAGGATTGAAAGTTGAAAATATTCTCTTCAAATCCGTGATCTAATTCATTTCTTACCGGGAAGTAAATACTGTTGGTTTTGTTTATAACAAATTCATCAATATTATGATGTCTGTTTATCACACCCTGGCTATGAAATGATAATCGGTGTGAGCGTCACCTCGTTAGATACCTAAAAGCATCGGTCCAGCCGTTGACCATGCATGACGTCAGATCATTAATAAGGAAATAAATGAATTGAAAAATACATAATTTTACCATTACCATAGGAGTGAACCCATGAGTAATTCTATCACTATTATTTTACTATTCAGTTGAAGTAAGATATGACATTACCTCGGTAGAGTATTGCTTTTACCACTTATAATATATATTTTACGTAATTATCTCTATAAAAATATAGTTACATTAACTCATACTTAAGGACTATTTTTTAATAATCGTTTTAAAAAAATATAGAGGAATTATATTAAATTTCAATAAATATATTTATTACTAATTCATAGTAGGTTGTAGAAGGTAGAAAATAAACTTTTTATTTGTACATCATTGTAAAAGAGTTCTAGGGTTTACCACACAGAAAGTTGTAGAGACATTTAGCGTGATAAACTCTTATTATTAACTTGTAACGTTCACCGGAATTTATTATATATATGCAAAGGTAACTAATCCGAAAATTAATGAAAAAATTAAAATGTAATTATTTCTCGGTAATGAATCTGTCCGGATTGTCTCTAAGGGGGTTTTTCATTAAAGCTCAAAACCGCAATTTCAAAGTAAAGGAATATATTAGATTATTTTTTAGATTTTAAGTTAAAACATTGTTTAGTGGGAAACAAAGTGAGGGTCCTAAATCAAAAGAGTTAAAAGTGTTGGTGGATGCACGGGCACCCTTCCACTCTCCTGTAATTGCATTCCTCTCTGATTTACTGCTGAAAGAACTGTGTATCCATCTCATCAAAACTGATTTACGCCATGCTATTTCAAATATCAACTACTACCATCTGTGTGATTCTCCATTACTTCGTATTTTCAACGAATTGTGACCAGCACGCGAATACTATTTCAATGAAATCAAAGAATACCCGCAGTTTGGTCATCAGGTCTTAATTAGTATCGAATACTCAGGGAAAATAGTTTGACACTTAAGAAATAATACGTTTCTTAAAAGAAAAATTATACCTTTACAGAAACGGTGGCCTATTCAGGTAGGTAGTAAATTTTAAGCAAAGTATGTGAGTGATATGATTGTGGTATTATAAAAAAATGATATTTGAAATATTTATTATTTTACAAATTATTTTAATGTTAAAGATTCTAAGTTGTTACAAAAGACTTTTGGTTTTCAAAGGGTATTTAGGTTGGTAACCATTTGTTCTTGTGAGTTTCATGTTTAACAAATAAAAATATGTCTGTTAATGAAAAATTACGTAACATAAGTTAAAATAAGTAGCCGTTCTGCTATAGTATGACGTTTGTTGTTAGTAAGCGTTATTGCTGTTATAATTGTTATTTAACGGTGGAAGAACGTGTTTCAACCGTTAAATATTGTTTCAAAATTATGAAAAAAATGTTATTCACACGATTCGACCACTACGAAATGATATTGGTGACCATAACGTATCACTTGCAATGATTAGAAACTGATTAATAAATTTCATGAAACAGGTTAATGTTAGATTATAAAAGGGTAAAAACCCTGATCCTTGACAAATACTGACGCAATAAACGCAAGTTTTTAATGTTTAAGATTCTAGGTTCTTACAAGAGAATTTTGGTTTCAAAGGGTATTTAGGTTGGTAACCATTTGTTCTTGTGAGTTTCATGATTGACAAATAAAAATATGTCTATTAATGAAAAATTACGTAGCAGAACTTAAAACGAGTAGGCATTCTAATATAGTTATAATAGAAGTGTATGTTTCGATACAACAGTTGTAAACGATCAGATCCATCTGTGACGCGTTGAAGACCGTCTCAAGAGCACGAACGCCGTTGACAAGTGGTCCAATTAACACTAATAGTTATCTGTACGGCTCACATTTGATTTAATTTTTATTGTGAGAGGAAATTAATAACATTGAATACAAAAAGGTTACTGATATAAATAGCTTGTTATTAGATACTATTTTACCATTTTTATGATTATAAAATTAATAGTTTAACGCTGTTAAAGAGTGATCCAGTTCGAGTTTGCAAATAATTTTAAATTGGTAGGTCTCTTATCTGTTGCAAAATAAATATAATATATTTTTGTAATAGGGTATTGTTTTTTGTATGACATTTTTGTTAGTAAGTGTTATTGCTGTTATTTAACGGTTGAAGAACGTGTTTCAACAGTTAAATACTGTTTCAAACTTATGAAAAATATTATTAACACGATTCGACCACTACGAAATGATTTTGGCGACCTTAACTGTTATCACGTGCAATGATTAGAAACTGATTAATAAATTTCATGAAACAGATTAATGTTAGATTATAAAAGGGCAAAAGCCCGATCCGTGACAAATATTGACGCAATAAACGCAAGTTTTGAAGAAAATCCGTCAACCTGATTTCGTTGTCGTTCTTTGTAAACAGGGGTTTCCTAGTGTATAACAAAGCACATTTAGACTCAAAATGTGCATTTGCATCCATACAAGCAAAATTTTATTCAGGAGGTGAAAGTAAGAATTCATAGTAATCCATCTAATTCCTCAACATTTTTACAGGAAAATGATAGACAAATCATTAAAAATTCTGAAGTTTTTAGGCTGCCTGTAGTGGTCATTTGATGAAAACTATTTTTCATGTTTACTGCAATGTCAACATCTAACAAATGTGTATGAAAACTTGTATTTCTTCTCTTTTGGGAAATAGAACAGATCATGTATATGTCTAAAGGGAATGTTTTCATTTCCTCCAAACAGCTGTCCTTTATAACCATATGACGTCGCTTCCTTTTCAAATTTTTGTCTGCCAGATCGTCAACCCCCTCAAGCTAAGATATATCCATGTAAAATATACTATGTAAGCAAACTGAAATGCGTAACATTTAGTTTTGACATGGATATGTCTTAGCTCTGGAGGGAATGTTGGTGATTTGAACGACCAAAATTTGAAATGTTGACTTAATTTGGTTAGTGACGTCACATGGACATCAATACATATGATGTCATATGAACACTGAAAACGTTCCCTTCAGACATATCCATGATCTAATTTGTTCACCAAGCGGAAGTAAACACAATTTTTTTATTATAACGTCCAACTGTGTCGCCCTATGTAATAATTTGCTGATTTCCAAAATCTTATAGGATTTTTTTGTATATGGCTTATCATTTTTATTTTTTTTTATTTTGTGTATTTCTACGCCAGTGGCATTTTTAACGTTTTTTTATGGGGAACGGTCCAAACCCCGGTCTTGTTACTACCTAACGTCGACCTGTTGTTAGGAAGCATCATTAATTAGTAGCCCAATGACAAATGGTGACTGGGTCCAGATTCGACCCTTGCGGGATTCGATCCGGCGACCTTCAGTTTTGAAGGCGGGTATTATAACCACTACACCAGCCAGCCAGTTTATTTTATCTGTTCATTTCTGAACAGATTTATTAATTCATTTTATTTGCAATAATACTTGGTTTTACTATCACTTTGATTTTGTGGCGTAAACATTACTTATTTGCATTTCGTTATGAGCTTCTTAACAAACTACGTTATAAGCCCAACGGGGAATGTTGAAATAATTGTTATTCCCAATTAGACATTTTTATATTGATGGGATATCAATACCATAAATATATTAATACCATATATTCTCGAAAGATAGTTATTGTATGGAAAAATGACTTCTTTAGTATTTGTCAGTTGAATACCAATAAATGATTCTGAATAAACCTTTAAAATATAGTATGATTCAAGTTTATAATAAACCTTTTATAGTAAACCAGCAAGTTCTACCACAAATATTTAATTTTTTAATATGATTTCTTTTGTTTCAGGTATGCGTGGTGAAATCTTCCAGGTTAGACTTATTTTATATTTTTATAGTTAACTAAGCCTGGCCCTTGTATGGGTTCTTTGATTCAATGTTATTAAAAATATAGACTGTGTTAGAAATATAGAGATTTTACTACCCTATATACTAAAGGTTGGCCTGTCTTTTGTACGGGCTGTATGACTCAGTTTTATGAAGCATGATGCTTAATACTACCCAAAAACTAGGAAAAAATAAATTAATAAAAGTTAAATAAGAAATTCTCCAGCCACTTATTTTATATTATGTTTAAATTAAAAACGGTCAAATGGATTAATTTAGAATATTCTGATCAATAGTTATATTTTACTTTAAGATATATAGTACTATACAATATAGTAGTATTGAGTATTGAAAGGTAGCTATTGATTTAAAATCAATGAATATAAATAAAATAATATTTATTTTAATCTAACAGCAATATATTCTTGGTAAACTAATACTGTAACTGTAAAAAATTCACACTTTTCTGTAAAGGTCGTAATTTCAGTGCAACCTATAAAAGGTTAGCTAATGTTAATTTATTTATTAATTTTAATAGGGTGTGGCTCAGTTTAAAGTATTATAAAAACCTTCTCCAAAGCCAGAGAATAGTGAAAATAAGTTTCATCGTATTGTGCCCTCTCGTTTTCATGGAGAAAACGAACAAAAATACTTTGTTTAGTATTACGAACATACATACCTAAAATGAGACCAACTTCGGGTTTCTGAGGGCAAACAACGGCAGTACAAAAGAAAAATCATAATATTCAGACAAAACTGTAATCCATTTTAGTTGTATTGACAATTTATATTTTAAAGATTTTTTTCTCTCAAAACAGATTTCTACTGTTTGGCGTTAAGAAATTCTTACTCGTCGTTTTTGCAGAAATATATTAAAAGCTGGTGTAATGCTCCTTTGGTGTAAAAATCACCGACTGAATGGTTGGTTTGGTGAATAGTAAGATTTTTCAAAATATATTTTTCTATAACCCAGACGACCGACAAAAGTTACCACCAAAATATAAAAAAGTGCACATATTAATGTCTTGCAAACACTCACTAGGATTAAAAGAACATTAGAATTAGGGAGGATATAATTGATTCTTCTTATTGCTTGGTAAATATATTGAATCTAGAAACTGAGTTCTCCTACAGGTAATTTTGATACACGAAAACACCCATAACTTTAAGAACAATGCCTAAAGAGCTGAAATTTATTACACATAAAATTTATATCCAATTTCGATATTGATTCTGTTTGTTTTGATTTTTTTAACCGATGTTGGTTCCATCAGTTGTTCATCCTTGTTATTCAATTAAAATGAATACGACTCTATTGCATATTTATAATAAAAACCGTTTCGATATGTAACATTTGAACTCGCGTAACATTTTGCGATTAGATTCTGAAGTTTCCCGCAGTTGTAAAATTGAGTTAAGCGTATGTTACTGAATTTAACTTGTGGCCTCCTCTTCTCAAACTGAATAACCCTGTAAAAGAGGTAATATATGAATAAAATTACAGATGTGAGGTGGTAAGGATTCTTATATTTATTCTTACCGTAAAGTTTTAATAATGAAATGTTATGTTGAAAGACTTAAAGCACTATATGATCCTACAAATATTTATTCACTAAAGCTTGTACAAGAACAATTAGGCTTTGAGATATTAGATTATTTGAAATAAGGGATATTTTAAAACAATATGTATTTTATAGCAAAGAAATAAAGTTGGGTTAAAAAATTTAATATTTTTAATTTACGGGAAAAGTGGTTCTCCTGTAGTAGGTTTGCAATAGGTTATAAATACTAATTACAATGCTGCACGACTGTATGTTTTTTCTAAATTTTTGAAATAAAAATAATATGAAGCTTGACAGACACTTTAGTTATATTTTCAATTTTATAATATAAAAATTTTATGTTTTACTACATGTAGAATGCTAAAAATAATTAAATATTAATTTTTGAAAATGAAATTAGCTACAGGTATCATAGATTTCTAATAACTTTAAATCTATAAATCCATTTAGTATTAGTCTGTGAAATAAATTTAAACAACGACACTTTTATTAACATAATATACTGTGTATCTATTAATGTAAAGTTTATATGCTATGATAAATTACTGTAATTTTAAAGGTGTGTGCGAAAAAAATTATATATAATGAGGTTTTTTAAAAATAAATAGGAAAATCAAACATTTTTCATTCAATCCTATATTCTACAGTTAATTTCCCATCATCATTATTACGAGTGGTGTATTCATCTTATTTTTGTAATTCTTAAGATTAATTAAAAACCTTTCAATTTTTATATAGATCTATATTGAAGTTTACATAAACATAAGTATAGAAATAATTGATTTTTAAAATTATTTATTGGATTTGAAACTATTTAATGCTAATCTAAATATATTTCTAAATATGTTTCTATTATCCAGTAAGTCGAGATAAAATATTATAAAGATTTTCAGTTGATACATGCTTTGAAATTGTGTAATAAATACTAGATTGTCTAATTTATTTTTATTGCATATTGTAGCCTATCAACCACAATAAATGTAATAATTAGAGCAGTGTAAGTATATGTATAAGCGACATGATATTCTAGATTAACCTTTAATTTATACATTCACACCATGAAGTATGTTGTAAATCCTTTGGTATACCTTAAATCTAAATTCTATTCTTTAATCTAAGTATGTATTTTATACCTGTGCTTCATTTTTTCATCTAGATGCAGCGACAGCGTACACGATTAATGAATAGTTAAAATGTTTTTAGATTATTCCTTACCAATTTTTATATATTGTACTGAATAGATTACGTATTTTGTAAATGAATCAAGAAGCTAGCCGAGCTCTGAAGCCAAGAAGCTCGCAAATGAGTCTGGAGTTGCTACGAGCCTGTTCATAAGTCAGCTCGGCTGTATCATAAATATTCTGGGAACATTCCTGCTTTTATTCCCCTTCCCGCCTACACTTAAAGGACTCCCACTCCCGCCCCTGAGTGTGAAATGGTTTCCGTAATTACTGGTGAATCCATTTGTGGAAGGGGAGATAGGTATGTCTGGGCGTTGTCACTTTATATTTAGAATATAAATATTCAAAGGTTTTCAAACGGTGACGATATGGTGAACCAAAAACCCCACGATGCCAAAAATCCAAATAGGTTTAGGAAAAACGGCCAAAATATAAACCTAAATCTTGTATAGTATTTACTTCATACTAAAGAAAGAATAGTATACCTTTATTTTAATTTTCAGTTTCCTAGTCTCTTAATTCAATGATAATGCAAGTTACCAACCTGGAAACTGCTAAAAACCCAAAATTACCCCAAAATTTGTCATATGTTATTTTAATTAAGAAACATTTCAACAACGTTTTTTAATATATTACCGTCAACTACGACAAATACCCGTTTAAATAAATTGTATTTACTTGTCAACAAATAAATTTGTTTGCAGTACACACATTATGTATAAAATACAACAGACACTCTTCCACAAGAAGTCTGCTAATAATTAATTTTATTACGGCTTTTATCAATTAAAGTAATATAAACCATATATTTTCAATATCCTTATAATTGCATGTGTAATAAATAAACTTTAAAATCCTTAACAGTCAACCCATTCTTTTTATTTTATTTTTACCCACAATAACGACGTTAAAATTTCATTAAAATTACACTTTATCTTTATGAAGAATATGTATTATATATTATGTACCTATTTGAAAAATAATAGTTATAAAGGCTATGATGATAACTATGCAGAGTTTCTTAAGTCATGTAGTATGGAGTATTATCTTTTTCAAGGCAATATTTAAAGTATGTAATTAACAAACTATGGTTAAACTCTAAGACTGTAGAAACATATTAACAAAAACATATTTTTCTTGTCATCATCTTGTCGAAATGGTATGTGACGCGCTTTTCAAATACAAGGTCCCAAACGTGTTATCCGTTCCATCAGCCCGATGAGGTGTAACTATATTACCTCGATCCCGCTGGAGGCAACGCATCTACCTCGCCAGTTATCCTACATCCGCATGTATTTCATCCTTTGCTAAAACATCACAGGATAGTATATAATTGAGATCCGTTCCATCAGCCCGATGAGGTGTAACTATATTACCTCGATCCCGCTGGAGGCAACGCATCTACCTCGCCAGTTATCCCACATCCGCATGTATTTCATCCTTTGCTAAAACATCACAGGATAGTTGATGATATTGTATTGAGATGTGTTATCCGTTCCATCAGCCCGATGAGGTGTAACTATATTACCTCGATCCCGCTGGAGGCAACGCATCTACCTCGCCAGTTATCCTACATCCGCATGTATTTCATCCTTTGCTAAAACATCACAGGATAGTTGATGATATTGTATTGAGATGTGTTAGCCGTTCCATCAGCCAGATGAGGTGTAACTGTATTACCTCGATCCCGCTGGAGGCGATGCATCTACCTCGCCAGTTATCCTACATCCGCATGTATTTCATCCTTTGCTAAAACATCACAGGATAGTTGATGATATTGTATTGAGATGTGTTAGCCGTTCCATCAGCCAGATGAGGTGTAACTGTATTACCTCGATCCCGCTGGAGGCAACGCATCTACCTCGCCAGTTATCCTACATCCGCATGTATTTCATCCTTTGCTAAAACATCACAGGATAGTTGATGGTATTGTATTGAGATGTGTTAGCCGTTCCATCAGCCCGATGAGGTGTAACTGTATTACCTCGATCCCGCTGGAGGCAACGCATCTACCTCGCCAGTTATCCTACATCCGCATGTATTTCATCCTTTGCTAAAACATCACAGGATAGTTGATGATATTGTATTGAGATGTGTTAGCCGTTCCATCAGCCAGATGAGGTGTAACTGTATTACCTCGATCCCGCTGGAGGCAACGCATCTACCTCGCCAGTTATCCTACATCCGCATGTATTTCATCCTTTGCTAAAACATCACAGGATAGTTGATGATATTGTATTGAGATGTGTTAGCCGTTCCATCAGCCAGATGAGGTGTAACTGTATTACCTCGATCCCGCTGGAGGCAACGCATCTACCTCGCCAGTTATCCTACATCCGCATGTATTTCATCCTTTGCTAAAACATCACAGGATAGTTGATGATATTGTATTGAGATGTGTTAGCCGTTCCATCAGCCAGATGAGGTGTAACTGTATTACCTCGATCCCGCTGGAGGCAACGCATCTACCTCGCCAGTTATCCTACATCCGCATGTATTTCATCCTTTGCTAAAACATCACAGGATAGTTGATGATATTGTATTGAGATGTGTTAGCCGTTCCATCAGCCAGATGAGGTGTAACTGTATTACCTCGATCCCGCTGGAGGCAACGCATCTACCTCGCCAGTTATCCTACATCCGCATGTATTTCATCCTTTGCTAAAACATCACAGGATAGTTGATGATATTGTATTGAGATGTGTTAGCCGTTCCATCAGCCAGATGAGGTGTAACTGTATTACCTCGATCCCACTGGAGCGACGCATCTACCTCGCCAGTTTTCATCTCTATTTCATCTCTACAACAGTGATGATATTTGATATTGTATTTGGATGTTTTTGAGTTTATCACGTCCATCCTCGATGACTGTAATCTCGCTGTACACATTCACTTTAATATCTCTACATGTTATGTATTTTTATTTTTCATCCTTTGCTACATCACGTTTATGTATTGAGATGTGTAGCGTTCCATTCGATGAGGTGGTTACCTTATACTGTTCCTACATCCGCATGTATTTCTTTCTTCTCTAAAACATCACAAGACAGAAGATGTTGGATTATGTCTGACTGTGTATGCTGACTATTTAACTTAAGTGAAGCGACGTACCTATTACGCCAATGTTTTCTTCTCTTAAATTAATCTAAAAAAAACAAAAAAAAAAATTTTTAAATTATTTACCTATTGTAAAATAAAATTGATATTTTTTGCTACACACCATTCAATCCAAAATAAGTAAATGCACAAAAAAGATAAATTTTGACTTATAAAATATTAAGTTTAAGTTTTTTTACTTTCAATACATCCTAGCAAAGAAGGTAGTCGTTCACAATGAACATTTTTCTTATTATTTTATCCCTTTTCAAAAGGGGTTGCAATTTTAATTTATAATGTGAAATTATCTTTTATTGAACATTTAATTAATAATTACAAGCTTTAGGAGATTTGAATGATTTAAATATTTTTTTAATTGAATTGCGACGCGTATTTTTTCAAAACGTTCCCTTGAAAATAGCATATTTTTAACCTATTCACTTGCATTTTTGCGTAGCTAAGTTACCTACGTAACCTAATTATTCCTGAATCCTAATGCTAAACTATTCTGAATAAGGGATAGTATTTAAATTGTCAAAATTTATAGAATCCCGCCTATCCGTGGTTTATCCATTCGCCCTTAGGGAAGGAATGTAAAATATCCGTAAAAACATTGCCGTGTCCGCCTAATGAAAGTGTGATTTAAGAGCAATTTGTGTTGGAGCGTTAATTGTTTCCAAATTGCAAGCGGGCTGGGTTGAGCGGGGGGGGGGGTTGGAATTGCACACCATGATTGTGACCCTGGTGAGACGAGCCACTGTAGCTTCATTTTTATAATGTATTGATATGAACTGTCACCAAACCCTTTTTATAAACTGGACTGCAAAATATGGAAAACAAATTATTATTTATTATACGGTGCTCTAAATTGACTATTAATAAAAAATAAGGAATTTAAAATACAATTTTTAAATTGCCAGTAATAAGCTACAACTAGCAAAGTCAGTTTGGTGTGGTTCAAACTATGACACTCTCACCAGAAATACGAATTTGTGAAGAAATAATGGTTATAGTAGCTTGATAGCTATGGGTAATGTATAAGTAAGTCCAATTTAAAAATATCCAATTAGAGCCCGCCGTATGGCGTAATTCTGCTATAACATAATTATTTAGGGATGATTTTCGCAGGTCCTGTACAAATAATGAAAGAAAATAGTTCTTAAAGTATTTTTTCGAGGGTCAATAATGTGAGCAACCCGTGAAAATGACAATGTACAAGTGACCAGCATACATTGAACAGTGTCAACGACATCAATGCAATACTGTGGTCAATGTAACGAGTAACAAACAAACTAAATACGGTATAGACTAGTGAATAAACGATAACCATGTAACAACCATATCATATAATAATTACCTAGCTAAAAGGCACAATCTGCTTACCTTCTATTACTTCTGCTGGTTAGAGTTACCAGGCCCATCGCTTGGACCTAACTACAAGTAGTCATACTGTACGAGTTCCCATATTTGTTTACATTGACTGGGACGAGTCATACTGTACGAGTTCCCATATTTGTTTACATTGACTGGGACGGTGGCGTCATCCTGTAATCCAGCTACTTGGAGGTCACGAATTGTGGATAGTTGTGAGCGATGGTCGGTGGGTGTAGTGTTCTGTTGTGTGGATTAACGTCCGCACTATTAAATACTACGTTAATCCGCAAATACCATCATCATAATTAGACCAATTCGTAATTCAGAGGTCGTGGTTCGGATTCCACGTTAAACTGTAGGTCCTTAGTTGCCATCGGCGGTTGGGCTATTAATTAACAGTCCTGTCTAAGGAACATGTCAGCCTTAGTCAGTAACAAGACTATAAGATCACTCCACAATCATCTTACATTCAATTCTCATTCATACTTGGCTTAAAATACCTACCTTGTGGTATGGTCGCCATTTCAAATAATCTAATCTAATCTAATTGTTTATTTTCAATAGACCATGTAAGTGTATTGGTAAACTAACATTGAACACAAATCGCTGTTATGTTTTATTTCGTAAATAAAACATCATATGCTGTAATTACAACACAAATACCTACTATTAACTTACAACATACTCGTATAGTATTTATAATTATTTATTACATCACTTAAACACTCGAAACATAAAATATATTGCGTTGTTTGGAAAGTATAAGAATAAACCGTCTGCGATGTGAGTTGTTATTAGTTCCATTGTAGCGTTGGATAAGGAGTAGCCCGGGATTTTGGCCACAATACGGCTTTGTCTGGTAAAACCGTGTCTTTTGGACGCTCGCTTTCGACTTTAATAATAAATAATAACAATCTTCTGCTCAGCACTGTAAAATACTGTTTATATCTTTCATGGTACTGAAGCAGAATTTCCACAGGGGCTTTTCTTAAAAGCAACATAAATCATACGTTTCTATTTTTTTACAATTCTCATACGTGTAGTCACATAAGTCATAAATTCCCTCTATTTGGAAAAATGCCCCAGAGAAAAGTCTTTTCAAATGTATATAATAAATATAAAGTTCAAACTTTAATCTCTTAGTTCGTCATAGTAACAAGGTTTCGCGATACAGATTATAAAATCACATTCAACTTTTAGTTATTGTATATTTTTACGATCGGGTATATAACGCCTTTGTTGTAAAAACACAATCACTTTTGATGGAATTCGATCACAGGCAAAGCGTTTTAGTGCGCTTTGATATTATTTGTTTTTATGATTGAAAGCGTCGTGTCTTTGGTCAAACTAAATCAAATATCAGGAAATGCAAAATAAAACTCACACCGTATATCCTTTTGTTATCACATAATATTATAAAATTTTTCTGATGGATAAAATATTGAAATATCTAAAAAATTATTTATATTATATACAGGATGATTCACGTAAGATGCCCAATATTGATTCCAGACAAACCGTTGGTCCTAAAATGATGAAATAAAATTATTTCCCACCAGACAAACCCCAAGAAATAACGTAAACATATTTTTAATTTCTTTTAATACAGAGTGTTCCAGAAAATGAGGGCCACTAGTTCGAATTTTGGAAATATCAGATACAAACATATATCACGTTATGCATCATATTAAAGCTCTACCTAATACAAACATTTTGGCGCAATCATATTTTGAATATCTCAATTTGTTTCAAAATGGTGGTATTTTGTGAAAAAAAATCAAATTGCATTCCTTATGAGCTAAGCTTTATCCTAATATGAAAGCAGCTTTCAAATTTAAACCTTATCCATATCTATTTTTGTTTTCGAATTATCAACGAAAGACTTGTTACTCCCATAAGAAACGCATGTTAATTGTTTAACATTGAGTTAATTTTCCCTGTTGATAAAATTAAATAACTGCTTCTTACATATGTCTTTTAACTAATTATGGGTTGACGTTGAATAGAATATAAGAGATTCAGGAAATTTAAATAGGGTATTCTAAATAATTATGAACTCTTGAAGTAATTGTTCGGTAGCACTGTGTTGCAGGTATTTTTATTTGAATAAAACTCCTGGAACTAGATCTCATTGTTTTGATCAAAAACAAAATGGCTGTTTGAAATTGTTTGACAACCCCCCCCCCCTATCACCATGGATATATGGCCTGTGAGGTGAAATTAAGACTGCAACATACCGTAGTGGCGTTAGTCACATGCAGTGGCAGATCGCCTATAAGGACTCTTGGACGCCACCCCCCCAAACATTTGAAAAAGGAAAAAAATATTTGAATACTAATTTAGTTATAACTATAGATCCAACAAACCAAAATGTTTGAACAGTCGTATACAACAAAATTATAGGGGAAAACATACAAAAATAGCGCGAAAGGTTCGTATTTGCAGCCGTGGGGCGCTCGCCACAACGTCCGAATCCATCATAATGCATTTATATGAATAGAGGTAATGGTGGGAGTTGCTTATGGAAGTCTTCGGACGGCGTCCGCACATGCGCAGAGTAACATTTCTGGTCAGTTGACAGTTCGTTGCCGCGCGCCGGTTGTCTGTTTGTTTTTGTGTAAAACAGAGGTTATGTTTGTGTTGATCTAAGTAGTGTAGTTTTGGTACACAGTTAGTTAACTGTGTACCATAAAACAAAACTTACATCTACATCAACAAAGCTCGTAAATCGTAGCAGTGTTAGTTGTCTAGAAGAGGTAATCATTGCAAATATATTTTTTTTATTAAGAACATCTTATGTTTGCAAAACGAACAACAGTAGTGTATTACAGGTACATCCGCGTGAAAAATGAAGGCGCTAAAACGTTAAGTTAGTTATTTACGTTTTTATTTACAAAATATTGCAACAAATAAAGGTTGTTTAAATATAATTTATCCATACAATTGAGAGTCCAAACTAAGTCGATCCGTAAGACCAACAGTATAGTATTTATTATTCAAGGTTTATGAGGAAAACTAGATATTTTAGTTAAAAAATGAAACACATTGCATCACAAATTTAATACCTAGATTGCTTTAAAAAGTCACTAAAATACACAATATTTTCAAAATTTGCCGCGGGGAGAACACCCGGACCCCCCTCCTAGGGGGTAATTCATAACCCCTAGACCCCCCGGTGTGCGCCCCCTAGCATTTTACTTACGAGCCGCCACTGGTCACATGAACTTGAAATTTAAATTCTTCAATATTTTAACCACTGTAATTTTATTTTGGATTAATTTTTTGATGTCAAACTAGCATTGTGTTGTTTTAAATAAGACCTCTATATTAAAGGTCATATTAAGGATTTCTTTAAAATGTTCAACGTCTATTTGAAATGTTCCCCATATTACTAAAAAAGATGTGCTAAAAATATTGTTACGAGTTTTATTTATACAACTCTTTTCGATGTTTTGTGTATTGGTTAAAAATATACCGGGTGTCTCACCTAAAGTGAACCGATCTACTTTCTATGCTATGCATATGGTAGCAAACCTCTAATGGGGGACACCCCACTATTGTTTTAGAGGATTTTAAGATTAATCTTGAATTTGAAAACTTGAAAATTTCTTATGAAACACCCTATAATTTATGGTGGTTTTGGATAGAGCAGTTAATTTAAGACGTTTTTACTGCTGATAGTTTTGGCGTAAATGTAACCGTTTGCGAGCTACTGTTAATAATAATCATGACAGCTACTGATCATCAGATTTGCAGATACCCGGTTACATTTACGCCAAAATTATCAAGAGAAAAACGTCTTAAACGTCTTAACTGTCTTACCGGTTCTGTCAAAAATCATAATAAAATATAGGGTGTTCCAATAAAAATTTTTAAGTTGTCGTCCATATTGGAAAATGGCGGCCATATTTTGAGAATTCTAAATTAATTTTAAAATCCTTTAAAATATATACGGGAGCCCCCCATTTGAATGTACTTCCAAAATTTTACATTGATACTTTGATAATTAATTAACGCCACTACAGACGCCAAAGTGAAGGTATGTTCCGCCAGAATTTAACATTGCTCTTACGGGACTAAAATTCAAGATGGCTACCACTGATGCAGACTCTTAAGAAGCTATTGAAGCTATATTTATATCAACTAAATAGATCCGGCAAAAAATCATCATGAAATCGATATCTTTATGAGGCGGTCGTGGTGTGTGAGTGTGTGTGACGTGTTATGATTTGCTGGCTGCGGGTGTTGGGCTGCCGGGACCTGATAGTTGTTCGGCGGTGTCAGCAGGAGGACGAGGGGGAGGGGTAGGGGGGGAGAGTTATCGTTGACATTATGTCGTGATACCTCGATAACGTCATCAGTTTTGCATCGCAAACATCCAGTTCGTCCCTGAGCGTCAATCTACCTGCGTCACGTAGAAATAACTTTCAAAATATTTGTTGGAATCTGTACTGGAGATCGCCACTTTATCTTCAAAATTAGGAACAGTTCATCATTGCTTAGACCACCTAATACTGTATAATCAAACAGTTATATTTATATTTATGACTTCATTTAAAATTAGTAATTAAGGTTCGATTAAGATCTGCTTTCTGATTTTACGAAAATAGCTTATAGCTAATAATTGTTAGAGTATAACAAAATTAAAATGACATATAACTTTTTGTCAAAATTATATTTTTTATATTAGTCTGTACTCAATACACACATGAAGTAGACCTAGTATTCACTTATCGATTTGTAAAAATTGAGTGATTTTTGGTAACTTTTAATTTACTGGTAAGTGTCAATTTACTTTTAAAGCACCGTTAGTGATTAATTTTAGTTCTTTAACTATGAAAATGTCAAGTATTATACGATACTTTTTCTTCATATTCGTTTTTTGTCTATTTTGAATTTCGTCTCCTTTTTTGATTCTAGATGTACTTTTCTAACACTTTTATTTCCATTAATTTTAATTTTAACTTAAATGTTGTTCTTAAGTAAAGAACGAAAACATTTCTTTACTTAGGGCTTCATAGTTAATCAAATTTGAGAGCTATTGAGGACCACTTTGTCGGTAAGATATTTAAAAAAGAATTTACAACTATTAATATTTTAAAATTAAAATAGTTTGAAGAGACACGACTCAAAAGGCAACTTCCACACGTCTACACGTCTCTGTCTCGTTGTAGCCAGGCGGAATGACAGCCGCGGCCCGCTCGGCGCTCATTACTTATACAGGCACGTGTTCCTTGAATCTGTTTCACAGTGTTTATTTAGTTTATTTGACGTTGGTTCATGACCCGATAAAAATTTGTATTCGCCTCTACTGCCACATATTCCAGTTGCTTCCAGTAAGTTTTAAAGAATATTTTTTTATTGCGGTAAAAGTCTTTACCAGTTTGCATAATATATCTAATAGATGTTGTATAGTATAATTTTATTTCCAATTTAAATATGTGACATATATCACACCAATTTTACCCCGACGCTTGGAGAAGGGGATAAGACATTTTGGAATTATCAAAGTCCACACTCTGTAGGTCTAATCGTGTAGTGGAACAAATGTAAAATGTGTCCATAGACAAAATATTTAAGAAAATTTAAGATTACAGAACAGGAAAATATTTGTCTTGTATACACAGTAAATTAAATCATTATTATCGTATTTAGAAATAAAAATACAATATAATAGGTTGAACCAATTGTTTTTTCAGGTAACCTTAAGTCATAGGATTTATCCATGGATCATTTTGGAGAAAATTATAGCATGTACTTTTAAGTAAATTGAAGTTCTTTATCCATACTTATTAAATACAATCTCCTCCCTACCTCACTTCACCTTCACTTTACCACTGTGTGAGATTGTTACGTAATTTTGAGGTGGAGTGTAGTTTCTGTAATTATATATGGTACGTTTAGCGAATGTTTTTAAATGTATTAGGTTGTTGTAGTTGATATGAATAGTTTTAATCCTACCTTTTATGATATAAATAAATTTTATTGTATTGCTTTCATATGTCGATGCATGCATGAGGAAAACAATTATAATAACTTACAAGTCACTGAAACATGAGGAGTGATATTACCTTAAAAAAGGTTTTATAGTTTATAAACACAAGATACGTTGAAAACAGCCAATAAAGTTTAATAATTGGGCTATTTTCTGGAGAAAAATAATAACAACAAACGCCGTAAATATGTTTAAAACCCGTTTCTGAGCTATTTGCATTACTAACCACAACTTCTTGATATAATAAAAGATTAAAGTTGATTAATTAACTATTTTATTTTATAATTAGGATGTATCCAAGCTATCATGGTAATAATAAGAATTTTTAGTAAGACTTTATCAATAATATGTTATAGAAATTAATTGTTTTATGTTAGCTATTTATATCTAAACTAGCTGACCCGGCGAACTTCGTAACGCCTGACAGTAAATACGTGCTAACTTTAAGATTGGCTATGTTCTGAAGTCGAATAGCATTACGGTTTCATCTCGGTGAAATCGGTTATATATTCTGGGTCGCGGCATAGTGAATAACAATACTGAAACGATAAGACATATTAATAACATTCCCATAAAACAAATTAATCTGAGTGGATTAATTCACAATTTTCAAATCCAATCCAAACCCAAACCAAACGTAACTGTAATACGGCTTTTATAGGAAAGATATACAACAGCTGATTATTATAATAAACGTAATAATATGAACATTGTAATTATCATATAAACACGTGACTTTAATCAGACAGAAAATAAAAATATAAATACATAATCCCCCAAAACCGAAACTATTAACGTGGTGAATAAAGCTGTTCATTTCTTACAGTACACATTTACTTCATAGTTTAACATTAATGAATGATTCAGATGACATTGGATAGTAAAGCATATTGCTAATGGAAAGTAAACCAATCAGCTGTAGCTAAGAAATCAAATGTTTTCATTGTAGACATTTTGTAAACAAACTTACTCTCCATAAGGATAACATTAGAAATTTAAAACGCCATAAAATGGAAACTTATGGGGTTCTAGAAAATATTTTCCACTAAAACCTTCCCGGACACATGTAGAGCAACTTCCTAAAATTTCATGGCGATCGGATGAGTAGTTTGGCAACGCATAAAGGACATACAGACACATACAGACAGACATACATTGAATTTTATATATAGAGATTAAAAATATAATTAAATCTTTGCTTTATAATTTCACGTGGATCTCTTTAAAAATAATTATTAATCATTCTTAACATTAAAGCTACCCAAGGGAGATGTGTAAATTCAACGTTTATAGTTTGATAGTAATATAGATAGACCAGTTAATTTATTTATCAATATTTAAAATTAATGAAAACCTGAGTATAGATTGGGATAACTTTTAAATCGACTTATAATTTTAATTTTAAAATTGCCCATAACCCTGTGGAACGATCTTTATTAACAGTATCAATACCCAGCTAGTAAATTCAATTACAATGATATGATTCAGAGTCAATATGATCAAAATTATTTATGACTAATAAGATTAATGATTGGTAAAAATGTTCACACCATTAAATATGCTTAATATACTAAACCAAAGTTGAATAAGTGACGAGTTTTTTTTCATTTACTATATTGAAGTAAATTATGAAATCTGTAAAATAATCAGAACCCCGGGAGACCTCATCAGTAGAGCATCCACTTGACAATGAGTTCCTCAGCTCTCTGGCATTGTCTCCTTCGCGGCCTCTGGATTATTATTAAAATAAATATAACACTTAATAACTTTAAATTTCTTTAAAACACTTGGTCATTTATCAACTCTAGCTTTTAAAATATCCTTAATGAAACTATATTTACAAGTTGTCTGACCAGTGAATGAAAAGACATTATTAAAAATTTTAGAAGTGTTTTTAATTGATCAATAAACAAATCACTTTAGCCTGGCCATTAAGTTGTTATAAAAGGACTATTCCAACAGTCGTACAGTAAAATAATCCTTGTAGAGTTGTAAGGGAAGCAAGAAGCTGCAATTACCAAGTAAAAACTGTGTAGAGAGCATTTAGTATTCATTGAAACTTTGGATAAGTTCTAAATTTGTTCGTGGCGTTGACAAGTTCCCCCTGCTCACGATAGTAAGAGGGAGGGTAGTGGGTTTCAACCCTCCAATAAGGAGGTTTTATCAAAGTTTAAGATGCGGGAGTTGTAATTAGATTTTCTTTTGCCTCTATCATAGCGGGCCATGAAATTTACAATGTGAACTCAGCTTTCTGTTTAGCTGAACAATGAAGGCTTTTAATCTGCTATTATGCAAGTCTTGATGTCAAACTACTCGAAATTACCATTTGATTCTTTTGTACGGTTTTAAATACAGCTTAATTTCAATGGGGAAAATTTATGACATTGTTGTTTAGTTTGTCACTATAATAGTCACAGAAAATAGTCGCAATTGTAAAATTGTTTAGTATAAACTAAACGTGGTAGATTGACCGTATTATACAGTTTAAATAATAAACCTAAATAATAAATACCTTCAGTTACATCCTAACATTAGCTACCGTTACCTTAAAGTACTTAACCGTTTAAAATAGTTTTACTTTACTTTTCCTATTACTCCCCCCATATTTTTCCTAGTCCTAAACTTTCTGTAGAATAGGTCTTGTGTATATTTTATGTAAAGCCACTTTTAACTTCTTCATGATTTACGACAGGTAAACCCAATTTGTTTACGTATACATGGTAATGATAAAGCAAAATATGGTGATTTAATTACTTTGCTATAAATCGGGAGATATTTGTGCCCAAATATTTTTTAGCTAAAGACCCTTCAAAAAATTGTACGTATAAATAAAGTAAACCCCTAATATTGAGGTCTTAACCTTTAAACTAGAACCAAAGTTTGGCGTTTAAAATTTTTGTACATAGCAGAAACTTCGTGCAATCTTTTTCAATTTGAGTTGTTATTATTTAAGTAAACAAATAAAATGAGGAAACATTTGTTTTTATTTATAACATTTTTCCTCCAACAAGTAAGTTGTTTATTGAAAAATTTACATATTAGAGTCAAAAACAAAATATTTATGTTAGCATGATTTTATTTCTTATGATATATTTATTGTTTATTTGATATACCTTATGCACACATATTCAATGAAATATGTTTTCTCAACACAAAAATACTTTAAAATTAAAAGTCTTGTGAATAGTTTCTGCAAATAATAATTTTGGCAAAACCATCGTTCGTTCATGACTGCGTGTGTGTGTGTGTGTGTGTGTGTGTGTGTGTGTGTGTGTGTATGTGCGTGTGTGAATGAAAGTCAGTTTATCTGAGGGAAGTTTATGATGGGTTGGTTATTCCCCGAATTGGTGTATTGGGTAATAAAATATAACTTTTGAAAAAAAAATAATTCCAAAACAAAAATTTCCGTTTTTGAATCAATGCTCTGTGTAAACTATTTACTGAGATATAGAAGCAGATAAACTCGAAGCCCAAAATTCGTTATCTTTTGCGAGGTTTAAAATAATATACTACATAACTTACTTTATGCGATCAGGCCCAGAGGACCGCGCGACGCCTCAACCAAGGCTCTCCAGTCTTCTCTACTTCCCACCAGTCGTCCCGAGCTCCAACCTATAGCAGATCCTCCACACAATCCATCCGCATTTTCTTTGATCTTCCTCTAGGTCTTCTCCCCTCTGGTGCCATATAACTGGCCAGTTCGGGATATCTCTCGCTCTCCATCTGTTCTACATGCCCTAACCATTCCAACCTTCTACCCCTTAAAATTCCCAAAATCGTGTTTTCCACATACATGTCATAAATTTACTGATTGTCCCTTATTCGCCATTACCCTGTGATCTCATCCTGGGCTGGGCCGTATATTTTCCTTAATACCCGCCTTTAAAATATTAACAGTTTTCAGGTCTTGTTTTCTGGCGCTCCAGCTTTGGTAACCATAAAGTACTACAGGTAAAATCATGGCCGTATACAATCTTAATTTAAGCTCTCACATGGGAGCGCGCTGGTCAAGGGGTAGAGCGCGGGGCTTTGGTGCCCAAGGTCCCGGGTTCAAATCCCGCCAATCACCAATGGCTTTTTGCTATGTGATAATGGCCCTGCATCACTACAGGTAAAATCATGGCCGTATACAATCTTAATTTAAGCTCTCACATTTCAGTATTTCAAAATGGCAGCTTGAATATTCCCTTTCATTTGATGCTTGTCCTGAAAGAGTCGTCCCAAGATACTTGAACTCTCAAACTCTTTTATATGTTTGGTCATTTATTCGTATTTCTGTCACATTCGGTAAGCGGTCCGACAATCATGTACTCTGCCCTATACTCACTTACTTTGAGAAAAACTTTCTTGGCTGAAACTGGCTCTTGGCTAAATTTTCTGAAACTTAGAGATTAATACAATATCATCTGCATATTCTAAATGGGTAATATTCTTTTCACCTACTGAAACAAGAACATGATTTTGGTTTTCAATCTCTTTCATGACCTTTCACGAATGTACTATATAGTACTATGTGAAATATTAGTATACAACCTTGTATACAGTTACATCTATTTAGGGTATAACAACGTCTTTGAAAACCCTGGTTTTAATATGTTTCAAGGCAGCAAACCCACTTACTCACTCTCCATGTCATTCCCACGTAGTTTACGTAGATTGATAAAAAATATTTACTAATATACAGTGATACCATTTGATTAATAGCTTAACCCATGATCAAACTTAGCTTGGACCACTTTTAGTAGCTCATAAATTAAAGGAAATTCACTTACGCAGATCTCCAGGAGTCTAGGGTCGTATCGAAATACGACCCCTACATCAGAATTTCGAACAAGTAACTAGATAAACTGGACGTGAATATAACGTCCTAACGTATTTTCAACTTAGACGTATCTTGGATCGAGGAACGCCTTTGTAATATCGCAAGTAAACAATGGGAGACAGAAAGATTCCCCAGAGAGAGAAAAGAATATGGGGAGTGTCAACAGTTGTGTTATTAGTTTCAGTGTCCGGCGGAATGAGGGGCGTCCTAGGGGATTTGGACCAAGTAAAACATCGCCCTGCAGTCTTCTTTAATACTATATAAAATGTGTGCTTCGTCACTTTCACCACTTTATAATACAACAAGGTTAAATACTGTTTAAAATTGGAAACAGTGAAAGAAATCAAACGAGTTCTTCTTCATACACCATATCATTACTCTAATGTTACGGAGAAACAACATTAAAAAATAGGCCTACAAATGTGTAAAATGTATGAAATAACGATGTTTTAATTTTATTATTACTAAACAAAAATTAGTGAATTTTTCCTTTTACGTTCCTTTTACTAATGTTAATAGACACTATGTACAGATCGGAAAAATAATAATGAATATAGTCTAGGACTTGTCCTGTAATCCACTTGTGAATGATTAAAAAAAATGGTCGGTGGATGTTATCTCTAGTAATAACATTACAATTTAGAAAAAGACCGCGAATACATGATAACTAGACCAGTTCCTAATTTAAAGGCAAAATAGGTTTGGATTCCATGTTGAACTGTACATCAATTACATGCCCCACATTGGTCCCCTACAGGCCATTGGCAGACGGGCTATCAATTTAATAGACTTGTCTAAGGAACATGTCAGCCTTAGTCAGTAACAATCATGCCTCAATCATCTTACATTCATTTATCATTCATAATTGGCTTAAAATACCTGCCTGACTCACTATTTCACAATTTCTATCGATAATGTAATCCAATCTGATAATGTATTTATTTTTTTGAGAAGTTTTAATTTGAGTAGTTTAAATGGAGTGAGCAATCTTGAATATATTTTTATGAACACATAAAATCATTCAATTTTGGAACTCGCAGGACTAGAATTATGAGTTAAGGAGAAATGTGCGCAATCAAAATTATTAAGTGTTTTTGAGGATCATAACGGTTTGCAAATTGCCTTTCATTATATCTCCGTTGCTCAAAGAGTACGGGTATACGTCTGTGAGTCTAGTTGTATGTTTGCTGTTGATCAATACCTATAATCTGATAGTGAAGCTGTGCCAGAGTTTGAACAAGTACTGTAGTGTGAGCGTCTAGCCGTGTTTTGGGCGGTAATCTAGAACTATAATGTGACAGTCTAGTTGTGTGCGCTGTGAGTAAAATAATGTAGTCTATTGTATATGGTGACTATAACTGTAATCTAACACTCTGAGTAGTGTCTGTGAGTATGTTGTATGTGGGAGAGTTTATATACTATAAGTGACAGTCTAGTTGTTAGTTGCTGTATCAAACTATAATCACTAGAAGTGTGCCAATTAATCTGACAGTCTAGTTGTGTGTCAGGTGGTGGTCTGTGAGTAAACTATAATGTGACAGTCTAGTTGTATAGTGGTGACTATTACTGTAATCTGACAGTCTAGTTGTGTGTCAGGTGGTGGTCTGTGAGTAAACTATAATGTGACAGTCTAGTTGTATAGTGGTGACTATAACTGTAATCTGACAGTCTAGTTGTGTGTCAGGTGGTGGTCTGTGAGTAAACTATAATCTGACAGTCTTGCTGTGTGTCCGTGTGTCAGGTAGTGAAAGAGAACGAACCTGACACAGCGCCTGGGCCGCCAAATAAAGGGTGGAGACAGCCTTTGTCCACCCCCGCACCCATTGAAGGCTTAATGATGTCAACTCGCACTGCGCTTACAAACCTCCCCACACACTCATGTGTTTATAGAAATATAATTTTTGTCTCGAAACTCACATACGTACATAGACTATATAAATCCTCACTTTTAAACTATTATAATCATTAAACTTTTGCAAGTTATCGAATATAGTATCGGTATGTCAGTCCATAAATTAGTAAATTTGCCCATAAATTACGTTCGACAAAAACATTCGGATTTCATAGCACTGGAGATATATTTATATAACATATCTATTTGGCTCGGAAAACCACTTGCCAGTCTTTTTTAAAAAACACATACATAGCGTTTACTATGTTAGAACTCAAGAAACGTTGAACTTCTTTGAAAAAAACAAGTGTAAAACGTTAAGAAATAAAACCATCAATATAAACAATAAAACTATTGGTGCCTGTAGAGTAACATCCTGACTTAAAAATGTTCATTTCTATGATCTGATAATCAATACTGAAAATCCAACACGAGTGAATTTATGTGCATTTTTAAATATTTCACCCGACATTATTTTCAAGAATATAACTATTTTCTTGGCATTTTAATAGTAGAATACTTTTAATTTTAATTCATTCATTTACTTAATACAAAAAAACTATATACATGTAGAGGGGTTTTTCAATAATCTTTTATTTACTTTGGATATGTTATAAAATCTAGGATACATAAAAATTAAAAGATAAATGTTCTGTAGCGTATTTCTTAACGGAAGACTTTTCAATTAAGTTCTGAAGCCTTTGAGCACATAACTTTCAAGAATTTCATTATAAGCTAATCGTGCTCAATTAATCACGTTACTGTATGTATTTTAGTTTTGGCATTTATTGTCATAAGTTTTCATGTTTATAGATTATATTGACAGTTTTTAAAACTACTTTTATTCCAAAATCATTTTGTTTCCATGATGAAGTACTTGCGTTAAATATGTATATACTATTAAAAAATGTAAATAGAAAAATTTTCAATAATTTTTATTTATCTCCTTCCTATTTTAATTTTTTATTTCACTATTCTATTAACAGTTTTCACTACTTTTTAAAGCTCTAAGGATAATATACAATCTTAATCTTAATCAAACAGTTAAATTAAACCCCGAATATATTTCTAAAATATTAAACGAAATTTAACGTAATGTTTCAAAATATGGCAAGATACGAATGCTGTACTACTACAGCATATAGGTTTATTATGGTTTACCTTATTATAAACATAATTCCGTATGGTTACTAATATAACCACAAACAGACTATTATTATAAGTTTTAGAAGTTCAGAACTAAGTTCAGTTTCAGTTGGAAAAAAATTTACTCATTAATGAACACATTTGTAATACTTTATTTAAGTAAATAAGTGTGTTTAATAATTAAAAGTACTCTGTTATTGGAGTTTTTTTTAAATACCTGTTAAAATATCTTACCATTGCTCAGTTCCCAGAAACTAAATTTAAATTTGCTTTATAATTAAAAATATAATTAAAAAATATATTATACCAAATTGTTTTCCTGTAAAGGAGCTCAAAAGAAAATAGGCAAGAATTTACGGACTATTGGCTTCGATGAACCAGTGGCTGATAGCCTGCAGACATCTGTAACAACAAAAGTTAAACAGATGGTCGAGACAGTGTCAACTCGAGGTCAAACGCCATTATACTTTTCACGACGAATATTTTTTTACAGCCCAGAAATTACGATCAAAGAATAATTATTAATCTGTACACTAAAACATAGATTCTTTCATGATATATATCTTAATGTTTCCGCAAAACGTCTTTTAATAATCACAATGAAAATACTTTACAGTCCACCACGTTGTGTTTTGTCTGAACTTACTCCAAAAAATATTATATGGTTATATTTTTCTGTTTTATTGCTCTATTTTTGTTTAAAGTATGTTTTATCTCTTAGTAACAGTTTGTTAAACTGTTATAGATTGTTAATCTATACAGCTTGCTATGTTTGTTAGCAAAGGTATTAATCACTAATATTTGTTTACTCTTAACTAAAAAGCACCGGTGATATTAAAAGTGTCCAAGGACAAACCATTGAAATAATAAGTCTATAATAATGTAACACGTAAAAAAGTGGGGCTACCGAATACCGCCAAGTGGATTTAAAAAAGAAATTAAAAATTTACCAAACAGTGAAACAGGTTCAATGAGCATTATTTATATAGTTTTACATGACGCACGCACTTAACACTACATGATTAATTGAATATAAAACAAATGTATGTTTCTACATTCATATTTTTGGAATATTTCAATACCATGTAAGTTAACAAAATATTTAAAAAAACAAGAAATCGCTAACTTATTTCAGCTGTTAACCTTTTAGATGTTTTAATTTCCCTCGAAATAATGTTAGTTGAATAAAATCGTAAACGCAATTGAATTATTGAGTTAATAATTAATTAGAATCGATAGTATTTCGGTCGTATACGTACAATGTGTTTACGCTCAATAGAAAGTGCAATCATTTCAGAACATGGGTAGATGAGGCGCTATCAATGTATTTAAAAGCTTTTCCATGTGTTGAAGAGCTGGTGCACTGGAGGGGAGATATTTCAACCGATAAAAGTTTCCCAGAGCGCAGGAGATGTTTAAAAGCATCAGTTGCTTTGTGGACATCGTGGTTTAAAACTCGTTATAAATAAAGACATTCTGTTATTATTTGGTAAACTATTTCAAAATTGATTTAGTTGATATAATATTTTAGAAATCACGGGTATAAATCGGAAAAGTTTAGTTAAAGGTCCAAACCATTTTAATACTGTGCATATGCTGTAAAGTAATATGAAATAATACTTAATCTCAACATTTTACAGCTGTATAAATGAAAGAAAATGACTGTACATATTGCTTTAGCTAATTAAGCATTTAATTTATCGTGAAAAAATAAACAAATATTTTGAGAAAACAAAGAATTATTTGTAATTCCTATACACTTTATCCGACGGTCAATAAATAATTTACTATATACAAACAGTAACAACAACTTTAGTTAAATGGACGAAAAAATTCCTCAAAAAGATATATATAGTACGTAAAACTATTTTTATATCTTCATAAGAATTGGTTCTCCGCATGGAATGAGTCTGTGTGAGATATATTTTAACAATTAAATGAATAATATTCATACAAATTATGTAGTTAATATTTATTCCCACTAATTATCAATGTTAAAAATAATGTATCTATTTTTATTTTAATATTTTTTGTATATATGGTGTTATTGAAGACTTACTCATTAAACTCGCGTAACGTTTATAAGATATTAGATAACATTTTACAATAGCGACCTACTCAGGTCGGTATTTTAAGCCGAGTATGAATGAGAAATGAGTGTAAGATGATTGTGGTGCGAATTTGTAGTCTTTTAACTGACTATGGCTGCCATGTTCCTTAGACAGGAATTTTAACTAATAGCCCAACAGCCAATGGCATTTAAGGCACCTACAGTTTAATGTGGATTTTAAACCACAATTGCCTCTTAATTACAAACTGGTCTAGTTATGACGATCTTTGCGGATTAATGTCGCATTCAATGAAACATAAGTTGATCCATAACAGGGATTATCACATCCACTGACCATAGCTCTTAAATATCCACAGTTCCTGACCTACAAGTAGCTGGATTACATGAAATAGCTATTCCAAATTTAAAATGTATTTAAATTTTAAAACGTATCATGCAGCATCTTGACTTTTATGTAAAAAGTCAAGATGCTGCATGATACTTTGATCACAGCTTCTTTCAAAACTGATAACCAAAAGGTCTGTAACATACGGGTTGAAGACGTCAGTGGCTGCCAGGGCTTGAATAATTCATTGAACAATCTGAAGGCTTCTAAATATGTTGTTTCGGCTTTTGCATTTTATTAGCTTACTGTCTCAGTTTTTCAGTTCACCATCATAAACCCAAGTCTACCATGTTCACAAATGTTATCACTCAATCCCTTTAATAATGAATTTTAATTTAAACCTAACATATTTAATTAAAATATCATAAAAAGTGAATTGTACTAAAATACAACATAATTTATAGCTCCTAAAACTGAATTACATACATTATTTACCTGGGCTTAAAAATATAAACAAAGAAATTGTTTTTACTTTATTACGTTTAAGTGATAAAGTAATTGAATTATTCTTGTTAAAAATCTTTATTTGGATTATTTATCCTAGAAACTAAATAATGTATCAATCCATAAAAAAAACATTGTTCACATAATTCTATTCTGGCATCCTATCTTTGCTAGATACGACACACACAAACAAACACACACACACACACACACACACACACACACACACACACACACACACACACACACACACACACACACACACACACACACACACATCTGTGGTCTAAGTAAGTGGACGGAGTATAGGTAAGAAGAGGTTTTCACCCTTTTATAAATAAAAGGACAGTAAATAAGAAAATAATTGAGGATATTTATAAAATTACTAGACATTACAAAGTAACACTTTCAGGATTTTGAGCGTTCCTTGTCGAAACGTTGGAATCAGCGATGCCACAGGATTAAAAAATTGGACAATATTAAAATGGAAAAAAGAAATGTTGTATGAAATATGAAAGGCATAAAAATACTGTAAACCTGATTTGTGTGTACATGTAAATCAGTTGCCTAGAAGCAAAGAGCTGCACGTGGAAACGGTCCGGTTTACGGCAACATAAAAACATTTATAAGCGGCCATCCCCTGATATATATCCTCATAATGTTTGATGCCTTGTTTTATAACTTCAAAAGTGCGTATTTTTTGACAAAGATAAAAATGTAGGTGGAAAATTATTATTAATAAAGGTAAAATATGAAACTGCATTCAAGGTGGAAGGTTGAACCTTGCCAATAATAATAATAATAAAACAAATCAACAGTCTATCACTATCTGTTTTTAATAACGAACGAATTTTCTTTCATTATAAGGTTTGCCACTGTATTCAAAGGACGTTGATAACATAAGAATGAAGTATTCACATCAGTAGAATATTTTTCCTGCAAATGATTTTACGACTTTTTGGGTCGTTTTTTGGCATCATAACAGGCTCTGCTGGAATTAATAAAAAAATGTTTAAGGAGTTTCATTCTCAAACTCCTTTTCAAAGTAATAATTACAGGCTTTCTAAGTGTATTTTAATCTTAAATAGTAATTTGAAACATTTCAAATGATCCATAGTGTTTTGTTTAACGCTTTAATACTTAGTAGTTAGCTCGCCCTTTTTACAGGTTGTAGGACTGAGTTTTCAAAAGCGGAGTTTTTACCATCGTAACATAATATCAACCTTAAATCGTTATGTTATAAAAGAAATTGCTATTATTGTTCGAAACTGGGGTTTTAAGATCTCATTATTTTATTTTTATAACTATTGGGTCAATTTAAAGTAAACTAAAACCTTCTCAAAACGGTACAGAATATGGAAAATAAATTTAACAACTACGGATGCTGTCGTTTACTCTGTAAAGCGTTACAAAAACCTGTTTATGGTTACAGAAAGAAAGATAAGCATGAATTGAGTAAGACCTATCTTAGCATCTCCGAGTTAGAAAACGTAAAAAAATCAACATATCATAATAACATGAAATAAACAAACACAATTCAAATTTTATTAAATAGATTTTTAAGAATGAGGAACACACAAGTAATGAATATTAGGCGTTAAAGAATAATAAAGATATTCATGGCCATTTTAAGCTCCATGTTTCCAAAAGTTTCGGCCAAGAAAGAGGAAACGTTGAGGAGTTTCCTTGGCGCATTGAAATGTCGCTGGTGCGCTCGTTACGCGAATCTAATTATAAACTTTGGACCCGCGAAAGTGCTTCTAATATAACGCGTGAGACAAAGTTACGCGAATCTGGTCGGGGTTTCCTTCAAAGCCACAACATGTCCATGTCAATGTGTCGCGAGCACCGTACCGTGTTTATGTATAACGTTTACCTAGATATTATCCTGGATAAAAGCCAAAACATGAACACAGCCCTATTTACTTATTGGATATTTAATCACATGCACTATATTCGTATTCAATTGGTCTCTAAATTATAATTTTTTTATGTTTGTACAGAGTACACACAGTTTTATCCAACGTCATAGTTTTTTTCATAGTAAAACGTTGTTTTAAACAATGAGCCATTTTGTAAACGACGTTTTTATGCATGTATTTACAACATGCACTCTCATTTTATCGTGTTACAGTATGTGGATTTAATCAAGTTCCAGATTTTTTAAAAGGTAACTTCAGATAAACCAAGGAAACCGGTCATCTCTAGCTTGCATAAAAGAGAAGGATATTCAGGATATCTGTAAACTATCAATAGCAGTTCAAGATATTAACCTCTCGGTTAAAGTATTAAAACAATACTCTTAAGAGACCCAATATGCTCATTTTGTATCTGTAATATTTGTCGAATCCTTATAACGTCATTTATATCTCTATTTACTATAAGATTAAGGGTAAATTATGCTTATAGTTATAAGTACAAATTAAAATATGTATTCGATATTTATTTATGAAGGTCAAAACAGTTTATTAAATTTTAACAGAAAGGTAAGTTATGACTTTGTTTGAGATAGATATATGCGTTCATATTTATCATATGAGACTGATATTAAGTTAAAGAGTACTTTTAAGGTTACGTACGTTGTTATAAAATATTACTTACCACGTAACACATGAATAAAACCCTTATTATTAAATACGATTTAATAAGTGTAGATTTACAGCACGTGCCGTACGAGGTAAAGTACTACTGTTGCTAAATAAATCCTTTGTTATAGAGGGAAATATCTCGAGACGTGGGGTATTTTTATGTGTGGAAGGGAGGGGGTTGGTAGGTCCGCGTCCGCCACGCCAACGGTATGCCGCGAATCTCAGACAATATGCTGCGTAAGCGGTACATATTTAGCAGCCCTCAGATTGTTTTATGAATTATTCAACCTGTCTTACAATCACTGTCATCCTTTTGCTTTATACCACAAACTCTTCATTCATATTTCGTTGAACACGTGATGCCCAAAATACATATATCTTTATTTTCCTTCCCGATTCTACAAATTTAAAGTAAAATTTATTTACATATTTAGGACATTCTTTCTGTTATTTTATATCCAAATTATTATGTCAAGGGATCTCAAGGTAAAAATATACAGTCTACGTACAGCACACCAGAGACGTTTTGAGACATCAGAATGTGTGCTCCTTTAATGTGCTCATTTATTTTCATGTGCTGCATGTTCATGAACCAATGTTGTAATATATATTTGAAATTGGATAAGGTATATTAGTGTCTAAATAAACAAGTGAAATGTTTCCTCTCTTCTAAAAATTTACTTACGATATACTTACGATTCGCAAACAATTATTCAGCCAAAATGTATGCAAGTTTAGGTGGTTAGGTATGAAAACCTTTTTATTTCTTAACATAGATAGCATAAAATAAAAAATAACTCATTCTATTATTGGAAGGATTATAAAAGTGATCGAGGTTGAAAAGAAGAAATTGTATTACCCTGTTTTGTACCCTGGTGAGTGCAGTAATGTTTTACGGGTGTTAGCACGGTGAATGGGTTTTAACATTTTTTGCGGGTGTCCTAAAGTTTGGCAGATTGGGGTCAATAGTGTTATAGCCTGAGCAAAGCTCTATCCTCACAATAGACCCAGGCAAGCTAATGCCTTCAAAATAAACAAACCTCTACGAGACGGCAGTTTGGTAACATTTAGCGGAATACATTTTTAAAGATTGCAAAGTATAGTTTACTGACCAGTGATTGACGTTACTCAATTCAGATTTAATCAGATCAGATTTAATTTAGGAATATGAGGATAAAATAAGCATTTCATTGTTATCGGTGGTGACGGTACGAGATCTTAACTCTTCACAAATAAATGCAATACTCTATATGAAATAAATTGACGTTATTAAGTTTGTATCTACTTCCCTATGGCAAAATAGGTTAGATCATTGATCCATATGAACGGAATGTTTTCAATTTTCCAAAACAGCTGTTCTTATAACCAAACTATGACGTCACTGACCGAATTACGTTACTGTTTCAAATTTTGTTTGCCAAATTGTTAACACCCCCCACCAGAGCTAAGACATATATCCATGTCAATAAAAATAACTACAAAGTCAACAGCTCATTTTAATGCCTACTAGCCAAAGTACCCGTTCTTCGCACGGGTTAAAAAGGCTGAAAGGTGTAGGCTCTACTGATACATTTAAGTTATTGTTAATTAATTCTTCGTTGTTTACAAAATGACAAAACACGAGTGTCTACAACATAGTAACATCTGTCAAATATTGGGAGAGGATAAGGATTAATGTAATAGAGACAGTCGTCGGAAAAAAACTTAAAATCTACCATTCCACTATTTCAAATAATTCACTAATTTCGATCCAGCAGTTTATCTGAAAAATCAACTGTATTTCTTCTTCTTCCCGAACTGTCAAAATATTTTGCAAACGGATGTTGTCATTAGAAAATGTAAACATTGAAACCTAGGACGGTCACGGCAGCTCTTTCTTCTTCTTCTCGAACTGTCAAATTTTAGTATTCACAGCTGTTGACATTCAAGTAATTTTATGTTTTCATTCACTAAAAATGTAAACATTGAAACTTAGGACGTTCACAGGGCGTAGCCCGAGAGGATTTTAAGGAAATGAGTATGCCTATGTGTTGCATGAGTTTAAGATCTACCTTTGTGTAAAATTTCAAACCGGTAAGTTCAGTATTTTTCGCATTTACTTGCCACAACAAACCCACAAACAAACATATAGAAACCGCCTCTTCTTTATAATATTATAGATAACGCTGTTTGTTTCAGTAAGCATACACCAGATTACACAACATTTACATTAGCTAACATCAGTTACTTCCTTGATATACAAAGTTTTACATGCTACTAATTTCCTCTAAAAATATTAAAATACTTTATTATATGTAAGATAGATGTTCTAGTATACTTAAGTACTAATGTATGATAAAAAGAGAGCTTTATTAACATACGCTTTATTAACGGGGTATTTTAACATTATTTAAAACTTTTAAAGGTCCCTAAAGACCCAAGAAACTTGTAAAATAAAGATATATTAAAAACTACTGTATTTTTATGAATATTTTATGAGATGAATAAAATTATGCCACCAGAATTTCTGAAAACATCTTTGGTTCAATGTTAATTTGGATTTTAAATAAAAAGTTTTTTTTTATTTTCTGGCTTAACAATACTTTAGTAAAACAATTTGACTATCACCATAAAACCAGTTTTAAAACTAAAAATGCGAACTTTGAACTATTAGTCTACGACAAACGATTCCAGAGAAAAGTTCAATTTACAGTCCGTGGTAGAGACTGTACGTTGTTTGAGGGTGTCCAATATTATTCTTAAGGAAAATATTAAAAAATAAATTTCTTCCTTATTTATCAACTGTTTTACGATAAACTTATTATACAGTGTAGGGCCACGTCTAACAATTCTACCAATTTTATTAACTTGTTTTCTTTTGTTAATTTAAGATATTGGATGAACAAATGTTCAATGAATCAATAAGGAGTATTAATACACAAAAAGGTATAAGTAGTTTATTAGTTAGTATGTGTAGTAAATAGTATATGTCAGTCCACCGATTACATTTATTTTTTTCAATGTTTGAAACTACAGTGAGCACTTTAGTTATTAGATTTATTTTAGATTATAGGCTAAAGGATTTTCATCCAACTTAAATTAATTCAAAAGTATTAACACGGCTTGACATATAATGTGCATCCTTGCAGCAAAAAATTTCTATAGTTAGATTTTGATTTAGTATATTTAATATTACTTTTTATAAGAAAAGTATAGATACCAAACACAACCAGATTTCGATTCATTCCTTCACGCAAATTGACGATTAGGAGTGAAAGGACGTCACTGGAACGAGGATTACTGTAATGGTACTTTTGTGAAACTTGAAATTGGGGATTCTACAAAGTGGGATCGCCTTCTCGTGATAAGGAGGAACCTGCGGTGTATTGCCTTTCCTTTCAAAAGGAGGAGGCTGCTCCTTAAGCGATAAACACATTGTTGGGTTATTAAATTACCTTAATACTGAAAATTAAATTGCTCTACTTTGTTTATATATTTTTTGTAATACGGAAATTATACTAATTAATATTTTTAAATATATATTAGTGAGGACAACAATTAAATGTATATTACAGTATGTTTAACCAACGAATTTTACTACACTAATTGCTAACTGTTTTCTTATTCTTGAAAATGTTAGACCCTCAAACATCCTTAACCCGAAAAATCCACGCAATAACTAATCTTAATTACGTAATTTTGCATTTTATATTTTTATATTCTTTCAAAATAATTTATCGTCCATTGAAACATTCTTGTTTCTAAAATAGCTTATTATATAACTTGTGAAATAAAAGAAGTTAGCCATATTTGATTTTCTAAAGATATTCTATTTTACAACTTATTCAAAAAAAAATTATAGATTGACGTCAATTATTTAAGTGATTCTATTTTATTGAATTTGTAATTTAGTCTAATTATTTATCAGAATTGAATTAGTTGAAATTATAAAGTAGGTACAACATACATTGCAAACTTTGTATTATAACTGGTTTAAAAGTAAAATAAAGGTTTCGCCAATTTTAACCAACCAAATAGACGTATCAGCGTCTTATTCATATAAGTTAAAAATAAATATTACTACGTATCAACAATATATTTAAGTGATTATTACAAAAATAAACTTATAGATAAACATTACATTTAAATAGAGTACTACTAACAACTGCTATTTTTATATTCGTGTTTTTTAGGGACATACTTATATTTTCCTTTATCTTGTTACAGATTCTAATGATCAGAATTATTATAGTAATCATAATTATCATAGTAAAAATGCTGACGAGGTTTCTAAAAAAAACTTTAAGGCACAATAGCCTTATATGCTTGATTGGCCCTATATGCACACTTATAAAGAGATTAAACAGTTTTAACCCCAAAAATACAGCTTTTTATTTTAATGATACCCCTAAGCAGCCTCTAACCAACCAATCAGTGCCCTTTATCACATAAAACCACCAAAATACTTAGGGCAATGCATTAAGAAAATGTTAGTTTTTACTTCCCTGTAGGAAATGGGTGGATCATGGGTATATCTAAATGAAATTTCTACAGGCCTTCTAAACGTTGTTCTTATTCTTATATATTGAAATTTACTTCAAAACCTCTAGAAGTTTCTATGTAAACCCGTTTCAAATTTTGATCTTTCAAACTCCCCACAGAGCTAAGGCAAATCCATGTCGAAAGAGATTATCTTTTAAATAGTAGTTTTATTGTTGAATAAAATGTGGAAATTAAATGTTGCCTTGATAAATTGTATTATGGTTACATTTTCTAAAAGCTGATTTACGTATATGTTTATATATAAAATTGAATGTGTGTGTATGTATGTATGTATGTCCTTTATGCGTTGCCAAACTACTCATCCGATCGCCATGAAACTTTAGGAAGTTGATCCATATGTGACCGGTAAGGTTTTAGTGAAAAATATTTTAGAAAACTCCGTGAGTTTCCATTTTATGGCGTTTTAAATTTCTAATGTTAACCTTATGGAGAGTAAGTTTGTTTACAAATTTTTGTACAATGAAAACATTTGATGTCTTAGCTACAGCTGATTGGTTTACTTTCCATTAGCAATATGCTTTACTATCCAATGCCATCTGAATCATTCATGAATGTAAACTATGAAGTAAATATGTGCTGTACAAAATTACCAGTTTTATTGGCCACGTTAATAGTTTACAGTTTTGATTATGTATTTATATTTTTATTTTCTGTCTGATTAAAAGTCACGTATTTATTAATTGGCCAAATAAAAATTATTACAATGTTTATACATATTACGTTATTATATTATAATGATCAGCTGTTGTATATATTTCCTATAAAAGCCGTATTACAGTTAGGTTTGGTTTGGGTTTGGATTAGATTTGAAAACTGTGAATTAATCCACTCAGATTTATTTGTTTTATGGGAATGTTATTATCGATTAATATTGTTTCAGTATTACTATTCAATATGCCGTGACCCAGAATATATAACCTTTCAACAATAAAGCCGTAACGCTATTCAACTTCAGAACATGGCCAATCTTAAAGTTAACATGTATTTACTGTCAGGCGTTACGAAGTTCGCCGGGTCAGCTAGTGAAATAATAGAATTCAATGTACCCTTAGTCATTCATGGATTTTATACTTTCCGTTAAACAATAATTGTGTTAAGGTGAAATGAGAAAAAATATTACGAAGGTCTCAAAGCATCCGTCCTGGTTGTGTTTAGGATCACTTCATTTCACTTTATCCTGCTGAGATAAAACATAAATAACGTTTAAAAGACTGTAAACTCCAACGCTTTCCTAGGGAATAGATGAGCAGCATCTTGGTTGAATAAAAATACAGTTTTCGTAATAAAAAAACACGACAGCCTACATCATTTGAAATGTTTACACGTTGAAATATTGAGAGACATTAATGGCAAATAACTAATAAAAATAAATGATAAAGACTGGGTCTATAGAATTAAAAACAATTCTCAACACACTAGACGTCAATCGAGGAAAATAATATTAACATTTAAAAAAGTATAATTCTTTCAAATAAATAAGATACGACATGTAAAGCCTCCCAAAGTTGAATAGCAAAATTCATGCTCCTTTTATAATAACTACTACTTATCATTAATGTATTTGATCAATATTCAATGCTCATTCAAAGGCACATAATATCATTATTTAGGTATATGTTAAGTGTATAGGGGCTTGGCTAAACTTGATATATAGATGGCTTTATTTTAATAAGACATAAATAGATTACGTAATATCCTTTTTAAAGTTTTAGGATTCACAAAACAGTTTTTAAATTCAATACTTACGAAAAACAATGTAATAAAACCAGAAACTTATCAAAATTATCATACATTGTTTTGATGGCTATTTTTTTCAATTTTCTTGCCTTTTAACCCGCCATCGTCCCTGTCCATGTGACAACGCGATCGGTCGCGTGTATAGCTGGCGTCTAACGCCGTATTTCCCTTCGATTTATTTTTTTGATGAGGTTAGTTAGACTTATTATTACTACTGTACATTTAGAGTTATATATTGTGTAGCATAAGAGTGTTAAAATAAACAAAAAATTTAATTATATTTTTAAAGCTATCTGGAGTAATAAATAAGTCAGAATAAGTTTTAAATATGTTTTTTCTATAATAAGTATTGGAAATATAAATTGAGTTACAATAAAATTGACAATTAAAATCATTAATTATTATTATTTATTAATTAGTATTATAGTATTAGTATTGTGCACGGAATGCTCTGATGCAACATCAGTTTGACACAACCCTCTTCTAGGTTAGAAATAAAACTATCCTCTTTCTGTATTCAACTAAGAATAATCTACTTTCCAAGACATTTCAAGGAATTGTAGAACACTATTTTACAAGTTCTAAACAAGTAAAAACTATTTACAAGCAAAGAAGTCGGTCTAAAATATACATATATAACACCAAAAAGCTTACAGTCCCGAGTATGTATGTCGGCTAGCAATTTGACTAGCGTGATCAGTCCCATGTATAGATGGCATCTAACGTGCGCGCCTCACTTTTCCCTACCCCTCTTACGACCACCGGATGTGAATAATCCCTTAATGATGGGAAATATGTGTGGCACATTGTGCTTAAGATATTTAATGTATCCTGAGATAATAGTCAAAGGGTTAAAAAAATTTCTGTTTAGCATAAGTTTTTGTTAGATGCCATCTAAAAAGGAGACCAAAGGCGGGTTAAAGTAGCTATAGAAGACAGCCACGAAATAACACAAAAAAGTTAAGTGAAACAAACTGATTTAAAAGTACAAATTTTTCCAGATAAAAAAATAATGACATAATTTTTTGTTTTGTATCTAACAAAAATATTTTATTCTTTTTTAATTTTATACTGTGGGGAAAACTGGTGTATTCCAACTATTTAAACTCCAACACACAATTTAGTTTTGTGCTCAATTCAAAGAATAATCCTATGCATAAACACACTTTTACATATCTACTATATATCTCCTGAGACTACTAGATAAGGCTAGGAAGTTAGGAAGTTATCTTACAGATCTCAAGATCAAAGAAACATGGGAATATGCATTTACAGCTAATGAATTTATAAGCGAAAAATAATCCTGAAACCTAATATTGTTCTCACCTGTCCAGAATAAACTCAGACTATAAACAATGCAGTGTGGTATTAGATAAGAGAAGCTAAAATAACTTTTTATGGACTCAATAAAAGAGTGAATATACAGTACCAAGGTTTATGAACGCATGAAAAAGGTTTGATGGGGTTTAGTTTATATGTTGGAGGGTACAATAAAGAGTAGAGAGAGGATTGACAGGCAAACAGACTATTGCAAAAGCGCTCATATGCTGTATATTTCATAAGGTAATTTTAGCTTTTCTAGCAATAGACAAATGACACACAACTTATGAAGAACTTGTACTTATTATCTTTTAAAATTTAGACAATTTATATATGGTACTGGATGGTTTATAATTGGTACCGGACATTCAATTTGTTAGTTTTTTCATACAAAATCAAATATTTAATATCCATGTTTTTAGCCTCTGAGCTACTTACTGTACATAATATAAGACTATATTACTTACGCTCCCTAGGACAGATAAAATAGATATGTATTCAATACTCAGTGCTCATGTTCAATTAGTTTTCAATATTCACTATTTATTTAAAAAAATCTCTATTTGTTCTCTCCAATAGAATGTACTCAGCCTTATAATAAAAAAGACATACATTTAAATGAAATACCATTGTACAACTTAGTTTAAAAAAATGTATTTTAGTACACAAAATGTGTAATGCAAAATCTGAATGTGGGGCTGGCAAAGCGTTGCTATAGTATAATCATGGAAAATATTATGAGCAAAGTCAAATATTTTATTCCAAAAACTATTTGTTGGATTGTTTTTACTGTGATTTTACTCATCTTGGTAAAATAGGGCTTACCTTTACAGCGGTATTTTGTATATAGGAATAAGTAGTTTTTAAACAGTTTAAAATTTTATTTATTTTTTTTATATTTATAAGAAGATTTTTAGGGACTATATATTGTTAAATGTTAAATTTAGGTATAGTAAAGCGTATTTAGTTTACATATAGTTCTATGAAACGAAAAGAAAAATGAAAATAAAATCTATACGATACAGTATATTGAACGAAAATGCAGTTTAGAGCATGGGTGTGACTGGGGCACGGAGACCTCATACGGTCGGCATATCAACTAGGAGACTCCGCCGATGACCGTGACTGGGGCACGGAGACCAAATCCGGTCTGCATACTAACTACGATCATCATGTAGAGACTAAAACTGGGGAACAGATACGACATACAATCTACATCACTTTACAGTACTTATACAGTACTTTATATTAATCGGGGGTTGGAGACCACAAACCACGATAAACTGTTATTACGTCATGTCCTCAGAACTTGAAATGTATTGGTCAAAGGTGGCCTAGTTCTGAATCGTCGAGGTTAACGATCAGCTGTAGTTAGGTTTAATCATTAGACCAACAGTAGTATTAGTAAATGTGGAGTTAGTAAATGCTAAGGTAAAATATGGTGTCGCGTTGTGCTATCAAGGTTAACGATCAGCTGCAATCATGTCATGTTTCTAGATCTACTGACTTAAAGGAATTGATTTTCCAGTTGTAGAAGCTATCCTATAACTAAAATATAACGATCTCTCCACGTTTTATTAAGGATGACACAACACCTTTCAAAAAGTAAATTGAAAGATGCGAGCGCCAGTTTCGTGTCGAGCCATGTTAAACTTGTTGAATAATTCAAACGCCAACTATAGAATTTGAGGAAGATGCACTTATGGTATCTAACTGTGTACAACTTTAATACCTACACCAAAAAAGCACGATTTACTGTAGTACAAATGACATTTATATGGCGAAAAAATCATACCTAATTATTATTATAATAAACTATGCACGTAGCTTAACACAATTATACAGTATACATAAATATCGTTGATAAACCGTATAGTAATATACTACATAAAATTAACTAAACATTATTCTATAGACTGTAAAAGTGCCGTGTACAAGTCAATGGTTAATGAATGCGTTCCTTGGTGCGCATTAATGTTCACTCTATTGAATACTACATTCATATGTCGACCATCCTGACCAATAGACCAGTTCACAGATAGGGAATTTTAAGGTTCAGAATCCACGTGATACTGTAGGTCCCATGAAGCTCTTGGCTGGTGGTCTATTTATTACCAGTCCTGTCTACAGAACATGTCAGCCTCATTCAGGATCTAGACTGTTGGAATATGCCACAATCATCATTCACTAATTTCTTGTTCATAGGTACCTGGCTTAAAAATACATATGTAGGTGGGTTAACATTTCAGTATATTCAGTCCACAAATATTTATCCTACACACATTTCTCACGCATATTTAAAACCCCAAACACTACCTTCGATCGTAGGTCGCACAGTGCACAGAATGAGAATGAATTTATAAACTGTGCACTATGGTACTCAGTTATTTACGAATATACATGTATAAAAATGTATAATACCTAATATTCAGGAATTCTTCATTGAATTCAGTCTACTAAAACAGTGAATCATATTTTGAACTTACCTATTCGTATTTTCTGCAAAATTTTATACGATTATAAAACTGTTGTAACAACGAAGAATCCAGTCAAAAAAGACAGATTAGAAATTCTAACTGTATATTATTCTCAATATTTAGGTTTTGTTTTTTGAAAAGATTTCATGTGAAATATAGTTCTAATATATAACCACTATACGGATTGAGCCCCATAATATATAATGTTCATACATTTTATAACGAACGGTTGTTTTGTTCATTAATCAATTGTCAAGGTTTATATTACTCTGTTCTCGTTCAATAAAGGGCAATTTTACATTTTCTGTGAAAGTTCTACGACAATTTAACTTACAGAGCCGGCTTTGGGATGCAAATAACAGATTATAAACATTTACATAAGCTGATACGGGGCCTTCCCCACCTTCTCAAACAAACCACATCCCGCAACTTTTTATCTTTTGCTTTGTCAGGAATTTGAATTGATTGGATAATTATAAGGAACTTGCTATGTTATCATTATTAAAAATCACTTGACCAAGCTAAACATATCGAAATTCAGTTGTCCTTTTAGAACAATTTAAATTCAAACGAATGCAAACAGAGTGTTCATGGACTCTCAGAAACATAGATACAGAAACATAATTTGCGAAACATAATTAAGTCATAAATAAATAATAATATCGTCATATTTCACTTAATGTATTGATTGTATAAATTATTAGAATATTAATTATCAGAAGGAAACATGCTTATAGGTGTTTAACAGTCATATATTTTCTACTACGTCCAGAATTTTTATCTTGTTTTAAGGGGAGCAGTACAGCACGAGGGCAAAAACAATTTTTTGAAATATTATGCAAAATTATTTTCCATTTTTTCCTGTGTAAGAAATACATAAAACTATATACCTTTTATCACCCCTTATTTTATTAAGCAATATTTAAAATTTACTGAAGACAAGCGTTAACTGCTAATCACGCTCAACCTGTGAGTGATACATGGTCTCTATAACTTGTTTCCTCTACGAATGCGCTTTCATATAGTATGACTTGAGAATTGAGTACAAGTTTTTATTTTGTTAACATTTCATGTTGGTAGAACTGCTTATTTTCTCTCAACTCTGTCAACAATAACCTAGCAGTTATTTTGTTTTGCATGGTTATGTTAACATTTTCATTTTAGTGATTGTTATACTGATATGGTATTCTCTATAATATTTTGCTTTTCAATCTTATAAAATGCCTAGAATAAAACGATTTAAGAAGCAACCGTTTAGAGTAAACAAATACAGTTCAAAAACGGCTCATGAATCTAGGCCGATTGTGTTGTGAATAGTGAACTGAATCAAACACCTAGGCCTTACCAAAGTCCCAAAAAGTCTTCTAGTTCAAAGAAACTGAAACAGTCAAAGCTTGGCAAGTGCAGTATAAATGATAATTCAGGTATGACCTTTGTTGTGGACCTACAGATTATATATAATTTAGTCAAATACGTTTCTGATTGTAAATTTTGTAAAACCTTGATTAGGCTGTATTCAAGTTTCAGATGTGGACTAGTACATCGTATATCGATTGCTTGCAATATATGTGAAAAAACGCAGACAGCAATGAGCTCAAAGCATTTCAATAAACTCTACGACTTAAATCTTAGATTCAGCTATGCCCTATTCTCAATAGGCGGAGGATTAGTAGCAGGCAAAATGTTCTCCGCAGTAATGAATATCGCACAGCCAAGCAATAGGATGCACCTTTATAATAAGAAACTCTTGAAAGCTACAACTGAAGTTTGTGAGGCATCCCTCCAAAATGCTGCTTCAGAAGCTATTGAAGAAAACGAAGGTTCTACTAATGTGGCCGCTGCTTTCGACGGCACCTGACAGAAGCGCGGCTTTACTTCGCAGAACGGGGTTATGTCAGTAACGTCTTTTGACATTGGAAAAGTTCTATATTTTGAATACATTACTAAATACTTTAATGTATGTGTAAGGAAACCATATATTTCAGATCCTGAAAAAATGGAACAGCGCAAAAAGTCGAATAAATTTACAGCAAACTATACTGGTCATTCTGGAGGTATGGAAGTGATGGGCGCTTAGGCTATTAATAGTAGATCTGTGGATAAACTAAGGTAAGCTAAGGTACACAAAATATCTTGGAGATGGCGACTCAAAAGGATTTGCCTCAGTACTTGAAAGCAAACCATATGGTGATCAGGTGAGCTATAAAAAATTAGAATGCTTTGGGCATATCCAAAAACGCGTCGGGACTAGACTGAGAAAAGTAGAATTCTACAGTTAAGGTATGGTAAGACATTAGATGGAAAATATTGACTTACAGACCTTAAAACAGATCAGCTGCAACGATATTATGGCCTAGCAATTAGAAGAAATCTGAAAAGTGTAGAATAAATAGAAAATGCAATTTGGGCTGTTTACTATTATAAACTGTTGTCCGACGACAATCCGCAGCACGAATAGTGCCTATATGTCAGTGAGACATTGTGTAGATTTCATCAAGCCAAGCTAAATAATGTAGTCTACAAACATACGCCTTTACCAGAAGCAGTGATGGAAACCATTAAACCCTGTTTTTAACGGCTTATCAAAGTGTTCCCTATTAAACCGCTGTTTGCATGGAAAGACGCAGAACCCGAATGAAAGCCTCAACAGTGTTGTCTTTTCTCCATATTTTTCTCATAATCAAAATTTATTTGAATTTAAACCAGAGTATATTGGATTGAAGCTACTTTCCCAACTGCCAGTTCACTTAACTCAGATTAATAACTTTAAAAAACTTAGCAAAAAAACCTTGTTCTTAAATAAAAAAAACCTCAAAAAAACAAAGCTGTAAAAATACTTAATTTATATATTTTTATTTTTTAGGAAGACATAGTCCAAATTTAACAAACATATGAAATTCCTTCCTACTATATATACAACGATCTGGTCAAATTTCATTGTTGTAGGCCTTAAATGTTTTCAGATATGTGTACCTAAGTACGGGTATATTTTCCTATTTAAATAACAATAAGACACCTCAGGAGTATTGCTCTTTAAGTGATAGGTATACTTCTCTAAAGGCATAATTGAAGGGTATGGATAAACTTATCATTTTTATTAAAGTGTTAACTGTTTCTTGAGATACAAGTTTGTTATTTACTGTCGGTGGTCCATTTGTTATTCCAAAGTGTTTAATACTTTATTTTTAATGGTATTTTCCAAAATTATTACATAAAACACTACAAAATTAACGTCTATTAATAGTCTATTTTCATGCCATAACTGACTTCGAAACTATTAGCTTAAAACTATTCCTCATTGTTTGTTAAAATTTAAAGACAGACTTTAGCCTCAATTAAAAACATAGCTCCTTTTATTATGCTAGTACTCATTTATAATTTTATGGGTCCAGGTAAAAAATTTTTAAGTATCTTTTAGCGGAAAATAAATAAATGGCGATAGATTACGTTTAATAAATACAAAGTCGTTAAAACACTATTTATGTAAACAGCATATATTTATAAGTATGTTCAACTGGAGGTTGACATTGATAATGGGTTACATCATTTAAGGAGTATTTAGAGTTGTAACTGTTGTAAGATGGCGAAGTTCCTAATAACCAACTACTTCCTCATTCTCCTAAAAACTTTCCACTCCGTCTCAAGTTTTCCAATTTGTCATTAGAAGTAAATGCGGAATACATTATGAGTTTTGATGAGGTATAACAAAGAGAGATAACAGAGATAAGTTCTCAGGCTGACAATTTGACTTGGCCAACAGTTAAACTTTTGTTGTTAACAGATGTCTGCAGGGTATCCAACTACTGGTTGATCGATGCGATGCGTCGTTCCTTGTACTCTTGTATCTGATAGACCCTCTAGTAGACCTTCGATACACTACATTGCGTTGTCGCTCATCGCAGAGAGCACGTCCGTCCGTTTTTGTTATTCTTAATTATTTATGACATCTGAAAAGGAATTAAGCTGTATTATTACCTATATGATAATGTTAAAGGTGTGAATTATTTTTCACCATAGTTAATGGATTTAGGTGTTAATTTGAAACAGTGAAAAATTTGTTAAATAAGTAGTTAGAATAATGATGACAGTAATAATAATTAAGAAAACCAGGGACAGTTCAAGTGGGTGGATACAAGTGATTCCAAAACAACTATATCTCTGAAGCTATCGACATAATCTAAAAACGAATAATGATATTTAACTCTCCCATTATACCTACAACGTATTTCAGAATCAATTTTAGGATTAAATTAAAATGTTATTCTACAACTAATTATATATTAAGTTTACATATGTGATCAACAATTAGGAAAAATGTTATAGTAAAACAATTATTTTCCAACTGATATGGACTCGAATCTCTACAAAAAATAATGGTTAATTTATATTTTACTATATTTTTAAAGTTTATAAGGTTATTAAAACCATTATTTCAACAAAAAAATGTAGATAAAGAAAATAAAAACTATATAAAGTAACAAGTACTGATGTATAGTTTTAAACACTCTATACCATCTTAGACGAACAATAGGAAAGAAATAGTTTAAAAAAAGAATATCTAAATGATTACTTATACAAAATTAAAAAAAGAATGTTGCTGATTTATGAGTAAGTAATATGTGGCTAAGAACATTTGTCAACAAAGAGAGCTGTCACTTTAAAACAGTTGGCCGACGTAACACGCGCAGGTGTACCAACCGCGACGGGAATAATTCTTGCTTTTGGTCAAATGTAAATTTTCCACACAATTCATATTAATTGAGAGCCCGTAATGACTATATATATACACTAACACACTGTATGTTTTCATTTGTCTTATTTGCTAAAATATGAAGTATATAAGTGGATTAATTTAAACGAGATATAATGTGAGGATATAATTAACGAGATAATTGATTTGTAATGCTATATAACTGAGAGCGGTGTTATAACTTTTCACCTTGCAAGTTGATACAGGTTGATGCTATAAATTTTATACTAAGTGGTGATAATTTGGTTATTAAGTTGATACATATGCTATACTGTATACTGAGAGCGGTGTTATAATACACGGTTGTGGTCACTCCTTGCCAAGTTGATACAGGTTGATGCTATAACTTTTTATACTGAGAGCGGTGTTATAATACGCGATTGGAGTCACACCTTGCCAAGTTGATACACATTAATGCTATAACAGATGTTTATACTGAGAGCGGTGTTATAATACACGGTTGTGGTCACTCCTTGCCAAGTTGATACAGGTTGATGCTATAAAAGATTTTTATACTAAGAGCGGTGTTATAATACGTGGTTAAAGTCACGCCTTGCCAAGTTGATACACATTAATGCTATAACAGATGTTTATACTGAGAGCGGTGTTATAATACACGGTTGTGGTCACTCCTTGCCAAGTTGATACAGGTTGATGCTATAAAAGATTTTTATACTAAGAGCGGTGTTATAATACGTGGTTAAAGTCACGCCTTGCCAAGTTGATACACATTAATGCTATAACAGATGTTTATACTGAGAGCGGTGTTATAATACACGATTGGAGTCACACCTTGCCAAGTTGATACAGGTTGATGCTATAACAGATGTTTATACTGAGAGCGGTGTTATAATACGCGATTGGAGTCACACCTTGCCAAGTTGATACAGGTTGATGCTATAACAGATGTTTATACTAAGAGCGGTGTTATAATACGCGGTTAGAGTCAACGCCTTGACAGAACGCGCTAAGTCAACTTTGCAAATGCTAATTGGGGATTCCATGCAATTTACATAAACCAATACTCCAGTTGCATTTCGCACTGTGGAAGTCGTCTTTTGGGCTGCAAATATTGTATTAAAGTAGACAAATCGTTAATTATTTATAATAATAAAATTCCCACGTATTTGGTCATAGCATACGATAAATATAATGAACGAAAAACAATGTTATAGTAAATTGGTTCTGACTATTCATAGGATATACCTAACTTATTTAAGAAATTAAATATTATCTCGTCAATTTTGTTCTAAATGGCTATTTAGAAAAGGCTTTAAGCATATGCTGATAGCATGAACTGATAGATAATTAAATATGCCTTTACAGAGTTGTGATAGCTTTAAAATAAACTATAAACTAAATTTTAAACATTTCTGCCACCATCACTACCTACATTATTGCCAATAGCCAAAATTAAACACAATATAATCTAAAGTAACAAGACTACAAGATCGTGCCACAATCTTCTTACATTCAATCCTCATTCATACTTAGCTTAAATACCTACCTTGTGGTATGGTTGCTATTTCAATGATCTAACCTAATCTAATCAATAATTTCAAGTGTGTATTTTAATTTAGTAATCCATTTTACCATATCCTTTAGTGAATTTTTATTTACAAGTGGTCGAATTAAATTGAATGTATAAAACCCTTTTTCGCACGCATTTTCTTATGAAAGATAAAACATAGGTGTTAAATACATTGAAATATCGGAAACTGATATTTTAGTTTATGCACCGTTACTCTCAAGTTATTATTTAAGCTTTTGTAAACTTTCCATTTCATAGTTAAAGTAAATTATGAAATTTTTTATTTCAAAAGATTTTTTGTTTTTTATTCCTTAAACATAGTGAAAATAATTAGACCGTATTATTTCGTAAATTTTCATTTAAAAAAAACTTTTTTGAAAATATTTTATGCGTTTGGTTATAATAAAAAGGATACTTTCCTCCAGACTGAGTTGGTAACACAGATAACATTGCATTTCTGTAATATTCTTTTAATTCAATACAGTGACCAAATTATCCAGTTTATCGAAGTAGCCACCTTTCTGTAGACTTAGAGTCCAAAAGTCCCGAAATGTGAGGGATGTTTGCTCTGTACTACAACTCTAAAAAGTTTGAAAAGATTTTACCTTCAAAAAAGATATGGTCACAGAATTGTTATATAATGCAGTTTAAAAAGGATCTTACCACTTTAACTTTGTGGTTGTAGTAATGTATAGTTTGAGTTAGGAGGAACCGAAAATGTATATATCCAAATACTAAAACCAAACTTATATTTTAATGTAATACAAACAATTAGCTAGTAGTGAATTTTGTATAGTAACATAATACTTATAACACGTTTAAAATATAACTGTGAAGCCTCAAACCATTTTTGCAAGTTCTATTTTCTTTTCTACGTTTAAAAAATGATATTAATCAAAATTTAAAAGTGGTACTCATAGAATTTAATTTCAATGACCAATAACCAATAACCTCAACTGCTAAAGATAAGGAAGAAATTACAAAAATAATATTTGCAACTTGATTTATATGAGAAACAACTGTGGAATATTTCAGTTTTAGTACTACTTTTTAAAGATTTATTTAAAAACACCCCTAACCACAAATTATTTGCGGAGATAATTGATATAATCATTTAAAATATCTAAGAAAATTATACTGAGCCATTTTATCAGGGTGGCAGCGCTACACATACATTCTATTGCAAGCGTCTTGCATCGCCAAAATGGCAAACACACATCACTTTTATGGCTTTATTTAACTTTTACTCCGTCAGCTCATTGTAGAGAAAGCTGCCGTTACACCACGTCATCATATTTTCATAACTCTACAAAGATTGATATATATTGACTATTAAGGTATTAAATCACTATTTTTAGTCCAATATGTATGCTTATATTTCAGGTTTTAGGCTCATTTGATACAATATTTTTACATTTTTAGTTGTCTAAGTGGTGTTCATTGCATACATTCTCTTTAAAAAACCCTGTATTTTTCATTGTGACTATGAATGGCAGGAAGTGTAAAACCCTTAAAGTTAATATAATTTTCATCAAGCATAAATAGTATTTAAGTGATTGGTACTAATAATAATAGACAAAGATTATTAAGAAACTAAAACATATTAAAGGCACAAGAATAGCATACTTTGGGCACAATTAAGCTCTGAATAGCTTATATTCCTCTAAGCTTAGTACCCCTCTTAAGGTACCTCTTTAAAGCAGAATATTAATTTTATTGGTCCTTTTGAGCTTAACTTAAGTTTAAAACCACATATTTGATACCAAGAATACTTGAACTAATATTTCAAATGATAGTATAAATGTCGTACTATTATTTTTATATTGACTAGCCTTACCTATAATTATTATAAAACGCCAATCTATTTTTTATAATTCAATAAACCATTTCGAATAATACATACTTTTGAGTATTTTAATTTATTAATTTATTAGTTTTACTGTTTATTTGTGAACATTCTTACATCATGCTGGTAGATAGTACGAACTTAGCTAGATAGCACTTAGCTGGCACTAATAGTGTCATACAAACGGTTGAACCTATTAATATTACAAAAAAATTTTAATTGTTGCAGGTATTTCAAAAATCGTCCACCATTATCAAAGTGCCATTTGTGTTGGTAAGTGTTTTCAAACTTTATTCACATTTAATATTGATTTAAAAAAAACCTGATATGAGTTAGGCTTACTCGTTGGTACTGTAATTGTATCATTTAAAAACTTGATACAAAATGACCTCAACTAGCATTTTAAAATAAAACATCAAGTTAATCATTTTTACACACACACAACATTATTGACACATTAAGATATTTTTAATTTATAAAACGCTCTTGTCCAACACAGTACTAATCCAATCATTTCTCATTCATATTTGGCTTAAAATACCTACCTGGGTAGGTCGCCATTTCAAATGGTAATGGTAAATGGTAATCAAAAGGGACAGAGGTATTGGTGCCAATGACAACATTATAGCAGCTTTCAATGTCATTGAATTATCAAATGAGGAACTCGCCGAAATATTTAAATCAATCACTCTAAAATTTCTATAGAAACAAAAAGTTTTATTACAATTTTATCTAATATTTTATACGGTTTCCGGTAATTTTAATATTCTTTTTTCTTTATTATTTGTTTAGTATTGTTTACGATTTCATGGTTGCATATTTGTTATTTTAATGCTATGTCATATATTATTGTATATGAAAACGTTTACAATAAGACTGTTTGAGAGAGTAAAGCCAGGCAGGGAAGTTAACAACACAAAATTTGAATTTAATAAATCTAATAATAAATAAATAAAGCTATGTCTGAGTATAAAATTAACAGACCACGATACCGGTAATAATTATTATTTAAGCTAATTTTTATATTCACAGAATAAAATGTATTATTAACGCTAATTTCTAGTATTATGTTGTATTTTTTAAGTACAGTATACGTTTTTACGTGTTATGTTAAATAATACACAATTTTAGAATGTGGTTTCAAAAATATTATAAATTCTTAATCTCCGATTGTAGATTTACGATAATATTCGTTCCTTTAAAACCGTTTCCTTTAAGTTTTAAGTAAAAACAATTTCCTCATAAATATAATACAGTAATTTCTTTACGTTTTTACGTTTTATTTGTCGATGAATATTGACATATTTCAAGTCATAGCTCAGTTGTAAGAAAACTAAACTTTCACTATTTACCATGGTTGTAAATTAATGTTCAAGTAGTAAATTTGAATACCAAATATTTAATAATTAGTGTGTTCGTCATTTTAATAAGATTACAGACTGTGATATCATACCTTATAGACTATTTTTCTTAGAATAATATAATAAAATATCGTAGTGCCTTTTCACGCCGTTTAGAATAGATATTTTCAATAGAACAATATTAGACCGTGATATAAAGAGTATTTCAACATTTTCTTTATTGCTTCATAAAAAATAATTTATTAGGTTTCGTATTATGGCCCTGGGCACAAAGAGAATATTAATGAACTTGCGAGTGGGAAATTTCCCTCTCGACAACATCTGATCCTGTCCTGCACACTTGTAAGAATTTTAGGTTAAAGAAAATTAGTTTCCAATTTAATATCAATTAACCATAAAAATTGGATAATCTTTAACATAAACAAATTTTCCCCTATTCTAGTCGCAGTAGTAATATTATTAGTTTTCTTCATAAAGTACCTTAAATATAATCATGCTTAAATGTTGGTTCATTTCAGCAGAACCAGTGAAAACGTAATTTTTAAAAACACAAATTAAAAAATTATAAATTTCGTCCCAATAATGGCCAAGCGAGAAAGCTTTATTATATATGGTTTTCTTTTCCGAGATTTTACATTCAAAACACATTGCTTTAAATGTATAATACTTATATCGTTTTCCTGTTGAGGCAGGAGGAAAAGAAAATAATTACATAAAAAAATCCAATGTGAAGACTGAGACAAAGCGATAATTTTCTAGTTATTATAACATGGGTGAAATAAAGAGAATTTCATAACAGTATACCAATGCGAAAAATAATATATATTTAAATATAAATTAGAATAATATATAATAATGAATATTTTCACTGAGATAGACATAAAAAAATCATAGTAGTATAAAGCTCAAACAGTTTTAAACTTGGAATCTGGATGTTATAAACAGTAAACGGAAAATATATCGTAATATTTTAACTAAGTACATTTATATTAGTATTATTATATCTAAACTAAGATATTATATATCATATGCCTAGTAGTGTTATAAAATTATGTTATGTAAAAACCCGCAAAATATTTTCTTGGATAAGAAGTTTAAACATTTCTAGAACGAGAACACTATGCTGCACTCTGAATAGGTACCAATTACACATTTCATAATAAGAAGAAGTGACATTGCTTTGATTAAAAACAGTAAACTATTTACTCTAAATAATATGTGTATTTATTTTAAAAGTTACTTTACGATAAACGTATTTTTAACTTAAATATAGTATAAAGATGTTTATATTTACTTCCCTATGGGAAATAGGTTAGATAATGGATACGTCTAAAGGTAATGTTTTCACTTCATCTAAACAGCTGTTCTTATTTTTTTATATTAAAAATTCAAAACAATAACTCTGATGGTTTCTAGGGAAACCTGTTACATATTTTCCATCTTTAAAATCGTTAACAACCCCCAGAGCTAAGACATATCCATGTCAAAAAAATTTATAAACATAAATAAATTACTATTACAGCTAGTTCAGAGCAATAAGGTGGAATCACGCTAAAGGGGGCTTTATAATCGTAATCACGGTCTCAGTTGACTCGCCCAGCGAAGTACGGTTAATGAGCAAGCTGATAGCGTTGTCTCGCAGCTAACATCTGTGAGAGTCATCAGACAACGTGGATGTTATATCATAAAACAGTTTGGTTTCAGTTTGCTTATTCCACTGGAAACAGCTAATGAGCAAACTGATAGTGTTGTCTTCCAGCTAACATTTATACCAATCAACAGACTTTTATAAAAAAACAGCTGGTTATAAGTTGGGTCATTCTACGTGTAACAGATAGCTAGCATCAGACAACGCGCATGTTAGCACAAAACGCAAAATCACTAAACAGCTTGGTTTCAGTTGGCTCATACAATGAAACACGGATAATGAGCAAACTGATAGTGTTGTCTCCATGGTGAAACCATCTGTAGCAGTCATTGGATGACGCTCAGTGACACCCTATTAAAAAATAGTTATAAACCAAACATTTTAATGGTCAAACTACCACAGTATGTATATATATATATATAGGTCCAATTATATTTTTATTATTATAAAGAATATAATTTGAGGCTATCGGTGTAAATGTAGTAATAAAGTAATTAGTATTTTATTTTTAGCAGAAATTAGATTGTTCTTTAAGTAGAGGTAGATCGTGTAATCAATTTGTTACTGGCAATTTGGGGTCATTTTAATGACGAGTTAATGTGAAATTTAAAAATATATAAATTAAGTTTGTTTTTAATAAAAATCCGTTTTTGCATTCCCAGGGTCTAAATCATAAAAAAGTAAAATAAAACCCGTACAATTTTTCGAAACCAGTAATATCGTACACCATTCGTTGTGATTCAATCGATATTTTAAAAGGGTTTTGATGGGTTTGCAGACAACGCCCGGGGGAGCGAGGCTACACGCTCACCTCAGTAAATTGCGGCCATTTTATATTTGCATGATATTCCCATCTATATTACACTTTCAATATTTAAAAAATAAACATTGCATCCAATACATTTAAACTAGCCGTATTACAACAAATATACACGTTTAAAGCAGGATTCTATTTAAAAAGTCAACCTAGGTCTTAATTTTATTTAGCTATGGTACGGTTGGAGTAAATTTGATTATTTTTATAAGTATGAAACATTAAAAATTGGAAATTTACTGAAATAGGTTTTCTTGTATATTGTGATAACCACTAATGGCTCTTCCTGTTGTTCCTATAATAGGTTATCATATCTGGTTAGATAGTTTAGTAATAATTTTGATGTTATAATAAATAATTAATGCACTCCTGGTGCATCTTTCTCCTACAAGTCATTTTAATAAAGGCACCATATTACATATGTAAATAAATGTGTTTTATAATATTCGTACTACAATAACATTTAAATATTATATTACGACCTATGAGAACCAAAACTAGAACTGCCTTAATTCCGTATTATATGAAAGGAAGACTTTTTATATGAATTATTGAAGTGTGATAGCTTACTACACCTAAATTATTTTTCTTTGCTCATACTTTTACTCTAATTTCGAACCTTGATTGAAATTTCATTAATTAATTTTTCCCATCTAACTGAACCTTTGCGTCTTATAGTAAATAGATAATACTCTTTTTATTTATACAACATGACGTAAATATATGTCGTACAAAATACCACATACACTACTTTCTGTATTTTTTAGTAATTGTACATTGATCTATGTTTATGATAGTTTCTTAATGCATTTCAGTCTTACAACTCAACCACGAACTTTAAAACCATATGAGTGTGTTAGTTAAGCTACTTTTAATCAGAAGTTTAAAACAAAAAAATAATATTGTAAATTTAATGTTTGCCTCCAAAAACATTTTATTTCATGTGTGCTTAAAAAACTTTAACAATCATTCTAGGTTTTAAAAGTATAAAAAATATTTTAATCATATAATTTAAAAAGTATGACAAATTCTAATGTATGAAAACTTTGAAACTTTCAAGCCTTTTGTTTACAAATATGAGTGTAAAGAGTAATGTAAACGATGTTTAGCCTTTTAAACTCTCCAGTTTTATATAAGTTGTGGAACGTGGTGTAAGATAAGGTGTGGGTGTTGAGGTTAAAACACTGCACTTCACTCAGAGGTCCATTAGCACCTGCTTTGTGGGCCTGGAACAGCTGATTGTTGGGACGGTGCGCTCAACCAGCTGGTGTTGCTGGACGCGTCTATCACGACGAAAATACTCAGCTGGTCGTGTTCGTTATATTCAAACGTTTTAAATTACGATTTATAGCTGTAAATTAGATGCTTTTCTGTAGTTATATTGTTTGTATTACAATTGTATTACCTTTTTGAAAACTCATAGACAACCCTTATATTTAAATAATATTAGGCTTTGGAATAATTTAAAACGTAAATTTATGGTCTGATTGAATTTAATATCACTGCCTCCTTTATTGGTTAAAACATTAAAATCAAATTATACTTTTATGTATATGAGAGAAATAATTGTGTATGGGTTTAATAATTATTTCATGAAATAGAGATCTGGTTGATATTGAGTTAATATAAGAAGTTATCCCATTCATTTGATAGTTTATTTATAGAATATATTGTGCTTTAATGTCTTAGGGATATTACATTAAAAAGAATTGGTGTTATTTTTGCTTCAGAAGAATTTTAGAAGTCAATTTATTTACTGTAATGTCTAAGGTAATAAGGACAAAACCTCGTGCATAATTTAAAAGGCCAACACAATATGAACTCAAGATTTAATTTAGAAACAAATAAGATTCTTGATTTTAAAAATTATTGTTTACAAAAGTGCCACTTTTTTGTTGAACTACTTTTTTTACTTATTTACAATAACCCAACAATACAGCCAGGGCTAGTAACATTAAAGAAACAATAAGAAAAATATAGATACAATCATACCCTTTTTCATATTTTGAAACAACCAGTCATGCTTCTGGAGCGTTTACTTATATACATGAAAATACACTAATAATATTCCATAGATTAACTCATTAAATGAATAAAATCAGCATATAGAAAAAAATCAGAACACGATGTGGTATTTAGGAAAGAATTAATTTTAAATATTTCGCTTAAAAAACTAAAGACATTATAAATTATGGAATTATTATTTATTCCTCAAAGTTAATAACGCAATTTTTTACACGAATTTATTTCAAGAAATACCTCCCTGTCAGGAATGGGATGTAAATTAAACAAAATAAAACAATAATAACATTGTTTGTTAAAATATTGTTCGTAAAGTGTTGTAAATTGTTAATTGCTGTAGACTTGTAATTTATTTTTTTTTTGAAATGTAACCCTCCATCTAAGGGTAATCACAGTGTAGTTAACATCTCTCACGTTTACATTCGCTAGATTATATTAACAACAAAATGCGAAAATGAACATGTTATAAGAACAATGAGTGGTACAGCAGCAAGAAGGCGAGGCGGGAGTGCGTCGCCTAGGCGGCGCCTGGCCTTCATTTTGGAAGCATACCAACAACCCCTCGATGCATGCTTATCTTAAGTATATTTCCTCTTTATTGGCCATTTATTCTGTTGCTGCATGCACCCTCACGCGTTACGGAGCCTCAGAAATTGATTCCCTTGATTATATTTCCCTCCAGGAAAGTGATTCCCCTTTAAACCGTTTCCTTAGTTTGTTTTAAAATCGTGAAATTACCGAAGGGATTTTTGTCATTTGTTTTACAAAATCTAAAGATTTTCTAGACAAAATCGTAAGTTAAAAAATGAAAATAATTAAAAGACTATAAATTTCAATTTTAATATGATGATTTAAAATATTCATTAAGCGAAATTCATATTGTTTTGTTAGTTTAAACTATATCAGATATACATCAATGAAGAGCATCACAGACGTTAAATATTCCGTTTATAATAACAAGTTCATATAAAAAATCTAAGTTTCCTACGATGACATAGATTTTATGAGAGTAAAAGTAAGTCTTAAACCATTTACTTTCATATTATAGAGGATCACAAGTTTTCTAGGATGTTAGACAGAATATGTGTAGGTGAATTACTGAGGAAGATTAAATAGCACTATTCATAAGTAATAAGTAAATTTAGTAAACTATTTAAACAACACAAAATTAAATTTGCTCTTAAAGAACCCATGAAACATTACGTTACATTGCCTCTTAAAGTACTGACCTACCCAGGCAGGCATTTAAGCCAAATATGAATGAGAAATGAATCTATTATGATTTTGTCGTGATAGTTTAGTCTTGTAACTAACTATTGCTGACGTGTTCCTTACAGAAGATTGTTAATAGCTCAATAGCAAATGGTTACAAGAATACAAGATTGCACCACGACCATCTTACACACATTTATCATTAATCTTTGGCTTAAAACACCTGCTGGGTAGGTCGCCGTAAAGCAGAGTTGAATGTGATACAAAACAAAACGGTACCGGTTTGCACAATTTAATCTATGAACTTAAAACCACTTTTCCAAATCCAGCTTCAGACTTTGTATTTCAATAAGAATACCTTATATTTGATACTAATTTTGACTTATGCTCCTTCTTAAGAACTTCTTGTAACTCTTTTTACGTCGATCTATTAAAAGTGTAAAGACAATTTACAATGAAGTTGTACACTCACCTGGTTAAGGAAGTAAATTTACACTATTTTACAACTGAGTTTCAATATTTGACATCACAGTTGGATGATACAGAGGACAGTCAGGGAGTGTGCGGTAAGGGCAGTATTTTGTAAAGCATGTGACCCGTTATCGGATCCGAGTCCCTGGACGGCCAATTAAACTTACCTTATTACCGGCGCGAAGCCGACGTCAACGATTACTCACCCGGACCTTACTCCTCTGCCTCCTTACTCAGTCACATCTCACGTCCAACACGTGTTTCTACCAACGAATTAGTTCACTTATTATTGATGAATTTTTAAGGCATGTTGACTACAACATTTTTACACTTTTGGTTTTTGCATATGATTAATGTTCTCTTTCCCACTCTTAAAATGGTACAAATATATCTCACTTCTTTATTATTAACCTGGAAAAACATTTTTTCCCTCGATGTTGTAGTGAATGTGAATGTATTATAGTAAAAACGCTCTATTCAAATGGAAAATATTCCGGTTTCTTCTGTTGGTACTATTTCCCTTGCATACTGTTCAGGTAATATCACACAGTTATAACTCAGGCAACCTTTGTTATTTTGTGTGCAGGCCATCATTAAGGCAAGAGATGAGACAAAAATTGCTAATCTTGGATTTTTTTATTTGGGACCCACAAAACAAAAACTTTTTGGCCTAAATCATTCAAACCTTTCCACAATGTATTATGTGCTATTATCTAGTTCCCTACACGGATATTTATACAAATCATTATCCTACGAAGAAAAAATAATGGCTGTAAAAGGTTACTTCATAATAAGTTTACTTTTCAATATATCGTAGCTTTTAAATTTTATATAGAATGTAAAAAACACGTAAGGAACTAGTTTAACCGATATTAGAGTACGAAAAAACTGGACTGTATCTCCTGCCATTTCTCATACATGAAAAATTAACATTACGATTTTAAGGAGAGTAGACTGCCCTTAAGAATTGTAAAGCGTTTAAGGGATTATAATCAAGTGGTTGAATAATTTTTAGGTGTTTTCAAATATGGGATTTGAAACTAAAAGGTAATTGGCTGATCTCTTATATCAATGCGAGATCTAACGATAGTAGAGCGATAAGAAATGTTTTGTTATTTTTTAGTGTTTTCGTTGATTAAACAAATTTAAACTGGACCTTGGTATCACGTGAAAGATATAATTCTTATATCTCACTTTTTAGTTTAGAGACTAGTGATGACGAATTCCCCCCCCCGTAAAAAGACTAAGGTAGGGCTAACGAATTACAATGAGAACTTGAAGAGTTTTTTAACGTGCTACGTTATCTGTATTAAATAGAATGAAAATTTTTCTATGCGCAATACTTTAATTTAATCCATCCAATTGAAATAAAAGAGTATTGTTATTTCACGCATAAACCCGAAAATACAAATCAGATCTTGACTTATGTTTAATCCATCTTGCAAACGATGAGTGCATCTAGTATGTGTTATCTGCCATACTAATCAGGTAACACGAATTGTGGCAACATCTCAAAACCGCCCACCTGTTAATTCCATGGCCACTATATTTTGTGGCTTGACAAAGCCACCTCACCTCACATGTACATCTCATTACTTATATACCTCATTTGTATTTGTTTACCTCAAGTATGTGGTTTAGCCGAAACAGCACAAGGATTATGCTAAATAGACAGACTTATAGGTCACTGACTTCCTGATTTTTATAACTTAACTAAAACCCGCTCTTTTTTAATAAACAGAAAAATTCACATTTTAAATAGACGTCATCTGTTTCGTAGTGGTATGTTTTGATGCCTCTTATAGGAAGAGTTTTCTTTCATTCAAAGCAGAACATCAGGAAATATTCTAAAGTAAACGGAAATTGCATTAAATATGGTTAAATTTCAGACCTTTATTCCCTTACATAACGTCTTTGACATATGTATTACTCTTTTTAGTTATCAGAAGATAACGTTTAGGAAACAAACCACAAATAATTATAGTCCTTATACTTTTTAAGCATATTTAAGATAAGTTATATCCTTTAAAAATACGCTATTAGGATCTAAATTAAAAATTGTCTTACACCTCATGAATTCGTCATGCTGTTAGTTTCTAAGGGCATTGTATGATACACCCTGTCTAGTACAAGTATTAAAATTTCACATTTGAGCATTCTATTTGTGAACCCTCCAGTTTAATGAAGGATTAAAAGTTACTTATACTGACGTCATTACTGTTCAATACGGTGCTGAAATAACTTTTCCACATTAAAAAGAGAAATGGCATAGAACCCCTTCATTAACGAGGCGGGCCGTGCGCGATGTCAAAGGGGTGATCAATTGTGGGTGTGCGCGCCTTTTCTGAATCCAGATTTCCCTCAATTAATTACACAATTCTCTTTTAGGTCGGTTAAAACTAAAGTAAATTCAATGAGTTTGTTTAATATTTTCTATATCATTTATTCCAAAAATGTTATTGATATCTTTTATTGTGAACAAATATTACGATCTCTCAATACATATTATTCTCAAAATAGGTAACAGACAATAGACAATAAGAATAGAATGAATAACTACTGTACTACTGCAAGGAACATTTTAATAACATATACAAGTGTCCGTAATAACTCAATGTGTCCGATTTTATGTCAACCTATTTATCATAGTGACCTTGATCTCAAATCCGTGCAGTTACAGGTACAATAGTACGTTTATATTTGTAATCATTTCCTGAATTACAGTAGTTAACTGAATAATATTCCTATTATTCTCTTCTATGAACTCATTTCAGATCACACAATTTATGTTACAATATTTCCAAATGGCTAGTATGCTTTTCCTAATCCAAACAGTTTTTTTGGATTCTAAGTTTAAAAAATTGTGTTAAACTTTCAAGTTGTAATTATGGGTGCAAAATACTATAAGAACACCTAATTTGGACAGTTCTATCCCTCTCAACATTCAAGAAGCAGCCATTTTCTTCTGTCAAACTTATTTAATTTACCTTTAAAAATTTAATTTTTCTCAACTTTTACCAACCTTATCGCCACATTTTACATCTTTTTGGAAAATATTTTACAAGAATACGTATAGTTTGACACAGTCAAATGTATTAAAGCATTCTAATATCTACTTAGAAAAAAATATTTTTAATAAGTAAGGAAAAGGATTATACAATTTGCTTACTAAATGTTTCTTACTCGGTAAACTAAAAAATTTTAAACGTAACAGAAAATTTACCCAAAACTAAAAATTTTAAGTGGTTTACTAGAAGTGACCTTTTCTATTCTATAAATGGATCAAAATGGACGCTATACACAAATACTCGCCATGTTTTATTTTATGAAAACCCTATACTAATTTCTATTTTTTCTGGCTATTAGAGGCAGTTATTAATTTCTGAAAAAGTATTATGCAAGTAAATATTACACGGCTTTAAGAGGACTTAACTGTATCAAACTATAATTGTTCCTGTAGAATATTTTGCGTGATTCCAAAAAATATGCAAAAAGTGGCTATAAATTGGGTAAAAGTTTGGTAAAATTAGATTTTTAGGGAAATGTCAATAAATTTGAAAAAATACATTTGCTTGATAATGGAGAGGGATAGAACTGCCCGAATAACATATTTTTCCATTTTCCCCATATAATAACGTCTTAAAATGTTTAAACTGACTAACAAACAACCTGTTTAAATTAATGAGGTTACTTTACTGTTCAGAAAGACTTCACAGCCTGTTAAGCAATAATTTAGAGCATGATTGACGCCTAATTTAACTTTAGTTATCCTTTAGTCACACATCGCCGGTAATTATCTGCAAATATTTACACTACACTTGATCAATGCCCTATACGTTTAGATATAAACTGAGTTTAGCTAACACCAGTAAATTTTAGCCTTACGTTAATAAGAACTAAATAAACTCAGTAAATGTGAAAGCTCGTGTTACACTTCCGGTGCGGTACAAACTACCAGTAACTGCTTAAATGGTATATAAACATTGTAGAGATGCCGTAGCATATTATTTGAATATTATCTATTCGTAGGAAGTATTTAAAAAGATATTCTGCTAAGTGACAAACATTTATTTGCGAGAGACAAAGTAAGTTTATTAATATATATTTTTTAGTAAAGAATAACAGTGGAATAGGCATAAATATATCATACGGCTGATCATTGTATCCTATTAATTATAAGTTTGTAAAAAGGGAGGTGTATTAAGTGAATATTGATTATTTATAAAATAAATTACAAAACTACTTAAGACACTTCAACTGTGTATTAGTCTGGCATGTATCGCCTCCCTTTCTAGAGGAGACCGGTCGTATGAGTCACTCACCGACCATTGGTTTCCTGGGCCAGTGCGTTATCTGGACCTTCTATGCTGGGCATGAAATTAATTAAAATAAACTTCACACAGTTATACAATTTTAAACCAGATCAGATTTAAAGACAAAAATAAAATTTGATATTATATTGGTTTATATACAGGTATTGGTTCTTTGATTTATCCATGGATCCGGTAGACTATTTATTTTATTGGTAGTCCTGAAACTATGATGATAGGTTCTAAGAAGTTCGTTTCACATAATGCTGTTTAAAATAGAATAATTCCGTTTGTACTCATATAGTATAAAACCCATTTATCAACTATTACTTAAGATCTTCCAATATCAACTAGGCGGATATGGTTCTCCTTAAAGAATAATGTTCCAGGCATGAAAACAAACTTTTAAATTTTTGACTGTTATAACTTAACGTTAAAACTTTAGTTTTTCAATACCCTGAGTCTAAATTATGTGCTATGTTATTGTATCCACGAAGGGATATATAACTATATTCTCTTCTTTTCAAATAGTCCAATTACATTTCGCAGTGTATAGAATATTTGCATTAGGAATAAAATAGTTCAAACAGATATTCATACTTTCTTAGTGACAATTAACGTTATAGTTTTACTAAATAGTACCTAATACGGTAGCTACATTGAAATAGTCGTGACTTTCCATAATTTTAAATTAGACTTACAGTAGAGAAATTATCTGCTGTTATGTATTATAATTTGAAATGGGATACATATGAATGGAGCAGAGTACGACGAAATTACAAATAAATAATTACAAAAGATTGGCCGTTGGCGTCACGTCGTGAGTTATCAAACTGGAAAAATCACCTCAGAACGTTCACGGCACACTGCATAAATGTGTCCAAATATAAACATGTACTACGTTAATCAAAATACTAATTAAAGCAATTCAGTAGAATTCAGTCCAGTACATGTGCAAGTCCAACGTGGTTCAATGTTATTAATTCATTAACTAGTTTTAGTTGCATTCATAACTTTGTACCTAGAAATACCTAGAAAGGTCACTATTTCGTAAGGTTAATGCAATGCTATTTCAAAGTTTAGTTTTTTACTTGACATCACAAACACAAACGCTATTAAACTATTGTATACATTAACATCAGAATGGTGTACATAGAATATCCATAAAATTAGTCTAAATATATTCGTTCAAATAGATTGAAATATTACTCTGTGAGATCTTAAAAAAATGTTGAAAGATTTTAGTGATAACATCTTTAGCCGAACGAAGCCTTTGCGAGGACGAGCCATCACTCAGTCTGCTGGAACGTTGCCATGACGTTTTCATTTTGTCTTGTGTAAATCTGTACCCCTTCCCACCCTAACAAGAGAGAAACCCCTCCCCTCCTTCCACCCCCATCAGTTGCGAGTGACACATTCCATCTACCGTAAAATCAATTTAAAGCTCCCATTCCGATTCAAAGAGCTGTACTTTCTAGATTAATGCATTACATTGTATAGAACATCGGGTCTCAAGGCGTTCCTTTTACTTCATGAAAAGTATTTTGTTTAACTCCTGTTAACAACCAATACATCAAGCTCCTCAATCTATTTACATTCTACATTCGACGTGTAAAGTCTATGAGAAAAGTTGTGAAGAATTTGGTTAACAAATGTTACCTGAATATTTTTGAAGTTGTGACTCTTCCCCTCCTTCTTGCAGTTACTATTATCAGAAAAAATAATAATGTTTATAATCGGGATAAAAAATAATAATATTTGTTCCATCGGAAGTAAGCCTAACATAAGTATTTATTGATTATGCTTATTCTTGAGAAACCCAACTACCAAGCAATATTTTAAGAAAAAATAAAGTTAAGGGTGAGAGTGGTGGGTGTGATGAATTTGGTGTAATGTTCGAGAAAAATAACAGCTGGTTCATTCAAACTAATATTGAATTTCTGAAGTGCCATACCACGGATCTCAATATATACGAGACACACTCACTTCCAATGTCACGTGACGGAAGCCAGTTCAAATTTAGAAAATTAGAACCAGCGACTATTCCCATTACCACAGAAACCGTTTTCACAGAAAGTTTGGATCTCGAATGTTTTGTTACACTGACATTGTACATTAACTGACATTGTGTGTGTATTAGACATATGGCTAATTTATTTAGACTTTTAGCTTTTAATATGATGGGTTTTCATTTCAATAGAATAACATTTTTCTAGGTAGTTTTAACTGTGGCTTTTTTATGAATAAAAAACGTTATATGTAAGGAGAGCATAGTGTTCAACACATATCTATCTAAACACGGCTAATAAAACAGACGTTAATTTTACAAACAAATAGAGACAGTTTAAGAGGAGTTTTCGAAATTTGAACATAACGAGAGGACGACGCGATCTGACATTTTAACCCCTTCATTAGACAGGATCAAGTGGAAGGGTTGTGCCAGAGGGGAGGGCAAGATGTCAAGCTGTAATGAAGTGTGAACTGATGACTGTTTAATTCGGAGATTCCAGCACCGATTGAATAGGCAATATTTTAGTTTATTGCCTAACCCGGTCGGGCGACAATATTGCCGGATATTTTGCCCTTTTAAAAGGGATTCCTCACACGTACTTTTAGATTAACTTTTGATTCACAAACTTTTCGATGGAAACTTTATATTATTTTTCCTGTAGTGCTGATGTATACTTCATTTTTGTGTTAAAATCTAAATGGTTCCAAAAACATACGCATTGGATGTTTTTTCATATATTTTTGTTATTGTTATGAATTATTATTATCAAAATTATTAGCTTAATAGACACAGTACTACAATACACAAGACAATATAAAATTGAGCTTCCATAATAGCTAATGGAACTGGTTGAAACGAAACCAACATAAAAAGAATGTATTAAATTTTGCGTAGGCTATCTTATACTTCGCAGTTATTCTTATTTAATATTTGAATGAGAATAAAATTAATACATACTAGGGCCATCATCACCATCCATAACAAAACCGCAAGTTTCCCGTTGGCAGTGCGATTGGTGGATTTTTCTTCTTTTCTTTATTTTGATTTTGAGGTGTCAATAAATTTGAGTTAGCTAGGACTAAATCAGTTTGATACATGTTGTTAAGTATAATTTTTAAGCTATACTAATACGAAATTTAAAAAAATATAGAAATATTAATATAGCCATAGTCTACATATAAAATTACTTTTACTGTATGCTTATTAATTACTTTAATAAATAATTATGTTGCGGTAAAAACTTATCTCTAAAGCTATTTTCCTCACAACAAATTCATTATGTAGATGTTTTCTATTGCTTCTTGAAATGTTTTATGAATTAGCTAGTATACCTTGGAACCTAATTTTCCGATGGCAGTTGAATTATTTTATGATTAATACCTATTTTGAAACGTCGTGGACTTATCATCAGGTCTTTCAAACTCGTTTTATCTCTAAATACTGATTCTAAATATATTGAAACATTAATAAAATAAAGTTCAACATTTAAACAATGCACACTATGACACATATAGGTCGTACATAGAAATTAAGTGTAAGTCTATAGCTGGCCGGCGCAGCAATAAAATAACTTGCAAAGATTTCTATGTTGATTTCATAAATGTGCTATAGTGTTGCTTGAATGTTTAACTTTATTGCTTTATGTGCTACAAATTAGGAACTTTTTTGAACGACCATGCGGTTTCAATATATAACATGGATGTATAAAAAAACTGTGGACGGAAAGTAAGATATGTATCCTGGATATATGTGTTATGAAATATTCGGTATGATTTATCTCTATGGTTTAATCTATATAACTCAATGTCCATTATTTCCTTAAATGTATTGCTTAACTAATATAGGAAAAAATTAAAAAGAATATTAAGACACAGTTTGGTGACACGAGCAAATTCTTGCTACTTACTGGAGTTGACTGATTGATGGTTTCCAAGAAATGTGGTTTACTAGCTCAAAGCAAAAGAACCAGAAAGGATACAGGCATACGGTTGGGTAAGGGTATGTAGTAACTCAAATGAATGGTAGCGTTGCCTAGACAACAACGCCGTTGCCATGGCGCCTTCATTCAGGACCACATGGGCGGTAGTAGTGGTGTTAGTGGGGGGGAGGGTGAGCGCTGCGTGTTTGTTTACTTACCGGCAAAACTTGGAACTATTCTTGAAGAATTATACCATCAATTTCTTTACTGATAGGATTTGTGTCACATTAATTCTAGTTTCCTGTAGTAAAATTATTCCCAATGACCGTAGTCCTTTTTCTCATTTTATGTACATTTACTCTTTCTTCTATAACTTTTATATGTTAATATTAGGGTGTTTAAATTTTGGAATATTTTATCTTATTATAATAGCTAGACATATTCACTGTAGAATAGTAATGATAGTGTAAACATACTACGAGAAAAAAAACATGCTGAAAAGCCAATTTAATGGAATACTGCAGAAAATTAAAATTAACAGTTGAATTATCGATCTCTCTTCAAGTGGAATATGTTAATTAAAATCTCTACTCGTCTTCAAACATTCGGTAGTTTACACATAGATGCATCCAGTGAGAATTTCACATCCAGAGGTGTTGTGATTCGTGAACCAACTTCGTTAGGAGCCTTTTGAAAGCTCACTACAATCAAATGAAAACACAATAATTATCAGGTGCAAAGGGAATCACGTTTCCATGACAACCGAAGCCGAGACGGGGGTAACGAGATGGAAGTGATCCGCGAAATATGTTATTAAACAGCTGCCACAGAGTGTAACGAAGCGGCGCAGCGCTGGAAGTATTTAATTAGAGACACAAGTGCTTCGCTCCGGTCTGACATTCAGTAACTGTTCGCTCGGCGAGGTCAATGACGTCACTCACTGTGACGATGTGTGAGCGCGTTCGGGATAACAAGACACAGCAGTCAGTGGCGTGAAAAGACAACGCGGCGGTGGTAACATTGGGGTTGTTGCACTCACATGTTGATAATTCTATGCATTATAATCAATTCAACATAATTATTTTAATTCACAATAAACAGAACGTACATTTTTTATTGAAAATTAAACTTAAGCCATAAATAAGACACGTAGTTTAAGATTTTGTTTTGTAAAACTAAATCTTAAATTATCCCTCAAGTAATTGATACGTATTCAATATATAAATGGGTCCTCCGGAACATTTTAAGCGAAAAAATTTAAATCGGTGATATTTAGTGGTAAAGTTCTAGACGCTACGAACTACACCATGGTGTATTCAGTTTTGAAGATATTTAGTTTGCAGCCCTGATTTCGTCTGTCAGAACGCTCTGCGGGACTCCACGGTCAATTCAACATTACCATTTGATACCTCGAAACTAGGGTTTTGCCACTTTCCGGGGTACCCATTGTTATGTTATTTAATACATTGACGTATTTATTATTCAGTATCTCGGTGTATGCATCATATAAATGGTTGCCCTGATTTATTATTTTGGTTTATAGTTTAATTTATTCAACTGTATACTCCAACAGTATATTTCTTAGATTAAACAGTTTATGTCAGTTAGAATGCTTGTGCTGTTTACAGTTTTCAAAAGTACGATCTTTTAAGGTCATAAATTCATAAAAGGTATAATAATAAATCTTTAATTCAAAAAGAAGTGTACAAATCACCATCTTAAAATTTCTCTGCCGTGTAAGTAATGCAATTGTATTGACAGTAAAAATTATGATGTAAAATTTCATAAAAACTAAGAATAGTTGCAGTTATTGCACGCCCTATGTTATGTTAAGTTTTGTGTATAAACTTCATAATAAAGGTCGATCTCAAAAGTAATTTAAAACTAATAATAATATGTTATTAGCCAAACAATCATAAGAAATTATTATTTACATTAACTTGCCTTTAATTTTCCTTGAATTATACCCTTTCAACCATCGTGACTCAAAATACTGATATGTGTCTTTGTCTGTCAGACTGATTGATAAACAATGTCAACTACTAATTTTGTGACACAATTTTTACTAGCATTATTTAATTTTCTAAATGTGATCACGATCTGGTCCAGCCAAAGAGACAGAGACGGAAACACAGAAGCAATGATGGAACTTGGGGACAAAGACAAGCGACACTGACGGATTATCATTCTTCTGCTTCTCTCCTTCTAAATTTCCTCAAATTCTTCTCATCACATCCAACGTTGCAGAAAATGCTTTCATTTAAAAATAGATTTTGTTTTGCTATAATCATAACAAAAATGTGTAATGTTTAGTATATATGAATCAAACATTTGAATTGTACAGTATATTATTTACTATGACATTACATACACTTGTTTTTCCTAATGAGCCCTACTATGGTCAATGCATTTAACAAGCAGATATAATTTGTGTTTTATTGTTGGAAAACTAAACAAAAATACAAAATCTCAAGGCCCCTGGTGACACTTATTTCGGAAAATTTAAAATTATTACTGCTAGGTAAGGAACAAATAACGTCCTGCTAGCAACCTCCTTCCAATGATATTTGAAATGATAGGAAAAACAACTTCCGTCTTATTTATCATCTATTTTATATTAAACTTGGCGGATGCTAAATCTGCAACTCGCGATCAGATATGTCCTAATACCCTATTGCAACTGGTAGTCGCGTTCAAAATGAACCCCCGCCAGGATGTCTTCAACTATACCTCGCGGTAAAAATGAACCCCCGCCAAGATGTCTTCAACTGCGCCTCGCGTTCAAAATGTATCTCGCCAGGATGTCTTCAACTATTTCTCGCGCTAAATGAACCCCCACCAGGATGTCTTCAATTGCGCCTCGCGTTCAAAATGTATCTCGCCAGGATGTCTTCAACTATACCTCGCGGTCAAAATGAACCACCACCAGGATGTCTTCAATTTGCCTCGCGTTCAAAATGAACCCCCGCCAGGGTGTATTCAACTATACCTCGCGGTCAAAATGAACCTCCACCAGGATGTCTTCAACTATACCTCGCGGTCAAAATGAACCCCCGCCAGGATGTCTTCAACTATACCTCGCGGTCAAAATGTATCTCGCCAGGATGTCTTCAACTATACCTCGTGGTTAAAATGGACCCTCGCCAGGATGTCTTCAACTGCGCCTTGCGGTCAAAACGATCCCTGACCCTTGTGTGTGCCCTTTTCACTAGCCACCGATAAGGGTGACCGATACTTCTAGGTATTAACTGAGGCGGCTCTCAAACCGATTATGATTTTCATAACCAGTGTTAACCCAAAACAAGCAAAATTGTTAAGGTATTATGAATATGTAATGGGAACAAAACTAGTTGATCACAAATAATATTCAAAGTTAACATTTACTCAAATTCCAATGCTATAGTATTACAAGTGGATTAATTAACATTAATCCATAATATTATGAAAAAGATGTGGTTTCTGTATGTTTGTGGCTTTGTTGTGGCAAGTAAAGGCGAAAAATACTGAACCGACCGGTTCGAAATTTTACACAAATATAATAATATATCTTAAACTCAAATAACTCATAGGCATATTCATTTCCTTATAACCCATTCGGGCTAAGCTCCATGAACGTCCTAACTTTCATTGTTAACATTTTAAAATAATGAAAACATAAAATTAATTGAACGTCAACAGCTGTGAACACTAAAATTGGACAGTTAGGGAAGAAGAAGAAAGAGCTGCAGTGCCCGTCCTAGGTTTCAATGTTTAAATTTTCTAATGTCAATATCTCTTTACACCATATTTTGACAGTTTGGGAAGAAGAAGAAAGAAAGTAAGTTCATTTCTTAAGATAACTGTTGGATCGAAATTAGTGATAGAATTATTAGATCGAAATAGTGGAATGGTAGATTTTAAGTTTTCTCCCAATGCCTGCCTTTATTACGTTATACCTTATTCTTTCCTAATACTACTGAACAGGTGTTACTTTGTCATGTTGTAGACACTCGTGTTTTGTCATTTTGTAAAAAATAAAAGAATGGTCAACAATTTAACTGTATCAGTACACCTCACAGCATTTTTTACCCGTGTGAAGAACGGGTACTTTTGCTAGTACAGTAAAGTGATAATTACACTGTATTGTAGAATGATTGTTCAATGCTATAGTTGGATGACCTCTCTTGACAGGAGTTGCATGTCATTGCAATTTACGTCAGCAACATCAATAGTTGTTATTGTTTTCCCTAGTGGACCATTTTCATAAGCGGTTATATGCACGCCAACTTTCATGTCAACGAGCCGCGGGAGTCGCTTTCTATAATTTGCATATAATTTAGTAAATTAGAATTGCTCGTTCCACTTTTAATAGTGTTGAAAATGTAGGATAAACTATTTACACGATTAGAAATGAAACATTAAGACCCTTCTATGATGAGTGGTTGGAATAAATTTGGCGTTCATACAAAATGTATACCGCGTGTGTGAGGGGTAACACAAATGTCATTACAGTGGCTTTCATCCTCACAAAGGAAGAGTCTTTGTATTCAAAAGGAATTAAGGCGAAACAACAGCAGGGTGAAGAGGCTGTTTTATTGAAACTGGGGTGTCAAGTCAAACGTGACTAATAAGGAGACATGTGTAGGCGCGGGGGCCAAATAATATTGGCTCTTCTCTCACCCCGTGTATTTTCATTTCAGCGTTTGTGCAGTTAAGATAAATAAATTTTATAGACTTAAAAACATGTTTTATTAATAAGCAACAAATATTCGCAGTTATAATATCTATTTTAAATTCTATATTTGTTACTTATGCAAAAAAATGTCCTTAAATATAATTTTACAGAAGAAGTTAAATCTGTTAACTGTCCAAACTGTTAACTAGCGAAAAAACTACCTTACATCCTTAATGTACATATTAAAATATAATAAAGTAGTGTGGAATTACACATAACAGTTTAGAAATTAATTAAAATAATGTGTCTGCTCTTATTATTTTTAATCATTAATATTTTTATACTTATAAATAAATAAAACATTTTATCTTCCACATTGGTTTAAAATAGACTCATCCACTACCATGGTATACGAGGGCCCTTAGTTAACGCGTATTCTGTCCTAATTGATAGATATGCTGGAAACGCAAGAAAACGTAACATTTTAAGGGATATTTTCAGGCAAAACAACAACAAGATGAATTTTAGTTCTTATTTGTACGAAAACTTTAAAAGTGTAAGAATAGTTAAAAGCAAGTGCCATGCTATTTAATACGGATCTAGTATGTTTCCAAATTAACCATTTCTCACTCAATTGGCTTTTTTTCTTATGCTTAGAGTATTTTCATTCAGGACCTCCGGTGTTGTCTTTGTCAGGACCGGTTGGTTAGTCATGAACTCAGCCAGGGAGTAACGCAAAAGCCACATTGTTTAATCGTGTCCTCTACCTGGAAGTAACGTGAAGCTGCATCGCTTAGTCAGCAACGTTAACAGGGAGTAAAGTGAAGCTGCATCGCTTAGTCAGCAACGTTAACAGGGAGTAAAGTGAAGCTGCATCGCTTAGACTTTTGACGGGGTGTTAAGCGAAGATGCATTGCTTAGACCTTTGACAGGGAGTAAAGTGAAGCTGCATCGCTTAGTCAGGAACGTTAACAGGGAGTAAAGTGAAGCTGCATCGCTTAGTCAGGAACGTTAACAGGGAGTAAAGTGAAGCTGTATCGCTTAGACCTTTGACGGGGTGTAAAGCGTATCTGCATCGCTTATTGAACAGTTAGCGGCAACAAAGTAAGCGCAGCACACACGCGAACTGCTCGCTAATGGTTATTACAACACAACAGGAAGTATTTCAACAAAGAACTCCTGGACATTGACGAATGGTTTGCCACTTACTCCCACACGTTTTAACTAATGGCCTCACTTTTGTTCAACTCTGACGTCAACATATATATAGTTAATTATTTATTTATGTATTACAAAATAAAATAAAATACCGTTTTGGGTTTCCAAAGGGAGCAGTTTATATTTGTGAATATATAAATACAAGGCCTTAGGTCATAGGTGTAATATGCTTGGAAAAGAAAAGAGTTTAGATTCTCGACATTACGTTTAAGACCTTAGTAGTACATCACTGTAACACGCTAGAACCTACTCGATTTATGCAGTTTTTATGCAGTAAAGTACATAATTCATAATAAAACAACTTTATTTACGTAATCCTGGACTGGGACGGTGGCGACGTCCTGTAATCCAGCTACTTGGAGGTCACGAATTGTGGATAGTTGTGAGAGATGGTCGGTGGATGTAGTGTTCTCTTGTGTGGATTAACGTCCGCACTATTGAATACTACGTTAATCCACAAAGACCATCCTCATTAGACCAATTCGTAATTCAGAGGCTGTGGTTCGGATTCCACGTTAAACTGTAGGTCCATTAGTTGCCATCGACTGTTGGGCTATTAATTAACAGTCCTGTCTAAGGAACATGTCAGCCTTAGTCAGTAACAAGACTACAAGATCGCGTCACAATCATCCTACATTCATTCCTCATTCATACTTGGCTTAAAATACCTACCTGAGTAGGTCGCCATTTCAGTTAAAAGTAAAGTAAAAGTATAAAGAATCACTATATAACTAGATTTTTAGTTTAATTTCTTTGGCATAATTTATGCATTGAATGAACTACACTTTCATTGAATCATAAATACTAATTCTTGTTATTCTTATATTTATAAACAACAAAATTCTATTGATTGAAATACATAAATAAAGAATATATTAAGTTTAAACTATACACAGTTAAAATGTTTTTTTATTCCTTTGACATAATTATAATTGAAATGCCTTTACACAATTGTCCATACTGAGGAGTGATTACATTTTTTAACTTCAATTTATTTTCTTGATTTGCCAGTGGAATTTCGAAACATTTTTGGAGGGAAGGTTTATCCCTAGTCTTGTTACTACCTAACTTTCTCAATCAGTCATTAGATAGAATAATAGTATTTCAATTACCGAAGGCGCCTTGGTCTAGAATTATTATTGTTTCAATCGATATTTGTTAGAAATATCAGTCTGCAAAGAGAATTAAACTATTTCAAAAGAATTATCTTTATTGAACTTGAAAGTATAGCACAGAGATGACATACAGGGTGCGGTGGTAACACACGGAAGGCGGTCCGGCTACGAGACTTGGTGTAATGAACGTTGCGGCTTGAACCACCTTCCGGAATCCCATTATAGCGGGCCCCTAATGTATAGGCTCTGGCTGCCATACATCACGACATTATTGGGGCGGTCTCATCCACACCCCTGAATCATGGTTCATATAAAGTAAAACATCGATAGGCCCGACACCAGCCTCTAGAAACCAGAGTTGTTTAGTGCACCGTTGTGATTTACAGGAGATGTTTTGTTCAACAGATAAATACTGTTAGGAATAAGAAGCTGATTTGGGAAAATCTAATGACTACGTACACAGTATTTATTAATTAAATATTCGTGATATATTTGAATAACAATTAAATATTTTAATTTACTCATAAAAAAACTCCCCTTTATTTAAATAATAAAAGTATTTTTTTTACTATAAAAAATATATTTTACTAGCAATATAAATATTTTTAAAACGTACCTTTCAAAAATTACAATTAAACTAAATTATGTCTCATTTTTATACTCGATAGATTTTTTTGCAAAACTCTAAATATTTTATATATGTTTGTTTGATAAGTCAATATTTTTAAGAAAGTACATATATAAAAATGCCAGAAGTCTGAAAAGCGAACCGGATGTATCGCTGGAAGCCACTTGCTATTGATTAGTTAATGACCTCATCCCAGTGATAATTGCTCAGTAACTGCGACTGCACTGGCCACCTATCCGACCCATTATAGTGGTTACATGTGATATTGCAGATTCAAGATATATAGTCCGTAGGCTCCCTTTGTGTAATAGACAAGGTCAATTTACGATATAATTTTTACATTTTTAAGATTTTACATTACTCAAGAACTATTGATGAAATTTAACAAATAGTCATCAACAACAAATACAGTCTTTAATATACTAACAGAGAGTCAATATAAAATATAAAAACAGTCAAAGTATATTAATTTATTTTCAAAACTCATGTTTTTTGGTATTACAGGCCAAAAAAAGCATTTACTGCATAACAAATTGTAATTAAACTACTTCTCTGTTATTACTATGAATTTAGTGGTAATATGTTAATAGTATGTTATAGACAGCTTGCCGCATATGTTGTTTACCGGATATATCGCTAGAGGCTACACAATATTGATTAGGTTATGACCTCATCCCAGTGGTGATTGCTCTTAAATTGAGTCTGCATTGGCCACCTAATTGGACCCATGGTAGAGGTTACATGTGATATTGTAGACATCTTGAAACGCTTACCGGATGTAACGCTAGAGGCTACTTGAAATGTATTAGGTAATGATATCATCCTACTGATGACTGCTTGGGAACTGAGTCTGCATTGGCTACCTGTACTGGACCTTTGGTAGAGGTTACATGTGATATTGCAGACATCTTGAAACGCTTACCGGATGTAACGCTAGAGGCTACTTGAAATGTATTAGGTAATGATATCATCCTACTGATGACTGCTTGGGAACTGAGTCTGCATTGGCTACCTGTACTGGACCTTTGGTAGAGGTTACATGTGATATTGTAGACATCTTGAAACGCTTACCGGATGTAACGCTAGAGGCTACTTGAAATGTATTAGGTAATGATATCATCCTACTGATGACTGCTTGAGAACTGAGTCTGCATTGGCTACCTGAACTGGACCTTTGGTAGAGGTTACATGTGATATTGTAGACATCTTGAAACGCTTAACGGATGTAACGCTAGAGGCTACTTGAAATGTGTTAGGTAATGATATCATCCTACTGATGACTGCTAGGGAACTGAGCCTGCATTGGCTATGTACTGGACCTTTGGTAGAGGTTACATTCTATTGCAGACATCTTGAAACGCTTACCGGATGTAACGCTAGAGGCTACTTGAAATGTGTTTTTTTTTTACGAGGGTAAATGCTCATGCACCATCAGGGAGGAAATATCGGTACACTCCCTGGTGTGTGGGACTCTCACCCACTAAAACCCCCTCGCCTCAGGCTGAAATCCGCCTTGGAAGCACCTATTAAGGTATTACATCAAGGCGGAGCCTCGTATGTGAAGCCACATGGCTACAACACCTACTTAGCCACCTGAGGAAGGATCAAAGCTGGTCCTGATCCTCTTCTGTCTTTTTTCTCTTGAGAACATTCTTGACGAATTCTTGACGTCGCCAGTTCTCAAGAGATGTCATCATGAGAGGGACAATGTTCTCGGGCGAGATGGCCCCTACTTCCAGTTCCATACTTCTTCTCTGGGCTGCCCAGCTCACACAAAATGTGTGATAGGCATCGTTTGACAGGCTGCACTGTCGACCTTGCCCATCTTATGGAGGTAGTCACGGAATAGCCTGTGCCCAGTGAGAAGCTGCGAAATAAGGAAGTTGACCTCACCGAAGCGCTCGACCCACACGGACAGTTCCATTAATCGACGCGTCCAGGCACCTCTCGTCTGGTTCCACCACTCTTGTTGATGTCATTGTGGCCTCTCTGCCACTCGTGTTGTCAGATCAGATTTGGTTTGAAAAACTGCTTCCTTTCCTGGGCCAGAAGATCCACAGGTATGACCCCCGCAACCACCAACGATGCCGGCTCAGAGATTATAAGCTGACGCTATCCTCAGGGATTCTGGACCGAACATCTGCTTCGATAGCACATCTTTCTTAATGAGACTTGAAATGTGTTAGGTAATGATATCATCCTACTGATGATTGCTTCGAATTTACGACTGGTCTGACCAGCACTAGCAGTAACTGGTCTGTAACGAATCCGTGAGAAAGTAACAATTTTTATTATTTAAAAGTGGATACAGTTGCTTTTTCTTAAGCAGACAGTTAATAATTCTGGCACGTAAATAAACTGCAGTTCGCCTGCAACAAAGTTACACATATAATTAAATCCATTGCACTCATTATACCTATCCAACACTCATATTTTCTTAAAATTACCAACTTAGTGTAGGTGTTGGTGTTTCGCAAATATGAATGTGTTTTATGTAATATTTTAGTAAACTTTGATTACTCTCTGGCTGTTGCTATAAAGCTCACCTAATAATGACTAAGGTAAACACATAATTCCAAGGGTTTGTCAAAGTCATAGTCAATAGTATACCTAATTATGACTGGGACGGTGGCGACGTCCTGTAATCCAGCTACTTGGAAGTCACGAATTGTGGATATTTTTGAGCGATGGTCGGTGGATGTAGTGTTCTCTTGTGGGGATTAACCTCCACACTATTAAATACAACGTATATCTGCAAAGAACATCCTCATAATTAGACTAATTAGTAATTCAGAGGCCGTGGTTCGGATTCCACGTTAAACTGTAGGTCCATTAGTTGCCATCGGCTGTGGGGATTTTAATTAACAGTCCTGTCTAAGGAACATGTCAGCCTTAGTCAGTAACAAGAATACAAGATGGCACCACAATTATCTTACAATCAATCCTCATTCATACTTGGCAAAATACCTACATTGTAGTATGGTTGTCATTTCAATGATCTAATCTAATCTAATGCAATGATTTATTATAATAATGATTAAGGTAATCACGTCATTCAAAGGGTTTGCCAAAGTCATGGTCAATAGTACACCTAATTATAAAGGAATCAAAATACTGATTAACCTCTTTAACTTATTTAATTCTATAATAATTTACATCTTATTCAATGATATAGGGTGTTAGCTTCGAACTGCAACCTCTTTTACCGATTGGGTAAAAACTAGTTCACTTATACGTTTATAAACCTTAGAACTATCTTGAATATAGTTTGTCTTGCAACATTCAGTGTTAAAAATATAATATTTACGTTATAAAACTTTTAGTATAAATAATAGTATTCTGGTATAGATTTTGACAATGAGGAACGACCGACGACTGCGAAAGCATGTAAGGATGTGGACATACGAATGGCCAAGTTCACGTGTGTGTCTGTGTTCGTGTGGTTAGTGAGCTTCAGTTGCACATAATTCCATGTATAAGCAGAAGCTCATAGTTAATGTTGTTCCCAAGTAATAAATAACAGCGAGAGGACTACAGTAGGTAGCGTGCGAGCGCGCCGCGCCGCGCCGCGTGGCATGCCCACCAGGCATTACAACTTTGCCATCATCTAAATTATTATTACAGTTGTGTCTGTAACTCATTTTTCCTAAATTACACTACGGTAAACATGACATTCCTTAAAACCAGCGACGTTTTACTTCTCATTACTGAGACGGTTCGTTTATATGGTGATTTCGCCTAGGTCAATTAAAAGTACTCCCATAACTCACTACAAATTAAACTGTACCAAAGTTATTTCTGTGAAATACTGGTTGTAAACAACTGCGGTTTTTAATCAGCTTCTTCCTAAATAGTTTGGATACGTAAACCCCTCTAATGAGGTTTGACATAAACACTAAAAACATTACCACTTAAAAACAAATGAAATTAAAATATTTTATAAACGAATCACACACAAACACTTAAAACTTAATCCTCACGTGAGACTCCTTTGTAACCATGATCATACCAATGTCACCCCATGGATACGATGTTAGTGTTTGCGTGCGTGTTCCCATTAAATGTCTTATTTGATTATGAATTTTTTTATTTTATGGAGATCAAGCTTAAAGTTTTGCTATTATTTGTGACAAATATCCAAATATGACAAATATGTTGTGTGCTACAGAAATAAAAATGTAAGGCTATAAACAGATTATTTGAAACTGGATCTTCTAAGAAAGAATGCTCGACAGTATTTTGGGGACCATTATTTTTAGTGAATTATACAATGCATGCATTAAAGGAACACATAACGTATGTAATGTCTCAAGTATTCGTAAATGTATAATTACCAGTGTTTATTATTCAAATATTAATTTAGAAATAATTGAACTATTTTTAACCTTTTTAAAAAACTATTTTTACTTTGTTACAGGTAAACATCATTCCTCGAACACTAAGACATTTTAGCGTTAAAGTCGTATATGGTAAGTCTACAAATGTTATTTACTTTTCATTCGTCACAAAATAATTGAACTCATATTGGTACACTTACATATCAACGGCAAAATCATTTTACATCGTCTGTACAAGTGTAAATCACATACAATTTAATGCTATCGTGCTATTTAGTGCATATTTTTATTTATTTTTAAATAATGTTTTACTTGCATTCTTGCAAACGTTACAGGCTAAGGTTAACGTCTAGCGTAAATGACAAAGGGGAAGATACTGTTAAGGTACAGATCAAAAGGGTTAAATTATTTAATTATTAACATATACGTAAATGAAATATTTACTCGTCCATTTATGTAACTTATATTTTGACACATATAATTCTTAAAAAGTTACATAACTACCTACACCTACACATGCTACACCTACGCCTACCTACACATGCTCTGGGTTCAAACAGACGTACTTACTTAAAAATATTAGTTAATTTAATCTCACTATACATATTTATACCTGATTTAATAAAATGTTATGGCAGAAATACTGAAGGTCATTCTTGGGACTAATCAAAACTTTGTTTTTCAATATGAGTTATTTTAAAACTACACATTTGTAATCAACTATAAACTATTTACCAATTTATTTTGTTACCTTGGTCACAACAGGTTACACTTAAATGCATATCGTCAGTATTTCCACATCTTAAAGGTGGAATCAAATTAAAAGTTTTTCACCATATTACTTAGTACACTATATACACTTACTTTCACATTTTATAGTTTCTCTTGATGCGCGATGATGCGCAGACTACAAGTAAAGTGAAAGTAATAGTGCGTAAATGTGTATATATTTAGTGTAAATAGAGTAATATAGTAAAGAAACATTTTTTCCTGGTGAAATGCATCGGCGTGAAAACTTCAATTCAACAAGGAGAATGTTATTAAAATTTTAACAAATAAATTGATATTTGATGCTCTAGTTACTAAGTTATTTATTTATTTTGTGACAAGATACTTACACATTATAAGCAGGATTTTAAATTGTTTAGAATAAAATAATAGTACAAAATCCTGTCGTGAGGTTAAAATGTGAATTAAATGTGAGACGGTGTCGTGGTGTGTGAGGAGGGGCATCTTGGAGATTCTCATCAGCTCCCCCATCTACCATCGCACGATAACGACAGCAATAACGAATCAATGAACTGAGCTGCCATCTACTGACCGCCTCCCGTTCTTAAATCCTATTGTATTAACACGATCCGATCACCACCCTTCCTTTATATGGTCTCTTGTAAATTACACCACGTAAAGATGACCGATCGCGTAATAAAACCTTTAGAGAAATCCCCCCTTATTAATAAGTTTTTATTATTCATAAACTGCTAACGAATATACAATTATGGATCCCAGGAATTTAGTGTTTATCCCATTATAACTTTCTACGTAACAATTTTATGAACGCCAGGTTTAGTATTTTTGACATGGATATGTCTAAGCTCTGGGAGGGTGTTGGTGATTTTTAAGATGGAAAACATGTAACAGGTTTCCATAGAAACTACCAGGGCTGTTGTATTGAATTTTTAATACAAAAAAATAAGAACAGCTGTTTAGAAGAACTGAATAAATTCCCTTAAGGCATATCCATGATCTAACCTATTTCCCACAGGGAAGTAAATACAAACATTTTATTTACATAGCTTTATAAGACGTATCATATAGATTGTATGATAGATTGTACCTAATACTTATAAAATGTATTCATAATGTGTCTAAGAATACATTATGAAATAAATATAGCCAGGAAATTAAATAATGTTTTTATATGTGGTCCTATGTGAAAGAACTGGCTTCATAAACATTTTAGTAGGTAACTTTTATTGATAGCTAAATAAAAGTCCCACATAGTTCTCTTTTCATGGTTCGTGCATAAAACATTCTCCCTACGTACACAATGTTAATGTTCAGTGTTTTAACTTAGTATGGAAACAAATCTCAATTTGTTTACTGAAATAAATAGAAATACTCTATGTGTGGCATCAATTGTCTACAAACGTTCTAGGATTATTTACATCGAAAATATTTACAGCTCTTACTTGTGCAAAGGTTAAGAGGGTAACTAATTTATTAAATAGCAACTCCTCATGAGTAAAATTTGGACGTAAAATTAAGACTTACTCTGCTCTGCTATTTCAGGCATTCAAAAGTTAGAGTTGGTAAAATAGTTACTTTATCAAACAGTTAAATGTGGCAGTGAGTCTGCCATTTTAGCTAGAGCTGAAACAGCTAGCAACCTCTTTTTCGCATCATTGTATTTAATTTTACAAATCAATTAAAATTAGTCACCTAAAACCCTGTGATGACTGTTTAAAAGCTAGTGTATCTTCTAACAAATAGGGAACGGAATAAATAAACAAAATTAAAGAGCAAGCTACAACCACAATACATTTGTCTTTACGATTTAAAAAATGTGTTCTACATTTATTTACATACGTATAAATAAATGTTTCAAATCATAAACTGTTGCATTGGCTCAATTATGTTACCTACTAGTCATTTTCTAACCGTCTCAATCCATTATTTGAGTTTAACCCTTAAATACAAAGTAATTCCAAAGTATAACTGTTCTGTCTACAGGACTTAGTGTACATAGTAAAATTAAATTTTTATGTGTTATCAAGCTTCCAGTCTAGTCTTCCAGTTAAATATAGAAGTAGATATATATAAAAACTGATTAAAAATGACAAAGATATTATGTTGTTAAAGAAACTATCACGAACTCAGATAATAATTAATTGCCCTAGGAAGGAAGACACATTTCCAGCAAATTTTTCTTCGAAATGATTTAAATAATTAGATGTTCGGACAACTTATTTAAACAATTTTTTTTTATTTTTACAGTTATACTAAATACTGATTTAAGGTGCAATTAATCTTAAGTGTTTATTCTGATCCCTAAATGCCTAGTTTTATATAGTTTTAAATATAAAACTGACGGAACGGTTTTGATTATGGTCACCATCGCGGCAACCACGCGGCGTCGCCATGGAAACTGCTCGGCTTCAATTCTGCTTGGTTCACTCGTTTGGAACTAATATTGTATTTCCTATGTAATATTTGGCAGCGAGTTTTTTTATAGAAACCGGTAATAAATAGTAAAAGTACATATGACTGGAAACTGTAATATAACCATGTATAACTTTAAGGTAAAATATCAAACTTTTATAAAGTATTGACTCTGACCTGAAATGGAAACTATTGACTGACATCAGTAGTAAAAACGTTGTTCACTTGTTAAAAGTAATAAATACAAAATACCAGTAGACATAGCTATCAAATATTTTTTTAAAAGGCTAAGACATTTTTTACTACTGTAATTACGACAGTTACGATAATATTTCAGACTTAATTATTAAATTATTAACTACTAAGCCCAAATTGTAAGGTTATCGTTTTATGAGAGCTATAAATCTATATTGTTGTTACGTAACAGTGCTACGTATTTTGTTGGGTAAGCACATAGTGCGTAGTTAATTTTCAATTAATAATAATTGGAATAACTAACTATTAAAATAATTTATATATTGGAATAATAGTTTAGATTTTAGGAAAAAGCAAAGGTGAACCCGTATAACATGTCTTGTGTCGTATGTATCTTTCATATCCGTTTCCTGGTGGGAATTAGTGAAAACAATGACGTGATCGGACGCTCCACAAAAGCAGCATCAAACCTCTCCCTTCCCAAACGTGATACTTTGACGTCCGTTCATTTGATCTGTGTATATATAAAACAATGATAATACTAATGGAAATTGCTAATTACTTTGGGTAGTATTAATTATTTTTGGTCGCCGGTAGTAATTCTTTATTAGTAACCCCGCTCCTGCGGGGTTTATGTGACACGCACATCGTTAAACGGTGCATTCCCTAACTAAACCTTCTCCCCCCAACCGCTCAAACGTGTGTGAGCAACCTACACACCGACATAAGGACTTCATTTGAGCTAATCATAGCATTAAAGTTTCCGCTGCCGCTGCTGAAATGCCTCTTTCCATGGCTAAAACAATTAAATCAGATCAGGGCCAGTGCAAGTGAAATAACAGATGTTAATAAACTATACATTAAACATAATCATAAATTAAGAATAATGTCGCTGCATTGCTTTGTCAGGCTTTGACTGGACAGGTTACGTTGTTCTCCTTAGTTGGATCATCCAGTATGGCGATGAGCCTGGGCAGTATGGATATAAGTAATAATTATCCATATATACCGTTACAAGTCAGTGAGAAATATATCGTATAGATATTTTAAGTAGCTAATTAAAATATTATTTATATACTAGTACAAAGCATCTAAAACCACTGGATCTCTTCTTTTTTAGATTGAAAATAATGGTTAACAAATTTAATTAAATGTGTAATTGTGTTTGATATAAATGAAAAGGGTGCATTCTGCTTGTAACTGTATGACAGTAAGTTTTTGTTCAAATTTAAACCAATTTGTATTTGATCTAATTAACATAACTATTATATTGGTGAAATATAAATAGTATAATGTTGAAATAACATAGAAATGTGAAACTATGATAATTATAGCATATTTATAAACAAAAATGTAAAAGTTTTTATGGTTCACCATTACACCTGAAAAATGTTTCGGTATTTTACCATACCATTAATAATCATAGCTTTTTTAAATGTTCTCTTAATAACTCTATTAGTCTCACAAGAAACATATACTATTTAAAAAAATAAAATACTCGCTTTGTAAAACTTTTTTCATATTAGATAACTATTTGACAACTAAAATACGTTAGTTCAAATCAAAGTTCATTTTTATCGGTAATGGAATAAATAGAAACGTTTTAAAGGGAGAAAGAGGTCGAGTTAAGAGGTATTTTCAATTTTAGTAGAAAAAGGGCTCATAAAGTGATGGCTCCATACGTTCTAACATATTCCTTGTGATCGAAACATCAAAGTGAGAAAGGAGATAATCCCAGGATTGAATAAATAAAGCCCCTGTGAAAATAGAACGTTCCGCTTTCAAACAGAGCATCTACTGACTTTACCAGTAATTCGAATTTCAACCTCTGTTTTCAATTAACGGCCATGACTTCTGTAACATATTCTGAAGTAATTTTAGTAAGTACGATTGAGGTTTACTTTGTTGGTGATTATTGGTTGTTGATATTATTTGTAGAAGGAAATTGTAAGAATAATCACAGATTATTACAAATGTGAACACTGTAAACCTATGTTCATTATATTGCTATGTCTTAGAGCCATAGATTTATACATTTCATATTTTAACCAACACATAAAGTAAACATCTGATATGAATGTTTAAAGATACTTGAAACAGTAATAAAATATATACTATTTCCCATTTTTCCAAATACACCTTTATGCGCATACACTTATATTATATTAAAAAATGTTTTATATTTATCCCAAAAAATCAATGATATTTCCTATAATGTAGTTAAAATTAAGGTTTACTCATGGTTATTAATAGATGATCTGTTTGACTCTATTTCAAAATTTCATGAAATAAGTTCTGATATGTTGTTAATAGCTCAATAAAACCTAACGAATTCATCTCTTTCTATGTATTTTAGTTTACATGAACCTTAGCATACAATATAAGTGAATGTATTTACCAACAATGTACAAATATTAAATTATAATTGACTTTGTCTATTGCTGCGTTTAAAGCCTAATGACAATACAATTTGTATTTATTTATTTAACAAAATATAACATTAATAATCTGCAGAGTAATTATAAATTATTTGTATAAGAGGAATATTTAATTATTTTCAAGACAATAAGACAAAAAATAAATAAATATTTTCATATTATAATGTTTTTAAGTTTTTTCATTAGCGTAGTTTTATTTTGATTAACTAATTGATTTGAATATATGATGCATATTATTGTTTATTTGTTATGTTCATAATTTTGAATATTTGAATATATACAAAAAGTGTATTATTTATACATTTATTATTTGACCATTAATGTGGATGGACATTGTTCCTTTTTGAAAACATTAATAAGTTAGAACAGGTGGTACAGTATTTGGTAAATAAAATGTCCGAGGCATTCATTAACATTTATTATTATCATGAAAAATATATGTAATAGATCAATTCATTATCAATATCAATATATTATAATTATTAGGAATTTTATAAATGTATAAAAATGAGTTTGTTAGGTTTCATAGCTAATCATAACCTAAAAGGGGGGCTTAATATTACTTCACACTATGCCATAGGCGTACGTAAATCACTTAAAAGTTCCTTTTACACGAAATGAACATGTAAGATAACATTAAACATGTATTAGAATGAATCATATCTACTGAAAAAAGTATAATATAATCTATGCATGATAATATTTAAAATTAAACTATCAAGAGGTTTAAACGAGATCGAAAGGAAATGTTTGACGAGTAAAGTTGAGATCATTGATTTCTTATTGGGCAGTTATCACGCAGTAAGGGAACCATCAGGCGCTGAGAGATCTCCACTAAGTTGTCCTTGATAAAACTGACTTTTAGGGTTTTGTTGAAATTTATTTTTCTTGTTCTTTCTTCCACCATAGTTGGAAATCTAATTTTTAACAAAGTAAACTTTGACAAACTTTAAATTATTCTAATAAGTAACGCGTTCGTAAACAAGTGAATAAAATTATACTTACTTTAAAATTTATACTTTTAGTTATCTCTTTTCTTTATTATTACAGTCCGTATCAGATTATAACGTTAATGTATGACATGTGATAACAGTTTACAACATATGATACGTTTAAAATTTATTACATAAAGTCTAACCAACTTTAATTATTTCGTAAATAAAAGTAAATAATGATAACACATTTATTTTTATAATAAATTACGATTATGTTAAAAGTTAGTTCAAAAAAATATCGGTCTATAAGTTAATGTAAATATTATTATAAATGCAGGTTTCTTTAATAATATCTTTAGACGAACATTTAAAAAAATAGCACATTAATATAAGTTTAAAAAGGTGTTTTAGGTAAAGCATCTTATCCTACTATGATTTGGCAGCATATTCTTACAAAACATTGCATAATTGTTTATTTGGTATTTTACTTTAATTTTCCATTTCATTAGTTTTTACACACACTTACACATACATATTCATTTATTCATATGCATATATTATTTTAATTTTTTTAATGTCACCAACAAAGGTGACTAAAAATAAAAAATAAAAAGCTTAAAAATATAGTAAATATTAAAACACTTTAGACGAGATTTATGGGAACAGCTTGAGTATCATCCCAAAAGGAATGCCTATATAAATTAAACTTACAGTCATGTGGGCTGGTAATGTATATATAAAGATGTCTGACTTCTATTTAAAATGAATGGTCTATCTATATTCGGCTACTTCAGCCTTCAAGACCCTCACTTTATGTGTTTTACCTTTATGTTTTTGAGTTATTTAACAAAAATATGAATTTCTTTTATAGATGAACTGAAAGTTAAAACGCTAGTTAAGTGTACCAAATAAACAAAACGTATCCTTCATGATAGTACCAAAGCATACTATTACCGCAGAGGACATTAAAAAGCTATTACTTATTTTTTAAGAGATAAGCGTTTCGATTGTTCTATATTCAAAAATTAAATGTATTATTTTTGATTCAATAACCTCTAATTAACTTTATTGTAGTTTAATTACATATTTATTTTAATCATAGCTACGGAATACACAAGATAAATCATAATACTGAACATGAAAACTACTTTACATTTTTATTTATTTTATAAGCAATAAATAAAATTATAATAATAATTATAATTAATTACATGTTCATGTAGTATAAACTATACCCGAATGTAAATGTAATTATTGCAGTTTTTAGTACAGCTGATATATAATTATTTGTCTAAATACTTTAATATATTTCACCTTTTTATAGTCTAGACTGTTTTATTCCTTATCCCAGAAAACCTAGAAGTATCTACTTCCATTGTCAGTTTTTATATTATTTGTGCATCATATTATATTCAAATATTGTACAGTATTATTTCAATAGATATTACCGCATTTTTAATATTATTAGTGTGTCAAAATTTAATCTATAATATTTTTAGTGATAACTATAAATTAAAACAAAGTCATTTTTAAGTTTAAATAAAATTGTTTGCGTCTTGGGAAGCAAATTAATACTGCGTTATTGAACAGTAAGTTTATTATAAAATTACTTTATTCTAAATACAGCCTTAAAACCGCAAAAAGTATTTTAAAATAATTTTGCATTGTTACCAAATATATACATACAAATTAATTTGAAATTAGAATACGGCGTTAGAGTCGCATTGCCTCTCTGTGGCGGACGAGTTGATCAGACAGCCGTTACTTTGTTGATAATGTTTCAGAGTTTGCGATGGTCGTAGTGGAGAGGGGAGGGGAAGCTGTCTGGACATCATTGATTTGTCATTGGTGACCATTATAAGGGTGACTTTGAGTTATGAAGACCCAATAGATTGATCTCCATTACCGTCCTGTTGAGAAAACTTCGCTCAATTTTCTTATATATCTGGTATCAGATATCAAGAAATCTGTTACAGACATGTGTTCGTATTTATTGAATATAAGTTAACTTGACTTCGATGGCTTTTTCTATTTGCGCAACAATATAATTACTCACTTTAATTGAATAATAACAATTATTATTACGTATGGTTTAAATTAATTATGACGAAATCAATTTTTAGATCATACTACATGTTTTTAAGCGTCTCCAAAACAAAGTAGTAATCTTAATTTAAGGTTTACTGTCAGATAAGTAGTTTGAAAGATACCAATAGTGACACGTTGCTGTAGCATAACTAAATGCGAATGTAAGTGAAATTTTAGTTTGTGAATGCAGCTGATATATTTTCATCACAAGTCTCAGCCTTGCTGTATTATATCACATCCTGGTCTCAATATGACTGGAAACGGTGGGATATACGAAAAATTAACTTGAGTATTTGAGTATAAAATAGTCTTAAATAATATTTACTGTCCTAAAACATCATAAGATGTTCTCTGTTCTATTGAGGAAATTGTTTTGGCCGTGTTATTAGAAAACTAGATGAACCTGTCTTTAATGTGAATATGAACTGTGACATTGAATAGCACAGTTAAATGAAAAAGTTTCCAGCTAAAATTATAACACTTTTTACTTTGGTTATTGAAAAAAGCTTTGAGCTAAGTACATTTTATAAACCCTTGAAAAAATAAAATCCAAAATGTAAAAACATAAATACATGTTTTTTAACTCATTCAAATCTTAGTATTGATTACATATGATGAAACCAAATGGCATTTGAAAGTTTCAAATATCAGGTACTATCACCTAGCGGTAGATTTTTTAATGATATGGGATACAGGAGAACATTGTGCCTCACATTCTTATATTGATGATTTATTTGTTCATGAATTAATAAAAATATAAATCAGTTTTATCATTAGGGGAAAGCCTTTCACCATATACTAAGTACATCATATTTCATGAAATGTATTCGATTGATATTTAATAATAATAGTTTCTTTGTAATTGAAAATTATCTCTTTTGTATGCTACAGTTTAATAAAGGCATTTCACACTAATGTTAATTTAAAGGCGTTTTTTTATTTTAAAGTCAAATTACTAAAAGACGTTTAGGCAAATTAAATATTTTCTTTCATAAAAACCTATCCCTTAAGTTAAGGAACACAACAAAAATAATCATCCGATTTGGTGCACTCCTTCTCGAGCTATAGAGTCAAAAAAGGGATTGTGATTTATTTATATAGATGATGGCTATTTAGAAAGATTTTTATGTCATATTACCAAGCCTATAAAGACCTGAAATAGGTGATAATGCCCTCCTAAGGTTTTACTGTCATATGCTAAGATTATAAATCTAAAAAGTGGTACAGTTAAAACGCCTTACGCGTATATATATATTTAATTAAATACAGTATCAAACAAATGGTGTCTTTGACATAGGGGACCCAAAAAAGAAAAATAGAACGATGATATAGCTAAATTTTATACAGGAAATTCAATAATACGTATACTTATTAATTCTCATTATAGTTCATTTTTAACACTTTCTAAAACTGTAACTGCATTAAACTATTGTATTGTTTAACTGTCGGCTGCTTAAATGTCATTGGCTGTTGGGCTATTAATTAAAAGTCCTGTCTAAGGAACATGTCAGCCTTAGACAGTTAACAAGACTACAAGATCACACCACAATAATCCTGCTCTTATTTCTTATCCAAACTTTGCTTCTTTACCTTTGAAAGGATAATTTAATCTAATAAGTGTTATGACTTAGACTTGGTGTAGGTTAGTATTGATTTAAACTAATTAACACATCGGTTTAAATACAACATTAACACATCTATTTACATGTAATTAAAATTTGTTGAGGTTTGGAAGAAGTTATCCAGCCAGTAAAAACCTGCAATGACCACTTGCCGCTGAATATTTTAGAGGTTTCCTTTTTCACAAAGTGTACTTTTATTACAAGCTTTCAGGCTCCTGACGACCCGGCGCCTCCCATTCAAGGAGTAACAGGATATTTTTATCCTCTCTCGAGAGCATCAACGATACCCTATGAAAATACCCACCAAATACATACCGTACCCATACGAACCATGAATGGAATAGAATATTGTATTTGGGGAACGTTACATAGAGTGTTAAAAATTGCATTAGGTTTTTAATTTTTAACACCATTTTTAACGATTACACTCTTTTATAATAACATATTTGTCACCTATGGAAAAAAAACAAATAACTGCAATATAAGTTTAAAGTCGATTAAATATCTAGGGTATCTGTTTTTGGATGAAAACGAATAAAAAATATATTTTGAAAGGAAAAACATTTGTTTGGGTATGTTTCCCAACAAAAATTTAGAGTTTCAAAAGTTTTTCAGAGGAAGTGCAACAATGAGAGTAAACACTGGAAGGGTGGTAGAAGTTGATGGGGCACTTACTATGTGGGGGAGGGGGTGAAACTGCTGCCTTTTTGCTAAATTGATTCTTGAATGAGACCTACTTGCTCATCAAGAGAATTTATGTTCCATAAAATGTGATGCCAGTAACGAAGCACTCTTAGCTATTACGAAGTCAAATAGTGGTACCATCCTTGAATACGACCTTTCAAGTAGAATTTGTCCAATCTTATATTACCCTCTCAAACTAACTGCTGAAATATACAATTCAGAATGTTTATACAAACACAAACACATAAATAAGATTATGAAATTATCATATCCCATATATTGTTGATGGAATTTGATGATTTATCGAACTCATCTTTCAAGGTAATACGGTCACAAAGATTAAGGTAACAAGATTGAGGTTTAACCTTTTTGTGAGGATTTTAGAGTAAGGGTATTTTAAATACAATAGTTCAAAGAATTGCAAAGCTATCTGATGATTTGTTCCTTAAGTCATCTGAAGATACGAATATCTACAAACTATTTTGTTTTGGCATAGATTTAACTACTGTTTCAGTCAGTATTTTCATCTACATAACTCAAATATACTTCACTTTGAAATTTAGTGTAAAGAATAAAAAAATTGATACACACACGGATATTTCGAAATATACAAGTATCCTATTCTAAATGATATATTTGAATATACAATAACTTTATCTACCCCTTTTATAGGTGAGTATGAGTAGTATTATCTTACTACTCTATAATGAGCTTTGATCATTGCAATACGTGCAAAATATTACTAGAAAACTTCAATAATTAAATTCGGATTTTTAAGGAAGGTCATCTAAAACCACGCGGTATTTATTTTCGGCGTTTCCTAAGTAATAAACCTATATAGGCAAACTAATGTAACTAAACTTAACATAGGCAAGTGTACTGTGACGCACTCAGTTCCACACGACCTAATACAGTCCCTCAATGACTTTGGAGTTAATGTTAAGCTCCGGGGCGAGAGGTTGGATGTGTGTGATAAGGTAAAAACTCTGGGTGTGATGCTTGATAGCAGCCTTACCTTTTCGGACCATATCACACACGCTTCTCAGCGAGCACTGTGTAGGATGAGGGGACTGTATAGGTTTAAAAGCATCCTCTCAGAGTCTGCTAATCTGCACATTGTGCAGTCACTAGTCCTGTTGGTCCTCACTAACCGTTTCCAAGTTTATGTAAACAGCATTTCTGGAGAAGATATGAGCAGAATTTAAAAGCTCCAAAACTCTTCTATTCGTTTCATTTTCTGCTTGAAACGCTTTGACCACATCTCTATTTTAGAAATGCTAGTGGGATGTTGGTGGTAGATGCCGTTTGTAGGGTCATGATGTGCATAGTGACTAATATTGTACTTCAACAAGAACCTCAGTACCTTTATGAGTGGCTCTTCTGGAGGTTTCTCAGCGTAGTACCCGCCATGGGTACTACTCAAACTACTATTCAAAAATACATTCAATATTTTTACTGAACAAGCATTAATAGTTAACAATAAGCACGATATATAAGTGCTAGATAATCACTTCGTTAATAGTCCATAATAAGCACGGATACAGTAGCATATAACGTAATGTATCTTTAGTGACTGTCGTGGTAGCTTAGAATAATTAACGTGCTGGCCAAGTTTGCCTGTTATAGTTCGTAATGCTGATGATAAGTCATGAGTGGTTACCCCAGATACTGTCATAATAAATATCATTATTGGTTTTATTTGTATAACCATCAAGTTAAAATATTAAAAAAGTTTACTTATGAAATATTTCCTTTTTATATTAATTTCCTGTATTTACATGTTTTCCACACCATATTTAAAAACCTTTTCAACAACAACATAAAACCAAGACTCAATTACAAATAGAAATTGTGTTACCATACACTATAATGTGATCATTAAATTGAATATTTCAAAAATTATGTTAACCAAATCGAAAACACTGTGTAAACAATAAGCATTAAAACGTAACACGTTACGTGTCATTAAAGTATTTGATATTTGAGTTCACATTTGTAGGCGTAACAAAGGAAGATGATGAAACACAATGAAGGGTGAAGGACACTCAAAGACGATGGTTGGTGTTGAGGGTGGGGGGGAGGGGGAAGGTACTCTTTGTGAAATTGAGTCTTGTGTGGGGCTGGCTCATTAGGCCCTCCAGCTGAAAAAACAGTCAAAGTACGTCCTTAAACTCCAGCCCTTGCGACCATGTAATCCGCTTATGGAATTTTTACCTATCGAAAATGGCTATATCCTAAGAATCTTTTTAAACAATCATAAAAGTACTGTAAAGTAAATTGCAAAATTTACGTAAAAATGTAAATGATTATAGTAATAGATGCGTGATCGAATGGTTGTTTATTATATACAAATATAACCATGTGAACTAAAGTTAGTTTTTAAGATTTAAGATTTACATCAATAGGCCATTAAAACATTGTAATTTTTCTTAATGAATTATTCATGTGAAATGAAACTTTGAATTTACTGAATTGTGAGCGTCTTGGTCAAGAAATTTATCGTTTGATACTCCTTAATTATCAACACCTTTTACACACATAGCTTGAGTAAATAGTCCCATTTATTATAGTCTATATTTATTTGACACCCCAACTCATAGTTCCACTTCCCTCTAATAGAAAAAGGTCATGTGTTTTTATGTACCAAAAAGTTAACGTCATAATTTGAAGATATTTTAATCACAAGTTTTGTATATTTTCTTCAGTTTCTACTCACGACTAAAAATATGTTTTTCCAAAACAGTGTTTTTAAATGTTTAGGCATCATTTTCTAGACTACTTCCACCGATATAAAATACTGTTGATTACTTGGGAAATAATGGTGCACAAAGTATAATACAATTTTGATTCCACGTTAAAAAGGCATAGCAAATAAAATAAATTACAAAAAAATAATAAAAATTCGTTTTTAAAACTTTTATATTTATATTTTTTTGGAAAAACATATTTAGTACACTTTATAAAAAAATATATCTAAGAATAAAAGTATGATATTTGAGATATATCGCTTTAGTGGTTAGTTATTAAATGGTACCTAATCAACATAACGTTGACCCTTATGACATGCATTGTGTCTAAAAGGTGGCCATCTTCCCTGAACAATGATTCAGTTAGCCCACATTCAGTAAGACCATTTTATGTGTTTTAATTAAAAAAATATTTTCCGGTAAAAGAGAATTACGTATAAATTAAATTCTGCGAAAGAAGACTGCTAAAGCTGAAACAACTATAACGTTCGAGAACTATGTAATGCACGTTTACAACACATACATTTTATTATTTTATATCACTTGAATTGATTTAATTAATATGACAAAAAACTTGTGTTTTTAAATATGGACAAAAGAGGTTGTGTTAGCTTTGTAGTAATCTAATCAACATTTAAGTGTAAAAGTATTGAAATCACTAAAGTTTATAATTATAAAACCCTATATATTATAACATATTAAATCGAAACAGTATGAGGGATTGAAAATTTAACGGAAAAAAGCTTCTTCATAATAAAGAGCTACCACAAAACAAGTGAATTACGGAAATTGAACAGATTGTAAAATGAATTTAGCGGTATAAAAGAAACTCTAATAAAGCTTTGGTAAAAGTGTCCTTTTAGTAACATCAAAAGAGAATTAAGGACGGTTGCCCGAGGATTCCAGCGACCCGATAAATGTGGGTAGTGGGCACACCCTCTGAAGCTGGGCCTCCCCACAGTCAAAGGTCCTTTATCGCAACCTATTGCATTTGATATCAACCTGAGTTGTTTCGTCTTGATATTAGTATTAGAAAATATCTATTAAATGTGATTTTCATATTAAAATACTGTATTTTAAAGCGTTTTACCTTTTCTTTAACATTCATTTTGGCTTTGATTGACAATTATACAAATCTTACTTCATTGGACTCTTCAAACACGTCTGTTTTTTTAACTATTAGTCATTTATAGAGATGGTGAAACTATTCCCGTTTTAAAGTAGTTTCCTAACAATCTATGACAGTCGCTAAAGGTAAGCCTCGTGTATTTAAACTAATTGATTATTAATCAAATTAATAAGATCATTTTTTTTATTTATATGATACTAACATAACATTAAATGTTATTCAGATTTCCTTTGCCATTTAAATGTTAGCTTTCTACAGCTTCTTGAACACTGGAAGAGCTTTACCATCTCCATAAACGCTTTAAAAAAATGCAAACACTATAAAAAAACTCCAACAAAATAATAGTGAAATATTTTTAACATTTTTTACGTTAGTACTCACTAAACCCAGCTAATAAACCACTAAATGAAAAGATATTAGCACTATATTTGTTTATATATATTTTATACTGTAGAAAACGGAAGACAAAACTGGTGCAACTTCAAAGCTTTACAATCGATTCTGTACAAGTGAATTACGGAAATTGAACAGATTGTAAAATGAATTTAGCGGTATAAAAGAAACTCTAATAAAGCTTTGGTAAAAGTGTCCTTTTAGTAACATCAAAAGAGAATTAAGGACGGTTGCCCGAGGATTCCAGCGACCCGATAAATGTGGGTAGTGGGCACACCCTCTGAAGCTGGGCCTCCCCACAGTCAAAGGTCCTTTATCGCAACCTATTGCATTTGATATCAACCTGAGTTGTTTCGTCTTGATATTAGCATTATAAAATATCTATTAAATGTGATTTTCATATTAAAATACTGTATTTTAAAGCGTTTTACCTTTTCTTTAACATTCATTTTGGCTTTGATTGACAATTATACAGATCTTACTTCATTGGACTCTTCAAACACGTCTGTTTTTTAACTATAAGTCATTTATAGAGATGGTGAAACTATTCCCGTTTTAAAGTAGTTTCCTAACAATCTATCACAGTCGCTAAAGGTAAGCCACGTGTATTTAAACTAATTAATTATTAATCAAATTAATAAGATCATTTTTTAATTTATATGATACTAACATAACATTAAATGTTATTCAGATTTTCTTTTCCATTTAAATGTTAGCTTTCTACAGCTTCTTGAACACTGGAAGAGCTTTACCATCTCCATAAACGCTTTTTATTAAAAATGCAGACACTATAAAAAAACTCCAACAAAATAATAGTGAAATATTTTTAACATTTTTTACGTTAGTACTCACTAAACCCAGCTAATAAACCACTAAATGAAAAGATATTAGCACTATATTTGTTTATATATATTTTATATTGTAGAAAACAGAAGACAAAACTGGTGCAACTTCAAAGCTTTACAATCGATTCTGTAATAGGATTTATCAAGGCAAGAAGCTTTTATTTACGAACTAAAACCTTCATCGACTTACAGACTTCTATTTAAACTGGCTAACAGATCCTCAGAGTCTAGATTATGACTGCAGATTTTTTCAACAAATAAGTTAGTAAAATCATTATATCTTTCCAGAATGATTTGTGTTACTTAATTTCATCAATGATCAGCTGTAGCGATAACATTTTGTGCTGGTTCCTCTTCCTTTAAAACAATACCAACACTAAATTTATTTTTAAGTAAATTCTCATTGGATTTCTCTTACATGCAATGAATGAGTTTATTATAGTGTTATAGTTTGGTTTTAATATAAAAAATACTAAATATGGCAAGATACCACGTTCCATAAGTTCCATATTCATTGTTTCTCAAAATAACGGTCTTCAATCTGAAGAAAATATATTTAGCTATACATGATATTTTATCACCCATCCCATTAATTTACACCTGTAGTATGTACAACAGATGATATGGACCATCTGGAACGTTTACAGCTGTATCTCACATATAAGAAGTACACCGTTAACATAAATAAAAAATATAATTACTAAGCTGAATAAAGAAAGAAGAAAAACTTAATCTATTAATAAAAAACTGATAATTTTTCAAAATTATTTGAGTTAAAACATGATCTAATTTTAAATTTATGTCTTGTTTTCCTTATAACCAATGCATTATAAGTCTATATATTTGTTAGATATCCTTAATATCCCATGATATCTATTGTTCTATCTATCTGTGTTGTATCTATTGGAGGTAGAATAATATATCGAAACTATCCTCATTATCCCCCTAAATGTTTTAACGACTATTTTCAGTTCTCAAAGAGAAGTTTTTAAAAATAGCTATGATGGTAGTAATTTTATATTTTTGTAAGTATTACTAGCCATAATTTGGATTAAATATTTTATAAAATTATTGATCCAGTTACCTGGATAGAATTGGACCAATTATCAATACGGGGTCATTACTAATTATAAAAATTATACGTACAGCTCTGTATACTTATTTGATTCGTCTATAAATAGACATGGCATTACGACAGCCTAAAATAAGAAAGATAAACTGAAATATGTATGCAAAGGATGTTTCCCCTCCAATAACAAAAGTATCAGATAAAAAGTTGAGAACCCTTTCATGTGAAATGAGTTTCGGCGGTTTATGTTCCCTTGGAAGGCGAAGGTGAGAGAGAGAGGGGAGTGAAAGCCTGTAATGGCGGCCCGCGCGGCCTTACACCCCGGGCTCCCACATCCAACATCCGTGTACAATAGTAGCCTATAGCCTATACACAATACCGGATAGCCAACACTTTTAGTTTACTGTGTCATTCCGAGTCATCTTCAGTAGTACAATTGAATATTTAATAACATGTATCTTTGCTATATGATTGTGTCACATTTTTAATTTTAAAAATTCACGCCTCTTGGATGAATATAAATGCTAAAGATAGGTTACAATGTGTACGTTAAACAATTCAATCTATTATTAGACGTTATGTAAATAGTTTTGGGATTTATAGTACCATTTTAAAGTTCAAACTACTATTTCTCACATCACCGATATTAAAAGCAAAACAAAAACAAAAGTATAAACATTTTCGTAGCATATTACATTTTAAATGTAAATACTTTTATTTATGGCTATTGTACTATTTTTGGTGATATTTTGAGTGTTTCAATTTTACTTGAAAATGGGATACCCTTCTATAACCTATAGTTTTAGACTACCTGTTACATAAAACTTGCTGAGATTGCATGATGTATGGATTAGTAAATAGGTATTTATACCAAAAACTTAAAATAAATTTTAGTTTATATGTAGATCAATATTTTTAATTGTATATATTTTTTACTATCAACTGGGAAAGGTATAAAATTGTTTACTGACTTATTTATACCACTATGTTGAGGAGAATAATATTAACAACTTACTCAAAACATGATAAAAATGTTGTTGGCTTATAGTAACGTTTTAATAATAATATACTTTCAATTATTTCATTATAATATTTTCCCAAAAGCTCTAATATTTATTGAATCAATATGCATTTTATAAATTTTTTTTATAAACTAATAAAAATAAAATATGTATGATGAAATTGAATTATAATTTTGAGCATTGAATCAAACAAAGAACTTTAAAACTAACTTTTGCTATGCTCTAAAATACGAAATTAAATGTTAGAAGAATATAGACCGGTAGGGGAATAGTTACTTTATTTCATATATCATTTGAAATACAAAGAGCGTTTGTTAATATCAGAAATAAATAAGATGCTATTTTATATTCCACATCAATACAAGGATTCAGTTGCTTATGAATCGCTTATTTGTGTTGCAGCCAGTTTAAGCAGGATGAGGGTGGGGTTATACAGATTAATTGCAATCAATCATAGTCATCCACGGTCATTAATTACAATTTGCTTTAATCGCCATTATCTCTCCTATAATCAGGGCGGCGTGGTTTGTTCGAGGATATTTTCTGCATCTATTTTCATAGACACGTCAGTATTATTTTATTCTATACAAAAATTAGGTTAATGTAATAACAGTTTTTGCTACATTAGTACTAACCACTAGTATTAAAGAAACTCATTTTGTATTAGCATCGATAAATGTTTATCAAGGCAGTTCACTTTTGTGGTATTGTATCGATCGACATTAGCTCTCAAAGAACCTTTGACTGATAGTAGAAATAGAAAATCGGTCTACAATATAAATACAAATATAAAACTGATATGTTTCAACCGGGTTACTTTTATTATCAAGACCAATAAACTGTAGGAATCATCACCAGTTATAGGTTGTTGGATCTAGACCACTATAACTCTCATACTAATTTTTGAATCTATTTACCTCAAGAAATGTAAAAAAACCGGAAAAATTGTTCCGGTATTAAAAACTCTTCAATTAATTAAAGTTGTAGGATTTGAAAAGGGTGAAATTGATATTTCATCACTAGGACCAAAAAAGGCGTTTTTTATTCGAACATTAGTTTAACAGCTAAGACGTGCCGAGGCTGTTAATGTGTGAGTTTATCAAAAACCAAATTTTGGGCCATGTGATGAGCTTCGTCATATTGCAAATAAAACGAAACAAACTAGTAAAACATAAATTTTTACCTGATTTAGTATCAATAGTTGTCGACCATATTTGTCACTTTAGACTAATCAGCTGTTTATGTTACCTACGTTGTAGCAGTTCTTTCTTGATTCCTGATTCTTCAGTTAAGTTACGTCATTGATGACTTTGAATCAAGTATCATCAACAATGATATTTTGCAGCCTAGGACTCAATCATCATAATAATAGGTTTAGTCATAGGAATAAAAATACAACTTTTGCTCTTTAACACATGTATCTATGATAGCAAAGAAAGTAATAGTCTTAGTGCATTTATACCAATCAAACAAAATATACAAAAGTCATAATCGTATTTCGTAGAGCAATATTTAGGGTAGGGTATAATTGAATTAGGTAAATTTTGAAACTAGGTTTCATAGTTGTCAGTTTCTTTCATGCAGCTTCTTTGTTTCTGTTGTATGATATTGCGCCCTCATCAAAGTATTATTCGCTGCCCCACACAAGCCATGCTGCGGGCTATCTCTTTGTCGTCCCCCTTATTACTCTATGTACTTCCACCACTATTCACACTCGTACTACCATTGTAATTACTTCTTTTACAAATGTTCCAAAGTTAACCATGATACACGAAAGTTAACAAACTTTAAGATATCAAAATAACCCTTTTTCCTAAATCATAATTATAAAAAATAAAACTATTTTAACTACTTCAACAATGTCTTTAGGAAATAAAACTATAATTATTTCGTAGGGTTTTAATACTTAAATCTCTTTTTACAAAAAATCACGTCTTGCCAGGAGAAACGTTTTATAAAAACTACTATTTATAATCATAATAGGTTTATATCATAATATTTACAAATTTCTTTTAATGAATGATGATTTCTAGTAACGATTACATAATGCATGAGTAGGACCTGTTGAATAGACAGTTTTAATTGATTTGCACGAGTATTATTTCCTAAATTAAATTGTGATGGTGCAACCTAATGAGCCTTATCCCTTGACACTTGTGAGACAGACCCGGTACATGCAAATTGTACTCATCTTGACACAGCAACGTGTAGCATTGCCTTATCACGGCAATGACTTGGTAGTTGATCACAGTCAGGAGCTTATCAGTGACGGTGACGTCATTGTCTCTCGGTCTCTTGGCTCGGTCGTTCTGTAAGGTGCCTCACTCGTGATCTGACTCACATATTACAAGCTTACTTAAGTCGTGCCATTCCTTTTGAATTCACACGTAATTCTCTATATATGTGACTGAAGTCATTTAACTTTGAACTACTACAAGATGGATCCTCAGACATGCTAAAATATCCTGGTAAAGGATACAAATGAATCAACAAACACATATTTATTATATTAACTAACACATTATGGATCGAACTGGAGTATTTTCAGCATCGTACAGGGGTTTTATGAGGAAGTTTTTTTCTGATATATTGTGTAACATAATTACTACTCAAGTTTTCAAATACAAGAGAGGAGACCCTTTGGGTTCTTATTGAGACTAATTCTGCACAAATCAAGAGTTTCCCTATTTCATATATAATGATAATCCCCCTCGTTTTATAAATGTGGACATTATTAATAATGAAATCCGGATATTTAAACCCATCCATGTGTACACGGCTACCTGGTCGTATACAGGCTTTGTTGAACTAATATCATCAATATATAATTTATTAACAGAAACATTTCAAAAATATTAAATTAATTAATTAACTTTAATCAATTACTCTATTTCCCGATGAAATAGAGCTGCATATTTCGTACAATCTCTAGGGATGCGAAGTATCGCATATAAGGTGGGAATCCGTTTATGTCAAACGAGGTTTGAAACTTTATGTTTTTCAGGAGGTAAGGGTAGAGGGTGTGAGTGGGTGGGGCGGGTGTTGTAATGTTGGGGTACGTCCCGGTACATTGTCACGTGTTGGGTTTATGTCTTCAGATAAGCAACTGCTCTCCGCTTCACTCTCACTCAATTGATACTGGCTCATTGACCACGACTAGATCGACCACAGTTTGATTATTTCTAGCTACAAAATTTACTAACCATTATTAAAGAATAATTTTTCAAATTAGTTTTGCAAACATGTATAGGAAAAACAATAACGTTTAAAATATATTAAATATAAGTCGACTTTTATAGTGTAATGGATAGTAACAATTTATAGTATAAAAGTATACCTCAATAGTGGAATATTGTGTTTTTATTTTACTCACTGAAAAGAAATATGTACTTCTAACACAACCGTCATTTATAAATTTGGTACGTCCAGAAGATGTGTGTTATGTTAAATACTTAATGTTAATTTATTTTAGTACTGAACCATAATTTAATATTATTAAATAGTTTCGTAGAAGTGATTAGCTAATTAATTTCCTATTTATAAGTCATATTTAATATCATTTGACAGAATATTTTATTATTCTGTTTGTGTGGGAATTTAAAAGTTGATTCTTAATTAGTGATTAATTAGTTATACGTAAAACCATGTCAGCATATATCATTTGAGTAGCAAATTAAACGTAGAATTTGTGTACATTTATAGAATATACTGTGGTGTGACTTAATATATGTAGTTAACTAAACTTTGGCTGTCAATCCAAATAATATCAAATTATGATAATGGTTTGTCTAAAAGTGGATTTAATTTAAAATAACTGCAAATGTTACAATAACGCTACGTTTTCGCCAAAACATATTTAGTAATATAGTAATTTATATGTCCATTATGTTTATTCGTTTTAGCTCAAAATGGAATTATCCATGCAAATATTGCAGCAAATACGAAACACGTGCCAATGATACGATCAAACGAGTGCAGCGTGCAGCCCGTAAAATTTCATAAGTCAGTGATCAACCTACACAGAAGACGATCAAAATGAAAAAGCTCGCGTCTCTCAGAAGCCGAACAAACGCATTCTACCGTGAAATTCGGTTAGTCTCCGTCTCAAATCCCCTCCACCTCGTCTTTATATAAACCCGGGTCTATCTGCTAGTCATATCTCAACACGTTTCCAGCGTGAGATTACGTTCTAGATAAAAGTTTATAATTGAATTCATTATTTTTATAAATGATATAAATAACCTTTAAAAAATAAAACTGGTGTCTCCGGGACCCCACCGAAATTGGTTTACTTTTATCTTAAAATAGGATTTATATAGCGTATGGTTGTTATTTTAAATTAAAGTGATGTCTAAGAGTACATATTACACTCAGAAGAACATCAGTCATTTATTAACATCTGGATAGTAAACATTCAAAACCTATGTGGGGTCCACCAGACCCTACTGTTTTATTTATGTTGGTGTCTCATGAAATCTGACTGATAATTCTGACATGTTTGGAGAAGTCTTAGCAGTAAATCCGATAGTTCATTTACAGATAATGACCACGACCTGTCAATGACCTTTCACCAAACCACAACCAGGCAAAGTAATCGACCTGTCAATGACCTCTAAGGAGTGTACAAAATAGGCTTTGAAAAACAACCTTCCATACTCTTATATTTGTATTAATGCTGCATGGGTGGTGAAAATATTAATAAATAGAAATAAACTTAAAGCAGTGGTTGACATTTGAAGCTTGGTTATTAAAATAAAACAAAATATCCCATTGGTTTAAATAATAGTGTATCGCTCATATTTAGTTTTTTATCCCTTTAAAACAATTAAGAGGCTATAAATTGCTTTGTAATAGTTTTAATTATATCACAACAAATTAAATACAAATTTTGATAAAATAAATTAACAAAACCAAAATTGTTATAGCTTTGTTTAAATTGCGGTCCATTAGACCTAGTGTATTATCCATTCGTAAAATCATAAGTTGTATATACAAGACATAACTTGACTTCAATGTATTTGAGGAGAAAATAGCCATTCTAGTTCAAAATGTTAATATATCAAGTAACTAGTTTAAGAGAGCTATTAGTAACGAATTTATCTTAATACAAAATACAGTTCAATGTATCAGAAATGTAAAATTAAGGGTTTTTATAGCAACAATATTTTGCAGATAAAAAAATTCATTTGTATGATATATTTAGCCAACCAATTAGTTAACAATAAAGAACAATCAAATTGATTGCCTTAAATCTTGCCTGGAAAACTTTAAAACGGATACCTAAACATTAAATAAAATGAGTTAAAAAATTTAGTTATCTTTACTATTTAATACTAAATAGTATTTATAGCCTAGTATACAAAATCCTTTATTTCAGTAGTCAATAATATAGATTAATAGATTATATCTACTTTAATAAAAGGTTTTAAGCTTATTAAAAATCAAGTTGTTATAAAAACACACTAGAGGAAGTAAAGGAAGGTTATTAGACGTTAAAGTCGGAAATCCGTTTATATGAAATGAGTTTAGAAAGTTAGTATTTCCATCAGAGAGATGGGAGGGGGACTTGTACAGACGCTACCACAGTGTCGCGCCGTGCACGCTGTCTCACTGTCCTTCCTCGTCACCAACTGTTATACGACTACAATATAGTCAGTAATTTATACATAAAAGTCATAAAATTATTTAATTCATAAAATTATGCTTATTATGTTGTTCCGTATGCATTCTACAGTTAATCAAAACTATAGTAAAACCGTTGATACTATAGAATTTAATGAGCTGTAAATTAAGCAAGAGCTCTACATTTCAAAATCCAACACACTCATCACACTAAAGTACTCACTCATACTAACCTAAAAATAACCACGAATATAACGACCATTACGCGTTAGTATTCACTCCGTTTGATTGTTGATCGACGAACGGTCGGTGTCTCAAAAATAAGTCCCAATGAATCTGAAAGACTCACAATGTTGAATCCAACGTGTTGAGATAATCTAGAAATGTTCCTCAAAAGACCATATAAACAATGTATAACTTAAGAGTCTGCATCAGTGGTAGCCCTCTTGGATTTTAGTCCCGTAAGAGCAATGTTAAATTATGGCGCCTATATCTCCTTGACCTATTGTCATAAATTAACGGAAGAGGTGTCAAATTAAAGGTATTACAGTCCTCCAGGGCACAACCTTACAGAACTTCTTATTTTCGCTCTCAATAAAAAAAAATAATGATTTATTTTGTAAAATATTCCTGGATTTTTGTTTTTATATCAAGTTAAATTTTTGAATATATTAAAAGGTCATGCCCTTGAGCCACATCTCATCAATGTACTTCCAAAGTTTTTCATTGATACTTTGATAATTAACGCCACTGCAGACGCCAAAGTGAAGGTATGTTCCGCCAGAATTTAACATTGCTCTTACGGGACAAAAATTTAAGATGGCTACCACTGATGCAGACTCTTAATATATTTACAAAAACTACAGGTTTATAATCTAATTGGTATATATTTTAATAATTACATTCATGTGTTTCCAAATAATTTATTACTACTATATCTGTTATTAGGAAGTGCATAGGATTAGAGATTTGAAACTAACGTCAATAGCTTTCCTTTATTTTTGTATTTCATTTTTTTCAAGGAAAGAAAATTAGGAATTTGACAACTCGTCTAATTAGATTAAATGTATTATTTAAGCTATTGCTTCGGACATTAACTATTTTGATAGGTAATATAAAGTTTCCCTACCTTTTAAGATTTGAAATCTGTTTACTTCCTCAAGTAAGGTGGAACTTTAAACATATGAGATAACATATTAGATAGTAACATGGCACATTAAATAAGATGGTACTATTCCAACACAAAAATATACACACATAAAAGGGAAAACAAAATAAAACTAGGGAGGAAGGCAGCTCTGAGTTACATTTTACATCATATAATTGGAAAAGTATATTTCTACTTAAAGCATCTACAATTATTTCATAAGCTTTTGAGCCCAATTATACAATCTTAATTATATAATTTCTTATCTGTTTTGTATTTCTAGGAGATATTTCAATCCACATACCCTTGCCAATAGCTTCTGTAAAGTAAAACATATTATGAAGACGTTAACACTCAAGTACAGAGGTGTTGGTGTTGCTAAGCTCCTTAATGAGCTTAGGTGTTAACAAGTTCTTTGATCTTGTCCTTTTTCAAAAACTTAACTGCTATTTTCAGCCTATAATAATCCATCTAAAATTTAATCTTTAATAGGTCAACTATATTTAACAATTATTTTTATCATACTCGTTATAAAATGAAAATTAGGAATTTGACAACTCGTCTAATTAGATTAAATGTATTATTTTTAAGCTATTGCTTCGGACATTAACTATTTTGATAGGTAATATAAAGTGTCCCTACCTTTTAAGATTTGAAATCTGTTTACTTCCTCAAGTAAGGTGGAACTTTAAACATATGAGATAACATATTAGATAGTAACATGACACATTAAATAAGATGGTACTATTCCAACACAAAAATAGACACACATAAAAGGGAAAACAAAATAAAACTAGGGAGGAAGCCAGCTCTGAGTTACATTTTACATCATATAATTGGAAAAGTATATTTCTGCTGAAAGCGTCTACAATTATTTCATAAGCTTTTGAGCCCAATTATACAATCTTAATTATATAATTTCTTATCTGTTTTGTATTTCTAGGAGATATTTCAATCCACATACCCTTGCCAATAGCTTCTGTAAAGTAAAACATATTATGAAGACGTTAACACTCAAGTACAGAGGTGTTGGTGTTGCTAAGCTCCTTAATGAGCTTAGGTGTTAACAAGTTCTTTGATCTTGTCCTTTTTCAAAAACTTAACTGCTATTTTCAGCCTATAATAATCCATCTAAAATTTAATCTTTAATAGGTCAACTATATTTAACAATTATTTTTATCATACTCGTTATAAAATTGTTAAGATACTTAGAAAATCGATAATGTTTTGACAAGTCTCAAAATAAAAATATCATCGTATTACCAACAATTTTAGCCTTGTTTGAATAAATATGTATTCATATTTCAGAGTTCTAAAGATATTGTTTTTTTAGTGGTAAAAAAACATGCTCAGTCTATCGTATATCTTAGTAAATGTATATATGTGTACATAAAATATGTCTTTGCCTCACGAAATCGGCTTCTTTTAAAGAAGTCTAAAAGGTAAAATTTGTAAACTTAATCAAAAATACATACCCGATTAAGATAATGGGATTTTAAATGTATGGTGTATATATATATTCTTCTTAAACAGTATAAAATAATTAAACAAAGAAAAATTATCAAATTCGTTGTTATTTCAATAAAAATACCGATTCGGCATAGCCAAATTGTCAGAATAAAATATCAAAACGAAGATATATATCTTTGGTTATTCTAAAGCTAAAAGATCACTGAAATATTAAGATTGTTCAAAAAGTAAGTACCGTTTTGTTATATTGCTACCGAGGGGGTTGGTGTCGGTTTTCTGCGCATGCGCTTTAGTTTCGTCGGTTCATTTTTGAACAGCTGACGCAATCCCGGCAAAACTCTACTGTGTTTACATTCGTTAGTGTTCACTTAAATGTTTAAAACAGTTTCTGATCCCACCGAGTCCAGGCATCAAGTTCACGGAATCATGTGCACTGTGTTTTGGGTCAGAAAGGGCATTCTGCTTGTTGATTTTATGTCAAGAAGAGTATACAATAAATGCGGAATGATATGAAACACTGAGAAAACTTTGATGTGCGATTTAGAACAAAAGACGTAGAATGCTTAGTGAAGAAATTGAGTTAATCCAAAAGAATGCACCATCCCATGCAGCTGGTGTCACGCAAAGCCTTCCTTTTCCAGAATTTAGGTAGGAACAGTTTGCCCATCCACCCTACAGCCCTGATCTATCACCTTTCGATTACAACTTGTTTTTCATATGAAGTGGGATTTCGTGGGGTACCACTTTGACAGCGATGATGGTGTTGAAAACGGTGTTTGGAAATAATTCTTGTCAATGGCGGCATCTTTCTATGAAGAGCGTAAATAGTTGCTATAAGTTGGTTTTTCGCTACGACAAAAGTCTAAACAATGGTGGAAACTATGTAGAAAAATATTTGTTAGTGACATTTTTGTAAAAATAAATTTTGTAAAAAACAGCCTATGTGTTTATTTCTAAAACTGTACTTACTTTCTGGACAAGCGTAGTATTAATGGACTTCACCGAACATGACAAAATATCACGAGTACCTATTGAACGTAAAATAATTCATAGGTGTTAACACTTTATGATTTCTCTTATAATGATATCATCTTTAGTTATAATTGACATAGTACACTTCTAATGTAATATTGATCTCAAAACAGGTGGCCAAAGTTCAATCTCATTAGAGGTCGGGGATCCTTAGGAAATGTGTTTACGTGCTTTGTAGTTGAAATCCTTTTTCCTTTTGTCTTACATGACACAGCAGATTCTGTATAGTCACGAACAAATTATTATTACTCATAAGTCTAGTATTTTTGTTTAAAAGTCTAGATCGCATAGTTACTCTATTTTATAACAACATATATATTATTTTATGTTATCATACTGCGTGTAACGACATTTATTTACTTGCAGTATGATAGTATGAACATGCTAACAGTTTAGTTTACCGTAAAAAAGAAACAACAGTTCTTAATTTATAACAAGTAGTGTTATTATTGATATCACTGCATGGTTGTAGATTTATAAAAATGTGTCTCTACTTTGATATCAAAACTATTATAATAACTTTAAAATGAGTCTTACAACCTTTCTTCTAACAAGTCATTAGGCTTATTCATAAGATATGAATATTCTTAGGTTTTATTATGATGAAAGAACGTGATGTCTATTTTCATTGTTACCTAAAAATTAAACCGTATCAATGGATGGAATTATACAATGGAATTATACACATACTTTGTTTTTTAAGGAACGCTTAAAAAATTACATGGACGTATATATCGCATGCTTTAAAGTTTATTTTAATACCAACATGTTTATTATTTCAAATCAATTATATTCTACACTAGCTGACCCGGCGAACTTCGTAGCGCCTTACAGTAATTATCTGCTAACTTTAAGATTAGCCATGTTCTGAAGTCGAATAGCATTACGGTTTCATTGTAAAAGGTTACATATTCTAGGTCGCGGCATAGTGAATAACAATATTGAAACGATATGACATATTAATAACATTCCCATAAAACAAATAAATCTGAGTGGATTAATTCACAATTTTCAAATCGAATCCAAACCCAAAACAAACCTAACTATAATACGGCTTTTATAGGAAAGAAGATAGACAACAGCTGATTATTATAATAAACGTAATAATATAAACATTTTAATTATCATATAATCACGTGATTTTAATCAGACAGAAAATGAAAATATAAATACATAATCCCTCAAAACCGTAAACTATTAACGTGGTGAATAAAGCTGTTCATTTTGTACAGTATACACACTTACTTCATAGTTTAACATTAATGAATGATTCAGATGGCATTGGATAGTAAAGCATATTGCTAATGGAAAGTAAACCAATCAGCTGTAGCTAAGAAATCAAATGTTTTCATTGTAGACATTTTGTAAACAAACTTACTCTCCATAAGGTTAACATTAGAAATTTAAAACGCCATAAAATGGAAACTTATGGGGTTTTCAAAAATATTTTTTCACTAAAATCTTCCCGGACACATATAGAGCAACTTCGTAAAATTTCATGGCGATCGGATGAGTAGTTTGGCAACGCATAAAGGACATACAGACATACATTCGAGTACATTCAATTTTATATATAGAGATAAGAATTACATTGGTCACCAAGAAACATGCTTCCTTACCATGCACATAAGTTTAACTTTTCATGGGAACCATCAGTAATATACTAATAATGTAAGTTACAAAATTGGTCAACTTCTTTAATCTGTTTTAACTGTGGTGGTAAAACTATTTATTAAATTTATAGTTTAATCGGGGTTTTATCAGTTTTGAAAAAGCCCATAATTTGTGAATCTTCAATATTTAGGTCTGGATGGTTTCTTGTTCAGAACTTAAATTAATTTAAACTATGTTTTTCTCAAAATAGTTACAGCAGTTAATAAAGTTTAAATTTTAAAATTCCGCTTTTTTAGTTTTAAGTGGTTTTAATATTGAACTACCATTATAAATTAAACATTTTATAAAGAAAAAACAAAACAAAATTTATTTTTAAATTGGACAAACGGAGTAGGATATAGCTCTGTACATACACACACACACACACACACACACACACACACACACACACACACACACAAACACACGAATATCTAAATACGAAGTTTTTTAAGAACAATACTTTCTCCATATGCCATGGTGTGGGTGGAGGAAAAGAAAAGAAACAACACTCACAGTAACTCTATTTAAATATATTTTGGGGCTCCATCAACGTATCTCCCTAAGATAGTAGAAGAAGGATTTGTCTGTCAAAATATGCCTAATATACATGTGCATTTTTTCTGTAGATTTTTTTGTTTTTTTTAAGGAGAGGAGAAAGAAATACTTTATGCACATAGGTGGCCAGCCTGTAGTGTGGCACCCCCCTAAGAAGCGGGGATACCCATTAAAACAATTCTCCTCTATTCTTTAGGTTTCTAACCTGGAACTGTTTGTCACATTACAACAGGCTAGGCCTAAATTTGGCTTACGCTCTTGAGGCTCACTCATGTCCAGGCACTTTTTATGTGATCTGGGCCTCTTCGCGGTCCAGATCACTTTTCTTCTCTAGAAGGATGAGCTGTGACAAACAATCCCAGTTTCCCTCGTCCTCAATGATCTTGTGGCAGACCGTGTCCACCAAGAAAACACAAATTTTCGTACATGCAGCCTCCAGGTAGGGTCTTTTCCAACGGGGGCAGCGGAAGAAAGTGTGCTCCGCATCGTCGGGAACACCCGGGCAGTAAGTGGAATCCGGTGAACCGGTTTTGGCCATCCGATACGACTTCAAATAGCCTTGGCCTGTCAGAAACTGATTGGGGAAATAATCCACCTCGCCATTCCGCTGTTCTACCCACGGCTGGAGCTGCTCTATGAGTCGCGCAGTCCATCGTCTTCGGGCGTCGTGATCCAAGCTGTGTTCCTACTGCTGGAAGGTTCGGGAACGCTCTTCAGACCTTGCAGGATCCTTGTCGATCCCACCTTGTCTCTGATAAATCGCCTTCCTCTCCCCTGCCAAAGGTTTGACAGAAATGACTCCAGCGACAACCAGGAAGGCAGGCTCGGAAACTGTCCGATATGCAGAACACACCCGGAGCGCAGCTTGACGCTGAACCCGGGCGAGTCGCAACCGGTAGATGTCCTTGGTGAGAGCGTCTGCCACGACCTCTGTTTATTCTGTAGTGTGGGTGACCTAATACGAGTATTTTTTAACTTTGAATGTAAATGGAGTTTATTCATCCATCTTACTCTGTAAGCAAATGTGAGAACAAAGCTTTTGATCTAAGAGAGAAACAGCACCGTGTCTTGCTTTTCACGTAACAATATTGCTACAGTTTATGAAAAACAGTTTAATGAAAACCAGCTTAACATATATTTTATATTAAGGTGGTGTGGATTTAGAACATAATGTAAACAAAACGTTGTGTATATGAGTTTCCAAGTTTTACATTATGGCTTCCCTATTCGGTTATTAAAACTTTAATTAAATATAATATATCTGGTTATTTAGAGTAAATCTTATATTATAATTTTTTAAACATTATTTATAGTTATGTATTATTTTTATTATAGTTCTTAGGATATATTCGTATTTTTAAAAACAACATAATGAAATGTGTGTATAATATGTAAAAATATTACATTGTGTACGTATTAAATATAATATTTGAATACATCGTGGATAAAAACGCATTAAGGATGAATTAAAACTATGCATGCTCTTTTGATAATGAAATGAGATCTTTGGAAGTTCAAAAAAAGAATCCAAATAAAAAAATGCTATTAGGTTCGGTGAACATTGGTGGGACGGATTAGTTTAAAGAACCCAAGAGAAGGTTTTAGAGTATAGTGCCATATGGAGCGATGGGAGGGAACTCAGAATTTATTTCAAACTGAGAAACGAGAGAATCCTGTTGGTAACAGAAATAATTGTACTTATTATGTGTTTAAGATGATAATGTTAGTTCGTGTAGGGAACGAGGTGATTAGATAGAGTAGGAAAGTGGAGGAAGAAGTCGTACATGTGATACAGAAGAAGCAGAGAAGATGGTTTCGAAATATGAACAGAATAGGCGAATACTGGCTCACAAAGCGTGTTAAAAATGGAATATATAATAGACGAGAGAAAGACGACACAGCCTAGACGCAGTTTGGTTGTTGGGATAGATATAAACTATGACGTGAATGAGGCTACAGGTTGGTGAAGGGCCTGGTAGGAATGTAAGCTGAGTGTGGAGTATAGAATATACCTAAAACAAAAGTGATAGTTCAAAATCATTCAAGAGTTGGAATACTGCAAGTGGGAAACTAACAAAATGCAGTTAAAATCGTCCAAGAATAAGCTAAATTATTTAAAACAAAAATGTCCCCAAGGACATTTTTCATTTTTTTCTTTTCACGTTTGCATTCATGTGTATTATCTTATTATACTTCAAAAGTGTTGAAAAAATAACAATATAGTTTTAATTAGATTTTATGTGATTTGAAAACTTCAAAAAGAGCAAGATTGAATTAAATTCAATGTGACACGTTTTAAATTAAATCTTTTTGTTTATTAAACCTGGTTTGGTGAAAGTGTTTCACTATCCTAGTAAAATACTGTTTATTAAAAAAATATATTTTTGTAAAATTTCGCTTCCAATTGTTTTTAATATGAATCGATAATAGCCTAAATTTTTATGAAATAATTTATTTATTTACCACAGAAACAGTGGATAATTAACTATTAACGGATTCCTGGATAGTCAAAGTGGATTATCAAACATTTACAAAGGTAGTTTTTGCACTGCTCCCAGCACAGCTATTTTAGATCATCACATACAGAGAAATAATTTATTATTTATACCATTAACTGTTTTAAAAATCAGTTTGTGACTTTTCTCATTTTATTTTCAGATTGTAATGAATTATTTATAATAATTTGTTATGTATAATAATTTTTTTACGTAAGCATTGTGCTGTATTTACTTTTAAAAATATAATGACCCCATTAAATAAATTACCTCTTATACTTCACTTACTTTTTTTACAAAGAATGGGTATCCCAATTAGGTTCAGACAACATTTTAACATTGGAAATAATAGCAATGTCCATCGTTCACAATAATAGATCATGGTTTATAGCTGATAGACAGAAATAGAGAGGAATGTTAGTTTATGAAAAACAAGAGCTTCAACGGTAAATAATCTGTCAATTTCAATACAAATTTATAAAGTAATTAACTGTCAAGTATTTTTAATTTGTCATCGAAGTTAAACACCTGTTTACTAATTTAAATCAATATTTTATTTTTATTTTTCAAAGATGTACAATTTCTAAAATAAGAAAATGAATTTATTTATTACACTTAATATATGTGTCAGATAATATAAATAAAATATAATATCCATCTATTTCAATAGACTAAATTTAAAAAAAGTTAAATTATTTTTTTATTGCGTATGGAATTTAGGATCGTGATTTAAATTTAGTTTAGTTCGGTTTTAGAAAAACATGTTTTAGTGAAAATGAACTTTATTTTCAACCTACCTTTAAAAACTATTTAAAGGTAGGTTATAATTATATTATTATATATTATATAATAATTAAACACGATTAATTAGGTTAACAGGAAAAATACTTTTATTTATTTTATTAACATTAATATTGTACGCCACCAGCCCCGTTATAGAACATGAGGACTTAAAGATGTAATCAAGGTAGGGAAGGGAACGGTAGCCATTATATTTTATGTGCGGACAGTTCCTGTATGTGTTATGGTCTCTTAAAGCCTGTCCGATCCCTACCCTGGCTCGCTCCGTACTTATGGCCACTTTGATTTGAATAGGATAATAAACTAGAATGTATACCGCGATTCCCTTTGAAATATTCAACTTTTACCTCGAGAAACACAACAATTACAGATGGATTGGCCTTTTCAACTGTATCAATATCACATCGTTGATGAATAAGTCCCTGTAAGTTTAATTCTACTAGTTTTGTTCAACATTATATAATAATAATTATTAAAGAAACTTTTAAGATAGCTAGTGTTAATAATTACTTTAGTTTTACAAGGTTTAAAAGAGATGGTAGGAGGTACTATTGTCCATCGAAAATTTTCACTGAAAATTATTATCAAATGGTTGTATAAACTGCTTCTGTTATTTATAGATTTAAACATTGATTTAAGAGGATTATTATTATCCCTTTTCATGCTAGTTAAAGAAATATTAACTATATTTATATAGACTAATGCCAACACAGTTTTATTGTATTGGTACGTATTTTTAAATTACTCGGAAAGAGTACAAGTGAAAGTCTAACTATACAAATACTGTCGCTTCAGGGTTGAATCATGGAACATCATGTCAAGTTTAGGTACCTCTAGGTTAGGTTGGTTTTTTAGTGTTTGCAGGGTAATCCAATGAACCATGAGTCAAAGTGGTATCAATATGTGGTTACAATATTTTTAAATATATAGAACTTGTGTACTTCCGGTTGCCCAACATGGGGTCGTTGTGACTTCACTTCAATAAAGCAATAAGCCGACCACTAGGGTAGGCCATGTGGCGGAAATGGCAGTCTCCCCTCCGTAACAATGCAAGGGAGATCCGCCGACGGATGTCTTACTTTCCACTATAAAACCTCTGAGACATTTGATAAGTGAGGAGACCGAATAATAAGTGAAATAATTTACCATAAAATTGAAGACTTACATAAACGCAACACATGGTCACATAAAACCTACACAAACAAAAATATTTGATAAATACTGATAATGGATTAATGTAATGTTAATACAGTTAGAAGTTAAATAAAAAGGTTGAGTACCATTAGGTTAGGCCATTGTGATGGTTCCATCCCATTCCAGCAAATTTAAAATGTTTTGTTAAGTTTAAGTAGAGTAATGTCATTGTAACAAAGAATATCTCATAAAACATGAAAATCTATTTTCTTTAAGCAATACTTTTAACACTTTTGCTGCATTTTACACACTGAAACCTGTTTTTGTATATTAATAAGTGCATAGGGTTCATCAGGATTGAGTTTTTGTATTATTTAAAAACTCTGTTCATTAATCTGGTTAGAAAAATCGTTCTTTAGACCTAAAACTAATTAGGTGGTAATTTATTATGCCTTATATGCTAAAATACGACCTTCATTTGGTTCATATTCAGTAAGTAATACTTGGAATAACTGAAAACATATTAAAGTGTTTTTGAAACCAAAAAGTATTTTCATTAGAGACGTGAGGTGGTTTTAAGATTAAATGCTTTACGTAAAAAATAAATACGTGTCTATTTCTTTTCAATTACTAGTCAGTACCATCATTGTTATAAAAAACCAATTGTAAAAAGTCTATGGGTATGTGCTTGTTTTATGAAAAGTATTGTGGTGAAAGACAACAAACCTGAAAATGTCCTTGCTCGAGTCATTAACATTTGACAACTTCAGGATATTGGCTGTTTGGATATTAATTAACAGTCCTGTCTCAGGAAGGTGTCAGCCTTACTCAGTATCAAGACTACAAGACCACGCCATATTCATCTTACACTCATTTCTCACTTACACTTAGAAGGGTAAAAATATCTACCTGGTTAGACGCAATTTTAAAAGGTAATCTCATGCAATCTTTAAAGAATGCTATAATTTGTCCAGTATTGTATCAGAAGTCAATTTTTATTGAAAACACCCTTATAGCCCTAACCTGTGTACTCACTGAATTTCCACTTTTATAAAAATTAATAGATAATATAAACTAAGCTCAGACTTAGCTACATAAGGAAATTACAGTAATTTAATTATATTCTAATGAGAATAACATGGGAAATAAGTATAAAGTATCTGTTATTGGAAAGATTAAATTAAGATGGTTAAAAGTGTGATTAATGTTTATAGCAAACTGATTGAAATCCTGATCTTCAAGAAGATAATTTTAAGAGATATATCCTCATGGGTGAAACTATAAATATTGAAACTAAAAAAAACAGCGAAAACGTTCAAATACCAATAGTTTGATAAACTATGGTTACATCAGAAATCCCTTATGAGTGAAGAGGAATTGTGCTGTTCACGGTTTACTAAAAGTAACAGTTTCAAAGACAGACAGCCTGTCAATGCTCGTACCAGCTCTCCAAAGCGACAAGAAGTTTAATTGACAAAGTACAAACAGGAGCAGACGAGTGGCATCAAAGGGCTCGGTTTCATTGTGCCTCCCTTCGGTATTACCAATTTCAGAGCTGCCCTCCTCCACTCTTCCTATTGTCTTACCGAAACATGACCAAGATTGCAAAATTTTATTGACGTTTGCAGGAACAGTAAATATTAAAATTTATTCAAGATGTTAATTTTCTCTTTCAACTTTGAACTTTATTATTTTCCTAGTTGACCCGGCGAACTTCGTAACGCCCTACAGTAAATAAGTGTTAACTGTAAGATTGAACATGTTCTGAAATCGAATAGCATTACGGCTTGGTTGTGAAAGATTAGATATTCTGGGCCGCGGGCTAGTTAATAGCAATACTGAAACGATAAGACATTTTAATAACATTCTCACAAAACAAATAAATCTGAGTGAATTGATTTATAATTTTCTAATCAAACCTAAACCTAAACAAAACCTAACTGCAACACAGATTTTTTTTAATACAGCTAATTATTATAGTAAAGGTAATTTGTATAAACATTGTAATTATTTTTTATTTGGCCAACATATAAACACGTGACTTTTATCAGACAGAAAATAAAAATAAAACACAAATACAAAATCCACAAAAACCGTAAACTATTTACGTGGTGAAATGATTTATATGGCATTGGATATTAAAGCATATTGCTAATGGAAAGTAAACCAAACAGCTTTAGCTTAATAAATCATATGTTTTGATTGTAGAGAATTTGTAAACAAACTTACTTCCCCATAAGGTTAACATTCAAGTTTTAAAACACCATAACATGTAAACTTATAGAGTTTTCCATCAATGGTTTTGCTAAAACCTTCCCGGACACATATAGAGCATCTTTCTAAAATTTCATGGTGATCGGATAAGTAGTTTGGCAACGCATAAAGGATATACATACATACATTAATTTTTATATATAGAGATGTGTTCGTAAATTAATATCCATCGTGAGTAACATATTGAATTGTTGAAATTCACGTCCCAATTTGTAAAAATAGAGAGACGAAAGTTTACATAAAAATTATACTGTGTTGTATACAAGATAGATAGTTATTTAATATAATATAATATAATAACTGCACTGACAACAATAAACTGCATTTAGAACTTCTGGCCAAAACCTGAACAAAACTACCGTATTTGTTTAAACACTCTTATTATTACCTAGACCAAATGAATATTTATAGTTATATAGTTAATACCAATGAAGAAGATGATGCTCATACATACATCTGTTTTTCGGTATATAAAGCTGCAGTTTGTAAAGTGCTTATTTAAGCAAATTTAACAAATTTATAATTTCAAAGAAAGTTTGTAGTACTGGTAAAGCAAATGATTTTAAAATTACATGTAGCAGGAATTAACAATTTGATCCATATAAACATTAACAATACTATGGTAATATCAAACAAACTGGGGACTGCAAGGTAATAAGTCTACAAATCACAGTTCGAGTACTGCTCAACATAGGTACATATGCTGGACTTCCAAATTTAGTAATTGTAATTAGTCATGTACTTATTGACAAACTTCACGTTTAATTAAGTCATTCTAAAATCCTTGTGTATAACTAATTAATTATTGAAACACGCTCAGCCAAGCAATCGATTACTAATTTAATTTTTTTTTAATTTACAAATTTAATTAACTATTTCAAATGCTCACTTTCTTTTTTGCAAACTTAATGCTTTTTTTATACAAAATAATCTTTCAGGATACATACGCTATTCACAAATATTTTTTTAATACATAATTAATTTTGTGTTTTTATTTGTTTTTTTTAAATCGTATTTGTACAAATAATAATTATCTACGTATTATTCTTTTTTTCTTTAGCAAAAAAATTAAAAATTTATAAAACTAGTGATGTTTTTTAATTTAATTTATTTTTAATAATTTTAATTTGGTAATTTTATGGTGAAATTGTATATAATATAACTTTATGTAATATTGTTCTAAATACATATACGCATTATATGCTTAAATGCTTGAAAAATCTATTCCGATAAACTACGTAAAATTTCATTATAAGTGCCTGTAAAACGTATGTATACTTCCCGCAATACTTTAATATAAAGCGTCCTGACTCGGGGGCCAGCTTTACTCTCGCTGACAGTACAAACTTGTGAAAATTTTTTTAATTCTATATTTTTGTAAAACCATAAGTGAAATTCCTGTATTTCCTACCACAAACTAACAAAACTTAACTATAAAAGTCATTACATTACTATGAAGCCTCCGGATTACTGAATTAAATGGTTGAAATACGTCTTATCTGTAGCAATCCTAGCTAGTTGTAGTGGCAACTATAGTTTCGGCGTACATTAGGCCATCATCAGGCATAAGAATACTTTTCTTACTAAATATGAAGGTCGTCAAATTTAAAATTTAAAACACTGACACATTTAAAAAACGTTTAAAACACAAAACACACATATCTGGCCGAACTACGGAGTGAGCAGTGCCGTGACACTACTCTTTTCAATTTTTAAATTTGACGACCTTCGTATGAAGAAGTATCCTTGTGCCTGATGATGGCCTAATGTAGGCTGAAACTATATTTGCCACTAGAACTAACTATGATTGCTACAGATAAGAGGTATTTAAACCATTTAATCTATAAAAGTCAATCACAAATGTATTTGATCTTTCATTACAAAAGATTTTATGATTAACAGTTTAATACTAATTTTAAAGTCTTTAAAACCTAAAGTAGGACCATGCATTTTTTGTTTATACTAGTTTAAATGTGTATCAATGGTTATCTTATACATGGATGTTTTAGTACCATATCTATTAAAACCATTTCATTGCTCCAAAAATTATTATTTTGTCTTGGTAATGCTTAAATGCTGATACCTCAATTGTCATCGATGATCTGACGAGATCATGTATAAGGATTTTATGATCCAATAACTATTTAAAAAATACTGCAACAGAAAAAATCCAACTGTATAACCATATTTTCGTGCTGATGTTGAAGTCTATTACAATCAAGAAGTAAAATTTCTGGGTCTTCTTGATGAACAAAATTTGAATTTTCTTAAACCATATTCATACATTTGCAAAGAAGATTTGTTCTGCGAGTTTTGTGCTCGGCAGGCTTGCAATTTTTACAGACTCAGCAGTCCTTCTTTCTGCATACTACGCCTTGGTTTTCCCTTATCTATCTTTCGGGTTATCAATCTGGGGATCCGAAACTTCTTAAGCAAAACAAGCTTTCATCCTTCAGAAATAGCTGTTATAGTACATACTATAGTTACTGGTGTTTGTCAAAGGGAGTTTTGTAGATTATATTTCCAAAATCTAAAAATTCTTATATTTCTTAGTATTTTCACATTTCAAGCACTGGTATTTTTTAAACAGCATTTTCCAGATCCTAGTTCAACTGAGCTTCCTAGTTGAATTGAGCCTTAGAAATACCAAAAAATTAAATATCACTGATCATCATAATTCTTTTTTAAGCGACATACCTATAATAACGTGGTAGAAAATTATTTTAATTTGTAAAAAAAAACTCAAGGTATTTCCGACCGAAAAGTGTTTTTATTCGGATAAAGACATTACTAAGATCAGACAGTTGTGGTGTAAAGATGTGATCAGTTTTATAATTAGTTTAGGTTGTTTTGATGTGAGCCAATGCACGTAAATTTGTTTTTATGGCAATTTGATTTGATACTGTTTTAATGTATATCGTGGTGTTACGTGCCTACGGGATCTATAATTTAAGGCAATGGTGATTTTGTAATAATTACTATTTATTAACTAAAATAATAGAATTTCAAAATAATAAACTAATTGATCAAATGTATCTAATTCCTAAATTGACTTAGTCTTACAAAGTGGATTACCTACAGCTAATAGATTAAATTTACCCAGTCATCTACACTTTTATAGTCACTGACCCAGCTTACAATTCACTTACACTGTCACTACACTGACCTGTTAATTAACATGCACAGTACACAGCTGACCTGTGACACAAAAATCGCTTTCAAGAATCTTCGAGAATACTTGAGCATTGTTGAATTGTTGCGCGTGGTACATCTCAGCTGTTTCTGACGCCACTGCGGGACATTCAGGATTATTCCCTTTGCACCGTATTAGTATTAAAAATATTCAAATTTACATTTTCACCATAAGATTAGTAGTAGAGCCTCAAATTCGACGTACTATGTTTACCAATTTCATATTTCAGTAACCAATCTATTAACTATATTTCCCCTCGAAATTACTAAAATGTAAAAATAAAAGAACAGTATGAAACATTTAAGTGATTAAACTGTTTATTAAATGTTGTAACTAAATAGTTTTTATTTGATTGAGCAACAGCTTTCATGTTTGTTTAAGTAGTATAATATGTATATCTATTCTTTAATATCATAAATATTGTTTTTTTAATTCTCATAATTGTAAAACTCACCCTCGGATCCATATAACTAAAGCGCCAAGTGTAATCCCAGCAATGTTGAAACGACTGTTGTTTAATAACATAATTTCCGGAGTCGGCTGAAGAATGGTTTATTTCATATTGTTAGTACAGTTTGTTATATGTGTTTGCTATGTTCGCTGCTAAACATGTTTATTTTACATCGAGACAATACACATATATCTAATAAATAAAACGACTTTTTATGATTAATTGATTTGATAACCATTATTTAGTCCACTTTGAAAACATTTAACTACATTAAATACTTCCACGTTATCAGGTGTTGTTTTGTTCTTGACTTTACGAGGTCATATTAAATAAATAGATTGTAAAGAACAAAAGAGAAAATAATAGTGCATTACTTGCAGCTAATAGTTGTGCTGGGTGTCAGTAGGTAGCCTGCCGGCTTCTGAGTCTGACACTGATTTATGCCACTTTATTATCAGTTTAGTAATGAATATGATCAGTAAATTAAAGTAGAGTAAACTGCACGAAAATGGTCTGATGAGGTCTTGGACAGCTGGTTCCCCTCTCACCATCTCTTGCCCAGCAGTGTTGCCATTATTTATTTAGCCTATCAGCTGACGTAACCATATGTTATAATAGAATAGGGTGATTTGGCAACACCGAACTGACTCTCAACGGACCATTTTCGTGCGTTTTACTCTTGCTGGATGCATCGCTGGCTCTAAGCTGTAGTCTAACTCAGCTGGTAAAGTAATGCCAACTGTTTTCACGTTACCTAAACCACTCAAATAATCTACTTTTTCGCCACACTACTTCAAAAAACAGCTGTTTTAGATATATGTGTTGAAGTGAATTTTTTTTCTTCCTAGGACTAAACCTATTATGGTAATGATATTTTGAGTCCTAGGCCACAAAAGATAATTTTTGATGATGCTTTTGATACGAGGTCGGCATTCGATTGTACATAATCGTAAGTAACTGCATTAAAGCAATTTTAATATAAAGAAACTTTAAAATAATTGTAATGAGTAAAAATCACGCTTTGAACTGATAAGATTAATTTCAATATAAGTTAATTGAATACGTCATCGTTTTCCGTTGAGCAAATCTGACAAGACGACAGGACACTGTCTCTTAAGTCTAACGAATATTTCAAAAGACAGATCGTTGAAAATGCTCATAAAATAGTGAATGCTGCGTAATTTTTTTTGTTCGTGGCAAAAACTGTTGAAAAAGCAATGCTTTAGGTTGACGAACAGTTTGTTAATTGAGACTAATTATTTCCACTTTTTCAATTTCATAAAATTTTTCATAACCCTTAAAAAATATTCTGTCGAAAAATATTTTTCCAACGTTTGTTCCGGCTCCATTGTTTTGGACGAATAGAAGAGAATAATGAGAAAAAAAATATTTTTTAAGATGACAACTCATAATTTAATGATAATAAATTATTTGATTAATTTATCTATGATGATAAATATAATAATTTACAATGATTTAGTTACTAATTTAATAATTTAATCATTGTAATTTAATTTAATAAGGTAATTTAAGTGGTTAACTCGAGACTAAATGTATTTGTTAACCAACTATTTCACAAACTTAAGCTTGGTTAATGAGCAAAAGTGTTTTAATTGTGATTGATTAAAAATGTAAATAATATTAAAATGTACATGTTCTACATCTCATTCACGTTTAACCGATACACGTTTCGACTCCGAATATGTTTTCTCATACTTTGTTATATGTTCAAAGGGTTTGAGAACTAATTTTGTAGTTATGGTATATCTAATTGTATTTGTTCAAAACAACAAAGGCTATTGTGTATGTATACTGAACGTAAAAGGTGAGTGATATTATTAAAATAGTTGTGAATAGATTGAATTTACAAATAACTCTTACTGACTATACTATTTTTTCTGCTAGTAAGTTACTAAACAGTGAGGTTTGCACAGACCACCTGTATTATATCTGCAGTGGAAGGGTGAGAAGTGTATAAAGGGGCGGTGATGCAGGGGTGGGGGAGGGGCAACACCAAACCAGCCTCAACTTGGCGAAACTTGTCAGCAATTACTGTCATAGTTGCTCGTTGAACATAGCTTCAGTCCATTACAAATACTTTATCACAGACCTCTCTGCAAGCTAGTATATCAAACCCCACCTGCTTGCTCATCTTCAAGTTGTTTCACTATACTACTAAAACTCCTAATGTAGTTAGTTATTACGTAATATTTTACAAAATGGTTAAAAGAAAATTGAACTAAAGTAGTTAGATACTTAGGCAGAGAATAGTAATAAAAAGTTAGTACTAAGTAGAACAGGCAAAATTTTAAAATTTGGAAAATCTTTATAATACGATTTTTTTAGAAATTAAATGTTATATTTCTTCACCGTGAGCCTTTTCATATCAGGTAAAGGTGTTGCCTTTTCTCGTGTAATTCGTCTAAGGTACAGTATGTTGCATTTTAATTTTGGTTTAATTTAGTTTTAATTGAGGACAAAACTAACCTTTTTAAAGTAATCAATGTTTTTCTTATTAGATTATATCATAATACCTTTTGAAATTTGGATCCACCCCGATAGTGAGTTTAAGCTAAATTTGAATGAGTAATGAGTGTAAGATGATTGTGGTGAGATCTTGAAGACTTAAGCAGAACTATTTATCAATAATAAATCAACAGCTAATGGCATATAAAGGACCTACAATGGGATCCGAACCACTTTTATCCCTAAATTACGATCTAGTCTGCTTGAGGTTGGTATTTGTGGATGAACGTAGTATTCAATAGTGTCGACGTTAATACAAACCACAGAATATCACATCCACTGACCATCGCTAATAACTATCCACAATTAGTGATTCCCTTTAATTGGCTGGATTACGGAAATAGAAAATATATAATTTCTAAAATTAAAGGTTAAAATACCTGCAGTACTGTCGTTGATCTTCAATTGTTATGGTGCTGACGACCAATTTTTTTCGGACTGGAATGTCCATTATCAAGTCAGAATACCAATATTAAGAAATAAAATTTAAAATTTATCCTTAACACTGACGTAGTGATGAGTCGTCTTGAAAATACTTACACACACGGAAACATCGATACACAGAATACATTAAATTTGGCCAAATTATGAATTTAGGGCGAGAGCGTGGCATACAGATAAATTCATAATTTGGCTAAATTTAATTTATTCTGTGTATCGATGTTTCCGTTTTGTGTAAGTGTTTTCAAGTACTGCAGGTATTTCAATTTTTAGTTTTAGTAAAATCAGTGATCCGGAGGCTACAATGGTCAAATATAATTTCTTATTCATTACTTAATCGTTTTACCTGGAGCCTTTTTACTATGTAGTATAGTATATTACCTAATAAAGATAGTTAAAACGATAAATTTGTAAACCTAGAAAATGTTAACACTTTACTAAAACGTTGGGTGAAATAGATTAATTGATTATTTTTGACACAGTTAATTAAATTTGGCAAAAATTACGTAAATAAGTACTTGTATTATAAAATGCAAATTTTTAATCAAATTCGTGTAGTTTTTTAAAATTTACTAAAAAAAGAAGGTATGTACCACCTTACTGAAAGTGTTTATCGATGTTTCCGTGAAAAGACAATACTCTAAATTACAACTAATTGTTCTCGAAAAGTAATTAATTTAAAATAACTTAATGGATGCTATGCAATAAAAGTGAGGAATGCATAAGGTAAAAATATTAGTGTAGTGTTGACATTAACAATGTTTTAAGGAATAAACAATCACCCAACGTTTCCAGTATGCCCTTTAGTCGCCTACTAGCTTCAGTTCCAATGGTGAAGCTGTGGTATAGTATACCATAATCTAGAATTTGGTTAAAATGTACAACTAATTAGCTCACAACTCATCCCAATAGACATTTCAAGAATGTCAAGTGAGCAGACTTCCTACAGAGAATCCCTCCAACATACAAGCTCTAAAAACAGGTATAAGGCTCTACAAGAAATAAAAACTATTGAGTAAAAAAGGAATGAACTAGCAGGTTGGGAAAGCTGGTTACTCTTAACAGTACAGCCAAATTTTAACTCACTGGGACGGTGGCGTCATCCTGTAATCCAGCTACTTGGAGGTCATGAATTGTGGATAGTTGTGAACGATGGTCGCTGGGTGTGGTGTTCTCTTGTGTAGATTAACGTCCGCACTATTGAATACTACGTTAATCCGCAAAGACCATCCTAATAATTAGAACAATTCGTAGTTCAGAGGCCGTGGTTTGGATTCCACGTTAAACTGTAGGTCCCTTAGTTGCCATTGGCTGTTGGGCTATTAATTAACAGTCCTGTCTAAGGAACATGTCAGCCTTGGTCAGTAACAAGACTACAAGATCGCGCCACAATCATCTTACACTCAATCCTCATTCATACTTGGCTTAAAATACCTACCTGGTAGTATTGTCGCCATTTCAATAGTCTAATCTAATCTATGATTTTTTTAGTGGTTTAAGTACTAGCAAAAGATTTAGAGGGTCTTTTTTCATTTTGAAATGTTGGTCACAAGCTCAAAAGAAGTTATTGTGAAAACCAATATTAACAATGTTACTTTTCTTAATTTTACCAATTTCTTAATTTGTTACTTAAAAAAAACCTGAATATGCATTGTACAACCAAGTTTATATAAGGTAAATTAGTGGCTACTTCATTCACTTTGTGGTATGTCATAACTTGGCTTCAAGAGGGTGGTGAGACAAACCGAGCTCTCTTGTCAAACTTATCAGATGTTGGTGTGATAGTTGCTCGTTACACATCCCTTCACTCTGGTGCAGATACTCGTAGTTCATCTGACAGCCGTTATAAGCGCTGCTTTGCAACATTTACCTCGCTTCAAACTCGGCTATTAATCATTAATTTTATTCCAGATGAATATAATATTAAGTACATTATGTGTTATAGCGTTAAAATTTAACTAAACTAATATTCTTCTTCTTAAACTACCAACGCCAGTATATTAATTGATGTTTTATACAGTAAAGGGATCAATATAAATGATTAACTTAAGTAATCACTTTTATGCATTTTTTCAGTAGATGATAAAAATTTATCATTTAAATTCAGTCTAAGATTAATAAACGGCATCGGTGGACTGACACATACTTTCTCCTTTAAGTGAATTTAAATCCACAGTCTGTAATAAAACTATCATATCATTTAAACTTTATCAAAATAGCATTTATTAATTTATTGTTTCAAAGTGTATCAAGTGTTTGTGTTCAAGTGTATCTATGTATTTAGGTATATGAAAGGATTTAGATATATGAAAATAACAAGAGAAACAAAGTTAAATTACTTGTTAGAATTTAGAAGTAAATTTAAGATTTCTTTGGAACCGTTAATCGTAGACGATTAATTCTAAATACTCATGTATTTAGTTTTTAAGCTGGGTTCAATGGTGGTAGTCAAATTATACTTTACCTTTATCGATTTTGCGAGAAAATAAAAAACAATACATTTTAAGGCTCATAACTTCAAAACCTCAGTATTTTGAGAAACACTAATTCCTCATTCACTAGTGTGAGATGATTGTGGCACGATGGTGTAGTCTTTTTACTGACTTTTCACTAAATTTATAATTATTAATTTTCCTACAACCACACGATAACAGGCAGAACTTATAAGCAGTGCATATCATAAGGAGTACGATGTGAGAAGGAACCGGCCAATCACATGCGCGGAACGCTCCAAATCTATATGAAACTAACCAATAGTATGCGCTAAGCGCTCAGTCAGCTGATAGATGGTATTCGTTCCTACAACACTAACTTCCGGTTTTGAGCAATGAAATTGAGGTCACCGGAAACCTAAAAGTTATATTTACAAGTCAAAAATCAAACATAACCTAAGTGATTTTTTATTGTATGGAACTGTCATGGCCGCCCTCGAATTTCTATGAACCTCTCATGCGATATGACATCATTTGCGCACTAATTACACAAATAGCTATTTTGCTGCTTCATAAGTAGAATCATGAATACAAATATAAAAAAACTAACCTAAATGGAAATTCCTCTACTTTGAAATTATTCCTCTACTTAGATTTTATAGTCGTACAATCTTATGTATTTCTCTTTGTATCAACGACGAAATGTATTAAGACACAGTGCAGCAGCACAGTAGACGGTTATGAGGGGGAGGGGGAGGGATGACGGCCACAGTCATTGGACTGCATGTCACGTTGAGAAAACATTTTTCGGAGGATTGGCAATTTCTAATGAGGGGGAGACGTGACCAACATTTGAACAACCAATTACCTTCCTAATAATAATTTAGTAAAGAACGTTAAGCGTTTCACAGAATTAAATTAACGTTTTTTTCATGTGCTACATTGATTATATTTTACATTATTGGAGACAAAATCAAAATCAACTCAAATAGCTCTTTATTGTTTGTAGTGATTATTCAATTTCATTATGATACTATAAAGCTTCCGGATTGCTGAGAATAAATTAAATTAATCTCACTGATGAGTATATTGTTGGTTATTGGTTGAGAATGTTTTCAAGCGAATTACCGGGGATTTAAAAAAAGTTTAGGATTGTTATCAAATCTACTCCCAATGATTTCCAATGATTCCAATGACCAATGATTCCATTAAAAAATAATTTTTTAATGGAATCATTGGATAAAGAATACCAATGATTACACTAAACAATTATTTAACGATTGTGAAAATAATATTCACACGCAGTTGTGTGTGTCTGTCTGTATTTATGCGTACACTTTTGTTATTCTCTGTTCAGTTTGATCTGTGTCTCAGATGATACTACATCTCAGTGACTAAGTGGGATTTTCACCATATCTTCGTTTTGATAACTTTTTTGTTTCATTTTTATTCCAATAACGTGTGACAGCAAGTCTGAAGTCCATAAGGAAGGAAGAGTTCTGGGCTTGTTCCCAGATGTGGCAGGAGTGCTTAAATAAGAGTGTGTAGTCCTTAAGGGGAGTATGAATTAGAAACAAATGTTGAAACAAATAGATCAATAAATAATCATTTTCCTGAACATGACCATACTCTCTGTGAACATAAAACTTAATTTCTTCAGATATTTGCAATAATTTTATTAGGACAGAAAAATATGTTTCTTAACTTATATCTCCTTCTGGAGACCGATCTGAAACTAACCTGGACCGTTTGGTTAACGAGATTACATCAGGAAACTGCAATATTTTTTTTTCTAAATAAATTGCTAGAAACTATATGAAGGTTTGAATCAAATCAAAGTCCTCGTGAAGGAGGTTCCAGCAGCAATGGTGGACCCTAAGTGTGGACATAACGTTGTAATGGTCGTGTTTCCGCACATAGAATATAACGGCTCCTGGGCCGTGACCCCTGTACTGCATCTCAGCGACTAGATGAGATTTTTCACAATGGCTTCGTTTTCATGATTTTTTCTGTTATTGATTCAGTTTTACAGTATGATAAAATTAATGGTTAAATTTAAAAAACAAAAGTTAATTTGTAAACCATACTTACTTATAATTACCCATTGTAGCATTCATGTTTTATGTATATGAAAATTTAAAATATTTGCAATATCTAGGTAATATTAGGCTCTCATCAATCAGTAATGATTATTTTTAACTTTGTTAACTCAGTGTAGGCCTACACAAAACCTAAATAGTTCTTACTTGAACTACATACCCGGCTGTAATAATAGATTGATTCCGGCTGTTACTAAAGAAGATGAAATGAGTGGGTGGTGGGGTGGGGGTTGAAAGCGTCAGAACAAAGAGCGCTAAGAGCCTGTCGAGGCCTGTTCAAACATGTCCTGAGTGTCAACATGTCCTGGTCAATTGCTGTCAACATGTGTGGACCTACGCCCTCCTGCTTCACTGGACTCTTCCACCATCTTGTTTGGAAAAATAACAACCAATAAGGACCATAAAGAAAAACACTGTCTTCCGGAGAAGTCAGTAACTGAATCTTTCAATTAAAATGGATGGAACCACACACTTTAAACTAGGTAATATACACATTGTTGTGGACTCAAAATTTTAGTATTATTTAATTGTGTTTTAGTGCCATCTTTAGGCTCTCATAAACTAACCATTTGATAGTATTACTTCAAGAATTTCTTACCGATACGGTAGATCAGGGGTAACCTTTTGTATCAGTAAGTCTAAGGTTGCCGGATCGAAACCTTTGGACGGCGACTCCTGTCAGATCATGAGAGGTCACCTCTGGGTAGCCTATGTGACAAATGTGACTATAATACCTCGCTTACTTAAATTCACCACACAGGCCTATGGTGATGGGCAGTTGAGGATTTAAAAATAAAATAAGAAAGTTGAAAAATATAATACTTTTGTACAATATGATCAACTCAATTAGTCTAATTGAAATCTATGTTTTTGGTAGGTTCATATAGCTAACTAATTGAAAAGTAATTTATATTTTATTCATCGAAAAATCAAAGAAAATTGTTTTATATAAGGTGCAAGAGGAAACAGCAGAAAAACGGCTAGCAAGATGGGTGATGAGATTAGTTGAAAGGAGAGTTAATTGAAGCGTTCCGTTGTTCCTCCTTGTACGGTCTGACAAGGAGGCAGTCCTAGAGCATTCTACCCTTGGTTAATCGAGCTTTACACAGTACGGCTCTTGCTCTTCAGTGAATAGACTACATTGTGTAAAACAGTTGTTTTTAGTTAGTCTAATTTTCTCTATTCCTAACAATAAACTTCATCATTTTGTTATTCAGTTATTGTACTTGGACATTTAACATACTTAAACTGTGCAATTTATTTCTGTCCATTACATGAAAAAATAAGGTCGAGCCCATTTTGATTTACAATCTAAAACATGTCTCTGAAAGATTTATAAAACATTAAATGTACAAAATGCACTCGTGTAGCTCACATATGCACTAAAATAATAGATGCTTAAAGAAAACATCCCATTCAAAATAAAGTAAAATATTCTTAAGGGTATTTTAGGATAGGATCCAAGCACGTGGTTTCTAAAGTATGAGCAAGGCAAACGATTCAGGGTCTGAAGATGATATCGCTCCTGCCACAAAATACATTTTATCTCCCCCGGTTCGTAAAAGAATAAAAGTTTCATTCATCGTATGTTAAAAAGTGAGCAGTTTTCAAGTTTACATGAGATAAAGAAGAGTCAGCCCAAGTACTGTTGACTGCTTCCCCTACCAAAGCTGGAGTTTTCCTTCCCAAATGAAGCGTACCAAAGTTGAACAAAGACCTCAGAACTCTTCAATTCAACTCTTCCTGAAAAATCAACCACCTCTAGAAACTTTTAAATCTCTCTACTCATTCATTATTAATGATACCTCTTTAGTAAATACTCTCAAAGGAGTCCAAAATTATGGTTTTCTGATATTTTAAAATTTTCTAATATTTTATTATTAACAGAATATATTGTTACGATGAAACATCTACTGTTGAATACTATTGCAACGCTTAATCTTAACAAGAACTATAATTATTTATTTAAAGCTTTGAATCACAATTTCCATGTTTTTTTGCATACATAGCTAAATAAATAGTTTTAACTAATTCATAATGCTGATTATTTTACTCAAACCGTATTTTAAACATGACTTTACTGATTCACATAATATAAGAGGAAACTTTTAAAAATTTTGTTATTTTAAATGAATATTAACGATAATTTGCAATTAATTATACTGTGTGGTTAGTGTTTTTTTTAAACCAAATATGGTTAAAAACCTATATGTGTGACATTGTATTATAACTATAAATTTAATAATGATTTTGTGTATGCTATTTTTCAAAAGTGTTTAAACATTTCATACACGTTTTATTATTTTTTGTAAATACACTTATAACTGCAAGATTAGAATGATTGCATGAATAACATAAATCTTACATTCCTAAACAAATTTCAAACACTTTAGTAGCAGTAGTATATCTATATCTTCTGATTATAAAATCGCTACGTCATAAACCTCCATGAATATTCTTTCTCATTTCCTTAAGCTTAAATATTACTGATATTGTTGAGTTCAGAGTGTTCTGTAATCTGATATACCCATACCATAGTTTTCATGTTGGAGCTTAAGTAGATGAAGTGGTCCACTTCCACATCTTCTATATCAGACGGCAACCTTTTTATACTTTACTTTTACTTTTATACTTTTAACTGAAATGGCGACCTACCCAGGTAGGTATTTTAAGCCAAGTATGAATGAGGAATGAATGTAGGATGATTGTGGCGCGATCTTGTAGTCTTGTTACTGACTAAGGCTGACATGTTCCTTAGACAGGACTGTTAATTAATAGTCCAACAGTCGATGGCAACTAATGGACCTACAGTTTAACGTGGAATCCGAACCACGGCCTCTGAATTACGAATTGGTCTAATTATGAGGATGGTCTTTGTGGATTAACGTAGTATTCAATAGTGCGGACGTTAATCCACACAAGAGAACGCTACATCCACCGACCATCTCTCACAACTATCCACAATTCGTGACCTCCAAGTAGCTGGATTACAGGACGTCGCCACCGTCCTGTTTATAGCACAACCTTACTATTGTAACAGGAGTACTAGCTGACCCGGTGAACTTCGTAACTCATAACAATAAATATGTGTTAACTATAAGATTGGTCATGTTCTACAATTTAATATCATTATGGCTTCATTGTAAAATATTAGATATAATAAAACTGATGGCAGTTAAAAACGACTGTACACAACAAACATTTACAAAACTAAAACTTGAAAGTTATATAAAGCGTACTTTTAAAAATCGTCTCAGTTTGTAGTTTTCAAATAAGATTTTTAAGTTTCAATATCGTCTTTTTAAATGGTATAAGCCTTATTCAATATTCATTGCCATGAAAGTTTAAAAATGGGAACTAGGCGAGTAGAAATAAATACAGTTACTTTTACTTTGCGTACAGTTTTTACAGGTTTACAGTTTGTTTACCTAAATTCACAAAGGATAATGTCCGTAAGAAAAAAATAAACAACATAAGTACAGTTAATTTGAAAAAAAAATTCCTGAATTTATTATTATTTGTTTTTATTTTTTTGTTATTTATTTCAATGGATAGGTGATTTCTCAAAATATTTTAAGTAGAACTGTTCAATATTTCTATTTATCCGTATCCGTATGCAAATATAAGTTTATATTTGACCAAATTGAAACCACCTGGTGCTACCTAAGTGATTCTAAGTAGTTTAGGAGTACTGTAATTTCAAAACTCACGGGTCCAGTATTAAGTCCCACTTAATATATTAAGCTAATTTTATTTTTCTGTGGAGATAAATCGTAATATTCAACACAATGAGTAAACTTTGAAATGGGGTTTTATGTTTTTTCGTGTTTGTAAGTGTTAAATATGACGTTTAATGTTCAAATAAGTTTGAAGTTAGCTTGATGTTTCAAGATTTATTAATGCGCCCTTGAGGTTCGCAAACTTTGTAGACTTAACACTACACTTACTTTATGTAGGTGAATTAGAGTAAAACAATGGACACTTAACTATTTATACTTTATTTAAGTAAAATTTAGAAAAGTGTAACTTTTGAAGGATTAAAAAGGAATTTTGTCTCAACCACATATATTCTTTGTGTTATACAAAGAGCCACGTGTGAAGTGCGGTCGGCAACCGATGGTTCGGATCACCCTGACCGGCGCGTCGTGGATGTATTCCGCTCATGGTCGCTCGGGGAGTCATTCCGGCGACATCTGTTGTCATGTCTCTGCTTTTATGATGCCGTAATGTTACCTTGCCTATATAATCTGCATTATACCGGGGGCTTTCGACTATATGTTCTTACCAATAAAGGGTTTCCACCTGGAAATACGTCACTTTAATTTTTTTCCATGTTTAAGAGCCTGTATATTTTAAAAAGAAAAAAAGACTACATTAATACAAACTAGTTTAGTTCTAAAAATGAGTACACTTAAACGTATTACTATTGTATAATATAATTGAGACATTTTTTGAATGTAACAGTGAGTTTTAATAGAATATTCATTGGGAAAGTATTCGTGGTTGTTGTATGAGTGAACGGGCTGAAACTACTGTAAAACAATAACTAGTTTTACAGAGCTGCTGGAAACTTTTCCCTTTGCAGCTCAAACTATCAGAATAGTAATAAAGGAGTTTTGGGTTTAGAGTAGTTGTATAGGGAACGAGCCCAGTGTGTGGCCAACGGGGCTAATGTAAGTTTATTAACTATATAATTTAAATTCAACTTTGTAAATTCTATAAACTATCTTTTGTATTTTTAAAATATGCTTCGCATAAGTTGACTTTACATACGAAAATTTCGTTTTCTTGGATATTTTTTGTTTAGGTTCTTAAAAGGATAGGTTTAATTTCATTTATTGTTTTCAGAAGGCGGAGTCTTACACGTTACGAACTTTACAGTCTTAAATATTGGAAAAAGAGGAATGGGAAAATCTTATTAATTTTTTCACACAAATAAATTGATATATGGATATTTGGATTGTTTTGAGCTAGTTAATTGATTCATAAATTAACTTTAACTAATTTGTTTACGTACAGTTATATTCTAAGGTAAGCAAAAGGATTTAAGCTTAGGTAGCTTGTAAAATTATTAATGTCACAATATAATAAACTCTAAGTATAAACTCTATGTGAATTAAAATATATACACTACAGTTTACTCGTAAAATTCACATGTTTAAATACCTTAATTTAGATTTAATTTTTTTGTCGAAGTTCTTGAGTTTCAGTGAATAGCACGGATGGATTTAAATAATACAAATTCGGCGTGACACGTAAATAAATGACAACTAACTTTTAATACTTACGGGTTTTTCACGACATCACCAACATAATACAAAAGACTATTTAAAATAAATTTTGAATTTAAGTACTAATGAAAAATTATTTACTTTTATCAATTAGTTAATACGCAAACTCTCATATGAAATGCTATATTTTATGCTATATGCTATATTTTAAGTATACAATATCCAAGTTAACGTTTAGGGTTATTGTTTTGTTACTAACAGTATTAAAAAATCTAATGACATTAAACTATATCACTATTAGGATATTTAAAAAATGTTGGCTTGGTTTAATGAATAAGGAATGTAAAACAACATTTACATAAAATATACTGAAAAAATAGTTTATTATATACAAAACTATTTTAACAATCGTTGTCCACCCACATAGAAAGGCGCGAGACGTCTGAAACAAATATAGGTGCCATCACAGTGAAAGGTGGACATTACTGGTAATCAAATCAAATAAAATAAATTATTTTTTAATCTCCGTACAAACATCACACAGCATTGGCAAGCGTCACATATACATGACACTGTTGACGTACTGTTATACATAAAGTTTTGTTAAAATAAAATCAAAAAAGAAAGTTCTATACACTATTATTATTATAAAAACCCTTAACTATAGCTTAACCCTCTGATCTGATTTATAAGAACATTTAGAGGTTTTAAGTTTTATATACTTTGAATAGGCGTTTACAGATATTTTTCTCTGTTCACACTCACATCTGAGAGCCTCAAATTTGTCCAATAACACTGATTTTTTAAATTATATTTTTAAACTTAATCACAAGGTGGTTATTTGTCAGCACATGTTATTCTTGGATTATTCGTGAAATAGTGTTATGAATATCAAGTATAAGATAAGCAGTTCTAGGATTCGAATCAGAACAATCACTGACCAATGTACTGAGTTTGTCACTAAGCTACTGACTGACAAATGAGACTGGGATGGTGGCGTCGTCCTGTAATCCAGCTACTTGGAGGTCACGAATTGTGGATAGTAGTTGTGAACGATGGTCGGTGGGTGCAGTGTTCTCTTGTGTAGATTAACCTCCACATTATTAAATACTACGCTAACCCACAAAGACAATCCTCATAATTTGAACACTTTGTAATTCAGAGACAGTGGTTTGGATTCCACGTTAAACTGTAGGTCCCTTAGATATGTCATAGACTATTGGACTATTAATTAACAGTTCTACTTGAGGAGAATGTCAGCATTAGTTAGTAACAAGACTACAAGATGGTACCACAATCATCTTACAACCGTTTCTTATTCATACTTAGCTTAAAATACCTACCTTGTGGTACGGTTGCCATTTCAATAATCTAATCTAATATAATCCACGTACATAAAATGTAAAAAGCACCAATGAATGGCATTCAAATAAATGCATTAACTGAACTAGACATAGAGTATATTAATCAAGAAAGACGTAAGTTTTTTGGCATTCGGCAATATTAATAGTATTTTGTTGGAAAAAGAAATAATATGACCTGGATTTTTTTAGTTTAGAGTTTTTAACCGTAAACTAAAAAACCGAATATAAACTATTTTAATAAAATTTTTATTCTAAACACGTTTAATTCAATGCAACGTTTTTGTGCCCTGGAAAAAAGATATTTTAAGATGAAGATATAAGGCGAATGTCGTCCCTAGCCGCTTCTGCCGCTGCCGCTGCCGCCCCCACAGTAAAGCAATTATCCTACGGTGGGGGTGGGCGTCTAGAGCACATGTGTTCTGGGGATCGGATCTCCCCTCGCCACATCCACATGTAACTCTGTCTTGTGTTTACAGAGGATTGTCCAGCTACAGCCTGGATCAGCCCATCTAATCCTTCCCAATGACCAACGTTACTCATTCCACCAAATATATTATTTCCCTATTTTTGTCCTAACTTATCAGTTGGTTTGTTTTTTAGGTCAGTATTTTATTGAAAAATTAGTTTTAAAGCCAGTTTTCTAAAAAGTTTATGTAAATAAAACTATAGCTTTGTCTGTTCGTTTCTTTGAATCATATTTTAATTAGTTGTTACATTTATGTAGCCCAGAAAAGCCGAAATGGGTCTTATCTCAATTTACGTTTGTCTACCTGTCTTTCTGTAACGATAAAATAATTTTTTTTGCAACGCTTCTTCGTAAAAACGAGAGTACCCATGGTTATGAAACTTATTTAACTCTATTCTATACCTTTTGGATAGGGTTTTGTTCACTTTAATAGTGCATCCACGCTCTATGAAAACTCTGATAATCCAACAATTAAGTAATAGACAAAGTTAGAACTGCAATATAAACTTAACCTAATGTATGTACGTTTTAGTATACTTATAAATTCACAAAATGTATACCACAACAACTCATTAAAGTGAAAAATATCTAATATTGAGTAAAATGGAGTATAATATAGAGTGAAATACATTGAAATGCAGCTTAGCAGCCTCTCGAGACAAATTCATTGATCGTTTTTAACCTAATACATCACAGCTGTTCAATGACTTGGGTAATCTGGAGAGTGGGAAATTTATTTTTTTATATGGTGTTTGTATCTTTTGAAGGACTTTCTTCTTACTTTCTTAAAACATGAAAAATGGAGGAAGGAATATAGAATAGTCCTCATTTTTATCCCTCTGCAATATTGCTTACTCTTTGTTATGATTAGGAATATTTTTCTTTGTTCTAGTACTGTTTTCGATTGAAAATTATTCACATTCTGGTTTTTGTTTATCTTATTTAAACTATTCTCTAGTTTACTAGAATAGAAACGAACGTTATTTAGTTATTATTTAAAAATGTCTATACATATAATATTTCCATTATTTTTCAGTAATTTGAAATAAAATACATATAAAGTTATCTTCAAATTCTGCTCTATAATCTCATTACGTGAATAAAATATTATAGAAATCCATTGTCATTACATATCAAATGGAGCATAAACCATTAGTACATCACCTACTAATTGAATGATTTAATCAATAAATTAACATGCATGTATACCAAAACTAAAAGATAAAATATTACATTTATTGGACGAAAAATCCAAAATATCCGTATATTACTACAATTAATTGAGGTGAAAAGGGAGCTCTTGGAGCGGGTAACCACTTGAGCCTCAGCTCCCCTCGTGTTCTGGCAATATCGAAATTAAGCAAATATTAGACTTCGGGGAACGTCCTTATTGGCATATAAGGACTGCTTAGTATTGCGATGTCCCTTACAGCGTATAGGAACCTTATATTTCTGCTTCCAAGTTTAGGGATTAATTGGTGATTGGTAGTGAATGTAAATCTCTACGATCATGTTAGATTCATCATTATGCATAAGTTATGGATATAATAACTGGTAACCGTGAATGGCTATACACAGTTAGTTAGCCCTGTATGGTTGTTCAATCATGTTATATTTTATTTTCATCCCTCCTTTTCTTTGTAAACATGAATTTAAAGGCAATGACTTCTTACCCCTTTTTTCAACACAGGCTTCACTGATTCTAGTCTCTAAAATATTTTAAATGAAAACACCACTAAAACATTGATTCAATGGTAGCAAACTAATTTCTAAATTTAACCAGCTTCAAAGTAACTATTAACGTTAAATTTATCCACAAATATCCATAAAATTGCATTTAGTAAGCAGAGAATCGTATTGTACACTCTGTTCGTTTTTAAATTTACAGACGGAATATTTTAATTGTGATAAAAAAATCAAAACACACATTTTATACCAAGGTTTGTGATAAACCCTTAAGGTTGATACAGTATAGGAAAAAAAGATAGAGAATAGTATAATGGGTGAAAATGTAGCTTGGCTATAAGAGACAAATGAATTCTGCATATAATTATTGTGGCCCAGTGTACTGTAAAAATGACAAGAACCAAAGTTTTTTTCCATTTAATAAACCGAAAAAATATATCAATAGATAGTTTGATAAATAGTTAAATTATAAATCACAAGTATAGTAAGCTATTTATTTAGAGGCTAAAGATACTATAGGTATATGAGGTATATATTCATTTAGAAAAAGAATTTTGGAAAACCTTAAATATACAATACCGTACATTTCAATTCACTTTACAGAAAGCTTTTTTGTTGACTTTGTATGAAGATGAAAGTTTAGAATGTCAGAGAAAGTATTATCTAAACAATAAATTGTAGTAGAGTATAGTACTAAAGAGATAGAGATGGTTGTAAATATCGTATTTATATATAAAAAAGGATTGTTTGAGAATATAGCTTGGCTATAAGAGACAAGTGAGTTCTGTATAAATATTGTGGTCCAGTGTACTGTAAAAATTACAAGAACAAAATTTTTCTTTTCCATTTAATAAACCGAAAAAAACATATCAATAGATAGTTTAAAAAACATAGTTATATTATGAATCACAAGTATATTAAGCTATCTATTTAGAGGCTAAAGTTACTGTAGGTATATAAGACAAACCGAAGTGACGTAGTTGCCAAGTCGTTGGAGCCAACCTAAGTGGAGGAAATGACCACCGCATCCTCTATATCAGACCACAGCCCTTTATTGTCTCAGCCAAACTACGAGCAGGGTTCCTACTTTATCCGCATAAAACTTTATCAAAGCTAATAAAAAGAATATGTATCTTAATAGCCACGATAGTTGGCTTTTAGGCAAGCAGTAATGTTTACTTTTACAAACATTAAACAGAACAGAACATTGAACACACTTTCCAGAACATAGTACTGTATAAAGTACGTTATAGCTTTTGAGTTGAGGGTCTCATGTTTTTCTTCAATTTAAATAAGAGTAATACTAACAATTTAATGAACTATGAAATTGAGTCATTCCTTTGAAATGTCTTAGTAGAAGTTCAAAAAAATGGAACGTTGTATTACTTAATCAATATGAAAATATTTTTTTGTTATTATCTAAATAACAGTAAAACACTTTTCTTAAAATTAAATGCGAACCACACAGGTAAACGAAACAAATAAATATCACAGTATTGTTTTGATTTCGATACCATGGTGTATTCGTGTTGTGTCTGAATTAAAAGATTAGAAATATTGAATCCGGATACAATCATTGTCAGAGGCCACGTTTTAATAAACAAACGATGGAACAGTATGTATTTAAGGCACAATCCAGATAACTTTGGGCCTCGAACACGTGGCTCAGTAGTAGCGTTACCATTTACTCACCTTATGTAATTAGTTTTACGAAACCAATAAAATATTAAAGTAAATATTTACTTCCCCCAGGAAAATAGGTTAGATAATGGATGTGTCCAAAGGAAATGTTTTTAGTTCATAAAAACGGCTGTTCTTATTCTTTTATATTAAAAATTCAATACAACAGCTCTAGTAGTTTCTATAGAATCCTGTTACATATTTTCCATCTTAAAAATCACAAAAACCCTCTCCAGATCTAAGATATATCCATGTCAAAATAACTAATGAAATCAATACTGATATAATAACTTTCTGATTGTTATTATATGTGAGCAATGTCTACCAAAACCTGTAGTCAAACAAACTAAAACAGGTTCTATTTTTAGGCATAATATACTTTCAAAAATATACTTTTATCTAAGAGAATATTCTTCAAACAATCAAGTGAAGATCTGTGAGATTTAGGTAGCGGAAGGGGCGTTCGCTGACCCTTTATTGGAGTTTCACTTCCGGGTCCGGTTGGCAACGAGCTCTTCCGCCCAGTCCGTAATGTCCATTGAATTGAATATTTGCATGCTTTCTTAAAACAATATATTATTTCATATGAATATTAGTAACACTGGAGAAATAGTAATAGCAGTATTTTATCTTAATAATGTTTTGTTATATATTGTACTTCTTTGGGCTTTTAATTTGTTCGTGAACAACCGCAGGGTACTTCAAGTCAATGAGTATTAAGTTCTTAAAATTAATTATTGTGTAATTATGTTCTGATTTATCCCTGGACAGCCATAGACCTTACTATTGACCATCGCTATGTCAACGTGTCTATCGCACATTGACATATAAGAGATCTCCTATGACTCTTACGATTTTAAGCATTTAAATCTATGTTGTATGATAATTTCTTGCATATCTCGTAGAAGAACATCGGAATTTATATGCAAACGATTATCAAAGACCTAGATACTAACACAGTACAGATGATTTTGTGAAACCGTTACAGTTTTTTATTTTAGTTATTCTTTACTGAATGTTGCTATTTTACAATCGAGCCAGAATCTTAGAAAACGCATGACACTTTCATATTGTTTCTATAGCATTTTGTTAATTTAAGCTAACTAAATATAAAAAAATTCTTCTAACATGTGACAGTGTGATAGCTTTACCGTAGGAAAAATAATAATATGAAAATTTTAATACTGCTTCAATTCTTTAAGTTTACGTAAAAATTATAAATACTACATATAAAGGATAATGGAACTAAAGATCAGCTGATTTATTTATCAGTTGATATTAACAATCACTAAAACAAAAAGATTTTGTTATTTTTATAAAGTTGGATTTAAAATTACATAAAAATAGACCTTTGCCAGCACCTAACGATGTTAAAATTTGTTTTAATTTGTTATTATAGTATATTTTTACATTTTGTTCACTACTTAATGACTTACTGCCAATCTGAAATGTAACAATTTGCATAATCATGACATTAAATTTAATGATTCTTACATTCTAACATTTTTTCGTGAATCCATCAGGTGTAGTATAAATGTATACTAAAACATTTAAATGGTGAATGCGTAATAAAAATTACCGAAAAAATGTATGTTTGGTCATTAGGAAACTTTATATAAAAATCCAAATTCAAATTCATACCAAATTTGATGTTCATACGTTATGCAAATTTAAAATAATGTTAAAACACCAAATCAAAATCGGAAACATTACGATAAATTTTTCCGGTTGATAATAGTTACGTGTTGTCGTTCATGGGGTTTTTGACACCATGTAATTTATGAGGTTTATTGCTCCAAACACATTTTGTCTGACTACAAATGACTTTAGCTTGTACACAAACAAATCGACAACAGATGGAGCACCTGGAGGGATGCTTTGAACAATCGACAAGCAGCGGTAGGAGAAATAACGACCGGTGGATTGGCTTTGATGTGAGAAGGGCTGGTGTACGAGCTGGCGAGACCTGCCAGATCTGCAGCTCTGCAGCTCACAGGTGCACAGCCTCAGTAGTAGTCTATGTAATCAACTACTTTAACATTGTTCCATCAAAATACGTCAATAAATATACTACATTTGACGAAAATTATATTGTGAGACTAAATACTAAAATATATCTACTAACGTTCCTTACACGTAAATAAACTATACGTAACAACACGTAACACACGTAAACAACACGTTTCTTACACGTAAATATGACACAAAACATTACGTCATATGATGTCATGATTGATAACTTATATACAAATAATTTTTACATGCATATGGCTCTTTGGGTAGTGTCATTTCTATCTTTTATTTTTATATAAGACACACAAGTTTTAATTTTAAAAGTGCACAGTACATGTAGCCTCATGATGTGCAACACTGATCTGCTCGTTAGTAAGACTCAAATGTTGGCTCACATTTATAACACCAATTCCACAAATACATCTGACCAATACATTAAGACAAAGATTATTTACTAAACTCTAAATATTGTATTTTAAGCTTGAATAAAAGTGAAATTATAAAATAATATTCACTATCACGTATGAGAAAATTGGTATTACCTGTGTTTTGAAAATAAAATTGAAATAAAATTAGACTTTTAATTGAAAAACCTTCATTGATTTTTAAAACAACTAGATTATAATTTATCTTTGTGTAAACTTTTTTGTCAAAAAGTTTCTAATGTGGTTGGTGTTTATTATTTTGTATAGAACAAAGAAAAGTTATTTTACTTGAAAAACTATTTGAACAAGAATAATAATAATTGGAAATAAATTATTGAAATATATCAAATAAATACAGTTGTGTTGAGGTAGATTATGCAGATAGCTACTTTATACGTTGGCCACTCTCCGATCAAAGCCCAGTGCGATACTCGTGCACGTCGCACCCTGCATGGCAAGTATGGGAAGTGTGAGCTTCGCCGCTGACGCCGGTAGGATGCGCTTCACGCGTCTCTACAATAGTTTTTATTATTAATAGCAATACGTCATAGTTTATGCCATATAACTATCAACATTACCATTTTTCATTTATATTTAAAAAACATCAATATAGCAATATAGTGTTTACGTCACTGACAGATGTTTATTGAGGTTGCTTGAAATAAATAGACTTCTCTGAAGGAAATAGTTTCTACTTCAATAATATAAAAACTATTACTGATCAAGCATTAGGTATGAAAAACATTTCTAAATGGGAATTCAGGGTAATATTTAACCTAAATAGATTGAAAGTGTAAATATGTCAAATCTATATAACGACCAGATAAATTGGATAGGGTAAGATATACGTTTATTTTGATATAAATTAGGAGGTTAGTTTTTTGGAAGAATTTTGACTTTCACCGTAATTATGTCATAAAATAATCCCATTACCTCACCCGTTAGAAGTTGTTCACAACCCATAATATGTAACCATAAATGAAAATAACTTACATCTTAAACTCTCTATTACAGCTAAAACAATTTGTATCTAAAAATACTTCTGAATAAAGTCAAAATTCATTTCTATTTCTCATCGCCATTTGTAGTTATGTGTTTCATTTAAAATTTAATAAACAGTTAACATTTTATTTTGTTGTATTCAGTTGAAATTCAGCTTTAAATTTAAAAAACCCCTTACGTTATTATTATCATAAAAATTAAGAAATCAATAACAGTACAAATAAGAAACAATCTCAGTTAGATATTAATACGTTATTTATATCCTTGACGCCTCATGAGCTCATACCAATCAATATTAACCTCATTAAACTATATAAAATTTATTTAAAACAATAAGATTATTAAATTTTTACTCTACAATGACTATTCATCTATTTTTACTACTTTTTTCTAAACAAGATGTGTCAGAAAGTGATCACACAAACGCTTTTTCGGAAATCGGTTCTGGAATTCGAACCCGTGACCTCTTCCACCGAAATCTAAGACCCTAACTTCTAGCCTAGCATAGTCAGAACGTAAACTTAACAAATTAATGTGTATTTATAAAATTTTGTAGAACTATGAAAATAATGTAAATTATGAACTTTGTATAATGTGGATTTATCAAAGTGAAATAAATTAAAAGGTTTTCCAAACAACTCCACATGTTCAGGTAAATTTCCTTTTTTTAAGTAAAACCTCATCCAAACAAGACAGCTTAACATAGTATCAGGTCTCTTGAGTGTTTTGATAGTGATATATAACTATATCTAAGAAAAAATATATTGAAAGTGAAAAAATAACCATATTAGTTTAGCCAGAAGTAAAATTATTAATAGGAATCAACAGAATAAGTTTAGCAATCTACATCCAGCATTCGTTTTTCGCACTTTGAACTTTTCTGAGATTACCAACAGACGGAACCCCCCCACGGGCAGTTCCCATGAAAGGTCTACGTGTTCCCTGTAATGAAGTTTCGTTATCTTGGATGCGATGGTCAGAGCGGTTATGGCGCACTTAGTGCTTAGAGGGCGAAAACAACCCCTTAATAGATCACAATAATGCTTAAACGGCTCCTTTGGCCAGCTCTATAGCTGTAAATTGTACTTGAATACATCCCTCATACTCCTGTGTAGTTTTCCACAAGAAAAAAATTATTATAAATTTCGATATTATTCATTTATGATTCTCATTTTTTGCTAACACTAAAACACCATTGACTGTTATGGAATCTTGATCTGCGTGTTCCTTATTTTCGTCAAAAATCTTTTATTTATGTTTTGTATTTATTCTTTCTTCCCTTCGTCCACTCTTGTCTTTCCGATCCTCTTTTCTTTAGGGATCTGTGTAATTTTCTGTTTTCAAATTTTTCTCCATTCACTCCTGTTTGATATGTTTTTCTCAAAGATATTTAGCTTTACAATATAGTCTCTCATTATTACTCCGCTTCATTGACTATAAAACATTTATCTATATTTATCCTTTGGTTTCAACCGTCTGTAAATAAATAAAAAGTATATTGGCAATAGCAAATTAAACGAACGTGTTAGTTACATTGATTGAAGAGCTAGAAATTTACATTCAAATGTTTCCAAAATATAATTGATGGTTTAAATTAAGTTAAGGACTATAATTTTTATTTGCAACACCTATGAGATAAATTTGGTTGATCTGCCAGAAATATTTTAAAAATGGAACGTATGTCCTTAAAACTGGGCAAATGAAACGTTGAAAAAAAACTAAAATTGTGTTCCTGATACTCCCATCCTTTATGTATGACATTATAAAACATTTTATTTTAAATACAAATCTGGGAACAGAGATGAACTCTCGTTTATTACTTATTTTTATAAATAATGATCTGATAAATATAAGCACATGAAAAAGTACTTAGACCCTAGTATCCTTTGTATTGTAACTATACAGTGCAGATTTTGACCAGTTTTACTATAAGATATTTAGTATAGGCGCGTAAGATAATTAATGAATAACAAACGTATGTATTTTTATTGCGTATGGGTAATGATTATAACGGTTCAAACGAGTGTTTAAAAGAATTACTTTACATTAAAAAGTTTCTAAAAATTATATTTACGGTTGAGTTGACTATAAACTATGGATACCGTATGGATAAAACCTTTTTTCTTACATAAAAAGGTTTTTCCAGTAGCCATCATTTCTACTTAAAAAAACACTATGACAGTGAGTAATTTATTAAAGGTGAAGTCGTGCCCCGCTCGAGTCAGACTAAAAATTATGAAAGACGTTTGTTTAATTCCGGGAACCGTTCCTAAGGAATAATAAAATTAAAACAGGATGATTACTCTCCCTTCCACTTTACGGCGGTGTCAGTTGTAAACGGATCTTTATCCTCAACACGCCTTTTTGCTACAATATACCACTAATAGTTTAAGTATAACATTTCGTTATAATAATGTAACTAAGGATATAAATCTAGGATTTCATAAAACTTTTGAGAAAGTAAAAAATCGATTTAAAAGTAGCATAAATATAATAAAGATAGAGATTATACATTAAAAATTAAATGTTTTGTTCTAGGTTATCCAATATTTAAAAAATCATTTTAATACTTTATCTCACCAATACAATAATATTATGTATGTGGAGAGAATATATTTTTCGTCACCCCAAAAAGTTATTTTGAACTCGTGTGTGTGGAGGGGCGTGTGCGTTTATGTGTATGTATGATTATAGATTTATATGTGTATGGACGTGTATGTGGCTATTAATCCGATTTAAGTAAAATATTAATAATTATTTATATGACCATTGTAGCCTCAAAATCACTGATTTTACTAAAAATAAGGTTAAAAGTCTGTAGTACTGTATGGGATCTTTAATTATGGTGCTGACGACCAATGGTTTCGGACTTAAAAGTCTATTCTCAAGTCAAGAATACCAAGTGATCAAAATTATCCTCAACACTAACGTAGTGAAGAGTCGTTTTCAAAACAATCACACACTTGGAACATCAAGAAACAAAATACATTTTAAAAGTTTATTAATTTGGCCAAAATTTACAAATTTTAACAAATTTAGGGCGAGAGCATGGCGAAGCCGGCGAACGGTGAGTCATGACTCATTATTTAGTTAGTGTTGAGGATAATTTTTATTTCTTGGTACTCAGACTAGAGAATGAACGTTTAACTCCGAAAGCATTGGTCATCAGAACCACAATTGAAGATCACAGACAGTACTACAGGTACTGTAACATTAAATTTTAATTATTTATATATCCATCGTATATCCTGATATTGTCTTCCACTTTGATTTTCTTTATTTTTAAGGGTGGTACACCACTAAAACCTGTAAAAAATGTTAAAACTAAATTTCCCCAAAACAGCTCACATGAGTTTGACAAATATAACATAGTGCTCTAGGTCATTAATGATACTCCACCATCCACTTTTTGTGTAAAAATGACGGTTCAAAAGATATAACTTTTAAAATGTCTAAAACTTGTTTTACATTATTCATACCCTATACACTATTTGTGTATTGTCATTATAAATTTATTCAATGATTTGACTATTATTATCGTATCCAATTCTAAAACTAAAATAAATGTTTTGAATCATAAGTCTATTACTACTGGTTACAGATAAATATTAAAGTTATAGTCCTTGGTAAACACAATACGTTATCTGAGAGCATTCGATGTACTTTAAAGGAGAATGCAAATCGTTTCTTTCTTTCAGTCTTACCTGAAACTTGGTATAGATTTTAAGGTCACATCGTCCAGTAAAACCCTTTAAAAACGTATGTTATTACCACAAAGGTGGAGGTTCGGGGTCAGGGGTATTTCTCCTTGAAGGGAGAAAGTGCGTAAATACATATACATATCTCGAGTGAACTGCTCACTGATACCATTTATTTTAATTTCTGGTGAGGCTGTAATTCTATTTCTAGGTGTTATTCACTTCGTTTCACAAAACTTTGAGGATTAAATTAAATAACATTAAATTCCCTAAAACATTGACAAAATACAGGCAATGTTTAAATACCCCCGTCGCAGCAGACCTGCGTACTCAGCGAATTTCCAAATCAATAATATAATAATAATAATATATGACAAGTTTTATAAAAATCTGTCCATAAACATTAGAATTATTTGCCTAACCCTCCATAAGATTAACATGGGAAAGAGTGTGCAGGTTAGCTGCTGTGAGGAACACTGAAAGTAGTCATTTCTACCGTAAATAATTTTTATCTTAACATTTATACCAACTTTCATCAACATATGTCCATAAATAAAGGAGTTTGCCTATTCCCTATATGATTAATATGGGAAAAGAGTATGCAGGTTTTCTGCCATGATAAACACATAAACCATGATTTTTAAGCATAAATAGATAGATCTCAATCACATGAAGCTAAATATCAAGTTTTATCCAAAAATATTTATTAAGATGGGAAATATTCATTTTTCCCTATCCTCCATAATATTAACATTGAAACCACACAATACAACGTACTGTGTTTAGATTTTTTAATATTTTGGTATCCGTTAGAGATAGAGAAAAATTTTAGGGAACTTAATTGTGTAGTTTATTAAGCTGATTCCAATGGTGAAATATAAAATTAGAAATTTTTAAAAATTACATGTGAAAACGCAAAAAACCCATTTTGGGATACAAACCCCCCCAAACTATCCGTTCCCATTGACCGACATTAAACTTTATATTCTATAGCCCTATATTAATTTTCTGATCAATATGAGTTATTTTATGACACTCTTGACACTATTCTATGACGTTGTTAGGTAACGTTTTCACGTTTAAAATTTAATCAATTCACAATCTCCTACGTAGATGATTTGTCCAGATTGGGAATAAAATAGTTTTTGGTAAATTATTTTATTAATATTTAGTTAATTTTTTTAGTTGAGAAATGCTTTTAAACGAGAGTTGGGTAGACTGGAGTGACGTAGTTGCCAAGTCGTTGGAGCCAACCTAAGTGGAGGAAATGACCACCGCATCCTCTATATCAGACCACAGCCCTTTATTGTCTTATCTTGGCTGTAATAAAGCGTTGACGTTCCGTAGGAAAATATTCACGAATAACATCTTAGCACATGTTTACAACGCTATATCAAAACAATTTCGTAGCCTATTAAAATCACGCGTAAAAGTGTAGGCTATTTTGTTCTGTTTTTTTATAAATTATAAAAATAAATGGTAATGATACGTATGAGTAGTTTATGTCTATTGTGTAAAATAAAAAAATCATATTTTATTTATTTTATAGATTATTTTATGATCTCATGTTTCATATTGTATTTATCTGTCTCATTCCGAAGCTCTCGGTACTAACCTTCTGCAGACTGACTTTTGTAGCAACCCCAGAAGCCTTGTGACCTTTTGTGCTAATCCTACAGGCTGACATTAAGAAATATAAAGACATTATAACCTCTTTAAACAATGGAAATAGATGTCGCAGCTGTCACACATTAAGACAGCGAAATGCCACACCGTAAATAGTGTCTGTTTAACTTTTCAATGCGATGTAAAAGGGTTCTTAGTAGTTTGTTCCCATTGACCGACATTAAACTTTATATTCTATAGCCCTATATTAATTTTCTGATCAATAGTTATTTTATGACACTCTTGACACTATTCTATGACGTTGTTAGGTAACGTTTTCACGTTTAAAATTTAATCAATTCACAATCTCCTACGTAGATGATTTGTCCAGATTGGGAATAAAATAGTTTTTGGTAAATTATTTTATTAATATTTAGTTATTTTTTTTAGTTGAGAAATGCTTTTAAACGAGAGTTGGGTAGACTGGAGTGACGTAGTTGCCAAGTCGTTGGAGCCAACCTAAGTGGAGGAAATGACCACCGCATCCTCTATATCAGACCACAGCCCTTTATTGTCTTATCTTGGCTGTAATAAAGCGTTGACGTTCCGTAGGAAAATATTCACGAATAACATCTTAGCACATGTTTACAACGCTATATCAAAACAATTTCGTAGCCTATTAAAATCACGCGTAAAAGTATAGGTTATTTTGTTCTGTTTTTTTCCTAAATTATAAAAAATAAATGGTAATGATAAGTATGAGTAGTTTATGTATATTGGGTAGAATAAAAAAAATTCATATTTTATTTCTTTTATAGATTATTTTATGATCTCATGTTTCATATTGTATTTATCTGTCACATTCCGAAGCTCTCGGTACTAACCTTCTGCAGACTGACTTTTGTAGCAACCCCAGAAGCCTTGTGACCTTTTGTGCTAATCCTACAGGCTGACATTAAGAAATATAAAGACATTATAACCTCTTTAAACAATGGAAATAGATGTCGCAGCTGTCACACATTAAGACAGCGAAATGCCACACCGTAAATAGTGTCTGTTTAACTTTTCAATGCGATGTAAAAGGGTTCTTAGTAGTTTAGAAATGACATTAACAATAGAGGTTTCGGATATGGTATAATAAACACTTTTAGTGTTTATATCAATATCAAACTATGGTTTCAATGGTACCAGTCCCGTTATACTTTACTTTTATTGTTTTCGCTGAAAATTTAAAAATTCGATTTTTTTGACATTTAAAAGCCCATAACTTTTGAACCGTCATTTTTACAGATATGCGGGTGGTATCAAATTATTTAGTACTCTGTGCACTATAAACTATAAAATTTTAACCAAAATCGTTAGAGCCGTTTTTGAGAAAATCAGATTTTTCACGTTTTTTAAGGGTTTTTAGGGGTAAACTACTCTTAAAAATCAAAAATTCAAAAAAATGAAAAAAACACCTGGAGATACGGTGACTATATATAAACATGCCAAATTTCATCTAAATCGGACCAACGGGGTAGGCTGTGGCACTGTACACATCCAGACACACAGACACACGGACGGACAGACATCACGTCAAAACCCACTTTTTTGGATTCTGGGGACCCCAAAACGGATAAATCCACCCTCAACTCAAATTCGAAAATTTTGACGAAAACAATACTTTCTCCATATACTATGTATAAGGGGAGAAAGTAAAAATTAAGTTTAATAGCAGTAAGTAATTTTAATAAACTTTTTTGAAAAAACCTAATATTACTAATCAGCTGTTTCTATTTTGCTGTTATTGTTAGTAAACGTACTGAGCATAAGAGAAAATCAAATATGGAAGGTGGCATGGTATTTTAAAGCCAAACTATAAGAAAAATCTTAATTAATACAAACATTAACAGCTGAGTACATAGACCTGATGACAGCCTTTTATTACATTAACTTTCAAAAAAGGGTAAAAATGACGGTTATTTTTAAAAACAAAATAGCTTAAAACCTTAAATTGTAGTTTTATCGTAAAATATTTATTTTATGTTGCTTAAGTAACGTGTTCTACACTAGATGAAAATACTGAGCATTGTTTGTATTTAGTATGGTCGTTTGAAGGGATAAAACATCCCTTTTCAATATCTCTCAGAATGTACTTGTATATAAATAGCACGATTCGGCAATAGTTAAGTATCAAAATAACTATTTAGAAAGAATACTTTCAGCGTAAAAGTGGAGGATTATGTATCAAGACTCCCCTTGTTTTGACAGTCAAGTAAAGCCACTCGGCCATTTTCCGGGTGATCGGTATAATGGCTTGTGTATTCAGAAAAGTTTTGGAAAACATCTTTTGTTTGGTTTCCTTCGACGTGTGACTGCTTGAGTATAAATGTTGCAGAACCGCCCCCACTTGGGAATTTTAACGTTATCTGAACCTCCAAAGACCAGGTATCGATGTAAATCTTTACTTACAATGAAGATATACTAAAATAGCCTATCAAGTAATTCATCAAACATATTTTACCAAACTAAATGTAATTAATGTCCTAAAGAATACACCAGTTCCGCAATTAAACATTAGGAACAAAAATTACAGGACACAGATTTGCTTAAAACGGAACAACTACAAGTAAAATATGCTCATGAAAGCAATAAAGGGTTTGAAAAATTATATCAAGTAAAACCAACTTGCCAATTAAAGAACGTTCTACTACATATAATTAAAATATATGGAAAAATCACACCTAATAGGTTTGAAATCGAAGGTTACTTATGGCCTACATTTAAGATAAGGTAGTAATGACCAGGTGGAGAAAAATATTTTTTTTGTATTTACAACTTTTCTACGTCATGTTAAGATAATTTAAATTTTTATACTTTTAAAAACCACCTAAAGACGCGGAAAGCAAAATACACAGTATTGCAACATCAATATAATTTTTTCAAATATATATCAGCACTCAATTATTTGTATGTTTTTATAAAATCCTCACCTTTGGTACGAATATTCTTTTAAGTACACATTTTGTATTTATTTAAATTCCAACCAATTATATTTACCAGTCATAGCACTGCAGCTCATATAAACACCATTGGTAAGCGGCTCTTCCGTGGTTAATGATTTATAAAAGTTTATAAAAACTTATTAAAAGATCAAATATACATTGATAATACAACTAGAAGTGTTGAAGCAAGTAATTAGTGGAACTACAAAAAAAAATAGCATTAAATAGTTTTTAAAAAACGTAAATCAATGCCAAACATCAAAATCTCAAAGCCACATAATTACACTCCTGCGTTGGCCTAATGCACTGTTTCTGTTTCAGGTGGGTTGTGAACATAGGAAGGAGCAATCTCATAAAAATGTTTCCGTAAGTTATCTTACAGCTATAAAATAATTCAACGAACGAGGGTAATGTAATCTGAAGAACTATGATATGAACTTTTATCGTTTATATTTATATTCGTTATTGCTAAAACTGTTATTAAAGAAAAAGAAAGAAGAGTTAATAATCAGCAGTGCTGGAATTCAATCAAAAACTTAACTTAATTGATAGTAAGTGATAAGTAAGTGGGTATGTAGTAGTTTTTCTTTGTAGCTGTTATTGACATGTATTTTTATGTCTTAGCTCTGAGGGGGGGGTGTTTGTAAGACGAAAATTTGAAACATAAGAACAGCTGTTAAGATCGAAAACATTCCCTCTAGACATATCGATGATCTAATCTATTTCCCACAGAGAAGTAAATTTATGAACATTTTTATTATTCAGCTTAATAAATTGCTATAACAATATATTCCTACTTCTTATTCTGTACTGTTCTGACTGTGTATTGTAAGTTTTATTTTGAAAGTAAATATATTCCATTGAAAATAAATTTTGAAAATATATTCTTTCATAAGAAGGTAAATTGTACTTTAATAAGTTAAAGTTCGTTATATATAAGTAAAGTATATTTTTAGTGATATAATGTGTAAAAAAATTAAGGACTGAAATTCGCCTTATATAATAGTTTACATACATCTTTCGAAATAAGTATATTTAATTGTAAATATTATTATAATATATTTCGTTAAATGCTTAAAATAACTATTAGATTCAATAACACTTGTCTCTCATATGATTACATGTTACACATCGTATAAAGGGTGGCACCTTGACCCTTCAGTTAAGGGTTATTTCCGGGCCTAGCTGGCAACGAAAACTTCCGGTCTGTCCCTAATGTAAACCAATTTATTGACTCTTACATTATTATATTTTTCAGTAGAGTCCTTTATAAAAATCTACTAATTTCGTATTATTTAAAATGTGGTAAAGCTAAAAAATGTATCCTTTAAATTATTTTAAGTAGTATAAAACCTTTGTTTAAATGACTCCAGAAAGCACTACTACTATTGTGTTACTATTGAAATAACGTTGAACAAGTTATGAGTAGTCCAGAAGCTGCAATACTTTGTAAAGATTACTTGTATGGATACCACCAGACTGATTTATAACTAAACTGCCTTTTAGAGGATATTATTAGAAAATTAGCTTTTACCATAGTTATGTCAAGATAGCCTGGTGCCAAGTTTTTTTCTCTTTTAGGCCCCTAAGATTCAAAAATTATTGTTCGTTTGTAATATTATAAATATGTTTTTGAATGCACAAGTGTGTGTGTGTGTCAGTAGACACTTTTGACGTCGTTAAAAGCAGGAATATCGATTAAATTTTGTATGGAAATGTAAATATACAATTATACCACTCCGTTTAAATATAGCTAACAGTCTATAGGGGTAGGCCCTGATGGATGGGGTTTGAACCCTGAAATTGGGATTTCAACATTTTTATTTTACTAAAATTTTACCTTTATCAAGACCATTTTCAATTGAAATACAAACAAATCATTTTGTATTTCATATCCATTATGTATTGGCTCTATTGTTTGTCAAGTGGTTATTGAGAAAAAATGTGGCAATCCTCGAATCATGTGAGATTCTTATCGATTTGGTAAAAATTGATTCTTACCGTGTGAAAGAATTTGGTATATTATGTAATCTGTGACAAACCATAGTTTTTATCTTCTAAAGGAGTACTCAGCTAGGCTGCTACGGGAATATTTTGTATATATTGGTGGTTGTTAAGAGCAATAATTACTCTTAACAACTACCTACTATTAGATACAATACAATTAATGTATTGTATGAACTGTAATTAACAAACTGTAATTATTTGTTTCGAGACTAATAGTATTTTTCATCACTATATTGTAATCCAATCATCTCGTTAAGGGTGCAAATGTAAGCTGTAAAACTCATCTTCGTAATCAGCTTATATTGATGATTTTGGTATTAATTATATTAAACTGGACGCCGGATTTATATTAATTATAACGTCATAACTTTTAATATTATTGTTTCGATATTTTAAGGCAATACATAGTACATACCATTCTATAAAAAAGTTCCGTAATAAAAGTTTAAATTTTACAAATATGATTTAATTTTTTTAAATTTTAAGTTAGTCAATTAGAATAGTATTGAAACATTATGATTAACATTAATAACAATTAGTTGTTAAAAATTCAATACATATAAATGCAATAACAATTGTTCATGTAGTTTTTCATGTGATTAATTATTAATGCATAAACCACGTCACAATAAATTCGTGAATACTTGTAATTTAAGATATTTAAATTCAATTGAATCTCATCAATACAACCTTGTTCCCATTACTATAATCTATAATATTATAAAGAAGAGGTGGTTTCTGTACGTTTGTTTGTGGGTTTGTTGTGGCAAGTAAATGCGAAAAATACTGAACCGACCAGTTTAAAATTTTACAGAAAGGTAGATCTCAAACTCATTCAACACATAGGCATATTAGTTCCCTTAAAATCCCCTCGGGCTACGCCCCATGAACGTCCTAAATTTTAATGTTTACATTTTCAAAGAATGAAAACATAAAATTACTTGAATGCCAACAGCTGTGAACACTAAAATTTGACAGTTCGGGAAGAAGAAGAAGAAAGAGCTGCCGTGACCGTCCTAGGTTTCAATGTTTACATTTTCTAATGACAACATCCGTTTACACTATATTTTGACAGTTCGGGTAGATTTTAAGTTTTTTTCCGACGACTGTCTCTATTACATTAATATTTATCCTCTCCCAATATTTGACAGATGTTACTTTGAAAATGTTGTAGACACTCGTGTTTTTTTCCTTTTTTAAACAATGAAGAATTAATTAACAATAACTTAAATGTATCAGTAGAGCCTACACCTTTCAGCCTTTTTAACCCGTGCGAAGAACTGGCTAGTTTACAATATAAGAAACTAATAAAAACCCTCTACTTTAAATCTCACAATATTTGGTTTTATAACGTAACAGTTACTGTTATGAGTTTTAACGTGATTTTGACTTGTTTAAAGGGTAGGTTTTATGTAAAAATTTTGAGTTCTAAATCATAAACCGAAGCTTAAAAATGTTTACTTTTTCTAAGCATAAGTTTTAGAAATATTTCAGCTATTATATTTTCTGATTTTAAAACAGTATTCACGTTTATTACAGCTTTATACTTTTCAATGTTTGCTATTCATTTCAATATACCCTAAAATTGTCATTTCTACGACAAGGCGATAACCGCACACAGCCTCTGTTGAGCTTCACAAGGCGATAACCGCACACAGCCTCTGTTGAGCTTCACAAGGCGATAACCGCACACAGCCTCTGTTGAGCTTCACAAGGCGATAACCGCACACAGCCTCTGTTGAGCTTCACAAGGCGATAACCGCACACAGCCTCTGTTGAGCTTCACAAGGCGATAACCGCACACAGCCTCTGTTGAGCTTCACAAGGCGATAACCGCACACAGCCTCTGTTGCTTCACAAGGCGATAAGCACACAGCCTCTGTTGAGCTTCACAAGGCGATCACACAGCCATGTTGAGCAAGGCGATCACACAGCGTATCACAAGGCGATCGCCACATCTGATGATTTCAAGACATCTTTTTAATGCAATCGTATTAATACACATTTATCAAATATCTTGATCACAAAATTTTTACTATCTAATAGATTTAGTGATGTCGTTGTAATAATGATTTAATTAAGTGAAATATGTCGTTATCCAATATTGAAATCATAACCACAGATCCTACATAATAGGATTTAAGAAACATTGTCATATTAATTCGCCGTATCACACGCAACATTAGCGATCATAAATTTACATTTTCAAAGACAATAATTTTATCTGTTCAATCTTTATTCTAATAACTATAGTTGGTTTCCGTAAATTGCTAATATTACTACTAACTTTAAGATTTTGATGATGATCTATCCAAATAGGTATTTTAACCCAAGTAAGAATAAGAAAATATGCAGGATGATCGTTATTAAATAAGGCTGATATGTTCCTTAGACAGGACTAATAATTGAAAGCTTAACAGCCGATGACATCTAAGGCCTTAAGGCACCTAAATTTCAGCTTGGAATCCAAACCAATTTTTCATTTGCATTACGTACTGACCTATTCATGAGGATCATCATGATCGCGAATGAAACTAGTATTGAACAGTATAAACATTAATCAACCAGGGAATATTACATCCACTGACCACCCATTATAACACTTCAGAAATATTTACAAGTAACTGGCTTATATGATACGCCATCGTCCTAGTCCAATTACCAATCCATTGGTACCATGTTAAGTTATCAGACAAAATATTTAAAATTCTATGGCTAATGTACAGATGATATTCACGTGTTACTAAAAAAAACATTATTAAAAATAGATCCCTAAAACAAAAACAGGTAAGGGAATTAATAAGAGACATATAAGAGTCTGTTCAAGTTCATAAGGAGTGCACATTAAAAAAATATTACAAATTAACTAATATGAGTATGACTTTGTCTGAAATAACAGGTTTATTTTCTAAATGCAACATCAATTTCATACCATTTTTAATATATTATAGTTGTACAGTTCAATAAAACGCAAAAGCTATACTGTTTAAAAAGATATAAGTAGTATAGATCAGACAAATACCATACATAAACATGTTGAGATTCAATCGTTAATTTTTCAAGTTATTAGCTTAGGGAAATGTGTCCATTTATAATCGATATATATTTTTTGTTTTTTAGTGTTTGATTAGGGTCTAGTATTTAGGAGAAAACTTTCTCATATCGTACACCCATATTTTTTTAATGGCATTCTGCAGTGTTTCAATTGTTATGGCACATTAAAAGCAATCATTAAAATGTACAAGGGTTTCAATAAATAAAATCTTCTTCTTGTTTTATTTTCATTTATGCTTTTAATTTAAATCAGGCTGTTGAAAAATATTATGAAATAGGTACCTAATAATTATTTTAAAGGTCAGTGGTCTAAGATGCTTTTTCTAAATTGCTCATAAATTAATTAAAAACGATAAAATTGCATTCTTAAAACTTCCTCAAAAAATATTTTAGGCACCAGAATTGGATTCTTTTATTTTATAAAATAGGTATTGATTTTTCCCCTAAAAGTACATGGAGCGCTGCGTTGTGACAAAACCAACAACTACAAGCGAGTTCACTTAGTTCCATCGCTCTCCGGTAGAATGTGTAAGGGGTACTTTAGCAACCCTTTGGATGATATTCTTTTAGAATGATAATATTAAATTTTTTTCTATAAACTTTTGCCTTAATAATGAATATATTCTAAAGTCCATGTGTGAGTTGAAAAAATTATTAATATGACATAGTTATTTTTTGTCAAAATATAATAAAAATGCGAACAAATAGATTATTATAACCAACTGTTATTTAAAGCAAGAAATAGGATACCACGCGAGACTTTGGTTTTATTTTATAAAGGTAAATCCTCATTTTCTGCATTTCTTAACATCGTAACTAATGCTTTATTAACAGCGTTACAATATTTTAGGTGGGTCAAATTACTATCAGGACATATTATAAGACAAAAGGAGAAAGAGTACTTCCGGTTGAGTATGCAGATATTTTTGGGAGTTAAAAACTATTTTGTACCTAAGTAATTAAACGAGTTAAAAAAAATCTTGTAATTTTGCACATTGAATTTTCCATCTAATTTTAAATGTTAATTCATATTTTATAGAGTTCACAAATGTTCAAAAGTTGTTAACACAAAATTGTTCGTTAAAATGAAACAAACATAATTCGTTTCATTTTAATTAATAAGGTAAATTAATATAAGCGTTTTTAATAATGCACTATGAAATACTTGTTATTAATGTATTCTATTTATACCAGTCTAGCACTGATAAATAAAATATGTATGCCTTAAGGGATAAAATAAGGCTTTTAAAAATAAGGTGACATAATACAAAAAACTATTTGATGGCGTTTAACTTTTGAAATTTTAGTGAATTGTACATAGCTGATTAAATATTTCTTAATCATGTGCTCGTTCTATTCGGAATACTTTCAAGCAATGACTATTTTTTACAGATATTACTAGATATCCAAAATCTACAAAATGTAGTGAATACTCAATTAATCTTTTTTGTAATTGTTAAATTGTTAATACTCAAAAAGAGTGTAAGACAAGAATATAAGGATTGTAAGATAGCAGCAAATAATTTTGGTAAATTTTTCTAATCAGTTAAGATTGTTAAAGTTATCAAGTCAAACATTTGTCAAGAATATGTATTTATAAGAATCACTATTATTCCGATAATTTTTGTTCATTTGAGTTGAAAATTTTGGCGATTACACTCTCACTTAAACTATGGTCTTCACCTTCCAGGATTTGAGTAAATTTAAAATGGGGTCTGACAATAAATAAATAAAAATAAATTTCATTAAATTATAACAATTGCACAACTTGTAAGAATCCCTATATTGTATCTCTATAGTTATAGGACAATTTGTATGTTTTTTTTAAGTTTAAACAAAATATTTCATATACAACTTGACCAATAATACTTCACAAGAATGATTAAACATTTATTTCATTTTTCCAAAAAAGCTCTTTTTATGATATTAACTATTGTTTATTCTAGTTTCAGATTACTTACGCCCCAGTTATGGCCCTGGTCCACTTTTGTTTTCCAGATATAACTAAATAAGGGGTTTTTATATTTAAAAAAAATTAGTTTGAATTTCTGAACAATAAATAGACAAAATGCTTTATTCGGAGGGTATTTCAGTTCATGGGTGTTTTATAAAGTGACAAAGACAAAATATATACAGTAAAATACTTACATATCTCTTTTTCTATCTATTTTTCAAGTACTTAGTATTTATTTCCAAAGATATTAGTGTCGTGGTTAAATTTTAAGCTAGTAGATACATTTTTTCTGTTAAAAATAATTAGTTTAAGTAAATACTTAGTAATACGTGTTATTATTATCTTCTTGAATCATTGAGTGTAACTGTTGTGCTATATATAACTCTATCTTTGAATTAAAAACAGCTTTAGATTTTATTTTGCATTAGCTACTTATAACATATACGTAAATTTCTTTTCATTATTGGTAATGGTGGATTTATGTTATTTAGATTTTTATTGCGGACGTTTTCTATCGCAATTTTATGTAAAACAAAGTTTCACGTTTCGGGATCTGGAATCTGAACCCGTCCTCAGGTAAAGTAATATCTAAAACACAGCACAATTAACATATAATCCGTACCAAACCAGTATAAAGCTGAAAACATAAAAGTTTAAAGCAGTCAAAAAACTTACAAACAAACCATACACTAAACATTACACACATAAAAACCAAACACATCCACTCGTCATGGAGACTCTAAGACAACACTTGTCTTTGTTTGGTTTGTTTGTAAGTTTTTTGACTGCTTTGAACTTTTATGTTTTCATCTTTGTGCCGGTTTGGTCCGGATTGTATGTTAATTGTGCTATGTATTACATATTAGTCTATGTATTACATATTAGTTTACCTGAGGACGGGTTCAGATTCCAAATCCCGAAACGTCTTAAAACTTTGTTTTACATAAAATCGTGATGGAATATGTCCGCAATGAGAATCTAAATAGCATATACGTACATGTTTGAATTTACCATTTATTTTTACAATGCTGATTGGTTTTATAATAGTTTAATATTGTTTTATATGTGTTATATGAATTTGTTAATCACCAGGTAATTTGATTTGATTTTTCAGCACACTCGGTCTTAACTCGATCGGATATTATATTGTCTAAAATAAACAGATATAATAACACTATAATGGTATTACCATTATGTAATACTAATAATTTGCATAGTTGGACCTAGGTCCCTTGCACTAACATTGTTACCATAGTTGTTGTTGTGGGCTTATCAATATTACATACCGAATGTGAAACAAGGAAACTGTGGCACAGAGGAAACTGCAATATCAGAACAGCTTTTGAATAATTTAGCTCAATTTTAATTTTCGTTGAAATACTACGTATATGTAGTAATATATATGGTAATAATGGTATTTGTAGGCCTACATATCAAATATTACTATAATGGTAAACTTATTATTATACATTTTATAAGTTATATTGGACGAGAGTTTTTAATAGTTATTTTACCATCTATAGGATCAAATATCAATCTTCTTTACTAACTAAAGTATAAATTGCTTTTTGAAAAATATAAACAAATAAACTTTTTTCAATACAATTCTATTATCATATACGAATAAATAGTCAGTTGTCACACAAACCATCTGAAATTAAGTGTTTAACTGCATTTAAACGTTCTCAATCAACTTAGATACTTCTTTAACTTAATAAATAAAAATTGGAAACACTTATTTTATAAATGTCTGAGATAAGTTGTAATTTTCTTTCATTTCTTTCATCAAAACATTTTTACTGTAACATTCAAAAGAAACACTTTTTTGTACGTGATTATATGAATAAATAAACCAAGAGTGTCGCAGAAACATTTACTATTTTAATGAAAAATATTTCATAATATAAATATCCTCGACAATTAATTTTATAACATGAAGTTGTATTTGTGATGATAGTAAGAGGAAAAACAATGTTCTTGTACATTTAGAGGCTTCTTGAAGTTCCTTAAAAATCCACCAGGTTTCACTTGCTGCTTCTAAAATTACATTCGCAGCCATGCAAATATATTTTCCAAATCTTTCACCGTCATTTACTATCAAGGTAATCACTATAAATCTGCTTATTACTAAGATTAGCATAAAACAATTGAGAATTTAAAAATTTACAGCATAAAACAGTGTTTTACATTGCATTAAAATTTGTATATATAGTTAATACATTTATGATAAATTTGTAAAATTACATAATTTATTCGTGTTATTCCTGTTATTATGGAAAACGTTATTCAATGTTCAAACGCTTCTAATAATTTAATTTTCAGATAGTACAAAATGAAACAAATACAAGTTGTTAATAATTTTTATTTAGAAATACGACATTTTTGGTCCACGTTTAGTATGTATAACAGAATCACTGACCCAATGTTAATCCTCCTCAATGTTAATGTTGAGTAATGGGAAAGCGATGGGTTTTCAGTTTTAGTAATCTTACAAGTCAGGTGATTAAGTTATCAATTCCATGCTCAGATACCACTTCCACACCTTATAACAAGTTAGAAAGAATAGTTTTAAACTATTCTAAGGTGTTATGAAATTGTATTTAGATTTAAATATCTTACTTTAGTATTATACAACAGTACTTCAGTCAATACCACGGAAATATATTTTATATTTAAGCAACCATTTAGTGAAAAAGTAATTTCATGTAGTATAATGATTAAATTCCACGAGTAATACAACTAATATGTTTAAGAGTCTCCAGTACGTAAGCAATTTTCACTCGCTTCTAAATAGGAAAATGTCAAATTCTCGCTATAACTTAGTTATTTCCGGAATATCCTGAACTTGGTGTTATTTAGGTATGTTTTTGAGTATTTAACATTACGCTTACGGAGGTTTTTATCCAAGATGGCGGAGGTGCTTCAAACTTTTGTCTGCAGACTACATACAATATTTCAATGTCATTAACCTAAATGACAAATGTAGTATATCGTAATACCGTACGACGTTAGGTCACTTGCTGCCCTCGCAGACCGCCGTGATGCGCACGGACACCGTCGTTATTCGCAGGCAGAGCCCTAATGTGGACCATACATAACGGTTTGAGTTGATTCCCGGGTCGACATAGCGCCGTGCCATCTGTCTCAATAACCCTACAATCACAGCTCGCTATATCACCTGCATGTGCGCCGCCGACGCCGCAGCCGTGTCCCATATAAAACTGGCTGTTATTTATTTCCGCAATCCGTGTCGTTGCGAGCATAAATTCATCGACCTGTGATCCACCCGCTCTGATTGGCGTCGTGTTTTACTGCCTATCTTGTTGCCCACAAATCAGCTGATCTGTTCTGACAGACGCCGTGTTCAGTGTTCAGTGTTCTGTGTTCACTCATCGGTGGGCCGACCCGACGCGCCGTGATTCTTCTTTATGAGACCTGAATGTATATTTTGATTTGTATTTCATTTATTCTCATTTCTCACAAAATTATAAATTATTTTTAGTGCATTCAGAACAAAAAAATATTTGTAATGTATAAAGCTCTATTGCAGACAATTAATAATAATTACAAATTAATTTAGACAGAAACGTCTCACTTTTGAACTTTTTCTAACAAGAATTAATAGTGAATGAATCGATTAAATTATTTCCAAAAAACATATTTAGAATTAGGCTACATATCATGAACAGAGAGTGACTGGTCACTGTTGCCAGTAGTATGACCAGTGAAATAAAAAAATATGGTAAGTCTAGCATTAATAAAAAAAACTATTTACGTTACCAACTAAGGCATCTGTATACAATAAACTGCTGTGAATAATATTTGCTTTATATAATTGCACTAAATCTATTTACAAAATACCTGTACATTCAAAGAATTACGTAAATAAAACGAAAAAATTAAAATAATAATAATTTCTAAAACTTCGTATGGAATTATAAAAACACATTGTCACATTAATGTTCGAAACAAAAAAATGTGTTTCTTTTACTGTTCGTTCTAGTTGAGGTATTTTTATAACTTTAATGATCAGTTTTATAAGGGTTCAAGGTTTAACTAATTGTGTGATTTAGGGTTTTTGTACCTTAACGGAGACTTGTGTTATAAACACACGACATATCAAATAAAAACAATATCGACATGTCCTGAAATATCATAATACCATAAAATCATAATAACATCATAATATCAAAAATATCATATAATCGTTTTTACAGTTTTATTTATTTATTTAACATGTCAAGAATATTCACGTCCAATTTATATTATCTGTTTATTTGGCGTGTGTGCTTTCCGCTTTTATTTAAAACAATACTGAAAGGGTTCACCCTAATTTTTTTCGGATATATGGCCCAATATCCAATATCCAATATCCAATTGACTTACATTTGAAACGAAATGTTCTACAAAAGAATAGTTTGTTTTAACAAAAAAAGCTTATTTAGGTGAGGAAAATCATGCTACTCTCTAATTAATTGTTTGCCTTTAAATCGAACTAGACCTTATTTCTTATAGACAGTTGCTGGTATAACTCCAAGATTTGAATCACGTTCTCATATTAGTCAGACTTGATTCTAATGATTCATACAATATCACCTTATTAGGGGTCAGGTTCAAGTTTAGAGAATACAAATTTTGATAATATCAGCTTTAACAAAAAAAAGATCAACTCAATCAAATCAAATCAGAAACTCCTGTCGCTGATTTGCCACAAGAGAGTAGAGCCTTTCGGTACTCGTTAGCTCATAGCTTGTCCAAGAACAGGGTTGCAAAGAGAAAGTTTTACCAACAGCTTAATCGGTTATTAAAATTTATTTTCTTTTAAGCCATTCCCTTGTTAAGAGTGATGAACAAGGCTTATTTGCGCTTAAAAACAACTGCAATCTATACCTTTTTAATTTTATCTTAAACATTGTTGTATTGCCCCTGAGCAGTGAGACTAAATTAATGGTTTTAAGTTACCTTAGTTGAGGAAGTATCTTTTGGAAAACATATTAACCTCTAGCCTTTCTTTCACAAATTCTCTTTCATAAATTCTTCTTTATTTTATATTTACTTCCCGCATAATAGTAACGTCCGTTCATGACCACGACAGCGTCTGTATGACTGAGGATTAACGTTAATGACTGGTCTTACGCACTGTCAAGAGGATAAAGGTAAATTAATGCTTTTAAGTTACCTTTCGTCAACAGCTCAAATGGTCTCTTTTTGGCACGATCGGTTTCGTCTCATCATGCTTGTAACATGATCATATGTAGTCAGCTTAAATTCGCTTACATGTCAGTCGGAACGACGTCATAAAAGTTTTTGGACATTAAAAAACATAAAATACAACACCTAACACAATGAAAACTGTGATTTGACAGTTTCAGTTGGACATTCTATTAAATGGCGTTTCGGTTGTTGGTCAATTCAATTTAATTCAATAATGTAATTGGAATTCAATTTATAATCATTAAAGCGACAAAATTTTAACCTAAATTCTCAAATATTATAATTTAAGTTAAGCAGTAGCGTTGATATATATGTTTCTCATGTTTTACGAATGAGGTTTGACTATGACATAGGCTATGGTTTCAAATACGAACAATGCTGATGGCTCTATAGATAATCTACAGTTTACATAATATCATGAATAATCATGACTCAAGTTTATGTTATAAGTTATGTTAGAACGGTAGTAACGGCAGGAGCAGGCAAGTCAGAGATCCAAGTCGGTGGTGCGGAACGGTGGTCGAAATGTTATATGTTTCATATCCTTTGCCAGTCTATCAATGTGAGGCCGGTAAAGGAACAACGTTCAACTGCCCTTCAAGACAATATATCTGCTATAAGTACTTCCTCCAACATAGGCTGGAAAATTGCCTTTGTCTCCTGCCGTAATCCCCAATCCAATATATCTTTATATTTTTCAAATATTTATTATTATGTTAATATATCTTTAAAATATAGTTTTTTAAATTCCAAGAATAATTATTATAAAAAACAATTCCAATTTTCGTAATCGACTTAGTTTTGACAGTACCCCTTTGTAAATTAAATTAGGTAAGTAAGTTTACTGTAGTTTTGAAAAAATTATTGATTCTACTGAATTATCAAAGTGAAAGGGGATATAAATTAAAGAGTATTCATCCATGGTGTATCTGTATCTAAGATACTACAATACATACAATTCCCAAGCATTATCCTGAGACCTTACTTGTTTGCGATGTCAATAGACCCGTCTGTTGGCCAGATTGAGGTAAAGAAAATTGGTAAGATGGGTTTTTAATTTTAACTAATACACTTAGATCTGGAAATATCCGCTGGAACTCATTCGGAAAATTTTAGATGAAAATAGTCCTTCATAATTTTATATCTGTATATGGGGTATGAAAATGTTTACTATACGTTTCAAATATAATGCAACACGAAATATAGTTTCAACCCATACTATCCACCTAGTTTTTCTTTTTTGATCATTCAAACTTATTGAGATTTTGGTTACTTGAACTCATACTTAAGTAACTAATAGAGCTTTTAGTCTAATCTAATCCAACCTATTATAAATCATTTCAAAAAGTATCTTATCACAAAAACCAGAGACACTTACAACAAAACATTTTTGGTTAAAGATTCGTACTACGAAAGCTGTAAAAAAACTAAAATAATTTACTATTTATTTACTTATACGTAGAACCCTGTTTTTATTAAAACCTTTTTAATTTACTTCATGAATGAAGGACTGAGTTGGTTTAAAACTATAAGGACAGTAAAAATCATACGAATTAACAATACTTATTGGAAACAAAGTTACGTTTAAACTGTAACGACTTCTAGCACTATTAGCATTTAAACAAACTATTTTCCTTCGTGTTGAAAGACGATGAATTGATATTTTGTGGATTAATGTTACATCAGTTTATTGCATAAAATTAAAAACTTATTTAAAATACATTTATAAATAATACTACGCTAATACCTAAGCAATACCACAAGCATAAATATGTTGTAGTATCGATAAAATACAACTAGATAAAACCCACATTTTTCGTAACATGGGTACACTAAAACTGCAGAGAAAGAGATGCTTAGAAGCAGTTACACGAAACGATTGAAATAACTTGCCACAAAACAGAAGCAAGTGTATCAGAAAACTATAAAGAAGCGCGTTACAAGAAGTGGGACGGTGCAAAGTGGCCCGGACGTACAAGAGCACTTCGCCGGCAATAAAGTAATACAGGACTCTAATGAAGTGAGGCGAGCAGATAAGAAAGCCACACGGCGTTGTGTGTTATTGTGCCACGTTATGTTTTATACGGCACATCGTCCACTAAATAAATAACGCTCACGTGACAACACATGGCGCCCTCATAATGCTGCGATGGCCGCCGCGCCTCACTCTCATATTGTTTCATTTCACCGATGCATTGCGACATGTCAAAGCCAGGTCACATTTCTCTTCAGGTTATTTTGTATTAGCTCACCTATGACAATGTTATGTAAATGGTTCATTATTTAATAATTATCATTTTGTTGAATACCATGCTGTGTTTACAACCTTAACCTTTGAATTTCCAATAACACTCAGAAGCGAAAGGTTCTATCTTTTAACCCTTTAACTCTTAATTTATTTATAGTTTGAAAAACTAATTTTATAATTCGTTGCTAAAGATTGTTTAAAACAGCCTCCCTGAGAAATGGTGTGTTGATTTTTAAGATCGATTTAGAAAAAAGTCATCATGAGTTACAATTTTATTTTGATTTCGAAATATTTTTAACAATACTTTACACAAAACAAGATACAATATTTTTTTCTTTTATATTTCTAATTTTTGTATTCTTTATACTTTTATGCATTTAGTTTATTTTACTTTGCTTGTATCTACTCGAGAGGCATTTTAGAGGCTACTCTACTCAATTAGTATACCACATAAACGCTTTTTTGGGAAAGCGATCTAAAGCCAAATGGCACATTGGTACATTGGTTTAGGGTAGTTGTATATCTATAAAAATCTTTTCTGCTAAATGTTTTCCATATTGTAGACATATTATATCATCTTTAGAATGAGCCGTGCTTCAAATACCGTGGTTCTAGATTTCACAGCCTCAATCTTTTGAGTATTCTAATATTATTAATAATATTTTAAGATAGAAATAGAAGGTAATGTCCTTCTTATTAAATAAATGAAATGTTGAATTCAAAATTTATCCCAGTAAGAATAACCTAACCTGATAAGGTAAGCCTTTAAGTAACAAGTACTCTTTGAAATTAAATTAAACATTGTATACACATTTCTTAGTTAATAATTTAAATGAAACAAAGCTGCACAATATCTGTTTTTTAACTCTTGACATAGATGTCTAAGCTCTGTGGGCAGATTTTAATAATGCAAAAAGGTCTGCGGAAAGGTTTAGATCCCATTTCCATAAAAACTACTAGAGCTATTGTGTTGATATTTCGGCTATAAAAACAGCTGTTTAGATGAACTGAAAACATTCCCTTTAGACATATCCACGATCAAACTGTTTCACACAGCGAAGTAAATAAAAACATTTTAATTAATTATTTATAGCTACAAACATCAATACAATGGATTTTTAATTGACTTTTGAACATTTAAACAACTATTTTATGAATTCAGTCCAACAATTGTCACATTGTTCACATATGCATAAAAAATGTTGTTAAGATTCTGTAAAATTGTTTTTTAATTAATCTATTGTTTAGGTAAATGTCATGAGTTGTACCCACAATATCAAATAACGTATTATACCATATAGATAGATATACTGTTGTAAGTGAAGAGGAAGGAACATACTAAATAGAGACCTCTATATAGATAGTTTGTGTGCGTGTGTGTGTGTGTGTGTGTGTGTGTGTGTGTGTGTGTGTGTGTGTGTGTGTGTGTGCGTGCTTGCTCTTCCACGACATGTAATGGGCTGTCACAAGTCGCAGATTTGGCAGAACCCCTCTTAGTGACATTCCACTTCACTACATCCAGGAAAGTTACTTTAATTAACTATAAAACTAAATTCACGTCTTAGAGCGCATGTGGTGCATGCGATGCATTGTCTGACACTCACAAACTGCCACCCTGGCAATCCGATTAAATGGAACTCCTGCCAAAGATAATTACTTTTAAGAAATATTATAGGAGGGATAAAGCAATAAATTTTGAGACAAAATCTTCCACAATATTTTATTTCATACCACATCTTATCTTGGTCTGATATTGGTTAAGCTAGACAAAAACGGTTGCTAATAATGTACTATGATTTGGGTCATAACGTAAAATTGGTAAACTCTCCAAATAAAAGTCTTTATAGAGCTAAAGCTATCTAATGCACTTACTTACTTCAATATCCAATGTATACTTACTTAAAATTATCATTCAATGAAATGTGAGTATTTTTATTAAACATCTCTTAATATGTGTCCAAAAGGGTATTTTTGGTTACCAACTAAATATTTAATTATACTTGGTAATGTTCAAACATAACTCTATACAGGGTGATCGGAAGTTAATGTAACAAAATGTTTTCAGGTAAACAACAGAATAAGTTGAGTTCGTATCCTCAGTCATTTGTTTTATCCCACGTGTTCTCTCTTACCTTTGAATTTTTATTTCTTTAAAAATAAGTTGAAGTAACTATTAAAAAACTAACATTTCTTCACCTTTATTTTGTCTGGTGGTAATTGTACCGACATTGACTGGAATATGATGAAATTTCCATTTTGTCAGGTCGTTTTATGTCAATAATAGAGTTTTTATAGTGATAGTGTCGTTTTAAATATAGTTATTTCTAATAGGCTTATATAAAGTAACATGGCTATACAGAGTGATAGTAAATTGTTGCGGCAACTTTTTTCAGGTAAATACATAATAATTTAAGTTTATATCCACATTTGAAAATTTTAAACCAAAATAAAATTGTATATCTTTAACAAACACAATTTTTATATTTAACTATATCTAAGTAGAACGTATAATAAGAGGATAAACAAATAAATAATTTTTGGTAGAGCTTTAAAAGCAAGGATCGAGCATATGAAATAAAAACGTATTTAACATTATATAGTAAGAAATCATAATTTCCTTATTTTTGTACCACATCTAAAATTATGTCGCCCAAAACACAATCACCGATTAATTTTTCTACTAAAACTTACTATTACAAGTAGATTATTAATTAGTAATTAGGAGTGATTATGTGTACCACAAAATAGATCAATGTTTTTGAATACATTATGTCCAGTTTATTCAGTTCATTTTTTTATTTTTAATCCTGAGATTAAACCATCTACTATGCACGTGGAAAGATGTTTTAGTTGTTAACAATACTTATTTTTTTCTAATGCAATGAAAATTAGTGTCGATAAAAGAGATTGTCGATATTGTTGGTAATGTCTGTAATGTCGGTAACTTCAGTAAAGTCGGTAAGTGTAGTGTGATGGCGGCGGCGGCGGCGGCGGCGGACAACGTTGAGCACTGGTGCAGTGCGATGGCTGCGGCAACATTCATAACATGAACAACCTCGCCTAACACTACACACTCACTCTTGTTACCTTTAATTAATAAGCTGCGAGAGCTCTCCGGAGAGAGTAAACCTCGAGTATCTTCTCGAAAATTACGTTTTACTTGTTTTGTTTTGGATATTATTAAGGTACACAGAATCCTGCGAGTTAGGCGTTAAAAGGTGTTTAATTTATTACATGAATAAAAAATCCTCATTGTCATTACCGTAATTTAAAAGATTCTTAATCTATGTAAGATTTACTTACAGATAGCTAACTAAATTTACATATTTTTTTCATTTGGATAGCATTTTACGTGTTCGTTGTTAAACCTCATGTTAAGAATGATGACAAATTAGTTTTAGTTTTTTCTAATAAGGACTATAAAATAAAATGTTTTAACTACACTATGATACTAGTAACTATTATATTTCATATGTGAAACCAATTTCGTAAAAACGACTCATCATTTGTACATTACTACGTGTATGGCGTGAAAACTAGTTCTTTGTTTTGCAAAAATAGTTTTGTGTTGTTGACTTCACTGAGAGTACCATTTCATTTTTCTTTTATTCAATATTGGGAATGATTTTCATATTTATTGAGATCGAACACAGGACCAAATACAGTCAAGGAGTAAAGGTAAAGGTTTCAGTAAAAATATATTCGTTAAATGGGATTGAGAGAGATAAATTGAAAATTACGTTTAACGAAAATGAACTTTTTTACAAATTGTAATACTTTATATAACAGTTTATTTTAACTAAAACTTTAAAACTTTATTTTCGTTAAATTGAAAACTTAACTACGATCCTTAATAGATCTAACAGTTGTGTTGATATATTTGGTGCTATTTTATCAGTTTGAAATATAAAAAAGATCATGTTTTATGCTATTTATTTTTTACTCTTGTTTCTTAAGCCATACTATTCACAAAGGGTTTTAATATACAGCAACATATTTTTTTGCTAGTGATAAGGATTTGTAAATCCTAATTGATCCTTAAATCATTTTGGTTGAATATGCAATAGAATTTACCCATTTAAAAAATTCTAAGACGAAGACTCCAAATTAATAGAAAGTAAGTGTTATCTGTTACATTATTTTTCTGTATGTTCTGTTTTTACTTAAAACAGATGAAGGTGTTATTTTAAGATGCAAGAGTAGAAATTAAAATAAAATAATCTTGACAGACACCTAAACTACTAATGGGTTTACTATGTAATGTTATACTAAAATATGACGGCCTATAACTTGTTATAACACTCACTATGATAAATTTGTATACTACCATTTACATATACGACTAATACATATACATGTATTTAGTTTAGTTTTGAAGAATCGTTAAGACTACAAGCCACGTTAAATTTCAATAATTGTTATAAAGTTGATATCCCATCATTTAAACCCCTAAGGTAAAACAAGTTTAAAATGGCAATGGTTTGATTATGAAATCAAGGGTAATATTTTATTTGTTTAATTAAAATTAAAAGTCCATAACAACATAAAACAATGATCACACCGATTAATTCTTAAATATTACCATATTTAATTTTGTATAATATGTTTTTTGTAAAAACTGTTTTTATTGGTAAAGTTTAGTATTTAGACCAGATGAAGAGGTGGAAGGGTTGGCTGGAGGGATGCACATGACGGGTTGCTTGTATGGTAACGGTGACGCAAGCTACGGTGCGCGATCACTCTGAGCCCCCTCTTGCCCCCTTGCCCCCCGAGCACCTTGCCCCCTACCCCCCTACCCACAACCGGGGGACAAGGGGGCTGTCTTGCGCCCAGAACCTCCAGACCCGCCTACCTCCCTCTCATTGGCTCGTATTTCGTTTGTTTTTGATTGTTTTTTTATAATCTGCGCTCAAAATTCTTGCATAACTATGAATATGTGTTGTAACTTACCGCAACAAGTTCTCCTACGTAGCTCATGCGTTTAAGATAGGTACCCTGACGGAGTTACTGGAAAAAATCTTACTGACTTTATAATTAGTATCTAGCAATATTTAAACCTACAAACAAAAGTTTGCAGCATAAGGATCAATTCTAAAGCTAAAATGTATTTTTAAATAAATTCAGATATTTTAAATTCATTTTTATTAGGCACTTTCTTTACTGTATTACCATCAAGTTGGTCTTCCAAACATATAGAAAATTGTCAGAGGTAGTAATAAAAATCACTCATATAATTACTAATAGTAGTAACCTATATTTATACGAAATTACTTCAACACCATTTTGAATTGATGTATCAATGTATAGACGCTTCTAAGGTTAAATTACCAACATGATTGTTGATGATATGATGTGGTCTCTGAAGGACCACACTTAAGGAAAATATTTTTATTGGACTTAGGACATATTAATTATTTCATTTGCGGCACCCTTAAATTTAACTAATAAATCATTAAAAAACTATGTTTAAAGTGCCACAACATTCCAGGTTTAATATGTTAACTTTTTTTGACTGGGACGGTGGCGTCGTCCTGTAATCCAGCTACTTTGAGGTCACGAATTGTAGATAGTTGTAAGCGATGGTCGGTGTGTGTAATGTTCTCTTGTGTGGATTAACGTCCGCACTATTGAATACTACGTTAACCTGTAAAAGACCATCCTCATAATTAGACCAATTCAGATTCCACATTAATCTGTAGGCCCCTTAGTTGTTGCCATCGGATGTTGGGCTATTAATTAACAGTCCTGTCTAAGGAACATGCCAGCCTTAGTCAGTAAGTAACAAGACTGCGAGATCGCATCACAATCATCTAATTCAACGGTAAGAAGCTCATGTAGTATAAATTTGACTAAAATAATTTTATAATAAACGTATATTTATTGTATTAGGGTATATATTAAGATATTATAATACATTGTTACCAACGTGAGTATTTAACATACAGTCTTAATTATAATAGTATCTTATTTTAATTCTTCTATTAATATAATGATGAATACATGGTAATATGCTACATATGCTTACCGTATCGTGTCGAATGTTGTATTATTGCACTGTGAGCCATCCGTCGAGTAGTGTAGGCCTCCTCAGCCCAAACCTCCGGGGGCGATGTTTGTCTTGGGCTTCGCGTTCACGCATTTTGCACCCTGCAATATTAATAAACCCCAAACCCTGCTTACTACTGCCTATCATGTTGTTCCATTAATAATTCTGTCAAATACAAAAGCTTCAATTTACTTTGTAAGTTTCAGTGACTTTAGCTTTAGAACATGTGCGTTTATAATTATTCAAAAACGATTCCAGAACAATATTTTAAACTAGTTAAATAATGTCATAATTTTATTCTTCAATATTACACACACCTCAACAGAGGACTACTTTTTACGTCAGAGCTCTTGATAATACTTAGCTGTCGCCTTTGGAATATAGTACGACTACTGACCACTAACAATTAATTGTACCCAGTTTGTGGTACCACTATATTTCGAACAAATGGTTTGGCTGGCTAGCCCTAGGCTGTTCATAGAATAGATGTAGGACGTATGTCGAGTTAATTCTTTGATAGAGTTAATTTTTCATGATATAGTTTTTAACTCTATATTTATTCTATTTTACATTTTTTATAATTATTGTCACCACGTTAATTTTTTTATTTTCCTTCCTATAATTTCCAAATTGTTGATTTTTAAAACGACTAATCTCATATATATAAATACGAGTATAATTAGGGTTTTTTGAGTTTTTTTCTGAATGTTTTTAGAAATATTGGTTGTATATGTTGTTTTTACGTTCTACACTTCATAAAATACGGAAATGGGTATTACCTCAATTACTGTCAAACATTTATACAATACTTGTGAAACAAGCTGTAGCACCCATAATGATGCTTACTTTCAAAAGTCTTTAGACCTACATTCGGGATAAGATTTACACTGACCCATGCAATTCATTCATATAAATTATGAGCTCAAAAAAACCTAGTTCTGAGCAATACTGGTCACATTTTTCTAAGTTTCATTAACTATGCTATCTACTAAAGTAACTTAAACTTGACTCAAGTGAGTTAACAGAAAGAAATAGCCTGTAGTCAGATTAAAATTAATATCAGTTTCTTTACATAAATTATTGACTTTAAACCAAAAATAAAAATATAATACTCTAAAAAATAATAAATATTCAAAATAATACTTTATTCAAAATGCAGCTTTCCCTTTTATTTTAAATTATTACTTAATAACCTCAGAAGTTTTCATGGGTAGGTGATTTAAGGTTTCCTGTTTTTGGGTTAACGTAGAGTATTATTTATAGCTTTCTTATATTCCAGCAAAGAAAATGTTTCCTATTTCTCTTGAAGGGACTACTTTCAAAGGTATACTAGTTTTAAACTTAGTTTTATGTACAGGACAATATTATACCTTTAAGAGCATTCCCGTAAGTAATGCGGGGTATTATTTTGACATACAGACACTAAGTAAGCTCTTTTAAATATACGTAAAAGGGACATATGGATTATTTATACACCAAAAATTTTGATTTTTTTAACTAATTATTTATTATTATTTTACAGTTAATTTCATAATTATTGAGACCTTTTAACAGTTAAATCTATTCTTTTAACCCTAGAAGTGGCAAAGTCGTAATTTACGACGCATTTACATATTCAATAAGAAGTGGCAGGTGGAGGCATCTGTCGTCAGTTTAGTGAACTTGTTAGACACTAGCGGCTACGTGACCGTGTTGCTCTCTGGGGGCAAACAACCGAACCTGCTTTGCCGGAAGTTGACGGCATTTGTAGGCTTAATTGGGATTGCAGTGGACACCTGTTTTGCTTTTGTAGCTAGTGGTTATAAGGGGGGGGCATGTTTTATGCATTTTTTGTTTAAACTATGATATTTCAAGAAGATATTAGTAATTATTATTATGTTACGGTTAAGAGTAAAAAGCTTGCCACTTCTAGGGTTAAGTTACTCTAGGGTTCTGCTCCTTATTCTTGATATCTTATAATTAGTTTAAACGATTTCAAAACAATTAAGGAGATGGGTATGAAAACTTTATTGAAGTACTTTATTAGAGTTCAAAAGGTCAATTTTCAGTGTGATTCATTTTCATTATTGTGTTTTAAGACGCTCAGTGATAAACTTAAAATGAGACAACTAATTTATGGACAAGAAACCCTCAGAGAAAACAACGTTCTTTGCTAGTTGTTAATTATTAGGGATTTCACTATTTAACTACTTTTACAAAAACCTTTGTTTATTGATTTCAAATACGCTCATGGGTAGAATATAAAATGTTGAATGTTAAACTAGATTTCAGATAAGAAACTTCAGGTTGAGCAATCACATTACAGTCTTGTCTTAGCTCTAATTAATTTGTAAATTAAAAGTTTCCATAGAAAATACTAGACATTTATTAAATTTTAAAATCAGAGTTTTTCTGTGATAATTAAATGATCTGATGTCCTCTTTAAAACTTTTAACTTGTATCCCATTTTGAGAATTGTTCACAAGATAATAAAACTGTTTTTCACATGTTTACAACTACTTCCAGATAAAATCCTTCAGGTTGAATTTGTTACAATTTTTTCACGATTACAGTTTTGACATGGATATGTCTTAGCTCTGGTGGAGGAAGTTGGAAATTTGTAAGATTAAAATTTGAGGTTTCCATAGAAACTATTGTATTAAATTTTTAATATACAGAAAAAGTAATTTCTGTGAGTGGGTACATTAAAAGTAAGAAAAAAGTTCTGATAGAGGTATGGCCTAAAACTTTTATATTCTTAGATATCCGCCATTTTGAGAATTGTTCACAAGATATTTTTTTTAATTCAAACATTTTTTAACGGATTATTTCGAAATTTTGTATGTGTTTACACTAGTAGATTAGTATTATTAGAAAAAACTAGCATGATCCAAACTCAAAATCTAAAATGGTGGCCATTTTAAATTTTACCGTTAACAAAGTGTTTAAGTTTTAAAATTTTAAATGGTCGCCATTTTGGGTTTTGAGCTGGGATCATGCTAGTTATTTTCTTACTAATAGTTACAACAAATAGTAAATAGTATAGTAGCCAGTATACTCTAGTTTAAAACACGTACCTAATTTGAAGATAATACGTTAAAAAAATGTTTGAAATAAAACATATTTTGTGGAAAATACAAAATGGCGGATATCTGAGAAAATAAGCGTTTTAGGCGATACCTCTATCAGAACCTTTTTCTTCCTTTTAATGTATTTAATCACTCACCGAAATCCTGAAACGTTTTTCATGGACATTCTGTATAAAAATATGAACAGCCATTTAGAACTGATAACATTCCCTTTAGACATATCAATGATCGTTACCATGACATTCGAATTGGAACAAGGTTCAATAACGTTTTTAGATTTTCTGTATTACATATACAGGCTGTAATCATAATAAATATCATTTAATTTACCAAGAAAATTAAACATTGAAAAGCCAATTTTTCAATCATATGAAAGCACAACTAAGCATTCCAAATGCTATAATGATTATGTGTAGAATTATCCAACTAAAATAAATGAATAACTAAAGTTTATACAGTTCCGCACTGGTTCAAACCAGTTCCTAAATGGTATGGTTCATACAGTGGTTATAGAATTCATTACAATTCAATAGCGGTTCACAGCGTTTTATTCCTTACTATTATTCTTATTTGTAAGATCGACTCGTGAAGGGCGAGTGCTATGAGTAGGGCCCACTTGTTTAATATAGCTTTATCTGACATACACCACCTCTGATAAAAATGTTTGAACAAACTTCGACTTAAGTACGTATATTAAATGTGAAATTGATCGAACATTTTCCTCTAGTATTTAATAAAAACAAAAAGGTGGAGAATATATGTGTTGAGATTATTTCCAAAATGGTGATGTAATTTTAAACGTTCCAATTTCCGTCAGAGACTAAAGGTTAGACAAGAGGTAAAAGCAGAGCCGCCGTCGTGCGCCGCGCCGCGCCGCGCACTGCTCTGTTGAATATGCATTTAGGGACATTCTCAGCGTCGCGCTATCTTAGTGGACCACTTTGCCAGTCCCGCGGCCCGCCTCGTATTCCGTTTGATCCTGTTTTCTGGGGCGCATGTCCCTCACTTCCGTCTTTTAACACTAAATATAGCTGGAACCGTGTTACTCAAACTGTTTTTCTCTACAAAATTAGATTGTACATTATTACAAAAAATACTAAGAGTTTTGAATATTACTTTTCTTTATTAAATGATAATTCAATAAACCTAACTTTTAATTCACTTTTTAAAACAATCATAGGGTCTTAAGAGTGTGCAGTAAACGTTAGTTAATTTTTAACCTCATGATTAGTAAAAACTAAGTTTCAGGACATTTAGGCGTGCTAGAATCTAAAACATAACAAATTAGTACATAATCTGGACTACACCTATATAAAGGCGAAAAGAGAAAAATGTTTAAAACTGTAAAAAAGTACAAAAATACCCAGGAAAGAGGTTATACGCACAAGGAACGAAACACGTCCTCACGACACAAGAAACGGTTGGGCTCAAGAAACGCCCAAAATACGGTGGGAATGTTATATCAGTCTAAATATCATGAGCACATCAATTTAAAGAAAGAGTCATGTAATCCTAGCTTATCCTGATTCTATAAATATGTTTTTATTGCTCTTAAGGCAAATTAGTAAAAAATATGTAGTTACTGCACACTATGAAGTATCACTTATTCGTTTTTTTGTTTGGTTGTATTGCAATAACAATAAGTGTATTCGCATTACTAAAAGGTTATATTTTAGAATTCTCTTGGTTTCATGCAAATTACAGACACGTTAATTTAAATAGTTGACACCCAAACGGCTCAGTCCTTAAAGGAAATAATATACAGGGTGAATCACGTAAGGTGTCCAATATTGATTTTTTTTAGTTCTGTATCAAACAAAAAAATTAAATATTTTCACATTATTACTTGGGGATTGTTAAGGGGAAATAATTTTATTTCATCATTGTAAGACCAATGGTTTGTCTTGAATCAATAGTAGACACCTTACGTGATTCAACCTGTATGTCCACAACTACACAAATAAAATGAAGCAGGTATAATGAATGAGAAATATTTATTCACGCCTGTATAATCGAGATACAATTGAAAACTATAAGATATCACATTAAAAAAATATTTTTACCTAAAACTATAAGGATAACTAAGTAGAACTATGAAGTTTTAGTTTATTTACACAGCTGAATCATATAATATTGTGATAATTTCATTTCATGTTAAGGGTTTAATCTAAAATTTACGTCTCAAAGCGAAGGGAGGGCTATTGAATACGCAAACGTCAGTGAATATTGCTAATAGAAAATTTAATAGCTTATTTGCTAACCATTGCAGGGGTTGCATTGTATTATTAGAACAATAAAGTTTTTTATGTTTCTATTAAGTGGAGTTATTTGCTCCATAACAGCCATTACGCCCGCTGCAATAATACGTCTTATTGGCGAAGGCTGTTTTAAAGAGCTGTAACTTTCGTTCGGGGAACGTTTTGCAAAGCTTAATTGTGTACAAGAGGTACGTTTCCTATATATACCTGCACCTAGGCTGGTCTCATACTGATAGCAAAAATCAAAAGAAAATGTAATTATTTTCAAAAATGAAATCATAATAACAATCATAAATTTAAAATGTTAATTATTTCAGACACATATTTCAACCTCAAATTTCAACTCAAAAGTACTTACATTTCATATAATTATCATATTTCTAATTTATTAACAATATAACAATTGTTCTCGATAATTCGCATTGACTTTCTTTTCCACATCTTCTTACTACTGTGTATTAGTTGAATGATTTTGAAGGAGAATCTACCCCTTATATTTTAAGTTTTATACAAATCGGTAAATAAATAAGGATTAAATAATTTTTACATGGATATTGGCTATGTTTTAGCTCTGGGGAGGGTTTTGTCAAACCATAAGACCTAACATTTAACGGAAGTGACGTCATATGGTTATGAGAACAGATGTTTATAAGAACTGAAAACATTCCCTTTGTATATTCAAATGATCTAAGCTATTTTCCAGGGGAAAGTAAATAAATTTTTAAAATATTCTTATACATATTAACATATTCTGACGTATTGAATTTTTAATTTCATGATGTCATCTACGGAAACCCTCTCTTGATACCACTATACCTGCGAACAATGTTGCAAAAACCAAAACATTGGGGTAATTTGTATGCTGTAAATTATGTTGTGGAAGATTATTATGTCGAATATTTCGTTGCATTGTTATTTTATAAAGCAAGGTTACGTGGCCATTCGCAGATTGCACTAAAATTCCATTTATACTAAATACAGTTAGATTAGGAAACATGTCATATTTTATAGCTTACATTACTAAAGCTATGAAATTACTCCCAAGTAAAGACAAATTGTTAATCCTTAGAATTCGTAATATGTTTATAAAGGGTAGTTTCAAAGTCCCTTCTTCCTAATTTTTTTCTGAACTTAATAATTCAAATGATTTTCAATCATGGGATCTATTAAATAGATATACACCTTAGTCTTTAAAGTAGTTAATAAAATAAAAAATTGGGAGTTGTTTAAGGTCCAAGATGTAGGAGTCACTTTAAAAATCTGGTATAAGAAGCTTGTCATATTACATATCAAATAACACTTCCCATAATCTAGTTTTATATAGGATGCATCGTTTTCAAGACAACCATAGTTCTAGGTTTTAGAAGACAATATAAAAACCTATATTGATAGCTAGACATGAGAAATATGAAATATTATTTTATGGAGGCAACTCTCTTTCCCTCCCTAAACAGGGGCGCAATCGAAATCAAAAAGAGGTTGCACCATTTTCATCAAATTTTTATTTTAAATTAATAATTTGTTTGGTTTAAATAAAATAAGGCAAAAAGTTATAAACTATATACTGTACCTTTAGTTAAAAATTAAAAGTAAATTAGCCAATTGTTTAGTTTTACATAAAAATAAGCAAGATGAGTCTGTACAACATAACTTTAATTTTACAATACACGTTCTAAGTGTAGTCCATTTACTTATTGGCAGTGATACAATGATCTGTTTCTGGATTCAATCTGAACATTACGTAATAAATCCAGCAATAAGTCTTTATTATTACATTTTAACCCTTACTTCCAAAACTCATGGATAACTTGAAAAGAGTGAAACATTTTCGAATTTATATTACGGCTTATTATTCAGTAGGGAGGGAAGTTTTATTTGCTTTGTCTCATGACAAAGTTCAACTGAAAATTTTTATGTTGACTTTTTCAACCCACGGATATCTTGAAACCACAGTTTTTGGGGAAAATGTAGTGTTATGTGACATGTCGTTTGGCAAGCGTCGAATGAAACTTAATGCTGACTCCAACATCCTATTTCTATGGATAACTTGAAAACTGTGTAACCTTTTAGAATTTCGATTTTGTCATTGCATTCAGGGAAGAAGAGTGGTGTTATTTCTTATATCAGATGTCAAGCTTCTCATAGAGAACTTTAAAGTTGAATCCTACATCTAGGACCACAGGGAACTCCTAATTTGTTTTGCTTCTAAAAAAGTTAGGTATGTACCGATTAAGATAGGTCTATGATTACAGGTCATTTAAAATATTAATTGTAGATTAAATGTATGGGGAACAACAATAGAAATTGATTGTTATAAGTTAATTTTACATTTATTGCAAATGCTTGCAAATTTATAACATGAATAACTGGATACAAACTGTTTCAAATCAATAACTCCACATGTTGTTAAGTAGAGGTTTGTTCAAAAGTTTGTTATCTATGTAAAATAAATGAAAAAAATCTTTTTGCATTCACCCATAGGGGAAACGCCCTTAAATCATCTTTGATTTGTTTAGAGCAAAGGTATCACCACATAACTGGAAGGAAAAATATAATGAAACGCACAAATAAAGCTAACATGATTGCGTAGATGCCCTGAGGCGAATGACTTCCGCTGCAACCACACAGCGGACAAACAATTCGTTTTTGCAAATCAAATTGAGCTTGAAAAAGCCTCAGGCTGAAGAAAAACTGAATAATGAGGAGACACATTGATGTTTCCATCTCTATATAATAGCGCCAGAGGGTAGGCAATTAAAATACACCTGGGTTGACTTCATGGAGAAAACACGTTCGAAAATGAAATGTCTACTTAAATAAATTTAGAAAGCTTCCCTGACTGATTAACAAACGGACATATTTACTAGTACTGACTGTTTCACTGATATAAAATTCTCGTGATTCGATGTTCTCAACTTTATACTTGAAATAACCTTATTTTGTTCGACCTTGATTATAATGGTCGATATAATTCTAAAAATAATAAAAGTAAATCTTTTATGTTACAGAGACACATATGAGCGAAGAAAAAATATTTACATAAAATAGTTCAATTTAAATGAATAATAATCTTAAATACACATACGGTAGTCACAAAAATAATTTTTTCCTACTCTATGTCCTTTATTCTTGTAGTTCAATAAAACATTTCATACAGTATATCCTACATAAATATAATTAATGATACACAATGTGTTCACTATGTAAGCAGTCTTCGTTGTTAAAACCTTCATTTAAATTGTAATAATTGTCTAAATGATAAACGTAAAATGTTTGCTCTAAAGTAGGCAGCATAAACCAAAAGTAAATTGCACTATAATTACAATAAAGCAATGTAATAGAGGTTTGTGAAGATAATTTTCAAAATAAAAGTAGCCTAGTTATAGAGGCCCAGCTGCGTTCTGCCCGTTTTAAAAAGGTTGAGAGGAAAACCTCCCACAAACAAGGTTCTTTGTTTAAAGGCTGGAACACGGTTATGGTAGTAGTATTGACTTCAAATAGTTGAATAACGAGGCTTATATAAATCTAAAAATGTTTCTACTAACTTATCGATGGAATGATAATATTAATTATTTTATTTTTCTAAATGATGGTTTAAACTAATCCAAGATTACAGGGAATATCGTAATGATCAAAACAGTATCAAAACTAGGGCGTGAACTTTAAGTAATGGTGTACATAAGTTTATATATTATTCAGTAAAGCACTATCATATAATGTTTGGGTAAAATTCATAGATTGGACAGGAAATTATAAAAACAACTTATATTTATGTAGCTATACTAGGCAGCCTCTTACCCCAAGGACTGATTATTTTGGAAATATAGTTTTATTAAAAAACAAATGGTGTGAGTAAAAAAACTATGGCACTGGGTAAAATAAGATAAGCAATAAAACTTATATTTTTAGGCGTCCTTTTTCTAATTTTTGATTTACAAATTTTCCGCCTAAATATACCTAAATATAAAGTAATACTGTCTTTTCATTAAAGTAAATATTTTCTACGTAATCAATAAACACTCAAAATAATTATTCAATTAAAGTTCAATACTATCAATATTGAACTTTAACTAATTCACCTGCTACTGTCTATACAAAAAGATATTACAAAAGTATTAATAACTTGAAATTTGAATCTCTATTCACTGTTTTTATGGTATTAGGTAAGGAGTCAGTTTCTGAGTCGAATTTTTAAACTTTTTGACGACATGAAAACTCACAAAATACCAAAATTTCCAGAAATTGGAAATGCGCGAAAAGAGTTGTTATATTAATTTATACTTTAATTTTGATTACAATTATAAAATATTGATTTATTTTTTTAACATAGATAACTGACTTGAAAGTATTTTATATAACAGCATTATATATTATAATTCGTAAAACGAACATACACTATTAATGGGTAATATATGTTATTCATTACCCGAAACTTCCATATAATTATCGAGATGGTAAAAGGTGTGCGAGAGACTTCTGTAACAGGTCTACCTCCAGGTTCAGCTGTATTTTGAGGCGGATCCTACTTTGCCAACCCGGTGAGCACGCAGTATGGTTGCGACACACTCTGTAGTTGACGTGTACCGCCTTGCGATCCGTGCTATATTATATGAGCAGGGACTTCGTGCTTAAAGGTGGCGTATGTAATAATACGCTCTGCGACTTGACTTTCTTGGCTCTGCTTCTTAGTACAATATTAATATAAACATTAGGTCTACTCATCAACATATTTTTCATGTTATCTCGAAGTATTGTAATCGGTGTAGTAGTTTAGTACTTTCACATATTAATGATAGTAGGCTAATAATTTCATAATTTTAAAAATAATTATATGAGTGACGTTTAATTGTAGACCAGACTATTTATCTTGAAAGCACGTGCACTTACTCACGCTTGATGCAATATTTTTCTTCCAAACAGCTGTTTGGCTATAGCACCCTGACAAGTACAAGTAATTCTTTTCCTCAGTTTACTTTTTGACTTTCAGCATTCCACATTGTACCTTAAATAAAGAATCAGTTATCTTCGCTCAATTTTTACGTGGTCGGTTTTATTTTAAATAGTAAGAATTTCCCAACAGTTAATCCTCATTTTGAAGTTACGGTACTGCTTATTGTCAATTCTAAACTAATTGGCTTAAGTTTTAAAGGTCCTTTTTTAAGACTTTGGTTATCCTAAGAACTAACTCTCTAATTTCCTATTGGCATAATGCACTTTTTAATGAGTGTCAGATATACGTCACAACAAAAGATAATGTGTAAACTCCGTAGGAATAAAAAACGAAAACTTAAAGAGATATTCATTCTGAGATTGTACGCGTAGTGTAAGTAGTTTAGTAGCTTAGTGAATTAAAAACATACCTCGCTACTTGATATACTCTATTCTTTATCAGTTCTAGGCTTTTCTAACGTGATAGTTATCTCGTTTGAGATTTTGAATATCTATATTTTCCTCCATAACTTTCACTGATTCAACCTCGATGTATAATTACGCGTACATACATCGGGATGTAGATAAATACATTTATAAATACTGCTTGCCTTTACGATATAGGCTTAAACACTACACTCTAAGTTTCATTATTTAATTTCCCGGTATGATTTGAAATGTATTTTTTGTACCGTAACTATTTTTGATTTACCCATTTAGAATGTTCGGAGTAAATATGTTGCTATAATACTTTATTTTACACGAAGCTCAATCCTTCGCACTCTGATACTCTGATGGAACATAAAATACCCCAAAGCCAAATCACAAGTAACACAAATTGGATATAAATATAAACAGCAATATATTGACACAACTGACAGACGTGGTACGGCAGTGGCTCACTACACAGGCTAGAGGTTGCAGGAGCAATGTTGATGCTGAGGAGAGCCAGGGCGGCGGTGCCGGTGACTGTCGCAGGAACTCCTCTGTGTCGCCGACCCATGGCACCGCCAGCGCTCCTGGTGCTCCGCCCTCCCGTACCTCCCCTCCTTGGTCTTCCGCTTCTGACAGTCGCAGCCCCCTCTAAACCTGCCCTTCCGAGACTCCAGATTGCACGAGTTGGAATTTCTGCTACAACGGAGAGGTTCAGAGTTCCCCATGCTGCAGTCACAACCGTATTCTCTTCCCTGCAAAATTAACTATATGATTCTTGGCAATTTTACATACACTAATCAATAGTTAATAGCTATTTAAGCGTGTAGTTATCATCTGCTATCAGTCAAGTGCCTCTCGTCTCAAAATATCCTTCACGAGTAATTCCGTGTTAAAACCAAAAATATGTTATTTAAGGGGGATAATAGTAAACTTAGATATTCTCTTTCCAAGTACAATCTTATTGTTTCCTTACTTGTTTTTTCTACGGTCATAAGTTTTTAAGTGGCAATTATTTTGATAATATAACTAATTTTTCGTTGACTGATTTATATTCCTTATATTTACCGATACATCAGAGTATCGGAGACAATATAAAGATCATCTAGAAATATAAAAAATTCATACTCAGCAACAGAGTTTTCCATGAAAGAAAGTCATGACTCCTAATTGCATAGGCTAAGATGTTTTATCCTCCATGTACTGAAAAAATATCTCTCTCATTTAAATGGAATCTATTGTCATTAATTTAATGTAATACAGTGTTGTATTAGTGAAAACTAACTTCTGATTAGTTTTTTCTCTTGATGAAATAAAACATAAAGCCCCCTACAGATGGATCGGTTTTAGATAGTTATGAACATTTTTGACAGTTCTGAACGCAGACAGAACCTTATATACTAACGATTAGTTTCAACCGTTAGCCTCTCAAGCACTTATATTCTCTACTTTTTAGCCAAAAAAACCCACTACTACAGCTATTTACAAGTTCATGTTATAAATAAAACTTTAAATCTTTAATAACATTTTAATGATACAACTAAATGTTTTAAGATACGTTTTGAATACGAGATATCAAAAAGCAAAGAAAATAAAATAGTTGTAGCTACTTTTGTATCATGAGAACAGAATTATAGTTTAGATAGGTCAAAGTTTTTGGTTCCAGGTATATTGCAAGTATTAACTGTCCCCTTTAGGAACCGGAAACCAACTAGGATTAATTTTTAAATCAATCAATCTGAATGTTGCAAGTGTTTTTTTATGTTTCATTATCGTACACAACTGCTTTTAGTTTGACTCACAGAGATGGGTTGGTAGAACGCCTGACCGTCCATGGCACGCGTCACAGTGTAGTTCTTCACACCGAAGCCGTTGTGACCGTTGTGAGTGCTGTGCATGTCCTCGGCATCAGCTGGTACGTAGGTGTACTGCGGCATAGGTGTCTCGCACGGCCAGTGGCTGTAGCTATGTGCAGACATTGGGTGTAAATATAAGATGCTAAACTATGTGTCACTCCCCCCTCTAAGTTACCCTACACGAGGGTAATAGAGAAATTTTGATTGAGACAAGGAATTAAATTATGTAAAAGTTTTTTTGGGAAAAGAGTCCAAACCTAAATGGGCGTCCCAGGATTTGAACCCATGACCTCTTTTACTGAATTACAAGACACCAACCACTAGCAAGACCCTTTCATTTTATCCTCCCTAAGTCCTCCCCAGAGGGAAGGGGGAGCAGTTTCCTTCCTCTACATCTAGGTCACAAAGTATTCGTTTATATAAAAAAATAATATATAAAATAGTATTAATGACCACTGAGCTTAGCAACCGGGCAAAATGTACATTCATTCATTGTGTACATTCAACATTTACTAGAATATCTCGTATATCTGTGATTTTGTGTTTACCAGCATCAGTGCTGTTTCAACGTTTTTATATAAACCAGTACCTACCCTGGTCTTATTTCTACCTACTATCAACCTCTTGTTCGATAGGTAAAACAGTCCAATTACAAATTCAGACAAGGACGGAATCAACCTTCAAATTACGAGATTAGTGCAATAACTCTGAGGAGGATAGCTGTTATTGCTCATGACTGCCGGTTCTAGTCCAGAATTTGTAGTTGGGATAATTAAAGCAATTAATTATCTGAACAAAGATGACTTAAGGTAGAAAAAATGTAAAAAGGTGCTATATTTGTTTATCATAATTTTTCTGTGGCTCAAACTGTAAGTTAAGGGTTTTAGGCTAACCACTGCCACAAGAACGTGAGCTTAGGTTATTCATTCATTTTTATACAAGCAGTTATAAGAATATTAGAAAAATTATTTAAATAAAAATATCTATATGTATCATTAATGTATTAATATATCATTGTTTCCAATTTTAGTGTTTTGTTAGTGTCTTGTTTCAGCAACGTGTCACCCACCCCCCTTTAAATATCATTCATGAGGTTAGCTTTCTTTGTAAATGTTACAATCAATAGGTCCATTGCATGAATAACTTAAATTTTCAGTATACTGAACGTTCAAATAATCGTCTTATAAAGGAAGTATCCTTAACACAATGATTAGTTTAATGCCCTTGTATCCAAGCAACATGTTTTCATTAACCACTTTCTTGAAATTTTGCTTTTGAATAGATATATGAATGATTGAGTTGAATTTTATCAGAAAAGTAGAGAGAAGCTACTACATTTATGCTAACTTTCAAATTTACTTCCATATAGTAATTTTTACAGATTAATTTATTTGAAAATAAATACGCATGTTATTCGGACTTACTTATTGCTCGACGAATCCCCGTATGTGTCACCGTAGTTTGTCATTGGGTATTTGTATGTGTTGCTATTTGACATGAAACGTGACATTTTGATGGTGTCTAACATGAAATTTCATACACTTGAAAATGTTAAGGAAGATGTACGTGTACTCTTCGGTTGTACGTGTGTAGAATTTCCGGTTACCTAGGTAATAAATAATATAAAAAACTGCTAATTTAATTGATATATCCTTATAATTTATTTCGTATTTTATGTGCTCAAACTTTTTTTCAGTCTACACGTAAGCCTACAAAACGTATATTTTCGAGGTTTCTTATCATTTTAATACATGTGTATTTAACTTTATAGGTTCTAATATACAACTATACTCGTAAACTAATATAAACTGATCCTCCTATGATATATGTTTAAAGCAGCTGAAATAAAGTAATGATTTAGAAATATGGTATAGGTAACATTATAAACTGGGATATAATGTTATATGGTACCTTATAATGCCACACCTGCGCCTAATTTCACAGCCTGCCAGACACAACCCGCAATACCTTATGCCATTTCATCACCAATGACTTTTTTATATTTGGTAGGGAAAGATCCTAAGCATATCAACATATCTTTGCAACAATTCAACATTATGTGAAAACCCGGCTAATAAAAAAACTACCAGGTGAATACTAACGGCTAAACTTTAACAAACCGTTATCATGATGTTGTGTAACTAAGTTTAACTCTCATAACTACTGAATCTTTACTAAACTCCACAGACTCATCTTTATGGTCACAGAAAGGCGCACTGCATAATGCACTTGGTCACTAGCGGAACAAATGGTTGTTTATAGCACGACTTGTCAAGTCTGAAAACTACTGCACCTCTACCGAACTCCAAGTCCATGCGAAGTCTTATGCCATCTCATGGTCGCAGCAAAGTGCGGAGAAACATTCATCTGGTCAACAGTAGACTATATGTTTGTTGGTAAAACGACTTGATCAGTACAAAACTACTGAACTTTTACCAAACTTGCAAATAGTCGAATAGTTCACATCATGGTCAAAGCAAAGTGCAGAGCGCAAAATGCACTTTAGGTCATCAGCAAACACGACTTGATGGATACAGAACTACAGCACCTTTACCAAACTTTCAAATGCTCGTTTAACCCTGGAGAAGTGATGCCAGCTTTTGTTCCATCATTAGTGACCATGGTCTGTGAGACCATATTTTGGTTTTTAAACATGTATGTATTCAATTTTGGGAATACGTAAATGAAAACTCTAGTTATGAGATGACACCTATAATCAATCGTATATGACTGTATGTATATGACTGTATGCCAAAACTGTACATTTTCAAGTCCCAAATTATGTGAGAAACTAAAAATCAAACTAAAAATTTTCAAACACGTTTAATTTGCTTTAATCTATTTGTTTAGTAAAAACTGAAAAATGTATCAAACCTATGTTTTATTAATAAAGGACACACAGATGTATAAAATATAGTTGTATAGATATAAATAAAGATGTAAATATATAGTACGGTCCAGGAGACCGTAAACAACTATAACTTAAAAATGAAAGGGAGTTGAGGTTATGTCACTTCAGCAGACAATTGAGAACTGCATGAATGGGAGGTAAATAATGGGTCGAAGATAAATAATAAATATAAATTATAAATAATAAATAATATAATAAATAAATTAATATGGGTCGAAGAACGTCAATTTCTAATGGTTATGTTTTTAACTAAAAAACAATAATTCAATTCGGTTTGTGAGACCAGGCGTCACTACTACAGGGTTAAGTCATCTCACAGTCATAGCATAGAGGAATATGTACCTTTCAACCAGCAGACTATTTGTTTGTTTGTGTCACGAGTTGACAGGTCTCACAACTTCTTCACCTTGACAAAACCAAGTACACTTACAGACAAAAGCTACCTCACGGACAATTTGAATCGAAAAATATCATGCACCTTGTCATAAGCACGCTGCGTTTGTTTGTAAGAGGGCTTGACAGGAAGTCTCACAACTACCCCTTCCCCACCTAATTTCACAGACACGGCCTGCCGCACGGTCACAGCTGGCTCAGTTTCCAGACTTTACATTTATGCGCTGCTGGGTTGGTTAATAATACATATTTACCAATGGAAGCGTCACTTGAAAATCTTCTTGTTCCTTTCTATCATAGATATACACATTATAACCAATCTGCATATATTATTTAGAGGACGTGGTTTGGATTCCACGATAAACTGTAGGTCTCTTAGTTGCCATCGGCTGTTGGGCTAGTAATTAACAGTCCTGTCTAAGGAACATGTCACCCTTAGTCAGTAACAATACTACATGATCGCACCACAATCATCTTACACTCAATTCTCATTCATACTTGGCTTAAGATACCTACTTTGTAGTATGGTCGCCATTTCAATAATCTAATCTAATCTTTTATTTTTTAAGTATTAAAACAGGTTTTAACCAATAAAATCCATAAAAACAAGTAACACAATTGTTATTGGAAACACCTGACGTTTTTTAAAACAATAACTTGAAAGATTTTCTTTCCTAATTAATGTTTAATTATATATAAATATATAAATATAATATATAAATCAATGGTTGCAAAAAAAATCTATTTAATTATAGATAAGGCAAGCGTCTGGCATAGCCAATTTCTAGATGCAAAGAAAACGCAACAAATTAAATACCATGTGAAAGATGATATTTTAGACTTTTATTTGCATACATAAAACTATTTATGAGCTGTATTTTGCATCTAAAACTAAATTAATATCCAAACATACGTAATCCATGGGTGATGAATACAGCGTCTTAAAAATTGTCTGTCAAATATACTATATTGTTCAAATATATCTAGAAATTGTTTTTGCCATATAACGTTCAAATTCGACCATTGAGGCTTTATGAAGGAAATTCCCTCTTAACGTATGATTTTTGCTACACAGAGTGAATCCGTAAAACCTGTTTACGGTATTCGTACTTAAGAGACGTTTACTATCAATGTTTTATACTTAGTAATATTATCTTGATCTCCCAGGTGACCCCTTCCATATACTGTCGGTCATATCGGGAGGTTGATGATGGACTCACTGGTTATAGTTTCAATGGCTAATAAAACTGTAAATAAATATGAAACTGAGACCATATTTATATATTTTTGTTCTTAAATGTTTTGGTTCATAAAAAAATTATTGACTGCATTTTAATACTTACAAAAATAGAATACAATTACATGGGTCAGCAAACAAGTTTTAAAAAGCTGTTTGAATTTTAATAACTAACTGACCTTAATACAGTTTTCAGCGCTGAATTGGAAAAAGCAATTAATTTTCCCGAATCCAAACTAACTAGAGTGTATTAAACAATGTGTCGAAATATCTAATAAAGCTAAAACTAGACATTCAGTTTGTGAAAAGACTAACCTTAATGGATTTCTTTACTATTTATCACAAAGTCAGCAGCACTTAAAATACTATGAAAATCACGTATTACATTTAAAAAAATGTGTTATTAATTAGGATAAATTTAAATTCCAATTAATATTTATTAAAAGATATGCCTATGAGTAAAAAATTATACTATTTTTTATTAAACATATACGCTGTAAAACGTGACACTGTAAAATAACAATTTACACTGTATTTAATGTTTTTTTTTCTAATCGCAAAACGTTAGGTTCGGTAAACGCAGTTCTTTAATCTCATCAAAATCACGAGAAAGCCTTTGCAACTAAATGTTCTGTGAAAGTTATATCAAGGATAGCTGCGTAACAATTTGCAATAAATTATTTATGATGCTCCCTGAAGACTTACCTTAGGTATAACTTTGTGGTCTTTGCCGATGTTCTCAAGTGAATCTTATTTAATACCTCATTTAATACCTTAAGGAGATTCCTTTTGAGGCTAAACCGAGCCCTTAGGCCATGTGATCCTAGTTAACTACTCTTCAAGGAAGTTTATTTCTAAGCGAATTCTGCTCCCCTTTGGTGCATTATGAAATTATCAAAATTGGGTATTTTTAAAATGATATTTTCTTTGTATCAAATACAGCAGTTAAGTAAATATTTTAATAAATATTTTATAATTACGTACTTAAACCATTGAAATACATTTATTTTACTGTTGATTAAATTTATTCGGTGTCTCGAAGGAAAGACTTTAGGGAAGAAATCAATAAATAATTTAGTAACGCTAAAGTAACTCATACCAAGGTAGGTAAGAGTCACGTAAACAGACTTCTGACTTAAATGGAGGTGAGAGCATGTATGATTACATTTTACTGCAGGGTTTAAACTCTCAACCAAATTCAAGAAAACCAATCAACTAATTTGTAATGTTTCATTGCATTACTCTAAATTTCATTTCTCAATTCTTTTAAACTAAACTTACCTGTAACCATAGTTGTATTTTACATTGTGATTACTTTACCGATTTAAGCACATCATTTTTTGAGAACTTTTTTAGTATGTTTTTAATATTAATTTAGTATTTTGAAAACAATTGATTTGTTCCTAACTTTATCTTGATCTGGAAAGCAATAAAACAAAATTAATTTTCATTTTGAATTATAAATATTGAATCTACATCTAGACTCACAACAAATATTTATTTGAAGAATCGAAATAATAAGTATACACAATTTGACCAACTCAAAACCATGATTAATTTTTATATAAATAATAAATGGAATCATTTTTGTCATACTACCACTGACGTTTGACGTGCGTGTAAAAACCTATCTTTGTCACTCTGGATATCTTCTCGTCAGACGTTTTATGATTTCCTAATTAACCGGTTTTTATTTGTTGTTTGTAAGAGAATCAAATAACAGAATTAATATGGATTAGTATCTACAATTCTGTTAATACGAGTATATCGAAAGCTTTCAATGCCAATTAATCTATGACTTTAATCATTCCATTCAAAACGTAATCTATTAATTCGATTACAGACCTATGAACTCATCTTGTATAGTTAATCAGAACTGTAAAGGGATTTGCAAATTTGGCTACTGGTATGAACTGCCTAAAAAAAACAAAATTTGCAACAAGTTAAAAATAGTATTTCTACTAACTGCGGTGACTCATAGAATAGAGAAATATGTTAGTAGTAACGCAATTAAAATACCGAACAAGAAGTTGGAGGAAGTTTCTTTATTTCCCCCGTGCCGGGCTAGCGAGCATGTCTGAATGTTTTACAATCTTGTACCGCTGAATAATAATTAAGGCAGAAAGTTGATGTCAAAATGTGTTGTTTTACGGAGGCTGGCGTGACCTAGCCGGTTGACGCAACTTTAAACTAATGTCCCTGCCTGGGTGGCATGCGATCATTAAACTGCCGCGGGCACCACCCTGCCCCGACATCGATGTTATTAAAACTACCGAGGGCACCACCCTGCCCCGACATCGATGTTATTAAAACTGCCGAGGGCACCACCCTGCCCCGACATCGATGTTATTAAAACTGCCGAGGGCACCACCCTGCCCCGACATCGATGTTATTAAAACTGCCGAGGGCACCACCCTGCCCCGACATCGATGTTATTAAAACTGCCGAGGGCACCACCCTGCCCCGACATCGATGTTATTAAAACTGCCGAGGGCACCACCCTGCCCCGACATCGATGTTATTAAAACTGCCGAGGGCACCACCCTGCCCCGACATCGATGTTATTAAAACTGCCGAGGGCACCACCCTGCCCCGACATCGATGTTATTAAAACTGCCGAGGGCACCACCCTGCCCCGACATCGATGTTATTAAAACTGCCGAGGACACCACCCTGACCCGACATCTATGTTAATAATACTGCCGAGGACACCACCCTGCCCCGACATCTATGTTATTAAAAATGCCGACGGCACCACCCTGCCCCGACATCTATGTTATTAAAACTGCCGAGGACACCACCCTGACCCGACATCTTTGTTTGCGGTAACTATTTTTTAGTAACTTAGTCTGCTTCAAAGCAGAAATCCGTTTTCAGGTTATAAATACGACAGTCTGTCAGATGGCTATTTAAATATTACTTATACTTATACTTGCAATATATTTTTATGATAACGACGAATAAATTACAATAAAATCTTGGCTTACACAATCAAATACGTTTGTTCAATACAGATGATAGTCGATAAATCATCTAATGAACAATAACTTAGTTTTCAAATCTTCTAATATTTGACTTTCCTTAAGTAAACTAATCCTTAAGTAAATTAGGTTAAAAATAATAAAAATATTCTATAAGCAAGTTTACTAGTAGAAACATTTTTTCGATGCCTATTCTCATTAGCACTAAGAACACTAGATGGCACTACTGGGTACAGAGTATGGAACAATAAGACGTCAGTGTAGAGCCTATGTTAGAATCAACTTCAGAGTGAGCTAGTGCACAATGGGAAATGATGCTCTCATAGCAACACAACTACTCGTACACCAAAGTTAGTATTCTGACCGTTGTTCGAACACTCTCCGTCTAACCAATTCATCATTGACTCTTAGAAACTTATATGAATTAGAGTAATTTTTGTACGGTAGTATTGAATTTATTAATAAAGTATTAAGTACATTTAATAATTACATTCCCCATGTATTAAGTACATTATATTAATCTCGCAAAACAAAAAATGACAGGGAAACATTTTGGATGTAGGCTACAATTAATTCACGCAGCTCCTAGGAAGATTTAATATTTAAAATAATTTCCTATAATTTTTCTCAATTAGTAGTTTTTTGCAACCATACTTTAACTTTACCACAGTGCTGCTGTCTATATAAATTACTTTATTTCAGGGCCAACTTAACGTGTTAAAATTCACCATAACAAAATAACTAAATTATATATGTACATTTCCCTTCAAGGCCAATAATTCACTACCGAATTGCGTAAGGGGTGAAAAATTATATTGTTTACAAAACATTAATTGTTTATGATTTACTTTTATACTCGTTGATAGGATTGAGTTTGGTCTGTTTTCCACGCGACCACTGATTGATATTTGCGGACGCGATAAAATTCTTCACACATACAACAAATATCAAAATATATTTTCTTAACTTAACATTGCGTTCGTTTTCAGGAAAAATATTGAAAGAATAACCTAGTACAGTGGAGTATTGAAATAATTAACGCTATATATTTAGTTTAAATAATGTGACAGTTAGTTTCATTACTATCGTGATTGCGTTATTTTTGAAAGCCATGAATCTAAAATATAAAACAAAGTCGTGTTAGTTACACGCATTATAACTCGAGAACGGCTGGACCGATTTTAATGATCTTTGATTTTTTGGATACGTCTCTGCTCCGGTCATGCTTTGGTCATATTCAGTTTCCATAAATTCAATTAGTTTCCATTTTATAGTGTTTTAAATTTCTAATGTTAACCTTATGGGGAATAAGATTGTTTACATCCAATGCCATATGAATCATTCATTAATGTAAAACTATGAAGTAAATATGTGCTGTATAAAATGAACAGCATTATTCGCCACGATAACAGGTTACGGCTTTTGGGAATTGTGTACTGTATTTATATATTTTTTATTTTCTGTATGATTAAAAGTCACGTGTTTATATTTTTGCCAAATAAAATAAATAAAATGTTTATACATATTAGGTTTATTATAATAATCAGCTGTTGAATATTTGAAGCTTTCACAACGAAGCCGCAATGCTATTTGACTTCAGAACATGGGCAATCTTAAAGTTAACATGTATTTTATGTTAGGCGTTACGAAGTTCGCCGGGTCAGCTAGTTATAAATAAAGAGAACGAAACTATTTTGGAAATCCAATAAGGCCTAAGATATTAATTATTCTATTATTTTATTACACTTTATCAACACTTCTATGTTTTAAACTACACAACGTGTCTGGAGGTGTTGAGACTTTCCCTTTTCAAGTGATTTTGTATGAATTTGTATTTTAACATCATTTATTAAACATCATCCTAAAATAAAAAATGAAGGCATGTATCATTTTAAAATAGGTAAAGTTTCACTGTCTCCAGGAGGGTTGTGTAATTAATAACACAGCCGCTTTGGTAAATTCTCACGAAATAGTATTAAAATAATATATTTCCAATGGTATTTGTATGAAGTTTTATTTTATTTCATGATTTTACAGCTAGTGAGAATAGGAACAATTTTTAATTTCTTCCCTTAAACATAGTATATGGAGAAAGTATTGTTTTCGTAAAAAATGTCGAATTTGAGCTGAGAGTGGATGTATCCGTCTTGAGGCTTTCTGAATCCCAAAAATGGGTTTCGGACTGATGTCTATCTATACGTCAGTCTATGTACAAACTCCAAGTCCACTGTGATATCCAATATTTAAGTAATCGGGTACACAGATGCCCTATGGTTATTGATGTTTTGATTTTAGGGTTAGGTTACCCATGAAAACTTAAAATAAAAAACACGTAAATACTATGATGGTTTTGTTTAAAATTTCATTTTTTTAGTTATTAATGTACCAAATAATATAATGCCAACATATGTCTTTAAAATGAATAGTTAAAAATAATGATATTCTAAATGTCAAAAAACGATTTTTAAGCTTTTTTGGCAAAACGATTAATCTGTAAAATAGTTTAACTAGCCACATGTAAACCAACTGCTAAATAGTGTGTTGAATCAACAACAGCTAAGTGTTTTGAATCATTAGTCTACTACTAAAGGTTCCAGAGAAAATTTAAATTTACTGCCTGTGGTAAACGGAGCACGTTGTCAAACCCTTAATGTTATTCATACTGAGAATTTAAAAAATCAATAAATTCCTTATTTCTCAACCGTTATAATATAAACTTGTTATGCAGCTTAAAGTGACATCACCTAACATAATCCGCTCAAAGCCGTTAGGTATTACCACGGAGGGACTATGCTCCCGCCATATTCTAACAGTTATTTTAAACGGGTTTCTCTTTTTGTTAATTAATTTTTAAACAATAAAGTTTTAAACGTTATTTAACACTGTAAAGAATATAATAGTTTTTAAGGTATTATAGCTTTTGTATTTATTTTCTTACGGAAGAAAGTATATGTCATCCAAATGGTATCCTTACCCTTTTTAACGTAATACGTGATTAAATGTCAAGTTTCCATTATATATCACAAGTAAACAAATTCTGTTGAAGGAGATTTGACGGACATGCCTATTCCGTTAATTAGCATCGAGAGCACTACCGTATTGTTTATGTCGGCCCAGCCAATCACCCGTTTACTGCCGGCTTGGGAGCCCCACACTGCTCTCTGGTGGCATTTGCAGTAAACACTACAACTGCTGCCTTTAAAGTTACGCCGGCTCTTTTGAGATAAACCCTAAACTGTCTATTTCCAACAAATCATGTTTTTGCAAAGTTTTAAATTCAAACAACAGGTAATCAATGGTTTAATTGAGAAAAAATACTTATTAAAAAGTATAAAGTAAAGTTATATAGTAAAAATGACTGAAATTAGCTATAAATAAACAATGCAGTTCAACAAAACTAGAATTATTATTTTAACCACTCATTAAAATGTTAGGTTTTACCTTGATACATATTTTTATCAGTTAATCACGTCTCAAGTATTTTAAACAACACGAATGAATGATTTAAAATGTATAATTGGAGTAACTAGCTTTATTTCCTATCATTTTAATCTATTTGTAAAAACCGTTAAATTTTAACTCTAGTAAAAAATACTTTTAAATAATACAACAAACAAATAACTTCAAATAATAAAATTCTTTGGGTTATTTCTATTTTTTCAATTAATCTATAAAGGAATATTTTTAATATTGATTAATTTAGCTCCCCCAAGGCAAACTACCATAAGGGTCACCTTAATAAAACAAATAAAATATTAAAATAACGGTTGCTCAGTCAAAATGTTTTTCTAATTTTTTTAAGTAATTATCAAGTTATTTGAATTTTAGGATCTTTACCTTTTGTAATTACTTCAAATGAGTGGTTGATGGGGTTATTGATAAGAAAAAGATTAAATAAGGACTGTCAAATAAAGCATCATCCATTAATGTCTTAACAAACATTGCATTTTTTAATACTTAATTTAAGTTAACTTTCGGTACTAATAATAGTTATTACTATATGCATTGTTGGTGCTTATGTTGTGAATTATATAACAATATTTCTCCTTAATAAAGACATCCATAGTTAATTTATTACTACAGGGATATATTGAGAGAATAGAATTAGGAAATAAATTGTATTATCTTTTGATGTGAAGATATATCCTTCACTGAAGCCTCAAGATTATTCCATAACTACAGGATCGAATCCAGTCGCCTTTAGATACAAAAATAATTACATATTGCAGATATTTAAACCACTGTAGTAATTTACTGTAATCTGGAGGCTATAGCCTCAAATATTTGATTTATTGGTTAATTAAACGTAATAGTTTAATAAAATAAGCCTTTGTCTACAGTGTTCAACGGACTTCCTGTCATGGCTAATCTATTACCATATTTGTTTTTCTTAAACTCTAATTTCGACTTGATATTTGATTTAACTTATCCTTGAGAGATTTTTTGGTATTATTGTTAGCTGCCTGGGGGTCGGCCACTGGCCAGGGGTGGTTGATGAGCTTGAGGGCTGAGGGCTGCGGGAGGGTAGTTCAAAGTCAGGCGGGAACTGATGGTCCCGCAGATGGCCGGCAGAGCTCGCCCTAATTACTGTATATACCGACGTCTCAGCACATCTAATTACGTATGCTAATCAACTTGATAGTATATATGGTGGCCGGAAATACTCAAGTCAATTTGTCACAGGATATGATTCTTTGTAGATCCAAATGTCAAACTAGGAGGATGGTGATAAAAATTGTTATGACACGTAATATTAACCACAAAATATGAAAATAGTTTTTTTATTTGTATGAAAGGTAGAGACATAAACAATTTTAAAACTACAATTTTTATGCACAAAAGGTAAAAGTAATGTGGCAGGCCTCGGTTCTAAGCCACATATCAGATTTTAAATCAAGTAATTAAGGGTTCTTGTAATTATCTTTCCACTACCTACTCATTCACATAATATTTACATTTGCATTGCAAATTCTTTAGTAGTACTTCTTCTCAAAGCGTAGTTCTAACTATTCACATTACTAAATTTCTATTTCATAACTCAAAGTAAAAATTGAAAACAGTTAAATATTTTCACGACATTGATTTTCTCTTTAAAATTGAGCGTTTTTTGTAATGGAAATACTTTTATGAAATGGCTGTTTTAATATATTCCAATGACAAATGCAAAATTATTTTACTTTAAAAACCAGGGTCACTTCTGATGAATGTATTACTCTTATGTATATTGTTCGCTTCTGTATTAATAAGAAAAAAGTAATTTGAGAATTTTTTTCTTATTTTTCAATTAATTTTGTATCCATGATAATGTTCACCTCTCTGTAAATACTGGTATATAAAAAGGCTACGGGCCAAAAGTAAAGTTCAAGAACATCATTAACCATCTAATTGTGTTTATACATTGTATCTATTTCAAGAGTTTGAACACAAACATAAATAAATATGTGCACATGTATAAGCTCATAAATGAATGTGATGCATACGTATGAACACACTAAAATGTTAAACTGACACTAAAAATTGTGAATTTCAAGAGATGCTTCTTTTTAACAATAACTTTATAAGAAAAAATAATTTTATCGGGATGGAGTGGGTATTTATACTAGATTTACTTAATTGTAAAACAATTCTTCAACAAACGATGTAGGAATCAGAAATGAGGCTTTAAGTAAATATAGTCCAAATGTTATTGTGATTATTTTAATAGTTTATATTTGAACTCTTTTGTGTTTTTATACTTGAATATGCTGTTTAAATGCCTGAGACATGTAAATTACCTACTGGTGGTATTGTGGTGACTGTCAGTGTAGTGTTGTGTCGAGCTAGCACACCAAGTGGCGGCCGCTCCAGTGTTCCACGAGAGCCTCCGCTCACAAAGAGGCGCTCCTCTGACATCGCGCTTCCTCAATTAACGCGCCTTTGTCTTACATATTTGCATCTTAATATCTTCACCAACTTCTCGCTGCTTTGTCAAGACATTTACAATTGTTTAATGCTTGCGTTAAATGTTTTTAAAACTGAAACGAGATGGTCCAACTTTATTAGCCATGTAAGTTCTTTCCAAAGGAGATCTAAGTTCGGTATATAATAGAAGGGAGGGAGTTAATCGATTGTAATGTTTAAATCGTGTTTCTTTCAAAAGTGAAAAACAAAGATAACTCAAATATAATAACAAGTTGGATAGAAAGCGTTCCTTTAAGAGCTCCTAACGAGTTGACTTTTATAAGACAATTTTTTAGTTACTTAAGTGAAGGCTCATAGGATGAAGTCTAACCCAGAAAGCTAGGATTTTCACACATGAAGTATACTACTTTAGAGGTAAATACTTGTAGTCTGATATAAATGTTCACAATCTTCAAAGTAAGTTATTTAATAAAAAACACACATTTACTTAAATTACATCTCGAAATTCCCTTTCTAGAGATAAGCTTTCAGGACAAAGAAAACACTTTACGATATTGGCCGTTCCTGTTGAAATAGTTTTATTAGGGTGGTATTGAGCTATAGCCTACATATTGCCACAAATAAATGCTCACAACGGCAATAATGTTTACTGTTAATAAAATTCGTTGGTTCGGTCACGCGATATCGTGGCGCGCCCGTAAATCAAGAGGAGTTATTGCTGGCCTTAAACATGGGATTCCTTCGCGTTTTACTTATGTACAAATGCAGGATTTACTGGGGTGACCCCTGCTGTTGGCGGAAAAATCCAGCCAAAAATGCGTAGCCACCGAGTTGTTAAAGTAACTTATCCAGAATAATCGGAAAAGTATTTTTCGTGTTTTATTATTGTAGCCTCCAGATCACTGATTAACTTAAATAAAGGTTTAATCAACCTTACCCGTCAATTAACCCTAAAGAGTCTTTATTTTTACTTCGGACGTTTCATTTTCATTGTACACATCTTTAGATGGAATGTTTGATGATTTTAATAATCATTAGGTTAGATTATTGACAAGACAAACATACCACAAAGTAGGTATTTGAAGCCAAGCATGAATGAGGATTGAATGTGAGATTACTGTGACGCATCTTAGTCTTGTTACTGACTAAGGCTGACACGATCCTTAGAACAGGACTGTTAATTAATAGCCCAACAGTCGATGGCAACAACTAAGGGACCTACAGTTTAACCTCGACCTTTGAATTACGAATTGGAATTATGAGGATGGTTTTTGCAGATTAACGTAGTATTCAATAGTGCGGACGTTTATCCACACAAGAGAACACTACACCCACCGACCACCGCACATAACTATCCACAGTTCTTGACCTCCAAGTAGCTGGATCACAGGACGACGCCATCGTCCCAGTCATCTTAATTCAACAGACATTCAACCTGAAAATACATCTAAAGGTCACAAAACAGCTGTGATCTAAATACTGAATATATTAGATAAACTACCACAGAATGTTTTGAATGAACTTCAAACCTAAAATCGTAAGATAAAATCGTCTATAAAGTTAGCAGATTGTTCGGCCCAGCGCAATAAAACTACACACTCCAACACCAACAATGCCAATGTCTCAATAATGTACTTGCTTGCTGTTCTGATTGTGCGTAAAAAATTTAAGACGTTGTTTAAGAAGTTAACCCCTGTTAAACTGCGGTAGTGTAAAAAAAAACATCATCAGAATTTCAAAGTAAGTTTAACTAAAGGTTTCAATAGCTTCACTAAATGAGTTCTATTTTAAGTTTATAAGGAGTAGACTATGGTTAATAATCTGGGTTGTAAAAGCACATTGCAATGTGTTAGGGAACTAACTGGTTTCGGCTGCGGATTGCATTTATTTGACGATTTCGTTCGCCGTCTGGAATGCAAATTGGGACGAAATGAAGGTAATTTCCTTAGAAATTAAGAAATAATTTCTAATTTTACGTCTTGTTTCAATTGTAGGAATGTTTATTTAAAACCGATTGTAAAACAGACGAGAGTTTTAAAAGCGCTTTTTTCTTTTTTCATTAGGTAGAATTTCTTCCCTCAATGCAAATTTCAAATAGTAGTTCTTAATTAAGTTTTGGCTATTGTTATGTTTTCTGATTTCGTATCACATAATCGAACCGCTGCAAGACTCACACAACCATTATAAACACAGTTTAACCTAGCGTATTTAATTTTTGACGTTATGTGTCCAATGATTTTCAAACTCATAAATCATAGCTTAATCATTGTATTCTGATGACATATCTGATCACACAACTATCACATACAAGCACTTATTGATTTTCGCTATAGTGTCCAACTATCTCAAAATGTCATTATCATTAATCCATGACATACTTAGATATCCCTACCACTTAAAATACAACTCTTTTAGTCTTTTTAACTCTTTTTAGTCTTTAATAATTCATCCTTTTAAAATCCACCTCTTATTATATTACCTCTAGGTCTCGTATTCTTTACTTCTGCACCTGTTCAATTGGGTGTGTACCCCCTACTAAACACATGTTTTATATCTCCCTCCTTATTTTTTTTGTTTTCAGGCTTATTTTCATGCAATTGACTCAACCTCCTAACGTTATAGTTTATAACCGCTTAAAATGGTTTATTTTTTGTTCACAAATATTTTTAAACCACAATTGCCCACGTCATGGTCGTAGCTTCTGTGGTGAATTGAGGTTTTGGAGGTACCGCAGAGGCGTGAGTTACATGGACTACCCAGAGGTGACTCTCATGATCAGACAGGAGTCACCAGCCACTGGTTTTGATCCTTTGGCTCACTAGGCTCGCACGTTAACCCTAACTACAACGTTGGCGAGTATTCAAATCAATTCACTGCTACATTAGTGTTTATATGTTTGTTAGTATCAATGTTAACACATTCCTTTGTCCTAGGTAGACAGTCGCAGTGTCCGAACCTGTCAACGGTAGTGTGGTAAGTAAATAGAGCGACCACCCAATTAAAACAAATCACACAATTCTTACTTAGTGTTATTTATGTTGACTTATATTTTATATTGTACTGTTATATGAAAGGTTTTTCATGCATCCTTTATGCAGTATACTGTATCGTTAAGATTATTTAGTTATTTTTTCCTAGCCAATAATGCATAATAAAGCAGATTACTTGTTATCAAGCCTTGTGTATGAAATGTTAGGTTTTTAAGACTGTATGAGAATTGGATCGCATACCTTATCATGCCAAACTTGCTCATATGACATAAATATAACATAATAAAATATATCTATCTACTAAATAGTATTGCATGACATTATTTACAAACTATGTATTTATTTTGTCGCTCCTTCAAAATAAAATACCCAAAATGTGAGCCATGGAGTCTCAGATGTGTTCTTTTGAACCATGTATTTATAATGGTTGTAGAAACACTGTAAGACGTAGTGCATTATACAGCATGTGTAAGTAGCTTATTGTCCCACGGTGACGTGTATGTGACGGTAGATGGATATGTGAGCCACGGAGTCTCAGATGTGCTGTACGGAACCTTGTATTATTGATGGATGTGTAAACACTGTAAGACGCGGTGCAAGCTGTAGCCCCTGCATTATACAGCATGTGTAAGCCGCTTACCGTTCCCACAGTGACGTGTATGTGACGGTAGATGGATATGTGAGCCACGGAGTCTCAGATGTGCTGTACGGAACCTTGTATTATTGATGGATGTGTAAACACTGTAAGACGCGGTGCAAGCTGTAGCCCCTGCATTATACAGCATGTGTAAGCCGCTTACCGTTCCCACAGTGACGTGTATGTGACGGTAGATAGATATGTGAGCCACGGAGTCTCAGATGTACTGTACAGAACCTTGTATTATTGATGGATGTGTAAACACTGTAAGACGCGGTGCAAGCTGTAGCCCCTGCATTATACAGCATGTGTAAGCCGCTTACCGTTCCCACAGTGACGTGTATGTGACGGTAGATGGATATGTGAGCCACGGAGTCTCAGATGTACTGTACAGAACCTTGTATTATTGATGGATGTATAAACACTGTAAGACGCAGTGTAAGCTGTAGCCCCTGCATTATACAGCATGTGTAAGCCGCTTACCGTTCCCACAGTGACGTGTATGTGACGGTAGATGGATATGTGAGCCACGGAGTCTCAGATGTACTGTACTGGACCTTGTATTATTGATGGATGTGTAAACACTGTAAGACGCGGTGCAAGCTGTAGCCCCTGCATTATACAGCATGTGTAAGCCGCTTACCGTTCCCACAGTGACGTGTATGTGACGGTAGATGGATATGTGAGCCACGGAGTCTCAGATGTGCTGTACGGAACCTTGTATTATTGATGGATGTGTAAACACTGTAAGACGCGGTGCAAGCTGTAGCCCCTGCATTATACAGCATGTGTAAGCCGCTTACCGTTCCCACAGTGACGTGTATGTGACGGTAGATGGATATGTGAGCCACGGAGTCTCAGATGTACTGTACTGAACCTTGTATTATTGATGGATGTGTAAACACTGTAAGACGCGGTGCAAGCTGTAGCCCGTGCATTATACAGCATGTGTAAGCCGCTTACCGTTCCCACAGTGACGTGTATGTGACGGTAGATGGATATGTGAGCCACGGAGTCTCAGATGTACTGTACAGAACCTTGTATTATTGATGGATGTGTAAACACTGTAAGACGCAGTGCAAGCTGTAGCCCGTGCATTATAAAGCGAGTGTGAGCCGCTGGCTATTCCCACAATGACGTGTATGTGACGGTAGATGGATATGTGAGCCACGGTGTCTCAGATGTACTGTACAGAACCTTGTATTATTGATGAATGTAAACTGTAAGACGCGTGCAAGCTGTACTGCATTATACATGTAATATGATTTTGTGACGGTTTATATAGTTTTTAATCATTTTAATATAAATTTAATTATTTTCTGATTGAACATCAGTTTTCGGTGAACTTCAGTTTTCTATGCATGGTAACAAACACGTTAGGACTTAATTACTATTAAGTCATTTTTCTAATATCCAATAGTTTGAGAGCCACAGACAACTATATACACCGTTCTATACACATGGTATATATGTGCTTCTTAATACATTTTATCTAAATTATATTTGTAACTTGTCAACTTATATTTATACTACGTTCATCAACATTACATATTACATTTTCAGGCATATTTACAATTTAATTGTGATTGTAGGAAAATATATCTTCATTGGTTATAAAAAATATATGTTTTAGTCATCCTAAAATATCTTCAAAACATATACGAAATGTTAAACTGGACTGCCATTTTATTTATATTTTTACAAATAATGTTGTGTAAGCAACTGATATAAAGTGAAGTTTTAAATTAATAAATTGTGTTATAAGTATTTTTATCATTGTTCATTTTTATCAACCATTCCACTAATATAATTTAATTGGCATTGTTTTCAGTCATTAGTTGGATACAAATGTTTTACAAATTCTGAAATGTATGCAGCAATGGAATGGGAAAAGTTCTTTGAGGTTTAATGGTTTAAAGCATATTAGTCTATTTTAAAGTATAAAACTGATTTAATTCTTTATCCAGTTTGAAGGCAACAATCACCCCATTTATATTGCACATAGTTTCCTCACTTCTGGCACTGAGTCCGCAGAAAATTTAATAAATGGCATCAGAAAGAATAAAGAACATCTGAGAAATTGGTAGAGACAAATCCCTGGAAACTGTACCGAATCTTATGAGTATTACAGTCGGATGTTTGGAATTTATGACGAAAGCGGGGTCTGAATGTTAATTTTGGAACTTGGCATAACACGCTAAAAGTTTACAGACAAAGAGGACCCTCCGCTGGGGACTGGGGAGCTGCCATCCCTATCCGCAGTATCGTATTAAAAATGGTATAAATGTAATTTAGTGAATCATTTGTCAAAAACTAAAATCAAAGAATTTGCCTTCATTTGAATCCAGAATATATTTCTACAGAAGATATGACTACGCATTTTAGCTCAACAATCCATTGACATTGGTTGGTACACGCATTTTATCTAATAAAATGAAAATAAAAGAGCACTTCTACTAATAATCAAAGCCACACATATACATATTGGATTGTAAATTGAAAAAAAACTCGAAACTAAAACTTAACGAATACGAATCAAAATTCTAATTTTTAGTAACAGAAGCACATCCAAGAGATCGTTCGTACAACAATATGCAAAACACACACAAACCACCGTTTCCTTAACTATAGGAAAAATTGTAACTATAAACAGTAATGCCTAATGAGACCAGTACGCTAAATGGACAACGGTAACCCCCATAGTCTACGTTAACCACTGTCGGTTACGTTGAGACGATCTATTACGAATGGTTAAGCTATATCTGCAACGGAAGTCCTATTGACAAGCCCTACCGCTCCTATCGATTATAGTAAGCCCTATTGACAATTGCAAATCCCATCGACAACGGTTAGTCCTATCGACTAACAGCCTGATCGTCAACAGCTACTGAGCTTCAGTTCTCCTTATTCTATATAGACTAAGACAGCCCCACAAATACTGCTGTTTAATAATTGGCATCAGAAAGAATAAAGAACATTTCCGAAATCGGTAGGGAAATATTCTTGGAAACTGTATACCGAAGAATCTTATACACTATCCCCGTGTCTCTTATACCCTATCCTGTTTACTCTGCTAAGATGTTCGTAAAAAAGGTGTTTACTTCACTAAGAGAGGTTATAAATTAAATTTTTTTTATTATAAACAATTTATATTGTTTTTTCCTTGAATAAAATAATGCTTGAGTCGTACAGTATTGTTTCGAGTATTAATTTAGCATATTTATTCATAGAGAAGAGTCTGTAAAAGGACCCGGTCTCAGCACAGTGGTGGATCCAGCGATAGTGGCAGCGGGTCGAACTCAATCACGATCATTATGATATTTTTGTTACAGATAATGACATTAACACTTATAGTTCTTAGTATTGTGTAGTAAAATTAAACCAACCAGAAATGGTACTAGAACACAACAACTAAACACAAAAATAGAGGAAATAAAATAGAGAATTAAAGGTTTACGTATTTTAGTTGGAGAAATAAAATTAATAAAAAAACTTTTGTCGTTAACAGTATAAATACTGTAAGACAATTATGTTTTCTTTGCTTTTAGCCTTCTCGGCTATTTTAAACTTTAAAAGTGTACCTAGGCCTAATCGTAATAACAATGAGTACAACCTTCTTCCTAAAACTAAAGTACAACCAAATTTACAACTAAAGCCGTTTAGCAATCAAACCTAAATCAATGGAAAAATAAATCCATGTAGAATACTATATTTACGTTCATTTCACTAGTGTTATTTGTTTATGTTCACCTGTACCATGTGTCTTAACAATTTATACTCTCCACCATCACTGGTTGGTATTCAGTTTCGCGGCTAAATTTTTGTTATAGACTGTATTGAAAGACTATATTTTCCCATAAATTATAGTTTTTAGACATTATGTTTAAAATACGATTGTTAAACATTGTTTAAAAAATCTTGGTTGTATTTTACAGCTTTTTGTTATAGCTATTTCACAATACATTTACATTCATATGAGTTATTTCTCAATACCTCCAACACAAATACTTTGTATTTATGCAATTTAGTGTATGAGTGACTGTAGAAGACGCAGATCGAAAAGAAAATGACACATTTGAACAGTTTCTATAATAAAAATGAATAGTCGAGTATCTTTCTATGAAATGACATGAAATGGACATGTGAAGATGTGAAGCATTCACATCTTCGTAAACGCTAGTTAAATAAACTAAAACTGCACATACTTCTCCCTTAAGTCAACACAAAAATAGAGGAAATAAAATAGAGAATTAAAGGTTTACGTATTTTAGTTGGAGAAATAAAATTAATAAAAAAAACTTTTGTCGTTAACAGTATAAATACTGTAAGACAATTAAGTTTTCTTTGCTTTTAGCCTTCTCGGCTATTTTAAACTTTAAAAGTGTACCTAGGCCTAATCGTAATAGACACGAGTACAACCTTCTTCCTAAAACTAAAGTACAACCAAATTTACAACTAAAGCCGTTTAGCAATCAAACCTAAATCAATGGAAAAATAAATCCATGTAGAATACTATATTAACATTCATTTCACTAGTGTTATTTGTTTATGTTTACCTGTACCATGTGTCTGAACAATTTATACTCTCCACCATCACTGGTTGGTATTCATTTCGTGGTTAAGTTTTTGTTATAGACTGTATTGAAAGACTATATTTTCCCATAAATTATAGTTTTTAGACATTATGTTTAAAATACGATTGTTAAACATTGTTTAAAAAATCTTGGTTGTATTTTACAGCTTTTTGTTATAGCTATTTCACAATACATTTACATTCATATGAGTTATTTCTCAATACCTCCAACACAAATACTTTGTATTTATGCAATTTAGTGTATGGGTGACTGTAGAAGACGCAGATCGAAAAGAAAATGACACATTTGAACAGTTTCTATAATAAAAATGAATAGTCGAGTGTCTTTCTATGAAATGACATGAAATGGACATGTGAAGATGTGAAACATTCACATCTTCGTAAACGCTAGTTAAAAAACTACAATTTTTGTTTATAAAAAAGGTACAAAATAGTGCAATTTTCAGAGGGGGGCGAATGCCCGTTCCACCCCTCTAGATCCGCCGCCGTATCAGCAGCAAGTTATGGTCTAGGTTCATGTTTACTTTTAATGACGTAATCAACAACGTCATTACTTTTTCTTTGATTTTATACTTGAGATATCGACTCAAACTATCTTAGTATGTTAAGGTGATTATAAGTGAAAGGTAAAAGAAGAGAATATTGAGTTTTATGATATGTTGCTTTGTAACAGACAAATATTAGCTGGAAACTTTGTATGTAAATGGTATATATAAATGGTTTAAATAATTTATTATTTCATTAGATTATTTAATAGTAGGTATTTAAACCATTTCTTTATTGTAAAATAATAATTCCGAGGCTAGCATATCAAAAATTAAAATACTAACCAAATATTAGCCAACACATGACCAGGTTGTGCCCGAGTTCTTGGTTTTATAATTAGAACGATACATGGGGGTAACATTAACCTTAACTACCTTCGCAACGTCCGGAGATTTCCAGCACAAGTAGAGAGGGTAGTGGAATATTGTGAGGACGAAGGCACCGCCAGTGTCGCTGACTCAATCTGACTGGTATAATATGCATGAAACTCACTCTGTACACACTCTTATTATTCTTAGAATATTATTATGGTTTTATCTATACAAACAAAATTATAATTTTTCCCGTACGAGTATATTGCTTGGGATCATGCCATTTTAGTTTTACATTGCATACCCTAGAAAACCCCAAAACGTTTTCATCTGAATTTTTAAACCCGTACAATAAAATAGCTTGCTGCTAGTCAAATTCATATTAACAGCTACTAATTACTTAAGACCTGATAGTCTATCAGTCAGCTGATAGACGGTAGACGTTCCTACAACACTAACTTCCGGTTTTGCGCAATGAAACTGAGGTTACCGAAAACCAAAACGTTATGTTTACATTTATCCCAACGGGGTCAAAATCAAACATAACCTAAATGACCTTTTTATTGTAGGAAAACTCCTGTGTGTATAATATGAGTGCATGGTCGCCCTCGACGTTCTGGCAGCACGAAGCGTCAGCTGAGGGCTGCCATATGGACCTCCCGTGCGATATGACGTCGATTGCGTTCCTGTTACACACAAATAGCTAAATTTGTTAACATAACAATTATAAAGGGTATTGGGTCTCCTACAATGAGTTTATTGAAGTCAATAGCTTCTGTAATATTACTTTGTTATTAACTATTGCTTAATTATTATTAACTGTTACTCAGGGATGGTTCTCCAGTTGCTTCCAGGAATATTTCGGCAGATCCATTGAATGGTTGTTTGTGCTTCTTATATTACATTACACGTTATTTTTATTACTTTAAATGTTTTAAACTATCTGGCTACTGATGAATGTTCAGAGCTACTAACCTATTTCTTGCTGACTTGTTATTTTTTATTTATATATTAAATTATTACGTGCGTGTAACAGTACGTATATATATTACTGTAGTTTATTGGAATGTTTTAATGTTTGAACATTTTTTTGTTTGTAATGATGAGATCAATTACGCATTCGAATGCTTAGTGCTTGGTAAATAAATCCATCTATCTATTCGGCTTTATTGGTATTAATATTTTTTTAGGTTTTTGTTATAATTTCATAACGAATTACACCAAATTTAACAGAATTGCGTTTAGGACTATTTAAAAAAAACTACAATTAAATTACTACAGTTAAAATTATAAAATAAATATGGATTTGTTTAGGTTGTATACTAAAGTAATCATTTTACTTGTAGTAAAACTTAATTAAATATACGCCTTTGTCTGAAAACAAAGCCTGGACGGAGGGCTGCGGCGTGCCGCACAATAGCAATGCATATTATAACACAACATACGGTTTACCGGAAACACCACAGTGACACTCACCACTTCCGGTCACGTGATGACCGCGCGACCGATGAATGCTATTACAATGGCGAAATACAGGCCTACATCGCAGCCAAGTCATTATATAGGCTCAGACTAATCTATACAAGTAAAACTATTGTTTTTATATAAACTTAAATTTTATTGACAGTAAAAGGATAGCGAGCTCATTTGATTTTTAAAGACATATCTTATCAAAATGTTCGTTAAAAATTAAATGTATATCTGAAACTTTTCTAAAAACTGTGGGATGTCATTTCTTTTTTCTGGATTTAATATTACGAATATAATGTAATATAAAAATAAATAAAACCCATAAAACATCTAAAATTAAAAAAACAATAAATATTATTATTTTAAGCATTTCAGTAGTATTTTAACACGAATATTATTTTCCAAATTAATTTAATTTCAATGCCCAACAGGACGTTTTTACAACGCATATTAGAGTTGAAAAGTGGTTTTATATATATGTGTATATATAATTGCAAAGGAAATGCCAAAAAAATGTAACAAGAGGCATGTTTCCCAGATGCTTCAGGGGACAGAACGAAATACAAACGGAGTCCAATTAAAAAATAACACAACCAGCCTGAGGGCTATGCGATTTCACCATAATGGCTTTTACAAGACATTATTTCAAAAGGTAAACGAAAAACAACTTTTGTGTTTTATAACAATAATGAAAATAATAGTTTTCCTAAAGACTGAAAAGCTTGTTTTTTCAAATTATAACTGAATATTACATAAGTATTTTTAGAAGAAACGTACAAAGGATATTCGTATATATTATTTACGTTATTTTTTAATTGATGGAGAACGGCTGGGCGTTCGAATTGACTTTACATTAAATTAGCTGAGATGAAGGTCGATAAGCTGATTGAACACAATATTCATATTTCGATTGCAACCGTAGAAAACCTAATCCTAAAATAACTGTTCTAAAACTTTAGTGATCAATATAATTAATATAATGCCTTCAGTTTTAAGGGTAATAATTTATACCACTTGAAACCTACTTATTGTTGAACCCTTATTTAAAACTGATCTCACTCGACCAATTTAACACCCGTGAAATTTTTAGATTAAGAAAGTGCAAATTGTGTAAGTAAAAATACTTAAAATCATGATATACTTGCATAAAGGTAATAGCGTATTTAATTTAAAACTATAATTTACAATTCAGGTTTGACATTACACTACATTTTGATTACTTTTATCACACGTAAAATTTATTTAAATATTATGATTATTTAAAAATAATATTAGCAAAAATAATAAATTTTATAGTGGCTTAATGCCTATATCATATGCATACATTTTGATTAATTAAATTTTACTAATAGGTTTAATTAACATTACATATTGAAGAGCATATAAGGAAGGTATTTTTTTAAATACCGGGTCTAATTTAACTAGGCATACACTAATCTATTAATTATGGTTTTGTCAAAGTAGATTAATTTTAATATTACACTTAGGTATATAAACAGTATCTTTTAAATTCCCTATAATTATCTTGGTTTCATAAATATTAAGAAATTTGAGATGAACGAAAGCTTCAGGCAGAGCTGATCCTCGTTCAAAGTTACAAATACTCAGAGACTGTTGGAATGTTAAGTCCTACACAAATCATATGGTGGGAATATATTGCCCAAACATGCCTTGTAATCTTATACACCACTGGGTGATGGCTGATTTAGCCATAAAACACATACATACCTAAACGTATTGTTGTGTAAGACGCGAAAGTAAACGTTCTCACAGATGTGTGTAAGAATGGTCCTTTTTTACCTAAAATACCTACAAGCTATGGTTTATAAAAATCCGCATCAATTTTATTTTCTCTTATTGAAGATAAAAAGCATCGCTTATGACCAATTTATGTTAGCTTAAATTTTATAGCTTAAGGTGTTTCCATAAAGTTACAGTACCTATAAAATCAGCTTGATCCCAATTTAACTAATATTCCTTAATCTAATCTTAAGACCCTAATCCCCTCGTAATATTATCCCTTAATGTAAAATCCTCTAAACGATTTATTTTTTTAATAATTTACTGTAATAGCTTAGCTACGAATAAATAATACGTAAAATATTGGAGATTATTATCCGTGGGTTCATATGAAAACAAATCGAACAATACGAAAAAAATGTAGTGTGAAGATATTGGCAATTAATCTTTTCTACCTAGAGTGTTTTCACAGTATTATATTTTAATTAATAAATATTATCAAATAAATAATAGAGTAAGACAGAAGAAACAATGACTAGGTATTTAATAACCACTGTTACTACGACACTACTCACAGCCAAATATTGACCTCATTAGTTACAATCCTTGTCTTTTTGATATGTACAGGTACCTTTGTTCGATTTTGAACGTATTTAGTAAATATCATTGAAATAAACCATATAAATACGGTTATAAGCTTTGAGTTTACAGACTAGTAAACTTAAATTTAAATTATTTTTCCCAAAATCGCTAGAATGAATAATCTGGTTAACTAAAAAGAATAAAACATTGAAATATAAATACAGGAGGAATACAAAATTTAACGCGGTCTTAATTTTATAACTACTCAGAATAATACTGTTTATACCACATAGTAAAGGCCTTCTTTGATACAGATAACCTATATTTACATAAATTTGACAAACACAAGGCGACATAAAAAGGGACGTGCTTTTAGTCAAATTGATTGTCAGTGCAAGCGTTTATGCATGCTAAACGTAGGCTTTGCTATGCCAAACAGCTTTGTTTACGACAAATCCTTACCGAATATTACTTGTGAAATAGGATATGTCTCAAGAAAATATGAAACAAAATTAATTTAATGTTTAAAAGTGGTATTACATTTTATTTAACTGACATCAGTACCTGAACTGATTAAAGACTTGATGTTTTGTAGAAGTTGTGGAGTGAAAAGGGTTTAAGAACCGAGTTCTGAATTTAAAAACAATTAAATTGCACACAATCATTTTATAAAAGAAAAAAAAAGATTTATTGTCCTAAAAAAATTATAGCGTTAATAACATGTATTGCTTGATGAAATGGGAGATCAATGGCCCTGAAAGATCTTAAGCAGGTACATCCATGAAGAGAGCTTCCTAATTTTTTCTCAAGATGACATTTTAAATTAATAGGTATTATTGAAACCGTACGAATTATTTAATTGGTATGCAGTATTATTCGAACAAAACTCTGGATACAATTATATTTTTATTTAAGTACTTTTCTTTAGAAAGCTTGGACTATTAGACTATAGACTTAGACTATAGGATTCGGTGGTAACAGAAGTGATCAAAACAATTTTTGAATCGTCTCCATTATGTGCAGTTGTATATATGAATTTAATATCAATGTAAGAACCCCGATTAGGGCATAACTAGTGCTAGAAGAGCGATTCGGGTAAACTATCTAACCTGAAATATGAATTACTAAGTTAACCTAAAACAACAAATTAAATGTTATAATGATTAGCTATAATATAACGGTGTAAAATATGATATAATAGAGTTATAAAATGGCTTGGAAAGTTGTTCTTTTGTTTTCACAAATTAATTGTAGGTGCTTTTTAAAATAACTAAGGTGATATTGAGCTACTCTTGTACTTTATACTAGCAGTAAGCCCGACCTTTGTACGGGTTGTAGGATGCAGTTTAAAGAAGAAAGATTATCATACCAAAATCTAAACCTGAAATCCTAAACATATCAATACAAATATAATATATCTATACCCAGCTTTATTATTTAGCATTACTTTACAATTAAATAGATTAGAACATTTATACCACTATATTATAATTAGCTATACGTTAACATAACTTTTTAATATAGTATGATTTCCAAATGGGTTTAAAATCAATGACCAATATAAACTAACTAATATTGATTTGACAGCTGTTTGTTTTGATTTCTATTAAATCTTTAAACTACAAAGACAGCTGATTATTACCAGTAGGTTATTTATTGAAAACTGGATAAAATGCGTGTAATATCGTGTAAAAAGTGGGTTTTTAAGTGCTCTTTATTTACTTTTCAAGGGGCGGCGGGCGATTTAAAGCATTTATAAACCTTCTCTGGAATGTAGAGAATACATGAAATAAGTTTCATTGTAATCAGTTCTCCCGTTTTTTCGGAGAAGACGGCGTAAAATGGCTCCTGGAGCGTCACAGACAAACAGACAAAAAATGAAATAAGACCGGTTTCGGCTTCTCTAACGCACGAAAAGTAAGAATAACTAAAAAATGAATAATTCTGAGCAATGTACAGACAAAACTTTAATTTGATTTATATAGATAGTTACTAAAAAGACTATCTATTTTAAATTTAAAGATGAAAGTTTATATTATATAATACATAAAAACATCAAAAACATTATATTTATTTTATAGAAGAAGATAGAATAACACAGCATTAAATATTAAATCTCAAATTGTGAAACATGGTGTAACGTATTATAATATGAAATTGAGTTTCACCGATCAGTATCTCGCCCGAGAGGAACTGTATAGACAACAAACAAGATTGATAGGCAGATCGTTGCGGGAAACTGGCGGCCATTCTTCAACTTGTGAGGTCCCCAGAGAAATAACAGCCGGTATATCTGCAGAAAAGTGGAGGCGCCAGTGGCAGCCCCTGCAATATGCATGCTAGATGAATGACTCCGGCGTGACATGACGCCTTGTGATCCGACAACAAACAGCTGCAGCGCCGTAGCATCACTGCACAATACATACGTATATCTTGGAAATGTATACATGTAACACTCACAATACCTGTGGCACAACACCAGTGGCAGCCCCTGCAATATGCATGCTAGATGAATGACTCCGGCGTGACATGACGCCTTGTGATCCGACAACAAACAGCTGCAGCACCGTAGCATCACTGCACAATACATACGTATATCTTGGAAATGTATACATGTAACACTCACAATACCTGTGGCACAACGCCAGTGGCAGCCCCTGCAATATGCATGCTAGATGAATGACTTCGGCGTGACATGACGCCTTGTGATCCAACAACAAACAGCTGCAGCGCCGTAGCATCACTGCACAATACATACGTATATCTTGGAAATGTATATAAGTACCACTTGCAATACCCGTTTTACAATACCAATGAATGCATATTTACACATTCCATAGAGCTTACTAATAGAGTCACTAAAAAAATTTGTTCTTACGATGTTTCTAATATTGATTTAAGTTAAACGTGCTACAACACATGCAATATCTGTTAGATACCTGATTATTTAATTTTTGGCATAGTTTTAACTGATAGTTTTTTAGCATGACTTGGGGCCGGGTTTTTTAGATTCGTGGTCTTCAGATGAATTTGTTATTATTGCAGATTTATTAATCATATATGTATATATGGTATTTATTAATAAATAAATAAATGGAAGATGTACGCGTATTTGACATATATTTCAAATATTTTATTATATTTTATTTCATATTTTATCTATCGGCCCAGTCTACATTGGTCTACTACCAGTATATATCGGTCTAAATTAAAGGATTTTTAGGATGGGTTAGTATGTTTATGATGGATGTTTGTACTTACAACATGTAAGTATAATCACAAACTATTTCTTCCAGTGGATAAATGTAAACTGCTATACTGAATAGGGTACATTTTGGTGCTTCAACGTTAATCTTATGGTAAAACGGTTGAGATATATATTCAGCTTATTATTAAAAATATTGTGAAACTAAACCTTGGTATACATCTTTATATAGCATCATATAATAATATGGTTTAAATTTGTTGTTTGTGTTCCTAATGGCTGTAAGCCTTAGTTACATTTCCTGTGTTTCTAATGGCGTGTAAGAAAATTTAAGTATTTTTGCGTATTATGTTGTTACATTATTAATAATGTTATTCAAATACTTATTACTACACAGGCAAAGATTTTTTATTGGCCTAAACCAAACGGTGGAAATCGACCTAACTGGTCTTTAGTTTAAAACTGCATGCTTTTATTTTATAATAATAATTATCATTACATATTTTATTTCGTATATTATCAATTATTATTTTCTTTATGTTTTCGATTTAGTATAAAACGTCATCAAGAGAAAGTGACCTTTGTTTGATGAAACATTTAAATTATTTTGTTTCTAGTAACAGCAAACGTACTTACTCTTCTCTCATTGTATTCTGAAGGAGGATAAGTAAATTAATGGGGCTACCTTTTTAAAACTATGGTTAAGCTTAATTTGAAGCATAATAATTATTTAAATCAATAAAAATTCACTTATAATGCAGTGCTGCATGGGGCATTTTTATTTGAGATGAAACACACAAAAAACCATAGCGACTGTATACTTTTATAAACGTACAAACGTGTCTATCTCATCCGCCTGTAGATGATGAAGTGGTATTATTAACTCCCATATGCTGCACTAAACTGAATAATAAAATGTGAAATCGTGTTATGGTTCAACAACAATATGGTTTTACTTTATATTTGTTTATTGATTTTGTTTTTTCTTCTCTAGGTTATGTTTTATGTCTTGTGATCTTAACAAATATTTATATTAAAAGGTTTACAATTCACGTTGTTTTCAATTTATAACAATGGCGACGAGCATTATAACCTACGATCCCTAGACGTCAAACGCATCAAAACGATCCTGGTGAAAAGAGTCAAAATAAAACCAAAATACGGAGGTTTAAATGTGATCCGTTCCACCCGGAAACAGTAGATATCGATGTTTGACATCTACGATTTACTTTGGCCATAACATTTTGCGAGATTTGTGATGAGGACGTACTGTTTATCAACTGCTTGACCTCAAAGGTACTCACAACTCTAGTTAATCTATGTAAACCTAAGCATGTAAATGACTTGGTGTTTGAGTAAATTTTTAAACTTCTACATGATGATTGTAGGATAAAAAAGTAGCTATTGCCGAAAGAGTACGATTTTTTCGCTTCTTCAAAATGATGAAAGCTTCACTGAATTTGCAAACATTCTTAGGAGTAGGGAAAATAATTATCAAATTTCTTTTTAATTTTCTGATCACAGCCTTTTTCATGGGAATTACCTTCCTAGATATCTCACTTTCCCCACACTTAACCTTAACAATAAATTAAACGATAAAATAATCGTCATGCAGTTTGATATGGATAGTTGTGCGTCAATCATTACTGCCCTAACTTGGGAACACATAGGGAAACCTAAGCTTTCACTAAGCACAAAAACCTTTAGTGCATTCACAGGTAGTACAAATCTCCTTGGAGTGGTTTATGTAATATATGTAGACACAAAGAAACCTCAAAGTATATGTAGCCTCTGATGCAAGACAAAACATTCCGGGGGAGATTGGACTTCACCACTGTGTTTAAATAAATTATTACTTTTTGAGTTGTATAACATGCAGTTTTAACCTGACATTCAAACTTTACATGTTCAAGACATTGAAAAATCACTTTCTAACCTTTGTGCCGAGTTCAGTGACGTCTTTGAAACTAATGAAAGTAAATGTTGCAAGACCCCTGCCCCTTTGTACTTAAATAATGATGCCATCCCTGTTTACAGGAAGGCTAGACCTGTAAAACGGCTTTGAGGGGCAAAGTTAAAGAGGAACTCGATAGGTTATAACAAAAGGGTATTCTTGAAGAAATAGACTATTCGGAGTGGGCCGCGCCTTACGTGATCGTGAGGAAGCCAAATGGAGTTATGAGGATTTGTGCACACTTTTCTACGGAGCTTAATCAAGCTTTACAAGTTCAATCGTTTCCCTTACCAACACAGGATGAATTTCTGGCTAAATTAAATGGTGGTCAGAAGCTCACCACTCTTGATCTATCGGACGCTTATCTTTTCATACACCTATGGACCAAGAGTCTACAAAGCTACTTGTGAATAACACTATTTTCGGACTCATGCGGTACAATCGTTTGTGTTTCAGAGTAGCTCCTGCTACTGCAATTTTCCAAAAGTGGATGCACACAATGCTCTCTTGATTACAGGATGTAGTTTTACTGGATTATGTGATTATAAAGGATAGGATGACCCATAACTAAACGAGGGTTTAAAAAGTATAAAAGAAAGTATTTTGTTTAAATAAAAGTAAATGCCACGTTATGAATAAAATATATCTTGGATATGTCTGAACCACAAAAATATAAAGCAGTTAAATTCATTCATAGGAATGGCTAACTTGTACTCGAGGCTCATTCCCAACTATTCAAATGTGTGAATTCCATTAAATAGATTGAGATAGAAAATGTTCAGTGGGACTAAATAGTGCTCTGATGCTGGTTAACACTTTTTCTGTTTGGGATGAAATAGTAATTATGACTTCTATGACAACGGAAGCAACTGTTAATCAGCTCAAACTCCTGATGTGCCACTATGAAATACCCAAAACCATTGTTTCAGATAATGGATCTTGTTTCACTGGTTCAGGTTTCTTTTATTTTGCAAACAGTTCGGTATAGCACATTTGACCATACCCGTTAACCATCCATTACCAAATGGCCATATTGAAAGACACGTAAGAACTATGAAGAGTGCCTTAGGCTTCATGAAGAAGTTTCTCCGACAGAAATATAAGTTGACCTGAACAACTTCCTTTTAAAATATAGGTTAACACCCCACATAGCCACAGGTGCAACACGAGCTGAACCTTTCCAGGTAGGGAACTTAGAAATGAATTGATACTTAGAAACTTAGAAATAGATTAATTTCAACTTTTTTGATATTTTTATAAAATATGTACGAAGTTAAATTGAAAATAGTACTATGCCAATAACAGTCTACATACTAGTAACATTCTAGTAATAGTGATTCAGTAGAATTATGTTTTAGTGAACCTTTCTTTGGATATATATATATACTGTATATTTAAACAATCAAATGTATAAAACAGCATATAAGAAACTGAATGTTCGTACGAAAACTCAAAACTAAACTTTTTGTAGTTCATATATCTGGATTTAAACTGAGTCAAAAAAATACAGCAACCACTTAGATTTTATTATCTTAAGAACTGTAACGTGACGTGTGGAAACTAATGTTGCGGTAGTTTATAAACTACAGTGTAATGTTTTCTTTCTGACATGCTAGTGAGGGTTTAGTGATATTTACCTTGCTGAGGAAATGAACAAAGTTCAGGGCTAAAGGAGGGTGTCAAGGATTAACTCAGATTTAAGCTCGTGATAATGTCCTTTGTAGTTTCCGCTGGGCTTTGGGGAGGCGCTTGCCGAGGCACGCGCCCGTCACATGCCTCCGTGCGCTCCGCTTGCATCTCCCCATGGTCCTTGGGGACTTTCAGGCCAGGTCTATGTGCCTTACGTGTTTATACATAGATTCCTTATAGCTTGTGGCTGATTTGAGGAACTCTTTGTTTATTGAAGTTCCAATTATTAGACAAATAAATGTGTCGTCAGTTGTTTATCAAATGTTATAGAACGGAACGCATGGGGGTTTACGGTTCCCTATATTTACATATAATATATACAACTTTTGTGTATATATTATATGCCCCATTTTTTTATAAAAGTCCCATACTTGAGGTCTGATTTACTGTGTGAAGGGAGTTCAGAGAGTGTGTGGTAGAAATTTAAAGCAGCTAGCTAAATTCGTTTTTCGGAAAATAGACTAAGTTGTAAAAATGTAGAATTTTTTGATATCACGATCAAACTGGCACTACACTGTAGAGAAAAATTAGGAAAAGGCTGGAAACGGTTTAAAAAAAATCTTTACCATACAGGATAATAATTGTTAAAATATTTTATTCACAATGAAACACAGTATTTTTTAGCCCAAAAATCCCAAACACTTTTTTTTCTTTTTTTCGACTATTGTAGAGAACCCCTTTAATATATTAACAACAAAAAGTAATGAAAAAATTACACTTTCCTCCATAAGACGACTGTTATTTTAATGAAGTCTTATTCCCTGCTTAAAATAACAGTCACTGGATGTTTGCTTTCAAAGATTGCGTTTTAAAAATTTTAATATCTGCACCCCTTAATTCTATCTGAAAAACTAAAACCGCTATCATTAATATTAGATTGTAAGTGCTAATGATTGCTTGTAGAGAGGGGAACGAGCCGTTTTAAACTTTTGGGTATTATGGAAAGTTGGAAGTGAAAAAACCCTTAATACTCTAAAAAGTATTTTAACAACTTTTTCCCTGGTGTTTACAAGCTTAATTAGAGGAAGCCCCTTGATTCATTAAATACATATTAGAATGGTGAAGGCATATGTTTTTCCAGGGGTGTTTTGAAATTCAATAAAAAACATTCGATAGTTTAAAGTAATATTAATTTAAGACCATGCTGTTGTGCTGTTTGCGTGCTCTGTTTACTATGTAAATGCCAAATTAATATACATAAAAAATCACACCAAATATTTTTAGAAGAGGTTATTTTTTTAATAACTTCGTAATTACGAAAATTATTATAAAAAATTTTAAATGAAATGAAACTATTTATTTATTTAGGTCAACATTGAGACCACTAAGAAGGAACCTCAACCTTTAAACCTTTTAACCTTTTAAAATCAACCAGTCAACCTTTTAAAATCAAGCAATAATATAAAAAATAAGATTCAACCTAATTGGTAATGTTATATTTATTATATTATTTTAATATTCGTTCATTATATTTCCCAATATTGTACAGGAAACAATTATAGCATATTTCATTTCTTTAAAATTATGCTTCCAAAGTTACAGACATGTTTATGGATTTACAGTATTAGTGTACAGTGTGATCAAAAGCAATCAAGTGTGCAAAGTAAAAAGTCATCGTATTTCCTCCAGTGTATCTATAGTGGTAAACAATAATAGTTTTATGATGATTATCTGCATCAGTCCATCATTATATAAGAAAAATCAAAGACAGATTTTTTACCTTGTCACAGAAAGGTGTACGTTTAAGTAAGTTATTTTAAACCAAAAAGACTAGGTCTATTTTTCTAGGCTATTGTGGGTATTTCACATAACATTATAAGTTTTAACCGAAAAAAGACATAATACAAATGAAAGAACAGTCTTGCTTAAAAAAATCATTAAGGATACTGTTTCTGATGATATCTTTCGGGCCACGTGTTCTTTTCCCCATATGAATCAGAATTTAACCTTTTTCTATTTTATATATTTTTCCCAGGAGCAAGGACCTAAATTGATAAAGTATCAATTTATTTTATTTCTTTTATGACCGTTTCCTTGATGGGTAGGTGTTTCACTCCTACGCATTTCGCCACAATTGTGGGATCTTTAGGGATTTACACTTAAAACAATAACTGAAACCATTGATATTTATAATATCAATGCTCTAACTAATAAAAAAATAATGACAATTTGATCCTGGAGAAATTGCAAAAACGCACTAGGTAACGTTTAGCCTCTTTTTTTATTTATGTACTTCGAATTTTAGAGGCTTAAGAGAACCAACTTCAAATTGTAGTTGTTAAATTATTCAAATTTTAGGGGTAGTTTTTTGAACAAAACAAACATAATTAAATATTAGAGCCTCAATTGCAAATTAATTCAAATTTTACGGGCTAAATTGTGCGCCAAAAATACTTTCAAACGTGTGAATGCGTTTTTTGATTTTTTCAAGGGACCGAAAAAATACACGAATTGTAGAGAGTTTTGAGTTTTCTAGTTTTAAACTAGCAGTGTTTACTGTATACAAACATAAATCTAAGCACTTTTAAATCAATTTTCTTTATCGGTATGTTGTCTTATGATTGTGGTTGTAACGAAACTAACAAATATTAACATAATAGCATATTTGTATCGTATATTAGTTCTGAAACTAAAGATTACAAAAGAACAGCGTTTCATTTGTAAAGAAATGGTCTCTTAGACGAACATTACCTGGAGATGTAGGCGTGCGAAGATGACGTGTAAGGAGGAGGATACGTGATTGATTTTTAAGTCGATGCGAGTGATTGGTAGCTCCGAATTCGTCCAATCACAACTACACAAGCTCTTGTTATGTCAGGGCGGGGCATGTGTCTTGCTGGTCCAAATATATTTGATGAAAACCTTTGGCTGCAATACATTAGTAGGCATAACTGACAACAGTGTAATTAAACGGTATCAGTGTACTGACACATTTTTCTCCCTTAATTAAATATAAATAATTACACAGCTTCATACTTGTACTATATAATTTAAAGTTTAGATATTTTTTGGACATAACCACCCACCTCCAGGAAATATCTAAACCTTTTGAGTGGGTTATGATGGGTGGGCGTGGCATTATGCTGCATACGTTACAAGGATAACGGTTCTGAAATAAGCGAGAAATTGATTTTACTACGAATTAAAAATTAAATTTAACTCTTCTATGGATAGTCGTAAATTAATAGTTCAAAATAATAATTTTTATTGTTCTTACTGTAAGCTGGTTTTTAATAATGTTAGTCAAATTGTTTTATATAATTAATTATTGTTAGGCCAGGAAATAAAAGATTACAATTTTTGACATTTAAAGGCCTATAAATTTAGAACCTTCCACTGAAGAGAATTATGGGTGGTGTCATATTATTTGAGATTTTAATCTTTAATACCTATAAACTATTAAATTTTAATTAAAACCCTTATGGTGAATGTTGATATTTTTGTATTGTTATGGGTTTTTAGGGGTAATCTACCCGTTAAATGTAAAGTTCTAAAAATAAAAATTACTCTAGAGATATAGCCAAAGTGCAAGAGTGTCACAAATTTCATGAAAATCTGACAATCCGTGAACTCTCGGGGTTTGTGCACAGAGATTCTGACAGGCATCGGTCCGAAAACAACTTTTTTATTTAGGAAGCCTCAAATCAGATATATCTACTCTCATCTCAATTTCGAAAAATAATACTTTTCCCCTAAACTAAGTGTATAAGGGGAGCAGGTAAAAATGAGTTATTTTGAATTGTTATAAAACTTGTACTATACAAATTAAATAATTAACCATATTGATAAATCTATAGGTATACATGTATAACTGAACCTTTTCTCAAAAAAAGTGTTCAGATTTTTAAGGACCATGAAAAATTACATTTTTAGCTAATTTATTTCAAAATTAAGATTTTTACAAAGGCATGTTTCGAGATTCATGAAATGCGACTTTATATTTCCTAAAGCATGATTATTTAAACATTTATTACCAGGATAAAATTACTTTTTCCGAATTAAAAAAAATAATAGCATTAATTTAACTTGACATTCAAAAATGTATAAGGGAAGTATGGGCTCGTATCTTTTCAGCCCAAGGAATGGTCTTAACGGGTAGTTCCATATTAGTTGATTGACCATTGTTGAACAAATAGTCCTGCTACAATTACAACATAAAAGTGACTACTGGCACTCAAGCTCTCAATGACTAAGCAATATGTTTGAGTAAAGGGTCTGAACACATAATTCTCAGCATCCAACATGCAAGCGGAATTCCCCACAGAATTGCCTCTGCTCTCCTAGAATTACAAAACTTTACCAAATACAATCTAAACTTTTCTTACTTAAGCAACTATTTCCATCGTTTTGTGTAATCTTAGTCACTTAATTTTATTAACTCGTTCTGTGTTGATGAAGACCTTTAGGGAACTGAATTCTAAACCTTTTTAACTTTCGAATGGCCTCATTTAGAAGCGACGAGACTGTGCAGTTGGAAAATATGAAAGTTATGAAACGAGGTATGTAGTTTTTAAGACGGCCACGGGATGGTTTTTATTACGATAGGGGATTGTTCCACTTGCATAATGCTTACGGATTGTAATTCTGACAGAGAAGAGTTGCTCAAGTTTTGATAGTAAATGAGCTAGATCTTCGAGACGCCGTCCAGACTTTAAACTATAAAGATAATTGTTAAATTGAGATTCAAGTAGAACATCTCATGAATAAATGAAATCTCCAAGTGAATACAAATCCTTTAATGTACTATTTTATAAAAAAATCTACAGAAACTATTTAAAAACAAAATTATAATTTCTTAATTCAACATAAAAATTACTCCCCTAATCCTTTGATTCTTTCAAACCGATACCATATATGTTTTCTGGTACAGTTTATTAACCCTTTTAAGATAAAATAGACAAAATAAAAAAATATTTTTAACCTGATCGTACGTATAAGAAACAACTTTTCTTCAAGCAATATGACAAAATACCATTTTCGTGCTATTTATTTGAATCCTGCAATCCTACAAATCCTATCGATTATTATAATACAGTTTCAGTTGATCGAAAGAAAGTTAAGGCAATCACGCACGGTTCACGCCAAACATGCATTCTTATCACACTAATATGCAAATATAAATATGAATATTTAAAATGTCATGCAAAACTCTTGAACTTTTGATTTATATTGTTTGCTGATCACTCGCTTTACTCAGCGTGTAATATAATAGCCTTAATGTTTGACTATTATTTTTTTAGACCAAGACATCAGTTTTCTGCAAAAAACCCGTAATTTGTTAAACCACTGAGGAAGCATGGAGTACTACTGAATTAATTTTTTGTAGGGAGAGATTGCTTGCCATCATTCTGGTTTATTCCAACACAATCAGTCCACTTATTTGAACAACACTCATCTTAGAGACCATGTCCGGCGATCTAGGGGAACATGAAGTGTAAAATTGATAAAGCCTATACTGTATTTTATAATTTTAAAATGTAAACTGCAGATAAGGCTATTGAGGATACACCTTACCATCAATAATGGTATTTTATTCAACAACATTTATCTTAGATATTTTAATTGCTTGGATATTATTTCATCAAAAAATATTGCTAAATGTATTTTTCCTTACTTTAACACCAAATGAAAATCTTATTATATCCATTGTGTACCATATCTAATCTTATGTATTTTGACCAAGTGAAATTGTCAATGCTATAAAGCTTTATGAGCTTGATTAAAATGACATTTTGGCTACGTAGTCATGAGATATATACGGAAGACAGAGAGACAGACAATGTTGAGAGGAACACTCAGCAACTGACGTTGACGTCATCGATATTAGGCTCCGTCAGAAGAATTCTTTGCTTCGCTGCAGCGCGTCACAGTCCGCGTTAGTGCTTATTGTCAAGCGTTTAATTCTAGATACTGCCAGATTTACAATCACAATTCGTTTTTGCTGCCCTAAATCTGTTAAACGTATAATTAGAGAAAAAATACATATTTACAGCCTATATTTTCTGTAAAGAATAATCGTGGTCTCAATATAACGTGTTTGATGTAACTGGAAATATAATTTTCTTCAATAATATTATTAGTTACAAAATAAATAATTACAAAGTACCCTTTTTTATTTTTATTATTGTGCCATGTGTTTCGGTGACTACCCCATGGTCAGTGTTTATATGACCTTAAAAGCAAAAACATCCAAACAGTGTTTGTGAAGTCATATGTTTTTTCTAGATTATAGTACGGGGTGTTATCAGTTAGAGAATACTTTTAAATTTTTATATAGTTATTTCTTTGATTTTGTTAATTGGGTTCTTTTATTGTGTTTGCATTATGTTCAGTTTGTTGTCTTTATCTTCAGTATAGTTAATGTACTATGTATAATTCTTCTTTTGTGTTCATTTTTTGTCTTTTATTTTCAACTGATAGAATTTTTAAATTATGTATTAGCTTTCCATAAGTGTGGTCTGTTCTTAGTATGTGATCCGCAAATTTTCATGTTGATGAAGTTTGATTATTAGATTTAATGGCTTGCAAGTGTTCTTTGTATCTACGTTTGAAATTTCGTCGTGTTTGGCCGATATCATATTTTGTACAATCTTTACATGTAATTTTGTACTATACAAAATTACATTACATTTACATTGTTTTTGTTTGAATAACCTGTTGATCTGTGATCATTCCTTAAACACATTAATCTGTATAATATATAAATATAGAACCATAAAGATCCACAATAGTCTAGTCCATAAGTTGTAACTTACTGTACATCATAGAAATTGTATTTCGATAACTTTAGCTTGTGGCGTGCAGATTCTGAAATTATAATTAATAAAAGATTACAGCTTAATTTAGATAAGGCTATATTATTTAAAATTAACTAAGATAAAGATATTTTAATTTATATCAAATCATCATTTGTCATTGAATATCAGGAATCGAAATCATTATATTTCACTTACAACACCAAACAATAAAGTTCCACTTTAAACATTTGAGGAAAAATTTAAACAGAGTGAGTTCCAAGCAAATATTTTAACGAATATTTAAATATTTGCAAAAGGTTACTTTATTTTTTGACACGCAACATGTGAAAAACGATTTAATGCTTATAATCGTTCTTATAATTTTTGTTTATAGTTCAAGCAGATTGAGTTTCCATGTAAATAAAGTGTCTTACTGAGATTTGTGAAGCGAAAAAGTAATTCAATGCAATATTTAGAGTGGTCATGGAGATGTATGTAAATTTGTGTTGAGATGTGAGTGAAGGGATTCCTGAAATTCCCGCAGCATGCCGGGACGAGATTGGAATGTGTGGTGTGTCTGTGTTTGAGACAGTGGCCCTCGTGCACAGTTTCACTTCCGGTTGCGGCCCTCAGAAAAACTATTTTGCCAATAGAGAGGAACCCCCAGCTTGCCAGGATATGATTGGAGTATCCGGTGTGCCGCTGTGTTTAAGACAGTGGCAATCATGTACAGTATCACTTCAGGTAGAGACCCTAAGGAAAACTATTTAGCCAATGAGTAAAGAACCCCCAGCATGCTAGGACTGTACCAGAATTGCCATGACCTGTAAAATACTAGGTATCATGTAAAAGTAATGGAACAGTGATGACTAAAATAAAATGTTTTTACAGATACAAAATTGTTATAAAAATGTAAAAATTTAAGAAAGGAAGGGAATGAATCAGTCAGGAAGTTCCAGTGAAGCAGTAAGATTAACGAATTGCAAAGTAATAGAACCAATCATGTTTATTTTTAAATTTGAAATCAGTAGTATATAATTTTTGCTTTACTGAGAGAATTACAGTCACCCAAAATGTGTTTATGTACTAATGTAGCACAGGTAAATGTGTGTTTTGATCCTAGAAAAATATTCAATCCAATATCTGTTTACTTTTTATGTGCTTAAATTATACACTTTTTATAATTAAATTCAGATTGTTTAAAATTACGTGTATGATGAACCCAATTTGATGAATTAATTAACTGTATTCCCAAAAATAAAATAAAAAAAAAACACTGATTATGTTTACATCTTTTTGCAGATTTTCATAATTAACAATTTATTACTCAGAAACACTAATGATTTTGAAAATGTAATTTTATTTAATTAAAAGAAATGTTTAAAATTACATAGATCCGTCTATAATTTTATATACAACCAACATTGAATCAATTGGTCTACAAATCAATAGTCATAGCTTATGTGCTTATATATATTGAAAAAAGTCTCGGAATTAAAATATTGAGCAGTTCATTATAATCAGAAAACTAACGCAAGTTGTATTCTGGAAACTGTGAGACTGATAAAGGAATTAAATTTAAAAAAAACGAGAAGAAATAATAAGGGTGAAGATTTGGACGACAAGGGAAAGTGGCCCCTGCAATGCGGCATCAGGTTAAACCCTTTGTTGCTGTTAATTGTTGGCCCCTACATCACGCGCCAAAGACAGTCATTTTACCGATCCCATCCCTCGAGTACGGAGTGTCCCAAAGCTCTCAAGGGCCAGGTCGTATATACAATTTTTTTCTGATTTAAATGACATACGTTGTGTATTGTCCTTGTATAAGCATCTATTTTGATTTTGCTTAATTCTTTTAGCTTTGTGAAAAAATTTATACTGTCATTAACGGACTACCAATAAAAGTTTACTGTCTCTTTTAATTTTATCCTGTTAAACTTTAGTGTTTTTAGGTAGTGACCATTATAATTTGTGCATGTAATTAAATATGATAAGAAGGTAATTTATTCATTCCAAAAAGTTTTACTAAGTTCAACTGAAAAAGAGAAATATCAAGTATTGTAGAATTATGGCTTGAACTTAACAAGTTTGATGTATTCCGTTTATTGCTATTATATTATGAACAACCCTAGGCACATTGCTAATGATTGTATATTTTTATTAGGTCCCACCTACCATTTTTATAACTTAAATAAAATGTTTTCTTTGCTATAGCAAATACATTTTTTTCTCCTTTGCTAACACTGTGTTTTTGAACTTGGCAATTAAAATGTCTTACTGTTGCAAAAGGACGTGAATTGTGAATTACTAAAAATGTGTAATGTGCAAATACGTAACTAATGCAAAATTACCTTAAAATAACATTAAACCAAAGTAAACTAATTATTTTACATAATTATTACTTTTTATTAATAAGCACAATACAACTTAATTCAAACGACCTAAAAGCTCGAGATATAACTTTTTGTGTAAAATAGTTTGCAAACATAAAAGTTGATAACATATTTAGCACTTAATGCAATGGTAATTATACGAGGTGGATAGTATTTTATGAATTACATTATACTAACCCCTGTACGTATATTTGATGATATACTTTTTGAATTATAAAACTGTCTATCTGGAAAAATCCTACTTAATATCCCTTAATATTATACAATATCTGCGTGATGTAACATCTTCATGAAATTTGTGTTTAGATAGGCATGTTTCAGAGTCTATAAAATTGCTCTTAAGGGACTATAATCCAGGATGGTGGAGGTAACGCAGATTCATGATTTAAGTATGGCTGTTGTGTTCTGACAGTAGAATCAACGCTGTTAGGATAACGATAATGTATAATGTAACATATTCATCGTTTGGCAGTGCAGTGTTGAAGTATGGTCTTCTGGCCGGCGCTCGCCGTAGTACGTGTACATTTGTTGAGACGTGCGTCGTGCATCCCGTGGTTGGTCAAGACACCCCCGCGACGAAGACGGATGCGAGCGAACATGCTTGGGCAGAACTCGCTCGACTATATGACCGAATCCATCTTCCCTCTGTCACTTCTACAGTGATCCCAGCAACATCGGTCATACAAATGTTCATTATTTTCTTAACTTTTATATCCTTTGTTGGTTTTCGTGTTATTTAATGACGAAAAATACTCAATACAAAATAACGGAATAAATATTTTATAAGTGTATAGGACCCTCTTGATTCTACGAAATTTATCTACTATTCTTTACTATGTTAAAGAGTAAATTAAGATTAATAGTTCATATTTGTAAACGGTTTTTTGCTTGTATCTACGCCAGAAGCATTTAATCAAGTCAAGGATTTATGTCACACAAATGCATTTTGTGAAAGCGGTCACCCCAAAAACGGTTATCGGGAAAACGGGTCGGAAGTTATCAAAATACCAAGATTAAAAATATCGCAATCTTTTCATTGAGTCAGGTAAAGTATTTCACTCTTCATAGCATTCTGAAATGTATCTATTCAGCGATCTATCTATTATGCAATCAAAAATTTGTTAACAGAAAGTTGGCTATTGAAAGTGACTAAACTGTTTTTGTCATCTCAAAATGTGTGCAGCCAAAAGGAATTGGCACTCCACAGACAGATGGATGTATTCCCTTTTATCTGGCAATTTGTACCTGGGGTTGCTAATATTTCAGTGAATTAGTGGCAACACGGCTCAACATTCGGAGCCGCGTCAGTGATGTCTGTAACTGTTTCATCTGCTCCACCTATTATTTTGTTTAAGTTTTGAAGATTTTTGTAACTACCAAACTAATTCTACAAACAAATTAATTTTAGTTTTGGAATTTAAGAATTAATATAATGTTATCCAATCATTTTGAAACCTCTGAATAAATAACAGAAAGTATTATTTTCACTGTTATAAAATAATTTACGTTAGTAAAAAAATATACAAATTTAATAATTTTTCTCTTATGAAAAATTGTACATCGTAACACATTTAAAGTTTAACTATACTTATCTTGTGCTATAAAAGATTTACAAACTTTTGATGGATGGAATAAATCCTAAAACTTGAATTTTATAAATATGGTTACGCTATAATTACATATCATTCAACATTTTATAATAATTTCAATAATCTTTAAAATTCAAGGGATGATTTTAGCCTGAGCTACTACACCGGCTTTTGTTTTCTTATCGGATTAAAAGTCAAACGTCACTAAGAGGTGAGCAGGAAAGCGACAGAGGCGCTCCCAGGGGCAAGCTCCGGTATTACCGCCGGAAGACCTAATGGACCTCCTGCTTCAGTATGCAGGGCCTCCTTGCGATCGTTTTGGCCCGGAAATGCCACCGGAAACCTTGTCTTGTTATTGATGGTATATACTGTATGTTTCCTTTATAAATTATTATTCAAGATATTGGCACTAGATTGTAGGTGTAATATTTACACAGTACAGGGTAAAACCAGAGTAAACCGCACGAAAATGGTCTGGTGAGGTCTTGGACAGCTGGTTCCCGCATCAGCCCCTCTTGACCAGCAGTGTTGCCATTTTTCATTTAGTTTATCAGCTGACGTAACCATATGCTATAATAGAATAGGGCGATTTGGCAACGCCGAACTGACTCTCATTGGACCATTTTCGTGCGTTATACTCTAGCTACACACATATTCAGGTATTGTTCTAGACTTCCTAAATAATATATAAATCCGTTGTGGTTGGTGATCTTGAATTAACCAAGGGGTCTTGGTGGAGCCTTCAACGAGCACAGCAAGTAATATGTATATATATTCTTAGCTTTTCACAGAGCTAATATTTATAATCAAAAAATCAAACTTAAAATGTTGTATTCGGTATATATTTTAATAATATAATTATTTCACTGTCATATAACAAAATTTTGAATATTTAGTTAATTTTTATTTGGTCTATAATATATATCTTAAGATTATCTAATATTAATTCTTGTAAGGCTATTTAAGAACATCGGGTCGAAGGCTATCGTATTCAGAAATTCTTCAATAAATGGTCGTAATTTTAAATTTGTAGACTACGTTGGACAAATATAACCATTACATAGATTATCTTCTCTATTGTTAAAATGTTTGCCAAATATAAAAAATTACAGGTAAAATATTTTTAGAAAAAATATTTGTTTTAATGGTGGACATAATAAAGGATTTCCGGATGATCTAAACATACGGTATTTAAATTTTATATTTACCCACGAACGATACCTCAAAAGGTTGGTAAAAAGGTTCTAAAACACCCTGCATATTAAATCGTTCTTTTGAAATTGTTTTATACGTATGAAAGACTTGGGTGTCAAGAGGAATTTTAAATATTCGTTCGGTATCGTAAAAATTATCATAAATGTTTTAGTTAAGCTTTTAAATACGAAATGAAAACTTATTTAATTTTAAATTTTAAGACAATTTAAATTATTTACTCTGTCTATTGACAGTCGTAGGAATGCATTGAGTATATCACCTGTGTTACTCAGGGCAAGGAGTCCGTGTGTTTGTGGGAGACTGTTAATTGTCATCAGTAACATATTAAACAGTTTATCCTTTAAGAGACCACCCAGTACGGTATTTACTCACAATGGTACCTTTTATTCCTATTAGAACAATTCTAAATTCGAACAATCACTGTGACTTATTTTGTACTAGAAAACCATGTGTTCGGTGTAATTATAAGAGGCATTCTGATATCTAAAATCTATCTCATCGATTTTTTTATTTACCATTTACTTAGTGAATGGATTCAGTTCCGCAAAAAAATAATGTTCCATAAGTTCACAGTTTCCAAAAATTCAAAATGGCGTAGGTACTGCAGACTCTGTTTAAAGTTATAACACCGAAATGAGAATGACGTAAACTAATACACTAGACAGAAATTGATTAAATATTAAACCTCAAATGTGCTGTAGGGAGTCATATATTTTTTCATAGTGACTAATGAACGAATGATTTAATAATGGAACCAGATTGACGTGAGTCAGACATTGTGAGTGTCGCGTCACGCATTGGCCAAGTTATTCATCTGTTTACCGTCATTAATTAACTATGGCTTTGTGCATTACTGTCCGAACTAGTCAGATACGGATGTGGTTACAACGCATTTCAATCAATATATTTAGCCTAGCATGAAATAAAATGAAAAATCACATTATTCTATGGAAATATAGTAAATATAGTACTTTGGATGTATTTCTAGTATCTTAATACAAGAAAAAAATTTTTCCAAAAGGATAAGGGTTATACTAACTATAACTCTAATATTTACGTTGAACCGATATTTCATACCCTTCAAAATAGTAGATTTTTAGTCATCACCTCACTCATTGTGTACAAGATCTAAAACATAATTATACTAATTTTTGAGTACCAAAAGGCGTGGACGTACCAAACCGGTTCGTTAGTTGTATACAGGGTGTTCATTAAAATCGGGGACAAACTTTAAGGGGTGCCACTAGCCACCATTTTGTATTTTATACTAAATGGCGGCTAGCGACTAACCGAAGGATTCTTCGACAAATGTTTATAGGACATTTTTTGTTTATTTTGATAAGTACTATCACCCCTTGAAGTTTGTCCCCGACTTAAATGAACACCCTGTAAAATTGATAATGCTTATCTATTAATAATGATAATGATAATGATATGATTGATGGCTGTAAGCGTATACGAAAAAAACTATGGTAAATTTATAGATGACGTATCAGTATTTATTATCTTGTGAAAACATTGGTTTACATACATTGACCGTTGTATCATTGTTTAATTTTGCCTTGAAAAAATTGTTGCTTATTGATTCCTTTTCAAATTTATAAGCTACAAAACATATCATGTTTACCAGTTGATACATCTGAATAACGGTTTGACATAGAGCGAACATTTAATATGTACGAGTACAGCCAACCACACATTATTGTATCACCCTTTATTTGCATTTCGTATGTCTTGTGTATTTAGAATATATTTTTAAAAATATATTTTTACCCATATTTATAGTGAAATATTTTTTCAGGACATGAAAGTGAATTGGGTTACGTCCCCAGGATTGCAGCCTAAACAGGACACAAGCAGTAAGTTTATTACTGTATTATTTTTTTAACTCTCAAACCATCTAAATTCAAAAACTTACGTACATATAATTACTATTTCTGTGTCTTTACCGCTCGCTTAATTTTTGCATGTTTATAAGAAATGTAATGATTTTCGTTTTCAATAACACAATATGTAAAATACCCTCATCACAGCATTTCTTCATTATTTTAAGTTTATATTGTTTCCATAATTATTTGTGATATTACTTACCAAGCATTTACGTGTTATATAAAACATTTTGCAATCTCTTAAGAAATAAGATGGATATTACTATTCAGGCTGCAAAAAAGCTAGTGGGGTTTAATACTGCAGTACCTGGAGACCGAGCTTTGCTCGAATAGAATGAAACAATTTTAAGTAAATTAATATAACACTAATAATACAAATAGTTTAATAATTATTGTTTTAATTTTTTGCCAAAAGAACATGATGTTGTTAGTTGCTTTCTTGAAATAAAAACAAAAATGATAGTGGTTTATTGAACAATTAACGCAAACATTTTTGAACAGTTTATTGGGGCAGTTTTAAAATGTTAAATGTGCCAAAACCAAAACACTATTTGCATTTGTAAAAGCTTGTTTAATTCTACGTTGTTTATTACTGCGTAGGTGATAGAACCCACGTTATGTGACACAGAAACCCACTTTCTTAGAGAAAATAAACAAAGTTTTGTAATATATTTTCTTCCACCTCACAAATTAAGCTTGTTTCCTATTTACCAGTCCCATTTAAATATAGAACTCTTTACTGAAACGTGTAGCGCTCTAATATTTAGAACAAAAAGTAATTTTTGGAGCGAGTGTGGTTTAGCTTGTCAGCCGTACTCATGTGTTTACTTTTTTACGAAGTAATCTAGGGAGTTGCACGGTTAGCTGGGCACCGGAATGAGAGGGCGGTGCGCCGCGCCGCTTACAACACACTCTCTACACTCAGAGCCAAATATTTGTATAAAATATGCAACTATATACCATCGAGATACACTGTTCTTCCTGGTGCTCATAGGCATTGTGTACATAGCTATTTGAGAACCCTTTAACTATTGATAAATAATGTATGTACGTACCCAACTAAAATGTATAGTCGATGATTCGAAATACATAGTTGGGACTAGAATGGTTCGGATAGTCAAATTATTTGGATAATCAATAACTGAAAAAATTTGTTTACTATTTTCTCAAAGCACTAATTAATTAAACAAGGAAATATCTCGACTAGATAAGCTGTATCTACCGGATAATTTTCCATACTAATTAAAAAACAATGTTCTACATTTTAAAAGTTTTGACCCGGGATTTAAAAAAATAAGATAAAATAATATGATTACATATTTCACAATGGTTGTAAAAAAATTAGAGGTGCATTTATAATTAACTAGCTGACCCGGCGAACTTCGTAACGCCTAACATTAAATACATGTTAACTTTGAGATTGGCCCAAGTCGAATAGCATTACAGCTTCGTTATGTAGATATTCTGGGTCGCGGCATAGTAATTAAAACACTGAAACGATAAGACATATTAATAACATTCCCACAGACAAATAAATCTGAGTTGATTGATTCACGATTTTCTAATCCAACCTAATTCCAAACCAAACCTAACGGTATTACGGCTTTTATAGGGAAGAGATACAACAGCTGATTATGATAAACACAATATGTATAAACATTGTTACTATTATTTATTTGGCCAAAATATAAACAAACACGTTACTATTAATCAGAAAAATATATAAATACACAATTCCCAAAAACCGTAAACTATTAATGTGGCAAATAAAGCTGTTCATTTTATACAGCACATATTTACTTCATAGTTTTACATTAATGAATCATTCAGATGGCATTGGATAGTAAAGTAAACGAACAGCTGTAGCTTAAGAAATCGTATGTTTTGATTGTAGACAATTTGTAAACAAACTTAGTCCCCATAAGGTTAACATTAGAAATTTAAAACACCATAATTTGGAAACTTATGGTGTTTTCGAAAAACTGTTTCACTAAAACCTTCCCGGGATAAAGCAACTTCCTAAAATTTAATGGCAATCTGATGAGTAGTTAGGCAACGCATAAACGACATACATTCATTCATTTTTGTATATAGAGATGTTGTAATAAAAATAAAAAAAGGTAATAAGTACTGTAAATTACATCGTACAATGAAGTTGTCTTTATGCAGAAAAATAATCACTAATTGTTCGGCATGTTTTTATTTTAAGTCAATTCCACGGTTAGTTTGGTTCATTCATGTTCCGATAATCGATTATATACTAAAGTGCAGTATAGAATCGTATAAAAATTCAACTAGAGTACAAATGTTTCTATTTAGGTGAATTAAAAATAGCCTATATTTTATTTATTGGAACAATGTTTGTGATGCATTTACTAATATAGTATACCATTGAGCAATAAAATTGGTTCTGAAGAATATTGCGTAAATGTAAAATCTTGACTGTATATTTTGAAAAGTCAATCGTTTAAATATTTTGTACCTCAGAAAATTAGATATGGATCTTATCTATTTTGTCTGTTTTTCTTTCTTTCTATAACGCTGAAAGGCCTTGTGAAACACTTCTTCGTGAAAACACGAGTACCACAATAATGAAACCTATTATCCATTGTTCTATAACTTTTGGAGAAGGTATTTGTATTAAACTGACCCACAGCCTATATAAAATAGGTTGTATCGTTTATAGCTATGTATGATTTTATTTAGCCCTCAATACTGAGCTATGAGCAGTATTAACAATATCTTTTCTAGTTTTTGAACTATTTTTTTTCATTTTATTTATTTGTTTAATTTATTCCATTTATTTTGAGTTCAGGTAAAAATGTAGTCATACCAATAAGCATCTCACTTCCAAACGTTGAGTCATAGAACCCTTAAAAAGGACGGGCTTATATTTATATTTACGTTAGTGTAAATATAAGTAGAAAAATATACACGTGCTTTATAGCTAAGGTTCCTGGAATACATATTTGACAGCCGTTTGACAACATAGTTTGTCAAGGTATTTTCCCGCACTGTAAAATAGGTGGCCCTATTTAGTAAAGTAAGAGCATAAGTTAGACCAAATTGGGGTTGGTAAATTACCTGAGATATGCTTATAAAGCGCCCAGGGCTGGAGGAGTTGCGATAAGTTTGGGAGAGTTGCAAATATCTTGAGGCGACTACTTATTGTTGGTTACCCCATCCCTTGGACACCCTACACCCTACACCACGTACACCCGATCACTACTGCGTCTCGGCCGATACTTGTGTGCCTACACTTCCGAAATACAATATCCGGAATTATTCAAAACTACTTTAAGATTATTGAGAATTTTGAAAAATGTATTTAAAAACAATGGCGTATACACAAAATTTCCATTGACGCAAAACACGTTCCCAACAAGGGTAAAAAAATTATACAGTTACAGACAAATATTGAAATATAAAAGCAAAAAAATCTTACACTTGTGACAAAATGATTCAGCAACAGAACATATTGTGTTTATTGCGAAAAGAATTCCTTATTTATGTGTTTTAACCCTTCCCGAATGTTGACGTATATGTACACCAATGATTCTAATCACTTCCGTTTGCCATATATACGCAACTCAATCTGGACTTCACGAGTGTATGACGTGAATGTACGTCAAAAATTAAAACGTCATTCAGGTATTTTATAATTGTTTCTTCACTGTCTATAGATACTTAAGACCTTAAATATATGTTATTGCAATAATAGATTTTTCTTTTATTTCTTTGGTATATTTCTATTTGGTTGGTTGGCATGACTGATCCCAGATTATCTCAAAACATCTGTTCTACCGGCCGGCCAAATAATCATTGTATCATTGTTTTGTTACTCAGACAATATATTTGCATTCGTTTACATCTGGTGAGATAAAGGTTTGTGAAATATATTCAGTAGATTAGATTGTAATGAGATGTTTAGTGAAAATGACCTTTAGGTTGAATGTTCTGAAATTTGAAGAATATACTCGTAATTCTAAATAATAAAACTGCTGGTACCCAATGGTTATAAAATATGTGAAAAAAATATTTTGCTTAAAAATAAAAAATATTCTATTATCAACTTGTACCATCAGGTAAACGTGGAAGGAACACCAAAATTTCAAAATCTTTTGACCCCCCAAAATATATTTTTCGCAAAACTTGAATTAAAAGTGTAGTAAATGTTTGTTTTAACTACGAACATTAGTGATTACTAGTTTTTATATGTTTATGTACGCCTGAAGATGACGATTTTATTTCGTCAAAACGCGTATACATAATAAATGAAAACAATAATCACGAAACGTACCTGAGGTACGATAAACAACCATTATGAAGCTTAAACTTGAAAAAGTGTATTCTTTGTCATACTTTGTATCAAACAGTAATCATTTTGAGGTATAAACAATGTAATAATGCATCTACATCTGCATTAATTAAAAGTGGAAAAACTTATTGAACTCTACAAATAATGAAATAGTTTTGTAAAAGCTGAGTGTTTCCAATTGAAACAGTAATGCATAATAGATTTGGTATGGCCTGTAAACGTCGATTCACGTTGTAAAATAAAGGGACCGGTATGAGTGATCATTTATTCATTAGGTATTGAGCTTTCCAGGCGCAAAAACACAGGCTTGCAACATTCAGAGCAATTCCTCCCTTCTCTACCGACAACGCAGGTTAATACGTGGCATGCGTGATGTTTGCTAGAAGCGCTTTGACCCTGTTGGGAAGTTTATAAAAGTCAACTAAATAAAATAATCGAATAGCATTGGGGTTTATGTTATAATATAGATTATTACCAAACTTGTTATTAGGAATATTATGCAAGATGACAATATGGTTAGTTGAACTGTAATAGTTTTTTCAAAATAAGAATATACATTTTTCATTTAATAGTAGTACCTACATAACACAATCATCGTTTAATAGCAATAGTTCAGTTATTTCACATTTATTATTAAAATAACACCTAAGTGCCTCTTTACTTTGAGTAGTGCATATTTAAATTAAATATATTTTGTTTTAAATGACCCGCCATTCTTGTTTAGGCTTCATACTTTTTCTTCTTAAAAGTAAAACAGAGTTCTCTTAACCTCAATCTTTTACTATTTTAATATGACGATCACGACACTATCCAACACTGATACGTGAGACATTATGGATAGGCAATTTTAGTAATTAATATAGAATTACTTTTTTGTCCAACACGGTACCGATATGTTACGTAACATTATAACACTTTGCCGACATACGGTGCTCTGTGGGATTAAATTTGGTTAGTTTATACTTTCAGTTTTAGTTCACTTTTAGTTTTTTTACTATCAATATCCATCCCAACTTAACCACACAGATCACTGAATTATGATTTTGTGCAACGTACCAGTATCTATGTCTTCAGTAATATGCCAGCATGCGTGAAAACTGAAGTAGAATGATTGTAAATAATTCTATAAACTTTAGACGAACTTGTAGAGGTTATTTTTTAAATATTAATTTAGTTGGAATTTTTATTATTAAATCCTTCGACCTTCTGAACCTTAAAAGTACATCAAAGATAATTTTTATTATCTCATGTAGCGTGGCAACTATCTTACTAAAAATGTTTAAAGTCACTCCTGCTGAATTGGTGGAATGTATATTTTGACCTGGCAAATACACTTTCAAAATTGGGAAACTTTTAATTGTGTACAAAACACTGAAAAATCTCTCCAGTTAAGTGAACGATGAAATTTTAAAAAGCTTTCCTTTTTCGTTACTACTAGATCTACTTAACCTGCACTCTATTTTCTTAAAACGTGTGTTATCGTGTAACAGAGCATTGTTTGCAGCATTCGTTCGGCTCAAAATCAGGGGCCCCTGTTACGGTAGCCTCCTAGGAGACATTAGTGTAACAACATGTTTGTTTAGGCTAAAGGGTTTATCGTGTTTACCTGACTGTGGGTTGGCACCACTGATATGGCATGCTGAATTACGGCTATTGACTTGTTAGTGTTGATCCTTCTGCCCTGAGCTTTGCCTTCAGCGTGCCTGCTGTGCTTCCTAAAATAAATACTTTTATATAAATTATTATCATTGTATGACATAACTGTATGAGTAACAACATCCATCAAACTTTAGTTGGGTAGTCACTTGCTAAATAGTCTGAAAATTAATAGTTTCCAAATTATTATTTAAGTTTCCTCCAAAAATTTCATTGAAAAAATCATTATTGTAATATGTTACATAACCAATGGAAGAACGTGACAATTTTCAAATTATACACCTTAAGTAAAACTTTAAAATAAAAACTAAAATTCAACTCTCTGTTTGAAATTAATTTTTTTAAAGGTAGATTTATGTTATTTTGACTCAATATCCTTTTTACCTTAGTTAGTTGTCCATGTTCTTGAGTGTGTCTTGATGTACATTTCGCCACCCTTGTGGCATCATCAGAATATTTAAACTTATCAGTTTTGATTAATGTGCTTTATGTGTTTATCTTTTTTAAGTTTTAAATATTCTGATGATGCCACAAGGATGGCGATATATACATCAAGACATCCAACTACTCATGAAAATAGGCAACTAATTAATGTAAAATATAATTACTGTTCTTGAACTGGGCAAACATAAATAATTAATATTGTTGTTGCGAAAAATTTCCATCACTAATTTAAGTAAAAACAAAACAAAAATGTGACTTTTTCTGTAAAGTTTTTGTACTATAATACTTTATACATATAAGGAAGAATTTGGATTTGAATTTTAAAAATCTGTTAGACACACTTCGCCTAGGTTTCAGTTTTTTTGCCGTGGCAATTTTTTCCGGTTCCAGGGGTAGATTTCCTTGATGTGTTGTCAGATGTTTACTATAAATAGTCGTGTCCACAGGTTTTACGTATCTTTTTTGTAACTACAAAATGCATTACATTAGTTCGAGAATAAGGGTTAGGTAACTATGGTTGGTTGGTTTAATGATATCAAACGCAAACGCAAATTATAAAGTGTTAACTAGTGTAAAGATAAAAATTCTGAGAAATAGTTGTTTATACAAATTAATTATACAAGTTAATTATACAACTGGCTGGTGAAAAATATTGTAAAATCTTGATGTTACTTCCTTTGATTACAAACCAGTCTAGTTTTATCAATGCTTAATTATAGATAATGTATGAATAATTATCTAGAGTAACTTAAATAAGCAATTTAAATTACCTGGATACCGTAATATTTATGAAAAGCATAATTTGATGATTATTTAAAATAGTTTCCTTTGGCTCATTAAGGTCATGAAATTCTCGTTATATACTAAAACATTGAAATAATTAACACTGAAAATTAAACATTGGATGTAAATTACTAATTAAAAAACATCATGGCAGTGCTTATTTATTGTCAATCGTAGTCTTTTGGAGATGTATAAAACCCCAGTCATGGTACAATTATATTTTCTTGTAGTTTCCTTGTAGTCTTGTAGTTTATCTTCTTGTAGAGTAAGGCTCATCAGTTAAACTTTAAATAGATTGTAACTCTCAAGCATGATAACGGGGTAGTTTTTTTTATTCTAATGTATTTCTGTCTACCCCTGAGTTGCAAACAGTTTATATAAAGTATGATATGAATAAAGATATGACAAACGTAAATTAATAAAGCAGTAAAGTATGTTGGGAAGTAATAATTTATGAAATTTGAAGAAGAGATTAGAGAACAAGATCTTAATCCGGATAGCTCCGCCTGAATTATTATTTATAGCCGTTAATTGTTTCATCTCCTGCTCAAGTTTTCCCCTTTTGGAAAATAATCTTCTTCTTCTTAACACATTTTATCCCTGTTCTAACATATTACGACTAAAGAAAACTTTCATACAGGTTTATTAAAATAACTCAACACTACTGTTCCAGGATTGCGTTATTTTGATTTCCAAGATTGAAACATTTTTTTCCGAGCACGCCATTGCAAACCTGGTTTAATGAAAATCGATGACATATTTTAGAGATGGATACATTAAATATGTTTAGCGAGCAACTCCACATATAAGTTAACAGTTAACAGAGGGAAACAAGACGTAATAGTTTTACAGCTTTACAAAATTTAATATTTACAGCTGTTTATCTAAGTAAAAAATTATTTTAGAAAAAAGAAACCATAATAAAATTGTGGGGAATCCAATTGAGAAAATTAAGTTGACAACCATGGTGAAAAATTAAGGCTTTTAATATAATTTTAATTTAATATTCATCAAACTCTTAAAAATTAAGGAAATATTTCTAATGTAAAATTGAAATAGATGTATAGTTCTTAAAATTCTAATGGTACCATAGTTTAAAAAAAACTTACTTTATAAAAGCCGTACTAACACGTACGAAAAAACCTACGTGAGGCAAAATTATGAGAAGTAGGAGGAAATAAGACAAATAAGAGAGGATAAATGAATAATAATTTGTAAGAATAAATATGTGAGGCTATGATAAGGTTATTTTTGTTTTATTTATTTCATATAACGTGTTTAAAGAGAACGCGTGGGGGTCTTCATGGAGTTGGGTCTCACAAGACTTATGGTTAGTATTTTGGATTTTGTGTTCTTTTCCCACAAAAGATTTCGGTTAGGCCTACTTTCCTAAAAAGTATTTTTGTGTTTGCTCTCTCTTTCTAAGTAAAAATGCCACAGAAATGAAAAGAAAAAATTATCAATAACTTGGTCGATTGTGTGAAGGGGCTGGAATGACCCGGTTTACAGAGACACATCAAGTATGCAACTATTGCGAGTACGGAGTCTCAATGTTGCAGCTGTCTGTTTGTGTGCTGAAAGCTCAATAGTGTGTCAATAAATGATCACTTCTCACCACCAGCGTCTCCTCCCCCTCCCCCCTCATCCCACAAACACAATTCACTTGTTCTACCTGAGATACAATACTTTACGACAAATTGAGTTCAATTGTTTGTAATCGCAAAATGTGTTTGGGGTTAACTCTACAATAATACAATATACGTATTTTAAAACAGAATTTTGTTTCCAACCTTCCAATGTGACTCCTTCCAATTTTTGGTTTGTAAACGTATAAGAAACTCAATTAAGTTACCTTTGGATAAGAAATAAGTTAAAATAGTATAAAGCTAGAATAACGCAAAAAAGTATTGGTAACCAAATATGGTTACAACAAAATTAACATCAAATAATTATGACATAAACATAAAATGTAGAGAAAAGTGAGGTCATGTATGTATATTTAAAGACATAAACATGGTATGATATCCAAACCATAATTAAAATATATATCCAACTATGAAAAATAATAGCTTGGACCGAAAGTACGAATTATAGTGTCTAGGTCGTGTTTATTACATTATGATTGGACTCATGATCAAATATACATTTTAACTGATAATTAAAATACTTTAAGGGTTCCAAATGTTCAGTATAGAGTTTAGGTAAGACTAAATTACCAGCATCTAAAGTGTTTGCTTTCGAACGCCAAAAAGTGTATTGAAAAGAAAAAAACGGAGCTGGAGGTCATATCCGTAAGTGCACTACAATATACTCCGTAATCCAAAATAATAGTTTTTTTATTATATATAATACTAGCCAAAGTACCCGTTCGTCGCACGGGTAGAAAAGGCTGAGAGGTTCAGGCTCTACTGATACATTTAAATTATTGTTAATTAATTCTTTATTGTTTACAAAATGACAAAACACGAGTGTCTACAACATGACAAAGTAACATCTGTCAAATATTGGGAAAGGATTAACGTAATAGAAACAGTCATCCAGAGAAAACCTACCATTCCACTATTTTGAACTAATAATTCACTAATTTCGGTCCAGCAGTTTATCTGTAAAAATCAACTAAATTTCTTCGTCTTCCGGAACTGTTAAAATGTAGTAAAACGGATGTTGACATTAGAAAATGTAAACATTGAAACCTAGGAAGATCACGGCAGCTCTTTCTTCTTCTTCTTCCCGAACTGTCAAATTTTAGTGTTCACAGCTGTTGAAAATCAAATAATTTTATATTTTCATTCTTTGAAAATGTAAACATTGAAACTTAGGACGTTCATGGGGCATAGCCCGAGGGGAGTTTCAATTAATTAATATGCCTATGTGTTGCATGAGTTTAAGATCTACCTTTGCGCAAAATTTCAATCCGGTCGGTTCAGTATCTTACGCGTTTACTTTCCACAACAAACCTACAAACAAACCCACAAACATACACAACCCACCTCTTATTTATAATATTATATATGTTGTTACTAAATCTATTTATTGATTGTAAAACAAAATGACATTAAATAAGACACAAATGTAATAAAATATAGAATGAACAATAACTGTTATGAACTAAGAATGGAAATGGAAGGATCAGTATATCTCGTAATGCTATCCGTTATCTTGAGACACTGGCAACACCTTGCCCTGTCGTTTAGTTACGTCCGCCGCTATGAAAAATGACATTTAATTAGCTAGATCTATTAAAACTAAATCATCTTTGTTCTCACAGTCGGAAATATTTATCATGATTTTGTATTATTATTTAAACAAAAAAGAAAGTTCGAAAGTATCATTGTAATTGATTGTAAAACGTGTTTTGTACAAATTTAGTCTTACTTACAAACCTAACAAGCCTATTAGTTTGCCTTATAAACAGTGGAGTTTCCTCTGTGTACGGGTTTACGTGGTGGTGGTTATCTCGTACAAAAACTGTTTTATTACAAAAGTAAAAGTATTGTTGAAAAGATTCGAAATCATTTGTTGCTACATATTTTTGTATAACTCCAGTATCTAACTTTACAGAAAAAGAGTGTCTCCATATATCTTCGAAACAGTACCATTTTGAACATCTTTAAAATTGAGGGCACCCTCGGCAACCACGCGAAGCGGTTTTTGTGCATGTTTCGAGAGGCGTCTGAACATTAAAAATATTGTCGTTCCAATTATATTTAAATAAAGTTTATATTTACTTCCCTGTGTTCTCTTCTTTCCTAAAGGTAATGTTCTTTTCTTACAAATTCTGTCCATGATGAAAGCCATTCATCCAGAATAAAAAACCTTTGAAAAAATATCCTTCATCTGAACAGCTAATCTTATTCTTTTATATTAAAAATTCAATACAATAGCTCTGGTGGTTTGTATGGAAAACTGTTACATATTTTCCTAATCGGTTAACTTGGAATTAGTTTACTATTTTAAGTTTTGTTTTAAGTAGTATTTAAATACAACTTACAAAATATTTTTATTTAGTCGTAATTATTCTGTTACAATTTTATATGAATTCATAAACTAATACCATATCTGTTTGTTCCCAACGTTACGCTCAAGTCTAAAGAAATATAAGTAAGATAAGAGGATCAAAACCTTTCAATCATTTAATCTGTTAAGCAGGATCAGGATCAGGCAGGACACATGAACGCCAGGATTAGTTCTCACAGGATACAGGATAGGGAGGCTCATTTACTGTAACATAGCCAATCGTTAGCGTCTACAGTGTACATCGTTTACGTTTATACACTTATTAAACGTGTAGGGCAGGACGGAATAAAATATTTCTGGACTTGGAAACAATCCTTTACAATTAGCTGTAAATTAATTGACGATATAAAATTAGGAATTTTACTCGAAATGTATGTACTACTTGCATATAATCAGTTCCTTGAAACAGCTTTGTTAGATTTTTTAAGTTACAATATTTATAGATAATGAATTTGATATCATCAATATATTTATTATTAGGTTATTAATGCGATTAGCTAAAACACAAAATGCACTCCTAACTTTAGGTTAAAAAACAATAGATCATTGGTTAAACAGTCAATACATTAATTTACTGAGAAAATAGTTGATAGTACCTAATTTAATGTACTGGAACCAACTATAGTATTATTGTAACATATTAGTAGGGTGATATTTTCAATTGACATCTGAATTATAATCTGGATTCTATACATTTTTTTTTAATTTTTTGTAGAGTCAAAATTTGTCATAAACTTGAGATTATTGTGTTTAATGTACTAAATATAGTATAATACATTATTTTTACCTGTTACTGTTTTTATATTTTATCATGTTCTTGAAGTCAACCAAAGACTGATTTCACCATTTGTGACTTGAGCTACTATATTATCGGTTTTGTTTTTATTACTTTCACATGGAAATTTCCATATGCCCACTACAAATTTAGATCTATGTTTTAAAACCAAGTATGCAAAAAAATCTGAGTACTACAATATCTTATAAACATAAAAATATTGTAAAATCATTATTATTTTTTTCCAATTTCTACGTTAAAACTATGACAAAAAAATATGTACCGAGATAAAGTTATATTAGATAACGATGTATAAGTGTAGGAACTGAGAATGCTCATGTATAAGGATGTTATGTGATTTCCATATTTACGTTTAAGTTCAATATAAAGGGTTTATTGTGACACTTTATCAATGTATAAAATATATAAAAATTACTAAGCGTAAACTGCACTCTATTATATAGAAAAAGTCTTTGACACAATTGCTTAATATTTTGACATAATGTGTTTCATTCAGCCTAAATAGTTTAAAGGTTAAGCCTCTCGTCCGATGGCAGGATGCACTTTTACTTAAATTACTCATATTGTAAATGGTGTGAGGTCAAACGTCGACCTAACCTAAGTAAAATTGAAATAAAAAATTACGAATCTACTGTTATATTTTAAATTTTAAAGCATGCATGTACAATAACAAATTGACGTTAATTGTTCACAATCATTTTTGTACAACTCGTTGATGCTACAATTAATTTTTAATTCAGAATTTTGACTAAAACTATTCCCATTTTACCTATAAAACAATTAAGTATTAGTGTTAAATGAAATTATTCGACCTGTTTTACACGTTCAATACATGATGAATAAGAGATGAGGAGCAGGGCCACTTTATGACCTGCGAGGCTGCTAACCCCGCCGGAGATGTTTTATGTGTTCAACGCACACCGGATGTAAATAATACGACAATTAAAACACGGAATCACTTTTAGATTCAAAAAATAACCAGACACAATAGTACACTACGTTAGTAATTTTGGACATATTTTTTACGTACAAATTACAATCATTTAAACGTATCAATCAAACGTCAATTGCATCTTATTTTTTTAGTTTGTCTACGTCAAATGCATTTTATAGTCACAGAGTGTTTATAAACAAACGAGTTTTGGAATAGGGAATCAAACCCAAATGGGTATCCCAGAAATTTGAACTTGTGACTTCTTGAACTAAAGTCAAGTACACTAACCGTTAGGCTAGCAATTTACCCTAACTTACTACTTGGAAAACATTTGTTTCACTATACATGCGATGAGGTCAAAATAGTCTTTTTCATTACACTGTATCAAAACCAGCTGCTTTCAACGTTAGTCGCGACTAAAATAAAAATAAGTTTTCCCGACCTAGTCTGGGAAAATCAGCTGAGGATTTTACCCACACTAGTATTTAGTTACGATTTCTGACACTAGTAGCGCTTAGTACTAGTAGCTTTAACAATGGTACTGCCTGTGAAGGTTGTAAAAATTGAAATCAGCTGTAAAAACAATATTACTCTGGCCATTGTACCGGCACTAAGAGAATCAAATGGGCAACTAAAGGTCAGTTTGAACAATTATATTACCTTACTAATTAGTTCTCTTACTATGATTAAATAGTAGTGAAAAAGATCGTTCATAGCTCGGATTAAAAGTGTTATTCCGTTCCTTGATTGAAATCCAAGGCTAATTCCAAGTAAACTCGATTCTTTTAATAAAATATTATACTATTACATCCCAGTAAAAAAAACAGGCGATTATTTATTGATTTATAAAGATGACGACTAATTTTCAAGCAGTTTTTTTAAATAGCAAGGTAAATACGGAATTAATTTAATAAACAAAGTTGTACATTACTCTTAATGCTGTATAAAATGTAATTGTTTTCTCTTTTGAGCTTAATATAATGTGCCAAAACATGAAAAATACAGATCGACTCTTGAACAAAAGGTTTTCGCTACAGATTTTTAACTTGACCTCGTGTTAATAAGTTAGCATAATAAAAAATTGTATGCTATTATATTTTTGAAGTAAATATTTCGAACAGTTAGTTACAAAAAACATATATTATATCAATATTTATAATATTTATGCAAAAATCAGTTTTATGCGATAACTTAACTATAAATTAGTTTTTTTTTATTTTAACAATTTAATGTGAAATAAGATACATTAAAATGCTTTGGGATATGAAGGAATGTGTTTTAAAAATTAGTTAGGATTAAATAATAATTAAAAACCAACGAATATGATTACGATAGTTATAATTTAGCATTATTATTTTCAATTATCCAAAATCCATCAAATAAAGGCTATATCAAACAAGAATTTGATGATTGAATCGTATATACGGATAATCTAATGGTTTTGAAGAGCACAATGATGATGTGGCCACAACATCGGTCGTGTATCGGAAAGGCAGGTGCAATAGCAATCAGAGTTGCGGGTAGGCTGTGGCCAGAGCGTTATCAGTACAATTGATGTCCGTCTACCGCCGCCGCCGCACCGCGTCGGTGGCAGGGGCGCTATCTGTGGGCTGGGGTGAGTAACTGGTCCAACAGCCAGCGCCACCTCTCTACCGCTCGATACAACTAACAGCAGCGTTTATAATTGGTTTTATCACATTTAGCTAACTATAATAATAATAATATTTAATCATGTTTTGTATTATAAAAAAATTAAAATGTGTTTATAAAGTAATTTTATGATTTTTCTGTGCGTGAACTATTGATGATACGTAAAACGTATTTACTCCCTTCGTTATATGTGTAGTTGGTTATCCTTGAAGGGTATTTAATAAAGTTTGTATTGGTAAAACCTAAATCCAGAATATTCACAACAAAACCGTTACCATGAATTATACAAGGTTGGCCTACACTAGAGCGTACTTTGGAGTAGAATTCCACATGCGATAACCTTGACAAAAACTCATTAACGTGAATTTTCGTCACAAGACATTCGTACCACATAGAATCAACTGTCAAGACCATAGATATCAATATTTTTTCCACTATGATAAATAGTAAATGATTTTAGAGATGAAAACAGTCACAGTTGTACGATTGTATGTGCAGTTTAAATGATGGCATCAGCAAGACAATACTTAGGAGTCCGGCGGCTACCTTCTCGCGCGTCCCTTCCTTGATGCACTGCAGAAGATACTAGAGGCGCATCCATAGGGGGTTATTGACATTGTCATTAGTTATAATAAACTTAGGAAGTCACATTTTGAATCTGTAAATAGAACAGTACCATACTTTTATACTATTACTACGATTGTATTATTCAGTTTCTCTATCAGGGCATGACTTTGTGGACATCCGGTATATTGGTAAATCTTAAATAAAATAGGTAGTAGTCATTATTATTCAATCCAAAACATTTAAATTAGACTGAGTTGTATTATAATTTATTTTGATATACATAATAGTTTATCTAGAATTTATAGTTTATTAAAACCGTATTGGTCGTCAGAAAAGCTGTTCACATTATATTTTTGTTTACATTCAAAACGTTTGAATAAATTAAAGTTTCAATACAAACAAAAACTATATAACCCTGTTGTATCTAGTGATCAACAGACTTGTTATGGTTATAGCAGGCGTAGTTGAAAGCATGACGTACTTACCATGACGGAACTTTGTCAGTGATTGCTTTGGTTCGATTCAGGAATCATCATTCAGTTTTAACAGCAATATCTACTTTGGACTGTATGAACTCACACTTTTCTTAGCTATATACGTCCCACAAAGAGTTGTAGTCAATGTGGACATTCAAAGTTATAGTAAACTTTGAATATTTACATTGACTACTAAATAAATGGCTTCCCCCTGAAAAGATTTTGCAGAAAAATTCTTAATGTATTAAACTGAATAGCTAATTATTTCTAGTAAAAATGAAGTTCTGTTAAAAAGTACAAAGCACTACATTAATTTAATGCATTGAAAGATAAACACATTTTATTGAAAAGTTATAATAGATATACAGCAAATACCAATAGTTTAACTTAATATTATGTGACCTGAAAATCTTAATAGACAATAAGATTTCAATTAAATTAAGATTTAAATAAAACTGTTTAAGTTACATTTATACGTTATCAAATATTGCAGTTGTAGAGTAAAAGTAACACATTGTGTTACTTGGATTAAATGAGTTTTTTTTATCAAGATTGTGCTCTAAATGTTTAATACTCCCTCAAGTTAAAATAAAGTAGGGACTTCTATTATGGCGTCTATACTTAAAAAATTAAGTCTTTATTTTGAGACTTGAGTTCTTATTGAAATATTTTCTTTTCAGTCTTTGGAACGAGGATAATAAAACGATATAAGAATATTTACGGTAGTTATTAGTTTTATATGGGATGGAGTCGACATTGAACAAAAGAATAGTTCTCACCACAATATAAACGGAATTCTTACACGCTGCGATGTCAATGCGCGGTGTGGGAAATGTATTGGACCTTTGACACACTGTCACTCTGTCAACCAATAAAAATAAATTAAACATTCCTCCTTTGAACTTTTGTCAAAAGAAGGAAGAAGGGGGGGGTGAAACGCCGTTGCAACAGCTGAAATCCAAGTATCTATTACGATCCAGAACTATTTCATTTATCCAGTAAAATAACTACGAATTTGTTTAAATATATGGAAAATTAAATAATTAAAAATATTTAGTGAAAACAACCGTTTTTAAATACCAGACATTCTGAGGCCACTGTTTGGACTTGATGATGTCTGGTGTGACTGGATGAAATCGATCACCAAATTAACACTATTTGTATATATTTACAATACCAGTGTAAATATATAAGTAGTGTTGGAAGACGTGGGTTTTTACTTCATCCTACGATATAATGATGATTCTCGTAAGTGTTAGTCAAATTAAATAATCAAATAATAGAAACAAAAATTAAATACGTGCCTAATATTTTAATTGTAAATGGAACGAACATTAGTAATTCAACCAAAAACTTCTAAATATATTACTTTTAGACATTCCGAGATGTTATAAGCTATTAAATTAATTATATCATATTAAATCAAATGCAAAGACCTGTAACTTTGAAACTTAGAATTACAGTATATATTTTAAAAGTGGATGAGTATTTATTAAGTTTTAAGTGCGTTTTCTCGAAAATAAAATAATCCCTTAATCCCGTCGAGTTGTTGCATCGCAGAGTGACGTGTTTTGGCTGATCAGTATTCCTAACACCCTGTGTGTAATATCACTCTTAAGAGAACACCATCACAATCCCCTCACGTTTCTTTCTAATGAGACCTCCCATATAACTAAACGTATCATGCACAGTACATGGCTCTCAGTGAAAATGCTAAATTATATGTTGCAATATGAGTATACTATGCAAATAATCAGTAAAGTAAAGATATGAATTTAAATTGTTAACGATGAGAACTCTACCCTCGGGACACAAGTGATTATTCAGTTTGTACTCAGTGCTGTTTTATTTACCTGGGAATATTTCGGTGAGTATAAACTTTAGACTTATTATCCGAAATCATCCGTGGTATGCATTTAAAGAACGTTTTATGAACAAAGACTATTTACATCGTAGGATTTTTGTTTTTATTTTAGTCTATGTTATCAACGCCAATAGTTTTTTTTTGTAAGTCAGGGAACAGTCCAGACTTTTGGCTTTTGGCCTGTTGTTGAATAGGTAATTAATAGCTCAATTGAAAATATTATTATTAAATTTAAGTTACAAATTAACACAATCTAAAATTGTTCTAAGGGAGAAAGTATGTGACACTGATATCCTTTATTTATATTTTAGGTAATGCTAAGTCTAAAGAGAGAGGTTTGTTTTCGATAGTAGAAGAAGAAGAAGATGATTTATTTATTCTCACTTGAGATACAGAAATGTACATTGAGAACATGTCATGAACATACAACAAACTAACATATAGGCCTAACAATGAGAAATACTTATCGTTAAAAGAAAACATGTGAAACCCTCAAGAATTAAAGAAAATTAAAGTACAGAAATAACAACATACAACAAAAAGTTTTGCTGTTTTTTAACTATTTTATCACGCCAATTTTTTTGTAAAAAACTTTTAACTCAGTGCTTTGACTATTTAAATATAGTTATTTTTACAATCTTAAAAATCAAAAAAAAAAAAAACACAATCTTAATTGTCTAAGCAAAATATGTCCACTGATTTTTATACAAGGTAATAGTCAAGAGAGGTTTTTTTTTATACTATAAGAAGAAGAAAAGATATCTTTCATTCGAAATGATGAATGTAACTGTTGGCCTAACATAACAAAACTACAAAGAAAACATGAGAAAACTTTATTCTATAAAGATATTGAGAAAATAAGAACAAGCGTCAGAAAAACTAAAGTAGTTATGTATTTGCTAAATAGCAGCCGTAACAGTATTATTTAACTATTAATGCTGACATTAAAATGTTAATTTAATGAATAAAAAGCATGTTGAATAAGAAATAATTTTAATATTTTTAAAAAGGGTCTGTCAAAAGAGACATGTGGGTTATACTTAAGAATTTTGTTTACAACTTTTCTTGTGTTATAATCACACGATTTTTCAAATGTAGAGGTCTTATGAGCTGGTAATGAGACAAAGTTTCCTCTCGTACCACACTCATTTACGGATCTAATTTGGAAGCTGTGAGGATTTTTATGGTACCATTTACAGAGCTCATAAGTGTAAAGACTTGTGAGAGTTAAGATTTTAGTTTTTACAAACAAAGGTTTGCAATGATCTAATAATGGCTTTTTATTTATTACTCGTAATCCTTTTTTTAATTTTTTGAGTAATTTTTATAGGTTACGTTTTTGTCCACTAATCGTTTAAATCTTAACTGGGAAGGTATTAAAGTGGTGAGGAGTGAGGAGTAAGGGATGAGAGATGAGGAATGAGGAAGGGGTGAACAATGAGGTCGGATCGGAGATGACAGCAAACCTCGACGGAGTTTTACTTTTCCAGTCACCTGTCAGATTACTGAGCGTCTTCATCTCTCCCAGCCTATACTCCATCTCACCTTGTAAGCTCTGGTGGTAACACGGTTATAGTCCCCTAGGTGAGGTAGTAACGTGAGAGAACTATTATGAAAACCTCCTTGTTCTGATACCAAGACAACCGGTTCCTGTCAAATTATCTTAGCTTTCATTCTTTATGGTATTGGTCCGTTACTAAAGCTTAATATATTTTTAAGCTTTTATTCCTCCTACACCCATCCCCTACTCTTTCATCTTATTTTTTTAAATCGAACAATGTATTCCAACAGTCAAAAGTACATATTAAAAAAAACTGGGCTTACTCTTACGCGTACTTTTACAGTGTATTTTATTTCACTTCTTTATCAAAAGGTCGAAGCTAATTGGTTACAAGTTCAAGGTCTGGACTTTTTTTAACATTACCTCTGTTGCACGTGCCTAATTTGCTACTCGGGCACTACAAGTGCAAAGAGCATATGACGTCACGAATTGTGGATAGTTGCGAGCGATGTTCGACAATCATCTTACACTCATTTCTCATTTAAACTTAGCTTAAAATACTTTACCTGGGTATGTCGCAATTTTACTAACTAACTAACTATGTATATTAAAGTTTTAAGATGACCTAACTGTGCGTAGGGATCCTCCAATACCAAAAGTGTCACCATGTTTAAGGCAACAGACTTCAAGAATATAGTTTTTAAAACCAATTTAGAATTTCTTTCTTAGGTGCAAGTAATCAGTAATAACCAGTGTTGAAATAATCATTCAAATATAACTATATGTAATTGAAAAAATATTGTTTGATCAAAAATACGAGTATTCTGTTACACGCAAAAAATATAAATGGTATGAACAAAATTTGTAAATGAAAAATTTTACTATTAAGAGAGGATTCATATCGTCATTATATTGTTAAATTCAAACATGAAAAACAAGGAAATATTACAACACTACAATACTGGCTTAAGCTGGCTAACATAAAATAAAATAGATTAGGGGTTTTAAAAACTAATATTGTTAGATAAATAAATATAAAGAGTTAGAATGATAAGAGTACACCATGACAAAACTCTTAAAAACACTGATGTATTTTAAAAGTATCCGTGAAATGGACCGTGTACTATTTTAAATTTACATAGCCTATATCCATCGTATTTATTCGTATACATAACTGGCATAATCAACTGACAAAAACAATTATGATTAGCGTACACAACGATCTGAACTTTAAAACAATTACAATTATAAAATGGTATAGCAGAGACGCTTCGAGAGCTTCAGATGTAAGGGAACGCAAATGTCAACAAGTTATATCGAACAGAACACTTTAAATAAGTGAAATCAGTAAACCGTTGCAATCTTTAGCGGGGTTGGTGCAAGGAAATTATTTAGAGCATACGAGTTATGTTTGTTCAGCACAGGCCGGGGCGCGCCTGGCGGCAACTGGGGAAATTATTTGACCGCACAACTTGGCACCCGGTTTCATTTCGCCCTTGTAAACAATGCACGAATTCCCTACAGCCTGTTTACTTTTTTAAATGTTTACTTTGTGAAACAGCTTTTCTTGTTCGATTTTGACGGATTTTCACCATGACTCCGTTATTGAAGATTTCTCCACATGATGTGATGCAAATGTAGAATTGTTGATAATATAAATTGTCAAACTCTTAGTTGAAGAACGCTACAATTGATCATTTACCAAACTAGAATAATACGTTACCCTCGTCACAGCTGACCAGCGTAAACAGTGAATTTCCTAATCAATAATATGCCAATAATAACAGGTTTGATCAATATCTGTCCATACATAAGAGATTTTGCCTGTGTTCTAAAAGATTAGCATGGGAACGGATATGCACGCTTGCTGCTGTGAGGAAAACTTCAAGCTGGAATTTTTACTGTAAACAATTTTGATCTTAGCTATATACCAAGTTTTATCAATATCTTTACAGAAATAAAGGAGTTTGCCTATTCTCCATATGATGACATGGGATCAAACGGTGTGCAGGTTATCTGCCATGATAAACATATAAACTGTGATTTTGGGTATAAATTCCTCATAAATAGATTAATAGTATATCAACGACATAAAGATAAACACCAATTTTCACCAGAAAAGATAGGTTAATAAGTGAAATATTAATTTTTCCGTATCCACCACAAGTGATAGGCACCGATATATCAATTTTTTATCTCAAATAGTTATTTGAGATAGAAAAAAACTTTGAAAAATCTATTGTGTAGCTTTCTAAGCTGATTCTAACTGCGAAAGATAACGACTCCGTGTCGCGGTCACCTATAGTTGCCATCCTTTAGTCATCTCTCTTGACGTCATATGTTTCAAAATTAAATAATTCACAGAAATAATATATAACAAGTTACTTTAATATTATTACGGTCTCCTTTTGCCGATATAGGTTCGTCATGTGTTGATAAGCCTTTCGTGCGTTTCGTCACTGTTGTGGCATCTTTAGAGTGGGGTGGGAATTATTAAAAACAACAAACTGTTCTGGTATTTTTTCATTGCCACAAAATCATAAGGAATATCGGCACATTAATAACCATAATTATATTACACTTTTGTGACTGAGTAAACCTTTCATTTATATACGAGTATTAAATTGAGAAAATCAAAGTTTATCACACCAGGATGATGATGAAGATTGTATTTGCATTGCTATAGAATGTGGAGATATGAAATTATAGATAAGCCTTAAAGCCAAGACAAGCGGGTAACGATGGTACATCGAAGTAAACATAATTTTTAGTAGAAAATTAATTGTAGGTTAAAGAGCAATAAAAACTGTTAAACAAAACCTTAAAGTATGAAGTAGGTTTTACTACACTACTTGGTTAAACATTCTTTTCATGTACGTATTAATGACATAGGACCAATTTAGTAATGAAAAATCTAGAAGAGATGAGACAAGGAATGTTGATTAAAATGTGTAAAATGAAATCAAAGCGACACGACCGACGCGTCCTCTGCCAGGCCAATCGCTAATTAAAGGCCCTGCGCTTAGACCATTGTTTGTTTTTAATCTGTGCGCTCACCAAATAGCCCTGAGGGGTCTGAATCAAGCTCACCTTTACATTCGTTTTACGTTACTAGACTTTGTGTTTTAAGATTGCTAATATCTTATCATTTATTTTATGTTGTTTGTTTTGTTAAAATATCTGTTAGTTATAATATAGTGAATAAAATCCTACAGGAACATGTCTAATTACTTATCTTGGTGCTGCTAATCGTTCTAAGACAAAACTCTTTACACCAAAAGTAAGTATTTCTTGCTATTTCATTTACTTATAGTTGGTAGGATTCCGCTCTGTTTTTCATAAAATACTTACGCTAAAATACAAATGGCTAGTACGTATTTATGTAAGCTTATTTGATTTGCCACTTTCTGAATGAATATAAAGGTAATCAGTTGTTAGGCTGAATTCCGTAAGAAAATAGACGAAAAGACGATACGATTTGTTTATTGTTCAAATCGTGTAGATCCAGAGATTGTACTTAAAAATGGATTTGCCTATGTATAGGCTGCTTTTGTGGTTGAATGGATTTACATAATGCTATCCTAGTTACATTCACAGATTTCGTTTGACGAAATGTTGTAAATGAAATGCCCGATGCAACAATAATATTATTAACCTGTTTAAACGTCAACATTTTATTACAAAATTTATATTACTCGATTCTACAATGATCATTCAAGAGACGTATGATGGAAAATGTTTGTATTTAATTCTTTGTGAGAAATAGAAGCTCGTGGAAATGTTTAAAGGAATGTTTTCAGTTTATATAAAAATTCAATACGATATACCTGGTAGTTTCTACGGAAACGGGATCTAAACACTTCCGCTACACTTTTTGCGTTTCAAAAATCTGCTTTCACCCCCTCAGAGCTTAGGGGGTGTGTCCATGTCAAAAATTCAAAGATATCAACAAATATATCCATGTTTTAATCTATTATAAATTAGCAGAATAGTGGTAACTAACATAACAGCTGATTTTTCTAAAGTGACAAAATTCTCTGGTCGAATACTAACTACAGTATTAATACTATTAATCAGGTATTAATTTATGTTTTACGAGTTTGTTTCATTTTATTTGCATTACGGAGAAAAATATAGTTCATCACACGGCCTAAAATTGTCTTTTTATATACTCTCTTATTTAACAGCCTCGGCTGTTTAGCTTGTGCTCGTATCAAAACGCCCGTTTTTGGTGCTAGTGATGAAATATATAATTTTTAATCCGTATAAAAAGGAAGAAAAAACTAACAAGTTAACTTTTCAGTTATACTGTAATCAATTTCATTTATTGGCTATTTCGTTATACAGTTATTATAAGGGATTTTGTTTTAGTTCAATCTGAACTTATTGTTATTCAAAAATATCCGGAGATAATCAAGTCTAGTAACACAGAAAGTAGCTTCTTTTGGGGTGAGAGGCGAGAGGGGTTGAGGATCATCTGGGGAAATTAGGCCCCCGAACTTTGCGGCTTTATTAAAATTAGGCTGTGAGACTGGTGAGAACGCTAAGTTTTGGTAAAATATTTATATAAATATATGCCGTATCGGTCTTTTTTACGTTTTAGCTTTATACTTATAATTATGATTTGTTATCATGTTTTTTAAAGTTTTATTCCTATATTTATAAACATGAAATAAAGGATATTTATTCCAAAATATACTATTTACAACAACTACTAGCAACTAAATACTATAAAACACTGTGAGCGTTACTTTAAGTTTGATTACATACGTAATTATGTTTAGGCCTATGACTAAGATTGGAATTCCGATACTTAGTTATTCGTTTATTAATAATAGTTTGTGTCCTCAAGGATCATTGAACGTTTGCATACTAACCATTATATATGTTAAGTATTAATTCTACATTACATTGTCGTATTTCATTTAGTTTGGATATTATATTTGTTTCGACATGAATATTTCTAAGATATGTGAGGGGGGATTAGCAATTCGCGTCACGTGAAAATTGCAATAGAAGGTAACTCATGTGGTTATAGGGTCACTACTGTTTCCTTTTAGACCAAACCATGCTCTAAGCTATTTCCAAAAGGGAAGAAAATACATATTTTTAATACATTTCAATTATTGCTTATCGTTAACGAATACGAAAGAAATATTAAACATTTAGAGATAGGATTTGTGCGTCAGAAAGTTAATTAATTAAAACCAGTTAGAGTTACGCAATGAGCTAACCACGATGGACTGTAATAGTTCTCAGCTCTAATTTAGGGAGTCCAGCGTACAAGACACCAACAATGACCACCATTTCATTTGAACAGCTGACGAGAATGGTTTATTACACGTACCCAGTTAGTGGACGCCGAGCCCTCACGGATAGTTCTGCGCAGCCAACAGAGCTCTAATTTCCCAAGATGCCCTTCAGAATCTCAGCTATGTTCTTGTTTAAACAGTTCGTCCGGGATCTCCTCTACGATTTGACACTTCCTCCATTGTTCTGCTTAAAGTTTGTTTACGGAAACGGAAATTTAAACTTATGGGACTGGAAATAAGGTATACATTTATTTTCTGACTGTTCAAATTGTAATGTGGTTTTATTTTAGCTATAATTTTAAAATTTGCCACCAATTTTTTGTTTTAATTCACATTGCACTACTTGACACAATATATACTAAACCGAATATTAATAATAAATCAATAGAGCTCTAAAGCTGTTTATACTAATTTTTATATTTGGTAGATGTGAAGTTTCGTGTAACCCTCTAGCCAAGGTTTAGTGTTTAGTGAGGTTTAGTTTTTAGGCCGCATTAGTGTCTCTGGCGTGACATAAAAACTCACGTAAGGGTACCAACAGAGTATTGTATCTTCTAAAGCATACAAATCCGATGTATAAATTTCATATTTGTCTGTCTTGTTCACTAATCAAGCCTAGCTTTATTGGATGGTGGGCCAGTATTTTACCCACTCAGCTAAGACTTTCACATGACATGAGCAATAATATAATTTATTTAACTGACGTGTCATTGTTTTTCTTAGGTGTGTTGGTATAAATTTGCATACAAATTATTTTTTTTAATTTTGTAGATGTATATTGGTCTACAATTTAACAGAATTTCATTCAAATGAAACTCTTTGAAAATAAATAGATCGTTTGTTTGAAACACTCGCTGGTTTGCAGGTATCACTTCAAAAGGGCATACATTTTACCGAATTCAGTTGACAAAGTATGCTGAATCAGAGAGTGGGCGGTGATCTTTGCTGAGACAAACACAGAGCTGCAGCAGCAGCCTGCTATCAATTAGTGATCAGACGCGCCGTGGAAGCAGCACCGTCGCATTCGCCCTGTAATCTGTTGTAACTGTGCGTCCTTTGTCATTTTACTCACCACTCACCACTCGCTCATTCCCTGTAACAGGTCACAATTCATTATTTACCGGTTTTTATGTTTCATAACGATTTTGAAGCTTTTTTGGATTAAATATTTATTATTTAAACTTTAAAACATAAGTGTGAAATATTAAAAAGCTGTTATTATACGATCGAAGGATATAATAAAGTAGGATGGATTCATCATATTAATTTTAGAACGAGCATTGGTTCCAGACCACCAAGTTTAGTTTAGCTTATATTTCACTTATGAATGATGGAACACATGTTTAATAATTTTTTTAAAGTACTTGACTTAATGTGATGCAAACGTAAAAACAAATGACTATCATAAAAAATGTTTATATTTACTTCCCTGTGGGAAATTGGTTACTTCCCACAGGTTTGGATATGTCTAAAGGGAATGTTTTCATTTCACCTAAACAACTGTTCTTATTCTTTTATATTAAAAATTCAGGACAATAGCTCTGGTAGTTCCTATGGAAATCTGTTACATATTTTCCATCTTAAAAATCACCAACATACACCCAGAGCTAAGACATATCCATGTCAAAACCTTAAGGATTAAATCTATAATCGAAACAATTTGTCACTAAATGGTGTAATCATATTGCTGTTGATTATCTAAACAGGTTTGTAATATATTATAATACAGAATCTTTAAAATTCATACTAGCATTGGTTACTATTCACTCAAGCTTTCATTGTACTTTTTCAACGTTTCTGTCATTTAACTACACAACGTTTCTGAAGGTGGAAAATCTCCTTTGGTTTTCAAGTGATTACCTAATAATATACACTAAAATTGAACGTTTAAGTTAGATAGATATTAATTATATCATGTTGTCAATAATACTATCCTTATATATCATCCACAAAACAAAAACTGTATTGATAACGTGACAAATAACCACAACATCCCACTCCGCCTCCAAACTAGCGAGGCAACAAAAGATAGTGTACGCTCAGAACGAGAGTTGGAGCTCTACTGTTTCATATTAAGGTTAATGTAATTATTAACATCACATCTGTAATTTAAACTCTAAATGTAATGTAAATCATTAGGTAATAACTTGAAAACGGGAGGAGTTTCCATCTCCAGAAATGTTGTGGTGTTAAAACATAAACGTGTTGGAAAAGTTCAATAAAAGATGTTGAATAGATTATTTTACTGTACTTGTAAAATATTCGTTTAACGTATTTGTGACCGAGTTTAAGAGTATTTGAGAAAAGATCAACACGTAAATTTAGTTTTCAATCAAATGGCGTCGAGCGGTGGGAGCAGCAACAGGGGAAATTACAGGACCGCTGAATATAACCAACCCCCTTTTTTAATTCCAACCTTGTAAACAATGCATCAGTCAAACACAGCAGACAGCGCGCGGCTCGCCTTGCCGGCTTGCGGTCTCGTCTCTTACACTGATTCAACAGGTGTATTTAGTACGGTTAAGAGCAGTTAAATAATGTAATTCTATTACTAAAACTATAATAAAATTATATTTGTTTTTATATTTCTATAAACAAATGATAATTATGTTAATTTGTGAATAATATACACCATGTTTTGAGGGGTTGTTAGTTATGATTCAATGATTATTTTATATAATCCATGTATAGTACTGAAATGCTTACTTGGATAATAAGCTAAACATATTTTTATCACTTATCATCTCATGTATTTTTTCCCTTAAGCTTATTCTGGTTAAACTACTGAACTTGGATGAACTAGGTTCACGTGATTTTTTGTATAATTTACATCCATAATTTTTGGAGTTTTGTTATGCCAAATTCATAAAACATTTGTTAAAGATGTCTGCCAAATTACATTTATTTTTAAGATTACACTAAACATATGTTCATAACAAAAATACATAATTGAGAATACGACAAGACACAGTAGCAATGTTGGACACAAAGACAAGTGTGACAAGTGGACATTTAACTTATAGTTTTATCAATTAATTTGAAATGTGATTTAGCGACACTTGATCAATTTAACGTCTATTTACCGAAGAACCAGTTGCGGATATTTTGATAGATTTTGTCGGTTTTACACACACACCCCATTATTTTTTTCAATTTCATTAGTAACTTCACATATACCTATTTATTAACTGGGACCGTGGTGTGGCCTGTAATCCAGCTACTTGAGGTCACAAATTGTGGATAGTTGTGAGCGATGATCGGTGGATGTAGTGTTCTCTAGTGTGGATTAGTGTCCACTTTATTGAATACTACGTTAATCCACCAAGACCATTCATAATTAGACCATTTCGTAATTCTGAGGCAGTGGTTTGGACTCCACGTTAAACTGTAGTTCCCTTTAATATGACATTGACTGTTAAGCTATTAATTAACAGTTCTGACTAAGGAATATATCAGCTTTAGTCAGCCACAAAACTACCAGATCGCACTACAATCAACCCTCATTTCTAATTCGTTCTTGGCTTAAAATACCTACCTGGTTAGATCACCATTGCAGTAACTAAGTTACCACATAGGCGCCAGATTTGTGCGTTAAGTTTCAAGTAAAGCGTGAACCGTTATAGTTTAAGATGAGCAATACTGTTAAAAACCAAATGGCAACTCCCAATTCAACCAGACCATCGTTGAAAAAAAAGTTTGGAGACCGTAGCCCTATCAGCTGAGCCACCGACTCACAGAACCAAATTTTCTAACTATTTATAAAAAAATCTAAATTTTAATCTATAAACAACCTGAATCCAACTTCAAATTTTGTAGATTTTATATAAGATAATTCCATAGTGTGTCGAAGTTGTTTTGATAAATATTGTTTCTTACTATCCAAAGGTTATTGTTATGTTGGGTGAATGAGACGACGAGTTCAAATCAAATCTTGAGACAAAGACATTCAAAGGTCAAACTTGATATCCCCTACAACAGATTGGGAAAAACAAAAAATAGTCATAAAGCACTAGGTATAAATGTCTAAACAAGTTACCTGTAAATATTCACACAATGAGTTTTGTTAATTTTAAAACTGGCATTTATAAATGGTTATTTGTACATCCTTTCTATTCCAAAACTGAATTCCTTGCACTTACCCCTTCAGACATCAAAATGTAATACCGGTAGTGTACAACTAACTAAAACTAACCCTTGCGTTATGTAATTGTTTAATTAGATTTTTCTGCTCCAAAATCCACTTCCATGACTAACGCGTATAATTTCTAATTTTTTATTATAGCTCTGTTTTTTGTTAAACTGACAAATGCATTTTTTACATGATGGTTTTTGGACTAGTGTATTTCCAATGTACAAAAGAATTTATCCAACGGAAAATAATATTCTTGATTTCTGATTCTTGACATCCATCTGGGTTTTGACTGCATTCACAAAATGTATGCTTCTGCTGAAGAAACAATACAACATATATTAGAAATTAAAAAAAAACTAGCAACTACACTTTAAACTTTTCTCTTCCTTTGTTATTTACTAAATTCTTTTCTTAGTTTACAATATATATGGGTTTGGTCTCTATATATTGAAAACGAAACCATCCAATATATCAAAGTTTATTGATTGAAGTTATAAGAGGTTTAATTATACATTAATTACACAGTGTAATACAAAAATACGATTTGAACAGAAAATTGAAAAAAATCACCTTACAAACCATAGTTGAGAAAGGACGCCAAAGGTGTTCTCTGGGGGATTTAAATAATTAATACGAGATATGAATGCTCGTTATGTTTGTAAATGGGCAGGTGGAAGGAGAAATAATGCAATTAGTCGGGAAGTGCCTAGGGCAGTAAGTGAGCCTTAAACATGGCTAATCGGAAAATGCCCCTGAATCCTCCACACCGAACTCGATCCTTGTTTTATATTCTGAGATACCATCAAGAATCGTTTTTAATACTATTCCAATAAAAATATGTTTTACGTATATTTAAACTAAACTTTTATTTTCATCAATAAAAAACTAACAATTATTGAACAATAATAACTTGCTCCCATGTATAATAAGATGCTTCTCCAGTTAACAATAGACCTGTGTTTCATCATATGTTTAATTTAAAGCAATATTCTCCATCGAATGCGTATTTTGAAGGGTTATCTTTGACTAATATCCATACTATATTCCATCCTATTTTACTTTTATTTCCAAATTGGTTTATCAGTTGAGCCCATAACATCAGCTTTCCACAATACAGCCTTTCACACAAATTTTAGCTACGAGGACTTGATAATTCACTATTTTTTCCTTTGTTAAGGTTCTGCCAAATCACAATATTAAAGTGTTGGCTAATGGATCAGGTAAATCCGGCATATCAAATAAATCTAAAATCAAATTCTCGTAGCTCCTAAACCATTAGAAATATTAAAACACCCAATACAAAAATGTTTACTTTAGAGAGTAGAATACAAAAACACAATAAAATACACAGTATTCCGTAAGATATTTTAAAGTTAGCTGCCATTTTGGAAAACGTCGGCCATATTGAAAATATACAACATTGTATTCCTGAGTGAAACTTAAAACTGAGCAAGTTCCAAAAAGTGTGGTGGTAAGTCGTGTAATTAAAAAGTTAGCTATTGGATCACTTTAAAAAACTCAACAAATATAAATATATGGCTCTTGCTTTCGTGTTATTAACTAACTAGTGTACTGCGTGGACAGTAAATTAAAGTTTTTCTGGAACCGTTTATAGTCTAATCTGAAAATATAGCGTATTTAGTTCAGTTCTTTGAGGTTGTTTTAATGGTAATCGGTATTTTATTATATACTAAATTTCATTTCATCAGAGTATAAATTTTGTAGTATAAGCATATCAATGTTTTTCCATGCTGGTTCAAAATCTCTAACTATATCAAACCTTTGGTTAATCTTTCTAATGCAGTCTCGCTCAATCTAAGAAAAACGTATTTACTAATCAAATGTGTCTCGCTAGACCACCAAATCCTACATTTACACAAAGATACCAGCCTCTTTCGAAGTGTAAAACAAATGTAAAGCCGAGTACGCAGTGCTATCTACCGGGAACAAGTGCAGTAATTGCCAAACAGCGCCCCTAGCGGCCAAACACTGCAGCCTGATTAACAAGCGTTAATTAGTATTGGACTGCACCTTGTTCCAGCCGCGGTGATATCCGCTTGTTCCGCTAACCTGAGTGTGTCAAATGTTTCTCAATAAAAATTGCAGTAAAAACGTTATAGTATAATGACCGTCGCTTGTTATTACTTGTATGGAAGTTTTTTTATTTGAATAAATAAATAAGACATTATAAGTTGTTATATGATTGGGGAGAAATTTTATGTTCACCGAGTTATCAAATGTATTATAATTTTAAAAATTTTAAATTTTTGAAAAAAAAAACAGAAAGCTCAAACAAAACATATAATTACATTTTACATTTATATAGATACAACAATTTTTTTAACCAACTTCTTCGTACAAGAACACATGTACATTTATAAAAAATTGAAATTATTTAATTTAAACATATGTTATTTCAATATTGTTTATATTAGGTTATCATTTTGAATTAACTTGAAAATGACCTAAAGATCGAAACATGTCGTTAAAATAAAAAATGTTTCTTAAGGATACTCAGTTGATTTTTTAAACTATACTTAATATAACAGTAGTCCTTAAAAGTGAACTATATAGATCAAATATAATTTTAAATACTCCTAATTTGTAAAAGTCTAAAATTTTCAGGTAAAGCCATTTTTATAATTTGCCCTAAATGGATAGCGCAAAATTATAATTTATAGAAAGTTTACTTTTATTCACACATAACCAAACACCCCTATCAACGATGTGTTTCTTTAAGTTATAACTTATCTATTTACAATATACCATCAACGTAATTTTAATTAATGTGTTTTCTGTTAAAATATCTTAATATAACTTTTGAGAAATTGATTATAACTTAGAAAAATATAGTTTACTAGTTTTTTGCAAGATCTGTTTGGTTTTTGTGTAAATGACTAAAGTTTACTGGGCGTCCCATAAGTAAAGTGCCAAACTCTGGGAAAAGGTTGTATGGGTCAAAATAAAGAGAAAATCAAGAATTTGTTTTTAACTGATCTTTATAAAAATTAGGTAAGTATGTTTAAATAAGAGAGAACTACTGTGGAAACAAAAATTCAACTTGGTCCAGGAGGAAAATTCAAAATGGTGGCCACCTTGACTGTTTTCCCACCACTGTAGATTCAAGGCTTAAAATGACCACCATTTTGAATTTTAAATTTGACCAAGTAGAATTTTTTCTACATTAGATCTATTACATTTAAACATAAATATGAGTTTTATAAATATTGGTTGCATATTTTAGAATATAACAATTATTTTGTCAATCTGGTAACGCCTCCCCCCAGAGCTTAGAACTACCAATGTCAAAAATTAAACGGTGGATACCAGGTAAACAAAGCGTTTGATTCTTGATTTTTCTCTATATTTTAAACCACAATATACAGGGTGTTCATTAAAGTCGGGGACAAACTTCGAGGGGTGATAGTACTCATCAAAATAAACAAAAAGTTTCTAATAAACATATGTCGAAAAATCCTTCGTTTAGCCGCTAGCCGCCATTTTGTATTTTATACAAAAACCGTTATATATAAATAATTATTTAAGATACAGAAACCAAACTTCGCACACATATTTAATGGCTAAAGAAAAAAGTATTCTCAAATTATCATTAAGTTTGCTTTTATATTTTCAAAATGACGGCGGTTAAAACTATTTTAATTTTAATAACAAAAAACATTAACTTTAAGAACCACCGCCATTTCAAAAATATAAAAGCAAACTTAATGATAGTTTGAGAATATTTTTCTCTTTGGCCAATAAATATGTGTGCAAAGTTTGGTTACTGTATCTTAAATAGTTCTTTATATATAAAGTATTTTGTATAAAATACAAAATGGCGGCTAGCGGCTAAACGAAGGATTTTTCGACATATGTTTATAGGAAATTTTTTGTTTATTTTGATGAGTACTATCACCCCTCGAAGTTTGTCCCCAACTTTAATGAACACCCTGTATTTTTCTAGATTTTGGCACTTTCCTAATAGTACAGTCTGTATAGCTAAATGTATACAATTTTCTTAGAAACAGCAGTCCTGTATATCTTATTATAACTATAACTAACATAAAACCATAAAATCTGACATAAAGAGGATTAAAAGTACTGAATTTAGCAAACATTAAACGTATTTTAAGACTTGTCCATTAAAACTATTAACTTTTACCATACGATTACGATTCATTGTGAATTAATACAAAATAAAAGCTAACTTTAATGCCGTTATCTTATTTTATAACAATACAGTTTCACCTTAATAGATACAGAATTGTCGATTTTCAAGAGCATACAGATTTTAATATAACATTTTTGAAATTATAAACTTAACGATATGTAAATATTTATTTTCTATATCCGTAAACAATATATTATTATATTATCTTTATAGGTCTACATAAAATATGATTCCTCCATGAAAATATTTTAAAAGTACGTATCTTAAACAACCATTTTGATGGTTCAAGCATGTTTATGCTTTGTGGGGGAAATTATTTTTTAATTGCGTTCAAATGGAGATCGTAATTTGTTCGAAACACACTTTTGCAATTACTGGAGCACAATTAGTTTGGTATATTGTTTCAACCACTATTTCCCCCCGACCACTCAATTTTGGCGTACTATTACATCGTGTTTGCTTTAATTCCCAGTAAAACCTAATATGTAATAAAGATAATGAGGAGATATAATTAATGAAATAAATTGATAATTATTGTTAATTTTCCCTCATGAATTTTTTATTTTAAATTTCTACATAAAATAATTTCTGTACGGATTATTTTACTACTGATTTTACTTACAACTATTGAAACTTCTGATTTTACTTAAACTGTATTTTTTACATTTTTTAACTGCAATTGCTGAAATTGATACTGATTTAGCTTTAAGAACCCGTATTTGATACTTTTATAATTAAAATCATATTAAAACTTAAAATTACTTACAGGTTATTTATTTTATGAAAGTGATATATAAATAAATACAATAATTATAATCCGTCTATTTAAATTCTCATACGTCTTGAATATGCAGACCTCATAGGTTAAATAAATAGGAAGTAATTAAGTTGAACGAGTGGACGTTACTTCTGCATTTTGCTACTAGATGGGTCTGTCAGCTTATCGACTTCACAAGTGACTCTGGCGCTTACTGGTGAGTTGTAACTGTACTACACAGTCTTCATTCAGCGGGAGTTTCAATGTGCTTAAACTTGTTAACGAATTGTTGCTCATTACTTATTTTTAAAACATAATTGTCCAATTATATTTATATATTATAGTAATAAACTGCTATCTCATTATGAATTATCTAAGTATTATTTTACAATATATATTTCAATTTAAATAATACTGTTATAAACATGTGATCTTGTTTACATTTTAGATCAAATATCCTTGACGTATATTATCAACTAATTTAAAGATTTTTAATATTTATCATCTTAAAACTTTCTCCTTTTTAAATTTGTTCTACTTTTTTCTAAACATGTTTCTAATGTGTACCACCCATCTCCAGTATGGAAAACATTTACTAGAAATTCGACAGAATTTCGTCTCAAATGCGATTGATGCGTGAATCATTGTCCTCATGTAGTATGTTTTGTGTTTTTGAACTTTGAGGATCCTTGAAAATGAAACACAAACCAACTAGAAGCTTCCACCACTAAAGATCTACGGTAAACGTCCTAAACATTTCTACTCGTATTGAAGATCTAGACATTTGTGGGAGAAGAAAAATAAGTTTTGGTCATCTTAAGGCTGATTAGTACATTTTAGTGGTTAAATTTTATAAACGTAACACTATTCTTTGTGATAACCATAAGGGTTTCTATGATCATAATGTGTTGCCTTAAGGTAAAACAAATAAAAATATTAATATTATTTACTATGGAATAAATAAAAACTATATTCAATTGAAATGTGAAACAGTTTACTAAACAACTAAAATAGGTTAAAAATAACAATTGTATATTAAATACAGAAATAAAAAATATGAAGTTTGGTAGTGTTGAAAAATTATTTAAACCGCAACTCATAACCTAAAAACAGAATGTTAATCCTATCCGTTAGAAAGGCTTGCTAGTGTCACCGTAGACAGATAAGTGTCTCAAACACAATCGCACTTCTTTGTCTCCCGGAACATTGCTCGTTTCAGGGGAAGATTATCCTGCATTATGAAAGAAGCTGCAGAGGGGGAAAGGATGTCTGTCGCGGGAAGGAGGGGGTGAGCAAAAAAGTCTTCCACAACCCCTCAAGGCTATTAATAATAATTAAAACAAAGCCAGGAGTTGTGTAAATATAAGCACTGCTTTAACATGCGGAGCAACTTTTCCCTTTAGAATTCTTGTTAGAAACTTTGCACAGTTTTTCGTATGAATAAAAGCAGTTCCTCGCTGCCCCGGACGCCACACTGTAGTTTCATTTGCCACCTGTAATCCTCAGACGCCCTTCTGTTAGATACTATTTAAAACTTGTATCATTCCCACTAACTGTTATGTTGGTCGTTCCTCTCAGACGTAGGACTGAACATGATCTTTATTTTCGTAGACTTTCCATTCACTGCCGAAGAGACCACTAATTAAAGTTAAGTTAAAGTAAAGTAATTATGAATTACAAACTACGTAATATTGTATTGTATATGACTGAAGCAGCTGTAGTTTTTTCGCGGATTGGCCTCTCGCCTCCAAGGCCTGAGTCGTCATCACCGATCGGCTCAAGTAGAGGATGAGTCTGATGTTGCACATCAAACCCTCTATAAGCACACGTTGTAGCATAACATGAACATAAAGTCACACAAATAATGTTTATAATTTGCTTATTGTGTAAGATTCTTATGGTTAAAAAAATTGGAGTAACGTCAAAAATTTAGTGAAATGAATAGAATAGAAATGAATAGTATTAAACAAACTAAACAGCGAATTCCAAAAATAATCACAACTAATTACAGAAAACTAATCATAATATTTAATATTATTTAGGCAATTGTTAAAAGAAATATTGAGGCTCGACTGAACATACACCATGTCAAACACAATGTCAAAAGCAATTATCCAGTTTCCTCAAAATCTACAATTGTTTTTAAAAGGTTTTTGTGAGTTTCAATATGAGTGTCATGTTTAATAATGTGGTTTTATGAGAATTGTTTCGCGATCAATAAGAATGAATAAACTTGTTGTTTTTGAACTTGAAAATAAGTCGTCTAAGCCCAATCTTGGACTATCTGACTGACTATAACTTAAACATTTAATTTTAGAAACAGTTTGCAAACTGTGTTGAAACAAAAACACGAATTTAGTTCATTTTTTATTTATTTTTCTATTTTTTATTTATTTAGTTAGTTTTTGGTCAATATATATGAATTTTAATGTTTGAATTCAATCAAGTTTCATAACTTTTTATTTTGCATTATTGTAGTAAAACTATCTATTATAGTTTTATAGGAACTAAAAGGTCACAACAATTAAAACGAGAGAAAAACGTGAACCAGGGAAGTAGATAAACTGGGATAAAACATCCCCCCTCTTAAAATAGTACAAAGACAGACAAACGAGCTAATTTGCAGGCGCACGGCACTATAGCATATGTCGCCCCAGTAGTGGATAGAAGTGGTAGGGGAGGATTAGAAGGCCCTCTCTGCAGCATGGGGAAACGGAGGATAAAATATAGCTGAGTGTAATGAACAGAAAACATCTCGGAGGCGCGGAGAGCACCGACACCACGACCGAAAAACTTCGTTCCCAAACCACAACCTTACAACTTCAGTTCATGAATATTAATTTCCATGTTTCACAACCGAAAGATTATGAAAGCGTGGCTACAGTGAATTATTTAGATACATTCTTCAGCTTGCGGTCATCAATCGAGAAACCAAGTACTGTTTACTTTTTTATTATCTTGAACCATTCGGAAATGGAGTAAGATATGGAGAAAATAATCAAAAGTTGTTTATGAAGTCAAAAATAAATATATAAATCACCTAGAACAATTTACTTCTCCTTATATTGTTTATGAACACTTAAAACTATATTAATATAAATGATTATTTAAAAAGCACTTACAAGGATCACCATAATCTTATACGATTACATAAAACACTAAATGCTATTTTTTATCCTTTTTTATTGTATAAGTATGTGATACAATCACGAAAACAACTTCCAACACCCCCGTCACAGCAGACCTGCGTACTCAGCGAATTTCCATATCAATAATACAATAATGATGTGACAAGTTTCATCAATATCTGTCAATAAATATAAGAGTTATTTGCCTACTCTTCGTAAGTTTAACACGAGAAAAAGTATGCAGGTTTGCTGCTGTGAGGAACACTAAAAGTAGAGGTTTCTAGCGTAAACATTTTTATTGTGACCATTCATACAAAGTTTCATAAACATTTGTTCATAAATAAAGGAGTTTGCCTATTCCCTATACGATTAACATGGGAAAATAGAATGCAGGTTAGCTGCCATGTTAAACACATAAACAATGATGTTTAAGCATAAATTGATAGATCTGAACCACAAGCTTCTTGTGGTTGAGATCCATCGTGAAGAAAGTTATCGTGTTCACAGACATATGAATATAACATTTTTACGACTATTTATTGTCTCTGAACACCTAAAAATTAAAAATTAACATGGTCCTGGGCTTAAGTCTTGCCATGAGACCTACTCATTCTTCTCTATGGGAAATTTGCTAATACAAAATCAGGTGCTCAACAGCAGTTGTGGAATAAGTCAGGATGGAGTGGGTAAACATCAATAAAGAGGGGGAGGTATCGACGGCGTGCGTACTCTAATGCAAAATATTAATATGCAAACGAATATAAACGGCATATCAGGGTGTGGGATCGAAGACCAGGGATCACGCCACAGCCCTCCGCGCCACGGACTCCCGGTCGATAGCGCGCCGACGGCCACACTTTTAGTTCTTGTCATAGTCAGATTTGGGACCGCGGCACGGGCTGCCGGTCTCAAGTGAGCAGAAACATTCAGTAAGGTGGCGACCACCAGCGCCATCTTACTAGCCACGCCGACAGTCGGTGGGAATATGTAATAGATTGCTGCACAGCAGTGACGCCCAGCACGCCACCACCAGCGCCATCTTACTGGCCGCGCCGACAGTCGGTGGTCGGTGGAAATATGTAATATATTGCACCATAGCAGTGACGCCCAGCAAGCCAACGCTAGCGCCATCTTCCTGGCCGCGCCGACAGTCGGTGGTCGGTGGGAATATGTAATAGATTGCACAGCACAGCAGTGACGTCCAGCACGCCACCACCAGCGCCATCTTACTGGCCGGTCCAATAGTTGGTGGTCGGTGGAAATATGTAATAGATTGCATCATAGCAGTGACGCCCTGCACGCCACCACCAGCGCCATCGTACTGGCCGGTCCAACAGTCGGTGGAAATATGTAATAGATTGCAGCACAGCAGTGACGCCCAGCACGCCACCGCTAGCGCCACCTAGCTGGCCGCGATCGAATAAAAGAGTCCGACCCAATGACACAGGCATAATTCGCAAAGTTTGCCAGTCGCGTGCCCCTGATAGTCCCACCTTCCCGGTCATTAGTCGTTTGATTCATCGAGTGGGGTGTTTTACAGTGGTGCCGCTCCGTGCCAGCTCTCCATCCCGCGAGCCAGAGACACCGACCTCCAACCACCGACCATCATCACTCTTAAAATCATCATCTTTTAAAATTTGCTTTCGTAATCCTCGATATTGTTTTGATTTACATTAATCATGTAACTAATACGCCGTTGGTCATCTAATGGTTCTGATTTTTCGAATACTTGCCGTAGTTAAAACTGAGGACGAACCTGTAATTTCATGGGTGGAAACACCATCATACCTTAAACTGTAATTAAATATGTTTTGGTTTTATATGTTTTGCTGGAGATGGGACGGTTTGGGTAAGTTCTAATAATTGTATATGACTGGGTAGCTAAGTGTTTTTAGTACCTGCCTTTAAAAAAGAAGGCCATCGGATCGAATACCATCGAATAAGTGGTAAGGAATCTGGACCTTGTAGTCAATTTTCTATTTGGCTATTAATTATTAATGTTAGGAAGTAACCATTGATTGGACCGTTCCCCATCTTAACTTAAAAAATACTGATAGGTGTATAAAAATACAAACTAACATTGGAAGTCATGTGTTTCGCTGCTTTTAAGGTCAAATCATCTTTTAACGGGTTCTCCTAGTTTCATTGTTGATAGTCATAGTATATAAAATATAGTCACAGTTTCATTAGGTAATTGGTTTCATAGTTTTAAGTAGTCATAATGACTTAAGTGGTTATAGTACCATCATTACAATCTGAAGGTGGCCAGTCATAATTATGTACATCATTCTGTATATCATTCGGAATGTAATTATTAAACAGTTTCTCCAATTTTAAGTTTTGACACTTTAGAACATATTTATTACTTATCAGTCATAATGACTCCAGTGGCTAAAGTACAATCTTTATAATCTAAAGGTCACCAGTTTGATCTGGAAGTGAAATCTTGAAAAGATTTTGTGATACTTCGATACTTGAGCACATGTCTCCCTATCCCCAAATACTGGTTTCCTGTTATATCCAGACTAAAAATTAATGATCCTGGTAAATTAACCAGTGTATTTTTCAGTAGCAATGCTAAATGTCAAAAATAGCATTACATTCATTACGCCCACCCATCACAACTGTTTACCTTAAAATATCTAAGCAGCTAGGGCCAGTGTTTCAATTAATTGTAAGAATAAGAATTAAAGCGTAAAATTATATTTTTACTTTCCTATGGGAAATAGCTTAGATAATGGATATGTCTAAAGGGTATGTTTTAGCTCCTCTAAACATCTGAAATGACGTCGCTTCTATTATACTTTTTGCATCTCACAAATGACTAACATTAGACATATAAAAATATGCATCTCAAAATATGACAATGATGATAATAATAATATTTTTACACCTTTATATCTTGTATATTTTATTGGCTTTTTCCAATGTGTCTGCATTTTTAACTACACAACGTTTCTGGAGGTGTAGAAACTTCTTCCATTTTGAAGTAATTACCTAATAATTTACATTAAAAAATGAAATTTTTTGTTGCAGATATTAATTATGTTATTTTTTAAATAATACTCTATTTATTTATCATGTACAATACAAAAAAACTATATTAATAACGCATCAAATAACCACAACACTACTTCCGAGCTAGCGGGGCGACACAAGTTAACGTGACATAAGGACGAGAGTTGGAGCACTACTGCCCCCTCCACCGCCCTAGCGGTGGCCACTTACATGTGTGTCCGCTTGGAGCGCTAGTAGTGACATTATCGGTCACGTCTGCTATTTTACCTGAAATAAGAGATTATCCGGATAAAAAAAGATATAAAAGAGATCTGTAACTAAAATTTTGATGGAAATTATTAGGTAATCACTTGAAAACGGGAGGAGAATCTCAAGCTCCAGAAACGTTGTGTAGTTAAAAAACAAACGCGTTGGGAAAGTCCTATAAAAGATTTTGAATGATTTATAACCGACACAAATATGATTTTAAAGATTCTGTATTATGTTTGAGTCAATACAAGATGGTTTTAAAATATGAATTCATAATAAATATATCAATTCCCAGTGAGGTAACGGTCTGGTAACGGCCTATAATTGAAAATACATTGATGATAAATATGAAATGTGCATCTGCTCGTATTCGCAATATTTATTATTCTTACTGCAAATAATTTTATTTTAGTGGTTAATTTAGTCCTAACCGTAATATGCTCTAAATGTGTATATAATACGATCGATAATATGTATAACGAATTTTAAATATACATATATTTTTTTCCTTTGTAATTGTCTGTAGTGAATGATATTTAGGAAGTTATTTTTTCATAAGTCGTATCACAAATATATTCCCACTGATTTACTCGTAAACAATATCATCGTTAGTAATTTTCTTTGGTTAAATATTTTTTATAAATTCTTGACCTGAACTCCGTTCTCAGGAGTAAGCTAAATTCACGGAACACGGTAAGTAACATTATATCTTATGTAACGATACACGATGACGTCACAAATATAACGTTTGCGTTACACTACGGTCGGTAATATTCAGAACACGGTGTGTGTAAATAATCGGCAAAGGTTATTGGGTGGTCGCCGCACTACAGACCACCATAAAATGGCATCATACCCGCCGCTTACCTCGACTGTAATTGCCGTATCTGATGTTACATAACTTGGGTCATCATGTAAGTCGGTGTGCAAATATGGCACTAGTTATGTTTACATTGTAGACATATAACTTGTACGTGAACCTCTGTGTATTACAAACAGTCAATAATAAAATTTCACCACATGGCTAACAAATTTAATTATTATTTATTTTAACGTAATATACGAATGAGGATGTAACACATTAAATTAAGGGGAGTCAGTTGACCCCTAGCCATGTTAAATTATGAAATGTTCGTTATCAATTTCTCAGTAACTATATATGGTATCAATATTATTTATTATTACTATATTTATTGACATTTTAGCAAACCTGTAACCGGGGGTTTTTTTAATTCAACTTTTTTAATTTTGTTTTATATTTACAAAAAAATCTTTTAAAACCCCTTGTTTTTTGTACTAATTGCGAAATAAATTTTTTAATAAAGTCAAATATCAAAATCTGTCTTGTAAATGTTTTTCATTTTTTAACGTTCTACATAACTAAACAAAAAATATTAAGATATCTCAAGTAGTTCCTGAGATATAGGTACCGAAGTGCATAAAAAACAAACTTACGAGAATTCTCAATTAAAGTTAGTCATTGAGCAATGCCCGCGCATCAGAGTAGCCCTGAACGTTTGGATGCATTGCTTCAGACAACAAATCGTAAAATGAGTTCTACTCAACCGATTTGCATGAAATTTGTTGTAAACTAATTCTAAAGAAATGTAGAAAACATTCCCGTAAGAAAAAAATTGATTTTTTTTACTCAGGGGGACCACCGACTCCCCTTAACTTTTTTCCTTTTTATTTTAGGAGAATTTATGAGGACTATTGAACTATTTGTCTACAAATAGCCTGTGCGTGGGGACAATCAAAGTCTTTGTATACACATGATTTGAGAGCAAGAATAAAAAAACAATTGGTCTAAACATGACCTGGGTGTAAGGAAAAACGAGTTTTTGGTCTCGCACATGACCATGTGAGGACCAACAAACTATTGGTCCTACACATTATCAATGGTTACTAAGACCAAATAGTTGTAGGTCTAAACATGGCTTATGTGAGTGTGGACTAACGAACTATGAGTTTGCGAATAACCTATTACTGGCCGTGTAAGGAACTTCAATCTCTTGATCCATACTGTGAGCGAAGACCAAGGAGTTACAGGTCTACAAAAGTCCTATGTTCGTGAGATCTAACACATTTGTCAAATACAGTGCAGACTAAGGGTTCTGCACAAGATATATTGTATAATGACTACCGAACAGGTCTACTTTTGTGTACGGGAACCACTGCATCGATTTATAATAGGATAGATCTATTATAATGATTTGCATAATATTAGAATAGAATTTCTCTTCCTAAAACCTAACTACTGTACTATATAATCTTAAAATACTATATGAAGCGTTTTTTGTAGCTTCTTCTTAAAATAAACTAATTAGATACGAATAAAGATACTCGGAGTAAAAGTTTCTTAAATATGAAATAAAATAAAGTTTTGATTCCAGATACCTTTAGTTAATGTGAAACGTTAGGCCAGAGAAGTTTTGACGGTGATCTCTTAATTAAAGGTAATCTTAGAGTCTGATAAAGCAAAATTACACATATATTATGTGGCACCAAAACCATAATCTGCTAAATAAAATAATAAACGCAAGAACTTTCATTTTCGATCACCGTGTCACGAAGATAAAGTTGATATCTGAGGGAAAGTAGGTGAGAATATCGGGCAGCGTAACAATGGAGCCGGGGCGAGGGAGGTCGGGAATGTTCGGCTACAGTCGGGCGTCTCCGCCACCCCCAGAGCGGCGCGCTCGCCTCGCCAGCAGCCTCAGTCTGTCGAGGGCGCGTGACAAGGGTCGCTCGGCGTTGTAGCGAGATGGTCCGCGCGTGAGGTCCTTCAGTGCTCACCATGCTGGCCATGTCCACGTTGATGATGCCCGCCGCCACCATGACGACCATGACCAACCCTGGGCCCATCCCTGTCGCTCAGCCCGCCAAGTTGGAGCCCAAGTTCGTCCTCAGCCACAACGCCGCCGCTGCCGCTGCCGCCACCACCGTCATCAACAAAGCAGGTAAACCGAGGACGGCACACGCCAACACGCCATGCTTAATGTCTCATTCATCTGCAATACTAATAATAAATGTTACGTTTTTTTACGTAAATTTTAACGTAACGTATGCTAATAAAAAATTGAAATACACGCACCTTTAATCCTAACCCTAACAATAAATAAGGATTAAAATACAATTTAAAAAATACTCGTATACCTCAGCTAAGAGGAATACATTCATTTAACAGTAATGAATCGATTAGTGAAAATATTGGAAATATTTTAAAACTATTATATTACTGACGAGTAGTTTTGTAGATACAGTTCCGCATAAAAATATAATCAATAAAATAAGATGCAATCAAAACGAAGATAGTTGGCCAGTTCGGGAGGATCAGAGTCTCGTAACAATTCAGACTATGACAAACAGAGAGTTCAATTACCGTTGTGCTCAAATTGATCGTGGCAGTTATTACAGCCCTGAGATTAATCCGGACCGACCAAGATGCACTAAAGCGATCAGATATTGTAATGTTGCGGAAAATACTTACAGACCGATTCGTTATGGAAATTCATTGCCGGATTTTATATTTGCTAGTGAATCAACTCACGGAAAGAAACAATGAAAATGTGGCGGAGATCACGCAAAACAATCGCAGTTCGGCTCACAGCTGATGGCGATCGATATTAATGAACGGGGCTTCGCTAAACTATTTGTGGCAGTTTTGGAGCCGTAGTACTCTGATTTCCGTCTAATAGAGAAATTTATGTTGACATATTTCAGAGTGGTTTAAAAACATGAACATGTGTAAAATGGTATGCAAATTGAACATTTCAAATAAACGTTTAGTAGTAGTGAGCCCAGGAATTGGACCATTCTCTGTCGAAACGTTACCCAAAATAAAAATTTAAAATAACAGCAGAATTTGTAAATTTAGTTAAAATGCATTATATAGAAAAAATTATGCACGTAAAACACAATATTGATAGAGAAAATTATTACATTTTAACTGTAATTATTTACCACAAATTTTTAAAATTTATTTTTTAAAGTAAGTTTTATAATATAGTTTCTCATTATGAAAGAAATATTATCTTAACATATACGTTGTTAGGTTATTACAATTATTTTGGATATTCACGTATATTTAATATGTATATCATTTTAGTTTTTACTAAAATGCTAATTGTCATAAGATAAAACAAGTTTTAAGAACATTGGACCTTTTTATCAATCTTCGAATGATTGCTGTTGACATTTCGACTATTTCATTTAGACTTAAAATTTAAAAAAAACTTTAAAACTTTCAAGTCAAAATAATTTTACATTTGAAAAAGCAGTAAAATTATAATTGAAATAAACATTTTGTAATATTTTTTTCATCCCCATACTAAATGCTAAAAATGATGAAATTCCATGTTTAAAACACAGTTTATTCAATAGAAAACTAATCTAATATGTTTCCAGACAATGTATTTACTGTTTTCATTTTTACATTCTTTAATTTTGCTTTTTTCATCAACTTCCAAAATGCTGTTTATAATATCGACAATACACATTGTTATTCTAACATTTTAAAATTATTTTTTGAGTAGATATTGCTTATTAAACGAAAAGAAGCAATCATATTAATACTGTAGTATTAAATAGCAATTGATCTATAGCATCAATTTGATCTAGTATCTCTTCTTTTGATATAAGAAGGAAACTGGAGAAACACGAGAAATTCACCCAATAATCCAAAATATTTAAAATTATATTGTAATTTTATAGTATTATATTTATCATAACGAGAGAACCAGCTCAAAAACAATTCCTGTGTGATTAGATCCTGGGTTTGAAGAAAATATTGGAATTTCGTAAAGTGTTTAAACTGAATACATTAAGAACTGATAAGAGGTATGAGCAAAATACACGAAGGCACACGATATTTTTACTTTAATGCATTTAAAATTGTTGAGCTAAACTATACTTATAGTGTACGGATCAAAACTAACCTTATATGTCAAAAACGTCTATTCAAAATTCCATGTTTCATAGAGAAGTATTGTTTGGGCTTTTATGTTAGTCAGTGAGTTACACATGTGGGCGTGTATATTGCAGATTATTAGGTCCTACGTATAAAAAACGTTTATAGTACAAACGGCTTTACCTATTTTAAAGTATTGAAATAATTGGAGCACCAAAACTCTTTCTGCTTCAAAGTTATGAAAAGTATATCGTGTGTTTCTTACACGACGAAACTTTGATGTTTCATCAGCAGTACTGTATTTAAACTAAGAAAGTCCGAGCTGCATATTCCATCATGCAAATATGTCTGATGGTCATACGCTTAAGTTTTAAATAGAGCTTTATTGTGAAAGGGAGAAACAATTATTGTATTAAATTCTAGATAGTAAGTAAAAGTGATACATCTGTAAAATTAACCTAGATTCACATGAGAATGACGAAGTAAGGCGGATTTACATTTTAATATTTTCTTTCCAAAAACACCATTCCTTAAATTTACGATTATTTTAGAATCTGTGTATTGAAAGCTATGGAAATGATTGAGGACAATTGACACTGAATTTCCTTATAAATAATTTCGTACATAATTTTCTTTAATTTTTTTCAAAAACAATTCTAATAGCCCCCCAGTTTTTACGTTTCATTTATTATTTCATAATTTTTAAATTTCTTGAAAATTATAACTAAATTCCATATATATATTTTTTTATAAATTTCAACGTTTTTATCATCAAAAACTATTGAATCGATTAAAATAGTTTTTATACGAATACAATTAAGAAAATAGATCTTTGTGAGGTATTAGTAATCATTTCTGAAAAACATAACTATAAATCTATGGGTTTAAATCAAACAACATTTTTATCTCCACATTTAAGTATTATTAATAAAAAAGGAAACAACTTTACCAAATAATGTAGCCATTATGAACGTAAATTTGATTCAGACCGGATTGGTAATAATCTTTATGTCCAATGTATTACACCGTTTTCTGTAGAAACTAAACTTCCATTTAAAGATTTATAACAATTAAAAATACTTCTATCTAATTTCTTCTAATTTTTCAGGAATTATTTTAGTTACTCTATCAAATGTATGTAAACATTTATAAAATAATCGTTGATGGGGGGGTAATAAAACCACAAGGTCATACTTGTTATGAGGTAAAAATACAACTAAAACATTACTGAAGTCTTTTTTAATCGATTTTATAACTATTCAAGTTGTTATTCATTAATTTTAAATCAATTTAATAACTCTTAATAATCAGATAAATTTGACTTCACAAATGAATAGCTATGAAATGATTAGTGAAAAAAATGTATATTTAATTAAATTAACTTGTTTTATATATTATTAAATATTACAAATATGTTAAATATGTTTGTACGACAGCTTATTATTCATTTATATAGTATATATAAAAAAGAATTTAATTTCAAAATACCTTTAAACTCATAATGTAATTAAATCAAACAATAAAATAATGAAAGAAATGAGTGTAAAATATTTTAACTTCCACGAATAACATATAATTTGAATAATAAAAGCCAGTATAAAACCTTATATTTAGATAAAAAAACAGTTTGCTTAATATAAATACACCAGAGAAAAGAGGTCTTTCAAGTTTGAAGGATTTATTGTTTGGTATACGTCAGAAACAACTGAGGGTGTGACGAGAAATCAATGTATATGTTTACAATGAGAGAAAAAACAAATATTCTGTAATATATTTGGAAGAGAATGCCACACAATAAGCTGGGCTGTATATGAACATCCGTTTTTACATTCGTGTCATTCGCATTTGGTTCCGGTGAGTTTTGTTTGTGTTTCGCGCCTCAATTCACACCTAAATTACAGTCCACTCGGAATTTCAATCGTTTAAATTTTGGGACATGGCAAAATTAGTTTTTAGCTAAAAACCTATTGCAACACTAATCTATAATATTATAAAGAAGAGTTGGTGTCTGTTTGTTTGTTTGTTTGTGGGTTTGTTTGTGGGTTTGTTGTGGCAAGTAAACGCAAAAAATACTGAACCAAACAGTTTGAAATTTTACACAAAGGTAGATCATAAACTAATGCAACACATAGGCATACTCATTTCCTTAAAATGCTCTCTGGCTACGCCCTGTGAACGTCCTAAGTTTCAATTTTTACATTTTTAGAGAATGTACATAAAATTACTTGCACTATATTTTGACAGTTCGGGAAGAAGAAGAAATAAAGTTGATTTTTCAGATAAACTGCTGGATCGAAATCAGTGAATTATCTGGAATAGTGGAATGGTAGATTTTAAGTTTTTACGACGACTGTCTCTATTACATTAATCCTTATCCTCTCCCAATATTTGACAGATGTTACTTTGAAATGTTGTAGACACTCGTCTTTTGTCATTTTGTAAACAACGAAGAATTAATTAACAATAACTTAAATGTATCAGTAGAGCCTACACCTTTCAGCCTTTTTTAACCCGTGCGAAGAACGGGTACTTTGGCTAGTTGTATATATTTTGAAATGTATTCCAATCGTGTAAGTAGAGGAATTGTTTTTTGTATAAATTCTTTAAATTCTACTAAAAAAATAACTATAAATTTTTTTCTCAACCTAGTTTGTGAAAATATTTTAAATCCTTCCGTATGGCACTAGTAATCATTGTCAAAAAGGCACACCCAAAAAATGGTAGTGATATCTCTAATAGTTTTTTTATACAGGTTGCATAACAAGTGTAAAAAAGCATATTTTCAGTAAACGTGAAAATCAAAGAACACTGAACTAATAGTAAATACGACTAACGTTACAAAAATATTTTTTCTAAAGGCAACTATTATTTTTCATTATTAGTTTTACATATCGTAAAGTGGAAATTTCAGAGAATAATAAAAAAATAAAACATTAAAACAATAAAAAACAGAAATTGAAAAAAAATTATTTTTTGGGTCGGACTGGCCTTAATTGGAATACAATTTAAACTATTGTTCCAACCAATATATGCAAAAATTAGTCAATAGTTCTCTTTATAAACCTTACTTTTTATAACAGTAACGAAAATTAATTTCAAACGACTTTGTAGAAAAATAACATCAAAACAAGAAATATGATAACAAAAAAAGGAAAACATGGTCACTTAAAGGAGTGCGATAATAAACAAAGTTTAAGTATGGCCGTAAACATAATAAAATACAAAATATTGAACTTTAATAAAGTGTTAACATACATGTAAACGCTAGACATTGGACAACTATAACAATTTAAACAGGAACAATTTACAAAATAGCAATAGCATTATATAAAAATTGTGTAGGGAGAGTAGTGAAATAGTATAGTTAAAATAAGACATAAAACGATAAACCAAAAATTCTAATATAAACCTCTGCCTACGGAAAGTGGTTTTCCAATTTTAACATTTGAAATTATGGAATGACTTTTCGATTTGGAGAAAAATAATATTAGTTAGTCACATAAGGTTTTTGCATATAAAAAACGAATCCATTAAGAAAATAATCCCTGCAGTAGTACATAATCAAATAATAAAAGATCAATAGTTGTCATCTATTAAAAACGTATATTTGAATGAAAAATAGTTAGTCATTATAAAGGTTGTATAGTAGGTGTAGGTAGGTTGTGTAGGTTGTAGGTGATACAAGGTTATATATAGTTTGTAATTATTGTAATATTACAACAGATATTTGTTGACTTGTAAATTATTGTGGTTGTTAAATAATGACCATCAGTTTTTAAAATTTTAAACTCGTCTAGGATGTAAACCAATGCTATGTTGTGTCATAGCTGTGTTGTAACCTGATTTTTGTTTCTAATATGTTTCCACGTGACTAAATGTCTATGATATAATTGTTTGATCACATAAATTATCAGATTTTATTATTATCTTTTGTAAATAAACACAGGAAATTTCTTTCATCCACATAAGACTGGCCTGCTATTATTATGCATCGGTTTATCAATATAATTAAAAGGAGTGCACTAAAATATTATCATTGTTAGTAGAATTTAGTTATTTTTCTATTTTATTATGAAGAATATTTTTCAAAAACAAATTTTAGGGTATAATTTTGTAGTGTGTTTTATAAGGTTTCTTTGACCGTTTTTTAAATACACTTAACAAGTACAAAACAAGTAATGATGAAGAACATTTTCATAATATAATGACCACATTTTTGTAAGTTTCAAATGAAATATAGTTTAAGGCTACCAATGGCGTGAAGGTAACTCGTGATGTCAGCATGACGTCACGTGCCACCTGCTCAATGCTTGAAGATCAGTCAGCCGCGCCAAGCCGCACCTGGAACCTACGACAGCTGTTGTTATTTTAACACCAGTTCTACAGTAGGTTGGCTCACTGGTTCCATTACTATCATGAAAAAGTCCTCTAAACAGATCGCGATGTAGCATTATTTCATACGGCAATTGTTTTTCTTTAATTTAAAATTATTACATTGTGTTATGTGCATCGTGTTATAAAAAGCCTCAGCGATACACAGAGATTAGTTTCTAAAGGTATAAGTTTTTAAATTAACCCATCCAGTTTATAAAAATGGGTAATTGTAGAGTCTACTTCCTAATCTGAAGGTTGTCGGTGCAATTCTGAACCGTGTCGGGTTACTTTTGATCATTAGGGTATTAGATATTGATTCTGAGAAATTCTTATAATTGTCTATAAAACAGCATGATGATTATAAAAATCTCTCACATGCACTCTTCACTCAGCTTTGGTTGAAGTTACCCTGAAAGATTTGTCCACTGATGAATCTTATAATAATGATGAACTTTCACAACTAGTCTTTCGCAATGCAATTTTTCATTAGTTGCAACATGATTTAAAACAAATAAACGTTATCAGTGGACTGACACATACTTCCTCCCTAAAGTAAATTAAAAAACGACAATTTGTAATATTCACATTCCTTAAAGTTCATCTAAATATCATTTAACAATTAATAATAGAAAAATAACCATCCAATTTCTGAAAATAACAAGAGAAACAAAGAAAATCTATTTTTAGAACTTTATTGGAGGAACCCCCCTCGGTAATACCAAGCTTTTTTAAGTGGGTTTTGTTGGGTGATTTTACTTTATGATTCATACCAATTTTCATATAAACCAGTTGAAAAATAACGAAGAAATATATTTTTTTATATTCTCCATAAGAATAACATTGGACACTCTCAGACAACGTACTGCGTTTATCATGGACAGTAAATTTAACTTTTCTCTGGAAACTTTAGTCGTAGACAAATAATTAATTTCACTGATTTGTTTGATTTTTAAAGCTGATTTTAATGGTGGTAGTCAAATGAAACTTTACCTTTACAGTTTTTGCCGAAAACTTAAAACGTTGATTTTTTACATTTAAAAGCCCATAACGTTTTAACCGTCATTTTACAGACATGTGGGTGGTGTCATAATATGTAGTACTATATGCAGTATTTACTATCAAATTTTTATCAAACTCATTAGAGCTGTTTTTAAGAAATTTGGATTTTTCCAGTTTTTAAGGGTTTTAGGGGTGAACTACCTTTAAAAATAAAAATTGAATAAAAATGCCTGGAGATACGGTGAATATATACATACAAACCAAATTTTATCCAAATAGGACCAACGGGGTAGGTAGGCTGTGGCTCTGCACATATCCTGACACACACACACACACACGCGGACAGAAAGACATTACGTTGAAACCCACGTTTTGGCTTCAGGTGACACCAAAACGAATATAATCCAATCTCAACTCAAATTCGAAAATTTAGACAAAAACAATACTTTCTCCATATACGATGGATATACGATAAGGGGAGAAAGTGAAAATGAGTCACAAATTTTCAAGTAGCTTGTAATAAGGTCAAGGATATATTTTTAAGGATGAAATTTGCTTGTGACGTACCTGGGATGTACGAGTAACGTACTAAGTTGGGCAATATACGCATCTGAAGTACGCTAAAACACAGCTGCATGTCAGATGTACAAGAAATTCACCTGGTATGTTAAAGTAACGTGAGATGTACAAGCTATGCACCTGGTACGTACAAGTAACGCCCCTGCTACGTACAAGTAACGCCCCTGCTACGTACAAGTAACGCCCCTGCTACGTACAAGTAACGCCCCTGCTACGTACAAGTAACGCCCCTGCTACGTACAAGTAACGTCCCTGCTACGTACAAGTAACGCCCCTGCTACGTACAAGTAACGCCCCTGCTACGTACAAGTAACGCACCGCAGATGCGCGTGCAGAGCGCCATCCGATGCCCGGGGACGGACAATCATGACCGCCAGTTGGTGGTTATTGCCCAAAGACAAAGTTATGGCCTTCATATCGGCGGGACGCAGCACGCTGCCCGGTCCACCCTGACATTACGTCGCGATAACACTAGCCACCTATATTTCAAGCTATTTAAAAATAATGTACGTACATCATCTTTGATAATTGTTGAGAATAAGTGGGCGAATATTGATCATAATATCATTTAGAAGGTCATACTTTATCCTACTTAATCGACAATAACACAATAAATATAACCAATCTTTGGACTTAAAATAGTTTCTCCAGTGGCATCGCATAATTTATATTTAATTGATTAGTTAAAATTGTTTTCTTAGTGTATTAGCTGCCTTAAATATTTCGTTATTCATAAGATTATGAGTCTTGGGTACCATAATTTGAATCAGTTTTCAAATTTCGTTAAAATTGAATTATTTTAGACAGTCATTACACCCAAAAAGAATACTAAACAAGCTAAAAAATCATTATAATTATCAGAATTAGGATTGTCTGGTGCTGAGTGGACATCTTATAGTAAATATTGATCCTACAATCAAACCAGGATTCAAGTATTATGATACTTTTTTCGAGTGCAGATTATCGATAAATACATGTACCCACAACTATTAATCATTTATTTCAGCCTTGCAACTCACTGAAACTAGTCATTCCACACGTTTAGTTTAAACAGTAACACCCGCCCAGCAATGCTGAGCGGCGCTTCAGTAGCTCACAGCTGCCCTTTAGTCTCATAAGTTCCAATTAAATTCTTCCTCTTAGTTAGCTCGACACGGTAAGCCATTACTATCATCATAAAACTTGATTTGCATGCAATATAGCCTTTTATCCGAGCGTTTGGCCGTTGGGACGATCTGCGTTCGTTGATCAGTCGCGTCTGTAAGGCTTCATGTCACGTTAAGTTGGGCTTATCTGTATTAAATATTATGTTTTAAACTTTTTTATTCTTTATTATTTTAGAATTACAAACATAAAAAGATTTAACATTGGTTTCAAAATTGAATTTCGTTACTGAATGACTTTCTTACCTATCTTATTGGATATTTGGATGCTATCATTTGGTGTAATAAAAGGAACTCATCCCAATTTTCGGAAGTATTTTTGCTGCACAAAGTGAACAGCTTCCCTTGCACATTTGGTTCCTTCTCGTCTCTTTAAGGGCATTCAACTTTAGAACTTGGAAGTCTGGATCCTAGTATTGGTTGATTAACTCTGGGATGGATTGTTGTCTGCTTCTTGTTTGCCTGGTTACCTGGTAGTCGGACTACCAAAAGGTCCTGGGAGATGGACGGGCTCGGAGTAGTTGTTGTGTCTCCTTCCCCGAGCGACCTAGACTGTATTCTCCTACCTAACCATTTATCATGAATCATTTTGTTCGATGGCTGTACTCGTGGATCAACAATGGTCATAGCGCCTTGCAAGAGTTGCTGGGGACTCCTATTCCAGAAAATGACAACGTCAACATTGAATTTGAAAAAAATAAAATAAATATAATTTGAATACACGATAACAAGTATCAAACATCTATCAAACAGCACTGGTTAAACTATACCTTGTATAACAAATTACAATTATATATGTTGCAGCACGACTAGTTAAATACATTTTTATCATGCTAAATAAAGGCTATGTATTGTGTAATTACTCGTATGTATTTAGAATATGTATGCTAGATAACTAATTATTTATTAATTTGAATGTTCATTGAAATGAACACTGTAACTCAAGAAGTGTGGTATAGTAACAGTTTTTCCAAGTACTACTAAAGACTGTAAAATAACTCTTGCCTGTAATCATAGCTCTATATACTAACGGAACACTGGAACTATAGAATCTCCACGTGCAACTAGAGTTGATTGAAACTGAAACTAATAAAACATTGTAGGCCAACAGTCTTGTCATTCAAGATGGTACGAATTGCCTACACGTAGAATTAATTCCCTTCAAACGCACGTACTGGTTTTCCTATAATTCCACATACACAAGAAGGGTTTCAAACAAAGTTCCAACTGATACATTACATACATAAGTGCAAATTTAAAATGATGTATCCCTGATCGCATGACGAATGTGCAGCGTGTGTGAGGGGTGGGGTGGGGTTGTAGAGACGCTCTCTGTGTTTGTGCACCTGAGACGTTCCTGCAGGATAAACTAAATTATACCGTTAAAATAGAACTGCTACAGCATACACAATTAGGTCTTTCCGCCTTACCACAACATCCCTCCCCCCGCAGCGTCTTATTACGTCTCGTTACTTAATTAGGTTCGAACCTACCCCCCCTCCCCCCACCCAACCCTGGCCGGTCATTTTAATTATCCTCTTTGAACTCGCAGAAATATTCTCCTTTGTCTTATTACCTGCGACATGCCTCTTTATTACGAAGTTCCTCTTCCCCGGGCTAACCGCGACCTGTCTCTGCCCAGTCCTGGTCTGTCTTGAACCTCTGAATCGTGTTGGAAAAAAGTAAATTATAATTCATCCTAGTTAAATTTAGTATTGCCTTGTAATAACCTTGCTATGAAACCATTTTACAACACAATCATATAGGAGTACCAACACTTTATTACACCAAGACAAGGAAGAAACCAAACCAGCTAAGCGAAATAACAACGCGAGTCTAAATTTAAAGATTCAGTTACACTGAGATTACTTCATAAGAGTATGTAGAATTTGTTTTCTTAACTGTGTGAAAAATTGTTTAGGTTAATATATTTAGTATTTTAAGGTAAAATTTCAAGCATTTTGTTGGTATTTGTTCTTAAAGTTAAACATTTATGACAATATTCAAGATATAGAGTATTTAAATTCAATACAATTACCCTGTAACTTTTACAATAATTGTTCCAGTCTGCAGCTTTTATGGAAGAGACTTACGTTAGAATTGTTAGACATGGATATGTTTTAGCTCTGGGGGGGGGGTGTTGGCGATTTTTAAGATGAAAAATATGTAACAGGTTTCCATAGAAACCACCAGAGCTATTGTATTGAATTTTTAATATAAAAGAATAAGAACAGCTATTCAAATTAAGTATTTTTTCAAAGGTTTTTAGTCTGGATCAATGGCTTACATCATGCACAGAGTGTGGAAAAAATATTTAAAATACATTACCTTTAGACATATCCATGATCTAACCTATTTCCCACAGGGAAGTAAATATAAACCTTTTTATTTGAATATTACCCTGGATATCAAAAATAATAAAGAGAGGTATAGGTAACTAACAAACCTTCCGCAAAATATTGGTAGTTTGATACTAGTTACGTATACGTTTAATTATATTAAAACTAAATAAAATAGACGTAAACATTCCCGAAATTAATGACGTCATCATTTTTATATTCGTGACCTCAACCTCTTTAGATTCTAATTACTTTGACATAACTTGGTTGTACACGTACTGTTTCGTAAATAAAATTTGGAGACATGCAAACGTAGAGACGGCTGGTCCAGCATGTGGGGTGGGGCTGGGGTTAATTGCAGACAATGGCAAGGGACAAAGGGACAAGGGAGGCACACTGGCACACCGACCACCTGGACAACACACTTCATTGGCATCCTGATATAGGCATAAATTAGCCGACACACCGCAGCCGGCCTACTGCTCAATGCACATCCCACACCACCAACGGTACAAATTAAATTATAAATGGGTATAAATAAGTTGAGTGTCGATTAATTAAACCCTTGAACGACCTTGAGAAATCGCGCAAAGTTAGTACAAGTATTTACTTTTACCCTTAAACAATACCTTTAAGTATTTTAATTCATTTTTTGAAATATTTCTGCGATTGCAAATATTTTGTAGTCCCAGAAACTAATCTTTGAACTATTTTACTTTAGTTACATGTATTTATATTATAATTTCAAGATTGTATTCCCATCTTCTATGAGCCTAATAACATGATTCAGGTTATTAATTAACATTGACTGAAAAACCAAACACTTTAACTATATAGGGTACTTACGATTTTCACCTTAAAAGTTTTAGTAAAAGGATGATTAATTTATTCTTACATACATCGGGTCGGTATTTAGTTTTATGTCTTTAATTATTTCCCACTTGTACTAGATGTATAAGTAAAAATTAAAAATTGTTAATGTAATATCCTGTAAAATACTGCGAGTGAGTTGTTGCAGTCGTACGTAAAGGTTTTCTCATAATGAGACGTCATATGTATCTCATAATATTTAACCATCATATTACTCAATTCAACAGTTTTTAATTTACAAAGTCCTTGGGCTTATCTGTTTTCTTTGATAAGATTTTTTGAATTAAAAAATAATGATTCCGATATAAAGTTAACGTATTTAATGTTTTCATAAAAACGTTTATGAGACAATTTTAGAGAACCTGAACAGTATCCTCAATTATTTACAATTCAGGGATTTGTATTTCATTGAAAAGTCGAATGAAAGTCCATTGAGTTTGATGTTATCGTGTAACAAAATACCGAATATGACTTTCTACCTTGGCAAAAAAACTGAATTTTATTGATACCTAAATGCGTATTTGTATCAACAATAATCAACGTTGAAGAAAGACTGATCGTTGTTTGGGTAATCCATTGTGTTTTATATTTGTTGTTTTGTATTTTCATAAATTATAAATTTAAATTAATTTAATTGACTACGATTGATGAGTGAAACACCAACATTTATTGGTTTAAAATTAATTTACTTAAACAATATAATCCCGTAACTTTTGAACCATTATTTATATCATTTGTGACCTAAAGAAACTTACTTCGGATCTGTTTGATTGAAACATTTTTTTGTGAATTCCACGTAGCTCAGAATGGCGTTGGTTTTAAATAATTTTCTTTAAGCAACATGACAAGTTCATACATATATTTTTATAAGCAAATGAACAGTTATGTCTTACATGCTTATAATTTGTAATTACAGTGATGTAGCGTAATTTATAAATTCCCAAAAAATAATTATTATTTTTATGTACTTTAGCTCCTTCATCCAGGTATTACATTATTTTTAACAATAAAAAGGTTAAATAGGAGATGGATATTAATTTTGACGAAAAACTTGCCCCCAGCAATATGTAATATGTAATTTACTTTAATGCTATTTAAAAACTATTATGCTGTAATGACGGAGGAAATACATAAACATGAAATTCGCCCAACATCAAAGAAATAAGTACAAGTATCAAATTTTGCGAGATGGAGCGTGGTACACTCCAGTTAATAGAATGAGCACACCCTGTACTACCGATATTCTACGGATTTTCCCCCCACTACTTTTATTACGTAATGCTAGAATGATAATCCTGACTTACAAAACTTACTTGAATTTACAGGAAAACTGTACACTACCAGTTTTTATTCTTGGAACATGGCGACTTCTTAAAATACAGATTTCAAAATTCCTAACTATACATTTCATACATAATAAGATATTAACCTTGGTATACTTCAATCTTGATACATGATAGTTTTTAAACATAATACTCGAATACCACTGAAACTATTTTTCGTAAATTTACAAGTGACTAAAAGAACACTAAATGTTCTAATTTTTAACCAATGAATCTGCGACCCAATTAATAACCTATTAGGTCATTTCCCTTTATCTTCATTCCAATAAAGTTCACCCAACCAGATATTACATTAAGCGAATACATTAAATGGTATTGGTTGTAAATAACTGGAGTAGATGTCGCTGTGGTCAGACCAATGACGTAACGGCACTAAATCTGATTGGCCGAGCGGCTTGGCAGCTCACCAGGCCTTCGTCTCCCGGTAAATTGTCTGCTCCCAGCTAACAACTCACTCCACTCGCCGGCTCTTCAATTCGAAATTCCAAATTGAAATTTTGAAATTCCTCTTAATTTGAAACACCGTTCACTTGATATAAGCATTTTAAAGTATGGTCTGTCATTTTTTGCGGTATGTTATTTTTTATTATTGTCTTATAAAGTTCAAGATTTTATTTTAGAAACATTTTGTTCTATAGGAAAATAGAACTATTAGCATAGATAGTTATCATGGTAAGACCAAGGCTGGGGCTTATTTTTACGTTTACGTTTTTTTCGGGGGCTTTAATATATTTGATTAACAAGTTAAATGTTTTAAGACTGGAATTAACTTAAAATACAAACATTTATGGTTTATGATACATGCACTTATAACCAATTCTTTGTCTTTTGGAGCTAGTCGGTTTTTCATGGGGGAAAATTTAAAATCTACATCTCGTTTATTATTTGAAATAGGCATTTTCAAATAGCTTTGAATAAATAAGTTATAATAATTTAAACTGAAACATTATTTAAAATTTTTTCTCGTTGAAACCCCGTGCTATTCTTAACGAATATAAGCAAATTGACAGAAATTCCTTATTATTTAAAATATTGTTATTAAATTTGGGGTACAGTTTCATCTAGTGAATGTCTATAACTGTATCATCTAAATGTTTTTGTTCCTCATGGAAGCAAACCCATTTATCAGTATCCATGCTAGTCTTAAGAGAAATTAGTAAATTGATATAACTGCCTTATGTTGATTCATCTACGATTAAGTATGGTTTAGTGTAGGAAATGATTGGAAATTTGGTTAATAATCACGTCTACTACTTCTGGGTATTTATGTAAAATATGTCCATGAATTACTTGTAAAATGCATTTTTAGTGAAATAATGTCATCTATTAAAATGTGGTCCAAAATTGTAATTTATGCCTGTGACTTTTTCTTACATCACGAAAGAATATATTAGCCGCTGTGACGTTGTTTTGTTTAAAAACTCTTTAACTTGGTGTCGTAGAAAAATACGTAGCGAGCTTTCTGATTACAATTTCAATTTATCATTAACTCATTGGTCACATAAACTAATCCCACGTTTTTGTGATTTGTACCTTAATATTCGCATTTAATAGTCAGTTTTTAACATTTTTATCATATGGAAGGAAAATATCAAAGATGGCGGAGCTACTACAGGACAAGTTTACTGTTAATTTAAAAGATTGATCTATGATGTAGGCTAATAAATAATATAGGCTAATATAAATGATACAATATTTTTTTAAATAGATTTTTTGCTGTAACAGTTGAAGCTTATAAGGTGAGTTTAGTTGTACACGCCTTGTCCTGCGGCCTTAGCCAACTGACGTCGCCATATTGTGGCATAATCTGTAATAGCTGTGATAAACCGAGCCTCATATCAATCCGACATCCAACTTTTAAAATCGTTGTATTGTATTTTCAATATAATTTTATTTAATCAGATATTATTGTTATTACTTTTTGAAATGACGACCTACCAAGGCAGGTATTTTATGCCAACTATGAATGAGAAATGAGTGTATGATGATTGTAGCGTGATCTTGTAGTCTTGTTACTGACTAAGGCTGACATGTTCCTTAGACACGACTGTGAATTAATAGCCCAACAGCCGATGGCATCCAAGTAACCTACAGTTCAACGTAGGAACAACGGCTTAACGCGCCTTCCGAAAAACGTTTGTAATTTGAGATACAAATTTTATGTTTGTCATTACTGGGGAATCAAACCCGGGTTGTAGGTCCGTACTCTACCCACACAGATATGATTGCAACACGTTTTTGCAACCTAATGTACGTCAATAAAAACATTGTAAATTGTAGTAAACTATTCACATAGAATGATTACAACACTAAAAATAAGTGTAACTTTACCGCACTATATGTATATTGTCATAAAGTATTTTTAGTCATAATTATTGGCAGACTACTATTTTTAATATATTTTTTACCCTTAGTTTCCATGAATTTGCCTCTTAAAATGTTTAACGTCTTCGTCTCAGGTTTGCTTAAACAACGTGTTTTTATGATGTAGAAGAATATTTGAATGAAAATATATAGGTTAGACCTAACCTATTTGTAAACTATTAGTTAGATTCTCAATATTTACCTTAGCCTAGTTAGATAGAATTCAAAAACAGCTGTATTTTTATGAGAAACGCTTGCTAATAAAGAATATTTTATTTATTTATTTGTGCTTCTATTTAAGATTTCGTACTGTCTCCTCGTAGGCCTTCCCCCTTTTGAAGTTGACAGTCGGTAAAAATTTAAAATAATAGTGTTTTAGGTCCTAATACAATTTGCTAAGTTTTACTCTTACATAATAATAAAAACATATCTAACTGTATCCATGTTCATTTTGTATTGACACATTGTTTGTGTATAGCTTAAGTGGGAACCCTTTTATTTCAGAGCAATTTTTCCTTTCTTATTTTAATTTTCTTAAGGAATCTTTCTTGTTTCAGGTAAGTGTTCTAATGTGACGATGGCACCTCACTTCATCAGTAAGTCAAATTTAAACAAAACAAAAACTTACTTGTTGAGTTTAGTTTGGAATGGCTTTTGGATTTAGAAAAATTTAAAAGTTCGTCAAATTATGAAAACAATAATGTAGCTTAACACTTATTATATGGAATATTTGATAATTTCCTCGTAACATTTTGAAGTAATGTGAAGTATACAGATACGAAAAATATTAATCTTTTTCAACAGTTTCTTTCATAAGCTTAAATAGCTTAAACAAATTTAATTTTAATTTTGTGGAAGGGAGATTCCACAAAATTAAAATTAACTCTATTTGATTAATTTATTAATTATTCAGGGTTGTCATAAAATATAATTGTTTAAGCTTAAAGTATTCTTAATGCTAGTGCAACTATGCTGTTGCTCTTATATATTGCTTAGCCTGGTTCAAGACATTGAGAATATCTAAGTTAAGACTTGTGTTTAATCTTGAATGATCTAACACGGGAAGTTCTATTTCAAAATCATATTACGTTGTAATAAACACACTTGACAACCGTATACCTGAGTCAGTGTGCTGATAAAGCAAGGTATTTCTATGCAAAATGCGAATAATATTTCTCTAACAAATACTTTTCCTATTGTCTCAGACTTCCACTCCGCAGATACACAATTTGCATTAAGATTCTCTCCCCTTGGGTGGCATTCAAGGAATCTTATTTCTGTACGGCTGTGGAATTTCGTAAAGATTTTGGAATGAATTAATCTTTAAATATCTCGGTGCTTACTCCGTGGCACGAGTGGAGGAATTTATGTTTCAGTGCACATAGGTAATGTGTTTTACATTTGAAATGCACCAACCTATTATTTGTATGCATATTTGGAAATGTTGCTAATCTATCATGTAAACTTATTTATTCTTGTTTTATTTTAGAGTGTAAAAGTTATTTATTGTTTCATATTAATAACAAAATTTTTTTATATATTTTCCACCAAATAAAAAAATTCAGACTATTTAAATTTGTTGTCTTTTAATTTAGTTTAAAATTGTGTTTATAATATCAAGTGTGTGTGTCTACTCTAAAGCGATAGATACGAAGCCAAAAAGGTTTTTACTAACAATTAACAGCTTGAAGGTATATTTGAAATCCATATTATAAAATGAAAAAAAACCTAGAGATACGATGAATACATACATACATACCAAATTTCACCTAAATCGAACCAACGGGGTAGGCTTTGGCTCTGTACACATCAATACACTCGGACACACATACACACGGACAGACATCACGTCCAAACGCATGTTTCTGGATTAAGGGGACCCCAAAACGGATGTAGCCACTTTCGACTCGCATTCAAAAACTTTGGCGAAAAAAGAACTTAACATTTCGATGGGCTTACAGTAAATTTTATAAAAAGTAAACTTAAAGTATAGAAGAATGTAAAGTTGTGATTTTAAACAGCTTAAATATTTCTTGGTCTCCATTGGGAATCTTTGCTTATTTCTAAGGTGAAACCAAGACTACAGAGGAATCCTGCTCTCTTAAAACCTGATGTTGTCTCGGTGCTTTTGTCTAAACATTCCCTTTATTATCCTCCACAGAGGGATTGCTCCCTTCTTCTATTACCCTCCGCGGGGATATTTCTCTTCGTAAATACATTTTCTTCAAAATTCCTCCTCCGTTTACTAATTTGCTTATTTACTATATTTCTTACAACTATAATTTAAAAATGAAAGATAATTCAGGTAACTCAGTGTGGTAAATGGTTTGCTCGATGTGTGAGCTATATATTATTTTAAGGTATTTTAAGTTTAAACATCAATTAACAATATTCGTTTGAATAAAACTGTAAATATGCGATGAAAAGTATTCCAAGCAGATCTTGAATATGTTGCAACGATATCCCAGCTATTCTTTTATATCTAATTGATTATTAACCATAGTGTTTTAGATGACAAAACAGAGCACGGATACTTATAAAATTACGCTTTAAACATTCTGAAGTAAATAAAATACAAAAATATATAAATATTAAATTAAAATAATTATCTAATTCTTAATATGTTAATTAAAGCTAAAATAAGGTGCGATAAATTGTAATAATGAATATATATTTTAACAATCTTTTTGTTTGTGTAAATTGTTAAAACTTTAAGCCACTGTAAGTCCTCCAGCGGATTATTTTCCAAACCTTTACCAGGTGACAGAACTTACATATCGATGCTAAGTAGTAAGGGTTGGCGTAGACTCAGGTCGAGCTAGAAAGCTATGTGTGGATCTAAGTTGGTGTTTTGCATATTTTAAATATTCTGCTTGTCCCAGCACACCACTACCATGATGCCATCCTGCAGACAACTTGGCACAGATTCCATTACGGTAAACACCTTTCGTCGTGCAGCTGCTGAGACTGTAATAATGCTACCTGGTCGGCATTCTGGCTATCATAATCATAATCCCCTTTACGATCCCATTTTGACAAATACTTCGTCCTTCATCTGTAGACTGTAATGATGCCACCCTGTAAAACTCTAGAATAAGACTCCAGTTTGTCAACACCCTTCGTCCTACATTTGTAGACTGTAATGATGCCACCCTGAAACAAACTAGAATAAGATCACACCCTTTGTCAACACCCTTAGTCCTATTAGTCATACAACTGTTGACTGTAATGGTACCACCCTGTAAGCAACCAAACTAAAATTCAATAACGGTCAACACCCTTCGTCCTACAGCCGACATCATTACAGTCTAGACTGTAATGATGCAATCCTGTAACCCAGTAGACTGAGATCAAATGTACTGTCATTTTACTTACTGTAGATTAGTATCACTTATTCTCGTTTTACAGCTATCAAAATTTTAATTATGATATCTAAAAGGTGTCCTGTCTTAGAGTCCGAATCCATCAAAAATCTCCGTCCTTCAGTAGGAAACAGTTAAACGATGATATTCTGTTGGTACCATGGTCAAATGCGCGTAAGAGTCAACACCACTTCTTTTTTGCTGATGGGGATGGGAGACGCACCCACATATTTGATGATATCCTGTGGATATCATCAAATATGTGGATAGCATCATCTTTGCTTTAATCCCACTATTTACCTATTTTATAAAACTATACTTTTATTATTTTTTTTTATTTGTCGTAATATTTGCACCCTGTTCGTTATATTCTCGAATACCAGTCCGATATTTGATTGTTCGGTTGTCGGTAGCTGTAACACCCGCAACCTTGGGATATCGGTTACGTGTGACCGCCTTCAAGTGATGCAGTGCTGTGGCCAAGATAGTCTATTGTCTAAACACTATTGTGTGTAGCCATCCCTGTTACAATACGTGGCGTCCATCTATGTCACGTCCTGTTTGATCAATAAATAAATATTGGTTAATAGGAAAAAGTCTTCGGCAAGAGTGTTGTCACTAAAAATTGGCTATTTTATTGAACCAGTAACAACAGCACAACGCAGCTTTTTTTTGTAAATCCGGTTGTTTTTTTCAGTTAAGGTTTTGATTTTGCCTATTGTAATTTCCAAAACAGCCATTTTGGAGAGAAACCATTAGGCATTTTATATTTTTGGCTTTAGAAAACTATTCAATTCTATAATAAACATCTTAAATATACTAGATATCACATTTTGGTATAAACTATGAACGTATAAAAATTAGCTGAATAACAACATATATAGTAGTTATTTTACAAAACATAAAAAACCTTACACATTATTCAACAGATTAAATAGGGAAATATCATTATAATTTATTATAATTACCTTTAAGAAAATCAATAAGAGGCATATAATTGGTGTTTCCCAATACTCGGTGGGTTTTAGATAGGACCAGCCAAACGGCTATCTGTTAGCAATATATCTGACGGGTGGAGGTAGTGGTCAGATTCAATGGCACGGCTCCACGTTGTGATTTGTAAGCCTCGGCTGGCACGATGCCGATACCGGGGCGGCGTACAGGCTCTGTCCTGTGTCCTGTGTCCTGCCTCGTGTCTAACCAAGGCGTAGAGGCTCTGTCCTGTGTCCTGCCTCGTGTCTAACCAAGGCGTACAGGCTCTGTCCTGTGTCCTGTGTCCTGCCTCGTGTCTAACCAAGGCGTACAGGCTCTGTCCTGTGTCCTGTGTCCTGCCTCGTGTCTAACCAAGGCGTACAGGCTCTGTCCTGTGTCCTGCCTCGTGTCTAACCAAGGCGTACAGGCTCTGTCCTGTGTCCTGTGTCCTGCCTCGTGTCTAACCAAGGCGTACAGGCTCTGTCCTGTGTCCTGTGTCCTGCCTCGTGTCTAACCAAGGCGTACAGGCTCTGTCCTGTGTCCTGTGTCCTGTCTCGTGTCTAACCAAGGCGTACAGGCTCTGTCGTGTGTCCTGTGCCCTACCATCTGTCTAACCGAGGCGTTAGTGCTTCGGTCTGTGTCCTGCCTCGTATCAAACTAAGGCATCAGTGCTCTGTCTTGGAACCCTACCTCGTATCTAACTAAGGCTTCATTTCTCTGTCCTGTGTCCTGCCTCGTGTCTAACCAAGGCGTCGTTGCTCTGTCCTGTGTCCTGCCTCGTGTCTAACCAAGGCGTCAGTTCTCTATCCTGTGTCCTGCCTCTTGTCTAACGATGACGTCAATATTTTTGCTTTGGTAATTTCCTTATATTAGCTATGTTTATATCACTAACCCCTTATCATGATATTATGTAATGAAATTTTTAATGCAATAATTAATTATTGGCTTACATTATTCGTTCATACTAAATTCCCCTCAAAAATATATTCGAATATATTTCATTTGGTATATTAGAAGTTACTGATTCTCAATGATTCAGTTGTGTTTGGAAACAAAGAACAAATCCCTCTTTCTATCGAAATTCAATCTCAGTTGTTAAAGCTGTTTAGATGCATTTTATTGCGTTGTAACTCTGTCAAAATGAAATTGATTCCTAAAAGTACTGCTAATTGTGGGTTCAGTGCCTATAAAAGTTATAGGCCCTATCTCTCACCGCAGGGCAGAGATACTCTGCTCTTGAAACCAATCACTACAACTCCTACTCGAACCAGATCCGACGAAAAAGTAGGTCAGAGTTTATGTGAAGTAAAACAATAGTTAAGCCAAATTGTGTATGACGTAATATTACATCTCAATTTAAGTTATTTTTCAGTCATTATGATGTCATTTAAACACATTTGTTTCACTTATTCAAATTTTATAGATAATAAACTATAAAACTTACTCTTCAGCTTTAAACAACTTATAAATAAAATAACTAATTTAAAGTATATGGATATAGTGTATCAATGTAGAGATATTATAAATATACACATTTAATGCAGGTTCAAATGTGTTCGGAATTTTTTGATATAATAAATTCTTAAAAGTGCTTGTTAATCCTACTTCAAAATAAAATTCTAAATCCTCCTCTCAGGGGTAGCATGAAAACTTAGTCTGAAATTGTTAGTTTTACCCTGACAAAAACTTTCCAAGATTTTGTGATAGTTCAATACTGGACCCAGTGGTCCTTGTTCATTTGGGCTATAATTTTTTTATCCCGGCAAATGATCAGCTGATCCCTGTCACTAACAAGGCTACATCATCAAATCCATTACACTCACCAATCATTTACCTTAAAATACATAGTGGATTGAGATTATATTTATAAATATGAATACTAAATATTTATTAATCATGCTTCTGCTATGTTCCGAGCTTTATTCGACTAGATGATTCCCGAGCCTGTAAACCAATGTATGGTTACAGTTCAACTTGTTTCATGGATTTATTGTTGAATGCAAGAATGGTAGCGTGATATCTGGATTGAAGGGATTACAATCAGATAGACTGTGTCAGCTAGCGGCTGAAGCGCCATTACCATTAATTGGACCGGTCTGAAGACCGCATGCTTTGATCCGTTCGGCCTTCAGTTCCACTTTTAACCTGAACAAACTCTTCGATATGAATTTTGATTAATCATGAAATACATAGTTTAAAACCAATCTCAGATTGGATTAGCTATTTTTATTTCTAAAAGTTGATATATTAAAATGAATTTTCCTCTAATATAGAGAGCGTAATAAATAGTTGTTAATGTTGTATACACATAAATCTTATTAAAGTGCTTCACAAAATATAAATATCCGAATGGTGTATTTATTACATAAACTTGTTTAAAATATTGTTATTTACAATTTATACTGTGATAAAAAACGTTTTAATCAAAAGCTATAGAACCTCCAATATTAAGAAACGTAATAGATATTGTTTTAATTAAAGTTATTTTTGAACTGATTAGAATTTTTCCCCTTTCAAAGTAAACATAAAAAATACACTTAACAGAACGAATGAATCCTTAAATTCGGAGAAGAGTAACATTTTGCTAATTTTATTTTCAAATGTAGCTGTGAAATTCCTTTCAAGCGTCTCTTTATTACAAGTTTATAGCTTTTACGGGTGATACCCAACTCAGTAGCAGTATGGGGCCCGGCAGTGTGTTTGTCAATGCTGTTTTGGTGTGCTGAGACTTGACCTGCGCGGTGGTTTAGCCTAGTGAGGGCAGCAAGTCAAGGGAACAGCAGCAGCAGCAGCAGTAGCAGTATGGGGCCCGGCAGTGTGTTTGTCAATGTTGTTTTGGTGTGCTGAGACTTGACCTGCGCGGTGGTTTAGCCTAGTGAGGGCAGCAAGTCAAGGGAACAGCAGCAGCAGCAGCAGTAGCAGTATGGGGCCCGGCAGTGTGTTTGTCAATGTTGTTTTGGTGTGCTGAGGCCATTATTCTGGCGGCACGGGCCAGACGATATATCCCGCACTGTCCCTTCTCTTGGCACCCTTCCAACATACCCTCCCTAGCCCCTCACACATTCTAATAAATATACACTTAACATATACGTCTTGAAGAACATTTTCCACCAACTCTGACCTATTTCATAAAGTCCCGTGTAACATTTGAGAGGGTCAGATTTTAAGTATATTTAAACATCTTCATCTTAAAGATAATGAATCCTAATGGTTTAATGTTTATATCCAAACCATATATAGGCCGTGGTTTTATCTGCATAAATACTACAAAAATATGAGTGGTTTTCACACTTTAAGTGTGATGATTTAAAGTTTTTACATTTTATTTAGTCTTAGATAAAGGATTAAGTAAATGTTTATACACGAGTATCTACCGCTAAAAAACTATAAAGTGTGTAACAAATTATATACCGTAGTCTGATCTTGGCATTTGCTGTAATTATTTTTAAATATTTTCTTATGGTTATAAAACGAGTGTGGTTATACTGTAATCTTCATAAACAAAGTAAGCATCAGAAAAGTAAATCTATTTTGTATTATTTTTTTAGTAAATTGAAATCATGATTTAAATTTTTACATTATAATAAGAATTTAATTTGTCCTGTTTTTCATTGTCTATATGAAGGATAAATATTTTCAGCTTGTAATAAGTCGATATATTGTAGACTCAATCGAATTTGTTCATTGGGCTAAATCCTGGCAAATCAATTCGTCGTTGTAAGTAGCAAAGTTACAGGTTATCAAAAGCTAAAACACTCGCCAAACTTTAATTTCCCTTAGAACCCACTGAGTGCGTGGTTGAATCGGTGTCTCAGAAATATGCATATGAATACTTTCAACATTTTTTGAATATAGTGTATTTTCCACATATAGGTCGACTCATTAGGGAAAACATATCCACAGAGCAATAGATGTGTAAAGTTGTCAACACAGAACGGTTGTAATAAAGTAGGTGTCGCAGAGGAGGACACATCCGGAAGTGAGTGTCCAGTGCTCCACATCCGGTAGGAACATCCGGTCTGCAGCTGCTCCAGTATTTATGCTACTGTTACACTACACTATCGGATCCACTCGGTCCTCGACGTTTATGTTAAGATCTTAAAACGTACATCGGATGACATATACGTTAGGGAGTGCGTGTAGTTTGTTACACAAATTGGAATTTTATTTTTTACTCCAATTTAAAAATGCTTAAAATATTTGTTAAAATTAGTACATGTAAGCTCATATAGGATTAAAGTAAGGTCTGATTGAATTGTGCCTTTGAGTGATTTATTAAACAATGTCAGAAATAATTTGTTTGCTTAATTGCCTTAAACACACTATTTTAATGTACTGTAGAGGTAAAAAATATGTTGAAACCCCTATCAGCAAGTGAACAGTAAACCGTAAGTGATTCGGTCTAGTTGGACATTAAGTGATTGATTGATTAATCGGCGAGGATAGGCAGTGTTTGTCTGGAGGTGTTGGCAGAGGACCAGGCAGGGTGCGGAGTATAGAGTGTGGAGTGGCAGTAGTCCCAGCGGAGCTGGAGCTCTGCTTCGTTCTACTATAACTCCATGCTTAATGTCAAGACATATATATTATTTGTGTAAAAACAAATTATTATTGACCACGATGAATTAAAAATATTTAAACGTATTTTTCTTTCTTTTTTAAAGAATATTCATTTTGTTAAATATTAATGATTGAAATCTTACGCTGTGATACCTAGATGTTAGTTATTAATTTTTACTTCCGAAACTTGTATGTTATTTTTTACCTAGTTAGCTCAGTGGTTATAGTTAAAACTGAAGGTCACTAGAGCAAATCAACGCAAGAAACTCAAGGGTCGTATCGGGACGCAGTTGGCATTCATTATGGACGCTGTCTGACTACATGCGATTAACAACATAGCATAAAACATCATAAAAAACAATCAAAACCCATAAAAACATTAAACATACCAAAACGAGTAGAAAAACACAAAACACAAAAATGTAGCGGAAGTTTCTTACTTGAATATAGATGGATTCATAAATTCCATACATTTTAATAGCTAATAGTAACTTAGACTATTGCTAAGACAATAATAAGGGACTATCTCATAAAATCTAGAATTTTAATTTTTTTTACTGTTTAGTAACACATTTTTAAATATTAGCCAAACTATACTGCATAATGTGAAGTAGTTTACAACATGTATATGTATATGGAAGATAATATTGTAATAAATCTGTGACAAAATACCGTAATGAGTTTACTATACAGTTTATTAAAAACTAATGTCCTGTTAAAAGACACTGGTTTTTTGATGATGACTTGTACTAAATTATTGTAGATCAGTTTTCAAAATTGAAAAAAAAGGTTTTAGGATCACTAAAACCAAAAGGTTTTGGTTTAGAATAAAAAATCTACATAGACCTAATACTGAACGGTTGTTGTTTGTAAGTTAATTTTTAACGGATAATAGTGCAATTGTTTGTTTAAATTTATAATTTTGACATGGATATGTCTTAGTTCTGAAAGGGGGGTAATTTTCGAAACCAAAACTTAAAACAGTGACGTTATTTGGTTAGTAACGTCATATGGTTATAAAAACAACTGTTTAGAGGAATTGAAAATATTCCCTTTAGGCTTATCCATGATGTAACCTTTTTCCTACTGGGGAGTAGATAACGTAATTTTTTGGTTAGTTAAAGGTTTAAAAGGTATATCAAAATTGAAAAGAGACTATTCGGTATTGTTCACAAAAGTAAAATTCAAACCGTGTACTTCACGAATTTTTAATACATGTCATATGTCTTGGTCCCACGATGATAACCAATGATTATGAATTAAGAATTTATAAACAGTTTTAAAGTATTATCAGAATGTATTATTCGAGTAAATAATTCAGTAGATCGTAAAAAACTATTTTATTGTTTTACAAAATAAAATAGACTTAGTAATTCACCAGGGGAGTTAATACGGGATTGTATGTTATGACATAACATAATGCAGTATAAAGATGATGTATGGAGGAAACAAGAATTCAGGACCTGACATCCTGACATCCTGACCCGTGTTCCGGCCGACCCTCCGTCGCAGCGACGAGGAGTTGATGCGCCACTTTGTAACCGTGGGCCCACTCCCACTTATGTCCGCAGCCTACAGTTTACCATATATTTGCTAGTTTTACAAATCAGTATCGATAAACCGAGCTATGCTTGAATAGAAGGAACATGTTTTAGAAGTTAATTATCTTTTAAATCTGTATGCTTAATATAAAAACGTTTGAACACACCTTAAATAATATATGTTTTACATTTTCACTTCAAATTGCTTCCTGAGAAGCGCTTGTAGCTCCTCTCCCTTGTAGATTTTTGTATATATTTTTGTTTCGGAGGGCTACTGCGTTTAATTTTTAATTCCAACAATTAAATACTTTAATGAATAAAACATTTGTAAAAATAATTGAACTATTCTTCATGACATTTTTTGCAAAATTAAACTAAACTAAATATAACTATTCTTTAAGTTTTTTTCAAACTAACCTAAAAAACCATTCATTGTTGAGGATTTTTACTATGAAAAATAAAAAAAAACTACAAAAATTAGGTGATTTTCGTTAGTAGTAGCTACAAAAGTGTGTTTTGCAACAACATGAATACTTTGGAGGGCTGTAGGATAAAACCCAGATTTTACCAATCTTGAGACCTGCTCCGATCAATTTCAGGTGGCCAAAAATCCCATATTAAAAAATCTTTGAAAAGAAAAAAAATTATCTTACATGTCTTTTTTTACATGTTTTTTGTTTGAAGATTTATTAAACGAAAAAAATATTTCATTTTTTTCCTTGATTGTGCAGATTTTTTTGCTTTTAACTGATGCTGAATTTTCTGTGGTTATTGTCCTGCCTTTTGTTATTAGATAGCTTTATTGCTGACAAGGTGGTTTTAACGTAACTGTGAAGATTTTTTTAACATATGTAAAAAACTGTTAACAATCTTCTGTACAATTTTTCTTAAGGTTGTTACATAATTAATGTTTCACCCGATTGAAAATACCGACAAATCTTAGAAGAGAGATCAAACAGAAATTGGAAACTATAGAGGCAGAAATGTTTACAATTTTACTTACAATGATTAACAATTGAATGGCTCAAAGATAAAGTTCTCACTTCGTATTTTAGGCGTTGAAGGCTCAAGTAGGGGCTCAGTCGCTATTCGTAATTTAGGGGCACACGGAAAGAATGATAAAGATCCAAAAAGCAATATTTTCATGTGAGCATTTCTTAAGTTTTTCTATGGACCCCTATCATTATTTTCTTGTATTTTATATATTTGAGTAGGCTATAAAATAAATTTTTATACCGTTTTTAATAATACACAAAGTTTTAATAACCAATAATAATAAATTAATGAAATATTATTTATCTTTTTTTATATAACTATGTTTTAATGACTGTTTTAATAAAGCCTAAACTATATAATTTGTAATAAAAGCCTGAATTAAATGCATTTATATATTTTTTTTATGTATATAAGTCGTTAATAAAACATAAAAAAAGATGTACAATTAAATTGTGATTATATATACATAACCTTAAATAAATTTTATATCTCTAAAAATAAATTTTATACCTTTTAATGAAATTTAAAAATTTTAAATAACTAAAATAATTTAATAATAATTAATTAACAAGAGCTATTATAATTAATAATGTGTACACAGGAATATAATATCAACGATTAAAACATCTATAATGTTAAGTACTTATTTTTAATAATTTTTAAGGATTATAAAAAATGCTATAAAAAATGTTTTATGTTATGTATAAAAATTTGTTTTGTAGTGGACATAGCGTGAGGATTGAACTGTTACGATAATTAACAGCTGTTTGAATTCTCTGTCACGGTTATCGTTCGTTTATATAAATTTTCAACCCTGGATTTTTTTAATTTAATCGTTTACATAACTTCTCGAAAATGTAAATATTCTTAAGAACTCAAGAGGTAAACTTTTAATTTCTTATAAAAAAGCTGTTTAGGATTCTAATTAAAATTATGTGATTATCAAATATTTAACTGCAATAAATTGTATTACAACATTTTATAATAATGGAAATAAGTTTATTTTTGAATTTTGTTTTGAGTTTAGTATTAATTTTAAATAATTATCTTTCTATAAAAACAGTAACAAACGTTTTAATTTATCTTAAAAAACTTTTAAAATAATCACTGTACTTAATAAATTAATTAAATAAAATAAATTTATAATAATTATGTAAATAATTATTTTATTTAAATTTTATAATCATCACTAATAAGATTAACAAATAAACTTTTTTAACTAGTTAAGTGAGTATTAAAGGTAAAAACGAAGTATATATGTAAATAAACACATTTGTTGAAACTAGTAGACTCACTCAATAATTTGAAATGGCAAAGTATGGTCAGAAATTACACTTCGATGATGCTCTACAGCACTGAACTCCAAATAATAAGTTTACCATAGTTAGAGTTAAGCAGCAAATGGCGGTTTCCGCCAGTTGTGAGTGTATGACGGTATGGTATGAGGTATGGTGGACGATAGCGTGGGCGAGGGGGGAGGGGGAGGGTCAGCTAACTACAAACTTACGATAAACAGGTTAACAGCTGATTGTGGTCTGTGATTAAATGTCTCTCCTCAACTTCGGTTTATCGTTCGTTGCTCTTGCGATAAACTGTTTCGTCCTCAACCTCGATCTGGTTTTATATCCGAATCGTTTACATTTTAACACTTTCTCGTCTGCGTTTTATAAAATGTAATATATTCCCTTTAAAGTAAACTCAAGAGGTAGGCTTTGACTTTGTATTAGTAAGTATTATGACTTGCTGTTTAGGAATGTAAGTCCTTAATGCTTATTATGTGATAAATATCATCACATGAGTAACAATTGCAAATAAAATATACTGTATTTTACCATATTCTGTATTTACTAACCAAATGAGAACCACTTAAGTTTATTTTTGAATTATGTTAAAATATGTTAAGTTTTAGTTATTTAAGTTACTGAAAACTAATTAGTTAAACATTTGGAAAAGACTCCAGGGAAAATAGATCATCGTCCACAAAAACGTTCTATGTAATAATAGATCTACCTAAAACATAGCAGTTTATAATTAAATTTTATATATAAATGAAAATAAATACAAATTAATATACTTTATAGCCCATATATGTAATTTCTAATAGTATACAGTATATCTTTTTTTACTAGATTAGTTACCTAAATAAACTTATGAAAGATCTCATTTACCTAGTTAAAGATGATGAGTTAATTAGGACTATTAAATCTATTTTGTTAAAAACAATAAAAATTATAAACCAATTTTTAAATAGGCTTTTAGTCTTTGTTGTGTATTTACTAAATAATGATTATAGAAACTTTACGTAAATTGTAATCTTTCCTTGTTAAGAGTGGTAATAAAAATGTGCATTAATTTCAACGATAAGGTGTTTCTATCTATGAAATAGCAAACTGGAAATATCCAAGAGTTAATTGTTTTGACTATCTTCTCTAGTGAAACAATGAATGTAGGTAGCACAGTTGTGGAAATAGCTGCGGCGTAGACAGAGCTAAACTTGGCAAGTTCAAAAACTCCGCTAATTTCTGTCAGTTGTTGTGTCACTGTCAAACGGGACATTTGTCTCTTCTTTGTCCTTTTCCGTTTGTTTCGAGGCGAACACTTTTTCTATTACTTCCATTTCTTCAAACTTATATTTCTCGTCGTGTTTACCGTTGCACTAATTTATTAGTTTCATCAGTTAGAATTAAGTTTATTTCTCTTTATTGACACAGCACTGAATTCAATCATAGTACTTTACATCCACTGCTTTTTGTCATGGTCCTGGGAGCTGTGCGAGGTGTCGGTGTATAGGTTATAATTGAATGGGATGATGGCGTCATCCTGTAATCCAGCTACTTGGAGGTCACGAATTGTGGATAGTTGTGAGCGATGGTCGGTGGGTGTAGTGTTCTCTTGTGTGGATTAAAGTCTGTACTATTGAATATTAAGTTAATCTGCAAATACCAACCATATAACTAGACCAATTCGTAATTCAGAGGCCGTGGTTAGGCCGGATTCCACGTTAAACTGTATGTCCCTTAGTTACCGTCGGCTGTTGGGCTATTAATTAACAATCCTTTCTAAGGAACACGTCAGCCTTAGTCAGTAAAAAGACTACAATATCGCGCCACAATCATCTTACACTCAATCCTCATTCATACTTGGCTTAAAATACCTACCTTGTGGTATGGTCACAATTTTAATAATCTAATCTAATCCAACCTTATCTAAGACACCGAGGCTTTATTTATGGAACCATAGTTGAACCTCGAATGAAATAGGATAGATTATTTTCTTCTTAGTTTAATTCCTTGAAAATAAAGGAATAACATCCATACTGTATATCTGATCCGATAGAATCTAAAAATATGACTTATGTAGACCGACCTTTGGATGTATGAAGAATGAAAATAGTTATTAGCACATCTGTATATGGTATAGTTTTAAAAAATTAACGAATATTTATTTAAATTTTTTTCACTGTGGGGTTGATTAGTTTAAAGTATACAAAAGCATTCTCCTAAAAGTATCCGTTTCATCCTTGTGGGTGATTTTGTTTCCAAGTCAAAGAGTTACATAATACTTTGTTTAGCGTTACAGAAATACACACATACAGGCATACATTGCGATAGGCTTTTCTAGAGTTAAAAAATAAGAGATAACCAAAAAAAGCATACAAAAGTAATGTACTCGTATATTCGGAACAATTTGCTCTCCACGACCGTCGGTCCCTGTGTCCAGAGACAGTAGTGATGAAGCGGGGGGGATTATGATGACGAGGGGTGGGGTGGGGGCGGTTAGGTGAGTTATTAAAGTCGCTCATTAGCTTCAGACGAGTGTTTGAACAGCGAGTTGACACGGCGAGCTCTGCGGGCTTTTAAATTTAACTAATTGGTTCTGCAAGAGGCAAAAACTTACACGTGGTTTCCCCGTAAACCCTAGTTTAAAGAAAAACTAACGTTATATCATATGTTTAATAGTTAACTAGCGGAGACAAACTATAGATATTTATGCGACATAAAAACTGTTTTAAATTTTTTGGTTAAATTATAGAAAATATTTTTCATATAAAATTCTATTCCCATTTTTTTCAGGTAAACAGAGTAATGCATGATCTTGAATGTCTCAAACGTACATAGATAGGTTTTTAAAAAGTAAAAAATCCTGAATACACTGGATTTTATCCTGTTTTTGGTTAGTAAAATATTGAAAGAAAAAAAATTATACAAAAATACTTGATCATGTTGGATACTTGTTTTAATTTTTGCGGCCAAAAGGTACCTCTACCAAGTAATATTTATTGAAAATAACATATTACCACTTACTACTATTATAAAAAATATAAATTTAAATTTTAAATTAACAAAAAGTAAAAACAAAACATGTACTATGAGAGCTCATTTGTTGCAACATAATATAAAAAGTAGTAAACATATATTAAAATTAAATTTTTTATTTAAGATTATTTTATAAAATTTTATTTTTATCACAGTTAATTTTCTTATTTTTTAAAAAAAAGGTTAAAAAATTACATAAATACGTAAAAAATTTAATTAAAAACAAATCATTATAATAAACAGAAAAAATACTCTAGATAGACACAATTATTGTTACAAAAACATATTTTATATATTGTATTTTATAAAAAAACATTTATATATAAATGTACAGCAAAATAAATAGTTAACAAAAAATAAAAATATAGTAAATAATAGTTATATCAAAAAATAATAGATAAAAACAGTTACACAAATTACATAAAAAAACATTAACATATTTATAAAATATTATATTACAACCACTTATGGAGTAAATAGATATGATTTATAAATAATAATTTATATTTACTTAAAATAAAAAAATTTTAAACACAGAACAGTTTCTTTAAATAATGAACACAAATTATTAGAGGACACATATAACTATATATACTTTACTATAAAAATATTTACTTATTTAGACATGTTCAATTTATACATGTACAATGTCAGAATAGTTACATTATAAAAATAATAGTTTACACAAATATCACATATGCTCAACAGTACACAAAATACATAATATTTTCATAAGTATTATAATTTTATTTAAAACAATACTAAATAATTAGTTACTAAAAGGAAAAATGATTTATAGTACTTACATAAAATCTGTTTCACTATAGATGTACCACGCTTACAGTATATATATATTTGTAAAAATTATAGTTTATTAATAACACTATACTAACAGTATTATGTAGCAAATACTGTCACTTGCATAGTCCATATGGGTTAAAATAAAATATGGTAACACTACTTTATGTAATAATACCTAATATTACTATTTAAAAGTTATAAATTTATGTTATTACAAGTAAGCAGAATACCAAACGAGGTTGAAAGTTATTAAAAACATCCTAAAGATATTTTAAGAACTTAGTAGGAGTCTGCGATAAGGACTTGGAATACAAATTCCGCTGTAACAGTGCCTGAGCCGAATCTACCTAATTCTCCCAATACAAACCGAGTCTTAACCAAACAAGCGACAGAGCTGTCTGAGCAAACACTCCTCCAGTCGGGCCCTAAATTTAGTTTATACTACTAAATATTCACTTTGTGTGTTCATCAGGGAACTAATGTGGAACCAACAAACACGTACTTTCATCAAAGAGGACAAAGGTGTTTCGAGATGCACTTGGAATTTTCAACCTTCTCTGTTTAAATCCTATAAACAGGATGTTTTAGAGGAAACTACCGGAACTCAAATGCAGTTATTTAACCAGTAAAAATACTGCTGTTAATTATACAATCAATCTTAATTACTTTTACCACCTAAATACATGCTCTGGATAAGAAACTTATGTTTAAATAAAGAAGGATATGATTGTGTGTATATTTGTAACTGCTTTAATGGGCAGGCAACAAGGCTACATACTTTAGTGGGGGCAGGCAACAAGGCTACATGCTTTAGTGGGGGCAGGCAACAAGACTTCATACTTTACTGGGGGTAGGCAACAAGGCTACATACTTTATTGGTTGAAGGCAACAAGACTACATACTTTAGTGGGGGCAGGCAACAAGACTACATGCTTTAGTGGGGGCAGGCAACAAGACTACATGCTTTAGTGGGGGCAGGCAACAACGCTACATGCTTTAGGCCCCTCGTACGTTATCAGAGTGGGTAGCGAGGGTTTTGGTACAATCGTACACATGTGTACGATTATTTCAGTATCCACAGTGCTGACACAATTAAGTATATACGTATTCAGTGTGTGCAGCCAGAGTACCGACGCAATCGTGCAGATACGTACTACGTATGGACAGCTAGTGTACAAACACAATTACGTACAAACGTATTCAGTGGTGTGTACAGCCAGAGTACCGACACAATCATGCAGATACGTACTACGTATGAGCAGCTAATGTACAGACACAATTACGTACATAAGTATTCATGACCAAAATGTCTGCTGTACTGTGGACAAAAGGTGTGTGATACGTACTCAGCGGAGTAGCCAGAGTACTGATACAATAGTGTACATATGTTTTACATATGGGAAGATAGAGTACAGATACAATTGCGCATTCAATGTGGGAAAAATGTGTACTGTACAGATACATAGACCTACTCAGTATAAGCAACAAATGTACTGTGCAGATACGCACTATGTGTGGGCACCTAGAGTACTACAAGTACACGCAAATCACTTTGTTTATGACGAAATATAATATAACCTAAGTTAATTTATGGATACTCCCAGTTAAAAATGCTGTATGTTATCAGTAATGTTATTAATTAAGTATCTATTACGAATCAATTATTTCCTGAATTTAAATTAATATTTTATGCGTCGAAGGACTCAAGTTTTCTGTAAGCATCAGGGTATTAAGTCACCACGCATGACCACAGATAGTTTTCATCCTTCGAAAATCTAGGGTCGATAAAATTTAGTTCAATCAGTTTTAGTAATACTGGCAGATGTAGTTGGAAGGTTACTAGTTCGGGTAGTGTAGTTGGGGTAGTGAGCGGCGCGGCGCGCTCAGAGCGGAGAACGGAGAACGGACAATGCCGAAGTGCCAAGCTGTGGCTCGCCCGGGGCCTCTAACTGATGAGTACTGCTCTGAATTATTCATAAGCCAAATATTGGTCCTCAGCTTCAAAGTCTATTGTAACTATTGTGCCAAAGGATTATTCATTCCCAAAGAAATATTGGTTTATACCTTGTATACGGACATTTAACGTGTGTACATTCTATAACGTTATTCAAAAAGGGAAATGTCTACACTGTTGATTTACAGAGTACAGAGGTTGCACCAATTTGGAAATGTTGTGGAGTTATGTTTCATATCAAAAGAGTTCATTTTAACAGACCATACAGTAAGCAATTATCATGCAGTTACTTTACTATGTGGAAGAACAACTTATGGTTATTGCAAACATTAAATTCAATTCGAAACAGATTTATTTCGCACAATTCTCCTGAATAAATTAGTTCCACTTATTCAAGTTTTAATGTATACTTAAGAACATGTATTTTAAAATATCTGAGCTATTTATGCGCAACCTTATTATTCTTAAGCAAATTCTTCATAAAAAATTGTTTCGGGAAAATATTGGTTTCTTCTGCATAAACCATACATAAACGTTTAACATAAATGGTAAACGTAAGCCTCATAAACGTTTATTATTGAGGCTACATTAAACTAGTTGTCCATTTAAAACACATTAATTTCCAACCGTAAGCTCAGATGAATTTCATGTAATCTAAAGAATCCATAGGAAATGCGAATTGTTTTGTGTAAGCAATTACACAGGCGAACAAAGGGAGCATTAAGATGAGACAAAAACAAAAAGGTCTGAGGGAGTTTTCAGAGCGCTTTGTCGGCCTCCTGATCCCGCCGGAAGTCTCCGTCTGCGACTAACTTATGTCATTGTCAGCCAACTTTACTTATTAGCTCCCCCTCACGGAAGTACTTACGCCGTATGTGTTTCAATGACTTTCCCTTAATGTCATTTTAACATATAACGATGGATTTTTCGTTTTTAGGTTAGTAGCAAGTAAAAATGTAAATTCCTTTTAACAATTTGTTCCTATTATTTAATGAAGGGCTACTTGGGAAAGAACTATCAATTAATTTACTGTCCGTTTTATTGTATGTATATTTTACTGGGACTGGGGCGGTGGCGACGTCCTGTAATCCAGCTACTTGGAGGTCACGAATTGTGGATAGTTGTGAGAGATGGTCGGTGGGTGTAGTGTTCTCTTGTTTGGATTAACATCCGCACTATTGAATACTACGTGAATCCGCAAATACCAACCATATAGACCAATTCGTAATTCAGAGGCCGTGGTTCGGATTCCACGTTAAACTGTAGCTCCCTTAGTTGCCATCGGCTGTTGGACTATTAATTAACAGTCCTGTCTAAGGAACATGTCAGCCTTAGTCAGTAACAAGACTACAAGATCGCGCCACAATCATCTTACACTCAATTCTCATTCATACTTGGCTTAAAATACCTACATTGTGTATGGTTGCCATTTCAATGATCTAATCTAATCTAATTTTCCAGTTTTTCCGCATGACACCACAGACCACCAACACCCAATACAACAAGAGACTACCCATACATCACCCAATATTATCCTTAAAATTGTTTGGTTAACTATAAATTTCCTGAGTATAACTTTTATACAAGTGACGATTGACTTGGACTGTTTGGTGTATTGTAACCTAGCTATTTCAAGGTAGAGAATTATGGATAGTTACAAGATTTGGTCGGTGGATGCGGTATTCCCTGGTGTGGATTAACGTCTACATAATTGAGCATTGTTGGTTCATCGGCAAAGATTATCCTCATAATTAAGCCACTTCGTAATTTAGAGGTGAAATTATGGTTGGGATCCCACGTTAAACTATAAACCCCTTAGATATGTCACGATAGTTTGAATATTAATAAACAGTCATGTCTAACGAATGGGTTAGCGTTATTCAGTAAAAAGACTACAAGATAGATAACACTTCAACCAGTTGCATCTATTTAAATTACGTGTTACGTGAAACGACTTGTATTAAAACACCTGATCAGGTCACATTTTCATACTGTAATGAAATTTAGTATTGATTGTTGGAAACATTTGGAAGTATGCGTGTTCGTGTACACCCTCGCTACTTGCACGGGCAGAACACTAATGTATGCGGCAGGTGACCGTTTGTTGAACTCTGGAGAACGCTGCCGGCGAAGGGTCGGGAGAGGTTAAGACAGTCTTGGGAGTTTTTCAGCTGTGATTGAGCAGAGCGAGGGAGGGAAGCGTTTAAGTTCAAATTGCTTTGCAAAACTAGCTTTCATTGAAGTCAACCTAGTTCAGTATTGTATATAATGCTAATTTGTTTTAAAAATATCTCAATTAAACTAACCTTATCCTCTATTCGCACAAGTTTCCTTTTGCATTAACCTAGAAATTCCTTTCCTACATTTCCTGTGTAATTTTTAATTTTTTTAATGTAATATCAGAGTACAAGGTTCGTTTTTCCTCGATTCCTCACTTCATTTTACTTTGATCTAGCCCTCATATTATGAAATGATATTCAACTCCTCCACATAAGAAAGATTACTACTGGTAATGCTAAATATTTCTTACAAATAATAATAATAATATCTTAATTTTTTAATAAATAAAACCAAAACATTAATTAGCTTATTAGATTTCATTAAGATTAAACCTACAAAGATTATCAAGATGTATTGCTAAATTTTCGCAAATAAGTCTATTCAAAATATAGAAATCCCTTGCACTGTTTAATGAAGCCTAATTTTGGCAATTTCCTGTTGGATTGATTACCGCACAGTCTCCGTTTTTATTTTGGTCTATTATAAAGTTAAATGAAACATTATTAATATGAACATACATAATTGAACAGTTGTAACTTTCAATATATCAACAGTTCATAATCACTGTTTTGCCACTAAACATTAGTACATCAATAAAGTGTTCTTTCTTAATTCCCAACGTGACCTGCCTTATCCTGTCATCAGTGGTTGTCACACTTTTAAGCAGTTGATGTAAATGCTCCCTTACATAAAAAGTTATAATATAAAAGTTACCAGAGCATGCCTTGGTTATTTGACTATCAATATATTACGTAGCATCAATTCTACGTTACAGTAAATAAACGCGGTACAATGAGTAGAAATTTAGTAATAACTAAAATGTTGATGTTGACAAAGTTTTTTAAGTACATAATACTGTAACTGTGTTACTGAAGACGGAATGGGAGGAGAGAGAGAGGGGAGGGGAAACCAAGTGTTTGCATAGAAGGTTGACATTACGTCGAGAGATTTGTTTGATTTGAACTGAGTTGTGTTTGGGGGAGCTGCCAGAAAGTTGGGCCTCCTATGACGCCGCTGTGAAACCTCTCAAACTTTGCAACGGATCTTGTATCCATACAGGGCTTTCCTCTACGATCAATTAACACATTACACTTTTCATTTGTTTTATTTCAAAATTTTATAACGTTTTCTTTTTCTTTTATAGAACAAGATTCAAAGATGAGTACAGGTTGGCTTTGAAAGATAAAAATAATTGATATTCCCCAGTCAAACACCATGGATTTAATCTTGACTAACTCCAATGATTAACATATACCTTACGATATATATTTTTAACAATATTTTTATTGGATTATAATTTAACTTTTTGAGAAATTATTACATCTTACTCGTAAATCCCTGTCAAAGCAGACTTACATCCCCAGTGAATTTCCTAGTCTTTATAAATACATATCCTAACCATTTAACGTTTATTTTAAAACTATTTCATTCAAGCGGGATGGGTAAAGGCCTATAGTTTCAATATTATACTTATCAATGAGGCTTCCATTTGAAAACTTTGATCTACTGGAAATTCTTTATTTGGGGGAGGTGCAAAACAGTAATACAGACGGTTTTCATTATTTTGCAGATATAGTGTGTTTAGTTAACTTCACTTAACCCATTCAAATGTTATGGAAGGCGTATATGCAGTTTTGAGTAACTCTATACATCTCAGTATGCGTTTGACTTAGACAAAAGATAAAATATAATACTAACGATGTCAAGAAAATCCAAATAAAAAAATATAACCTCTAACTAAACCTCTTTCAGATAGAGTGATGTGTTTGGTTTTTGAACTTATAACGACAAATTATCTTTTACTTTGTAATGGATCGTTTATATACATATTTCGAAGGGATGGTGTTTATGGCATCTATCAGTGTATCGATGTGTTGGGTGAAGTCAGTCAGTAGTTAGAAGGGTCTGAAAGGCCTTTAATCAGTTGAGTAATGAATGACTTGCATTATTCAGCCGTGAAGATGTCTCACTCCCAGCATCCCTTCTCTGTTCCTGCATCCCTTACAAGTCACCCTACTGACATGGTGAGCGCTCTTAAAAATAACTTATTCCTGTAAAAAAATCACAAAACACTTTAAACTACTGTTCTCATGTAGCCCAAAGTTATATGATATAACGCAGGTTTGGAACGCAAAAAGTATATGAGTATATTTTAAAATATTTAAAAAGTCAATGAAATTTTTTTGGCATGGATATGTCTTAGCTCTGGGGGGGTGTTGGTGATTTTTAAAATGGAAAATAAGTAACAGGTTTCCATAGAAACTACCAGGGCCACTGTATTGAATTTCTAATATAAAAGAATAAGAACAGCTGTTTAGATGAACTGAAAATATTCCCTTTAGACATATCTATGATCTAACCTATTTCCCACAGGGTAGTAAATACAAACATTTTTTTAATTAAGTACACAATTGACAATTTACTATAGCCTTCAATCCAAGATATACAATACAATCTCAATCTTCGGATATACAATCTTAAGAGTATCTTAAGTATACATTATATGGATTATTAGAATATGTATAATTATTATTTAACAATAATTAATTAGTTAGGTATTAGCTAGTAACATTTTTAGAGTTTGGACTGTTTCTAATCAGAATAATATAAAGTACCACTGTCTTCAAAAATTGTAAAAATATTATTATTACTATTATTAATTATTGAAATTAATTTAACATAATATAATCCCATTTTTAGGAAACAAATTCGATCAAAACTGTACGCTAATTGGTTTTAAACTAATTTCCTCTTATTTTTTCAATATGTTTTAAGTCATTCAAGACTGATTCAAAACATAGATTCTTTTCGTAAATATTATAAATGATTGTGTACGCTTGTCGACTTAAAACCGTCTTCATTTGCATGAACTTACTGGAACCAGGAAAACGGGTTGTTCAGCCACGACCCGTCTGTTATTGGGGAGGCGCATATGCAGGAACCAAACTTAAATTGCTTCTTCTCATTTAAATGTATCTTGCTTTTAAAGCGGATTCGGTTTTATTCGATGGGATTGCGAGTCGGAGGATATAAAGCCCTTTAACGGCTAGGCCCGCCCCCGCCCTGGACGCCCGTCGCAACTCGCCGGCAACCCAGAGGGAAGAGGGAAACCCTTGGATCTGGAACTTTATCACATTCCAGTTGACATTCGATATATAATGTTGTCTCCGTAGTTGACTATTGTACACTATATCGATAGCGGTTACACGTACTGTATAATGTAATTAAATCCACTTTACACAGTTGTTTGGTGTGACATTTAAATGCCTAGGTAAATAAAATAAACAACAAATATATAACATAAAATTTATAAAGAATTAAATACTCATGGATATACTGTTGCAAGAAGACTTGTAATATTACTTTCTACCTTATTTTTAGTATAAAAAGAAAGTATTGTTTTTACATTTTTTTACTTTTACTGACAGTGGATTAATCCAATTTGAGGCCTCCTCAATCCGAAAAAGTGGTTTTTATACTGGTGTCTGTCGATCTGTTGGTGTGACAACCTCTATAAAACAGCTGTTATTTTAAACATTATAAAAGCTGGTACTGGAGTGAAATTAGGCCATAACTTGTTATTTTTTTTAATTTTTTAGGGAAATAAACAGAACTCAAATTTATCAAAAACATTCTTATTATTTTGTTTAAAATTGAATAGTTTTTCAAACAAGCTTATCGGTGTCTATTGCTGGCTTATCATCTGTGTAGTGTTGTGAGTGGGTTACATGTTAAAACATTGCATGTCATTTTTTACTATTTTTTGTAAAATGATGTTTTTGATTTCATTAACATTTTTGAATTTTTATACCTTGATGATAAAGTAATATATACTGAACAATATAGGATAAATATATCTGGGATTCTTTAAACTGTATTTATAGATTCAACTGAAAAACTATTAAATTGTTTTATTTTATTAGTCAATATCGGTTCTAAAGGAAATGAGTAAAATAAATAAACTTACGTGAATTCAGTTCATTCTCTTTTACTTACTTTTACATTACTTTTTTTATTAATGTCGTCTATATTATATCTATAATCTAAAAATATTATCAAATTAAAATTAAAATAATAGCGTCAGTGCGGAATTTTATGAATTTCTTAACTACAAAAAGTGAAATAATAATTTGATTTAAAGAGAAGGTATTCACACTAGTGTATTGAGCAATATTAACCTCTTAAATTAAGGAGAGGATAAATTTAAAAGGTAGGCCCCATTTCAAACCAACCGGTTTCGTATTTCTGTCATACAATCATAAATTAATAAAAAAATGTTTAATTACCACACAGTATGTCTATTTGATTTGATTCATAATATTGATAACAGGCCAACCTCTAATAATGTGTTAATTTTGATAGTATTATTAGTATTATATATACTGATATTATTATTTCTTATAAATAGTGTTTATTAAAACCACAAACACGTAAGAACAATTCTTTACGTTAAAAAATGTATTAAAAAACTACTCTTCAGAAGCCACTATAAACAATATTCATTAGGAGAAGGTAAATTTTCGCTAACCCACATTTCAAGGATGAGGTGTTTGAATTACTTGCGAGCTACTGTGGAGTCTCAATTAGACTGCTTTAAGGAGACGCTTGTAACTGATGAATATTGACTTGAATTATTCAGCTCCCAAATAATATTGTTACTCCAGTATCAAAGGTATCAAGTACCTCTTTGCGCATGCGCGTTCGCTTCTCTGGGAGATGAAGGCTACAGTTAACACGCTTGCCGCTAGAGGAGCCACTGCTGCGGTTATGTAACAATTTAGCCCTAATACATATTTTACGTTGTCGTTGTTAGTTTGAATTACTTTAGTTACGCATTAATTCAGTTACTATTAACTACTTTTGTGTTTTTGTTATTGAAAGTTAAGTTTAGCCTATTTAATACTGGAAGTAACAGTTTTATTTCACTATGAAAGATCGATTTCTACTTCATTCAGCAACGGTGACATGAAACAAAGATTGAAATAATCCTGTTTTAAGATATATCAATTGTATCATTAATGTATGTTAAATAATTTTTAAAAGAGTATAACATAATTGTACTTACGCTTGTTTGTTACGTTTGGATATTGTACAGGAAACATTTTAACTCTCGAGAAGTTGATTGCACAAACTTGTTTTGTTGACCATATTAGTTTACTGAATTAGTTAAGTACACCGATTTAACACTTCCACTACGTCTTATTCAAAATTTGGATCATTCCACCTGAATGTGATTTTCACTAAACATCACATCAGAGTCTAATCCACTGAAATTAAGTTACATTAAGTGAAATAATATTTCACTGACCTTTATCTGACTTTACTTAAGGGTAAGAAACAATAACACTAGGATTACTCGGCAGACCGGTAGAACAGCTGTTTTGAGATCAGTGATACCAACTACACACAAATTTACCAAAACTTAAACAATTTTTTATAGCCAAATTAATTTATTAATTCGTTCTAAAATGGAATTCCATGGAACCTTTGGTTTATTTTGCCTTTCTTCTTCCCTACATTGTTTTGTAATCCCTGTGGGGTAAATCCTTGCCTAATAAGATTAATTTACAGATCATATTTTACTTCTAATGCAAACTGTTTTTTACAACGTATACCCAAATTTAAAACACAATAAACATGTTGATGCTTTAGATTAGTTATTAATTTTAGTGCTAAAAGTATTTATGGTTATTTCAAACCACTTCTGCACTTTGGACATTATGTACAACTAAGCCCCTTTAAAGGAATCCCACCGTTCTAAACACAATATAACCTGCTTTCCTAACCCCTTGATGCTTCATATTTTTGTAGTTTAATCAAGGTTAAACGTGCAAAGTAATGATAATGATATTCATTAATGTTTTTTCATTCTTTCTTACTCGTTTGCATTAAATTAATGGATTCAAACTGAAGAGTTTACCACGTATAAAACAAAATACAGCATTGATGGAAAATGCTTAATTTTAGAAACCAAAATGGCTTTTTGTTTTATAAAAAAAATGTTTTTAATAGGAATTGTTTTTTGAATATCCATTTTTAAGAAAACATATGAGTTTTTATGGATTTATTTTATTTTATATATTAATCAGACTAATTGTATATAAATTAAAATTGATATACAAATTGTATACTAGTTGTACACGAATATAGCCACAAGTACTGAGGAGACCGCTCCAGACACAAGTTAAGGCTGTCACACAAATATCGGTTACCCGCCACTACACACAAATATAGCCACAAGCACTGAGGAGACCGCTCCAGACACAAGTTACGGTTGTCACACAAATATCGGTTACTCGCCGCTCCACACCAATATAGCCACAACTACAGAGGAGACCGCTCCAGACACAAGTTAAGGTTTTCACACAAATATCGGTTAACCGCCTCTACACACCAATATAGCCACAAGTCCTGAGGAGACCGCTCCAGACACAAGTTAAGGCTGTCACACAAATATCGGTTACTCGCCGCTCCACACCAATATAGCCACAAGTACAGAGGAGACCGCTCCAGACACAAGTTAAGGCTGTCACACAAATATCGGTTACTCGCCGCTCCACACCAATATAGCCACAAGTACAGAGGAGACCGCTCCAGACACAAGTTAAGGCTGTCACACAAATATCGGTTACTCGCCGCTCCACACCAATATAGCCACAAGTACAGAGGAGACCGCTCCAGACACAAGTTAAGGCTGTCACACAAATATCGGTTACTCGCCGCTCCACACCAATATAGCCACAAGTACAGAGGAGACCGCTCCAGACACAAGTTAAGGCTGTCACACAAATATCGGTTACTCGCCGCTCCACACCAATATAGCCACAAGTACAGAGGAGACCGCTCCAGACACAAGTTAAGGCTGTCACACAAATATCGGTTACTCGCCGCTCCACACCAATATAGCCACAAGTACAGAGGAGACCGCTCCAGACACAAGTTAAGGCTGTCACACAAATATCGGTTACTCGCCGCTCCACACCAATATAGCCACAAGTACAGAGGAGACCGCTCCAGACACAAGTTAAGGCTGTCACACAAATATCGGTTACTCGCCGCCTCACACCAATATAGCCACAAGTACAGAGGAGACCGCTCCAGACACAAGTTAAGGCTGTCACACAAATATCGGTTACTCGCCGCTCCACACCAATATCACAAGTACATCTACTGGCTCACACAAATAGCTCAGTGTCTTATGCCTCACATAAATAGATTATGGTATCACTCAATAATACTTTCCATTCATTTGCAATCATTATAAAAATATACTTTTACATTATTTGCATTGAATACTATTACATAATAATAGAGGCTCTACTTATATGTTTGACTTTATTTTATAGCTTACATTCAAATTTAAATAAATCTCAAAATTGTCATAGTATTTAATGTAATGAAATCATTAACGCAAAAAAATGCTATGTTATTACATTTTCAGTTGTTTATTTTAATTTTACAGTTTTATAGTTATAGTTATAGTTTTATAGTTGTAGTAGACTCACTCAGAATTCTTTGGCGTCGGATGGTTATGGTATGAATATTTTTACTTGGGCCATATAATATAATAGTTGAAGTTATGGACGAGTCGCAGAATCATTTGGATGGATTTCAAGAATGTATCCGTGTGATTGCAAGTACAGCTCGCAGTCTCACAGCCCTGTGAGGTGTTGGTCCCGGGGGGGGGCTCTTCCTTTGTTGGTGGCCTATCGCACCTGCCACTTTGTCACTTGTCATGTATTTTTCATTGATGTTTCCCTTTTTGGCAAAGAGGAATCTCGTATGAACAGCTGGATATAAACATACTGCATGTATATTATAGTTAGAGACTGTGCGTGTTCGACCTTACTGTACGGCTTCGTACGTCCAATAACAAAATTTGCTAAATATTTATTATAAACCAAAACAGTAAAGTTTTCCATTTAATCAATTTTTTTATATCATATGATTTGGCTTAACATATTTTATATTTACAAGATTTAAAATAAATATACTTACAAATTTTATGTTATCTGTTATAATTTTTCAAATCCATTCATCTTTATTAAAATCTTATTAAAGTAACGTTGATATTTTCTAAATATTGAAAACCATATAAATTAATGGTTTCGTAATAAAAATTGACGCTAAAAATGTATGATAATGTGTCTTTCACAATTTATATCACTAAGGAATGTTGATTTTTATAAATCAACATATATAAACCATGTTTTAACACTATAATTACAAATAAAACCTATATTTACACCACTCTCATATTATATAATATTCAAACGGATCTTTTTAAATGAGATTGTGGTGTAGTTATTCATATTAATACTCGTGTTCCAGAATTATTTTGGTTATTTTTCGAGTCAAATGTGAGTCAGCAACAAAAGGCTCCTGCTAGCAACATCCAACAGAAGCAGACGGCAGAATGAAGCGACGAGGAATCTGCGCGTCAGATACATCTTCTGGTCATGCATTTTTCATTGCTTTGCGTTTTCCAAATATACACTTTTGAAACAACTCATGTAGAAATCTGCCCCGAGAGAACATCTGATGCTTCTTTTAGTCACATTTCAAGTAATAACCCTCTACAGTGTCATTACCCTCGGCGTTAAATTCCTCTCAATTGTGACGTCATGGCAGATCCATTCTTGAGCGACGTTCATTCTTAAAATAGTTTCCTCTCACGATGTATAGTTTTTTTATGATGAAAATTTCCAAACTATATTAATATTGCAATGTACAGTTGTTCATAAAATATATACATTTTAAACACATACATTTTTAATTAAAGACGTTTCTAGCGAAGACTCAATATTCTCAATGTTTGTAGTTTTAACTGTCAATCATTGTATGCCAATGTGTTTCACTCTATTAAAACCAAACATCACTAATAAGTTATAGTAGAATTTGTACATATACCATGATTAATAGTTAAATTCAGCACCTAATAAATTTTTCCAGTTCTTATTGAATACTACAGCACTTACACTATTTTTTTTTAAATGAATAACTTAATTTTAAAAACACCTTGTGGAATTTTTCTTTATTCCATTTGTGTATTATATATATTGTAAACGATCAAATTTCATTATATAAGATAGAAGCTATGAAGCCATGTTTGTAGAATAAAGATCTTGATTTATGTTTTTTACTTTTACCCTGATATAATTTTTCCTGTCGTCAAACATTTTGTTATAAAAGTTGCAAAAGTTCACTTTACCTCACTATATAAAATTGTCATATACATGATTTTGACTTGGATATGTCCTAGCACTGGGTGGGGGTGTTGACAATTTGTAAGACGAAAATTTGAAACATAAGAACAGCTGTTTAGATAAACTGAAATTATTCCCACAGGAAAGTAAATACAAACATTTTTAGTTCGAGTTTTAAACTATTCTCGTTTTTATGTAATTCCAAAAAACGTGAATAGATTCAAAAGTAAAAAATTTAAAACACATCACTTATTTTGGCTGCAATCAAGGAAATGACTTCAATATATGTTTAAATTTATAAACATTTAAGTTCTATCCAAATGATATTTTTGCAACTAAAGAACTTTTGGGATTATATTTTTGGCGTAGGTCATGGCACTGTACGTTAGTCAGCCAGCCCCAACTCCCAGCAGAGCAGAAGCCTCTCTATTAGCCTAACGAACGATGACCACAAAGCCTCCAGGCATTTCCATTTTTAATTGCTCCTCAGATTCACGCACAGAGTTGATCACCTGCAGTTGCATTCGATACCTAATAACCTTGTGCACGTTACACAAACTGTACCTAATATTTTTAAATACCAGATATGCTATTTTAAGGGGCGCTAACCCCTATGCTTCTTATTGTTAAGGAAATTTCAAGTACATTTCTAAGTAAAGGGAAAGTATGATTTGATTCCTTTCGTTGGAACCAGCTTAAAAAACTAAACATATTAGTATTTTGAATTATTTGTCTACGGCAAATGGTGTGAAACTTGGTATGCAGCGTAAGGTCACATCACCTAACAAAACCCACGAAAAAAAGCTTGGTACTATTGGGGGTGGCCCCCCATAAAATTCTAACAATCAATTTAACTTTGTTTCTCTTGTTATTATTTTTAGATATTTGACGATTAATATTATGAAACAATAAATTTATTAAATTATATTTATATAAACTTTAAAGAATACAATAGTTTTATTACAGATAGTCGTTTTTAAATTTACTGAAGGAAAGAAGTATGTGTCAGACCACTGATACAGTTTATTTGTTTACATTTCTCTTTATTTAAGACACCAATTCAAACTTCGTGGGTATTTTAATGTGATTACGAGGAAGGGGGAGTGTAATGAAGGGATTTTATTGCATTTAACTTTGTTGCTGAAAATGATCATGGTATTCGTTTGCCAGGATCATTAAATAAGAGTCAAATGATCAAAGGTAACTAGGCTCGAATGTGATAATGTTTATTCTTGTTATTTGTGTCATTTGTAATAGAATAATTCTTAGAATACACCTCTTAACATTTTATTTAATTATTTAGGTGTGATTATATGCTTGAATCAATTCATAATGTTTATAAATACATTATTTTTACACAACAAATATTGCTTGCTGTCTAAGTTTCATTTATAAATATCTTTCAGAAACTTTTAATTATCATGAATTTTTTTATCTTTAAAATCCTTGTAAACATGTGTAGTATAAACCATCCAGACTTGTTATAAGACAATGTAAATAACTAATGAAACAAATTCTACTTGATATACAACAATAGTCTCGGAAACTTTAAACTTCAAGTCGAAATTCGTGCTGATAATAGGCATACCATGTGCGTTAATATTGAAGAAATTTTTTTAATATTTTTGAGTAAAAAGCTGTATTATAGCTGTAAAAGTTTGTGATTTTTATTTATAATTTGTTATTTGCTTATTAAGTGGATACATGACTGCGGTGGTTCTATAAAAGTAATAACGAAACGCTATAATATACATTTTGACTACTGTAATTGCAGGTACACAGATAGTAATATAAAGAAGTTTCGGAGGAATGCAAGTTAGAATAGTACTGTGGAAGAACAGGGAGGAATGGAGGTCGTTGGAATTGATTAACGCCTGACTGATAACGCATGAAAGGGCGGACGCCGCAGTACGACGGAACTGTGAAACGCTGGAAACGAACCGTTCCCTGTACCTTGTAACTGTGAATTACGAGTACATGTTTAACCTGCGGGTTATAAGAATTACTTATAAAGACATTATTTGACTTAAAATCTATAATGGTTTAAGGAATTAATCCGCAAATTCATAGATAATACACTGACCCATTCCGGTGAGGTGAATATGAAGGTACAATGTCGGAGTGTAAAATATTTGATGACACAAGTAGCTTAGTCTCTGTCAAAAACTAGCTGATTAATTTGCTAAGGTCATTTTATATATTCTAACTTACAAGGATGACTAGGTTCAATATCAAACCCTCCAAAAGTTTGTGTAGATTTCGCCCAGGATTAAAAATATATATTCAGAAATAAATATTGATTCGGATTCAGAATATAAATATTATTGAAATTCATCTTAATTTATGTTCCAAGCTAGTTTGGAGAGTAAACTTTGTGTTTTTACAAGGGTCAGTTTTTTACCTGAACTTTGCTCATCCACACAGACTAGGCTTTGATTGAACGTATCAAGCAAGATTAGGAAAAACCTACAAAATACAAATACAAAGAGACTTTAAATTTAATTATTATTTGTTATGTTGTGTTGTACAGGTTATATTAATTTTATTTAGGTAAATTTGTATTTTGTTTGATAATAGCGTAAGCCGAAACATTTAACAAATCCATTAAAATCATTGGACTGCAGACTGACCAAGGTATTTATTATCTTTTAATTATAAATATTAGCCTACATTTACTTCATACTGAGGGATCTTCTGTTTATCAATTTATCAATCACTATTGTCAGTGGAAATCTTATATGACACAAAATCCAGTTTTATTTATTTCGGGTTATTAAAAAAAATCTAATAAATGTCACACCTGGTGTATAGTCCTAACTATATACCAGGTGTTTATTTTAATGAACATTATTAACATTACTTAATCTACTTAAATTTTAATCTCAAAATCATACCTAATGTTTTTCACTATTGTCAAAGGTGAGCAATTAGATTTAACTTAAAACAAACGAAATGAAACTGACAATTTTAAAATGTAGATGAGTAAAACGCAATGAAAAATTGTTGATCGTGAACACGGAACGCATATTCAAGACTCAATTGAGTCAAACAAACGGAATTGACGGCGAGGAGGGCTTTGTTTGCAAGTGTGCGATCGCCGGTACACGCTATACGCTGTACGCTGTGCGCTACACGCGGCACAAAGGTTTTCCCCACGGAAATTATCACGATGGCGCTATACGCCCTTCTGTATCGCGCTGATCATTTATTCTTTAAAGGGCCGGGCATGCCCACTACAACACACCATTGTTTCGCAGACATTCGGCTTGGTTAAGCTTCACGATTACCATTCAATCACGAGTGAATTGTTTATCTAGTTTCTTTTTTGAATTTTTTAAGGAAAAACATTTATTTAAAAGTGTTACTGTGAATCAATGACTCATTAGGTAGCGTAGTGTACTTCTAAACCTAGGGCAGCAATGGCCCTAGTTCGGCTGTCAATTCCAACTTTTTTCTCTTTGTATTTTGTCGGTTCTCCCCTATTCTTGCTTAGTCTCTGCGAATGAGCAAACTTCTGGTAAAAAACTGACCCTAGTAAAAACACAATGCTTACTCTCCAAACTAGGTTAAAAGCTCAAATATTTTAGGATGGTAACAGCTAGACGGGACGAATTCAAGCATCAGCTGCAGTTTAGTGATACCTTACCTCATACTATCAGCTGAGCCCTCCTTAAAGCTCGATGAAAATGGCGTTATCCATTGTTTGCTAGCTTTGAGCATGCGTTGCCTACAATGAATTGTAGAATATCTAGTGTAAAACTCATTATTGTTCTATATAAATAGTGAATAAGTTTAGTATGTTCTTTATAATTATGTACGTTAATTATTTGTTAGAATGCGAAACTAAAAAAATATACCGAAGTAAAAAATTGTTATCTATTAAAGTAATGACACGTTTCAGGTAGAGTTACGAGACAACCATTATTAGACGAGTCATAAGAGGAGAGAGACGAAGAGGGGGATAGGAGACGTTAATTATATCGGTATCTGAGGGCGGATCGCCGATAAGGGATGACGGATGTGTGCTGCTTGTGTCACACCCTTCATTATACACGGAAGAATCGTGTTACACTGTATAACACACATCACAGGTTGGCGAGTGCTGTCTTTCCCAGGCGCCACGACATTGTAGGCTACGATGTCACAACGTTACTACAGTGTAACAATCGAAGTTCGTGACTTTTCGTAGCATATATATATATTGCTATATACGGAGCTATATGATGCATTATATCAACCTGCAGCATAGGTATATCATTCATTACGAAGTTGATTAATTATATCCGTACAATAATGTACTCCTGATGGTATTAGGTATACGTATGTAGTATGACAAAAACGAATTAGCCCTAGTTTGAGGTAGTTTTGTCATTATAAGAAGTGAAAAATATTAATAATACTAATACATGAGCCAATATTTTGTAAAATATAAAAAAATATAATATTGCTTGTCAAATGCATGCAATTATGAATTTATATTTAAACCAAGAAAACTAATTTATAATACCATACCTATTAAATTATTTTTTTAATATACTATAGTAATTTATTGAGTCGTTATTAACTGTACGAAAAACTATAAATAATTAAAAGTGGTGCTAATAAAACTTAAAAAAAACTTAAATATTTAAAATCGAAGGTGTACGGCGATCGTAAAAGTGATCGTTGAAGAAGGAAATATTAAACATGTTTACTCTAACGTATAATTTATAATTACCTATAGGATAATATGTATAGTTAGCTATCAGTATGCAATATGACCTGTGCCAAGCACTAAATATTAATAGTTATCATGCGCTCAGCAATTAACTCGTCCTGTGTCCGCGCCAGCGTCGCATTCCTGATTATTTGTTATTCGCTAACTAGTCTCATTAATGGGAAATTACGTCCATTTGTGTAGATCAAACGTGCACGTTTCATCCTAATACAGTTCGTTATAAAGAATAGATAGTGAATTTATTTATTTTGTATGATTATTATGAAAAAGCTGACCTAACTTGACTAAAATCTATTGTATACTTCCATGTGGGAAATAGGTCAGCTCATGAATATCTCTAAAGGGAATGTTTTTCAGTTCCTCTAAAAAATTTTATTATAACTATTGACGTCACCGTTTCAAACATTTGTCTGACATATTGTCAGTACCCATATTGATAAGATATATCCATGTAAAAAGCATTAAGTGTAAGTTTGTCATCATAATAGAAGAGATGTGACTACAGTATTCAACTAGCAGTAAGTCCACCGTTTATACGGATTGTATGATTTACGGTTAAAAAAGAAGTTATATATTACGAAAAAACCCTAACCTGAAAAAATAATTAAAAGAAAATATACTTTGAGCTCAATTATTCAATTATGTAGTTGATTTTAAACTGGATAAAATCGAAATGAATTAGAAAGCTTTAATTATTAGTAAAACATACAATACGTTGAGAACACAATTATATGTAGTTTAATTCTTAATCTTTCTCCTCCTATACGATGGTTCAGGAAAGAGCACTGTTTCGTCAGATTTTCTAATTTAATTTTTTGGTGGTTTATATATTTTAAAGCCCCCTGAATTGGAAAAAAATATTTTTAGAGTTACGTATGTCTGAAGGTGCCCAATTTTATTCTCGTGGAAAAAATTCTTTCTTATCTCTCAACCGTTTTTCGTGAAACTTTGTATACAGTGTAAAGTCATATCACCCAACAAAACCCACTCAAAAATGATTGTTATCATCAGGTTTGAAGGGGAGTTGCGTCTTTAAAAATTACAACAATAGTTCTGACTTATTTTTTTTAAGAAATTGGATGATTTAATTTTGAAAAAAATCTAAAAAAATGTCTGTAGAATAATGAAAATGGTATGAAAATCAGCATTGTGGGTACTCCCGTTTTCACGCATAAACGTTACAGAAAAACAGATGTACAGAAATTGAGATAAAAACAATCTGTCTTTTATGGGAATAAAACGAAAACATGAAAACAATATCATTATTCCAAGTGATACACGAAACGTAAATGTTAATTCCATATATTATAATGATACTTTCTTATTATATTATGCAAGAAACTTCCTTACTCATATTTTACTTCCTTACTTAAACAAAACACCACGGTAGAAGAAACTTGTATATTTGATGTTATTATATTATAAATAAAATATAATAAATATCAGTTTTAATATTGACAAACAAAATTTATATAAACAATTGAGAGACGTCCCAAAGCAAGTAGGAATGCCAACATGACAGGCGAATTCATCCCTCGACAGAGGTTCTTACGTAAGATTTTCCAGCGTTTGTCAGTCATGCATTTTTCATCGACGTATCTTCATGTTTTTTCGAAATTGAATTCATCTGAGGAGAGCTCACAGAGCTCTTTCACTCCGAAGTACATCAAAGAAATAAATACTCTTTGAGGATCTAGTCTTGTTAGGATGTCTCAAGGTTTAAATAGGATTGATATTGTAAAACATTTTGTTTTAGTCTATTCTTTTTAGTTTTACTAAATTATGTTTGATATGTTTTTACTTACACAGGTTAAAACTAATATACTAGCTTTATATATTGTCAGGTATCGATTAAAAGTTATTACTTAACCTGTAGATATTTTTTTAATTCACTCGTTATAAATTTTACTTAACAACTACTTACCTTTTTAGGTATAAATGCATTTAAATTTAACTCTGCGTAAATGTGTTATTTTAAATAATAATCTTTTGGCTTTTAAATTCTCAGAACGTACAGCTTCCCCGGTCCTCCGCTAGCAGGTGATGTAACAATAGAGCAGGGCATCTACAGTTTCCTCCTGCGAAGCGTCCAATATTGGTGGTGCTGCAAGAGAATAACGTTACAGAGATGGAGAGGGGGGGAGTCTGGAGCATTTCCGATTAAAACCATAAACAAGGTGAAAAGTGAGAAAATATTACCGCAGTGCCGAACGTGATAAGCGTCAAAATAGTTCGGACTCGGAGGAGGGGGGGAGGGGGAAGAATGGAAGGGGTGGGGGACAACAGTAGGGGGCGAGGGGGGCAACAGGAATTTATTAGTGACGCCTCTGATAATGATGCTTTTGAAGGTTTATCTTTTATGAAGTATATGTGTTGAATCGTTTACTCTTATAGAGTAGTTAGGTTTATAAAATATAAAGTGTAGCGATACAATAATCAGTCTTTGGACCTCTTTCCAAATCTAGTTGATCCATCTAGCTAGATTAAACTAGAGCAAAGATAAATTTCACCTGTAAAAATTATGAAAACTTTAGATCTCGCTAATTCTTATCTATCGTTGGTTGTTATAATAAACATTTTCGTTTATTTTACACCCTAGCTTAAACTAGCTATAACGATAAACTAGACTTCCGACAACATGTCCTTCAATTGTTTTAAATCCTTAAGACCACATTCTTAGTCATATAATTGTTTGATAATCGTAATTTAATCCAAACCACACACATTAAATGATTAAAAATATATGTTTACAGTTAAAACACATTTTGGTTACAGATGTTTTCTGACCAAATATTTTATTAAAAAAAAAAGTTAAAACCTCATCGTCGCCAATACTGTCAACGCTATCTGACTAGTTTCAAGACTTCATTAAAAATGGTTTATTAAAAATGTTCAATAGATTTTAAAATAAACAAGAGCAGATTTTTTTAAATATTTTCAAGGCTAAAAGTTTTATGGACAGATTTTAAGTTTTCAAATTTATTTATTTGAATATCAGACAATGCATCTACCTATTTTGCAGTCTTTTATTTTATTAAAATTAATGAGACAATATAAGAAACCAAAAATTTATTTCCCTTTCCACCAAATTCCGAAACTGAAATTATACACAACAAGCCGGAAACGTAAAATACTGCGCTGCGACAATAAGACAAGAAATAATAATTTAGCACGCAATAAACCAAAAGTATTAATGCTTTTAGCAGGTTTTATGATGACGACAGCAGGAAATTAAAGGTAGTTAAGATTTTCACGGGAGGTAATCGTCTTAGCCAGGCCCGCACCTGCCCCTCGCTAACGATGCACCCGACGCGGCACCCAGCGCCCATCGCCCGTCGCCCATCGCCCATACCCCTCCACCGAGCTCTTCATTTGAATTTTTAATTAAAGTAGCCTCTTTAGGACTTGATTAAGACGAGAAGTGGCATCGATGGCCTAAACCTTTTTCGATACGTACAAACTTTATGTTAATCCTCGTGAGTTCTATGGGGCTTTACGTTTCGTACCCCTTCAGTAAAAATAATAGTTTTTAAGTTGTAATTTTACACTCTGCACGATAAATATGAGTTAAAAGTACTTTTGCTCACGTATGTAGAACATTTGAATATTTTTCGAAACAAAGTTCATATTTTGAAATGAAAACTTTTTAGATCCGTATTTCATAACTAAATACTACAGAGTCAAATACTGTGTGAGACGAAAATTAGCACTTATTGCCTAACCTTTTTCGAACTTAAACCTTCTACAAGCAATTTATTTTTACGTAAAGGGTTTATTCTACCTTATCTGTCTAATAATCCAATGTTTGTATTCAGCTTGTTTCATGATCAGTAGTACCGTTTATGTAACATAAGGTTAAATGAGATTTCACTTAATACTCAACAATAATTAACTTCCATTGGGCAGTGCCATTAGGATGCTGGAATCTCCGTAGAATCTCAGTTGTTAAAGACCAGTGCTACAGGTTGGTTTGGCTGAATGACACCATTAATAGTCTCTATATTGGCTACTGATGTTCATGTCTTTAGACACAACATCAGGCCAGTGTCTGTTGAGGCTAGTTATTCGTCCAAGGTCCTTTCGAATAAAACGAAAACACTTGTAGATAACCTTGTACTACGGTAGTTACACACCAGTAATGAATTACAAATTGTTTTTACATCAAAATTCAAGATATTGACGAAATCACTTCTGGCGAATAAGAAACTTTAACAGACATATGACTTTGTCAGAATAGAGTATTATCGGATAGTACTACATACAAGGTAAATTAAAGCTTTTAAAATTTAATCAATGATCTAACGGCTACCTAAAGATTTTTGACATGAATATGTCTTAGCTCTGGGGGGGTGTTAGCGGTTTGTAAGATGAAAATACGTAACACCATATGGTTATAACGACAGCTGTTTAAAGGAACTAAAAACATACCGTTTGTCATATCCATGATCAAACCTATTTCCCAAACATTTTTAGTCAAAGTTGGCCTCTACAAATAAGTCGGAACAGAATAATTTATTAAATAAAGTAAATACTTGAAAGTTAAAAAAGAATTAACCTTTGTAAACGACGCAATTCGTAATTAAATGTAATAGAGTAATTTTCACGCCGTAATTGGTGATTAGGAAACGTGAAATGGTTTATGGAAGGATCACCGGAAGAGCGCGCTGCGGTCGCGCTGACCTTTCACCAACAGTCACAACACTCCATTCTACAGAGAATCATGGTTCCCTGTTATTTGCGTGCTTGGTTTTAAATACCAAAATAAATTAAATTAATTTTTCTATTATTGGAATCCCATTTTAGTTTTCATTAGTCATTATCCATAAAAAAATTATAGTTTAGTAAGTACTTTGCTTCAAATTTTATGATATTTATAGTTATTTTGACGTTTGATTTCCCAAAAAGCGGAAATTAGTCTTATCTAAATTGCTGTCTTTATGTCTATCTGCCTTTCTGTAAAGCCAAAAATGAATTTTCCTACATTTATCCTTGGAAATAAGTTAACCCATAGTGAAATTTATCTCCATTATATAATACCGTTTGAAGAGGAATGTTTATGTTATGTTTATGTTATGATGTAATCTTTAAACTAGATTACACCCTATTAATAAAATGACGACCTCTTAAAAACTAGGGTTTCAGAAATATTAGATGCATTTTTTTGCAAACTTTAACTGAACATGTGTCATCTTTTGTAGTGATTTAGTATAAAAAATACTAGTAGCTGTTAAATTAATATAAATATTGATATACTAACATTGATCTTTGATTTTAAACCGATTTCAAAATTTCACTACATTAAAATATTACTTTTACTTATAAACAATTTCACTAATTATACAAACTTTGTAATTTTAACTAATTTATCGAATTTAAGGTAATAATATATAGTGGAGAGTATTATTTTTGTTTTTGATATGGGTAAATGTTTATTTAGTAGGGATGACAAAGAATCATACAACCTGTACAAAGGATATGCTTCCTGTTACTCTTCATACAATTAAATCATAATGTTCAATCCCATTAAACTAGAACATATTCCACCCCTTTGTACGGTAGTAGGCCTGCTACTGTACAGTTAGTTGTACGTCGTACACGCGTCGTCTCGCTGTAGCCACCGCACAGTGTTGAACGGAGCTTCGCCGTAACTTGCAGGGTAGGGTTCCACTATCAGCCTGGATGTTTCATAAATTCCCTCCTACATTTTTCTTTCCTCAACACTACCTCTCTTTTTTTACACTTATTATTTCTGATTCGCCAATCCCGAGATGAACCTGTAAAATTAATCAAAATACATTTATTTATTTTTATTTACTGTATTTGTACGTGCAAAACTTTTATTTGAAACAGAAACAGGTGTCTTAACCTACCAACGAATTCAGCAAGGAATATATTTAGCTTAAGCTTGTCTAGCATTTTATGTTGCGTGGTTCTGTTGTATTAAACTAAAGAACATTTCTGATATTGTAGAGTTTAGAAATACAATATGAAATTGAATTCCGTAACTAAATAATTTTTCTTTCAGCTACTTTTTAAATATTTATTACAGCACTTTACCTAATTTGAAGAAAAAACAAATCGAACATATTAAATTGAAACATATTAGTTGAACATATTAGTTCTATCCAAATAAATTATTTACAGTTAATTCACGTGTTGAAAGGAGTTCTTGGGATAGTGACAAGGCAAGTATTAAAATAAAATTGCTATAAATCATCGATCTAGTTAATTATAAATAACTAAATTTCAGATGAATCTTATATTTGAATTATTTTTGAATTTTGAATGTTACGTTCTCGCCCTAAACGATAGTATAAGCAGAAATTATTGTTTTCGTCTAAAATTTAGAATATGAATTATTCGTAGACATATCCATTTTAGTGTCCCCATTCAGGAGTGGTTTTTACAGCGATGTCTGTCTGTATATCTGTCCACGTGTGTGTTTGTATGTGTGTTTAGGATGTGCAAAATCCTGGACACGAGACTTTTGGTCACATTCTCTTGATATTCGGTATGGAAATCCACGGTATCTCTGGATATTATTTCATTTGTTTTTAATTTTTTATGCTAAGGGTATTTTACCCCTAACGCCAAAAACGCTATAAATAAACATTTCTCAAAAAAGGCTCGAATGAATGTGATGAAAGTTATATGACCTTATATATTCCTTTCCGATAAAAACCCAAGAACACTATCCGCATTTATAAAAACATCGGGGATTAAAAATTTTGGAATTTTAATAATGAAAAAATACATTTGTTAAATTATCTGGTTGAATAATAACCTAATAAAATAATTTGAAAACCACCTTTAAACCAGCATGAATATTAAACAAATTAGTACTCTTAATCATTTTTATACGACTAACGGTTCCAGAGAAAAGTTCAAGGTAGACACAGTACGTTGTCTGAGGGTGTCCAATGTTATTCTTATGGAGAATATTAAAAAAACAAGTTCTTCGTCATTTCTCAACAGTTCCCCATGAAACTTGATACGCAGTGTAGAGTCACAGCACCCAACAAAACCTACTCAAAACGTTTGTCATCACCTTAGGAGGAGGGGGAAGATTACGTTCCCAAAAATTTCTAACAATTAATTTAACTTGTTTTCTCTCATTGTTAATTTAAGGAATTAGATAATTTTGTTGACATAACTAATCTATAAAGGATAATTTAAGAAAACAACAAAGCATCTGTTGTTTTTTTAAATGTTGCAATTTTTAATTTGAACTAAGGTGGAAAGTATGTGTCATTCCCTATTTAGTTTACAGTTTATTTTTAGTTTTGGTAAAAATTAAAAAGTACTAGCAGGGAGCTTAGTGGCAGCAAGCCTTGTATTATAGTGTTTTAGAAATTATTGTAGTTAAAGTTAAACGTTATAAAACTACTATTAACCGTAAGATAAAAGTGTGAATAAAAATTAGGCTAAATAGAATAAATGAAGTTGCTACTGTATAAGTACTGAGAAATTTTAAGAATAGAGAAAAAATATACCAATAATAGTGATAGTACTTAGAGCTGAATGTTTAGTAATGTTTAATAGAGTTTCATCCACACAAAGACTGCGGTATAGCCGACCTTTTGTCTTTCAGATACTTGTAATTACCGTCATGGCATTTGCTCTACCGTTGCCACCTTCCTTCGCTAGCTTTAGTCTAACTATTGTACTTCTAAACATTATATCTACACCCGTACGTGGGGCCACCTCAATATATAATTTTGTTTGTTTTCATTACACATTGTATCATTTTGCCTTTTTTATAGTATACCTCCTTTACCAGGAGCGTAGAGGCTGTGGAAAGCGAGGTAACGTAGCAGCATGAGCCACATGGGTTACCCAGAGGTGACTGCTCGTGACCTGACAGGAGTATCGGCCATTGGTTTGGATACACCAATCTTTGACTTACTGGGCCATCACGTGACCACTTTGCTACTCCAACGGTTATTAACTCTTTGAATAACAACTTTGGCTTATTACCATATCAAGCTATGTTATTCAAATTATTTCATAATTTTTAAAAATAACATTAATATTAGTGAGGTTTTCCTGGTCTTGTAGTGGTTAGCATCTTATACTTAGGTGTAAAAGGTAATGCTAATTTGGGTTTCGACGACTTTCCCAAAAATGGGGTTTTATTATCACTCTCAGTAAAAAAACTCTCCGGCTTCTTCCATGGAAAAAAGTATTAGTTGTAGTTCATATGGAAATGTAACAACATAATGGTTACTATGCGGTATACCTGTACATAAATTGGTAGTTGAGATGTAAAATAAACCTAATCGTAAAAATTTCTTCAAAATGTAACACAAAAACTACTAATTAAAATTAAATTGTAATCCTAACAGAAAATAACAGAAGACTAGTCGTGGGATTTATTTATAGAGTTTCTTTTATTATTTTTTAATGTTAATCGTGCCTTGCTGTGATAGTAAATATTTTCAATAATTAATTAAGTTTTAACTGTCAATTTTAATTGATGGAACCATAGATTATTGGAAGTATTTTCTTTTACTTAACGCGTAAACTAATACATATATCCAGTTTCAAAATAAAATATTTTTGCAGCGGATGAAGTTAGCTGTACTAAAAAGCAAATCTGAAATACTTGTTTCCTCCAATGTCTGTAGGGTGGGCGTTTGAGCCACAAACCTAGCTCTCTGTTGGAAAGCTGCAGCCCTAGTCAGCTAAGGCGATTACTTCTTCATGGAAATCTTAATTCCTTGCTTTAATTTCCTGTAGTTCTAATAAGAAACCCCTTGTACCTTTGTTATTCATCAGTTTTCATTAAAACCTGTTATCTTTGCTCTAATTTACTAAGTAATTATTGTAATATAGTTATTTTTAGTTTAGTCGTTTACAATGTCTTATAAAAATTGGGCGTGTTTATTTATCTTTAGATAGTTTTACTTTTTTCTTCGATTTTTTCAAATGAATCCCACAAGGATAAAACCTGGATCTATTTCCCATTTAGTCTTTGGGCTTTCAGCTTTCCTAATAAAGGTTCTCAATCAACATTTTGGAAGTAGCAAAATCCCAAAAATTACATTAAAAAATATTTTTTACAATGATTATTGTGTTGATCACATTTTTATGGTAATAGGTTTCTCCAGATAATAGATATTTATTAACATATTTTCAAACATAATTATAATCCGCATTTGCTACATACAGATGAATCAAACATTTTTGCCAGAAAATGTTTATACACACTTTATGGAAATTTATTTTGTTTGCATGTCTTATAAATTGTTTAGTTGAATACATTTTTTTAACAGTTTAGGATCCAATGATCAAGCCTTGATAATGACTAATAGCCAAAACACACAGAGTATAACCATTTCGGTGTCTTAAGTCTTGTCATAGAGCGGAAATTAAATAATAGCGAGGATGGGAGAACGCTAAGCGCCTTTATCAAGAGGCGGCACCTGCGCAGCGCGTAATTGCCGTCCTAACGAACTGCTGCCCGAAAAGCGCAACCACGTAATTAACATTTTTGCCCCCCTCCCCCTCCCCTACCGTCCTCCACCCCCAACCGATGCTGAGGCACACGACAGCACACTGCGACTGCATGCTGATTAACCCTGTAGAGATTTATAGGCTAGACACGTTGAGAGCTTGTTAGTGATCCGCCGTCGCTGCTTCGCCCTTTAATCGCAATTCAACTGGTCTGTTTTGTGTGTTTGTTAGACTTTAGTTAATTATTTCCACCAATTAAAGGTTATTTTTATTCAAACATACTAATGAAATTGTATTTGAATCTCTGTGCAAGTACGTTTGAGCTGTCCAGTAACAGCGCTACAGTCAGTCCTAACAGGGCTCTGCCGTGTCAGGGCCAGCTCCACGTGCTGTGGTAACTGAATATTATACAGCTACTTTTTCCTGTTACGCGGTGAATATCTAGACCGCCTGGGCAAGTTTGAGCCGTCTCGCACGAGTGTAACTCTTCGCCGTGTCAGGGCCAGCTCCACGTGCTGTGGTAACTGAATATTATACAGCTACTTTTCCCTGTTATGCGGTGAATATCTAGACCGCCTGGGCAAGTTTGAGCCGTCTCGCACGAGTGCGTACTCTTCGCCGTGTCAGGGCCAGCTCCACGTGCTGTGGTAACTGAATATTATACAGCTACTTTTCCCTGTTATGCGGTGAATATCTAGACCGCCTGGACAAGTTTGAGCCGTCTCGCACGAGTGCGTACTCTTCGCCGTGTCAGGGCCAGCTCCACGTGCTGTGGTAACTGAATATTATACAGCTACTTTTCCCTGTTACGCGGTGAATATCTAGACCGCCTGGGCAAGTTTGAGCCGTCTCGCACGAGTGCGTAGTCTTCGCCGTGTCAGGGCCAGCTCCACGTGCTGTGGTAACTGAATATTATACAGCTACTTTTCCCTGTTACGCGGTGAATATCTAGACCGCCTGGGCAAGTTTGAGCCGTCTCGCACGAGTGCGTACTCTTCGCCGTGTCAGGGCCAGCTCCACGTGCTGTGGTAACTGAATATTATACAGCTACTTTTCCCTGTTATGCGGTGAATATCTAGACCGCCTGGGCAAGTTTGAGCCGTCTCGCACGAGTGCGTACTCTTCGCCGTGTCAGGGCCAGCTCCACGTGCCTTGGTAACTGATTTGTTAACTCGTACTTGGCATTAAACAAACGAAAAGGCGTTCTGAGATATATTAATATTGTATTTCTGAACTTTAAAAACATTAATTTATAGGTAATAAATAACCTGTATATTTTTGAAATATTGTATGTATTTATTTAGCTCTATATGTAGTGATATAATAACATCATAATACTGGGAATCCAGAAAATATTCTTAAAGTTTTAATTTATTTTATTCAGCTTATGGTTAAACAAACACTGTTATGAACTACACTATTGGAAATAAAAAGTCTTAAAGGATCGTTTTAACTCGTATAGATGTTCAATGCGCCACCTATTTATTTCTTAACAGGTTTCCAAGTGAATCTGCAGTTCAGCCCAAACGTTAGCCAGCTTGTGCTGGCAGATTAAAGCCACTGCAGTGGAACTTTTGCATCCTGTGACTTTAAAGTAGAGATACCAACTAAGGATACTCTGGTACGAAGGAGCAGAATAATTCCTTCCGAAATGCCTACACAACTCACGTACAGATATCAATGACAATTTCGGGCGTATTTTATAACACGAAATTTTTAACTTTTTTAAAAATAAGTGTTAACAACGTTATTATAAAACTTGAAGAACTACTCTTTCAACACACGTACCCCTGAATAATGTAGGCATAAAAATCTATTTAAAAAAATACCACTAAAATCTGACAAATCGTTTGTGGACACTCGGTTTATTCTATGACATCACTATATAAGGTTAGAAAAATACATTTATTTAAACTAATACAGGTTATCACTTTAAACCATTATATGACAACCCTTTTTCAATTATTGATGATCGTACTGTAATATATACAAAATATTATTTTCTACACAGATATATGCCCTGAATAAAGTATTATAGTAATTTAAAAGTAATATTCAACAAAGTCACAGTAGTTATAAAATGAAAACCAAACATAACTTGGTTCAATGCAACAAACAAAGTCTGCCTCGGGCCTTTTAGTTTGTTGGGGAATTATTCATTTTCATTTCTGCACCAGCTCTTAATTAATTTGTGCTGAAAACTTCTTTATTAATCGTTGATTTGCTATGTATGTTTTAATTTGTATCTCATTTTGGGATGATTAAGAAAGAAATATTGACATGGAATAGAAGTAATATCGTTCTCATAATTCGTAAACATAAGTTTGCATGGAAAAATAAATAATTTAAGGTTCTATAGATTTTTACATTTGCTAAAATGTTCAATGTTAAATAACATTCTTGAGTTGTAAAAATGCAAATACTTTCTGATACATTATATGTTAATTATTTATAAACTAACTAGCTGACCCGGCGAACTTCGTAACACCTGACAGTAAATACATGTTACCTTAACTTATGATGAGTAAGTTTGTTTGCAAATTTTCTACAATGAAAACATTTGAGTTCTTAGCTACAGCTGATTGGTTTACTTTCCATTACCAACTATAATATTATAAAGAAGAGGTGGTTTCTGTATGTTTGTTTGTGGGTTTGTGTGTTTGTGGGTTTGTGTGTTTGTGGGTTTGTTGTGGCAAGTGAACGCAAAAAATACTGAACCAAACAGTTTGAAATTTTACACAAAGACAGATCTTAAACTCATGCAACACATAGGCATACTCATTTCCTTAAAATCCTCTCGGTCTACGCCCTGTGAACGTCCTAAGTTTCAATGTTTACATTTTTAGAAAATGAAAACATAAAATTACTTGAATGTCAACAGCTGTAAACACTAAAATTTGACAGTTCGAGAAGCAGAAGACATGGTTGCTGTAAATACCCTGGGATTCAATGTTTACAGTTTTTAATGTCAACATCCGTTTACTTTACATTTTGACAGTTCGGGAAGAAAAAGAAATAAAGTTAATTTTTACACATAAACTGCTGGATCGAAATTAGTGAATTATTAGTTCGAAATAGTGGAATGGTAGATTTTTAATTTTCTCCCGATGCCTGCCTCTATTACGTTAATGCTTATCCTCTCCCAATATTTGCCATATGTTACTTTGTCATGTTTAGATATATACTTAGACACGTGTTTTGTCATTTTGTAAACAATAAAGAATTAATTATCAATAACTTAAATGTATCTGTAGAGCCTACACCTCTCAGCCTTTTTTACCCGTGCGAAGAACGGGTACTTTGGCTAGTTACCAATAAACGCTTTACTATCCAATGCCATCTGAATCATTCATTAATGTAAAACTATGAAGTAAATATGTGCTTTACAATATGAACAGCTTTATTCGCCACGTTAATAGTTTACGGTTTTGGGGAATTATGTATTTATATTTTTATTTTCTGCCTGATTAAAAGTCACGTGTTTATATGCTGGCCAAATAAAAAAATAATTACAATGTTTATATATAATACATTTATTATAATAATCAGCCGTTGTATATTTTTCCTATAAAAGCCGTATTACAGTTAGGTTTAGTTTGGGTTTGGATTGGATTGAAAAATTGTGAATTAATCCACCCAATTTTATTTTTTATAGGAATGTTATTAATATTTATCATCGTTTCAGTATTGTTATTCACTATGCCGCGACCCAGAATATATAACCTTTCACAATGAAGCCGTAATGGTATTTGACTTCAGAACACGGTCAATCTTAAAGTTGACCATAAACTTCATATTTTTTATGTAGTTTGCCAGGTCAGCTAGTTTTATACATAGAGATAAGAATATGTATTTAATTTAAATTGTCATATAAAGTGGCTGTTTAAAATACCGCATCGATCGTGAAACAAATGCTAAAACGCAATAATCCCGGCGCTTAGCGGATTCGGCGGGTGACGTATGTGTTTACAGATATGTGTAATTTGAGCGCTCGCCGGTAAGCCCCACGATGGCCAATCATCCTAAGATTAAAGCTAATTCTGGCTGTCCGAGCCCGCACCTCCACAATCCATCATCGCTTTAAATCACCATTAAAACTTGTATCCGCCTTCCGGTTCCCATATTACAAGCGTAACAGACGTATGCGATTTATTAGGATTTATTGAAATTGTACGGTCTTTTCTCTTTCATTGGTTTGTTTAACATTGTCAAAATTTTTATTGTCACAAGAGATGACCTTGTGAATTGAGAGAAATGTTTGGAACGTTAACTGCTGAGTACTGAATGATACAAAGCTCTTGGAATCGTAAATTTATATATACAGGGTGTTCATTAAAGTTGGGGACAAACTTCGAGGGGTGTTAGTACTCATCAAAATAAACAAAAAATTTCCTATAAACATATGTAGAAAAATCCTTCGTTTAGCCGCTAGCTGCCATTGTGTATTTTATACAAAAACTTTATGAATAAAGAACTATTTAAGATACAGAAACTAAACTTTGCACACATATTTATTGGCCAAAGAGAAAAATATTCTCAAAGTATCATTAAGTTTGCTTTTATATTTTCAAAATGGCGGCGATTCTTAAAGTTAATGGTTTTTTGTTATTTAAATTAAAATATTTTAAACCGCCACAATTTTGAAAATATAAAAGCAAACTTAATGATAATTTGAAAATATTTTTTTTCTTTAGCCATTAAATATGTGTGCGAAGTTTGGTTTCTGTATCTTAAATAGTTATTAATATAAAACGTTTTTTGTATAAAATACAAAATGGCGGCTAGCGGCTAAACGAAGGATTTTTCGACATATGTTTATAGGAAATTTTTTGTTTATTTTGATGAGTACTATCACCCCTCGAAGTTTTTCCCCAACTTTAATGAACACCCTGTATATGAAAAAATGTTATAATAATTTTACGAAAAAGTAAAAAACTATATTATGAAATAACTTACCTATTTGTAATGTAATTTCGGGATTAAGAAATGATAAAGAAAAATACTGACATGGAATAGAAGTAATATCATTCTCATATATCGTAAATATGGTTTTGCATGGATATGTATGTATGTTTGTAAATTCGAATAATAAAGATTTAATCTTTATTATTCACAATTATTATGATTGTTGTAACAATATACCTGGATAAGGCTTGTAACTATAGAATGCCTCCAGGTACTTCAGGTCTATACTCGGAATGTTTTTAATATTTTTATTAAAAACACTGTTTCCGCTGTTTGACCTATGTTTGACGCCTTGTAAAGTGTATGTTTTAGTATTCACATATACAGTGGGTGTAGATGTGAATACTACGTATGCTATCTGTATTGTATCATATTAAGCTTTTGCCTAAAAACTTTTCATGTAACCCCAAAGTGTTGAGGGTAATTTTTTTTATTTTAGCATAGTTTATAACCTCTTCACCAAGTATTTAATCTTTTATCCCAATATGTTATTTATTTACACAAATATTAACAGGCTAGAAAAGTATAAATGTTATCTTACGCTACGTATATGAACGTATACCAATTTCTGAAAACGCCTGAATTTCGTTACAATCAGACGAGAACGCTTAATAAATGTATATAGGCATCATTCGATATGGATTGTATTTGCAATGGTGTATGTAGATAAAAGTATGCTGGGTAAAATCTTACAAAGTGTTTTTCCTGCATATGAAAACCGTTTAAAATACAAATTGTGGAGAGCACATTTGGAAAAGAGCCAGCTTGGGCGGCCTATTGAAACCTTTATAGGTTGGCTCTAAAAACTCGCAGAAGCCATCTCTTAATGTAACAAACTGCATTTAGTTTCAAACTAATTTAGGTGCAACAACCTTCAGATTTTTACCTATGAGTTTTATATTTACATATCAATAATCTTCCGGTCATAGAATACTTAGGTTCCTCCTCCGGTACAGTGACCTCTCACTTCTCCATGAAAGATTAAGTTTATGAATACAACGTTATTTATTGTGTAATCTAACTATTGATATTTGTTTTCAGGTAAGTTTCGATGTCGATCATGCATTTATAGGAATCCATACGTAAGTAAAATATATTTGAGTTTATTTATTTCAATACTATATTTTAGTTTCATTTTCTAACACGAATAGCGTAATTTGTTGAGAGATAAACGTGTTAAAGTATTTGTTTAGGACGTAAGAAACTGTATATAGTAAATATGTTTCCTTACAGGTAATTTGGGTGTAAACATTAGTTGTGAATTGTAACACTACACCATTATACCGTTATATAACAATTATGTAACAACTGATGAGGCATAAGAGTTTGACAAGCTCTGTGATGCAACGTACAGCTGGTAATTTGAATTTGAAGCCCATTTAGATATGAAACAGTGTAACAAGCTAGACCTTGACGTGAGTGACACCCAATCGAAAGTTAATTATGCATAATATTACAGATTGGCGTCAGATCACATTGGACAGCCTAACTATCTGTATTGTACGTCATACAAACACCGCGACAGACGTTCAGGCCAGAGGTCATTTTCATCTAACTTCTCTTATAGTCACTTAAAAAATTCGTTTAACCTGTATCAAGTCACGTTCTAAAATCGGTATATTTATAGTTTAAAAATTAACACCTGTATTACGGAACTACTTGACACTAAATAAAACACAACCTTTTGTTACAAAGTTTAAATCACTCTGACAATGACCAATACCATTATTTATAGGTGTTTATAGGTGGTAGTGGCAAAGTATGAATTCAGAAACGATTTAGAATGCCTAAACCTGAGCAGGGAAGTATGAACTAAAGCGTATTGTATACTTTACCAGGTTTGTACCGGGAGTATTTTTAATATTTTTACTAAAAACTCTGTATCCCAAGTTTAACCTCTTAGTAGGCCTATTTTTGTCGCCTTGTAATGAGTAAAACTGAAGATAAATGCATTTAACTGTATGCTCAGACAACGTATACGAAACACGTATTGTTCGGCCTTGCTTTTGTTATTTTAACTGACCTAGATTATACGTTGTTGGATATTGGCTGTTGAAATTTCATATAATTCTCTTTTTGATTTTAGTTACAGAATACTCTAATGCGTTTTTATAATTCTATTAATAAAATAATAGTAGGCCTATATAGTTTAGTAACTGCGCAATATATATTTTTTAGGATCGTAGAGATAGACAACTACATTATTAGATTATATGACGATTGTTTCAAATAAATTGAATAAATACCGTTTCACGAAATTATTTAAAACCACTACCATGAGGTTTTTTTAAGTGGTTCGGCAAATTCGTGGAAAAAAACTATCCAGATGATATGACCTCAATTAAAAAAAAACTACGTAGAATTTGTTATATTCCGACTACGACTACAATGCAAAGGGAAATAAGCTGATGCAACCCTGATCTGAAAGCTTTAACCAAATTCCCATCCATTAGAAAAATGAAAAACCGTTTTTTTCGGAACTCTGGACCACCAATTTCTTTGTTTTTTAGTGGTGATGGTCAAATTATACTTTACCTTAATTTTTTTGTGGAACACTTTGAAATTTAAAATCACATAACCTTTAAGCCTTAATTTTTATAGACATGTGGGTGGTGTCTTATTATATAATTTATTCCATGCACTATTAACTAGTAAATTTAAATGAAAATCGTCAGAGCCATTTTTGAGATATTTGGATTCTTCACATTTTTAGGGTTTTAGGGGTGTACTTTCCTGAAAATAAAAAGGAAAAACACCTTGAGATACGATGAATATATAGATAAAAACCAAACGTTATCTAAATCGGCCAACAGGGTGGGTTGTGGTTATGGTGGTACATGCGCTAATAGAAAGACAGACATCACGTCGAACCCCACTTTTTGGGATTTAGGGAACCCCAAAACAAAAGTATCAACTCTCAACTAAAATTCGAACATTTTTACGTAAACGCTACTTTCTCCATATATTATCGTATACGTAGCGATATTCATCACCGATCGATAGGGTTAAAAATGTTAATTGTAATGAAATGTCAATTGTAAGTGTAATTGTTAGAATTTAAAACACATATTCTGTAGAGCTATTTTTCGTTATAGTTTTTATGTATCTGCAGAGTATATGAAACGAATAATCGATATTCTAAAAATATACTTCACTAGATATAAAAAAAACATTTAAAATAATATAAAGTACAAGTTTCTGATACAAAACAAGATCGATTTGAATGTTAATTTTTTTATGGAAGAGAGTGAAAGAGAAGCAGAGTTTAAATGTATATAAAAAAATTATTATTCTAAAACCTGTGTTAGGTTATCGCGAATAAGTTAGACAAAACACATAGACCTCTATATATAATTTTACGTTTTTCCATATCCAAAAACAAACATAAATGTTTTATAAATTTTTTAAAATGAAATTACTCGTGGGTAGAAGTATAGAGGTAACACTATGGTGATGGAGTCTGCAGGGATGATGTTTTAGCATGGCAATGTAAACTATCGAGCGTTGCTGCTGCACCAGGCCGCTGCCGCTGTTTGCCGAATATATGATTAACCTGTGATCGCGATCCGACTGTTTGCTGCCAATACCTCGCCAACAAACGTCGTAAATTTTCATAATCATTGTATCGCCGCTATTCACGACCTTGTAATTTATGCAGCAATCATTCATTCAGGTTATATGGCCAAATACTGGCGCTTTAATGGCTCATGAAAAGTGTATGGATTGTGATTCTCACCCAGCATTTGTGGCATTTGCCGTTCGCCTGTTTTAGTTTTCCTCTTTGGTTTCTGTTCGTGCGGTATATATTTATAGTGCATATTCTATTTGACCCAGATTTATTTACTGTATGGAAATTTACATTGTAACTATTGTACTTTTAATTTTGTTCTTCATAGTTAAGTTTGAACTGCAGCGTTAAACATTAAATGAATAATTATAAAAGATATTACCCTAGAAAACTTTTCAAGATACTAATATTTTTGTTTACCGTGAAAACAGTTTTGTTCACAATATTCATAATACTAGTTGTTTAAATTTAGAAGGTAACTTGAATTTGATTTAAATAATAAATATAATTTCATTGTTTTTTAATAACCTTCATAAGTCACTTTTGCAGCATGTTGTAAATAAAAATTAAAAACGTACGAAAACATATATTAATTAATATAATTACGATAAGTTATAGTAATATTATTTAATTTTGTAGGAAATGCATTTATTTCTAGGTGCCAATTGCATTATTTTTTCTGCATAGATAAGATGTGTTTCTGTATCATATTAAAAGCAAGTTTTGAAAAAAAACTCTTTAAAATGCCTCAATGAAGGTATAAAATGTAGTGTCATCTTTATTTTAAAGGTTAAGGAGAGTCAAGGGGAAACTGGATTTTAGGTAGACATGTTGCCTTAGTATACTTTTTTTAAATTCCTGAATGAATGATTATTTAGGATATTCCATTTACGATTGTTTAACGGATTTTCAAGTTTCTTTTTTAAAATAGAATGGTTACATATTAATAAAACAATCAACTCTTGTTGTTATTGCAGGACTTAAACTAAAATCAAGTACAATCATTTAAAGACGTTTAAATGTACAGAAGCACATTTAAACGGACAAAGTTATTTTGGTTTGTTTATCCAAAACGATCAAAATAAGTCCCTACCTAACACTAAACAGAGTTTGTTGGGTAAAGAATACATTGCAGCTAAAGATAGTATGTATACCTCTTTGGAGTCTCAAAGGTGTATTCAACAGCAGACTTTATTCACAAAGACGCTGATAAAACAACATAACGTCGAGAAAGTGGGAATGAGTGAGAGGGAGGGTGCCGCAGGGGGTGCCGCTCTCAAGGGGACGTTCAGACAACTTTTTATCTACAAGAGATGAAGTTTCTAAGAACAATCTGCATATTACCCTCGGAGTTGAGGCAAGTGGACTGGATAGTGAGGTGAATCAGATTTCCTGCTCGCTGCATCAGCAGTAACTGTCACGCTGATCCGTCTCGCTCAGCGCGCCGTGCCTCGTCAGCATTGCCGTACCTCCACCATCGCATAACTGATGTCACTTGCAGTTTGACTCCAACCATCGTTTCCGGATACATTGTTCAATTATTCCAGGTCAATAAAAACTATTTCAATCATTATTTTTACGGATCCAGCTACGTTTTGCATATTAAAATTGTTATTACTCTTTTCCGCAAGGTTATAAGCTGTGCTATCACATTTTACATACATCACCTGATAACCAGAAGTGACCATTCCTCATCCCTTATTTACAACTCCTCCACTCATAAACAAATGTGGTTATCGTAATGGGCAACCCTAGTACACACATTCTCCAATCATAAACAGACGTGGTGATCACCTTGAGCAACCTTGTGTGCACACATACTCCGATCATAAACAGACGTGGTGATCACAATTGGCAATCCATTTGCACACATATTCAAATCATAAACAGACCTGGTGAGCATCTTGAGCAACCCTTTGGGCATACATTCTCCAATCATAAAAAAGACGGGGTGATCATCATTGACAACCCATGTGCACACATATTCAAATCATAAACAGACGTGGTGATCACCTTGAGCAACCTTGTGTGCACACATTCTCCAATAATAAACAGACGTGGTGATCACCATTGGCAATCCATGTGCACACATACTCAAATCATAAACAGACCTGGTGATCACCAACGTGGTGGTGGCTGTGCCATCACATTCGCACCACGTATCTCGTGTGCCATCACATGCGTGACCACTCCACTAATGGCTTCTCGTATCTGTATTCCTTATCACCACATAATTACATCCCTTCGAATTTCATCAGCTTAGAATACCTTGAGGTCTTTTGTTGGATAATAGAATTTGTATTATCTGTTTTGCGGTAGTTAATAAATTTAAATAGTTTACTTGTAATAGAGTATGCTCCTTCGATTTTTTAATTACTGTATATAATGCATAAAAACTATATAGAATATAGCTATCAATTTTAATTTATAAATAAATGTGTGAGTAATAAAGTCTGTTTTAACGGTTTTTTTAAAATCCAACAATCCATAAATGTTAATGGCATGTTCAACTAATTTATTTCCATTATATTAATTAATTATACTAATTGTTTATCTATATAATTAAAGTTAGAGGTTTGTCTGTATATTGCTCAGAGTTATTCAATTTTAGCTATTTTTACGTTTCGTGCGTTTAAGAAGCCAAAAAGTCTTATAGCAATCTGCGCCTCTTTGTCTGTGACGCTCTAGGAGGCATTTTATGCAGTCTCTTCCGAAAAAATGGGGAAACGGATAACAATGAAACTTATTTCATCCATTCTCTACATTCCAGAGAAGCGTTTTAAAAGCTTAAAATTGTTTGCCGCCCCTCAAAATGTAATTCACGAGCATTAACAAAACCCATTTTACACGATATTAGTCGGATTTTGCTTTCAATTATCAATTAACCACCTACTCGTAATAATCAGCTGTCTTTGTGTTTTAAAGTTTTAATAGAACGTAAAACAAACAGCTGTCAAATCAATATTAGTTAATTGTATTAGTTAAAAAGTTATTTTTACGTATAACTAAGTATAAGAATGATTTAGTTGTTAAGGAAAGCTAAATAATAAAGCTGGGTATTGATTTATTTTCTTTGCACTGATTTGTTTAGGATTTTAGGTTCACATTTTGGTATGATAATCTTTTTTCTTCAAACCGAATCCTACAACCCGTACAAAGGACGGGCTTACTGTTGTTTCATAATTAATAATGGTTGTGCTATACCTATGTGACTAATACTGGAAATAAAAAATAATGAATAGTGTAATCAATATCAAATGCTTGATGGCTCCAAAAGTAAAGCACTCAATTTACCTATTACCAATTTTGATAACGTTGAGACTTACTTAAAAACTGTTCGTTGTGTTTGGTCAATTTGGACAAACCACATAAAAGGTTGATTCAAAAGGATATACGGCGAGTTTTAGAAATTGTTAATGGGGCCGGGTCGGAGGGCCGATATATCAGGGCAGGGGGGAGGGTGGGTCGCAGGGGGTGTCGCCATTACTATGCACCCCCTCATTTGCATTGATTCCTTGTGTTTCACCGGCCTCTGCTATTGATGGAAAATGCACACAGCCGGTCCCAAGGGCTACTGGGATCAAAGGGCGCACTGTGATAATTGAAAAGCAACATCAATTCACGTATTGTTCATCAACATAACTATCGGCTGGTCTACTATCATCTACTAAGTGCTTTGCCAAATTTTTTCCAAAGAATCAAAAAATAATATAACCTATTTCTCCTAAATAGTACTCTACTATATCTTGGTGATTAAAATTTAGACTTAGAATCTTTACACACTAAGCCTCCATAGCTGTGCTTCCACGTGGTTTGTGGCCGTAACCAAAGTGTAGGCCAGGCCACCACGGTACATTGTTGTGGCTATGAATCACTGTATAATTACTTTGTCAATGCGTGATGTGTGATGTAGATGTAATCATATCCATGCTATGGTAGTGACCGTAGCGTTTGTGGCCGTAACCAAGCCGCTATGGCGGTTGTCCCGCCACCACGGTACATTGTTGTGGCTATGAATCACTGTATAATTACTTTGTCAATGCGTGATGTGTGATGTAGATGTAATCATATCCATGCTATGGTAGTGACCGTAGCGTTTGTGGCAACCAAACTGTTGTGCCACCACGGTACATTGTTGTGGCTATGAATCACTGTATAATTACTTTGTCAATGCGTGATGTGTGATGTAGATGTAATCATATACATGCTATGGTAGTGACCGTAGCGTTTGTGGCCGTAACCAAAGTGTAGGCCAGGCCACCACGGTACATTGTTGTGGCTATGAATCACTGTATAATTACTTTGTCAATGCGTGATGTGTGATGTAGATGTAATCATATCCATGCTATGGTAGTGACCGTAGCGTTTGTGGCCGTAACCAAGCCGCTATGGCGGTTGTCCCGCCACCACGGTACATTGTTGTGGCTATGAATCACAATGTTTACTTTGTCATATAATTACTTTGTCAACCCGTGTTGTGTGATGTAGGTGTAACCAGATAATGATGTCTTTTAAATGTGAAATAAAATTTTAATTACTTTGAAACAATGTGCATAGTATGTTCTATACACAAGTTACACGTTTGTACATGCAACCATAGATATACCTAGCTACTTAGAAGTAGGGCTAAAATGTCTAAATATACAGCGGACATTTTTGTTACACAGAGAAGTTCTATAAAATATACTTTCTTTCTAGGTATTTATAAAAAGCAATTCCATTGGAAAAAAATATGAGAATAGTATATTATTTGCAATATCTAAATCAGGCATTTAATAATTTGGGTTTACATACTTTTATAGCCTAATATAATTCTAGTTAACACTTTATATGAATTCTGTATACTCTTTTCTAGGCGTATTTTCCTAATTAAAAGATATATTTGTCCTTTTTCATTTACTGGAAAATCTTAAACGTCATTTTTACTTCATCATGCGGAATGATGGTAAACTTAAATACTCTCTTTCTCTAAATGTAAACTGAAAAATGTTTGTATTTACTTCCCTGAGGGAAATAGGTTAAGATCATTTATGTGTCTAAAGGGAACGTTTTCAGTTCATCCAAACAGCTTTTCTTATGTTTGAAATTTCGGTTGTTTAAATTGTTAAAACCCCTAAGACATGTCCACGTAAAAACTATTTCCATTGCGTATTCAACAACTCTTATCAACATAATAAAAATGTATTAAAGAAACATTTTATCTAATTTGTTTCCAAGTTTTTGAAATGCGAAATAATCTCTTACAGATCAACCACCCAAACATAACTAGAAAGCTCTTACATTTTAAGCGAAGTTTAAACGTTCTTATAACTCAGGTTTACTAATTTAAATGTGACATTAAAATGAGTATTTTGTTTCATTAAACAGACTAAATCGAACAGTGATTTAGCATTCGATTAAAATGTCGCATACCCATAAGGTATTCCTAACAATTTGCAGGGCTGGGGATGGTTTTCAATCAGTCACAGTCGGGTCAAGCCCCTATGGAGGTTTTTCCTCCGGGTTTGGAGTGATTTCACAGCCGAGTGCAGATTTCACGGTCCACTGGCTGGCCGACAAAGGTGCGATCCCCGTCACAGGCTGGGTAATCGGGTAATAGGGTAATCGTCCCACAACACTACATCAGCTAATTTTACTAGATTACCTACAGGTTGCAATTTTATATTTCAACGATTTCGTTTGACTTAAATTTTCACTATTTTAGACTATAGGAATACAATTACGTCCATTACCAGACCAACATCTGTAATGCAGTCCAAAAAATACTAAGAGGAAGTTAAACCCCCGGAAAAATAATTGTATAAATCCCTTATCACTGTCAATATTCTGACGTTACTTTTTAGTACCCATTGAAACACAATACATCAAAATAAAAGAGTCATATTTTCCTTACTATGTTTTATTTTATTCTGTTTAATTTTGTACATTGCTAATAATAAAAATACTGTTATAATTTAATTTTATTCAAACTTCAGAGAAATGTAACAAAAGGTAAACTGGGCATCGAATTTAATAAGCTTCACCATGACATACTATTTGTTACTCGTATCATTCTCGTACGTATGAGTGACCGTACGCTGATAGAATCGTAGAAGTTTTGTTACACTGTGATGGTGGCGACATCCTGTAATCCACTTGGAGGTAACGAATTGTGGATAGTTGTGAGTGATGGTCGGTGGGTGTAGTGTTCTCTTGTGTGTATTAACGTCCGCACTATTGAATACTGCGTTAATCCGCAAAGGCCATCCATATAGCCCCTTAGTTGCCATCGGCTGTTGGGCTATTAATTAACAGTCCTGTCTAAGGAATATGTCAGCCTTAGTCAGTAACAAGACTACAAGATCGCGCCACACTTATCTTACACTCAATTCTCATTCATACTTGGCTTAAAATACCTACCTTGTAGTATGGTCGCCATTTCAATAATCTAATCTAATCTAATCTAATAGAAGCATACCCCAGCAGCAACCTACAATGGTGCCAAGAAGAACGCTAGATAAATAATAGATAGATAAGTTCAATAAATAAACTCACTTTAACCTCCCCTTAATGGGCCTCTGGTCGTCTCTCTGCTTGGTTTTACTCGTTCAGAGATCGAGATTAGGTAATTAAAAAAGCTGTCAAATTAGCGGTTTCTTGTTTCTTATGGGGACTCGAGTCTTGGCTGTGCTTGAACATTAAGTCAGACCATTTTTCTAGGAAGTGGTGCATCTATTTATTCTCTTTACGAAAGGGTGCTTTTAAGAAGAATGGTGTGCTCTCGAGGTGCGTGGGCCAAGCGTCGGGTCTAGCACGGCTTCCTGCCGTACTAGACCCTTCTTTTTGATTCTTCTCCTTGACCCTTGATTCTTCGAAACAATGTTTCAAAGAATTATAATTTAGAACGTAGTAAGTGTACTAAAATTTTACTAAATTGGCGAAAATGTGGTTATGTGTTATGTTTAAATTGGGACACGCCAGCATGAGTATAACTTGTGTAAATGGACTCTCGTCTACTACACATTGCAAACTTAAGTAATGCTTGAAGCATCAGAAATCCTAAAATCCTTTGCAACACCGTATCCTCTGTCTCACAACACTAAGGTGGCGCTACGTTAACGCTTCGGCGCGTAGGTGACAGCTGCCAGTCAAGGGACGACATTAGTAAAAAAATCACAATGAACTGCCAAATTAAAAGCTCTATCCACCTCTTTAAACACATCTTCCTTTATCATTTATTTTTTTAGTAATTAGTTAACCTGGTTAATTTAGTTGGGCTAATTAACAACAATGAATCACTCCGTTGGACCGCGGCGCTCCCCTCTCCCTCACTCTATCTCTCTCACGGTCGCCATATTTGTTCTGTAATTACTGGCTTGTTTGGTTTGTCCTCTTCAGGGAAATCAGGACATTATATCAGTGCGGGTGACCGTCTAGGAGTAATTTGGTTAACAGTTAACTACGTTTCCTTCGGCCTTAAAATACTCCGTGTCATTCTGACTAACTGTGATGCTTATAATTTGATTCTTTTTCCAACACCTTCCATGAATTGAAGAATATTTAAATATATACGGATCTATTTAGACTATGTTAAAGTTTATTCACCTCTTTTTTCTGAATTGTTTATGCATTTTTTCAAACTGGAAAAGTCTAGCATTTCACGTAATTAAATTATTAATGATATAGCGTAAATATCAAAGTATAAGAAATTATTATGTTACTGCATACTGTGCTGCTTAACATATAAATAAAAACATTTTTATTTTTTAGGAGGTTTTAATTATGTTAACATAAATTGTATAACCATGTAATAAAACTAACAGAAGAAAAGTACTCTCATGCGAAATGATACTGAAGCTGTTATTAAGACTGAAACTGTTATTATACTACTATAGTTACATGTTTTATGGAATTTCCTACAGAAAATAAATTTATCACCATTGTCAAAATAACAATATGTAGATTGATCAAAGACCAATATTTTCGTTTTCAGGTCCCAGATGCTAAAACACCGTTTGTTCTATACGTATTAATATTTTTTTCATATATTTTGAGTGTGTGTAAGAATGTCTAAAAACTCGCGTGAAAATCTCAATCAAATATGGTAAGGACATGTAACTGGGCAGTTATTTAATCAAAGTTGAAATCCAGCTAAATCGGTCCATATAAAAGAGGGGGGCTTTACCAAATCAAAAATGACGTTTGGGGGCAGGGTTACGTAAATGTTATCAAAATATCAACTTGAATCTGCTCAAAAAATTTTGTATTTTTTCTTTGTTTTCACTCCATGTTAAGTAGTTAATGCGATCAAATGTAGGATTGAAATCGTTTTACATACAAAGTTATTCGAATGATAATATTACTCTTATTGTAATCATTATTGAATTGCAAATTTCCCTTTTATGTTATGCACTTATGCAAATCGTATTCTAGAGCGTACTTCAAAAATTGAAAGTATTAGGCCAACTACCGCGCAGTATCGAGAGGATAATATAATATACTAGCTGACCCGGCGAACTTCGTAACGCCTCACAGTAAACACATGTTAACTTTAAGATTGGCCATGTTCTGAAGTCGAATAGCAATACGGCTTCATTGTGAAAGGTTATATATTCTGGGTCGCTGCATAGTAAATAACAATACTGAAATGATAAAACATATTAATAACATTCCCATAAAACAAATAAATCTGAGTGAATTAATTCACAATTTTCAAATCCAATCCAAACCCAAACGAAACCTAACTGTAATACGGCTTTTATAGGAAAGATATACAACAGCTGATTATTATAATAAACGTAATATTATAAACATTGTAATTATCATATAAACACGTGACTTTAATCAGACAGAAAATAAAAATATAAATACATAATCCCCCAAAACCGTAAACTATTAACGTGGTGAATAAAGCTGTTCATTTTTTACAGTACACATTTACTTCATAGTTTTAACATTAATGAATGATTCAGATGGCATTGGATAGTAAAGCTAATGGAAAGTAAACCAATCAGCTGTAGCTAAGAAATCAAATGTTTTCATTGTAGACATTTTGTAAACAAACTTACTCTCCATAAGGTTAACATTAGAAATTTAAAACGTCATAAAATGGAAACTTATGGGGTTTTCGAAAATATTTTTTCACTAAAACCTTCCCGGACACATGTAGAGCAACTTCCTAAAATTTCATGGCGATCGGATGAGTAGTTTGGCAACGCATAAAGGACATACATACATACATACATACATACAGACAGACATACATTCAATTTTATATATAGATATAATATATAGATTAATAATATTACCAGAAAAAGAATATGAACATCCTCCCAGTTTTTTACAACCAGCTGAAAAAATTAAATTTTCAATATTTCTCGAAATATTAGGCCTAGTATTTATTTAAGATTCAATATTAAACTATCATATTCAGCGTAAAATATCAAAGGATAGCATATTTCCAGAAATTAAAATTATATTACTAAACGTATTTTTATATTGTACAGGTGTTGTAAACAGTTAAAAACAAATTTATTATATAGAAAAATCATAAACTATTATTTAATATTTTGTTGTATCAACTAAAGTAAATACAAGTAAGTTTAGCAAATAAATTCTCATTTGGAAACCACAGCAACAAATCTGGTGCTGAGGAAGGTGCTCTCAATTAGGAGGGTAAACTGATTTGTTCCTTGTAGAAAGTGTAAAATGAGACGTGACGTGAGCTCGCGGGTGGCGAGACATGCGGAATGAGTCTGCGGCTTGGCCCTCCTGCAATACGAGGCACACCTGCACCACGAGGACGACACACACCGTTATATTTAATACCTGTACAACGAAGACACGTCGTTATACTACACACCTACACCACGGGTACACACCGTTATACTATATACATGTACCACGAAAATACGCCGTTATAGTGCACAGCTGTATCTCGGGTGCACACCGCAATACTACACACCTACACCACGAGAACATACAGGTGTACTACACACATTTACCACGAAGACACGCCGTTATACTACATACCTGCACCACGAAGACACACACGTTATACTACACACCTGCACCACGAGGACGTATCGTCGTTACTTTGGACACACCTACACTACGTGACCATATCGTTATACTGCACACCTGTATCACGGGTACACACCGTTATATTACATACCTGTGCAACGAAGACACGTCGTTATACTACACACCTAAGCCACGGGTACACACCTTTATACTATATACATGTACCACGAAGATACACCGCAATACTACACACCTGCACCACAAAGACGCAACGTTATTATGCAAACCTACAGTACACCACGAAGACACATGTTATAATACACACCTACTTCACAAGGACATACATGTATACTACACACCTGCGCCACGAAGACACGTCCATTATACTCCGTTATACTATACACTTGAACCACGAGACCACGTCGTTATACTTCACACCTGTAGTACGTGGATATATAGTCACACACCTACACCTCGAGGCTATATATTGCATTTATGAATTAGTGGCTTAGTGTGGTTGTGAGTCATGCGGGATAAGCTTGCGACGTATTGAACTTTGTATATCAAGACTGAAATAAATTTTTTCTAACTCGTTTAAATTGTGACATGTATTTCGCTCATAAAATGAGCTTACGATTCATAAAATTTAAAATATCCCAATCGAAATTATGTATGGAAGGTGTTATAGTGCAGAAGATCTCTATTATTACCGTAACACAGAAATATCATATAAGACAACATTAGGATAAACGAGTCAAATACTGTAAGCAAAAAGGAACGCTGCCAGTTCGGAGGGAACGTAGCAAGGAACTATCAGTTATTATAACGTAAAGGCCAAGTTAGCAATCGAGTTAATGGCCTCCCCTCCCCAAAGTTTGAATGTTGCCAAATTGTTCCGAGGGCCAAACAGTGAGCTCGGGTCGATATCTCCGTATAGTCCTATCAATTACCGCTGGGACACACACGACCATAATTGGTTTAACTTCATCTGTTTGTTGGACTCGACGCGATTAGACTTTACTAATGAGCTAACCTCCCTTTTATTAAATCTATCTTTTACAGAGGGTTCATGTAGCCTCTTTTACATGGTAATAAATTTATATTCAGTTGGATAGTGGAGTGGTTAAAGAAGCCCCTTCATAATCTGAAGATTGCCAGTTCAATCCCGGACTGGGTCCAGCTTCCTTTGATTATGGATTATTAATTAATTGATCTAGACAACTGAAATGCTAGTAATTTCCAGTAACAAAGCTACATTACCCATTATTGGATTTAAATACCTTGCGTCCCAGTCTCACCAAGTAGTTATTGATAATATGTATTGGTTAAATTAAAGGAAATAATAGAAGTTAGATTTTGCATTTCAAGTTATATATCAGTGTACTATAAATTATCATGTATAATGTATAAAATTAACATTTTTCAAATCCTCAGTAAAATGCAACGAACGTTAAAGCGAATATAATATAGTTTATAGTGTATAGTTTACTTTATTTATCCATAAAATAGACTAGATTTAATGAAGTAAATTAACGTAAGTGGAAAGCCTAGTATGGGGAGTACTGATCAGTGTCGGTCGTAGGTTGAATGTGAGTCGTTCTCGTACCAGTAGCAGGTGGGCTCATGCTCCCCTAGTACATAAACTCGGTGAATGACAGCCTCGGTCATGTGTGCATACGTTGGTATTGCGTAAAACCGGGGTCTATACTTGTGCGTGACTTCGCCAATATGTGCACAGTGCGATACGAACACAAACACACGACTTGCTGGCCAATAGTACAGTGTGTTTACACACCATCATGTAAGTAAATCATTTTCCATGGTTATAATAAGTATAAATTTACTAATTTGCGAATAATAAAAAAAGTAAATACAAACTTACAAATTGCTTTATTACTGTATACAAGTAATTAATTTCAATATTTTTAATTAAAATATTATAGATGGTTAATGGTTATTATACTCATACAAACTATTGTAAAATTAACTTTTTTGTATTATTAACTAATTGATTTAAACAAATGTCTTGCAAAATAGTTTATTTTTGAATAATTAGTAAGCTACACGTATACAGCCACACAAACTAGAAAAATCCTTACCAGCAATAGCAAGGGCCCAGAATACATTGTATATTCATTACATTACTATAAAATGCAGTCTAACAGAGGTATACCTAAATTAAAATTATATGAAGCTTAGGAGAAAAGGAAAGAAAGTAGAAGTAGCAGAGTGTCATGGGTACTGGAACGGTAATCGATTCAATGGTCCAGACTCCACCCGATGCCAAATCAGTTCACGTGCCGACCAAACTGCCTAGTCCGCCTAACGATATCCACTGTTTGACTCCCGCTTCCCACCCTCTGACAGCATGTGATGTCGTTGCTACTTCGATCTGTAATTCAGTACTGTAACACATGTGTTATACACAATCAACTAACAGGCTGTCTAGTCCGCCTAACGATATCCACAATTTGCCTCATCTTCCAACCCTCTGACTGCATGTGATGTCGTTGCTACTTCGATCTGTAATCCAGTACTGCAACACATGTGTTATACAGAGCCAACTAACAGACTGTCTAGTCCGCCTAATGATATCCACTGTTTGACTCCTGCTTCCCACCCTCTGACTGCATGTGATGTCGTTGCTACTTCGATCTGTAATCCAGTACTGCAACACATGTGTTATACAGAGCCAACTAACAGACTGTCTAGTCCGCCTAATGATATCCACTGTTTGACTCCTGCTTCCCACCCTCTGACAGCATGTGATGTCGTTGCTACTTCGATCTGTAATTCAGTACTGCAACACATGTGTTATACAGAGCCAACTAACAGACTGTCTAGTCCGCCTAACGATATCCACTGTTTGACTCCTGCTTCCAACCCTCTGACAGCATGTGATGTCGTTGCTACTTCGATCTGTAATTCAGTACTGCAACACATGTGTTATACAGAGCCAACTAACAGACTGTCTAGTCCGCCTAATGATATCCACTGTTTGACTCCTGCTTCCAACCCTCTGACAGCATGTGATGTCGTTGCTACTTCGATCTGTAATCCAGTACTGCAACACATGTGTTATACAGAGCCAACTAACAGACTGTCTAGTCCGCCTAATGATATCCACTGTTTGACTCCTGCTTCCCACCCTCTGACAGCATGTGATGTCGTTGCTACTTCGATCTGTAATCCAGTACTGCAACACATGTGTTATACAGAGCCAACTAACAGACTGTCTAGTCCGCCTAATGATATCCACTGTTTGACTCCTGCTTCCAACCCTCTGACTGCATGTGATGTCGTTGCTACTTCGATCTGTAATCCAGTACTGCAACACATGTGTTATACAGAGCCAACTAACAGACTGTCTAGTCCGCCTAATGATATCCACTGTTTGACTCCTGCTTCCAACCCTCTGACAGCATGTGATGTCGTTGCTACTTCGATCTGTAATCCAGTACTGCAACACATGTGTTATACAGAGCCAACTAACAGACTGTCTAGTCCGCCTAATGATATCCACTGTTTGACTCCTGCTTCCAACCCTCTGACTGCATGTGATGTCGTTGCTACTTCGATCTGTAATCCAGTACTGCAACACATGTGTTATACAGAGCCAACTAACAGACTGTCTAGTCCGCCTAATGATATCCACTGTTTGACTCCTGCTTCCAACCCTCTGACTGCATGTGATGTCGTTGCTACTTCGATCTGTAATCCAGTACTGCAACACACGTGTTATACAGGATCAACTAACAGGCTGTCTAGTCCGCCTAACGATATCCACAATTTGAGTCCTGCTTCCCACCCTCTCACTGGATGTGATGTAGTTGCTACTTCGATCTGTTATCCAGTACTGCAACACACGTGTTATACAGGATCAACTAACAGGCTGTCTAGTCCGCCTAACGATATCTACTGGTTAACTCCAGTTTCAGACCCTCTGACAGTGCGTTATATCATCCCTATTTCAATCTGCAAAGCGCTTTTTCTCAATTACACATGAAGAATAAATCTTAATTTGTTATGATTTATCTTATCAAGCGCCAGTTTGTCTAACAAACCTTCATACAAGAATGAGGTAGAAGTGTTTGACCATGGAAGGAAGGATCGATACAGCATGTTGTCAATGTATACACCCTCTGTTATCATGCACTAATGGCAGCAGGTCCTGCTTGTCCCTGACCTTCCACTAAGCGCCTCTCAATCCAAAGATCTAATTGGAGTATTTCAAATGAACCGAATATCAGTGCTGATACCCACACTTAAGAGAATAACTTATACCCATATTGTTAGCAAATGGGTAGGTGGTAATGAGCTAAAGTTTTAACAATATAACATACAGATAACATCAGATGATTGTTTGCTCCACAATTTAAGTTACGCTCATTCATTTTTATTTACAAACTATAAAAATAACGATTAAAATGTTTTTTTGTGCTCGAGCCTGAGATAAATCAGTTACAGTAAAATGCAACGTCAGTTTAGGACGCACACTCAAAAAACCGCACAAGATAGGAAGTCTATTTATATTTGACCGTAGGGATTCAAAAATAAAGATAATTTGTGCAGATAAAAAGTTCATTCCTAGCAGAATGAGGTGATCATGAGCTGTTATACACTTGCAAAAGTCTGGACATATTTAAACTAAAGAACGGATATCTGTCTACGACTCGCAGAGTACATTAAGACCATCTTTAGCTTACAAAAAACTTTGAAATGTCCTCTGGTAATGGTAATATTGAATTTTTATTATTGGTTATACCTAAATCACTATATTCATAAATATATATATTCGTTTAATTTTAATAACCCTTGTATACTTGCCATGCAATGAAATCATATAGTTCCCAAAACCCGTTTTGCATTCAATTTGGCACTTCAACCTTCGTGTTACGACTATTGTTTGGTTAGTAATGCTGCCACAAAATTAACATTGTTTTATTGGGCTAAACCTCAATGTTAGAGGTACTGTAGTCTCGTAACTAATGTTGGTCAGTTCTCAAAAATACACAATAAAATAGTAGTAGTAGCAGTATAGATATTCTGAGTATAGTATAATACTGTACGGACGTCCAGGGCATAAACCTGTCTCCCGACGTGGATTTCCTTTGCATTTCTTGTACTTGCACAGCACACGCTATTCTCCGTATTGTAACAATGTGTTGTAGTAGTGAATTCTAATTTTAGAATTCTGCATTAATGTAAACATATATCTGATTACATCAACACATTAAAATATGGCATACGCATTTTCAAAAATGTTCGCAAAACACGTAGTAGCTTTACATACTAATGTTTTAAAGTTTATTAATAGTTTAGTTTATTAATGACAGAGTAATTTTATTATTAATAGACGCTTTCTATTTTATAAACCAAATACAGTAGTACATACTCACACCAAAAACCTACTGCAATTTGTTTCTGAAATTCCATCACCCCACATTGTATTACTCTATTAGTTATAGAAGCATTGTGTAATGCCGTCATGTGCAACGGTGAGTGAATATGAGGCAACTCCTGTTGAGTGGGTACAATGCTATTATAGTCTATGTGTAATCTAGCGACTGAACAATTGTGATCACCATTAAAGAAAAAACCTTTGGCACAGTATATTAAAGTGAAATATCTACTTTCTTTTATTTAAGTTCTGTAAATGAATAAATTAATTGTGTAAACAATTTTTTATTTGAATTTAAATATAATAACTCTTTTACTGTACCCTAGTTACTGTACTAGATTCTGTAAACTAAGGGAAAAATAATTTATGAATGTTTTCTGTTACCAATTTTTATCATTTTATAGAATAATTTATCTCAAAGAAAATTCTTATAAAAATCACTTACAACTTAAACTTTTACGTTCTGTTTTCAAACGTTATAGATAAATCATAATTTGATGGATGGAAGTTTTTTTTATACGTTTTTCTTATTTGATTTTATACAAATAGTTACTTTAAGACCCCTACTACTTATTTTAAAATCCCCAAAAATACATAATCATAATACAATTCAGTAATTCGTCAAAACTGGTAGAAAGCCAATTTTAACCGCTTGTATGTATGTGTAATGATGTACTAGTACACGCTGAATAGTTCCGGTATGTTATTTAGATATTCACAAGCAATAATGTAGCGGCTATAGAAAAAGGTATGAGCAACTGCGTGATTAACAGCAATTGAATCGAAGCTATTATTCAGGATCGGAATTATAGTTTTGGTATTTCGTAGGATAAACATCATATTTATATATTCCAAACTAGTATTATAGCAGCTATTGAAAAACAACAGGTAAGAACAACTGAGTAATCAATAACAATCGAATCGAAGCGATTAATCACGATCGGAATTATAATTTTGGTATTTCGTAGGATAAACATCATATTTATATATTCGAAAGTAGTATTATAGCAGCTATTGAAAAACAACAGGTAAGAACAACTGAGTAATCAATAACAATCGAATCGAAGCGATTAATCACGATCGGAATTATAATTTTGGTATTTAGTAGGATAAACATCATATTTATATATTCCAAACTAGTATTATAGCAGCTATTGAAAAACAACAGGTAAGAACAACTGAGTAATCAATAACAATCGAATCGAAGCGATTAATCACGATCGGAATTACAATTTCGGTTTTTTGTAGGATATACGTGAAATTTATATATTAAAAGTATTAATGTGGCAGCTATTGAAAAACAACAGGTAAGAACAACTGAGTAATCAATAACAATCGAATCGAAGCGATTAATCACGATCGGAATTACAATTTCGGTTTTTTGTAGGATATACGTGAAATTTATATATTAAAAGTATTAATGTGGCAGCTATTGAAAAACAACAGGTAAGAACAACTGCGTGATCAACAGCAATCGAATCGAAGCGATTAATCACGATCGGAATTACTATTTCGGTATTTTGTAGGATATACGTGAAATTTATATATTAAAAAGTATTAATGTAGCCGCTACTGAAAAACAACAGGTAAGAACAACTGCGTGATCAACAGCAATCGAATCGAAGCGATTAATCATGATCCGAATTAGCCAAGACACTTGACATGAGAGCTGTTCAGATTGCCATTCGTCTCTCGTCTCCCGCCGCCGCGCGCTCTCCGGGTCATTATGACGCTAATTAACGTGGCAGATTAATTAAACTATCACATCGACACTGGCGTTTTGTGTCTACTCGTATCCTCTTCCATGTATTCGATTGTGTATAGACTAGCGAATTTAGTTTCAGCTAATATTAGCTTCAAAATAAACAAAAATGGGATGGACGAAAAGTGAGATACCCCCATTGTGGTCAGTAATTTAATAAAATATTTTATTTCCTACTTAAACTCAGCAATATTTACATAACAGAAATAATTTAACACCCTACGATAATCAAGTGTATAAATGAAAAAATGCATAAATACATGGCTAAGAGGATAATTGGGCCGGATTAAGGATTCCTTCGTAGATAAACACTATTCTCTAGAGTGTTAGTGTATTTACATTAACAAAAAAAGGTCAACATAAACAATAAACAGTCCATTTCCTTCTATTATATCAATTTTTTCTCGACATAATCTATTTACAATGAATAAATAGATATGAACAATAATCCTCGTTGGTTACATAGTAAATATAAAAAACACATATTTTTGAAACAACAGAATAAACTCAACATCACCTTCGTAAAATTATAGCAATGAAATAATTATATATGAGTTGATTTATGTTTTGATAATTACTGTTTTATTTATTTATTTATTGAATTACATAGCTCATAATCAGTGGGACCACTCATAATAAGTGTCAAAAGAATTGATTTTTATTTCACCTCACTTTTCATCACATTGTCAAAGCATTTTGCCCAGTCTATATGAAAAAAGTCATATTTTGACACAATATCGTGTAATGTATTTCCAACGATTATTTTTAGGTGTAAAGTATAACTTTAGGATTGTATTGCTGTAGGAAAATATATTTTTAATGTATTCAATCCATAGTGTTTGAATTTGTTATACCATATACACAGAGCTTAAAAAAGCATATCACAATAGCCCAGGAACTCTCTAGATCCACAATTTATAGTTTAGTCCTCTAGGTGAAAAATTTGTCAAACATTACTGAAAGAAAGGCCATATGTCTCCCTGTGCACTCCTGATAGATTTTAAAAATAACTTGTGGGGGGAAACTATCATTATTTATGTGAGAGTTGTTTGAGATCTTGTGTTTTGCATTGGTAAAATATAATTGGTGCGGAGACTCAGTAAAAGCCGTTCCTTTTTTCCCACACTTTGAAATAGTATTATATGTAGCAGGGATCCACAAGTTTGAAAACTTCGCCAATGAAAATAAAGTACCTTTTTGGTATACTTTTGGATTTCACAATTAAAATAATCAGTGAAAGTTATTGGATTCTTTTTATCGTACTAAGGTTGGTGACGATGTGTACACAATGCACTATAGGTTCTGTGGTGTTTGTTTCAAAAGTTTATCTTTTTATTAATTATATGTAAATATTTTAGATTCAAGGTTTGTGTTACAGGAGTGGTTTAGACTTGCACAATCACGGTGAGTCTCCACCTCTCGGAAACTCTTTATAAGTTCAGTGGTATTCTGAGGAAGACGTGGACGGGGGCTCGGGGGGGGGGCTCGGAGGAATGCAAGAGAGATTACGTTATTGATTTAGTAAGAGGAATCTTCAATATTTTCATTTCATTATAAGAAATTTGGCGTAGCCTCGGAACTCTGGGGCTATTTATTTTCTGTTTCCCGACATCATTGTTTCATCCAAAATGCTAAATCATTGTTTTGATTCGTAGAAATACCGTAAGTAGTTTGTTTAACGAAATAAGGTAGTAAATTGCTAAAAATTATTCTTTTGTTTCCATTATCTCATGACCTAGAAAGTAAGTATACGTGAAACATATACGTATAGCATGTTTGTTTGTGTGTTGTAGTCAATTCAACACCACACTCTTATTGTTATAAAGGATGTAATATCAACCTAACTATTGGTGTAAATATTTATAAATATATGTAAATAAAACCAAAATGAGATACTTATGAAAATTAAGTACGTACACAAATGTTGTCAGTGAATATTTTACAACTATAAATGATTTCACTTCCAAAAAGAAAGTCATATTCTTGGACGAAACTAAACTGCATCCAAATTTATAAATCGATGTCAACACCCTCCCTCCCCCCTTGATCGCAAGGCCTGTGTATTAATAAACAATTTATCGCTGCGGGTGGGATTGAAAAACAATGAGCTTTATTGGAAAACGGGCGGAGAGTGTTTTTGTTCTAATACTGCGTATAATACGCACGAGGCGGCGGTGAATACAGAACAGTCCACGGAGCTCTGCGGCGTGAAGGGAAAATACGCATCGTCCCCCCGACAATAATATGTATACTTTATATAAACAGGCACCAGGTTCATTTTATATTTTTTAGTTAATGTTGGTAGTTGAATAAATACTGCTGAAAATGTTTTCAGCCATCCTTATAATCAAATTACTTTACTAACCATATGCCATCACTGTTTGAAATTTTAGTCCAACAAATTGTCTGGCGTTACATTTTTTATGTAAAATTTAAGCCTCTACTCCCCTGAATTGTTATACTACAGAACCAATACTTGTTCCAACCCATTTCAATACTGTAAAAACTGTAAAATTTCAACTTCTAAACTAATAAATGTTCACTGTACTTTGGTTAACCGTTTTAGGTGAGATGGTTTTAAATACAACAGATAAACGTTAATACAATTTAGTTTCACAAAACTCAAACGTAACGAACATAAATCCGTATAATTTTTATAACTCTAATTGATTTCAATGAACAAATCAAATTAATTAAGTATGCATCTTATTACTTTGACAAACGATCACTTTATGGTCAAATGTTGGCTTTTAACATGCATAAAATAACATGGATAACATATATTGTTATTTAAATCATTTGTGCTGTTACAAACTAGACAATCAAGACTTATGAATTATCATTTGCATGAATGCAAAATTTTGTTGGACAATATATGAATTTTACTCTTTCCATGTTTTTAAAGTGCATAATATAGAAAAAGTATGAACTATATAATACCTACTTTGATTTTTATTCTATCAGTAACCGCAAACCCATTTAAAGTGGATTTAATAAATTTCAGAGAGATGGGTGGTGTTATTTAAAGCCAATACTAGTATGGCATCGTTGAATATGTATGAGTTTACTTACTATTATGGTTTTCATAATTTAGATAAGAACTACTTCGTGATAATGTTCGTTGATTATTACATATTAAATACTTCACCCGATCACTATAGTGGGAAAAGGTTGAAGAATGTTGATTATTTTATGGAGTAGTGTTAAATTTAAAATAAGCTTTCTAGTAAGAATTAAAGAAAGCTCTCTAAATGGATTGAAATTTCTAAACTTAGAAAAACCGAAGTCGTAGACATGTAAGCACATAAAAGTTATGTTGCAATGTATAACACGTGCCTGGTATTCCACGTTAAAACATCAAAGCAACTCGTAAACAATTTCTTTAATTCAATGAACCCTCTCAGACAACGTACAACAAAAGTAATGAAACAATAAAACAATATTGGACAAAATAGCAATCTAAAATTACGTTTCAAGTGTTGGATGCAATGTTTAAACAAGAAACATAAATCAGCATTCCTAAATGTTCTGTGAGAGATGAACTTTTTTGCCCCTAATTCCATCAAACGGACCAGCCAGCGCAAAGCTTTATTAAGTGTCGCATAAATAAATATTCTGGAACGGAATGCGACAATTCTTTTAAGATAATTTATTACCAGAAGTTATTTACAGATAACCCGTGCGCGTTTTCGTGAAACGGTTACCAATAACAGAAAACAAGCGGCGGAATTTGTGAGCGTTACTTTGAAATAGAGAGCACATTATTTTCAGGCAGGGAACTGGAATTCGGCTTCATGGCTTGCCGCGAATGGAAACTTGTTTCCCGTCGGAGCCCGCGCTCTGTTATAGGTTGCTTGAGGCGTGGTTTCTGCGTAATCTTGCAAACCTTTCTCCCTTGCTGTTTAATGTTTTAACCACCACCTATCTTAAAACTCCTACAGCTGTTTTGCTTAATTATCACCGTTTCAAACATCTTGTCCACTGGTATTCTAAGTGCTTCTAAGTAATTTCCATACCTCCAACATAATACACTGTTGTGTTTAACCAATTGTATTTTCAATCCTACCATCATTAGAGAACACAAAATCTAGAGAAATGAAATAATTTAAATAAAGTAAATAACAGTAACAGAATAAGAGAATATAGATGACTTTTTTAGACTGTCAAATGGCGAAAACAACCTGAAATCTAAACTCATTTGTTTAACCTGATTGACGTGTAACTAATATCATTGATACTAGATTTAAAACTATAAAATGAATGTACAAGAATACATTTAAGACATAAAAATATGTACTTACAGTAAGTGTACATTATTTAACTTTTTTAAATCTTTTAATTAATAAAACTATTGTTGCTTGATTTGGTTTATCTGAATGCTGGAAAACACATTCTTGAAGTTCAGCGTCATTCGACCGGAAAAATTTCTGAAAAAGTAGATACTATCATTCTAGGAATCGCGGGGTTCTCAAAGTTGGGCAGAATATTCGCGAGTAGTGCACGGCCTTAACAGGAGACGATATCAGATTATCAAGTCATTGTTATTCCAGCCAGCCTAGCTGGTAAACTCCCGTCTTTGCTCTCCCGCCCTCCACAATATGTCTACCTGCTCAGTGTTTGTCGCTCGCAATAGACAAAGATTATTATAGACTGGGTTTGACCTGAATAGTAAACAATTTATCGCTGCGGGTGGGATTGAAAAACAATGAGCTTTATTGGAAAACGGGCGGAGAGTGTTTTTGTTCTAATACTGCGTATAATACGCACGAGGCGGCGGTGAATACAGAACAGTCCACGGAGCTCTGCGGCGTGAAGGGAAAATACGCATCGTCCCTCCGACAATAATATGTATACTTTATATAAACAGGCACCAGGTTCATTTTATATTTTTCAGTTAATGTTGGTAGTTGAATAAATACTGCTGAAAATGTTTTCAGCCATCCTTATAATCACATGACTTTACTAACCATATGACATCACTGTTTGAAATTTTAGTCCAACAAATTGTCTGATGTAAAAATTGTTATGTAAAATTTAAGCCTCTACTCCTCTGAATTGTTATATTACAGTACCAATACTTGTTTCAGCCCATTTCAATACTGTAAAAACTGTAAAATTTCAACTTCTAAACTAATAAATGTTCACTCTACTTTGGTTAACGGAACTGTTTTAGGTGAAATGGTTTTAAATACAACAGAAAAACGTTAATACAGTTTAGTTTCACAATACTCAAACGTAACGAATATAAATCCGTATAATTTTTATAACTCTAATTGATTTCTATGAACAAATCAAATTAATTAAGTATGCATCTTATTACTTTGACAAACGATCACTTTATGGTCAAATGTTGGCTTTTAACATGCATAAAATAACATGGATAACATATATTGTTATTTAAATCATTTGTGCTGTTACAAACTAGACAATCAAGACTTATGAATTATCATTTGCATGAATGCAAAATTTTGTTGGACAATATATGAATTTTACTCTTTCCATGTTTTTAAAGTGCATAATATAGAAAAAGTATGAACTATATAATACCTACTTTGATTTTTATTCTATCAGTAACCGCAAACCCATTTAAAGTGGATTTAATAAATTTCAGAGAGATGGGTGGTGTTATTTAAAGCCAATACTAGTATGGCATCGTTGAATATGTATGAGTTTACTTACTATTATGGTTTTCATAATTTAGATAAGAACTACTTCGTGATAATGTTCGTTGATTATTACATATTAAATTCTTCACCCGATCACTATAGTGGGAAAAGGTTGAAGAATGTTGATTATTTTATGGAGTAGTGTTAAATTTAAAATAAGCTTTCTAGTAAGAATTAAAGAAAGCTCTCTAAATGGATTGAAATTTCTAAAATTAGAAAAACCGAAGTCGTAGACATGTAAGCACATAAAAGTTGTGCTGCAATGTATAACACGTGCCTGGTATTCCACGTTAAAACATCAAAGCAACTCGTAAACAATTTCTTTAATTCAATGAACCCTCTCAGACAACGTACAACAAAAGTAATGAAACAATAAAACAATATTGGACAAAATAGCAATCTAAAATTACGTTTCAAGTGTTGGATGCAATGTTTAAACAAGAAACATAAATCAGCATTCCTAAATGTTCTGTGAGAGATGAACTTTTTTGCCCCTAATTCCATCAAACGGACCAGCCAGCGCAAAGCTTTATTAAGTGTCGCATAAATAAATATTCTGGAACGGAATGCGACAATTCTTTTAAGATAATTTATTACCAGAAGTTATTTACAGATAACCCGTGCGCGTTTTCGTGAAACGGTTACCAATAACAGAAAACAAGCGGCGGAATTTGTGAGCGTTACTTTGAAATAGAGAGCACATTATTTTCAGGCAGGGAACTGGAATTCGGCTTCATGGCTTGCCGCGAATGGAAACTTGTTTCCCGTCGGAGCCCGCGCTCTGTTATAGGTTGCTTGAGGCGTGGTTTCTGCGTAATCTTGCAAACCTTTCTCCCTTGCTGTTTAATGTTTTAACCACCACCTATCTTAAAACTCCTACAGCTGTTTTGCTTAATTATCACCGTTTCAAACATCTTGTCCACTGGTATTCTAAGTGCTTCTAAGTAATTTCCATACCTCCAACATAATACACTGTTGTGTTTAACCAATTGTATTTTCAATCCTACCATCATTAGAGAACACAAAATCTAGAGAAATGAAATAATTTAAATAAAGTAAATAACAGTAACAGAATAAGAGAATATAGATGACTTTTTTAGACTGTCAAATGGCGAAAACAACCTGAAATCTAAACTCATTTGTTTAACCTGATTGACGTGTAACTAATATCATTGATACTAGATTTAAAACTATAAAATGAATGTACAAGAATACATTTAAGACATAAAAATATGTACTTACAGTAATTGTACATTATTTAACTTTTTTAAATCTTTTAATTCCTCAAGACAAACTATTGTTGCTTGATTTGGTTTATCTGAATGCTGGAAAACACATTCTTGAAGTTCAGCGTCATTCGACCGGAAAAATTTCTGAAAAAGTAGATACTATCATTCTAGGAATCGCGGGGTTCTCAAAGTTGGGCAGAATATTCGCGAGTAGTGCACGGCCTTAACAGGAGACGATATCAGATTATCAAGTCATTGTTATTCCAGCCAGCCTAGCTGGTAAACTCCCGTCTTTGCTCTCCCGCCCTCCACAATATGTCTACCTGCTCAGTGTTTGTCGCTCGCAATAGACAAAGATTATTATAGACTGGGTTTGACCTGAATAGTAAAACTAATTCTTTATACTTCGTCGATTGCGTCACACCTTAATAACCTTTAAAATTATACAAATAAATTGTTTCTAGTCCAAGCTCTGGGGGGAGGGGGTATTGATAATATATCAGACCAAAATTTGAAACAGAATTGACGTCATATCAGGACAGATTTTTGGAAGAACTGATAATATTTCCTTTAGATGTATCCATGATCTAAGCAGTGGAATTCAGACCAAAATTTGAAACAGAATTGACGTCACATCAGGACAGATTTTTGGAAGAACTGATAACATTTCCTTTAGATGTATCCATGATTTAAGCAGTGGAATTCTTAAATCACCTCTAACATCCTTCATAGTGACCTGTTTAGGTTAAAAGTTGTGTTAAGGATACACAAATATTTTTTCAAACAGAGTATGATTAGTTAATCGTGTTTATGGTTCATATTGTGTTGTTAAAATGTAAGAACAGTAGGGATATTGTAGGGCCTGTAAGAAGGCACTACTTGGAAACATTTACACAAACAGAGATTAGATTTTTGTCTATATATAGTTTTAAGTAGTTACCTTTACAAATAATAAGACATATTTAGCATATAAGCAAACACTCAATTTTTTTAACTTATGAAAACGTATAAATCACTGTCACTGAGCTCAACATAAATCAACATACTAGAATAATCCATTTAAATTATATACTTTATTTATGTTTCATTTTAAACGTCACCATTTGACTTAAAGGTTAAAGTAATAAGTATAACTATAAAATACTGCTTTTTGGAATGATAAGTCATCAATGAAACATTTATTTACTTTTAAAAGCTACTCTAGGAAGTAAATTGTTTTTCGGATACAGGTTGGAATTCAGAAGGGTCGAGGAGAATGGCCAAACGAGCGTGGCTCACATTCTTGGTGCTTGATACTCGTACCCTCTTGCATCCTTGTACAGTACAACTTGTACACAATACTGTTAACAAATATAGTTTCCAGAATGATCTAGAGACACGGTTATGACAGTTTCTTGGAATTTTATGTGGTTTAGATAATATTTTTTATGAAAAGGAACTCTTTAAGTTTTTTTTTCAAAATACATAGCCATCACCTCTATTTTTGTGGACCTAAATAGAGGAAAAATGAGTCACGTAGTTTAGCTTATGAATTATGAATATATACTGCTCATTAGAAACAAGATCGTTTAAGTATTGTATAAATTAACTATATTTGAGAAATTTGTATTAAGTTTAACTCATTCACTTGTACATCTGAAACTGTATTTCACCTAGTAACATAAAACTATTGTTTAAAACTATGTATATATAATTTATAATTTTATGTTTCAGGTAAGTTGGCATCACTCAGTACTGAACGTACCGTAAGTCTTTTGTAAACAAATCATAACTATAAACATTGAAGATAACACCAGTGCATCAATAGTTACACTTCTCAATAAGAGTAACATAATTAATGACACGTTATATTTTACTGTATTAAGTTAGGTGTCCATCTCCCTGTTGTTTTACATGATATATTCATAGATTAGCCAGATGTTAAATTAATTTTTTATTGAATTGAGTCTGAGTGTCGGGGTCGTTATCACATTCGAAACTGAAATAGCAATGTTCTTGGTTCCTCACCTTGTGTGTTTTTTAGTAGTAACAACATATTTTTTGTTACTAACCCCGTTAAAACTTGTTTGGTACTGTACTTAGTTATTGTTTTGTCCCGCTTCTATCTTTTTAACATATTCCGCTCACAGATATTATTTTATGTGAGTATGCAAAATTTAGGCTGCCACCTTTTTAAAAATACGCTGTAACTTCTACAAAAGCAAACAAAGATTTTCCCGACTTTTTCGTGATCGGTAATTTTGTGGTTTAGTCTTACGTAAACTGGTAGTCCTTCTGAATGACATGATTTTTCATTGGGGTGATGGATAATCGTGGTTATTGCTTGAGCAACACTCGCTGTTATTCATCAGTGCTGATGTTTGAAGGTCTAGTCGTCAGGGAATAACAAACCAAAAAAAAACGTCTAACACTAAAAATCTAATAACAGAACAACACACTGTTTGGTTGTTGACAACAATTAAACAGTGCATTGTACTAGCATTGTTTTGGGGGTGAGTTTGTAATCCCCTGACGACTAGAAGGTCAAGCATCAACACTGACAAACAACCGTGGGTGTTGCCCAAGAAATAATCTCGATTAGTAACAAAATGGAATACGTGGAAGCATGCCGCTTTGTTGTGTATTAAGAAAAGAATCTAATTATAATTTAAATTTATAATATCTAAAATATTAATAATAAAATAATAAAAATAATATACATATATATATATATATACACTTATATAAAAATTTAATAATATGAGTATGTAATGTATGAGTATATACAAAATGCTTTTTAGAATTAAAACAATATCACGAATACGTTTGTGTACTGAATCAGGAGGGAACGCTGGCAGAGGACCAGGAGCAGGCGCCACAAGAAGCGCCTGCAGCAGACACTATTAAGCTTAGTCTTGACCTGTCGCGATATGAATGTCAGAAGTCGTCATAGCATACGTACTGACCTTGTCAGTCACAAGGTACGTTGTCAGTGACACATACAAGGTCTAGTCAGCTGCTGGGTCCTGGATCTCATCAGACGACCTTGAGTTATAAGCATTGTCAGAAGGCTTTAGTCATGACATGGCCGGTCTGTCGCCTGGACGACTTGAGTTATATCTTAGTCAGTAGGCTCCCATTGGATCTCATCATGCATTGTCAGAAGGCTTTAGTCATGACAAGGTACGGTCCTGGATCTCATCAGACGACCTTGAGTTATAGGCATTGTCAGAAGGCTTTAGTCATGACAAGGTACGGTCCTGGATCTCATCAGACGACCTTGAGTTATAGGCATTGTCAGAAGGCTTTAGTCATTGTCAGAAGGTCTTGACAAAGTCAGACGACCTTGGTTTCATCGAAGAGACCTCTGGTCCTATCATAGACGACAAATCGACATTGAGTCCTTAGTTTACCCATTTCAGGACTATTTAGTAAGCTTTGTCTCAGACCTTTAGGTCCTGGACCAGATCCTTGAATCAGACGACCTTGAAGGCTTTGCATTGTGACAAGGCTTTAGTAGGTCACGGGCTGACAAGGTACGGTCATAGGTATTCATTGGACAAAAATGACAAGATCTCATCACGACCTTGAATAACCTTTTACTGACAAGGTACGTCCTGGATCTCATGACGACCATAGGTTTATTGTCAGTAGAGATCATGACAAGGTACGGTCCTATCTCATCAGACGACCTTGATATGATTGTCAAGGCTGTCATGACAAAGGTACGGTCCTGATCTCAAGGATAGTTTATCGATTCAGTCCATCATCAGAACCTTGAATTATAGGATTGTCAGAATGAGCAGTCATAGAAGGTAGGTCCTTGATCTCGGTTTGATATTACGGTAGTCGACACAAAAGGTACGGTCCTGGATCTCATCAGACGACCTTGAGTTATATGCATTGTCAGAAGGCTTTAGTCATGACAAGGTACGGTCCTGGATCTCATCAGACGACCTTGAGTTATATGCATGTCAGAAGGCTTTAGTCATGACAAGGTACGGTTTTGTCAGAGAACTCGCGTCATGACAAGGTACGGTCCTGGATCTCATCAGACGACCTTGAGTTATAGACATTGTCAGAAGGCTTGAGTCATGACAAGGTACGGTCCTAGGTATTATCGGACGACCTTCAAAAATAACTTTAAGAAACGAATATCGTCTGATGAGATCCATAGGTATTGTCAGAGAACTCGCGTCATGACAAGGTACGGTCCTGGATCTCATCAGACGACCTTGAGTTATAGACATTGTCAGAAGGCATTGCAGGCATTGAATGATGACAATATATGGCTTATAATTACTAAAATAGCCCTCAACCATGATGAAATTACGACGACCTTTCTTATTTTGCCACGATGAGAAACTGTTCACACCTAAAACTTTGAAAAATAATTTAAAAAAACAAATATCGGAAGCTATTTTTTAAAATACACTTTTGTCTTCTTATTCTGTTATCGATTAAATTTAAGACTATTAAACAAATAAGATGAGTTATTTGAAGCTATTTACGTCAATTCAAGTCACCTTGCACTGTACAACAAAAATATATTTTCCTTTGGCATCTAACATGAAATTTTGATTTTGATTAGCGCATCTCTGTGTAAATTGATCTAAAACTATTCAAACAAGTGTCTGGAGATTTGCAAGTCATAGTTGATTCAACCCTGCCTTTGTATTTACTGTCTGCCCTTGTGACGTCTTTGTGAAAGTTTATAGCCGTAATAATTCTTGTAATAAGTTCACGAAATTGGAATTTGACAAAACTAAATTAATTATATGAGAAAATGCTCATGTATTTTGGAAAGATTTGAATTAAAGTAGAAATATTTATTTAGGAAAGTTGACTTATTTAACTAGTCTTGTCTACCGTATCTCTATCACTCACAGGTCGGAGTAGGCCAACATGTAATTGCGGGAGTGACAGGGAGGAGAGCCGGCTGAGGTAGAGTGCACTTTCCCGGGATCGATCATCGGCATTGCGATCATTTCGTATTCCGCTCGCAAATCGGCACGTAGGAGTCGGTTGGTAGAGTTTGACTTGGAGAGACCAATTTCAGCCCTCTCATAATATCAATACTCTCAGACAGACGCTCAACTTATCCATTTGTTGACGAGAGTTGCGTACACTCCCTGTCTTCTCTCTTGGCTCACCAAACGGGGGTTTAATCATTCCCGCCAGCACGGGGTTTTTGTTGTAAAGCAATATGCATGCTATGATGCTATCAGGAGGGACTGCCCCTCGTAATATGTGTTTTTAATTGCTTCACATTCTTTTTCTCGGCACAGAATTATCTTTGGTGACAAAATATGGTCTGACATATATTATACAATTTTATATATAGCAGACTTAGACAAACGGGACATTTTTCTAAAAAAATTACAAATATATACGTAATCATATTTTTAATCATTCAGTTATCCTATTGAGTGTTGAATTTATAAGTACCTAGACATATTTGATTTATTCAATATGATAGTTTTATTACGATGAACATTTTACGTAAAATTTATAATAATAAATTAACTTCAAATAAACTGTACAGCATTAAGTATCTTTATTTTTTCAGACACTTAATTTTAGTTTTGAATTTATTATTCTTCCAGAAAATATTATAAATAACATTAGTTTTTTATATAATGTCACTGTTTACTACAAATTTTATTTCTCAATTTTGTTTAGTTAGTTGTGTCTTTAAACAATACAATATCAAGTGTGGGAATGTAAGTTAAATTTTGTAAGGAAGTTTTTCTTGTGATAGGTTAAAATATAGGTTAATTATGTCAAAAAGGTGAAATGTAATTAAATGATTCTTCACACTAAAAAATAGTTTAGTGGCTCTGGTGCGGCCTTGTTTGTATGATATCAACCCCTGTGGGGTAGAGCCGGCCGATCGACGCCCCCAACATTACTTTCAGCCTGTGTATGGCTTGAGTCCAACCTTTTGTTCCCATGATAAGTTTCTTCACCACAATACACCACAAAATATATACCTTTTCCAATATCTCTGATAAATACGATTCCAGAATTATTTTAAAACTTTGGTCAATATTTGTAAACGTTTCATTGTTAATGTGAAAATTTAATCGTACAAGTTCAGTTCGATAAACACGTGGATGGGAAAAAATCTTCACAGTTCTATTTAAAATATTTATTAATTATTCACAACATTTCTCACTCAATATTTTTCTTCATTTTACGTATTTTTTAAATATTTCAAACTGTTAAATACAATTAATTTAACAAAATAGAGAAATTTACAATGGCCATGAACATTTGAATAAATGTCATTTCTTCACTTGAGCTTAACTTCTTCATAGTTATACTAAGAATTTATCTACGGAAGCTGAAATGATCTGTACAATTGACAACAACTGGTACACTTTAACAACAACCAAGCAAAGTGAACTGACTTTCCTAGGACTAGGACTAGCCAACATACAACTATTGTTTTTTATGTAACATAATCAACTCAGAGAGTCAGTTGTTACTTTTTTTTAATAATCGGAATTGTAACGAGAATACTTTTAAGCCATGCAGTGCAATTTTCCCCAATTTAGGGAAATAAAGGGTAAAGGATAAATTAATAGGTAGTAAAAAGAGAGTAGAGGAAGAGAATGAGTGAGAGCGAGAGAGAGAGTGAGAGAAAGTTGGAAGGGTAAGGGGGGCATTAAGTCATCCGATACTCCTTGTTTAATTTCACGACACTGTCTTTTTATTTGTTCTCCCTTTTTGTCTCCGTCGGTTCTTTAGAGAATAATTAGCACTTGAGCTTGATGTTTTGACTTTTTCTTAAGACGCCACTTAATGTATTCAGCTCTTTCCAATAACCAAACGGGTTTAAAATAATATTGGTTTGTCCGTCAATGTTATCAGATCCTCCAACAACCCTCACACAGTTTGAACTGAACTGGAGAACTTGAAATAAAATTTAACTTTGCGTATTTACACATAGACACAAGCACTTTGTATAAATGAATAAACTAATTTGTGATAGGATTAATTTATGTCAACTAAAATAGGATTGGTGAAACGTTGAAACGCTGGTGGTGAAATGCATTTATAGTTTAGATTGAAACTCTATAAGACCATTATCGGAAACACATCATCGTGTATTACCAAAGCAATTATAGCACAGTGGCAGACAATTCAGTAACCCGCAAATATTTAGTGTATTACAGTACACTGTGCTTAAATAATCGTTTTAAAGAAAATCTAAAAACATAAATGTAGGAAAGTAGAACTGATGTTTACCTGGGCGAGGAGGAGTCAGTCGTGTATAATCATCGGCGAACCGACTATCAAGCACATAGACGTCCAAATTTATTGGTTATCCATACATTACCGATGAGCTGTGGAGGCGAGAACCCCCCTTCCCCACCACCCATCATCCCCTTCATTCCCCGACGTCTACCTCGGTCGAGCTAATTTATAACACATCAGACCACCCCCACCCACACTCAGTTCCTCTTCTATTCTCAGAGATCGAGATTCAAGTATTTTAGCACTCTGGAGGTTCCCTTGTTTATTTTTTCTACAATTCCAATTATTAAACTTTATTATTGAAAATAATTGAAAGTTATTCACGATTCTGTAACTATTAAAATAAAAATATGTTTCATAATCGACAAACTACTGTCTGAAAAATAATAGCCTACTGCTTTGGCCTATGCAATTTTAATTTTATCGATTACTGTGTAATAGTATCGGGAAGATATCGCTCGATGAAACTAAATTAAAACCAGTATCCTATTACACTTTATGTAGGTTATCTGGAAAAAATGTCAGCGTGAATATTGGAAGTACAGTACAACTATCATATTCTGCCTTCTTAATTCTGATTGTGTGGCTGCGCATAAGTGGGCTCTTAACAGAGTTAAAATAATCCAGTTCTAGACTAGGTGTGAAATATATTTTCACTCTATTTTCAACCCGTTGCCCTACCAAACTACCAAATGGGTAAGGAGGTATAAAGCCCTAACTCGCATAGAGAATACACACAAATAATTAACCAACGGACTCAAAAAGACCTTCAACTCAGTACATTACTCCTAGGTAGTAGACTCAAAATACTTCATTGAAGGTAATTCTTTACACTTTCAACTCAAATAAAAAGCTACCCAAATAGGTATATTAAGCCAAGTATGAATAAGAAATTGGAGTATGATGATCGTGGCGCGATCTTGACTTGTTACTGACTAAGGCTGACATGCTCCTTAGACAGAACTGGTACTTAATAGCCCAATAGCCAATAGTATATCTAACAAAGCTACAGTTTAACGTGTAGTCCGAACCACTGACTCTTAATTACGAATTGGTCTAATTATGAGGATGGTATTTGCGGATTAACGTAGTATTGCATAATGTGGACGTTAATCCACACAAGAGAACACTACACCCATCTACCATCATTCATAACTATCCAAATTCGTGACATCCTTGTAGCTGGATTACTGGACACGATCCCAGTCATATATCCTAAGAGGATAGAAAAAAATGTTCCTTTAAATTACCCTTTAAATGAGTATAAATGCCATAGACATGTGATGCAATCTAAAATGATGTAATATAGAACAAAACACACTTAGGGTCGATGTAGTTATCAGTACTATAAAAGCAAGTCACATGTTGATAATAATATTGGGTATCATTGTATCATTGTGTACTGCATACTATCTCTAAGTTCAAGAATAAACTAATAAAATAACGACTATATCACACGGTGTATAAAAAATAAACAGAGTGACTGTATTAATGAGGCGGTACTAGCTTAGAATTCAACAACGGACAGATTTAAAATGGATAAATATTGTTAACTACACACAGCGACAAAGTGGTAGCAGAAGTTTGCCTGGACTGGTGACTGTAGAAGCATCAAGTTGCATATTTCACCAGATGCAGGGCAATTAGAGAGAAGGGCTCGCATGGCCGCTCTGACTCTAGCACTGCTGACATTGTTGTACTACACAGCACAGATGGAAGTCAGTTAATACAAACCCATCAACAATTATTTTAAATAGAATATTTTTGTTTCCCTAACACGTGGCTTGCCGAAACTGTATCCTGTCGTGTGTGGTTTGGTTCAATTATTGGACTACATTGTAAATTAAATCAAATACAAATAAGTAAATTACCAAGATGACTAAAGGCCGAAACCAGGGTCATTCAAAAACAGACATAGTTGAGTTGAAAATTGGTGTATAAATTATCATGCACAATGAAAATTACTGTATCATTATTATTGTAGAGAATGATAAGTTTATTGCAAGCAATACAAACGTAGTATCATTCTACAAATTATTATTTATTATAAATTTATATATTATAGTAATTTTATACTTGAGATAAAAAAAACTATATATATTTATTAAAATCATATAAATATTATAAACAAACATAAATTTTATGGGTGAGTTATATTAATAAAATTTCAGCCAACTCCAAATTAATTAAAGATTTTTATAAATATTCTTACGTGTTGCGGCAAAACCTCAACACGTAAGTCCAAAACATAAATATTGTATCGAAGATAATTAATCAATCTATATAAAAAAGACTAGAATTTTGTCTCTATATTTCTAGAAATTATGATATTACCATTTAATTTTACTATTCATAACCCAGAATTCCTGAAATAGTATCTGTCTGTCTTTTCATTAAGCTGAACAAGGTTTTTGACGCTTCTTAGTCAAAGGAGAGAACCAACAGTTAAGCCGATTCATTTAGAATAATTCTATACACTTTGTATAAGGTATAGTTTACTCCAAACTGACCCACGTACTATAACAATAAATTAATAATTTTTACGCAACACTTGATCTATAAAGTAATTTATTAGAAAGAATTATCCAACGTCTTTTTTATTGATCATTGACTTTCAACCTATTTCAAAAGTATGCTTTAATAAAATGCATATTACAGTATAATTTAAAGAAATTATACTTTCCAGAATTTTATGATTCAAATACTAATTTGTTGTTTTTTTGTTTTTGTTTTTATTTCCTTATGATTTAAGGTTTGTATTTTGTCATTATGTTAAGTATATTTTCTATTCAATAGTTCCTACAATTTCATAGTAAGGACGGGTTTGCCGCTATTTATGAAATATATGAGGATTAGATTGGAATATATTTAGCTCTTATAAAGTTTTAGAAGATTTGTGTTATAAGGTTTTAGCATTTGAAATAATTATCTCACAAACGTGATTCAAACGTGACGTAGGGTGAAAACAGATATGATCCGAAAACATAAGATGGCGTTCATTTATCGTTTCCCAAGACCGGCCTAATATGTGAAATGATTCATGGATCCCTAATTAGCATAGCTAATCCATGTGGCCTCATAGTGATAATCTATGGCTTATTGCTCTAATACCTGATCTATTACCGGTAATATCCAACCGATCTGGCCTCTGACCGCGGTTCCACACTGCCTGCTGTGCTTCTCCATAACTCCATTACTGATTGTGAAATTAATGTTGCTTTAAACTGCTTCTTAACAACTAAATAGATTTGAAATAACTCCATGGCACCTATAATAAAGGTACATTAAAGTTATTATTATATATTTTGAGACATATTAATAGCTTTCAGCTCAAACAAATAAACTTTCAATCCTTATAAGTTCCCATAATTTAACATTAAAAGTATAAAGTATTTAACTCTAGAGTAATTCATTGCATTCTATAAACGATAGCGTACAGTAAAACTAAAATGTGTAAGTTGACATGTGACGTGCAATAATTCGTTAAATTTAATGTAACACGTTACATTTTAAACATTTTTCCTATTTAAATTACGTTCCTTTCATGCTCTTTCTCCATTAAGTTTGTTTTCAGACTGTTCGGATATGTTATTATTTGTTTATTCTAATGTAGTAGAGTTTATTTTTATTAAGGTTCAAAAGTTTTAAGATGATTCCTTTACAGTGTAACTATTGAAGCTACTCATAAGAGCTATAGAATCTAGTTATGTTTTCTCAGAACTCTTTATTGCTCCTTATCTTTTATCTTCTCTTATCTCTTCTTATCTTCTTATCTTTTTCCAGTCAACATTGTTTTTCCCTTTACTGTATGTAAAACTATTGAAACCACTCATAAATTCAATTTAATCATTCTGTTCTTGCTGCATTATTGATGGATTTCAATCAGTTAATGCTACCAGAATTGTTTTCTACAATAACTTAACTAAAAAAACGTAAACAAAAAATGTATTTTTAAAATCATATAGTCATGGCCCTGCCAAGTTTACAAAGCTTGTCGTTAGAGTCCAACTCTATTCTATACAGTTTCCACAGTTACGTTTCCTTTATAATCTAGTTTTTTCCTAGGATAGCTGAGTGCCGGCACCTAATTATCACATAGTCAGACAATTGATAACACTTTACTATTTTTTTAATTTATTACTTTTTTATTCATTATTCCTAACCAGCAGTAAGCCCGTCCTTTGTACGGGTTATAGAATTCAGTTTAATGAAGAAAGATTATCATACCAAAATGTAAACCTGAAATCCTAAACAAAACAGTACAAAGAAAATAAATTAATTGCCTAGTTTATTATTTAGTATCACTTTACAATTAAATAGATTAGAACATGTTTAAACTATTATTAAAATTAGTTAACTGTTAAAATAACTTTTTAATATAGTATGATTTCGAAATGGGTGTAAAATCAATTACCTATATAAACTAACTAATGTTGATTTTAATTTTACATGTGTTTGTTTTTTTTATTAAATCATAAAATTACAAAGCAAAACGACGACTAATATTGCGTAAGAAGTGGGTTTTAAAATGCTCGTTATTTACTTTTCAAGGAGCAGCGGACAATTTCAAGCACTGAAAAACCTTCTCTGGATTGTAGAGAATGTATGAAATAAGTTTCATTGTTATCAGTTCTCTCGTTTTTTGGGGGGAAGACGTAAATTGCTTCCTGGAGCGTCACAGACAGACAAACAGACACAAATTGAGATAATACTTGTTCCGGCTTCTCTAACGCACGAAACGGAAAAATAACTAAAAAATGAATAACTCTGAGCAATGTACAGACAAAACACTAATTGAATTTATATAGTTGTAGATTATTTTTTCCACAAAATAACATTGTCATTAACATTATTGAAATGTATTAACATTATTAATACGTATAAATTGATATAACAAAAACAAAAGTATATTTCTGAATTATCAACAATATAAATAATACTCACAAACTATAAATTAAACATGCCAAGGATGAAATGCTGGTAACTTTAACAGCCTTTGAAGCTGCCAGCTGATTGTTGAATCGGAGCTAACATTTGACACCTGAACATGAACTGACATAACCTCTAATTATCTGTAAACGTTAGAGGTTAACGTGAGACAAACCTGAAAGGGTTTGTCACCTTGACAAAAATGAGTAATTGTTGCTTAGTACTTGCAGAAATAGTTAGAATTGGCTATCCGAAGTAACCTAGTACGTAAGGTGACATAAAATAAAGTAGCCATCGTATGGTGAGCCAAGTACGAGTACACGTTTGACGTATACGTACACGAAGCGCCATACCAGACCGTCCAATATTTGCCAACCATTCCCATATTCGGCAGGCGACGCTGGCTACCAGCCCATTGTCGCTGCCAACCCATCCCAGAGCACTATTTTGCCTAAATAATTTATTCCTTTCCCGTGCCTTCTCGCTGATAAGACCCACTGTTGATATTTAATCCTTCTATTCAAATCAGCTGGTGGTGAATTGTTTTTCGCCGCTTTTGTAATTCTAAAATTTACTTCTCTCCGTTTGCTAATTCAGCTGACAGCTGAATTACTTGAATAATTTCCATCTGGTCGGCTCTGTGTCTCAAGTTACTCACTAACTGAAATTAACGATGGCAAGTTTAACTTTTCGATTAGTTAGTTTTATGGATGCAAAGTTAAATTTATCTTATGTTTCACCTTTTATTGGATATAATAGCTCTAGCTCTCTGAATAAATTATAATTATTTATTAGCAAATTTATAATTTTGAGAGCCACAACAACACACTATAATAAAAAATACTATTTTATTTGGTATGAATAAAATACCGAACCAGCTTTATGAATTTAACTTGTATAGGATACAAAATCTTAAATTTTACGTTCGATTTAATCAAACATAAGAAACCTTGAAAACTATCATAAACACATTGTGATTCACTGTGTGTGATCAATGAAATTACACTACTTACAATGATCATATTAAATAAATTAGATTTTTTATATCTATAGAAATACATAGCTTTTTGTAACAGTAAGGGTTGTCTAACAAAGTATCGTGTTACAAAATTTTATTTGAATTTATCTCATCTGTTTTCAAAAGGTACATTAAATAATTTAATTTACGTAAAGAAAAATAGTTATATATTGTGTCCATTAATACATTGATCAGTGAAAGGTGCGTTAACGTTATGGAAAGATTACTCATTTACTCAAGTTCTATTTCTGCAGTACGAATTTCATTAGCATACCAAAAAATATTTGTTTCACATAAATGTTAGTTTACATGCACAGTTATAATTCCAAAATAAGCATTACAAGTCGTCTAAAATTATATTCACAAACCATTTAAATAGAACTATGTGCCTTTTAGCGAATTTCCCATAGGGAAGAAGCTATTACCGTAGGTCTCATGGCAAGAGTTAAGCCCGAGACCATGTTATTTTTTCTTATTTAGGTGCCCAGAGACCAAAAACAATAGTCGTTAAAATTTTTATATATATATATATATATATATATATATATATGTATATATATATGTATATATATATGTGTCTGTGAACACGATAACTCTCGTAAAAATGGTCCGATCAAGACCAAATTTGGTAGAGACGTGTATTCCTACAAATGCTCGGACGAGTTCGTAAACCAGACATATCGGTCAATGGGAACGGGTAGTTTGGGGGGGTTTTGTACCCCAAAATGGGGTTTTTTGCGTTTTTCACATGTAATTTTTAAAAATTTCTAATTTTATATTTCACCATTGGAATCAGCTTAAAAAACTACACAATTAAGTTCCTTAAAGTTTTTCTCTATCTTCAACGGTTACCGAGATATAAAAAAATCTAAACACAGTACGTTGTATTTTGAGGCTCCAATGTTAATCTTATGGAGGATTAGGAAAAATTAATTTTTCACTTATTATCTAATATTTTTGGATGAAACTTGATATTTAGCTTCATGTGGTTGAGATCCATACATTTGTGCTAAAAAATCATAGTTTATGTGTTTATCATGGCAGCAAACCTGCATACTCTTTTCCCATGTTAATCATATGGAGATTAGGCAAACTCCTTTATTTATGGACAGATGTTGATGAAAGTTGGTATAAATGTTAAAAATAAAATTTTTGATGGTATAAATGGCTACTTTCAGTGTTCCTCACAGCAGCAAACCTACTCACTCTTTCCCATTTTAATCTTATGGAGAATAGGCAAATAATTCTCATGTTTATCGACAGATTTTTACCAAACTTGTCATATATTATTATTATATTATTGATTTGGAAATTCGCTGAGTACGCAGGTCTGCTGCGACGGGGGTATTTATGTATGCCGCCGTGCACGACGACAGAATAGCTTTTTCATACGATTTCTCTAGATCTGCGACTTTCAACGATAATTTTGTTAAGGCGTTCTTAAGAGAGATAGAAGTGGCATTGCAATTTTGACCGCAGGGTCTGTTCCTCAGCTACCACTATCCCACATCAGTTAGTACATCATCCTAGCCCACCATAGTAATCGTTGCAACTGGTGCAGTGGCACTGCAGTGTCCGAACCTATCCAGACCACAGGCTCTGTCCTTGGGGACCAGACTCCCTCACCTGCCACTACACCACGTCAGTCGGTACATATAATATTTAAAATTTGTGAAATATTTTGATGTCTACAATTATGATAATTGGGAATACCAGCATTAACTGGTATTTTAATGTTTCCACATTACTCCTAACATTTTCAAATATGGTTCATGGTTAAGACAGAGTAGAATTTAGACAAATAATTTTGTTCTAAAGTTTTAATCATTTTTTCCGTATTTACACCATAATATCCCGAGTTAAATTTTCTGTGAGCTGTGATAAGAAGGTTTTCAATTGGGGTTATGATAATTTACAATGTATCGTTTTTTAATGTTGACTCAACAATAATGAAATCCAACGACATATTACTTCGGTATAATTGAAGACAGTGGCCTGTTGTTTACCTAAAAAACTTTATACAATCACGTTATTTATATGAATTTATATTGAATATGTCAACGACTTTGTTGATCAAAACAGTATGATCAAAACTTTGAAAGGTATTGATATAGACATAAATAACAAAAAAGTTGATTTAGTTCAATTAAAAATGTCCATATTAGTTTATTGAAATGCACTGTTGGAAGTACACAGTCGAGTAGTGGTGAATGTAGCACTGTAGCACTGTAGCAGGGAGCACGCGTCAACCAGTTGATACACGTTGAAAGCGCGGCACCGGCCGCAACAGGGCGGTCATTGTCAATAGCGATCTAGCAAGCCCATTAGACATTCAATGGGTCCGATTTACGAGCCGCGTTTGTGGCGGTCGCTCCCTGTTTACTGTCGCGCTTTGCCCACTTTAATTTGACCTCATGAGGTCGGATTGGCGATTCGTTAGCCATAGCAGGTGTTGATAGGTTTAAAGTGCAATTTGACCAAAAACATCAACTAATACACTTTAAAAAACGTTTTACTAGAAAAACTGTACTTTTATTTTTATAATAATGTATTTTTTTAATATCTAACATAATAAATCTCCAACTTTTAGGATGTACTCAATATACTGTACTGTATTTAAATAAAGTTGGAAATTGTAATGCGCGTTTATAATAATTTACAGGTAGCCCCCAATAATCTACAACCATATACAGATGAGGGACTACGTATTTGGATTCACAGGTACCCCAATAATGTATAAACCACATACAGTTTAGGGAATAATATGTATGCCTGTCAACAGGTACCTCTAATCATTTTTCAACCATTCATAAACTAGGGCAGAGTACGTATGTGGGTCCCAAGGTGCCACCAATCATCCATAAATCATGCTCACATGAGGTTAAAGAACGTATATGCGTTCCCAGGTACTTCCAATCATCTATCAACCATTCATAGATAAGGCCAGAGTATGTGTGTCGATTCCCAAGTACTCCTCTTTTCCCCAAATCATCTATCAACCATTAACAGTTGAGGTCATGGTACTTATGTGGGTCCCTAGGTACTTCCAATCATATATCAACCATTTATAGATAAAGCCAGAGCATGTATGTCGGTCCCCAAATACTCCTCTTTCCCCCAAATCATCTATCAATCATTATCAGTTAAGTTCGTGGTACTTACGTGGGTCCCTAGGTACTTCCAATCATCTATCAACCATTAACAGTTGAGGCCATGGTACTATGTGGGTCCTCAGGTACTTCCAATCATCTATCAACCATTTATAGATAAAGCCAGAGTATGTATGTTGGTTCCCAAGTACATCTCTTCCCCCTAAATCATCTATCAACCACAGTTGAGGTCATGGTACGTATGTGGGTCCTCAGGTACTTCCAATCATCTATTAACCTCATCTATCAACCATTTATAGATGTGGGTAGAGTATATATGTCAGTAACCAGGTACCCGTCCAATCAAATCAATCACAAACCAATGACAAAAAATCATCTACAAACCATGTACATGTGAGGACAGACTACGTATGCGGGTACCGAAATGCCCTCAATTATCTATGAACGAAAGCAGCTCCAGGGATGCGCAGTGTACGTATGAGGAGGTCCCCTGGCTGCGGTGGCCACCGACGCCTAGGGACACTAGGTGAGCCCGGTCCATTACATTACCGCAATCAATACAGCGATGCCTGCACCCTGAGGCTCACTCGAGGCCGCCAATCACAACAGCTGATCGTTGTCTCTGCCCGTCACTCATACCTCAATTTGAAGCCTTTTTATCTTTTACAACGTTTTGTATGTAGTTACGCCATCCTTGCATTCTGTTCGGCCATAAACTATTTCATTCGGTAAACAAGTATATGCCATACGTTTCTTATACAAAATCTCCTTTTCTGAGAATATCGTAAAATTTTCTTAAAACTCATTAAATTATTGAAAACCCCATAGAGATATAAATGGAAAAAATACCTGGATGGATGTAAATATAATAGCTTTGTCACATTTGGATTGAAAATGGTATCAACTAATTTAATGTATAAATCCAAACAACTATAGTAAACTTATTAGATTTTCTGGTGTTTTCCGTAAAATATATTCTTGTAATTAAAATTCGTATGTATTTGTGCATCCAAACATTCAAAGTGTAAATTGGTGGTAAATTACTAAACAAATTAATTGTTTATGTTAGTTTTTTCATAAAGCACCGTACAGACTTATTTTCCAATAATTGAATTCATAATTTAATTATAAACTAAATGAAATACTAGACGTACTGACCTCAATATGCGTTCATACATTGCATTGGCCAACACTCGGTTTCCTGTAAGTGTACTATATGGCTTTAATTTATGTTACAGTTCATGGTTGATATAATTTTATATTTTTTCTTATGATGATAGTACTACCTCAACACAATAGCAATAGACTTGGGTCAAGTAGTGGTACATAAACGACTTTTTAATAATACCTAATACTTTGGTATACAATAATGTTTAAATCGCTGTTGCTGTTGGTAACTGCAATAATTATTTGCTGCAGCCCAGCCTATCTGATTTGAGCGATTTTTTCCAAGCATGAAACGGCAATTTAAATGTCACGCGGTGATGAATGCGTCGCACGATAGCGGGAACGAACGTTAACGTTGCCACAGCACGTTATCGACCGGCCAACGTGTTGCCTGCTGTCGTTACTATATCTGATACTTAAATTTTTAAAAACTCGACGTGTCAAACGTGCTACTCTCAGTATTACAATTTTGTTTACTTTGAAAAACGAAACCCAGGAAACAGAAGGGGTTAAGGTATTATTATTTATAGTATTCTACTTTTTGACATGAATATGTCTAAGCTCTAGGGTTGGGGGTAGTAATTTGCAGGACGCAAAAGGTGTAATGGTGACGTCATATGCTTATGATGACAGCTGTTCGTAAGAACTTAAAACATTCTCTTGAGCCATAGCCAGCCAGGGTCTAAACTATTTCACAAGGGAAAAATTATTTTATTTACTTCCTTGTGGGAAATAGGTTGGATCATGGATATGTCTAAAGGACATGTATTAAAGTCCTCTTAACAGTTGTCCATGACTTAAATAACCAAATGACGTCGCTGTTTTAAATTTTGGTCTCGTAAATTGTAAACACCTCCCCTTCAGAGCTATGACATATCCATGTCAATAAAGAAGATTTTTACTACCTGAATATTAAACGGTAGAATTTAACACAAGATTTCAAGATAATATTTAACAAGTGAATTATTTCACTCATGTTTCTACATGATGGTAAGATAATTTTTCAATTTTTACACTAAATACTACCATATTTATACCGTTACGTTATCCATACTATAATACGAGCAAGGTTTGTATATATATGCAATATATATATTTGCACACGGATCTCGAAAACGGCGCCGAGATTTTTTAAATGGAAATAACTAATTTCGGTATGAATTTTTAGATAGGTTACATGTCCAGGAAAATTCGTGTTTTCTTTGTAATATTAAGTTAAAATCTTAAACATTTCGCTTAACTCGAAACAATGCAAATATTTTGGATTTTTAAATTTTGACAGTTCTTGATTTGAAAAACAAACCCAGGAATAGAGGTTTTTATAAATTATTTATTTTTATGGATGTAATAAATGTAAAATTATCAGGTTACTAAACAATTTGTAAAAACTTAAGGGTAACATAACTGTGCGAAATAAAAGCAGGAAAGAGTATTTCCAAAATCTTCCGTGTGTTGATAGAAAATGTATTCGTTGAATTGCTTGAAGCTACTGTAACAAACCAAATAATTTGTGTAAATTAAATTATCTTTTGCTTTTCAATCCTCATTCCGTTTCTAACAAAATCAGTTGATCACAGGATAATAATAACAAACAGTATGGACATTTAAATTCAGTATAAGATTAGCTAAAACAATTGAGGTTGGCCTAAAACTCTTAAACGATGACGCGAAATCGGCTGACGCCGTAGCTTAAGCGCTTAGATCTCACGTATGCAAGGTCGTGTGATCGATCCCACCCGAGGGCTATGACATATTTGTCAGTATTTATGCCATGAATATTATTTTAACACAAGGGGTATTAAAACGGTTATTTATTTAAACCACTCATGTTTTCATTGATGGTAAAGTAAATTTTTTTCAATTTTTACACTAAATACTACCATATTTATACCGTTACGTTATAATATCTGATAGCGGTAGATGGACCAATACAGAAAACGAAGTTAATGATACGAGTACTTTACAGATAAAGTAGATAATTTTAAATGATTTACCAATACAATATTTGTGTATGCATTTTTTGCACGGGAGATTACATGCGATTCAATTCAGGAGTCTAACATTTAATTAGTCTGTTATTTACGAACACTTCCTTCTTCAATAAAAGTGAATAGGCGAAAAAGAAATATTTTGGATTTTTAATTTATGTGAATTTCTATTTTATGTATATGATAGGGAAATATAAATTAAGGCAACTAGTATTATTTATTGGAGCTACAAAACGTAACAGCTGATTAATATAATTTTCATATTGAAACACGTATTCCACATCAGCTGGAGAAGTAATTCGATATTGAACAATAAGGACAACTGACTTGAGAGCTGTTGTTCAAGTAATTTTAAACTTGAGCAATAGATTGAAAGTCCTCATTTAAAACAAAGTACTGGGAACTCTGTTCAATCCATCTTATCCTTGAATAGATTAACGACTCGGATATTTTTAAAATGAACAGCTGACGGAAGTTATTCAAATGAAATATGTTATTGTAATTTTCTATAAACGTGGAATTTTAATTTAATTTATGTATTTTAAATTTCATATTTTATGGTTTATTTTTACATTAACACATTAACAAACGTATCTTTCATTAAATCCTGCATTCAAACGTATAACTTTTCTAATTGGTATTTTAGTGGTCATGAGATGATTCTTGCCAACTATTTGCATAAATTGAGCTTCAGTTCAAAAGATACTTAGTCTGTAAGTAATATGACCTTGTATGAAAAATTGGGTATTGAAAAAAAACAAATGTGATAAGTATGAGATAGGAAAAATGATGCAATCTAAATAAATAGTTAATTCTACATTAGATATTTTTGGAAATAATTTGTGCTCAGCTCAGATCAAAACACGTTTTACAAGCTACGCTCGACTAGATGTGAAGGCTTTACGACCCACACTCAAAAGCAACCATTTAAAAGTTACATTTCAAAGTCCTCTTTGATTAACATTTCGTTAACTTGAAGGGGGCTTAAGGATTCTTCGTGATATTTATAATTATTTATAAATAATGATTCTGTATATTTATATTTCACATCGAACTGGTGGCTTAAGTTCAAGTAGTGTCCGCTTTGCATACATCAGACAACTTTTAATTGGTTACTTCCTAGAGATATCTTTTTAGAGTTTATTGATGTTTGAAGTTTTAAATTAAGACAATAAACACTTATACTTAGACATTTTATTCACACAATAAGCTGACTAGTTTAAGACTATACAAACTCATTTCCATATTCTTCAGCAGAGGTACCAAACTATCAGATACAGAACGTAACTTATCAATCAACATCGTAAGACGTGGTTAATGTCAATAAGTAACTTAATGTTTTCCAAAAACGGTGTTTAACATATAATTAAAATGTTAAAATGTTTCATTTTTAATTAAATCATTGAGACCGTTAGGAGAAATTATTTACAAGTAATTAAAAACTACCTAATAACTATATACTGATAGTATAGAATATAAAATGAATCATCCAAAAAGGAAATAGTTTAATCATAAAACAAAAACAAGGAAAACAACTAAATACGAACTAAATGTTAAACTAAATAACTATTTTGATAATTTTAATTACTGTACCTTATACAATATAGTTATAGGATAAATACTGTGGTAATGGCGTAGTGTGGTGGCAATGTGGAGGTAGGAGAGGTTTTGTTGTGGTAGTCATGTGGTGATTTGGCGGTAGTGGCGTTGTGATGATGTTATGATGTTGTTGTAGTAGTGATGTAGTGGTAGTGGTGTTGTGATGATGTTGTGGTAGTGGTGTTGTGATGATGTTTTGGCAGTGGTGATGTGGTGGTAGTGTTTATGTGGATGATTATGTGGTAGCGTTGTGATGATGTTGTGGCAGTGGTGATGTGGTGGTAGTGGTCGTATGGTGGTATGGTGGTATTGGAGTTTAAGTAAAGAAAAAGGATGTAATTTATTTTGACGGGTACCAAGCATTGTAGTGAACAGTTTGAAGATTAAAATATTTTGACACATAATCAATTATTAGTGGCTATACAGTGGTAGTGGTAGAGGTAGTGGAGATGTAAACTAATTAGGATGAGTTGATGTGGTGGTGGTGGTTGTACGGTGGTAGTGGTGAGGTGCTGGTGGTAGTAGTGGTGAGTAGTGCGACTGGCGCTATCGACAATAACTAAGGCAATGAGCCGTTATATATTCAATACTGCCAATTTATGACGTCATATCTAGTGTTCAGCCACGCACTATCGCCGCCATCTGCTCTCAGCTGTTGCGCGCCTTGCAGTCAATCCTGCATTCTGCAAAATAAATTACAATTTTTGTATTATTATGTAGCTATTTAATTAGGTAACGTATAATAAAAATAATAAAAATATGTAAATATAAAGTGAAAATAACTTCTTTAAATAAAACAAAGTTATAAACAAAGTGTGAATAAAAATTGTAATGACATTGCATTTACACTTACTTACTTGATTACTTTTTTACATTTCGTGAGACGGAATTTCATTTTTATCAATTATGTTTTCACAAACCTATTTATAAAAAAATTAAACTTACTTGATCAAACCTGAGTTTCATTAAGAGGTTTTCAATTGATCAAGTTGATAGTTTTGACCCTTAAAATGGTATTTTGAGTAATATAATAATATACTATTAAAATACCTTTCAATACAGCAAGCGTAATTTGATGTTTTTGATGATGAAATCCCATGCATGAGTATGAGTGGTAGTTTAAACCCGTTCAATTGGTGAAGGAATTTAATTTACTTAAAATATTTATAAAAGAACAAGAAGCGATGTTTGGTATTTGTAGATATTAACACCCAGAAGCCCCTGCCGCTCTCCACCCTTTCCATCCCCTGATGTTATTAAACCCTAGCGGAATAATGTTTCTCCACTGTTTACTAACTGGAAATTATATCTGCTTTTTCTCAACTGTAGAAAATCTCTATTTGAGGACATTAACGTGTCTTTCCTTTGTTTAACAATTATCCCTTTTAAGTTTACTCCGTTACTTTAGCTATGCAAACACATTTGCTTTTATTAGTTTCAATTAGAAATAATGTTTTCGTTAATCATCACTTAACTCTTTTTTCATATAAATCAATTTACGATCCATTAATTTATTAGGGGTTGAATATTTTTATGAAGCCTGAGCACACCGGCTGCACATAAATGACTATAAAAATCTAATTGAAATTAATCTAAAGCTCAACATTTTTTCTTTAATTAATATGTTTTATATTTGTGTGTACTTGAAAATAGCCTATAAACCCATGTAAGGTTACGTTAGGGCCAAACAACCAGCAATCCCTTTGTAGGAAATTCAAAACTTAGAGAACTAACCCTCATGACTCATTGAGTTTAAGTAAAGAAAAAGGATGTAATTTATTTTGACGGGTACCAAGCATTGTAGTGAACAGGTTGAAGATTAAAATATTTTGACACATAATCAATCATTAAATAATCATTTTAAATCAAATTAAAACCTAAACTAAAAACCATACCCTGTTACAACTATCATAAAACACTAACTACTAACTAACTAAGTAACTAGCTTACTAAAGGAAATTAAATCATTTAATTGGGACTAGCTACAATATTATGAAATATGCCAAGTCAATATGAACAATCATCGAGTGCAGTTACAATAATGGCAATAAATTGATTAATTACGTAAAAAACATACACAAACATTGAAAAAGTAAACAAAAAATAAAAAAGTCAAAAAGATATTTTAACAATAAATAAATATTACACTTAGTAGTGTAATATAAACAATATTAGTAATATATAGTAATATAGTAATACATAATAGTATTAATAATATTATATTAGTAATATAGTAAATTAGTAATATTATATTAGTAATATTAGTATATTAGTAATATGATTAGTAATATACTAATATTATATTAGTAATATTAGTAGTATAGTGTAATATATAGTAGTGTAGTATAAACAATATTCACTTAGTAGAAGTGAATGTCATCTTTTTCAAACATAAAAATCATTCACATAGAAAAAAACATTTTCAATTAAACAATTTACTAAAGTTTTACAATTTACAATTTAATAAAGTTCACTTTAAGCAGTTAAAAGACACGTTGGCTATTTCATGTTCTTGTGCATTAAAAAGTTCCAATTTAAGTATTCGTAGTTACGTAGAGAAAATTAAGTCTTAATGAAGGTAACTCTTGTTCCTTAACCTAGTAGCATTTCTATGCGTCACAGGCTTTATTAAGAAAGCTTCCAAATATTCGTTTTGACAAATAAAACATTTTGAAAAATGTACTGGGTAAAGTAACCATCTTAAATTTTCATAACTCTGAAAGTGTTAAAATTAGCTAAAAACCTTCGTAAGATCCTGCCAGAGCCTAACAACTAACAACTCCTTTGTATGAAACCCCCACTACAAAGAACTCCCCCTTATATTACTCATTTCATGTAAGAATTGAGTTTAAGTATGAAAAACAGTTTATAATTACCGCTTGACGGGTGCCATGCATTGCGGTGAACAGGTTTATATGGAACCTTGTTTGCATTTATCAGCCCACCATCGCCGTGTCGTGCAGGCTACTTTATTGCATATAATAGCTCGGTAAATCTAAAATGTCGTGAGTTCGGGTACTTAGAAAATGCAGCGCGAATGCACTTTGCTTCTTTTATGAACTATCAACTGTACATTTTATTTGAGGTTGACGTAATATTGCTCAAAATTTAATGTTCTGATAAGGTTTAATACTAATAAACTTAATTTTTCGAATATAAAAGGCTTTAAAATATTTTTTACTAGGGACTGGAAATAATTTCTGATGGATGAATCCACAAAAATTTTAAAAATAATCGTTACTTTTTTATTCAGAGTAGTTTTTGTTAAACAATCTCCTTTGATAATACTTACGGTTGTATAATACTTGACGGTGGCTTTGGTGTTCCGATATCTTATTTCAATGAAGAGGAATTGGAAATGAAAAAACCCATTATGCGATAAGAGAACACGTTTAACACAATCAGTAACAGGTCCATCCCTTTGTGGCTTTAGTCGCCATTAGGAATCTACAAAGTTAAAGTTGTTAAAGTATAGTTTAGCTTCTTGACAGGTTAGAGATAGCACGCCCTCAAGCTGCCTTACTCGTAGTTTTAAAAATCAATATTAATTGTGTGATTTTGACTATTCAATAGCCTTGAAAATTAAAACTAGTCAAAGATACACAAGTATACTAATAACATAGTACTCTAAGCACATTGTATTTGAACTCAGATTAGTATTTAGAAACAGCAGACTTAGTAGAGTATTAAATTAGTTTTTGATTATTTTACGGCGCAGGTAAAAAGCATGAAGGTTTAATTAGTTTCATTTTATAAAGTAGGAGAAGATAAGTTATGTTTAACTTCTGGAAGACTCATTTTTCCTAAAAGTTTAATATTCCTCGTCTTAGTAAAATACTGATTCAATCTACTAGAATTTGTTTACATTATAATATTGTACAGGTGTCCCCAAAAACACAATTTGGTTAATAGGTTTTAAAAGACATACATTTATAGAAATTAAAAGTAGGTACACGCTGTAACAAAAAAAATTAATATAATTTATTAACTTCCCTTTGGGAAACAACTTAGATCATAATGTCTCAGGGAAATGATTTAAGTTCCTCTAAACAGCATGTGTTCATATGTTCCTTATAAACATATGACGTAACTTCCGTTTCTAATTTCGGTGTGATGGAGTACCAATACTAACCTTACCCACAGCTGAGACATAATCTATGTTAAAACTGATGTTAAAGTGAATTTTATACGTAACTAAAAACAATAGATTTTGAACTGTTTTATTACTTCACGCAGCAATAAATATGTATATAAAAATAAATCATTTAGAGGATGAGTACCGACGTAGCTGATCTAAAATGAACTTATGGCTACTTGTGGAATACTTATGAGTTAAGAACTGCAAACGAGCATTAAATAATAACCACCTCCTACTAGTTGCAAAGTGTTTTTCTTTCTAGTATTTACAATAAATAACATATGCAATATAATTTAGCTGTGCTAGCTAGGAATAATTGTTTCTAATCTTTACTATTTAATTGAAACGATTTTTTAATTATTGTACCTCAAACAAATTTACAATCGCTGAAGTTATTTATTCATTAAAAAAGTCTCCCGTTAGTGGTCAGTTGTGTTTTTTTCTTTTGCACCCTGGGTTGAATTTATTTTTACTATAAAATGAAGCATGAAGTGAAGAATGAAAATTTGTACTAATATGTTTCACCTAAGCAATTTCAATGAGAGTTAACTTCCATAAAAAACATGAGAATAAAAAATATACTATGAAGACATTAAAAATATTGTTTTAGTTGAATAAGACTAAATAAAGCATGTTAAAAAGTTTCAATACAATATAATACGATTGTTTGAAAACTGTAGCAATTATCATTGTGGTATGTTTACAGCGAAATATAGAAAAATGATTGATTTTTAAGGAATCTGCTATTCAAAGCCTTAATCTTCGAAATTCATAATGGAATTGTTTATTAATTAATAGTATTATCTTATAAGATTTCCCCAAAACGTATGTAATTCTAACTACATAACGTCTCTGGTATTGAAGAAACTTCTATGTTTCCAAGTAATTGCGCAAGGATTTACATTTGAAATAAATAAATGAGTTTAGTTACAGAAGTTCTATTTAAATTGCGAAAAAATCAAATAAACCGATCTTTTATGCATAATATACAAAAACAAATACACAAATTCAACTAACCAAAGCATTCAGTTTCCGACCTAGCGGGGCTGGAACAAGACAGCATGCGTACAATGAAAGTCAGGGTAATACTTGTTTTTGTGTAGTGTGCATATACACAATAGGTTTATTTTATTGTTTACTTATATTTATATATTTTTTGAATATGAATATAATATGTATATTTTAAATTTAAACTATTAGTTAATCACTTGAAAACGGGAGGAGATTCTCAACCTCAAGAAACCTTGAGTAGTTAAGAACACAGACGTGGAAAAGTCCAATGAGATCGTAATAGTTAATAATATTCAAATTTTAGAGACGATGAATTTCAGCAGGTTTATCACCTTTCTAGTTTCTCGCTGATCACTAGTATCTGGAGTGACGAGATTATATTACTGACAATGTATTTCTTCGGCCTGGTTGTAATTTGTCCGCCAACAAGTGGCCATCAACAATCGTTTATGGCCGTCTACAGACCCCCCCCTCAACCACCCCACAACTGCCTCTCACCGATCCCTCAAAGCAATCTTATCACGTGGCCACCATTTTTCCTGCTTTTTCACTAAAAGCCTTCCCTTTATCGAGCCCCACTAACTACAAATTGATTCTCGCAATGGGAACAAATGATTGATTTTACAATTTTCACTGTCCGTCTCTGTTTCAATCTTTGTGATTAGGTAAACTTTAGACAATAATATTTGAAAATAATTTAATTTGTTTTAAATTTAGCCTGTTTTTTAAATTGTATATTTAGATAGGCTATTTTATTCAAAAATGTTAGTTTTAGAGACATAGATAAGGTTACACCAGGGCATTTCAATTATTATTAATTATTTTTCTTCAATAAGCAAAAAGCGTATTTTCAAACGATATACTTTTAGTTTTTTTTTATTTTATTTATTTACAGCTTATGTGTACATAGCATTTTTTATTATAAACTAAAAACTTGAACTACTTAAATAGTAATCAATACTTTTTATAATACATTACCATTCCAAACTATTTCAGATCCTCTTTCAGAATAATTATTCTTAAAAGTTATAAAATAGCCTACGTTAAAAATATACTGTTTATTGTTAAGTCATTGATTTTTTTATATGGGAGTATAATTTTGGTTTATTTAACCTAGTTTTTCATATTCCTTGTTTTGATATTATTATTAAAAGTAAATTAAACACAAAATAATTTGCTAAATAAAAGTGTAATGTTTTGAGAGAATTGTCGGCAAGGTGAAGAGGGACCTCCCGACACGTGCTGCGGGACGCGGAGGGGGCTTAACTTGGAAGTCGGATTTGGTGTCAAAGCAAAGATAATCCTCTTTGGAAACAGACAAAAACAGCTGATCACACAAGAGAATCAAATAGGAATTCGTCCTTTGCGCGACCGCACGACGAGAGTGGCCTGGCGGAAGTGAGAACAAAACATTGACTCCGGCATTATTAGAAGTTATATTTCTTATTTATTTAATACAAGACTAAATGTTATTACAGTAATGTGGTTTGATATATTAAATAAAATATCAAATTGTCAAGCATTATGTTTTTTTATATTACTAGAATCAACCGACAATCAATACAAAACATTGATTCGCTGAAATTTTTGTAATGAAATATTTGGAATTTTAGTGGAAGTTCCGTGTTCTAAAGAATTTCCTACCCAGCTGCTTTTCCGGAATAATTGAATGAATTGAAAAATTAATTTTTTTCCCACAATACTTAAATATATTAATGGTTCGGGATAATTAATTATAGTCTATAGATGCTTAAATTGTAAAATATGGTGTTTTCAAAATATCAATTTTTCCAGTAAAAAATTATTAATTTCAAATACCAACAATATTTTAAATAAACAATTTATTAAAAACTAAACTATGGAAAACTATTTTTATTAGGCCTAAAGCTATTTCCATTAACCTTAATTTTAGTATTTTTTATAGTAAAAATATACTTAACTTATCACCGATTTAATGTTTTCAATGATTTATTTTGTCAACTGATGAGGGGTTTTTACGAAAATTAAAGTTCAAAATGCAATACATATTGCATAACTTTTAAAAAACACGTTATTGCTACGCTTATTTTTCTCTCCAATATTACCTCAAAAGCAAATTGTGTACTTAGTCATAGTTTTTTGTCTCGTCCAAGCCTTTTTTTGTTGAGGTAGTGTGCATTCTTAGGTAGACTGGGATGGTGGCGTCATCCTGTAATCCAGCTACTTGGAGGTCACGAATTGTGGATAGTTGTGAGCGATGGTCGGTGGGTGTAGTGTTCTCTTGTGTGGATTTACGTCCGCACTATTGAAAGCTACGTAAATCCGCAAAGACCATCCTCATAATTAGACCAATTCGTAATTCAGAGGTCGTGGTTTGGATTCCACGTTAAACTGTAGGTCCCTTAGTTGCCATAGGCTGTTGGGCTATTAATTAACAGTCCTGTCTAAGGAACATGTCAGCCTTAGTCAGTAACAAGACTACAAGATCGCGCCACAATCATCTTACAATCAACTCTCATTCATACTTGGCTTAAAATACCTACCTTGTGGTATGGTCGCCATTTCAATAATCTAATCTAATCTAATCTTTATATATTGCAGATCATTTACATCAGAACCAAATTCTGATTGATTCAAATGAATTTTTTAATTAATCAAAGATCTGTCTACCAACGTTCATGTTGGCCAGCAGGGGACGACACGTAACAAAATACAGTAATGGCGAAAAGCTTAATTGCGACGGGAAAAAGTGATAAAAGGTGACATGGGCACAAAGAGAATTTATGGGATTACCAAGTATATGTAGTGAGAAGGGCAGCATGAGGGTGGGGGGGTATGAGCTCGATTAACTCAGGGTCCGTAGCCCCCTCTTGTGGGGGGGGGGGTATTTCCAGGCCTTAGTGCCTTTACGTCGCTTTGTATCGTCTGGCCCCGGCTATAATCAAGTTACCCCACGGGCCTCCTAAATGTTGCACCCTTGACTAATGATCCGGAGGTAAACATGTTTTTAACCGGTAATACCATCAGCCAAAACGTCTGTTCTTCTCCCGATCGTCTATTACGAGTGGGGTTTGTGTCGTGGAAATGCGCTTGTATTGAGTCGTTATCAATTAGGAATTACGAATAAGGTAGATTTATTCACTCTCGTATCGCATTTGATCAAACAGCAAAGAATATAATAATTGTATTTATTACTCTTAAATGGTAATTTATTTACCCACTGTATTTTCGAAATATTTACTTAAAAATCAATAAAATTACTCTATGTATTCCTGTTGAGGTTTTAGTAAAATAAAATGTGTAAAATCTCCATAGGACTCGATTTTTTAGAGTTAAAGTTTTAATGTTAGTTAACCTTATAGGGAATAAGTTTGTTTACAAATTTCCTACAATCAAAACATTTGATTTCTAAAGCTACAGCTGTTGGTTTACTTTCCGTTAGCAATATGCTTTACGATCCGATGCCGTCTAAATATTCAATTAATGTAAAACTATAAATTAAAAATGTACTATACAAAATGAACAGTTTATTAACCCCATTAATATTTTAAACTTAGGGGATTAAGCATTTATAATTTTTATTTTCTGATTAAAAATCACATGTTTATATGTTGTCTAAACAAAAAATAGCTACAATGTTTTTACGTATTACGCTAATTATAATAATTAGCTGTTTTTTGTTCATGTAACATTTAAAAACTGGAGTAAAAATTTGCCCTGAATGATTGGAGAATTAAATACGCAAATGTGAATTTTCTCCTCTTATGCTACTGATAGAAAATGTATCGGGCGATACGAATGAAGTGCCAAGAAAAATAGCATTGCATGTGTATTTACCAGGCTGTATGATAAAACGTATCCGGTATAAGATTTTATAGTCCGTCTAAAATTGTTCCTATGTGTTTTAAAAGTTACATTTTACACACTTTAAGATGGTATTACCCGAAATATATCGCGATGGAATAAAATGACAGTATGAAAGGTTATCTTGGTTCTTAATTATAATACAATAATATTAATCGTAGCCTTATAAGTGAACATTTATATGACACTATTGAACGTAACGTTGTCCGTTGGAGTAGCAACATCTGCGGAAGCACAGCTTGTGTTATAGTAACGAATGCATTGTTATTAATCATGGACGAGGTCGAGGCTGTAAGTCGTATAAGTCACGCAGTCATGTCACTCCTCAAGTTCCATTAATTAACAAACTTTAATGAAAACTCGTATACTCTAAGGTGGGCGGATTGTGTCACTATGCATTCAGTCGCTCATCCATGAACGAGCCAGCCCTACTGTGGCTCTGCATTGAGTTATGGACCTTGGTAATGGGTTTCTGGTATTCTGGTTAGATTAAGAGTTTTCATGGGATAAATCCGTATACAAAATTAGAATCTGTAACTTTAAACTTCTTTTCAAAGAACATCATTTTGTAAAGTACAACGTTTTGAGACCTTCATTATATAATAATGTCATCAGGATATGAGTAGTAAGTAACGCTACAATTAACAATATGTTCAGAACTAATCACTAATATATCCAGGACTGCATTAAAAAGTTATTGTTTGTGAACCTTAACAATAATTGGGCTATCTTATTTTTTAGTGCAAATGAGTACTAAGTCCTGTCTAAGGAACATGTCAGCCTTAGTCAGTAACAAGACTACAAGGTCGTGCCACAACCATCCTACATTCATTCCTCATTCATACTAGGCTTAAAATACCTTCCTAGGTCGCCATTTCAGTTAAAAGTATAATAGTAAAGTATAAAGTATAAAATAGTACAATAGCATGTACGGAGCACGTGATAGCTGAATTATTAAAATAAATTTCAGTATTTGAGGTTAGATAAACAATGAACAGTGATCACACCACTACACTACTATAGATAAACAGCAATTTGCACATTTTCCAAAAATCCCACAATGCTTCTGATAGGTGGACATTTTGGAAAACAACTTTTTGCCTACATATATTCGTTTTGGCTACATTTACCACATGGTGAGAAGATATAACGCCGTCAAAATGTATAGTTGATTAACTGTTCCATCGACATGATGGTTCCATGCTTATAACAAATTCACAATGTGTGGTGGCTTGTGCAGTACACAGATGAGACCAGTGAAGACTCGTGTACCGTGTGTGGTAGTGTGGAGGGATGGTGGGGAGTGTGAGAAGGGGGGGGGAGATTGCGACAGTCCCAGCTGAGCGCAGGGGCTGTTAAAGTATTTAACGGGGATGTCTCTCAAGGTCCTTGCCTCGAGGGACCATCCCGACACTGCAAAAAACAATCCGACCCTCCTGCTAACAGGACTCAGCTTCCTCGGCACCTTCCCTTTGTGTCCTTATGACTACTTCAGATATTATTACGGTACTTAGATTAAAGTTTGAGCTTAATAGCAAACAACTGTTGACTGTTGCAAAATTATCGGATTGGGAGAGTACTTTTAGAGTGAATTTTTATATGAAGGAACTACTTAATTTCAAACATTTTCTTTGTAGCACACTATCACATGACTACCAAACACACGTATTAAATAAACCATATAATCACCATTTTCCCAACTTGTTGCCCATTACTCTTAATTAAGAGAATACTTTTGTAATCGTGGATAAATACGACAAAATAAGTTAGTTAAATGAGATCTCCTACTACAAAAAATGAAAATTTAAAACAATACCTTTAGTTATAAATTCTTGAGACCGGGACCTTATCTCTCAGTTTACCCTGAATAAGAGTGAGATGAATGTGTTGATTTTGATGAAGGTTATCACTAACAAAGACTAACATTTTATTTGTCAATAACTGATGTAATAGCCCAATAGTTAAATGCTAATAATAATAATCAACGACAGATCAACAACTAGATCAACGACTTAAATTACGCGATTCTTTTGGGTGTTTTATCTAGTGTATACAAATACATTTAACTTATCATAATCTATAAATTTCTCTAAACATTCCTATTTTAGGGTATTCATACCCTAAATAAAGAAAATAACCTCTATATAGCTATTTAGTCTGGCCTTAATTTTGAGCCTGGTAAATGAAATGCATATATACATCTCTCATCAATTTGAATACATCAAAATATAAAGTATGGAAAAATTGATATTTTTTACTTATAAGGAAAGATAAAGAAATTCAAAAATATTACTGCCATATCTAGATCTACACATTACAATATCAGTAAATGTGTGTAAACTTAACGTATGCAATTAAAGTAATGGTTAAAATTTGAAGGTAATTTCAAACATTTTTAGTAAATATTTAAACCAAACTGCAGTCAGAAAGATAATAAAGACTCCTTGGGTGTATCAGTAGAAGGCTTCCGCCAACAATGTGATTATGGTGGGTGAAGAGGGGTTTGATTCTCGTAAACTCGATTAGGGAAGAACAGTGGATCGATTCTTGAATGTCTTCTACCTCTAGAACGTGAGGAGGCTTTGTGCCCTAGCTGATGGAAGAGATCCTCACCCGGGACTGCTATCAGCACGACGCTGTCCAAGTGACTACCAGTACGGTTTGCATAATAAAATAAAAGTATAAGGAGTAGAAAATAGAAAGCCAGCTGAAGCGCTTTGTTTGACTGCTAGTGACTGCTATCAGATTCACGCTGTCTAAGGGACTACGTGTACTGTTTCTATAAAAATAGAAAAGTATGAAGTAAGAAGCTAAGTGGAATTATTTGCCTCAGCTGCTACTTGAGATCCTCAACAGGGATTGATATCAGCATACGAAAGCTAACACCTGCTTACAACTGACCTATTCCTATGTAAATTTTTATCGTTTACTAGGAGGTGATTGTGTCTACTAACATTGTATTTAATATTTAGTTGGACGTCTCCAATGCGTCTTGTGTTTAAAACTATACAACGTTTCGAGAGTCGGTTAAACTACTCCCGTTGTTAAGTGCCTAACGATATTTACAATTCTAAATACAAAAAATGTAAATGAGAGGAATAAATAGTAAATAAAAACTTTACTTAACCAACAAATTACAATCTAATAACACTAAAACACTCCGCCTCCGAGCTATCGGATGTGAAACAAGTAGTACCGCACGACAAAAAGATCATACCACTACTGTTTTAGAAATTTAAACATCGTTAGGCACTTGAAAATTGGGGTAGTTTAACCAACTCTCGAAACGTTGTGTAGTTTCTAAACACAAGACGCGTTGGAAAAACTCAATTAACTATTAATTTAATAATTAATAACCAACGCTATCATGAATTTCGAAAACGGTGTATTCTTTGTTTGAAATATTAAATATTCATAGCGTGCTGTAATTTTCTCTCCAAGGAATTTAAATTAAAAATACTGTTTTCGGTCTAGGACGACGTCTGATACTCTTGGGTTCATCGTGTGAACTCAGGTTTATGTGTAAAGACACCAGCAGACTCAGCTTACCATCAGGTGACAAGAGCTGGGATTTCTAAAGGTCAATTCGAATACACGCAGGGTGCTCGATCACCCAGTTTGTTTTTGGTAACACGTTATCTGACTGAGACGTTAGCGTGTCCTATAATTCAACTACTTAGATGTCACGAATTGTGGATAGCTGTGAACGATGACCTTTGGATGCAATATTTCCTATTGGAGTCAAATATGGTTCGCACTACTTAATACTACGTTCATCGAAATTCTGATTCGGATCCTATGTTAAACTGTAGGTTCATAGACGCTATTGGTTGCTAGGTTATTAGTCAACAGTCATATCTTAGGAACTTATCAGCCACTAGCATCTTATCCTCATCTCCCATTTATAATTATTTAGCTTGAAAGGCAGATCATTAATTCGAAAAGTAAAATATAAACCTTGTTTGTATATACAATACAAATACAAACTGCCTACAATACAATACATCCTATTTCCTTTTTTTCTCTATAATATATAGCTTTACAAATAATAACAAATATTAATATAGAATATCCAGAATGAAGTTATCAGTAAGCAATCTTAGGATGGAAAAGTTAGCTAATATAATGTCATGTTATACTTTTTACACCGTCTAAACTAATTTAATTAGCTATTCACAAAATTATTTAAACCCAAACTCAATAGTAAAATATATTTAATTAATGGACATTCTGAAATACAAGAAGGAAAATTTCATACTAACAACTTAAAATAGCACTGAGTACAATATTCAAAATCATACGTTTTGTAAAGGCAAACATTTTAACAGCTAACACTATTCATCCTTTTGGTGAGTAACACAGTTTTTATGTGGCTTCATTCGGATCTTGTAAACTAAAAATCTGACAGTAAACTTTTAACGAGAACATTTCCTAGTTTTAGAAGAGGTTTAATATATAAATTAATGTTTTTTATACATATTTGCAATTTTCCAATTTGGTGGTTAACTACATTTTTTCTTATGAAACGGTTTAAGATACATGCTCATTTCAGAGAGTATACATTTTAAAACTTGTTTATACCTGAATAACTTTGTTTCACACAACCGTTTACGAGGCACAGAGTTCATGATGCGTTTATGGTATGTAGTATGATGCAGGAAGGTCTAGACTGATAAGAGAAAATACGAGATAACCGCTGTATTAATCTAATTACCATTGTCAGCTGTGTATTACCACGATAGCATTGTTATAGAAAAATGTTTGTATTTACTTCCCTGAGGTTAGATCATGGATTATACTAAAGTGAGTAGTTTCAGTTCATCTAAACAGCTGTTCTTATAACCAAAAAATCAATACAATAACTCTAGTAGTTTCTAAAACCTGTTACATATTTTCCATGTTACAAATCGCCAACACACCCTAGAGCTAAGGCATACCCATGTCAAAACTATAAACTATACATGTCTTGATCTCCCTGGGGCTCGTAAACTCTTGGATATATCAAAAACTACTAAAGCATCAAAGGGTTTTTAAATTAATGTAACATCCTAAAATAGATCAAAATATTGGGTGTCCCTTAAGAAAAATTTAAGTTAACCATCGTATCGGAAAATGGTGATCATTTACAAAAATATTTTAATTTCATATTTTTAAACAACTGAGCTATTAAAGCAAGTGAATGTACCCCATTTAAATATTTACAAAATCAAAATGGTGGCACAGCCAAATAAAATTCTTCCGTTCTACTGATATGGATGAGTGTATTAATTTATTTCTCGTGACGATAGTTTGTAGCCGCCCCAGTGGCGCCGGGCCGGGTCATCCTCGTGCAAGCTGACGAATGAGGGCGCTCTTTGTACTTGACGGATCAAACAATTCCTTGTCACTCTTCTCACTTCCTATGCATGAAGTCCAAACAGTGCTTGTAGCAATCTGGTCAGCAAATACCGCCAATTCCTTCAGTAATTACTTCTCTTTGGTCTGTAACTGTACGTGTTACTGTTTTACTTGCAGGGGTGGTTTCTTGATGATTTGCCAAGACCACATGTAGCACGTTGAAAAATATTATTCCGTAAAATAGTTATTTTATAAGTTTATTTTTTTAAAGGTTAAAGCATTTTTACAAACAAGAATTAAAACTAAAAGAAAATAGCTGTCCTTTATATTTGACAGCCATTCTAAACGAAATATAATTACGTTTTGAAAGACTAATTGATTGTAACCTATCTAATTCAATTAAATACTTTTTTTACTGCATAATTATTCTGACACCGATTTGAAACATACATTACTATTACTGTCTGAAATGGCGACTAGCCCAGTTAGGTGTTTTTAATGAAAGTAAGCGCGATCTTGTAGTCTTGTTACCGACTAAGACTAACATGTTCCTTAGACATGACTGTTAATTAATAGCCCAAAAGCTGATGCCATCTAAAGGACCTTATAAATACCCTTGTTATTACATTTTACCATACGTAAAAAATAAACTTCAACCGAAAATAGTAACAAAGTAATTATTTTAATAAGTAATTTTCAACTATTATAAAGTGGTATACATAACTGAAGGTAATTAAAATTAATAAGAAATTTGAATGGCTGTCACTTATTTTTAAAACATAAATTCCATTATTTATTTAGTTTTTGGGTATATTTTAAATATGAAAAGGTTAAAAAACTAACTTTCATATATTATATAAACCGGCAAACATAGTATGGGGGGTGGGGGGGGGGGGGTGGGGGGGGGGGAGGGGGGGGGGGGGGGGGAGGGGGGGGGTAGGTACCCCTTGTGGGGGGGTGGGGGGGGGGGGGGGGGGGGGGGGGGGGGGGGGGGGGGGGGGGGGGGGGGGGGGGGGGGGGGGGGGGGGGACATATTGCTGTGGCTTTTGTTCCCATAGTGTAAAGGATGGAAAACAAAAATGTAAATTGAGCAAGGGTTGCTATCAAAGAGGCGTAAATAATGTTTATGTTCCAAAGAAGGTGAATATAGGTGTGTGTGATGGGTGGGGAGGGGGATTAGCCGACAGGAAGTACATAGGCATCAATCCCACCAGCAATATCCGGCTAGTCCCGCAGGAAGGCTCCACGGTTAATCTTGCTCTCTTGTTCCTGCTGATGCAGGGATACGGGATACGGCCGCCTTGGTTCGTGTCCGTAGCGTGTCTTATTACCGCCGCGAGGAACAACGTGATAAATGTTGCAGTAGTATGCAACAGCTACGTTTCACGAATTTTTATTTTAGTACGTCAGTAAAGTAAAAATAATAATAATACTGACTGAGTGGATATAGAGCCTGCCTTTAAAATCAAAACCCTGAAGTTCGCCGGATCAAATCCCGTAAGGGTCAAATCTGCATCCAGTTGCTATTTAATTATTGGGCTATTAATTAATTATGCTTTTCAACAACAGGTCGACGTAAGGCCCATTCCATGCATGGTCGTCGGGCGAGCGTGGGACCGGACGACACCGCCAGTCCACCACCTCACGCACACTCACAGTGTTCTCCGTTATGAATACCTGTGTATTTTATATGCATTTAACTACAAAAAAACAAAGTTCGTCAGAGTAGGAGGTGGCAGCACACCCTATAAACAATGGGTGCGACTTGAGAGGTGCGTTTTACATCATATATGAATAATAAATAGTTCACGGTGACAAATTTTACAATTATTTTCGTATGAGTGTTGTTTCATTTTATGAACTTTGTGTAAGAGTACACATCAACAGCGTAAATAACTGTTGTACTGCCAACTCTTACTCTACAAACCCACATGGAGGGGAGGCGAGGCGCGCCCGACGGACAGTCGCCCGACGATTGTACTATGCCTTAGTGGTACTATGCCTTGTACTATGCATTATGTTAGAACACTCGCTGCACTCGTGTTCTAACTTACATCTCACTCATAGCTTTAATACAATCGTTGCATAAACAACTATGTATAATTACTATAGAAGTCACGTCTGATCCAATCTGAAAGTTTGAAAGAAATTGGATTAAAATTTGAAGGCAAAAAAGTATTCAAAAAAATTATGCTAAAACCATTTCCATAATTAGGCCAATTACTGATAAAATTAAGCAATCGTGTATTAAGGTATTGTTCCTAAAAATATTTGTAGTAGTCTTCAATAGCTGCAGTATAGGAATTTGCGGATGTAATGCATAATCTACACCTTTAGCTTTAGTTTTTAGCGCGAACAACAAATAGTCAGCCACAATAGTAGATCTATTTGTCTATTATCATAGGAAGCTTTAATGGTTAGTAGTTGTGTAGAGGAAGTCGAAAATTTATTTCTTCTGATACCTAATGACCATGATGCCATAATGATACTGATCCGGATCTACTGGAGACTTTATCACAGTTTGCGAGGAATATATCAACTGTTGACATATAAAATGGTTTCGGGCGCGCTAAGCCAGGGTTCTAACCCCACTTTCTTGGCAACACCACTCCAAACTAATCCTTCTTTTATCTGATTATAAATAACTAAAGGCGAGTCCTTCTGCAGCATGTTTCGCTGCTGTGCTTTCGCTCCGTGCAGATCCTGTCTTGACCTTCATTCACGACGCGACGTTTTCTAATTGAAAAAGGCTCACAACTATTTAATACAAATTTGTGTGAGTGTACTGGTTAAAACTATGCTTCTAGATTCGACAAATTGTATCATGAAGGAAGTGAAAACTGCGTCCTTAATTAACTGTGTATCAAGATAAATATAGTAAGCCAATTAAGATTGTATATCACTGAGCATAATAACAGTTAAAGTGAAATATTACCACAGAGTAGTATTGGAAGTTCTGGAAAACCTGTTACTATGATTATATTAATCTCTCCTAGAGCGCACTACCTTGCCCTGAGAAGCGCCGCTTTCACGTACTGTATCCGGGTGGCGTCCATCGGCCACCTACAGACAGACCTGTTACTTTGATTAGATTAACCACTCCTAGAGCGCGCTCCATCGCCCTAAGAAGCGCCGCTTTAACTGCGACACCCTTTAAATTATTTGTCATTTCGAATCGGATTATGAGCCGGCTGGCAGTTTGCCTGTTGGGCCGTAATTTTGTCTAATGCAGCTCCGCCACTCGTTTCACATATTTTATTCAATTTATTGCTGTCCTAGGAAGAAATGTTTTGTTGTTCTTTTCTCGCCATTTCCGCCCCTAACTTTTCTTTGATTTAAGATGGTCTTTGCTGTGTGAGCATCCCCCGCTGAGCGACCGATTATTTTATTTCTGTGCCAAAAACTTTCCGGCTGTTTTGCTACAAAAATATGTATGTTATTTTTGACTCAAATTAATTATTTCAGACTTATTGAGATTGTTTATTTATTCAATGTACTAAAAAATATATTTCTGTGGGTAAGATATTGAAGCCAAATTGAGATATAGGAGTTAACATAAATTTTACTGTTAATTTGTTCTCACCAGTAAAAAAACAACATTTCCCCATTCCAATTTTACTATTACTCACATTTTTGCTAATGACCAGCACATTTGAGTTATTTAGAAATTTCATTTACATTTATAAAACGTTTAACATGTATAGAATAGAAGTAAGTTGTTACTATTTTTAGGTGTGCAAACTGAATTATTCAACAAGTCAAGTATCATTTCACATACTCTAAGTGAACTAAACGAGTATCAAGTTATCTGTTTGAATGTAAAGCCGACATCTAAACTCGTAAACTCGTTTTACTCCTTGATCCTCACTACTGAGGTCCGATAAGTTTGCTTCTGGATCAATTGAGGACTTCTTTGAGCTAAATTTTTGGGTATACAGTTTTAAACATTGAACAAACTTAAAATCCCCTCATAAGCTCCGTTGCAGCTACAACTAGGTTTATTATGACCTTAAACTTTATATTATATCATACATGTAGATAAAGACAATTCAAACTGGGTATTTATATAACTATTATACATATAATATATTTTATACTGTATTTATACACAGGAATCATCCTTCGCCATATATAATATTTATGAAAAAGATAACTGTATTTAAATAATTAATATTAGAGTTTAGGTATTTATATGCTTAATTAAAATACACCTTTACTTTAGCTATGAATAAGAGTAAGAATAACATTTAGCTCTGAATATAAATTGAATCTGCTTTATTGAGTCTTATAAATACTATCTGTTTCAGAACACTACCACATATTCGTTGGAGACCTAAGTCCGGAAATTGAAACTCAAACGCTAAGAGAAGCCTTTGCACCGTTCGGAGAAATTTCGTAAGTAGTCAGAATTAAAGTTTATTATAACACCGTTACCCTTTTCTCGTTCATTTATACATTTTTTGGTAATCCTTTTAATTCTTATGTAAGTAGTTCAAGCACTAAATATAAAATATCTCATTTTTAACTTGTTTTAAAGGTTTTTATAAAGGTAGTTTTCAGGGACGATGTTTTAGAATGGTAGATTGGTAATTAGTCTTATAGAACCATAATTATAACATATTACAAAATGTTCATTTTCATATTTATAACATTAATGGTTAAAATGTAAGACAGGTAAGAAAATGTGGATAGTCAGTAGTTCTAAGATATTTATTGGGTGACTCTTTTACAACATTTGCTTTATAGCCTTGCCAATAAAAATAGGTTTAATTCAAACTAAGTCATTTTGTTTACAACATATGACTATTTATTGAATTTGATATCACTAAATTAAGCTTACTAGACAAGCTTTATTCCAGATGATGAAACCATTGAAATAAATATAAATTCTGCTATTTCCCGATGTAAATTATACGAAATGTCTTATGTAACAGAGAAAGGTAAACAATTGATAAACAATATCAGAAATTCAACCACCCAGTGATCATGACGGCGGTAAATAGTAAATTATTCAAAAATGAGGACGGGTTCTGGAGTTGGGTAAACAAATGGAGATATCAGCAAAGCGCCGAGTCACTCTCAGTCGATGACGCGAAGTTGGCTGTACGCCGGCCAAGTGGCCCTATTAATGGACTTGTGTATTGATCCGTCAGATCAACCTTGTTGTATTTTCACCATCTCGTGGTTTTAAATCCCTCCTTACCTGATTTTGGACCTGATTTTGCGTTTTACGTAATTGAAGCATATCCAAGATACGAAGAATCTGCTATCTCGCAAAAACGTTCCACTTTTATTTAGTCAGAGAATATTGTGTGTGAAATAAATCCTTAGTCCTTAGATTATCAACTATATTCTTTATCACCATCAAACTAAATCTTAACCATTTTATGTATACACTATCTATGTATTATTGGGAACTCATAACTTATGCGGTAGGTTTGGATTTGTTAATACTAACTAACAATCGATAACGCAGTAATCACGAAAAATATCGATCCAATCGAAATTGAACTGTGTATTGATACGATATTTAAGCCTGTATTAAAGTTATACGTTATTACACAACATGAAGTGTTAATAGTAAATGTAAATCACAGTATTTTGAAACAAATGAGGTTTACACGTTGAACGGTGCGGTGTGTAGTGTTTGAAGGGTGGCGCATAGCGTGTGGGCTGGGGGAGGGGAGTGGACAAAACCCAGTTTATGCCGTGTTTTACAAAAGGAGCCGAAACAATTGGGGCTGATACAGTACCGGGCAGCCATTCCCCCATTCACTGTTCCAAAAAGAACGGTTTTCTAAAGCCACGTTTCACTTGTTTCAAATCAAATATGCGGAGAAGAAAAATTAATTATGATAGAGACGGAGCTACGAATCGGACGTGTTTGAACTTTTTGATTAAAAAAAGCAAACACTATTCCCACAGAGGTTTTTAGTTGGTTTTTTCAGTGGTCAGGTTCCCCAGTGATTTTTCATTCACGACCAGCGCCAGTAAGTCACAATTATTACATATGCAAAGCCAAGCATCGACCTGGCTCGCCTGTATTCTTCATTTTGCACTATTGTATTCGCCAAATCCTCATGGAACCAACACCAACTACGATTTTCATTTTTAATATTTCTGAAATAAATTTAAATTATAGAATGAATTGAGAATCATTTCCCATGCACATACATTAAAACATTTGCATTGAAGCTGTGTCAGAGACAATACAGTTTTTTGGAGGACTAAAAAACCACATCACATTTAACACATTTTTCATCAATGAAGCGTGTAAAATAATCAATTTGTAGAAAATAATTTATTTTAAATCCGATGTTTTCAATTTAAAAAACCTTATTAAGTCAGCCGTAATGGTCAAACATTGGAAAAAGTAGGATAACTGTTGTAATATAGGCCAACAGTTTGGTAATTTTTACGTTTAAATATTCTTGAAATGCTCCCCGTTAAAACAACACCGTTTACAGACAAAAAATATATGCGTATTATAAAGTTATAGGTTATGCTATAAAGCCATAAAGACATATCCTGTTTTTTATGATAGGAATATATGTTTGAAATAACCACATCAATATTTTGTTATTTTGCTTTAACTCTAAAACAATATTATGTAATAATTTACTTCCTGTATGAGAACATTAAGTTGTAACACAAAACGAAAAAATATAAAGCATGACCCTCCTTTGTCGGTGCCATCACACTTTCAAAATTCAAAATGCTCCTCAGTAAGTGAATGAATGCCCCCAAAAAATTATTGTACTGAATATATGCTAATTATCCAAGCGAGCATTATACAAGTTGATAATGTAAAATAAGCTGGAGAAACAAACCATAAATAAATATCACCAGAACTTCTCTTATAAATATTTAATGTACTCTGGTAATTTAAATTATGACATTTATATTTTATATCTGAAATAAAAATTTCAATTTCAATAAATTAGATCAGTTTTAAACGTATTTATATGTTTAGTCTAAAGGTTTCTAATGAAGGTCTTTAGGTTATTCGTGTATTATAAGGAAAAAATTGAAACGCAAACATTCAGAAAAATAATAAATTTAATATTTCGACAAATACAATCGTTTTAATGGACGAATAATATACGATTTGTATGTAAATTATTTACTAAAATACGAATCGTTTTCTTAATATTTTATTATAACGGCACTTAATTAATTTATGGTATTGTAAGACAATATAGTATTGTTCTAGTAATCATTAAAAGTAGTTTTAGCTTTTCAAAATAAATAATAAATGAAATTTTCAACACAAATAATGAAAATAAAAATGAAGGGTCGTAACCATGTAAATCTTGAAACGGTAACCAGTTCAGATTAGCTAAATAATTCTGTTGTAAACGATTATAACAAACCTGCAACGGATTACTGATTGTGACTAGTTCGCTCGAAATAATGCCTATCTCTGTAATACCCGTAAATGTACGTGAGTCGACTCTAAACCAATTACTTGCTGGCTGAACTTTGCTCCACTTGGAGCCGTGCTAGCTCGACCATATTATACAGTTACCCATACCGTTGTATGCAGCTGACGTATTACAAGACCTAACATAAAACATCACTGTAAACAGCTCGAGAACTATGTATATATTTATTATTCTAGTAATACATCGTAAAATTCTCTTTATGGTAAATATAGTTGTGCGTAGTAACAAGTTTGTTTCGTTCCCAAATGTCTACACAATCTGGTTTTCGTTTAGATTGATCTAAGGTTGATTAAGATATCCTATTACAAGAGCTTGATTAATTAGCAATAGACGCTAAGTGTTTACTGGTCTGAAAGCCTGGTGTTATTGCTAAACGTCTTCAGAGGTTTGTTTCCGTTATAGGTATCGTTTGCTTAAGGTCTTTCATGACAGTGTGCTTAATTGAATAGTGTACGTTAAATATTTAGAAGTTTTATGTTGGTAAACGTCCCCAGTGGTTGGTTTGCACCGTAGTCGGTGTAAGGAATTGATTAAGATCTTCTATTACAGGATGCTCAATAAATTAGTAATGGACATTAAGTACTTACTGGACCGGTTGCATTGTGTTAGTGTCAAAAGTCTTGAGAGGTTCCATCATGGATGGTGTAAGACTAAGGTACTGTGATTCAAGGTGCTTAACTAATTTGTTATGGATTCTAAGTGTTTACTGAAATGACAATTTTTTCAGTGCCAAGTTCATAACAGGTTTTTCCGATACGCTTGTTGTATGATGTTGACTCAAATATCTTAATTACAGGATCATTGATGAATAATTTGCAATGAACTCTAAGTGTTTACTGGATTGATAGATTTTTGTCGATGCGCAATTCGTGAGAGGTTAGTTTCCACTAGGCTTGTTGTAGGATGTTGTCTGAGGTCCCTTAATTACTTGGTGCTTGATTAATTCGTAATGGAACCTAATGGTTTACTGGGCTGACTAGGGTTTGTCGGTGCCTAATTCGTAAGTGGCTGGTTTCCATTATGGTGGTTGTAAGGTGTTGACTAAGGTTATTTGATTACAAGGTGCTTGATTGATTTGTAATGGACGCTAAATGTTGACAGGGCTGACAGCTTTGAGTCAGTCTCAGCTGTCTACAGAGGTTAGTTTCCGTTGCGGTTGTTGCAGTATGTTGATTAAACATCTCTAATTACAAGGTTCTTGATTATTCAAAATGGAAGCTTAGTATAATAGGAAACTTAGCAGATATATTTCTATTGCTTCTCTTAAAGAGGTTTATTCTTTAAACTGGATTATATATTTTTTATACTTACTCATATTTAAGCTCATGATAGGATTTTTTACTTTCATTATAAATAATAAATAATTTGAGCAATTCTAAATCCATTTATAAAAATGCCTATTGTAATTATTCTATTCGATACATCCAAAGCTCGCTGATTGCACTCATATACTGGGTTTTCAATCGTATACTACGGTTATAGTGTCTGTGTATAATTTTAAAATTAACAAACAACATTTAATCCGAATGAGTAACATTAGAGTTACTTTATTAATTTTTCCAGTCTGTAATATTTGTACTAGGATTTATTTTGGTTAAGATTTATGCAAACACATATCGCTTTATTTATACTTAATCAACTTAACTACTTAACGGACTTACATTATTACTTAGGTGAAGTAAAGATAAATCTGTTAGACTGTGTAGACGGATTTCCTGTCCAATAGAAGATAAGCCCCAGCCCCAGCTTGACATATGGCTGATCAGCTGATCAGGCGCTGTCAGTGCTCTACATGGACATGAAGCTATCACTGTCATATACAATACCACCTACGTCGGACATTGCTACTCATCTCATTATATTCGTTAATGATAACAAATAATTGCTTAACACAATTGTACCGATAACACACAATAACGCTATAAATTAATTAAACATTAGTTAATTATATTACTTGCATTTGGATAAGTTAATCGTCAACAAATATCTAGAAAATAAATAGTAAAGATAAAGTATTGCTAATCTTTAAGCATCAAAGAATATACTCAAATGTGTGAAGAGATGACGGTAGTTAGGAAACAACTGAAAAGGCTGAGCTAGGCAATCTGGATACAGAGTGAGAGTATCACTATTGCATCAGACGACTTGAAGGCACCAACAGTCATCCTCAACACACGCTATCCGAGTCAACGACTAAAATTAAGCTATCAAACTGGAGTATTAACTGTTAAACTTATGTTTATATAGACACCATTTAAGAACCATATTTTATGGTTTTTAATATGTATATTTTTCTGGGGTTTTACATGAATTAGACCCATCTAGATCAATCCATCGCGGCCATTTTGAACAGTATAGCAAATTCTCACAAAACTGTACTTTCATTCTTCTTATACCTAATATTATCATTTAATAAGGTTAAATATACTTGAGCTCTACTCTTGACCTAGTGAACTTATATACTGTTGGAGAAAAAGTTTTTATGGACATTAAATAGCTTTAGGACGAACAGCGTGTGGATCTATTTAGTTTTAAATAAAAATACATTAGGCCTATAATTAAGATTACTGTATTAAACTTAACATCAAAGGATCGTGAACTGAGTGTAAACATGAAATTAAAGTTGTTTTTTAAATAGATTAATAGATTTTACTTATTGGCTATTTACTTAGATTTAAAGAACATATAGTTTAAATCACGACTCACAATATTTAAACCCTTATATTCATCATTTTAAAGGATAATATTATTTTAAAGCCAAGAGGATGACTATTCATAAATATTATATTCAATACTGGATTCTCTATTTTAGATTTTTGTTAACCAGGTTATTAGCAACGTGGAAATGTGTTTCTACATGCGAAATTCACACCAGCTATATACTACTTATGCTCGTTTACATTGGTTTTTAAGCTAATCTACCATAACAGCTGATTAATAGCTTATGTATTATCTACTATATACCTCAACAGATCACATTTTAAGTAAAATGAGTACTAAGCTTTTACTAAGATGAAAAGTGTTCAATAACGGTCTAAACCCCTTATCCTTCTGTGTACATAACATATATCCGAGTCAGTTCGTTGATAAGGGAAGTATATTTAATAGTGTATATCATTAACTCGTCGAGTTTGATTGCCCGATACGTTTGATTTTCGGAACCCCCGTCCCGCACCCCACGATCAAAATTAGTTCAAATATTCGACTCTGTACTGTAAAAAATTATTCAAAAATAAATAAAAACCCAAAAAGGGTTTTATCATTTTGGCTTTCATGGGTTATTAAACGTAAAAATAATCGTAAATATAGTTGTGTATTATTACACCTCCAACTATATTTTGTTTGGATGTAAAAATATTTTCACCTAGAGAAATGCCCGGATAAAGCTAAATACAATATATTTGATGAAATCGGACAGAAACTGCGGTGGGTCCAGGGAGGATAGGACGCACCCCGCTGTGACGTCATCGCCTGGTTACTTAGTCACTCACCAGGCCGCGCCACGGGGCGCCTCACAGCTACTCCTGCACGCTCTCCTATACTGACTGTATGCCCTACTCTTATATTTTCTGGTTTAAGTGAGGTGGCTGGTTAAAAATATACTCGCAGCCGATATTTAAACCCATTTTTTTAACAATTACTATTGATTTTGATTAAACGGAATCCAATAAATTTATTTAATGCCTGATGGAATTCTTAGTTAGTTCACTCTTTTTACATTAACCTACATGGTACACATGAATGGTTTATCTACGACCATTGCAAAAACTAGCAATAAAGATACTGAAAGTAACATCATTAAGAGGCTCATTTTAAATGAAAATTGAAACCCGTTGCATTATGAGTTCATAATGATACAGATTCTAGACCAACCAAAGCTCAGCATTTGATGAATGTAATGTCATTATGGATATAATAAAATGCAAAATCACTTGATTTATCCATAAAGATATTGCTTTTTAGTGGCTAACCTTAAATGTGAGTTTTGAACCATTCACAGAATGAGAACAACGTAATTCGCACACCATCTGTTTACTCCAAGAATAAATACACACCAGTTATTTTTTATACTCTATACATATACTTAATGGTCGTAGATAAATGAAATACATAACTCTTGTTTATAAAAGTCTTAATATTGTTAGTCGTGGGAATAAATAGTGTATGCAAAGATTTTATTATGAATGCCTTACTGTAAGTCACTCGTTAATACAATCGTTGCATAAACTACTATTATTGTTAACAAGTTAGGAGGTTTATATGTAGTTACTATTCGTTATTAATCACATTATGTAGAAAATGTTATTAGCTGAAACTATCAAAGATTTTAGGAACTGTTGGGTGACTAAACTAACTTTTAAAATCTTTTACATTTTTAAAAAAGTTTACATTTTGTTATTCTTGTTTCATCTGTCAAAAAAACATAATAATATAGCCTCCGTTCATTTATAAAGGCATTCCTTGTATTTAAAACGTCATACCTTTTTAATTTTATCACTTACTTCCATGTTTATAACAGATCTACAAACATTATTGTATTCCTCATTCGATAATAAATATTCAATTAATAAACAAACCTGGGTTTATTATTGATCATATTACAATCCTAGTGTCACTTTGAGGACATTTACGTAATTTCATTTATGTAACCTATAAAAGAAAATTGGTTTAGTAAAAAGTACACAAGTTAAAACTCGTAACTCCGTGGATAACACTGTACTAATGAAAACAACTGAAAACAAATACTACTCATTCTATATTTTTATTTTATCAATTTAATGAACAATGAACTAAAGCATCTTCTTTTTCTTGTAGCAACCCGTATTTTATAAAGCTAGATATTTTCATCAACAGCTTATTTTTCTTTTCTCGACAATCAAGGGAGCGGTAGGTGGTGAGGAGGTGGGGGGTGATAGCCCCTCTGTTATCAAGGCTGTGCCCGCAGCGGCTGAGGGATTACCCTTGGACATTATCTCCCAATGTTCCCAACTACTAACCAACCACAAGCCACTGTTGCCTTTCCGTGTTTACCTTACCTTTACCTTTTTTCCTGTTTCGTTACAGAGTTTAGAGTCTAGAGTTTTGCTACTCTAGAAAACCGAGATGAAAATAGCGCATGACTTTTAGCTCATTAAGAAGTATCAACTTCGTTTATGTAGCCATATAAGCTACGCATCTTCCATGTTTTTAAATTTTATTCCTTACTACTTTAAAAAAATGTTTACGTACGATACTCAATGTTGAACTAAATCTGCAAAATAAAAATACACAACAGAGGTTCATAAGTATCAAGTTAGTCATAAGTGATGTATTGCATCTGTAGAGTTCTATTAGCTAAGTAATAAATAATAGTGACACTACTGTTAAATGTTTAGCCTAAACTCACCCGTTACTTTATGGGCCATATATCAGGGCTGATCTAGCAACCTGGACTTCTCATCAGGCACTCTGCTATTTATTGGGTGCGTGGTAACCTTCTTTAATCTGCCTGTTGCTATAGGCTTAGGGCCTGTCTGGTGAATCAAAGGAAGCGAGATATCGTTGCGGCATTGTTGAGCTAGCCAGAGGTGACCACTCATTGTCTCACAGGAGTCACCGGCCGCTGGTTTAGATCCAGCAACCTTTGACTTCCTGGGTAAGAGCGAGTCACCCTTCTATTTATTGGGAACGTGGCAGTAACCTGGATATCTCTAAAAGGCACTCTAATATTTATTGGAAGAGTACCAGTAATATGCTTCTCTCATCTGTCACTGTGTCTTTTATTTGGAGTGTGGCAGTATCCTAGACATCTCATAAGGCACTTTGTCATTTATTGTGAGTGTAAAAGCTAGATCTCTCACCAGGAACTGTGTCGTTTACTAGGTCCGTGGCAGTAAGCTGGCCCACTAATCAGGCACTGTAATTTATTGGGAGCGTAGCAGTAACCTGGACTTCTCATAAGGCACTTTGTCATTTATTGTGAGTGTAAAAGCTAGAGCTCCCACCAGGAACTGTGTCGTTTACTAGGTCCGTGGCAGTAAGCTGGCCCACTCATCAGGCACACTGTAATTTATTGGGAGCGTGGCAGTAACCTGGACTTCTCATAAGGCACTTTGTCATTTATTGTGAGTGTAAAAGCTAGATCTCTCACCAGGAACTGTGTCGTTTACTAGGTCCGTGGCAGTAAGCTGGCCCACTCATCAGGCACTCTGTAATTTATTGGGAGCGTGGCAGTATCCTGGACTTCTCATAAGGCACTTTGTCATTTATTGTGAGTGTAAAAGCTAGAGCTCCCACCAGGAACTGTGTCGTTTACTAGGTCCGTGGCAGTAAGCTGGCCCACTCATCAGGCACTCTGTAATTTATTGGGAGCGTGGCAGTAACCTGGACTTCTCATAAGGCAATTTGTCATTTATTGTGAGTGTAAAAGCTAGATCTCTCACCAGGAACTGTGTCGTTTACTAGGTCCGTGGCAGTAAGCTGGCCCACTCATCAGGCACTCTGTAATTTATTGGGAGCGTGGCAGTAACCTGGACTTCTCATAAGGCACTTTACCATTTATTGTGAGTGTAAAAGCTAGATCTCTCACCAGGAACTGTGTCGTTTACTAGGTCCGTGGCAGTAAGCTGGCCCACTCATCAGGCACTCTGTAATTTATTGGGAGCGTGGCAGTATCCTGGACTTCTCATAAGGCACTTTGTCATTTATTGTGAGTGTAAAAGCTAGATCTCACCAGGAACTGTGTCGTTTACTAGGTCCGTGGCAGTAAGCTGGCCCACTCATCAGGCACTCTGTAATTTATTGGGAGCGTGGCAGTATCCTGGACTTCTCATAAGGCACTTTACCATTTATTGTGAGTGTAAAAGCTAGATCTCTCACCAGGAACTGTGTCGTTTACTAGGTCCGTGGCAGTAAGCTGGCCCACTCATCAGGCGCTAATCAAATATTCATGTAGTCCAGCGGTGACCCTTGATAACTTAATCACCGCTCAACCCTTATGTAAACCAACCGAACCTTACCCCCAATCTACGCTGGCCGTGGTCTATTATTCATACTGGATTGGAAAAAACCTTAATGACTATCTAATTAATAATATCCTTCCTAAATATTTTATTAGGGATATAAAGGAATATTTCTATTTCGCAAGATGTATAGCTAATACAACGATTGTTAAAGTAAAAGTAATATTATGCATTACAAAATTTAATCAACAGTTAAAGTATGTAATTTTTATCTTATTAGTTTAACCTATTGTACCGTTTACATTTCTTTCTATCAGAATACAGTAACTAAAACCTAAAGCAATAAAAAGTGATCGTAATTATTCGAAATAATTACAAGTTCTTGAATATAGGTAAACCTACTTTATAATACATAAATAGTTTATAATAGTTAAACATCACTACAAATTTTAAGACCACTCATACTGTTAAAACCCTATAATTTGGTGGGATAAAAGAATGTTCTTATTTTAAATGTTGGTGGTAATAACTCCAGGCATTCCTCAATAAAGTCAATATATTCTTAACATCACATTGTTATGTTATAATTGAGGTGCTAAATGAAATATATTTTATACTTAAATATAAACGTACTAAATAAAACATACACAATCCATCGACATTTGACTAATAAACGTTTCTTTTATTCCGAAAAACATGACAGTCTTTGATACGATTTAGTGTAAGTGTTAGTAACCATGTGATAATTTCATTATCATGGTCGAAACTATGCAATAACCTCGAAGTGGTTGATTGTACTATCAGCCTAACCGTCCCAAGGTAACCCACTTGAAGTAATCCAGTATTACAAGATGGTAGGGCCGGACTAGGTGCTATGTCTCCCTTTACGTGGCCATAACTGGAGATTCGGACACCGTCTGATAGCAATCCCCAGTAATGAGCCCGGGTTGTGGGGGGGAGGGTCGCCCCCCACCACCCGGGCCTGGGAACTTCCGATTGTCTGGCAGCTGATCGTTGCGGTACGTTCCTCCCCGTCAATCTGCACAACTTTGGGCTGATTAAACCAATTTGCCACTGTTTCATTACTTCTAAAGTAAATATGTGGGTTGGGTCACTCCCACGCCGTGCTAACTGAGGCTTTCATTCATCACATGACCAGTTCATCTTGCGTGACGTAACATAGACTAGAGTAACCGAAAAATAAATTACGATTGCTTTACGTCATGATCAATGTATTTAAAATACTAAGGAAAAAATTTTACAGAATTTATAATAATTTAAATACAAATTACTTAGAAAGTGGTCAAAATCTGTTGATGAACATGAATTATTTATTATTCTCATAAGATTAACATGGGAAAGAGTGTGCAGGTTTGCTGCTGTGAAAACGCTAAGAATAGGCATTTATACCTTCAAAAACATTTATTTTTAACATTTATACCAACTTTCATCAACATCTGTCCATTAAAGGAGTTTGCCTATTCTCCATATGATTAACATGGGAAAAGAGTATGCAGGTTTGCTGCCATGATAAACACATAAACTATGATTTTAAGCATGAATGGATGACCTCAACCACATAAAGCTATATAAATTTTTATCCAAAAATATTGGTTAATAAGTGAAATATATTAATTTTTCAATATCCTCCATAAGTTTAACATTGGAGCCTCAAAATACAACGTACTGTGTTTAGATTTTTTTATATCTCGGTAACCGTTGGAGATAGAGAAAAACTTTAAGGAACTTAATTGTGTAGTTTTTTAAGCTGATTCCAATGGTGAAATATAAAATTAGAAATATTTAAAAATTATATGTGAAAAACGCATAAAACCCCATTTTGGGGTACAAAACCCCCCCCAAACTACCCGTTCCCATTGACCGATATGTCTGGTTTACGAACTCGTCCGAGCATTTGTAGGAATACACGTCTCTACCAAATTTGGTCTCGATCGGACCATTTTTACGAGAGTTATCGTGCTAAAACCAACTGTTTCATAAAAAAAGTAAAAAAATCACTAGAATAACTAAACATTATTTCATTCACGACCAGTGCTGCGTGACGTAAAAAGAGAAGAAAAAAAACGGCGAGTACTTTGACAATCTAATGTATTTTATTTAAAAAACTTAAAGGATACTAGAAAATTTCTCATCTTGTTGCATGATCTGACAACAAAGTGTTTACCGTCCGTCTATGCCTATTATTAACTAAAACACATATTTGCAGCTACAAGATGCATAACATCATCAAATTACCCACCTGTCCAATTTTGTGGCTACTACCTTACACAAATATGTCAATAGTTGGATTGACGGGTTTAGGGATAAATGTTGGAACCAAAGTTCTTGTTGGGAGGAACACGTATTCTAAATACAGTATGTATATTTAACATTTCAAATGTAACGAGAGAAAATTATGTCTAAGATGTTCTCTTATTCTTTTGGTTTAGTGCAAGCCTAATATCAAGTGTAGTTTAGGGGCTCGGTAATTATTTTTTGTATTGCAAGATACAACCAAGTGAATTTTAAAATACAAAAATTAATTATAGTACATCCTTAATATAACATACCAATAATATACCATGTCTGTAAAATTATAGAATAAATAAAATAAAGATACTTTATATAAGACGTTAACAGAACTATATAAAATAATCGTTTACACATGGATTGGAATTCATAATCCTGGCCTCATTATTTTTTGAGCCACCACCTCTAACAAAGAAAGTTTAGTTTCAAACTCTTTATATTCATAATTTATTAATAACTAAAACTGTAACTGAGAGAGCATAATATTTTCACATATTTTTAATCGTAAAAGCTTCTTTATTAACCGTCATCAAATATTAGACTGTAAAAATAACCTCAAACCATAGTTGTTTGTCACTAATACAGTAAAACGCTTTATTAATTTCATCCCACGATTATGTTTTGGCATGGATATTTCTTAGCTCTGGGGGGTGTTGGCGATTTTTAAGATGGAAAATATGTAATAGGTGTCCATGGAAACCACCAGAGTTATTGTATTAATTTTTTAATACAAAAGCTAAGTGAAAAAATATATATATATATAATATTATATAGCTATATGAGATCTAACCTATTTCTCACAGGGAAGTAAATACAAACATTTTTTCGATGCTTTAACTATTTCCAAAGATAAAATTTAACAAAATCTAATTTTATATTAGTTCTCTGATTATCACTATGCTATTGATCCTTTATTCCATCAAGTATTGACAACGTGGTCGAATGCTTATATAAACATTTGAATGGTTGATTAATCATAAGTTGTAAAGCTTAAATCGAAAACCACGATTACAAATTTTCCCTCTTGTAAAATGAATTGCTTAATCTTCGGTGAAAAGTTTAGAGCCTTGAACGCTTTATTGAGACAGTAAAACATTCCGTATTTAATATTATCATCCATGACTTTGACAAGTAACTAATTTTACAACATCGTTGAATGCAAGGAAGTTATAAAACTTGTTCATTGCCGCGAGATTATCTTAAAACATGCAATCTTAGGGAAGAGGGGTAACTTTTCTGTCTTGGTTTCTTTATTTTAACTTTTTATAAACACCCAAGACAGCTTTGGCAGTTCTACAATATCGTTCGAGAAATATCGTGCAATCAAATCAGACATAGGATAAATTAACACTAACACTTAATGAATCAAGTTAAAGTTAATCGATAGAATATCTATCGAAAAATTATCAAAATTTGTATGTTAATACTTTAACAATTAATAATTTTCTGTAAACTGATACATTTCACTTTGAAGCAAGATACTACTGATTTTGTAAAATATTCAATATTAATTAGATATTAATAAATCTGTTGTTATTTCAAGAAGAAAAGTATTCATTTTATGTGTAAGTACTGATTCACGTTAAGTGCACTAGCACCCTTTATACTGCTTTGCTACGTACAAAACTCAAGTATTTGGTTTTATTGAACTAAAACCTTTAATAATGTAAAACTTTTTATCACAAATATAAGACTTTTGGATCATTAGTGCAACGTTTTCATCATTTGAAAGGTTTTTAATAATCGTTTATTGTGAAAAAACATGGTTTTTATAAAACAAATGTTCTTTGTATGTTTTAAAAAGTAAAAGGTGTAGTGTATAGTAAATATTATCACATTATCCGAGCTGGCACAAAAGTACTATTCTATAAAATTATAGAAAAATATTTTTAGAATCTACTACACTATATCCAAAAATCAATTACCACATTAAATGTTTTCAATATAAAAAATAGCTTTGTTTTTACAAATCTATTGAAATTAAAAAGTAACTACTAGTAAGTTTTTAGTTTTTATCTTCTGCTAAATATGATAGCACAACTCTTTTTAAAGTATATGAATATATTGGAGAGTTTAACTTGCACGGATGTACGGTGTTCTGAAGGAACACGAAGGAGGAACCAACTTAGCACGTTGTTTATTAGCTAACAATCATGCTATTTCACCCATATGTTTGATAAAAGTAAGAACTAGAGAAGGTTTTATGTCCCTCTAATACTATGTTCGTTCGTCCCTATATTTCCTGTATACGTTCTATGAACATGTTTGTAGTACAATTGATGGGCAAAATACAAGTAAAAGTGACTTGCACTCTGTCAAACCCTTGAAGAACAAAAGGTTCAGCTAAGATTAGTTAGAATTCGATCATAAAAATGCATTAGTAAATTTATTCTTATATAAGTAAAATGTTGGTGAAAAATCAAAGACTGGCTACCTGTGGAGTAGCCAAGTTGTGTTTATGAAGTTTTCAGATCGTAACAGATGTGTTAATTGGCCCCTGTTGCCAAGTAATATTCCATTATGTAATCCAAAGCCTTGTTTATACAGTATAGGGTCTTAGTGGCCGGCCCAACTTGGTTCTCTAGACATCATAACCGGCTAATACTCGGATAGAGTATGAGCTCAGTTACTCCCTACTCCAGCTACTTAGTTCAACACCACTTTTATTGTTGATACTCTATTACTGAAACATACTTTGTGCTTGCTGATGTGCCTATCCTTTAAATATACATGAATTCACACGTGTACGTCCATTAAGAATTATATTTAATTGCCAGACAAACAACAATAATATAAATATTAATTACTACATCAACCGTGTTTGATGTAATGTTGTCCTTCAAAACGTTTTCAATTTATTTTTAACCCTACATTTGGATAAGTTATTCAAGAGTTATAAAAATCCTCATTCCTCGTTTTAATTTTCCATACTCCGTTGCTGTGAAAATTCGAATTATTGATAAAGTAATTATTGAAACATACAAAATGTCGTTAAAATCCACAAAAATAAGATTGAAAAAAATCTAGTTTGGCAGGTTTTGGGTATTTATGTTTTTGCATTATTAAAAAACATTTAACACATATTTGTGTGTCCATTGTATCATGCTTAGCTAAAACGATTAAGCAGTTTAAAATTACTCCCCTTTATTGGAACTGACATGGTTGAAATGTAAAAATTTATTCAAAAAAGAAATAGTCGTCAATTTCAAGCAAAAAGCCTATATTTTGATTATTGATTTTCTCTTATAGTATAGTGTATAGTGTGTGTAGCTGATAGTTTATACTTACAGGTTTTAGTTGTATATGTTGGCAACTATGTCACCACCTACTTTAGATACAGACAACTGATTGTAAACAAAACAATATCACTTAATAATTTATGTACGCGTCTGAAGTTGCGCCCTAGTGCGCGATATTTTTTACGATTTGTCGGAACTAAGTTTTTAAAGCACGGTTAACCCATTATATCAGAAAGTATTTTAGGTAGGAAGCTTAAAGTTTTTATATAACTAAGTATGACTGTTTTACCTATTTTGAACCTCTTTTAATACAAAAAAAAGCTACTAAGCGTTTTAAAAATATATTTCTATAAGAAAATTTGTGAAACTGTGTAGTATTTTTACCTGGGAGGCAAACCAATTAGATTAAAAGGAAAACTTTGCTTTAGAATTCAGTTTACATATGATTTTACATGTGGTAAAAGGCTCAATAATATAGTAGTCTTTGAGATAATGGGCCATTCATCATATAAAATTATCTTTGCTAAGATAGGGACGACCGTCTCCCCTTACTATAGTTAATCTTAAATGTTACAATATCTCTTTCTTTGTAATATTTCAGGTAGCACCAATATCTTCAAGTCCCAGATAGATATTTTAACTTGAACCTATATATTTTTAGCACAATCAAAAATAAACCTACGGTACATCAAGTTGAAATAAAACTTCAACCAATATCTCGTAATGGAGGTGAAAGGTTGAGGATGAGTAAGGACGCACGTGTTATTAGGTTCGGACCCAGGACCCCCCACCACTCCCCCTCCTGAAGGACCTCATAGAGCCATTGTGGAATATTGGTGCCGTAAAGGTACCCCGATCCCTCAGGATATCTGATTTTATTGTAATAATGAAATGAATACTGATTCCCTTTCCCATCTTATATATTCCGCTGTTTTTACTGACATTTCAGTAACACTTGAATCAGCTTAGACATTTCCGTGATTTAGAGGCCGACTTTGCTTACATCAAAAAGAAAATTATTTTTGACTAGAATGCTGGATAACTTCTTTCAAGAAGTGCACAATTCATAATGGGAAGAGGCTAGTTGCGTTGCGATGTCCTTAACTTTACATCCTAAAAAAGGTCGAAGTATTGCTTAGGTGCATCCTTGTACCAAGTTTTACTAATAACAGACCACGCGTGTAATCACGGGGTGATACAGACAGACATCACTTAGAAAACCACTTTTTGGAGCCTCAAAACGCACACTTGCACTCTCAACGTATACCCTAACATTTTGCCAAAAACAATGCTTGTCAAATATCCCATGTGTATGGAGAGAAAGCAATAATTTACGTTGGAGATATTTTATTGAACTGTTAAAACATTTATGAAACAATTATTATTATTATTATAGCCTAAATAGTTTACTGTTGACATTGCTAACTAATTAGAATGGTCAAGGCAGATACATATATGAATATTTAAAATTGGTACTTCTTGTACGTCAAGATTCATCAGTTAAAAGGTGTCACCAAGAATTAATTGTCCGGCGAAAACAACCACAAAGAGGTAATGTTTTGTTTTTAATTAGAGAGGTGAAGTAGAGCACATTTACTGACAAATGAGGCCTAAAATGACTTGAGGCGTCCGTAGTTTGCAACAGGGCTGTCTGAGAGGGTCGAGGGGGGGAGGTTGAGAGGGGGGAGGAGAGCCGCCGGCAAGTCAACTTAATGTTAACTTGTGTCTCGCTTTATAATTGCTGACATGTACAAGTAACATCACTCTCACTCTTGTCTTTTTCATCCATTTAGAAGACACACCTTGCACAAAGCTTAAACATTATTTACCTTTTTCTCTTAAAATTGTAGTGTACTTCGGCTACTTGAGATTACAATTATTATATATTTTTGTAATATATATTACAATTATTAGAGACAAGAGTTAGGGATGGTCTAACATGGTTGTATTACATTCACATTAATTTCAGGGAATGTGTATATTATCGATATTTTTGGGATAGTGCGAAACAGTTATAAAACAAAGAATTTATGTTATCGCCTTACCACTTATTAAAAAAAATGTTTAGCAACACTAATACCCTGTGGCAAACTTAACAATACTACCCAAATTTTGCTATAAGATGGTGTATTTGTACACTCTTTGTCCTAAATAATATGAGATTGGTTAGTTTAAATTTGTTACTTACCTTGTTTAGTTTCATATAAATAAATTGAAAATATAGAATAGATGCTAATAACTATAACTCCCCGAATCATTTCAAACGCAAGGCATAGAAAAAAATATTAAACATTTTACCTGTCGTCTGAACCAAAAATTAGCTTCGAAATATTTTAGAAACCCTTTCTAAAATACCCCTCCCCCCAGAAATCGTTTTTTCTGGTACAATTTATCAAATAATACCACGCAATATATTGCGTGCTATATATTGCAATATGCAATATGCTATATATTGATTTCCAAATGTTTATATCTTGTTTAAAAAAACTTTTAATAAGCGATTGCTGTTTGCTGACTGCTATCAGCAAGACAGATATCGTGGTCCTAACGAAAAGAAGAATCTCAGCCCTTTTCCTCTGCAGCTAGCTCTGTGGCTAGCCGGTGAAGTGAAACGCTGACAAAGCCGCAAAGGCAGTTGCAGCCCTAGGCAGGCTGTTGTCCAGCGTCGGTGATCCGCGTCCCTGCAAACGCCTCTGTTGATGTCGTCCCCAGTCTGTCCTCCTATATGGGCTGAGGTCTGGGTGCATGACCTAGAAATGTGACCTTACGAGTTAAGTAGACCTTACGTGTCTATTGTGACCGGCTTTCCCGGATGCATTGCCGCAGTACCGAGGCAGTCAGAGAGGCTTTTGCCAGGGAAGAAGGTGATAGCAGCTTTTACCATGGGCAGTGTGAATGGTAGGCCGAGTCGAGAGGACGTTGGATCCCTTGGGTGGACAGGCAGCATTTTTCGCGACACAATTCCTCGCAGGAAACGGGTGCTTTCGCTCCTATCTGCCACGATAGGCAAAGTCGGTAGTTTTACATTGTTGTACTCTTCCGGTATTACAAGTACGGCATAGCACACTTTCTTCCGAGTGTGACATATGGATTGCACAGCAAGTGTCACTCTCTGCGGAGATTGGCGTAGCAATTCATACGGACAACATCGTTGGAGCTATTCTTCAGGATGTCCAACCCATACTTCGGGTTCGATCTCATTTGTCTTTAGCACTTCGATCACCTTGATGAGGAAAGCCCTGGTGGCGTAATAATCAAAATGCCTAGCCGAAGTAATGTGCAAAACAGTTCCAGGCTAGTTATAGAAAATGAGGGGGAGGGTTTAGTGAGTGCGAGTCCCACACTACCGGGTCTCTGCGGTGTGCATTAGCATTACCTCCTCACCAAAAAATGTGTAGCCGTCCGACGGAGGTGGTTGTGTTGTATGTTTAGCCTCAGCAAAGGACACGAGCAGTATTTTATCAGCGATGGTGGCGATGGTTGTACTGATCACCCACGGACGGTGGCGGTATTAACCATACCTGTGTGTAGTTGTCCGATAAATCTGAGTTTACTACGCTTTTAGCGCGCTGTCGAAATGTCATAAGCAATAACCGCCGCCACTGTTCCACATAAATCACAAGTGGGCCCGTAATCAGTATAACAGTCCATCTCTATCCTTCTACGCCTAAAAATACCTCATACCATCATAAGAATAACCTTCCTGGTAAGAATAACCTTTTGTATTGTAATAAGTCTTATAATATGTATTTTACAAAAATATTTTAAACAAGAGTTGTTATTCCAGAAAGTATTTTAATTATGTACACTAAAAATAGAATATCTTTATAGTTTATGGAAGTGATGTTTGTTTTTGACATGGATATATCTTAGATCTGGGGGGTGTTGGTGATTTTTAAGATGGAAAATATGTAACAGGTTTGCATAGAAACAACTAGAGCTGTTTTATTTCATTTTTAATATAAAAGAATAGGAACAGCTGTTTAGATGAACTGAAAACATTCCCTTTAGACATATCCATGATCTAACCTAATTCCCACAGGGAAGTAAATACAAACATTTTTCTCTATTCTAGCCATCGTAGACCTTAATATCTTCTATTACATTATTGTGCTCTTAAATAAATAACACTAAGAATGGTTGTCCATTTGTTATATACTGTTATAGCACGAAAAATTTATAGAATTATTATTGATCATATAATAATTATTGTTATAATTAATTGATTGACACAAAATTAAAAAAAATAAGAAAAACGTAAATTATAAACTATTACTGTAGTTAAACCCATAGTATGTATCTTAAAGTTAGGCTAGAACACCATTTTCAGTTGTATTCATATAATCCAACAGTACTTATAGAACTCCGATAGAATTTAACATGATCAACGTAGTAAGAAGGTTTAGAATTAACAAGAGAATCACAGGAGAGTTTAATTAGTCTGCGGTGGCGGTGGCTCTTGTGTACAAGGTGTCATATAGGATAGGGCCGATGAGTGTGTGAGTGTGTGAGCGGTTTAAGGCAGATGCTACAGCCTAGCTTTTGCCTTCACCACCGTAACCCTATATACTTGTACCCCTCTAATCCCAGCATTACACCGTCACCGAGCTTAAGCTTAATAGCTCATTACTCCCTTTATGACAAGTGGCTCTGAGACGCTATCTTGTTTCCATTTCTCATAAGCCACATGTCTCACGACTGGATATATCATTTTACACTGCCAATACTAAAACTACGGTTTGTATATTTTGAGCAGATTGATTAGCTGAAATATAAAAAAATAGCTTTCGTAAAACTTAACCAAAACATAATTAGGTTAAAACTGTAACTCAGTGGTTACACTCTGGCTCTGTAGTCAAAGGTTGTTGGATCGTAACCAGTAGTCGGCAATTCTTGTTGGATCATGAAGAAACCTCTGGCTACTTAACTATTACACTTATTAACTTTCTGAAATGGTGACCGATTCAGGTAGGTACAGTATTTTAAAGAAATAAGTTTCTATTCACATCCTTCTGGGAATTAGGTTAGCTCATGGATACGTCTAAAGGGAATGTTTTCAGTTCATTTAAACATCTGCGCTTGTAACCAAACCATGACGTCACTAACCATATAACGTAACTAACCAAATGACGTTACTGTTTCAAATTTATGTCTCGCAAACTGCCAAATCCTTTCCCATAGAGCTAAGAATCTATGACAAAGATAATATTTGTGGCGCGTGTAGTCTAGTTGTTGACTAAGGCTGGCATGTCCCTTAAACTGGACTGTTAATTAATAGCCTAAAAGTAATTGCATTCTGAGTGGGATCTGAACCACTTTATCCTTTGAATTACAAACTGATCCAATCTATGAGGATGGCGCTTATGAATGAACATAGTACTCAATAGTTCGGACGCTAATCCACAGAGAATATCACATCCACCGACTATCGCTCATAACTATCCATAATTCGTGACCTCCAAGTAGCTGGATTATAGGACACGCCACCGTCCTAGTCGACTATGTGACTTTAGCACTTCTATATCTTTAATTCTTTCCACAGGCCCATGGTTTTAGACTGTTATTTTTTATTCTCTATCCATAATTGTAAGGTTTTATGTTTAGTAGTATATTGAAAAACTGTTTAAAGGCATATACTAAAATATATTCAGTACATATCAGTAGTGGCGTTCTCCGGGCTGGCGTGCCAGCGACGTGGCGCAGACCCACAAATAACAGTAGCACAGAGTTATTCTGCCGGAGGCGATTCTGCGACCGGCGATGTAATGTTTGGCCACTGTGTTTGACCAACCTTCGTTTAAAGGGATAGTTTTGTTGGAACTGTACTGTGGGTTTTCATGGTTTATTCATGAGATTTTTATCGTTATCGTAGCCTAAATAACTGGTGAAACGCCAGAATTATAATGGGTTCGGTCACGGCAACGTTAAATCACAAAACGGTTCTCGACTTCTTGTTCAATCTGGGCTGAGTTTTGATTCCACTTTAGACTAGATAGAGGATCATTGTCTAAGAAGTATGGTAGTTGAAACTGGTGTTTTTAGATACTGGTGTAAAAATAGATATCTAGTAACAGAAGGCAGTAATAATACAATACTAGGTAAATATGTCAATGAAGAATCTTCATGACAACTTCATCTAATTGTGATTTTTGTATGTATAGATTCATCTTTCATTTTACTATACAGCTCAGCAGTAGGTTTTAGTGATTTCTGTCTACATTTCTACCAATTCTAATTAATTCATTACGAACGGTAAAAATCAAGGATGATTTTTTTACTTTCTCCCACCTATACGTTAGTATAAGGATAAAGAATAGTTTTTCGCTAACATTTTCAATTTCGATGTAATTTTTAAACTTAATTGGTCCCCTGAACCCAAAAAGGTAGTTAAGAAGCCGAAACCACTTCCTCACTTCAAAGTTGAAGTTACGTGATGTGTGTGAAGTGAAGTGACCAAGTGTGCGTGCGGTCGCATACACATATATATTCAAATATTTGCTCATTTTTCAAGAGTTTTCAATTTTTCTTGTTAAAACTTTTTTCATTATTCATCTTTCAGATGATTCATTATTTTTCATCATCCTAAAAAAGCTAAAAAATTAGTATCTACATTCATTGGTTTATGTAACACTAACAATTAAATAGCCTTTACGTACTTTACCGTACGTAAAATACGTTTTGTGAGAGTATCATACTATCTTTAATATTTATTATGTCAGGGCGTTTATCTTTATTTGGTTATACAATATGTTACGATGCACCAAACGAAAGATTATATAACTAAAATAAAATCGGCAAACGCATGAAATATCTTGTATTTTAATAGCAACTGTAACCCTAAAGAACTTTTACGTAACCATAGTATATATTGGTACCTAAGTGATAAATTAGATGTAATAAATGTCAAATCCAAGGTAAAATTGTGTCATTTGACTTATGGGGATCTGAAAGTTTAAGAAGTGCGAGGGTCTTAGAGCTGGAATAATATTTCTCGCTGGGAATGATATAATGCAGCAAGTGTCAGCTCGGTGACCGGCCGGGTGATTTATGAACTTGGGATGCAGATACAGTCCGGATCATTCTTACGCCGCCGCACCTGCACATGAGTGACTCTTATCACAAACACCGTAGGCACCGTGACAAGCTAGTCATTCCTGCGCTGTCACACCTGCACATGAGCAACTCATATCACAAAAACCGTAGACACAGTTACAAACTAGTCATTCCTGCGCTGTCACACCTGCACATGAGTGACTCTCATCACACACAACGTAGCCACCGTGACTAACTAGTCATTCCTGCGCAGTCACACCTGCACAGCAGTGACTCATTACACAAAACGTATCCATTGTGACTAACTAGTCATTCCTGCGCTGTCACACCTGCACATGAGCCACTCTTATCACAAACACCGTAGGCACAGTGACTAACTAGTCATTCCTGCGCTGTCACACCTGCACATGGGTGACTCTTATCACAAACACCGTAGGCACAGTGACAAACTAGTCATTTCTGCGATTTCACACCTGCACATGAGCGACTCTAATCACACACAACGTAGCCACAGTGACTAACTAGTCATTCCTGCGCTGTCACACCTGCACATGGGTGACTCTTATCACAAACACCGTAGGCACAGTAACAAACTAGTCATTCCTGCGCTGTCACACCTGCACATGGGTGACTCTTATCACACACAACGTAGCTAGCCACCGTGACTAACTAGTCGTATATCCCACGCGCATCTTTCACGATGCTTGGGACTTGTTTTTAAAAATGTTTATTGCATGAATAAAGATTTTCTGACTTCTGACTTCTGACACACAACGTAGCTATCCACCGTGACTAACTAGTCATTCCTGCGCTGTCACACCTACGCAAGATCAACTCTTATCACAAATACCGTACGCACTGTGACAAACTAGTCATTTGGTGCCAACACACCTGCAAACGTGCATTGACTATCAAAACTACCACTCCAATATTTTAAATTGTTTTGAAAGTGGTGAGATAGGGCCTACTCCTTTGGTTAGCATTTTTATATTCGATCTTTATGTCTTTGATTAGGATCAGTACCAACTGTATTGTTTACCTCAATTTCTACGCTACGATGGTGGTTTACACTTAAACTTTCGTAAACGAAACCACATTCTAACATAACTGATCCGATAAGAGAAGCTAATGCTTCTGACGGATCCGCCTCCCCACCCGCCCTGTTACTAGAATCCCCCGACCTGTACGATAAATATTCATTGAAAGCACATTCCGGGCCGGCTTTTACTTTGCCGGTCTCAGAGACTTATGCAAATCCACCGTAGTGCGGGAGGGGGGCTGACTGGATCCTCTCCATTCACGCCGGCTTGATTTAAATTGCGGTTCCTGCTGAAACAACAAAAAATATGTTGATTAACCCTTTTGCAACTCTATGACCAGAAATTCGTATATTTTCACATCGGTTTCTTTCCAATATAAGAACTGATTTTGAGTAATGAATTTAATTTTGAAGCTTTTCTCTAGCCCTTTTCTGTGACTTGAATGACAAAATTTGCAAAGAAAAAAGTATTACTACTGCATTTTATAAAACCATTAGTCTTAATTAAATTATTGTATCATCTAAGCTAAAATTTTTAGCTTATAGTGATAAAACACTATGCCAAAATATTGTGACCTTAAGCGCTGTTTTATAACTTTGTAACATTTGATTTTATTGACCAATCAAGATTCACTTGTGTTTTAATTTATGGCTTGTGTTGACTTGAATAATATTTGATTCTGAATATCTTTAACTCAGTATAGATTACTGCTTTAATCCAAACTGAAGAAGTGTTCAAAAGAGTCATTAGGCTAAGATATAACATGAATTCATTTAAAATCCATGATGAAGTCTTAATAATGTTTAAAAAAGAAAGTACAACCTCTTTGAACAAAAGGTTTTAGAGAGTATTTTAGAATACTCTTAATTTCAACAGATAAACTAACCATGTTTTCAAGGATAATTGTTTCAATTGCATCATTTAACTCTAAATTTTGTGAAATACTTTGTAAAACTTGAAATTCTTAATAATAAGACGTCCCCCAGGCCCACAATACCGGCAGAAAGTTTGGTGATTAAGTTCTCATCTGTTTTTCTGCGGTTTGTTCAACATTCAAAAGTAAACAAAGTTTCCGTGGAATGGGGAGTAGGGACTATATCCTCATTTACACAACTTTACAGACTTCGCTCTTACAATATTTTTCTTGCAGCTTTTTCCTTAATGCGTATAATCTTTAGCTGTTAAGGACGATAGCTAATATTTAACTTTACTCTGGAATTGAATTAAATACTTTTGTGCAATCTATTTTAATAATGATATATAATAATTGGATGGATTGCACTAAATTATTTATGCTAGTAATGTGAACACTTAAATTTGTTTTGATAGATCTCGCCCTACAATGAAAATGAAACAAAAACATGGAGACGAAAGTCATAAGTAAATACGAAGATATTAGCTAGTTGTCGAAGAGTTTCAGAGAATTCAGTGATTCTGTTAACTGTTCATTTATTAATAATTAATAATTTATATGTTTTAAAGTCTATTTCATCTATATAAATGCCTTAAATACATCTTTCAGTTCATAAAAATCTAAAAAACTAGGCGTTCTGTTATTACCTCTAGCAAAAGTCAATTTTTTCAATTATAAAAAAGCATACCTAAGTATGCCTATAATAATGTTATATTTTGGGTGGTGTATTCCATTTGAAACAGGCTTATTCAGATGGGAGACAGAAAGAGAGCATCAGAAATGACGCTCCTGCTATCACTATGTACTTGTTGTATCAAGTGACGCGCCCGCCTCAGCTTTTTGTCGACAGAGTGCGCCCCAGCACCACCTGCTCTCAACAGCCGATCCCAACTTTATCGATAAACACTTAAAACATTTTAACACTCTCTTTACTTAATATTCTATTTAATATTGAATCGTAAGCGACGACGGGCTTTTTCTAAAATAGCTTTAGTCGCACAGCTGTGCTTGGCGATACGTAAATGTTTTGCTTTTATCCATCGATAAGTGTTTCTTATACTATTTGTGCGCGTGGTTTTGTGTTATAACTATAACTTAAGTTAAATTATATTTTCGGGTGGAAACTATTTTAGCAAACAAGGAAGGAAAGTGATTAATTACAGTGGATGTACAGTTTTACACTTTGTGTTATATCACTCAAGTCATAATACTCATGTCAAGTTCACATATTAAAATTGAGTAATAAACACTGTAAATTTCAATTTAAGAACAAATAAAAAAACTGCTTTTATAGAATCCCCGACATAAATATTTTTTTCATTTTTTTCATAGTAATTTTCATTTAATCAATTAATGGTTTAAGTACCTTACAGTTAAAGCAATCCTTGTAGTCTTTGTAGTCTACTCAGCTTCAATCTCTAGATGGAATCATCTTTAGGCCATTGGGTCTTCTCTAGGTGTTGTAAATTCATCAATGTTTTTTATAAACCATTATAAATAATAAAAAACTGGCAGTCACAAAAACATAAACATAAGACAATTATACAGTACTGAATAATTTGAAAGATATTAATAATAAAATCTAAAATTTTTATATTTGCTTTATAAAATAGCAACGAGTATATCAGTTGCAATAATTTATTGTAGGATTTTATTCTGTTATTTTTATTGATTTTTCATAAATCATGTTAGGTTAGATTTGATTTAATTATTGAAATAACCTACCCAGGTAGGTATTTTAAGCCGAATATGAATGAGAAATGAGTGTAGGATTATTGTGATCTTGTATTCTTGTTACTGGCTAAGGCTGTCATGTTCCTTAGACAGGACTGTTAATTAACAACCAACAGCCCAACGGCCGATGGCAACTAAGGGATCTACAGTTTAACGTGGAATCCAAACCACGGCCTCTAAATTACGAATTGGTCTAATTATGAGGATGGTCTTTCCGGGTTAACGTAGTATTCAATAGTGCGGACGTTAATCCACATGGTCCTCCAAGTTAATACAGGACGTTCGTCCCAGTCAAAAATGCTCAAATGTTGGATTTTATGGCCCTCTGTTCATTAAGAATTTGTTTAAAGAACATCGTGTATTTTAAACTCCTCTATAGTGTCTATAGGGTTACTGTTTCTCTATTGATGTAATACCTCTAAATTGTTGTATATTGATGAATAACTATGTTTTTGGTAAATACGGTGGTTGGCATAGGCGGTGATTCCATCTAGGAATTGAACCTGAGTAGCGTAAAAAGATTGCGTCTTGTACACTGAGGTACTTAAAACATAAATTCAATTTTAATCCAGGTAAATTATTTTTGATTTCAAATATTATACTAACATTTTATTTAAACCCAGAAACAATAGCAAAATACATTAGTATCGTTCCAAAACATTGTGTATATTTCACACTTTCTATACCTATGCAATGTTCATACTAAACATATAACAATATACAATCAAGCTATTAAATTTATATATACAATTTCCAAAAAAGTTTGGACAACGACGTTGACATTTGAATTTAAAATTCACAATCTTTAAACTCAAGGCTTCAATACGTCGTATTTCAATTGAAGTTTTTCAATTAATTGACTTCAATGCTCAATGGGTTTATTGAAGAGGCCCAAACTGTGATAACTGCCCGCTACCTCTGATTCTGCCAATGGCTTTGATTCTCCATCACGATTAAACCAATGTCGTTCATACAGTTTCGAGATTCCATTCAAATGGTTATTTGCATAAATACTTCAAAACGGTTAAGTATAAACAAAATATATTACTTTCCGTTGTGTTTTACCTTGCCACCAAGAAGAATAGTTTTAAAAGGTACTAATGGTTTATTTCCGATATATATTCAAACAAAATTCAAAGTAGGGCCTAAATAATTACTGGAACGGTAGCTCAGGGGTTACGCTCTGGCCCAGTAAGTCAAAGGTTGCTGGATCGAAACCAGCGGTCGGTGACTCCTGTTGGATTAGGTTTAAAAAATGGCACATAGGCTAACATATACTGTCATGAGACACAGTTACACTAGACCTAACAAGAGTATATGTATAAGTATCGGTATTTCTGGCTATCCGATATACAGCTGATTTGAAAATGTAATGTTGCAGTATACGTACCCTCAAATCTCAGAAACAAAATTTGAGTTTAATTTCTTTTTAAAAGAACCTCCTATTTGCAAAAATGTTAATTTTACAGATAACCTGATAATAATAATAGTCATTAATGTGACGTCACTAAAACAAATATTTATAATAAAAATAAACACATAATAAAATAATCTAAACAGTTAGGCTAATGTTTTTAAAAACTTGATTTACATTAATCTACTTTGTTTATTGAATTTTAAAACGTTATGTTTTCTGAAATATTAACACCAAATATCATATGTGACATGGCACTCGCCAAAGTGTTTGAATATTTAGTAGTATACCAAGTTGCTCTCAACTTGAGTGCCGGACGGCGGGTCGGTTTTGGGTCATAATCGTGATTTATCTTGGAACATAAACTTGAGATTCTGGAAGACAGAACAATACAGATATAAATAAGTGACTCCGTGAGGATTTGGCAGCGGAACAAAACTGTGAAATGTTCCAATTTGAGCAAGTTCGGGATATTGGCGACTTTCTAATTTGAATCCGGGGGCGGACAAGTGAAGCGGTAACGACTGCCGCCTCGTGCCGATGGATTTACATAAGTCCTAGAAACAACTAAACACCAGCCCGTCCTTATAAATCAGCCAACTTCCTTTTAAACTACGAGTAATATTTAGTCGCTACGTGAAACAAATTCTTGAGTGTAAAAAATTACTGCAGCAAATCTTACGATTTTCATAGCAGTCCTGTATGCAAATTACCTGAAATTAATTAATTTAAAACAAATAATTTAGTAACATTTGTTATGTTATTGATTGTAACAATAACGTTCAGTGTATCTACCATATTTTGCTATTCAGCTAAATTAATTGTTAAAGTAGGTTATAATTTGTGCTTTGAACAATTTACAAACGATTCGGTTTACATATTAGTGAGGTGTATGATGAAATGATTTGCATGCATTTAGATACTAACCTAAATTCTTAAAAGCCTATGAAAAAACAGGGATAATTGTAATATAATGTAAATCTAAAATAACCAATTGGTCCGTTTTAGACTCTTTTAGGGAGAAGATGCTATTTTTTCTTAAATTTAAACCATTTATTTTTGATATGGGATAATATTAAGGGGTAAAGACACTTTTGCCAAATCATAACTGTGAATCGTAAGCTCAGCTTGGTTGTAAAACAAATAGAATAAAAAGTAAATGAATAAGAAATGCATCTTGCAAACTTTCACATTTATTATATTACCAGTTAAGGATTGGTAAAACTTAAGCATAATGTTAATATAACTTAGTTGTTTTTGTCATTTCAAATCTCAAAAAAACTATGAACTGATACGGTGTGTTCAGCTACCCGACAACTGAATTGTTTAAAAGAGTTGTGCTTTTACAAAAACAAAAATGATCCAATAAATAATATGTTAGTAGAATAAAAAAAACAGGACGGTTTTAAACTACAGACGCAAATGTTCATATTTGTAATATGAAGCATTTTCCTGACGGGATGAGCGAGTCCTTGGCTGATCAATGAACATTCGAATTTGACAACCGAACTGACGTTAGCGTTGATGTCTATTTTCTATATTTGATGTAGTCGTTCCAAACCTAACCAACATTTGTTCTGTAAATTCCTCTATCCATGCAAGGTTTTCATTCCGTAGCCATCTAACCGATATTGACTTTTATTATTTAATTATATTACTTAAACCAGCCCTGGCAACTCTCTGATTTTTACTAGTTCAGAGATTGAATTAAAAAGGAGTTCATTAAAGATGCGGTACAATTATTAATAAGTCCTTCGGTTATTCAGTCTGATGGGTTTCCCTACCTCCTTGTTTCCTTCGTGTCTCTCCTGAGGACTTCATCAATTCTCAGCTGAACCTGAACACTCGGTTTGGCCAGAATTCTACACCACAGGTTTTTACACCTGTGGTGTAGAATTATGGTCGTAGGCAGTAATGATGACCAAAAAGTAAAAGAGTATCTGTTGTCGCAAACAGCACATTTGATCACCAAGAAAGGTCTAGTGCAGCCTTATGTGATTTTAGGCACGAGATCCACTGACTACACGAGTAGCACGACTATGTATCAAACAACGATGCGGTTGAAAGCATTAAAAGTCCCCGGCTAGGGTGAGTTTAAGCACGTGATCCACTGACTACACGAGTAGCACACCGATGTATCAAACAACGATGCGGTTGAAAGCATTAAAAGTCCCCAGCGAGGGTGATTTTAAGCACGTGATCCACTGACTACACGAGTAGCACGACTATGTATCAAACAACGATGCGGTTGAAAGCATTAAAAGTCCCCGGCGAGGGTGTTTTTAATTATCGCTGGCCAGAAGGGTCGCCGGCATCGTTAACGCGGCCTGTTTTCTTTATGAAGATTTAAATTAGTGAGCGGCCTGATATCCAAGTTGGCCAACTAAAACTTCCAAACTTTTTCCTCTATTGTTTATTTCTGCGTGAAACCAACGAAAAACTTTGCCCTTTTGATAATAAATTAATATTCTGATTCCAAGATAACCACTTTAACATTTCTTACTTAAAAGTTGGGAAATTCCAGAAAAGTGTGATATCGTAACACACCAAACATATCAAGTTCGGTGCTGGTAATAAGAGTTATATAACAAAAAATAAGGACATTGGAGTTATTTGTTATTGTAGTAGTTTTATAGGGAAAATAGTGGTGGGGACTAAGACAGCCTGAAGACTCACCACTCATCTATAACCCATAACGTCAAATACTGGCCTAGTAAGGCAAAGGTTGCTGGATCGAAGTGGTCCAGAACATAACCAGTCACCTTGGGCTAACATGTGTAACACACACTTCACTTTCTTTAATGTGTGGCATAGGCGATGAATTAAATATATATATTTGTTTTATTCATTAGTAAACACACCTATTTAATTGACTATGCAAAATAATTTATGGTAAACCAGTATACCAACTTCATTTATGGTTCTTTAAAACTATATAATAACTAACAAGAATACAATTTTTGTAATAGACAATGGTAGTATAGGATATTATTTATTTAAGTCCCTCCAAAGAATATTCGATAGTTTAACAAACTTATAATTCACTAACTAACTAACTTGAATAATACAAATCATTAAGCATGATTAAACATTATTCAAATACGTCAATCAAACGAATCACCCTGTTTGAGATAATATTATGAAAGATGAACTCGCGAGAGGAGGACAATAAAACAAACAAGCATGAAAATTCTCAGTTTTATCAGCGTGTAAAACTGTTCCCGAACAAAGCCTATTCAAGTTAAACGAACTGGTATAAAAGTTTTACTGCAATTTCCTCTAATGACCGATCACTGTAAATTCCCCGACCTATTTTTCGTAGGTAATTACAAATATAATTATTCACTGGGAGTTTATTGTAGCCTATTGCAGATTGGTGGTTAACGAGCAGAGCCGGCAGTAAACTTGCCGTGGCACGCTTTCGACATCAGCTGATCGACGTAAACTGCTCAGGATGCTCAGGAGCTCAGGAATGTAATTGGCGAGAAGAACTAGCTTCTTGGAACCGCCATTCATACTCGTCAAAACAGTAAAGTCTAGTAAAAATTATCGGAATTAATTTCAATGAAAGTATAACCCTTTCATGTAAACTAGCAGTAAGGTCGTCCTTTGTACAGGTTGTTTGATTCATGTATGAGTTATGAAGATAAACACTAATTGCTTTGACGACATACTAAACTAAATTTGTAAACAACTGGGCTTAGTTTTTTCAGTGTTATTAGTAATATTTTCCATATTATAATAAATATTATGTTTATAAATAGTAAATTTTGAAATAGGTTAAAATAAATTATCAAAGTAAACATATTTAGTATTGATTTTATATTAACTTATGGTTATCTCTATCTGTTGACACTTAAATGGATCAAATGTTGTGTGAAAAAATGTGCTCTTGGAAATAATGTCTGGAAAATTTGCTCAAAACTGGATTTTTATAGCTCTTTATGTCATATAATGTTTGAACTCCTACAATAAGGTATCGCATAATGGAAAAAAGTTTCACCATAGTGTGTACTATGGAGAAACACAAATGTCTTCTTAGCGTAACCGAAAGAAATGTGAACAAAGAGACACACAGGGAAAATGCCATAAGTCCAAGCAATGCAGAGACAAAACTCCATTTTGTTTAATTTTATTTATATAAATAATTTGACATACACTTTCATTTTATGGCTTCATGAGATCAAGTCTTAGCAAAATCATTTATTGTAAACTTTTATTTGACCTTGAATACATCTAATCTTATTCATTACAAGCTATTTTATAATATTCATGCCTTCCTCAATCAAGTTGCTGTATTTGTAGGACATACTCTTAAACAACCCAAACTGGATTCATTCCATAATCCTTTTCCATTACAATATAAGTCTTCACTAATTCCGAGAATCATCTTTAGGGCAATATCTTTTCTTTTCAGTAAATAAATAATTTATTAAATCCTTTTATCTGATTATTGAACATAAATGTTTATAGTAAACATTTTCCCTAGTTTATTGATTCACCTTTATTCTATAAGTTTTGATAACATCAAATTTATCTAAGTTATGATAGCAGACTACTTTTACATTGTTGTAAAAGTGGGGCTTCGAATAAGGTTTCCACAGAGTTACATTAGCGTTTTCACGCTAATTCGTTTAATTTTTTAACATCTACTAGATACCACATTTAAATTTCGTAATACAAGAGAGTGTTACATTTACAATTTTTAATCAATATATTCAATTATTACTACACGGGGCTTCTACTAAACACCCTTCATTTACCCATACATATATTTCCTGAAGTAAAATATTACATAACAATTTAGGTATGATTTTGGAAAAGATATTCAAAAATTAATACACTTAGTTTATAATATTATAAAGGAAAACTATAAGGTAATATTAGGTAAAATCCATTTTTTTTATTAAGAAGAAAATTATTAGACTATTCAAACTAACTTTAAAAGAAATATAAATAGTATAGATGGAGGAACATTTTTAAGTATTTAAGTGTCTTTTAAAAAGTAAAAGAAATTTTACCTATGAAACAAGCGTTTTTAGGGGATACGTAAATGTGGTTAAATATGTTAATTTTTCTTTTAATTTGACACGAATTGTTGGTGGGCTTGTTCAGTGGCCGTATGGTTTCCCCGTCCTTTTGTTCAGGCAAGTATTCCAGAGCTCTGGAAGGATTATGTAAATCTGCCGGTCCTTTCTCCGGTGACGTTGGTTGTCACTTAGTGTAGAAGGAAGAGGGGATGAGCGGGGTGGGGGTGGGTCGAGGGGAGAGGGGGGAGGGGGAAGTTGACAGTCGTTAACGGTTTCTTTCTTCCATTTCAAATTTAAATTAGAAAGTCGCCTGATATTGCCCAAATTGAAGGTCTTTTGTTTTCAGTAAAACTTGCCTAATTGTGATTCTCCAACTTTTGCTTGTGTGAAGTTTAAACTAATCAAATTGGAAGGGCCTACAAAGTTCTTTGAAGTTCCCTCATTGGCGTGAATGCCTCATTAATGTCATTAGAAGCCTATAAGTTAGTCTCGAGGAAGGAATATTCACCGAAGCGATTACCAGTTTATTTGTTCAGTAACATTTACAGTATATATTTATTTTGCATATATATTAAACTTGCATTATTTCTCTGAGAATTTGTTTACAGAAAAATCATAATTTCTTCACTAATTAACTAATTATTACTGTCTCAAGTTGTGATGAGCGGTCTACAGACTGTTAATTAAAGTTTTTACGTAATTCCTGAAAAGGTTATATTTTTTACATATATTTAATTACAAAATATGTATACATTAGATTAATAAAATAAGACGCATACTCTTTAGATAAGCGTATGATTAGATAAGAACAAACTTTTATTTATTTTTGTTAATCATTTTTTTACATTTTTTAAATTAGATTTAACTAAACATTACTTTAGTTTGATCCTTTTATTGGGTTGCAGCGACTTTGAATTAGTTTAAGATGCATATGTTAGAGGTCAGAGTGAAACAGACCCGATTTCTTATTATGAAAAATTTTTATCTAAAACTATATTACTTTAATAAAGATAAAAATCTTCAGTATAAAGTGTGAAAAGTGCTTTTCATCGATTGATCAACAAACTTAGGAAAAGCAAACTATATAATGATTTAAGACTACTAGGGAAGGAAAGATAGCATTCTGCTTGTATTTTGCTTTTCATTCTGTTGTCCCGTAAATTGCAGACTGGATGCTCAAAGACCTTTCTAATTAATTTGATTAAAGCCTATCGGAATCCCTTCTGTGTCCTACTGCTAATGGCATTCCTTTTTCATTTTCTTGGGTTTTTACTTTTATTTTTTTTAGTTTGTATTCTAAAGTATGATAATCATTTCACTTATAATACCACAAAACTGAAATAATGAATGCACTTTTAAAACTATTACTTTTTTACTAAAATGGCTGGGTGACTGAGAGGTTATACAACATACTTATAGAACATACATACATATAGAACATCTGCAGGCCAATGGTTCAGTCTCAGACTGGAACCAGCTATCACTTATAATGTAAGAAATAACATCAAAAGACAATTGTAGATGAATTCTCAGCTCCTAAGGTACAAAAAGGTTAAATTTTTATCTTGATAACATACAATTACTTAAATTAATCAGTTGCATTTTTAATGAAATGTTTTATTTTCACAATAATGTTAGTCTTAATTGGATTTTAATTTACAAAACGATTACCTACGGTATTTTCTTTGTTTGTTTTTCGACTGCATCGGGTAGGATTTACAAAAGGGGTGTTTTTAAGTCAAACATCTTATACGGTATTTAATATATTTTTATAATCATTAAGAGAATTTTAAGTCACAGAAATTCCAATATGATCTCGGTTGGACCACTTTTCTACTTGGGTGAAAGCTACTTAGCCATTATTTAATTCATATTATTATTCATTATTCGCAATTCAGACGCGAAATTGAAGTTCAGATCCTACGTTAAACGGCATCTCTCTTAGATTCCATTGGTTGTTGGTATATTAAAGCCGCATGCAAACGTTCAGTTAGAAGTGTCAGTTAGAACCGAAGGTTAAAACTGACAGTTGGAACTGAAGGCAATCGCCTGCACACGGTCAGTTTAGTTTGACATCAGTCCATTTAACAGATTAAAACACTAATTAACAACACTGCATTAGTCCAGCGTTTTAACATGACAGTTTAAACTGTTAGTTAGACTGACAATTATAACTGACTGTCTGTATGGGGCTTTAAATAACAGTCATGTCTAGGGAACATGTCTTTGTCAGTAACAAGACCACAAGATTGCGCCACAATCATCTTACACTTATTTCTTATTTTTATACTCGGGTTTAAACACCTAACTTGGTAAGTAATTTCAGCTACAGATAGTAAAGTATCCAAGTCAGAAAAAATAAAGTACTAAGGATTCTTATTAAAAAATTATTTACTAAAATCCCTCTGACGTAAAATACAGGCCCAGTAGCCCTGACGCAGCTCTGTAAACAGAGACATTGGTTGGGTGATCGTTTGGGCACGTGAGATCGAGATGGCATCGATTCGTATGATTGCCATCTGATTGATTGGTGGACACACAGAACGTTTGATACTCACCAAGTCACAAGCAAACGGTAATTGAATAAATACCCGCCTCTTTGTGTCTTCACAATGAAAACTGGGTTTACAATCCAGCTATTGTTTAACCTTCTCTTTTTGACCACACGTTATATTCACACACTAAACTGCCTTAGGCACTTTCTATATTTTTTAAAAAACGTATTTTTATTCAAAAGAATTTTTTAATATAAAGTGAGTAAATAAAATAATTATTCCTTGTTTTCACTATCTTATATGCCACAAATTTGTGAAAAAACTTCAAAATAGTATCATTTTTTACAAACATTTTTATATAAAAAATGATGTTACAATTATAAAAGGTTTACTCAATGTTTACTCAATGCGCACATTTTTGTCACCGCCATTTTGTATAGACCTACTGTATATTAAAATTTATCAAGACATAACTTGACAAGATAAGCCATCCAAAATAAAATAAAGTTTAATTACCCGAACGGTGGCTCATGAGTAACGCTCTGGCAAAAGTCAAAGGTTGTCTGATCGAAACCAGCGGACGGCGACTCTTGTCAGATCATGAGCGGTCACCTCTGGCCAGCCCATGTGACTAATACCTTCGCATACATATACCTCGCTGTCTTTGATTCACGGCACAGGCCCTAAGGTAATGGTGGTTAGTGATTGGCAGTTAAGGTTCAAAAATAATAAATAAAAAATAATTCGATCAAAGATGTGGTAAAACGACTGGTCAAACTTGAAAATTTTCTTCTGTAGTATTGTAAAATAGAAGGGTCAAAACCCTCCTTGACAACTGTTTCTATGGAAACGATAAAGCAAGGAATCATTTTGATAAACATAACAGATATTATTTTTGGTGTATACGATTATACTATTCCTGTATATATAATCGTAACATTTTAACGAAATAAAGGATAATTATTTGTTTAGTGCTAATTTCCTCAAGCATAAGTGGTTTCAAATATTTGAATATAACATTAAAAATTAACAAAAAATATGAACTATTTTTGGAAAAAACTATTTTGTGTAAGTATTTTGGTTGGCGACAGTGGAAGCAGAATAGAAAGACAAGACCGCAGTGCGTTTCGTGGTGACCCAAACATTTGCATAATGTACAAAAGCAATAACTCATAGGGTATAATTAGAACAAACTATGTAACCACAGTTTCGTTTGTTTTATTGTCTGTTCCACAATCGTTGCTACTATTGTTGATTTCTGGTTTTTAATTTGCATTTTATTAACATAAAGAATATTTCTGTAGTAATGATAGTTCCAACCAAAAAACTAACATCATGGTTTGAAAGTATATTGGATTTTAATATTTATTATACTATTTTATAGAAAATATTGTTTACGGTTAGGATCTAAAAATATTTGCAATTAGTGATAATGTGGTTTATCAAATTCGTTTCTTAACTAGAGTTTGTACAATCAGTATTGAAATCTTGAATACGTTCATAAAAGTATTTTCCTTTTTGTTACGCAATACGTAAGTGCATTATAGTCTAAAATTAATAAATAATATTAGTGGTATGTTTGTGTTAGGAATATAGATTGGTAATTATTAATATTAAAATAAATATTTAATCATCCAACAATAATTTTATACACTATAAATTGTCACTTATCAGAGATAATGCAGAAAAATATAAGGATTTCCGTTTGGCAACCTCCTTTAATTAAGAAAGTTAGTAACCTAATCTCCCCCACTAACTAAGTAAAACTACGTTGTTCATAATGTACCCCTTATGTAAATAGATGTCTGATGTTGAGTAAGGAATCAAATGCAAGCAAATATTTACAAACAGAGATGAAGTTCGACGAAGCTCTGATAACAATAAGTTTTGACTTGAGCATCGAAATATTATAAGTACTTTGCCGCTTTATACCATTCATTTAAGATCCATCTTTATAATTCAACAAAGGGCTGGGATGTTCGCTGTTATTTCTAAGTTCAATGCAGCGCGTAAACTAAGTAAGCCAATTATTTAGCATTTTAATTCTAATTCTTATTTTGCACTCATTTATTGTCAAAAAATACATATTTACTTCTTTCAATTATTAAATACAAAATTATAATTCGTAGAAACACATAAATTGTTGTGTTGGAAAACTATTTCTCTGTTCTCTTACAATTCATTTCGAACTTAATTTATTTGGCTTTATAACGTTAAGGATTGAGGTCATATGTTTTAGTAATACTGTATTTCTAATTATATGAATTTCTTTACAGTTTTGCATACAGAATGTACAATGTCTTGCGTTTAGTGTTTATTTTCTATTTACTTTGATTTTAATTAAATGATAATGAATAAATATATAAAAATGGTTATGGTTTAGTTTGCAGTTATGCCAAGTTTTATAATCTATTTAATATTATGAAAAATTAAAGTTTTATTGGTACGGACGATAAAAATAAATTCTATTATATAAAAATGTAAAAAAATTGAAAATAAGTAGATATAAGGTGCTACGAGACAATCCAGACTCCTTAAAATACCGTAGTATCTGCTTTTTGTTCAAACAAATTTGACATCTCACTTTTTATTGATAAGGACTAACTGAGTTATTTGGGATATCGAACAATATCGTTCGATAAGGTGAAAATTGGCTTTGACTTCCTGCTCCACATTTATTTAATAATCCGTGCCTATAACAGAGACAGAAACAATGAATTTCACCACTTTTCTCGTTTTAGCTTGCTAAATATTAATTTCTGATAAAATATGTAAAAGTTCACGTTGTCCTGTTTTATGGCGAATAATCATTTAAGTAGTGAAAAAATGTATTGCTTTTTATTATTAAAACGTATATTGATTTAAACAAACATGTATAATATCCACTAATTTCACATTAGATGTTTACTTAGTATTGTGTATAATATACAGAATTGTATTTTGTATCCACCGGAAAAAGGTATATTCTGTTTTTGTAATAGCCACCGGAAACCATATGTAAGGTATTTTATAAATACATATTAATAATAGTTAACCAAGTTACTATATTATTATATCACAATTATTGATAATCAAATAGTGCTAAAACAAAAATTAAACGAAATAAAAATAAACTAATTTCTTAAAAGTAGTTTTGAGTTTAAAAAATTATTTTTTTAATATCGACTGATTTGCCGGTAATGATTGGTTTGCTTTTTTTTATCTTGTGTATTTAATATTTGTAAAATATTTTACTGATTCTGCAGCAGTGTATAACGAAAATTCATATTTATGGGAGTCTGTGGCAGGTTTGCTGCGGAAATTAAATTTAAAGCTCAGCCACTCTCGCCTTTTTAGCATATTTCTTCTCCCGCTGTTTCTAGCCAGAATACTGTTTATGTGGCTGAGTGCGAAAAGACTTTTTAACTTAATAATTCACTCATCATTCAACATGTTTATGTTGCGTGTTTACAAGTTGTTGTTTGTGAAGTGCTAATCTTCATCGACTGAAGCTAAATTTTCATTTATAGTAGTTTATTTTACAATACCCTAGATGGTGGATTGTTTATTCATGTTTTCAGGAGCGATAATAAAGTTGTTACATTATTATCCTATTTAACTTACTTAAGTTAGTTACCGTCAGACCGGTACATCAATGGCGTGTCCTCTAATCTTGAAGGTCACATATTTAGGGTAATTATGAGCTATGGTCAGCGAATGTGATATTCTCTGGTGTGTTTAATACTTCGTTATTTCGAATAGACCCTTCCTACCATGGATACCGGATACCACGTTAAACTGTTGGTACCTTAGATGTCAATTCCTGTTTTGCTATTAGTGAACAGTTCTATCTAAAATAATGTCTGTCTTGGTTGATGTAACAAGACAACCACGACATGTAACAAGATCACGACACAATCATCTTACACTCATTTCTCATTCGTAGTTGTCTTAAACTACCTGCTTAGGTCACCGTTTTATAAAGCTAATAAGTGAATTCATAAACACTCAAATATAATAAAAATATAATATGTATATATAAATCTTCAGACCACCCCATCAGAGAATCTTAAATCGTTTTGTAAGTGTTTATTTTTAATAAGATATGGCAAGATATATGTGAAATACAGACGTACTTGTAACCAAGTACAGAAGGCCAAACTATTTTTGGCATGTGTTTGATTAGACTAAAATAGTTAGTTTATCATATTCATATTGTAATCAATATCCAGTTTATTATAATTGTCTACTTCTCCAAAGAGTTAAGAGACAGTGTGTATATCTAAGGATTTGTTTAATACATGTATTATCCTAGTAACGATCTTGTATAAAGATAATATAGTTCCTTATTCATTCAAAACAATACATTCTTCAAATAAATAGTGAAACACAAGAAGGAATATTGTACTGCAGAGGAAGCCGTAAATGCAAGATGATGTGACAGGAAATGGGGAGGAGTTTATGGAGGGAACAGCTCGCAGCTGGGGAGTTGTGGAGCTCGTGGAGTTTCGGGCAACCTCCGTGTAGATGTTGCCACAAGAACTGGGAGACCAGCCAATCGACATGTCAAGGCTCATTTATTTAAATAAAATTAGAGTTTGTCTGTAAATTTCTCGGAATTATAATTTTTTTTAATTACGTTTTGTACTCCAGAAAATTAAAAAAGTTCGATCTGAATTTATATTTGACTGTTTCTCTGTCTATATGTAACACTAGACAGTCTTATATTTAAAAAAAACTCATAACAGTGAGAACAATAGCAACCAATATGATGAAACTTATTCTATACCTTTTATAGAAGATTTTTGTTCAATCTAAGCTGATTAACACCCTCTTAAAATATCAAGCCCTATAAAAAGTAGTGAGCCCTCAAAAAGCTGTTAAATACATTTTATCTAAAATTCACTGAATGATGATCACTAAACAAAACTAAACAACTAGCATTTGAATTTAATAAATTTTTTGGGATTATTATTGATTTTAAATCTATTTCAAAATTAAAATATTATCGTATATTTTAATTATTTACCGATGATGCAAATTATCTAATTTATCGAATTTCACTTTATACGAAATAGCTAAGCTGAGATTTTTTTATTGTTTTTATTATTTTTGCAAATTAATATTTTCCCACAGTAATAAGTGGCCTGCTTCTCAACTCTTGAGTCCTACAGCCCGTTGATTAATAAATCAACGTTTTACAACATTAATTATTCAGTAATCTGTAAACGTTTATTTAAACCACATTTTCAAGTAATAATAAATCATTAGTATTACGTGTGTAGCTATATACTTGTGATTTGTGGTCCGTATTCTAAAATTAAAAGGTAAATTATAAATTATATCGGCTATAAAGAAAACACCCAGTAGTTTGTTGGAGGTTTACAATTAGAAGCCCTGCACATCATCTGAGACGAATATGGGTTTTACTTGATGAACTATTCCACAATTAAATGAAGTAGTGTTTTCAGTGTCAGATTGACAAAACATTTCGTTCTAGCCCCATGAAAGTTTTTTCTGACAGTATTACTGGATAAAAGAAATAGTCGTGAAAATATTGTTAAGGGGTAATATTAAAAGTAAAGTAGTTATCTAGGGAATGGCATAGTAAAATGTTTAATTTATTTTTATAAAAATTTTACTACCAAGCATTTTGTACTCGATATCAAACAAGTACGACCGAAAAATAAATATAATGATGTAGTTGATTAAGTTATCACTTTATCCTTATTTTGACACCTCAAAGATTGTGTTGTGTAATTAGTCGGTAATTATTAGTAAAATTATCATTATTTCTATGGGTGTAAAATCCAAGATTGTGGGGGTACTGCTAAGTAAGTAAATTTAACTTGTATGCATATCTAGGTGATTCATTTCAAATGTTATATCCACATTTAAACAACAAACAGAGTTTTATCAAATAGCAACACCGTTAAAAACCAGGTAGACATTTCCTGAAACGTATTTTCGACGAAACGAACGCAATCACATATATTCTGTGGATGGGATGATCGGAGATTGCGATAGGGCGAGTGATGATAGCGTCACTATTTCACGGTTGAGGCTCAGCATTGGCAGCATCAATGATGAACGCCTGCCTCTAATTGGAGATGTAGCGTTGAATTATTGAGCACCAGCCGAGCAACAGTAATACATGTCCCTCCTGCACTTACATTCACGTCCAGTAATAATACATGTCCCACCTGCACTTACATTCATATCCAGTAATAATACGTGTCCCATCTGCACTTACATTCATATCCAGTAATAATACGTGTCCCATCTGCACTTACATTCATATCCAGTAATAATACGTGTCCCACCTGCACTTACATTCATATCCAGTAATAATACATGTCCCATCTGCACTTACATTCATATCCAGTAATATAACGTGTCCCACCTGCACTTACATACATATCCAGTAATATAACGTGCCCCACCTGCACTTAAATTCATATCCAGTAATAATACATGTCCCACCTGCACTTACATGCATATCCAGTAATAATACGTGTCCCACCTGCACTTACATTCACGTCCAGTAATAATACATGTCCCACCTGCACTTACATTCATATCCAGTAGTAATACACGTCCCTCCTGCACTTACATTCATCAGAATAATACGTCCCAGCACTTACATTCATATCCAGAATATTATCACTTACATTCATATAAAATAATACATATGCACTTACATTCTTCCAGTAATAATACTGTCCCACCTGCACTTACATTCATATCAGTAATAATACATGTCCCATGCACTTACATCTATCCAGTAATAATACTCCCATGCACTTACATCATATCCTGTAATAACATCATATATTGTATATATACACGTTCACACATGTTAAATAATAATACATGTCCCACCTGCACTTACATCATACCAGTTAATACGCGTCCCCTCCTGCACTTTCATATCCAGTAATAATACGTGTCCCATGCACTTACCATATCCTTGATACGAAGACTTACATTTATTAATACAAACAGTAATCACATTATAAATAATACATGTTATATTACATTTCCAGTAATATACAAATTTACATTAACAATAATAATGACCATAAATACTTTATATCATATAATACATGATATTAAATTGTCCATAAAGTTATGATTGAAATAAATATAAAATAAGTATATTAACACGCAAATATTATTTAATAAGAAAATACATTATTATGTTACATTCAGAAGATAATACTGTCTAAACTGACATTTATATTTTTACGTCTGTACATTATTAAATAATTTACATTATTCATATTTACACCAGGCAATTCTATTATCAGGAAGTAAAACTAATATGTTTAATTCATATACATTTATATTATAATATTTGAAAAAAATGTAAAATAAGAAACTACTTTAGCTTATCTTTTAATACGCTTATATAAATTTATTTTTTTTTGAATATTATCGTGAATAAAGTAATAGTTGATCAGAAGACATAGTATTTTATTGTTACTTGGGTGTGGTAACGACGTCTTGGGATGTGAATGTTCTAGAGGCAATTTCGTGAATACCGCTCTGCTTTCCTTGGCTACCAATTCGACGTCAGATACTTTGACTCAAATCAGCCATCAAATCTTCATAAGGGAATTCATGTGATGCATTACAACATTTTCGTACAATTTTATTTATTTACAATCAAAACTAATTTTTATTTACGAAAAGATACTAAGGGTGTTCGCTTAGTAGTTTTATTTTATTAGCACCAAAGTAAGGTTAAGAGAACTGAATTACGACATATTAAATATGTCAAATATAACCCACCGCTTTATTCAACTCTCTGAGCCAGAGTAACTTTTTAAGTTTATTCTGTGATTCAGTTCCAAGTTGCTATTGAAACCCAGGAAAGTAAAGTTAGAAAAGTGATTCTGACACTTTGACGACTAAACGCAAAACTTTCCCAAATAAGCTAGGTTTGATTTCAACCTCATCGAAAGAAAAGTACCTATATAAACTCTATGGACAGTTTTATTTTAATTTGGTATCCTAAAACAGCATTCTGTACACAAAATACACATAGTTCAAGCTTGGACGTAATGTAGTCTGTACTTGATGGTAAAAGTAAATTTGGAATTGTCTTACAGTTACTGTCACTAAAACAACATTTTTATTTGTAATATTCTCATTTAAACATTAAAAAACCTTTTATATAAGAGTGAAACGTATTGTACTGTTTCATTAATTTATTGTTGTTTTCTGTTTCAGGTAAGTCTGAAGTTCAAAATACGTAAGTAGTGGTGTAATTAGTTAAGATTTAATTAACATGTTGGGGTTACTTATTACTTATTACTTATCTTATAACTTACTTATTAGTAAAACATACAATCAAATATTTATTCAAAAGAATCAAAATTAGTTTTCAAAACATTTAAAAAGGTTTCTATAAAGGAAACAAATGTAAAAACTGTAAGGTACAACATTTCGAGAGCAACTAATAATGTAAATAATGTGATATAATGTAAATCACTCACAATAGTGGCAAAAGTAGGACAATCGAAAAAAATGAAAAACGGTTTAGAAAAACTCAATAAAATATTTTAAATGTGGATCCTAAAAAACCAACGAATAAACTATTACTCGTGGTGTTTAGTTGACATGAATATGAGCTGTATGGATGAGCTACGCCATGGCTGTGGCGCAGCATCATGCTGGCTTATGTTGGCTGAGAGGCCATTCTGATAATTAGTCACATGACCTAGCGCCCTTCACTTAAGCTCTGATACAACAGTCCAGCTCCCTAAATGTGCTGATGAGCTGTGCTGTAGGATCATGCTAGCTCATGTCAGCTGAGAGGCCATTCTGATAATTAGTCACATGACCTAGCGCCCTTCACTTAAGCTGTGATACAACAGTCCAGCTCCCTAAATGTGCTGATGAGCTGTGCTGTAGGATCATGCTAGCTCATGTCAGCTGAGAGGCCATTCTGATAATTAGTCACATGACCTAGCGCCCTTCACTTAAGCTCTGATACAACAGTCCAGCTCCCTAAATGTGCTGATGAGCTGTGCTGTAGGATCATGCTAGCTCATGTCAGCTGAGAGGCCATTCTGATAATTAGTCACATGACCTAGCGCCCTTCACTTAAGCTGTGATACAACAGTCCAGCTCCCTAAATGTGCTGATGAGCTGTGCTCTAGGATCATGCTAGCTCATGTCAGCTGAGAGGCCATTCTGATAATTAGTCACATGACCTAGCGCCCTTCACTTAAGCTGTGATACAACAGTCCAGCTCCCTAAATGTGCTGATGAGCTGTGCTGTAGGATCATGCTAGCTCATGTCAGCTGAGAGGCCATTCTGATAATTAGTCACATGACCTAGCGCCCTTCACTTAAGCTGTGATACAACAGTCCAGCTCCCTAAATGTGCTGATGAGCTGTGCTCTAGGATCATGCTAGCTCATGTCAGCTGAGAGGCCATTCTGATAATTAGTCACATGACCTAGCGCCCTTCACTTAAGCTGTGATACAACAGTCCAGCTCCCTAAATGTGCTGATGAGCTGTGCTCTAGGATCATGCTAGCTCATGTCAGCTGAGAGGCCATTCTGATAATTAGTCACATGACCTAGCGCCCTTCACTTAAGCTGTGATACAACAGTCCAGCTCCCTAAATGTGCTGATGAGCTGTGCTCTAGGATCATGCTAGCTCATGTCAGCTGAGAGGCCATTCTGATAATTAGTCACATGACCTAGCGCCCTTCACTTAAGCTGTGATACAACAGTCCAGCTCCCTAAATGTGCTGATGAGCTGTGCTGTAGGATCATGCTAGCTCATGTCAGCTGAGAGGCCATTCTGATAATTAGTCACATGACCTAGCGCCCTTCACTTAAGCTGTGATACAACAGTCCAGCTCCCTAAATGTGCTGATGAGCTGTGCTGTAGGATCATGCTAGCTCATGTCAGCTGAGAGGCCATTCTGATAATTAGTCACATGACCTAGCGCCCTTCACTTAAGCTGTGATACAACAGTCCAGCTCCCTAAATGTGCTGATGAGCTGTGCTGTAGGATCATGCTAGCTCATGTCAGCTGAGAGGCCATTCTGATAATTAGTCACATGACCTAGCGCCCTTCACTTAAGCTGTGATACAACAGTCCAGCTCCCTAAATGTGCTGATGAGCTGTGCTGTAGGATCATGCTAGCTCATGTCAGCTGAGAGGCCATTCTGATAATTAGTCACGTGACCTAGCGCCCTTCACTTAAGCTGTGATACAACAGTCCAGCTCCCTAAATGTGCTGATGAGCTGTGCTGTAGGATCATGCTAGCTCATGTCAGCTGAGAGGCCATTCTGATAATTAGTCACATGACCTAGCGCCTTCACTTAAGCTGTGATACAACAGTCCAGCTCCCTAAATGTGCTGATGAGCTGTGCTGTAGGATCATGCTAGCTCATGTCAGCTGAGAGGCCATTCTGATAATTAGTCACATGACCTAGCGCCCTTCACTTAAGCTGTGATACAACAGTCCAGCTCCCTAAATGTGCTGATGAGCTGTGCTGTAGGATCATGCTAGCTCATGTCAGCTGAGAGGTCATTCTGATAATTAGTCACATGACCTAGCGCCCTTCACTTAAGCTGTGATACAACAGTCCAGCTCCCTAAATGTGCTGATGAGCTGTGCTGTAGGATCATGCTAGCTCATGTCAGCTGAGAGGCCATTCTGATGGTTAGTCACGACCTAGCATTCACTTAAGCCTGATACAACAGTCCAGCTCCTAAATGTGCTGATGAGCTGTGCTGTAGGATCATGCTAGCTCATGTCAGCTGAGAGGCCATTCTGATAATAGTCACATGACCTAATTACATAATGATACAACAGTAACAGCTTTAATGTGCTGATGATGTGCTCTAGGATCATGCTAGCTCATGTCAGCTGAGAATTCTGATAATTAGTCACATGACCTAGCATTTCACTTAATTGATACAACAGTCCAGCTTAAATGTGCTGATGATTGCTTGGATCATGCTAGCTCATGTCAGCTGAGAGGCCATTTTGATATTAGTCAGATATTACTTAACTGTGATGCAACATTATTAAATGTTATGAGCTGTGCTGTAGGATCATGCTAGCTTTTCAGCTGAGATAATTCTGATATAGTCACATGACCTAGCGCCCTTCACTTAAGCTGATACAACAGTATTAATGTGCTGATGAGCTGTGCTGTAGATCATGCTAGCTCATGTCAGCTGAGAGGCATTCTGATATTAGTCACAGAAGTAACTTAAGCATACAACAGTCCAGCTCCCTAAATGTCTGATATTGCTGTAGGATCATGCTAGCTCATGTCAGCTGAGAGGCCATTCTGATAATTAGTCACATGACCTAGCGCCCTTCACTTAAGCTGTGATACAACAGTCCAGCTCCCTAAATGTGCTGATGAGCTGTGCTGTAGGATCATGCTAGCTCATGTCAGCTGAGAGTCCATTTTGATGATTAGTCACGTGACCTAGTTCACTTAAGCTGTTACAACAGTCCAGCTCCCTAATGTGCTGATGAGCTGTGCCTAGGATCATGCTAGTTTTAGCTGAGAGGCCATTCTGATAATTAGTCAATGACCTAGCGCCTTCACTTAAGCTTATACAACAGTAGCTCCTAAATACTGATGAGCTGTGCTGGATATGCTAGCTCATGTCAGCTAATTTCTGATAGTCACATGACAGATTAATGACTGATAAACAGTGCATTTTTGATGATGATGAGCTTTGCCGCAGGATCATGCTGGCTTAGGTTGGCTGAGAGGCCATTCCAATGATTAGTCAATTATTTTGAAGTATATTAAATTTTAATGATGTTATATAGTTAATACTACAATTTTTAATTCCTTTTGATGTTAGTTATAAAACGTTATTGGCTACATTGTTTAGCCTCACCGTTGGTAATTAAAATAGTCAAATACAATTAGCATAAGTGAATAATGAATCAAGTGTAAATGTTTTTTGCAGAAATAATTTGATATTTTCATTGTAATACAAATAAAATGACATGAACCTTAGATAGCAATATTATTACTTATGAAAAACATAAACATATTTTAACGTGTACAATTATATAAAACGAATATAATATAATCTGTAGGTTTTAATCACGAAATATGGAGATAACTCTATTTTACAAAACTTTTTCAAAAACATAGTTTTAGAATTTTTTATTTAGTTAAGTTTGTTTCGTAACTAAATTGCTATTCATATTTTTACCACAATATTGATGGGTAATCGTAAAACATTAAATACTGTGTTGCAAATATGTTGAATGTGTTCGATAGGAGGGACTGTTAGCAAGTAATGTTTAAGGAAGAACTTGCAAACGTTACGAGCTCGCTCAATACTATTCGTTATTACTCAATATTGTACAGATGTAACCTGACATTGGCAGAACCTTTATCAGGAGCAATGATTTTTTATTGCGAGTTGTAGTCAGAGCTGGAGAGAGTCGTCTCGCTTAACAGCCCCAGTCAAGGAACTGCTTATGCCCGCAACAGTAATAATGTTTCTCTAATATTACACCACAGAAGCACTACCGGGATCGCTTCCAATGACACCATCATACTTCACGTAACAAAAAACTTTTCACCAGTATTACAATTGACTCCCCTGCTCTTTTACAAAAGGACATTAAAATAAATAGTTCACGTCATCTGGAATAGTGCGAATTATTCGAGTAATTGAGTCTAATGTAGTCTTCAACGTTACAGATTTATCTTCTTACTATTTCTGAATGGTATATTTAGCCTCTTGTGTATCTTAAATACACAGAAAAACTTTTTAATATTGTTCCTGAGATCAAAAAAAGCAAAAAAGACCTTTGAACATAAATGGCCTATCTCGCTCCGTTTTTCGTCTGTCGGTATGTATGTGTTTTCATAATTCTTTATACTTGAACCATTAGTACAGCTCGAACTTGGTACATTAATAGGACCTATTCCTGTGCATAGTACCGAATCTATACTTTGTACCATTTCAATTTTTCGATAACTCATAAACCATGGGATTTACAAATAAAACCCAAATTCAAAAAAAGGCAAAATTTAATTTTCTTTAAGAAAATGTTAAATTTTAATAGGGCTGTATCACAAATAACGAAAAAATAAGTTACTAAAAAGTTACTATTTATTTGCATTGCATTGCATTGCAATTTTTAAAGCCCAAATTCACAGTTGTGACTTCAGATACGCGCATTTTTCTCCAACATTTGTGTTATGACCCTATTAAATTCTACACCTTCTGAAATTAAATTAAATTTTAACAATTAAAATAAATTAAATTTTAAAATTAGATTTTAATGTTTTGTAATTGGTTTCTTTTTTTAAATCTCATCGTTTTGAGTTATTGATTGTTAAAAAAATTTAAAGGGGTGCCATTTTGAAATGGTACAAAGTATAAACTTCATACCATACTCATAAATAGGTATTGTTAGTACTCATACACCTACTAAGCTTAGTTTTTAGTTTTTTCATAGATTTTTCTATCAATTATTGTTCTTTGAACACAAGTATTTCTATTTTTAGTACTACTACTGTTCTGTATAACCTATAATGTAACAGAAAATTTTGAATAAATAATACTCTAGCAAAAATAAATTTCCCAAAATTTTAGGGTATTTAGAGGCTATTTTTATATGTGCGAACCTTTGAGATAGACATGTATTCGACTACATGTTAAATTCTTCCTGGAACTCCATATGCAAACTGTTCTGGTGCTCTAAATGTCAACATAATGAATAACGAATAGTCAAAACCCGTTCATGATAAATATAGCTTTCTGTCATTCTTATGTTTCAATAAATTTATGTTTTTCCTTATTTTTTAAACTCGGAGTTAGGATTTATTTAAGTTTACTTAAATAGTTTCCATGTTTTAATAGTTTAGTGACATCGACACCCTCACTTATAAAGGCATATTAAATGTTAATTACTTCGACTTAAACTAATTAAATTACCTTGAATGACCTCTTGATACGAAAGTAACCGGTTCATTCCAACACAGTCAGTTTGTAATTTAATTGTAACCAATCTAACAACTACTTTAATAAAGTATCTACTTTGCATAAATATTTTTATAAATCAGTTAACAAAAAGTAAATTTTTTACCTTAAATCTAAATGTTTATACTCACTCAAGATATAAAAATCTAAATATATAGGCCTACACTTAATCTAACTTTTAATAAACTTACTTTATGAACCTTATGAAACTCGTGATAAATATGGCAATATAAATGAAACTAAATAATTAATACCTTACACAATAACACGTAGATATTGTATCCATTTAATACAGAAGGTTTGACATTTCAACAGATCGTGAAGAACAGATAATAAAAATGTGGATATAAGAGCAACAAATCCGGCTGTTGAAAGAGTTATTATTGTTCGTGGGAAAGGTGGTGCAACATATGGTTTGGAGGTATCAATCAAGAACGATTCGTCGACTGTTTACACAGGCCGGGGCTTTGTTGACTTGACCAGTGAGACAACCCCCTTCATCCCTCTCCATCCCTCTCCATTGCCCTTCATCCCCTTCGACCGTCCAACCCGTCGCACACTCCATATAATTATAGGGACGAATGTCTACTAATTATTATTGTGAAATAACATTTTTAGCAAACTAATATAATTTCGTGGTTGATGTATTTTTTATTAAACTAGTTAAACATTTAGTAAAATCATTTTTTTAAACATTTTTATTTTTGTCCCCACAAAAATTTTATGTCTCCAAATCACCTAAGTTAGTATTGAAAACGTCTTTCCCATGTACTCTACTTTTTTAATTATTGACCTACGAAGGTAGATATCTTAAGACAAATATGGATGAGAAATGAGTGTAAGATGATCGTGACGACGTCTTGCGGCCATGTTCCTGACTAAGAATGACTTTTTGTATTTATTTTCAAAGTGACAATTTTACAACCGTATTACAAAAAACATAGTTTTACAAAATACATAACATTTACTAAAAACTATACAAAATTCGTCTTACTTAATAAACATTTTATATTTATAGAATATCAAAAACTCATCGACAGAGACCCCTCCACCAGGATATTCTTGTTAAAAAATAGTATATGATTTTTATTTATTAGTTCATTAAATAGCTCACTTTCACAACAGTCAATGAAACGAGTATTATTATTTAGCACTTATTTTTAAGAATAAATTGTCCTAAAATATAGAAATATTATCAAACTCACGTGAAATTTCTTCAAAATACAAAATTTCTTCTAATGCGTTTTGCACTATTTGCTTTTTAGTAAACTACACCATGAATATTAATTTTTAATGGTTTAAAAATGTATTTTCTTAAACATATTCAAATAATATTTCAAAAAAATGTAGTCGATAGTTTTCTTTTTCGAAATAATAACCATCAATCATGAATAGACCAAATTAGAAATGCAATTTTAAGAAAATGAAATTTTTCAATTCTTCTCTTGATCGGTTGCCTAAGCACACAAGTTCTGTACAGTGTACATTGCGCCCTCAACACTGACCACAGCAACAAGTGACCAGACAGGGGCGGCCGTTCCTTGAATGGGATGAGCGCTTAAGGAAGTTCTCCAGTTTTTGGCTAACGAGGCCTCATTACATAAAGGGCCAACACGCCAACACATCGTCAAGCTCATTAGCTGCTTCTCTGATGTGGCCTCGTTCATTAAAATTCTTGTTAACCGATGTTTTAACTCGTTAGCTAATTTATCAGCCACGATTATTACTCAGGGTGGAACGAACTGCTTACTCGTAGTTACTCATTGCCTACACAGACAGCGGTGGTTTAACACGTAGTTATTTTTCAAATCAAAGTTATTGACTACTCACATACCTAAATATCTTAAGTAACTTAGGTTCATTTATCATGGAAATTATTTTGTCTCAAACCCAGTAAGATTGATTAGTAATTTGTTAGGTTGAAGTATAAACCTTGTTGCATAAAACTTGTTGCTAACTAACGCCTAACGTTGACCTGTTGTTTTTTACCTCACCTGCTTATCACCATAGAGACACCATAGACTTGTGGTGAATTTAAGACAGCGAAGTAACATAGTATCGTGAATCACATCACCATCGGTCAGAGGGGATCGTTCAAGATTTGACAGGAGTTTCCGGCCAGCAATCTTCGACTCACTGTTCCAGCGTGTTAACCCTGACTTACCGTACTGGTAACTAGGTACCGGTAATGGAATTGGTAATACATTAATAACCTTACTACTAACCTATTAATGAGGTATTAAACTTACAATTTATTTTAATGGATTAGTATTATATTGACTCAAGGCAAACTTTCACCTTTCAGAATAATATTGCTAACACAAAGGATAAAAATGATTTAGAGGATTAGAAAACCCTGTTTCAGAATATTAATAATGTCACCATTAATTTGTGGTAAACGGTGTTTGATAGAATAAAAATAATTTTATATAAGCTGGTAAAATTTCACTCTGTCCCAATGCAAGCGTGAAAGTTAAATATTCAACCATTTTCATTACTAATAAACAAGAATCGAAAATTCTACACACATATATGAGGACTTAACACACCAGCTCTAGCTATTATTATAAAATCTATAAAATCAATAAAATCATGATTATTGAACATTTCTAACAAAGTAAGTTCGTTCTAGAACAAATTCTCTTCTAAACACTGTTTTACACTACACTACTGAGATGGACTACTCCCGTAATTATAATTGTTAAAATTCAATAAACTACCATTGATTCCCACACGACAGTAACCTGGTGCATATTACGTAGAACTTTCTGTTTTAGAGTACAAAGATTTAAATGGTACGTTATCTCCATATGTACTATTTCGTACATTTTATCTATAATATTATAAAGAAGAGGTGGTTTCTGTATGTTTGTTTGTGGGTTTGTGTGTTTGTTGTGGCAAGTGAATGCGAAAAATACTGAACCGACCGGTTTGAAATTTTAGGCAAAGGTAGATCTTAAACTCATGCAACACATAGGCATACTCATTTCCTTAAAATCCTCTCGGGCTACGCCCTGTGAACGTCCTAAGTTTCAATGTTTACATTTTTAGAGAATGAAAACATAAAATTACTTGAATGTCAACAGCTGTGAATACTAAAATTTGACAGTACGAGAAGAAGGAGAAGAAGAAGAAAGAGCTGCCGTGACCGTCTGAGGTTTCAATGTTTACATTTTCTAATGACAACATCCGTTTGCACTATATTTTGACAGTTCAGGAAGAAAAAGAAATAAAGTTGATTTTTCAGATAAACTGCTGGATCGAAATTAGTGAATTATTTGAAATAGCGGGGATCTTTAAGTTTTTTTTCCGACGACTGTCTCTATTACATTAATCCTTATCCTTTCCCAATATTTGAATATGTTACTTTGAAATGATTGTAGACATTCCTGTTTTTGTCATTTTGTAAACAATGAAGAATTAATTAACAATACCTTAAATGTATCAGTAGAGCCTACACCTTTTAGCCTTTTTAGCCCGTGCGAAGAACGGGTACTTTGGCTAGTACATCATAAAAAACTACAATGAATGAGCCTGTTTTTGTGCATTAAAAAAAATTTGTGATGGTTACCACTCTTATTTAAAAATATCATTGTATAAACTGAGGATACGAACTACGGATAGCTTTCTGCTGGAAGCCTAACGTAGAACACAAATGAGAACGTAATGGGGAAACTTTGTGTAGATGCCTCGTACAACTTAGAAATAACAGAGAACAACGGACAATATATTCTCATAATATGGGGATAAATCTTCATTGGAAAACTTTTGAATATTCGATATTCATCCTTCAACTTATCTTTTTGGCACTTCTTTCACTTCTCCGGATCAATTCAATTTCTGGATTGAAAATGTTTTGTAACTTCGATCGTGTGGTGAGATACAAAAGGTGTGATCACATAATTATGTACAAATGTTTCCATAGACTAACAAGATTATAATAAAACTAGAATAATTATAGAAACAAATATATTAATGCAAGTTTCCTTAGTTTCATATAACTAAATATTTACATCAACCAAAGTTGTGGCAAATTAAACTCATCACATTATCCAAACTTAATGCTTTAGTAAATAAATCTCTATGTCTAGACAGTTCTTCTATAAAGAGTTTATTTTACATATGTTTGTAAACGGCTAGGCCGACCCAGTTATTCAGCTTCGTTATAGACACAGCACGTGTGACATTCATTAGCAGAATTATATAATTATTCCTAAGTTTAATCATTTTAAACTCCGTACAGATAAATACGTCAATTTAATTTCAAAAACAACAGCTATACACTGTGGTTGAAAGTTTCTTATAGGTGTCTGTACTAGAACAATAGTAGTAAAAAAATTTACTTTATATACATTTGAGGTATTTGTAGTCTCATATATTTATAAACGTATATATTCAATGCTGAAAAATTATTAGTATTGAGGTAATATTAATAAACTGGTTTTAAATTAAATTACATCTATTAGTAATCGTCAACTACTATACTAATAATATTAAATGCTATTAGCACTGTCATTATGTATAGAGGTAAATATAGGTTTATTTTTCCTCCACTGTCATTACTACAATCCTTTTTCATTATTTTTTAAATAATCGAATATCTTTATTTTCTTAATTCATGTTTCTACTTCTGGATATTGATTTAAACTAATTAATAGCAATTTTTACCTTTTTCAATAACCTTCCAGTAGCGGTGTTGACTGCCGAAATTGTCACATCATCAGGAAATCCACGTCTATCGATTCGTTTTGTTTAAAATTTAATATATACACTTGAGATACTTAGAACATTTTAAACACTTACATATGTTACAAATATCACTTTTGGGCCTCTAAACAAACTTCTATAGCGGTGTGTGCACGCATTATCTTCCACTCTTTTATAATAATAAAATATAGATTTTCAGAAACACCTGTTCAAGGATTTCCACTCATTCCGGTCCGTTCTCTGTTACGTGTAGTGTGGCGTTCTTTGTAAAGATTTGTGGGAGCCCCTGGCTGCGGTTACTATGTGAGACCTGTATGGCTGGTCACCCTAGGTGGCTGTGGTAGGCTGAGTATTGCAACATCACCTCCTACCACCGTGTCACAACTCATTAAAATACCATCTTTACTAGTTACAGCTGCATTTATACATTTATGTAAGAGCCTCTAGATGTATAGTAAGTTGGCGTAATTTCAATTTAATATAGAATAAAATAATTTATTTATTCATTGTTGGATAATCAAGCTCATAAATTAATAATAAATTCATATCACACCGCACACTACACTCTGATTATACTGCTACAATGGCCAGTAACGCAGCGGTGACTGTGTATGTGACAATCGGCCACAGACCACGACACACGTTGTCACCGCGACCTGTGGTTGTAGGTCTGCCACTGATCACACCGCACACTACACTCTGATTATACTGCTACAATGGTCAGTAACGCAGCGGTGACTGTGTATGTGACAATCAGCCACAGACCAGGACACACGTTGTCACCGCGACCTGTGGTTGTAGGTCTGCCACTGATCACACCGCACACTACACTCTGATTATACTGCTACAATGGTCAGTAACGCAGCGGTGACTGTGTATGTGACAATCAGCCACAGACCACGACACACGTTGTCACCGCGACCTGTGGTTGTAGGTCTGCCACTGATCACACCGCACACTACACTCTGATTATACTGCTACAATGGCCAGTAACGCAGCGATGACTGTGTATGTGACAATCAGCCACAGACCACGACACACGTTGTCACCGCGACCTGTGGTTGTAGGTCTGCCACTGATCACACCACACACTACACACTACACTCTGATTATACTGCTACAATGGCCAGTAACGCAGCGGTGACTGTGTATGTGACAATCAGCCACAGACCACGACACACGTTGTCACCGCGACCTGTGGTTGTAGGTCTGCCACTGATCACACCGCACACTACACACTACACTCTGATTATACTGCTACAATGGCCAGTAACGCAGCGGTGACTGTGTATGTGACAATCGGCCACAGACCACGACACACGTTGTCACCGCGACCTGTGGTTGTAGGTCTGCCACTGATCACACCGCACACTACACTCTGATTATACTGCTACAATGGTCAGTAACGCAGCGGTGACTGTGTATGTGACAATCGGCCACAGACCACGACACACGTTGTCACCGCGACCTGTGGTTGTAGGTCTGCCACTGATCACACCGCACACTACACTCTGATTATACTGCTACAATGGCCAGTAACGCAGCGGTGACTGTGTATGTGACAATCGGCCACAGACCACGACACACGTTGTCACCGCGACCTGTGGTTGTAGGTCTGCCACTGATCACACCGCACACTACACTCTGATTATACTGCTACAATGGCCAGTAACGCAGCGGTGACTGTGTATGTGACAATCAGCCACAGACCACGACACACGTTGTCACCGCGACCTGTGGTTGTAGGTCTGCCACTGATCACACCGCACACTACACTCTGATTATACTGCTACAATGGTCAGTAACGCAGCGATGACTGTGTATGTGACAATCAGCCACAGACCACGACACACGTTGTCACCGCGACCTGTGGTTGTAGGTCTGCCACTGATCACACCGCACACTACACTCTGATTATACTGCTACAATGGTCAGTAACGCAGCGGTGACTGTGTATGTGACAATCGGCCACAGACCACGACACACGTTGTCACCGCGACCTGTGGTTGTAGGTCTGCCACTGATCACACCGCACACTACACTCTGATTATACTGCTACAATGGTCAGTAACGCAGCGGTGACTGTGTATGTGACAATCGGCCACAGACCACGACACACGTTGTCACCGCGACCTGTGGTTGTAGGTCTGCCACTGATCACACCGCACACTTAATTTACTATTTAGCGTAAAATTCACTGTGTATTATTTTTCACAATGTGCAATGGTTCTATATCAAAAGTTATATATGAAATTGTACTAGACCGTGTTATTAAGGCAAACTGTGATACGTATTCAAAAATGGATTTTCCTTGTTTGGTAATAGGCATAAAATTTACAGTTCCAGACTATACCTGATACTGACTGGTGTTTCCATAGCATATGGGTGTAGTGAAAAACTTATAAATTATGCTTGGATAAAATCAATAATGTGTTTTGGGGTTATAATTATAGTCAAAATGTTGTGTAGGTTGTGTCAACGTTTTGGAAAACAATTTTTTTAAGAACATTGATGTTAAAGCAAAATTAGAATATGTCTCAATTTTTGATAGTATTAGTTCTGACTAAATAATTATAATATGAAGCCTGCTTTCTGTATCTATTAGATATATAAATTTCAAATATTTATAAAGGCTATTTATATAGAATTTAAAACAAATAAAATAATATTATTTAAATATTTGATTGTACCTTACGAATAAATTGATCAGCAATAGCAAAATAATAAAACCCTTCTAATACAACTTTTTCCTCGAATATTTCCAGTAATTGTACTAAGCTTCTTATGTGTGGTAATTATATTCTTACAACTTAAAGCTCAGTTTTATTAAAACCTAAAAGTTCACAAACATTTTTCTTCCCGAGAAGCTTAAAACTTTCCTCCTTGTTAGAACCAATTAAGAGTTATAAAACAGTGTCATCGTGGAACCATGAAATTGAATAACTTATAACGTTACCGGGAACTTCTTGGTTTGCGAGTACAACATAATCCATTTAGGATATTGATAAACGTTTTCATTTGGTCATTTGCATAATTCGTTTATTCATTGTAATGAACACAAAAACTTGTCAAAATCTATTTTAGATAAATTTAAATATCTTTAGAAATGAATAGTGTATGTAGAGCTTTATTATTAACTTTATTCGACAATTAATGTTATATTCAACTTACGAACTATTGTAGTTCAATATAGTTTTACACATTTATTATATACTATGTTAGATCGGTTTTCTCCCTTTGCAAAATCAATTATTTAATGTATAACACGAAAACAGCCATTCTGAAACGAAGACCTAACCAGGTAGGTATTTTAAAGCCAATTATAAATAAAATTGAGTGTAAGATGATTGTAGCATGATCTCGTAGTCTGGTTACTGACTAAGATTGACATTTTCCTTAGACAGAACTCTAAACATAGCCCAACAGAAAATCGTTTAAGGGACCAAATGTTTAATGTGGGATCCGAAACAATTTTTGCCTTTGAGCTACGAACTCTCTAGTAATGAGGTCAGATTTTGCGAATGAACGTGAGAGAATATTGCATCCACAAGCCATCTTTTTCACCTATCCTCAGATTGTAATCTTTAAGGAACAACACTGGTAACAATTTAATATTCCTTTATCGTATAAAATAATAAAATAAATGAAAAATAATTCCTTAAAAAATAACGAATCGAGTACAAATGTTTGACAAGTATGTTAAACAAACATGAGATTTACCTCATGTGAGGGGAGCTACATGTCGCACCATCAAAATATGTAATCCGCAACAACGACAGTACAATAACATTCGCACTGGCGTGATGGCATGGCCATAACATTCAAATATGCCTTCATTAGTTGGTTCTGGTCTAAAAATATCTTAACCCCACGTCTGTTAAAGCAAATTTATCTGGTCGTTTACCTTATTTAGTTAAGAGTCAGAGATAATTTATAATAATAAAAAACATTCATGATTGTAATTGTGTCTATATCACCTTATATCATGTTTTATTTTAGATGATTGTTCACTAATGATGTAAAAATTATAAAATTAAAAATAAGAAAAATCCGAGAGTATGCCTATAATCCAATTTTTTTTAAATTGGTATAACGGTGGTAAATACGTAAAAATATATTTCTTCATTGCTTCTAAATATGTTTTATGGAAATTGTTTATGCAACTTGAGGATACATCACTCAATTAAACTTTTAAAAACGTTTGAGATTACCTCATCGCTGGGGTGATGTTTAAGTTTACTTTTAAAGAGAGCAGATATGTGTCACTTTGCGGATACTGTTTATATTAATTAGTAAACACGGAAAACGTGAGTATTGAGAGCATTTATCGACGTTACCCTAATGATGTGTTGGTGGCAGGAGGCTCCTATGTAGTAAAAGACGTGCCATACTCGGACGTGATGCGAGCACCGGATCGATACTTGATCCAAGTTCATGTGGCTGTCCCTGCAGACGTATATTTCAGACTCTCTCCCCATAGGCTCACACTTCAACGTGATAAACCACCGTGGTCTTCATAGTTCCACTACAACCAAGTGAAACTTTCCATAAAGTTTGATGACTTTCAAGGGAAGAGGGGTCAGTCGTGTATTGTTGATGTTTGCACGAATAAATGTGCGTAAGGTTTCAGGGTAAAAATCGTTGCTAAGGCTTCAAAAACGAGTATTGTTTAAATAATAAATACTCATGCTTTTGGCCGCAGCAATGAAAATGATGAGAACATACTCGATTCTTTGACTTACCAATCAAGTGACTGAAGAACTAGAATCGACTGATAAATTTTTTTCTGTAGCTAATAATAATGTGTGAATTATTTTAAATAGCTGTCGTACCTTATACCTTATGACAATTGTTTAATACTTTCCAGAAAACAGTTCAAAAAAAGAAAATATAGAATATAAAATTAACTTTATGCATTTAATACAGCTAGGTTTTGTATGTTTCATACACGTATTAATTGAGTCCAGTGGGCCCAGCTAACTTCAATACCATAATTTTATTAAGGCTGAAATTTAAATAATGAAAGATATTCTATAAATGTTTGCATTTATAAGATTCACAATTGGTTTATGTAATTATCACTTCATAAGAAGCCTTCAGTAATTGGTCGTATTGGAGGATTGAAATTTGTCCTCTGAAAAAATACAATCATCTGCCCCTGGACCTTAATATTTACCTTAAAATATCATGAGTTCTGTGATGTGATAAAAGGAATTACTGATGATACATCTAGTTATAACTTCAGATTGTATGGTCAAAACTTTCAATTTAATTGGAGGAGCTGATTAGACAGTTGCACAGACCCGGTGCAGACATGCGCTGGTTGAGTTGCAGATCTTGCAATACATCAATTTATAATTGGTATACCCTGATAGTCAATTGGTATGTATATACACACTAAAATAAGTATCAGATAAATATATTTTACATTCTACAAACAAATTATCTGGATAGTATCATTGATATTTATTTATGGTGATGTTTTTTCCGAATTAACATTTTCATTTAGATTTTGTTATTGTATTATTTTTAAGTTCACATAACACTGTTATTTAACACATGCTTTCCCTTCTATCGCCTCTACGGATAAATGAGCAATAGCTTTATCGACGTTTTCCATCAAAATTAAGAAAAATCTAAATCCTTACCCTCTATTGAATATTTTAGCAGCAGGTTTAGAGCTCTGGTAACCAAACGTCGATTATATACAAATATCACTTCTGAAACATACGTTTAACCTTTTATAACTTAACCATTTGAATTTTTCATATATTTTGTCATTCGCCCTTAAACTATTTCGTTTGAATTTCGTAAAAGGAAACTGGTTCAAAATAAACTTTCAACTCCAGTAAGCAAGTTTAATGTACTAATAGTAAAATAATGAGGATAATTTCTATGGCTAATTTCTGGCTCAAATGTTTATGATCTACAACGTTCTACGTTCAGTAAAATTTTCCCTTACTCTTCTCATTCACCTATTTTTTAATTAACTTTGTCATGTATATTTTTACTTTCTCCCCCTATACGATAGTATGAGGAGAAAGTATTGTTTTCGTTAGAATTTTTGCATTTGAGTTTTTAGTGGATATAGCCAGGTGTGTTAGTGTGTGTGTGGGAATGTGCAGAAGCCTAGAGACGAGACTATTGGTCCGATTTTCAGTGATGAAAATAGTCATTTCTGAATATTCTTCTGGAATCTAATTTTTTAGGTATCCAAGTTTAAATTTATGCAACCTTGGAACAGCACCACCAGTTTTATATTCACAGTATATTTACAGAGGTCAACCGGATTCGTACTTACATACTTGCTGTGTATTTCCAAAACTAACATTCATTCCTCGACCTACTTTGGCTTCCGGGAGCGGTATGCTGAGATTGAGCTTAGCATTAAAGTGGATTGTTGGTATCAAGGTCGCTTTTAGCATTTACATAACTGCGTTCGTCCGTCGATCGTTTATATTTTGCTTTAAAAGGCAAATAATAAAGTCTAAAGGATAATTTCAGCTTCCTGTATATTTTATTCACACATATTACCTACATTTTATTATTAACTAATACAGATTTCTCGTGAAAATCTACAAGGTAAAAATCCTCTCTGACTCTCTTTTTTGTCATTAATCGAAGAAATGTCATCGGGTGACATAATGACTATAAAAATTATTGTTAATAATGGAAACTAATTATTAAGTCATTCAAAATAATCCTTAAGTCATTAAGTCAATCCTAGATTGAAAAAATCTAAATTTATAGAAGATTCTAAAAATATTACGTATAAATAAACGAAACTGCCATCTAGTATTGGATGTAAATATATATTTATTTCAGTAATATGATACGTATAACTGCGTAAAAATGTAGAAAATAAAGTGAATAACAGCTCTGGTCACCACTTAAAACAAGTCGGGCGTCAAAGAAATAATCGATATAATATTATTGATCATTCTTGTACTGTAATCCTGGAGTCAGCTGTAACGGAGTAATAATAAAAGTAACACAAGAATATTTTGGTTAGAATAAAAATGATATAACGAAACCTTTTTAGAAAAGTACAAAATTACAAAATGACTGAAAGCCAGGGTCGGCGTGGCGCGCTGTGTCGACATGGTGTCCGAGCTGCTAAATGTACTTTATTGCAACACATAACACGACTTATACATTCGTTACGGTCCACAATGGTTCACTCGTTCAACGACCATGTCTGCATTTTAAAGAAAGGACATGTTTGCCTGGATTTAAAAATGAACGACGCCCCTGGACTACAAGCTTGCATTGAATAATGAGTTTAATTGCAATCTGTTTAATTTAAAAATTTAATTAAGTTTTAAGGTTTGTGTTGAACAGAATAAATATGGTAAAACGTTTTCAATCGCACCTAAACCACTCTAATTTTCTTTTTTTACAGAATAATACTTAACCTTTAATTATCCCGGGCCCCCATAATTGGTGCAGTGGAAGTCCTGGTGTCGATTTTAAACTCTTCTGGTGTTGTAGAAGTCCTCATGTCACAGTAGCCCTTGATTCCATAATGCTAATCCCGTCTATTGGCGATATTATACTCCGATGCAGGAGTTGTAACAAAGCCTAATACAATAGTCAAATAGCTGACCACAAAGCATGAGATGTTAGCGCTTTATAGCGTAATATGGCTGAATAAATGGTATCGGTTAACCAACCCAAACTTTCCCAAAATCATATTTTTAAGCTGTTTATTTTCTAAGCATTTGGTTACATGAATGAAATGAGGAATATAAGAGTAACCCAATTTATCTTGTCCTCCATAACATTACCGATGGGCAACATACTGCTTTTTTCACTACATAAAAATTACAACTTTCTTTAAACTACTAATAATGGAATATTATTTGAAAGTATTACGTTATTTTAAAATTTTGAGCAATCTCTTTGGTGACCATTCTATTGATAGCAGACATTCTATACAACATGAAAAACCTGAAAAATTAAAATTTAGACCTTTTGAGGCCCTATAACTTTTAAACCCCGATGTTTTGAGAAGTGCAGGTGAGGTCATTATATTTGTTCTATAAAGGAATATGTTTTATGCAATGTTATCAAAATTATTAGAGTTATTTTAGACGATTTTTAATTTTACGTGTTTTTGTAGGATTTTAGGGGTAAAATACCCTTCAATATAAAACATTAAAAATATTTGGTTTTGAGATACCGTGACGTTTACCAACATACCAATTTTCTTGAACATCAATATGTACGTGATAATACAATATGAGTAATATATGTTCAATAGACATACAGGAAGAAAAGATTCTCCATTAAAACTTTAATATTAATATGAATATGTCTAGTCTGGGGGGTGGGGTGTTAGTGTTGTTGTGGAAAGCAACAAAATGTGCAGCGGAAGTGTTTGTTTAGATCCTTTTTCCATAGAAACTGCCAAAGATATTGTATTGATTTCTTTATATTTTGGTTATTAGAACAGCTGTTGAACAGCAGATGAACTGAAAACATTCCCTTGAGACATATCCTACATATTTCCTACAGGGAAGTAAATACTCTATTATAATTGTATACTTCCCTATAATTGGAAATAGAATAAGTTCATTAAATACGTATTAAAATTTGTATTAATCACAATAAATTGTAATTTTATTACAAAAATTTTCGCCTTGTAAACAAAAATATAGGCAATCGATGGACGAACGCAGTTACGTAAATGATCAAAGTGACTCTGATACCAACAATCCTCTTTTAATTCAAGCAACCTTAGTAACATCTAGCCAGTTTTATATTCACAATATATTTACAGAGGTCAACCAGAATCGTACTTACATACTTGCTGTGTATTTCAGAAACTATAACGTTCATTTCTCGACCCACTTTGGTTGCCGAGAGTGGTTTGCTGAGAATGTGGTTCTTAACATGAGTTAATAATATACATTTTTATTTCATTAACTTTTATTTTGATAAATATTCTTATGAAATGTAAATTCTTAGGAAAACGGGAGGAGTTTCACCACCTCCAAAAACGCTGCTTAGTTAGAAACACATAACTTTTTGAAAATTCTAACACAATCATATTGCAATAAGTCATTTCTACGCAGTATATTTTTTATAACTAGAAAGGTTTTATTGCTTCTTAAACGATTATAAATTAGTTTTTAAGTCTTGAATTATGGAAACTAAGACTGAACACTTTACGATTTCTAAGAACTTGCCACAACATTTTTAAATATAATTTATTTATGTCATTTACTGACCATCGAAATCTTTAAAACTATTTTTAATAGTTTTTACTGATATTGATTTGTTTAAATACATGCATACAGTAGGCCCTACTTTGTATAAAGACGAAGACTATGTTTCATTACCGGACAAATGCGGTTAATTATACATGATCACATACATACATATCCGAGTATCGCGTGTCGGAATCAACTATTGTGGGCTGAATCCACATCAGCTGACGGCCAGTGACAAATAATCTTTTTTTAACGAACGGCGCCGGATATGATGGTTCACATCTTCCCATTTCTCCTGCTTTAGATTCACGAATTACTGTTATTCCTACTACTGAAACAACAAATTTACACTCGCCTGATGGTGGAGTGTTTATAAACGTATGTATTTAGTATATTGAATAAAAATATATCACTAGAAATATTTTATTAATACTTGTTTTGTACTGTCAAAAGTGTTGAAAATTACAAAAAAATTAAATAGAATATAATTTTTATTTTTTTGAATATGTATTTCTTATTTTATTACTTATTTGCTTGGCTATCAAAAAATAATGTATCGCTTAAATTATTCAACCTATCAACTATATTTAAGAGATTTTTATTACAACAAATTATTATTTATTACTCTACAAACAAATACGAAATCAAAGCTCCCGTTGTTTATAGTAAATTTGTTAAATTTGAATCAGTCTTCAAATTCAGTGATAAGATTTACAACAGAAGCATTCATATGTAAACGTTCACTTTAATTAATGAAGAACAGTATTTCGGCATTTTTAAGACTGTATTTATAGCATGCAGTATATATATTCCTATATTTCTAACAAAAAATTGGAGAAAGAGGTATATATATATCGATCAGTAAATAAATACTATAAATGTTCGGAAATTTCATTGAGAAGTGTATAACATTTACTCTATTCATTACGTACGTATTAAAACATGATTAATTGTACTATGATTGTTTTCAAATAATATTCTCAGAGAGGAAATAAGTTTGTCGGAAATGTCAGTAAATTTGAGAGCAAGGCTTGTTAAAATACAGTAAAATGTAGACAAACAGCAGGAGGGACATGACCATATATCAGTCATATCAACCAGCCTTGTCCTGCCGCAGGCGGGGCAACGGGCCGAGCTGCAAAAGGAATTTCCACTTTTGAGATTTCTATTTTTGGACCTTATACTATGCAAAAACTCGGACAAGAACGGTAAACCCAATTTCAAATGGGAGATTATTGGGTCTATGTTTCCACAACGAGGGCTATGCTTTACATAGATTTAAAACTTTAAACTTAAAATCCTTAAAAACAAATGTTTGAGTTTATCTTTGCGGATATAAGTATTGGATTTTCTACCAACTGGATGTATAAATAAAATGATTGAACCATCGTTAAATAGTAAATAGCTTTTGATGTATATTTAACTCTATTAAAATCAAATGTAAGATATAGAGCAAGATATTTTGTTTCTAACTCATAATATAAAACTGAAAAAGACTGTTATAAAATGTAGCCATACGCCCATCTCTATTAAATTAATACATAATTACAACGTCTGTGTACACACACAATATATACGTGAGTTTGTGTGTGTTGTGTGGTTTTTTTACACGGGTTTGTAAATTTCCTCCTCCTCTTTTCCTCCTATAATTATTTCGTTACTCGTAGACATTTATTGGAATCATTAAAATGTTACCACCCGTTACATATTTGAATTTGAATTACATTTTGTTTCTAGTTCCGAATCTCATTGAAGGCTAAGTCCTTTTATAGAAGTTCTAGGTTGCTTGGATACATTTGGATATCAAATACTGTCTTCTTTCAGCATGTATATTAATTGATTTCTTAGCTCAGATTCCAGTTACAACTAATTTAATTTTCTCGCCAAACGTAGCCTTGTGTGCTCCCTCCCATAAAATGGCATGCAAAGCATAAAGTCTCAAAGCTTGGCTTAAGGTTATGGCAGCAACGCTACACATCCGCTGGCCACGGGAGCTTACTGCATTTACAAATATATTCACCCAAAATCAAATTTACATTTTGAAATTTATTTTCAATGGAGATTTTTTAACAACGAGCAATAATTAAATTTTTATCGCAAACTCACATTGTAAAATTTTTATTACATGCAATTTTTATTCAATAAACAAAACACTATGTGGTAGAGAATATTCTATGTAAATCGTCAATATTGAATTCCGCAGTAAAATAAAAAATAAAATAATATGGCAAAGGTAAATAGTAGGGAAGAGGTTTAAAGTGTAGTTAAATATTTATTTTCCTGTATTACGTTGTATGCGTTTACAAACGTTACAAAAAATATAGGAATTTAAAGGTAATATTTACAGTGAATAGCAAGTTTATTTCATTTGGTTTATAACTTTCTACCTACGGACTAGTTAACAAGTTACTGACACAAAAGTGAAAAGATTCCTGGTTCGAACCAAGGTCTCCTTTAACCATCCTGTTTGGTTACCTCGCTGTCTACTCCCCATACAGGACCTATACCTACAGTGAGGTTGTTAAAAAGATTAAAAATCAGTCGTCAGTACTGTACGTCTAAGTGATTAAATCAAAGTGCATAGCTCATAGTGGTACCCGTACCGGGCAATCTGTCAAGTCAAATACCAAACAATCACAAAGTAAAATTAACATCATAAACATTTCATCCTTGACAATGCTGAATCTTAACGCAATCACTAGTTTCTTACTGTACTTATTAGGGTTGTACATTTTAAACAACAAATATTTTATTATTAACTAGCTGACCCGGCGAACTTCGTAACGCCTGACAGTAAATATATGTTAACTTTAAGATTAGCAATGTTCTGAAGTCGAAAAGCATTACGGCTTCATTGTGAAAGGTTATATATTCTGGGTCGCGGCATAGTGAATAACAATACTGAATCAATAAGACATATTAATGACTTTCCCATAAAACAAATAAATCTGAGTGGTATAATTCACAATTTCCAAATCCAATCCAAACCCAAACCAAACCTAACTGTAATACGGCTTTTGTAGGGAAGATATACAGCTGATTATTATAATAAACGTAATATATATACCGTAAACTATTAACGTGGCGAATAAAGCTGTTCATTTTTTACAGTACACATTCACTTCATAGTTTTACATTAATGAATGATTCAGATGACATTGGATAGTAAAGCATATTGCTAATGGAAGGTAAACCAATCAACTGTAGCTAAGAAATCAAATTTTTTCATTGTAGACATTTTGTAAACAAACTTAATCTCCATAAGGTTAACATTAGAAATTTAAAACGCCATAAAATGGAAACTTATGGGGTTTTCGAAAATATTTTTTCACTAAAACCTTCCCGGATACATGTAGAGCAACTTCCTAAAATTTCATGGCGATCGGATGAGTAGTTTGGCAAAGCATAAAGGACATACAGACATACATACATACATTCAATTTTATATATAGAGATAGTAGAGTAGTTGAGAAATCATTAATTTGCGTAAATATTTTAGCAAATTTATTTTAAAGTTTTTGAATTTGATCTTTTACCATTAGAATCAGCTTAAAAATTTCACAATTTAGTTCCTTAAAGTATTTCTCTATCTCTAACGGTTACCGAGATATTAAAAAATCTAAACACAGTACATTGTATTTAGGGGCTCCAATGCTAATCTTATTGAGGATAAGGAAAAATTAACCTTTCCATTACAAATCAATAGTTTTGGATGAAACTTTGTATTTAGCTTCATGTGGTTGGGATCCATACGTTTATGCTAAAAAATCATAGTTTATGTGTTACTCACAGCAGCAAACCTGCATACTCTTTCCCGCGTTAATCTTATGGAGAATAGGCAAACTCCTTTATTTATGACCAGACAATGATTTATGGTCAGATTAAAAATAGTATATGGTGAAAATGCCTACTTTTACTGTTTCTCAAAGCAGAAAACCTGCATACTCTTTCCCATGTTAATGTTACGGAGAATAGGCAAATACTGTAATTTATCAACTGGTATTGATTGATCAATCTTGTCATATACTTGTACAATTATTGTCATATTATTGATTTGGAAATTCACTGAGTACACAGGTTTGCTGCGACGGGGGTATTTTTAGTATTATATTCCCTTTTGTTAGATTTTCAGTCAAGATTAGGACAGATGGGCGTAACACATGTAACAAGCGATAGAGGAGGATCAGTGTATCTGTTATCCACACTTGCCCTGCAACTGGGCCAAGCCCCGGCTTTGTCGATGGCGATCACTATCCTTACTCGAGCCCAGACGTAATCTCACATCTTCATTTATTTGTGACGGTAAACAGTTCAGTTGGTTGTGTAAGCTGTTTCCACCAAAATATATTACAGGCTGAAAAAATATTTCTTGTTATAAAGATTCGTTTTCTTTTTCTCATCACACCATAGATGAGTTAATGGACAATGGCGTGTCCTATAATCCAGCTACTTGGTCATAAATTGTGGATAGTAATTGTAGCGATTTCCTGTGGATGCAATATTCCCTGATGTGGGATTGACTTTCGCACTAATGAATACCATGTTCATCCGTTATGACCATTCCCGAAAATAGACCTTTTCGTACAAAGGCAGAATTGTGGTTCAGATCGCATGTTAAAATGTAATGATTAATAATCTAGTATACGTTAGTCTGTAACAAGACTACAAAATCGTATCACAATCATCTTACACTTACTTTTGGTAAATTTAATTCAATACTTAATCATACCATCTCAAATAGCATTGAACTCAATGAAAATTTGGATGCTATACAACATATATTTAGTTTGTTAACAAATCAAAATAAATAGTTTACTATATTTTTTGCTAATAATTGAAAAAATTAACAGATATTTACGATTATTATCTAGCAAATGTTGTAGCCTCGTATGTTTTTGTACTTACGCATAATTTAAAACCTTTCTAAAAGTAATTATTAATTATAAATAAACATAATTGTATTAGGTATCTTGCATGTCGCAGTATTTACTGCTGAATTCATCATAAACAATTCACTACAAACTCTATTCATATATACAAGTCTAATCCAAAATAATTTAAGCTAAAACATAAACTTAAACCAACCAAATTTTCGATTATATCCAATAGTACATTAAAAGTTATAATGTGCTCGAAGTTGTGTGTCATTGTTTTTAGATGCAACCTAATTTGGCAAAATGATTCAATTAGTTAATTGAAAAACAACTAATATTCCCTATTTTACTTATTTATTGTATACATTTCATAAAATTTCTGTATATACTTACGGTACTGGGATTTTCTGAATAATAATCCTTTTCTTTATATCAGATATAAGCTTTATCAGGAATTTGATTTATGAGATTCAAAACAGAAGTATATGCTCCACAAACAGTACACTCTCGACTCTAGATTTTGAGGTCTGACTCATATCCCCTGTTATGTCTGGCATAACTTTCGCTGCTTCTTCCTTTTGATTGAATTGTTATTGTTTATACATAGACATTTATCCTCATCACTATTAATTATTTGTTAATTGTTAACGGTTTTTGTTTATCTATTTATATATTTGTTAATTTATTTATTGAAGCTATGGTTGAATGATCCAAAGTAATAAGTTATAAGGTGATATGTTATATATGTTTAAGTGATTATGTTTAGAAGAAGTGCATGGTTGTTTATTTATATCAAGAAATTCAACGCTATTAACCTGAATGAGACATGTAAAGTAATTATTCCATTATGTATTTGTTAGTAGTATGGTGTATTACTTGTAGGAATATCGTTGAATAAATTGAATTGAACTGAACTTATAGATGTTTTTGAAAGCATTTTAGTAAATATTTTACTTGTAGTGCTTTGAAAACATGCACATACAGGATTCTCTAACGGAATTACGAATTTTCAATATCATCTTTACCAATAACTAATTTAAACTAGATTAATTTTTCAACATAATCACACTAGAACAAATATGATTGCAGTCGTTTGGAAAAAAGCGTACGTATTGTAAACATTTCACAAACGATTCGGTAAAGTTTCGACTACTGTTTGGTATAATCCTTAACAATAAATAATTTACATTATATGTATTCATAAACATAAATCGATGATGAATAATTTAAAACCATAAACTGTGTAGCAGCTGTAAACAACGTTGAGCCGGTGGTCGCGTCAATGCGTTACCATTACAAAGGCTGTTATCCGTTCATCTATTTTCGGTTAATCTCATTTTGCCGTTTTCCTATAAACTGCGGTCGTTACAATTCCCCGTGTGATAACGTTCAAATCTTAAACATTCTGTCAAAATAAAATTTCCAATTAATGTTACTTATATTTTCAATTGGAAATGAACTACTATACAACGTATTTTATACACCTACTTGTGTGTAAGATCTGGTCTCGCTCAATACTAGCTTAGTTCAGAGTATTTTAATCTGTTTATATCTAAATGATGTTTATTACAGGAACGTGTAATAACAAACTATACATCTAATATCTACATATAAAATTTTAAGTGTAATCCAAACAAATTTGGGATAGTTTCAAGAAAAAATATGCAAAACAGTTGAAAATAGTCAATTATTGGAATTAATATAAAACAGGGTTAATATTATAACAATGGCATAAAATGGAAACCTATGGATTTTTCACCAATTTTATTTTACTAAAACCTCCTCGGGAACATATAGAGAAACGTCTTAAAATTTCACGTCGATCGGGTGAATGGTTTGGCAACGCATAAAGGACTCACAGACACTCATGGACATGCATTCTATTCAGTATAGATTTCTAAAATCTCTTGCAGTAATTTAATGCAACTGAAACATGCATAATTACCTTTGTTATCTTTCTGAAATGGTGACCAAACCAGGTGGGTATTTAAAGCCAAGAATTATTGAGAAATGAGAGTAAGATGACTGTGGCGCGATCTTGTGGTCTTGTTACTAATTAAGTCTATGCATTTGTACAAAATATTTTGACAGAGTAACTATTTAAATCCTCATTTCCATAGCGACGCTTTGAACAACATTGGGTAAATCTTAACATCTTGCAAATGACTATTGTAGCGTAATGCTGTACACTCGTTGACCCAGATGTCCATGTGTTTATTGGCCTTCTACAATTCAGTGGCGCATTTTATTAGTACACCACCGAGTAATAAATAAAAACGGCGGTGGAATAAAAAGAAGTTCAATCAAAACAAATCGTGCTGTGGTGCTTCGTTGCCGACTGTTGTGGTTTTTGTAGGTTAATGCTTATTGTTGCAACAGTTACAACGTATGGAACGATTCAATTCTGAAAAGAGTTTTTACAAACTAAAACAGGATAATTTAAGGCTTAAAAATATGTAATAGACTAATCACGATGCCAAATTGGAGAAACGATCCCAAATTACTCTTTCGTTATCTCTAAGGTACATGAACATTATTGACACATTCATTTCACTAAATAGAGATTATTATTTTAGTTTCTAACTTCCCCATGTTGCTTGAAACATTTTGGTAGTTTTTCATTTTAAATCATAAGCCTACGTTTTAGACTTTCAATTGTTTTATTTTAATTCAGTGTGGTTTAACAGTCAATTTTAATTCCATGGATCGAAATTGTTGTAGTCTCTTCCAAAAGCTTAAATAAAAAATGACTGTATTAATCCAGTGGACTTCAAACTGTACACTGTGTTTTGTATTACAAGTTAACTTGCATCAAAGTTACTTCAAAATATATATTATGATTGAGATAAATGATTTTTTTAGTATAAACTGTATACAACAGTAATAACAAATGATTAGATAGTTAATAAGTTACGCTGTGATACGTTTTCATCAATGTCTACTTTTAGTCGTATTAATGAATCGTATATTGAATTATTCATATTTCGGTAAAATATTTGGTACCAATTTGGTGTCCTAAAGTCCACAAAAATTACAATTTATGGAATAGGTTATTGTACGATGCTAAACCACGCTCGAACGTTCAAAACACGTTACGAAAAAGTAAAAAGCCCGATAAAGAGATGAGTTGAGGTGGTGAAGAGGTTTCAGAACTGTTTTGAAAGGGTGTCTGGATGTCTTGAATATGTTCAACAGCCAGTTGTAGGTCAGGCTGAGATATGAGTCTTCCGGGAGGGCCGCATGAACTTGGCTCAACCCAACTATTGATCTGGTCCTCGCACCACGTTCCTATATCTACGTGTCCTAGGTGAATCATTTTACAACTCTGTCAATTACCTTTCTTTTCATAGATTCTCTCGAATACAGGGTGATTCATGAAAAAAAACTGAAATTATTGAGGGGCATGTTCTACTAGTAAAAATGATGAAAAAAGTTTATATAAAATGGGGGAGTTATGGCTAGCAAAAGATTTCGTCTGTATGTTAGTACCCCTGGTAAAATGAGGCCATACTGTTTTTTTTGGTGTTAGTTAAAGTGTGAAATGAAGAGTATTTTACGTGAAATGAACTAAAAAATTCAATGAAACTGTTATTAGTGTTGTTTATGAGCAAATATTACATAAATTTATTTGTTTATTGCTAAGATAACAGAGCTATTGTTGTTGCTATAGACCAAATGTTAAAAATATGTGTAATTTTGGCTACGACTTTGGCGTTTTTGCCGGTTTTCTAAAAAACAACTTGACCTACAGTTTTGGGACCAATTTTTTATTCCGTTTTTCAGTTAATTTTACATAAACCACACTTCGTTTGACACTATAGTTAGCACCCAAATAACCAGTATGGCCTCATTTTAATGGGGGTGCTGATATCCGAACGTTAGTCGTAACCCGCTTACAAAGTATTTCCGATGGTTTTTCTTAATTTTCACTAGTAGTACACGTCTTTCAATTTTTACATGAAATAGTTAAAAGTCACGTGTGGGAACATTTGCAATTAGGGGGGGCACTTTCTATACACAAACATTTTCCATAATTTATAACAACATTTTGTTCCCATTTTAATATTATGCAGCTTTATTTTTTATATTGCTTATTCTTATTGCAGCTAGAGTAAGTTTAAAATCAGTACCTAATCTACCGATCCTATTAAAAGACACACGACTAAAAAATCTCGACCGCTAAAGCTGCGGTGAATAGAGCTATGTAGTTAATAAAATTCAATTTGTACCTGTTCCACCGAAGTTCTAAAAACTCACCAAAGCAAACAATCGCAAAACGGAAAACAATCGAGGCAATATATTATTTCCAAATAAAACTGGGACGAGCAATCGAGCCGTTGTATTGATAATTGCGCGGATGTTATCGCATGTGCAAGAATTTATCGGTCCAGAACGGCGGCCGCCCCTTCACCCCTTCACCCCGCCAACCACGCAGGCTAACTCTGCTTTATAGTACTACAAAACATAACAGGACTTGTGCATTAATGCCTCCTCCTCCCCCTCCCACACCGCCATCGAGTCTTGGAGCCATTCATGACCTCAAGTGTCCTGGCTGGTGGAATTCAATGTAATGTTTCGCTTCCACTCTTCATATAAAAGGTTCTCAATATATATGTAATTATTTCACTCATAAAAGTTTCAAACACATTTTTCTGTTTTCACACAACATTTTGAAGAGGTCTTCAAACTTTATAAGTCCATGAATAGCCGAATTTCTTAAATCCCCTGGTCAGTAGTCATGTCTCAACTGAAAGCTGACAAATCCCCAGGTTATGATTTGATTACTGGGAGAGTCTTAAGTACTTCTTAAGTACTATCTTAAGTCTAAACCTTAATGCTACCTTACGTCTTCAGTACTTTCCAATCCTGGGGAAATTGTCACAAATTGTCGTAATACCCTAACCGGTTAAACCAACACATATTTACTTCATCTTACATACCAATAAGCGTTTTACCTGTTCCTTCTAAAGTGTTCGAAATACTGCTTCTGACAGATTGATGCCTATCATAAATGAATATGAAACGATTCCCGCCCACCAGTTTGGCTTTAGGCAAGAAACATTCTACAATTGAGCAAGTAAATCGAGTAGTCGACGTAATAGAGCGACCCTACAAACCAAACAGTGTTTTTCGGCTGTCTTTTTGAACATTAGTCAAGTCTTTGATAAGGTATGGTATCCGGTGTTGTCACTAAACTCAAGCCATCCCTTCCCTATGACTTCTGTAATGTTTTTAAGTCGTATCTGTCTCACAGGTATTTTCAAGTAAAGGTTTGTGTTTCATACAGTGGTTATCATAAAATATAATCTGGAGTTCCTCAAGGAAGCATTCTAGGACCTTTATTATATGTTATTTTTACATCTGATCTTCCCATTAAGCCTCGAGTGACTGTTGCTACCTTTGCAGACGACACAGCTCTACTAGCTACTCATAAAGATCCGGTGATTGCATCTAATTTGGTCCAAACAAACCTAAACGAGCTTTCTGTTTGGTTGAAAAGTCGATGAAACCAAATCTACGCATGTGACTTTTACTCTAAATAGAGCAATATGCCCTGTCCCCCTCACTAATGTCCAGCTACCCCAATATGAAGTGGTCAAGTACTTAAGAACGCACCTCAACAGACATCTAACTTGGCACACACACATTTGGAACAAACAACAACACTTAAATTTAAAATTCAACAAGATGTATTGACTTTTTCCACAATTGTCACCTCACGACGAACAATAAATTACTCCTCTACAAAACAATTCTCTAGCCAGTCTGGACTTCCTCTGGCATCCAGCTGAGGGGATCAGCCGCAACTCGTACATCGAAATTTTACAACGTTTTCAATCGAAGGTTTCACGCAAAATTGTCTATGCACCACGTTATATCACAAACAACACTATACACAGAGATACAAAATACTCAAATTCAGAACTCAAAGAAGAAATTTCAAAATTTAGCATCAAGTATCATGACAGACACGAAAATCATATCAACCTGCTCGCCCTGAATCTTCTAGAAAGCCCAGACTCGTACAGACTTTCAAGAAACAACATTTTAGACTTGTCATCCACATATTAAGACAATTTAAGAGTTTTTTTATTTCTTACCATCTTTGACATTGCCTCATCATCAAAGTTTGTCAGTGCCATTGGGTATTGGAACTTGTTTATATATCATCCATCACCATATTTACTTATTGTTCAATACAACTTACAATACTAGATTGTTAATTACACAAATTCATAAAAAGTTTTGTCTTCTAATGTGTTGATGTATACTTACTAACGTAAAAGGTTACTGTGTTTTTATAAGTACCGAATAGAAACTATATAAATAGAATTCAGGTTCATTCCTTAGAATTATAGTTTTTTGTTTCATTTACGCTTTACTCTGAAAAAACCATAAAGGGTCTTATCTCAATTTCTGTCCGTATATTTATCTTCATGTCTAGCGTCTTTCTTTCTTTAGGCTAAACGCTTCTTTCTTTAGGTGAATTAGTAAGAGCTGTATCAATACCCAGCAATGTGTGGCCGCATGAGGTGTGAGAGAGTAGGTATCAACAGGCGAGGCGAGGCGCTAGGCCATCAATCTGACCAGTCTCCACCGCTTTTCAAACTTATCTTGTAAAGGTCCCGGTAATCTGTCTTGGTGACGTTCCTGATAACTTCACCAAGAAATTTGTTCGTACTATTTTACTTTTGTAAATCAGTTCAAGATACATTGTTAGACGGCGAGTTCAATATTTAGTCTTTATAAAGGTTTTCCATTCAAGTCGTATACTAGATAACATTATATTATTTGAAATGGTACCAAGGTACGGAGGAATTCAAGCCAAGTATGAAGTACGAATGATGTATGAGTGTACGATGATTGTGGCGCGATCTTTTAGTCTTGTTACAGACTAAGGCTGACATGTTCCTTAGACAGAACTGTTAACTAATAGCTCAACAGCCAATGGGGCATATCTAAGGGACCATGAATTTAACGTGGAATCCGAACCACTGCCTCATAATTACGGACAGGTCTAATTATGAGGATGGAATGTACACAGACACATAGTTTTAACCCTCATCACGCACTAAAATCCACTCAAAAAGTGTGTTATTACTTTTGGAGGGCTGGGTTAAATAGTTCTCTCATTCAACTAATATTAAGAAGGAGTGTGAAACAAATTTTATGATTTTTTAAACGATAAGTTTATTAAATTTTAATTTAATAAACAATTAGGAACTTGATAGGTTTATAAAAAAGTGTATTTGGTTTAATTGGGGTAAAACATAAGGCAAGTTCGCTGATGCCGTTTAATTTTGTATGATTTTACCCTAGTTAAGTTTCTCTCTTATATATAAGGTTGGTAAGGATGTAAGGTTGTTTGGCGTTACTGACATTTGTCATTTATTTCAGGGACTGCAGGGTAGTCAGAGACCCCCAGACGTTAAAGTCTAAAGGATATGGATTTGTATCGTTCGTCAAAAAAGCGGTAAGTCTCTAATTTACTGATAAACACCACAATAATTCGTAAATACTAGTTCCAGTCTGTCGAAACACTTTACTCATGAGCAATAATTTTGTATTGTCATTTCATTTATGTCCATTCTCTAATTATTTCTTTTATATTCTAACTTCTATCGGTGATCCAATCGGTTAAAAAGCCTTTCTATGAGTAAAGGCTGAAAACTAGGAGTAATTCTCGGAATCTGACCGCACCCCTCGCTTGTTTAAATGAATTACGGGGCGTGCCTAGAATGGGACATTTGCTAAAAACTATTACACAAGCAAAGTGTCCTTTTCCCCCTTAAGCTTCAGCATACATTTAACTTAATCACTTAAAGCAAATTTTAGGGTACGCTGAATTAAATATGTTGTTCAGGAGCATAATGTGTAAAATTCGTATCAGTGTTGTTTTTCTGTACTTTATGACGAAGATTGTAACGTCCAATTTTTTTCGTCGTATCTTCCACTAATTTTAATGCAGTATTAATAACGTGATCCATGCTAAAGCAAAATTTTGATTTTATCTTCATGAAAATAATTTTTATATTATAACACTTCTTTTTAACACAGACAGTAAGAGTTTTAATCAAATTTTAACAAATAAATGAAAATGAAAATCACACAGTTAAGCAACTGTGTAAATGATGTAAATAAAAAGAGTTTATTTTTTTACTCCAGTAAATTCGTTAGTAACTATTAGCGTATTATGTGATTTTATTAACGTTGGATAAATATTATCAGAAAACCGGTCTTTCTTGGAAAAGTTGGTCTTTCGAACAATTTTCTAAATATTTTGAGTAATTCAAAATGTTTAGTGAATAATTTTCAGTTAGGCCTGTGTACTAAAAACTTCTGAATTTTTTCACACTCACAAAGAGCAAAGAGTAAAATTGCATGTACAATACTAAAATATATTTATTTCTTTAATACACCAAATAATGGTTGTCACTAAACGGTGTCGAAAAAGTTTTTTCTTTGAAACACCAGTTTTAAAACAAATTATGATTCATCATTAGCTTCTACACGAGGTTTCTCATCAACGACTTAATACACACGAACGTCTCCATATACGTGTTGCTACTTACTATTGTACTGTAGTGTAAAGTCACCGCACGTTGATGCAATATTAGCGTTAGTATGTTGGTAGTAGATTTCACTTCTTCGGAGAAATAAATTTTTAAATCATTTAAGTTAAGTTACAGAAATAGTTACGTTGATAGTTCTCTTGCTAAAATAGCGACCAAACCCAGGAAGGTATTTAAAGTCCCTAATGTATGAGAAATGAGAGTAAGATAATTATTGTAGTGTGGTCTTGTAGTCTTGCTACTAACTAAAGATGACATATTTCTAAGAGAGAACAGTTCAACAGTGTCAATAGATAGGACACCTACCGATAGCATCTTTAAAAAACTTTAAAAAATATTTTTATATTTTAAAACACGTTGTAACAAAAACGTTACAAACTGTATTAACTGTGAAAACTATAGAGGTTTCGACAATATTGTATGAGTTTCCCACAAAAACTGTGTTGCAATATTGGTCACCTGGGAGCGTATCGAGCGCTAGCGTGCGTCGCGCTGGGCACGCCCCACTATTCACTTACACAATTGCTGCCTCACTAATGTGTACACTTACCCGCTAAACGTGAGCCTGATAACGTGCACAGCCCACTAACGTGTAAAGTGGCGATCACGATATGTCAACAGGCGTCAGTGAATGTCTGCACGTATAGACAGGTTCCGAACATTCTGTTCATGAACAATGTGTTGCACTTCCCACGAATTCTGTTTTAGAACGCATAATTGTATTTCCAACGTGGAGAAAACATGTGATTGGGTATAGAAAACTGTACTTACGCTGGCATGTTGCACTTAAATATTGTAGACAAACGATAAACGAAATAAATCGATGGAATAAGCCTAAAGGATGTGAAATCCGGATTTCGTCCTACAGCCTTTCAATGTGCCAATGCTATCGTTAAGGACCTTTTTAGTAGCTCCACTTAACCAAAAGAGCTGATTCAGGTTGTTTTAGTTTTTCATTGTAAAGCTCTTAAACAAAAAATGCTTTAATTTTACAGGAAACGGTATGAAGAATATGTAGTTAAATTTAGTTTGGATTAATGTGTTTCAAATATTTTTAGTGGTAAAGTTTTCAAGAATAAAGAGTGGTTTTACCACCAACAAAACCTACTCAAAGCTTTAACGAAGTGTAGAAAGAAGATTCAATCAATAACTCTAAGGTTCCTTAAATACCATCATACCACAATCTGATTGGCATGGAGGTTTAAATGTAAAACATCTATTTATTAAGGTGAATTAAATTGATTTTATTCAAACCATACAGACTATGTTTACATGTGCGTTTTACTTTAGCAAACTAACTTATCTAATACATGTGTTATTCTATACGAGAAAAGCAAGGTCTCCCAGTAACAATGTAAATCTTACCCACTGTGCGTCCATTTTGGTTAGAGTAAGAAATTAAATAATTCCTCCATCAAAGGTGATGTGAATACAAAACACCCGTTTCTTGTTTATTATATATTGTCAGTCTTGTGAATCGTTGGAAGTACCGGGCCCACAATATGTCAATACGTAAATGAATCATTCGATCCCTTAACATTTACGTTTTATTTTATTGAAAGTGCCAAAAACTCTTTATTTACTATAAAATATTTTACTCATTTCGTACATGCATAAAATGGATATTTTTATTGGAGGTGGTGTAAAAAATTAATAACCATAAAAATATTACAACAGTGTGTCGGACCTTCGGAAAATGTTGAGATTTAGTTGAGGATGTGACGTCATAACCTCTATGCCCCCGGACCCTGGAGCTCTACAACAATCTCTTTGTTTACTCGACCATGTCAGAAACAAGGTTAGTCATAAACGGAGAGTAGTGTTAGCCCTCCGACCCGGGAAATAGAACTGTTTATGATCTTGGCCGTAATGAAACAAGTCCCTCGCACAGCTGGGCAAGACACTCCGCAGGTCGTGTGGAGGTGTGAACGACTCACGATAAGGGTCACGCTGACGTTTCTACAAATTAATCAGGCCTAAACCTTTCCTATTTTTCAATTATACGATGGTAAAATGGGAAAAAATTATTTAGTCTTTTTTTGATAATTACTTATAAATTTTAAAATGTTTTTATCAATGTTGTTGTTCCCAAATAAAACAGCATCACATTATTTCATATCATATTTTTTATGAAATCATATATTTCACAATACCCTTCATTTTTTAGACTGATGTTTGGATCTAATATTGACTTTGTTTTTGGTTCTTAAATAATTTCTCAAAGATCGTGGGTGTTGGTACCCTTACTCTTTTTATTCTAGATTGTTTTCTAGTTCAGTTGCCTAATTTGCATTGGGACTCTTTCTCCAAAATGTATTTGTATCTTTATTCATCATAAATCTATTACAAAGTGTTTTATTGGTGTGGTTTTGGAGTTGGTAGCAATACTACAAACATTAATCGAATAGAAATTGAATAGCTGACTTTTGCTTAATGTCTTATAACATTTCTGTATTTGTATTGTTTGGTGCTCACTATGTTTACTTTGTAACCACGAATTCACTATAAAAAGAAACATGTTTGTATTTACTTCCCTGTGGGAAATAGTTTGATCATGTATATGTCTAATGGTTTCAGCTCATCTAAACAGCCGTTCTTATTTTTTTATATTAAAAATTCAATACAATAGCTCTGGTAGTTTCTATGGAAACCTGTTACATGTTTTCCATCTTACAAATCGCCAACACCCCCCAAAACGTTTTCAGATTGTGCATATTGTTTTACAAAATAATATTTCACTTTAGGTAACTTATGCTAAATTTTGTTCAGTGATGAGGCTCATTTCTGTATGTGCGGCTAAGTCAACGAACAGACCTGCCAAATCGGAGCAATGAAAATTCAATGGCATGTGTCACTGTGCCCCTTCATCCACAAAAACTTACCATTTAGAGAGGAAGTGTATAAATTAAGGACTCGTTCCCCACCCACAGGTTTGGTCCTATGTAGGGAACTAATTTCCAGTATGTATGATATTTTGTTTTTTTGCGAATATGTTTATTTTTTGGAAATAAAGATTTATCATTAATATTATTATATGGCCCCTATTTTTTCAAAAACGATGCTGGCTGGCTTGATTGTGGCGGTGAACGTCCAAAGCTATCGGGAAATGCTGAGAGACATTTTCGTTCTTTTAGCTAAAGACGGAGTCTTATTCCGTTATAATTATCTTAATATTTTTAAAATGTCTCTAAACTAAGGACGCAAAATATGAAAAATTTATAACAGTTTGATTCCGAGCTATCAAAACATCCTCGATCATACTTGAGCTTATGAATAAAAGTTTGATCCAATTCAATAATTTACATCCGTTCCTATAATTTCTCGCCCAAATTACTCATTTAGTGTTAAATTGTTGGATCAAATTAATTTTTTTGTTTAGTTTATTAAACTTTGGATGTATAAATATCTGGTTTCTACATTATTTACTCCTCACGGATTAAGCCATCAGGAAAAGAACGCCGCTCCGCGAACCCTCCGAATAAAAGAGTTCTTTTATTTTAAGACGTAAAATGTTCCAGATAAGACTTCCATTTTCTTTAGAGCATCTATAAAAACATAATACATCCCTCAGAAGTCAGGTGAAAAAGGGGAGTCGTATTTGGCGGCAGTTTCTGTAAAATGAGACAAAGCCGGGGTCGGGACAGAGGGTTTACACCGCACTATACCGTCGGTGGAGCGAGAGAGAGTGAGTGAGGGAGTGAGAGACCTATATTGATTTGCAACAAAGCTACCCAACCTGATGGCAACTCACTTTGATGCCTTCTAAACCTCAAATTCGATTATTCGTGTTTTCCATTCCAATTAGAAATACATTTGACTCGTTTTCTTCCATGTTATCTCTATTTTAACAAACCTCTTTCCTGCAATATCAATATTAGATTCTTAGAAAATTATTGTATGACTGCTTAGCTTAGTGGTTATAGTGGACGCCTTCACAACTGAAAGTAGCAAAATTAAATCCCACATGGGAATCTGGACCGGGTTGCTATTTTGTTATCGGAGTACAGTTAATGATATTTCATAACAACAGATTGACGTTAGGTAGTGACAAGACCATGGTTTGAACAGTTCCCCGTCAAGACGTTTAAAATGCCGAAAGCTGTAGAAAAACACATAAATACGTAACACAAAACAGTTACTCAGACTTTGAAAGTAGTTTAATGTGAATATGAATGAAGGCTCATTATTGATAATATTGTGGGTTCTATTACATGTAGCTTTCAGAAAAAAAACAGCTGATCATTTTCCAGCTCTAGTGATTTTAGTGATTAGATAAAAGACCAATGATAAAAAATAACTGGGCTCGGGTACAACCCTAGCGGGATTTGATTAATTTAAGAATTTATATATATTTGAATAAGAATTAATAAACTCAAAACAGCCAGTCAAATAAGAGTCTCTAAGAATTTAAAAATGAGTAAGCATGATAAATGTGTGTAAAGAAATAAAATGGAAACAAAACTAGTGATAACGGTTAGTATGAACCATTACAAAATTGTGTGGCTTTTATCAGGATTGAACCAGTGAATGAGTGGGAGATTTAAAACTCAGATATAAATTCAAGAGTTAATTATGAATATGGTTTTAAATGTATGTATTTTGTTATTGTGGTTTGAACCCTTTGAAGTGCCTCTTGTCTTACCAAAGACTGCTCTACAAATTTAGTTTAGTTTAATTTTTCACAGCTCGTGAAGAGTTAACATGTACGTTGTGTTTGGAAGGAGTGGTATAATGACATGGCCGAGGTAGCGGCTGCCCCCAGGCCCCTAGGCCCCTAGGTCCCTAGGTCCGCACCCTTGACGTCGCGTCACCCGTCCCTGTCCGTCCGTGCTGCGCCACCGATCATCACCATCCGTGAAATTGTTTTTTCCCGCGATCGCGGGTCGCGGTCGTATCATGCCCCCTTCCTCCCTCCCGTATACGATCCACCACCCTACCAGTATTAATAAAACTGTATCGTCCCTGCCAAAACTTTCTCCCCAGATGCATACTTTTGAGGTGTGTGTTAATTAAAATTTCAACAGCATTACGAGCCGAACAACTCGACTTCTTGTTTCTCCCTTGAATTGTTGTTTAACTTTCCGCTTCTTCTTCAAACTTGCTCTTCACTAAGACGAGAAACCGTGAAAATACTTTAACATCACTGTTTCCGTTTTGCTTTACGATGAAATTTAAGATTATTTTTGTGTTAAAAGTTTTTATCTCTTAGTAACCCTGTGTCATGTATTTATATTATGTATTTTTGAAGTAACTAACAGTAAGTTTGGTTAAAGTTCTACAGGTATTTAAAAACTAATTAATGCCGTAATAGTATTAAACTTATAACGTTTTGCCGAAAAAGAAATGTTATTTTTAACATTGCAAAATTATTTTGCACTTCATGCACTCTCATTGCCTTTGAAACTTAGTAAAAAAGAGCCCTAAAGAATTATTTAAATTAAAAATGCAGTATTAGTTTTTGTAAAATAAGTTTATCCATCTCTATATTTATCACTTCACTATCATTCCTGGAACGGTAATAATATTGTAATAAGATTATATTCATGGGTCCAGACGTCACTTGGAATACCGGTGCTAACATAATAAATATTAACTGGTGGAGTAGTATATAAATTGTATGTTGAAATTGTGTCTATAGTTGAATTTTGTTTAATATATTGAAAAGTATTTAAGAAAATTATTGTTCTTTTTGCATTCACAAAGAAAAATATATAAAATTGAGTACACAATTTCCATAATTCACAAAAATGCAATCGCAGTAGCTTTATATCTATCAACCCAACCTTGAAAACAAGAAAGGACAAATTGAATTTGAAGTCGCGTCCGTGAGCCTAAATTGCACAACAGTCACATTCGCCAGCCACCAAAGGCCAAAGCGCCAATAACGTTCATTGATTGTTCCATATTAATTCTTTTGTGAGGGACTTGGAACAACCGCTGCGTAAAACGAACCTATTACGTTCGCTCGGAGCGTATTGAATTACAATAAACAGCGCCAACGCACTTTAACAAAGCCTGCTAATGTAAATTCAGTTACCGTATTACAAGTGCCAAACTGTCTTATATTATAAATTAAAATTGATATTTTCGTTCTCTGTTATCGTTGAAATTCTAACTACTTTATAATCTTAGATTTACCGACATTTACATACACCGGGTTAGTTTTTAAAGTGATCAAATAGCGAAACTTTTATTACTAACCTATTAACGACTAAGCACCACACTTAAAATTAATTTAAAATATAGGTTGTTCTATAAGACATTTTTAAGTTGGCAGTCATATTGGAAAATTGTAGCCATCTTAAAAATATTTTAAAATGTATTCCTAAATAAAACTTCAAATTGAGCAAGTTCCTAAATTAAAGTGTCCTGCAAACCAAAATATTAAAATGTTAACTACTGGTTTAGGTAAAAACCGCATATCAAAGAAATGAACACTTCAAGTCTTCGTAGCTTCTAAACCACTAGGGATATCGAAAAACTCCAAATTACAAAAAATATTTTATTTTTGAGAGTAAAGTCCAAAAACAAAATAAAATACAAAATGTTCGATGAGGCATTTTTAAGCCGCCATTTTGGAAGTGGCGGCCATATTTAAAAAATCTGATATTGTATTCCTAGGTGAAACTTGAAGTTGAGCAAGTTCAAAGTGTGGTGGAATTAGTCGTGCAATAAGTCGTGTAATTAGAAAGTTAGCTAATGGATCACTTTAAAAAAACTCATACGGTATAGTTTTACGTGAAACTTTCAAAATACTGTATCACAAAATCACAAATATTTGTATATTGGTCTTGTCCAGCCATTTGTTACTAGCACTTTCTTAAAAAGATCATTTCGTTATACATATTTCTAAAACATCTAAATGTAAACAAACCACTTTAGAAAATGGATTTTCTTATCAAATTGTATAAACTTAAAGAATTGAAATGAAAATTCTTATTTAAGATCATAAAATTTAATCAAGTATTGGAGCATTTTAATAATCAATAAGAGGTATATAGATATAATAAAGGTTAAAATTGGTTTTCAACCATATAAAAGTTGTTTTCCTATCACGACTTCATACAAGTCTACTGTAGATTGTAGAACTACTATTTATCATTGCCACTTGCATTGTACCATAGTTTAAAATCAAATATCGGTTTGTTAATTGTATTAATACAATTATATTTTCATAGGTACGCCTATGAAGAAAATGGGGTTTTAAAAAAGGAAAATAAATAAATGTCGAAATAAAATAGACTGTTCTGTGAAGATTTGTAAACAGCGAACAGCTAGTCGCATGTCAGTCTGTTGTAGACAGTAACTATGTCATGTAGATAATCATCTATAAGGGGAGTATTTCGTGAATACAAACCTCTTGGCCCACCAAGTAATGCCTCTATTCTCTATCTGCAAATTCCTCATGTATTTCTCTTATTTTCATGAAATTATCAATTCGCAAACAGTATTTTTAGCAGGTGTTTTAGTGATTTTTCAATGATATACAATGATTAAAATGACTGGTTTAAGCCTAATTTTCAGATAGTAAATAGTAACTAATTTTCAGATAAATAGTAAAAATTAAAATGCGTAAAAAATTTTACAATATTTTTAAAATAAGTAATTGGTACATGAATATAATCTCTATATACAAAATTGAATGTATGTCTGTCTGTATGTCTGTATGTATGTCCTTTATGCGTTGCCAAACTACTCATCCGATCGCCATGAAATTTTAGGAAGTTGCTGTCCAGGAAGGTTTTAGTGAAAAAATATTTTCGAAAACCCCATAAGTTTCCATTTTATGACGTTTTAAATTTCTAATGTTAACCTTATGGAGGGTAAGTTTGTTTACCAAATGTCTACAATGACAACATTTGATTTCTTAGCTACAGCTGATTGGTTTACTTTCCATTAGCTTTACTATCCAATGCCATCTGAATCATTCATTAATGTACTATGAAGTAAATGTGTACTCTAAAAAATGAACAGCTTTATTCACCACGTTAATAGTTTACGGTTTCGGGGGATTATGTATTTATATTTTTATTTTCTGTCTGATTAAAGTCACGTGTTTATATGATAATTACAATGTTTATATTATTACGTTTATTATAATAATCAGCTGCTGTATATCTTTCCTATAAAAGCCGTATTACAGTTAGGTTTCATTTGGGTTTGGATTAGATTTGAAAATTGTGAATTAATCCACTCAGTTTTATTTTTTTTATGGGAATGATATTAATATGTTTTATCGTTTAAGTATTGTTATTCACTATGCAGCGACCCAGAATATATAACCTTTCACAATAAAGCCGTATTTCTATTTGACTTCAGAACATGGCCAATCTTAAGGTTAACATGTGTTTACTGAGAGGCGTTACGAAGTTCGCCGGGTCAGCTAGTCTCCATATAAAACGTATGCATCGAAAATGTTCCTCCTATTATATTAAATCTCGGGAAGATGATAAAGTTTTCACTCCTAAACTCAAATAACAATTTTATACAAATAATTAACTTAGAAAGTACTGACAATGGCTCAGAGTTAACGCTCTGGCCCAGAAAATCAAAGGTTTCTGGATCAAAACCAGCCGTCGGCAACTCCTGTCAGATCATGAGCGGTCACCTCTGGTTTATTTTGATAGGCGCGCACAGTTTTAAGCAGTATTGTAGAATATGTTAAGTAAGTCTGCTGGGTAACACATTTACTGGATACATGATTTCTAAAAGTAAAATTTTTAGGACTCATCAATAAGAAGCCGTTTAAAAAGATATTTAAAAGATTTATGTTTGGAAAAACTCGTAAAGTTAGGTTAGCTCAGTTGTTCCAGATACCAGTTAGGCAGTAATGAGAGGATATAAGGGTGGTGTACGCTGCAACACATGGATGTTAACAAGTAGTACAAGTATGATGATAACTCAGCAGAGCCGTCGGTGGCTGGTGATGCGTGCTGCACTGGCGCTACCTATCGGACTGTGTGGCGAACATAAATCGACGAACCTCCACCCCTTCCTGTCGCAAGAATAAATAGCGCGGTCAGCCGACGCCGCGACGGACGGAAACTCAGCTCACGCCGTGCACACTGCACACTGCACACTGCACACCGACACACCTGCACACTGCACACCTTTCCCTCAAACTCGTTTTTGGAAGCAAATTGTTTTTGATATGGATATGCCTTAGCTCTGGGGGGAATGTTGGTGATTTTTAAGATCGAAAATATGTAACAGGTTTCCTATAGAAACTACCAGAACTATTATATTGAATTTTTAATATAAAAGAATAAAAACAGCTGTTCAGATGAACTGAAAACATTCTCATTGGACATATCCATGATCTAACCTATTGCCCACAGAGAATTAAATACAAACATTTTTACTGTGTCTATTTTTTACATATTTTAAGATGATAGATAAATGTTCAAGTGAACACCTGGTGTAAGGTGTACTATCTTCATTTATTCTGACTTGTACGAACTTAATTCATGGAAAGTCCAATATAATTTTTCCCCAATTTCGTTGGGGATCCTAATATTTTATTTCAACGTCAGATATTAATTTTTCTACCACTGCATTTTTAAATTTCTTTATTACATCGTACTTTAAGGGGATTCGTTGCCCCTAAAACATATCTTTTATTTTCTTTATTTTCTTATATTCTTTGGATCCCTAGAGATCTAACAATGATACCAAAAGTTTGTATTTTTTAAACAAAAATATGTATTTTTGATAAAAAATTGCAGTTTTTAAATTGATATTTTGTATAAACTACTAACTAAAATTTTATTATTTCGGAATCAAATTGTAGCCATTCAGGTAAACTAAAAATTCATGTATTTTGATTATTGTGTTTTTCAATTAAGTAAAAACTATTCTAAATTGAAAATTACAAAAAAATTATTTTTTTAAATATTTTTTTAAACAGTTCCATAGCACTCAAAATGCAAAAAATCTCTTAATATATTACTCTTAATAAGTACCAGAATTTTTGTTCGCGTAACTTCAATGGTTTTCCCTAAATATAAATTTGATGTTCTGGAAACAAAAAAAAATAACTTTCGGATAGTCAACCAATCGTGCTGCGAGATTAGGTTGATGTGATATGTAAAGTTTGGGAAAATTTAAAGTACCCTCTAAAAAATTAAGTACCATAGATTAAATTTATTTTTTTCTTATTTAGAATAAAATACAGTACTGTATACATTTATAAGTGAAAACCTTTTTTTATTTTTTTTATTTTCTCCATTTCAAGTAGCAAATCCCCTTAAGAGCTTTCTCAATATCCTTGGTCACAAACATTCCTTAAATAAACAGTACTTTTGAACTTTACCTTTTGCCGAAACGGTCTGTTTCAAAAGTTTCTGTCCTCTTTGACGTGACCGATCGGTTAACATTGTTAATGTAAATACTCACCTGCATTACAATATGCGGTGGTTCGTTCCACTTCAAAAAACACAATCACTATCAGGGACAAGTATCCAACAGTTGCGGCTTATTGATTCTTTGATCGCGAATCGAGAGTAGACTGGATTAAACAAACGGATTAATGAGATTACAGTAATTACATGTGCAATCAAATGAAAAACAAAGGTTATTAGGCAGGAAATGTGTTTAACATGTAACCCCAGTGAGTGTGTTTATTGTTAATCATGCTTTGGTTATTGATCTGTATCAGTATTTGACTCCGGTCCAGTGTGAACCATATCAAGACTTCATAATTTGAAGGATTATGTTCGCTTTAAGAGTCAGTTTTAAAATTAATTAAATCTTAACGAACGGAGTAGTTTGTTTACTTTATTGTAAGACAGGTATAGTTCACACTAAGTTTTAACTAGTTTAACAAGTCATACATTTACAGAAAAGTTCGATATACTAATAGTAGTTTATGCAACGATTGTATTATGGATGCCTTAACACCACGAGTAAGATGTAAGTTAAAACACGAGGGAAGCGAGAGTTCTAAATATCTCACGAGTGGTTTTAAGGCATAATGAAATCGTTGCATACACTATTTTATCTATGACCAACAATATAAAGACTTTTAAATACAACAATTTGTATATTTCAATTACCTACGACGCATCTTGCGCCTCTACTAGCTGTTGCTAGGTCGAGCTGTTTGTTTGCTTATAACTTAATCTCTTCCGGAGTTAAATTGATCACCTCACTGAAATCACTCATTTTACAAACGGTAAAAAACTCACATTTAAGGTTAGCCACTAAAACACTGTCTTTATGGATAAATAAGCTGATTTTGCATTTAATTATTTCAATAATAACATTACTTTCGTCAAATGCTAAGCTCTGATTTGTCTAGAACCTGTATCGTTATGAACTCATAATGCAATGTTTTCAATCTCCATTAAATAATGAGCTTAATGATTTTACTTCCAGTATCTTCATTGGTGTCTGTTGCAATGATCGTAGATAAAAACATCTAAAGGCGTAACACAAACTATAAACACTTAAACTCCCCAATATAGGGTTTAAAAATGTTTTGATAAGTTTTAATAATAAATACTTTATTTCCTTATGTGTACAATGGTTACTTATTTTTTACAAAGCAGATAACCCTAGCACGGATCGTTTATATATCACGGTTAATGTTTCACGGTTTTAATGTTATTTTTAATAGTGCCATGTTGTGAGTTGTACCAAAAACATCCGTAGAGATTCGACAACATGCATATAAAAAATACAAAACAGAAAAACCAGCATGTGGGATTTTTTAAACTCTACTTATTAAAAATATTGTCAACAAAATGTTTGGTAATATTTTGTGAGGGTCATTACAATTACTTTGCCTTTTCAATAAAATGTTCACAATAAAATTTAGTATTGAGCTACTGTATTTGTGTATGTGTATTATACCCATGTATAAATACAATACAGTACTTGTAAAATGTTCTAATCTAAATTTTCATCAATTAGTTTGTTTGAAGGGACCAAAAGCAAAACCTATTCGTCTAGATCTGTACAATAGTAACATGGAGGTACACGGTACACGGTCACAACCACCCCAGCCGCTCGGGTCCAGGATTTTATCCCATGTTCCCAGGATTACACTCCCAGCAGCCCTATCGTGGATTTGTGTTCAATCGCTCTCTGCTCTACCACTACAGAGCATTTATAGGGATTAACTCCTATTGCGCCGCTGTTTTTCATCATACCCTTTCTCGTTTCCGGCCATATTACTGAGCGAGGTTATGTTTATTTGAACACAGTCGGCTTGCTAATTATTCGGCGATAATTTACCTCGTAAATAACATAGCTACGTGAAAGAAATTTTATTCAAATATTCAAACTGTACACAAAGTATTTGACGGTTCTCTCAATGCGCTAGCATAAAAAACCAAAATAGCAGCTCCTAAATTAGATGTGTAATATTACATCCTTAGTGACAACTAATAAATATTTTAACCAAGGGTATTTGCAATTTGGTAAGCTTATTTTTGTTAGATTGTGCAATAGTATGAAAGTTTTTCTAAAACATTTTACGTTTTCACTTGCTCGCCTAATTTAGTTTCCTCTACTTTTAAGAATTTTATTTTTTTAATCCTTACACAAATACGTATATTGGTTTGATCTTACTCAAATAGTAATATATTACCATGAAAACTGCCTAATTCATTGGTCATTACTTTAGTGATTCAATAAAACCGTAAATTATTCCTATTTATCTTTTTTTTCTGAAAAGTTTTTAAAATCCTTATTAATCAGGATAAATGATACAAGCTATATATGTCACAACATTTTAAGAAACTGTTGTATCAATTAATTCTTAAATATTGATATTTACTTAAAATCTAATGTGGAACTGTTTACATATTCAATAGAATAACACAATGAATTGTAAAAGATAATCAGGATGACAGGACATGTGAAAGGGCCTGCCTACCCACCAGACTTAAAACAGTTAGAATCCTGTCTTTTACCTATTAACTGTATTAACGATAAGCAGTAAAAGAATTTGATAGAGTATAAAAAATGTAACTAATGTTACGTTTTGATATTACAGACGAAACATTTTCAAATAATCGTTTGTAGTTAATAATGTAAAAGTGGTAATGCATTTTTACTTGTTAATTTATTTTAATATTTTTATGGAAAAGAAAAATACCAGTACGGGTACAATTTTCTGTTACTTATAAAAACTCGTCCTATTTCTATTTCAATTATTGCAATCACAAACAAGATTATTTGAAATCTCTGCTAAGTTTTTTTTCTATTTTGGAAATGTTATGTGGTCGTTTAAAGTCAAACCTCCGAGGCTTGGACCGTCTCCTGAATGATAAACTCATAAAAATATTTATTAAAAGTGCTATCAGTGATGCAGTTCCACCACCGCACGTCCGCTCGACCGTGCCCCAACCGAGCACGTGGTGGGCAGGGTGGTGAGGGTGGGCCTCCCCCCCACGGTGGTGGTCGGGGTGGGCTCACATTAGAACCTCCGTGTTGTGCTTACACAATTAGCCTATCGCTTCCACGTCCCCGTTAATTCCACTTGTGCCTCTATCATGGACCGCATTCATTTCGACCAAATGTTTCTAATTGAGTTTGTGATTTTTTCCATTTCCAGATGAGATATAATTATCTTTTTTCTAGTTTTATTGTTAAAAATTTAAATGGATAATCAGGTTAAAAGTAAACTTTAAAAGCTGAAATCTTAAGTTCGTAATTTTTTTCCTACGTGGTTGTTATGGCATGCTAACAAAAACCATTAGGTTTCTTATAATTTTATGTTATTTTAGACATTGAGTCGGGAAGCCAAAAATCCACAAAAAAGCTAAGGACGTATATAAAAAAGTATGTGTATATAAACTTATTTCCTAAATTTACTAGTCCAAAATAAAATAAAAATACACGTTGTCCATTTTTTTCCTTGATGTCATATTAGCTTTGTTCATTTATTTATTATTAAATACTAAAATTAAACTATGTATTCATCTTATTTGTAATGCTCTCATACAACGATGTATAACCATCGTAAAAGTAATCAATCGAACGCGAACCTTTGAAAAATTGTTGTTGATATTGTTGCCTATGGTTTAGACAAACAATATTTAAGGGTATTTATATGTGGGTGTGCTTTAGTACTGTATTCATTCAACATAGTTTCAACAGTAAAAACGTAATAATTTTCCAACATAATTTCAATCACAGTATTTTTTCTAAGAAAAAACTTGGATAGCTTCAGCAAGTTAACATACCCCATTTAATGCTCTTTTAACTTAACTTTTTCGCGGTTAAATATAGAATTAGTATGATATCAGTTTTATTTTATAGAGCTGACGAAGATGAAATCATGCTGATGGGTATTACATACATGATATTATGCAGGCTTCAACCAAACCACCTGCTGACTGGTATTTTATACGCGCTGCATAAAATGGTCATCTCTAATATTTATGAACTGTTCAAAATACAAAATCCCTTCATCTTAAACTCGATGCATTTCATATACTGTAAATTTATCCATATTAATAACACCTTTTTCCTCTATACTTTGCCAGCCTTAGTGTATAAAGTAAATATTAATGGACGTGAATGTTCATAGGAAGAAGCTGATAGACAATAGCTGTGATTGTTTGGATTTATTGTGAATAAGGAATTTCGCTGGATTTATTTCAAAAACGTAAACAAATAATGTTATTAGTAAAGGTGCCTTACAAGTTATGATATTTATCTTTTTAACCTAAACTACTACTAAAAACCATTCTAAGAAATAATACAACAACTTTAAATTGACTCTTTCTTTTTATTTATTCAACCAAAACAGTTATTTATAATTTCGTGTGTTTATTGGGGATATTCGTGAATAAATAAAAGAGAATGCAATTAAGGAAAGATTAAACAGCAGGAGAGATCAATTAAAGACTTAAAAATAAAGCACTTTGCATGGCAACGTCAAATTAGTTAACCTTCCGACGTCTTCACCCATAAATCATTCTAAATTGCCCTCAACAAAAATAATTGTAATGAGGTCTTCAAATTTGTCTCCCAAACTATTTTTAAACATTTTAACAGACTGTTTTTATACTAACAACTAAATGTCTAACACTATATCTTTATATGTTTTTTGTCACTAATTTTCATTAAATGGATATGTCTAAGCTCTGTAGGAGCAGAACTATGTAACGCAAAAGAAAGTGCAGTGGAAATAGTCTCCTTTGAAACTACCATTTTTACTATTTTAAGAATAAGAACAGCTGTTCAGATGAACTGAAAACTGATTACCTTCAGACATAAACATGTTCTAACCTATTTCCCACAATGATGTAAATACAAACATTTAATATGTCTGTAATTGACTAGCAATTAATTACCTATCCCTAATTTAAAAACATATTACAATTTATTTTCAATTCTTTTTCATTTAAACTGAAGGAAAGTACATAGGTTTTGGACTTTCCAAATGTTCATTTATATTAATAAGACTTAATGTTTGGTATAAATTAAATTGAACCAGCTGAACTACTAACAATACAAAATCATGTATTTTGATTTATAATAAAGAAAGCTCTAATCACTTAGATTGAAATCTAGAAAACAATGTAGAGGTGGTGTGAGCCATCATTGTAATGAACGGGCAGTGACAGGACCACCACGCTAGCAAAATATCCTTTAGACCTAGACTATAAGACCCATAGTCTTGTGTTCTTTATTGTAAACGACAATTCAACAAATCGTATTGCAAGCGTCAACATACAAAAGATTATATCCTTCAGCAGTGCAAACCTATTACAACATCCTAATAATTATGAAATGCGTGCATATATAAAAAATAAACTATTTAAAAGACAAACGACAAAAAAAGTGGTACAGTTGTAAAGATTAAGTATTCAAGAACTCGCCAACTGAGTAAAAAACTCCCTCAATTAGAAGTTTTTTTCAATTTAGATTAGAATAGTCCAGATGACTGCGCGGTCTTAATATTATCTGGCAAATGATTATACAATTTCGGCCCGAGGTTTTGAGGAAGGGTTCCCGCAAGCTGCAATCTGTGGGTGACCTGCCTATGATTTTGACGTAATGAGTATTATAACCGTGAACTTCAGCACCAGTTACATGATTATTGCATTTAAATTTATAAAAACGCAGCATTTCAAATATGTAAATGGACGGTAATGTAAGAATATTCATGTTTTTAAATAATGTCCGGCAGGATGACCGTCTGTTTACAACGGTCATGATGCGGATAGCTCTTTTTTGTAATCTAAAAATTCGAATTAATGAGTACTGGGAAGCAGAGCCCCATGGTACTATTCCCTATATCAATCTCGATTCTATTAATGAGGTATAAATTAGTCTCATCAAAAAAATATTTCGGAATTTTGAAAATATATTTAATAAAAACAGTTGAGAAGATATTTTAGAATATATTACAGTTGTGTAGTAACACCATGACAGTTTATTGTCTACAACTACTCCCAGATACTTTAGTTCATTAACAAAATGAAGTTCAAAATCATTCATTAAAATATAAGGGTTATTTAATTCATCATTATTTCGGATATTAAAAAATAGACAGTTTGTCTTTTTTGGATTAATGTGTAAATTGTTACTATTTAAATATCCTCTAGACCTATACTATAAGACCCTTTGTATTTTCATGTCAGCTAGTACACTCTACTGTGATGTTGGTGTTTAGGAGGCGGAGAGCGCCATCACTGCGATGAACGGACAGTGGCAGGACCCCCACGCTAGCAAAATATCCTCTAGACCTATACTATAAGACCCTTTGCATTTTCATGTCAGCTAGTACACTCTACTGTGATGTTGGTGTTTAGGAGGCGGAGAGCGCCATCACTGCGATGAACGGACAGTGGCTGGGCAGCCGGAGTATCCGTACCAACTGGGCCACGCGGAAACCTCCCGCCCCCAAGAGCGACTGTAAGTTTGCACGTTTTTATACTTTCTTGAATGCTTTAATTTTTTCCTCTCTGAAGATGTTCCAATGAATTGAACTGCGTAAGTATTGAATTCAACTATTACTTTTAAATTTAAAATCTCCAAATTACTTATTTAGAATAAATGGTTTCTATTCACGTGTATTTTAATTTCTATTGTTATTTGTTTTGGACTATAGAAAACAAATCATATTGAAACTTTTAAGTGAATGAATAAAATATTTTAACGCGAACTGTTTGTGCGTCATGTAAATTCGTAAAACCATAATTATTTTAAGATGTTTAAATTAAAATGATATTCCTTGCTCTTATAACTTATTAGGAGATAAAAGTTCCTAATACTGCTTAAGTTAAATCATTTTATATTAAAGTAACTTTGGGTGTAATTTAAAGGTATAAGGTTTTTTACGTACGCCCTACTTCAAAAATGCGGGATTCGATATAAGTGATCCATTTTAAACGGGAGAGCCTTTTATAGTCTTTTCATAAGTAATTTTAAGGGACATAAGATAAATTTAAAACACAAATTAAGTGTCTCTATGTCAACCTTATTTCATACAGTGTAAATCAAATAAGATCAGTGTTATTGTATAGGACAAGGTTAACAACAAGACCGCTTACTTCGTTTCATTATTTTATTTAGTTAAAGTCTTTAAATATTTACATAAAAGGCAGTGCTATTGAAAACTTCTTCTTCTACTTCCACTTAATTCTTAACTATTAAGTCATACTATTTACTGTTAAAGCAAATTAAGCGATGCATTTTTGACTAAAATTTATGTTTATCACTCATCTTAGAACCTTTTTTAAACTAAGTTTTTGGATGTTATGGAGTGATATTTTAGTTTTCATGAGTTATTATTTTCCACGTTTTACAATTTTAACGTTTGATTGACCATTTACACTATTTCGGTCAGTGTTCACATAAAAACCTCTAATTTTCGTCATTAGTAAAAAATCGTTTTTATTACCATGAAATCCTTTCTGAAAGAACCCCAACCTCCACAACCTTTTTTAATAATATAAATATATCCCAAAGTATTTTTTTACTGCTGATAAAACCAAGGTGGTGGGGCATTTTTACCTTGCATTCAGTATACATGACTTTGTTGGATTAAAAAATTCAAAGCGGTAGACCCATAGAGGCAATTCGACTGTAGACTAGAACGACGATCCGCTCGCCCACTCACGTGGAGAGTGGAGATGTGTAGGAAACGAGCGAGTATTACAAACAATATATATTCAGGAGAGGAAATTGCTGCTACTGCGGCGCATCGTAATTTAGCCAAATAGTGGGCTGATGAATTTTTAAAATCCGGCGAAAACAACGCGTGGCGTCTCTGCCAATTAGGGTGGGGGCTGTAGCGCTCCTAATTGCAGCCTTTGTACCCGCTGATTGGCCCGTGTCACTCGATTCAATTTTCCTAATCCTGTCCTGTTTTTAAACCGCCCCGAGCCGCAATCTTCCCCGATGACCGGGTAGATAGTAGATAGCCATGCCGCTGCTCCTTCCCTGCTTTAATATCCATCGAGACAGCGTAACGGCGCAAAGTTCTGATTGTGTTGCCGCGGCCCCCAAGACAGGAATACTCGTACACCGACGGCCTGTTGGCGTGTGGTACGTCTCATTAAACGTTCTTTCATTAATCCATAAGCTATAAACCAGTTATAATTACGAAATTATCAGTTATAATATATTTAGAACATTGAATAATAGTAACTGGTTGAACGGTTTTTCGAAATGATAGTCAGGGTAAAACATATCTTAAATATTTCTAACTTAAATCCAAAGTACTTCATAGAGCTAAATTACATAATACAAACGTTTTTATGGGTTAGAAATTAGAAATTAAAATTACCTCCGATATAAATTCGTTAAATACTATGGGTAGTCGTCAAATTGTTTCAAAACTCTTAAGAGCCAGTTTCAAACCAATTATTATTTTCCATGTTCAGCTTCTTCATTTTTTAGTCTGTTCATACTAAAACTTCACTCTAGATGAAAGGGTATAATGTGAATTACAGTACAGTTTCACACAATATGTAGGAGTATAAGTTAAGTGAAAGCTAAAGGTTTTTTATTTGATGGAGAGTATGTTGTGAATGAAGGTGAAGGTCCTCACAGGAGTATGGTGTGGATGACAGTGAATGGCTTCACATATAATGGAGGAGTATGGTGTGGATGACAGTGAATGGCTTCACATATAATGGAGGAGTATGGTGTGGATGACAGTGAAGGGCTTCACATATAATGGAGGAGTATGATGACAGTGAAGGGCTTCACATATAATGGAGGAGTATGGTGTGGATGACAGTGAATGGCTTCACATATAATGGAGGAGTATGGTGTGGATGACAGTGAATGGCTTCACATATAATGGAGGAGTATGGTGTGGATGACAGTGAAGAGTTTCACACAAGATGGAGGAGTAGATGAGGTGGATAGGGGGAGAAGAGTGACCTGATATTGTATTCAAGGAAGGGAGCCGAAACTGTATTGAGACTGTATCATATTGGGAGGTTTCTCCCTCAAATACCATCGCTCTCTATAACCTCGCATCATTTTGAATTATATATTGTCTTTTTTGAATTTCATGGATTTTTAGAAGAGATTTTAAGATTCTAATGAATATTTTGTCAAACATCTTGTTATGCAGTGCGTGTGTAAGTAGTACGTAGCCTAGTTACGTAAATATATGCTATCTATTGAATGATTCTAGCATTGATCGATGTAACACATATTTTGGGACAGCTTAATATTTTACTATTTATATTAGCTAGAAAGACTTAACGACTTAAACATCCACTTATAAATATCCGTGGTTGCCACGCTCTTCAACTACTTTTTGACATCTGAGTACCACTTGAATCATCTATCTATAGAAATAAAATTAGAGTTTTGTCTGTACATAGCTCAGAATTATACATGTTTTAGTTATTTTTACATGTCGTACATTAGAGAAGCCGAAACAAGTCTTATCTCAATTTGTGTCCTTTTGTCTGTTGTGAGGCTCCAGGAGGCATTTTACGCCGTCTTCTCTGAAAAAAAACGGGAGAACTGATAACAATGAAACTTATTTCATGCATTCTCTACATTCCAGAGAAGGGGTTTCAATGCATGAAATTGTCTGCCGCCCCTTGAAAAATAAATAAGGAGCATTTAAAAATCCACTTTTTACGCTATATTGGTCGAATTTTGCTTCAGTTTGCAATGAATAACCTACTACTGGTAATAATCAGCTGTCTTTGTAGGTTACAGATTTAATAGAAAGAAAAACAAACAGTTGTCGAATCAATATTAGTTAGTTTATATTGGTCATAGATTTTAAACCCACTTCGAAATCATTAAAAAGTTATTTTAACGTATACCGGTAACTAATTATAATAATATAAAGCTGGGTATTGATTTATTTTCTTTGTATTAATTTGTTTAGAATTTCAGGTTTACATTTTGGTATGATAATTTTTCTTCTTTAAACTGAATCCTACAACCCGTACAAAGGACGGGCTTACTGCTAGTAATAACTATAATGAGTGCGTCAGTATTCAGCAAAATGTATTCACAAAAATACTTTAGTTTGTGAAATTTTAAGATCAAATGTAATAATAATTCTGCTTCAACATGTAAGGGAAGTGTAAGAGTAAATGTAATGTGTGTAGGTCACACGACGATGAAAGGAGAAATTATTGCCCCACATCACGAACGATTATGATCTCAACTCCTAAGTCATGTGAAGGTGATGTCGAGTAGTAGCATGTCACATCCCAAGGGTCTGAGAGGGGGGTAGAGGCTACGTCATCACCACACTGGAGTGGACGTGTATCGACGACAGTGTCCCAAACGTGGTGTTATTATTCGGCGACATTAGTGCTACAAGGCCAGAGTTGTAATCATGCCATAAACCGCTCAGATGTGCGAAGTTGCTGCGAGCCGCCGAGTTTCGCGGTCATTTACTGAGAGTTCTGTCTGAGTTAGTGCTTCCCGCTACCAAACTACCACCCTCTCCGACAGCAAATGTTACTCCCAGCTTCGTTTTAAAATCATCTCAACCCCGAACCTCATAAAACTCGCTTTAGGTACATTATTCATGACCAAAGTATAAAGAAATTATGTACCGATATGGAGTTTTTATTGTGCACTGGCTTTTCTCTCCATCCAGTCTAGGATAAACAATTTTTTTTTACTTTAATAAAATTAATTTTTAATATGGTCGTGTGTCTACTATCTAGATTTCTATTGATTACTATACTACATTGTGTGTCGATTGACACAGTGTGTGGTCATCACACATCTTGTGTGGGACGTAGAACCACGATCACTTCTGCCACCCTCTTTCACTGCTATATTGCCTGAGGAACAATAAAGAATTGTGCAGATACTCTACATTATTATATCTGTCGATTATAATAATAATCAATCTGACGTTTATTACATTAATCCTATAATTCTGTTTACAGAACCACTTCATAATGAGGTTGTACTACTAATTTTTATTTTACAAACTATTATTAATTTGAATCTTTTATACAGTTCTTGTAATTTATCTCTAGCTATGTTAAAGTAACCCAATCGCAGGGTGTAGAAAAGTAGAGGGGGTTTATTTTTCAAAACATTTTTTTTATAAATTTCACTGTAAAATACTGCAGTAATGATCATACTATTGCTAATCACATAAAAGTTAAAGTGTTTTAGTTGTGTATATTTTGCACGAGCTGTACTTATTTGTTAAAATTCCCCGCATGCACGATTTCTTATAAAACGTTAGACCATCTATTAGTTCAAACTAAAATGCAACTCATATACTTATTATATAAAAGATCCTCCATGGTATCAGTTCCAAGAGCAACAGCTACTATATTCAAGACCAAATACTCTAACCTTACTTAATTCTAAATAATTAAAAAGGGCCCAGATATTTATATTCATTAAATTTACACTACAACCCTCTTAAAACAAGTTGGAGGCTGGTTTGAGGCTGGCGAATGAATGATAACAGAAATGTTAATGGCAAGAGTAGCGATGCGCGAGCCGCTCTCGTGTGAGGACAGATGTTATAACACTCTTAGTGAAAGTTGCTTTACACAAAGCGCATTAACAAGTTTGTTGTGTCAAGTCAAGGGTTTTTCGCGGGATTGTGTAGATTTATTTTACACTTTCCGTTTCATGATCTAAAAATGTAAATATAGACTTTTATTTCGTCCAATCTGAATTTTTTCCTAAATCAATTTTGGTTTTTTATAATTTAGTTATTTGATACTGACTGAGTGGTCATCCATTTCCCTAACCTCTAATTAATAATTATTGATTATCCTGTAAATTAAATTCTGGTCTTTGTAAATGTAAAGCTATGATAATACTTTCATCACTCTAATCCTTAACTCATATTCAGGTTTAAATTACTTGAAAGATTAGTACCTCTGTATTATAAAATGAAATTACGACATATTGTAGGGTCATGCTTTCACATAGAAAATTTACCTTAGTAGATTTTAGGCTACTTTGGTATAAGCCGGATGTCACTTGGTCACCGACATACAGCACTCTGCGGAGTTAGGTTATGTTGGTTATTGATATTATAAAATATTATTAACGAGATAAAAATATCAAAAAAGAACCTAACTTAATTCCGCAGAGCGCTGTATGTCGGCAATATCCCGTATATTACAACAGTGGCATCCAGCTGATACCAAAGTACCGATTTTACAATAACTGGTACGAAAGCCACTCATTACGTGTAGTGAATTTTAACGAATTTTAACATGAACATTTCTTAATAACGAATTTTATCAATTCATTGTTATAATTTTACAAACCGTAATCAATATTTGATTTAATCATTCTCATTTACAGTACAACAATTAAACCATTATAATAACAACATAATCATAAAACAAACCGCTGAATAAATGAAAGAAGCAGTTTTAAAATGCGAGCTGCGGAGAGAAATGTACGTTTACGATCACACGGGTCTGCAGCGGAGCGTACGCGCTGTGATCAGATTTACAAAGAGCGAAATGTTCCACTTATAAAGGGCCCCTTTCAATGCCCAACTCGAGATTAACCAGATACGTTTGTTCGCGCTGTCTTTCCAACTCAGCCGATTCCTCGAGACAACAAATTGGTTTCGGACACGCTTTTCTCTCCCTCCCCATTTGTGCATATTTCTCTATGGGCGTTTTACCTTTCAATATCAACTATATTCAATCAGTGATGGGTTTTAATCGTTAAATGTGTTTTTTGAGCTTGAAATAGAAATTTTGACTGGGATAGTGGCGTCATCCTGTAATCTAACTACTTGGAGGTCTTGAATTATGGATAGTTGTGAACGATGGTCGCTGGGTGTGGTGTTCTGTTGTGTGGATTAACGTTAGCACTATTGAATACTACGTTAATCCGCAAATACCATCCTCATAATTAGACCAATTTGTAATTCAGAGGCTGGGTTCGGATTCCACGTTAAACTGTAGGTCCCTTAGTTGCCATCGGCTGTTGGGCTATTAATTAACGGTCCTGTCTAAGGAACATGTCAGCCTTAGTCAGTAACAAGACTACAAGATCGCGCCACAATCATCTTACATTCAATCCTCATTTATACTTGGCTTAAAATACCTACCTTGTGGTATAGTCGCCATTTCAAATAATCTAATCTAATGTAAACTAATGGAATGATTTAAGTACAGTTGGAACTACAAACAAATATAACAATTATAAAGTCATTACCGATTGGGTCAAATATTTTAAGGGTATCAATTAATGTTTACTAATTGTTTTGGAAAGGTACTGCAGCGATGTGAGACAACGTAGTGAGAGGTGGCCGCTCGTGATCTGACAGGAGTCGCTGGTCAATCGTTATTGAAAAGACCACTTTTTTCAGATTTTGAGGCAGAGTAATGGATTCAAATATTTGCTCCTTAATACAAATAATTGAAAATTAATTACCAAAGTAGTAGCTCAGGGGTGGTAACGCTGTGGTCCTGTTAGTGAAACGTACCTGATTCGAAAACAGTAGCTGGTGTCTCCTATCAGAATGTGACTGTTGGATCCCTGTCCTTAACTCACCGCATAGTATCTAGCTTCATAGTAATGAATAGTCAAGTTTTAAGAAATATTGTAACCTTACTGCACAATCGAGCCAAATATTCAATTTAAAAGGTCACTTAGAAACATTTTTAGGGCTTAGTTAGCCTCGGAGGGGGTATTGCAGCAAATGTATCGACTTCAGATATGTTGCTAAGAATACAAGAATAAAAATAAGAATTGTTTTATTCTATTAGACAATACACACAAATACAAATATATTAAATAAATTTTGCCAGGTCAGACTAAATAAAAAATAAAATTAACTTAGCAGCTCAAAAAACTTTAAGGTACTAGAATACAACAATATTTACAAAAGAATTATCCTGGTTTAGCTAATTAAAACAAGATTAATATTTTAAAAACTAAATTAAAATAAAACTTTTCCAAGTAAATAATTAGGGCCTCTTAAGACAAAGCCTGTGTAGAGGTTCCAATTGCAGTAATCATTTTGATATAAAAATAAAATAAAACTTAAACCAGCAATAGACAGTGGAAAAATATATAATATGAATTTAATAAAAGAAAATGAAAGCCTCTGGCACTTCTTCAAATACACTGTATAAAAAATGTAAAATTTTGTTTAGGAGCTAAAATTAATTCTGAATTTCTGAGCTACTCTTTACTTTTGCTGTAAGTTTAAATGGAAACATGACCACTTTTTCAATAAAAAAATTTAACAACTTATACACGGACAAAATATATTTCAATGACAAAATTGAGAGCGATCAAAACAATGGTCGTGAAGGTTTTTTGTGTTTGTTAATTATAATTTTTATAAAATGTTTCTGCTGGATATAAATTGTTTTTATATTTGAAAAATGTACCGCCCCAGCACATAGTCTATTTTAGTACGGACTAGTGAAAGTTAAAGCATCTTTAGCATGGTTTCATCACAGACTTTTTAATAATATATAACATTCCAATGGCGTTATTCAATTTTTTCTTCATGCTTAAAACATGGTTCTTCCAGTTAATTATACTTCCTTAAAAATTACGTACAGCCCGAAAATAGGTAAAGTTTAAATAGTATCTACTATCATCGTTCGAATAAAACAATATTGATTAACTGATTAGTAAAATAAGAGCAATATTTAGTAAAAAAATTTTTCCAGATATTCTTATAATACCGTTTTGGTCTAATATTTAAATAAAGTTTGTAAACGTGGTATAAGGCGACCAAAAATCTAAAAATCTTCGTAACTATAATTGAACTTGTTCCATATCGTGCAAAATATCCACTGGAACTGGTAACTGTCATTGAAACATAGTATTGAGTTTCCTAAACTGGAGACGAAGTATTGTTAACACTAGGTACAGCAGGCAGCAGGTGTTGTGCGAGGGGATGTTGTGGGGGTAAGGCAGGGGGTAGTTGTGGACAGTGGCGTGTCGACACTGTTAGCGAAGGGAAGGGTTAGTGGGGGGGGGAGCGGGGTCTTCTCTAATAACTTGTTTCCTTTTGTTTCACACCTCCACCTGGATGTTCTGTTCTCTCTCAAAGATATCAGATCGGCAAATCGTTTTATTTGATTTCTAATAATTTCTATGTTGGATTCAATAATAATAACTTTATATCAACCCCAGCATTTTTAATGATTACTATTTCTTGTATACAACTATTTTATTAACTCTACTTGGAAAGATATAACCTACATCAATCTATACACTTTTATAATAAAGCTAGATTTAGAATTCAGGTTTTATATAGAACATAGTTTAATGTTTAGATTAGGCTCCGAAGTCGTTCTGAAAAAAGTGTCAGAATGTGGTACTGTTATTAATCATTTAGTAAGGCAATGTATTTGGCTTCGGTAAGGTTCGCCGGTTCGATTCTGAGAAAAATCTTGACATAATTATTTTATGATGGTTTCACCATTGGATTTTGCACTGGGGTTTTCCTTTGTTCATTGCGCTATTAATTAATGATACTCGCAAAGGAATCAGCTGATGTTTCTCAATAACAAAGCTACATGAAATAACATAAAAATACATTCAAATGCATCTTAAAATATCCACTTAGTGGTTCTTTCGCTGTCTTACGAATACGATTATTTTTATAGATCTACAAATTATGATAAGATAAATTTATAGTATTAGTTTAGAAAATAAAATATTAAGAATGAAATGAGGTTTAAAAAATGTAGTTGAATAAAATTCATACAACTGCAGTTTTAGCAGAGGATATCGGGTTGTCCATTAAACCAATAGATCGTTTCTGCGGAAGTGATCGGTAACACATGGAACTGTGATGAGTAGGGGTTGTGGAAGAGGGTGAAGGGGGGAAGGGGGGAAGGGGGCAAAAAAGAAACTTAAGAGTGATTGACGAGATGGGAAGACGCGCGTTAAACTAACTCAAGTAGCAATCAGGCGATGTGAGGAGCAAAAACTGAAGGTATAAAATGATGTAGTTGGCAGATATTAACTCTATAATTAGGATATTTGCACTCCACAACTCAAAATACCTGTATTAAGCATCAATACATTACCCATCATAAATTTAAATAATTTGTAATAGTTAAGACAATTTGTGAGCAATTTACTTATAAAAACCTGATAAAAACACTAATTTATCTTAGAAGAATCTAGGTATAATTAACGGTAAGAAAATAGTTCAATTTTAACAAAACGGATATTTTTAAGGGGTTTTCATTGTATTTTATGCTATATTTTGCTCACCCGCGTAGATTTAAGACCTGTATACCAACGAATGCCTGAAAATGGGATGTATGACACTGAATCTGTAATACACCGCCATCTTAGATTTTTGTCTCGTTAGATTCTCTTCAAACACTAGATTATTTTGTAATTAATATAGATTTTTTGTTACAAAAATGAGATCTTGTGCTATCGACCGCTTATGTAGTTTTAATGTTCATAAACAAATTCGTAATGTGACATTAATATTGGTTTTGGAGCTTACTTTACTTACCAACAGCTTATCCAGTAGCCAATGAGTAATTATTTCTCTCCCAACCTTATTAATTCCACTCAAACAATACCTAATAAACAGGTTTCTGGTAAAAAATGCCGTAGCAATCGTTTGAATTTAACACTGTTTTAGTGGGAAGCGAGTTAAAAAAGGCACAGGTGCTTCGGACACTTAAGATGGGGTGGATTAACACAGTACAAAGTAGACAGTGCTGACAAATACCCCGCAGCAGACCTTCGTACTCCCCATAATTTCCCAATCACTAATATAATAATAGTATATGACAGGTTTTATTAGTCTGTCAATAAATATGAGAGTTATTTGACTATTCTCTTTAAGATTAATGTGGGAAAGAGGATGCTGGTTTGCTGCTGTGAGGAACACTGAGAGTAGGCATTTCTGGCATAAACAATTTTATTTTGACCATTTATACCAATTTTCATCAACATTTCTGCAGGAATAAAGAGGTTTCTATTCTCCATATGATTAACATGGAAAAAGAGTTGTAGGTTAGCTGCCATGAGAAACACATAAACTATGTTTTTTTAGGAATATATGGATTCTAACCATATAAAGCTAAATACCAAGATTCATCCAAAGTTATTGAATAATAAGTGAAATATTAGTTTTACCTTATCCTCCATAAACGTAACATTGGAGCACCAAAATACAATATACTGTGTTTAGATTTTAATATTTTTAACGACTTTTGTTTTTGGTCTCTGGGCACCTAAAAACGAAAAAGTAACATGTTCTTGGGCTTAAATCTTGCCTTGAGACCTTCCGTAATAGCTTCTTCCCTTTGGGAAATTCGCTAAAACTGATTAGTACCATTGAGATCACTGTCTCAGGATAAAAATCCGTTTCGCCATCAACATAGCCAATGGCGTATAATTACTACACTACTAAAAGATTACACCACAACACCACAACTCAGCACCGAGCTAAAGTCTAATAACTGTACAGTATTGATAGTGCTAGTATGCTCAGTAAACTGTAGTTCTTTGCTCAGGCGATATCACGCCGCGTGAGCGCTTCATGTGTTTGCCGTGTAGTGTACACAATACACACTCCCAGAGACAGTGTAATAGGCCTGTCGTGCCGGCTTGGTATCGACCCCATCCCAACTGCCTCTTTGTCTATCCAAAACAGTTAACTACAATAATGATACATTGTAAACGCAGATATAAATGTTATTTATAAACTCTGCTTCACGTTTATGTTTACATTTAATGAATGACAACTATTACAATTCGTTAGTTGTTTGAAAAATATGTGTCATTAAGGTTAAGGCATTAGGTTTTACAAAGCTAATCGTATTATTTAGGGTTAAAAAATCAGTTTTGCAGAGCTTATTGTTTACACGGTAGTAAAAACGATGACTATTTCAGTGTAAAATAATATGGTTGATATAACTATTACTAGGCATATTACTTTTCAAAATACCAACCCTAACTAGGTAGGTATTTAAAGCCAAGTACAGTATGAATAGAAAATCAGTGGAAGATGATTGTGGCGCCATCTTGGCTCTTGTAGAGGCACCAGCTGTAGTTGACACAAGACGTGAAGGGCGAAGATGTTGGAGTGATACGAGATAGTGTCACAGGTGTAAGGTGATGAAGTGGCTAATCACCCTACACCAGCGCGCTCTAGTAGGCAGTGGTTGTGTAGAGGCACCAGCTGTTGCTCTTATAATTACACCCACTTCAAATGCTCATCGTGTTCTGTTCAATAGCCTCTTCACTTTCGCCAACTGTTGCGCGCAGTGGTGTCGCATCATTTACTCCATAGTGTGCTTGTGCACATCTTTGATCGTATTCTCTAAGCATTTTTTACAGTTGCTAACATAAGGAAGTATAATGTCAAATAAATTCAAAAGTTGTGAAATTGTAGTAATTTTCAGTTTAATTTTAACGTTATAAACATATAATCATGAATGATCGTGGAATGGTTTGTTATTCAATGATGATCACAATATAGTTATTTGCATATTAGATTAGCTCACATAGGCTATATTATATCTTTATATATTTGATTATTTTAAGAAAGCAACGTCATATTTTTTTATAAGTCTGTTAACGTAATTTTGCGGCATTTTCAACGAATATTTGTGTTTGTTTTAAAAATTTATGGATAACTGGTTCGATTGTTTGGCCTTAAAAATATCTGTTTGCATAGGCCTTCCTATATCCCCAATTCGTATTTTTTGATCATTTTCATACTTTATTTGTATGAAAATTAGTATATTCATTTAATTGGTTAATATATCTACATATTATCAAGTAGTAGATTTTATAATTTCAGTTTTTTAGGAACACGTATGATATTGAAAAGTAAAATTAATGGTAATTTAACTATCACACAAATTAGTTAAACAATTTTTTGTGGTTTGAATAAAATATTCAGTATATATGAAATTCACATATCAAACAAACAATTTGAATTTTCTCACAGAGTAATACCCAAACACATTACTTGTTAAGTGTGTATTTGTCTAAGGAACCAGTTATACTTTACCAAAATATAATTATTTAGTAAAAAGTATTTCAATCATCCGACATTCTTTCCTCATTCATACTTGGCTTAAAATACCTACCTGGGTAGGTCGCCATTTCAGTTAAAAGTATAAAGTATATTATTTAATGCTGTAATTAACCAGGAATATTAACATCAATAATTTAGTAATATCCTTATTTAGTTTTGGTCACATAGAACATCGCCATTACATTTTCTCCAAACCACCATCCCCATTGTCGTAGACGATTTTAGTCAGTAAGACGAAGGCTCGTGATTTATCAGTTGGAACGGACCCGATGCGACCGTCCAGTTATGAGTCAACCCAACGTAATTAACAGCTCGTTATCATTTCATTGGTCGTTTTACGGCAAACTCAATTACATTCGTTATAACGTCAGTGCGCATTAATACCTTATAGCTGCAGTCCAATGAATCATACAGTCATTAGGGCTACGTTCACAGACGGCTCGGGCGCATTTCGCAGAGCTCATTTCAAATATTCAGTGTTATGACTATTGGTTTCCCATATTTTATATCACATAAAACCATGTATAAACCTCTTTACTCATATTAGTTTTATAGTTTTATAACAAATCATAATAACTATTGTAATTCTGAACTGATTTTAATTTACAGTGCATATATAGTAAATGTTATACAAGTATGGACTACTAAAATAACTTATACAACAATGTTTAATAAGCTAAATTGGTGCAACAGTTTTTAAAACTATATAATAGTAAAAAATATATATATTTACTAAAATACTCACTATACACAACAACATTATGTCGATCTCTCTTGTCGGCCGGCGCAGCAAGCCTAGACAGCGTCTAGGAGACGCTTAGCACCACGCCAGTGTGAATCCTTCCAACGCTAGCGTGTTGCTACACGATAGCGAGAATCTCACTATACACACCTACATTATGTCGATCTCTCTATTCGGCCTTCCAACGCTAGCGTGTTGCTAAACGATAGCGAGAATCTCACTATACACACCTACATTATGTCGATCTCTCTTGTCGGCTTTCCAACGCTAGCGTGTTGCTAAACGATAGCGAGAATCTCACTATACACACCTACATTATGTCGATCTCTCTATTCGGCCTTCCAACGCTAGCGTGCTGCTAAACGATAGCGAGAATCTCACTATACACACCTACATTATGTCGATCCTTGGACGCTAGCGTGTGCCGATAGCGAGAATCTCACTATACAAACAACATTATGTCGATCCTCATGGCACGCTAGCGTGGCTCGATGAATCTCACTTCACAGCTACATTATCGCCACTCTTGGTGTGACGCACTCGCATGCCACTATACATCACACGATCCCTCAGGTGGGCCAGCCCAGCGAGCCGTGAAACTTTCGGCAATCGTTCACCCCACCTTGGCGTGACTGGCACTCGACTAATCACAATCACGCCGGTCACTCTATGTGCCGGCCCAACGAACTGTATAACAGCTATTGACCCTTCGGCCCCTGTTAGTGTGACCACTGCTTTACTAATCACATATATACGGGTAATTTGTATGTGCAAGATTACAAGGAAATTTTAATATTTGGGATCTTCCGCACCTAACTATCGAGAGGATCCTTAATAATTATAACTACGTTTAAACTGAATTAATTTTGTTACGAACGTTTTATTTAAAATCCATAGTATGTTTTTTAAATAAAATTTAGAAATACAGAAAAACATTGAATGATAGTAAAAGACTTTTAACATAAGATATAACTTGTGTGATATTACTCCTTAACTCGATAAAAATTTCTCTAGCGTAGGTACAAGTAAAAATATGGTTTATTTTCGCACCTGTGCTTAAGCCACTACCACCTAGTCAGAACGCGATATCGTTACCTAATCAGACATGCTATTCTGCGACAAAATCTGCAAAAATTTTAAGATTTTTTTAAAATTTGTAATGCTATTATGATCTATGTTATTTAATAAATTATTTTTTCTTCTTTAGGATAGTTCAAAAAAACAATAGCTTAAATTTTATATTATATATTTGTTTAGACATTTATATATATTATCCTGTACACGATAATTAAAAATTCATGAAAAAATTTTAAATTATTCCTACAAACTCAATCGTAAACCAGACATATCTGTCAATAACAGTTTATTTTTGTACCCCCAAAATGTTTTTTGCTTTTTACGTGTAAATTTAAAATTCTAATTTTATATTTCCATTGGAATCAGCTTAAAAACTACACAATTAAGTTCCTTAAAGTTTTCTCTCTCCAACGTTACCGAGATATAAAAAATCTAAACACATACGTTGTATTGTGGGGCTCCAATGTTAATCTATAGGATAAAAAATTAATATTTCCATATTAATCAATATTTTTTATAAACTTGATATTTCTTCATGTGTTGAGATCTATCCTTTTATGCTTAAAATCATAGTTTATGAGTTTTTATCATGCAGCAAACCTGCATACTTTTTATTAACATATAGGGAATAGGCAAACTCCTTGATTTATGGACAGATGTTGATGAAATTGGTATGTTAAGATAAAAATTATTTTTAGCTACTTTGTGTTGCTTTTTTCACAGCAGTCGACACACTTTTATTTGATTTTGAATGTTTCTGGTTATGCGATTTTTTATAAAATTGTTTTTTTATTTTTGTTTGTGTTAAATTTACGAGTATTTTAAAATTTGATCAAAATTTTAATTTAAAATATTGCATTTAGTTTTTTAGGACAATATAGTTCAGAGAGCTATCCAAATTATTTATTTATTTTATTTTTAGACATTTATTATACATACCTGTACTTCACGCATCGTTTCATGAAAAAATTTAATAAAATTAACATAACACCATTAAACACATCCAATTCTCTGCCAACAAGGAAAATATATTACCACGTTTTCTCTTTATCTATAGTACCAGGCCGTAAGGCAGCTTGTAAATTTATCATGGTCCCCTGTATTTAATGTTTAGGCCTGTGAGCACATTCACACTGTTACTCTGTTCGTCTAAATAAACATAAAGGGAGACGCGTGAGTGAGGGGCGGATGTGTCTCCCATATTGTAGGCCTACCGACAACCGCAAGGCTCATCATTATAACTCCAACTGTTTAAACATTCTTGCCTCCTGCATTGATATATCTGAATATATAAAACGAAGTCGTGTTAGTTATACCATATAGTCAAGATCGATGTTAATGACTTAGTTTTTTTTGGGTTCGTTTCTGCTCCGAGAAGACTATAGGCATATTCAGTTTTGTACCTAAGGGCTAAGCCCCACTGGCCTGTAATGATTGTTTATGTTAAGCTCATGAGAAAAAGACGTGATGCTTTTTGATCATATGCATACATCGATAGTCATAATATTTTAAAAGCTGATTTTGTGTTGCTTTATTTTCACCAGTCGACAGCTAACGTCAGTGTTCGTCATTTCCAGCAAATGTTTTTTGTGATTTTTTTGAAAACCTTATTTTTACTGGCTGATTTGTTTGTCTCAGTGTAATTATTGGTTGATTTTATCGTTTTGTGTGAGTGTAATGAATGTTAGATTACGCGAGTATAATTATAAAAACACGATTCAGAGGATTTAATCTTTCCTCAAAAACCGTATTGCATTTAGTTTTGGTTAGGACAGCCGTTGGTTCAGAATATTGTGAGCCTATCCACATATATTTATTTATTTTTTGGGAATGTTATTAATATATCTTAACGTATCAGTATTTTAATAACTATACCATACTATAACCTGTATTATAATGTCTAACAAGGAAATCTTTACAAAAACCATAGTAATGTCTTGACATTATGACACTTTGCTCTTGAGCAAAGTGTCTAAACTAAATTAAGTACTGAATACTCAGATCTCAGTCAAATTTAGTAAACAAGAAATCGAGTTAAGTTACTACTCTTAATGAACAGATATTCATAAGCAGATAACATAAAAATTTTTTGTTAAAATTATACAGTAAATACCCCGATACATGTTTATCCATCATAGTTCGGTCGTTTTAAGCTTTGAAAAACTTAAAATAATAAAAGCAATTATAAAATATATGGTTTATACAACATTTTTAACATTGATTCTTTTCTACTATACTATAACGTTTTAATAATTCATTAGTTCTACAACAACACACTATAAATCAATCGAACTTGATACCAAAACTAATTTTAAAATGGCTAATAATGCTATAAAGCTAATAATTAATGCTGGACGCCGGGGATTTCAATTATTCGGTGTCAACTTGTGTTTGAGCATTGTTTTTAATATATTTTCATTTAAACTCACAAGAGCTTCTCAATCAATTGACATCAGTTATAAAACCTCATATATCGGACGTTATTGCACGTCGTTGTGAGCAATATACGAGTAAACGCATGAGCGCGATATTCGCTGGAAAAATGCATGTTGCCATTGATTTTCCAACGTCATAACCATACATTTGAGGAAAGCTTGTTCGGAATAAATTAGCTCAACCTAATTTACCTTTCATTATTATTTCATAAGTCATTTCCACTACAATCGACACAATGAAATTTGTTATGATTTGATGTGCATTAATACGTTATAGATGCAGTACTATGCATCAGATTCCAATTATAGTGGCACTCGTAAAGGTTCATGCCCATTCCAGAGTAGGTGATTAATATTTCAACTTCAAATGTGAACACAGCACTGATTATAATGGAAATAATTTAAAAAAAGAAATTCAGTATTTTTAAGCTCAGACAGTTACACAAAACCATTTCGACCTAAGTATTTCGTAGTGGTATTCTAAATCTCTGCAGTTATTTATTTGTCTATTATATTTCATAGTCAGACTTAAATAAATTAGGTAGGACTATGTTCCCATTTTACGAGAGATTTAACTCATTAACGGGTTATCTTGATTCCTCGACCCTGGAATTCAACTCAATATATATAAAAGCCAATTTACGAGACAATTAATGATGATGTAAGATACATTGTATAGCCTCCATACATTTTGCGACAGCCAGTCTTCAAATGTACTTTAAGAGAACCTATAAAATATATTTTCGCTACGCTATTTGTTTTCGTTTTATGTTTACCACCTGCGAAAATTCATCATTTTCCATCATTCATCGTTTACTACGTAATTACTATGTTTACTATGTTTTTGGATTTTACCGATGTGAAAAAGCATTTTGATATTGTTTCATGAACTAAACTGGACGTGCAATAATGCACCTAGAATATGTAAAGAAAATAAATGAATAAATATTGAATTTCATTTTTTATTTATAAAATAATTAGTCTTTCTTGTGTAACGGGAAGCATTGTTCAAACACGAGTGAAAGTGGTTCGCATATTTTCGATCATATTTGAAGTGCTCAATAAATCTCCCACTTCAAACATATGAACTCGAATATGCAATGACCTAATACAACTTAATTGGCTGAATTAGATTTTAGATTAGATTATTGGTTTGGTATTTCTACCACAAGGTAGGTATTTTAAGCCAAGTATGAATGAGACATGAGAGTAAGATGTTGATTGTGACGCGATCTTGTAGTCTTGTAACTGATTAAGGCTGACATGTTGCTTAGACAAAACTGTTGAGTGATAGCCCAACAGCCGATTGCAACTAAAAGACCTACGGTTTAACGTGGTGTCCTAGCCTTTGCCTCTGAATTACGAACTTTTTTATAATAGGATAAACCACCATCTCAGTTAAAAAATAATATCGAAAAACAATGAGAAACTAGTTTGAATAAGAAACAAAACAAACTCCTTACACAAATCGCATATCAAAATACAAATCGTCTAAAATAATCTGAATGCAGTTTAACCCGTGACATGTACGGATATTGTATAATCTATCATTAGCTACAAAAACCGACAGTTGCAGTTGATTTCTGTTGTTTGTCCACCCGTATCCATGTTGATTGGCATCAATTAATGCCCAATTTGTACTAATTTAAGCGCTAACTTGCTGTTTGGTCCACAAATCTCTCCTCGCTGGAGAGCCTCAGTACCTCTGTGACAAACTCTCTTCGGCGAGATGTTTCTCTGCGGAGTACTCTGCAGGACAGACGCCTCTGTTTTAGCAAGGTCCGTCGAACGGTTGGGAGGAAAGGCTTCTAGTATTTCGGCCCGTCGTTGTACAACACACTCTCAGACAGCATTAAACCCCTATCAATCTGAAAGTTGAGCAAAACTCGAGATTGATTTTTGGAAAATAGTGTTAGTTTGTACAGATTCATATATTGCCAAAACTATATATCTTATTGATAAAAGATTATTAGAAATGCCCTGCTTCCTCAGGAAGTAGGACGTTTCTTTGGTCCTGCGAAACGTAGGAGGATCCCTGGGGTGTTTTAGGTATTTTAGTGACAATCCCCGTTGGGAAAAAAATCTACAAAACAAGGTGAGGGAAATGCCAATTTTGTTTCTATAGTAAATCTATTGTACGTTATGTAATGTTACTGTAAATTATGACGTGAATTAATCTGAAAAACAATTGTAAAAAGTGAGATTTGCTTGGAAATAAAGGTATTTTATGGTTGAGAGTCAAGGGTTGGGTTCAGGGGTTCACGGTGGCCGCGTCATACTCAGTGTTTCAGTCACCCCTCGCGTGACTCCCTCATAAACCCTCCATTATCTTTTTTACCAATCGCACTATATTGCTCGTTGCTTTATTGATATTTTTATCCTATTTCACTCCTATTTCACAAAGAAATGTGAGAATTGAATGTTCTTGATTGTTTTAGTAGAGCATACTACGCTCTATAGAATATCTATTATTATTAATAGTCCTATGCTATTTAATCATCCCTCTCTTCTAGGTCTTTTACAGTCAGAACGGGTTTCTACATGGATGATTTAGTGATATTTTCCATTCGTTTGGACGATAGTTTGAAAGAACTCCTTCACAATAAGTTAAATGACGCGGTAGCCACAGAGAGCGTTAGACATAGGTTGAATGATCGCTTTGAAGTGGCTGGATACGAATGTTCGTATTTTAAACTCTTTTGTCTGCTCATTTGTGTTGATGTCCCGCTTATTTTGAGTTTTACATGAAGCACAAAATGCCAAACGTAATTTTATGACGTTAAAACTTTTATTTCTTAAAACAATATCAAAATGTATAACAAGAAAATATCTTTATGAATAGAAGTTTTTTTGTATCTCACAAGTACGTCATATACGAAATATGACGTACTTGTCATATCTAGTAATATCTCGTGGATTTTTTAATAGTTGTCTCTCAATTATCTCTTTATTCAAATATGTAACTTTAAAAATGCGTTTCTTCGCCCACAACTTCCGTTAATACCCCCCTTTTTAACAGTTATTTAGTCCTCAATACTTTAATACGTACCGTACACTGTACAGAATTATTTAGGATTGCGTTCCTTCCTGAGGGGGCTCGGTGCTCCCTCCCCCTTCATAATTGAATATCCCTACCGTCTCACCTGATACTGGGGCTTTTTAGTTGTTAAATAATGAATGCCTCTTTCCAACTGTCATAATAAATACTTATGGATACAATTCATCTTGAAGATTTTACAAAAGTTTTGAAAGGAAAGTTTCCCTTCCAGGTAATCCCCACATCTGCATTCTTTTAAAAGTAAACGATAATTCTTTCATATTTTTTCAGTTTAATGAAGTGCCAAATCATATTTAAAGTCCCTTTATTCCAGGTTTTCATATAACAGTGTATACTTTTTTAGCTAAAATAATTAGTACTGATCATAACCGCACGCTATAAATACTTGTCAGTGGGGTTCATTTTTTACATTTTTATACTTCTTGAATAAAATAATTACGAAAATTAAAAGACGACTCAAAAAGTATTATACATAATGAATATTATGTAAATAAACAAGCCTAAAGGTTCACGGTCTCATTTGATTAAAAAACTAAAGCAACGTTTTAAAAACGTAACTAAAACAACATATGTTTCTATAGAATAGTTGTTTTTAAAGGGAACTAATTTCGCAACACATTTGCTAGCTACTACCCATTTTGTCACAAAATCCATAGGTTTTATGTAAAAACATATATTTTTAATACAAATTAACTTGTGGTTCGTTATTCCCTATAATTCCAAAGGAACCAAAACTAAAATTAGTTTTCGCATAAAAGTATAACATGTTTGATACAGAGCAAATCAATTAATTTTATAATGTTGGTCTCCAAACAATATCAGTTAAGTAAATGGTTTAATTAAGTACCTTACTATGACGTCATTCTTGATTTAGTTATGACTACTGTAGTTTCTGCCCATAGGGTCCTCCTGAGGTGATAAAGGACGACGGTTAAAGGAGTCTAAATTGCTATGGTGTAAACTTCATCAACGATGACATTACAGTAGGGTACAGTACTAAAACCGTTATTTTATTATACTGATTTCTTGCTCTTCTCGGCAATTTTACTTCGCTCATTATAATATTATCTTTTTCATCAGTAGGCGTTTTTGTATCCTCATATACAACAATTGTGAAACTTTCTCCAAACTTTTGATTTTAAATATGTAACTTTGGTATATCCTATAATCCAGATACTTAGAGGTAACTAATTGTGGATACTTCGGAGTGATGGCCGGTGGATGTGATACTACCTGGTGTGGATTAACGTACCAGTATTGACTATTATGATATCATCCTCGTAACTATATCAGTTCATAAATCAGAGTATAAATTGTTATTCGAATCCCACAACTATAGGTCCCTTATATACCATTTGTTATTGAGCTATCATACAACAGTTCTGTATAAGGAAAATATCGACCTTAGACAGTAACAACACTATAAGATCGTGACACAAACATCTTACACCTATTTCTCAATCATACCTGATTTGAAATGAGTACTTGGGTAGACTGCAATTTCAGTAAAAAGTATTAAAGTAAAGTTAACGAGTCCATAAAGGGCTAGATTGATCCGTTTCGAGTGGACATGTAAAGCGGGCTTATCGGGCAACAAGCCCCATATCAGGAGTAACAAGTCGCCAGGCACCGGCGTGACCGGCCCGCGGGTGTGCGTGTGACGGGTGGGATTTTAAAATATTAACAATCATGCATAGGGCACGCTACTGGAAAACGCTTTCTGTATTGCAAACAAAGCGGATATAATGGTTCAAAATGTTTCCGTAAAAGGCGTGAAATTTTAACTACTAATTAATTTTTTAGATAAATTTTTACGAGTAAAATGTAAATATCAGACACTATTTCCAATATTGAATTAAGTACCATGATAATTTCTACTTAAACCATAACCATAATATGTCTCTTCCGTTACACTTTTTACGCCTCGCAAATATTGCTAACACGTTAACATATCCATGTCAAAATTCCATTCCAAAGTGAGAGCTGTTAATATAAAGAATTTGGGTTATTTTATAGAGTTGCCTATATTTTTTGGGTCATAATTTCTCGACGTAGAAGTACCTACGAATTTTTCTAGCGTAGATTATTTTTATGAATTACAAATTATTTCCAAAACGTTCATAGTAAACCTCCATGGAGTCATAGCCATTACAATGGTTATTAAAACTGAAATATTTAAAATGGAATACACTACTGGTATTCAAATTTGGTTATAGGGTTTCAACGATTATTCCAATCAATGAAACTATTCAACACCGTCATTTTGTGGTCATGTTTTAAATCTACCAATATTAGTAACCAACTGATAAATAATCTATCAAGAAATAACCGGTTGTAAATTAATTCGATTTGTATAATACGAAACATATATTTTATTTACAATGTGTAGAACAGTAATAAACATAAAAGAAGGAAAGCGGAAATTCATTTCAACAAATCACACCGGTCATCTTCAGGCCCATGAAGAATTGGCTCTAAAGTTGACCGATAGACGATGCAAGTCAAATCTCTCATTGGACCAAAGAAATCGGCCGCCGCTTTCCACCTTTTATGTGTATTTACTATTTACTGTATAGTTAGTAAGTATAAATTATTTGTTTTCTTAATTGGAGTTTGTCAGTGTTATTAATAATGTGCGATGAATGGAATGTAGTAAGGGATTTAATGGCTCCTAACTTTGTTACTGTCCGAGATCAGCCGATTCATTTGTCCAAAAAATTAATTAATGTTCAATGAGAAAACGGTGGCTAAGTGCAGTGTCGTACTGTTAAACAATTGTTTTAAGATTTTTTGAGGACGATCTTCCTACTGTGTATATCTTTATTGAAAATGTGTACATTAATAATAACCAAATAATGAAAATTCAGCCTATCTCATATAAATAAGTCATCCTCTGTGATGTAATACAAAGCTCATACAAGCCTCTAACACAAGAATTAATATTTTACACAAAAAACCATAATACTATAGTAAGTATTATAAATTAATCAAACAACAATTTGTCAACAACAAAGATTGACTATGACAAAAACTAAAACTGTAACAGTTATCAATTATTAACTGTTAATTAATTATTATAAATTTTATCTGTAATTAAAACTGTACAAAACTGTAAAAAAATGTTAATTTAAATTGAAGAAAAAATACCTTTATTTTGCTTATCTAATCTTTACCATTATAAATTCAACACCGTATTTTTTCTTCTTACCATACCAAAAACCAATAAAATTTTTATAAAAAAAAAAAATTAACATTATTATATAGAAGATAAATATAAAATGTTGTGAACACGATATTGTATGGTCATCGAGCAAATTTGCTGGACGTGTGTTTCACAATGCTCCGATTCGTAAACCAGACATATCGGTCAATGGGAACGGGTAGTTTGGGGGGGTTTTGTACCCAAAATGGGGTTTTTTGTTTTTTGTTTACATGTAATTTTAAAAAATTTCTAATTTTTTTTATTTCATTTGGAAATCAGCTTAAAAAACTACACAATTAAGTTCCTTAAAGTTTTTCTCTATCTCCAACGGTTACCGAGATATAAAAAAAACTAAACACAGTACGTTGTATTTTGCTCCAATGTTAATCTTATGGAGGATAAAAAATAATTCACTTATTAATTATATTTTGGATGAAATTATATTTAGCTTCATGTGTTAATATCCATATATGCAAAAATATATTATGTGTTATCATGGCAGCAAACCTGCATACTCTTTTTCCCAAGTTAATCATATGGAGATTAGCAAACTCCTTATTTATACAGATTTTGATGAAAGTTTATAAAATTAAAAATAAATTTTGATGGTATATAAATGGCTATTAGTACAGCACAAACCTATATTTTCCATTTTAATCTTATGGAGAATAAAAACAATTTGTTATACAGATTTTTAAAACTGTCAAATATTAATATAATTATTATATTATTGTTATTCGCTGAATAATTTAAATATTATTGCTTATCACCACAATGAAAAGCTCGCTATAACATTCGTATTACCGACGATATCCTACTCAATATTACAGAAAATTGATGGAAAAACATATTACAGAAGACAAATAAAGAAGACACAATCACCAGGATGTATTGTTGGTTCCCACTGCAGCGCGGTGCACGGTGTAGTGTCGTATTTGCCCGCAGCGCAGCGCTGGCGCTCCTTGTTTACATTTTATTGCATGTCCGGTTGTGATAGCTTCTATTTAATTAATTATGCAGCTCCCATTTGAAAACCCCATGTGTTCAACCCGAGGGCTTTGCTTTTACACGTGTGTCACTTTTTGCGAACTTGATTACATGAACTCGAAACAGGTAGGCTCTAAATTTACGTTACACTTTAAAATTTGTCGATCGTTGATGTTTACATCGTATTGGATATATTTTGCACAATGTTTTTCATAAAAAAATAATTACCATATTATCATTTTTCTATTTGTAGATATTTACAACAGTCACATAAATATTATCAGATATCAAAATTGACGGGTTATTAAAAAACTAATTCTTTTACCCATCTCTATATGGATGTGTAAGTTTTGATTCATGTGATATGAAAAATACTGTTCAAGTTTCCAATTCTACAAAAGCTTCAAATTATCCTTAAAATTTTCTCATTTTATATATTCCAAAAATACCTAGATACTGCTTAAGTTGAAATTGGTTCATAATGTAGCTCAAACCAACTTCATTTATTTCCATCTACTATTATTAGTGGCTAAAACCAGGATGATAAACGTTCAATAATAGTGTATTTCCTCACTAGGACTTTTGCAATGTATGTAAATTTTTCTTCTCAGGTAAAATTTAACGCTCGAAGAATGAAAGATGAGGATGAAAAAGATATTGTTGATATTGAGGAACTAAATTTGTCGTCTTATGCACATTATATGAAGCTAAATACTGCAAGAAACTACAATTTTACAATGTATTTACTTTAGTGTTAAAATGACTTCCTTGCGTTTCTTTGTATTTCAAATGAACATTTGATATCGCTTATTCATTATTGCCTACTACAGCTGTCCCGATTAAGTATGAACGTACGAATATATAGCTTCTGATTAGCGTGTTCTTACTACTGTGTTTGTTATTGCTGTTGATTATTCAGTCTAGAACATGTTTTAAACTACTGTTTTTATATTCATTGTCTATATTGTGGTATGTTTTCAATAATCTAATCTAATATCATTCAGTATTTACAACTGTTTCTTATTACGAACATTCGGAAACAGCTGATCTACTTCCACTTATTCAACCTCACGACTATTTTATGCTGTGTAGCATCTGTTCTTATTTAGTAGACATATATCTAAAAGGTTTAGCTCTAAACATGTTCGCAAACTTGTCTTTGCTCAATAATTAGTATGCCATTTATGATTCACAAGCCAACGTAGTTATAGCTGAACTATTGCAACTACTACGATCCCTCTGCCACTCCACGACGACCGTGTGCCTTGTGCCATGTGCCATGTGACAGTCGCCGTCGGCTAGGGGCTGCAGACGAGCTGTAGCCGGGGGGGAGGGGGAGGGGGTGGTCACGTGACCGCTTGTAATGTCCTGTATTTGCATTATTCGCCTCCCTTCACGTAATTATCCTCATCGTCCCTTGTTTACATGCTGTTGAATTGCCCGCGTTTTTGTGCCCCAACCCATCGATTCCACAGTGACTGGGCGAGTTTGCTAGTTTAGCAGATTGGATCCATGACAGTGGCCCCCTAACTCTACCATTACCATTACATACTATTAAAATTAGTTTTATTTTGAAATTAAAACCTTCAAATAATTGTTTAACCCCTAATACTCTATCAGTACTTTTAGAACTAAACTAATACCCCTAACAGTAATTTTGTTTCATCAGCGAATTACCATTTATTCAAGAACTACTTGGGATGATTAAAAAAAGTCTTGATCACGTTATAAGGCAAGTACCAAATGTTGTCACAGTATGCTTATAAGTATGGAAGTTACATTTATTTACGTACACTCTTTCAAAATAAAATTGGAATTGAGTTAGTAGGTTTGTCATCATGAGAAATATTAAAATTATAATTATTTAAGCCCACGTACTTTAGTAGACCTTAACCCTATAACTGGCTAAGTCGTAATTCACGAGGCATTTACAAATTCAATAAGATGTGGCAGGTGGAGACATCTCAGTTTAGTCATCAATTTAGTGAACACCACCGCCTTGACTGTGTTACTCTCTGGGGGCAAGCAATGTAACCTGCTCCCACAGTTCACTAAACTGCCGCTAGGGTATGTTTTATAGCGAAGAAAGCGCTTTCTACGACTAGGCACGGTGGCTGAACCAATTAGACCGCTACACTGAGTGTAACGCCTAGGTTTTGAATCCGGACCATGAGCAATCCCTATGTGGCTTGGAAATGTGTGGTATAGGTAGATAAGGGGGCCCACATGTATAAACGGCATACATTTCCAGTCACTGTTCTTAAAATTGCAAATACATTTCTCCTACATATAAAATGGATTGATAAACTCCAAAATCTGTAGGATGAATATGTCTGCAATATTTAATAACTGTGAACGAGATGTATCTAAACTAATTTTATTTTTAATTTTATATGAAGATTAAATGGAGTTTTATAGAGTGTAACATTACCGTACGATATTTTGTAATTCTGTCATTATTAGTTTCACCATTTACTATTATATTATTTAATATCTATATAATCTTGGCATCTTCAAACAAAACAGTGGATAACAATAATTATTTGAACATGCTGACGAAACATTGTAAGTAAAAGGTGCATGTCCTAAACCCCTATAAAACTCACTTCACATTAATCATTAGTCAATTTAAAGACAGGTTATTTTGATTCAGGAATTATCGAAAGTATACAAAAATAATGCATATAATTGTTTGAAATGTTATGCATGAGCTTTGCCAACAATATTTCAAAAACCTGGCGAGGCCGTTATTAAGTAAACTTTCTAAAAATAAATTATTATTAGAGAGACGAAAATTAAAAAATCTGTTATTTAGTTAATACAAGTACCTTATCCGTTAAAAGGTTAAATCACGTATAAAATAGATCATTAGTCACTCACCTATTATTACAATTTCTTCGGCAATCGAGTAATAACGTGGTTACACAAGGAAAACATAGGAAACTGAGTATACACGTAGAACTAAACAGATACAAAGGGGTAACATCGATTTTCCAAATTTGAAAGAGACTCACGTAACAGGGGTGGCAGATGAGCCCAATTTGGGGCGTAGGGCGAGCGAATGTGGGGATGTAAATAATGTAAATTCTCCGGGAATGAACTCGCGTAGTGGAACTGCCTCGCCTGCCGCGACGACAACGCGACCTGGCGACGACCGTGTGCGTTATAACCTTAGAATAAGAATATGAGCACATACGGTAATATCCTGAAAGATTTCTTGGCACAATAATGGTTCCATAATGAACAATATTGTCTTTGATCATTAAGCTATCATTTAAATATAATGGGAAATTAATCAGCTGATCTTTTTTGTACCAAAGCCTCATGTCTGAATTCATTACTTTCATAACTTTCACCACTAACTCATATTGACCTTAAAATATCCAATTATTGCTGGTCTCTTGTTGATTTCTCAAGTACAAGATTAATATGAGTAAGAGTTCAAAGTCCAAAAGCCACATGTTTAATGTCTGAATAGTGTTCATTGTTACGGCTTTCTTTTCTGTCAACATTACCTTCTGCTATTGATTATTGAAGCGGCATGTTCAGTATCAACCCCTTTTCAAAATCACCTATGGGCTACGAATTAGCATTGCTTATTCAGGGATAGGAAATCGGAATAATATTTGACGCTTATAGAAAACGTACTGCTTTCATTCGCCATTTACCATGGACTTAACTTTTCTCTAGAACCATTAGTTGTATACAAATAATTCAAAGTACTAACTTGTTTAGTTATTTAGTTTTTAATGATGGTAGTATAATTAACCTTTAGCTTTATAGTTTTCGTGGAATACTCAAAAAGTCCATAACTTTCGATCCGTCATTTTTAGAGACATGCGGGTGGTGTCATATTATTTAGTACTCTATGTACTATAAACTACTACATTTTAATAAAAATCGTTAGAGCCATGTTTTATATATTTTGATTTTTCAAGTTTTAAGGGGTTTTAGAGGTTAACTACTCTTGACAATCAAATATTCGAAAAAAATAAAAATAACACCTGGAGATACATCGAATATATAAATACATACCAAATTTCACCTAAGTCAGAAATTACCAATGGGTTAGGCTGAACACATCCAGACACACACACACACACACCAGGACAGAGAGTCATCACGTCGAAGCTCATTTTTTTATTCAGGGGACCCCAAAAATATATATCCACTCTCAACTCAAATTCAAAAATTTTAACGAAAACAATACTTTCTCCATATGCTATCGCATAAGAGGGAGAAAGTAACAATACACCCTAGAATCCGCCAATATCACATTTTTATGAATACCAATACGAACTGTCTGAGCGTAGGACGTGAAGTATCAAGCGAGTCTAGGTTGTATCAACTACAGTCAACATCGCTGATAGAAATGCCGCTCCGGGATTTGATCAAAAACACTGTCATAGTTAGTGCTGATTCAATAAATGTTTGATTCTAGTTGGTTATTCAAACCCCGTCAGAATATTCTCTGTTTGGAGGGGAATTACCTTCCAAAAGGTTTCCAACATAACTTTTACTTAAAACAAATGTAGTGGCGTAGTTTATTCTCTAGTTTTATTTTATATATACAGAGTTTTCTTAAATAGACCGACAAACTTCAGTGTGGTTTATTGGGTCAAAACTAAGCAAAAACGTTCCTCTTGGGTTTTGGGCGTGTCTTATAATGCGTTTTAGCCAGATATTCGCCATTTTGTGTTTTTTCCAAACTATTTTATACCTCGGTCATTTTTCAATTGATTGTTTTGTAATGTGCATTTAATTAGTACCCTATTTAGACAAAAATATAATATATAAAACAATTTAACGTTAGATTCAAAATTGTGGCTATTTATGCAACGATTGTTTTATGAATGCCTTATAGCCTCAAATTTTGTTCAAGGTTGAGTTTCAACATTTTCCAAACTTGCTAGCTTGTTACAAATTTTAGTAAAGTTGCTGAACACTTTATTAGAAATAGAATTGGAGAATTGGGAATGCATTCAGCAAACCTTTTTAGCTTGAAATACTTCTAGCTAGATTTAAGTACGTACGTCTATGTGACTGGGACGGTGGCGACATCCTGTAATCCAGCTACTTGGAGGTCACGAATTGTGGATAGTTGTGAGCCATGGTCGGTGGGTGTAGTATTCTCTTGTGTCGATTAACGTCCGCACTATTGAATACTGCGTTAATCCGCAAATACCATCCTCATAATTAGACCAGTTCGTAATTCAGAGGTCGTGGTTCGGATTCCACGTTAAACTGTAGGTCCCTTAGTTGCCATCGGCTGTTGGACAATTAATTAACAGTCCTGTCTAAGGAACATGTCAGCCCTTAGTCAGTAACAAGACTACAAGATCGCGCCACAATCATCCCACAATCATTTCTCATTCATACTTGGCTTAAAATACCTACCTGGGTAGGTCGCCATTTCAAATGGTAATCTAATCTAATCTAATGTTACGAGTTTGAATCGAGCAGTAATTTCAAACTGAAATATTTAGACCTTATTCCCAGCTGGATTACGGCTAGATATATTAAACTTGAATTCCATACTCAAAACACAGACAGGCTATATATTTGAAATCAAGCTTACGTGCTATATGAGTTTTTGACAAGCATATGTCTTAGCTCTGGTGGGAGGTATTGGCAATTCATCAGATCAAAATTTGAAACGGAAAAGACGTCATGTTTATAAGGACAGCTATTTCCCAAAGGGAAGTTAGTACACTTTATTTTTGTTTATGAATTGTCTTATTACAGAAGATCTTTATGACACGTCTATCTATATAACATTACTTTCTTGTTGGTGATTCGAATTTCGTGAATCGTAAGTTTTACAAGTAAAACTTACCCACCATAATATAAACCATATCACGAGTCTTTAGTTAAAAAACATGATTAATAAAATTATTTTATAAATTAAAATGTTGATTGACGATGCGATTAGTTGCTCAGTGTTGTACAAGCGAGCTGGAGAATATCTGTTACCCCTCCCCTCCCTCTCAAACTACAGCACAGCGTACAGTGATACGCTGATGTGATGTAGTGGTAAAATATGTAAATGTGCAGAATTAATGGGTATATCGAGAGCCGGGCGGGGATGTTTTAGCGCCTCTTTCATTAAAGTACGCGATCCCGCTAGAACCAACACAGCCACTCCCGGCGGTCCGGCGCCGGCGCGGCGTGCCGCACCGCACTCACGCATTTGCATTTTATTTAAAATTATTCACCTCTATTTGTGTAACAGATTTACCAGTTTATGTTAATAGGTGTTGGGCTACGAATCCACCTGGGATGTGAGCACCACGGTAGACAACGAACTGATATAATTTATATGTATTGTGTCAAACCGACCGAATTTTAACACACTTTATTGTTTCTAAATGAATTCTTCTTTCCATTCACAGTTTGTTGACTTTTTTCGAATAATTTAGGCAAAAAATAATGATTCTACGGTTATAAAACATGTTTACCTTTTTTATTAGAAAATAAAATGGATTTATTTATTAAATATAAATAAAATTAAACTAATAATATTGAAGGCACGGTAAGCAATTGTTACTCCAAAATAATAGGAGAGTATCAAATATGTTATAAATTGCCACCTAAGCTATTAAATATATAGAGTTTTGGTAACTGTAGTGTAGAGTTATACAGCATCTCTGCAGTGTCCATCGGTATCAATTTTTTGGACAAATGTCAATAAAGTTTTGTCAAGTATAAATTGAATTTTCCATTAACAATTTTTACCTTCATTCACAAAATTTCGATTTAGATCAAATATATAAACATCTTTTTAGCTATTCATAACAATTTCATGCACCAAAACTCTTATAATTTCGTAGCCTGAATTTATCTGACTGAGTTCATAGTGAGTTACAAAATGAATTTGTGGTTTCAATAACCTATCGCTAATAGTTGAACTAGTAAATTCTACAGTACAAATTTGACCCATATGGAATATGGACATTTTGTAAAAATACTCAACATTGGCTCTAATTTACCTTTACTTGAGATTTATATTTATCTTAAACGAGATAGGAGATAACATAGAACACTCGCAGGATAGCGAAAATACTTATCCGGAAGCGTATATTTAAAACCGGGATATAAACCGGGCCAATGGACCAAAGTCATCAATAAAATCGGCGGACACCTGCACAGGGTCGTTAATATTTGACCGGACGGGTGCATACGTAAAGTGGCGCATTTACGATAGGCGTAAAAACCCGCCATCAAACCGCGCGACCCCCCTCCTCGACGCTATCTACCTCAGGCATAATACAAACCTAGAGGAAACTCGGTGCTGGTTGTCGGCCACACAAGAGGTTACGCTAAACACACTCAATTTGAGCTATTCCTCTCAAATATCCTCACTAATAGATAGATACCCTACCTCGTTATATTAATTCACGCGATAACCATGTTATGAACCCTTTGATGATACTTTATACTTAAGTGGAGACCTACCCAGGTAGGTTAGCTCGTAAGAACAAGAAATGAGTGTAATATGATTGTGGTGTGATCTTGTAGTATTGTTACTGACTAAGATTGACATGTTCCTTAGGTTACTTCCTCACATACACACATATACACACTGATTTTGGACGACTGATTTTGTACCGGTCGTCCAAGAGCTTAACACAGTAGCTTAACACATAGCGACCATTGACCGGCACCGAAAAATGCGCATCCGGCGACTGTCGTCACTGTGTGCCGCTGATGCCGGAACGTGTCGACACAGTGGCGCACCTCACTGTATACTCTCCTGCACACACACCGATTTTCTACCAACAGACCATCCTAAATAGTCTTCGCTATCTGTTATCCCAGTGAACTCTTTTGATTCAAGGCGTATTTTTAATGAGCATATTTTTTGCGAAGTTATACTGATCCTCATTTTTGTACTTTCTCGTAACATATTTTTCAATTTCTAGTGGACATCATCAAAGTATTCCAAAGACATTTGAGAAAAACATTATTCAAACAACATACAATGACATCCAGAAAATGTTGAAAAACAAACTGCTGTGACGTCTCAGTTCTTCAAAAACAGTGCAGAATGAACAAGAATGCTCTCTGTTTTTGTTGTTGATTGCATGAATCTAGTATTAATGCTTAATCCTACGGCACCTGATCCAACGATGCAATAACCACATAGCTAGAACTTGTTTAGGATTCATTATTTTCCATTTTCTGGATAAAAGCCAGCGATCAAAAAGCAACAATAAGTTTTTTTTTATTTGGCCAGTTTGTGATTGCTCTCAGATAATAAAATTATTAGATGCTACCTCGTATATTAGTATGAGTTTAAATATGATTGAAAATATAATATGTACTCGTTTCAAAAACGAATATGAAAAGTAAGGGAGTAAATAAAGTGTAACCTTTGAATATAATAAAAAACTAATACATTAAATCTTTCTATTTGTGCTCTCTAACAATATAAAGATTATTGGCCTTAATTTGTTTACAAAACTTAAGAGGAAAATATTGACAGATTTAAGACATTCACTAATTAGCAGTTCATCAACTAATTTCTATAACCAGATAGTTAATTGCAATTAATTTTCAACCAAGGTCAAAAAACTGTGGCAATACTTGTACAGTTATTTACTTTCTCCCCCTTTACATAGTATAAAAAGTAATTTTTGTATCGACATTTCCAAATTTGACCTGTGAGTGGAAATACTTTGAAACTGCCTAAATCCAGAAAAACGGTGGTTGTCGGACTATCTGGCATTCTGTTTGTGTAAATGGTCCAGACGATTTTCTAATTTTTTATGAAAAAACTGCACAAAATGGCGCACTTTCGAAATATCACCAAAGTGCGTTTCATACGTTGATTTTTAAGGTTAGTTTACCTCCAAATACCGTTAAAATTTCTAGAATAGAAACTCGTTAAATTCGACTCAAATGATTTTGATCAAGAATTCACGAATTACAGTCCTTTGTGTCTCAAATAATATGACACCGCCCACATGTCCAAAATTATTCTTATGGAGAATAATAAAAAATAAATGCATTCAATGCTTATTAATCGTTTTATTAAAACTAGGATTGCAGCGTATAGCTACATCACCCAATAAACCCAGATAAAATGGTAATGGTTTATTTAATAAAAGAGGGTTATATTCTTAAAAAGGAGAAATTTTATGAAACTGATTTATGAATAACTGATATATGTTTAAAGTAGACAACTTTGCAAATATATAAAAATGTCATTTACAATTTTTATAGAAATTTATATTTAGACCTTCCATTCTAATATATAATTATAGCAGAAATATAAATAAATAGCATAGTGTCATGATATTTTATAAGAATGAAATTATTTTGGTATTGTTTACCGATTTATATTGCATAAATTATTTTACTACCTTCATTATTATTATTGATGATTTTAAAAATTATAAAATAAATGCGATGATCTAGTGATGATACCAATAAATAAAATAAATAATATTATTTGATACCAATAATAAAATAACCTTTTAGATGATCCAATATAAACTTGCGTATAGATCTGTGATTGATAAATAAAATAGTAAACATCAATAATATAAATGATAGTGGTGAAATGTGATGACTGAAACCACCTTAAGATAAATATTATCCAAATAAATCATTTATCAAACTTTAAACACTTTTATGATTGTTAGACGACAATAATAATCCAAAGTATTCTAAGATTTCCTAAAAACCTTAATTAATTCATAAAAATTTTTAACCCCATCTCGTTGCTCTGTCTGTTCCTAACGTTAAATCTATGTTTTCATATTTATGTTATAAATTCCAACAGAACAATAAATTTACGAAATAATGAAATACATACAATTAATGTTTTATTCACTAGTCGTTAACGTTAGAGACTCTTATTCTACATGTTAACGTGATTCTGAACAAATAGTTGCCCATTACTCCACCGCAAATTATGGTGATGAAAACACAGCTACTGAAGTAACCGGATCTTACCGAGTCATAACCAGAACGTCAGACAAAGCTATGCTGTAATACCGAATGTGACCCACAAATACAATAATCACTGGTCTTGTATTTAACTATGTAACCAGGAAATCCATTGTTATTTCTCAAACTATATCACATGTCAACAAACTACTACCATAAAATAAAGATATCCTACGGTTCTAAATTGCTTAGTTTTCGTGCGGTCAGGTTGTGTTTTAAAAGTAGCTATAAGAAGTGTCAGAAGTGTTTTCATCCAAGAAAAAAGTAGAGTTCAAAGGCGTTATTCAATTAACTGTATTTCAAAATTCAGTAGTTAGTGAACATCTTTAAAAACATACAAGATAAACCAAACTCATATTGAGATAAATAAAATCCCTGAATGTCAAGAAAACCGTTTGATTTAAGTATTTTACCAAATAAATATTACTATTATTTTAAGAAAAGTTATTTCTTGTTTCGTCATGTTTAATAACTTGCAACATATTACATTTATTAATTTATTGGCAAAAATTAAAATGTAGTACTGTACTTATTTAATAGATTTTAAATAAGTAAAGGTATATAGTATATTAATAATAATTATTAATAAATTTTAAAATAATTTTTTTTTCTGTCCAAAAATATTTAATTTTGTGACAACAAACGAATTTTTTATTTTAGTATCTTGATAACACGTAAATAAACGAATGGTAGATTCTAAATTCTTCTACCTTGTTTGGGTCACTTCACATTTATCTATCTATGGCCTGAGGGGTCCGGATCGCTGCGACAAACAGTGTATTGCTCTACCCAATCGTGTGGTTTGCATCTTCCACTCCTCTCTTGTCCGATATTATGGTAACTTTAAAGGGGTATTTTTCCTCAGTTACGGTACTAATCAGATTCATAATTAATTATAAGGTTGGACACCAACAGGGAAATAAGCTTAATATTTCTACTGCTTTGACGACATTGAAAAAAAATTAAGTCCTGTAAATGCTTGTTTAGTAATACACGTATATGTTACATGGAACATACTCTAATAATATCTCTAGAATATTTTAAAATCGGATAAGTATCTCGTAATGATCGCCGTTATATTCTGTCTCGTACTTCCTCGTCAATGAGTGTATTACATTCATCCACCGTTTGACCCCTGAAATCCATCTGTTAGGGCCTGGAAATCAAAGTCAAAATTGAAATTTAGGTTGGCGCTGTAGTCCGTCTCGTGCTTCTCTTACTTTCTCATTGGTTGCCCCTCGTACAACCCTGACACCTCATCGATAAATGGATTGAATTCATCTGACATTTGACACCTAGAATTTATCACTAATTTCCCTAATCGAAGTCTAGATCGACACTTGCACTAGCGTCTCTCTCATGTTTTTAATTTTCGCACTTCTCTCACTCCTTGTACTTTTCGTACATTCTCATTGACAATGAGTCAACACTTTTATACTAGTAACTTATTTTGAGCTTACAATGATATTTTGAGATTATGATTGAAATGACCTTCATTAGTATCCTGTACTTCTTTAATAAAAACTTTGTGTTCGGGGTGAATAGCTAGGTTTACCCCTTACACCTGTAGGACTGCGAAGATTATGTTTACTTTACTAGGTTCGCTTTATCATGCATGAATAAAATTAGAATTCTGCATTCATATTGTTTTTAACTATGATATTTTTAGTCATTATTATGTTTTATATTCCATTTAAAGGCGAATTTGGTCTCAATTTCGTATTTATGTATCTCAATTTATGTAAAAAGTAGATTGATTATTGGTCCCCTCCGACAAGCCTTTAAACTTGGTGGGGTCTATGCTGGACAAATTTGTATAAATAAATTTGCTGTCTTTTATTTACCCACAAAACTGAATCATACAACCTGTACAAATGACGGAGTTACTGCTTTCTGCTAGTTACATGTGCAATATTCTAATCTTTAATCTTTTTATTACCAAAACCATCTACTGTATCGAAGTAATATAATAAACTACATTAAACACATGAAGGCCTGCACCTGTGTGCCAGGCCCTTTTGTGACACTCAACCAGCCGTAGTCAGACAAGGGAATGTCTTGTTTTCTATGTTATTACTTAGTGGTGGAGTTTTATGCGGCCATATATTGATACTTAGTTTCCTGGTGGTCGTGCGTGCGAGAGCGGTTATCTGTTCACACATCTCCCCGACGGCACGCTACCCCACACCACACACCACACACCCTCCACGTACTACGTTCTTCTTTTATATATTCCCCAGGAAATTTTCCATAACGGAATCAATAGCATTTATCTTTATGAATTTCCTCAAATTTTACTTAATCTCAACACAAAAAAAGCTTTTTACCAATCCTTTATCTCGTCCTTGTCTAATATTCTTCGAAGAATAATATACAGGGTGTCGATGAAAAATATTCCAGGACCTTGGTGAGTGATTAGGTTCATTAAAAGGAAGAAAAAAGTTCCAATTTAGGTATGGCCTAAAACGCGTATTTTCTCAGATATCCGCCATTTTGTATTTTTCACAAAATATTTTTATTTCAAACATTTTTGAATAGATTATTTTCAAATTTAGTATGAGTTTTAGACTAGTAGACTACTATTATTAATAAAATAACTAGCATGATCCAAGCTCAGAATCCAAAATGGCGGCCACTGTATTTTTTAACGTTTTCAAAGTATTTTAGTTTTAAAACTTTAAATGCCCGCCATTTTGAATTTTGAGCTTTGATCATGCTAGTTACCTTTTTAGTAATAGTAGTCTACTAGTGTAAAACACATTCAAAATTTGAAAATAATCCGTTCAAAAACGTTTGAAATAAAAATATTTTGTGAAAAATACAAAATGGCGGATATCTGAGAAAATAAGCGTTTAGGCCATACCTCCATTGGAAGAACTTTTTTATTCCTTTTAATATACTTAATCACTCACAAAATGTCCTGAAACGAATTTAACGGACACCCTGTGTACGTTTATTTTTTATTATGATTGTACGCCCTTGTATTATATTATATTTTCTTATCTAACGAAGCATAATACGTTATGTTCCGATATATTATAACTTTGCATGTCTTTAAACAAATTGTTATTGTTATTTGTCTATTGTTTGTAAGTTTAGGTTGTTAGTGAGAGAAATATTTCAAATAAAGAAATCACTCCTAGAGTGTTGCAGTTTTTTTAGGAATACGTCACTATTTAAATAATATGGAATATCTAAACGTTTTTGTGTCAGAATATAAAAAAACTTATTTCTAAAAAATAACGGCCACGAAATTAAGCAGGTGAGTGAATTCTCTTGTTTGGGTTTAAATATGGGTTAAAAACGTAACATTTACTAGGAAAATCTCTCATCTTATTGAATAATCTATGTGCATAGCTAGCTGTCAATACCTCTAGTGAATTAAAACAACATTACCCTCTCGCCTAATTTCTTAGTCGGTAATAGTGCAGATTTGCAAAACATGACTTAAATTACTTAACTTAAATTTGGATAATAATACTCCACCATAACAACTAACTTGGTGGTTCAGAAACTAGTACCCATATCATAATCGACGGTTCGACCTTGAGAACAATTTTGACACAACTTTGCGATGGTTCGAAGGTGGATGTAACTGCTTTCGTTCATCGGGCTATTCAACACACCAGCACAAAATGGATCACTGTCTTATAAATAATATGGATATTATTATAGTGGAAGTCTTCATCAGTTTGTTAGGACCTACAATTGTTTGATAAGGTTGTTCCCAAACGAAATATAAACAGATTTTCGTTTAATCGCGCACGTTGATTTACATGACACATGGCGATGAGGTTATGAGACTGCGCCAGTCCCGGCCGTGACGTAGAACGTATGACGTATAACGCGGCATTATTCAAATGCCCACATGTCCGGCGAGGTTGCGGCGATGGGCCTAAGATAGCGCCAGCAGCGCGGAGTAATTTCTTTATTCCGAAGGTTTGTTGTTCTACGTACATCGAATTATTCTGAATGACTTTTTCGCCGGACGCTTTATTGCTGGCGTCACGAAACCTTGACGTTTATTCCGCATATATTAGCTTTACTGCTTATAAAGAACCTGATTTCGCCATTTTATTGTGTTATACGTCAAAACGATAAATATATTAAACGCGATATAATTTCAACCCTTCGGCCCGTCACGTGACTCTTTACGACGGTCGGTTAACGCGCCGGGCCTTTGGGAGGACCCTTTTTGCCGAGTGATTTTTAATTGGACGGTTTAAATTTTAATAAAACGTGAAATAATTCCATTGCGTTACTGTTTAAGCAAAGATATCATCAGTGGAAAACTGAATTGCTAATTTATTTACAACTAGCAGTAAGCCCGTCCTTTGTACGTGTTTGATGATTCAGTCATAAAATACAACATACTGAAATGCTAAAAACAAAATTGTAACCTAAAGTTGTAAAAATAATTTCAACCCAAACATCTCTACATAGTATTGTTGTTTAGGTTATAATTTTAATTTAATATAGTATATTTTGATTTAAGAATAAAATTAATAATCAATCTAACCAGATAAATTAGTATAGAGCCTATTGGTTTTTAATTCGATAGCTGATTATTTATCTATAGTAAACCCCTTTAACAGATCACATAATCAGTAGGACTACATATTCATTTGAAAATTGTGTCTTATATCACTTGAACCTTTAAATCCTACCTTTAACCCTAGAAGTGGTAAACTCGACGCATTTACAAATTCAATAAGAAGTGGCAGGAGACATATATCGTCAATTTTAGCGAACTTATCACCTTTGTGGCCGTTCTGCCCTCTGGGGGCAAGCAACCGAACCTGCTCACGAAGTGCACTAGACTGCCACCGGGCATGTCTTATAACCAAGCAAACGCTTTCTACTTACGCTTTACACTTGTGGCTGAACCGGCTAAAGGTCTGCGCTGACGAGCGCAACGTTCTAGCCATTCTGAAGTGCTAGGGTTCGAATCCCGATCATGAGCAATCCCAGTTTGGCTTGCAAATGTGTGGTATAGCGGAGTGGGGGGCCCTCCTTAAATAAACGGTGGCCGGCTTGGGTGGAAGTTGACGGTATTTGTGGGCTTAATTGGGATTGCAGTGGACACCATGTTTTATGCGTTTTGTTGTTTTTATTTAATATTTCAAAAATATATTAGGAATTATTTTTATGTTACAATCAAAAGTAAAAAAGCTTACCACTTCTAGGGTTAAATCTTTGATTCTCTAAATTTAGGACTAAAAACATACAAATTAAGATTCATTTACGACTCAAATGAAGCAAATAACACGTTTTATGCATATTATATTTGAAATATTTATAATCTATTAAAAATTTTAAACTACATGTAGTTGCGACGAAGCAAACTGTGTTTTTATAATCTGATAAATCTAAAAACAAAAGTCGCTCAACACGTTCGTTATGGCATAAGTAGCGCGTAATCGGATATTTGTTAAGTTGCTCGTCGGCGTCAAACAATGGCGAGAGTTTGTGGGGTGATGGGGAGGGGTGGACTGGGGGGAGGGGGGGACGGGCAATCACAGACGACTAAGCCTCCTCTTATCACTCACTCGTTCCCCTTCATTTGTTTCCCGTCTCCGGACGGATGAACATTTCTTACTGCACTTTTTATACTCTCGCAGCCTGTGAATCTTTTAGTGGGTTGGTTCAGCGCCTAATTAACCTCCACTATGTGATTTTACTGTTATTTAAATTTGAGACAGTTTTATAGTTGAATTTCGGTTCTTGGAAACCTAAATTTATGTAAATTGTACGCCACGTAATTGTATGGTCCAAAGCTAAGTACTAATGCACGTTATTAAAAATGAAAATTTTGTATTTTAAATCCTACCTCCTATATTTGTCAGAAACGACACCAACATGGGGTTATGAGTGAGATGGAATTGATTACAAGTAGCTTTATTACCGTTAAAGATCAGCAGATTCATTTGCCAGAACCAAACAAAGGCAACTGGGTCTAGTATCGAACCCATCACAGATTGTTCTATCTATTTTGATATTTTGTGCAGGGTCGAACCAGAAACTTTCAGATTATGACTTTACTATAGCCACAGAATCACTTAGTGGTCAAGTACATATTTAAGCATATCATTTATACAGGTGCTACAGGGGATGGGGAGGGGGAGACAGTAAAAAATAGCATTATTGTGATTAGGATTTTATTATAATGGTTTGACATCGTCGTAACACCATGATAATCTGCAGAGACAGTGAAGTGAGTTTCTAACGAAAAAGGCAGTATTCTAGAGTATAATCTATAGTGAGTAAATTATTATAAATGTGTAGCATATTATATTAAAATGCATTGATTTAATGATGTTAAATACGTCGTAACTAAATATGGGTACACTCATGTGCGCCTCAGCTTAAACAAATTTATCTTATTGTTGGTTGGTTTGTCTTTGATAATAGGTTTTTATCTCATATTATTATATAATTTAATGATGTTTCCCTCAAATAATGAGACAACAACTGAGATCAACATTGTGGACACTCAAGAACGCGTCAGGTTCGAGTCTTGTCCTGGGTAGGCCCACACAAGTTGAACATGTCGGTGTTTAACATCCCTCCCGCTACGGCCGTCCCACTCCCGAGGGACGGCCGGAGTGTGACCCAATTTGCATTATTGCACGGCTCATATCCCCGCCAGGGCCACCGCATCCCTCGCCCACGACTAATCATCTAGGTGCTGGACCCTTGTTCCCTGCTCTCCACAACGTCCAGCTGGAACAGCATACGTTAAACGATTTCAATAGTTAGTAAATATGTCACAAGCCTAGCCTGCTCTCAGGTACTGTTGTACCATATATATACACAAGTCAGAAGTGACAATATATGTAGTTGACGACACCAGGTGACAACGCTCGTCTAGCAGTTTGCGTCGTTCTCCGCAGCAGGTAGTGGCGCCACCTGTCACACCATTCGGGAAATCGTCATATTACACGTTATATTTTATCAGGATTCAAGACTAACCAAATTTAGTCGTCTGTTTTAATAACAATAGTTAGAATAATTTATACAGAGTGTTTCAAAACTCTATGTCAACCTTTTAATTGTAAAACAAATCTAGTAATACCTCTTTTTTTAAATATCAAATTAAAAATTTGAACCATTTATGACTTGTGGTAGGCTGTGAGGTCGTTACTACTCGTCCGTATTAGATGATTTGTTTCATTGTTGTGGAGGATGTTGCGTGAACCAACATTGGACCTGGAGTGACGGCCTCTCACCAAAAATAGTGTCATTTTTTATTCTAAAATTCTCCGATAATGATTCGATTTGTCATAGGATTACATAAAAAAGTTATAATAATTAATTGTAATCGGTTGTAAAAATGTCAATTTCAAATTTAGTAGCTAAAGACCAAGCTTTGCTTGAATATAATAAAACGTGTCTTGAATGAATTAATTAGCTAAATTATCACACATTTATCATGCCGTATGTAAACATAGTTTTTACGGTTTGGGTAAAAATGTTAATAAAGCACCTTAATAAATTGATGTTTTACTTTTCCCACTCATAACATTTGTAAAAAATAAACCAAACTGTATTTAACTATTCTGTATACCGTTTTCTGTAACAAAAATAGTACGTACCTTATTCATGAAAACTTTTCTTTCAAACCCAAATTTCTCCAAGGCTTGAGACCTGCTCCATTCGATTTTTCGTGGTCAAACACCCCATATAACTACCAAATCATAATTCCTTGGACAGAAAATATTTCTCTGGAAAGTACTTGTTTTAGAGTACTTTAGATTTTATACATTAAAATGTGTACCTAAAATTCAACTTTTATTTTTAAACGTTTTAATATCTCTGTGAGTAACTTAAGATTTCCGGATAATTTGAATGATATATTTAGAAAATATACTGACCCAGGAAAACATCCTCAAAAGGTTGGTCGAGTTTTGAAACACTTTGCATATATTACCCTTCAAAGTCATAGTTTGTCATAGATAAAAATAAATTTTCTTCTCATATGTGGGGTGAACGTAAAATATCGCTACAGTAAACAAGTACCCGTTTTCTTCACTGTCGGTTGCAAACACAAAGGGACCATTAGCAAATATTGAAAATTCTATTTCAATTTCGGCCCCGATATAAAATTTATTTGAAACTAGATAACCGGAAAGCAACTTTTCTCATCTAAGTTAACTGTTTCTCGAACCCCACAAACTGAGAAGGAGACGGTCAACTTTTTATCTGTATATTTTTGTATCTTATCATTTCTTCCCCATTTCTTTCTAATAGCACCTTACACCCTCAATTTTTAACGGATATTAAAACATTTTTTCCACTATTTTGAGAAGTAGATTGATTAAAACACATTCAGTTTTAAATTCTTTCGGTTACTAAGATGTTTGATATATTAACATGATTACTCTGTAAATTAAAAAGAATAACATCTGTTGTTGTTTTCATGAGGCTATTTAGCTTTCGAATGACAATAACTTTCCAAAATACGGTATAAAATTACCTAGTAATTTCAAATGGTTCTCAAGTGGTGTTTAGACTACTGTACTATCAAATTTCGAATTTCACAAAACATCAACATGAAAGATCATTTTCTCTATACAAAGTAGGTATTATAAGCTATTTTTCCAATTTGACGTCTCTTCTACGTGGACGTCAAGGTAGCTTGCGTTGTTTTGTGACTTAAAAAGTAACACTTGAGTTTCGACCTGGTAGTTCGGTCACTCCTTGGAATCATTTAGGTAATTTATTCATCATAATTGTGTTTTATAATTAATTTGATTCCCGTTTAAATATACTATTTGATTTTTCACTACGTCATTTTGGTATACAACTTTTTGTAAAGTAACAGTGTAATTACATCCATTATTTTTCAACAGAGTGTATGTAATATAAATGAATTTTCGCTAACCAACACGAGTTGGTCATTTACGTATCGTATCGTAGTTACGTATACCGCATCGTATGCACAATGTACACCGTGCAGGGCGACGTGCGACGTAGCGCCGGCGAGGTAGTTGCATGTAATTAATATCATCAATCGCATTGAACGGAGGGTTAATAGTGCATGATCGCCGTCCATTACTGTAACGATGTCGGCCTGTGTCTCTCCCTCACCTTCCCGACGTAGATGGAGCACTAACATGTCGTGTCGGGCATCCTACCTGAGTAAACCTACCTGAGTACAGTCTGTATTGTTTAACAATACTACAGTGTCGTTGTAAAACCTGACAGAATGGCTATAGTACCCGACTTAAAAACTGAATCCGGTAAGGGTCGAATCTGGACCCAGTTGTAATTTTGTGATTGGTTAGTGATTAGCAATGTTTTATAACAGGTTAACGTTTTTAGTAAGTTTGGGAAGGACAGCGTTGAAATATAATGTTTGTATTTACTTCCCTGTGGGAAATGGGTTAGATCATGGATATGTTTTAGTTCACCTAATCAGCTGATCTTACAGTATTCATTTATATTATAAATTCAATACAACGGCTCTAGTAGTTTCTATGGAAACCTGTTACATGTTTTCCATCTTAAAAATCGCCAACACCCCCCCAGAGCTTAGACATATCCATGTCAAAATTGTTTTTCGGTTTTTACTTCCCTTTGGGAAACAGATTAGGTCATGGATATGTATAAAGGGGATGTTTTCAGTTCATCTAAACAGCTGTTTTTATAACCTAACTATGACGTCACTAACTAAATGACGTCCCTTCTTCAAATTTTCTTTGCACAAATTGCCAATACACCCACAGGGCTAAGACATATCCATGTCAAAACACAAAAGCAAAAAATAACTTTCTATAGGGTGTACGAGAAAACCTGAGGATTAACATCCCACCCGATACCAACCAGTCTTACTGAGGTGCTGACAGCCACTTTTACACAACTCACTACATCAGACTATTCTCACACTATTAAGAAGTAATAATTATATTAAAAACTAATTAAAGGTTGGAACCACGTATTGAATTAGTCACTTCGATTCTATGGAATTTTAAAAATATTACTGTACAAGATGTTCAATGGCAGGTTAACTATAAGATAAAATTGCTCAATAATGAAAACGTCAGTAAAATTTCAATTTATGACTTTTTAGAGGTGCTACGGCCCAAACTGCTTACTCAGTATACTCAAAGACAATAATAATATCGGATGTCCACAAAATATTAGTACAATTTTAAACTCAAACCACACTGACTCCCATCAAATTGTGATGATCTAGCTTTTTGGTGGCATCGTGTAGATGCCAAAGTTTAGTTTTATATATCATATTTGTCGAGCTATTTAATCGAAAACGATATTCATGCATAAAATAAAAAAGGTACAGATCAAGATAGGGTGAAAAAGAGTCATCATTTTCGAAGAGAATGTCCACAAATGAAGAATACAACTTTGGTCGTTTTTCACTCACATATTTTCGAACATTTATTTTTGTTGAAAAAATCAACTACTGACATTAAATTATGTTCACAACAAATAATTTCCACTTAACCTTATCCTCAGACACAATTTTGTCTACTCTTGATACAGATCTCTGTACAGATTTTTTATTTTAGACTATAACTATCAGTTCAAATTAACCAACTCGACACCAGTTACATATTTGGGATGTGGACGATGTAACACTAAAGTAGCTTGATTATCATAAGTGAAGCGGTGACAGTATCGTTTAAGTTTGAAATTGCACAAATAAAAAAATGTATATTTGTTAACTGTTTTATTAGGTATTTGATAAATATTTTATTTTTGTATAATTTATAAAATAGTTTTGTCAACTGGTGTGTTTAAAACAATCAACAAAAATCACTCTCTACTTTTTTAATACTATTTATTCCTGCTATCATATTTCGGTTTTACAATTTCAGGAGTGTTAGTAAGAATTTAGTAGGAATGTATTACTTATTAAATTTATAAAAACCGCTAAAATTTTACGAGTACTATCCTAATTTATGTTTATATGTAGTATTTTGGATAACACAATCGTACTTACAGTTCCTAAAACAATGATAGTTCAGTGGTTGGTAATACGGTATTCAAATAAATCATAACACATGTGAATGTGTTAAGAACATCTGAGCCTAGTTTCAGAAAATAAACTGCGTTTGTCAGAATGTGAGGAATGTTAACTTTTTCCATTAAAGTTAACAGGTCCCCCCGCAGTGGTCAGGAAGGCGTCGTTCCATTGTTTATTCAACTTGGCCATAAATTCAGCTTTATCGTTATTAGTAACATCTACTGTAGTTCGTTGTGAAAAGTGTTAGGTCAAAAAATTATTTTTTTTTAATTTAAGCTTTATTTTATCAAGATACGAAACAACATTCGAAGTATGCATATACAATATACGCCAGTTTGAGAATTCAATAACAGAAGTTGGAGCTGTGAAAGTAGTAAATTTTTCAAAATAAATATACATATTTAGGAGAAACTACGTTCACCCAGTTTTTGTGGTATTTAGTATTTTAATGTCTAAAAATTTGTTCATTATCATACGTATATTTTTTTCATAGATTTAAAAATTAAAACAATCACGGAAAATAATTACCATCCTAATTTTTATGGGAATTCTTATTAGTGTAAGTGTTAATATAATTTTTCGTTAGGCTTGTGAATATCCTCTTTCGATTTCGTAAATCGAATTTTAGAAACTCCTCCCGTTAACTATCGTAATCCTTAAAAATGTAAGGAAGGCTCAAAGTTTTGAAATGTTAAGTTTGATGAGAAAAGTTGCAACCTTACAGCTACACATTATTTTACGCTTCGAGGCGCGGAGTGCGTGAATCGTATAGGAGCAAAACCAAGACGCCAGTCATGGCCTTGGATTTTGATGTCAAATAAGCTATTTATATCCATAAATGAGTGTAAAATTTATTTTACGCTATCATTTTCAATTGAGATGAAAATTACTGCATAGTTTTTTCTAAGAGTACATAAAAGAATAGGCCGGTGGCGTGTCCTATAATCCAAGTTACTTGGAGGTCTGGAATAATTTTAGAATTATAGGCGATGATTAGATTAGATTATTGAAATGGCGACCATACTACAAGGTAGGTAAGAATGAAGGTAAGGTGAATGAAGGTAGGTAAGCCAAGTAAGAATGAGAATTGAGTGTAAGATGATTGTGGCGCGATCTTGTAGTCTTGTTACTGACTAAGGCTGACATGTTCCTTAGACAGGACTGTTAATTAATAGCCCAACAGCCGATGGCAACTAATGGACCTACAGTTTAACGTGGAATCCTAACCACGGCATCTGAATTACGAATTGGTCTAATTATGTGGATGGTCTTTGCGGATTAACGCAGTATTCAATAGTGCGGACGCTAATCCACACAAGAGAACACTACACCCACCGACTATCGCTCACAACTATCCACAACTCGTGACCTCCAAGTAGCTGGATTACAGGATGTCGCTACCATCCCAGTCGATGGGCAGTGGATGCGATATTCCCTGGTGTGGATTACCGTCCACACTATTAAATACTACGTTTATCCACAAAGTTTAACCGCATAATTAGTCCGGTTTGTAAGTCAAAGGTAACATTTTTGTTTAGACCCCATAAACTGTAAGTCTCATTGTTTGTTCAGCTATTAATTAACAGTACTTTGTGTACTAATGTGTTGCATTATTGGCAACAGTAGTACAAGATCCTGTCACGATTAACTTATACTTATATCATTCATACTTGGGTAGGTTGCCATTTCAATACAAAAATATTATATTGTGTAATCATTTTTCAATTGGTTGATTGGGTGAGAAAGTTGATTTTCATTGTTTTATAACAGTAACCTATAATTATTAATCATTAATAGTAAAGATTAATGAATTACCCAGCTTAATATGAAAAGCTTCTGTTGTTGACTTCTACAGGACGTAGTACATGGTGGACCGTCGGATATTGCAATACAACGTAACCAATTCAATAACACTGGCACTGTTTATTTAATTCTATTGATTTGAAGCTTAAAAGTTTAACTTCATGTAATTGACAGGTCCAATATCCCTAATTGTGAAATTAATACCCAGAAGTGATATGTGGAAAATTAATTTTCCGATTTTACTGTTTATTTAAATGCATAGTGACAATTTATTAATTAATACTTCATATGAAAGGTCTCCATAGCTTGGAGTTATGTTTAGTATTGCAAAATACATTAAATCGAAATTTTAACAATGTTGTATCGTCAAGTTACATATCCGATATGCAATGCGCCTTCTTCAAACCATGTTTGAGTGGATTATTCACTAAAAAGGTTAAAATTTTTACCAAAATCTTTTATTTACTTAAATAATCTAGTTAAATATTTTATTAGCTATTGTTCATGCGTTTGAAAGTATAAAAGAAACAATTACGGAAGTAACTGATCTGAATGAAATAGCTGACTTATATTGTAATAGTGTGCCATATCGAGTGGAAAGTGTCGTGGAAGACGATGGAGTCGGTTTCTACGTCATTAAAACTATCGGTATAAATATCGACTTTGGTAGTCAGTTGCGCGATATACAGCTCGTCAGCCTTTTCTCTTCCTCTGCATTCATCGTGCCTCCACTTTTGAGTTAGTTGATAAATATAAAACAAGCGAAATTCTAGGATATTTTTTTGTATTTACTTCCCTGTGGGAAATAGATCATGGATATGTCTAAAGGGAATGTTTTCAGTTCATCTAAACAGCTGTCTTAAAACTAATGACGTCACTGTTTCAAATTTTGCTCGTGCAAATCACACGACACCCTGAACACACGAACACAGCCTCACCCAGAGTTAAGACATATCTATGTCAAAAACCTTTAATAGTATTAAATAAATGTTTTTATTCCTATAATAATCCACTTGAAATTAATTTATTTTATACGTGTACATAGATCTTTAGACCTTATAAAATCAATAGTTATTCGGCGTTTATGGCAATTACCGTTCAGTATGAGGAGTAAATGCGGTAGTTAGTTGAGGTATAACGCGTTGTCCAATGTTGTTGGATCTTAACCAGTGAAGGCGACTTCTGTAAGATCGTGAACCGTCACTTCTGGCTGGCCTAAGCGACTCTCGCCACTACGAAGCATCCCTGTCTTCATTTCACCGCACAGTCTTATACCCCTAGTGATAGGCAGTCGAGGTATTATTTTTAACAAAATAAAGAAAAAAGGTATATAAAAAAATTGGTCTAAGTGTGATTCTACATTGTATCCAATCGGTGAACCTTATCAGCTGATCCCATTAGTGTGCCAACTCTCCCAACTCATTCACCTTGTTGTTGCATCCAGCCACGTAGTCTTCGTGTTCGTCAACTCGGACGGTAGCAGTTTATTTGCAGAACAGCCGTATTGAATGGTAGAGACTTAAATTAAATCAACACGTAATAGTAAATACTAGTAAATACTTCATTACTGTTCAAACTGTTGGTATTTACTACTAACGGTAAGCGAATTTAGGAGAGATCCAAAACACTGGCAAGGTAAGAGGAAAGTTCTCCCCAAACCAAAAATCCTTTTACCCTCCCCTTATAGGGAAACGCATCAGGTTCGAGAAATTCAATAACCACTATCCTCTTTGTCAGTTTAAGCCTATAGACTGTTTAGTTAAATTTCCCTAATCTATTTTTTTCAATATTGTATCCAATATTTAATCTCCTGTAAGCTATTTACAGATATACGCGTACCTATTCAAATGTGTGTAGATTATTAGCACGATCAAATGACAACTAAGTCTAATGTGTATATCAACTTTATTACAAAAACAAAACATCTTTATAAAATAGTACCTAAAGTAGAACTATTAAAAGTGTTTTACGAGAGAGTAAGAAAAATCTTTAATCTAGAAATGGGATGGTAAAAATGCATCTGAGAAGGTAAAAGGTTTTTTTCTAAAACTTGGCAAGAAACATTAATCAAATTACAATAATTGAAAAGCCTAGCAATTAAAAAATATTCTCCTAATAGAACGTAAATATATTCTATAAATGATAAACACAGTATATTAAAAAATATACTCTGAGAGTGGGTCATGGTGTATTATATTTCCACAATTGGTGGTCATCCACAATCAAACCGTGCAGGAACTTATGTTTGGTAACTGCAAATCACTTTAGATGGCTGTAACTAGACCAACAGTCTGGGGACAGACCATGCAGTTAACGGCTTCTGGGTCTTAAGTGATTGTAAATAATTAATTAACAGAACGAGGTTTTGTGGGTTCAGCATTCTCGTCCATTAGGCAACCGAGGGCTTCTGAGGCCGCTAAAGCTGGGATCAACTGGCCATGCTTCAAGCTCGATGGACTTGTTGGTGTTTATGACTAAGAAGTGACCCAGTAAGAGGCCATATTAAAAGTCTGCAGTACCTCCACCATTTTGGATTTTTGTCCTGTATAAACAGTGTCAATTTTTGTAAATTTTCCAGTGGAGTGGATTGTCCTTGCAAATTGTGGGGTTCGCTTCAATGCATTTCGCCACGATTGTGACATCCTCGGCGACTAAAATTAAATGTTTTTCACTATAATTACTCTATTTGTACACACAATTACATGTACTTTTAATAGTTAGTCGTTAGGGAATTACTTTTTTCTAACAAAAAGGATAGTTAATTGCTAATTATCAGGTATATTCAGGTAATTGCGTGGCAATTATACGTTTTTACGGGAAATAAATTGAAAACATAATAATTTTATTCCCTTGCTGACTGCTTTACCTTTAACTTGGCACCTCAACCATCTTTAACGACTATCGCTAAACCAGTAATGCTGTCGGAAAATTAACATTGATCATATGGGACCCATCTAAACACTATGCAACTCCTGAAGGCTCTTTAGCAAAATAAAGTATAAATAGCATTGATAAAGGTATTTGCCACATATTATGTGGAAAATGTCGTTTTAATATATTTTATTAATTTAGTGGCCATTAATGTTTTAAATTAGTGTATCATGCATCCCTTCATATAACTATCACAATATCTTAACTGTGCTGTTGGTACTAATAGACAAATAATTGTTAAAAAAAACTGAAAACGATTTACTCACTAAAAAAGATTTATTAACAAACTAAATTTATTTCATTCTAAATTGAGTCAGTCAGTAAAAAGTGCCAGTATAATGTCTACCCCAGATGTTTATGAGTCCGTATACCTGTGTCGATCCATTTCATGCGTAATTACATTACGTAAATCACAGTATTTAATTGCATCGTTTAAATCGCGCAACTTAGGTGGTAATGGACAGTTGGTAATTAGCAGTTAATAATTGGCAGTTGGTAATTGGTTGTTGGTAATGTACAGTTGGTAATGGTCAGTTAAACGAAAAGGTAGACAAATCAAAAATAGCTGCAAATAGATTGAAAGAAAATGTTTTGAGAAAGACGAGAGTTGTTTTGTCCAAAAGTTGGACGGGATGTTGAAATTCACTTAATATCTGTTTAAATCAGTTAGAGACAGCTAGAGCAGGCTGCGGTTAAGTAAGGAACAGTGTAGTGTTTAAGTAGTGGTAAATTGTGGGCGGCTTCTTCAGCGACAGCGACGACATGCCGACGTCTGGGACTGCAACTTGCTACTTTAACTTGCTAACACAACTCTTAAGCTACCATTGTCATTTGCATGTCACCCCGTGCTTGATTACAGTAAACTTGCCGCGCGCCGCCGCCGCCGCGTGACTGCGAACAGTCATACTACATCAGTTTTACCGCTCATCTACGCAGATAACTCACGTCTGTGTCGGTTGAACTAAACAACTTGCTTTGAATTTAATTCTTGTCCAATGTGTGAAAGGAGTCCAACGAATATGAATACTTATGAACCTTGCTTTGGATTCAGTTCTTGTACAACGTGTGAAAGGCGTCCAACGAATTTGAATACTTACAAACCTGGCTTTGGATTCAGTTCTTGTACAACGTGTGAAAGGCGTCCAACGAATTTGAATACTTACAAACCTTTCTTTGGATTCAGTTTTTGTCCAACGTGTGAAAAGCGTCAAACGAATTTGAATACTTAAAACCCTTTCTTTGGATTCAGTTCTTGTCCAATGTGAGAAAGGCGTCCAACCAATTTGAATACTTACGAACCTTGCTTTGGGTTCAGTTATTGTCCAGTGTGTGGGAGGCGTCCAACGATTATGAATACTTATTAACCTTGCTTTGGATTCAGTTTTTGTCCAACGTGTGAAAAGCATCAAACGAATTTGAATACTTAAAAACCTTTCTTTGGATTCAGTTCTTGTCCAACGTATGAAAAGCGTCAAACGAATTTGAATACTTAAAAACCTTTCTTTGGATTCAGTTCTTGTATAATGTGTGGAAGACGTCCAACAAATATGAATACTTATAAACCTTGCTTTGGGTTCAGTTCTTGTCCAATGTGTGAAAGGCGTCCAACGAATTTGAATACTTACAATCCTTTCATTGGATTCAGGTTTTTTTCTAATATGTGAACTAAAATACCTGAATATTTTGCTTTTGATTTAATTTCTTCAGAATTTTGGTAAATACGTAAAATAGTTTGTAATTTATAGAATTCTAGGTTTAGATTCAGTGCTTTCTCATTTGGAAATGCATTAATTAAACAGGGGTTTTTCTAGAAAAAATACCAAATAAATGTAAAAAATATTTTTTACTCGGAATTTATTCCATGGCTTCACAAAAACACACTTTTTAAAATAAATCGGGAATTCCTAGTGGATATACCTTTGTAGGGCATGGTGTCTACTGAGATTCTCATTATCACACGTCTGTGATTCAATTAGCTTAAACAATCCAAAATGAAATAGTCTTGAATGAGGAAATAAAAAGGAGGATTTAATATAGATTCGTTCTTAATTTTACTTGTACGAAAATGTGCTACAAACCTAATGTTCGATTATCTATGACGTGTGTCCTGCGTTTCTCATAACCAACATTTTACCTCGCAACAAACAATATATTATGTTTAGCCTATTTATCTCTGAATTCGTTAAGATTAAAAAAAAATTAAATATAAAGTATCTAAACATTTTAGATACTTTATATATAAAATCTCTATCTCTATGTCCTATAAATACAGGCAGCTCATATATTTGGATAAACTATGCAAATAACATTTATTTCTTCCCCTAATCGTTTTCTGGATGTTTATTTTGTCATCAAACGGTGTAGGCATAAGGACACGCGGATCAGCCAGAGAGCGACGCAGGGCACTTGCGCTAATTACTTGTTGCCATGACAAACAACCCGCTGATGTTTACTACAAACGAATCTGGACACCCATCATATATCCTGAGTTCAACAAGTGCTAATTTACAAAATACTCCGTTACAGCACGCCATTGTAATCTGACATGTTCTAATTTAAAACTACACTAGAAAATAAACGGTACCAGTGGACTGACACATACTTTCTCCCTTAAGTAAATTTAAAAAAGACAATCTGTAATAAAACTATCATGTTCTACAAAGTAATTCTAAATATCATTTAATAAGTAAGGAAGAAGTAAGAAGTGGAAAGTAAGGAAGAAATTGATTTTTTTATATTTTCCATAAGAATAACATTGGGCGCTTTCAGACAACGTACTGCGTTTATCGTGGACAGTAAATTTAACTTTTCTCTGGAACCGTTAGTCGTATACAAATAATTCAAAATACTAATTTGTTTAGTTTTTTTAAGCTGGTTTCAATGGTACCAGTCAAGTTATACTTTACTTTTATTGTTTTCGCTGAAAATTTAAAAATTTGATTTTTTTGACATTTAAAAGCCCATAACTTTTGAACCGTCATTTTTACAGACATGCGGGTGGTGTCAAATTATTTAGTGCTCTGTGCACTATAAACTATCAAATTTTAATCAAAATCGTTAGAGCCGTTTTTGAGAAAATTGGATTTTTCACGTTTTTAAGGGTTTTTAGGGGTGAACTACCCTTAAAAATCAAAAATTCAAAAAAATGAAAAAAACGCCTGGAGATACGGTGACTATATATATATATATATATACATGCCAAATTTCATCTAAATCGGACAAACGGGGTAGGCTGTGGCACTGTACACATCCAGACACACACACACACACAGACAGACACACGGACGGACAGATATCACCTCCAAACCCACTTTTTTGGATTCAGGGGACCCCACAACGGATATATCCACCCTCAACTCAAATTCGAAAATTTTGACGAAAACAATACTTTCTCCATATACTATGTATAAGGGGAGAAAGTAAAAGTTAGTACAAGAAACTCTCTTAATAATAATATAAATTAACATTATTTTTTATTTAAATAATCTAAGTGTAAGAGCTATGGGGTGAATAAACCGTTATAAGAAGGGATTTATTTTAAAATGTTACAGTAGTGGCTAGCGTACATCAGTTTCAGAGTTTCTCATAGTGTGGTTCGTGGACCCCTATAGGTCCAGTTTTTTGGGATCCACGAAAAACATTCTACTCAAATTGATCTATAACATCACATTAAAATGCCTGTAACAGACAATAACAGTTTTTATGTGCATTACAAAATACATACGTAGCAAGTAACATGCCTATGAACAAATATTATTTTCTACTTGTTTTTGTAAGGGTTAATTGGGATGGGGGTAATTGTAGGAGGTTCCCATTGCATACATAACGAGGTCATTAAGTATACTAAGTTTGAAAATCCCTGCTCTATACACACTATTAGAACCACATAAGTATTATTTTTCTGCAGATTAGTCGATCATTTTTTTCTATGGTTGAACAATACGGGTATAAATATTAAATTAAAGTATTATAAAGATATTTTGCTCTATTTTACACTCCATAAGCCCTTAGGCGTTGCCAGACACAAACACCGCAACATTGAAAGTTTACTGTCTTTTGGGATAGTGTGTTATCACCAATTAGTTACTTCAGTTACTTTTAGTAGTTACTTTTAGGGGTGCAGAGTAAAAAAAAAGAACTCCCTAACCTGGATCTTTCAGTTCCGATAACAGCAAACGTATTTTTTAATTCGCTAATATAGACAAGCCGGCTCAGTTATATCGAATGTTAATTGAAATGAGTCAAAGCACTCTGGAGGTTTAATCTTGTTCCATTGGGCCCCGGGGACGCGTCTCCCCCCCCCAGTACTGCAGCTTCTCTGATGCCGGATTACAGATAACTCTAAGACAAGTAAATGTACACTGTGCACACGTCTTCTTCCTCTGCCTTTTTGTCATTCAGTGGTTTGTGGAACTAAACACAGGCAAATTTAGAGAAACCAAATAAACAAACGAGTCAATTGAATTTATCAGTAACCAGTATTAACTACGCTATTTTTACAATACCCGATAAAACATTTTGCATTTACTTCCCTGTGGGAAATAGGTTTGATCATGTATATGTCTAAAGGGAATGTTTTCAGTTCATCTAAACAGCTGTTCTTCTTTTATATTAATCTAATCGAGTTATTAAATTCTATTTTATTCGAAATATCAAATTAAGTTGAATTATTAAATTCAAAATAATAGCTCTGTTAGTTAGTTTCTATGGAAACCTGTTACATATTTTCCATCTCACAAATCACAAACACCCCCCAGAGCTAAGACATATCCATGTCAAAATAAAACCACTGTTAGTAAAGATGAGCATATAGACAAAGACAATATAAAATAAAATTTCAAAATTATGATTTATCATGAGTTCGAGCAAAAACAATAATGGACGGTAAGTAAATGTTAAAAGGTTCCAGCAGAAAGATGGAGTGCGTCGTCCATTTGAAACATATTTTATATAACAAGTTGTCTTTTTCTCGAGTGATGGAGGTAACAATCTTTGCCGGTCTCCTTCTGTCTATAAAGTTATCGGGAATTCACTTTAGAGTTTCTCATCCTAACTGCTTATACAGCCACCCTTTTTCATCAATAAAACTGATAAATTCTTATCATTTAGTACATTAATTTGACTACCTTAAGTATTTTATGCTTTTTAGATATTATTAAAAGTTAGTATAATTTATTTTTTAATACATTTGGTAGTACACAATGACAAATCTTATGTAACGGCTGAAAAATAGGATGGTAATTTTACGATGTGACCTAATAAGTGACAACAAACTTTGGTATAGTACAATACTTTTGGCACATGGTAAGCTTAATTTGATCAAAGAGTGTATGAGAGATTTTAAAATAACATTTACGTTTTTTAACCCATATTTAATCAAAACGCAAAATCACCCACCGGTCTAATTTCGTAGAAGCTACTTAAAATCTTAATGTATATGATAAAAAAATGAAGTTTTATAATGTTGAAATACTTACTATAAATTTACTAAATAAACACTTTATTGACTAGTTTTCAATGATATAAATACTGATGTATACGTTACGAGAGATACGACTGTGTGTTAGTTTGATTATAACCCATATCACTAAACGAATACAACAATAAAGATACAACCAAGCCCGGATAATATGTCATATAAACACATTACACCAGTGCATTGTAAATTTCACAAGAGTCCTTACGCCTATTCTGCTTTGCTCTTGGATAGGGACCACGTGAGCAGAGAAGTTTGATGCCCTAACCCGCCACAGAGGGTCACTAGCGACTACCCGATGGACCATATCTAGTACTGACCCGTGGTGGCTGTTGATGCCACCCCGACTAGCATGCTCACCACCTGTACCCGCAAGTTACCGGTTACAACATCGGCTATCCACCCGAGGGCGGCCCAGAGATGAGAGACAGCTTTACAACGAATGTTATTGCCTAAGGAGATCAAAGGTTTAGTTATAGATTAGTGGGGCGACCAAGTTATATTCCAGCTTAAACGAGCATATTCTCGGTATAAATTGTAACAGAAGTAGTGTTTCGCTTGCTTTTCAAAAGAATAAATCTTTTCATTGTGATTTATTGGACTCAAATAATTAAGAAAAATCTTCAGATTGTCAACGATTTAGTGATCGTCACTAGTGCTGCCATCTATGAGCTGAAACTGGAAGTATCTCAAGTAGTGTACACTATTGCCACTAGAGTATGCTTTTATTGCAATTAAACGCTTGATCGGTCGGCATACTTGTGGACTAGTGAAGCCGCCATTTTAAGTACTCAGGTCCGGTTTCTCATCTTGAGAAATTCCAATTCCAATTCCAATTTGTAAGCAATTGGCTTACAAATGTGTGCTTGGCAAGTGGTGGGAGGGTCTATATAAAATCAAAATTGACCAGATAATGTACGATTAATGTTATTAAAGGGGCCATGGGTGTTTAATCATCAAAAAATCTTCTATTCCCAAGTGGTAGAAAAAGATCTAAATGGGTTTAAGAGTACATAAACACAAAACCAACCCCTGGTAATATGTCAGAAAGTAATTGCCTAAGGAGTTTGAAAGGATAGTAATAGATTAGTGGGGCGATCAGGCTATATTCCGCTGAACATAAATTGTTAGAGAAGTAACGTATTAGCCCGCTTTGTAAAGGAATAAATCTTTTTATTGGGAGGTATTGGACTCGGAATCATTCAGGAACGAAATCCATGCCGAGACTCTTTGTGTACCAACCGCCCTTAACCGCTTAAGTGGCTTTAGCGCGGCTCTTCTAACAATTCCTACTACTTTCAAATAAACTTCCTCGTTTCTAAGCGCTCGTGATTTAATTAAGATTTTATATTTAAAGTATACATTTATATTGACTAGTTTTAATAATTTGTTATTGTCAAAAGTTTGTTGAGTTAAGGTAAAAAGTCTACAAAATTAGAAGTTGCACGAAAATATTTTCAAAATACGTCTTAGCCTAAATAATATATTGTAATATATTACGAATAACCGTTGTGCTAAGTTTATTATAAGCATTATAAATATCACGAATAGGTAACTATTAAATTTCAATGATACACTTGCAATTAAAAATAAAGAATATTGTTGTTTTATAAAACAACTTTGACTTTGTATTAATAAAGGTGACATATTTCATTTAAATCTAGTAAAATTATTAAAGAAATAAATTAAGGATTTAAGGTGTAAAATAAATTAAGAAATAAAGAATTTGTCATTTTGAAGTAGTGATGAAGAAATCGTTTTTACGTTTATTAATCACCTTTCACGTTTTCTTTCTATAAATTATATAAAAAATCAAAATATGCTGTATTAAATCTATACTGATTACACAAAACTTTAAAAATGTTAATTTGGATTTTTTAAAGCTATAATTTAAAATGTACCAAATTTTAGGCATAAATAATATTTATGAATATTTATTGTTTCTATAAAACTTAAACTTACATAAATACTGTAATATTTAACTATAATAGAAAATCCTATTCTGTATTTTGTGTATATAAACAATACCAAATTGCATCGATTATTTTTAAAACGTTACAACGAAACACACAAGCATATGACATTTCAATTTGATGGATTTCTTATGAAAGAATGGGAATTTCTGGAAGCGCAGGGAGGAAATATGAAGTGTTCTGTCTATAACTTCATTGACAGGGTGACTGTTCTCTTCCTGCTGACTCTTTATATTTATTTATATACTGAAAGGCAGGTAATTTTGAAAATATTTCTTTGTCGTGGAATTAAGTAACTGGGTGTTGTTTTATTAAATTTTGTTCATCAATTGTTATTAATAATAATCGCATATTAGTAGTAAAATAGACCCTTAATACGGACGCACTGACCTAGTGTTGAGAGGCAAGGTACTTATTATGATGATAAAACACTAACGTATTTTATAAATATATAAAAATATATATACATTCACAGTGAACAGTTATGGATTAGAACATTTTTTATTGTTAAAATTAAAATTGGTTATAAGTTAAGATAAAATTTAGTATAGTACAATTTTGAAATAGGTTTAAAATCAGAGATGAATGTAATCAAACTACTGATGATTTTAATTTGACAGATAGTTATTTGTTTACGAAAAATCACTTTAATACATTACATTTTCACCGAAAATGTTTATATAATGTGCACGAAAATCTGGGTTTGAGAGCTCTTTATTTATTTTGATACGACTTTGATCCTGACTTATATAACTTAGAATATGAAACTAGGTTTCATTACGTAGGGTGCACTCGCATTCACGTAGAAGCGTTACAAAAATACAGTGTTTTGAGTTACATAATGACAGACAGACTTTTCTTAGGTATAAAACATAACAATAACTAAAAAAAATTATTCCAAGCAATGACAAGAGTAAATTGTAATTTTATTTTTATCTGTACCTAATACGATGTAATAACAATAACAATTAATAACAATGTGTTAAGACTTTCTTCCAGCTCAATACATAACTTTTCTATCAATTTCTATTTTTAAAACATAACATTTATATTAAATTAAGAATAAATTCTCAACAGATTCGTTATAAAGTATATTCTGAACGAGATTGACTGGAGTGTTCGGTGTTGGTGCCCGGACTCAGGACCGGTGAGCCCGATCACCCTTTGTAAACGGACACATCTCCTCTCCACCCCTCTAATTGAAATTACATCAAACAACCCTTCATTCCTTTCACTTTAATTTATAATCATTGACAGCCTCGTCGTCTCATCTAAAAGGCATTGTCCTCCTTCAGTTCTAAGAAGTGTTAAGTTAAAATTTAAAACAAGAAGTTGCTGCAGAAACAGGTTGCATCACAAAAGGGTCTAATAAGACACAAGTTAGTGAATACAGTTGAAGTTCTTAACTGATTGTATAAAATTTCTGGCTTATATTAAATATGATATTTTGTTGTTATTATTTTTATATATTAAAGAATAGTTTTGTAGAGTAAACCCAGTAACATTTTCACCATGTTTATCTGTGGTTTTGATTGGTCTTCAGTTAAAACTTTGTGAAAATTAATCTTTGTAAAACTTTGTTAAGATATGGACTTCCATTACCTCTAAGTATTACAATATTATTAGTCGTATTACCGCAGCATAATTTTAATTCCAACTCAACACCTCCTCTTCATATTGCTATTGACTTGATTCCTACAACTATGTGATCGGCCATCGAATATCCATCGAAACGGTTTATGTGAAAGTAATACGTATCGATAAATCCGCATTGAAGAGTTATATTGTTATATTGTTGTCTTTTACAATTAAAAATGATGAAGCGATGAACACGCTGTCGACGGAGCTGCGCGGAAAACAATTGAGTATCTCTAACGCCGATCTTAATTATCCTCGCCATTGTTAGGCGCGCTCGTACGGCCGTCGGGCTGCTAATTCGTTTAAACTACCGTTTTAATCCCGCAGCGTTAGAGTCCAATGGTTTAATTTTGACCTCCATTTTAACTATATCGCCTAATATCTAGAAAATTATCGTTATTTCTTTTACGTGTAGTATTATAGTATGTACTGTAAAAATAATATTTCTGGTTGTCTCCAGTTTATAGTGAAGGGGGCTAATAAATATTATTGGACATATGACCGTTATTATACAAGTTAGGCCTTTAAGGACCCCATTCAAGAATTATACTGATGTAAATATCAGTGTAAATATCACTACGAATATTTATTAATTTATTGGTAATAAAATTCTAAATAAAGAAACAATTAAGTTCAATAAAATGCCAGAATAAAAGTTAAAGCTAAATAAAGGCGTGTACATAATGAGTCATAGTTAATAGTAAACCATTACTACGAAGTAAATTATGTCGAAAGTATAAAAATCTCTCTGTTAAGACCTAGGTAACAGGTGTTCGTTTGGTCCTGCAAGATCAGAAATCGTTCAGTACATAAAAAATGCCAGAACACCTGTCTTAAGAAAAAAATGAGTTTAAAGAATGTCCTGCTAGCCTAGTGGTTAACGTCTTGGATTTCAATGTAAGAAGTCGCGGATTCTAATTTCGAGAGCGCAGTTTGGGTTTTGATTGACTGCTTTCCCATAAAGCTTATGAATGATGTCACTACTCGGCTAGATTAAAATGAAACTGGCGTAGATAAAAAGAGTGTAACCTCTACAGCTATGATACATAACTCTGATGCCTGGAATATTATTTTACTATTCCGACCTAATAATACTGAAAAATAACGATAAGGAACTAAGTAATGATAGTGACACATCACTATCTTTGATAAACCGGATATGTCAGTGATTCGCGCGACCAACACCAGGGTTCGCATTATTTCCGGTTACCTCGAGCCAGGTCTGCAGTCGAGGAGCGCGGGTCGAGAGGGAAGGTCTATGGGAGGGGGGTGCAGCCCCAGCCCTTTGTAAACTGACACACTGACAAGACGCTCTCCGCTCGTTTAATTGAAAGCACATTCAACAACCTTTAAGCCTTTCAGCTTTAATTTGTAAACGGCGACTTGTTAAAAGTCAATCGATATTACGCCGGAGTTCTTTATGATGCAAAGAACTACACAAGCAACGATTTATGACAAACAATACCGTATAAATTTGTTTATTATTTGTAAAAAAACACTTATTTAGTCACAAAACCGATTAAAAATTGTTCATAGTGCCCGTCTTCAAACTAGCTGGGTATTTAGAGTGCATATCTCCAAACTGGCTGGGTGGTTATAGTGCCCGTCTTCAAACTGGATGGGTGGTTACAGTGCGCATCTCCAAACTGGCTGGGTGGTTACAGTGAGCATCTCCAAACTGGCTGGGTGGTTACAGTGCGCGTCTCCAAACTGGCTGGGTGGTTACAGTGCGCATCTCCAAACTGGCTGGGTGGTTACAGTGAGCATCTCCAAACTGGCTGGGTGGTTACAGTGCGCATCTCCAACTGGCTGGGTGGATACAGTGAGCATCTCCAAACTGGCTGGGTGGTTACAGTGCGCGTCTCCAAACTGGCTGGGTGGTTACAGTGCGCATCTCCAACTGGCTGGGTGGATACAGTGAGCATCTCCAAACTGGCTGGGTGGTTACAGTGCGCGTCTCCAAACTGGCTGGATGATTATAGTGCCCGTCTCTAAATTGGCTGAATGGTTATTGTGTTCGTCTTCAAACAGACTGAGTGGTTAGCAATTGCCATTTTGTTATTATTATTTTATTAATTAAATAACGATACTTCTTAACAACTGATATACTTTAGGAAGTATCAAGACCGGGATTAGACCGTTTCTCATTAAAACGTTAAAGAAAACTTGAATGTAGAAAACATAAATTAAAAGTATAATTGCCTTTGGCATGTATTTAAGGAGCTTCACAAATACTGGTAATCTGAAAGTGAATTATCTTGCACTAAAATAATTTAGAAAACAAAAAATAATTTTAATAAATTACCTTAAGCTACAAACTCGTTAACTGTTTTTTGTTTTATATATATATATTTAAAATGTAACTTTAAATATTTTAGAAGTTATGTAAATTTAACCGCACAAATACAATAAAGTGCAAATTCAATTTTGCCCCAAGGCAAGGATTGATTGATTTATTTTTCTGGATAGATTACACATAAACTGTAGCAGAAAAGAGTAAAATTAATTAATGTTGATCATTTGTTGCTTTGTTCGTGAAGTGAGTTTTCCTCGACAAGTGATCCTGACGGCAGCGTGCCCGTACAGCGACAACACTGCACAGTGAACAGTGAACAGGGCAGCAACCCTGGCAGCCAAGAGAGCAGCGGTTAATAGAATCATATCAGCTGACTGATTCACTTCCGCTCGGATTCATTCTTTTCCTGCAGCAACTTCCGCTCATGAATAAACGGCTCCCACCGTTTTTGTCCAAAACTAATAGAGAATAAAACGTTTTAAAGAAATCGTTAAAATGTTATACTTTTTACTATTAGTCGTTGTATCAAACAATATTATATAGTTTATATTTGATGCGTTCAACTATATTATATCTTTATTTTTTATTGAACTGTATAGAAAAAGTTTAAACACGAACAAGTTTAGAATATAACCATAGATTTAGAGCATGAATTTAGCGTCTATAAAAATATTTTTTAATTCATCAAGCAAAACGCATATAACCACATTAATGTGTTTAATTAAAGATCTATGTAAGGTAAAAGGTTAAGTTAACGGTAAAAAACGTTACCTTAAACATTTCTTTACTCAATTTGAACACCAACATATTAAATCCATAAATCAGTAAGTTTTACTTTAATTTTTTGTTTTTAAGTGGCAATAGCCTGAATGATTGCTCAAAATTGAGTCGTTTTGTATATAGAATTTTTGTTCACCATTTCAACAATCATTTGAACACCATCTCTATTCGAGGCCTCAATTTAACTGTAGCATAAGTATTTGTTCAACTGATATCCTTTTATTTTTTCTGTAATAGTTACTTTACTCATCGCCAATTCAGAACCTGAAAGATTCACAGAAGGGTTTTGGAGGGGGAGAGGGAAGGGGTGAACATGTCGAGCTGAACCAATAAACTCTTCAGAGTCCCGAGAGTCGAAAGTTGAGTCGAGCCACCAACTGGATATCAACAGAACAAGATTTGTGTAAACCAGATTAACTAAGTACCTTTCCGGCCATACCTCACATCAGTCTCTTTCCCTTGGATAGAGAGGTACATTTTTAAATTCCGCTTACTATTATTGCAATATCACTCATTGTTTCCAATTTTACCACGAATATTCCTTTACCATTTTCGTTTATTGAAATGATACAGTACCATTTTAGCTTTGATATTTTTTAACTGTTTATGAATTTTGAATAGGTATAAAAAAGTAGTATGTTTTTTGTGGAGTATTCCTATTGTGTGTTAACGTCCACACTGTTAAATACGTACATCTGCAATGACCATCCCTATAATGAGACCAATTCGTAGCTAAGAGGCAAAATCCCACGTTAAACTACAGGTCCCTTAGGTGTCATTGGTTGTTGGGCTGTTAATTGACAGTTCAGTCTATGGAACATGACAGCCTTAGTCAGTACAAGACTACAAGGCGGCGCCATAATAATCTTAACACTGTGTCTCACTAAGGGATTGCCGTAAAATATCTGCTTATGTCGTATTTCCCTAGTATGTAATATAAATGGTAATTTAATTGTATTGGTAACCTCATCGATGTTTTCAAATCATGCGGTGGTGATGTCAAGTCCTGTGATCATTAGATATTTTAACAAATATTTCATACCATGCAGTACTATTTCAAAAGTAATAAGTAAAGTTTAAATATTGTTGAAAAGAGTTTGAAAAAGTGATTTACCCAGGAAAAATAGTGTTAAATGTATAGTTTTTATAAACAAAACAAAGTAAAGACCTTATGTGTTTCACAGCTGTTATTCTTATTTAAAACAAAATAGTTACTTTTGAAAAAAAAAGTCTCGTGCTCTGCCTGTAGAGTAAACCCGTTATACGTAAGTACGCTTTTATTACGGATATACTTAGTTTCGGGTTATGTCGTCGTTTGAAAAGAAGTTTGTATCTTAGACGACAATCTTAACAGGGGCACTCCATTGTTGAAGGCAAGGTTTACACTGTGATATATAGCCTTAACTGCACTCGAGCCCTGTAAAATCCGCACAACGTGATAAGGAAGAAACATGTCTACAATTAATTTATTATAAATGTACAATACTTTACGTAGAGGGGGTTGACACCTAAAAGGTTATTGCTTAGTGAGTTTTCTTTTTAAAAGCTTCAATTATACGTAAATATTAAAAATACCCCAACCTATCCAGGACCCACTTCCTGATCTAGTGGATACTACAACAGCCTTAATACCACTACTTTATGGAAGTAAGTAATGGTTTTAAACTGCCTTAGAATAGGGCTACACATTAAGCTATAATTTTTATAAAATATCTCATTTAAAAATCAAACTACTGATCTCGTGAAAGAAAGGAGATAGCTGAATTAACATTCTCACTATCTATAGAACAGGAATATTAACAGGTTAGACTTTATCAGTGAGTAAGTACCTTAAAAGATGTTTAAGATATACTTAAAATACCGCACTTGATGGGGGTTTTACCAAGTGATTTAATCAGTGTGAAACAACTGGATTGGGTCACTGGGTCAGTGGAAGGAACACGTTACTATTTGATTGCTTTGAATGCTCCTCAAAGTTTTATAGCCCACGCAAATGAGTTTATGGGAAAGAACGTTCTCTAAACAATAGAGAATAGAAAAATTTCACCCTGCTTAATTATGGGGTGAAACAGAACCTAGCTGATGCTAGTTGATAAGCTCAACGCCAGAGCAACCCTGGTTGGCGGCAGTTGATAGCAGCATACCTAGCATCTACTAGGAAGCTACCCCTGCTCGCTCCTAGTTCATGAGCCAAGTTGATGGATCCTGTCTGCCACCAGAAGATAAGCCCAGAGGGAGGGTCTCTATCACCTGGTGAGGGGCGTGGGGAGGCGTGGGAGCTTGTAGCTGTCGCATTTTACGCTTCGCCGCTCTGTTTCACGGTATAAACACAATTTTATGCAGCTGCCTAAAATCATTTTCTAAATTAATTTAACACTTCAAATCCCTGTGTTACGAATCAAATTATATTTACTTATTTTAAGCAAGAAAGTGACTTCGTTAAATTGCATAATGCGTACATTTTGTTCACGAACTACATATTTCTTATTCAATACTTACTCAATTTTTCATTCGTATAGTTTCAACTACATCTCTTTTATATGTGACAATCATTATAGTTATTTGAAATTATAAAAAGAATTTTGTAACTCTGAATATATGAAACTATATAACATAACCGTATCCAAAAAAAGAGGACAAGGATCAAATTCTATTTATCACGAAAAGAGAATATATCACGAAAAGAGAATAACTAGCTTAATAATTTAAATAGGCACCTAGTTGACCTGAAGATCTAGTCAGGAAGGTTATTATACTATTCAGTACACTTCGTATTTATATGCAAAATGGCAAAGTCATTGACAGCCTACTACATCTGAAGAAGACCCCCACGCATTGAAGCTACAGTAGTGTAACACTAAAACAATAATTAACTGACGAATTAATTATAGGGCATATACTTATTTAATGTATAACTTTGTATTTACTATTTATAACTTATTCTAACAATGTGATATGATAAGTGACTAAAACATTTAAATCATACGTTTAAATTAGCGATACTTAACCGTACTCAAGAATGAATATAAGCATAATCATGATGAACCTATAATAAATCAAATAATAAAGTTAAAGTTTATCTAAGGTATTTACTGTATTTATAATTTTGGGTTTAAATAATAAAATTTCAATTTCTAAAATCAACTAATCAATATTTAAAATAGTACTCTTAGTAGGATCTTGGTACACACACTGCACAAGTAAGTTGGAAACACTTTCCATGGTAATGTCATAGTAATGTAATGTAAGAGCTCACAAAGGAACGTAGTTTACGTAGCAACACTTATAAAATTAAAAATTAAGCTACCAAAGTTGTCGGTGTTGCTGGGACGCAATGGTTATAGACACTGTCCGGACAACAGCGAGATGTCGCGTTATGTCGGTTAATCGCAGAACACACAATGGAAGATGGCCGATCACAGCTGATGGCCAGTCCTGATACGGACTACTGTTGCCATTGAAAACTAATTTACAAGGGCGAACCTTGTTACCCGCCAGATTTATTGGACAGTTAAACAATAAAACCACGATCGTGCCGACAAAAATTATTCAGACAAATTTACAATAACCTTTTCGTATAGAAAATTTCATAACCATATGACGTGTGGCGAAAATTAACTACAAAATTTAGGTTAAACGAGTTTTTTAATATGGGTATGTCTCAGCTTCAGGGGTGTTAGCAATTTTTGTAAGACTAAAATTTGAAACATAAGAACAGCTGTTAAGATGAACTGAAAACATTCTCTTTTCACATACATGATCTAACCTATTTTCCACGGGGAAGTAAATACAAACATTTCATTTATTTGTTTATCAGCTAACACGTAGAACATTAATAGTAATGTAAAATTGTACAAATAAAGCTTACCTTAATAATAAACTCAAAGAGCTTTATTTATTAGAGAACATGTTTCCCGGCATACTCGGAAAAATTGTAACGACTAAATTAAACTTACATTAATTCAAAACTAATTATTGTAGTTTTAAAATGCTATTTGGTTGTAAAATATTTTTATTAGACTTCTTGATACCGATAAACAAGGGATTACAACATTTGAAATGTATTTTTATTATTTAAAATGTATTTGATGAAATTTTGATTTCATTAACTGATGCTTTAGATTTAAAGAAGTTTATAACTTTGGGTTGCTTATAATTTAAATATTAATATAACGAGGGGACATGAGAGATTATACGAAAATAGTACACATAGTCACAGAGAAAAATAATACACTAGATTGTTGAAGAAAATTACGAACAGTGAATGAGTAGGCCTACAGTACAACCATAGATGATTACATAGAGGTGAATTATAAGGAACAAAGAGGTATAAAATTAAGAAGTTGAGCATAGCTAAACACTTTGTTTTCTTGTAATATAGATAAATTTATTTGGAATTGTATATGCTATATTTCAAACAATGTCCTGATTCAGTTAGTGACAATAGTGGTATCGTGGCTCATAGCAAGTAGGAAGGACTATTGCATCAGCTGACTCAATCCAAGGTAACTCGTACATTTTCGACTTTGCATTGATCATTTCATATTTGTATACCTATCCAAAATAAAAATAATCGCAACTGAGTTTGTCATGGGTTGGCGTTGTTTTATAAAAAGTTTAAAGAAATAAATTATTCCGAATTTAACTTAAATTTAACCGAAATCAAATCAATATGACAATTATTGGAAGAACTTTTGTAGCCACAGCTGCAAGTGCATGATTGGGATCGGTTGATAAAGTTTCAAATACAGAAAGTTTTGTTTGAGGCATGTTCATAAGTCCAAGAAATAAAGCTTGGTTATTTCAGGGTAATTTCTAAAATAGTCTACTATTTGCTTTCAGATCGCTAAAGCCATCCTCAAAATCTGACATTGCGTTTAGCGCAGTAAGTGAAGAATTGCATCATTTTAATTTTGAAAATACTTTGATTCCATTCTCATAGTTTCATATATTTTACACGATTTTATTCGATTTTTTATATAGTACATTATCTTGGTGGACTTTAAAATTTCTTCTTTTTTAGATTTGAAATTATATTTGATAGAATTTGTATATTTTATAACTAATGTCCATATTTTAGGAATTTTCTAATTTACTTTTTAGAACTTTCTTATAATTTTACTCTTCTCTTCATCTTTATATGTTTTTATCTTTTTTACTTATATCCTTTTTACATATTTTTGATATTTGTATCTACTTCACAAGATTGTATTTCTTCACTTATTCATATATATGTATGTGCAAAATGAACTATGTACATGCATATATAAAACAGCTTGATCCAAAGAGGATGCAATAAATAAAGGTGGCACTAGAGTGTCACTTTTATTTTTATTAGAGTGCAATTCACTTTATTAACTAAAAATAATAAACATTTTACCATCACTATAATTGCTAGCTATACATAAATACGTATATAAAACTTGTATTATTTTTAAACCTCAAGTTGGTAACATTTTTTTTAATTTATAATAATCTAAACTTTAATATTAAAATGACACTAGACATATTCTTTGAAATTGAAACTATTACAGCTATTAAAAACGTACTCTATCGTTTATAATATGCACACTATTTTTTAAAGGCGATGAAAATGTATTTTACCCAAAAACTATCAACAAGTTAATTTTTATCTGTTATCTCTAATTTTTAACTGTTATCTAGGTTGTAAATTCGATGTAAACATCCTATTTAATCCTAAAGAAATTTCGATACACAGTTAAAATAACAATTTTAGTAATTCCAAAAGATATAATTTTTGTAAAGGATACTTAATCGTATTTTTATCAGCTTTTACTGAATGATATTTTAAACTTATACTTTTCCTTGGGCTATGCATGTAGTTCAAATGCATGGAGTTTTAGTACGGTGACTTTGAAGTTTTCTGTATATTAACTAAAATACGCATTTTAATTATTGACCTTACGAACTCTCCTTTTCAGGTTAACTTTATTGATTCTTTAAGTTTACATTTATTTTGTAAAAAAAGTAATAACCACAAAGAACTTTTCGTGTCACATTAATGTTGTGAAAAATATAATATTATAATGAAATATTATCTAAACCATAAGAAAATAGTTGATACATAATTGCTTTGTGGTGTTTCAAATTAACACATATAAAGATATAAAGGATGAAAATAATTTATTTATAAAAATATACTATAGTTTAAATATAATTTTAAAAGTTAATGAGCGACGAAGGTATGACAATATTATTCATGCAGGCTCACATATTTGCACAGATGTAGTTTTGCAAGTTTCAATTAGCCGGGTTTGGTGCGCGAGAGGTGCGGGGTGCAGGGGGGTGGGGGGTGCGTTAAGGCAACTCACGTCGGCTGCGACGTGCTAAGTAACACTTAACTGCCAATTGTTTACCGTTGTAAATCAGTGGCGACGAAAGTAACGCGACTCCTTTCTCCGTTTACGGGGCACGTAAATCACCCCGGAACTAATTACATCCTGGACTTGCAGTCACGTGACCAACCCCCTGTCATATTACGACACTGACATCGTCAAACATTACATAAACTTACGTTGTGGAGTAAAATGCAGATAAAAAGTCGTCATCATGTGTTTTGGTTTTTATCAACTCATACTCAATGCAAAAAGTGTGTTTGCCACCTTCTGATATATTTTTAATCAATTTTAAAAGTATAAATTGTCGGCCATTAATTTGTTTAAACATTTTAACTTAAACATGATTCTTAATATGTATCACTTAATTTTTATTAATTAATGGCTTTTAAGGTTTCGGGTTTGTGGGAAGGGGTGTTTATCCAAAAATTTTGGGGTTTTCCATATAAAAAATAGTTTTAATAACACAATTTGAATCAGTTCCAAAAAACTATCTAACATTATGAATCTTTGCTCTGTATCTATTGTTTACTCAGATAGAAACTAGTAAACACAATGAGTTGTCTTATGGACTCCCAATGTTAATCTAGGGAGGAATAGGTAAAAATTTACGTATTACTTATTATAAAAAATATTGTGATAAAAATATATATATACAACTTTATACAACTATGTGCTTATGAAGTATGCTAAAAATCTAAATTGTTTGTTCCCCGTGGCAGCAAACCCGCCCACTCATTCCGTATGGTGAAAAATATATGTATATAACTTTCTTACTGTGTGAAACACTTTGATAGAACTTGATGCACAGCTTCTTCTAGCTAAGGTCTACTAATTATGTCAAAGTATTTTAGTTTTAATATTTCTTATGGCAAATTACTAACTAGATATCCTTTTTTGGAAAATTTGAAGGGGACAAATGCACTTTTGTAACTTTTGTATTGGTTGTAACTAAAGACACTAATAAAGTGGTCACCACCTATAGGAAAACATTGTCTACATAATCATTTTAGAGAAATCTTCCAGCCTCATCTTTATTATGTTAACTTATAAAATTATACAATTTCTTCATTTGTAAGTTGGGAAATTGGGCTCTTTCAAACTCCAATATTCTAAATATTGCTGCTCAGTTTAGTTTTAGGTTGTAAGGATAGTATTACTTTAAACCGTACATTACATGTGCTGTTTTATATTAAATTTAAATCACAATTAAATTAATTTACAGTCCTTTTATTGATACCTAAAATTTAAATAATTATTAAAATCACTCAAACCCAGATTTATTTTACTTAAAATACGACCAACGGTGTTATGGGTAATCATATTCTTCACATTGTTTAATAGTAATACAACAGAGAAGAAAAATCTTTGTGTAGTATCCAATTAAAATAAAGTCACCATACAATTGCTAATACTGGGAATTCACTTTTAAATCGATTAACAAAATGAAAGAGAAAGACAAACTTTGGAGCTTTCAGGTCGTCCGACCAACAATGTTTTTCTTCCTTTGAGCGTTACAACGAAAACAGTGAACATCAATTACGTCAGATATAAAAAAAACTGATCAAAGAAGACCCTTATAAATAATGCCTCCTAGCCACAGGGAGGAAGGACGTTCAATGTTTGGGAACATAGTTATTATTTGCGAGGGATTCTTCAATCATGCCGTGGATTCTCGTTCACAGGACTCTTGTCTTAGAATTACGAATACCTTTCTTAGATCTCGCTTCCTTAAACCTTCATTAAATAGAGTAAATCGTTAGCCCGTACGTCTGCATATTATATAACTATTACGCTCCATTATTTCTACATTTCATTTTTCACCTATAACACTGTAAAAACTGCACACTGCCTTACATTTCTTAATTTTGTTACAAGAAATACCAAGTCACTATAAAACGCACTTAGGTACAAATAGAAGGGTACAATATACTACAAGCTATGTAAGTCATGGTGAAATGTTTTAATAAACTGTGTATGAAAGCTATTCAAAGAAAAACTTTAATAGTAGTTTATGCAACGCGAGTGTTATAACTTACATCTCATGAGTGACTTTAAGGCATAATACAATCTTCACATACACTATTTTATCTTATACCAACAATATTCAGACTTTTAAAACCAAGAGTTGTATATTTCATTTCATTTATGTACGACCATTGCAATATTCAGGGTATTAAAAAATAATTGGTGTGTATTTCATTCTTAGAGTAATCAGCTGATGTCCGAATTATGTTGTTCTTATTCTGTGAATGGTTCAAAACAAAACTAATATATTTTAGGTTAACTATAAAAACGCACTATCTTTATGGATAAATCAGATGATTTTGCATTTCATTATATCCATAATGGCATTACTTTCGCCAAATGCTGAGCTTTGATTGGTCTAGAACTTGTATCGTTATACAATTCTGTATCGTTATGAACTCATAATGCAGTGGTTTTCAATTTATGTTTAATAATGAGCATCTTAATGACATTGCTTTCAGTATCTTTATTGGTACTTTTTGCAATGATAGTAGATAAAATATTTAAATGTGCTTTATCAATCAAGATATTTTTATTGCGAAAATTAAAACTTATCAAAATAATTTTCCTTACACTTTTGAAAATCCCTAATTTATCTTTTATCCTCGTTTCATTTTAATTAATATAATTATAGATATGTGATAAATGTATGGCATACAACAAAAATAACGTTTTCCTACACCTGCCGTACTTTACTCTCTGGAATAGAGTACGAAATTAATATTTTTTGTCCCGAGGGAGGAAAATTACGTAGTTTTTAGTCCCAAGGGAGAAAAAAGGTAATATCATGGGGAAACCCCGGGAACACACTGTAATGAACCATAAGAAATAATAGCAACTGACAGTGGCAATTATTTCTTGAACGTCCAGCTGATAGTTTGTATTGAGGTTTCACTTTGAGGCTATGTTAGGTAATCTGGAAAATTATAGAGTAAAATTTTGTGTGCATCAGGGGATTTCAGTCCTTTTTGTTCCTTTAGGAAACTGTCACCCGAGGCGTAGCCGAGGGTGTAAACAGTTTACTTCGACAACAAAAAGTTTAACTTTAATTCCTTGTTGCACAAATTGCTATTTCGAATTAGTCGACGCATATAAGTTCAGTTATTAGTGCGTTTAAGACTATGCTGAATTTAATTAGTAGTGGGAGTTGATCTTCGTAATAAAATAGTAGAGTATTAAATTTACTATTTCACTTTACTAGCCGGAATACTAAATATTTGGTGTATTATTTGTTTGGTAATATGTAAAAAAATGTAAAAATGAAAATCCTATGGTTTCCAAAACTGGAAAATCGCATTCAACAATATGTAAGAAACGTGTTTCTACTATTTGTTTGCTTCTGATAACATATTTCACAGATTTAATAGATATTATGCATATTTAAAAAGATGTTTGTAAATATTCGTTCAGCTCGTCAGAACCGGAAGACCTTAATTGTAATTCCGTTGTAGCTGGGTCTATATGATAGGATGTGTTACGCACAAAGTAATAAAGTAAATCATCACGTATTCTGAAAGTAATTATTTGGATTCAAAAAATGAATAGGCTATGTTATTTATTAGTATGTATCAATGTAGTCCCCTAATATGTCTAGCGTTTTGGAAGGGTTGTATATGACGAGGTATTGTAGTTATATTAATAAATTGATACCTAGTTACGATACCTAACAATTGTTAATGCTAAACCTCTTTTACACAGTGAAAGGATGGGTCGATTCTCCATATACCCCTCCCGTGTAGACATTAGGTCATATTTTATTGGCATTTATTTAATTTTAGTATATGAATTTAATTTATAATTTTAGATAAACCCGTTCCTGGATATATTTATGTGCTAAATTCATTTGAACGTAGCAAAAGTGAACATGCGTTAAAATTAAAAAATCTCCATTATTATGTATTATGATTGAAGGTAAATATTTAATTGTATGCTTGACAACTTATAATTATGGGTTAGTAATGACTTTGACGTGTTTACAGTGAACTCGAAGCCCCTGACCTTCGATGAGGTATATAACCAGAGCTCGCCCACAAACTGCACGGTCTACTGCGGCGGTCTGACCAACGGCCTCACGGAGGACCTCATGCAGAAGACCTTCTCGCCCTTCGGCACCATCCAGGAGATCAGAGTCTTCAAGGACAAGGGCTACGCCTTCGTCAGGTCAGTAACCGAACTATCTATATTATAGATACTACTAAGGGAGCGGGTATAGTATAGGCCTTCTATACTTGTAAAATTAAATTTAACCAGTTTTAGTGACACTTTATCCAAAAAGTTAGATTACCAGGATTATAGATTTTAAATAAAAAATAATTTATGTTAAATATATAACCAAAGTGTAATCAGTAGCAGATTGCTCTTTTACATGGGAGCTTATTATAGCTTTTATGTGTCCAACACGAAAAAATAGTTCGTAATTTTAAAGCACACTAAATTCTACTACCGTTTAGATTTTTATATTTTTAATACAGTTAGGCCTATATTAAGCGAGTTATACGTCTCTGAAGCTACGTTAACTTGAAAGGTTTATTGCTTTTGCATTTATATAAATATATAAACGGTACCAGTGGACTGGCACATACTTTCTCCCTTAAGTAAATTTAAAAAAGACAATCTGTAATAAAACTATCATGTTCTACAAAGTTATTCTAAATATCATTTAATAATTTATTGTTCAAATTGTATGGGGGAAACCCCCCCCCCCCCGGTAATACCAAGCTTTTTTGAGCTGGTTTTGTTTGGTGATTTGACCTTACCCTTCATACCAAGTTTCATGGAAAACGGTTGGAAAGTAAGGAAGAAATAGATTTTTTTATATTCTCCATAAGAATAACATTGGGCGCTTTCAGACAACGTACTGCGTTTATCGTGGACAGTAAATTTAACTTTTCTCTGGAACCGTTAGTCGTAGACAAATAATTTAAAATACTAATTTGTTTAATTTTTTAAGCTGGTTTCAATGGTATCAGTTAAGTTGTACTTTACTTTTATTGTTATCGCTGAAAATTTAAAATTTTGATTTTTGACATTTAAATGCCCATAACTTTTGAACCATTATTTTTACAGACATGCGGGTGGTGTCAAATTATTTATTACTCTGTGCACTATAAACTATAGAATTTTAATCAAAACCGTTAGAGTCGTTTTTGAGAAAATTGGATATTACACGTTTTTTAAGGGTTTTTAGGGGTGAACTACTCTTAAAATAAAAAATTCAAAAAAATGAAAAAAACGTCTGGAGATACGGTGAGTATATATATACATACATGCCAAATTTCATCTAAATCGGACCAACGGGGTAGGCTGAGGCACTGTACACATCCAGACACACACACACACACACACACACACACACACACACACACACACACACACACACACACACACACACACACACACACACACACACACACACACACACACACACACACACACACACACACACACACACACACAGACACACACGGACGGACAGACATCACGTCAAAACCCACTTTTTTGGATTCAGGGGACCCCAAAACGGATATATCCACCCTCAACTCAAATTCGAAAATTTTGACGAAAACAATACTTTCTCCATATACTATGTATAAGGGGAGAAAGTAAAAATTTGCAAATATCGTGTATTTTTTATTTGGATCGGGAAATAGCATCCGCATATGCTCCCTCGTTTAGGGATTTCAACTATGTTTTCGCAGAGGTTGAACATCTTATCAATGGAATCATCAAATGTTAAATAAATTTTACGTTGGTTAATTAATGTGTATATTTTCCCTCAACCAATAAAGTTGATTCAATCGTTTCGTCCAAAAAAGTACTCACTATTTCACAAATTTATGCGAAACGTTTACCCATCACGCGTATGTAAAAGAGTCGTTTTATTTTTTTAAAGTTACTTGTGGACGCTCATAAATAACCTATTTAAGAACTTGAAGTATTTTAATGGGGCTTTGAAATCTATAACATTGTCGTAAATTCGCAGTTGTACAGTATTTTTATATTGTGTGGGGTTGTGGGGGTCATTTCCAGACCGGCAGCGGAAACATTGATTATAATACGTATAACTCACAACAGAGGTCAGCACTCGGCAGAGCAGCACGAGGCCTGCCGCAGGCGACGTGCCAAACGTTCATCAATAGTCATTTATATGTGTGGAACAATAAATCAGCCGAATAATGGCGCCTTGGTCCATATTTTACCGCACACATAAACAGAAGCACCGCTATATGAATGGTCTCGTACTTCCTCGTTACGCCACACGTCCGCATACACAACTTAGATGTGAATGAATGGCTATTGTCTAATATAAACTAATGGTTTTCAGAAAATTTCAAATTTTTCATTTTTTATTTAGGGTAACGAATGAATTTAAATGCTAATAATAAACCAATAGAGAACAAAATTACATTTACTGACACTTCAGCAAATTCAGCAAAAACAAATACAAAAGTTTTATTTTAGCTGTTAACTATATCCTTGCTGTTAGCATTTCCATACTTTTTAGTAAAGGCTGCATCTTTCTCCATTTTACTACCAGGGATCACCTACAACACATAATCATATCATCAAGCAACATAACGCTTCAAAATACGAAATATTGTACATTATTATTCAATTAACTATGGAAATATAATTTTGCCGAACTAAATAGATTAATTTAACAATAATTTCTTTGCTTATTAAAAACAAATTTTTAAAATATATAATTCTTGACACATCTATAAAAAATAAAAAATATGTAAAAACTAAAAATCAAAACTAAAATTGAAAGAATTTTAATTGATACTGGATTATGATCTGTTTTTGTCCTGCGTAAAATCTAGTTCTACTTCACATAATCTATTAAATTGGACAAATACGAGTATAGTAGACGTAGGAAGAATTAAGCTAATTTTGACGTTAAACGTAAATCGGTTCACCTTCATGTAAATTATTGACAGTATACGTACACTATGTTTTCCTCTAGTATTTTGTGGTAATTCAAAGTGATTGATCTACCAAATCAGTGGTTTACAATAAGACACGTTAACTTGGCGATAAATAACAAACTGATAGAAAAAATACATATAGTTTTCTTAGCGGTCGTACATAATAATTAGCAATTTTTTAAATACACAATAACAGTGCTTGCATAGACCTAGAGGGAGAGGCACGGCGCTTGTGTCAGTATTCGCAAGGGGCGAGATCAACGAACGAAGGCAGGTTCACAACAAATATGAACAGGGCCATGTAATAAGGGGCGTAGAGGCCATTTGTTTGCTCATATCGTGAGCGCTGCCGTTAGCTCCGGCGTGATGCTGCGAAATCTCCGGTAATATTGGAGTAATTTAATAAATCCAGAGCGGTCGTTGCTGTTGTGTGCCGGTAGTAAATAAGGCGGAATCACCTCCGACTCAACTTGTTTATAGTTTTTCGTGGAGCGATGCTTCAATGGCCGCTGCCACGTTTGAGCCCGGAACATGTTCGACAAGGACGTCTCCTCCGGGCTCCGGGCTCCAGGATGTCTCTCCTCGCACCGTATTCTATCTACGAGATTTTATTACGTAGGAGGGACGCTAATGCACGAACCCATAGGGGAACAGTGAGACTCCTACCCACTAAACCCCCCACAAGGCCGGAACCATTAGGATGACTTCATGCCTGGACTGTGAGTCTTGCGTCCTAACGGAACACGAATCTAACTTCAGGAAAACCTAGATGTCACCCAAGTATTCCTCCTCTCATTTGTGGCGGAGAACCAGATGAACATGGGAGACATCTGTCCCCCCAATCTTCCAACCTTTACAATAGTATCTGCAGTTACAAACCCAACTGCAGAAGCAAGCTTCTACTAAACGTACTCACTCGAATATGGTGTGAACAATCAACATCCCTCTCCTGGCAGAACGAACACCGGAGTGTCTCCAACTTCCCCATCCGAAGGAGATATTTTCTGAAGTAGCCATGACCCGTCAGAAGCTAACATAGGTAGAAGTCAATCTCCCCGCGACCATGAGCCAACCAAGTGCTCAAGTCACGGATGGGGCGATATGTCCACCGCTTCACTACGTCACTGTCCCACAGATCCTGCCAGGCTTGTAGAGTTTCTACTCTAGCGGCTGCAGCGGCCTGCTCCCTGCTGATTTCCTGTGCTAAGCGGAAGATCTGTCTCTAAACGGCGTTAGTTTGCCTATCTAAGAGTACGATTGTTGAAATATATGGTTAAACTAAACGACGATGGTTGTCAACTAGAATATCTATATTATTTTAATATGAAGTTCAAAAGACGAATCTTCTACGAAACTAAGAGCTATTGCAAATGTCCTAATTTCCAAGTGTTTTCACCACTCCACAAGTCTTCCAACGCTGGCAAGTGTTAACGAAACCGCAGAGAATAAAAATATGATCCTGATAGGCTTTGGAACATCATCGCTTATGAGCTACGGAGTTAAGTTAAGCTGGTTATTGTTATTTGAAGTAGTAATATTTTTTTACTATTAATTATGGCGATGAATTATAGTTTCATCATCCTACCTTAGGTAACATTGCCAAAGCTCGCGGTGAATCGAAGTAATTCAGACGACCTTCAAGTAGTTAGTTGGGATTAAGAACACGTGGGCTTTTCAACAATTATCACGTTCGTGTTTTGCCATTAAATATGTGGCATAGCTGAGCCTACTAACATTAAAACCCGGTTACCGGTCATGACACATACGAAATTTGTATCTCAGATGCTTTGGAAGGCATGAAAAATTTCAGTATATTTTACTTCAACTTAAAATTTCTCAGTAGATCGTATATAGACTGGGATGGTGGCGACATCCTGTAATCCAGCTACTTGGAGGTCACGAATTGTGGATAGTTGTGAGAGATGGCGGTGGTTGTGGTGTTCTCTTGTGTGGATTAACATCCGCACTATTGAATACTACGTTAATCCACAAAGACCATCCTCATAATTAGACCAATTCGTAATTCAGAGGGTGTGGTTCGGATTCCACGTTAAACTGTAGGTCCCTTATTTGCCATCGGCTGTTGGGCTATTAATTAACAGTCCTGTCTAAGGAACATGTCAGCCTTAGTCAGTAACAAGACTACAAGATCGCGCCACAATCATCCTACATTCATTTCTCATTCATACTTGGCTTAAAATACCTACCTGGATAGGTCACCATTTCAGTTAAAAAGTATAAAAAAAAGTATTTAATCGAAATAATAATATTATTGTACAAAATTTATATAAAAAATGTACATAAATAGAACTGAAGTGACGAGTATAACCAGTAACAGTTAACTTGAGCAACATAAATCATGAGCGTTCCAAGTTCAGCCGTAACCTTTGTTTAGCGTGGCAACAATGCTTGTGAAAGCCGCCGACAGATGGATTCGCTCGATTCCCAAATTAACTGGCGCGCCTAATGAGTGAGCGCTTTCCGCCAAAAGCACATCCACCTAACAAATGAATTCTCTGATGTACATTTTAATTTTGTTTATGTCCGCGGTCGAGTCTAATTTGGCCGGCGACCCAATTGCAAACATAAACATGGCATGTAATTATGCGGTCAAGCAGCGGTACGCCGCTCTATACGTCACATTTACCACTTCATTTTCTGAAAACTCTTTTAGAGACGGTTTACGTTTCTTTTACGACTCTGCCCAACACGGCGTTGGCAAACTTTCCTCCACCACTCCCCCGTGTGTTGAATAACTGGTTTAATAAATTTTTATGCATATGTGCTGTGTAATATACCGCTTATTATTATTTTATATGTTTTCCTCCTGTCCGCAATAGCTTATTTTCCAAGAAGTGATTAAAACCTAATTTATTATTCTTAGAAGTTCAATTATTCGTTATTAATAACGGTTCGTTTTCTAACTTTAGTATATATGTACAATTTATGAGTTCTGTTTAAACACTATATAATAATTCATTTTTCTATCATCCTAATTTAGATCCAAAATTTTAAATAGCCTAAATACCTTATTACTTTTAACCTATTACTTTTTCTTTAAATGGATTCAATTCAAATACCTGCATTCAACAGTTACTATATCAGCAACTAGATTCAGTTACAAAATGAGCCATTTTCGAACTGAGAAGTGTCATTTCATTTATAGTTCGTCAAATGTATATTAAATTAACAGGGGAAAACGGACATTATCCTGAAACCAAACAATAAAGATATCGATACACGTACATTTAGCGACGTCTGGGATAGTTTTTAAAAGTATTTCAAATTATTCGAGATATTATTAAACCCTTAAGATAATTATTAACAGAGAATGCGGATGCTAAGTCACTAACTCTTAACTCCATATATTATATGATTTATATAAGACCTCTGTGACCGAGTGAATAAAATAAATATAAACCAACTAAGAATGTCTTAATGGTTAGTTTTATTTTCATTGCAACACAATCAATTTACTGCAGAGCACCTGTATTACCGTATACAGCTTTCCAGTTTGAAAATTATATTTTTTAAGAAGCTAGATTATATGAAGAAATTACTTAATGGCTCGAAGGGATCTTGAATTATGTCCATTATATTTTTAGTACCTTTAGATCAGCTGTACGTCTTGCCCTTTTAAATTATTCCAAAATCACTACAACCGGTTCAAAAATATAGGAGGTGTTTACAAAAGGTCATCTTCATAATTAGACCTGATCAAAATTCAGAGGCAAACTTGTGTTTAAGATCCCGCGTGAAAATGTAAGCTGTCTAAGGAGCATGTAAACCTTAGCCCGTCACAAGACTACAAGATCGCGCCAGTCATTTAACACTCATTTAAACTTGGCTTAAAAAACCTATCGCCATTTTATTAAAAACAATCAAACCAGACATGTCAGTCAATCGGGACGGGTAGTTTGGGGAGGGTTTTCAAAAATTGTGTTTCTAGCGTTTTCATGATTAATTTAAAAATGTTTAAATTTTGTCTTTCGCCATTAGAATCAGCTTAAAAACGACACAATTTAGTGCCTTAAAGCTTTTCTCTATCTCCGACGGTTACCGAGGTATAAAAAATTGAAACACAGCACGTTGTATTTTGGGACTCCAATGTTAATCTTATGGAGGATAAGGAAGGATTAATATTTCACTTTTCAATCAATATTTTTGGATTAAACTTGGTATTTAACTTCATGTGATTGGGATCCATAAATTTATGCTAAAAGCTCATAGTTTATGTGTTCCTCACAGCAGCAAACCTGCATATTATATCCCATGTTAATCTTATGGAGAATAGGCAAATAATTCTCATATTTATCGACAGATATAGATAAAACTCGTCATATATCATTATTATATTATTGATTTGGAAATTCGCTGAGTACGCAGGTTTGCTGAGACGGGGTATTTTTACTATACAGTATCCTCGTAATAGTGTAGCTATAATACCTAATACGATGTCTTATGTACAAGATGGTTGGCGTCCTAACATGATCTATGAGATGTCCTAATTCCTCAACGTTTGGAATTATATTATTTTTTTACTTCCTAAAAGTTCGCAGTCAACTAAATTGTGTAATACTTTAGACATTAAAAATTCACTGTAAGCTTCCCACCCACAGTCGCAGCTGTTTCATCAGCATTTATATTGCGCTAAACACTGTTGAGTTATTATAAACAAAACGGCTGATCCTATTTTTGAACACAAAGTTAAACCCCATTAACGGTCTGAGTGCTTTTAATGCGCTTGATTCGTCCGCCTCACTTACAGCTTTCCATTATTAATCCGATTATTATTCGATGCATTGTAATTATCTCTGAATTGGCCCTTGCTCATTAGTAATCACCACTTGTATGTTTGATGTTACCGTCTGTGGTCGTTTCAATCGATATTTTTGTCGGTGTTGTATGACAATTAATCCCTACAGGTTAGACCGTTGTTACGAGTTTTTTAACACTTTAAATTACGAATGACATTTATGTTACGATACGATTACGATTTAGATTAGATTAGATCATTGAAATGACAACCATACTATAAGATAGGCATTTTAAGAGCCTGCATCAGTGGTAGGCATCTTGAATTTTAGTCCCGTAAGCGCAATGTTCAATTCTGGCAAAAAGAATTCTGTTAAAATCTGGCATGTTTGGAAGTGCATTGATGGGATGTGGCTCAAGAGCATGACCTTTTCAATATGTTCCAAAATTTAACTTGAAATAAAAACAAAACAAACAAACAAAATATTCCTGGATTTTTTTTATATCAAGTTAAGTTTTTGAACATATTGAAAAGGTCATGCCCTTGAGCCACATCTCATCAATGCACTTCCAAAGTTTTACTTTGATACTTTGATAATTAACGCCACTACACACGCCAAAGTGAAGGTGTGTTCCACCAGAATTGAACATTGCGCTTACGGGACTAAAATTCAAGATGCCTACCACTGATGCAGACTCTTAAGTGTAGGATTGATTAATTGAGTGTAAGTAAGATGATTGTGGCGAGATCTTGTAGTCTTTTACTGACTAAGGCTGACATGTTCCTTAGACAGGACTGTTAAATAATAGCCCAACAGCCGATGGCGACTAATGGACCTATAGTTTAACGTGGAATCCGAACCACGGCCTCTGAATTACGAAATGGTCTAATTATGAGGATGGTATTTGCGGATTAACGTAGTATTCAATGGTGCAGACGTTAATCCACACAAGAGAACACTACATCCACCAACCATCTCTCACAACCATCCACAGTTCGTGACCTCCAAGTAGCTGGATTACAGGATGTCGCCACAGTCCCAGTCATTAAATTATCCGTAATATTATTTTATGTTACCATAGCTTAAAAATGTGTATTCTTTGACATGGATACGTCTTAGCCAAGGGGGGGGTTGTTAGCAATTTTCGTGACCAATATTTGTAACAGTGACGTCATATAGGTAGTGACGTCATAGTTTGGTTATAAGAACAGCTGTTTAGTTGAACCGAAAACATTCCCTTTAGACATATCCATGATCTAACCTATTTCCCACAGGGAAGTAAACACAAACTTTTTTAGCTACAAAATTATCAATAATAAAATGACACACGAAAAAGGAGCAAGTTACCTGACTAAACGACGACTTAAATTCATAATTTAAAATTAAAGTTAATGTGATGAATTTTTTACTCTAGATAATAATTGATGATACCAAATACCCCCGTCGCAGCAGACCTGCGTACTCAGTGAATTTCCAAATCAATAGTTTGATATTAATAATATATGTTAAGTTTGATCAACATCGATATTCTGACAATGATTTTTGAATGAAGTGGGTCACAATACATTTTTAAAAACATGTCTATATATAAAAGAGACACATGGCACTGCAATGGTGTCTGCTCAGGTCCAAGCAACAAACTAAACTACAATATCCAAAAATGTAATAAATTGAAAACTACCAAACCAAATTTTAATATTTAGTATTAAGGTATATTATTTTAGTGATAGTTTTATTTTTACAACATATTAAAAATCACCAGTAAAAATAATGCATTGGAGGTTATAGTAAATATTAGTCTAGGAGGGTGAGGGGGAGGGGAGGGAGAATTTAATTAAACTAGAATAATGTTTATGTGGAAAATCCATTAGAAATTGTTATTCCCAAGGCAGTGGCAAACAATTATATTAAAAGTATCATTAAATCTACCTAGAACAATAGTTCTATGGAAAATTCATTTAATGTTGTAGTTTTTAGGTTACATCAAATAATTACAATTTGTATAATTTGAAAAACACTTCTTTTAAAAGATTTTAATTAATAGAATAATTGAATACAATAATGGCTCTATTGAAAATTTATGAGCTAGGCATCATCACTACTTTATTGGTTAGGCATCACAAAGAATTTTTATTTACTATATTTTTGATATAATCGCTATAACTATAAGTTGAGTGTAATGGAAGTATTTTCGCACGTATTAATAGATAATACTTTGACAATAACAGAAAAACCTATATTTCACAAGAAATAAGGATTGGACAGTAATTGACAACTATTAGTCTAGTATTTTAGTTAAAGTATTTGCCAGTATAATAATAATAATAATAATAATAATAATGAAATTACGTTTCGAATATTATAATTACCTAGAAATGAACAGGTTTTTGACTTTTGTAATAGTAAATTCACGCCTGAATATATGGAAATATGCAATGGCCACGCAGCCTTTTTATGTTTTCAATGATTATGGAATAATATAATATTTTTTACATCTATCTTTCTCTGAATGGGTAATAACCAAAAAGGACAAAAGATAAGCTAATTAGTAGTGATTGCCAATTATTGTTCTATATAATAAAAAAATTATGATAAATATTTTTAACGTCTGTTTTACAAGGGTTTTTTACTAATATTATTAAAATAGCGGCAAATTTTTGTATATTTTGTCTAAAATTTACAGTTTTTTATATCTAAACAATCTTTCAAATGGTTAAAATCGTACAAGAATGAATCGAAACACAACCTAGCGGAGAACGCTGGAACTACGTTCGCGAGAGACATCTACCGAGTTCGGTTGAACTACGGCTCTCAGCTTTTACCTGTTGCCACCAGATACTTTACGTCAATAGCTGCGTAAGTATGAATGGTGATGGATTCCATTGATAATCTTGTTTCTTTAACGCTGTAGCTTCTCCTCCCTATTGAGAGAAATGAAGAGAGAGAGGAGAGTCTTGTTCAACAAAAGAAAAACTTACCTCATTGACAATCTCGCTTCTTTAACATTGAACTCTCTATCTCCCCCCTTCCTCTACAATCATAACTAAAATAAAATATTCAACAAAACAATTATTATCAACGGCGTTGATAGTCCTACTTAAAATAAAATATCTGCTTAGTTACTTCAGGATTATATGTATAACGTATTCTTTTCCTACTGAAATTTATAAAATCCTTATTGAATTGCCATGATTAGTTTAAAGTTAAACAGTGGATTTTTTCTTGACTATGATTGTAAAATACAAAATTACATCTGACTCTTTCAACTACCTCGGTCATTTGAATCATTATGTGGATTTTAAACCCACATAATTATTCTATTATCGACTTTGGTAAAAACATATGAACATGGTTAATCATCAGTTGCTTAGCTTGCAATTAAATTGCAATTGTCATACTTGTTCGACCTAAAATTAGTGAAAGTGTTGACACATAAATACATAATAATAAAAATAAGTACATATAATTCATACACATTACACCTTTGAACGACTTACTCAGATCTAAAATTCACGAATGAAATCATAAGCCTAAGTGAAAAGGCTATTACAATCCAACCAAATATTTTTCAAGACGTTCAAATATCTTATTGCTGTGAAAAATTCAAATACTTTTAAGTGGTATTAAATGTAAAAAATAATAGTATCAATTTAATCCACATTTTATTCCATTCACAGGACAAGTCTTGACATATTATTTCGAATGTTATTCCGAGCGTCTAGCTCCCCTTCCAAATATTAGTTTGGCCTTAGTTTATAACAAGAGGTTAATTAGTATAGGGAACAGAAGGGATAGGGACGGTGTGAGTTGTCATCTGGTACAACAGTACTGCCACCATTGGCGATACTGTGACAACACCTTGAAGCAACCTGTCCAGCAGGGGTACCAACGTAAACAACAACAGTCGCCGCCGTCTCCGTCTCAACTCATTGTATACATTACGACGTTTGTTTTGAGAATATACTGAGCCATATTACACAGTAGGTCATGTTGGAGAAATACTTTTCAACGTTTAGGATACATATAAAATCAAAATGGTGTTAACACTTAATGTAGAACATAATCTTTTATCATTAGTGATTTTTTGGTTGGAAAGCCTTGAACTTGAACAGTTAAAATATATGCAAGATAAAAAACATATGAGTTAGTTTAAAAGTTTTAATAACTATAATATGATAAGCATTTATTAAGGTATTATATTTTTTTATGATAAAGTATAGGACTGATACATGTTATTTATGCTGTCAATCTGTTTGTGAGAAACTCTCGGATGAACAGAATACAAACCTTTTACTCAAAGTTAACTATCAATTATCCAATCCCCCTAAATTTCAATGAACAATTATGTTTATAAATTAATCACAAAGTTAACTAAATATACAAACATATTGCAATTCTTGTCAAAGACATCGACTTTCTGATTGTAACTATAATATAAATTTCACAGACGAATATTGAGTATTACGTGATTATACAACTTTCAATAACTGAATAAGGGTGTACTTAATAGTTAAGGGCGCATTTAACATTCTTTTGAATACTGTTTTATATGGAACAGACCAATAATAAAGCTGTACATTAAACAATAGAAATAGCTGCAGCCACCCTAAACAAACGGCCTTTGACTTCTTACGTTGCATGTTGTGCTATATCACAAAGTCAAATTGCTATTTTATCTATAATATAATCTTTTCATCAAAACAACCATTGCATGAGCGTCATTTTAATTCTGTTTATTTCATGAGAAAACAGACTGCTGCATAAATATACTTTCAGTCTTTTATACAATAGTAAAACAATTATCGAATGTTTTTAACATTCTTGCATACAAAAATTTCGTTTGATATAATGATAAAATCCAGAAAAGTGTATTAAAATACAGACCGTGAATATAAAAAAAGTTTTGTAACTTAGATTAATTACCCATACTAAAACTGTTATCGCTTTGATTGTGACGTAAACAAGTCATATAGGGTCCAGTCTAAATTGATCAATGACTTTTTCCCACAATGTTTATACAAGTAGAACACATAATGGATGTGAGTTGTCACGTTTGCAGGTAGTGAGAGCATTTTAACTCATTAAAGAATAAAAGCAAGTAGTCGAAACTAGACACTACTGGTTAATCCCTTTAGAACGGTTACACCTTCATTCTTTCAAATGACTATCCAAATTGGTAAATTAAAATTAGGGATGGAAATTTCACATTTCAATGAAAATAATACTCATTGATTCATACACAATAAATCTGAACTATGATTAAACTGAAGCAAAATATTTATTTAAAATATATATATTATTTCAATATAAAAATTTTTAACATTCTTATTAATTTTTTCATAAATTTTAGCTAACAAAATTTTTGAGATCCTTAATTTTTTAAACTTAACCCAATCAAACTTCACTGTATAATGCATTAAGCCAAAAACATTGGCTTAGTTATAATGTTCAAAAAACTACTTTAGGTAAATTCTTAAGTAGTTTTATTGTTGATATGTTATTCCATTTGTTAAGAAATAGCATCCGCATGGGCAGAGTTGTAAATTCTTTATGATTTGTCTAATAATAAATTGGTAAAATGAAAAATTGAGGGTTCAGTTAACTGTGTCGCATGTATTTTGTAAAACAATTTTAAACCAGCTGTACAATATTATCGTGTTATATTATATTCCTCTAATTTATAACAGGAAGAAATGTTGTAGATAAGAGGTATCACACTTTTGGACCACGTTTTAATCTTGGTTGGTCTAAAATATTGTGGGTAATATACTTTGTCTTTGTCCTAGTGAATTCAATATAGTTTGTGCTGTTATAAATACAAGTTAAGCGAAAAATTGTATTTTTATGACTCATGCAATGCTTGTTAAAGTTATTGATTAAAGAATTAGTCATTTGTCTATAGATTTATAATTAATGAAATTGTTCCACAAAATTAACAGTAATTCTGAATATTAAACATTAATGGTTGATTTGGGTTGATTAAATAGTGGATAAGAAATTCATTAATTCAATAAAATGTATTTTTAAGCAAATGCACATTAAAGAAATCCTTTACATAGAATTAAAACATAACTGTTTATAAAAATTATGTTATTTCATTCAACTGTTACAATATTTGATCCTATAGATATTATTGATAACAAAATGGCAAAATCTAGTGATGCAGTATTTTTATAATCGTACTAAAATCAGATAGTTTTATGGCCCAATTACTGGATTAACAATGAATCGGAGTGGTTTGGCCACAGCATCGGATTCATAGTTTATTGCTCGCATAGAATCCAGCCCTACATCATCAAAAACGTGACCCTTTTATTGATATATTTATTTTAACTGGTAAATTAACTATGATTATATTTTTTCAAGGACTCATTCATATTACAATCTCTATATATAAAAATGAATGTGTGTGTGTATGTATGTATGTCCTTTATGCGTTGCCAAACTACTCATCCCATCGCCATAAAATATTAGGAAGTTGCTCTATATGTATCCGAGAAGGTTTTAGTGAAAAATATTTTCAAAAACCACATAAGTTTCCATTTTATGGCGTTTTAAATTTCTAATGTTAACCTTATGGAGAGTAAGTTTGTTTATACATTTTCTACAATCAAAACATGTGATTTATTAAGCTACAGCTGTTTGTTTACTTTTCATTAGCAATATGCTTTACTATTCAATGCCATCTGAATCATTCATAATGTAAAACTATGAAGAAAATATGTGCTGTACAAAATGAAAAGCTTTATTCGCCACATCAATAGTTTACGGGTTTTTGGAGATTATGTATTTATATTTTTTTATTTTCTGTCTGATTAAAAGTCGCGTGTTTATATGTTGGCCAAATAAAAATAATTACAATGTTTGTACGCATTACATTTATTATAATAATCAGCTGTTGTGTATCTTTCCTATAAAAGCCTTATTACAGTGAGGGTTGGTTTGGGTTTAGGTTGGATTAGAAAATTGAGAATCAATCCACTCAGATTTTTTTGTATTGTGGGAATGCTATTAATACATCTAATCGTTTCAGTATTGTTATTAACTATGCCGCAACCCAGAGTATCTAATCTTTCACAACGAAACCGTAATGCTATTCGACCTCAGAATATGACCAAACTTTAAGTTAACATATATTTACTGTTAGGTGCTACGAAGTTCGCCGGGTCAGTTAGTGTTTAATAAAATGTGGAGTAACAAGAAATGTATTCAAGGAAACATCTAGTTAAATTTTTCATTCTAAATTTACTTTGAAGTTTAGAAACATTGAATATCCACAGATAAATCTATAGGGCTATTCAAAAATATGGACCCAGTCTTGGGACTGTATCCTAAAAAGTATAAATCTGGAACAAATAAGCATTGCACCATTAGAAAGAGTAAATTTCAAAGTTGTGTTACTTTTAGTTTGATATAAATTTATTACTTAAATGTGTGCCCCCTGTGATGCACGGCAAACACATAAGTGATAGGAGAATTTTTATCATAAACGAGACTCCTCTTTTATCACTGATTATGCTTTTTGAGTTTGAATTTAATGAGTTATGCTTTTTCTAGTTTGGGTCTCAATACCATATTCGAAGCGAAAACTTCGCTGCACTCTAATATGAGACTCAGTTTTGGTAATTGTGTACAATAAATTCCTCAACTCCAATGCCTTCCATAGTTATTTTACTAGCTATTAGACTTAAATATGAATAAACAATCAATAGTAAGGCCCGATCAGCCTAGACTGTATAGTTAACTAGGAAGTTTAGGTTACCTGTTCGCAACGTGAATTGGTCGCCGACAAACAGCGCTCTGCGGAGTTAAGTTAGGTTGGCTATTGATATATTTAACTACCAATAATGAACTTAACGTAGCAACACAGGGCACTGGTTTTTGGCAACCAATGCACATTGCGTTTTATCGTAATCTCGTCTATCTAGGAAATCGGAATTCTGGGCGGGGAAAAATCACTCGCACAGGTAGCTATCACTAACAGGAACGTCACCGCTTACCGCCGTCATCACTTTAAACTTTGCCCACTCCTTTATCAATGACTATTCCTTCCTCAAAAATGCCTAGTGGGCTTTGATATTACTTATTTATTCATACCAAGGAGCCAAATAGTTAGTAACAGAAGTATGGAAGATATTGGAGTTGAGGCAGTTATTGTAAACAATTGCCTCAGTTTTTGCGAACTCTGCCCAACAGTAAATCTTATGATGTTACCAACAACTGGAAAAACAAACTGGCTGGCCATCGTTGCGATAAATCGTTCGGCTGTTTACTTAACTATGATCAGAAGAACTTTGAAATTTCGTCTTTCTAATAGTGTAAAGTTTACGTCTGTATAATTTATACTTTTTGAGATACAAAGTAATAAAGTTAAGTCCGTATTTAGAAGTCCTGTACTGGAGCAGTTCATGTTTTACGAATAAGTTTCTACTAAGATTCGCCAACTCTTAATAAATATACGAACAAGTTCCTACTATACCTCTTGATGTATATAGTTTTAAGTTTTCTCTTGAAGTCAATACTTTGGAAATAATTGATTGTACAAAAATTCCACAAGCATATTTGTTTTTTTATTAATGAATTTTTTGGGATACTTATATTTGTTAAAGTATTAAAGTCATAATAATAAATACACAATAATAATTTTCAGGATTGCAGTCTCTTTTATACTTTAATCGGCGACATGGACAACAGATATGTGCGTGAGACGAACAAGTAATGTTAGGGGCGAGTCGACGCAGTAAAATGTGGACAGTAGTGTTAAAAACTGATTAGCAGTTCTGGAATGCGAAACGTGTTCATCACTGTTCATCGCTAACCAAGGTTCACAGTCCGTCGTGCCACCAACTATGCGACCGAATCACTTAAACCACCGCCTCGTTATTTCTGTGTACTATATTCCTATGTACAGGGTGTTTCAGAATTGGTGTCGGATACTGTAGGTTATTATTTCTGAGGTCAAAACAAAGAAAAAATGTCCTATGAACTTATGGCCTATCTCACTCCGTTTTCCGTATGCCAGTATGTATGTGTTTCTTTTTTTGTAAATACTATGATTTTTGAGCTATTGAGCTTTGAAAAACTAAATGGACGCCATTTTGAAATGGTACAAAGTATAAACTTGATACTTTGTACAGCAATAGGTCCTATTAGTACTCATACATGTACCACGTTTGAAGCTGGTACCTCAAGTGGCTCCACGGTTATAGTAAGTTATGTAACAAATGTATACACACCGACAGACGGAAAAAGGAGTTAGATAGGCTATATGTTCACAAGACATTTTTGTTTGTTTTAACCTCAAGAACAATATCCTAAAGTATCCGTCAGCAATTTTGAAATACCCTGTATATATGTTGTGCTATGTCATAACATGAATCAATTATATAGTTTTGTTAGTCTATATTATTTATGAATTACTTAAGCAGAATGTTTTCCCTGAAATGGGATACATGAGCTCGTAGTTCAGAATTTAATAAATCTAAACTATGTTTCGTATATATTACAATTATAAGTAAGTTTAAGACAATGTTGCTGAGTTTTGAATGATATTTTCAGATTTTCAACCAAGGAGTCGGCGACCCACGCCATAGTGGCGGTGCACAACACGGACATCAACGGCCAGCCGGTGAAGTGCTCGTGGGGCAAAGAGTCCGGGGACCCCAACAACGCCCAGGCCGCGGGACAGGTAACCCACTGGAACCTCATTTACTGTAGTTTATTATGTAAGAAAACTACTCCCGTCTCAGCCGTTCTGCGTACTTAGTCAAAACCTAATGAATGTACTTATTTTAATTATTAGGAGTTGTATTGGAGTGATGTTGAGCCCACAAAATCTCCTGCAGGTACACGCTAACCAAGACTTAGTGTGCTAGCCAACGGAAAGGAATCAGGCACACCCTTATTGTTTTACCATCTACGTGCGTACGTTTATAGAAATGAGATAAGAATAAAAGGATAGGTTAGGTGAGTGACAGGCTTAGTCGGATGTCTTATCTAGTTGAGAAGTAGGCTCTAGACATTTAGGAAGTCTGGGTTCTTCAGCTAGGCCTCTTGCTATAACCACTTATACTTGGTACTCCTGCACTAACGTCCCCTGGCGGAGAACAAATTATGCTTACTTGGAGTACAGCTATGAAACTGTTCTCGATTGTGATTAAATTCTTCAAGGTACTTCAGTTTTGGTACCTAGACTGACAAAAGCCAAATAGAATCCCACTAAGGGATATTAAGATAAGATAAAAATCCATACACACTTAATACGAGTATGTATGATTGGTTATATATGATTTTCATATGAGGCAATACATTTACATGTATTATCGTAATTATATTTCCAATTATTCTTTTCCATCTTTAAATTAAATATACTTACATGGCAATGAAAAATATACATTTTAGGTTGGTACGTGTATATCATTACTTTATACCTGAACAACAAATGGGGGATTTTTGGGGCAAATTTGTAAGTTACCTCATTTGCCTCATTTTGAAGGAATATTTAAAAAAAATTGGCAAAACTATATGTCTATATCTCAGCACAAAGACGGGATCTCAAAACAGGTTAACTATGTAAAAATAATATCAAAGGATTAAACAATTAAATATATTAATGCCGAGCTTAATTTCAAACTGATGAAGAAATCTCAAACAAATATATCTTTCATGACAGTCTGGTGGGCTGTAGGGCTAACATGTGTGTATTGCATTCGCATATAAAAGAAACACCTAATAAAAGTAATATGAGATAATATAATCCATCTAAATTAGCAGTTGAATTGCAATACGTGAAATATGCAGGGTGACAGTTAAATCTTAAGACGACTTTATAACACTAAAATGAACAATCACAACCCAACACACTACAAAACTTAATTTGACATAAAATTGCTAGTATTAGTAGGCAGCCTTTTTGTGTACATGGTAATTGGATGTCGCCCATGGGGAGTAAGTGGAAAATCTTTAAGGTAAGCTTAAGTTGATACATCAAATTAAACGTCTTATTGAACTAAAAACCATGCTACAAAACCGACCTTAGAAGGTTAATGAATAACAAAATGGTGGTGGTTTGAAAACAGAACGTTATGAACTTCAAACCGTCGCCATTTTGTTTTGGATTGAGCTTTTAAGATCTGGTTTCAGGCGATGTATCCCAATTAAAAAACCTAAAATTTTATTTTATTTTTTAATTTTATTTTACATATTCTACAGGAGTTAAATGGAAAATTCTTAAGTTGCAGCACAAGTCAAATTTCGTAGGTTATATTTTCAAATCACCGCCATTTTGTTTTGCATCGACCTTATAAGGTCGGATTTGCAGTATGGTTTTTAGTTCAACAAGACCTTTCTTTAATTTGATGTAAAGTCGGCCTACATGTACACCTTTGAGATTTTCAACTTACTCCTCAAAGGGGAAATTCGATCACAATGTACACAAAAATGTTTGTATTTACTTCCCTATGGTAAATAGGTTAGATCATGGATATGTCTAAAGGAAATGTTTTCAGTTCTTCTAAACAGCTGTTATTATTCTTATGTATTAAAAATTCAATACAATAGCTCTAGTAGTTTCTATGGAAACTTGTTTCAAATTTCCATCTTACAAATTGCCAACACCCCCCCTCCGCCGGAGCTAAGACATATCCATGTCAAAAGTAGCTTAGTATAATCAGCAATGATACACCAAATTTAGCTATGATATCCCTTTTCTTTTCAAAGTTATTAAGTCATCCTAAGACTCAATTATTACCCTAAATACGAGTAGTTTCCATCTTCCTTCATTGCTGAAACAAATCAAGAACAGAATTGATGATTTCCATTTGAATATACAGTTTTATTCACTCAATTTAGTGCACACTGCACAGCCCTCCTCAGCCACAGTCCGCCAGCAGGTTGAATGTCCACTCCACTTCACAGAACATCTGGCGTTCACGACTGCTCTCGTTCGTGACAGTCATCAATTTCTGACTAAATTCTGCAGGAGATTTTATAAAAGAATATTTATCACTTAGGATTATTTCAAAAGATATTTGAAAGCGTAAGAGCCGTCATATTGGATTTGAATCTCGTATGAACAACAGCTCGTATTTTGACAGCATTATTGGTCACGCGATAGTCCTAAAAAAGATTGAGGTGTTAAAATAAAGATAAGTTTGTTATCTAGTGGTTTGTTTTTGTTTATTTTTAAATATTTCTGGTTTAATTAAGTGATTTTTATTTTATGAGTGTTTTATTTTTCTGTGGTTCTCGTATCTTTTTTAAGAACTAAATAAAATATTATTGAGATATTTTTCATCTCTACGTTAAGTAAAACAAAGTTTCACTTAAAATCATGATGGCGTAATATCATGACGTAATAAAATCGAAATAACATAAATCCACCATCACCAATAATGAATTACGAACAAAGAGTTTTTCTCTTTGTTCGTAATTATTTTTTAATTAATCACTTCATCTTTAATTTGACACCTCAATCTCTTTTTCTAGGCTATAATTTTTAAATTAATTAAATTAATTTGAATTACATTTTAAATAGTATTTTACCTTACATGAAATCAGAATACCTCACATTGTAAATTCTTTCATTTATTCATTGATTTGTTTGCCTTTAAAACAAATCGTCTTAAAAACTTCATTTTAAAATACTGTTTTATATTTTTCACTATACTGTCCGGAAAACATCAATTTTTAGTTCTCTCAATCGTCAAAAAAACCATCGTTTTCAGGTCACTTCAAATAGGGAACAGAAAAAACATATTGTAATTTTTTTAATTTTCTACCTCCAAATTTGTTATGGCACATTATAAATAATATTCTTTAATATGGGCGAGATATTTTATGTTGTCTTTAAAAGATAACATAGTATTTTACGTTATCTTTAAAAGATAACGTAAAATATTATGTAAGGATAACACCAGAAATGTAAACATGACGAATTTGTACCTATAACCTCAAATTATGTGGTCGAATATGATAAAAATAGTTGTTCATCATACTGAGCAAAAGTGTCTTTTTGACTTTTAATCATACCAATGCATACCAAAAATGATTTTATTTAATTCCCCGTGTGAAATGGGTTAGATCTTGGATATGCCTAAAGGGGATTTTTTCGGCTCTTGTAAACAGCTGTCCTTATAACCGACGTCACCGTTTCAAATTTTTGTCTGACGGACTGTCAATAACCCCCTGCCCCAGAGCTAAGCAACCAATGTAAAAAGATCCACTTTCGCTTATAGTGGCCAAACTACTATTAAGTTATTATTAAAAAGTTCCTCATTATTTTATTCCTAAGTTTATATTTTATTTCTCATTAAAAGTAAATTGTAAAATTCACGTAGAACGTAGCTTTTACAACAATGATAAATAGCAAAATATTTACTAATAAAGAATATATTTTTATAAGATAAAAACAATTAAATTAATCCAGTAGCGAACTAATATTCTAAGACCCGTGGCTTGAACTTGCTCTAACAGGTTTGCAGGCTTGAGGAGGTAAAATTATAACTGACATAATATGTCAGTTTTGCATACTGATCATTTCAGTATTTTTAACCTTTTTTTACCAAATATTAATTTCATCTGACCCGAATTATTCTCACGTTAAAATTATTGGTTATCTAATTATTGCATTTGTCGCGAGGTAATTAAATAACATTAAATAGCATATAATTTTAAACAACACGAACCGGACATTTCCATATCAAACACGGTCCATTAGGCCAAAGGGCAAATTAAGTTGCATGAAATGGACGCAGCATCTGACATGCTGCATATTACATAGCTTCATTACAACTGCTGGGATACATACATTAACCCCGGGCTTAACGTATACATTATTAATACTCAGAGTATTATTATTACGCATGTAATAAATGTAATTGAATTTCTAATTGGAACGCACTCCGGCACCCTTTGATCGTTAAGTAATGTAAGCATTGCGAGTGAGCGTGCATAATTAATTATATTAATAGGTAATTGGCTGTTTGCGGGGACTTTCAGTGGAATTTGTTTGTAAAAATGCTCGTAAAAACATAATTTCAAACGGTTCTCTCTTAAAAGCTGTTTGCGACTAGGGGAAAACAGTCTCTGAAACACTGAATAGTCAAATATTTATTCTCTTTGTAAATCATATAGGTGTTTCAAATAAATTGATATATAATAATAAGTATAATCAAGAATTATGTAAATACGCAAAACAGAAAATTATAAAAAAATTATTAAAGGCGTTGTAGAAATAGGCTTATATTTATTTATATTTACCTACATTTTTTATCACATAAAATAAAGTTTAGCTATCTAAATTCAATCGTTTTTGAGTTTTCAATGATAGTTTAACAATATTTTATGGTACGTAAATATTTTACATACTTCAAAAACTACGATGTACAAAAAGCCGAATGGCTGTGCCTAGAGACTCATGTTTCGTGTATTTTAAAACAAATAGGAAATGAAATTTGAATCAGTATTGAAGTCGTAATATAAGCTCAAATAACCATTAAATCTTTCTTAAGGTGTTCGAAGTAGATCTGGAAATAATAAATTTTTAAACGCCTAACATGGAAAAACGCAGCTATATACGTGTAAGTTAGCTCTTGCAAATTTATTGAGGGGTTTAATGGTTAGGCTAATACAACAAAACCCTAAATAAAGTAAATTGACCAATATAATTACGAAATAATGGGATGGGAAAGTGTTATCGTGTTGAGTGGGGCGATTTCCATATAAATATCGCAAGTTCGGCTCGTTAACAGTAAGTAAACATCGTGGGGCTGGCCAAACACTACGGCGGCGGGCTACTTTACACCCTGATAACACACCCGTGTTGATCAAACTGTGACTGGCCGCAACTCCCTACTTCATACACAACCGCGGGGGAAACTACGAATTAAAAACATGTGTGTGTATAGTTTCATACACACTGTAAATATTATAATATTTACTTATTAGTAATACTTTTCATTTCTTTTAGATTTATTTATTACTTTAAAGAATAAATACAAAAACGATATAAATTAGGAAACTGTGGTTAAGAACCCCACCACCTAAACGGGATTCTACATGTCCGTCTAGGCTCAACTACTGGATTAACTTAAGTTACTACGAATATCTCTCTTTTGAGCTCCCTTTTTTCTTTACTTCTTTTTTAATGTCCCTTGTAGAGGAAAGGGATATCTCATTATTGTATTTTTAAAACTCATAATAGCGGAGGATTTGTATTTATTTATTTAATTGTTTAGAATTTTCTTTCCGTGTCAAGTGTTTAACTACACTACGTTTTGGGAGGTAAGGAAACTCCTCCCGTTATCAAGTGACCTTAATTAGAATCTACATTACTCTACTTAACATGATTTTTTTTGTAGAATAATGGAAAAAAATAAAACCCCAAAAATGTAGGTTAAGTAGAGTAATGTAGATTCTAATTAAGGTCACTTGATAACGGGAGAAGTTTCCTTACCTCCCGAAACGTAGTGTAGTTAAACACTTGACGCGGAAGAAAAAGTCTAAACAATTAAATAAATAAATCTCAAGATTATCGGGCTCTCATACCGATTCTTGCAGACTATGCGAGGAAGACGTCGAGGAGTTTTTGGCTTGACTGTCCGGAACTGAGTCAGAGAAGGTTTAAAGTCGTTTTAACCATTTTAAAAGGGCCTCTCTAGACCTAGAAGGATTAAGGAATTGGGTGTCTCACAGCTGGTGGGCTTGGTAAAATGCCTAGAACTCCTGCTAAATTAATCAGGCTGCTACAAAAGATATATAGGTTTAGGATGCATCAAAAGGTTGCCATACGATAGCTCTGTGTTGGAGTTTTGTCACAATCGGATGCAGCTCTATAGCAGTGCTTCATTGCAGTGAATTTCGTTTATTCCCCGATGGGGAGGATAGTGAAGAGTAAGGATAAGTACGAAGTTGTGAAAGCTTGAGGTCTGTCTAGAGACCACAGATTTCGTAGAATTCAAGAGCCCACCAAGCGCGGGGGCCTGTCTCTCAACTTGGTATGATCAGCCAAGCGAACCCGTCCTCATCCACCTAACCCATACTTTTCCTCTTATCTCATTACCGATACCGTATGCCCACTGGAGGAATAGCGATAATGATAATGTTTCCTCTCATTACGCTGATAAGAATAATAAGGGCACTCACAGTAATTCTCCGCTGATTTGGGATAACATCCCAGCCTCTAAATTTCCCGAATCAACCAAAACACCGTGTCCGAGAAAGCTAATACTTAGTGTGGTGTAGAGCACGCTTTGCTGCCTATATGCTGTTCGTTGTACTGTAACGTACAACCAAATTGTGCCTAGCAGGCATAATTCCACTGGAATGTGAATTATATAGTGTTATTAAATGTAAAAATACTGGGTATTGTAGGTAGTTTATAGGTGTTAATGATATTTACATTTGAAAACCTACTTCTTAAATATGATTTCCCAGCTATTGTGGGGTTTCTGGGTGAAATATCCTCCATCTCGCCTCAATTATTTTTCTTTCCACGCCAGAGGTATTTTAACAGTGTCAGATATTGATTAGAACTCGTGACCTCTTGAACCTAAGCCCACGACGCCTAAAACCTTATACCATTAATGTGTCGGTTACAGCCCCTGACGGGAGCCCAGTTCCCTTACGGCTACGGTCAACAGCTGGGCTACTGGTATCCCCAGAGCTATCCCACCACAGCCGCCGCCGCAGCGCAGATGCAAGGCCAGTTCCTGCAGGGCATGCAAGGCTACACCTACGGCCAGTTCGGCTACCAGCAGGGTTACATGGGGTAATTACAATACCTTACTTTTATTTTGTTACATAAAAAATAATTCACATTTTAATGCTCGCTTTGATATGATTACTTTTATTTTAGAATTGCCAGATATTGATAGGTTACAATACATCTCACCTTCAATCCTTTAGTGGACTAGTGAGAGTCTTGTCGTAGCCTTCTGCACTCTTGGTGTCGCTCCTGCGTATGTGTCATTTGTATCTGAATTTATGCACATGTGTCCCGTGTCAACGTATTATGTGTGTTTTCGATTTGAAAACTTTCTATAGTTTTCTTTGTGTATGACATAACTTGTATGGACGATTACATACATGATAAAAGACTTGATGATGGGAACATAACTCCCCTATACTAGTCGCCTGCTGACCACTAAAGGATTGAAGTGCTATAACGAGCGAAGCGTGTATCTCAGGTGTATAATCCGCCGTTGGTTTAAAAAACTAAAAAGTTAAGAATGGAGTGAAATAATGAAATGTATTTTTTGGGTGATTAATTACATATTTTTTCATTGTATAATTGTTTACACTCATCTAAGCAAAAGTGTGCGTCAGCATTTATTCCCGGTATTTCCCTTTTACTCCTCACGGCGAAAATATTCTTAAACATTTTTGTTCATTGCAATGGATAAAACTTAAACGTATAACAACAAAATATTAGTTTCGTCTTAAATTAAATTGACGTAATGTAAAATAATATAATAATTTAAAATACGTAGTTCTACACCTAATATTGGTACATGTTATATGTGAAATAACGTACTTGATCCGAGGAATAAATGAATAGATGTTAAAATTTTTGTTTTACTATATGATTCAATAATATTTTAGAGTCACAGGCTTTTCCAGTTATTGTAATTATGGCTAATTTTACTAATATACGGTTTAACATTGAAAGGTGTTTAAAAATTTTGCGAATAATGATTTTATAAGAGGAGTGAATAACGAAATCCACGTACTTAATTATTTTACGTTCTAATTAAAACAGATTTTTCACTCTGAATTTTACAATCTAATGGATATTCCATATAATTAAAAACTAGCTACAAAAACATGCAACCGATCTCTTGAGGCAACAAATTACGTGTGACTTTAAAAATGTCGGTGTTAACTTTCAAACACAACTTTCGCGTAGCCCGGAGCGGTATATACGTGAATGTATTAAATTAAAATGTAACAAAGAAAGTGTGTTTAATTTGTTTAACACATCATTACCCCAGTGGACCCAGCTTGGTATTGCGATGGAGTTGGATGGCGCGAATTTGTTTGTGCAAATAAAATAACAGTGGTTATAAACAGGCGGAAGGTCGTCAATTAGTTGATTAAATCCCATCCGAGTAATTAATTATGTTCGGAGGTTCGTTTGTTTTGCCATAATAATAATGCAATCATCTCAGGTAGAGTATTTATATAGCACCGGCTGGCTGGGCTCGACAAACACGGTCCTATTAGCGACGCCACTAGCGCAGCCCAGCGGTGTGTCCGGCAAACATGAACGTTTCGGTGATACAGTAACTGAAATGTTGCTTGAAAATTGTTCATTGAACCAAACACTATCACACTATCTATCCTTCTACCAGAACTCGTTTGGTTTGTGTTGAAATCAAGACGTATTTTTACTTAATTTTGTCATGGTTATTTCAATCTCCCTGTTTTTAGTTGCAAATTTTATCATGGTTCTTTCAATTTCCCTGTTATTAGTTGCAATCTTAAAAAAACTGCGCTGAGTAATATATAAAAGAAAATTTATATCAGTGTTATAGCTATTCCATATAATGAATAAATATGGGGTATTTTAGATTTATCTACAAACATTTTTGAGTCCCTGGTTCATTATAAAAATCTAAATATTACAATTAAATCGTCAATACTCTCAGTAACTCACAGAACCGCAATGTTGTTTTTGTTTGCGGTTTTTTAGTATGACATACATTTTAAGAATCAAAAGAATAGCTTATGACAAACAACAAAATCATTTTTTTCAACGTTAAATTCAAAATGAAAATAGCCTAATTTTAAAATTTGTATTTTTATCAAAATGTTTACAAAAATAACGTTTTAAATAATCTAAAACTAAATCTAGTGATACTATTCTCTAGTGATAAAATAGCCATTCGATTTTTGTTCTGGTGCGATTCTGCTATTACAGTTCCTATATTGGTAATTTTCAATGTTAAAAAATGGGTAAAGGGTTCTGAAACACCATGTTTAATATATTTTTAAAATGTTTATTCGCAATTACATTTATAAGCTACTGAGACTTACGCCACCTTACAAGACCCTCCTTTTATTTCAAGAAAAATAACACAAACCTAATTATTGAATGATTGTGTGTTATCAAGTAATTCTACGTTGACCTTGTAATTTAAAAATATATACCCTCATTTTTAAACGAAAACAAAGCTACAAAACTTACAGGAGTTTTAAATACTAAAGAATTTTTCTTGGAATAATTTATATTAAGTTAGTTTGAAAAACTCTCAAAGAGATGAATATTTACTTAGTACATTGTACTATAAACTAATACTTTTGAATTTTATTAATTGAAGTTTTGCAGTGCAATCTAACGTGTCTAGAGTAAAAAGATAAATTTTAATTAAAAGTATTTAAAAAGTTAGATTCTTGGACGTAATTTATAAAAAAAAACTTAAAATCTTTTTATGGCCGATTAAAAAATAATTTAAATTAAATTTTGTAGTAATTACCTGAATTTTAAACTTTTTAAATATAATTATTCCGAACACTTTACATCAGTATATCTACAGTGCATTTATTATAATTTACTATACAAAATTATTCATTTTATGAATTCATTTTAATTGATTTCATTGAAATTCATTTTAAACGTCTGTACTTGACAGACGTTAATAATGACCTTATATTCGATGTATACATAAACATACAATCAACATGTATTACTAATAATTATATAACGCCAGTTTTGAAAATGTGGCATGAACGTCACTAAAGCAGTAGTTAACAATAGTTTTCAGGAATGACATACTAGATAAAAGAAAATCACCTCGTTAATTGTAATTTAACGTATGCTGATAGTATATGTTACACATGAAAAAAACTCATGAATACATTTTTTTAAATTTATATCAATAAAATTTCAGCTTCATCCATACATTTTTTGGAATTATCATATTTTTTATTTCTTCATTTTATACCCCTTTAAGCCGAAATGGTTTGTATCTCTATTTCTGTCTATAGGTTTCTGTACCGCTTTCCAGTGAAAACGAGATTTGTTTGCACTATCCTATTCATTTTGATGAAGAATTTTCTACACTTTAAACTGACACATACTTTATTGAAACAAAATAACGATCTCTCATAACCCATTACTAAAAGATATTGGACACATTTTATGAGTTCCCTAAACGTATTAAAGTGATTTCACATAAAACAATAACAAGCGGTTTTTTACATTGATGATTAGTCTACTTAAGATTTAAACTGTATTAAAATTTTATATTAATGTATGATTAATTTTTCTACTAATGGGAATTTTCTAATTTATCTTATTTTATGATCTAGTATTAAGTCACTGAGCTGAACATGTATTTTTATTTTTTATTTAATTTTTGGTAAATATTTTATGATAATAAGTATCATACCTTTTAGTGTAAAATTTTACGTTTGGACTATAAATCGAATGAATCTTACTAATACTATAAATGTATAAACAATTTTTGTTTAATATAGTTAAAAATAATAAAACTAAATTATTTTTGGATGGTGTTTTAGTGTTTGAGAAGTTACTAAGAAAGATTAGGGGTGGAAGGATCGATACTGGCTGTGATAGTGATCGCGGTTGTGCGTACGTATGTGTATGTACGTGTGTGTGTATGTGCAGGCGCATGGGTATGCAACTACCAGGGGCTTGGCCGGCACAGCCCCAACTGCCAAGCACCCAGCTAGCGTCGGCCGTCGCGCAGGGGGCGGCGCTTCAGCAGCCCACCCCCGGCATGATGGCCTACCCCGCCATGCAGCAGTTCCAGGTACGTACCCACCCCCACCCTAACCAACAACAACTATTGTCTTTGCCGGCTTGCGAATAAAAAAATGTACATATTTTCTACCGAACAAATATTCAACTTATTTTAAAGGAACTTACATCTTCCACATTGTTGAGCTGGAAGCTAAATAAATATTACATACAATCAAATCATTACTATATTTTATACGGTTTTTAAAATTTCAAATAAAACATTTTGTATTGTACACCACTTTATAAAACGGTTACAGGTTCAACATTACTCGTAGTTGAATCACGTTATAAAATAGTCAATAGTAACATTTACAATCTTGTCATTAAAATAAATAAGCAAGTACATACCCTATTATGTGATTTAATTTATTTCTTTGGAAGTCATTTAGTTTATAAATCAAAAATTAATATGATTGCAAATACTAGCATAATTTTAAATAATAATGGCCCAACATTTTTTTATACTTAAAGGCAAAAATAAAAACATCTAATGAAAACACCATTAAAATCTGGTTAAAAATATAAAAATTGCATGTTAACTTTAAAAGTGTTACTATGTGTGCATGTTTTAAGTATATATATAATAAGCTATTTCTTCTTTCCTCAAAACAACGAACCATCGCTGAAGATAGATTGACGGTTATCTTGAAATACTGTTTAAACTGGGATGCAGAATCTTATCTAATATGAGACTTTGTAGGGAGGGTTTTTTATTGCTTAGACTGTAAATAAATCAAAATTTACCCTTTAAAAATACTGTATTTCAAAAATAATATGTTGATTTTTAAAGGAATAATTTAAAATTAATTAATATAATGTGCACTATTTAGTGAGGATAAATATATTTCAAGTTGCAGCCTACATTTTTCTATTACAAATAAATTGATTTTTATTACTCAGACAGTAATGTTAAGAAAACACATGGAAACGTTTGAAGATATGGTTTGCAAAAATGTTGTCAAAATTGTCGATTTGTTAGGTTTTTACTTAAACTACACAAAATAGAACCATCGTAAAAGGTTTAACCTATTTATACTTTTATTCAATTTTTTCTGAGTAATTATCGTTTTGTTTTACGATAAAACTTATCTTAAATTGTCTAACGGCTGACAATTACGAAACTCTATCGGTGTCACAGTGAGAACACGAGGCTGTGAATTAAGCCGTAAATATAGGACGCTATCTGGACTGTTTTAACTGCAACGTGGTCGGAATTTTTCGACGTTCGTTAATAATTTTGGGGTGACTAGTGCACACACCCTTATCGGCCTGGAGGGTATATCAGCTGGCATACTGATGCGACATCCCCTACCACGTTCTCCACCATTGTCACCCCTCGTGTCTGCCACTACTTTATACTCAAATATCCACTTTCCTCTAACTTGTTCGTAAACAATATTTTGATTGTTCAACGTATTATATAATTTGTTACTACTTATATCAAACTAGTTGGCTGGCGACGTTGTTTTGAGGATAGACAGTGTTGTGCATGTTTGTGAAAACAATACCTCTTCCCTTTCACTAGCATAAGTTCTTGATTTACTTTAAAAACTTATGTTTTGCAGAAAAAATCCTCTTGGTAAATTTTCATGTTGAAAACAATCATCAATTTCTGTCCAAATATTATTAAAATATGTTCATAATTAAATTATAACTCTAAAAATTTATGATTAAGTTTAGAAAAAAACTTACTTTTTAATTTGTAACATTTACCTACATTCAAAGAGATTTTCTGAAGTAAATTTGATGAACTGTGAGATTTATTCTTATAGTTTAATCTTATCAAGAATCTAACTTAGAACTTTTATTAATTTTCCGTTATGATAGAATTTAAAATATTATGTTTTCTTTATAAATCACAAAACGTTCATTATAATTATTATTAATGTAACGTATTAAATCAACATTTAAATAATTAAATTCAATCAGTAGGAAATTGAAATATTTTTAATGTAACATATTTTACTTGACTTAAAACTGGAATGTTTAAGACTAAGTTATTACTCAAAACTCTACCATTTCACAAATTACAAGCACTTAACAGCTTATTGCTTAATAATTTTAGCTTCAATATGCATTTCAAAGCATGACTTTATGTTTGCATACTATAAGAACACATTTGCTCTTTTACGGTGATAGCGAATAAATTGATATGTAACATGTTTAATGATGAACCCCTTGAAGAGATTTTTATAGAATTTATAGTTACAAGCTAAATTTTGAATTAATTCTGTATTTTTCTAAATTTACGTTCAATTTTTATTGAATATGTTCAAAGAGTCGTAATAAAGTCAGAGTATCGAAGTTCGATGTCGAATTTCGATACTCTTGATCGAAGATTCGTGTAGAAGAGCAATGTGTGCAATAGTTCTGATTTACGATAGTGTTGATTGACAGGGTTCGCCTTCGCCTCCCGCTCACGCGTAGTTCCCTCTCTCTCGCACAGTGTTCCCTGTGCCCCAGAGTGTCTCAGACTCTGTTCTGTTTCTCAGCTCGCAGAGGATGACTGGCTCGCACCTAGTCTTCTCGTTTGATGGTAGCCTGCCGACCAACTCGCATCATGATCATATCAATACAATCCAATCACACTGTTCAAGTGACTGTTACTTTATTTAAAAACTTTTACAAATTCGAAAGTCTTTCAAGGCCCTGTCAATGTGCTTAGTATTTCGGAATTATTTACTAACAGTGAACTTCATTTCATTCTTTGGATCGGATCGGGCTTTTCGAAAGGTTCTTCAATATGCGAACTGAATTTTCGTTTAAAATTAGAATTTTTATAAAATTAAAGTAATTAATTAAAAGAGGTAATTTCGAGTTTTTGTTTCGCTAATTTTATACAATAATTTAATAATTGTAACCCTTGATTACGTGATAGGACCGTGTACGTATTAAGGTGTTGTAAAATTTAGTTTAAATTGAATACAGGAACCATTTTGTGATAAATAATATTGTGAACGGAAACTTTTTAAAAGGTCCTTTCCTATAAAAGTATTACTAGTGAAACTAGTTGGACTACAAGGTAACGAAACAGCACCGATCCGAAAGAATGAGAGAGGTTCCACGGGCCAGTCTGGAGACTGGGTCTTATCATATTTATTTTTTCTTGGTGTGAAAGACCCTGATGATGGGAACGGGGTAAAGTGCCAGAGGCCTCGAGTGACCACGACATCGTCGTCGACCGCCGCCGCCGCGCCCCTTCGCACCCTCCACCTACCATCTTACTTTAAGTTGTTTTGTAAGGGAATCCGAAATCAGTAACCCGATCAGTAAAGACCCTTCAAAAGTATTTATGTACAAAAATAAAGATAAGTAAGATAAGCCCCGCAAGAGGAGCGTCTATGTACCGTACTGCACAAGATACACCCGAATCACATGTACATTAAACGCACTGTCTCGATACCTCGAGACGGAGATATACCCCTAGATAAGATAAAGATAAGATACACTGGTGATACAGAACAGTAGAACTCGTAGTGAGCAGATGTACGTAGACTAGATATATGTAGTGTTAATATATATGAGATGATATACTATATAGGGGAGAGTATATAACCTATGTCGTAGTAGCAGTTGTAGAGGCAGAGCTCCGACGCGTCCGTCAGTATTTAGTTGTCTAGCGGCTTCTCGGTTGTCATTGTTCTTCCACGTCGCGCCGGAGCTCCCTCCGACCCGGTCGTACTCGGTCCATCGGTACAGGCAATCATCGAATAACGTGCAGGTCGAAAGTTACTCGGTCAATTTCAAATTTATTTTGTATATAAGGCGGAAATTTCAATCGGATGAAACTATCTACCGCACCAAAGGACGTGATATATAGGTTGAGGGTTTGTACTGTACATAGCATCGGTCCGGTGCGTCGCCTGTCTAGCTGTCGCCCGCGCTGAGCCTAGTGAGGGGCCGAGCCGCGTCTCGCGAGCCCGATGCCACGACTCATGACGTCACGCCACGCACGCCGCGCCGCGCCGCGCTGCGCTATAATCGGCATCATACGAGTAAATTGGTAACTTTGGTTGATTCCTTAGGATCACAAAATATAACTGTATAAAGGAGGAATGTTTACATTACCAACATTTTATATAAGCGAGTACATAATAGTGTATATAGTGTTTATTTACCACACACAGTGATCTGTTAGGTTAGGTGGTGCAGTGGATTCGTTCAGGCCGCGAATACTTCCTAAGGCTTCCTCTGGGCTTTCATTTGCAAAATAAAATGTTCGATCAAATATGATGACCATTTGCCCTAAACATTATAAAGTGAAAATAAGTCAGTAAATTTAATACCCAATAAAAAATTCAACTCTACAAGAAATACCTGTCGGTATATCATAGTTTGAAACTATTTTAGCTTAAATTGTTTAATCAATTGTAAAAAACATTATAAATATATCAAATATTTTTGGGGCCAATACATAAAATTTTAAATACTAAATGAATAAGAACTATGTAAACCTTATTCAAGTGGAATACTAAAAAACCTTTATTAATACTTTTTAAACCTAAAACTTCATTGACTAGCGTTTTCAATCAAACACACGTAAATTTGACGAAGGATAATTCTTTACATTAAAATTATGTTTTATTATCTAAAAAATGTGCATTTGTTGGTATGATCTACAATTTTTATAAAAATTAATAAATCTTTTCTTAATTATTATATGGTGGAAAAATTACTCTTTCTGTTAAATCAAATTAACATCTTCCACCCCCACCACATCTTCACATAGGATTGACAAAGGCCAGGGGAAGCCCAACGCGGTCGCAGCCAACATGTGAGCGTGCTAGTATTAAGGGTATATTATATAATGTTAGCAGGTACAAAGCACTAGCTGTGGAGAGTACTTTTATATAGCGACCTAGTACCGCATTTTGATACAACAAAGTCAAGGGAACGCTGTAAGTGATGGCATTTTTTATTAGATGGGATGTCGAGCACCTAGGACCCCCGCGCACGACCTTTCCACGTAGCGCTCTCTGTTACCCCCCCCCTCCACGCCCTACATGTAACTCTTACGTTCGGACACGAGGTAATACATGTTTTATACATATTCGACCCGTTTGTTCTTGTTTATTCGGAAAACGTAAATTATTTGAGATGTAATTAATTGTAAGGATGTACATTAAGATCTAATGTTATTACGTCATATGTTCGTTGTTCTACCGGTATTATGTCACTTTACAACGAAATTGTGTTGTTGTTTTTTGTAAAGCGATGTTGTCTATGGTTTTGTTATGCTCCTTACTGTGTGCGGGCAGCAGTATCGTTCAAACAATGATTACAAATCGATTCAAAATCCGGGGGGTCAACAAAAACAAAAGTTGTGAATTTAGATTTAAGCCTTTAGCTCCTCTACGAGTGTATGACATATTTTGTGTGCTTCTGGGTGATATAAAATGTATATCGTCTTTTTATTAAAATTCTTACTAAGCCTTACGAGCTGTTTCAGGGACCTTAAAAGAAGCCTGGTTTTAGAATTTTCTCGTTTGTTATGTAGATTAATTTGTAAATCATCGGTTAGTCATTTTGTTGTATTTTGTATGTATAAAACAACGAACTCTAGCTAGTCATCAGGAACTATTGTTTTATTAACGTGTATTAGTCTTATGTTAGATATAAAAGATCGGCTGTGACTTACTTGATGTTCGTTATTTATCATAGGAGTATCGAATTTAGTATTTGTCTTTCTTACTTAAAAACCATACTCGTGTACGTATGTACAAAGTCTCATAGAATAGTGTGTAGCACTATGTCTAGTCAAAAAGAGGACGTTCAAGGCTTAAAGCTAAATAATGTATTGAATCGCAAATGTCGAGGAATTTCAAGGGGACATGTAAATTGATCCAAGGGTGATTGTAAGAAAAGATAAAATATACCTTCTGGAAACACTGACTGTGCGTACAGAGATAACTGAAAGAAATAAAACGAATGTGTATATATTGAAATGCAGTGTTTTATTTTCCTCCCATTTTCCCCATAAAGTTACAATCAGTCGTTTTATAATGATAATACTGATACTAATAAGTTAAAGTTACTCACAAAGAAACATTGTTTGTAAAACATAAACTCCGCTTAAATTTAAACTAAAATATTGATTTTCTTCTTCTTTATTTTCCTAGTACTGTACCTTAACTTTATTATGGATATTAAATATTTTAAAAAATATTTTGATTTCATTTCAAAACTTTTTTATTTGAAGAACAGTATAAAAAAACCTCTGAGTCTCATACAACTTTAGTCATGAAATATCAGTATATATTTCATTATCAGATAATGGGAGTATTTGGGGAGCGCGCTGGTCTAGGGGTAGAGCGCAGGGCTTTGGTGCCCAAGGTCTCGGGTTCAAATCCCGCCAATCACCAATGGCTTTTCGCTATATGATAATGCCGCAACCCACACAGGGGTGCACAAAAAGCCGCTACGGCTGAAGCGCCTTCGAGTAATCCGCCCCTTCCAATACAAAAATGGAAGGATTTATTTCATTTTACAAACAACAATGAATAAGAACTTTTTGTGGGTTATTATTGACTACACCTAGGTCTGTGTTTACAGTTTAAAATTATAATTACACCTATAAACTTTTGTGAGCAAACGCTACTTTGTGAGGGGATTTCAATTTTTAAATAGGTATACCTTACCTATTTCTGTACACTAACGTTGGTGAGAATTGTTGACTTTCAATGTGGAGAATTTTTGTTTGATATATCTCATCAAATGTTATTGTATTTTCATGAGACTCACCAGTATTATTTTGCAGAATTCACAATAAAAACACATAATAAACACCAAAGATTTACACTGTACAGATTAAGCCAAGTATCTGAAAAAGAATAAAGAAAACGATTATAAAAAAGTAGTTTATTACATTAGAAAATTGAAAATTATTTTCGTTTTTTTCACATAATATAGAATTAGCTGAGGTGGCATACCTTCTCTCTAATTATGTGTCAATCATACCTCAAGTACTATGAATAAAATAAGTATAATATCGCCAGATCTTCTAGACTACGGCTGTGAAGAAGATGTATTTTAATTTAAGGTAAGAGTAAATTCAATGATACTTGATAGATTCTGGTTGATAACCATCTTAAGTGGTTGCAGATTGGCAACTATAATTGCAATTTAAAAACTAGGAAATTATATTTCAATAGAACCTAATAAATTAAGTAGTAAATAAACCCTATCAGAACCCTTGTCTCTTCTTTTGCGATCTGTGAGGACGCGTGAATGACCCACTCAATAAGGGTTGTACGTCAAACATAAATTCCAATGAAAGAAAGTTATTAAATGAGAAGAATTTTTTTACGCAAGAGTTATTTATTTTTAGACAACCCAAAGTTCAGCCCATTTTTAGGATGTGTATGAGCTCTTATTTCGATACACACCGTCCACCTCATCTTACAAATTATTGGTGTGTATGGGGTATATGGATGCCATTCTCTCTACAAAACCTTGTCACACTCGCAGACAGAGTTTAAATTTTGACAGAGTTTGTCACAAGGTTAATGTTTTATCAAATACGTAATGTCTTTCAACTATATTGTTTTCAAATATTGATTCAAACCAATCTTAAGAGTGATTATTCTTCAGCAAGTGTTTTACAATTGTCCCAGATAAACACAATGACACTAAGGGGTGGTAACAGACATTTTACCAACTGAAATCAATAACCATTTAAAGCCATAATGATGGGTTTGGTATACTTTATCTTCACGAAACTGCAGGTCCATTGTTACAGGATGATATTACGTCACAACAAAAATTGTATTATAAGAATGATGGAGGTTTCCAATGTCAGGCTAAATCTGACAGATCAGGCTAAATAAGAAATATTGACAAGGTATTGGTTTGGTGATATCTGAAATATGGGTCTTGAAGGCAAACATGTAGTAAAACGTGTCCCTAAATATAATTTTTGTATTCAATTTGTCATTTTTCAATTCAGGTTTTACGACAAAACTGTTTATAAATTGCAGTAAATGCCCTTTATTTCCGTAACTAAACACTTGCACTCATTCTAAATAACATTTACCAATTCCTGATTTATTTTATATATTATTTGGTAGAGGAATTTCTCGAAGAGGATATTTTATGATATTAGTTGGTAGAATGCAAATTATTACCTATTTTCATAGTTTTCTATTTTTAGTGAAATCCGAAGGTTTGTCACAAAACGATGTTTAGTTTAACCGTTTTATTATTAAATTGGATATTAAAATCAAAGTGAACTGAATTGAACCTGTTCTATTCATAATCCAAATTTTTTACAATACTCAAACGATCGAAACTAACTTCGTTGAATCATAACGAGATTCAGTTGAAACTGTTCTGAAAGTTGATACGTGGTACTATCTATAGTTTTTAAAATATTTAAACTAATAAAAACTAATAAACCTGAAAAATGATTGACATTCACAGAGTACAAGAGTAAAATCATTCAACAAAACATGTCAAAACACTTTGTCTGTCCTAAGTTAGATATATATTTTATTACTTGCTCAAAAAAGTTAAATAATGTTTTTGAATTTTGGTTTAAAATTGATTGGTAACTAGCAACTAGCCTGTCTTTTGTACGGGCTAAAGGATTCAGTTTAACGAAGAAAGATTATCATACTAAAATGTCATCCTGAAATCCTCAGTTCAAATAAAACAAACAAATACCCTGGTTTATAATTTAGCATCACTTTACAAGTAAATAGATTGGAACATTTTTATACCATTATTTAAATTAGTCATACGTTAAAAAAACTTTTTAATACAATACGATTCCAAAATTAATATAGTATGATTTTGAAATCGGTTAAAAATCAATGACCAATATAAACTAACTAATATTGATTTGAATTTGACAGCTGTTTGTTTTCTTTTTATTAAATCATTCAACTACAAAGACTTGGCTGATTATTACCAGTAGGTGATTCATTAAAAACTGAAAGCAAAATGCGACTAATATCGCTTAAAAGTGGGGTTTAAATGCTTGTTGTTTACTTTTCAATCTCAAGGAGTGGAGGATAATTTAAAGAATTGAAACCCCTTCTCTGGTTCGTAGAGAATGCATGAAATAAGTTTCATTGCTAACAGTTCTCACGTTTTTTTTCAAGAAGACGTCATAAAATGCTTCCTGGAGCGTCACAGATAGGCAAACAGACATACACAAATTGAGATAAGACTTGTTTTGGCTTCTCTAACGCACGAAATGTAAAAATAACTAAAAGAATATTTTTTTTAATTGATTGTAAATGCCTCACATGACAGACAACATTCAAATAACCTATAAAGAGAAATAAGCAGAATTTAAAGAATTTTTATGATACAATTATCTAAAAATATTAACCTCAATCGTAGACATATATCTTTGTAACGGTTACACTGATTATTTTTATACATGTATACAATTAAAAAACACTGTATAATAAGAAAACACCTATAAGTGTTCGTTTTACGTTTTAGCTCTATCCTGGTCTTGAATCTGAGGTTTTGAATACTTAAATACTCTTTACCTATCTCTCTCACGTCTTATTAGTAAATATTTTGGTATAAGTCATGAAGAAGCTGTCTCTGAGCTGAAATTCCTTTTCAGTAGTGTAAGTATTCTCCAATGAATTTGGTTTCTCCTAGTCTATGCTCATGTATTGAATCACAGCTAATCCTGGATGTTCACTACTATTGAGGCGCCTACATACGAGTTCTACTCGGTGGCAATAGTTCGGGTGTTTCTTCTCTCCAAACCCAGAATCAAATTCATCTTTAGGCTGTTAAACTGAATTACAAAGGCTCTCGAAGACATGGTACTGCCATCCAAAGTAATCCCTTCTTTTTGAAATTTTATAATATTCTCCTTTAAAAAATAATGAGATAAGAAAGATATGTAAAAAATATGGATCAAAGATCAATGATATGTCCTTCATATGGCAAATACACCTCCTAAACATAACCAAAAATAAAAAATTGAATCTAAGCTAACAGTAATTGGTTTTTGTTTGTTTTTTTAAACAATTCATATTAGATGAATCTCTGCACCTAATGATCCCTGTATACTGAAAAATGGACCAATTACTATTAATACATTTAATTTATGCAGAACTAAATCAGAAATATATACATAATACTTTCATATTTACTACGAGTAGATAACAAATTAATTCAATAATTCGTAGTAATATACGAAATACTTTTTTTCTACTGCAGGAATTGGACGATATTATAATTGTTTGTCTTTGCACTATTTAGCTCTTTCACTTATAAAATAATACATTCTAAACGAGCAAATATCTAAATATGGTATGATACATAAAATATACAGAGAGAAGGTCTTTTTATTTGTGGGTTTTTCCATTTTGTTATTTTGTATGGTCGGTAGCTCGGCCCCCTGTGGTTGGACCACCAAATACTCCACTGACTTTACTTATTTTTAATAAGAATAACATGTCACATTAAAGTTTATAAAATTAACATTTTGCTAACATTTACTCTAAAAGTGCTCTTCTTTCAAAGCATTATAAGTTTTACCTTCCAATTTATATAATTTTAAGTTAATAGTTAACATGAGATATGATCCAAGCTAACTATGTACTTTATTAGGATTTCATACATTTTGAACTAACGTTCATTGTAAAATTTAGTAAATGAAACTTTGAATTGTAAATTATTGCATTAGGATTGTTAATTTCCATTGAAAATAAATTAGATAACATTTTGAATTATCCAACAAGATATGAATATAAATATATAGGGTGTTCAGAGACAAACTTCAAGGGATGATAGTACTCATCAAAATAAACAAAAAATATCCCATAAACATGTGTCGAAAATATTTCGTTTAGCCGCTATCCACCATTTTGTATTTGTTACAAAAATTGTTATATCACATTACATTTACATTTACATTTTACATTATTCCTATTTCAATCCAAAGTAAAAGACATTTCTTGGTCTAAGTATTATTCTATTGAAAAAATGCTAGCTCCTTGAATCAATTTGATCCAAAAAACTTAAACCTATTTATTGATTCACTTCTGGGAACCAGAGTGGATAAAATAGTAGATATTGTTGATAGTTATGACTTTTAAATGTCTTATGTAATTATTTGGTTTAACAAGGCTATTCTTAACTTGGTATAAATAAAAAAAATTTGGTTCTGTTTCTGATACAGAACCAAATTTTCTTTGATTTATACCAAGTTACGATAAATATACATGCTTGGTAGAATTCCATACCAATCAGTCCAGCTATGCAACGAATAGCTTTTTTCTGCCAGATGAAAACTTTTCTACTTCAGATCAGTTCCCCATAGGCGAGGCCAATAATTTATTCTGGAATGGAGTAATCAATAATTTAAATCTCTCTACTAACACAAAATTTGAGTCTTCTTAGTATAAAAGTAGTTATAGCTAATTTTTTGAAAATATATTCAATATGACTACTCCAGTTTAGCCTACCGTCTAAAAGGACAAAAGAGGTATTACTACGAATAAAATAACGACAGTCTAAAATAAAGAGTATAAATTACCTCTGATAAACATGATGCACGTTAGGCGCACATAGGAGGTCCCAAGAGTGTTTTCAACAAGTGTACGGCAATACAGAGGCGGATCGCATGAATATTTTATCGTGAGTATGAGACGCTGTTTACCCGCCACGCTGTATCTCAAGCAGTTTAGGCTGCATCTGCTGGTTTACTGCTCTCTTCCGACACTCGACACTCGACACCAACGTACGTGGCGACTCTCTCTTTGTTTTTAAGCAATTTACAGACGTTTTCGGTAAAGTTCCTTCTAGAATAAAGTGAAAGAGTTTAAGGCTTCAGTGAAATTGTAGCCTTGCCCGGAATCGTAAACTAAGGACAGGACGGACAGGTACTGTACTCTACAGATTTTTTTATTTCAATATTTCCAACATATTTTCAAAATTAAATTACAAAGGAATAAAAACTTTAATAATTACTTTGTACGTGTACTTTGGAATTGGAAAATGGTTGTATTTACTTCCCTGTGGGAAACGAATAGATCATGGAAATGTTAATGGGAATGTTTTCAGTTCCTCTAAACAGCTGTCGTTATATCCATATGACGTCACTGTTTCAAGTTTCGGTCTCGTAAATTCCTAACACCCCCCTCCAGAGCTAAGGCACACTCATGTCAAAACTATTTTATATAGTTAGTTGGGTTAAGTGTACAGAAAAGTGTCACATAATAATTAATTAATGGGGAGATTTTCCAACACGATTAGTAAAATAAAATATGACGGCATTTTGGAATATGAAATCTGATTCAGGTAGATAAGAATTATGTGAACAAAAATAACCCAATATTTAGAAAAAATACACAATTTTAAGGGACATACCACTAGTTCATAAAAAAACTTGCATATGATGCTAGGTTATAAATTAATTATTAATCTTTCCATCTGTTTAAAAAAGGTTAAATCACGTTATTTGAAAATCGTTTGAAGCCAGAACATGTTGCACAAAATAAAAATAAATAAACGGTATCAGTGGACTTTTCAAACAACAAACAAACAACAAACCTTTCACCTTAAGTGAACTTAAAAGAATTCATTTAATAAAACAATCATATTCTTATATAATTACACTATTAAAAATAAATACCGTTTTCAAAAATATTCAACATATGCTATCAAATGTTCTCACCGTCTTCCTACCAGTTTAAAGAGTTGTTAGGAATTTAAGGGATATACACCCCAAGAGTAATACCAAAAGTGAGTTTAAGAGTGAGTTTTATTTGGTATTAAACAGCTATATTTATACATCTCGTTGGATCCATTTGCATTTGATCAATTGGCTATTAATGATTGTGACAAATGAATCATCTGATCTTTGTCAGTAAGTAAACTTTATGTCATCAAACCCATTCCACCCCCTTAGTAGCTCAATCATAAGAAAAATAATATGCTGAATGATGTTTTCTAACTGTCTGTCACATACATATATCACATTCACTTACATACATATATCAAAATATTTAGAAACTTTTGTTATTTTGTCATACCATTTTGCATGGCAAATTGACGTCTTTGTTTCTCTCTCAACCAGATAATGCAGATTCCAAACAACCAATACAATTATAAAAAATAAAGAAAGCAGATACCTTCACTGTATTGTATTAGTATTTAGCGGTACACGCTGAGGGTAAGATACGTAAGGTTAAATGGAAACCCACCGAAAATCCAACGTAATTTTAACACTTTTCCTACTATCACACTTTTTTTAAATTTAGTCACAAACAGTATAAAGTTTTGGAGCAAATTACAAAGCAAACTTTTTAAATGGGTTAAATTAAGCCTAGAAAGATTTAAATCAATTATATTTCTTAATGTATTAATTCTACACAACCTATAAGGAGTTAATTGACCTATGTCCGCCTCTATCATAAAATAAACGTAACACTCTCAAAAATCTTCAATGTTCTCAATAAGGACAAAGAATGTTTGCTTCTGCTCTTATTCATAATAATTCTAATAAAGTTTTTTTGAATATTTATCAATTGTTTTACATTTTTTGTGTGCGGCTGAATACAACTATTAGTTAATATTATTAATGTATTTCTTATGGAAGAACAAGTCAGAGTTTCCTCTGATAAGGATAACAATAAAAAACAATTAGAAGAATTTAAGGTTAATGAGTTAGGTAATGAGGCCATTTGACAGGCTCACCTAGATTAATTATTTAAAAACAATATAGTTCATTTTAACTGAAAGGTATATACATCTTAAGACCAATATATTATAAACAAAGTCAAGGCATACTTTATTTAGATACATAGGTTTTACATCCTGAATAGAATGTGATTAGCTTCTTTGTCATATTATGTAGATAAAATACTCTTATAAAACTTGAAAGGTAACCTTTTTTACTGTGTCTCATTTCAAATTGATAAAAATTCCCTCTTCTGCAATGCTTGCTGCAGGAAACCTGCATATAGCTTGATTTATAGCTTTAATTATATTCTTTAATAAACTAAGAGAGTTTAAAGAAGCTTTAATGAATTATAGTATATGAATAATATTCATATATAATCAATCTTGAGAAGAAATTATTTAAAGGAGTACCTTTACAATCCCTTATCCGTAATGGCGACCAATTTAGTTTGGCAATTTAAGCCAAAAATGATTGGGAAATGGGTGTAAGATTATTATGGCGTGGTCTTGTTATCTTGTTACTAATCAAGGTTGACTAAAATATTTCTTATACAGGACTGTTAATTAATAGACTAACAGAATATGAACTGGTGAACTTAAATTGTTATCCAAACCACAAACTACATTTTTCAAAACACTTATTTAATCAATTGTTTTATTAGTTTGCCTCGAGACCCTTAAGTTATCATTTACGTTACTTAATTATTCTAACATATTTTTCAATCCAAGAGCAGTCAGGGATGGTGCTAATGTTCTGGCATTTCCATCCACTCGTGAGTTTTCGCAGACAACACACGAAATAATTAAAAAATATTCCGACGGTCGGATTACCGGGCTCAAGCGGCTTAGTGGAGCACAATAAACAGGTAATCGGCCGCATTTAGAAGAAAGGGTGTTGATTCCAGCACTTTCATTCATTGGTAATTCCGTTGGATCATTAAGCCCTGTGATTGTGTTGATAATCTTGCACTCCGGTTAACTCGCCAGTCGCCAGGGCGAAAAGTCAACCCCATGGTAATCGCTGATGGAGATTGTGATATAATGTTTCTCACAAAATGTCTCTTCTAATTTATATCCTTTGATGGAATCATAAAAATTTATGAATTTATTTAGATGCATTTATCAATGAATTATTTTAGATATCGTACTATCCCTCAAAATATTATATATAGACAATTTGTCTTTTTTAAACATATTTTTATTACGATGTTTTTTTTATTGTTTGGCCTTCAATATCAATATTCTAAAATATTAAACATAATAAACATGCTTACAAACAACATTGTTTCTTAATTTATACTGAAATAAATAGTTCACAATACAAGACTCGTCTGGGTCGTATTTTGAACTGGAAAACTCGGAAAGTGAGTCTTTCCGGTGAAAATATTACCACAAGAAGCTACTTTTTAACGTACGAAAGCACACTTTCTAAACGTAAAATGAGCTTGATTATTCCTGCTACTGCGTGGCAAAATTGACAATGTTAACTTTCAGTGCATTTGTGGTGCACGAAAGTAACCACTAAGGGATTTTGCGGTGCAGACCGATCAGCTGTTGCATTTCCTCAACATAAGCTCGGAAATCCAGCGTTATGAGCTCAGTTTTTCCTTGATACTAAGTTAAATAAACAAAAATATTCTTGTTGTTTACAAGTTTGTCGATTTCGTATAAAAAAATTTTCAATACTCGTTTTGAAAGTGGCATTTCAGGATTCGATGGCATTTCAAACGCTCGGCTTTGCCTCGCGCGTAAATGTGATCTCTACCCGCAAGTCACTTTCGAGACTAGTAATGAAAAGTACTATTTTACGTTTTGCTCAATTAAGAGGAATTTTTATCCGTTTTTCTGGTATGTTTTTAAAACTAACAAACATTATCAGGGAGTTGCCTCATATTTTCTTCTTAGAGGAATCTTAAAATTGTTATACATTTAATAATTTTATCTATTTTATATTTTTGACTTTTTGGTGGCGATGTCCTGTAATCCAGCTACTTGGAGGTCACGAATTGTGGATACTTGTGAGAGACCAATTATTAGACCAATTCGTAATTCAGAGGCCGTGGTTCGGATTCCACGTTAAACTGTAGGTCCATTAGTTCTCATCGGCTGTTGGGCTATTAATTAACAGTCCTGTCTAAGGAACATGTCAGCATTAGTCAGTAACAACACTACAAGATCGCGCCACAATCATCCTACACTCATTCCTCATTCATACTTGGCTTAAAATACCTAACTGGGTAGGTCGCCATTTCAGTTAAAAGTAAAGTAAAGTATCACATTTATAAAAGCCCTAAATTAATTGATTCAAATATAAATAACTTATCGTCTTGTTTCTCTTAACCCCTTACATATTTAACGATTTTGGGGGAGATACCTATCCACCCTCCTTCCGGGGTGGTAAAATATATTTGTATATGAGTTTTATTGAGTGATCTAAACTTAAAAGGCGGATACCAAGTTTCTAAAAAAACTTTTGAGAAATTGATTTTTCAGTAATCTTCATAGGAATACTTTGGTGCTCCTAGATAACTTACTAAGTTTTCAGAAGACTGTAATTTTATCTTGCCATTAATTCAAAGACTTATTTAAGACTTCTAATTCAAAGTACTAATTATTTAAATTTCTGAGCTAGCTATAACATAGGTAGTCAAATTATTTGTAAATTTATTGTTTAGCAGTTAAATAGAAAATGGAGTTTTTAACATGTAACAGCACATAACTTTTGAACCGCGATTTGTACAGACACGGAGGACATTAAGTAGATTTTACACCCCATAGCCTATCCCCCACCACCTAAATCTAAATTAAACATATCTACATTAACCATTATCCAGAAAAACGCAAAATCATCTATTTCGGCGTTTGCGCATTTCTGGACGTTAGGGTAACATTTCGGGTCAGGGTAAATACGCCCGACCTTGTCCACAACCATGACTTCCCTACTACCTACCTACTCCTCCTTTGCTACCATATAATTCCCGACTACTAAACAAAACTAGATTCGTATTCGGGCCAGGCTACTAATCCCTGCCTTATTCGGTCTTTTTCTTCATCCCCATCTATCTAGCCCAGTAGAAAAATATATACAGCCTTGAATCTCAACCCTTCACACAACAAACAAAGCCAGACATTCCTTCGGTTTGGGGCTACCTGCCCCCGGTCTTGCTCTGGTCTTTGTATTCAAAACTTTTTCTATCAAACAATAGCCCAAAATCTTATATTATATATATACCAAGATATAAAACCAAATATAAAACCATATACACCCCAACCTACAAACACCCAACCTGCAACAAAATAACCACATAACCTATCCTCGGCTAAAGAGAACATAATCCTAAAGCAGAAACAGTGGGCTCCCAGGCCAATGTAACCTCACATCCTTCATCCATATCAAAACCATTAGAGTCGTTTTTGGTTAATTTGGATTTATTTAAATTTTAACAGGCAGATAGAAAATCACTCTTTTTGCATTCAAGCAGCCTTAAACCAGATATTTCCACCCTAAACTCAAATTCAAAATTTGTAATTATTTCTCCTCAATCCATGTAAAGGGTGAAGGGGAAGTGAAAGGTAATGCGGTATATATGAAAAGCCCAAATTTTCCATGTCTTCATAGCAGGATATGTGGCACAATCTCTGCGTAGAGTCCAAGTTCTCGTGTTCCGTAATCCGGCTTTGTCCTCTACAATCTCATATCGCAACAACGAGCAACAAGCTCACCTAACACAAAAAGCCTCGATCATAGCAGAGGCTCACGGCGGCTATATTAGCTTGGGATAACACAGGCATGACCCTGCTAACCTACTTACCTTGTTGTCCGTTTAAAAATACGTAACATAATTTATAAAATATTACAAGGACACTCATTTCCTTTTACAAGATCACACAAATTGATTAAATATATTTGTTTCATGTTATTTTCACACCCTAAACAGATATGCATTATAATTAGTACTTTTCTTTAGCACGACCTGCAGCAAGGTAATTCGACTTTGTCACATTCTAACGCTTCATTCAGATAATTGATGGACGAGCGAAGTGAGAACATCCCGCTTGATTGTGCTAGTGGAGTCAAACTTTCACTTTCCGTTGGTATGGGATCTTGCATAATATGAAATAATGGAAGAACGGCTGTAAGGATCGGTTTCGATTGGCAATTAATGTTCTTTAACATCCTATTATCATGAGTCAAAAATTGGTATTTGTGTAGCCTTTCATCTATAAACTTCTGACATTCCTTATGGTGATTAAAATAGAATGAACATTCGAAATTGCAATTCTTCGTGACGTTAGATTGAGGCTTACATCCAACTGTTTTTTTACGAAGTTAGTTTTAAATTAAAGAAAAATATCTTTGTATTTCCGGTTTACTTAATATGCGGTACATTTCTGTAATAACAGCTTTTAGAATGATAAAAAAACAACCTTTGAAAACCTATTTTACGAATGTATTTCTTATTTTTGTCTGCCGTTTGCTTACTAATAAATTTCAGCGGAAGCGTTGAATATAAAAAGATATATGAAAATGCCACTAAAATGACATTGGTGGGATTTGGAGTAAGAATAAAAGCTAACAAACAATTAAGTACTGTATATATTCCTTTACGTGTATTTTAGTAGCCTTTTGCAGTGGTTTGCGTTGTGTAGTGAAAATATTCGTGTCTTTTACTACAGTATTACACACTAGCTACGAATTTTTAATGTAGTAACACCGTGGTTTTTAAAGATCAATCGACAACTCCCTCCTACAATACAACAAACCTCTTTGTGAGTTGCCGCAAACGGACGTCAACGTGGTGTAGTGAGAGTCTATTGTGCACCCGGCCTGGTTTCGAATCCGCATTAAAATATTGAAATATGAACATCAATATTTTTATGATTCATCCATAATTTTGGTTTTCCGATATGCGATATAATTTTTACTGACCTCGGTATTGGTGTGTTTATTATATTTCGAATATTAAACGGTATTTCAATTGTTGTTTCCCCACATTGATTGACATTGAAGCTCCAAAGCACAACGTCCCCTCCCCCAATACAAATAATACCAAATTTCATTTTGATCGGACCATGTTTCCATGTTTACAACAGTTATCGTGCCCATGGAACCCACACCCATTTATTTATATAGCATATACAATACACACGGTCTAGGCCTTACCAAGAGGACAAAGTTAATACGAATAGATCATCCTATTTTCCTACAACGAAATCGGTAAACCTACAATACTCATAGAAGTCTTTTAAAATTTACTATATAATAATACTTCATATTAGTAATCTCTATACATCTGTTCCAGCAAGAGAACGACTTAAAATGATTCTGTTATGGTCCAAAAGTAGACACCACTACCTTTGATGATTTGGCAATCAATTTATGGTCCTGATAAATGAAACAATGTGAACTTAATTATAAAATTAAGTAACTCGTGTAAAAAGAACCATTACACTCATATATCACTCATGTCAACCTGAAAATACCAGATCATGAATAAATAAAATAAATACTATACTAAAATCAAATTTATACAACAAGGTGGGTCTCTGCACTGTATAGGGATTAAATAAATATCAAATTTAAAAAAACTCTTCATTTTGTCATTAATAATGTTAACTTGTGTCTCCTAATTATTCTTCGACATTGACTGGCCCTTTCCATTAACCTTTGGTCTCTTTAAAAGACTACAATCAGATATCAACGATCTGGTGATCAGGTACTAAGCAAGATCTTGTTGGACCTCTACATTTTCTCATGACATTCTGACCCAACCTAAGATCAAATTAGATCGTCTGCAAATGGACTAAATGAGTTATCCCGGGCCAGAACTGTGAGGTCGTAACGAGGTTTTGAGCTGGCATGATTGTCCGTGTAATTACATATAAATACCTACCCTTGTCCTAAGGTGGCAGTTAAACAATTCAACGACGGTCAACCGGGAAGTTAGGATATAACTGAAAGTAATACAAACCGTTAAAGAGGATTTCGGTTGATACTCAGGGTCAAATCTGGACCCAGTATCGATTTGTCATGGGGCTGTCAATGAATTACCTATCAAGTAGAAGGTTGACTTTAGATAGTAACAAGACCAGGATTCGGACCATTCCTGATGAAAAAATGTTGGTATTTACTTCCCTGTAGGAAATAGGTTAGATCATGGATATGTCTAAAGGGAATGTTTTCCTTTCATCTAAACATTGTTCTTATTCTTTTATTTTAAACATTCAATTCAATAGCTCTGATGGTTTCTATGGAAATCTGTTACATATTTTCTATGCCAGCACATTCCATGTCAAAATTGAAAATGCCAATGACATTGGAAACCCCCAATATAATGGTATATGAATATATATCTTTCGACTGATTTACAAAACAAGCAGTTACTGTTGCGAAATTGTTCAAAAAGAAAATTTTAACTAAGATGTGAAATAAGAATGTGAGATCCTGAACTCGTCATCAAAACGAATACAAAAGCTTTAAGGGTTTCTTAATGTTAAAACAGAAGTTGTGTTTAAATCAAAGGATTGACCTTTTCAATATTATGACTGTTCTTTGATGCAGTCTTAAGAACAATTATTATTACTTATATCCTTTCTGAAATGGTGAATTACCCAGGTAAGTATTTTAAGCCAAATATGAATGAGAAATTAGTGTATGATGATTGTGGTGTGATCTTGTAGTCTTGTTCAGTAAGAAGACTACATTTTTAAGGAACACGTCATCAGTATGAAGGATGACGTGTTCCTTAAAAATAAAACACAAGTACTTTTATATCCTAACATCCTAACAAAAATTCGGTCACACTTCTCTTCCGGGTGTATCATAACCTCTTTCCTCACAGCCATCCTATTTCTGAGAGATGTTGAGTCAGATGTTCTGACTGGTTGAGTCAAATGGGGCAATTATTTTTTTGAAATTCATAGTGGTTGATTTCTGTTATTTAGATTTTTGTTAAGGGCATTTTCTATCTGGATTTTGAGTAAAATAAAGATTCACGACGTTTCGGGATTCTGAATCTGGTCCCGTCCTCAAGCGAGCTAGTACCTAAATTATAATACGATTAGAACATAATCCATTAAAAATCCAAAACGTCTGTAATAAAAATCTAAATAACGTTATTGCAATTTCTATATAGATTAATATTTAAAGATTATTAAATATGGCTCTCAATAATAATTATAGTACAAATAAGACATTTTTTGCTTAAATAACACAAAATGTGCTTTACGAGTTTAGTTAAATTGTTGATGATGAATTGTAGTTACTTTGTAACCGCAGCACCACTTGGACCTAAAATTGAAGACACACAGACTAAAAGCACAGTTGAGTTAAAGTTTATAACAACGAATAAGGTTATTTTAGGTGATTTCAAACCGTTCCCAGCTGTTATCCCCGAAACACAACAAAAATATTACATTTAGGCTCATGTGAAAATGGTAAATCCATTCATCAAACAAACCGTTCTAGGGTTGAACAGTTGGCATAAGGCACCAGATTGATTAACACGAAGTTGAAACAAAAATGAATTAGTTTAGTTAGTGACGTAGTTGGTAGCGCGACTGACTCTGAAACATCATTCAGTCTCTGAAGTTGTCAATAATTTTTTGCAAAGTATTTATCAGTACTTTCTACATTGTACTGTATCGGTTAACCCATATCTTTGTTTGATAAGTCTCTATATTCTTTGTGGATTGGCAAAGAATATGAAAAGAGAATGTCACCTTCTTAAAGAAAATATTTCCCACCATCTCTCCAAAAGAAGCAGTTGTTTACCATATGGTATCCGTAAATATTTTTTTTACATTAATGTCCTTAAAGTTATCGAGGATTCCTGATCTGCGTCTCACATCTAATCAAGTATTGATTCATTCACATCCAGCAGAAGGGCAGTGGAGCTGACAGAGAGTCCCTCAGTCGGAGCCGAGCTGACGGCATGGCCGAGAGACCGCCCACGGGACTGGCGGATTAGTGTCAGCGTCCCGACGCCCTGCAGCGTCCTACACCGCCGTCACACGTCACGTGACCTAACCGCTCCTGACGTCACTGATCCCGCCTCATTGGCCATTCCCTCAGAACGTCTCTCTCTCTGATTGACCCTCTAATGCCAGCTGACTCGTATATTTATACACTCTTGTAATTATTTCTGACACATCTTCCTCGTAAATGTCAAATATTTCAGGATGTGTTGCGTAGTTTATTATATACGACGTACAATTTTATCTAAATTACCGATGCTATTTTTTGAAGAGTTGGTCAACTAAATTGACGAATTGCTTACTTAGCAATTCGTCGAACTTAGCGACGAATTGAAAATAGTTAATGTTAACCTATAATTTTACAAACGTTAAAACATGCCAAAACCTTTAAACTTATATGCAACTTCATCGGTAGCGTGTCCTGTAATCCAGCTACTTGGAGGTCACAAATTGTGGATAGTTATGAGCGATGGTCGGTGGATATGATGTTCCCTGGTGTGTATTAACGTCCGTACCATTGAATACCACGTTCATACACAAAGAACATCCTCATAATTACATCAGTTCGTATTTCAGAGGTAAAAGTGGTTCGGATCCTACGATAAACTGTAGGTCCCTTAGATACCATTGGCAGTTGGGCTATTAATTAAAAGTTCTATATAAGGAACAAGTCAGTAACAAGACTGCAACATCGCGCCATAATCATCATACACTCATTTCTCATTCATGGCTTAAAATACGTATCTGGGTCTAATTTAAGCTCCAAAACATAAGAAGGGCAGTAAAGACTAGTTTGAATGTTATATATTTTGAATCAAGGTTTTTTTAACGGAAAATAGATAGGTATAGAAACGTATTTATTTAAGGGTATGCCACTCTTTTTACCTATACTTTGTCCAGACTACAGGCCTGTGCGAAGGACGTATTAAGCAAATCGTCCGTATCCGAGCCGGCACAGTACTGGGTGTAAAGACTGATAAAACTGACGGAAATTTCGAGTTTCAAAACAGAACCATCACTAACTCATGTTCAGAATACGTCACACCGACTACTGCATCGACTCACACAAATGATTTTCCTTTAAGTCCTATGTTTAAAGATTTTATTCTTAAATAAATAATTTTGTGAAATTTTTACAGGACATTTAATATATGTTTAACTTACTACATATTTTCCTTGCTGTGTTCTATAAGTGTTTTACACAACTTCATCAGCACCTGCCGTAACTTCTAATTGTGCATAAATGTTTAAAGATTTGCCCTTTTCAATGTTAAGAAGTAAAAAGCTTGGACATACTAAACTGAAGATAATTTGGAAATATAGAGCTTTGTAAGAAGAAAAGAAAAATTATAGTGAAATTTTCCAATAATTCAATATAAAAACATATAAAACAGGTTATTAGAAAAATAAAACCGTAAAAACCCCTAATAAAAAAGATTAACTTCTAAAAATAGATAAAGCTGCTAAAACAATTAAACATACTAAAAAGTACGCTAGATAATTAAATGCTTAAATTATAATTTGGCGAAGTAGGAAAGCTAATTTCTAAAATTGTCCCTCATTTGGAATGTCTGAGGATCCATCCCAGGCCGGCCATTCTGAGATGAGTTTTTATGATTTGTTATGTCATGTAGACAAATGCTGGAACGGTTAAAAAAATCTCTCTAGGAAGTGGATGAGAGAGCATCATGGTCTGAAAGATACCTTATCACTTAAGTACTACTATCCTTATTTTCTAAATTGTAAATCCTATACAAAATTGATGTGCTCGTTTTGTTTAGGATTTACGAAATGGAAATATAGTAATTGAATAGACTATTATTTATAATAATATTATAACTTCTATACAATGTTTTCGTTGAATGATAAGCGTGCAAATGTATCATGCCTTGTCAGGGTATTGACTTATTTTCTTTTGCATAGTTCTTTAAAATTGTATCTGTAGGTCAACAACCACATGTAGTCAGCGAGGCCAGGAACAGCTACTAATTGCCACTTATATATTAGTGAGGTACACGAACAAATACACAGGGATAGTGGACTCTGGACCTGTTAAATCTTGTCGATTCCTTAATACAGTAATTTTATGTTTCTCGTATAATGTTACCTATACCTCGTAGGATGTTACCTCGTTTTTCAATTTTTTTGTATTCTTTTCTTACATTTTATAGTGACTTTTTTATCAAATCTACTTCATCCCTTAAAGATCATCGATGATCAAGAGAACGCTATTTTTAACCTAACAAAGTAAGTTTCATTTAAAACGATTTCATTCAATTTATTATTTAATACCTACAATGGAAAGGCTGTAAGTAAAGGAAAAGGATAAGTACTTTAGTCCGTTATTCTAAAAGTATCTTACCTTTTATGTTTTATTATTACTTTCTACATAATGAAGATTCATTTAGATATTTCTGTTCCAAACATCCAGCTTACGCAATTTCATAACATTTAATCTAATATTCGATTAATGTATTTTTAAGTTATCTATTCTGTACAAAACTATTCTTCAGTGTAGTTCCTAATTTATGATAAAACGTTTTTTGAAATTAGTTATTAACTAAAATTTAAAATGTACTTATAGATCTTAATATGTAAAAAATAATAACATCTGCATTTAAGGTTTGAAAACCTAACAACCCAAGATAAAATTTAATTTATGTGACAGGCAATTATTATTTTGATTACTAATGAAAAAGGAGGTATAATAAAAACCCCCGTCGCAGCAGACCTGCGTAATCTACGAATTTCAACCTCAATAATATGGCAATAATAATACAAGGATATGACAAGATTGATCAATCAATAACTGTTGAAAAATTAGAGTATTTTGTCTATTCTCCGTAACATTAACATTGGAAAGAGTATGCAGGTTTGCTGCTTTGAGAAACACTGAAAGTAGGCATTTTTACCATAAATTATTTTTATTTTGGCCATATACCAAGTTTTGACGTAAATACAGGAGTTTGCCTATTCTCCATAAGATTAACTCAGGAAAGAGTATGCAAGAGTGCTGCTGTGAGGAACTCATTAACTATGATTTTTTAGCATAAACTTATGGATCCCAACCACATGAAGTTAAATACCAAGTTTCATCCAAAACTATTGGTTAATAAGAGAAATATTAATTTTTCCTTATCCTCTATAAGATAAGTATTGGAGCCCATAAATACAATGTACTGTGTTTAGATTTTTTAATATCTCGGTAACAGTTGGAGATAGAGAATACCCTTAAGGAACTAAATTGTGTAATTCTTGAGCTGATAAAAGTTCTAATGGTGAAAGATAAAAATTTAAAAATTTTAAATATTACATGGGAAAACGCAAAAACCCCATTTTTGGGATACCAAACCCCCCCCAAACTACCCGTTCCGATTGACTGATATGTCTGGTTTACGAACTCGTCCTAGCAAATGTAGGAATGCAAGTCTCTACCAAATTTGGTCTTAAGTCTTAAGGCCTAAGTCTTACCATGAGACCTACGGTAATAGCTTCTTCCCTATGGGAAATTTGCTAAAAGAAGCGATAAACAGGTGCATAAACAATAATTTTCAAAAGTAATTATTACGCATTATCTATAGTTTCAACAAGTGTTTCAATGATAACATGTATTTACATTGCTGTTGTGGAAAAAAACATGAAAAAAGTAGGATTCCCGGCGTTTCGGGATTTGGATCTGATAGTGTTTTAAGGTGAGCTGGAACCTTGAACATATGAAGGTCAGTAAATGTGCATGCCTTGTTGCTTGGTATTCTTTGTAAGTTTTTTACTGCCTTACACATTTTAGTTTTAAGCTTTATACCGGACTAGTCTGTATTATTTACTAAAATATTATGTTCTAGCTTTCAGCTCACCTGAGGACGAGATCAAATTCTAGATCCCGAAACGTCGATAAACTTTGTTTTTTGCAAATTTCCCATAGGGAAGAAGCTATTACGGTAAGTCTCATTGCAAGACTTAAGCTCGGGACCATGTTATTTTTTCGTTTACATGTGCCTGTGAACACGATAGCTCTCGTAAAAATGGTCCGATCGAGACCAAATTTGGTAGAGACGTGTATTTGCTCAAAGAAGTTCGTAAACCAGACATATTGGTCAATCTAAACGGGTAGTTTGGGGGGGAGGTTGTACTCAAAGGTTGGGAGTTTTTGCGTTTTTCATATGTAATTTCAAAGTTTTTTAAATCTTATCTTTCACCATTAGAATCAGCTTAAAAACTACACAGTTTAGTTCCTTAAAGTTTTTCTCTGCAACGGTTATCGAAATATTATAAAATCTAAACACATTATATTGTATTTTGGAGCTTATCAATCTATATTTTTGGATGAAACGTGATATTTAGCTTCATTTAGTTGAAACCCAACCATTTATCCTTTAAAATCATAGTTTATGTATTTATCATGGCAGCTAACCTGCAAACTATTTTCCGTGTTAATCTTATAGATAATATGCGAACTCCTTTTTTTATGGACAGATGTTGCTGAAACTTTGTAAAAATGTCAAAATAAAATATTTTAATGCTATAAAACACCTACTTTGTGTTCTTCACAGTAACAAACCAGCATACTGTTTCCCATTTTTAACTTATGGAGAATGGGCAAATAACTCTCATATTTATCGACAGATATTGATCAAACGGGTCATCTATTATTATTTAATTATTGATTTGGAAAGTTGATTGAAGTACGCATGTCTGCGGTGACGGGGGTATTTACTAATTATGAATAAAAATATAAAATGTCCTAAATACCATAAACACATCATTACCAACAACTATATCAAACACAGTAATAATTAATATAAAACTCATAATAATTAATGCTGCAGTAATAATTCGCCAAATATAACTTCTCGGTCGCATAAATGGTGCAGAGTTAGAGACAAAGCCGTTCTTGAGATATGGAGATGTAATTAAACCGCTATGTTGTATATAAACTGATTCCAATTTAGGGTCATTATATATTTACGGGGAGTAAGCTGGGCGGACGGGGTGGGATTACATACAGTAACCCTACATTAGCCCTCGTTAGCCATTCCGTTAGACTAACACGTTGTCCCTGTATTTAACGCTCAATCTGGCCGGCCGGGATTACGTGACGTCATGAATCTCGCCCTCAGTCCCACTGTTGCCGATGCCGTTGCTTCCCTAAGCCATCTAATGTTTACTTCCAACTATCACTTTTGGATTGGGTTATTAAACTTAGCGTCATTCAGTGAAGTTTAAAGCTGCAAATACATATATACAAATTAAAACAGCACAAACAATAAACGTATAAGATACGAGTATTAATTTGTCTATTACTTGTACTCGTAGATTACTCATGTATTTTAATGGTTTGATGTATTTCTATAATGCAAATTTTTAGTCATTTATTGTTGGTGATTGAGTATGGCCGATACTAAATTCAATCTATATGATGTCAATGAAGACGAGGTAATGAGGTCATAGGATAGATACAAGAATATACTCGTACACGATACGAGTGATTTTCCCCAAAATACAATAAAAAATAAAATTATTTCATTTTAGTCACATCTTGAAGATATCATAACTTTTGGAAAAAAGTTTTAAATCCAAAGCTCAAAATGGATGTTATTTAAAATGTCTACTAGAATAAATACTGTACCTAATAAGAATAACTTTGAAGCTAGTATTCTTATAAAATGTCTATAATTTTGGCATTTTAAACGATCTTGTTACTGGCTACATAACTTAATCTGAAAAATTAGGTATCGTTAGAGCAAAGCTATACTGAGATCATTTTCAAAATAATACCAGTTAAAAATGCATTCCTATTTTACCATTATAAATTACTATGTTGTAAAAAATTTATTTTTTTTCATAGTTGTCCTTACTACTATTTCTATTAAAATGTGTACCAAACTTAAAATGATATGTTTAAAGGTTGTTGGAAATTTTTGATTAAAAAAAGATGGCTCTCTGAGTAGCTTAGGACTTTTGGAATGTTTAAATGTAAAAAAGATTATCTCAAAAGGTTGGTAGATTTCCAACCCCTCCTCCTGTGGTACTAAGCTTCACGGAAGGGTCTACAAGACTTAATTGTATTGTCATAGAAAATTATTTTAATCACAATACAGTATTAAATACTTTTTATGACCCGAAGGTTTTATAATATTTAATTTAAAACTTAGGCCTATTAAAAAATTAATGTTACTATAACTGTAGTAAAATTTATATAATTCCATCTAACTTAGTGAAAACTACTTCCTTTTACACGTTATGTATCTTTCCCTGTGCAACTTCATTCAATATTTTCTAAATTTATTAATGTACTTTTATTTGGAAATCTAAAGTTGAAATATTCTGAATTACAAATGTTACATAATATGTACATTTTGTTGCATATGTATGTGTTCTCTATGTATGTGTTACAAGAATCAATGTATTTTAACTTTAAACATGTCAGCTCAGCCTATATGCTTTAACTGTTTTAAAATTTAGTTTATAAGGGACTACCTCAACGTTCCTCATGCTTCTCTATATTATTTGTGATCCTTCCAAAAATGTTTTAATAAACGTGAATATTGTTTTAACTAGAACGAAGTAATTCATTTCCAGGATATCCGTAACACAAGGACGGTGTGGATAAATATTTCATTACAGCTCAAACTTTGAATCTTTTTTATTCAGCTATAAAACATGGAGTTGAACCCTTGCAGCTAATAAAAAAACTTCCTAAGAAAGTTTTAACGATCTTTTGAATTTTTCACCAAGGAACAACCAGGTCCGCAACAACATGCCCCCACTCATGCATTTTGAAACCTAATAAATGTTGAATGCGTTCCTCAACAAGTTTTTTTAAAGAAAGTTTAACCATCGCTCACTTTAATTAGAAAAAGAAAGAATTGTTTCTATTACATTTCTGACTAGTGAATATATTATACTATTTCTCAACGAGGAATAATATTTACATTTTAGACCCAATTTTCTTCACATTATTTATATTTTTAACTTCCTCTGAAGGATTCCAGATCATGACAAAAAATTCATAAGAAATTTAGTATTCATGGAGAACACAAATGAAAATACCCTGTTTATCCTAAGGTTTAATTTGATTGATGACTAAAAAAGTTGCTAGTCTAAACATTGAGAGAGAGTGTGAATTGTTAAAATGTTTATAGTTCAAATAATCATCAACAAACTTACTTTGAGTAACATATGTAAAGGCGGCCTAGAATATTTTTCCCAAGTCCAAACAAAAACATTATTACTTGCTAAATATTTGTTTTAAAATGTGTAATTGATTTCGAAATAAATTTATGTCATTCAATTTGGATTTTTTTAAATTCATTCGTAAATTTTTGTTAAACATTACTATTATCCCGAGAGAGTCGATATTACAGAACATGTTTAAGGCAATAAAACTACATAGAAGCGAGTCAAACACCAGGTGTACACAAGAGTAGGTTAGATTCAAGTTTTGTCGGAAGACGTTGCTTTTCTAATCAAACCTCTGTTCTGTTTAACTATTTATACAGCTTTGAAAACTCGTCGAATATTTATAGTTGTGTTTTGGTGTAACCAACGCCTTATACCAATTTATGAAACAATCTCCCCTTATTTAAATTTTTATACAATATTTAGGTGTAACATGTCAATATAAAGTAATAATTCAAGCTTAACACAGAATATTAATCGTTGATCACGTTTGTTACCATTTTACAGTTTTCTTGTTACCGGGTATTATGTTGCGTTATTAAGACCTAAGATATGATTTGTCTTGTTTCTCAACATCAACGTCATAAAACGAGTGTGACCTTTCGGCATGTATAAATCTCTGTTTCATAGCTGTTGAGTTTAAAATGCTAAAAAGACCTAAAATTCTTTAAAAAGTTTAAAGACTAAAAGGCTAAATTTTAGAAGGTTGAGCTCAAAAGGATAGGAAATTCTTCCACACTAAAAATAAATTGTACACTTACACAGAAGAATGTTCTGATTGATTCTATTCATTGAATTAGGTCTTATATAGACTAATTTTCTCTTTATTCATTCATTTCGTTTAAATTGAACGAATAGTTTTTTTTAATGGAACAAATAGTAATCACACTTGAGTGTCATTAAAATGATATAATAGAACCATCAAAGTGTTAAAATGTACAATGTAACAGTGATTGTACGTAACATTATGTCAAGCACAATAGTTTTATGTTCAACTTTTTCCTTCGATTTTTTTGAATATTGACTTTTCTTGATTGTTATGTTATATTTTAATGTTATCTTGAAAGTGAAACACGGTCATAATTGATTCTACTGTTATTCTGTAAATAAGATATTGGTAATATTGCTAAAATATGGTAATTGTTTGCATGCCGTACATACAATACATACACTATAACATGCGCTATACATTCCTTAACATGAGTGTCCTCTTACATTTGGAAATTATCTTGAAGTACTTATATGCAGTGTAATCATATGAAGTTGAATTTAAATTAAATAGCTAATTTTTTGGATAACTAAACACTGAATATACGAGTGTAACAACTAATTAAAAGGGGTTGGCAGAAGGTATCTCTGCCTACCTTTGAAAAAATTTTCCTACATCATTCCTACATTATTGATCGTTTTGTGGATATTAAACAAGTCTATAATATCAACATAGTTTTAACATTTCTTGGTAGTTTAACCTTCTCGTTTCGACAATACTTAAACAAAACTACACAGTCGAATATATTTCTTCATGATAACGCCGTATACAGGAGTAGGGTTGGAGGGGTTGAACCACCTAAAATTTCCTATATAAGTATCATTAACCTCAAGGACACCTACTAAATTACACACTAAAATCAGTTCAATAATTTAGCATTGGTATCAGTATTTACAAATAAATATAAATATCATCATATAAATATGTTTAAATGTCATCTGCTCATCTGCTGTCATTGTCATCTTCTTACACCCACAGGAGTAACCAGACAGTAACACAATATCAGGTCTGTGACTGTTCTAATGTGAAAATAAGTGAAAAGGTCTACATGTTAACAGATACATTGATTGATGAAACGTAAAAGTAAGCAGCGACGGAGTAGGTTTTGTTCTTAATATTCTGTTGCAATTTTGTACAGTTGGCTCCAAGGATGCTACACGGAGGTCTCTAGGCCCACCAGGTAATGGAACTTTTTGTGATTGTGATTGAACTGGGAAGGTGGCGTCGTCCTGTAATCCAGCTACTTGGAGGTCACAAATTGTGGATAGTTGTGAGCGATGGTGTGTGGATGTGCTTGTGTGGATTAACGTCCGCACTAATGAATAATATGATAATCCGCAAAGACTATCCTCATAATTAAACCAATTCGTAATTCAGAGGCCATGGTTCGGGCTCTACGTTAAACTGTAGGTTCTTTAGTTGCCATAGTTGTTGGGCTATTAATTAACAGTCCTGTCTAAGGAACATTTCAGCCTCAGCCAGTAACAAGACTACAAGATCGCGCCACAATCATCTTACACTCAATCCTCATTCATACTTGGCTTAAAATATCTGGGTAGGTTGCCATTTCAATAATCTAATCTATGCAGGAATTGTAAACTACGCATTTTATTTAACTAGTTCAGTTTATTTATATTGTCTCTATTCTTTTCTAATTTATCTTTCCCCTTAACTTAACGCTACTTAACCTTAATTTTTTTTTCTTCGACCAGTAGAGAGGTGAGATGAAAGTATTTCTCCAACTGAAATTCAAAGTTTAAAAATTTTAAAATCCAAAGTTCTTGCCTCAAATGGTATAAGGAACCTTATATCTCAAAAATGCTCTTTTCTGGGGTGGGGTGCCCATTGCCAATTAATTGTTCCCTCTGGCCACACCATAATGAATGAGTGCCAGTGCTACACCCCCCTAAAATTCTTAATTTTGTGTTATTTTTTAAACCACTACCTGAAAAATAATGATTCAAAACTAATAGGTATGTATATGGATACTAAATCAGAATTTAAATATATTTTCAAGTTATTTCCAAGTGTAAAAATGTAACTGTCCAACAACGACATTACGTTTTCACAACGGTCGTTTTCTCTTGGAAAGGGTAGAACTTCCAAAGATTTCGGCTTATAAAACAAATGTTGTACAAGGAAACAGAGCTCCTTGGGTGCTGTTACACTTGACTTATTTCCCGGAGGAAAGTAAGAAGACATAAAAGCAATGAAGCAGTTCGTATGCCAGGGACTGCTGGACCCCGCTACTCTCTCTACCCCGTGACCACCGTGCTCTGATACAGGAAAACAAGTCAACTGATACAGGGAATAACAATTCACAGATCTTGAAATATAACGGATACGATAAATAAGATAGTATGAAATGACCATTCGGATAAAATATTTTCTTTTATTCTTATCCAATTCCTTTAAAGTCAAAAATTAGGGTCACATTATATTCCATGTAGTATTGAACCAGAAGCTGTTCAATTTAATAGAAAATCTGCAATTGAAAGTTCATAGAATTGTAAAAACGATGTTTATTTTGAACTTATATTTAGCTTTCCATGGATCAATTAAATTTATAATCATTTGATAAACAGAAATGTTTTTAGGTATAAATATTTTATAAAACTTACCTTCCCCCTCTTTTTATACTTATAATACGCTTTACAATCTAAAAAAGATATTATAATAATATTTCAATAATTCTATGTATATACATATAATCGTATTTTTAAATAGTAGTGTATTTTCAATTACTAATTATTACAAATTTGGGACATTTTTTAAATTTTATTCCTTTATACTTATATACGGTATATGAAGAAAGTATTGTTTTCAACGATTTTTTAATTTGAGTTGAGATTGGATCCGTTTAAAGCCTCCCTTGACCCCAAAAAATAGTTTTCAAAGTACAATTTTTCAAGGGTTGTGTACCCCTTAAAACCCTGAAAAATATTAAATCACAAATTTCATAAAGTTCACTCTATTTTGATTAAATTTTCATGGTTTATACGTTTGTACGGTCCCAAATGATATGAGAGCCACGTTTGTCTGTAGGGCTGATGGCTCAAAAGTAATGGACTTTTAAATGTAAAACTATTGTTGGTAAAACAATAGTCTTATAAAATAATTAGACTATCGCTTTTAAAATGAACTAAAAAAACTAAACAAATCAATATTTCGAATTATTAACCTATGACTAACTAACAGCTCTAAATAAAAGTTGAATTTTGTGTCCATGGTGAACGCAGTACTTTGAGAACGCTATTCTTAGGGGGAATATTACAAAATCAGTTTTTCCTTATTTTTCAACCATATTCCATGAAACTTGGTATATCGCCCACTGAGAAAGGTTAGGCGTTACCCAGGGGGATGGAGGGGAGGGTTATATCCCTAACGATTTATAATAAATATTTTAGCATGTTTTCTTTTTTTGTTAGTTTTATAAATTTGATGACAATGTTTGTAATAATAAGTTTTTAAATGATATTTAAATAAATTTTAAGGAATATGAAGTTTTTATTTTAAACATACGTACCTCCAAATGCTGTTGTACTTATGAAGTGGGTCTTCTTTTAAACAGGTAAGAACTCAACTTAGATATGACCACCTAGGAAGTACGTTCTTATTGGCTTCTAGCAACTAAAAGTGCATTTATAATCAAAATTTATACGTAATCGTATACTGACTTCTTCCAAAAAATATAATTCACAAACATCAATAAAACAAATGAATTACATATACAAATTGTATGAAACGATTTATTATTTCTTTTAATAATCAAAACAACACGTTGAACTCAGAAAAATAAGATAGAGAAGTGATATTTAATGTGTAAACATGACCTGATACCTCCGCTGTTTACCCTCTGTGCAGTTTTCTGTTCACTTTTTGCGTGGCTAAGACCGATAAGGTGGTTGTTTGTGTAGTCTGCCTTTGTAAGTAAGCAGTTGATAACCCGGGGGTGAATAAACACTGTCTTATCTTCCGCTATAAATACGAAATGGTGTAGTCATCTCTTTAATTTAGCAGGGTTCATTTTAGTTAAAGTAATTTAAACGTGTTACGATAAAAATTAAAAATTTTTCTCATTACAAGTAAATCTGTGTCATATGTTATACACCCTATTTTTTTACTTATTACCTCCTTCGACTGATAGTTTTCACCCCTCTTTGCTTTCATTTACACTACTACAGTATAATAATCAAATGGGTATTTGTTCGACAAAAATAGTTTGTTAAAGAATTAATGCACAAACTGGACTTATGGAGGATAGCTAAAAATGAATAACTCACATATTTACTTAAATATTCTTCAAAAGGTTTTATCAATACATCCATAAAATCCCAACTTTAATATTTCTTACGGCAGCAAACCTACATGTATCCATTGACCTTGTAGTTTCCTACGGAGAATAGATAAATTGGTATAATTTGCTTAGCTATTGACATAATTTTATAAAATGTTGTATGTGTTTTTACTTAGCAAACAGCCTTAATATAAGCACATTGTCATGTAAAATAACCCTTATTGCAACAAACCTGCATACTCAGTACTATTCGATTACTATGTTAAGAATACTATAGTTTCTATAAAATTCGCTTTACTCACACCAGCGTCGTGCTTCGTGTGATATCGTGATAAAGTTCATCTCTCATGTCCCTGCATTTTTGGCTTCACAATCTTTGATATATCCTACATTGGTATAAAATAATGGACGTGAAGACCTAAGCAATGTCATAGAAGACAGCCAAAGTTCACTGGCTGTTCAGTGGCTGAGAGGTAATCATATTTAAGTAATTATAACAAGCCACAACATTTTAGTACTGAGACAAGACTATAAAAGTTACTTCCAAACTTTTTATCACAGGACACTTTATAGCATAGAGAGGTGACTCTGCATTTTAATTATATATAAATAATTAAACATTCACATTATAATACGAAATTTTTTATAGTATTCAATTTAATAAAAAACCTTTAGTAAACTTGGGAAACATTTCAGTGGATATTTTAAATTTACTGTTACAATTTTTTCGAGTAACCAACACAGTGCCGTATAACACAAAATGTTATAGATAAACTTACTGACACTTTGGTCATAATGATTATTTTTACCGTCCGAAGCTTCTATACCAATCAATGTTACCTACCACTCACTCCCAATCACAAAAAGTAGAAAATGGAAAACCACAGCTGTTTCCAAGCTTCATAAAATGTTTGTATTAAAAATAACTTTATACCAAATTTGATTGACGGTTCATTCTTATAATGTTGGATTTTTATATTATACTTATATATTTCCAATAACAAAAACAGAATACGTCTGTATTTATGTAATAAATGCATCGTCTGCGAGTGGGGAGAGACTCAGTCCATCACCCTTGTGCATTTGCATTTAAAGAAAAAGAACAAAAATAAAAAGTATCATTAACTAAAAAACTGACACATACTTTCTCATTTGAAAGGTAAACTGAAAAATAGGTACATTCTATAAAACTATCATATCCTAAACCCTCTCAAGAAAAAAAACGAATTGTGTCAAATATATTCATCACGTGTCTTTCCCACACCCTCTTAATACAAGCTATACAAGTTTTAGTAGTAGCTATACAAGAAGAACACCACCTCTCCCATCGAGGTAATGTATATACTATTGTGCGAGTTTTATTGGATGATGATGACACTGTAACCTGCATATCAAGTTGTGTGCGAAATGGTTGAGATTTCTCAACCATTTCTCAACCATTAAAAAAACAAGCTTTTCCTTATTTAAGGAAAAGCTTGTTTCTTTTATATTCTTCGTTAGAATGACATTGGACGTTCTCGACAACGTATAACGTAAATTTAACGAAGTAGGAAAAAGTAATAAAAATAAAACAGTTAAAAATAAAAAGAAAATGTTGTAGCAATGAAGAGGAAAATTAATGTGGGGAGAGCCTGCAAAATGTTTAATGATTTTTTCTATTATTAATGAATTGTAGGGAAATTATGATTGTGTGAAAATATATATAATAAAGTAGGACAGCAACGCTCCTTGTATTTGACCACTTTTAATGTGCTATACTTGTTATTTAAATGCTGTTTTTTCATATTTTCTGGAAGCATCATTAATTGATAGCCCAATGACAAATAAATGGTGACTAGGTCCAGATTCGACCCTTGCGGGATTCCATTCGGTGACCTTCAGTTTCGAAGGCGGGTATTATAACCACTACACCACCCAGTCAGTTAATGTTAGAGATTTTTCATAGAGTTTTGCTACATGGTTAGGTTTCTGAGTTGGTGGTTTTCTCTCAGTAATATTCAAAAATATTTGGGTTTTATTAATTCTACGGTGGGGATACTCCGGTCCAAAAATAGTTTTAGGCCATACTCAATCAAAGCAAAGTCCTATCTATCTGCTGTTACCACCTGCAAATATGGAGTCTTTACCATTATGATAAGCTTTTAAACTACCATTATCAATGATCAACGTTCATTGATAATCATATACGTCTGTGGATAACGAGTTACAAGCAATGGCTGGTAGTTGCTACATTCCTTATAGATACGGTGTAGATTATCGTCCGCACTATCTAATATTGCGATCATCTGCATATACCATCATCATTATTACACCAGTTCGTAGTTCAGAAGCAAATACCTCTGGTTCGGGTACTGCCCTCTAGATGCCAATTTGTTGTAAGACTATTAATTACTAATCTTGCCAAGGAAACACACGATTTTCAACCTCAATCAATAACAAAACTAAAAGATCGTAACACAATAATCGTATGATAATTTCTCGATAATGACTTAGTCTAATGCCTGAGTAACCAAAAATAATGTAACGGATGTCTACGTGTACTTCTCTATATTTCATAATAACATGATCTGAAAAAAGTACTCTTCAAGTACACTATAGGTAAACCCTTTGAAAACACCAATATACTCGTATAAATTTTCATAATCAACAGTTCCCAATCAACTATATTAAAACCAAAGGTGAAGACAGTATAAAGTAAAAATATTTTTAACTCATACTATTGGCAACCAACATCACGTATTTTTCTGTTTTCAAAGCAAGACATCGTTCACACTGTTATTCAATTTGAAACCAATTTTATGATGGATGGAAGAGCACTTTAAACTGGGTGATTGGAAGTTGGTGTAGCAAAATGTTTTCACATAATAATATAATAAGTAATAAATAATAATAATATATAATAAGTTGAGTTCATATAAACAGTGATTTTTGTTTTATCGAACGTAATCTCTTGACTATGGATTTTTTCAGAAAGAGCTCAAGAGACTGTGAAAGGGCTAAATTCTCTACATTTATTTTTTCTTATGGAAGGTTTTGTGGTACTTCTTTCTGAAAGCGGATTAAATATCCATGTATTATTTGAGGTATTTCATGTCATTAGCAGCTTTTTTGTAGTGTTAAATATTTAACATAGTGGTGTTAAATACAAAAATTGAGTTTTTTTTAAGAAAATAAATAAGTTATAAAAGAAATATGTTTTTTTACAAAAATCAAATACGTTAAAAACCTGCCCCTTTTCTTAGTTTTAAGTATGAATATATTTCCTTTAAAATATTTCCTTGGGAAAATATTCTCTACAAGTGTAAAAAACAGGAATTAAAAAACTAAGAATACATTTACTAAGCTATAGTTTAGAAATAATCTTTCAACGTCTCCTAAATAATACAAATAAAAGTAAATCAATAATTAAATTACACTATTTGAAGCGTTTAGCTTTTTTATGATTAGTTAATCAAACTGATTGTCATAAAAGAAATTCCACAATCATTATCACAAATTGTAGTATACCTTATCAAATAGATAATAAAATTCATGAACCTTATGCGGCACACTTAATTGGTCAAAAAAATCACTAAACACATTTAAACCCACTAGCAGGGACCCATAAAAGACCCATAGACTTTTATAGAACCATAAAAGCAAAGAAACTAAAACCATTTTATATCATTTTCAAATTGTCTGCTTCCTTTTCTAATGCAGCCCTCACCCGCTTTGTCATGGCTCGTACTATTACATTAAATGTTAGTTTATCTCGAATTACTCAAACGGCTTATTTAATTCGATTTGAAAATTCGTCCACTGAGTTCACTGGTGTAGAATGAAGAAATATCTGGAGATTTGGCCGCCAAGGCACAGGTCTCCCGCAGCATTTCCATCACAAAAACCATGAATAAGATGCATTTCAACATACTCACGTATGTGAACTCCTTGATGGGAACTGGACTAATAAACTGCATAAGGCCGCAGTAATATAGCATAAATAGGTCAGCCGCATAAGGCATATGCATTTTTTTATCAACCAGATAAAGCGTGATATACCCTTTGTAATAATGTTTGAGGGATTTCTTTTATAACAATCAGTTTGATTATATTACCATTTAATTTAGCTTCTACTGAAAATTGACACGTTTTTAACGTTTTGACATTTATTAACAGAAAATATCCAAACGCTACTATAGACATAAAACTACCTGAACTGCATAGGTATTTTATCAGCTTTCAGAAAAAATCGTTAAATTTACCATTATACAAAAGAAAAGTGGAGATATATTAGCTTTTCCGTAGCCACTTCAGTCTTTTTTCCGAGAAAATATAAAATCATAGGTGAGAGACCACGTGGTATAAAACAAAAATAATTATTGTAGACATAAACTCGCCTTACTGATTGTTATAATGTTTGATAATCAAACTGATTGTTATAAAAGAAATCCCGTGTATTTCTAGATTTGCTCGGACGAGTTCGTAATCCAGACATATCAGAACGGTAGTCTAGGGGTTTTTTGTACAAAAATTTGGGTTTTTTGCGGTTTTAATATGTAATTTAAATGTTTTTATATTTTATGTTTCACTATTAGAATCAGCTTAAAAACTACACAATTTAGTTCCTTAAAGTTTTGCTTTTAAACATTTAATACCAAAATATAAATAAAAATTTTATAACATAATTGTAAAGAAAAATATGATTATAATTACATTGTTTTTGCCAGATAACAATATTTTAGTATGGGGAAACTGTTTGGACAAACAATGGGTTACATAAAAGAGTTTAACTTACAAATAACGTGACATGTAAATAAAGAAATATACACATTTAATATTTTTTCTGTTTTATTTAGTTTTATTTAATTTTTTATTTTAACTGTAATTTTCATTTTATTCATATAAAATTTAACTGATAAATATATTTTAATTTTAACTAATTCTACATTTTGGTGATTTCTTTTATAAATAATTAAATTTTGTTTGTATTAAATATTCAGTGATTTTTTGAATAATCAAAATTTTTTATGATGTTATTTATTTTGTGTTTTCAGATGAGAAATTTATATTTTCTTTTAATATATTTTTTATATTTTTTTTGTTTTTAATATATTTTAAATGTTTTTATATTTTATGTTTCACTATTAGAATCAGCTTAAAAACTACACAATTTAGTTCCTTAAATTTTTACCTACAACGAATAAACGGCCTGTATGTAATCCAAAAACACATTCTTATAAGATATTATGTAATCAAAATTTAATAAGAAAATTTTATGAACATTGGAAAACAGCTGTAGTTTGCCATTTCCAACATATTTTTTAGTATTGAGGGTGAAAGACTGTTTGGAATGAACAAACCTATGATCACAGGTGTACATATAAGCCCAATAGTAACTTACAAATAACTGTGCCAGTGAATTAAAAAACATCTTGGACCATTATACAGGCGCTCTATTATTACACCAGTTATTTAAAGGATGGATTTGGGAAAGACTTGATTATTTTCTTTGATTTTATTGGTTATGCATTATAAAGTTTAACTGATATATTCAACATCATTTTGCTGGGAACTAGTACATTTTAACTGTTCTACTCTAATATTATTTCTATTTCTCGTTTCGTAGTGGTGAAGATCGCTAATTACTAATTAAAATTTCTGATGATTGTGTGAATCTCAGTGATGATTGGACTTCAAAATCAAAAGAGATATTTTGGTATTCATTTGTAGATTTGTAAATATAATCTATAACATATATTATACTAATGTTAAGATTTTGTATTTTTTTTTTAGTTGAAGAAAATTATTATTATTTTATTATGTTAACAAATGTCTTCTGATGTAAATACGGTAAGTATTTAAGTTTAATTTGTATATAGCCTCTATTGTGTAAAGTTTTTTACTGTTTTTACTGAATACGTAGTTTTTGTATTGTTTCTGAATGGAAAGACAGTATAATAATTCTACTGTATCTATTTGAATTTTAGTAATAAATGTGAAATATTTTCGACGTTAGCTAATCTGTTACAGTGTTACATCTACTGGAATAAGTTTTTTCCAAAATAAAAGCAAAGGTCAAAAGTTCTTGTAATGTACAAGAATGCTATGCAATGCAAGCATCTTAGTATACTGTGACATACTGCACTTTCTAGATAAAGTTGATTTGAATTAGCTTCTCGATAAGGTTCACAAGAAATATTTATATTGCAATTCTTCTAAGGGGAATGAGTTGGCCTGTCAACCGTCAAATTCATTCATTTATAAACGGAATATATGGTAAATTTACTTGTCATCTACAACGTAATACGTAAGCAATAAATTATGTACGAAGTCTTGTACCACTGTGAAAACATTTAAACTATATAGATAAATAAATTATTACGAAAGAAATTAGCAAACTACTTTCGTGAGCGAGTTCAGTCTTAAGTTTGGTCAAACAACTGTGTAGTCAGGAACTTCCAAGTTTGCGTCAAGGAAAACGAAAATCTTAAAAAGACCCTAGGCATTGCAACGAATATTTTCTTCGGTATCAGCTAATTGAATATAGTGAACATGAACTTTTAGCCAGAAGACATAGAGTAATGGTAACAGTTGTTGACATTTCTAGGGCGGTGACGTAGGCTCCTCCCTCAAACCCTCCCCTTCACCATGGAGACACTGGCGTCACATTCGTACCAGCTGCCCACGTAGCTGCTATCACCCTGGGCAACTGGGTTTACTAATGTTACTTTACTTTCATTGGGGAAGTGAAATGCTAACTTTCGCAGAATTGGTCATCTCTCTAATGGATGAACATTGCAACGTCAGCAAATTTAAGTCATAATAATTTAACTAATAAACACTGCTGTTTTTATATGTAAAGTCAATATGATTAGTATGAGCACAAATAAACAGTTTAATACATTTGTAAAATCATAGCAGTAATAATATTACTGCTATTATATTGTTAATTTTCAAAGTGGTTATCAACATTTTAATTTAAATTTTGTATTTTATTCAATTTTAATACTTTTTAACATTGACAAACTCTCATATGTATCAAAATATTGCTTTTCTTATATGCAAAATTAAATATCCTTACTACTTTGGAAAAGGAATGACACGACCTTTATGACAATACGTATATCTATATGAATTAAATTAGAGTTTTGTCCTTACGCTGCTTTGAATTATAATATTTTTGGTTATTTTAATGTTTTATAACAACAAAAATTCGAAATGAATCTTACCTCAATTAATTATTGTCTGTAACGCTAAACAAGACATTTGTGTTCATCTCCTCCGTGAAAACGAGAGCACCTACAGTAATGCACTTTTTTCCTTATTCTATACTTTTTGGAGAAGTTTCTTATTTACTTTTAACTGACCCACGCATTATGAAAACAAAACAATAACCTATCAAAACACCAGTTTTTAACTATATTAGACATCGGCGGTGTGTAAAGTCCGTCAGTAAACTTTATGTTGTGCTTTATTTGGTCAAAATAAGCAAATAAGGTCCTATTATAAAATGCATCCTTAGCCAGATATACACCATTTTGTATTTTTTTAATATTTTATATTTCAGTCATTTTCGAATGAAGCTTGGCATGTGCCTATAAATAGTAAGGACCCAATTAAGACAGAAATATCAATACACGTACATGTTTAATTAATTCATTAATTTGTTAGTTTTTTCAAAATGGCGGACATGTAAAACTTTTAAATTTAAAAGGGGTTGATTGTCTTAAAAATCATTAAGAATAAAAATGTATGTAAAATTTTATTCCGTATTCAATGAAATCAAAATTAAGGAAAATCGACCAATAAATATTGAAGATTCAACACTTTTACCAGTATTGTGAGTGTACGAAATCTTTTTTCTTAACTTAGAATCGTACAACCCGTATAAAGGACGGACATACTGCTAAAACATAAATTTAAAAGTGTGATGTAAATTTGCAACATATAGAAGAATTTCCAATAAAATTCATCAAATGTTAAATACATAATAAATCACCTCTTAAATATATTCCTCGTGTAACTCCTCTTGAACTGAATAAAAAGGTATTTCAAACACTGATCTTTACAGTTGTTTAGGTTTTATTGGGAGATACATTTCAAAGATTCTTTACCGATGATCTTAAAAACTTTGGACTAGCTAGCATTTTCTTTGGGAATTAATGAATTTTGACGGTAGTTTGGCAAATTCATGTCCCTGGAATTTTTTGTATTATAGGCGTGGATTTTGTTAATATTTGTTCGTATCACTTTGTTCGAACTTTTTAGAAAAACTAATAGTATTAACTATATTAATTTTCACGTTAGTCTGAAAGTTTACTATGTGTTTTTTATAAATGTTTAAACTGTTGTAACATCATAATTTTCTTCATTACTTTCGACGTCTCCAGCTTGGCACAAGCCTAAGTCACTGGAACTTTGCACTCCTGTTCCAACAAAATTGTTGAAAAAAAATGTTTTTATTTGGAATAAAGCTAACCGTATCTGATTGTAACGACATTCTTTGCCAGTGCCTTTTATTGGAATCTAGATTAAAAACGCCAAGTATTCACCATTTTCTAGCAATTTGCACCATTGAGGGCCACTGATTGCAGTATATATGTGTTAAGAAAATCAATCTCGACTAAATGAGCGGAAATAGTTAAGGCCACTGCTACCTTTGAGTAAATGTAATGATATTCTAATCTAAACTGTATGAGGTGCTAAATGCAGCGTTGAGCTTTAGCCTTCCTGTCTGTTTGACATATAATGTTGATAGATTAAATTTTATTATTAATAACTCCAAACAAAAAATTAAATCTATGCAAAATTAATTTTCGTGCACATCTAAACATTCTCAAAGGACACTTAAGGATTAAAGTTGTCCGACTAAAAGTTTGAAACATTAATTCATAACTCAACAAAGCCGAAGGCTCGGCTGACTAGAGAGCAGTTAATTTGGCAAGCTTTGGCCTGTCCAGCTGTCCGAGACTATAACATTACACAAGGAGAAGCTGTCACTGCATACACAGCTTCAAGAGATTAAATCAACTTGAATGTTCCATCTGGGCTTACACATATGTATGTACACTTAATGTCTTTAAACGAAATCATTAGTGCATTTTTATAGAGATATTTTTCAAATTTTACTTTTGAGTTCTTAATATAAATATACTTTCGGTTAAATGTACTTAGAATAACAAATTTTGTAGATTATATCAAAAGGAATGAGCTTATGGTAACTTAGTTTTTTGACTGAGGTAATTTTGCATTCCTAATTAATAAATCACAATGTTGATTTCACAGAAGTCTTGACATGGTATCATGAGTTTTTACTTCAACTATATACGTTTTAAGAACCTAATCAATAGTGGTTCATAATTACAATGTCTATATCCTTCTTAAATCCCAGTTGTGTTTATTCTGTTCATCATTCGACGAAGCTGCAATTAATTATATCAATGAAGTGATTATATTAGGATTATTAACTAAATAAAACTATAAACTTTATTCGTACTGTCCAGTTTTTATTTAAAGTACAGAGATTTAAAAAATAATAAACTATTTGAGGTATGAGATTGCATATTTCTTTGACGCTTTAAGAAGTCGGCAGTGCCTTCCTTAATCCCATACTAAAAGTGTCAAATTCAGTCAGCCTAATTTTTTGGGTCATAAAACCTTGTACTAGGTGTTATTTTAAAGGGAATTTTTTCTAATGATATATCTCATAATAATTTTATTTTACTCATATGCTCAATGCATCTTTACATGATACACGATTAACTTTAAAAAATCAACTCTTACAAAAATATTAGTGATACATTTAAAAAATGTACATAGGTGGTAAGCATACGTACAAAGTTTATTTTTCAGATTAACACTTTTTATTTAAAACTATCTGATGTGTCTAGTTCCTGTTTGAGGCGAGACGGAACTAAATATCCAAGATGGCGCAAGGGCTGCTGACTTGAAATAGATGGACTAAATATAAGATAATAAGTACAAAGTTACAAAGTATAAAAATATAAAATACTATCAGTTGACTCAGTTAATTTGGTAAAACCTTTTTATGGGTTATTTGACTCAGTGTTTACACCGGATATTATTATGGCTAAATATTAAGCTACTGTATAATTGAAGTAAGTAAAACAAAAAAACATAATCAATAAATAGGAAAATTAAATCCTTATTTCAATTACTCAATTATTAATTTTAATTTAGACTAGCCCTACTCCCCTTTGTAGAAAGGTTTGTATGGTTGAGAGTTAGGAAACACGATGCTTATTATTGTGACAAAATATTAGCCTGAAATAGTAAATCAATAAGCTGATTAATAATTTAAGATAAATTCTCATATAAATAATGTTTTATATTCATTTAAATTTCATGAATTAGAAAACGTGTATGTAAAATTATTTATACGTTAAAATAACATTTTACTTAAAGAGTAATGTTTTTTTATGATAAAAAAAGTTTCATTATAGTGGGTGATCTCGTTTTTACGGAGAAGCGTCACAAAATATGTTTTGATTTGCGGTACAGAAAGGCAGGCGGAAATTGAGATTGACCCATTCGACTTGATTGTATTAAAAAACGTAAAAATAACCAAAAAATACCATTACATTTCAAAGAAATTTGCAAAACTCTATTTTATATTATTGTATACATAAATATTTTAGATTAAATTAGAACATGTGTACGGTAATTGAACTTTAGTTACATAGGTTTAAAATAAATGATCAATTTAAACAATATAACGTTTACTTTAATTCAATATCTGGTTTCTATTTCTGTTAAATTACTTAATAGATCACGTTAGTAGAGCATAGAAAAACGTATATCTAATGTGACGTTTAAAACTATTTTTAAGAAGCTCAATATGTTATTTTACTGGAACGTACGTCAGTTAAAAGTAGCCTATACAAAAACCCTTCTCCAAAACAAATTCAAAGAAGTTTCATTGTTGTGGCTGCACAGATACTGGCTTTTACAGACACTAGTCACAAAAATACTTGTTTTAGCGTTACACACACACAAACAGAAATTGAGACAAGATCCTATTCGATTTACCTGAGGTATAAAACTTAAAATGAAAAATGTTATAATTCCAAACAATAATTTATACTACTAGCTTTATGTGTATAGATTGAATAATATTTTCAGTAAACAATCAACGGAAGCGGAAGGTAACAATCAGCTGTTTGGCATGTTCCGGTTGGCGGTGCGGGCTGGAGACAGGACAGGGACAGAGAGCTCGTCGCGGCTTCAACAGTCAAAGAGACCGCCCGCGGCCTATCTGGTTTTCCCATATGTTTTTCTGTTTTTAAATTCAGTTATTTAATTAAATAACCTTCCGTTTGAGTGAGTCACTGTTAAAACCTATATATTGAAAAATGACTGACGGACCAGATAAATTGTCTTTCTTTTGTAAAAGCAAATATACCAATAAAAGCCATAAAACGTACTTTAATTTTGACATGAATTAAGTCAGGATTACAAACCCTTTCAACACAATCCCTTCCAACCCTTACAAACTAACCCTTTAAATTAAATTTACCAACATTTCAATAATTTTATATTCGAGGGTTCTCAGTATTTTCAAACTATAATGATAATTTCACAGACATTATGACCAAGTATTGTGAATTTCTTGATTAGCAGCCATCTTATAAGAACCTAATCTATATAGGTCAGTTAGTGTTTGATCTGTAATTTATTTATTTAATATATTTGATTTATTTATTTTATTAATATATTTTTAATTTATTTATTTATTTGTATATTTCCTGTATACGAAAAAATATTATTTAGTGTACAACAGGGTCATTTAGGCTAACGAACTTAAAGCAAACTTGAGCCTTTTACTAAACCTTTGATTTTAAATGTAGGTAAATTTTAAAAATGTGGGAATATTCATTCAAAATAAAGTACGAATATTAAATAACTAATCGTTTTGAAGATACAATTTTTCCCGATCGAAGTAAGTACAGCTGTGATCGTCTAGTGGTTAGGACATTGCGTTGTGGCCGCAATAACCCAGGTACGAATCCTGGTCACGGCATTCACAATTTTTGAGTGGCTGGGTGTTTCAGTGTCTCCAGTTCGATCCTGGGTAAATATTTTTAATGGCATTACTGAGCCCTGCTGTTTTTGTATATAAAGATCCTAACAAGTGAATCAGCTGGTATTTGTTTGTAACAGTACTAACTTTAAGTACAGTTTGTCAGGTTTCCTTGGTACACTGAGATGCGCGATATGGGAGGTAAAGTAACCGTGGTGGGGTTCCATTTATGTTTAGATTTATATATATTTTATTTCTTTGTCAGCCGGTAAGCAAAAAACACATCAGCCATTTCTCCCCACCACCATATTTGCGTCGTAGTCTACTGCGCATCCAAAACTCAGGGCTCAGATGAAACCTGACTAACTGTACTAACATAAAATAAAAATAATAATGCAAAACACCATTAGAATGGTCCTACTAATAAGAAGTAATGAATTCAAATTTTAGAAAAAAATAAAAAATCAGAAGGCTTAACATAATTTTGCTTCTGAGTTAACAAAGCATTAAATAATATTTGTCACTGTACTAAATATTTTTCTCAACGACACGTAACATTAAGTCATTGTTATTTTTCATTCAAGCACACACACTTTAAACTATTTTTGTACTATTTCTTTAAGCATAAAACTCAATTAATAGTTTATTTTCCTTGTCAAATTTGCAGAAATTGAGTTGCCAATAACAGTATGTTTGCAATAACGGAAATATCTACTAACAGATCGAGATTTAATTAGAAGTAATTTGTATTCAAACATGTAAGGTGCGATTGAAAGGGCTTAATTAATATTTATATTTGACAGATACATATTGAATCAATTATCTGTGTGCAACACGGATGGTAATGGGTTCACAGTAATCCTCGCTGCGATGGCGTCGCAATCAATTACCGGTCACAAGGTGTAAAAATATCATTTGATTTGAGAAATGTCAATCCATTAGTGTAATGGAAACAGAAAGAGACCATAACGGTAATTGATTCAATCAGCTAGTTATACAGCCGGGATTGGATGATCGCTGCACCGTCCCCCACGTTCTAAATCGACGCGAATCTCAACTGTGATTCGTTCACAGAATCGTTCAGTGGATTTGTTCAGAGAATCATTTGCTACAAAGTCTGGTGAAAACGTGTGGTGGATTTTATTTTGACATGGATATGTCTTAGCTTTGGGGGTGTGATTTTTAAGATTAAAAGTATGTAATAGGTTTCCATAGAAACTACAAGGGCTATTGTATTGGATGTTTAAAATAAAAGAATGAGAACAGCTGTTTAGATAAATTGAAAACATTACCTTTCGACATATCCATGATCTAACCTATTTCCCACAAGGAAGTAAATACAAACATTTTTTTTTTTTTTTCTATGTTAACTTACTATATTAAAAATCTAAAAAATATTTATTTATATGTATTACTTTAAATAAGCTAAATTAATATGTACCCTTACTAATCAAAATTTTTATGAACTTTGTATTACTTTCACATGTATTATCCTTACTTTTTACTAAAAAATCATAGTTCACGTGTTTTCAAGAGCAAACCTGCATACTCTTTCAGCTAACTTAGGATGAATAGCAAGACTCCTTTTTTTGTATGTCAGAAATAAAACTGGTATAATAAAATTTGTTTATAAAAATTCTACTTTTCATTTCAAAACAAATTCTTTTAATGTCAATGTTCTGATTCAAAATATTTTTTTCAACGGTATTCAGATATATTTTTGTTCCACACGTATATCATTGCAGAAATCACGGCTATACAAGCAGTTTGCTATTTTTATATATTACCTTGTGTATTTCTGAAAAATATATTCTGCATTACTCTTGTATGCATGTTACAGCTAAACAAGTCAGCCTGAATTGTCCTAACCCAGTAGTGCAATAACAGTAACATAATATTTTATAAGTTTCCGTAGGTATAAATCCAAAGTGGCAGTTACGTTGGTAATATTGCGGCATGGCTACAGGTAGCAATAGCGAGGTCCCTGGAGCCCTGTTGAGGGCTTATCCACGGTCTTACAATAACTGGTGATGTGACTCCTTGGAGAATGGAGAGACCCTTGCCCGGGTAATAACAGAAACACGCCGGTACAAGCCAGCTACATAGCCACGGTATTACCACTACCCCCCCCCCACCCCCACCCCACAGCCAGCATGTCCGTATCATTCGGGGCTAACCATTTGCTTTTAATGCAGTTATTATTAGAAATGTCGAAAAAATTTCCTTATTAAAAAATTACATTTCGAAATAGCTATTTAAAAAAATTCTAAAATATTTCGATTTAGCTAGAAAAAATAACACTCTTTAAGATCTTTTCCTCTATTTGCTTTTATTATATAAGTTGTTTTTCCTATTGTATAGCAAATAACTTAATCTAGTCTTGAGAACTTGTTTAGCTTGAGTATTTTTTAAGCATTCTTCTTCTTCTTTTTATCTTCAGTCGTAATCTTGAAGACCAGTATGTCATTGTCAAGATTTTAATTTGTGAAAGACACTATTGTGAAAAGAATTTAAGTTTTCACATATAACAGGACATAAGAATGATTTATGTTATTAAAAAATTTTTTCTATTGATTTCGAGCTGAAACAAGCTTCAGAGATAAGGAAAAATCTACAGAGAAATCACAAGAGACGAATGAAGAGGATTACATCAATATGGGAGGTAAACATGATAACTAACGTCTCAACTATGCAGGAACTTGAGAAAGCCATATTAATCGAAGGAGTGAATGACATTAAGAATCAAAACTGAATGATATATGATAAATACCTTGAACTTATAATTTTTGCATTTGTTATGTAGATTTAGTATAACCTTTTTTATTTTTATATTAAACTATGTTAGCTGGGAAATAATAATAATAATCTTTTAATTTTTCTGAAGTTCTTTATTCTTGCTTGGGTGTATTTTGAAATCAAAAATTAAAACTATCGTTCATATCTCGAACCAAAAGTTATTTTCCAGCCCTTCATCCAATTATTCTCGGCTTCACCTCGCATGTGAAATAAGAGGTTCCTCATATGAAATTATGTACATGAAATTTGAGCGTGCACGGAAAAATGCATGTGATTGCATTTCATGTAAGATAAATTCAACCGTAATAATATAATGTTGGATGCAAGTTTTAAACTAGAAATTAATTTTTTATAAAGAATCACTGCATTGCATTTTTTACAGTTTAATCACTTTGAGATGTTCAGATATTGGAAACCCATGATTTTTTGTTTTCTGAGATCCTAGAAGTATATCTGTCCTTGGTAAAAATTAAAATCGATGCCTCTAAATTATAGCAACAAGTTTTATGGTTTATACATCAGTTTAATTCTTTTAATATGAAAAGTCAAAATTTACTGAGAAATTTTAGAATGGAATTAGTTGCATCTTTTTGATAATAGGTAAGATATTTAAAAGAAACCATACTTTGATCGTGCTAATGATTTTGGCTACAAACCACCTACACAATTTTGGCAACATTCCTAGTATTGGTATTCAATATGACGTCGAGTTATAGTATATTTTTTCATTTCATTGTGAGTATTTCAATAAGATGAACATTTCCAGTGGAAACCACTTTTAGTTTACGGTAGTGATTTCAATATTTCGTACAATAATTATACATACAACTCAATAGTTAACATAGTGAACAAAGATATCAGTAATTTATCACTCTACTCGAGTGAGTCACAGACATCTGCTCATAGACGCCTGACAGAACACACTACCTTATTACATGTCTCCAATAGTTTGACTAAGTTTAAATAGGATTTTTGACCTTATCAAAGAGGTGAGTATGTATGTGGCCACAAGGAATTAAGGTGGTAGAGAACACAAAGTCGCTCGGGGTCACAAAAGAGCTTATCAACACTGATAACTCCTTTAGAGTAGAGTTGTCTTCTACTAACATGGACCACACAGACAGGTTGACCCCTCGAGGGTTGACGAACTAGTTTTGTCTGACTCTGGTAATATTCAGAAATTTTGAAACTGTTTCGCAAGCTCCCGACAGACATTTTGCAGGAAGATGTTATGAATAATTTTAGTTCTCCCTGAAGGCCCATCTAATTACTGAAGATTCTGTTTTGCCTAAATGATTCTGCTAACCCTCAATGAGTTATTGTTACTTTCATTCGTTTGTTTTTTTCAAATGTAAGCTACAAACATTTATTATTATTATTTACTATCCCAAGGGACACAGCCATTTACAGTAAGCTACTTGTATGCAAGCTATCCAAACCAAAAAATGCATTACAGAGGGATAAAACAACACAAAAAAGCCAATCTCCTAAATAATCTACATTTCCAAAATATGATGAACAAAAATATTCAACAAATAGATAAATAGTGCACGAACACGTGAAAACTACTATAGTGGAACACAAACTGTAAGCTGATGAAAACCTGCAGGTAAAATCAACATTCATTCCATACACTAGTAATACAAGTTGCTCAAACAATATATCATACAATTCAAATAATCTAATATAAAAAATTTCACTGGAATAACATGCAGTATGATCTTCGGAGAAAATAAATAAGAAACTAATATCACAGAAGAATATACAAGCTATACATTTCCAGGAGATAATTCTAGTACAGTAATCGTCAATATCCGACAAACATATACATTCAGGAATAAATACAATGCAAGAATAATCCAAGATACAATACTACATACGCAACGAAGAAGCTATCTACTTTTGACATGAATATGTCTTAGGTCTGGGGGGGTGTTCGTGATTTTTAAGATGGAAAATAAGTAACAGGTTTTCATAGAAACTACCAAAACTATTATATTGAATTTTAAATATAAAAAATAAGAACAGCTGTTTAGATGAAGTGAAAACATTCCCTTTAGACATATCCATGATCTAACTTATTTCCCACAGGGAAGTAAATACAAACATTTGTGACATACATCATGCTAAAAACTGCAAAAATTCTGACAATCATGCGAGCTACACCAATCAAAGTCATCAGGTTGCCTTCTAAACACCTGGAGGGTAGAACCGAAAAAGCAGACTTAAGCAGAAATAGTAGTTCCTAGTCTCAGCATCCGGGTTACAGGACTGTGGTAAATATATTAAGTACACATTGGTCTTTTGCTGAAATGTTTCTAGGACCTAGTGACCCTGGTCGGTGTACGCAGATCAACAAGTTTAAGTAAATCTGGACTGTCAAACTCATTGTTCAACAATTTACACAGAAAAGTTAGGTCCCGTTTTTTCTCTACTCTAGCCCTTTAAGGAGTACGGTACTTCACCGTACCGTACGGTGATGCCGTACGGTACGGTACGGCATGAAAATAGTATTTTGTGTTTTATAGTAGCATTAAAACGTCTGTTTATGTTTACGCAAAAAAAAGTTGTGACGTTTTAAAACGTCTTTTTCACGAAATCTGCGCAAATACATTTATATATATTTATAAAATGATACAGATTGACTATTGAGTCATAAATCAATAATTAAAGACATGTAGTTATATGGCACGTGTGTATTGTTGTATTCGGTAGAGTAGGTAATCTGCAGGGGAGGGGGTGTCATACGATAGTGGCTACGGCGGGAAAGGTGACGGCCGCGGCGTGAAGTTTCGGCGGGAAACAAAAGCGCACGAATAACTTTTACTCAGCGTGAAGTGTGAGAGCATTCTTCACAAAGAGAAAAAACATAACCTTTACTTAGCGAAAAGAGTGTAATATTGCGTTATGCGTGCGTCCATGTTTTGAAGGATTTTCATAGGAAAAAAATTGTAACATGTTCATTTTTGGGTATTATGAACCTAATACACATTTTCAGATATATTATAAACGTCATGACTCTTTAAAGGGCTAGGGAAGATAGGTTTAACTCCCTCTGGTGATTAGTCGTTGGCGAATTTAAATAACTGAACCCACGATGCGCACCTATTATCTTCAAGAACCTGCACTGAGTTTTCTCAATGAGTTCTCTGATAAGGACACCAGACCGAGAAAGCATACTCTTAATGAGGTCTCACTAGAGAGATATAACTTACTTAGAGATTGTACTGAGAAACTATCCCGTGAAGTTTTAACTGCGTTGTTTTTCAAGCGTTGTATATGCTTTTTTAAATTCATATTTTTTAAACCTTTGTCACAGTAAATATAAAAAGTTTATATTATTTACCTGGAAATTAATTAGCTAAGTTTACATAAAAAAGTAAAGAATATTTAAAACCAAATCCTGTTTTTACAAGATAAGCCATTAGGAAAATTATACATGTTTGAGTCTGTGATACTCTCATACAGCACATACGGTTTCATAGAAGTACAAGTTACTCTGAAAACAAAAAATAAAACAAATATTTTCTTTTTAATGGGGTTTGGCGGTTGGCAACAGTGCGGTGGTCGGCGCCCGCGGCCCCACTTTGATGTCGCGGGGAACAAGCCCCACCGTCTAATTATATGCTTTGTAACGCACGGGGGACACAAAACCTAATGAAGAACATCATTTCATTACCCCAACTGATCACGTGTTCCTTAATGTATGTTGGGTGTCATCGAGTTGTGTCGTGTACTGCTTCTCGTGCTGTGGGACCATACCAAAGACGGTGATCTGTTTGACAGTATAAAATTCGTCTCGGCACCTTTATAGCATTGCTAAGATGTGGAAAAGCTTACTGCGTCGATGTGGACCTTCGTGATAGCACTCCAACGCAACGCAAGTGTTTTCTAATCAAAGATGTTAAAAAATTCTGCGCTGCGTGATATACATCATATATCATCCAGTATTCACAATATATAGTTGCAATCAGTAATATAACATTTGTGCTACAATATTTTTATAATTTAGATTTTTTCCATATTCATAAAATAATAAAAAGCGTCAACTCCTCAGTTTTTGCGCTTTTCTGAATATTTTTCATATTTTTATAAATAATACACATTTTTTAAGTGAGTAAATAAATTTCATACCACGTGTATATCTTGGATTTTTATTAAAAAATTGCTTATCACAATATCAGACGACCACTTTTGATAAATGGGTTAAAGATATTAAAAGATTTGTTTTGAAGTAAACAATCCACGAATAGAGATTTAAATTTTTTAACTCATAATCTACGTATAGTTATGAGAAAAACAATATATGAGTATGACTAGGTTATCATTTGTGGTTTAGACACAGTGATAATGTTTAACCCCTTGTAAAATTGCTGGGGCACAGTCCGTATTTCAATCCAATCCTTACCTAATGAAATAATCGTTTACTATGAATTTGCCCTATACCTGTAAATATATTTTCACCACTCTTCATAGGTATTAGCTATTTCCATGACAGCTGATTTCAAAATCTTGCAAATCTTTCCCTTGCTCTAAATTAGAGCAACGGAAAAACGATCTTAAACGAATGAGCTGACTTCCCCTCACTTTAAATTTACTTTCCCTTGCTCTCACTTAGTTCACTATTTGCCTACTAGACGTACTAGCGTATCTTTACAAATGATTTGTATGATTTAAATCAGCTGTTCACATAACAATTTACATGTTACAATTAACATGATTTAAATTGAACTTTTAATTTTTAAGTTGTTGTATAGGTATGGGATAACCCATTTACCTTTCCATAAAAAATGTTAATTGATAAATAAAATAGTTTTAATTTTACCTTGGTCTATTATTCTGCTGTATGTGTGTTTTGACTCTTGATGAAAAGTCTCGTTCATGACTTGTACCAAAACTGATTTTCCGAAACTTGACTTGCTCCAGTTGTTCCCGTCCTCAGCTTCGCCTCGACGTGAAATTTGGTGTCCCTGTATTTGGCTTTGCCTCGCGCATGAAACTTGAAAAATCCTAATTTCGGTGAAATATACTATTTTTAACATACCCTCTAGTAAATATTTCTATTAAAAAACAATAACTCATTTTAAAAATTTACGATTCTATATTATAACTAAAAAAACTCTAGGATCAAAAAGGTGAGGTTTCATATAAAAAATGTGTCTGATTCCGAACACTTTGAGCCTTAAAGAAAATCGTTTTTAAAAGCTTTCGGTAAATTCTTAGTGGAACGTTATTTGGTTGTGTTTCAAAATTCCTTTACACCTGAAATTTATATTATGTGTTTAGTTATGATTTTTTTTATTGAATTGCTATATATAAGTTTTGTTTTAGTGTAATTCAAGACTATACATGAATTTTATGTCAGAAATGTGCAGTGTATATTACGTATTCACAATAATGGTTGACTGACTGAATAACTGTAAACCACATGTAGTCTTTTTCACGTTAGTGAACAATACCATACGATCACATGACGTCATATTGATCGCCGAGATTATTAATAATGTATCTGTTAACTCACAGAGTGTCAACCCGGTGACGCTAGTTTATAGAGGTGACAAAATGTATTGTTATGTGGCCGACCAGTATTCAAAGCGATGTATTGTGCTGTTGGAAGGATATATTGTGTATATTGTGACGAGTGGCTTGGGGGACTGATTACTGTTGCATGACGTCACATCGTTACGATATATAGCCTGCAATCAAATTGAATGAGGGTTTTATTTTTAATTTCTATCGATATTATGTGTGTTTGTCATGAGATTTTTGCAGGGGTATACTACTCTGGGAAATTATAAAGATATCACAAATCCTACGTGTATACTTCTACCACTATGGGAGGGTTGTAAGTAAATTCTCCTAAATTACTTCTCCTAAAATAAGTTAAAATCAAATATTTTCCTTTAAACACACATGTGTAATAATACTGATGATTATATTTCCTTTAGAACATCTTCAAATGTTTTTCGTTTCGAAATAATTCGCCAAATTATTTTTACACGCACTACTCTGTAGGATTGAAGACTTTAGGGATATATTCTCAAACCTTTCCTTCCTTCTGAGGCAATAGTAATATATTTTGAGTGGGGTTGACGTAGTTTTAAAATAATCCACGCTTGTTAGATAATATCACAGTCAACTCTTGTTTCAAGTTTCATCAAAATCTGGCGATTGGTGTGATGCCGTAGAACAAAGAAAGACGTTTGTTCAAAAATGACTTTTTTATTCCAAAAAAATATATTTTTCCATGTAAGTATATATGTGTTTATGTATACATCTCTTTATTCACAGTTTGTTATCAGAAATACTCTTTAACCATAATCACTATTTATTAAAAATACTACAGAATAAAACTAGCCATTATTATGCTGGATGCCCTATATGTTTTAGGCTTAAGTATTGTAAAATCCTTTTTTGCATTATAAAATAGAATACATTTAGAGGAAACTGGAAACCTTTTTAAGAGAGAGTCACAACCGAGAAGCCACGACGTAATGGATCGACTCTAACGTGATAGATATAGTAATATTTTTAAGCTGGAAATTGATTCATAGTTTTGTCTTACAACTACAGCTAGTAGGCCTAATGTAGTCTTACGATGCAGGTAGGTTTATTTCTCGTCCGCACGAACAGATTTGTCACTGTTATGGCAGTCTGATATTTTACACAGGTGGGTGAACGTTCCGCCACGCACGCACCGGAAGTAATCTCCCTCACCAGCTTTTCCATTTTCCGCCGCAGCCAGCGCCATCTGTGCTTCCGGTATGACAGCTTCCTTTCGCTTTGCACTCCCTATCCAACTTCCCCCTCCCTTAAGTACGTCAAACAGCCTATGGGCAGAAACTATTGTTTCCGCGGTTCTCCTGCCCCAATCACCAGCAATAGCATATAATCTAGAATAGTATAAAGAAGAGGTGGTTTATGTATGTTTGTGGGTTTGTTGTGGCAAGTAAACGCGAAAAATACGTATCCCGTGATCGTCCGAGGTTTCAATGTTTACATTTTACATTTGTTTTGAAAACATAAAACTACTTGAATGTCAACAGCTGTGAACACTAAAATCTTACAGTTCGGGAAGCAGAGGACACAGTTGATGTAAAAATGTTCTAGGTTTCAATGAATACAGTTTCTAATTTCACCATCTGTTTACACTACTTTTTACAGTTTAGGAAGAAGAAAACAGAAATTTCATTTTTACAGATAAACGTTAAACTGGATCGAAATTAGTATAGCCAAAAACTTTAGATTTTAGATTTTCTCCCGATACCTGTATCTATTACGTCATTCCTTATCCTTTCCCAATATTACTTACTTATTACGTACTCGGAAAAGTTGCAGACACTCGTGTTTAGTACGAAATACTATGGTAAATTCCTCTTTTAAGTTGAGTAGTATTTTACCTTAAATAAAGTATGTTTTCTTAATCAAATTTCAATGTTTTAGAATATTGATTTAATTCCGAAGAGAAAAGTAAACCTCTTTCAAACCTTTTTTACTGAAATTTAAAAAACCACCACATATTTGTTTCTTAACCTAATTATTTGTTATACAATTTTCATATAATTTTGTATCTTATACATAGACGGTATGCTTTTTTTGTGCTTATAGCCTTTTGTAATAACAAAAATAGAAATAAAAATTGTATTTCCTTTACATAAACAATTCACAACTCTGGAACATCATGAATACTGAACACGGTCGATCAGAGGGTATCAGCAGAGAAACAAAATATCTTGAATTTATAATGTTCGGAACTACAAGAACCTTAACGTTAAACACTCAATCATCATTCATACTTGGCTTAAAATACCTACATTGTAGTATGGTTGTCATTTCAATGATTTAATCTAATCTAATCTAACTTAATCACATTAAGTACACATAATTCAAATCAGAAAAACATACTAAAATGTAACACTTATAAACAATGTGGATACTCTGTCATCGTTTCAAGTGTTATCATGGACGAAAGGATAATATGTGCTTTGAACGTGGAGAGATGTATAAAAGATTATAATACAAGACTGGATCGACGTTGAAGAAGAATACTTCTGCTAATAAATAACTTCAGACATCTTCTCGGAGTTCTTGAAGGTAATGGGAGCATAGCCTAAAAATTATACAAAATTTTTTTGTATAAGAATTAAGATCATTTTTATTAAAAAATATTATGCGTTTGAAATATTATTAATTTACCTTGGCCAAAATAAGCATAAGCATTCAATTTAGATTTAGTTAATCTATTCCAGCCATTTCATCCGTGGTTACCTAAAATTGAGTGAAAATATAAAATATCAAATTTATTTTAAAAATATACTGCCAATTTATTAAAAAATCATATTTTTTAAAACTTATTTGCCAAAGCATGGTCACCCTAAAGTCTTGATAAAACTTTAATTGCGCGTTATTTATTATTTTTATGTCTATCAAAACAATTTTGAAACACTGGTCTAGTTCAGTATATGGTTGGCATCAAAATGAATCGAAATGAGGAAAGTAATGTATTTAATCACACGGTTCGTGCATTTTTATCTCGGTAAATTTAACCTGTAACCGTAAACATTTACTGATGGCTCTGCGAGAGTCAATGTTCCCAATTACCTTCTGTTAATGGATCCCAACACCACTCGCTCAAAGGAAACCAAATTAATTATCAATATGCAACTTTTAATTTGTAACTAATATGCAAATATGTGGAAATTACAATTCATAATGAGTGACATCTAGTTAATAATATTATATGAATATTTATTTCGTCGTTATTACAGGAGCTATTGATTGGTAATTAAAGGTTATAGTAACAATGTGGTTAACCTCGCTCACTGGAATAAAGTGTTGTCATTAAATGTGTGCATTCGTTACTATGATGCAGGTTAAAACAGATATTTTGTTTAGAAAACAGATGTGTTTTATAACCTTTCTAAAGATTTTTAAAAAAGTCTTTGGAAAGGGTTGTGTCCAAGCTTTTCCACTTTTTCTAAACCCCAACTACCCATCCCCATAGACCTAGGACCTGTGAGGTGAGTTAAAGACATCGAGGTGTCGTAGCGTCAATAGTCACATATGCTAGCCAGAGGTTTCTTTGCTCATGATCTGACATGAGGGCTGCTGTGCTCCCCTTGCTGATTTAGCTGCCTTTGACTTCCTGGGCCAGAGCCTCTTAAATCCTCCATTAAATAATTACTTTCCTAATTAAGTTGATTTTGTTATTCTATTAAGTACTAACCAGTACTTGGCAGAAGTATCTAAAATTGGTCCGGGAGATGTATTTTAATTATGATTAATTCATATATGTATAATATTTACTTGAACATCTTCCACCAAAGTGTTTTGTACGGCCTTTAAAATATCCTACTGTATTATTAAAGAAATTATCTTTTGTTTTTGTTTCAACAATATGGGTTATCGCGTTATATGAGTCAGATTATTGATGACTGAATATTTCCTAAGGATCAACGAATTAAGAATGACGCCCACAGAATCAAAAAAATGTTCTTAGTATTTCACATATTAGTTATAGTTGTAAAACATTTTCTTTCATAATTGAATGGATAGTGAATTTTTATTTTTTTGATTCTGTGTCACGATTGTGTTCATATTTTGAATCGATGTTTTAAGTAGCTGTTTGTGTTTGAAGATTCCCTTAGGAATCCGATATGTTACTAGTAATCCCGATGGTTGTAGCCTAAAATTATAGTAAAACCGTGGCCAAATCAACAACTGAGACAATAGTTATTTTATTAACCAAAGACCCTATATTAGCCATTTTCAAGACAACCAGTTCTTTCCTCGAAGAGTTAAATAAAATAAAATATAACAAAACGAGTGTGTCGCGGTGGCGGTAGTGGCGACGGCCGCTTGGCGGGGTAGCACCATATAACACAACGGCGTGTGAGCTGGTATTCCAATTGTTATATTGCTCAATAAGTCAACTGATAACCGCTGCGGCAGTGTTGCTATTGTCTTTTGATAGCCTGCACCACTCGTTTGTCTACCGAAACTCTGCCCATTATCGTTTTATTCAGAATTTGCGGTCTTATCATTTGTCAATGGATTTTTATTATTTTTCCCACTGTTGAAATGTGTATTCTTGTAAGTTTCCCAATAATATTGGCATGTCTTTAAGCTATAAGATTTAGATTAGATTAGACTATTGAAATGGCAACCTACCCAGGTAGGTATTTTAAGCCAAGTATGAATGAGAAATGAGTGTAGGATGATTGTGGTGCGATCTTGTAGTCTTGTTACTGACTAAGGCTGACATGTTCCTTAGACAGGACTGTTAATTAATAGCCCAACAGCCGATGGAAACTAAGGGACCTACAGTTTAACGTGGAATCCGAACCACGGCCTCTGAATTACTGGTATAATTATGAGGATGACCTTTGCGGATTAACGTAGTATTCAATAATTTTGGCAAATAATGGGTTTTAACTTGATTTTTTCATTAAGGTGAACAAATCCAATATTGTAATGTATGTTTTGTATAAGAATGCAGATATTTTATAGTTAACTGCAACACAGTAACATTTATGCGTAGCTAGGGAAAGTTTTGAACGCTTATCTCTGTCCGAAATTGTCTTACGTTCAGCTTCGAAGATTGGAGAACGGTACTACAAAAAGACCCTCGAGGTCCACATGACGGAAGGTTGTCATACCCAAACCCAGAGAAAAGCATTTTTGATTGATGAGTGTACCACTTCAACAGTATTGCATTCAATTGAGTGCTCAACGGAGTTAATTTCTCCGTTGGTATGTCAATTTTACGTATATAAATTTTCAATTAAAAATATTTACTAAACAAACTCATGTCGTTACACCGCACTGTTCCTAGAACAGTTGAGGTTTAAAAACTTCACTTTTTCTGTTATCCTTTCAGGTAAAGTCGTTTTTGGTTAAACTAAAAAGGACTCTATGAGAGTTGTAGTTTTATTGCATGTGCTATGAGAATATGTAAAATTAAATATTGTCAGGTTTGAATTTCCTGAGGATTGTTTAGTGCTTTGAAATGCGTCGCGTCACTTATCTCCTTCATATTTTCTGGTTTTTCAAATCACTAATTGAATTAGATAGATTCATAAGGATAATGTATTTTATCTCCCTTAAACAATAGTTAAGTGTAATGAGATTACACCTTTTAACGAATTTCCCATAGGGGAGACGCTATTACCGTAGATTACCGTAGGTCTCATGGCAAGACTTAATCCCTTGACTATGTTACTTCATGTTTTGAGGTGCCCAGAGGCCAAAAACAATAGTCGTTAAAAATTATATATATGTATGTGTCTGTGACCACGATAACTCTCGTAAAAATGGTCCGATTGAGACCAAATTTGGTAGAGACGTGTATTCCTACATTTACTCGGACGAGTTCGTAGTCCAGACATATCGGTTTATAGGAAGGGGTATTTTGGGGGTTTTGTACCCGGAAATTGTTTTTTTCACAAGTGATTTAAAAAATTGTATATTTTATACTCTACCATTCGAATTAGCTCAGAGCGCATAAAGTTTAGCTCTATATCCAACGGTTACCGAGATATTAATAAATCTAAACACAGTACGTTGTATTTTAGGGCTCCAATGTTAATCACTTGGAGGTTAAAAAACTTAATTTATCACTTATTAATCTATATTTTTTTATGAAACTTAGTATTTAGCTTCATGTGGTTGAGATCCAACCATTTATGCTTAAAATCATATTTTATATGTTTTTCATCACAGCTAACCTGCATACTCTTTTCCCATGTTAATCTTATTGCGGATAGGCAAATAACTCATATTTATCAACAGATATTGATAAAACTTAGTCATATATTATTATTATTGTATTATTGATTTAGAAATTTACTGAGTAAGCAGGACTGCTGTGACGGGGGTATTAATCAACTACGGTACTGTAAGGATAATTAACAAAGCCTGCTTTAGAGTTACGACATTTGCTTTTACGACATTTACGATCACATTCTGGTGTGAATCTTGTATACTACCAACAAGTAAAATTAACTAACCTTACTGCACGCGTGTTCTATCTTATATCTAACGATCGTAAAGGCGTAGAGCCGAAGGTGTTGACTTACCTCATACACCGCCCCACTGTGCGAGTTAATGTGTCAAGAATATCACAAACAAACTAACCTTACCTCATACTGTCGTTTCATTGTTTATGCATCTCATTTTACCGGCATTATATTATTTGTCTTAGTGTTAATTCACTTCAGATGTTAACTTGAGTATAATTATAGATTGAACACCTACAGAACTACACACAATGACAGTCCAAAATTTGCTAGCCTAAGGGCTAGTGACTTCGGTTCAAGTGAGATCATGTCCCAGGATGTCCATTTGGTGTTTGTACTGCTTTCCCCAATGGCGTAAGTGTAAAATCACTCATCCTGTACTTGGCTCACTTTAAATGTTTCTTGTAGATAGAAAAAGCTTCCAAGCTTTGCTTACAATTGGATGTAAATGTCAGTTTAGTTCTTATTCATGCCACAAATATCTACTTTCTTCTTAAACAACAACAGAGGGGTTTTCAACGTTTTGAACAAACCTCTCGTCTCGTTACTACCTAACGTCGATACTTTTAATTGGGATGAATTTAACTTACTTTAAAGAGTTGAAATATCATAAATTTATAAGAAGTTTATGATTTAGTTGAAGAATTCTATGTGTTTAGAGCCTGCAATAGCTCCTCTATGTCTAAGAGACTCAGTCCCTTACAACAAGGTTAATTTTATAACAGCACAACTTATCCCACAGTGGTTGAGGTGTAAAACTTAAGATGAAGTGGTTATTTATGAAATTACATAATTCCGCGATAGCTTGGTAATTAAATAGTTGATAATTAGGCAGGCCTATATTTTCCCAGAAGACAAAATAAAATTTTAAATTATTTAATTAGTTTGATATTCACGACTATCTTTTGGCTAGCAATGCGGTCACAAAATCAAAATTGTTCTTATGGGGCTAAAACAAAATATTCTGACACTATGACAGACCCTTAACAGCTTTTAAAATTTGATTATAATGCCAGTTTTACTAGATTATTTTTATCACTTGGAGGATTGGAGGGTTAAGAACAGGTAGGACTATAAATAAATCCTTTAAATATAGTAAACTGAAGAAGACTGTACCAGGGGAATGATGTCTGAGCAGCCATATTGGAAGCAACGCCAAACTGAACGTAGACTTTTACCCGTCTAATGTCTCAGTCGTGTTTGATGATCTTCCGGTCTTTACTCAGTTTCCGGATCCCTAACGGGGTTTTAATTCGCTGTCATTATTCATTTGCAAGAAATCCGTTTCTTTCGAGGTTCTTTATTAAGTCGCTAGAATGCGCTTTCTCTTTTGCTCATTAACCTTAAATCATCATTGGCACTATCATTGACAAGTAATGTTTTTACAAACTAAAATGTATTAATCATGCTAAACTATCACTAAAGGTTAGAGTGAGTACCAGATTATTTTATTTCACTTTGCTAACCTGTGATACTTTCTCTCTGATAGCAAACAATAAATTTAAAATACTTTTATTTAGTTCTTATTGGCAAGAACTTTTTATTATCTCATGAAAACTCTTGCATACGATTATTATTTGTGCTGATTATTTTTAATACCACCATAACTTCACCATTATTGTGAAATCTTCTGGGAATAGTATTATTTAAATTAAATAGTTTTTAAGTAAATTAGTAAGGGCCTACTTCCCAGAAGACCATAAATTGTAAAATTCATTAGACTTTTTACAAATTATTCATCTAATGTCAGAACAAAGGCGGTAATGAGGTAATAAAAATGAAATAAATTAATTTTGAAGAAATTTACGTAAGCTTGTATTTGGTTTACTTTGAAATTAAATGAATGTTCATGCAGTTCTTAAATTTTCATCCGACCAAACGACGTCTGTTAAAACGGTTTAATATATAAATAAATTTACTGTTTATTGATAAATAACGCATTGTGTCAGATTGTGTCTTTATTTTAAATTTACGTATCACACGTACAAAATTTCACTTTATAATAATTTCATTTAATCTAAGGAATTCATAACACGACCCTGGCTCAGTGAACTTTTGCATCTACCCACATTTTATGCGGTTAAATTAAAGGAGGCTTAAAAATAATTTATGTATAGGAGGTTGTCATCAATAAAGGTGGCCAAATTTGCTCTGCGGCATGATCCATTATGTGTCAGTCGCTTCATCAGTGATAACAGCGCGCCGCGCGGCGGTGGCAATAAATACAACTCACGTCACGTTCTCTATAGGGGACCTTTCAAACTATTAGTACCTAACACTGAGCTACAAATGGTTCTAAAATTGCTATTGTTTTAAAAATTAGAGAATACACCTTCACCGCTGACTTTAAAATAACCTGTAGTCATCAAGTGTGTTATCTTACTATTGTTGTTGAGAAATTGGTAGGACAGAAAATTCTTAAAAGTAATGTATTTTTATTATGTCAGTATTTTCTTATATTATTTATTATATGAGTTATATATATGAGTTAGTAAAATGTTTGTAAAAATGTGTGTAAAATAGTAGGCTTATTCTTAATTTTATTTACTAATACATTTTTTATACTTGTAGTCCACTTTGGAAACAAACTACAGTATACTGTTCTCTATAAGCATCTGAAGAAAGATAAATAAATACATTTGAAGTGTTCAATAAATGTTCTCTTTAATTTTGTGCATTATGAGTTTTTAATATTAATATTCTAAAAATTGTGCGTCAGAACATTCCGATTGCAAATTACTATTCTTATTACATTGTGGATTATAGTTTATATTGATGTTCATATGAATCTTTTACGGAGTAGGTATAACTCATACGTTGTATAATGTTTTATAATTTCTTTATCAGCAATTATTAGTCTGTAGTTCTTGGAATCGACCTGAAACATTGTAAATACACTAAAATGTTTTCCATAACCATCCTAGTCATTATGTAATTGCTAGGCTCATAACTATTTACCTATCTCATAACATGTTGTCGCTATATAGTGTCAAGATTAGGGGACTGTTACAGTAGAAAAGGTCCAAACGGTTAAAAATACCACTGGCGTTGAGTATAGATATAAATCTTTTTAATAAAATTGTCGTCCTTAATTGTCGGCCTTAATGGCGAAATATTTATATTCATCGTGCAACTATGTTCGATGATTAACAAGTTATTAATTATCTTTTTCGTGATAAGAAAATTCAAAATAATGGAATTATGTTTCCCCTAGATAGTTACTTTACCTGTAGTTTGACACCTCAACCACCCTTTTACAACTACTGTGTGGATATGAATGCTGACACAAAATTATGATATTAAACTACATATTAAGCTAGTTACACACAAGTAAGTTTCAAAGACATTCATTGCTGATCAGAGATGAGAAGCTTCATTTAGGTTATTAGAAGTAGAGAGAAGAAAGAGATAGACGAGGTAGAGAGGGGTAACACAAAGTTGAACACGGGATATAGTGTAAGAGGATGAATTGAAGAGAGAGATTTTATTCAAAGGTAGGTGATAGGATAGGGTTATTTTATACAGAGGGACCATGAACTAAGAGAGTAGAGGTGCAGAAGAAAAAACATAGGTTAACAGGGAAGCGGAGGTTATAGGTATGAAGAGTAGCAGAAGTGAACGAGACTAAGTGGCGTTATGAAGAGATTAGATTAGATAACTAATGGCGACCATATCACAAGGTAGGTATTTTAAGCAAAATATGAATGAGGGTTGAGAGTAATATGATTGTAGCGTGATCTTGTAGTCTTGTTACTGACTAAGGCTGACATGATCCTTAGACAGGACTGTTAATTAATAGCCCAACAGCCGATGGCAGTTAATGGATCTACAGTTTAACGTGGAATCGGAATCAAGGCCTCTGAATTACGAATTGGTCTAATTATGAGGATGGTCTTCGTGGATTAACGTAGTATTCAATAGTGCGGACCTTAATCTACACAAGAGAACACTACACCCACCGACCATCGCTCACAACTATCCCTAATTCGTGACCTCCGAGTAGCTGGATTGCAGAACGTCGCCACCGTCCCAGTCTGTGTTAAACAAAATATTTGCAGGGAAACAGAGGTAATAAGGTTAATACATAGAGTATGAGAGATAGAGGCATATAAGATAATAAGAAAGATAGATAAAATACAGAGGGTTCTTAGTAAAGTAGGAGTGGAAATAGGCTGATAAATGAACGACTCAAATTTAAATTCTATATTATGACCCAAGGCATTAACTACTAAAATCGTTCTTAAGGGATTAAAATCCGAATTAGCGGAGTTACTATAGACTCCTAAGTTCGTAAATTGCGAATTCATAAAGATATCCTGGGTAGTAGGAATGTCAGACCGTCGCAACTGGTCGGCGCTGCGATGTCTGTCCGTGCGGATCACGAGCGGCCGGCGGCGTCGCTTTGACGTCAACGCCAGACGTCGCTCGCCGGTCGCCACCCCCCTCCCAGCCACACTAAAACAACCCGATTGAATTGTATGATTTATATAGTTTATGAGGAACTCATGTGTGAAGCCTAGTGTGTCAATAGCTAAAACATATTCATGTATTTGAATGTATTTGTATCAGTCACAACCGATTGTGACAGTCATCAGACTAAAACAAGGCTGTCGAGTACGATTAAAATAAACTACATGTGCGAGCTGACATATACTTTCTCTTTTTTAAAGATAAACCTTAAGAAATTACATTCAACTAAAACTATTGTATTTTTACATTCTTATTAAAATAACGTTTTTTAATATATCAAAAGTACAGTACATAACATTTCTTTCACATATTTTTTCCCTACAACTTCAAAGATTTTGTGGTAGATACCCAACTCACCCGCAACCACAACGCCCGAGGTGATAACAAAATTTCAACAGGTTTCTTTGGTAAAACGGATGAGAAATAAGGAGGACATTTGTTTTTTTAGTACTCAAAGAATAACATTACATGCTCTCAGACAACGTACATCGTTCGCCATGTTTTGTAATTTTTTTGTGTGTCTTTCTACATGTTTAAGTTTTTTAACGTTTTTATTTGATGGGGAACGGTCTAACCTCGATCTTAATACTACCTAACGTCAACCTGTTGTTATAATAGTCCATGACTAGTAAATTTATCTTTACTCTGGAACAATTAGACTAATAATTCAAAACACTAATGATTTTAGTTTTTTTTTAGTCGATTTTAACAGTGATATTCAAAATATTTTATAGATTATTTATTGTTTTGCCGTAAAATTCAAAATATATTTTTGAACCATCATTTTTATGACCGGGTGGTGACATTTTATTTGAGAATATAAATATCACAACTATGCAATTTAATCAAAATCAATAAAGCCAATTTTAAAACATTTGCATTTTTCACGTTTTAAAGGGTTTAAGGAGGATTACCCTTAAAAATAAAGGTAACAAATTAAAATGGGTCGAGTTATTGCCAAAGTGTACCGTTTTCATAAATTTCACAAACGTCGGACCATCGGTACGGTGATCAGGTCGCTACATAGACATAAAGACATACAGACAGACGTTTCCAAAACAACGTTTTTGAATTCAGGGAGCCTAAAACGATCATTACCAGCTGTAATTCGAAAGCTTTGACGGGAATAATACTTTCTCCATGTATTGTGTATATGACGAGGTAAAAAGATTAAATACATGGTATTTTATAAAGAATTGAACTCTAATTCAAAGGTAAATACGTATTAAAAATACAAAATCAAGTTGCTATGCCAGAAATTTCAGTTAAAAATAATAAAACCATAATTTATTTCCATAGACAAAATTACACTTTGTATAGAAATTTTCCAATTAAAAAAAACAACAGGGAGAATAAATATTAAATAGTTAAGGTAAGACATTTTCTATCTTCTCATTTCGTGGCGGGTTATGACTATTTCAGCATTTGTCTAAAAGTGATAAAAATCCAAACAAACTTGACTTAGAATGACCTCCCAAATGTGAGGTATAATTTTGGAATTTTCGTCCCACTGAATCAAACTAATGACGTGTTTATAAACTGTAATTTTCTTTCATGTTTCTTATGTTGTATTTCATCGTTTACCGTTGCTAGAACCATCGTAGAACCCTTTTATTTGGTAACGACTAGGTATTCACGTTTATCGCTGATCAATTGCCAACAGGGTCTTGTGTGTTTAATGTGTGATTGTCGTTGCAGTTGTCTTTGATATTACAGTTGGTAACAACTTCTCACTCAGGTGTACCAACATACCCTGGTCAATTATCTCGAGATCTTAGATTTATAGTGTGTGCTTGTCGTTGCAACTGTCTTTGATATTTCAGTTGATAACAGCTTTCTCTAGGTGTGCCACCATATTAGTTAGTTTTGACATAGATATGTCTGAGCTCTGGGGGTGTTGGCAATTTGTGAGACCAAAATTTGAAACAGTGACGTCATTTGTTTAGTGACGGCATAGGCTTAGTGACATCACATAGTCATAAGGACATTTTATAGGAGGAATTGAAAACATTTCCTTTAGATGTATCCATGATCTTACATATTTCTCACAGGGAAGTAAATACAATCATTTTTCTTCAGATAACTTGATGATTCAATGTCTTACATTATTTTATTCAATTTTGAATTTTAATCAATCCGTTTCTTACCATTTTATTTGTATTTAATGCATTGTCATTAAATTTTACACATGTAAAAGAAACCGAAAATATCCGTAATAAAACTGTTCATTTCAACATAATTCAAGAGAAAAGAAATTACCCCAGTCTTTGTCATATGAAGCCAACTTAAAGAGTTTGGCTTTTCAATGAATTCAAAGGAATTCATTTTTACTTATTAAATAAGAACACGACCCTTGATCAAAACAACTCTGATCAACATCTAATTTGGAGGAGAGTAATAAGAACATGGGTTGTCCGCTTGAACATACACACTCGCCAAGATACAAAACAACGCATATTAAATGACAACATCCCATACGTCCTCAGTGGAAACAGAATCATTGTTTGTTTTAAAATCATGTTTTAATAACATTCTGTATGTAGTGTTCCACTGTTTGTCAACATTCCTCTTTTGTTTCTGTGTGGTTCTAGCATGAGTAATTGAACGTTCATTTCACATATTCAAAGTTTGTTTCTACCGTCACAAATGATGAAATAGGGCAATGGTTTTAAATTTTGGATTCTATTTTTCTACGATTATCTCATAACTACTCGTATTTTTTCTTATCTGGATTGTTTATTATGCAAACTAGACATTTAAATAGACTAGCATCCTAATGTGGAAGACAGACAAACGCTTTTAATAAAAAGTTGGTTACTTTTATTGTGAAGGATTGATATGAGAGTTGGCTTTTAGTACGCCATCCTGCAAAGTGTTGGCAAAATTTAATGTATTGGCAGCAAGATAATTGGTGAAATCCATTCAGTTTTGGTCTCATTATCTATTTTTACGACTGTTTATATTAGATTATTATTGAAATGACGTATGGTCGCCACAAGGTAGGTAGGCGCACAAGGTAGGTAATTTTAAGCCAAGTATGAATGAGGATTGAGTGTAAGTTGATTGTGGCGCTGTCTTGTAGTCTTGTTACTGACTAACGCTGACATATTCCTTAGACAGGACTGTTAACTAATAGCCAAACAGCCGATGCCAGCCAATGGACTTACAGTTTAACGTGGAATCCGATCCACGGCCTCTGAACTACGAACTAGTCTAATTATGAGGATGGTCTTCGCAGATTAACGCAGTATTCAATAGTGCGGACGTTAATCCACACAAGAGAACACTACACCCTCCTTCCATTGCTCACAACTATCCACAATTCGTGGCCTCCAACTAGCTGGATTACCGTCCCAGCCGTTTTTTCAATGGGTTTAAGCATTTTCATTTGAATTCAAATTTAATATTTCATTATGTTACGCATACTTAGTTTTTTATTGTTTAAACCACCTGATCAAAGCTGTTATCGAGAGACCAGATTCAGAGATACTTGAGAATAATGGGCAGACACCAACACAAGATCGGAGAAAATATTGCAGAATTGCATAAAATTACATCCAAATGGAAACAAATTAATAAGATAAATCTCATGTTGTATACTTTAGGCCAAGTTCATGATTTTGCATAAAATAAGTGGTTACGTTTCTGTCTGATTAGATTAGTTTAAACTCTGATTCTTGTTCTTATTATTGCACTCAAGACACCAACCCAAACTACGTGCTTATTTTAATGTGAATATGAGTGAATGTAATGAATATTCAAGACAGGACATCTGTGTTGTTCACAAAGAACTGGTGATTAATTTGTCAGTATTATTAACAACAGCCCAATTTATCAAAGGCAATCAGGTTCAGTTTTGAACCATCAAAAATACTGTCAAGATTTTGCTCAGGATCTAACTGGAGTCTTTTAGATTATGAAGCGGGTACACTAACCACCAATCCATAAAACCGGTTTATATATTCAGAAACTAAATTGAAACCATCTTAGTTTAGTAATTAGACTAGGTTGGTTATGGACCGAGAGCTATTTACAGCATCAACAGGCCGCGTGTACGTGTACACACTATACACACGCTTTGACTATACACACTATACACTACACACTCGCCCACCACGCTCCGCATATTACATGACAATAGCCCGCGGCTAGTCCACCTGTTTGCTTTTAAAATCATGTTCCAGAAACGCTGTTTTCCATAAACATTATTAACGGTGGTTTTTAAAATAATAAATGACATTATTTGTGTTTTTACTACACTCGGTGAGTTGGTGGTGTTAAATTAGTTTTGAAAATGAAAACACAATATATAAAATATAATGCAAAGAAAACAACCCTACGAATATGTTTAATGTTTTCAAATATAAACTTTTTTGTTGTAACATTGGTTCATTCAAATATTTATTACATGTAACATTTTAATATTTTTAGGGCGTTTTACTATCCTCTATTATTATTATTATTTAAGATATTGTTTATCGATTTAGACAATATAAAATCTAAAAATGTAATATTCACATTTTAAACAACCTTATGTTAAAGATGGTTGGGAGTTCCTAAATAACCTGTGTATTATGTGTTATAATGCAGTATTGAATAAAATATCGTACTTTACTATATTTCGTACAAATATTTTAGTTTATCATAAAACATTTTACTGAATAAACTCATATACGTATCGTATATAATGAATGTCTAAATAGAGTATATTAACGGTAATGGAGGAGTGGTCTTCCTAGAGACTAATGTACAAACGTACAAACTCGTACGTATTCGGTCGTACTCGTACAAACGAGTAACACATATACACTTGGTGTAACACCATGTTGGGAAAAATATAGGTTTGCTACACTGATTCAACTCTGACGTCATGCTGAACGGAAACCTTATTCAGCTGTCAACATGCTTGACATCGTCGTGTGTTGTTTTAAAAACAACGGACGTTTCGTGACAACTAAAAAGTATCGTTTTTATGACACTCTCAGTCTATAATCGGAGAAACAAATGGTGTAAAATAGGGAAAGTAGATGTGTAAAATAATATTCATTGCTAAAATGGTCAGAACAAATTCACGTATATCTAATATTAATATCAACAGGGTTTTAGACAATTTCCACATCGGTTTATTTACGTCACCTTTTTCAAAAAAATTGTGATACCTAATGTTTGTTCATTTCATTTCCTGTAGTAAATTTTGCACCAAAGCCAATTGATGAATGACAAAAAAATTATATAATAAATGTAACATTCTCAATAAAAACAAAAACATTCTACAATGACGTTTCAACCATCTGTCTTGAGATTTTCATAAACAGTGATGTAATAAAAATTCGTAATAGCACACATATTTTTTCTTACCACCATGATACAATACTATATACTATTTCACACGTATAGGTTTTAGTAAGAAACATTGACAAGGTATTATTACTAATTACTAGAAGACACACGGAAGAAGTCACAAACAAAAACGAATGAAGTTTTGTTTTTATTTACCTATGGAAGAGGCAAAACCCATTTAACCTAAACATTAAGCTTTGCAGATGGTTTATAGAAAAGCCAACTTACCTATCTCTATTCTTCTTTGAATGAATCCAGAAGAGAGGTTATCCTAGTTGTGGTTGTGCACGTACTGATAAAATATTGTATTAGATGTTTTAATTATCTATTGTAACGGTACAAAACGATAGGGGGTACGTTCGTTACGTTTGCCTCGGATTAGCCTCATGGACACTGAGTTGTCCAGGGTTCGTAATTTAATTTTGAGAAAACTAATTTACTCTACTTTTATATATAGTTCGTATGGGCTCAGCAATCCTTTACCATATAATTCACAATCTCAGAGGTTAGGTATCATCCTCGCCCACGAACTCCTATACAATTTGGAAAAGATCTTTTTTCTATTCTTTTATACTTATTGTCAATTGTCTTTCCTTACATAAAACACCAGCCTTGGTTCAGGCTTGTACCCTACTAAATTATCCAATAAAACACCAGCCTTGGTCCAGGCTTGTACCTACACAGTTATTCAGTAAAACACCAGCCTTGGTCCAGGCTTGTACCTACACAATTATTCAGTAAAACACCAGCCTTGGTCCAGGCTTGTACCTACACAATTATTCAGTAAAACACCAGCCTTGGTCCAGGCTTGTACCTACAGTTATTCGGTAAAACACCAGCCTTGGTTCAGGCTTGTTCCTACACAATTAATTATTAAATAAAACACAATTAAAATAAAAGTTCCTTTCTCGGACAACTAAAAACTCTTTAATTAATCGAATTTAACTAGTACTCGCACAAAGTTAGCGTTTAGAGGCAAGGAGGCTATCCCGGACAACCTACCGCGGACCACGTGCCTATCCCTTGGTCTCCTAGCTAAGCGGATGCGAGCTGCCTATTACCTTCAGGTCCAAGAGCCGACGAACGAATGACTACCTACAGGCCTGACGGCCGACGAGCGAGTGACCTACAGGCCTGACGGCCGACGAGCGAGTGACCACTGGAGCTGACCACGGTCGTCGTCTCCAGGGCTCCCCACTCCTTCCCCCACCACCGACGGTGGCGCGGTACGTGGCGGCTCCTTGAACGACAGGGCCAGCTGCTTGCTTCAGCCGGCGGAACATTTAAATCAACTTAAAATAAAGCCAAACTAGAACCCCCTTAATTTTGCTTCTCACACTATGAAAACCGAATGTTCTTTTGTGGGACTTTTCTTAATAGCTGAAAAAACCCAACACGCCACAACGAGCCATAACGAATAAGGAAATGAGCAACAAAATTTTATGAAAAAATTATGATAATTGACATAAATACTTTAACACCGGGCCATCAAAGATGAAGAATTAAAGAATAAAATATGAAAACCTTAGAGAAAGATATTAAATATGAACAAGATTTAAACTATTGTAATCAGAAAATACAAATATAGGCCTGTATAACGATAAAATTATTGTTTTTTCTAAAAGCGAGGAACTTTGTGAATATTTTAGCGATTTGTAAATAAAAATTAGACTTTCATCTGTTTATATAAACATATTTTGTTTATAGTAGTTTTGTTTCATTTGAGAGTTAATTGAAGTCAGAACCATTTTGGAGGGTTATTCCCTAACATTATGTTTCACTGTTTCATTCCCCTACCGTGTGATTTCTAGTAACCGTTATTCTATTCATCCAGAGTTACAATCAACAATATCAGCGAGAACTAAGACATCCGGAGTCTCCATCAGTCAAGTAACGACACCTGTTGCCGTGCAGTAATGAGCTCGCCTCTGCAGCAATTACTCAGCCGCTGCAGCCCCCGGCGCTGATCTATGTCGGCCAATTACTGCGTCACGGCCACGGCCTCAGATCTCAGCTGATCGAGATACTGCACTCGGAGCCTACCGCATATATCGTTTATTGATTCGATATATCTAACTATCTTATTTATAGTGTGTTTAAAGAAAACTATACTTTAAACTTTTGTTTTCGTAAATAACCCCCGTGACTTTTATTCTGTCTCTGTAGATAGCCTGCCTGTACGACAGGCAGGCACTTTCAGTTTATACGTGTCTAATTACAACCTGATTGGTTGAATGCGACTTTTATATTCTTAATAAAACACAATAGAAACAGATATTTTAAATACTAACTAACGATGGAAAATCTATCTACGTGGATTTAAAATCCTAGTATCTGTAAGGATTTTATAGATACAAGGATTTTAAGGACACGTATCAAAGAAATAAGTTTTTTAAGGTCATTCATTGTTTACGAAAATAACTTTAAAATATCGACTACTTGATTAAGCCTACTGACTTACAATATTGATACACTATAAAGATTAATTACTTAAAATGAATATTATCTACCGTTTGGATTCAATTTTAGTAAGCTATCGTTGGTAAAAATTAGTATTGGATTTATGATGTATGCTTTACCTCAAGTGAACATAATTTATTTACCACCAGGAAAGGCTACTAAACGAACTAAAAGAAGTACTAAACTTGAGTCTTTTCTGTTACATTTATACCACTGTTTAAAAAGCTTTGCAATGGTTTTCTGGTGTTAAAAAACATAATGATTAGAAAGATTGTTTATTTAAGTTCATTTTTAAATTGATTTCAAACATAAATGTCCAAAATAGCACAACTAATTGTGGAATTAATTTTAGAAAAAACATAAATTTGGTTACATTAGCAAATATATAGGTCTAGAGGTTATTGATAGTATAAAAATATTATTAACCAAACACAAATGTCAAAAACCTACCTAACCTATCGCAATACCTAACCTGGTCGGCAATATTGCGTTTACTATTATATTACGCATTGGTAAATTGGTCACCGATAACCAGCCCTCTGCGGACTTAAGTTATGTCTTGGTTATTAATATTTCATTAATTTTAACATTTTAAATACCGGTAACCATAAAAAACACTAAAACCACTGATTTTGTTACAACATAAAACAATTAAATCGCTATTTAAATGTGGTATAACTAAAACGGAAAAGATTCCCAAATTTGATTGTTTAGGGCTGGATGTCTTGCTGGAGACCCAGATTCCCTTAAAGCCAAGGGCTCGCGCAGAGTGGAGGGTTAGTTGACTTGGTATTCGACTAAGCCTGTTCCACCCACTTAATCCATCCGTTTCTTACTATGTCACCCATTATCGTACGCACACTCGAGTCAAGTATGGATGACACAAGGAGTGCTCAATTTCCTTCCGGTGGCCTCGCAATAAGCCACAATAAGCATCGATAGGCATGCAACCGAAGGATTTCACCTTTGCATTACGACGAGATCACAGCTTCTAAATCCCTCTAATCAACAACACAACCTCCTCGTAGCAAGTAGCCGCGGTGTGTAGGGCTCTTGTTGATAATTGTGCTCTTGGCGAGCACCCCCCGAGGGCAATATGCGGCTGTAGGCCGGGCCTTCGTCTTATTCATGGAACCACATAATGTCGGCCGCGTCGTTGCCTGGCCGCCGCACTGTAATATTGGACACTTGCCCGGGATTAATGGTTCGTTATATAAATGACGTTTAGTTTGCAGAAGCTTCTAATGGTAGACTCGTGCCGAAGGGGACTCTCTACTCGTAAATGGAATTTGAAAAAATCTTCAAAATATAGTATATACTTTATTTTATTATAAACTAGCCAAAGTACCCGTTCTTCGCACGGGTAAAAAAGGCTGAGGGGTGTTCGTAGGCTCTACTGATACATTTAAGTTATTGTTAATTAATTCTTCATTGTTTACAAAATGACAAAACACGAGTGTCTACAACATGACAAAGTAACATCTGTCAAATATTGGAAGAGGATAAGGATTAGCGTAATAGTGACAGTCATCGGTAAAAAAACTTAAAATTTACCAATTCACTATTTCAAACAAATAATTCACTAATTTCGAACCAGCAGTTTATCTGAAAATCAACTTTATTTCTTCTCCTTCCCGAACTGTCAAAATATAGTGTAAACAGATTTTGTCATTAGAAAACGTAGCCATTGAAACCTAGAACGGTCACGGCAGCTCTTTCTTCTTCTTCTTCCAGAACTGTCAAATTTTAGTGTTCACAGCTGTTTAAATTCAAGTAATTTTATGTTTTCATTCTTTTAAAATGTAAACATTGAAACTTAGGACGTTCATGGGGCGTAGCCAGAGGGGATTTTTAGGGAACTAATATGCCCATGAGTTGCATGGGTTTTAAGATCTACCTTTCTGTAAAATTTCAAACCGGTCGGTTCAGTATTTTTCGCATTTACTTGCCACAACAAACCCACAAACATACAGAAACCACCTCTTCTTTATAATATTATAGATAAGAAAATATACACTTTAATCATGGTAGTTAATTTTTCATTAGCGTAATTTAAGTTTTCCCATACATTTACTCATCACATTCACCTAATCTAACAGCGCGAAGTGTCGATAATTCGAAAGTTGATATTTATGTTTTCAGGAATTCAAATTGATATTTCGAGAGAATCGTTACAGTTTGGTAGATAGCTTTTCGGGGCTTACTAACAGTAATGTATTAAAACATTTGTAAAAGATTGTATTTTTCATGTTATTGGGCGATTGGTTTTCTGTAAATTAAATTTTAAAAATAGGTTTTTATTTAATTTTCAAAATAGTTTTTTTCTTTCTTTAAAACACAATTATGAAAATACTTGAATTTTTACTTTACCTAAATACCTAAAATTTGACACCAAAGTGTTCATTTTTAGTGAGTAGTTTAAAAAGTATATCAATTTTAAAAATTGCCATTTTTGGGAAAAATACCTACACATTTTTTGCTTTTGAATAATAACTGAACAATTATAGTCATAGTGAAAAACAATTTAAAATTACTTTTAAATAGACACCCCATACTGAGTTCAATTTACCATCTAAGTGTTTAACAACTCAATATATAAATATTCTATTACTTGACAATTTTGCAACAAAAAAGAAATACGTAAAAGCTTATGAGTATTTCATATTTGTATTTTCAAGCTCTCAAAACATCTTAAGAAAGTCAACCAGTATTATTTATAACGTTTTGAAAGCATACATTTAGTACCTAATGTCGAGATTCAAATTAAGTCATATTTCATGGTTATTGGATCAATGTTGTCGTCATATTTCTTTAAGTAGATATTTAATGTGAGGAATATGTAATGGAAAAATGCTTTTAGCATAATGTTGGAAGCGAAAACTACTTAATTATACATATTCGTAAATTATACTTCTCTGATTTTAAAAAGTAGCACTTCCTTCTCTCACTGAAATAAATTGTTTTATCTCCGATAAATATTTTAATGTGCCGAAAAGCTTGCCAGAAGTGAATCTCCCATCAAAAAATAATTCCTTTGCTCATCCCGTGAAACTTTCAATCCCTTTCATTTTTAAAACATTGTTAACCTTTGATATGGAACGTTTTGAATATTGATGAAATGATATCTTTATTGATATTTTATGAATCACATTTTATATTTTTTCAAAAAATATGTAAAGGTATAACAATATTTTACTACCTATTACTTAACTATTAATATTTACTTACTAGTTTCTGTACTTAATGCAATACAAATTTATATAATCGATATTAAAATTTAATGTGAAAAATTATAACTACCAATCAAATACACTAGATGAATAATTGGTAGGTTTACTTTTTAACTGCCAGGAAATAGTAATGATGGGGGTTTCAGCAGTCATTATTATAATTGAAAATTGAAAAATTACCTTTGTAACGAGCCTATTTTGTGGGGGGATAAAATATGCTTAACCTAATGGGTACCTGGTGATTTCAGTTGAGTTGTGTGACCTTCGGGTGGACCTAGGCCTGGCTAGCCTAGATTAGGTAAACAAACGCGCAACTAAGGAAGATGGTTCAAACTGAAGGATATTTATTTTTTTAACTGGGTTCCCATTGCAGTGACGACGATTTAACAGCAATATATTAAACCAACAAGGTTTATTTAACACACCGATACTTCGCAACACTGACATAACCTCAAACACATGTTGACGAAACATGACAGCAGACGACGAGTGACCGGTGTCCTTCTCCAGCAGACGTTTCCTTGGAGAAGAAGAAGAACAATTCCAGATGGCTACTTTTTTGGGTAACCTTTCGGAAGCCGTGGGCCGGAAATGTGGGCCTCGATTTTGTTCTATCAGGAACGGTGGCCAAGGTGTGTGATAAGCCTACGATCGGCACTTGGTGATCCCTTGAAGAGTGCATGTGTCCAGTGCTGTGCAACTTCGTTCGTGCTCCGTTTCACCTGGATCCATCGACGATTTGATAGTCAGGTAGCGTGGCAGCATTTACGATTCGATAATTACGTTTAGTCAAGCTGAGGGCATTAAACTTTATTTTCTTTATTATTTAAAGTTGTGTTAAGGACTGGCCTTTGAGCCGCCCCTCACCAGTCGCTAGTAACCAAGCCGTGGTATAACAATGTTTTTAAAGAACTGTTTAACATAAATGTGACAACTCTTTAATTTAAAACCAGATTAGCAAGTAATATCAAGGTACAACTTTAGTAATATCATATTGATCAAATTCCATGAGTTGAAACTGTTGTAGTTTGTGGTATTAAAAACAATTGCACCTTAAGATGTTGGATACTATGTAATTTAATCTCATGAAATAAACGTTTTTACTCTACTTCAAAAATTAAACTACTTATCTAATAAAATAATTAACTGAAAATACAATGTACAAACAAAAGACGAACCCTAAAACATTGACTAGCAAAATAGAAAAAACTACAACCTGTTATTTCTATATTTGGTTACTACTAATGAGTGGAATAATATTTCAAGTTGGAAAATTTTTTTCGTGTTAAACCTTACAAACTTATAACAAATAATTAAATATTTAGTTGAAACCATTAAGCAAACGTTATTATTAAAACCTTTCAAAACATATTTATCATAAAGATACTTATAAGCAATCTATGTGAATAAAATGTTAATAAACCTTTTTGGTGTCACCAATATAATTTTTTGAGATTTTTTTTTATATTTTACCATGTATCCACTAAGGAACTTTAAATTCTAAAAGCAATATTCAGATGAAATCAGATAGATTAATATAATTTTTTGATATCGTTAGCTATCATAACGTTATTTAAAATGACAACAATTAAACCCAATGCTAACCTAGTGGTTAGCATGTTGGACTTCGGTACAAGAGGTCACGGGTTCAAATCCCGGGATGCCCATTTGGGTTTGGACCACTTTCCCAAAAAGGATTTGTGTGTGAACTTCTTGATTTGATTAAAATGCATCTGGCGTAGATACAAAAACGTAATCTGGTAAATAAAAGTCATACAGATTGTTCAATTCATCATTTTTCTTACAGAAAGTGAGAAAAAAATGTGTCAGTACAGTCTCTTAAACGTGGATTAACGATAACCACTTTAGTTAACCACGTAGTGAGCTTAAGCTCTAGTTAAAAATAGTTATTATTGTCCACATCATTGTCACTTTACCTTCAAACCATAACTATATCCCGAAATAGTGACAATAGCCTAATAAACTGTGAAAATTTCCTTCTAAGTAAGTACCTGAAACTGTTATGCGGAGTGCCCATTTTATGATTGAAGTGTTGTGTATTTTTACTGGTTTGTTTAGTATCTGTGTCCATTAACAGAGACTTAAAATAGAAAGTTTACCATATTAGCGGCGTCAGTTTCGCATAACACAACAAGGGCAGCCAGCCCACAGCCTACACCGGCCCGCGCCCCTTGCGCCCGCGGCACGGCGGCAACCGTCCACCTGTTTGCTTTCAAATGTTTTACCAACATTTCCCTGCGTGGTTTCATTGTCTAAAGCAAAGAATCATATTTATACTCCTACTACTTGCGTATGGTAGAAACATTTTTTTATTAAGTGGTAAAATGTGAAATTTTTAGTTTTACATTTCAATGTTTTTGAATGATTTTTCGACACATATTCCATATCCAAAAACCTTTAGAGTTTAAACAACTCACGTTTTGAGTTATTTTTACTATATATCCATAGAATTTTTAATTCTTGAAAGAATCTCATATTTTTTTTAATTGGATTTCATATTTTTTTGTTTTTAGTCAGAGGATAGTTAAAGCATTTTATGATTACTCAGACGCATCAAATATACCTAATTAGAGGTTTTATGAAGAAAAAATATCCTCAAAAAAGCTTATTTTCAAACAATGTACAAGTTTACATGTGTTTATTTAAACAGGTAAAACTTCATTTAGGCCCAATGCTGTCAGTATATTTAGACTGGAGCATTTTGAAAGCTTAAATTCTCTTTAAAAAGCTCAGATAAAAATTCTATTTACTTCCCTGTGTGAAACAGCTTTGATCATAGATGTGTCTGAAGGGAATGCCATTTTCCATTTTTCTAAACAGTGTACATAAACATCTGAAGTCACTTCCGTTACGCCTTTTGCGTCTCCCAAATCGATAGCCCCCCGAGAGCTAAGACATATTCATGTCAAAAAAGCAGACACAATTAATATGCATCAAAATTAAAAGTTACAGCTAGACTACCAGAGAATGACATTTTTAGGATTCTGTGTTTGAAATTAGGATTTTTCATGCTTAAAAAATATGACTTCATATAAAAATGGCTTAGATGTGGAGCCCACATTTGAAAATAAATTAAGCTAATTTTTAATTCCCCAAAAAAGTGGAACAGCCCGGAGAAATTTAGATTGGGGTTTTAAATAAAATTAGAATATACAAGAAGCAGCACACCTGCACACTAAATTTCCACTCATTTACTTATTGTATTTGTGACTATACAAAGAAAGCATCATCATCAGCTGTTTATTAAAAATACACAATTTTAACCAAGTATATCGTAAGAACGTTTTTTAAGTATACTTATTGAATGGGACGGTGGCGTCGTCATGTAATACAGCTACATGGAGGTCACGAATTGTGGATAGTTGTGAGAGATGGTCGGTGGATGTGGTGTTCTCTCGTGTGGATTAACGTCCGCACTATTGAATACTACGTTAATCTGCAAAGACTATCCTCATAATTAGACGTAATTCAGAGGCAGTGGTATCTCAATATATGTTCAAAATTTCTTTTGATAAAAATATCCTTTTGACCTACTATAAATATCATTGTTTACAATAACTTACACTTTTACTTAACTTAGTTTACATAGCTTTACTTTTTGTTTGCAGCGTTTCACTGTAGGAACCACTGATTTTAAAACGAGAGTTTATCAATGCCTGACGTTAGAATATGCAATACAGATACTGTACTAATATTGCCGTTACAAGCTTGAAGGCATTACACAACTAAAATACTGTAAATTTTTCCACAACCAAGCAGTTTATGTTATATTTTTTAAATATCAATATTTGTTCTCTTTATTATTTTTCATTTACCTTGCATTAACTCCTTTAATTGTAATTAATCACGCGCGAAAAAATTAAATTAATAAAAATTAATAATAAAAAAACTCTTGCGCCTGTGAAATATAAAATTTAGTTATGTACTAATATAATTCACTATCTAAGGTCATAACAATCTTTTTACCTCATTTTCTTTCCAAAACATGTCTTAAAATAAGTTTTTACAGTGTAAATGTCTAAATAAAAGTCCATTATGTTAGCTAAATTGATATTCTAAAACTAGACCTTTTTGGTTTTTACGAGTTACTATAGTGTTCATAAATACATATTCATGAATGTAATGACCGGTAATTCAGCTAAATATATCGATAACAGTCCATCTCAGATTCTTCCCTGAATGCTTATTAAGACAAAAGTGCTATATTAAGCTCTAGCATGCATTTTGCGTGTGATGAACATGTTACTGAGAAAAGGTGCTCCAAGCCAATGAAACAATTATATTAGTCTCTCAGCATTGTTTTGTGATGTTTTATTTATGTTTTAAGGAAAAAACTTTTAACTGTGTCCCCCTTAGGCTACTATTTACAGATATTATTATATTGAAACCACGCCTTGTTTTTGTTTACCATTAAAAATATATTTTTCAACATTGTGGGAAACTCTGAACTTTTACTCTATATTTGTATACTGAATAAATAGCAAGAGGTTAATTTCAGTGTTGCAATATGTGTCGATTGTGTATCGATACTGTAAATTTGACAGACATGAAGTCAGGATAAAACTGGACATTTATTTTACATTTTTCATTAAACATTTGTAATTTTATTATTTGTATAAAAACAGCTAAAATCTGGTTCTTCTCTTTATGATATATCTTCTGAACCGTTATTGACCAATAAAATAAGGTTATGTACCTTTCAGTCATAGCACTAAAATAATGCAAGCATTATTATACCAGACGTTTCTGAGTCAAAGTACAGACAGTGACATTAGTCTGTGCGCGCGGATCTGACACCACTAGCCGTTCTATCAAAGTTTGGCCCGCTCTCTCAATTATGCTCGTCTACAATATTTGCAGCTAAAATAAACAAATTAAGTCACCCGACTGAGAAAGTGAATACTTATATTCCTTAAAGTTAAATTATTAACAAATAACTAGTGTGCCACGAGCACAGACTAATGGCACCATCTGTAATAAAAATCTAAAAATGACAATGTAGAATTAGTTACACAGATATTTAACAACACTACTTGCATCGTGTGCCATTTTTATGCATATTGGTCAGCATATTATTTGTGTAGAACGTAATGCGTATTGTACATTTTTAAACTACAGTATTAAATATTTGTGTGATTAATTTAATATTAACATTTTTCGATATAATTCCCTGATGATGGGTTAATCCATGACTCAGAATCATCTAATGTAAGTAATACTTGTAATTATTTTGAATTATGACAAGGTACGTAATCTAGTGAGTCGTATTAAAATCTCATATCCTATTGGATCTTTGCTGATGAACCTACATTCATCCACAAAGACAATCCTCATAATTGGACCAGTTCGTGATTTAGAGGCAAAATTATGGTACGGATCCCACTGTAGGTCTTTAAGATAACATTGGCTGCTAAGCTATTGATTAACAGTCCTGTCTAAGTAACATCTCAGCCTTACACAGTAAGATAACTCAATCGCGCCACAAACATATTACGCTAATTTCTCGTTCATACTTGTCTTAAAATTCTTACCTGGAGAAAAGTATCAACGGAACTTATTTTATTATTTTGTGTGTTTCTAATTTTGAAAATCCGTGTTTTAGGCGTATTTTGTTATCATTATAAAGTGGCCTATAGTTATTCCTCTTCAGTCGTATTTTCCTATGAATCTCTGTACACACAAAAACCTTTAAGTGTTTTATTTAGGTTCTTATACAATTTCAGAACGTCATGAGCATAGCTCTATAATAATAATGACTTTGTAGGTACAGTATAGAACCGGATGTGTTGCAGGGGTGGAGGTGGAGGTGGGGGGATGAAGCGTCTCCTGCCAGGGCAGCAAACCTCCCTCTGCGGCCGTTATACGGATTTATTCCACTTACATAATACAACACTGGATTATGGTGATTCATGAAAAATACGCTTTAAGTCGCGTCCCTCCTTGAGCCATTTACCAGGCCCATCGCCTCTATCTTGCCGTCAACCTTTCTAGCTTCTTATTTGTATTCAAATATACATTTACTTCATTACATTTGTTTACACGTTGAAATTAAGGTTATATTTTTACTCTGAATCAGTATATTCATATTTATATATTTCAATAGATCATACAATATTTTAATTCTTTATAACTTACTTTATACTTTTAAATGAAATGGGAATCTACCCAGGTAGGTATTTCAAGCCAAGTATGAATGAGGATTGAGTGTACAGTAGCATGATTGTGGCGAGATCTTGTACTGATTAAGGCTGACATGTTCCTTAGACAGAGCTGTTAACTAATAGCCCAACAGCCGATGCCAGCTAGGGGACCTGCAGTTTAACGTGGAGTCCGAAACCACTGCCTCTGAATTACGAACTGGTCTAATTATGAGGATGGTCTTTGCTGATTAACGTAGTATTCAATAGTGCGAACGTTAATCCACACAACAGAACACCACACCCACCGACCATCGCTCACAACTATCCACAATTCGTGACCTCCAAGTAGCTGGATTACGGTACGCCACGGATCCAGTCTGAAGAATAAATTAATTTTATTTATCATTTACATAAAGGGCATATTTCGGGTTAAATCCTAGTTTTAGAAGCTAGATTCGCTGGAGGTGTGTCAATATCTTAATAGCTTTATTTAATGAGTTTCGTCAGTAATATAACTTTAGTGAACAGTTTTAACTGTTCAATATAGGCCCTATATATCACTGCTTTTTATTTATGATTAAAGACAAGTTACGAATAGTTTGTGTAGATTGCTGTGATTATATCTATATGGTTGGTAAAAGGTATCGAGATATTTTGGCTCTCTTGTCAGATTAACTGTACGGAAGTCTAGGCAAGTAACATGAGTAACATGGGGTGGATTGGTTATTATGCACGTCTGTTCAGTGTCAAGTTCGGTATGTCACATACCGTAAAAGGTTGAATCTTGACCCAGTAATCATTGTGTCATTAGGCTATTAATTAAGAACACTTCCTAACGACAGGTCGACGAAAGGTAGTAGCGGGATTGAGGTTTAGACATTCCCCATCGAAAATTCCGAAAGTCGAAGAAAAACTCAATATAACAAGAATAACATGAAAGTGAGTAAGAGGGTCCAGTGTGATCAGGGCAGAACTACGATGTTTGTGGCTGGAATTGTTCCACTCACTCTATTCGTCGTTGAGGAGCAGACATCTTCATGTCTCCCATTCAGATAGAATACAATCTGCAGTTTTCCCTAAACTTTGTAAGAATGGTAGAACAATTTACACCCATGGATAATAGTGTAGATAAGCGCTGTAATTTTCGTCTTAATCGAAATAATCTTGATCGTTATAACCAGTTCTGATCGTCTTATAGTATCAATTCTGAATCGTTCACCTCCACACTCCAAAGTGCAGGTTCTCCCTGATGAGTAATAAAAAAGCTATGTAGTTTAGAAACTTAAATAAGTATTAGACTTTCTGTCACTTAAAGTTTTAAGACGTGAATAACGATTGAGATGCTACAAAGACAACTATACTTCAAACATTATGAGGTTAAACTGTATAAACCTTTAGAACTTTACCGATATGAAGCATAAAAAAGTCAAATAACCTAAATTAATATTTTATTCAATTAGCATTAATACTGATCCAAATGGATTTGGGAAAGCTCTAATGAATTTTCTATAGAAGTGATAATAATTCAATTAATAGTTTGTTTCAATATATACTTTAATCTATTTAATATGTTGAGCCATGTAAGCTCTTTGAAATTACTATTGTGAATGTTTGATCGGTCAATAAACTAAAGTTGCAGCTTATTAGTTCATTTTAGTTTCGTGTTTGGTGCTTGACTTATTTTGACATGGATATGACTTAGCTCTGGGGGGCTGTTGGCAATTTGCGAGACCAAAATTTGAAACAGTGGCGTCATTTGGTCACTGACGTCATAGTTTGGTTACAAGATCAGCTGTTTAGATGAACTTAAAATAGACATATCCATCCCTTAGACATACATTATCTAACCTATTTCCCACAGGAAAGTAAATATAAACATTTTTTTAATAAAACTAAATCTTCTGCAAAAGTTTAATAATTACTTAACGTCTAACTACTATAAGACGGGTGGGTAACTACTGTCAGGTAAGGTTTGATCTGCGGGAGATTGCGGAGAGATACATGGAGGAGGCGAGCAGAATATCAATAACCAATTACCTCCAACAGGATAGCCGCAACCCTCCCCCTCTGCCATTTGTAATTCACTTACGTTTTTGTCTCAAGTTGAAAATTTACTTTAAAATTCATCGCTGTAACATATTTTAGAAAGCGGTATCCTCCTTAACAAAACTTTTCCCACCTGCATAGACTAGAAATCTGAGTGGGGAGCTTATCATGAGACGATATGAGCCAATGTATCACTTGTGTATTAGGTTCGGAGTCCGTCGCACGACCAACTGGCCCACTGATGGAGCGAAAGTATTAGACCACGCCGATGCTTTAGTTTTGGTTTCTCATACACATTTCTCTCTTTCTCAGCAAGTACTTAAAATCAATTTTTTTATTTCAATCTGACAGACCAAAATTTGAAACAGACGTTGTGTCAAATGGTTATAAGAGCAGTTGTTTAGAGGAACTGAAACAATCCCTTTAGACATATCCGTGATCTAAGCTATTTCCCAATGGGAAGTAAAAACATTATTCTACTTTCTCTCTTTAAAAAATCTTAAAATTTCATGTTTTCAGCTTCTTCTCTACCTCCATTCTTTAAAATACTTTCTTAGGGTGTAAATTATTGTGCTGCGACCCACACTCTGCACTTCTTAAACTGTGTACATCGAGAATACTTGTTTTGACATGGATATGTCTTAGCTCTAGGGGGGTGTCAGTGATTTTTAAGATGGAAAATATGGAACAGGTTCCATAGAAACTACCAGGGCCATTGTATTGAATTTTTAATATAAAAGAATAAGAACAGCTGTTTAGATTAATTGAAAACATTCCCTTTAGACATATCCATGATCAATTTCCCACAGGGAAATAAATACAAACATTTTTGTGTTTCTGGTCTACCAGCACATGGTCTATTTAGTTTTTAACATTCCCATTTGGTGTCGTTTCTTTATGGATTTTTTATGCGATAATATTGTGCTCATATTCATAAATCCAATGGAATTTAAAATTAAGAAGCTTGATTCCAGTGGCATAGATTATGTTGTGAAGAGGTAGGTAATCTGTTACCTCTTATGGACTCTAATGGAATTTATCTTATTATGTTATTTTTAATAAGCATTTTAAATAAATATGGTACCAACCTATAAAACGCTATTTTAATAACTTTGCTCAAAATTAACTAACTGTATTGCAATCCGTAACAAGACTCACAGTTATGAATTATTAGACATATTGCAAAAAGATTATAAACGTGTAAAATGTAAATTAAAAATATTTAAAACTCTTATTTGTACTATTTTACCCAATGAATTAATATTAGTTATGGATTGATTTATTATTTTAAAAGATTCAACGTTGAAGATTAAATGTACTGTTGATGTAATATAGTTGAGGCATTCCCAAACGTATAAAATTACTATGAAAAGGGAGCAAGGTTTGTAAATCCAAATACATATAAATAAACCTGTTCTGATGAAATGGAGAGTCCATATTTTCTCATCAGAGTAAACACTGAGCAGAAAGGTTGAGAGAATAAAACGGCATGTTTACTGGCTAAGTTAAAAGACGGAGAATGTAAGTGTCTAAAACATGCTCCCTATTTCCTTTCCTCCTATAGAAATTTATACCTCAAGGAAACCAGCAAGAATATCAAGAAACAATTTCCCTGTAGCTACTAAAAACTCTTTTACCATACCGCATAAAAAGGCTATATTATTTGTATAGAATAATATGGAAAACTGTATTCATATACTCACCAGTTAGTGTATTTGAAACAGTATATAAAACTCCCCAAGGTAATCTTAGATAAGGAGAATAATAATTAATAAGGTCCAATTAAAATTTAAAATGTTTGTATTTCCTTCCCTGTGGGAAGTAGGTTAGATCATGGATATGTCTAAAAGAAATGTTTTCAGTTCATCTCAACAGCTGTTCTTATTTTTTATATTAAAAGTTCAATACAAATAGATCTGGTAGTTTCTATGGAAACCTGTTACATATTTTCCATCTTAAAAATCACCAACACCCCACCAGAGCTAAAACACATCTATGTCAAAACAATCTTTACAAATTCTACTTTACATGATTTTCCTTACTTAAGAGAATTATTATTTTTGGGTGAAATCACATGGAGGGATAATAGCAAGGATTTTTAAATATTGGTCTTGAGAAACGTAAAAATTATTAAGTTTTTTATAAATGTGTGAGAGTACCGTAACTGATGTGGCTATAAAACACATATGGCAGACCGTAGTCTTGTTTTTATGTTGTTTAGTTTGAGGTGGTGCCTTGTCTTTCACCTACACTGCTCAGTGAGGCAGTTAAAAGTGTTTAGCAAGATTGGCCATAAAATAATTAAACCAGAGTCAACGTTGGCTGACTCATTTTCGAAGACGGCGCGGCCCCGACTAAGTCACCAATCGACTCACCAGTGAGGTAAGATTTGGAAACATTCAGTATAAGTTTTTAAACGATCATGTATTATTCTTGAGAGGTTAGAACATACCTCATTGGTTGATCTTAAGTCGTAGTAATTTGACGGCTACTTCGCCCTTCATGCCAGGATATTGGTATTTAAAAATTCTATGGAGCGGAGTTTTGGGCTGAGGTGGCAAAGGTAAAAAATACCTTACTGCATCCTCGCGGTGCAGAGGCGAGGTGCTCCCAGAGTCGCGTCTGCATAACGAACAGTCTCTGAGGTGGCTGTGCTAATGATAAAGTCTTATAGGTGCAGATACTGTGAAGACAGCGAAGATTATGTGCACCACACCTTTTCTGTGCCGTCGTTTTCAAGAAGCTCGAACTGTCTTTGCAGCCATAGCTGGTGGTGATCTGACCCTGTGGGAAAGATGTTGCAAGTTGACGAAAACTTGTACATACGAAGGAAGAAGAGGAAAAGTTGCCTTGAGTAAGGAGTAAGGCAGAAGCATCAGACAACGCTTAGTGAGTGACAAGTGAGTTATTCTAAAGTAGACTAGAAGCCATTGTGATGGCGCAAAGAGCTTAGAGCTCGGGACGATTGCAGTGATGTGGTGCTAATACAGGGGATTTCGTCTTTTGACACAATAGAAGCTAATGGAAACAGAGCTCCTGAAGCTTTTGCACACTTGTTCTTCTTTCCTGGAATGGAGAAAAAGAATCCTGTTCGTGCGTCGAGAATTTCCCCGGTATTGAGCAAAAACAGGGGAGACGATTACTATGAGGGTCAAAAAAGCAAGGATATTAACGACATCATTATTTAATAAATTAATCAATTAAATTCAATTATCAAAGATTTATGGATCGTTTGTTCTTTAGCATAAGTAAGCAACGTCTTCAGAGTTTACTGCACTTTTAACAAGGAAGCGAAACAGCGATCATAATATTCAAATTGGCTGCGACAGTCCCTCTCCTACCTCCCGCTCATCTCGCAACAATGCCGTTTTACTTGAACGACTTTTTTTATTATATGCTAGGGAGGTATTCCGTATTATTGTCCAGCTGTTTGCATCAGAAAATTTCCATTTAATAAGAGAGTTCTGGGAAATGAAAGGATCGATGCGATTGTGTTCAATGGAAATAGGAAAGTGTTTGTTGTATCGGTTTGGCCCCAAGCACGACAATCTATTGACCAAGACTGGAATTTTAATCAAAATTAGTTACAGTTTGTGTGAAAATGTATCATGATAATTACTGGAGATAGTTAGAAAGTTATTTCTACTGAAAGTAACGTGTGGTTGAACAGAGCTTCCAGAACAGAAAATCACAAAATCATCTATATATAAACATTTCCATTTTTACATTTCTCAAATATTATGAAGAATAATTATTTACAGAACTTAATTTATTATATATTTTATTTATAAAAATTTTCTATTTTTTTTTTTTTATACAGTAAACACTTTGTTATGGATAAATTTCATGTAATAAAATCCACTGACTATTTTTTTTCATTTTTTTTTAATTTTTTATTTTTAACTGTTCATAAAAATTTACGAAAAACAATTTTTCTACTCACGTTTTGTTAAAAATTGTGTTTTAAGAACACTAAATAATTTAATTTTAAAATAGTAAAATTATCTTTAAATGTATCAATTTTTAAATATTAGCGATGAATTTATAACTACTGGATATTAAACCAGCTACTCTTGTATTTTTTTGTTATTTGCTACTACGTGTGTTAAATTTAGTGTTCAATAATCACGTGTAAAACGATGTTTCTTAGTTTCTTTCTCCATTTTAGTATGAAACTTTATGAAGTGTGTAATCCAACAAAACCATATTTTTTATTCCACATAAAAATTGAACATAAATTATTATATAATTAGAATACTTTGTGCTATGTAATTACAGTTGTCTAAAACATTTATACTAAAAAAGATTTATAGGTATTTACATATAACACATTAATATTATGAAGAATAATCTTCAATTTACACGGCGTACTTTAATGTGGATAAGAAGTTTATCATAAGAAGAAAATAGGCTACTATACTTATTTTATATTTTTATTCTTCAGTAAACACTTTGTTACATAATTACTCTGTACCATGGTAACTACAACTTACATGATAACTTACAACTTGTGTTTCTGAAAACCTCCGTAGTAATCCCACTAACAAAATTGCCACGATTTAGTGTTTGGTTTAATATCTCTTCAAGCTTATTGTTAAAACTAATATTTACAATAATTTTTCGACACTGAACCGATCACATTGACTGTATTAACCCAATTCTTTAAGAATTTTTAGTTGTAACTTTATAAATATGTTTAAGAATAAAAAATACACTTTTACGACTAACTTTATTTTTTTGGTATTATCGAATAATTTTAATTCATATCTGACGGTGCGTAAAAACTATTGCCACAATTGTATAGTTTTAAAGATGTCTATGTAGTGTTCTCTTGTTAATGACAGAAGACTACTGTAAAAGTCCCTATTACAACCAAACTATCAGAGTGGTTCATTCCACGTAAACTGTTTATATTGATCGGTTATTAAATTAAGTGAGTCTAAGGAACATGTCAGAGTCAGTAACAAATACAAGTCACGAAATCATCCATCCTAATGTGTTCAATCTTGCTTAAAATACCTACCATTTTGGTATGGTCGATTTCAGTTTAAAAGTATAGTAAAAGTAAGTAAGTAATTATTTTAGAGTTGTTGGTTAACTAAGCACAACATTGTAATTTTTATGTTTGCATCGCTTAACAGTTCAATACATTAGTTCGACGGTCAACGTTTGTTTGCTAGATTGATCAGTGTAAATAAACCAGATAATTTACTAAATCCACAGATTTATTGGTGTTTACCCCAATTTAACTTAGCTTATTTGTTGCCCATACGCTTAAAATTACCTAGTGGCTTTGAGTTGTTTTACTCCCAATGGAAACACAATTTTTTTGTTCACACTAAATTATATATAAATCAATTTGCTAGTCAAAGTTAGATGTTTTATTATGATCTTCATAATATTCCTTTCATATCAAATTATATAAAATTCTTAAAAGGCTTACTCGAACACAATTTAAAAAATATTATACGACAATTGTACATTTTAAATATAATTGTTTTATATTATAAATTATATGACACGGATCTCGAAAACGGGAGGTTTTCTTTAAATTTGGATAACAAATATAGACTAACTAATAGTGTCTGTCCAAAAATTCGTGTTTTCTTGTAATATTGTTTTATCTAAAAATTTTTGCTATGAGAATCATGTAACAATGCAAATAAAATTGTTTATAAAGTTGACAGTTCTTTATTGAATACGGCAAAGAAAAATTGAATGGTTTTTTGTTCATATAATTTATTTTAGATGTAATAAATTTAAAATTCAGTTTCATATGTAAAAACTTATGTAACATGTGTCAAATAAAAGAGGAAAATATTTTCTTGTGTTTGATAAAAAATTATTGTTTTAGTAAGTCTAACAAAAATAATTTTGTAAATTAATTATTTTTTTTCTTTTCAATCCTAATTTTCTAACAAAATATTGATCACAAGATAAATATAACAAACAAAAGGACATTATACAGTAGTTGAAAACAATTATTTCTTTAACGACGAGAATGAAATATCGCTTGATTACATGAATTTGAGATAACAATATATTTTGTGAGTATATGCCATATAAATTAATTTTACGGTTTTATTTAAACCAAATAAATGTTTTCATTGAGCAGTAATGTTTAATTTTGTACTTAATGGTAAAAAAACATTATTATTCTATAAAATCTATCACCAGGAATGTGTTTAATAACTGTAAACTATTACACTTTTACCAAAAAGTTGGTTGACTTAAAAAGCTTTTTGCGCAATCAGAAATCGAATCTGAGTCAGTACATTAAACATGCATCTCAGTGACGGTGCGTAAAAAACACCAAGTCTGGCCCAAACTTTTGGGGGGTTGGTGTCCGCCTGGAAGGTGACCGGAGAGAGATTACTGTCCTAATGTGCTATGACACTATGCTGCACGACGTGATATACTTTCATGGGGTGTTTAGTTTCAAATGCAAGACTGAGGGCTTGGGGGAGACTAAATGCTAAGGAGAGTCTGAGAGCTTGCAAACCCTATCGTGCCTAATGAACTCATGGGGTCGTTTGGTTAGTGTGGGTCGTCTTTGCGTTCATGGTTGAATAGTTAAATAGTTCAGTGGTTAGGTTACACATTTTATAATTTGATGTTGCCAATTTGATCCTAAGCAAAACATTGACTCAATGCTGTGATGGTTAAACTGCATCCCGTGTCTTTATTCACAGTGTCACTAACTAAAAGAACCTTGTAATTGAATCTGCTGGTCTTTGTCAGTAATCAAGCTATTGGTCGTCATACCCACTGCACTCATCACACCTTTTACTCAAATTCCACTCGTAAAATATTCAGTAGTTTTGATCGGTAGTTTGATCTCACTATTATGAATACGAATATAAATATTGGGATTAGGTTCTCGACCTAGATCGGGTTAAGGCTTGCTTTTATCCCCAAATTTAGGTAGACTACCCACTATTCGTCACACAAAGATCGCCTATCTAGCCTAAACAAGTCATAGGATTTTGAACGTGTTGAAAGTGTCTGAAAATGTCACAAATATAAATTAGTTTTACATTTAACTTGTAATTGTTTCAATCACTATTGAATACTTCTGACTAGAAATGTAATATCGCACAATCTTGTTACATCCGATGTTAACATCTACGTAATGCTCGTGTGGGATATACCAGCCAGGATGGCTGTAGGTCCTGATGGCAGGACGTTGGTAATACAACAGTCGCAATCGGACCGTCTCCTGTAATGTATTCCTTTGTATCCTTTGCTTGTTTTGAGCCACCGTGACGAGGGTCCGCCTTCGTGTTAAGTGTCAGTTTCATCCAGCTTGATATATGTCTCATGTTCTTTAGAGAAAACTATTGTTAGTTGTTTGTTTGGTAAATTGTAGTTTTTAGGATGTAAGTCTGGCTAAAAATAATGTGCTCATAGTTAAGATAATTATTATAGTTTTATTCGTCAACAAATTTAGAGAGAGTTATTTTTTAACTGTATTGTTACACGTTAGATAGTAGACAGCTATTATCTATGAATTAAATTCTAAATTTGTCTATGTAGTGCTTGGAATAATAATAACTTAGGTTATTTTTAGATTTTGTACCCCAGAAAATCCTAAATGGGACTCAATTTCTTTACCTATGAAGCAAATTCATTTTGTAAAGCTCTTTCCTTTGAAGCGAGAGTACCCGCTATGATAAAACATGTTGACATGGATATGTCTTAGCTCTAGGGGAGTGGGGGGTTAAGTTATTTGTAAGACGAAAATTTGAAACATGAAATAGCTGTTTAGATGAACTGAAAACATTCCCTTTAGAAACATCCATGATCTAACCTATTTCACATAGGGAAGTAAATACAAAATTGTTCATCTTTTTTGAGAAGAATTTTGTACGCCGTCACTTACCCATATCAAAATAAGCAGAGAATGGTAAACAGCGTTTTACCATAATGAAACAATAAAAAGACGTTGGTCAGCAAAAACAGAGAAGCCACCCATAAGATGATAAAAATCAAGAGTGAGTCACTGAGGACACAGGTACCATTTATAATAAAATAAAACATTTTTACCAACATAACAGGTTAGGAGCAACCATGATAACAGAGAGAGAGAGGCTATAACACATCCCAGTGACAAAGTAGCCACAATGAATGATATCAAGACGTTGGTCACCACATGAGAAAATAAGGAAAAATTAATTGACCCCATAAGTACATAGACAAAAATCAAGACGGAGATAATATCCACGTTGGTACAGAAAAACAGAGACAAGTGAGGAAGCGAGCCCACCTGGTAATGATAAAATATCAAGATTTTTAGACACCATGTAAAAAGACCCCTGGAGGCCCAACTATAGACGATAACAATGAGAGGACGCCCACCATGGAACGAAACAAGAGGCCAGCGAGCCACCTGATAATAACATAAATATAACATGAGCAAAATACATCGCTACATTAACTGATTAGTTTGACCCGCAGCGGGTTTTATAATTGCAACCTTGTGCCTGTTATTGTAATGCTCGACACATGCAAGATTTCCGCTGGAGGGGATCCAAACCACATCCTCTCCCATCATTATGACAAGGCTTTAACAAAGGCTGTAGTGGATGAGGATGATATTAATTGAGTTGCAATATTTACCAAATAGGCCTATATAATATACTGTAATGATATAATAGGTAGTATAATAGTGGTAGAAAAGTATCAAATTATGTTGTAGTAAATAATTGGCTCTTAAAACATTAATATTGTTTTGTAGAAATGTTTAAAAATATTATTTTTAAATAAATACTAAACACTCGTATAAGTGAGGAGGCCAGCGAGCCCACCTGGTAACGATAACAATCAAGACGTTGGTCACCACCATGAGCAACAGAGACGGAGTGAGGAGGCCAGCGAGCCCACCTGGTAATGATAATAATCAAGAACTTGGTCACCACCATGAGCAACAGAGACAGAGTGAGGAGGCCAGCGAGCCCACCTGGTAATGATAATAATCAAGACTTTGGTCACCACCATGAGCAACAGAGACAGAGTGAGGAGGCCAGCGAGCCCACCTGGTAATGATAATAATCAAGACGTTGGTCACCACCATGAGCAACAGAGACAGAGTGAGGAGGCCAGCGAGCCCACCTGGTAATGATAATAATCAAGACGTTGGTCACCACCATGAGCAACAGAGACGGAGTGAGGAGGCCAGCGAGCCCACCTGGTAACGATAACAATCAAGACGTTGGTCACCACCATGAGCAACAGAGACGGAGTGAGGAGGCCAGCGAGCCCACCTGGTAATGATAACAATCAAGACGTTGGTCACCACCATGAGCAACAGAGACGGAGTGAGGAGGCCAGCGAGCCCACCTGGTAATGATAATAATCAAGACGTTGGTCACCACCATGAGCAACAGAGACAGAGTGAGGAGGCCAGCGAGCCCACCTGGTAACGATAACAATCAAGACGTTGGTCACCACCATGAGCAACAGAGACAGAGTGAGGAGGCCAGCGAGCCCACCTGGTAACGATAACAATCAAGACGTTGGTCACCACCATGAGCAACAGAGACAGAGTGAGGAGGCCAGCGAGCCCACCTGGTAACGATAACAATCAAGACGTTGGTCACCACCATGAGCAACAGAGACGGAGTGAGGAGGCCAGCGAGCCCACCTGGTAATGATAACAATCAAGACGTTGGTCACCACCATGAGCAACAGAGACAGAGTGAGGAGGCCAGCGAGCCCACCTGGTAATGATAACAATCAAGACGTTGGTCACCACCATGAGCAACAGAGACAGAGTGAGGAGGCCAGCGAGCCCACCTGGTAATGATAATAATCAAGACGTTGGTCACCACCATGAGCAAGAGAGACGGAGTGAGTAGGCCAGCGAGCCCACCTGGTAATGATAACAATCAAGACGTTGGTCACCACCATGAGCAACAGAGACAGAGTGAGGAGGCCAGCGAGCCCACCTGGTAATGATAACAATCAAGACGTTGGTCACCACCATGAGCAACAGAGACAGAGTGAGGAGGCCAGCGAGCCCACCTGGTAATGATAATAATCAAGACGTTGGTCACCACCATGAGCAACAGAGACGGAGTGAGGAGGCCAGCGAGCCCACCTGGTAATGATAACAATCAAGACGTTGGTCACCACCATGAGCAACAGAGACAGAGTGAGGAGGCCAGCGAGCCCACCTGGTAATGATAACAATCAAGACGTTGGTCACCACCATGAGCAACAGAGACAGAGTGAGGAGGCCAGCGAGCCCACCTGGTAATGATAATAATCAAGACGTTGGTCACCACCATGAGCAACAGAAACAGAGTGAGGAGGCCAGCGAGCCCACCTGGTAATGATAATAATCAAGACGTTGGTCACCACCATGAGAAAGAGAGACGGAGTGAGGAGGCCAGCGAGCCCACCTGGTAATGATAATAATCAAGACGTTGGTCACCACCATGAGCAACAGAGACGGAGTGAGGAGGCCAGCGAGCCCACCTGGTAATGATAATAATCAAGACGTTGGTCACCACCATGAGCAACAGAGACGGAGTGAGGAGGCCAGCGAGCCCACCTGGTAATGATAATAATCAAGACGTTGGTCACCACCATGAGCAACAGAGACGGAGTGAGGAGGCCAGCGAGCCCACCTGGTAATGATAACAATCAAGACGTTGGTCACCACCATGAGAAACAGAGACGGAGTGAGAAGGCCAGCGAGCCCACCTGGTAATGATAATAATCAAGACGTTGGTCACCACCATGAGCAACAGAGACAGAGTGAGGAGGCCAGCGAGCCCACCTGGTAATGATAACAATCAAGACGTTGGTCACCACCATGAGCAACAGAGACGGAGTGAGGAGGCCAGCGAGCCCACCTGGTAATGATAACAATCAAGACGTTGGTCACCACCATGAGCAACAGAGACGGAGTGAGGAGGCCAGCGAGCCCACCTGGTAATGATAATAATCAAGACGTTGGTCACCACCATGAGAAAGAGAGACGGAGTGAGGAGGCCAGCGAGCCCACCTGGTAATGAAAATAATCAAGACGTTGGTCACCACCATGAGCAACAGAGACAGAGTGAGGAGGCCAGCGAGCCCACCTGGTAATGATAAATAATCAAGACGTTGGTCACCACCATGAGCAACAGAGACAGAGTGAGGAGGCCAGCGAGCCCACCTGGTAATGATAACAATCAAGACGTTGGTCACCACCATGAGCAACAGAGACAGAGTGAGGAGGCCAGCGAGCCCACCTGGTAATGATAACAATCAAGACGTTGGTCACCACCATGAGCAACAGAGACAGAGTGAGGAGGCCAGCGAGCCCACCTGGTAATGATAATAATCAAGACGTTGGTCACCACCATGAGCAACAGAGACAGAGTGAGGAGGCCAGCGAGCCCACCTGGTAATGATAACAATCAAGACGTTGGTCACCACCATGAGCAACAGAGACAGAGTGAGGAGGCCAGCGAGCCCACCTGGTAATGATAACAATCAAGACGTTGGTCACCACCATGAGCAACAGAGACAGAGTGAGGAGGCCAGCGAGCCCACCTGGTAATGATAATAATCAAGACGTTGGTCACCACCATGAGCAACAGAGACAGAGTGAGGAGGCCAGCGAGCCCACCTGGTAATGATAACAATCAAGACGTTGGTCACCACCATGAGCAACAGAGACGGAGTGAGGAGGCCAGCGAGCCCACCTGGTAATGATAATAATCAAGACGTTGGTCACCACCATGAGCAACAGAGACGGAGTGAGGAGGCCAGCGAGCCCACCTGGTAATGATAATAATCAAGACGTTCGTCACCACCATGAGCAACAGAGACAGAGTGAGGAGGCCGGCGAGCCCACCTGGTAATGATAACAATCAAGACGTTGGTCACCACCATGAGCAACAGAGACGGAGTGAGGAGGCCAGCGAGCCCACCTGGTAACGATAACAATCAAGACGTTGGTCACCACCATGAGCAACAGAGACAGAGTGAGGAGGCCAGCGAGCCCACCTGGTAACGATAACAATCAAGACGTTGGTCACCACCATGAGCAACAGAGACGGAGTGAGGAGGCCAGCGAGCCCACCTGGTAACGATAACAATCAAGACGTTGGTCACCACCATGAGCAACAGAGACGGAGTGAGTAGGACAACTGACGCGCCTAGTAACGATAAAGATCCCACATTTTGTTTGCTCCCGGTAATTTACAGTGTTGGTTTATCGATAAACAACACCACCAGGTGGATCACGGGCATGTTTGCTCAACTGATTAATGTTTTGTTGCGAAATGAAGTAGCGGTTAAACACATTTGTCTATTGTGGGGTTGCAATCCACTCCAATAAAACGTTCCAATGTTTTTTTACATTTATATTTATTAACTAATTCGTTCCACCAGTTATCATTGGAAAATATTTATTTTGTAATTAAAATGTAGATGAAAGTAATCGTGAAATATCTCTTAAATAAAATTATTTTTTTCGTAACAGATAATTTTTTTATTCTATTCAGTAAAAATATATTCAATTTATTTCAAGATAAAATATTGAAATATTGATTTTTCAAAGTCACACGTTTAGTTAAATTTTAAGCCTATTAGAATAAATAAAATAATTTAATAAAAAGTCATTTTTAGGAGCAAAATATCCACCGGTGCGGAGCCTTCGAGAACATTTCCGCAAAACCATAATCAAACAACACTTTCTGATACAACCAATTAAGAATAGAAGAAGTCGACAACTCATTCATAAGTCGTTCTAAAAAAGTACATATTGTTTAATATTGCTGCAAAACCTGAAGGCTATTAAACTCATTTTGTGAGGGGGAAACAAGATTTTCAGACGTGTTTCCTACAACGCAGTATTGCGCAGCGTGCTCTGTGATCAAGTCAACTGTGTCGCCCAACAATGACTAACTATTGGTTGCATTGAAATAAAAAATGAGACCATTTTTCTATCTCATCAGTTGGCAGCTAGTCACACAAACGCGATAAAAATATATTATATATAAATTATAAAGTACTAAGCTGTGAAAGGGGCAGGGACAATAAAAGTGGCCCTAACCAACTTGAGAAGTCAAAGCTTCTTTAGTCCACATAGCTTTGATATTTTACAGAGATCATGTGGCTCATCTGATAACAAACGGTTTTAAGTATTTCAAATGATATAGAGTTTATATTAAGAGTTGACAAAAACAGCCGAATGCGATGTGTTTTCTATCAAATTAATTTAAAAAATTTTAATTACGTTCATAAGTAGTAACACATAATTGCTTTCACTTGGATATGTCTCAGCTAGCTCTTCGGAGGGTGTTAGCAATATGCGTGACCAAAATTTTAAACAGTAACGTCATTTGGTTAGTGACGTCATATAGTTAGTGACGTCATAGTTTGGTTACATGATCAGCTGTTTAGATGAACTGAAATTACAACATTCCCATTAGATTTATCCATTATCTAACCTATTTGCCACAGGGAAGTAAATACAAACATTTTTAGTCAGTTATTTCATTGACTCCACACCAACAACATTATTTTTTTTTTACTGAAAGGGGCGGATTTCTCCCAAGGCACTTCAGCCGTAGCGGCTTTTTGCGCACCCCTGTGTGGGTTGCGGCATTATCACATAGCGAAAAGCCATTGGTGATTGGCGGGATTTGAACCCGGGACCTTGGGCACCAAAGCCCCGCGCTCTACCCCTAGACCAGCGCGCTCCCACCAACAATATTATTGATTGGAATAATAATTCAGCACTAAAATAAGTTACGTGATTAACTGTATCATTTATATAAGTTGACTTTCAAAATAAATTTCACATATTTGTTTTTTTTATAAAGCAAAATAAATACAAATGAAAATAAGGTTCATGCGGTTTTCTAAATTTGTAAATACACACCTTTGGTGGTGTTTACGTTCATTACTTTCACCAAAGATTACGAAGGCAAAGATAAAGAGGCCGTCGCTGGTAGCTCCTCCTCGGCGAATGCCTATAAACATGATTCTTTATTCACTCTTGCTGTTCCTCGCCGCGTCACGTCGTTTACCATGATAAGCAAATAAGAAACATTATGGCTGAATGGAATTTACCTCCTTCCATTTTCAGTATTAAATTGTAAATCTTTGTATTCGGCTTCACCTGTGTAAAGACTTGATGTTAAATAAGTCTTTTGATCAAGACCGCGAAGACGTGAACAAACGCCGTAAAGTAGTTGCCATGATCCCATACCTTGCAGTTGAGGTCACGTCTTCGTTACCGGTATATCTACGTTTGGAAATAGCTCTCAGATAATCATTTTACCTTTGAACTAAAACATATCAGAGTATTGTTAAGGTCATAGTTTTTTACAATTTGTTCACCCATGCGGTTCTATGCTTCGCAAAAGGGATGGATCTTGTGGTAGGAGGGTGGTAAGGTAACGATAAGAAACCATGTTCCATTTCAACAGAGTAATATGTTTACTATTTAACTTACGTAAGGCACAAACTTTCAGTAATTCACCAGTATAGAGCCTGTATAAGACGTAAGGCCACATTATGATAATCCTATAGTGATGAAAATATCATTATGATGAAGTCAATTTCAAACCATATGACGTCTAAATATAATTATTTATCAATCACAATGGCATACTGTAAAATAATTAATTTTCTGTTATTTTCCTAACTGTCTGTGTTTAAGCTTTCGCACCTGTTTTCATAAGCAAACGTATACCTGTTATTTGTCTCATCTGAAGATAAGTATTAAATTTAAAATCTGTTCATAAATTATAAAATTTAGCAAATATGATGAATACTATAAAAAACTGAGTTAAAATCCATTTTTAAATGAACATAACGCAAAGTTTACGATACTACGCACGTAATAAAACAACACACGCGCACACGAAAAATTTGGCTCTTAACAAACGTCCAATATATGGGTCCTCTTAAAATATGGCATACCTACTTATAACAACAGTAGTTATTCAGTAGTTTATCCTTCACTGCCAAGAAGTTGGGTTATTTTTCCAGCTTTTCGAGGTATTTAGTGTTGAATCTTCTAATTTCTTCTTTGACTTTCTTTGTGGGATCGCCACAGTCATTGTGAATAGTTTTTGTTGCTAAAAACATGGTGCTTGAAGGATTTGTCAAAGCACTTTTGATTGAAATCTTTGGATAATTTCTATATTTATAAGGCCAAGGGCTTAATACCATGACAAGCCTATGGACAAAACTACTTATTTTACAATAATTGACATGACAATTTTGTGTAGTATACGTTATTAAGTAATAAATAATTAAAAATTTCAAGGTGGATAAAAAATAAAAAAGCATGTCTAAAATGTTGAAGTTGTTGAGACTCAAAAGATAAATGTTGTTTATTGGTAATAGGATCTTTAAGTTTAAAATTTTGTTGAATAGCTCTTTTCTACGCTGTTTTTTGTGTTAATTACATGAAAATAAAATGAATCCATTTTAAATTACTGTACACAGTAAACTATAGATTAATTTTAAAAATATGTTCTTTTGTGAAGTTATGGTAAATTCTTATTCGATTAAATGTTGTTATGCATCGCCTGCTCTTCTCAAATGCTTCGAACCATGAAGAAGAACTTGCAATGGGCTTTAGTTGATAAATTCTGTTGCCTTCAGTTTCGCTAGAACAAAACAATTATATTCTTGCCAGGTTATTTTGGCTATGTTAAAATTAGAAAAGTCACTAATGCTGTGATATTATTGGCATTATAATAATCTTAGCTCTTACGTTTATCAAAGTCTGGAATCTATTTATATTAATTCTATATCCTTTTTTGATGATCAACGAAAGTTAATAATTGAGATGGTTAGAGTAATTTTGATGTTGCAAGGCTGTGAGAACATGGAGTCTGATAAAATTTTAAACTGTTGCAGTTTTAGATTCTATGTAATATAGAGTGTGAAGAGTGGCAATAGCTTCGGCTGAGAGTACTGAGGACACAGAATTCACCTTAAATTATACTGTACAATCACTCTGTATGTCAACTAGGGTGCAGGACATATAGTTTTCTGATAGATAGATTTCAGTTTCTCTTAACAGATTTTCTCGTATACATATGATATCACTTCCTTTACCCTTTAACGTCTTACAAATTCCTAAACCACTCTCCCAAGCTGGATATGGATATGTCTACCATCTCAAAAATTCTTGTTTTAAGATCATCTTATGTCTATCAAAATAAAAACCCCATTATGCGCACCTCCAAATAAGGACCATTCATTTGACACCTCAGTGATCAACATCGTCCCAGCGATCACGTATCGTTCGCAAAATCAACCTCCAATTGTCAATATAAATCAGAGTTTTGTAGGTAAATTGCTTGCTTGTTGTAGTTATGATATTATTGTTTATTTTCACCTTTAACACCCTCATAAAGCCGAAATTTGTCTCATCTTAATTTATGTCTGGTTATGTTTCTATACCGTTAAAGTAAGTATTTGTGTTCGTCTCCTCCGTGAAACCGAGAGCACCTACAAATATAAAACATAGTTTCATTATTCTATACCTTTTGGAGAAGGTTTTTGTTTATTTTCAATAGCATATTCATGCCCTGTAATCCAGCTACTTGGAGGTCACGAATTGTGGATCGTTTGAGCACTATGAGTGATGGTCGGTGGACGTGATATCCTCTGGTGTGGATTTACATCCGCACTATTGAGCGGATGTAAATCCACGTTCATCCCCGTTCATCCGCAAAAAAAGGCATTTTCTTAAAGAACACCACCCGTTGTTTCTCCAAAATTAAAAAATATCTTTTGTTGAAGAGACGACTTCTAATTTACATAGTTGGAAGTTTTCCTTGGCCTGCTTTACTAAGCTAAATCGTGCTTGGCGTACACCTACACAGTTAGGAAAAATTACTCTTTAAATTTTAACTTACAGATCGATTTACTAATATATTCACTATTCGTTAGAGTTCCAGAAGTCTTCTTATGACAAAAGTTCCAACATAATCTCTGTGATTTTTTAATTATGATGAATTATTTTACTCTATTGCCTATTGACAGTGACAGCCAAATAATCATAGTTTTACCCAGTTCAGTCAAGTAATGTATTAATCTTAACATCATGTTTTATATTGCGAAACTAAACTAAAATTATACATGAGTGTCTACAGTGGGTTGAGACTGTTGTTGTTTACGTTGGTACCCCTGCTGGACTTGGTGCTTCAAGGTGTTGTCACTGTATCACTATGAATGTTGGCAACACTGTTGTATCAGATGTCAGATCTCATCTCACAGTCAGTCATAAGATGAGTTGAGTGGAATCTGTAATATTACAAATCTATTTCTTTTATCTCCTCCCATAATACATATAAGTTAATAATAGGAGAAATAATATTTGAACAAAAAATGTTTTCTTTTAGCTGGCATTGGAAATAGGTACTAGTTTGAATAAATTCGATTTTAATAAAAACCCGTGAAACAAAGCGTACTCACAATTTTTCTAATAACATAATAATATATTTATAGTTTTATATCTTATAAATAGATCATTTGTAGTTCCATACATTACTAAGAGAGCACTTTGTGCTATGAACTTAAGACATTATACTCAATTTTTTTTTAACAAACAAACATCATCTGTTCATAAAAAATTACTATTCTCCATTTATTATAGAAATTTATAAATTTGCTGCCATGTAAAAAATAAACTTGATTTTACTAAATGATAGATTTACTAGCTAAATATCAGTTTTATCCAATTATTCTATTATGGAAATATTAATTTTTCCCTATCTCTAAGATTAACATTTTAATAATCATGTGAATTTTTTAATATCTCGGTAACCGTTTGAGATGAGAAAACTTTAAAACTTAATTGTGCAGTCTTTAAGTGATTCTAGTGAAAGATAATTTAAAATCTAAAATGTCATGTGAAAAACGCAAAAAAAACATTACATTAAAGTTCTACCGATATGTCTGGATTGAACTGTGAGTTTGTTGTACTCTGTACCAAATTTGGTCTCGATGGTTTTGTCACTGAGTTATCGTGTTCACAACACATATAATATTCATATCATTATATTACATAATATATATATATTTATTTATATTTATATTATTTTTAACGACTATTGAATTGGGAATAGAAAAAAAAAATGTTTAGCTGGCATGAATAGGTAATCTTTTTAATAATTCGCTAAAAACTGGTTTGCACTATATGATACTTACTTGTCTGCCTGTACAAAAACCACGACATCTCTGTCTGCGTCCTAGCTCAACTATACTATAAATATTACAAAGTTATAGTATTCAGTCGTATCGTGTAAATGAACGTGTTTATCAAAATGTATACTATATATTTGATTAGTACGTCTACATCAGCTTTAGCTTACAATCAATATAACGAATAAAACATGAACAAGGATGACGTAATTATTTCAAAAGTTTTAAAACTATAACATTTATAATAATTTTATTTAAGGTATCTGAAAAATAAAACATATTAATCTCAATGAATATACCGAATATAGGAAACTAGGAACTTACCCAATTTTAAATTTTATCTAGGAATACACTTTCAAATCTTTTGGAAATTGCCACCATTTTCCAATATGGCTGCCAACTTAAAATTTACTATGGAACACCCTGTATTTTGAAATTGAGCATGTTCCTAATTTAAAGTGTCCTGCTAAATAACGATTTAAAATTTTAGCTACTGTATCAAGGGAAACCCTAGAGAGTAGAATCCAAAAACATAAATCTGAAAATGTTATTCCTGAGCGCAACTTGAATTTAAGCAAGTTCTAAATTTAAAGTGTGTTGGTAAGTCGTGTAATTATAAGTTGACTATTGGATCACTTTTAAAAACCTCACCCTGTATATGTAGTTATGTGCATTAAAATACTCTTCAAAGTAAACTTTAACTTGATGGAAATGTGAGACAATAGAATAAACAGTATTAGTGAACTGACACAAAAATATATGTACTTTCTTTATTGTAGATTTAAAATAATATGTAAAACACTGTGAATTGTAGCCTATCTAATTTAATTTTTACACACCATTTTTTACATTTTTAGACACTACGCGAAACTGTGAATCGGAGCCCTCTGCTCCATTGAATGCGTTTATTCAGGAAAACCGAATAAGAGTTGTTTTCATCCAACCTGCTATTCCATAAGCGTAGTTATTACATGGTTTTAATTGTGTTTACGTTTCATTCTACGAACTTCGGAGGGTATTATTTCGCACACTCAATTATGGGATTGTTTTTGGAAATGAAAACTGCTGTTTGAGTTAGTTTATAACATTGCACACAATGAAACAGGTTTACATTACTGCCAACTAATTTGGTTTCCAGTGTGCAAGTTCATATCTTAACATTGTTATAATTACAAAGCACAATGGAATACAATGGAGGCTGTATTTCATTAAACGCTCTGTGCATAAAAACAATTATTAACATTTTAATTAATGAAGAAATTAATTTACTAAAACTGAAAATACTAATTAGTTGACTCAATTTTTAAGTATTACTATCGTATAAAAATATTCAAATTCATAACCTAAAAGGAGGATGATACGATTTATAGAAACCAAGTACTTATACAAAAATAATATAGATAAGTGAAACATTGTTCGCATGTAGGATTTATAAATATTATTTATATCCATTAGTACGGTAAAATTCTGTACAATTTAATTGAATTTTTAATTAAATATAGACCTACTAAATTTATTTCCACTTTGAACTCAGTGATTATATTTCTCAATCCCTAGACTATGCAGGTGTTACTGGGGGGGGAGAAGGAGGGGGTTGGACGTATGGGCTACATAAGGCAATTACTGGAACATTCTTCAGCCACTGCAGTCTGCGGCACCAGTTCGTTCCTTCCCCACTTATTAACCACCACACTGTTTACGTTATATTACAACCATACTTCATCCTTATTGTAAGGATACTTCTACAGAGTTTATTCATTTACTTCACAATCTGATTAAATTTGTATTTTTACTTATTTTACAAAACTACATTTTAAATCTAAAATTATTTTTGCGTTTAAACGAACAAATACCCTGTCACAGCAGACCTGCGTACTCAGCGAATGTCCAAATCAATAATAATATGTAACAAGTGTTATCAATATCTGTCCAGAATAAATGAGTTTGCCTATTCCCCATAACATTAACATGGGAAAGAGTATGCAAATTCACTGCTGTGAGGAACACGGAAAGTAGGCATTTCTAGCATTTTTTTTATTTTGACCATGTACACCAATTTTGCCTATTCTCCACAATATTAACATGGGAAGAGAGTATGCAGGTTAGCTGTCATGATAAACACATAAACTATGATTTTTAAGCATAAATGTATGGATCTCAACCACATGAAGCTTAATATCAAGTTTCATCCAAAAATATAGATTGATAAGTGAAATAATAGTTTTTCCTTATCCTCCATAAGATTAACATTGGATCCCAAAAATGCAACGTAGTGTTTAGATTTTTTAATATCTCGGTAACCGTTGGAAATAGAGAAAGACTTTAAAGAAATAAAATTTAAAACAAATTTATATTACATATGAAAAACGCAAAAACCCCCAATTTTTTAGCACAAAACCCCCAAACTATCCGTTCCGGTTGACCGATATGTCTGGTTTACGAACTCGTCCGAGCAAATGTAGGAATACACGTATCTACCGAATTTGGTCTCGATCGGACCTTCGACTATTGTTTTTGCCCTCTGGGCACCTAAAAACGAAAAAATAACATGGTCCCGGGCTTAAGACTTGCCATAAGACCTACGGTAATAGCTTCTTCTCTATGGGAAATTCGCTAAAAGTACGCTTGATCCCTGATTTTAACAAAAAGGATCTATTAAAAACATCTCTATACAGCGTCCAAAGCACTATCTTAAAACGTAAGTTTAATTCGCGTGCATGGGTGCTATAAACAGTGTTTACGTGTACAATTACAAAGCCATCCGTCCATCACAGCTCGGACAGACAAGTTTTCGCGTCACACGAATGAGGAGTGGCGCGATGTTGATAACGGTTGTTTAATTTATATAAACAAAGCAGTTTAAAAGGTGATGAAAGTGGTGTCAACATGGGCTGTATTGATGCATCGCCAGAGCGGAACATTAGTTTCAGGTGGTATACAGCCTAGTGCTGATAAAGCATGCCTGCCCCTGCTCCATAACTCAGCCCCAATTATTAATGTTCTGCGTGTATTATGCCAATATGACTCTCACCTACTGAATTACGCACACTATCTTGCAAGCGATTCAACCTAAAATATCTCTTGTATCAATAAACAGATGAAACGATGGAATTGGCTAACCACGGAACTGGAAACCGACGGCATTTGGTATCCAAGGAACTCGATCGGCTCAAAACGGAAATGTATAGCCTAACCCAGGAATTCGATACCTCAGCCGCTCGCACCTAACCTAATTTTAAAATTACTTCTCAAATTGATAAACTATGTTCGAATTAGGTTCCATTGCAACTGAAGTGGTGTAGATATTTTTGGCCTAAACCAACCCTCTGATCTGATAATGTTAGCTCTGATTTTATCACAACTATCAGCTATGTGTGCATGCGATTACTAAATTTCTTCACATTTTTTTCACAGGCGAGCTCAATTGCTAATGGAGCCCATCACCACACTTAAGCTCGTGCTAAGCTCTGACAGATGCCTCAGGGAAGTTTGTGGGTAAAGATAATGGGAGGACTGTAACAACCATAACAGTAACACTATATGAAAGTGAACACTGTTATCCATTTTGGAGGCCCTGATTCTTTTAACTGAATTCTTTGATCTTACCACTCCCCTTGACCTGCATCCAGATCTCATGCTCTGAATAACACTAATATCATTAATGTATAAACACCAATGGCGGATCCTCAGGAAGGAAAGTAAAATCCCCACAAAAATGTTTTTATTTAATTCCCTGTGAGGAATAGGTTATATCATGGATATGTCTAAATGGAATATTTTCAGTTCATCTAAATAGCTGTCCGTATGTTTCAAATTTGTGTCTTACAAATTGCAAACACTCCCATCCCCTCTGGGGGGTGTTAGCTATATCTAAGATTTAAAAATTAAGATAAAACCGACGTAAAAATGTTATTTGTACCCTACTTAAGTTTTTTGGCGCAGTTATGGACATTTATTTTAAATTAGTACTGTATAGACAAAATTCTAATTTTAGCTGTTAGGCCTACAAGAAAACAACTTTATTTAGTTATATGTCAAAGCTAGGAACTCTACACAAACTAAACTGGCTTGCTTAGCAATAAAAATAGTTTGAAACTTGAGTTATTGTGTAATAGTGCCATGTTGCTCAATTTTGGTATTTAGTTTGTCAGATGCTTCAAAACTACTTCTACAGGCAAGCAAAATCAAAATCTCCCTTTTTCCATAACCCCAAAATTCCCCGGTTTTTTATTTTTGCCAAAACCTAATACTGTTTGTAACTATTTTTACTGTCTATTTATAATTATATTTGTTTTGTTTCTATTAATTGTTTTCTCTAAAATAACCTCAACACACTGATACAAATGGTTGCTGAGGCTCGATTGGTAGCACAAAGGATCTGAGGATCCTCCATGGATTCTCAGATGGAACACCATTTTCTTTTTTAAGTTTTAGTAAATAAGCTAAAAAGTGGCTTATGTTAACGGTTTAAAAAATAGCAATTTTTATTCTTAATTTAAGCGACTGTCTCAATTTTGGTGAAAATACATTTTTTTATAAGTATTATTATTCTTTTTATATTCATCATATCCTATTGAATGGAAAAGTACCAATAACTAAACACTTTGTCATATTTATCATTACTTTTTTTGGCTTTAGAAAATGTTTACATTTTTCATCAGATTTCGCCATGTCCTAGTTTTTTTAATTTTATACATATATTATATGTACTTAATAAACGTAATTTAACATTATTCGCATGGTAAACATTTCAAATAACTTATTAGTGATAAAATTATTTCCAGCAGTAAAAAGTAATTTTAAATGTTTTTTTTAAAAAGGCGGTCTGAGAGACCGCGCCCAGGACTGAGTGTAACAAAAAGTTCACCCAGGACGCTAAGGGTTAAGTAAGTAGTCTGAGGTTGAAGTTTTTTTTTTAAATACAAGTTTAGGTCTTGTCCATATATACTTCACAGTCACTGCGTATCTCTCACAGTGTCACTGCACACGGCACTGTCACAGTCAGTATATACGCTCAGTCACCAGGTACTAATAATATATACATTCATTTTGCATATTGTTATTTTAATTAATTATAAATGTCTCATAAATCTTTCCGAGCTTACAAATCCATAACATCTTATTTCCTGAAATCCTATATGCAAGGAAAAGGGAGTTTTCCTGGCCAGACATCTGTACCAGATGACCCTTCTCGGAGGCTCCCTAGTTGACCTTTCATAATCCCCTATTGAGAGTTCCAGTTGAACCCTTTGCCAGAACCGACAAAACGAGTGCCAATTTGATTGCCCACACATGACCTCTATAACCATAGACTTAGCAGCTGACCCGGCATGGTGTTTAGTTTGTTAAGATCCCTGTGAAACGCGGTCTGGTAAAATAACATAATGGTAACTTTCAAGGTTCTTCCTCATACAAATAGGACTAATGGCTGGGACAAAATGAATCAAATCAGTTTTATAAACAATTTATTTCACAATAAAAGACACAATATAAAACTGTACCATTCAGATCACTTTGTGTAATTTGCTATGAGGATTCCTCACAAAATGTTTCAGGAAGAAATATACTTAAGAATTTAAACTTAAATCTAAGTAAATGTCAACAGTCTTAAAAATTAATACTTAACGTTAAATAGGAACAAAACTATACGAATCTGGTATTTTTAATTTTAAAAATAATTATAAATTATAATTACTAAAAAAACTGGCCAAGTAAAAAAACGTCCTATCCTATAGTGTATTGACTACCTCGTTAAAAGCGGTCAACTATAACAAATACTGCATTAAACACAGTAACTCGCAGTATTTGCAAATTTCGGGAGCCTCATCTAAAGTCAGTCAGGCATCAAGTAACTGAGAATATAACTGTATAGTAACAATGATTTTAAATTAGAGTACCAACAGGGTGAAGTATAAAAATAAATATTTGAAGAAAAATATGAGAACATACAAATACTTATTGAGAATAATTATTATTGATTAACCTTTTTCATACTTTTTACTTCACATAAAGTTGTAAAATATATTATTCATTAATAAAGTATTTAAATAATCAGCATTCAATGTGAATCAATGTTTCTGGCATATCATAAACTACTGTCAATGTATGTTTGTATTGAATTTTCGTCGTTTAATTTGGTCTACTTTTTGCTCTGTTCAACATTTATCGTTACGCTCCCAGTAGCAAGCCCTCCTCAACTACCTTTTGAAAGGTGAAAATTTGTATGAAAACCATAAAGTATAAGCTATCCAGGTATAAGCTGTGGTCACAATCTAAAATCCAGTCAAAGGAGAGGAAACCCCTTTAAAAGATGGTGCATCAAGGCCATAGAAATACTGAATATGTTGATAAGTAATCGTCTTTCAGCTATTACTGCAAAACCGGTACCACACAACTCACTTTCTAGATTGTCAAGTAATGTCTCGTTTGTTAGTTTCGATGACTGTAATGCCTGAATTGTATTCTGTATGGTGTTCAGACGTAACTTTTCAGTGATACGTATAAAACAAAAACATTATTTCATTCTCTAACTCAAAACAAGTTTATTTCTAAAGATTGAGGGCCCAGATTGTAATTAAGAAGTAATCCTTAACAATATAAAGAATGGATAAAGTGAAGTCAAATTTTAAGAAGACAAAAGTAGTTTTAAAATTAGAAACCCAGGTAACCTCGATCTGTCAAAACACATTAATAATGATTATTTTAATTTTTGGCAATTTTTTTGCAAAATTTAGAGTGAACCCTAGCCAAAAAAACTAAACAGAAGTCTCACAAGAGAAATAGTCAGAGAAACATTGCCAAAGTATTCTAAGAATTCAAATCCAAAGATCCAACATATAGTAATTAACTGTAATGTGTAACAGATGACAGATAGACGTCCCGAATGCTTAAAAAATGAAAACTTTGTATGATTTGTTTCTGTACCTGAAATGAGGAGTGAGGTTAAACTGCAAATTGAAGTAGTTTAACTATATCAATCACATGGAACTGCAAGATCAATTTTTAAAATTTGATTTTCAACAGATTTTGAAACAATGGTAAACTGTATTGGAAACAAACTCTTCACTTAACATTGGACTATCTAAAAAGCAAATTACTTGATGTAGAACGAAAATTAATTAGAAACTTCCAATTCATCTATTGTCGGTTGGACTCAAGATGTCCAAAATAATTTCTTGTCAAATGTTCCACTCAAATATTTAATGAGTTCTGCTAAAATATTGTAAAATTTGTGAATTTTCCAAACTAAAGTTAGGACTCAGGACTTATTGGTATTAACTATTTACTGGTTAATTTCATTTAATAATATATTTTTTATTTATTTATTAAAATACTGAAGTTAATATTAATATGAGGTTGAGTATTAATATAACTCCACATTGAGTTGTGTATATGTACGCCAAACACTTGGGAAGGGTTAAGATAAGTTTATTTCAATACTCCAAAAAGTATCGTATGTACATAGAAAAATTGTTTCTCAAATAAAGTTAGAACCAATGTTTTTTCTAGTTTGATAATGGAATAATCTATTGTTTTAATTCATAATGATAATTTCTTGTTTGGGTTTGCCATTTTAAACGGTGTTTCAATATATTATATATGTGTCATGTTAAAAATCCAAATTTTTTACTATTAAAATTTTTACAGAACTTTTTATTATATTAATAAGTAAGTACAGCCATTGGAGTAACAAAAGGTAAGTAAGAAAATCTTGTTGGTTGACATTTAATAAAGTTTGTAAACCAAATTCTTTCACTCTGTAACCTAAGTCAAGATGATGTTTACACTACTACAAGTTCTTACTAGATGTATTTATTTTCTGAAAAGGCGATAAGTCTCAAATGTCGCACACAAGTGCTGGTGTCATTGTATAATAATAATAGTATGAGTACATCATTAAAAACAAAATAACTCCTCATAATCAACTCCTTACAAACAGGAAGATCATCACAGAACCTTATTCTCTGTGAATGAAAATCTCATAAGTTATTCCACTGTAAGTACAATATGTGCGCAGTGAACAAAACACAATAGAAAATTCTGTATATCTCTACCTTAATGGGGATGAGGTGAATTGAAAAAGTTACAAGCATAAAAATGAGTCTTTTTTTTATTTCATTTTGGCCTTCTCCTGAATCCTGTATTGGAACAAAATTGTGTTCCTGTATTGATTATACTTGTCATTGTAATATTCTTGAAGTAGCCCTTGCGTCTACTATGTCAACCTAACTCCAGATCTTAACCTTCACTTAAATATACTAAAACTTAATAGTATTTATAACTAGATATAACTGTATGCAAGAACTGCAGAGTTGGACTGTCACCGAAGTTTGTCCAACGTGATAACTGTGTGATACAAATGATTGGCAAGAGAGATTCCTTGCTTCTGCTTCAGGACTAGACTATACATCTCCTTGTACTTGGGAAACAAAGAGGACAACCTGGAAACAAGAAGATACTTCAAAATACTGTTAATCAGCACCCCTCAATGGTGATCAGTCCAGTTGGTATCAAGTATCCACTGAATATCCAAAAATAACCCTCCGGTTTTGTTAGTTACCAGACTCACCAAAAAAATTGTACGGTGTGCCCGGTTAACTTCCCATACGAAACTGTAAAGGATTCTAAGAATTACAATTGAACATTTAGTTATTGATCAGTTGCACCAGCCTGTGCAGTTGAATAAAACAATTCCCACCCAAAATTTTTGAACATCAAAGAGGTAGAAGATGAGTATTTTTAAATGTGAGGTTAAAAGTAAAATACTGAAATGTTTTACCATGAACAAACTCAATCATTTGTCTCGACTTTAACATCTGGGTTACCGTTGTATTTATATATATAAACCGCAAATCTGACTCACTAACTGACTGACTGATCACAGTTTCTAAAAAACTACAACGCTTTAGAGCTTCAAATTTAGTAAACAGATTCAAATTAAGGTCTAGATGCATACTAAGAAAAGATTTTTAGAAACTCCCAAAGGGCTCTGCCCCACAGAGGGTCAAAGTTCCCATATTAACTTTATGGGGAGTAAATTTGTTTATGACCAATCTTAAAGTTAACACATATTTATTGTAGGGCGTTATGAAGTTCACCGGGTCAGCTAGTCATACATAAATGCTGGTCTGTAGTTGAAATATAAGTATAAATGGTTCAATTTCTTACAAACCTTTTTAAATCTCCTAACTTTAAAGTTTAACAATATTTCTGTTATCTGTCTATTCGCTTATCCGTCAAAGTCTCGGTCCCAAGGGCCGACTTTGACGGCCCTTGGGACCGTCAAGTTTGGGCTGTCAAGTTAACGCATGCGTGTAAGTTAATGCATCTATGATATAGATGCTGGTAGTTGGTGAACCTATTAGGCTAAAAGAGGTTCCACTATATAACTATTTTCTCAACATATTTAATTTTTCTTTAATATTAACCATATTATTGTTGCTATATAATTGTAATTTTATCTTTCTTAGAGCCAGTTTGGTCAGTTGTACTAGCCATATTGCTGATGTAAACATTCAGAAATTGTTTAGTTATCGGCTAATTTTCTGGCAAGTAGCTTTGTCACTGAATTAGCAAAATTAATCAAAGTGCCTGAAAGTAGTCAGTCACTCACATTCTTAAGTGAAATTATCAAATTAATTTTTACTGACCTTTGATTAGGACTAGAGGCACAAAATTTCACAAGGGACTTCAGAATAAATTGGAGCCGTGATTCAAATAAAACAAGAAGTCTTTGTTCTTCACTGGTGGATTCAGTTCCGTCACTATTTTTGGTAAGTTCATCTGCAATCAAAAGTGGAACATTTACAATTACAGAAAAATGTAAAATCATATTCTTACGTGCAAGTGTCCCCAACTCAGCTATGACCAAAATCGGATTATGATACCACAGTAGATCCTGACATTCAAGGAACGTTTATTTTTTCAAATGAAAGGCATATTAAGATATGATATTGTGAATTAGGTTAATATAAATTACTTTTGAATTATAGAGACCCGACTTTATTGAGAAAAACTCCACTAACCCATTCCTGTCTAAGGACGTACATTAAATGTCCCCGCATTTCGCTAGATAAATGACTAAAGAGGTGCATTGTTCATCCTGAGTTGTTCTGAGCAAACAATGTGCGTTGCCGGCGACATAGTTCTTTTTTCCCACATTAGGTGTGCTATTTCATTTCTCATCCGACAGATAATGTTGGCTTCTTCTTTAAATCATTTATTTATAATTTTTCACTAGTATCCGCTCTTCCAGCGCAGTAGCAGTGAACAAGGCTTTTATTAATATTTTAATTCAGACAGGAGGGCCTCACGCGTCTCATGGAAATTCAGACAGGAATGGGTTAAATATGTTTAATGCATACTTAATTGTATGTTTAAATATATTTAAGTTTGTTTTTGAATATGTTTAAAACGAACTTGTCTCTATCGTTCCGCAGTTCCTCTCTTTGAAAATATTTTGGGAACTAAAATAGCTATATTTTCACCATCAGAGGAGTGATGCTAGTAGAGTCATCTCTAAGTCTAAACCAGACTTTTGGAGGGACTAGGCTCATAAACTCAATAAAATAAGAGTTGGGTAGTAGGAAATGAATAACATTTGATGTCTTGCATTGTGTATCGTCACCGTAAATTAACCCATTCCCGTCTAATGACGTACATTGTACGTCAGCGTATTTTGCTAGACAGATGTCTAATGACATGCGCCGTGCGTCCCGCAGCGCGGGCCGCGGGGTGGTTATGAGCAAACAATGTACGTTGCCTGCTTATATTTCGACGTAGTTCTTTTTTCCGCCGTTAGGGGTTCTAGTTCATTTCTCATCCGATAGATGGTGTTGGCGTCCTCTTTTATCATCTTATTTAGTGTCAAATGTTCCGTATTGACAGTAAATTATTTTCTCGTTCGCACAATTTGTTTAGTGATTGTATTTATTGATGATAATACAGTTATAATGATTATTATTTAAAGATTTATCATTAACTATTTATTACTGCAGGTAACTAGAAGTAGATCTGCCAAGTAAAATAAAGGAATCTTTTGAAAATAAAGTAAAATTTGACGAAACAAAAATACCTACTTGTTTCTAAGTCTACAGCTTGGAACTGGTGAAAAAGTACAGTAATAATTTTTTTTCTTGCTAAAAGTGATTGTATATGCTGTTAAAGAGTATAAGGAACAGAGCAAAGAAATCAAAACATATAATTCATTAAGTTACTGTTAATTCTTTCACGCTAATAGTGACACGCGGTCGTAGTGAACGAGGCTCGATTTTCGTTCAGCCCGGGTGGCCACAGGCGTCGACCGTTCTGCCAGACAGGAATGGGTTAATCAACCTATCACAATACAAGATCATAGATAAATGTTTTTTAAGTTGATGATCTGACAACGCAGAAGTCATTGTGCAGCATCAATCTCTATGATCTGACGTTTAAGCTGCTGTCAGAATGTAGAGATATAGAAATCAATTACACAACTAGTTGTTAACACAATTCCTTATACTCATGTAATGAATCAAAACTTTAATATTTAGACTAGTTCTAGATCCTGAGCGTAGATAGATTTTGCTTTTGTTTAAAAAGTGTATTACTCTTGGCAGAGGGAACAACTGTATCTTGCTTAGGAACTAAATTTATATAATCGTCCATTTAAATATATATAAACTTATAATAATTATATAAATACTTTATATATCTATAAATATATATATATATATAAATGAATATATTTATATCCTTTATGCGTTGTTAAACTACTCATCCGAATGCCATGAAATTTTAGGAAGTTGCTCTATATGTGTCCTGAAAGATTTTAGTGAAAAAAATTTTGGAAATCTCCATAAGTTTCCATTGTACGGTGTTTTAAATATCTTACGTTATACTTATGGGGACTAAGATTGTTGACTAATTTTCTACAATCAAAACATTTGTTTTCTTAAGCTACAACTGTTGGTTTACTTTCCATTAGCTATATAGTTTTCTTTACTATCCAATGCCATCTGAATCATTTCATTTGTACTATAAATAAATATTGCTACAAAATGAAATTATTGCTCTTACTAGTTTTACGTGCTTTACCGTTTATTGTTGATAGTGTTGTTTATAGTAGTATTGCTCTTCTGTTATGGCTGAGAAACGAACGTGTATGTAGTTTTGACTCAACAATAAATTATTAATTGGTGGTTCATCTCAGAAAAATTGAAACATGACTGCCTGAAAAGCTCGACGGGGAAAGAAACAAAAGAAAATGACGGATTATTTAAACAACTAAATACCGGTAACATCCGTTTTGAGAGCAAAAGTACGTACATGTACAGTTGATATTTCATTGTTTTCTTAATAAAATATTTTAATAAATTATTTTTCACTTGAACTGACGTAGTTTAGTTTTTGCTCATTTAAAATAAATTCACATTAAGTACTGCGCAGTAATCATAAAAATAATTAGGACTTACAATAGCGCCGTTATAACATGCAAGGCAGTGAATTGCGATGTTGCCACGCCAAACACTGTCTAGGTGCTAAGTTGTATCGGCGCTATTATTATTTCTGTTATCCGTCTATTCAGTTATGGGTTCAGAGGGTGACCGTTAATCGAGATTTTACTGGACTATTATATGATGCTGTTGTATATCTTTCATATAAAAGCTGTATTACACTTAGATTTGTTTTGGGCTTAGGTTGAATTAGAAAATTGTGAATCAATCCACTCAGATTTATTTGTTTTGTGGAAATGTTATTAATATCTCTTATAGTTTCAGTATTGTTATTCACTTTGCCGCGACCCTGAATATCTACACAACAAAACTATAATGCTATTCGACTTCAGAACATGGCCAATCTTAGTTAGCTAAGTTAACATACATTTACTGTTAGGTGTTAAGAATTCACCGGCTCAGCTAGTATGATTATAAATTTAATATATATAAACTTTTAGGAACAGAATTACATGTAAAATCAGATATTTTATTTAGTTTTGTACATACCATCCCCTGATTTACTGTCTTCTGAAGTCTGGAGTTCTTCATTTTTATGTTTCTCCGCAAGAGATTGTAATATAGGACGACAACTTATCAAGAACTCAAAAGCAGATTCCAAAGCCTTCCACTTGGCAACAGTGCTATTACCTGAAGTAAAGACATACCGATTTCATAATACATTAACATAATCATCTAAAAATTATTATTATTATTTTCCATGAATACATTTAAATTCACAATTCAAATGTACAGTTTTAATTCCCTGTAGGAAATAGATTAGATCATGGATATGTCTGAAGGGAATATTTCCTGTTCCTCTAAACAGCTGTTCTCGTAGTCATATGACATCATTTCTGCTACAATTTTTGCATCTCACAAAATACACATACTTACCCCACCCACCCTAGAGGTTAGACATATCCATGTCAAAATTCAAAATCACTTTATGTGAACACATGAAGTTTGTATGTGTATGTTTGTATGTTGAATGTGAACACGTGAAGCTCTGTAGACTGAACAGTCTACAGGATACTCCTCAACTCTATATCACCCTTGTCAGAACAATAGGAGTTGTTCAAAAAGCTCCGTGGTGGATTACTGTCTTCAAATTAATTTCAGCCCAGGAAAATTGTAAGACATCTATGTCCATGTACCTAAACTGATCGTAGAGCTTATATACTTTCATATATATATATAAACAAAAACAGAGGACTTGGTTGAACAAGGGTCAATTGAAGATCGTAGTTGTATTGAAACCAGTGTACAATCATTGCAATTTACACAGCAGACATTACCTTCCACAACTTACTCGAACATACAAAACCAATTAATATTCAAGCAGAAGCTTCAGTTACTACACATGGACTTAATAATTTTAAATCAAATTTTTATAAAAATTTGATTTAAAATTTAAGTTTGTTTAAGAGTATAAGTTGCCATTTGATCATAATCAGTAAATCAAAGTTGAAAAAAGTCCTGTGTCAGGAAACTTAACACTACCCCTATGAATATTAAAGTCCATGATTGTGGATTTTATGCATACTCTAAACTAGAACCAACTAAACTTCCTGGGTTAGTTCTTGGGGAAGAGTGAACCAATGGTCAAGCTATGGGAGGTTAAATAAATATATAAAATAATCAATTGTTTCTAATTGACTGGGATAGAGTGGGGTGTAATACAGCTACCTAGAGGGATAGTTATAACCAATGGGTGGTGGATGAAATATTCCCTGGTGTGGATTACCATTCACACTAGTGTGCAAAATTAAAATACTGTGGTTTGGATCCCACGTTAAATTCTAGGTCCCTATGATGACGTTGTCTGTTGGCTCCTTTCTAAGGAACATGTCAGCCTTAGTAATAAGACTACAAGTTTGCGCCAGAACCTTATACCCATAACTTGGCTTAAAATACCAAGCTAGGTTGCCATTTTATGTAGGTTATTTCACCTGTTCATAAAGAATCAATGTTATGAAGTATCATGCTTACTTCTTTCTGCTATAAACTCCTGCAATGCCACTCGCTCTATCTGCAGCCGCAGGTATTCAAGAGGGTGTTCCAGATCCTTCATCAACAAGGCACTTTTGTCATAATGAAGATTCACAAGGTGTAACACAGTCTTCCGTTTTGAATCATCCATCGGTTTTGTTCTGAAATTTCAACATTGCAGGGTTTTATACTAATTCCAAAGGTAACTTAGAGTGGGGTAAGGGAAGGGGATAAGGGAGGAGGGGGGATATAAAAATTACCAGTTCATCTTCATTGGCTATTCAGCACTCGATAAATTAATTATTGTTATATTGATTCTACAATCAATGAAGCCATTAATAATACATCAATGACATGAAATATAAGTTAGAGGGAGACAATTAAAATTTCAAAGAAAAAAATAAACCTTGTATTTGGTACATAGAATATAAATATAAAACATTTTAATAATAAATTAAAATGTTTATATCATTTCAAAATTAAAACAAGGACAAAAAAGCTCACATTGTTGAAAAACCCCAAAGCAAACTTTAAAAGAAAAGAAAATAAAATATATAAATAAAGAACTAAAAATGTATTAGCATTACAAGAAGTGTTACCAAGGTTTAATATCTTGCCTATTGCCCAAGAAATAATTTACACCAACTCAAATCACCAAAAACTTATTCAAATCAAAATCACATTTTTGTCATTTTGTTGTTGAAATTTGTTTTTGAACATGTGTCTGTTATTAATTTCATTTTAAAGCACAGAAACATAAAATCATCTCACATGGATCAGCATGTCAAATATTTTTTATTTTTGGCAACAAAATATTGTGCGGAAAAAAACTGAGAATGTACAAATCAGTTAGTAAAAGTAGAAGTTATAACTAAGCTCTATTATTATAAATGACGTTATACTTTAATCTTACCTGAATTATTAAGAAACAGCAACATATTATTTTAATGAAACGAGAATTTATTAGTTTTTTTTATTGTCGTCCATAATGGTCACTTAATGAATTGTGCCAACAATAAATACAAAATTCATATTATTCATTAGGATTGATAGTTCATTCAATTCAATATATAATAAAACAATGAAACAATTCAATATATAATAAATTATTATGTAACACACGCTTAACATATTGTATCATTACAAACAAAAGGTTGGTGACTGAACAGAGGATATATGGCGGTAAGATGAAGGAATCACCCCGTACCTAAGAACTAGTAAATAATAATTTATTATTTGACCCGACCTAATCTGGCACAAAAAAATTTCTTATACTCAATCAACAGTCCCAGGGTCGGCCGCTGCCCAACCTTACCCCATTGACATTCTGTGACCCAAAGACCCCAAATAACAAGTTTTAATTAAATATATAATTCGACTGATGACCAATCCATCTGTTGTTCACATCACAAAAGTTACACTTCACCTGTACATATGGTGGTAAATAGAGCCTAGCCTGTAGTGGAGTATAGCTGCTCTGAACTGGTACATGCACTGACGGTATTCTGTGGTTTCAAGATCACAGGATTGCAGAGCTTTGGTCAACAGATCTATCAGTTCTCTTTCCACTTCATCTTGACTCTGAAATAGATCATACTAAAGATAAGCAAAGACTGTCAAACTAAACAGTAAACAGTACCATGGGAATGACTTTATAGTCTCATAGTATACAAATTCAAATCAATATGAAGATAACTGTTGATCAATTTAGAATTAAAATGTCACTAGACATTTTTCTTTTTTCAACCAATGAAATATTTCATAACATATAACTAAAATACTACTAAAAACTAAAAGTAAAATATTGCTTGTTGTAATGTTGTATAATATTTATCCGCGTAACAAACACAATGCCGTGTTTGTGTTCTTTGTTTTTTTCTATATAAATTAATTCTTGAATGATTAACTGCACAAGTAAGTGCAGTTTATGCAAATTGTAGAATGGTCCTGTTTAAACAAGGTGGGTTAGAAATTTGAGTAATATTTGACAAAAAAATTCTTCATTCTTGATTATGATTCATTCCACTATCCTAGTCCACTGGGATACCAATGTTCGCAGACTTTATGTTGTAGATTGTATGTAGACTGTATGCATACTGTTAGCAGCCTGTATGGAGACGGTATCCAGATTGCATGTAAAATGTCTGTATACAGTCTACATACAATGTTTTACATATGTGTGTTTTTTTCATACACACTGGCCAGTCAGTCTCAAGATGATGAGTGAGGAAAATTGGCTTTAGCTTGTACATGTCTTTTTTAACTATTTAAGTAGCATAGGAGGAGGCGTTGGACCCGCAAATTTCTCTAAGATGGTTCACATTACAATCACAACCTTTAAAAAAAGACAAAATTCCAATATTTAATAGCTCAGCAACTTCTTTAAAATCATCTCGCTTTTTGCTCCGATTTTTATATTCTGGGACTGAATTGTCTGTCTGAAATGCTGACCGCGAAAATAACAATAATTGCCATTTAACATGTTCGCGATGGTGTGGGTCTTATTTGAGCCATCCCGTTTTTTTTAACTGACGTCGTGGTCCTCCTGAGGCTCAGAGTGCGTTGTGGGCCTGAAGAGGACCACGTTTGTATTAATTTACTATGACTACTATAGTGTTCCCAGCGAGATGTTAACAGATGATAGTGTACGGCAAATGAGAATGTGGATTGTCTGTCTTTAAAACTTGTTTACTGGTTTGGTCCCGCTCCCCGGGTACTATATTTGTACACGGCCATACAAATTTTATGGGTAACAAAATATATATGTACAACCTTATATGTACAAAACAGATAAGTAAATGTTTATTTTGAAAATAAGTGTTGATACATCGGTTAGCTCATCATGCTCATTTTTTGCAATTATAACCTAATATTTTAACCTGTAAATTTCAAATATCGGAAAAATTACAATCCTTGCGAAAGGTAAGCTCAGGCCTTGTCAAAGTATCAAATTGTTTACCATTTCAGAGAGAGCTGGTGGGTTGTCTTGGTACAAGGTGGCCATGGTGTAAAGCGTCGTGGACAGTTCCCACATGATCACGTCCCACACCTGCGGCCCAGCCTTGCGAGTACGCAACACCGACAAGCCCTCGCGGTACAGGCTCAGCGCCTAAACAACACAAATCATTCTAATTAAAATTCAAAAGTCCTTCATTGTTGTACAGCTATATTTATACAATAGCATAGACAATAAGTCTTAGATACGTTATATTAGTTAAATGAAATTCAATCTTAATTTCAAAGAAAAATTAATTGAATTATTGACTCTTTATCATTTAAAAACCTTGAACAGTATTAAATTCCCTATTAAGAGGATAATATTTCAATTCATACCTGGATTTAAGATTTAACCCCATCTGATTCCACCATTATAGCATTTAATGGCAGAATTAAATGTTTGTCTTTCAAAAAGAGAAGCCCTTTGTTGGAGAATGGGAACGGAGAACAATTATTTAGAAAGCAGTAAACTGAATTTTCATGACCACACTAAAAATACACATTAAAAATAAAAATTAGAAGTAATCACAATATTGTGATATTGTGGTGTTTTAAACTTGCAATGTGATGGGAAACCGAAAACTATGGGTAGATTTTCCATCAAATGAGGTCAACAATATTTAAAACTTGCATACGCGAAACACAGAAAAATATGTAATGTAAAACATAAATAAAAGTAAGAGGATTAAAAGAAAATCTTTTTGCTTAAAATAAAACATGTGATTAGATTTTGCTTTAAAGTAGTGTTCTAGGATATTAGTCTAGAAGTAAATGTAGCCTAAATCTTATACAAATACCAATTGATAATAATTTCAATAATTTATTGGAAATCTAGTTATGGCATTTACGCCGTCTACATATAACTGTAAACTGAATTTTCATGACCAAACTGAAGATAAAAATCAATAAATCTAAATTAAGAAATCAGGATAATATTAGCATTCGATTTCTGGTGAACTACCCCTGCATAATTGCAGCAAACTTTCTTTAAGCAAATACATATTGAGAGAGTTTTCAAAAATGTAACTCATTGAAACAAGTCAAACAATCAGTGCTACAATAACAATTACTATTTGCACAACTAATTCTGATATATGAAGTTAAAAGAGAAGATTGTATGGCTCATGAGACACATATTCAAATTCTCCATACCTTCTCATAGAAAGCTCGCTCGACAGGTTGCAGACCGGGCTTGTTGGGATTGCATCTGTACACAGCCTGCATCCTCATGAGCCTTCCAGCATTCGAGAGCAGCAACGCGAGGTTGTAGTTGTCTCCAATCCGGCCAAACTCCTTCTGTCCCAGGTCCAAGTGATGTTGGGCCAGCGTCAACAATGTTTCCAGCTGTCGGCAATCCATCAAAACTGTTACGCTCCTTTCACACTATGCGATTTTGCTTTTTGTTGCTTTCACACTATTCAATTTGTAATCCGACCCCCCTGCCACCAAATGTCTTTCAAAATCTGGCTTCAAATCCTAGCAGACTTCCTCCCGGGCTTTTCTTTTAGCTAATCCGTCTTAATAACTATCCAATGTTTCGTCCCATATCACAGCTTTAGACCCAACAAGTAAAATAAAAACTCCAGAGTCCATCACATGTATAATTTTAACTATATAAACGAAACTGTAACTAATAATAAAAACTAAATAATTTAATAACTAAGTAAATCTAAATCAATGACTAAATAATTTAAACCAAAAAATAATATCCCAATACTATTAACAACAAACTAGACGCTAAGAACTGCTTTAGGGGAGGACTCCTGGATGACTTAACAATCGTAAAGTGTGAAAAGGGCAATAAGCTCCAATAGTCAAATGACCTGTTGTTCCGATTTTCACTTGTCTGTAAGTTAAATATCTGCAATGGCACCATCCGGGTGCTTGTCAAGTAATAATCAGACATAATTGGTAATCGTATAATGTGAAAGGGGCCATAAAAATTGGATTTGTATTTGACCATTGGGGCCCAATACAAATTCAATTTTTTATCTGATACAACAAACAAAATCTGTAATAGTGTAAAAGGAGCTTTACAAGAAAACATCACAACGTTGACTTCAAAAAAACATCTGGCAGATTTATCTTTTATACCACCAAAAAATACAACACTCTAAAATCTACAATGTTTCTAGGGTTAGAAATTGATAATTGATTAAACCCTTTCTTCGCAGCAGCATATCAATATCTTACTGCCAAAGATAAGTAAATCATACTATGCTATGCTATTACTATCACAAACGGTTAATCTGAAGAATCTGAATTTTCAAATTCTACAGACTTTCTAGGGGTGTGATTGGACGATGGGCTGGGATGAAAGGGCTAGCTTGCTTAGTTGGAGGGATCACTTGCTAAGGAGCTCTTATCCTGAGACGGATGAGAGCAAACGACAGCACCTCTCTTTCCAAGCTGGTCTACTATGGCCTGGTCGAACAGCACATATCCTATTCCATCGTTCTCTGGGGATCGGTTAAGGGGAATTTGGATAAAATATTCGTCTGGCAAAAAATGCCATTTGAATTATTTTAGTCTTATCACCTCAGACTATCTGTAAAGAATATTTCATTCAGCTTGGCCTTTTGACTGTTCCTAGTTTCTTCATCGTGGAGGCAGTTTGCTACGTAAAGAATCAAAATATAAAACCTAATTTTATAAACCATAACTACAATACAAGAAAAAAAGGCATCCATGCCGAAAAACATAGGCATAAGCTTATATGAATTTAGAGAGAAATTAAGATCAAATAATACTTTTTCATAGTCACAGTGTATTCGTACATAAGACAGAGTGCCCAGAGTCCAAAAACAATAGTCGTTAAAATTTTCATATATATATATATATATATATGTATGTATGTATATATGTATATATGTATATATATATATATATGTGTCTGTGAACACGATAACTCTCGTAAAAATGGTCCAATCAAGGCCAAATTTGGTAGAGACGTGTATTCCTACAAATGCTTGGACGAGTTCGTAAACCAGACATATCGGTCAATGGGAACGGGTAGTTTGGGGGGGTTTTGTACCCCAAAATGGGGGTTTTTGCGTTTTTCACATGTAATTTTTAAAAACTTCTAATTTTATATTTCACCATTAGAATCAGCTTAAAAAACTACACAATTAAGTTCCTTAAAGTTTTTCTCTATCTCCAACGGTTACCGAGATATTAAAAAATTTAAACACAGTACGTTGTATTGTGGGGCTCCAATGTTAATCTTATGGAGGATAGGGAAAAATTAATATTTCCCATATTAATGAATATTTTTGGATAAAACTTGATATTTAGCTTCATGTGGTTGAGATCTATCCATTTATGCTTAAAAATCATAGTTTATGTGTTTATCATGGCAGCAAACCTGCAAACTCTTTTCCCATAATAGTCATATAGGGAATAGGCAAACTCCTTTATTTATGGACAGATGTTGATGAAAGTTGGTATAAATGTTAAGATAAAATTATTTATGGTAGAAATGCCTAATTTCAGTGTTCCTCACAGCAGCAAACCTGCACACTCTTTGCCATGTTAATCTTATGGAGAATAGGCAAATAATTCTCATGTTTATCGACAGATTTTTTTTAAACTTGTCATATATTATTTTTATATTATTGATTTGGAAATTCGCTGAGTACGCAGGTCTGCTGCGACGGGGATATTTTTATTTCCACTCTAAAGGGAATCGACTCTTTCTTGAATTAATGAAAAATTACATGCTGAGGATTTTCAAAATTATATCTCTTAATTTTCCATAAATGTACTCCTTGATGATGTAAATTAATGTGGAATTCAAATTATATTATATTATTCAAATTATAATTTTTGTCACAGGAAAAATAGATTAACTACGGCATGACACTATATTTTGTCTGGAATAAATGGGATTCTACTAAAACAATGCAATAAATTTATTCTTACTTGAGCTCTGAATGTAGCATTATCCACCTTCCCAACCTCCATAGCTGTAAGAAGAGAATGACAATTATTTATTTCATGTAATAAACAGAAAACACAAACAAAAAATATGCCCTAACATACAATATTTGTTTAGTTAATATATTGTAATATATTTATACAAAAAAATCATGAATCAAAAAGGTATTTGATAGGAAATTCTCTAATATAAAAGTTAATATTAATATAAAAACAGATTCAAATTTGTTGTAAAATTTTGGTTCTAAAATTTTTGTCAGACTTCTGTTATCTAAATTTTTGATTACTTAACAACTGATTGGAGACTCTCTTGGCTCTTAAACCTCATGCAAAATGTAAACAAACTTACAGAAGATTTCTAACCCAATGCTCATGATTGAAACAAACTTAATGAAAATACCACTTACCCGACCTAGAGATCCAACTGTAGACAGATTTATCATAGTTCCTCTATTGCAATAATTATTTTTTCCCACAAACACTAATAACAATTTATTTTCATATAAATTTAAATTCCTTGGAAATTATTGCTGACTTCTGATGTTTTCAGTTATGAACCAAGCACACTTTTTGCTTTAATTCTATCATAGACCTATTTTTAAAGAAATTCTGACCATCCAGATAGGGAAAACAGTTTTCAGTGTGAGTATAAACTGATGTGAAGCTCACCTGTGATCTTGGCCATGTAGATAGTGCTGAGCTCGTTGTGTACATTTCCACTTCTACATCGCAACGCTTCACTCGGTCTCAGAACCAGGGCTTGTTGATAACAGCTGCAACTACTGAGCAGCATTTGCTCCGTATTATCAAAGTTTTCCGGGATGATCATACACTCTGTTACAAAAAAATCAATTAAAACAACCTGTGTTTTGATAAATGTAATTCATTGTTTTCGGAATTAAATTTCACTCATTACAGTTACATTTTAATTAAACTCATTATATTCTTGACTACTGAAAAATGTTCATTTTAAGAAATTTTGGAACAGTGTTAATGAGCTATTACATGTATTTTTAATGGTATTCAATGTGCATCTGTACCTCCACTAAGGTTTTCTTTTTATATATATATTTAACTAAAGGCAGCAAACCTAAGTTGTAGATTGTTAAAAATCTATAGAATGTGATGGTCTTCATTTTTAGGCATTTTTTATCTTCTAATCAGCTGATCGAGCTAAAACGATGTACTATGAGGTACCTAAAACTTATTTAGAGATTAACAGGTCATAAGTAGTTAAATTACCGTATGGATAGTCATTGTTTGCCATATCAGCAGCCATTTCATGTTCCAGAGCCTTGTCCGTGTCTGAGAGTTGTTGGTAGTCGGCACGATGGCCCTCCACATTCTCCCAGTCACGTGTGATGTGGAAGCAGTTGTCTCCGGCACGGCCCAACATACCGCTGACCAAGCTCGTGCACCTGCCACACCCTCGAGCCATATGGGTGTGGCACTTAAGCACCATCTTGACATACAGTAAAGACTTACCATACCTGCAAACACGCCAATACAGCAACAACCATTTAAACTAGGAATACTAGAAATACTAAATACTAGGTCTCAAGAAGAAGTGTGGATTAACCTTGGATTAGTGCAGATCTCATGGGACCATTCTAGCCTTCATCACAATGCCATAAATATCTCCTGGAAGTCAAAAACACTTATACAAAGTTTGTGCTGTTGTACCCTTTGAGAACCCGTACAGTTTTATGTTACAACGGATTTTAAGATTTGATGTAATGAAGTAAGCGGATATATAATAATAAGATTTATCAGCCAGTTCATCATATAAGAGTTCTGTTTTATATTAAAAGCATTACATCAAGCAAAATATCCAAAAGCATAAAAAGAAATAACAAAAATTAAACATTGGCACTTTAACGTAAAAGATACATAATGCCACTTTTTAACACTTATACCAAAACATCGGTCTGTGAGACGATAGACTACTTATTTTAATTTTTTTTTATAATTTAATACCGTTACAGCTATCAATCCCACAATAGCTTCCTAAAGTACTCTAATAAGTAACATATTAAAATTCTGTTTAATTTTCTTTGCTAACTTATTTTTATTCAAGATGTTAAAAAAATTAGCGGTCTGATAGACTGGATGTTTCGGTTAGCGTAGATAAGAATTAACATTGTTTTAAATGGGAACTGGTCTCCTAGCAGTATTTCAGTTTAAGCGTATCTCCTTTCTGTTAAGAACTATGTTCAAATAAATTTTTTTGTCATCTAAAATGTTAGATCTAAGGTTTTAGGTTTTCTTCTTAACGTTTGTCCATCAAACATTGATAAAAAGTAAAAATTATAAGACAGGTCAGTTTGACCTTACGTCTCGTTTGACATAAAGAAATTTATGGTACGGTACAGGTGTGTTAAAGGCTCCATAGCTTTCTGTTTCCTGTTCAAATAGCAATCTATTGTATACCTTGTTTTACACACCTCAATGTTTAAAATCTTTTTTTATACGATACCTCTTTTCGGAATATTCCGCTTCAGCCAAGGTATTGTAAATTAAACATGCCTTCTCATAAAGTAAGGTTTTCAGATGACCTTTCCACGAGATATTATCCATTGCTTCAGGGGTCTGCCAAGTTGGTAAAGCCATTGCTTGAGGCTTCTTTAGCAAAGCATTCTGACCTGAATTCCTAAAGCAAATTACAAATTATTAATGAGACAAAACAACGTAAATTCCTAAAGTACAAGGTACTGTGTTTAGACTTTTAAATACAGTGGAACTTGGATAATTCGAACTTCTGTAATTCGAAAACTTCTTTATTTCGAAGTTTTGTCTTGGTCCCTAGAATTTTATATAAAAACAATGTTAAAATATCTTGGTTAATTCGAATAATATTTTGGATAATTCGAAGTTTTTACAGCGGAAATCTATAGTGTGTGTATAAGTGAACAAGTCATTGTGTGCGATTTTCCAGGAAACGACGTTCGGGCTTCCTGTCCTCAGACTATTTTTAGCTAGATCAACGCGCCCACCCCACTCACTAGTCCACTACTGCTCATAAATCACAACATTGACATCTGTGTGTATCATCGGTGCATCGGTGGTGGTTTGTTCCGATATTCGTCGTCTGCTTTCATGTTAACACGTCGTGTGTATGATGGCTTCGTCAAAGCGAACCTACAAATCTCTGACGTTGCAAGAATAAATAGCGGCGATCAAGGAGGTAGAGAAGGGATTTGAAAAAGTTTGTAATAGCTAGTTTCGGAATCCCTCCAAACACATTATTGACATTTAACAAAAATTAGGATTTTTAATCAATAATATCTTCATTAACCTAACTTTTTTAATATACAATGTTAAAACATTATGTTTGATTGTTTATTTCAACCACTTGCATAAACTTTTCTAATTCGAATTTTTGGATAATTCAAATTATTTTCTGGTCCCTTGAGGTTCGAATTATCCAAGTTCTACTGTATCTGGATAACCATTGGAGATAGAGCAAAACTTTGTAATACTAAATTGTGTAATAAAAATAAGTAATTTAAATAAGTCCTTTATATCCACAATATTTACATACATTTTTTGTTTGTTATAATATTTAAAATTTGAAATCAATTGTATCAAATCATCTTTTTCATTAGATTAATGGTTCTCTTTATTATTTGAAATGCGGTTAGAATGTTTTTTACTCTTAATTCTTTATTAGATTAGATTATTGAAATGGCAACCAAACCACAGGGTTTTGAGCCAAGTATGAATGATAATTAAGAGTAATATGATTGTAGCGCAATCTTGTAGTCTTGTTACTGACTAAGGCTGACATGTTCCTTAGACAGGACTGTTAATTAATAGCCCAACAGCCGATGGCAACTAAGGGACCTACAGTTTAGCGTGGAATCCGAACCTCGGCCTCTGAATAACGAATTGGTCCAATTATGAGGATGATCTTTGCGGATTAACGTAGTATTCAATAGTTTAAACCTGAATCCACACAAGAGAACACTACGCCCACCGTCCATAGCTTACAACTATCCACAAATTGTGACCTCCAAGTAGCTGGATTACAGGATGTCGCCACCATTTTTGTACTCCTAGAGGTAACTTCTGTGAGCGTTCTTTGGAGTTTGAAAATCAATGCGCCCGACGCAGGGTTAAAAAGTGTAATTTTTTTGTCTGAAGAGCAATTTCAGTTAAAAATAATTAGTTAATAAATCCTATACATTAAAAACATTCTCACAATATACACTAGGTATATACTGCTAAAACACAATGAAAATAAACACACATCGACAAATGTCAACAAACAAGTTAAGCGAAAATGAAAACAGCGTTAAAAGCAGAACGGGACCAAAGGAATACTGGCCAAGTCACCTAACGACTGATTTCAGTCACTAAATATTCCAAAGAAAAGCTGCCATATTGGTTTTGTGAGTGCATTGAGGCTAAAGCAACATCACCATGCACTCTATGGGTTGTTTCGAACTACAGCACAGTAAATGTGGCTAAATGATTAATCGCGTCTACAGACAGAAGCCGTGTCGTGCAATCCTACTATGCTGCAGCTAAAGCCGTTGGCTGCCCGTTAAGGGTTAATTTTAAACAGTTAAATAAAAAATATACATAAATTAGTCTTTCCTCACTGTAATTAATCTGCAACACAGTAAAGTAATCTTTGAAATTCGACCTTAAATAATAATAATGAGAAAAAGAAAATTTAAAATGATTATTTAACTACAATGAAATGTGGTTAATGATATTTGAACACAGGATATTCCATTTTTTGCCTAACGGACTTGGTGTTGTTTGGTTGGTTCAAAACATTTTTACTAATCTACAAGGACTTAAAATTATATGAATATGCATCTGTTATTGTACTGAAAACATTTAGTAAAATTTACTTAAGCCATCAAAGGAATAGTCACAAAACTCACCAACAATAAACAGGAAACTCCTCTAATGTGTTGTTATCATTATCTTCGTCAACTTCTGTAGTCAAATGTTTTCCTTTTCCTTTGTCAGTCTTCTTAAAATCATTCTTTTTCTTTTTACTCCTTTTCTTAGTTGTAGTTTGTTTTTCGGTTTCATCTTTCAGAGGTTTAGATTTTTTTTGAGATAAGGAGCTGTAAGGCATAGGTATGGGCTGGTGAGATTGAGCCATTTTTGGTTCTTGCTGAACATCACTTGTTTGTTCCCCTGATTTCTTTCCCATCTATAAACAATATAAAAAAGTATTATATTTTACTTTGACCATAAAATTTCATTCAGAAAATGAAAAAGACATGTAAATAGAAACGGCCCTCAGGTTTTATGTTTATTTTATTTCAATTACCTCGCTGCATTACCTGCTTTATATTAGTAATTAAATGCAGAAAATTTACGATATATTAACCCTGGAACTGGCAGTCACTTGACCTGCAGTGGCAAGCTAATTTTTGAAATTTTACAATGCTTATTGTTTATACACATTTTTTTGGAAATAATGATGTTATATATTTATTGTTTTTAGCATTACTTGAGAATAAGAAAATATTATAATTAATTATGAATATGACTACTTTAAAAAAAACATAAGATAAAAAATAAAATTTCAAAATTGAAAGATAAATTTGGGGGCACTATGCTCTACAAATATTTATATACTGGATGAGCCAAAAAACAGGTACATTTTTTAACAGTAATTTATCAGCTGTTATAACAGCTAAAGAGTTCGTTGTTTCGGAAAAATAATGTTTATTTAATGACATTTTAGGGTTAGTTACCATGGATTATCAGTGGTTACCGGAACATCGTGCCTTTGTCATTGACATTTTTTAAATGAATCTTTAATTTCTACACAACGTCAGTGCATATTTTAACATAATTTTGATCATCGAAAAACTAGTCAAAGGTGGATGACTAATTTTCGAAACACGGCTTCTGCACTCAAAATGAAACCCAGTGGCAGACCTCGGACAGTTCGAACATCGGAAAAAATTGAAATGGTTCGTGCGAGTGTGCTTCATAGTCCTAAACGTTCAGCCTCTAACAGTCAATAGCATTGGAAATATCAAATTCGTCAGTTCACAGAATATTACACTTAGATTTAAATTTCCATCCCTACAAAATTTTAATGGCACAAACAAGAGGAATTTCGACTTACGCTTAACAATGTGTGAAATATTACCGCAGCTTGTGAATGAAGCGAATCTTCTTCAATTTTTTACTCTCTCAGATGAAGCTCATTTTGAACTGTCTGATAAAGTTTAAGAGTAAAGTGTTGTTTCGAAGCCCCTGACCATTGACCTATTAATCAATAGCTCTACAGCCGATGGCAACTACGGGAACCTACAGTTTAATGTGAAATCCGAACCATGGCCTCTGAATTAAGAACTGGTCTAATTATGAGGCTGGTCTTTGTGGATTAACGTAGTATTCAATAGTGTTAATCCGCACAAGAGAATACTACATCCACTGACCATCACTCACAACTATCCACAATTCGTGACCTCCAAGTAGCTGGATTACAGGACGTCGCCACCGTCCCAATCCATATACTGAAAGAAAATCTCTTTGTCGTTACAACGGTATATAAATATCACCACCAATGCCAGTTTAAACGACTACAATAAATTAATCACATGATTCTTGCACATAAGCGACAACTACCTATTCAAGGGTTAAAAACAGTAATGACATTTAATGATCCAAAATATATTTTGAACATTCATGAAGACATACACTCAATATGTACTCACATTTTCATTTGGAGGCTGGGGAGCGATTTCAAAGTAAGGAAGGCACTGCAGCCCTGCCACGACATGTTGTAAGGCCTGCTGACACCTCTCCCTCACCGTGCCCACAAGCGGTGGTGGCGGCACGTAAGGGGGCACTGAAACCATATTCTTATCAGTATCACTTATTCTCAGCAACCAAAGACTACAACTCTCAAATGAGAAGAATCATTGACATTCTTAATGCCAGTTATTAATTACTATTATTATTTTATTGAACATTTCCATAGTCAGTCTTTTTTACTACATAGCCTTTCTAGAGGCGAAGGAAACTTCTTGAGTTTTCAAGAGATTACCGAAGAATTAGACTTAAATTATTCTAAAAAATGACTTTAAAATACTCAGGTTAAGATAGGTTCTTTGCATAATTAATAATAAACCACCATCCATCAAACATTTCAGCGAACGATGAACCTGTATTGTTCCTGGATACTAGTTGTTCTAGTTTGCAGTTATACTAGCTATTAGTATTACTAGTACTACTAGTAATATTAGTTTTCTAAGAAATATGGACGTCATGTCATGTGGAATGGAGGTGTGCTGTAATGGTGCAAGTCGACTTGTGAATAGACTAAAACTAAAACCACCGACCTAACCTAAAGAGACAATTTATAAAGGTTATCCAACAAGGGTTTTAGTAATGGCAATTTTTAGTTATATGATCAGTCATTGGGTTAAATTGTTCCCTTTCAAAAGCAATTCATTAGTTTTAGCTCTGCTGGAAAGAGCATCTATATTTTTTTGCATTCAACTATAGAAAAAGATTTTTTCCACCAAAATAATCAAACTCTTTTATTCATTGCTTGTAAAAGTTATTTCCTCGTAAACACTGGACTATTTTTCAGGTTAAGTTTACTTGTTCACATAGGCCTAATGTCATGACAGTTAATTGCCAACTTGATTTACTCTTTTTTCATCAAGAATTTTAGTTTTGTGTTTAGTGATGCAGTGTCGTTTTAAATTTTATTTACTACAGTAATGTACGCAAATGAGAGTGTCAAAGCAAAAGCTTCATTTGATCAAAAGTATTGCAAAAGGCGAATCAGTGGCAAAAATATGAACTAAATGTGGGGAAAAACACGGTTAATGACTGGCGTTGTAAAAACTTTGATTGACTTTTATAGAGAGATTGAGTGTGAAAAGGTTTTATCCGAGCGTTGATACTTGATAAAACCTTCCTATGATGCATTTTATTAATTTTATAAATGTGAGTATTTTCCTATAAAAATCACAGTAGACACTTAAACCCTCATTACAACTATATTTATCAACTGCATATTATTATTAGGTATAAATTATAATTTTAAAAATAGGTTTGTCCAGCCAAGGGCTTGGTCCCGAGGTGGCTGGATATGAGAACCTACAATACCTAAATTATACTATTTTAAATATTTTGTCACAACATGTGATTGAATGTGTTTAAGATATATTTATACTCGTACATGGTGGTGGATGAAGATCAGGTGAGATGCAGAGGCTCTTGATGGGCGAAGTGTCTTCTTCGTCATCTGGCGGAGGCTCTGGGGAGGCAGTTTCATCCTTGAGGTATTGCGGATCCACACCTAAAGGCAGGTACAGATCCGACAGCATGTAATGTGCCGACGTCACAATCTACAGACACAATAAAGTTTATTGCTTTGCTATAATTGTCACTAAAACTAAATTTTACTAGTTCAGACATTGAAAATGGGTAAATTAAAAATAAGCTATCCAACCACTAGTACGTCCTTTGGCTATCCAGTGTGACAGGCTTCCCTATTCTTGGTTATTCTCTCCTGAGGGCTCTTGGCTGAGCCTGAACACCCAGTCTGACCAGAGAATACTTAGACAATGATGTGTCTCCTTGCTGTCCACCTGGAATGGGTGCCCTAGAGGAAGAATGGTAGCCTGGCACGCTCTCAGTTTTCCAGACAGGGGATGTGTACTGCCCTAGGAAATGAACCCTTAAATGAAATGTTGTGGGCTCCCTGGGGTACCCTTTCCTGGTCCGGGGGTCTTGGAAGTTGTTGAGTCGAAGTATGAATTCTCTTGTGGTGTGTGTTGCCCGAGACTGGATCTGGTTTGGTTTGGAGTTGCAAGTTTAACCACTAAGTCCACGAACGCCCCAGTGCGTCCACGGCGTACTCCCACTAGTGTTTCACGAACACGCTGGTGCGTCATGATATCGTGATTTTCACTTTCTACTCTTAGTTTTTGTGGGTTTCATTAGGGAAAATCCAAGCTGTCCCAGTATTTCCATTTGCGTCCTAGCAGACTGCATAACTGAAATAAATTTATTTTTCGAGTTACTTTGTTCTCAGCTGGCCTATATTAGTAAACATTGCACCATGGCGGACTGGAGACGACTAACTGATTGCGATGTTCGTGGCCTCAGTGATTTTCCCGATGATACGGAGAGTGAAAGTGAACGTGACAGTCACAGTGAAACAGATAGGGAAAGTGATTAGGGCAAAGTGAATTCGCAAATTCAACATGTGTTTGTGCATCCCAGGCCTGAGGTACACTCAGTGTATTGATTAGTGAAAATAAAAACATTTAAGACAATCCTGTCCCTGGCACTAGCTCTGTGAGAGTGAAGTTCGTATGGAAACTAGTGATGAAGAAAATTTGCAAGAAGCGGTTGAAATTAGGCCTGCACTAGAGCAGAATGTAACTAAAAATTGTTCAAAAAAATACCCGGACTGGGAGGTTACAATGGTCAGACTTTAAGAGGTTAAACTGCTATAGTGTTTAAATTACTGTGATAAGTTGCAAATTTAAAATGCTATAAATATTTTTATGTTTCGCTTGGAAAACATGTTTGATTCCGAAAGTCTAAAGAAATAATTTTTAGTGAGTAATGAATGACCTGAGGATACTTCTCCATAGGTAGCAGGGAGAGGCAGTTATTCAGCAGAGCTCGTATGGTGCCAGGTCTCATCGACGCAGGGTCTGACGAATGCTTCATGTTGCGAGCCACACGGTACAACAGCATTCCAACTGGCACCGTGAATGGATTCTGCCCCTTCTCCACCAGACTTTCCGAGCACAGACTAGTCAGGTCGTACAGCTTCACTACGTCTTCGTCCTTCCCTGCACATAAACAGAGTTTCTTTAATCACTAACTTAAAAATTCATAATTCATACCATCAAATATTACTTATCTTATAAAACGTAAAACTTTTTAAATATTAATGTAAATTATGGGTGATTCAATAGTTTTAGTATCTACTATGTCAAAACTCAGTATAGCTTGATTACTCAGTTAAAGATTCTACATCCTAGGCCTAGTCTATGTTTGTAAGAAGACAATCTGGTTACAGTAAGGTTCTTATTTCATAGCAGTTATGATTTAATCTTTATTTATTATCCTTCTACAGTACTTTTTATTTTCAGTACCTTCTACAATGAATACATACTAAACGCTTGTTATTGAAATGTTGTAGTTCATATTCTTTATCACAGGAGTAGAACTTATTTTCTTACAGACTGCTTCTTAAATCCTTGGCTTATTTATTTATACTTATTGAGGAATTGAGATTGATAATTTTGTTTCAGGATGATTCTAAAAAAATGAAAACCACTCAGAAGCAGTATTTTTACTGAATGTTGTAAGACACCACACAACATTACTACGCCAGTCAAAAAAAATGCAACTTTGACGTTTAATGGAAAATTGGTTGTATAAATATTGAATAAGGGATATTGGTATTTAATTTTAACCTTGCATTGTACTGAAAAAAGCTATAATGAACCAAAGTCGGTAATTAGCTCAGAACAGTACTGTACTGATGCCCCATATTTCTGTATCAAGATACCTTTAAAAAGCCAGTAGGTATGGCCTGCTTTGGTGGCATTTGATTTGAGAAAGGAGAGTATGTTCTGGGCAACATCTCTGATGAGGTTCGGAGAAAACTTTGAGCCAGGTAGTTGTGGGAGATCCTCCGTCTTGACCAGTTCGTAGCGTTGGACGATGCCATCCAAGTGGTAGCACATGACAACCTCCGGCACATTGCACATCAGGTTGTCCAGCCAGTAGTCGATGCCTGTCAGCACGTTGATGGGCTTTGCCATGTCTCTGTCAAACCAACAAGCTCATTAGAGCCAAAATTCTTTATCATGCTTTTCTATGGAATACCATCTGATCATCATTTATATCAAAAGTACATCAGCTCAAAATAATTTGTTTAAAATTAAAGGAGCTTAAAAAAGCCTTGATATGTGTCACAACACCGGTGGAGAGTTAATGTCACTTAAGAGTTTAAAGTAATCATTGTACAGTAAATTCCCTAATTTCTAAAACAGAATAATCATAAAAGGGATTAGAATAATTAAATTAAACTTTTAAACTGTTTCTATTATAATGTAATGTGAGTATTATAATTTTCTCTCTAAAGAATCCACAGTATCTAACACTCTTACCTAAGCCTGAGGCTGATACAAGGATGTGTGGAACCACCAAAGATAGGCATATCCGTGCCGAGTAACATCTGGATGTCTTCAAAGGTCCAGACGACATTCCTGTTGAACGTGTGGTCAGTTGTAGGGTCTGGCAACTTTTCTTCTGGCCTTGGTTCCGGCAGTGGTGGCCATTCCCTCTAAAAATACCACGTTAAGTTTAATTCTAATTTGAGAGGTAACAATTTTTTTTATTTTTTTTAATTGCAAAATTTAATTTACCATAGCCAAAATTGATCAAAACTCATGGTAGTGGTATATTATGATATGAATCCAGGAAATAGGTATTTACAGGATGATTAAGACACTAATTTACCCCATACTAACCTAATTTAATAGTATAACAAAAACTTTCAAAATTTGTTTAGTTTTCTCATTACAAAAAAAATTCAAAAAAAATGAAAAAATAAATATAAAAATAATTGTTGAAAGATATCCGCCAAACACATTAAGAGACAGAAAAACAACATTTAATCTGATAGTTTTATAGCGTCATGACCTAGATTCCTAAACTGATATATAAAATAATCGTACTGGGCACATAACCTCTAGAATTTTCTACTATTCGAAATCTAGGTACTTTAAATATAGCAAAAGAAATTGTGAAACATAATTACAAAATGCATTTCACAACATTACAATTCGAGGACAACAAACATATCAAAAACAATGACAGCTGATCTTAAATTAAATCTGTCATCTGATACTTATTGAAAATAACGTACAAGTAAATTCAACAGTAATAAGTTTTCCAGTTTCTACATTCCACTACATATACAGATAATATTTCTTGGAGTTTAGGGAATTTCTTGAATTCATTTCATTCTATTTACTATCCATTTAAAAACTTAATTCTTTTTAATAACTTACACTCGCCAGAAAGTCCTCCTGAGCCCTTCCTTCCTTAGAATCACCAGCATTAGAAGGCTGTCCATCCTGATCTCCAGGTTCCGCCAAACTATGGTGCAGAAACTTTGACACCAGAGCTCGCTGCTGAAGTGCATGCCGACTTTTGTCTTTGACTGACATTCCCACACCCTGTGAAATTTTGAATCAGTATTGTGGAAAACTTCTGTTTTCATTCTGTTTTTTAACAGTGGATGTATGGATGAACAAATATCAGTAGGAAAAAAACAATTTCTTCCTTATTTATGCACTGGTTTTGATGAAACTTATTTTTTATTATGCATTATTATTATTTTTGAAACAATAAATTTTTAAATTGTATTTTTTTAATATTAAAGAATACTGTATTATAATTGTATTAAAGGTATGTAGTTTTTTTAAGTTAAATAAATAAATAAAATAAATAATAATTATATTGTCGTTTGGCCAAAATACATAGCAATAGACAAAGTCAAAAAAAGTAACTATTAAAGTATATACAAACTTTGTACAGATAATCTTATTAGCATATAGGCTACATATATATAAACAAGTCAAAGTAAGTCAAAATTACTGATATTGACTCCATTGAAATTCAATACAAGTTGTACCATCAGCTTACACATACAAATACAGCTTACATATAAAATACAAACAACATATAAACAAATTAAAAGTTAAAGTTATAGCCTAGGTATACATTTTAGTACAAATTACTCCATACACCATATAACTTAATAAATTATCTTTCATAAAAATATTTAAGAGGAAATCATACTTATTTAAGCCCATGTGCTTATGCAAGTATGTCCTTGCACTCAAAAAACTCAGAAACATAATAAAAAGGCTTCATGAGTAACCAAGAGTACAGTTTCTTTTTGAAAATATGATATTTCAGGAGATAACTTATTTAACATTACTTCAGGATGAAGGTGAAAGTATTTCTCAGTCCACTGATACCGTTTATTACCGTTTGTATTGTAGTATTGTTACAATGGTTGCTTAGCAATCCTCAGAAGTGTGAAGAAATTTTTGAGAAGAGTGAAATATCATGTCCTGCTACTTTTTGTTGCAAATTTGGTGAGTAAAATCAATTATTATTTTCCGACTATTTAAGAACAATACAGTGGAACCCCTCAAATCGGAACTAATTGGGGCTGAAGCCTGTTCAGATTTCCCGGGATATAATATTACGCACTTATTTCGTCACTGTATTCGTGGTAAGTGAGAGAGACATAGCGATTGGGGTTATACAGGCTGGGTGAATTTGTTTTCGTAAGGGGTGAATTAGTTTTATTGTTGCTAGGCGAGCGAGTCCTAAAAATAAATTACTCTCCCTCCACCCCCACCCCTCCGGGGATATGTATCGCGCCTGTCTACTGTCTAGCGATTACCTACTCATTAGTGCGTATCGAACAACGTGATGTTCATGCGACGCTGGCTTGGAATTGCGTCCAAGTGAAGATTTTCTTTGACAGTATTTGACAGGTAACCCTAGAAGTGGTAAAGTCGTAATTCACGACGCATTATTTCGAGCGTATATGTTCAATAAGAAGTGGCAGGTGGAGGCATCTGTAATAAATTTTAGTGAACTTATCACCCTTGTGATCGTGTTGCCCTCTGGGGGCTAGCAACCGAAACTGCTCACGAAGTGCACTAGACTGCCACCGGCCATGTCTTATGACCAAGTAAGCGCTTTCTACTCTTATGCACTGGTGGCTGAACCAGCTAAAGCAGTGCGCTGACAAGCGTAACATTCTAGCCATTTCGAAGCGCTAGGGTTCGAATCCCGACTGCCATGAGCAATCCCAATTTGGCTTGCAAATGTGTGGTATAGCAGAGTGGAGGGCCCACCTTAAATAAACAGTGGTCGGCTAGGGTGGAAGTTGACAGCATTTGTAGGCTTAATTGGGATTGCCGTGGACACCTGTTTTGCTTATGTGGTTAGTGCTTATAAGGGGGGGGCATGTTTTATGTTTTTATTTGTTTATACTTAATATTTCAAGAAGATATTAGTAATTATTTTTATGCTACAGTTAAAAGTAAAAAGCTTGCCACTTCTAGGGTTAAAGATGACAAACTTACGTTTATTTTCAATCTGGTATTGTATTTTTTGTGTTAAGCCTTGAAAAATAAATTTGTGTGATTAAATCATTTTTTTCAGCCATTTCATTTTTTTGTTTTCCCGAGAACAGGTTTGGATTTGCCAGGATTTCGGATTCCCAGGGTTCAGATTTGAGGGGTCTCACTGTATCTACAATGTATTTCAAAATTACAAACCACATTAAATTTCCTGAGTAAAAACATATTCAATAATTATTTCAATTGGAAAACTCAAATGGGTTTCGGTTCACTATTTTGTTATCTAGATGGAATATAACATGCAAACAAATGTAAATAATTTAAAATATTGGAAACGATATAGAGGATTTAACACTTATAACGAAACATAATTTTTAAATGCTAAGAGAAACATACGGTCAATTTGACCGTCACTGTGCTTTATTGGTGTTTAGTGTGTTTATTATTGTTTGTATGTATCATTTGGCAATCACATGAGTAACAAATGATGTTTTACAACATTTTATGGCAAATCATATTTATTACACAAAGATCATGTGACAGAAAAAAATGAAACTCCAAACTCCACGCTTTAAGACGACCAGCTCTGGCCTCGGGAAAAAATCCGGATTGTTGCCCAAGGCCATATTTGTGGTCTTATAGGGTAATATAGCTGTTATTTTACTTCTAGCAGGTGTTCTTTTGTTTGTTGCGTTTTACTACAGCCTTTTACCAATTATAACAGGTATATGTACAAGGTATAATGTATACAAGGTATATGTACAAGGTATATTCGACCGACGATTGCCAGCCGGTAAGCGAAACACACGGTAAATCTGACCGACCGTATTCACACAATTCGTCCAATATGTACGACGTCGCGCCAACTAGTTGGAAATGACCAAATATTACGGAGAGGGAGTTGGGGGGAAGGTACTGGGGGTGACAGCCGTCAAGGTCAAGCAGTTTAGCCACTATTACGTAGTAATATAACCGATCAGTCAATTTGACCGATGTTTCGTTTTAAGTGTTAAATGAATTATAACAAAAGCTCGCTAGTATTATAAACAACAGCTGTATGGTTCTCATTCAGTTGGCAAAGAATTTGAGTATCAAAGGTCCTGCTCATGAAGCCAACAACAGGAGTCAGGAAATACTGTCAGACGGATTCTGAAGAAAATCTCAGACAAAGGAAGGGAAATACAAGTCACTTTTACTTCATTCAATATTTAAACCCTTTATTTTGTCCTTTACGTCCTCCCCTAATACATAGTAGGCCTATATGGCCTACTGTTTTTGTATATATATTTGACAAAAGAACTTTTACAAACAATGAATAAAGGAGTTTGATTATTTTGGAGGAAAAATCTTGGTAATAGTTGAATGCAAAAACTACACACTATGTATTTACAGCAGAGTTAAAAGTAATGAGTGGCTCTTGATCACTTACAATTTAATGTGATCACTGATCACATAAGAAGAGATAACCCATTACTAAAAAACTTGTACGATAACCTGCTTCGGTGATCTCTTTATAATAGGTCTGCGGTTTTAGTTTTTTATGAAATCCGTTCTTTAAAACTAATACAGTAGTAACTGAGTAGTAATGTCTGAAAACCATGAGAGTGGTAAAGTAGCAAAAGCTAGTGTGTACTTTACACGTTCGTAAGCCGTGGGAAATACATTTTGAGATTTCTTCTAAGAAGTGGCCGGATATTATAAGGACCGGGAAAACCGAGGCCGGTTATGAGGTATTCTACTGTATCACCATTAAAACCAGCTTAAAACCGCACCTTGAATCATTCTTTGACTACCGGTAATGGTTCCAGAGTGAAGTTGAATTTACTCTCCATGGTAGACAAAGTAAGTTGTCAGAGAGCGCCCAATGTTGTTCTTATGGAGAATGAATTATAACAGAAAAATAATAAACTAATATACCAGTGGTATTAAAATTAATATAAGCCTATTTATCATTTATTTATAATTGTTGACTGGGGTTGTCCTGTTGTTTTTAACTGTGGAACTAACAGGTACCCTGAAGGATAGTTTTATTTAGTTATCTCTAACTATGGCTAATAGGTAAGCCAAGTGTCTGAAGAACTCTCCCAAGCAACAAAGTACGTTTACTGATAGACAGTCCAAAAGATCAAGGATCTTTGTGCAGTATATTACAAGATTTATTATTAAAATGGTCCATATTGCTTTGGTAAAAGTGAACATCCTCAAAGACTCCATAAATCCCTAAGCCCTTTATTTCATTTAGTTCCTCCTATTTGTTTCTAAAGGTTTTATCTAACAACTTACCTTTTCACTAAGAGTTTGCAGAACATGTTCAAAGAAAAACTTGCGCAGCCACTCCCAGTCAGTTTCTGAAGTCCGCAACAAGTGTTTGTGGACATCAAATTCATCTATCAATAATGTTTTCTCAATACAGTGCACCATCATACTAACCTGTAATAAAAAATTAAAGAAACTGAATAACATCATTGACATCAAGATAAAAAATTACAACAGTGTTAAATATTGCTGTAAAATGTAAGGTTACAGTAAACTATAACTTGGATTAACATAAAAAGGATATTTCAAGATTATACTGAGACAGCTCAACTTGTGTTACAGATTAACCTGGACCACTATATTTAATACAAAGAAAAATCTATCAATAGATTACATATCACATATGGAAACTGGTGTGCTTGTTCCCTGCCATCTATTTTTCACTTTAGTCATAACTCAAAAATGGCTGGAAGGATATTCATGTTAGATAAGTTAAATTAATGGGATTTCCACATAGATGCCAATAGGTCTTTAAGAAAGGATGGTGGAATCACCAAACCCCTATGGCAGAAGAAAAGAAAAGAGAAAATTGCTTGACCTGAATGTATTTTCCTATTTTCTTTACTTTACCGACCTATGACAAAGTTTTATGGCCTTTTTCTTGGCTCTCTTGGCCAGTAGACACCCTGGTATAATGAATTTACTATGGTACAGAAAAAATGCTAAAATTATTTTTTAAATCTTAAACTTTACTTACTGCTTCTCGGCTGTAAGGTATTTTCAACAATTTCTTTATGTTTTCAGCATCTGATACCACATCAACATCACCCAGAGAATCAGGAAACATATGGGCCATTCTGAAACTAAATCAAGGAAAAACAAAATAAGTAATATAATAAATAGGAATGAGCCCCTTTCAATAAAGTAACTCTCACGTCAGTCCGACCAGGCTGGCAAAGATAGGTTAGGCGGAGTAAAGTCCCAACCAAACTCAATTGAGTAACCCAATCGAGCCAGCAGTGTTCTACTAATTTCTCAATAGAGGTGACTGATAGGTCCATGTAGGCCATTTCCTACTATTATACTTTATACTTTATACTTTTAACTGAAATGGCGACCTACCCAGGTAGGTATTTTAAGCCAAGTATGAATGAGGAATGAATGTAGGATGATTGTGGCGCGATGGTCCATGTAGGCCATTTCCTACTTTTAAGTTACTTTTATTATTTTCTTAATACGTCTAGGTAAAGTTTTTTGTTTTTTTTTTAATTTGTTTATAATATCTGACATAATACCTGAAAATGTGCAGAGTTTATTTGTAACCTTTTTTTTGGAATAAATCTAATTTTGACTTTGACTTTGATTGACTAACACCAGCATTGTGACAAGCTAAATTGACCAAGTACATCAAATGCCTTATAGATAGTGTTTGGGTAATTTTTTTGATTCTCTAACATCAGCCTCTAAATCCCTAGGTTCGTTAAACACCAAACGATGTCAAATGCAATCGAGGGTTATGTATGAAACCATGTGGTATTTCTAGTTATCCAACAATATAATGTTACTTCTAACCAAAAAAGTAGCCTAAATAATTAAGAAGGTATAAAAAACAGGTTTGATCAACTCGACAATAATTATTATATTATACCAAAATATTAAAGTGGTATAAAGATACCTCTAAGAGATCTTTGGAAGCCTTCTGCATTAATACTAGCCTATAAGTATTGATACTAGTTTATATCATGCCACAGCACTATATTAAAACCAGACAACACTTCGTGACCACAGCACTTTTCACACATGTTTTCATCAACATGGAGTGTGTTGTATTGCAATAAAAGGGTTAATTATTGCAGTTAAGCCATAAAAAAATTTATATGCTAAACAAACCTTGAAAACCCAGTTGATTTGCAAAGCACATGTTGAAGACCGTACGATTCTGCCGTGCTCGTCAGCCAATTGGAGGGGGGAAGATTGAGGTCTGTATTACATTGGAGGCGAGCAAAGTTCACTGGAGCTTGGACAGCAGAATATTTCACAACAGCTGTAGACTTAACTTGCTGTTCCATGTCGTTACTGCTGTCACTTTTATTGCTCTCACAGTTATCCCCATCACCCTAAACAGATAAATAAAATAATACTAATGTACACACAGAAATAATAAAGTAAATTGGTAAATTACAACGCTATTCGCCATTTCGTCATCCCGCTATTAATTAGTTATGCTTCTTACAAAAGGTCAATGTTGGGTAGTAACAAGACCATTTCCTATAAAAACATTTCAAAAAAAGGTGTAGTAAAACATAAAATGACAACAGTAATTATTTATGCAAGTATCAGTACCAAAAATTAGTAAAAATATAAGATAATGTATCAAAAATTGTAGGTTATCTGATAGGATAGACTCTATCTTATATTTAGAAATAAACATATTGACAAGAGAACAGTTAGTAATTTTTTCTTAGAATAAGATTAACCCTAGATAGGTATCGTACGTAAATTTTACATGTAGCCAAAGGTTTGTTTTACATAATTTGATTCTACATAATAGTTTACTACTTAACAGCCAGCAGTGCCGCATATAACAGGCCGCGTTTAACAAATTTCTGAGTTAAATTGCAAAAATACGTCAAATTTATGTACAATACCTATTTAGGATAAAAGTACTTTTCAATGGGCTCTTATGGCTCATAGGCCTACTGCCAATGGGCAGATACATAAAATGTAATTTGTATGCAAAATTACATAATATAGTTAACTTTTTTGTGTTAACTTTTTGTTATTTAACTTTGGGTAAATCATCAAATTGTTATATTTCCATTTCAACCACAGAGTAAAATTTACGTATTAATACTTATAGCGTATGCCTGATAAGCGATACCTATCTAGGGTTAAAGTGCTGAATACCACATTTTAATAGTACAGAAACACCTCACTAACTAGACACTGATAACTCGACAGTCCATGTAACTAAAAACAGTCAACAGCTGACAGAACGCCTGTATCTTCAGTGATAGTGTGTTTGACTTTTCAAGGTCGCGGAATGGCTGAAACAAACCCGAGATGGAGAATCTATCAATTGTGTGCCTATGGACTGTTCCAAAGTCAAAGAACTGGGCAAGGATGGGGTTGGGAGAGTTCGCTATTGTTTATATATTTGCGGAAATGTATCAAAGGGACGCTGCATTTTTTCTTTAAGAAAAACAAAGATGGGTAATGGAGATTTTATTCTTTCGGCGATTCCGGGACAAAGCATAAAAAAAATTTCAATTGACAAGCATGCACCTGCAACAATGAGCGAACCTTGTTGCTAGTTCATCTGCTTCTAAAACTAAAACATAAATTAGTTAGTTGTTTTGTTTATTTTAATTTATTTTCATTTTTCCAAAATACAAATAGAACCTTGGTTGTTCAACAAACTTTATTTTTTATTTTAACTTACGATACTCTACAGTTGAGAAAAATAATAAAACTAAAAGGCCGGTAATAAAACACTATATAGTAGATTTATAAAACTGCAAATAATTATAGTGAAAAAGTTAATGTGCACTCGGTTGTAATTCATCAAGTCTGGCAGTGTAGCTGTAGATGTTGTATTTTACTTTTAATTCTTCTTAGCCTGCCAACGGTTTTTGTGCTGCGCAACACCCTCACAATAATTTTATTTTTATCATATCAAGTATAATTTTTTTTATTCACTATCGCTAGCCACCAAGGTGGCTAGCGACAGTTTCCGTTCCAGATACGCCATTCTCCTTGTATGTTTGAGCGGCTATGCAGACACTGTATACACCTTGTGTTTTTATACTGACGTTTGTATCCCCAATCAGCTGTTATTAAACATGGCAACATCAGAAAGTCAACCAGCCACCTATTCAGTTACCATTACCTAAGTTTTATTTTAATACTGTATTTGGCATAGATTAGTGTTGCAATGGGGCAGCAGTCATAATAACACCTAGGGGCGGAAATTTTATAAATCTGTCTCTGTATAGATTGCCATGTGTGTATTTATTTGCTAGTATTCAAATTTTGCAAATGAATTTTTATTTTTATTTCTTTGCAGGTGATTGTGAAGCATTCTATAGGCCTACAGTGAATATTACACTATAGGTTATGCGGGATAAAAGAGAGATCCCAAATATTAATAAATTGTATAACCTTAAAAGATAGATTCTCATCTTCAATATTTTAATTTAATTAAATTTTGATATTTTACTGGACTTAATGGGAGTTAGAAAAATGTCAACTTTGTTGATATCTTGACATGTTGGAACAAAAATACTAAGTTAAATACGTAATTAAAACTTAAACGTAATGAAAAATACGTTATTAGAACTTAAACTTTCAGTCCTTCCTTCTTCCACCGAATTATTCACACAAGTTATAGTCCTAAGTCATTATATCATTCACTTTACTTAGTTCACACTTTGTCCTTTTGTCAATTTCATGTCAATAGTAACTTATGAACATTATACTTTTAACTAAAATCACAACCTACACAGGTAGGTATTGGCATTTTCAGCCAAGTATGAATGAGAAACAAGGATGATTGTGGTGCGATCTTGTAGTCTTGTTACTGACTAAGGCTGACATGTTCCTTACACCGAACTGTTAGTTAATTAGCCCAACATTAAATGACACATCTAACAGACCTACAGTTTAACATGGAGTCCAAATCACTGCCTCTGAATTACAAACTAGTCCAATTATGAAGATAGTCTTTGCGGAATAATGTAGTATTCAATGGTGCGGATATTTATCCACACAAGACAACACTGCACCCACCGACCACCGCTCACAACTATTCACAATTTGTGACCTCCAAGTAGCTGGATTACAAAACAAGCCACTGTCTCGTTCTTTGAACTTTTAAGTTTTAATTGGGAACCTACAAAAACACAGAGTAAAAAAAGAAATAGATTCCTACTAGAGTAGGTTAACCAAACATAATAACAAATGAGTAACAAGGACTTATTGGTTTCTAGTATCAGTTCATGGGGAAATTTACTCATCAAAATCCATTACATTGCCTTAAACATAGAAAATTCAAAGGAAGTATAAATTTGAGGTTAGGTGTTAAATACCTGATTTCCTTGTTGTTCTTTGTTCTCCATTTATAAACATTAGCTTAAAAATATTTGTTTTTAATAAATCTTGAAACTTCAATTTAAATCATATTGTTCATTTCAAAATCCTTAGAACAACGATTTAGACCGTTCTAATAAATTGAATAAGAGAATAGGAGTAATAAATTTAAGGTTATGTTACAAAATTTATTTATAGTTTTCTTCTTTAATTTTTTGCTTATAAAAGTAGGCTGAGAAAATAAGCACGCAACTATAAAGTACACTTCATCATGCAACCGTTGTCTGTGAACACGAGATAACTCCCGTAAAAATGGTGCAATTGAGACAACATTTGGTAGACATGTAAGCCAGACATATCAGTCAATCTGAACGTGAACGGATAGTTTAGGGGGTACAAAACTCAAAAATTGGGTTTTATGTTTTTCATATGTAATTGTAAAAAAGTTATTCCCATCACAGCAGACCTGTGTAATCAGAGAATTTCTAAATCCTACATTTGCTCAAAAATTTATTTTGTACTTAAAATGTTTTTTGTGATTTCATATGGAATTTAAAAAATATTTGAATTTTATCTTTCACCCTTAAATGAGCTTACAAAGTACACAATTTAGTTCTTTAAAATTTTACTCTATCTCCAACGGTTACCTACCGAGATATTAAAAAATCTAAACACAGTACGTTGTATTTTGGGGCTACAGTGTTAATCTTAAAGAGGATAAGGAACAATTAATATTTCTCTTATCAATCTATATTTTTTTATTAAACTCGATATTTAGCTTCATGTGGTTGAGATTTATCCATTTATGCTTAAAAATCGTAGTTTATGTGTTCATGGCACCTAACCTGCATACTCTTTTTCAATGTTAATCATATAGAGAATAGGCAAATAAATATTTGTATTAACTTTAACATTAAATGCAGAAGAGGGTTCGGGTAGTACTTTCTAAAAGCATCTGTCTCTATTTTTTATTAAAAGATGTCACAACAATGATCATACCATTGCTAATTACTCGGCTAATAATTCTTAGCCGAAGATGTTTTGCATGCAATGTTACCTTGTTTCTAAGGTGACTATAAGGTAGTTAGTACTTTGTCTTACTATTTACCTTATGGTTGTTTCCACAATCTTCCTCAATTTTTACTTTCTCCCCTTATACGTAGTATATGGAGAAAGGGTATTGTTTTCGTCAAAATTTTCGAATTTGAGTTGAGGGTGGATATATCCGTTTTGGGGTCCCCTGAATCCAAAAAAATGGGTTTGGAGGTGATGTCTGTCCGTCCGTGTGTGTGTGTGTCTGGATGTGTACAGTGCCACAGCCTACCCCGTTGGTCCGATTTAGATGAAATTTGGCATGTATGTATATATTCACGGTATCTCCAGGCGTTTTTTTCATTTTTTTGAATTTTTGATTTTTAAGGGTAGTTCACCCCTAAAAACCCTTAAAAACGTGAAAAATCCAAATTTCTCAAAAACGGCTCTAACGATTTTGATTATAATTTTATAGTTTATAGTGCACAGAGTACTAAATAATTTGACACCACCCGCATGTCTGTAAAAATGACGGTTCAAAAGTTATGGGCTTTTAAATGTCAGAAAAATCAAATTTTTAAATTTTCAGCGAAAACAATTAAAGTAAAGTACAATTTGACTATCACCATTAAAACCTGCTTAAAAAACTAAACAAATTAGTATTTTGAATTATTTGTCTACGACTAACGGTTCCAGAGAAAAGTTAAATTTACTGTCCATGATAAACACAGTACGTTGTCTGAAAGCGTCCAATGTTATTCTTATGGAGAATATTAAAATATAAATTTCTTCCTTATTTTTTAACCGTTTTCCATGAAACTTGGTATGAAGTGTAAGGTCAAATCACCCAACAGAACCAACTCAAAAAAGCTTGGTATTACCGGGGGGGGGGTGTTTCCCCCCATACAATTCGAACAATTAATTTAACTTTGTCTCCTTTGTTTTTATTTTCAGAAATGGGATGATTATTTTTGAAACAATAAATTATTAAATGATATTTATTTAGATGAACTTTGGAGAACATGATAGTTTTATTATAGATTGTCTTTCTTGAACTTACTTAAGGGAGAAAGTATGTGTCAGTTCACTGGTACCGTTTATTTCTTGTTTACTTCCATAGCATTGACTTAATATTATAAGGTGTATCAAAACTGGTTAATAATATTCATATTTGTGAGATGCTAACAACTTAACTTAGTGAATATATAAGTAAAGGGTGAGTGGGAGATAAGTGTAATGTATGCAATGTAATGGCATGCTGTTATTATTAGGGAAAGAATTTGTTAACCGCACATGATTGCAATTCCTCTGTTTCTTGGCTAACGTTGTGCCTCACCAACTTTAGCGCATACCATGTCATGTTCAAACAATCATACAGCCTCACGTAATCGTCCCAACTGTTTACCCACAGTTTCTCCGACATTTTAAAAGTTTTGGCCCCAAGGTTATTTCTGTTCTCGACGTTCCAAACCTTAACCTCCAACATTGATATGTTCTCAACCAACTATTAGGTTCCATGTTACTTGAACACCGTTACTTCCCCAACAAACAGAACATAGGCACAGAATCTCTAAAGCTAACAAGATTTCCAAAATAAAATCCATGCTTAAAATCCACCCTAGGCACCCACAAAGCATAACCACATCCCAGCAGAAGCACATCCTCTTTTGGAGTTTCAAAGATACTGTACTAGCAAATACTGGTGCCATCAGAAATTTGGCCACAAAGCCAAAAACTGCTTGGCTCCCTGCAGCTTTATGTTGCTATCTTTATCAGCAGCTTCCAGGATACCTCCATGGTGACTATTGCAATCTGGAAGAGGCACATGATGGCTGCTGTTCTTCACTATGGGTGATCTTGGTTTCGAACTAAGACACACCTGTATTTTCACCGTTGGCCGACGTCTTTGTTCTCATCATATTGGTTTTCGATTTCCTCACACACTAAAAGTTTCTAGGTTCAGAATATACCCTAAATTGGCTTGCTTCACAGATCACATTTCCGGTTATAACTATAAAAATTAAAAAATGGCACTTAGATCCTAATTTACTTCAGGTCTTCAAATAATCAAATAACCCTCGAAATGAACACCGGTGCAACTCAAAACTTGGATTAGGATCGGGATTTGACCACCGGCGCAACTCATAACCTCCCGCCGGGGGTGCAGAGCGTCCCTCCGAAGTGTGGGCGGAGCTACATCGAAATGGGAGCAGACCAAGAGATCAATGACAATGAATGAAATGGCAAATATATCCTCTTGCCGCTCTTGGTGAAAACTATATGGGCGGATATATCCATCGAACGCTTGCGACGTGTTAGGAATAAATCAGACACAGATTCTTGTGTATCTCTGTATTATGAATTAATTTGGAAGGGCCAGTATTTTTAATTCATAAAACAGAGGTACATAGTTTGATTTATGTTAAGGAGTCCCTGAACATCTTTTGCCTATGAATACATTGGTATTCAACTATTCAACAATGAAAACATATCTTTTGGAAATTGGAGGAACTCCAAATACAGTAATTTATTAATAAAAAATAAGTTATTTAATAATCTGCTGGAAGATGCATGGCATGTCTCACTGGAAAAGTTTCTCATTGTTATCAAAGCGTGGTTTAAGGAAAATATTTTTTTATACTGTTCATGAGCTTATGGCCTGTGATAAAATTAGCAAATTAAGTTTTTAGATACATATACAGATAATTTATTATTTGTTGTTTGTTAGGGAGGAAGGACTGCATAAACATGTCTGTGTGATCGTGCGACTACAGTCTGAGAAATTAAATTTCATTTGTGTCATGACCGTGAATCGAACCCTGGTCTTTTGGTGTATATTTATTTGGTGGTGATTGACGGTGTATATGAGAGGAAGAAGGGAGGGGGCTTCGTCCCTTCCACTGTAAATGCTCCCTCCCACCAAGACGCGGCTTTAGCCCATAAAAATAATCCTAAATATATTTTATTTATTTTCTCCACCTTCTTGATTTCTATAGGTTAGCAAAAATGTATTTTCAGAGAGAAAACATGGAGGAATAACAGGAAAAATGCAGTCCAACAATCGTACCGTCGTGCGATGGCATAGATCCAGTTTGTTATTTCTTATATAAACAAATAATATTTCAAGGATTTTGTTGATTACACATTTATTGTGATTAATTATTAATTGACATTAATTATTTCTTGTTTATTTTTATCTTTTTAAAATTGATATCTTCTTTTTTCTAAGTTCAATAATATTTTTCTTCTCTTCCTTTTGTAATAACTTGTTTCATGTGTTTCTCTTGAATTATTCAAAATCACACTGAAGTATTTCTTTTTACCTAAACTGAATTTTGGAATGGCTTTCCAATAGAGGCAATTTTTTAATTATATTATCACACTCTTATAATGAATTATTCCTGTATTAACCCATTCCTGTCTGGCAGAACGGTCGACGAATGTGGCCACCCGGGCTGAACGAAAATCGAGCCTCGTTCACTACGACCGCGCGTCACTATTAGCGTGAAAGAATTAATAGTAACTTCATGAATTATATGTTTTGATTTCTTTGCTCTGTTCCTTATACTCTTTAACTGTATATACAATCACTTTTAGCAAGAAAAAAAATTATTACTGTACTTTTTCATCAGTTCCAAGCTGTAGACTTAGAAACAAGTAGGTATTTTTGTTTCGTCAAATTTTACTTTATTTTCAAAAGATTCCTTTATTTTACTTGGCAAGATCTACTTCTAGTTACCTGCAGTAATAAATAGTTAATGATAAATCTTTAAATAATAATCATTATAACTGTATTATCATCAATAAATACAATCACTAAACGAATTGTGCAAACGAGAAAATAATTTACTGTCAATACGGAACATTTAACACTAAATAAGATGATAAAAGAGGACGCCAACACCATCTATTGGATGAGAAATGAACTGGAACCCCTAACGGCGGAAAAAAGAACTACATCGAAATATAAGCAGGCAACGTACATTGTTTGCTCATAACCACCCCGCGGCCCGCACGTCATTAGACATCTGTCTAGCGAAATACGCTGACGTACAATGTACGTCATTAGACGGGAATGGGTTAAGACATTAAAAAACTACCAAAAAAAGGAGAAGGTTTGAAGTAAATTAAGACTAAAAATATAAAATATAACTTAATAATTATATTTTCAAGGTAACAGTTTTGATTTCAGTACACAAAGTCATCTGAAAGTCTGATATATGTACCAAACCAATCTATATTTTTGGCAAATAAGTATTTACAAAATTCATTCAAACAAGTAACTTATAACAAGTCAGTTTAAAAAATATGAAGTATTGACAAAAATCACATCTCTTAACAATAATTAATAATAGTTTAAGCAAAAAAAAGCAACCGTATAAAATAAAATTGATTCCATTTGTTTCTGAATCTGTGTATTTGGTTTGCTAGTGAAATGCCTAATTGCACAAAAAAAACTGCGCATCTCTTATACAATAATGTACACTTAATCGAAATAAAAAAATCACAGACCTAGACTGCTCGCAGCATCGTGATTGTGCTGCGACCGTTTACACACTTTATACATTATACATTCAAGATTTCTGTACAGTGGAAATACCTATTCCATTGATGCCAGGTTGCCGTTGTCATACGATAAAGATACCACTAGTATCACCAGTATCGATTAAAGCATCACTCGGTTGTAAAAAGGATAAAGCTAGCTAATTTTTTTCACGCTGTACATGGAATTTTACTATTATAAAAATATATATGATTCAACAAGTTTATTCGCAAACTTGGGAGACCAGTTTCTCCATGTCCTGTTGCCACGTTGGTTCGTCTACATCTGCCAGGTCTTCCAAGCCTGGGGGTGGTTTCAGTTTCGCTAATTCCTCACATAGCTGTTGATAATGTCTCTGTAAAGAAACAGTTACAAATTATACAAATTGGACTGGTATGGTATTTTTATAACTTAACATTTAAGGAAAATATAGCTATTCCAGAACACAACAAAATCAAGACATGTGCAAAAAACCATTAAAAGTATTTAAAAATTTGTCATAAGGCAGAAAGGAACCTAATTGAATCTCACACATTAAACAAAAAAATCGTTGGAATATTCATGCTTCAAAATCTCCAATAAAAACAAAAATAACTTTGCTATCTGTGTACAGTGCAACTTGGTTATTATGGCTTTAGCCATAACGTCAAAATTTTTTAATATTCCCATAACAATAAAATTGGGCACAATCAGGCAACTTACTGCGTTCATAACCGTCAGTAAATTTAACTTTTCTCTGGAACTGTTAGTTGTGGAATATTATAATTTAAAATACATTTTTTTAGTTTTTTGAGCTAGATTTTAAAATCCAGTAAAATTATTTTATAACATCATTGTTTTGACAGAAAATTAAAAAAAATGTATATGAGCTTAGCTGAGCTAGAACTAACTACTGGAGTTAGCTATAAGAGTACGCTTATAGCCAATTAAAAACTTCATCTGAATGCACTGGTGGTCGAGAGGTTTTCAGCGCTTACTAACGAGTTATTGTTAGAAGCCATTTGAAAGTGCTAGGTTTCAAATCTCGGTCATGAGCTTCCCGGCTTTGTGGTACAGTGGAGGAGGGAGGGCCCACCTTAAATTAACAGTGACCAGAGAGGCTGTAAGTTGACAGCATTTGTATGCTTGGTTGGGATTGCGGTTATGGCCTGTCAAATATTACAACCAGAATAATGCTTGGATGAGCTCAGAAATTTTTAAGGAATGGTTTTTCAAAGAATTCGTGCCACAAACTGAGAAGTTTTTTAAATCCAAAAATTTGCCACAAAAAGTAAGATTGCTGCTTGGCAATGCTACGTGTCATCCTGACGAGAGACTTAAATATAAGAACATAAAGGCCGTGTTTTTACCTCCGAATGTGACTAGCTTATATCTAGCTTATGTTAGCCTACGGATCAGGGAACATTATCGTCGTATCCTACTTTCTACTTAAATCGGCGCTATGGACTAAGGATAAGACATAGTAAACAAACTTCGTCGTTACTATAGGCCTACTAATTTTTTGTTTGTGCACTTTAGCGATTCAAATATTTTTATATTACTAAAAACTATTTCATGTATACCTTGAGGGCCATGGTGTTGAGGGAGATGGTGCGGCCTGTCCGCCTGTCTGCAGCTTGAGACTCCATGTCATTTATCCAACCTTCAATCTGTTTCTTGATCTCCTTACGTTTCATCCAGAAGTGAGTTTGTATCACCTATCAAGTAAAAGTAAAATTTACTCCTCATGGATCTTGTTAATGATCCATCCATTATTTCCATTCCATTATCAATTCCATTATCAATTATTTCCATCCATTATTTCCATTCCATTATCAATTATTTCCATCCATTATTTCTCTTTATTCCCTTTACGTGGTTTATTGGTCGAATCATTGAGGGTAAATAAAAAATTATTAGATTTAACAATAAACTACATTTGTATTGCTTACTATGACAGCAATAGTTTTAAATGCAGTAAAATGCAACGTGACAGTGGAAAAAAGTTGAAGTATCAAAAAATTTGGAATTATCTCTGTTTTCTACTAATTGCTGTGGAGACATGCAATTTAATGTTTCACACACAAGTATAAAACAAAATTTATTGACTCATGAGTGAGAATAAAGCTCAGGATTATTAGGTATGCCAGAGTGTTCAACAATCGGTTACAGAGACTGTTGGCTACTGTATAACGAACAAAAAAAATTATTAGTAATATGAATAGGAGAAATTCGGCTAAGATTTTAGCTATTTCAGCTAATTCAGCTATTTTAAGCTTTAGATGTATAATACGTCATCTCTTAATCATCCACGCATGGCTCTGCTACTAATGATCTTGAATTGTAACTAGAGGGACAATTTTTTTTGAAAGAGCAATTTATATGTTACAATACATATTTCCAAGATAAACACACTGAAAATACCTTTGACAATAAAATCAGTTACACCAAGGATCATGAAAATATAGTGCATGAAGATAGACAAGGCAAAGAGGCATATTATTAGAGTCATCTCAAAAGTAAGTTAAAACTATTTTCTGATATATTGCTTCAAAACAGATGTTTTAGATACATGTGTTGAAGAGCAAAAGTTGTTCTTTTTCTTCCTAGGACTAAATAATCATCTATAATTATTATAATTTTTTCATAAGCCGCAAAAGATTATTGTTGATGATTGATTTGAGGTCAGCATTCGATTGTAAATAATCGATGAAGTAACTGCAACAATAACTATAGATTTTTTGTGTATTTCGGACAATCCAGATATCGATTATAAAACTGGTAATCAACTATTAAATCAAACTATTGAATGGTTGAGATCGAACTATAGATAATAATAACTGACATAACCTAAAAAACAATCAGGAATCAGAAAGTACTGTTACATCGTACGTAACGTAACAGCTAAATAGTCTAAAGCAACAAAATGGTTATTGATACTAAATCAGTTAATAATTTATTTTTTAAGAGTTTTTTCATTTTATTTACAGTATGATGAAAAATATATTTCATCACATCGTCCAAAATTAGCTTTTTGATATATACTCTCAAATGTGCGAGTATATTTTTAAAAATACGAGCTAAAGTTTAAAAACCGAGGCTGTTAAATGTAACAGCCTCGGTTGTTAAACTTTTGCTCGTATCAAAAACGCACGTTTTTAATACAGTGATACTAATCTTATATTCTTGTGCCTGGCAGGAATGGTCTGAATCTTGCAGGGAAGTTTCGACTGGATGTAGGGAAAGCACAAAAATTTCCTGTGTGACTGTTATGATACATTCGGTAATTATGGATATGCTGATTATGATGTACATGGTCTAAAAACGTCGGAAGGATCATTGCCAATTATCGTCACTTTATGCCTGACAAAAATCACTCTCAACTTTCTCACAATGTCAAAATCAGCCTTGCACTTCACAGAATCATTTTTGTTGATTTGCATCAATCAAATAATCTTTGTCTTCCACAATTTTCGGGTTGCAAGAAGTGGACATCAATAAATGATTGAGGCCCATCAGAGACTACATAACACTGTCGTACAATTCACTGCTCATTCACAATTAATTTCAGTCAATATTTTTTTTGCTGTTGTACATAGCGATCGGTGGTAGGATTAAGTTAAAGCTCCATGGTGCTTACTTTGTAGTTACCAAATGTGGGAAGCCACATAGGAATACACCTGGACGAAAGTTCCCTGTGAATTTCAGACCATTCCTGCACGAGAGTAAGAAAATAGAGTAATGTACTTTTGAGACGGCCCTGGTACTTAGATGTATGATTATTTCACCTGTTTGAAGCAAGGAGATGGGTTTCTTAATTGCTCTAGCATGGCCCACTTGACTGTGGCTTGGCAGATGTTGGAGTTGTACTCTCTTGAGCTCTGGTTGCCGGCCTGCGTGCCTCGAGATCTCTCATAGCCAGGCTCGTTAAAGTATGGCTCAGGGACTAGAATAAGCGACTGGATCGATACCAAGACCTGCAACAAACAATTTAATTCATTTATGTAGCTTGAACAAATAGTTGTTTATTAAGACAAGTTGTCTAAATAGGTTTTCATCAACACATCACTGATGTATGGTAAGTATAATATAGTAATAATAAGTAATTAATAATAATGTATTATTAACTATAAAATTATAAGTATAATCTATTAAAGTGTTACAGTATTATTTCACTGATAAAATGAACTTTTATTCACTATGTCTCAAAGAACGGAATTTGTTTTTTTAAAGTGTGCTTTTAAGTTATTATCCAAAGAGTCGGATCGGATATATGGCTCCGTGTAACAAGTATTAGGTAAAATTGTACAATTATACATTTCGAGATAGGAGTATTGTCATTGATAGTTACACAAAGTACTGGAATAATGTTTGTTATTTGCCACAGTAAATTTGATTTCGGCAACAAAGCTATTGCTGTAGGTGGGATGTTTTTACAAATTATATATAAAATTATGGTTCAATTTTTGCGAGAATCAAAATCCGAAAATTATGTAAAATTTATTTCACATGATTTTTGAAAGATCAAACTGTTTGCAGACCGTTTGTCTAAGATAGTCTATAGGTAACAAACCCACACCTGTAGAAAGCTAGAAGTGTGAGCATTCCACTTCTCTTCCGGTCGTCCATGCCATGTATTGAGAACACTCAGACACACCTTGCCATCATTGTAAAGGTTAGGGTTAAAGCGTATCGTATGGTGACCTGTCGTCTCCAGGTTGATCAACATCGGAGAGTTGGGATAGTCAGGGGGGAAGTACACATCGAGCTCGAAACAACCGTTGGCGTATGGCGTCTCGGCTGGGCCTGTTATTAATACCTGAAATACATAAATAATGTTTCATTGTTTGTATGAAATCTCTAAATTACATCTTTGATTTGACTTTAAAAAAAAACAGAAGCGCTTCGAGTAACTTAAAATGGACATATACCTCTACAGCTAATTTCCCTTTTCTATAAAAGTGGTGCAAATAAACTAATTAGGAAACCCCAATCAATTTTTTTTACTTCATGGTAAAAAACAATGGTAAAAACTGTTATCTTTAAAAAAAATAATATAAAGGAAATATTTAATATTGCCAATACTATGTAATCTACTGGCCAAGGTCTAGTTGCAGAGTTTTCAGGTCACATTATTGCCCTTGACACGACTACTTAAGTATCCAAGACCAACCAGATTAACTTGCCTTTCTAAATTAAAAAATTTCAATTATGTTTTGTCCAGCAATCGATATCATATAGCACTCTATGATAACATATATGCAAAAGTATATGTTATATTTCACTATTATTTTTCAGCACTAGTAATCATCATGATGAATGTGAAGCTTTCTAGTCTTAGGTACCTTCATGATATCGAGACGATCAGCATCGCATCGGACGAAGACGGAGCTACTGAACGACAACGGCAGTGACGTGGAGAGTGTGACAGTCTCCTGCGCTAGACGCTTGACTCTGGCCGGGTGGCTGCGATCGCCTCCAGCTCGCACGTTCGACTCAAAGTGATACGACACTACGAACTGGAATCCGTTCCCATCACTCGACTCCGTGATCATCTCATACGTCTCAAACTGCATTGGTTTCATCACTTCTAGGTACCTGTCATAAAGACAAAACAACACCACGATTACTCAATCGTTTTAAACTAATCGAATCAAACAGTCATATTAATAGAGAGAATCATTTTTATATAACTGTAAGTTATAATTTAGCTATCATATAAAAGCCTGATTTGAAATCAGATTCAATGAATAATTTACATTTTAATTCTAAAAAGTGAACAATTACATATTAAGTTTTGTTTGATACAATTTCATAGCTGTAACCATATTTTCATGCATAATTATGATTTAAAAAGATTTAGATTTCTTTTAAAAATCAAATTTTCTTTAAATCATTAATACTTGGTAGTTTTTAAAACCATTTGATGCTTTTTAGAATGCATTTTTATAGAAACCAATATTATTTTTCATATTTGAGCCTTTTTTTTGTTTACTTTTCATTGCATAAAATAGATTGTTGTAGAAAATAAGGATATAAAAACAGCACACAGAGTCAAAATTCAAACACAATGAAATAAATTATGCTTAATAGTTGGTTGTTTTAACTATACAAACTTAATCTATAAATGAAAGCACTACACATGTACTATACTAGACATTGATAATGAGTAAGACTAGAAGTCCTTGTGGATAAAAATAATGTCAAATAATGTCTAGTTTGTCTGTTAGTTTTGAGGAGTCAATATAGGAATACAAAGAGCTGCCATGTGTGGCACAACCTCCACTAAAGGGTTAGTTTTCATCAAACTTAAATATTTCAAAAACTAAACTTAATTATAAATGTTGGAATTTAGAAAAATAAACATTTGATTTTGCAAGACAAACTCAAAAATACCTCTGTTCTAATGTTTTCTGGATAGGCAATTCAAGATCATGGCCCATTCCGCTTTCTGAATCAGATTCCGATTCATACACTAGTTTGTCAGTGGCAGCCTGTAACAAATACAGTGATGTTAAACAAGACGTAAACTAGGGTTCCATAGTACCAAAAACGTTTGGGTTGGCACAGTAAAATATTGTGCACCTCAGTCCAAGTTGAAGAACTCTTGATTAAGTAAAGTTTTGATTGAAATGTACCCAACAGTATTTTAGTTACGAGGTTGTTAATTCAATATATTTTACATGACATTCATACTGAACGTAGATTACACTTAAAAACTGATAATTCATGGTGTCTTAATTATAAAACTGATCCTATTTCAAATTCTTGAAACTACCCAAGTTTTCCCACCCCAACTATGGGTGGTTTAAACTACCCAATTTTAATTAATATGCAACAAAATTAATTTAACTAACCAAACCAACCAAGTGGTTGGTATCTAAAGACAAAGTGAGGCTACCAGTTTGAAAAGATATGACTAAACAAACTTGTATTAAAGGAATCCTGGATGTGACAGACACAATGACAAAGCCTTTTTGGTCCAGTCAATAAAGGTAAAACAAGTGTAGAATTTATCCCATAAAGAACAGATTTTAATAAAAATTTGGAAAATCGGTGCTGTATGAGATAAAACCACGGGAAAATGGTAATTTGCTGGATTAATAGTTGTATGCAATAAACAGCATTGAAAACTTGGCAGAAGATGGCACAAAGTATATAGCTAGACAAACCTGGACCAAGTTGGCTGTTTCCTGGATATCAGGGATGAGTAATGCTAATCCTTCATCTGACTCCGCCACCTCAGACGGACTGAACATTTGCTTCAGGCTGTTAGACACCCTCACTACCTTCTTCTGGTTCTTTGGCTTGTTGATTCTGAAAAACAACACATTATCACTAATATATTTTCAAATTCACACCTAATTGCCAAATTACTAAACACCAGTTATGAAGAAAACCAACATCTTAATTATGTAAATGTCTAGGATTACTAATTTCCAGACAATCGGGCTTACTTTAATCTCGAGGCATATGTGTCAACAACATTCTTCATCTTCTGCAGCAGACACACAGCTGAAAGCTGAAGCGAATTCTGCTTAGGCCGAGGCAGCAAGAGAGGCACGAGCTGTGAGTTCTGGGCAATGGCTCGCAGTAACTGTAGCACACTGCGATACAGTGGAATGTGTCTTGACATGTCCAATACTGCCAATCATAAAAACATGCAATATATAAGACATGTAATATTATAAAACAATCAATGTGAAATCGATACAATGCCCAAAAGAAAAATCACTACACTATAGTCTTGAAGGGAATCAGAACATTGAAGTTGTCATTGATACCCTGACAATCCATGCCAACAAATAAAATTGCTCAAATATTTCTAAAACTAGGCAGTTTTTAAGAACCGATATTTTTTCAAAGTAGATGCCGTTAGCAATAAATGAAGTTAAAATATAAGAAAATATTATATATTCAAATTATATAATTGTAAATAAGGGTTATGGCATGGAAAACGGATGTCTTCTTTAGTTACCTGAATCATTGCGCAAGTAGGAAGACAGAGCAGGTAGCAAGCACGACTGTTGAAGTAGGTCGTGTATGCATGGAGGTAGAGGCTGCGGAATCTGCTTGGGTGCTGCATCGCTATCATCATCGGAACTGTCTGCAGTCACCACTCCCCCTGGGTTTATGTAGCTGGACAAAACTTGCAGAAGCACAGTGACATGCTGTTCCTCACTCCGCTGACGACTGAGTGCCTGCTCCACGTTCCAGCTCTGCGTTGTGCTGCCGGTGCCAAACCCCGTCCCCTTAGCCCAGTAAAGGTGCGACTTGTCATCTGACTTGTTTCGCGTTTGCGGCGATGTCTTTAGCTACAGTCAAATTTAATTTCATCATTACTATACGAGTAAACAAAACAATAAAAAACCTAACAACACATACTATTTATTTCTAGTTTGTCCTATTTTTTTCAAATTTGACTCCTTGTCATTGAACTTTGAATAAATACTGACAAGGATGTAAATATTTATATTTAAGGAATGTAAATACTTTATACTTTAGCAACATATTTATTCCGAAAATTGTCATAAGATATAAGCTACATTAATAAAAGATGTTGTGACATCTTACAGCGTGAAATTTATGATGATGTTTGATGTACTTAACAAACCTTCACAGAACCATTTATATATATACATAGATAAGAATATTTTCAATTGATCAAACTAAAACTTTTCTGTACCTAAGGAACCAAATAAATGTAAGATTTTCTTTGAATCAGACTATTTGTATTATAATTGAATCTAGAGTTTATTTACAAAGAAAACATTAAAATGTCTTTGATAAGTACCGAGTTGGTGAGGCCCGGTAGAATAGACTCGTGGGGCTGATGAGTGAAGAAAGCAAGGCAAGAGAGTAGCAAGTGCAACGCGCCGTGATCAAGAGCCGTCCGCCTCAGCAACACTCCGTCATCTGTGCTGAGCGGAGTCGACTCCAGCAGCTGCCTCAGCACTTCGAACGGCAGAGTGGGCAATGAGCTTGACACTGGGTTGCTTAGGATATCACCTGGCAATGCAAACAAACAGAAATCGAGATTTCAGTGTATGAAACAAAAAAAATTATAATTCCAAGCAAAAGTCTAATTTTGTATCTACAGATTACGAAGGTAGATTAGATGATAGAAAGAATTTTGTCTTCACTTGATAAGCTTTTTTAATAAGATATTTTCATTGTTTGTTCTGTTTATCAACACAACGGTGACATTGCTTATCATTTGATTAGCAGTCTAAAACCCTGAACTACCTTAAGCCAACCTGTTATTAGATGGGTAATTAGTTAAAAGCCCAACTATAATTGGCAACTGGTTCCGGAATCTTAATATTTTCAATATTGTTTCTCAACAAATTCAATAATTCCAACTTCACCAAAATAAAATATACATAGTTTAATCAATTACATTAAATTTGATTTATGAAATTTTAGATACGTGGGAGAATTAAAGTAAATCAAAAATATTTATTGATGGAAAGTACTTCCCATAAATTATTTTATAAATTTCAAAACCCTATTAAAAAATAAGCTTGTAACAGTACAATTTGAGTTGTAACAAGTATCAAATTAGGGTTTGGGTGTTAGACAGGTATTTGAGATAAGTCCTTCAATAAGACTCTGAATACCTTCTAAGATAATCTTGTATCAAATGAATGTATAAGTTGCTAGTGTATTCAGTGAGTAGCGTACCTCCTTCTCCATCGTCAGACACACCTAGCACAAGCCGCAAAAGACATTGAGCCTTGCGCTTGTCCCTGAGCAGGACCTCTGCATAGCCAGGCAGGCGGAGAAACAGTCCAAAGGCAGCCAGCGAGTGCAGCGGTACCGTCGGCACACTGGCCTCACTGTGCTTGCCTCCTTGACTGCCGATGTACGGCGCGACCATGCTCTCCTCTACATCCTGTAAACATTTCAAGAATTGAATTCATCCTTTTACTAGTGAAAACCTTTTCAAATCAGAAAATAAAACTTAAAATAACTTTGGAAAGTGCTAACGATACTAAGTATTACCCAAGTGTAACATTAGCATTAAGCATTGGGAAACCAAGCTTTGCTCGGATAGAATAAAACATGTGATAGATACGTTAATCCATTAACCGCGGCTTAAGTTGGCGCGCCGCAGTTCAGTAGCGCAGGGTTTGTTCACAGCCTCGCACATTTAATACTGCAGAGCATGTGGCATGGACATAGTTTCATAAAAATACTACTAGAATGCAGGTCAAATTGGTCTGTCACTTCTCATGGTCAATGTAACAGTCATAGCTTGAAAAAACTAGCAATGACTTGTATTCATGAGAGAATCAGTTGAGAACGTCAAATCCGAGTTAACTTGGGCGTCGCGGTTGCTGTAACAAGAGCATTGCATGAGTTAACTCGGGCATCGCGGTTAAGGGGTTAATAGTTAAATTAATACACATTTATTATCTACTCTTTGTAAACACAGTTTATAAGATTTAAATAAAAACGTTTTCATACACCATCAACCAAACTAAATTCAACTATTATAAATAACACTTTCTGTAAAATTAAACTTAAATAAATATAAATATTCATTGAAACCTTCTTTCTAACCTAAAAATAAAAAAATGTTTTGAATTTACTATAAAAAATTAAAGCAATCTGAATTTGCTATTTGTAGCTGCAGTTAATCAGCAGCTACAAAAAAGGTTCTTAACGATAACATGGACACTTTGAAGGATTGTAGGATGAAAACTGGATTTTCCCAGACTTGACCTGACCATTGACCGGTTCCATTTAATTTATCATGGTCAAATACACCATGTAACACAAAAAATGAAAATCCTTGGACAGAAAAAAATTTGTGTGGACAGTGCTTGTTTTAGAGTAAAAGATTAAGGATGGGTAAAAAATTTCAATTTCAGGAAATATTGTTTGATCTTAGGAAGTATCGTTTTTATCAAAAATATTACATAAATTTTTGACTTAAATAATCTTTTTAAGACTCCGAAATACCTGCTTACAGTGAATTTCCCTTGATTTAATATTATTTGTGACTATGTGAACTAACTAAACTAAAAATAATAACACGTATAATATAAAAACACATAAAATATTTTATCAACATACTTTTATAAATAGGAAAGTCATATCAAGTTAATGATACTCTATAAGAATAACATGGGGAAAGAATAAGTAGGTTTCGTGCCATTAAATGACGTTATTAAATGATGCTGTGAAGCAAGTTTTTTCACAACACCGATAAATGAGGCATCAATTTATACTTTTTCCTCTTGAGACTGGTACTACATTGCTGCTACAAGAGACAATGTACTGTTTTACTAGTTTTTGTAACTCTGTAACCAAATGACATAAAGGAAAGATTTCAAACTGATTGTTTTTTTTTAATGAGTTGTGTACCTCGTAGATGTCATCGCTGGCCTCTACTTTGACCCAGTCGGCGTCTACCTGGTCCACCGTTGTGGTGGTGGGCTGGCTGGTCGGCTGGTGGGTCGTGGCGGAGCGGAAGTACATCAAAGTCTCAGGATACACCAGAGGAAGGTGTTCGGCCAGCAGAGCCAGGCCTCCCTGTTGTGTGAACACTTGCAGAGTGCTTGGGAACGGCTCCGTCAACAACAATAGCTCTCCTACGTCACTGCTCTCTGTACAAGTCAAACTCAGGATTGAAGGTTTATTTAAAATTGTGGCATAAGAGATAAGTCTTAAAAAAACAAGCAGTTTTTATTCCTGTAGAATATTAGTTGGTACCTGGAAATGGTTCTCTTGGTAAGCCTGGGATTTTTGATGCATATGTTGTTGAAAAGATGCATCAATGTTACAAAGTTTCAGCCCTCGATCAGCCTGGTGTTCAAGGTTTATGTGGATTGATGCCAGTTCATCAGGTTGGTGGCAATCAATGTTTTGTCAACTTCAGTGATGACTTGTTATCAAATATAAGTTATAAAATATAAGAAAAAAATTAAAGAGTTTTTAGGCTGAAATTAAGAATATCAGGAATTTTAATAAAGAACTACTCACTGAAAACAAAAAATGATTCAAACAATGAAGAAAAAAATAACAGAAAAGTACATAATGTATCAAGTATACCCCTCAGAAAATATATTTTAGCACAAAATTAAGACATTTTTAGATACAGACTGATTATGATGATCGTTACCTTTGGTGGGTAGGTCGGTGAGGGTGAGATCGAGACAGGGGGTGCTGAGAGACACACCCCGGTGGTCAAGCAGGCTGAGCAGCTGGGACAGTGTTAGAGCTGGTGGCAACACCGTATTGGCCAACTCCGCGTGCTGCAGCCCCTCGTTGCTGTTGCCTCCCGCCATGTCTGGACATATCACAACTGTCTCATAACCTCTACGCATGTATCATCATTTAGAAAATAAATATAAGGATAAAATAATAATTCCTCAACTACAACCACAAACTTTTGAAATTTGATTTTTGCTATATAATAGAAAGTGTCAGACTACTGTTCTACAAGGTAACAAATCTGCTGCGTAATGAAAGGCAAGTATACACATATTTTAATTACAGTTCAACTCCTCATATCAGACCTCGGGATATCTGACCATGTGACGGACTGTAATCTGCTGGCTACGCTGCAGCAGGCGCTGAGCCCTGGAAGCGAGCCGAGCGAAAACTGACTCATCACCACTGCGCATTGTTGGTCTTTTAAAACTGCCAGTTGAGTTCTGATTGTTGACATGAACGAAGCCTATATTGTATGTTTTTTATTGCTCCTCGGGTTATCCAACCACGGCCCAGTCCCGTGAAATTGGATATTTGGGATTCTACTATATATATTAAATTCAGTAAGTTAAACCGAGAGTTAATATGCAAAGCATCAGTTTGAGAATGTCAGGGCTTGTAACAAACCTTGAGTAAAATAAAAACCAAAATGATAAAAAATAACCATGAATAAACTAAAAATTACAATTACACAAGTATTTGTATTTTATTGGGATATAACACTGATAATGAGAGTTACAAAACATTATAATAATAATTTAATATTTCTAAATGGCCAACCGGCCATAAAATCTACTAAATTAATTCATTAATGGTTGAAACTGGCTAGTTTGACCTTATCTACGATTTGTAATAATAAAAAAACGGAACACCTTTTCCGAATAACTACAGAAAAAGGTATAAATAATTTAAACAATTTATTAACTTTAAATAGCATGAATAATAAAAACATGTACTGTTCACTGTTCTTAAATACAGAAGGTAAGTCAAAGACAAGTATATGAGTCCATGACCATTTTGGTTTATGCATTACCGTTTTTCATTGAGGCAATTTTATAACAGTATTATGAGTTTAACCAAAATCAGTCAATGAAAACCTGATGACCTTAAAAAAGGCAAATAAAATAAAACTAAAAAATAACAAAAATAACCAAGAGCAAAAAATAATAAAAAAACCTGTTAGAAACCCTGGAATGTAGAGAAAAGTCGCCGAGTCTGGCTGACTCACCGTAGCCTGTGATCAAATGCTGGAACTAACTCAAGAAGTTTGCTACTTTACCACTAGAGTATGTTTTATAGCCACTTGGAACGCTTTTTCAGACGATGCTTAGCGTAACCGGCTAAGGTGTGTCACTCGAAGTGAAACTTTGAAGCCATACTCAAGTTCGAATCCCCTCCATGAGCAATCCTAATTTGGCCTGCCAAATAAACGGTGACCAGCTTGGGTGAAAGATTACAGCTTTTGTAGGCTCAGTTGAGACTGCAGTGGACACTTAGTTTGCTTCTTTTACTATTGTATGGTAATAAAGGGGGGCATGTTTTTTTTTTATACTGATTGATTATTAAAAGAAGAGTTGCATAGTGATTTTATCATTCAGTTAAGGCTAAAACAACCACTAATTGTAAGGTTAGAAAAAAATGCAAATACAATGACAAAAAACAAGTTGGTGTAAAATTTTTTTAAGTGAATTCATTTGACAGAAAAGCGGTTATTGTAAATAAATAGTAGCATCTGAGCTCACCGAGCAAAGAGGCATTTGAGCTCTGTCCCTTTTGGCCTGGTTGTGTGGCAACTTTATCCTTGAAGATAGTGGCGATTACATTCTTGGCATCCTTGATGCGCTTGTCCTTGGCTGTTACCCCTGCCGCTACAAACAGCTGCTCCGACACCTCGGACCATAACGACTCTCGTAGAGACTCCCGGCTTATGAGCGTCTCGCTGGACTTGCTGTCACTGCCTACAGCTGATGAGTCTACAACAGTAATAGAAGGAACACTAAAATAAATATAACAATACAGTGGTTTAGGGTGAACTTCCAGTACTTTTTACACTGTTACAACACAAATTTAAATCAAGGTGTGAGTTTGTATTTGCTAACTATGCCTAACACATTCACTACTGAAAAAAATATAAAACTTTTAGGGATGCTAAAAAATTGTATTAGTGAAATTACTTATATATGAAGTAGGAAGTATGAAAACGCTGTTCCCATTGATCAATGTCCATCCAACTCACCAAAAATGACGTCATTGTTGAGCAGTTTTCATATCTCAGCTATGGTGACTACGCACACACCATCTAGGTATAATAGTTGTTATACCTTATCATTGTAAAAATAATAAAATAAAATAACGGCAAAGCTGTCTTAAGTCTCCTGATTACTTTTTATTCCGCTCCGAATCAAAGGCTATACAAAAACTACCAACTCACACAGTGAACACTCAATAAACAAATAAATCAAGTATTCAGAATAATGTTTAATAATAGAACTGCAAGTTCCCTTTCTATCGAAAAAAGAGAGATAACGAATAAATAATGACCCCAGTGTAGATATCTTTTGATTTGTTATTCAGGTCTTTATTTAAATGTCCAGTTAGTAGTATAACATATTCAATACAGCGAGTAACATCCTCATAATCATTAACATTATTTTATAAACAATATTGAAGAAATTTTTATATTTTAATTTATTACGAGAGAGTATTGTTATTATGCAAAATAGAACAAAACCAAACCAAAAGATTCTGAAAAACGAGACAGTCTATACAGGAGTAATCACAACTAGTTTATAAAAATTAAAAAATTTTATATTTAATTCATTTTTGTAATAAATTCTTATATAGAAATATAGTTAAATTTTTTATTATCATAATTTTAAACAAAATTAAATGTCATATTCCCAATGTGATTAAGCTGCACTCACACAAACTGATAAGATGCAGTGGTGTGAACGCTGAGTAGAAATATTTGTTGTATACATACTGTATTGATTTCGAACATCTAAAACAAATTCCATTCGCTCTACATATGCAGTATCAGTCTTCGTGTCACACCCGAGATACCCATCTCTCCTGTGTGTCATACATATTTTAGCTTGTTATTTTAAGTTGTTAATAACTGCTTAAGTTAATTCTTAATAAATAATGGTTTAACTAGTTTATAATTTGTGAGTGAGTTAATTAAATGATCCTCATTTCCTTTCTAGAAAAACATTCCTATAACAATCTCAAAAAATTCTGGTCCAATCAGGTTGACGTAAGTAGATCAATCAATCTAGAGCGAAAACAGAATTCTTTCATGAATATGAAAATAACGACTACTTGTCGTTTTTAAATTGACAAACATATTTTCACTGTGTTCAATGTATTCATATTGTTTATATTCATATAATTGAAATGCTTTTTTTATTTGAGTATGATTTTCTTGAGGAATGCAATATTTGTAACAGATTTGTAGCTGACGACATTGACTGACCTTGAGAACGCTGCTGACTGATGACGTCACACAAAACAACAGCCAGCAGCTTCTGATTGGTCGGATGACACCAGCAACAACGAGACAGGAACTTGACTGTGGCCGCCTCAAGTGTGCTCAGGGACTCCGTCATCATTTCGCATCTGCGCATCAACCAACCATGACAAAAAACGAGTTCATACTGTTCAAGACTGAGACTATAACTAATTGAATAAAGTATTACAACTTTTTCTCAAGTGAAAATACTTAATAAAATTAGAAAAAGTAACCTTTGCTCTGAGGACATCGCTTCCCTTGCTGGAGCATGAGGATTTAATAACAGTATATCATGGTTCTTCAACTGGCATTTTTAGAACAAAAAGGGCTGTTTGCATAAATGCTGGCCTTCCACCATCTCACTCTTCCAGAAAAGTTCTGACGACTAAAAGTTCTCACCCTTTCATCATTTATACATATTCGCTCTTGTTTAAACAAACTCATTGATCTCTACAAATAATAAGGAAGAGTTATCAAAACCCACATGGCATGGAACTGACTTCCACCCAACATAGATCTGCATCTCAATATCCTAATCTGAAAGAGAGGTGCTTCTTAAAATAAAATAAAATTATATACAGTGGAAGCTCTCTGAACTGGTCAATCATATGTTTCCGTAGCAAGTCAGATTCTCACGTGAAAGCTAGACACACATTACAGTTGACTGTAATGTACATTGAACAGCAACAAACCTTTGTTGCAACAGCTGTTGATGTCATTTTTATAAAAAAGTGGCGAGACTATGCTTTTAAAATGGTAATTGAAGACAAAAAACAGAAGAAACTAACCAAATATTTTGGTTAAACTATATTTACTGTAATCAAGTTTTACAAGCCAAGTTTTTTCACACTTCAGTGACTTTAAGTTTTGTATTTACTTGCCTGTTATTTGCCTGTAGTTCTTGATATTTTGATTTTTTCCCGTCTATGTATATTTCATTATGAGTGTTGCATAAAGAAGATTTGATCATCGAACCAACATTTTTGAACACTATTTACAAATATTTACATATATTTTTATGAATATTGTGTGTATCTTGTTTCTATTTCATAAACGGTTTTGAAAATGAGTAATTTGTTGAAATCTTCCTGTTTGTTAAATAGGTTCAAATGATCTATGAAATGGAAACAAGATACAAACAATATTCATAAACATATATGAAGATGCCACACTCGTGGTTAACTGTACATAAAGACGGAAAAAATCAAAATATCAAGAATTACGGGCAAATAACAAGTAAATAAATAAATGTACAACAGTTCTCAAAACTGGAGAAAAATAAAAAAATTTAAGTTTTTTTGTTAGTTCTGCTTATTAGGCCTAAATGATAGTCAAGGTTCACTATGGTTAATTATGATAGTTAAGTGAGTTAAAAGTGCTGAATGTGACTGAAGTCATATCCGACAATGGTCTGGTCACATAGGGGTCGGTTAAAGAGAGCTTCTACTGTAATACAATTGCACAACACATTTACAAAATACCTATACAACTGTAACATTGTATTGATTCCAAAATATTATGTTATAAAAATCTTCGTATTATATTTTATGGATAAATTCTTATTTTCAATCAAATTTGCAAAGACCAAACTCGAAAAAATATATAAAAAGAGAAATTACCAACCTTGAACTGCTCAAAGGCCTTGCACAGAGTAAAGTGAGAAGTGGCAACCAAAAGACTGAACCTTCGGAGGAGCCAAGCCAATCCCTCATAATACCTTCTGAGCAGACTTCAGCAAAGAAGCGAAGGATCGAGGAGATTGTTTCCAACTGGACCATGGGTCTGTTACCATCTGCGACATTACATTAATCATCAATTTATTAAAGTAATAATAAAAAAGGTTATCATTTTATTCACAATCCCTTAGGGTCTGCGGTACAGGAAATTATGAGGTCGGTACGGTACAAATTGTTGTACCTCGGTTCTCGGTACAAATTCGGTACGGTACGGTACACGAGAATAATGCCGCTAGTAACATTGACTGATCTCATCCTTTTATTCATAAGTATTTTCCAGAACTTAATTAGTGAAAACATTGAGAAAGGAATTTAAAAAAAGATATACAATGTCAAAAGAAATATTTTACTGTACTAATTTTCAAACTGTAATATGATTTTTAAATCCGTTCTTTAAAAAATATATCACATTAAACATATTAATAATTATTTAAACATTATAATTTATGTTGTAACTAATTAATAAGAGGAAATAATCTTCTCAAGTCTATATGAAACTAAGGATGAACAAACAAAATAAAAAACTATAATGTATTTTATTGCAGAACAAAAAATACAGAAAATATACTGAGTCAATACCCCCTAGCCAAGACCTATGTTTTATATTGTCCTGATTTATTATTTTTAATTCAACCAATCACAATAATTGTTCAAATTAAATCAAACATTTTCATAAAATGTCAAAGGGATCTTTAGACTAAAATAGTGGTTAATATTTTAAAATTACAGTGGAACCCCTCATACTTGAACATGTTCTCGGGAAATAAAAAAAAATACCTGGAAATTAAAAAAAATTTAATCACATAAGCTTATTTTTTAAGATTTAACAAAGTCAGGGGTTTTCGCTTAAAGTCTGTTATCTTTAACCATTGAATTTACATACTTCGTAATTATAAAATCAATGCTTTAACTGTTGAAATGAAGAAAATCTTCACACGACCGTAATTCCAAGCCACGTCGGTTGTTATAGATACGCAATTATCAGCAGGTAAACGCTCACTAAACTAGACACTGACAGTAGACAGGCGCGATACGCATCCCGCCTGTTAGTAAGGGTAGGGGGAGAATGGTTTATTTTTAGCACAGGCTCGACCCGCCAAGGTCACTGCCCTTATGAACGCACAGCCTGTATAACCCGTCGGTTATCGCGGGAATACAGTGACGAAATAAGTGCGTAGTATTTATTTCCCTGGAAGAACAGGCTTCAGTCCCAATTAGTTCGGATTTGAGGGGTTCCACTAATGAGGAAATACAGAACATATTGTTAAAAAAATAAAAGTTATTTATTTCCTTTATTCAATTATATCCTTAACATTATGATTTTTTATTTCCCGTAAGAGCGAGATCAATACGGCAAATGACAGTTCTGTATTGGTCATTTAACATCGTCAACAGGCTGTCAGAGGAAAAAGAACGAATCAATTTAAAGAATCATGAATCACAGTTTAAAAGATTTTCATCGTGATTGAAAAATCACAAGTATTCCCATCGCTATTTGAAACACGACTAATACGAGCTTCATACTGGTACGACTATTTTGTTGCGTCAAAAGGAGGAACGGTTCCCTGATCGCGTAAGCTGCTACACGTGGATACGATAATAAGCCGGGAATGCACAATAATTTAGAGCCGGAGATGGCTGGTTGCCCGATTTTCCTGAAGTCCTGGTGAAATTGTTATATTTTAAATGATCATTCACCAACACGCTATGAGTCAGTCTTACGTTCAGTATTTGTCGTACATCTGGGCAGTGTCGTAATTCTATATTACTTGTAGAGTATAAAGCCTTTAACGGTCGGGTTTTATTCAATGTTTTCGGCAGGAGATGTTTTATAGTTATATTTGATGGTAACCTAGACTGGATAGTGACCTAATTTTTCCTTATTTGTACCCTACCGAACTTGTACCGAAAAAATTCTTGTACCGTACCGAGGTTCGGTACAAGGCTGGAACCGTACCGTATCGATTTTTTCGGTGCACCGCAGACCCCTACAATCCCTAAAACAACAAAAATGAGACAAAGAGATTAAGATTTAAAAATACAAAAAACAATTTTGACAAATTTTATTCACATAACATCCACACAAAGTAATTTTGAATATATTGTAACTGACTTAAAATTAACTTTATATCTTTATTATTATTACAATTTATTACCTGAGGATTACTGAGTGCACATACTTCAACTTAACACATGTTTTGTTTAGATTAAGTTATAGAAATAATGACCATACCACAAGGTAGGTATTTTAATTTTAATTTTTATTTAATTTTAAGCTAAGTATGAATGAGGATGGAGTATATGATGATTGTGGCACGATCTTGTATTCTTGTTACTGACTAGGCTGACATGTTTCTTAGACAGGACTTTTAATTAATAGCCCAATAGCTGATGGGAACTGAGGGACCTACAGTTTAACATGGAATCCTAACCAATGCCTCTGAATTACAAATTGTCTAATCATGAGAACGGTCTTTGCGGATTAATGTACTCATCAGTAGTGCGGACGTTAATCCACACAAGAGAACACTACACCCACCGACCATTGCTCATAACTATCAACAATTTTAACCTCCAAGTAGCTGGATTACAGGATGATGCCAACATCCTAGTCAAAATTACAATTAAACCTTAAACCACAACACCCCAATTTTAGCATGATTATGGAATCTTGTTTGATACCTTCATGGAATGTTTAACTGATATTTAACCCATTAAATATCATTTCAGAATCTTTGTCACTGAACTTAATGAAAGAGGTTCACTTGATTCTGGTGAGTGTTTATTTCCCCTCAAATATGGAGATAAAACTAATATAATGATGTTGTAGGAAAATTAGTAGAAACATGAAGGCATTACAGGGGGGTAAAGTTGTTTTACCTTTTATTACATGGTTGCGGCCACTTGCTTTATCTGAATCCGTCAAGCGTGATTGACTACATTGCTTGCTACATCTTCGTTCTGATAGTTCTCGCCATTTCATGCTGCAGAATTCTGTAATCAATTCATTATCTCTTTACACACAGACTGTACATGGATATTTGTGGTTATTTTTTGGGCAACACTCACTAGGGGTAAGGATGCATCGAATCACGATTTGATGCAGAGAACTCAAAATCTCGATGAATTGGGTCGGGTTCTTCTTTCAATGCGATCCTAATGGTAAAGCTTATACCGGTTTCCAGGTTTCTAAGACTAAAATCATAAAACTAGAACAACACACTGTTTAATACTTGTCGACGTTTCGCGGATAAGAAAAAAAACAATCCAATTTATCGAGACCGGCCGAAAGTTGGTCTTCGGCCGTACTCGCTCAGAGCGCCTTGACATGACTGACTTGATTGGAGCATTATCGGTGTTATCAGATGTGGGAAGCAGAACAGGGTACTCGTTCCTACCTTTGTCTAAGTCCCTTCTGGGATTATTTTCTATTAACGGTACGTACATAGGGTGAAGTGTTGCAATGTGTTTAATTTTTAATAAACGCATGACTAAAAATGTTTGTATTTACTTCCCTGTGGGAAATTGGTTAGATCATGTATGTGTCTAAAGGGGATGTTTTCAGTTCATCTACTGAACTGAAAATAATATATATTAAAAATTAAATACAATACCTCTGGTAGTTTTCATGGAAACCTGTTTCAAATTGTTATCTTACAAATTGCCAACACTCCCCCAGAGCTAAGACATATCCATGTCAAAAACAGTGGATGGAACAAAAAATTAATACAATCTACAATTGCAATTCTTCACCTAGGATGATGTTTGTGAGTAGGTTAGGCAGGCCAGAGTCAAGCAGCTGCAAGGTGGCTGGAGGAGACTGACAGGCAACAGCTATGGTCATCAGCTGACTCTCGGACAGCTGGAGGTGATGCAAGTCCTGTAGTACCAGCTGATCGTACCACTCAGACATCTCTTGCTCCTGCTTCTTGCTGTCATCCGTCCTGCTCTGGCTCTCCCCATCTTTCCTGTTATCAACATTTTATTGATAATTAACTAAAAAAAATCACCCACCGATAAAATTTTGGGAAGTATTAAACTATGAAACAATTCCAAAAATTAAAATTCAGATTTCTATTCTGAAATTATGGATTCGATTCACAATTTAAACTTTGATACTAAATCCAGATGTATTTCCTAATTTTGTACTATTTAGGGGTATAGGCTTTATAGATCAACATAAAAAAAGAATATTGATAGAAAATTAAATTTAAAAAGTAATTCCTAAAAAAGGAGACACCTTGTTATCTAAGGGATTAACTAAGAGTTCGCTTGAGAATTGATTCCAGAGGACTAGGCAGGACAATATGCTGGAGGTGATTTGTAGTGGGTTTTCATATTTCTCGCTTAAGCTTTGTGAAAACAAAGCTACTGTTAAAAATATGACGGCTGGGAAAACTGAAAAAAGTTACATCAAGGGCTACTAAATGGTACACTTAGAGACTGGACCTGTAAAATAGTTTAATTTTCATTTTACTTTACTAACAATGTGTATAACGTAGGCTATATAAATGTGTCTTACGCAAAATGTTTTGGAAATGTTTTGTCAAATGAAAAACCAAAGCAAACAAAAGAAGAACAACTTGATAACTTTGATGGGTAACTAACCTGTCGTCAGTGATGGACGCCCCATGACCAGTGGCCTTGATGGGCACGAGAGCCCCCATCCGTTGTAGCAGCGAAGGAAACAAAACAGGCTTGATATAGCACATGGAGCACAAGAGAGTGTCGACCGCTCGCTTGAGCGCAGACCTCGCCTCCAGTCTCAGAGTCCACTCGTACACAGCACTGCAGGAAACATAACCGAATCGGATAAAATTACAGTTATACTCAACAGTTCCCAACATTAATATATTCATTGGTATACAAATCACACTTAAGAAGAAAAAAATTGACATCACTCGTAAAAAAGACAGGAAATTGTTTTTATGTACTTTTGCTCCTATGTTAAAAGCTATGGGGCAAACTTATTAATTTATCTTACGTAAATAGCTGGTCAGTGTCAGTGACGAGGTGAGCGAAGTCAGGATTGGCCCAGAGTATGGCTGCTACACAGTGAATGTAAGTGGAGGAAGCCAGCTGAGACTCGGAAGCGACTTGGTGCAGCCAGGACAGCACGGCCTGTACCCGGTGCTCAGTGTGGACATCCTGAGTGGTACAGAGAAGGTACAGCAACTCCACCACCGAGCTGACCCCTCCGGACAAACCTGTCAATCAGAGCTACATGTAATACAGCTAAATCTTCTTAACACTGAGTACTTTCAAAACCCGTTAACACAAAATAAAGTTCTCATTGCATCTTTTACTAACCCTCTTCAGATGTACGATGTTTTCACATAAAACAAGTTTCTGGAAAATCCACTGCCAATATGCGTCTAAAATTAATTAACATTCTGGAATGGTTTTAATGTCTGATTTTATCATTCTAATGTGAGAGTAGTTTACATGAAAATAAATTGAGTCATTGACGGACTTAAAAGTGACAAAATTTTTCACTCTAACGAAGATATTTAGACAAAATTTTTATTGGAAGTTTTAATTTTACCACACTTTTCACAAATACTTCTGAAAATAGCTTTCCTTACTCATTCAGATCACTTTTATGTTCATCTAGTCTACTTCTCTTACCATATAAAATTTGGACATTCAGGAACATCCACACTCACTAAAGGATTAACTTGTTCAAAGGGAATGTAAAATTAAAAAATTAAAAAATAATTTTCACGTTACTTATATGCAGTATTTTACTTTATAAAAACGGATGTCCAAATGAATGTGGTTGAATATTCTGCTAACAACTAAAAACTATTTTCCATATTAAGTTAGCCATTTTACAAGCCATAGGTCGTGTCTGCATTTTTACCTTGACAAGAGTGCGTGACCAGCAACATGTTAATGGTCTGCAGTCCCAGGTCGGGCTGTTGAGTACCAAGAGTGTACAGCACATGCTCCAGTGCAGGTGTGGGTGACTGCAGCAGTCCGCAGCAAGCCTGCAGCAGTGCTGGGCCCACCTTCACCGCACAATTGATCACCGCAGTCTGGACCGCACATTCTCCACACACAGTCATACAATGGTGTAGAAGACGCACCCACACTAGGCTGTTATTGAAACTGAAACATTGATTTACAAATTTACGTTCAAAAATAACTTGTTTAGTCTCTTTTTATTACAAAGTCTTCAGAAACCATAAATTTTCTTTCCCTCAGCTGAATTCAAGAATTCTTACCAGTAAATTGTTGAGGTCTGTGGCAAAAATATTTTCAGTTCACTATTATAAAACATTTTGTATCTTGTTTCTCAGTACAAATTCTCCTTTATTAAAAACCATAACTGTCAATCACCTTGAGCCAGTGTAGTAAATTAATGTCAGGGACATACCGAAGCAGCTTGAGTTTCAAAATCTAGCCTAAGGTGAATGCTCTAAAACGTTCCGATAACTTTTAACTTACTGGGCCAGATGTTACCCCTGACCAATCGTGTTGGTATGGCATAGTTTAAAATCATCTCATTTTGTGACAGTTCATCTGGGGATGACTGATAATGATGCTATTTGTGAATATCATTTCATTTATTTAATTTCAAATCTTCCATTTATTTCAACTGTGGTTTTGGGTTAACCGTGACTATATAGAATTACCATTAGAAAAGATTTGCTGATATGAATGACTTAAATTGAAATTAATGACAGAATTTTGAAACTAAAATGAAACTCTCTTAAATATTAATAATTCACTTGCTATTTTGTAATACTCATAACAATAACGCAAAAAAATCAGATGATTAAGATTAATAAAAACGCTGTTATAAGACAACATTTAAGAACTATTTATACTTTATTTCTTTGGTTCTTGCTCATAGAGATAGGAAAGTTTACCTAGAGTAGAGAGCAGAGTCATCATCATCAGCGGATGTTGGATCGTTGAAAGTGGTGTTGCCAAGGAGTCGTATCTGTGATAGACCGATGTTGGACGAGTCACGAGGCTTGTACAGTCTGAGCAACACTGTTGACACAACCTCGGGTTGAGGCAGCTGCAGACGGATGAATGTCAGACCACTTGAGTCCAAAGGTAGACTTACTGGGACCAGGGGGCTACGGCCATCACGAGACACCTCCACCGCCACACCGCTCGGACAAGCTGGCGACACAATCATTAGTTATGGACGGTAACTATACAAACTCAAATATATATATAAACTTTTTATTACTATTTGATTATTTGTTAATCATTAATTACAATATTTTATTATATGGTACCGTTAAATTTTGTCCTTAAGAGATATTTTTTCCAAACAAAAAGCCAATACAACTGAACATATTCATTAACCCTTTCCGTGCCAGGTGTTATTCCCATAGCGTGTGAAAGAAATGCTAGGTTGAAATAAGCAGTTTTTAGCTATTTGAGAAAAACTTTCATTGTTTTATTATTTACTGATGAAAATTGATACTATAATTGATAATTATAAAATATTACTTAAGTAATATTTTATAATGAATTTTTCAGTTTGAAATAAAAAAAATTGCCAGTAGAAAATTCCTCACGATTAAAATTGAGTATTTTTGTTAAACTATACTCAGTTTTGTACATATATGCAAAAATTTTAAACATTTATCATCAAAAATAAAGTTTTTGTGATTAATTTAGAAAATATCGTGAGTTTTGGTTTTTGCTTAAGTTAGTGAAAATATTAATCACACTCCACATATGTATACATTAGACATGGAATTTGAATTGTGTCTGTAGCTGTTTAAATGAATAAAATGATTCAAACTATTCTGATTATTATTTTTCAAAGATTCTGATTATAAGGATCAAAATCTAGATCACTATCTGTGTTGTCAAAGCCTAAACTTGACTATTCATCACTCTAACTCAAATCACTCATGGAAAAATTACTGTAACCTTTTTAACACTATAAGAATTGTTTTATCATTCACAGGTGAATCATTGCACTTCATTATTACAAAAGAAACCAAACAAACCAAAAATACTTAGAATAATATTTTAACTTAAATAAATTTAATGTGTTCTTTATATTATAAACACAAATAAAAAAAATTAAAAAAATTAATTTTTTTAGGACGTCTGTATATATGGACGTTGGCACTGAAAGGGTTCAGAAGATAAAAAATATTGTTCATAGCAATGAAAAAAATTGTAAGCTATACAACAACTAGTTTAACATGTTACTGCCACATCAGCCAAATCGGGTCAGTATAGGTAGATCAGCTGGATAAACATATGCTGACCCAAGAGGAGCAGTAGCGAGGGCTGAGCAGCATTTTACCAATTTGCTGGCAGAGGCAACCATTGCAGTGAAAACAGGATTGTTACAAACTAAATTGACAAAGTACATTCCATGTCTTGTAGCTAGCGTTGCGGTAACTTCCTGATGCTCTAACATCTGTTTCTAAATTACTGATTAGTATGGTCAAAAACACCGATCCAAATGGGCTGGAGGGATATGGAATGATGAGAAAAACTTGGGTATAATAAGAAATGAGGTTTTGTAGCTAGAGAATATCGCTACTGCTTACCATTCAAAGAGAAATAGAAAGAGGATTAAAAATTATTCCCAACTTAATCAAGCCAGCTCTAATTATTTTAAAGCAATATTTAGCTTAAAATGTTCAGTGCTGACCCGACCTGTCCTTGCAATAAATGATAATTTTCTTTTAAAATCCTTCTTAAATAAGTAAAAAAAGTAAAAAACTGGAAATAAACTTTGTCACTCCACTTATCAGCCCTCGTGGCAGTATACGTGATAAATATATAAATTTTAAAATGCAACTAGAACATACTGGCCAGTGAGGTAAGGTGAGGCTGCAGGTGCACTTCCCTCAGCAGTACAGCACAGGGCAAGGTGATGGTGAGCTCGACCCAGCTCTCGTCAGGATAGAAGTGGTAGGACCAGGCTGGTGCACGAGCCCGACGGTGAGGCGGCGTTGATTGAATCAACACATCCGCTGGCTGCGCTGTTGGGTTACTTGAGCTTATACAACCTGCAGTAAACACGTTATAATCATTAGCAATCATCGTTAGGTAATTTCCTCTAAATATAAATATAAATTACTAAATTGACATAGTTTCATGATTTAAGTTGCGAGCCCGTATTGAGATTATCCTTTACACTAATTATAAAGTGAAAGTGAAAATATCCCTGGTTTAGTCTGCAGCTCTCACACTCCACACACACTTCACACTCCAAACATGCAAGAGGACACAACTGTAAAAAACGATAAATAAAAAGTTGTATACAGCTTCATCTGAAATCCAAATTTAAAGACCTAATCAAGGTCTACTGATATCATAACATCATTGTTTTCTTATTTTTTATAGCAACTAATCTTCCCATTTCCCGTGTATTTCCTATGGAGCAGTGATTCCCAAGCTGTGGGTCACGGAAGGGTGTAAGGTGGGTGGGTCGCAACATGGGCCCAAAAGTAAAATTTAATTTTAATTTTTTTGGGAGGGGCATATATAGAAATAAATCTATGATGTGCTATTCTCTTCAATAGGTAAATAATCCAGCAATTTGATTCAATCAGTTATCAAACCATAAAGTGTCTCACCGAATGGAGCAAAATTTAGCAAGCCAGCAGTGACATCACCGGCCTTCTTGTTGGGTGGAGGTAGTGGCAGGTTGGATGCCTGGCTGAGATGCTGCATCACAACAGACACGGTGCTGGGCTGGCAGTTGACTAGTCCGTCTCGTGCACGCACCAGGTTGTCGCACACCACCTCGACAGCGCCGAGCGACACCCACTCCTGCAGCGCCTCTGCGCCATCCAGCACTCGCAGGACTAGCGACAGCAGCCCCTCTGACAGGCCGCAATCATCTACACATCAAACAATTCATTACAGTTAGTCTTTGAACTGTATCAAGTTGACATTGTAAATGAGAAAAGTTTAAGTGTGACAGAACATAAAACTTTCAAGTGTTAATATAACTCAAGGGTATAAGCCTTCGTAACAAATCTCAGAAGTGCTGATATTAGTGTACTTGCTTACCACTTATGGAATTATAGAAAATCCAAAGCTGTAAAATAGAAATATATCTGAGTGAGATTCAATTTAATGACATTCAAATAAACAGACTGGTTAAAAAGTGCAAGACAGAACTGAACTTATTTATGTATTATATTTTATTATAAGTAAAAAAAATTATGTATTATGTACATTAAGGATTTAATAACAAATATATTTTTTCATTTCATTTTATTTTACAACCATAAAACCAGTCTGTCGAAATTGATATCCTTACCCCTCTGGCCGGCTACTCACTCTTCATAAAGTCTACCTCATGTGCATTTGCACTAGTCCTTCAGTGACACTTGATTTCTCGGCCATCAGTTGCCAGCCTAATTATACAGTAACTTTAACTTTTATCACATCATTTATTTTCTGATGTACGCCATTAAAATTCAATGGTTCAAGTTGCAAGTTGTTATTTTTATTTCTTTTTTGTGGATAAGCAATGCCATTGAAATTTTTACTGTAATTATGTTATGAGGTAATTCAGAAGATACAGTGCTCTAATTACAGGATTAATAACAATCTTAATCGTGAATTAATATGATTAAACATTATTATCGCTTCATTTTATCAATATTTTAAGGTTCCATTAGATGGCATCGCCAAGGAGGGTATGGGGTGGAGTTATCCTGACAATGTTACATGGCAAATTTAATTTTCATAAGAATAACACTGGAGTTAACAAAAATTGTCTAGAATTGCTTCAAAAATTGTTTCTTATTTTCGACAACAGAATAAATATATAAAATTTCATCCTTCTAGTCAGATAGTTTGAGAATCAGTGATGAAAAAGTGAGATGACACCTTTTGTATGTATATATAAATATTAGTTATCAGAAGTCTTGACTTTTAAGACTTACTTCCAGTGATATAGGCGACAACCGGTTTCAGTATGAACTTGGGAGAAGTGACCTTGCGAGCCAATGTGGACAGCAGGAGGAATACGGCCTGCCCCACGGATGTTGGTTCCTGAGCGTCTGCTATCAGTGCTGTGCTGGACATTCCAAGTGAGCTGAGCAAGCAGTTCATAGTGTTCTCATCTTGGACAACTGTGAACATAAAAATACTCGTATTAACACATTGTGCCCTATACTCAAGTATAGCTTGGGGTACTGTAATTGCCTAGGCATACAAATCCCAAGTATAGATCCGGCTCAACCTTTTATTTTTAAATTATCACTTACCAAATGAATGGCATCTGCCCTTCAGGTGTCAATTTTATTAAAATACCTGTAAGGATGCCATTCATTTGGTAAGTGATTATTTAACTATCTAGGTGTCTAGGCTTTTGAAATAATAACTTTTATTTTTGCCGAAAATATATATTATTATATATTAAAATGCTCCTCAATACATTACCTGTTTTAAACTAAAACAATTGGACATTTTAGTTCAGCAGTTTAGTAATAATTATAATGTTAATATGTACAACATAATTGCACACTGTCAGCTGACTTGAGTTGAGGTTAGTCGTCTGCGTTGTGTTTAACGGCGTCATTGTTTACATTCTGTTATTGAGTTTTCTGTTTAATTTGTTCACTAAAAATATTTTTTATTGTTTTTTAGAATTATTTACAGTAATAAAGTAGTATATATAAAAATTAGTGATCAATTTGACAAACGTATACTTCGTATGATTCAAGCTGAGTTGTGTCAGATGATGACGAAGTCGATGAAGATATTTATTATAAGATTATTATAGATTAAAGATGTACAGAATCTTTGAAATTCATAATGGCATTGGTTATTCATTATTCAGTATATTTTATTGGACCTTTCCAATGTGTCTATGTTTTAAACTACAGCAGGTCTAGTTAAAAAAACATATACGTTGGAAAAGACCAATAAAAGATACTGAATACTAAAAAATGTACTTTAAAGTTTTTTGGTTTTAAAATTTAAATAGGATTAATTATTTATAAATGTGTTTGTAAAAATTAATAAGAATATTTAGCTCTTCATATATGAACTTTTTTTGTAAAGTAATTTATTATTTATTTATTTATTTTATTTATTTATCGTATGGTTATGTCAGCAAATCATACACACAAAGATATAGAGTACTATTCACTCACGTCAATAAATATATAAATAAGAACAAATAAATAAAATAAAAAATTGAAATAAAATGCCTATCATGTTTTGAATTATTACAGAGCTAGGTCCAACCCTTTGAGCCATTCCACAGTCACATCACTGACATCGTGTACACCTTCAACCCCATCAGAGAAAAATCGCAAGGGGCACTCTTCGCCAATATCCCTCATGGTTTGTACTGCCGCTCCACAATCACATGTTTGATCGTCTGTCAGGCCCCATTTTGACCGCCAATAATTGCATCTACCTACTCCTGTGCGGAAACGATTGATAAGAGACCATTGTTTCCGAGGAAGGGTCATACCATTTACCTGTACTGTTGGGTCTCTTATTAGAGAGGAGTTCTGCTCAATAATGTTATATAAAGTTATTATTATATATTATTATTATCAATAAAGTAAAGTAATAATTTCCATTTTTGCAATATTTATAATTTTTTACTATCAAAATTACAAAAGAATTTTATGAAAATGACTCATGAAATATAGCATTTTCTTCAAGCTCTTGATTTCATCTGTAAAACGATGTATAAAAATTGTAAGATTTAGATTAAAAATAAAAAGTTAAAAATTAAATAATTAATATCCAAAATATCCATAGTATTCAAGGATTCAATGTGTTAACCTTATCACAAATAAGTTAAAATGTTAAAAATCAACAGTCTGACATTATGAAGATATAATTTTATAAAACATTGTAGGCTTATAGTTGCAGTAAGTTAGAGAATCACCCATGTCAGCGACACAAGGAGGCCTCGTGTTGGCAGCCTTGTGTTCATCTGTCTGGCTAGGCTGGGGAGCCTCCAGCGGCACATGCAGCAGATTGGTCACGAGCCTCACTACACTGATGACCAACAGATCCCAGGATGCAGGCCGCTGTCTCCCACTGCTGCCACTACCGCCATTCGCTCCAGCACTCGTTGTGGCACTACTGGGCACGGTCCCACTGGATGTCGACACGCAGCTGAACAGTCCACCCAGGTTGAGGCCGCACTCCATCATACTGCGCCATCGGATATTCTCTCCACTCATCATGTACGAGTGGACCAGCACAGCTGGACAACAACATAGTCACATGATTAGTAGAAAAGATAAACTGTGTTAGTGTGTATTATTACTAAGTACAGTAGACTCCCGATTATCTGCAAGTGGATTAACTGTGTTGCGGCTTATTCGTGAGATCATACATCGCAGTGTGATCTCATGGTTCTTAGAAAATTTGTTAAAACCATTGTTATTAAGGAAGCTAATGCCTTGAAACAAACTTAATAATGGACTTTTTCATTCAAAGCCAATTAAGACGGCAACATCAAATGTAGGCATGTAATACATTGCACTTGTCTCACGTATTGGACTAGTTTTTTACCGATGTGAAAAATCGGTAATGTCTACGAAATTGTGTGTTTACGAAAAGGTAATCTTGTACTTTCATGTTATCAAACCTAACAATCAGTAAAGGTTAAAAAAGGACTTATTTAGCTCTCACAATTGTTTTTAACTATTTCCTGTGTATTTTAGGTTAGGTTTGCTTTAACCAAGATTTCGATTATACGTTTAGCCACCCTATACAGATAATTGGGAGTCTACTGTATTGAAACATTATTATAAAGATAATTTGTAAATAAACAGTATAAAGCGAACCGACACATACATACTGTAAAGTACGTGTTTACTTTAAAAGTACTTTTAAAAGTAAACTTTCCATACTTCTAATAGAATTACTGTATCTGAGAATTTGTCCCAAATTTACATACGAGGTTTCAGGTGAAACATGTAAAAATGAGGATTTTTTTTTCAATATTCTACATAAGAATAACATTAGGTACTATCAAACAAAGTACAGCATTTAACATGGATAGTAAATTTAACTTTTCTCTGTAACTATTAGTCCTAGACTAATTCCAAATACTAATTTCTTTAATTTTTTGAGATGGAGTTAGTGGTGGCAGACAAATTATTTAATAAATTTATTGTTTTGTCAGAAAATGTATATTAAACTAAGGTAGGAAACCCTACAATAAACTCTCATGATGCAGATGCTTTAAATTACAAAAGTCAAGAGTATACTGATCAAAAAAATGCAAAATTGCAAATTCTTTTGACACTAAAACTTTTGAATTGTTACTTTTACAGATATATGGGTGGTGTCATATTTTTTGGATCTCAATCACTTATAAATCATAAAATTTTAATCAAAATTGCTCGAGTAGATTTTAAGTAATTTGGATTTTTAGGTTTTTTTAAAGCTTTTTGGGGTGACTGCCCTTAAAATCATATTTCAAAATAATATGAAAAATGGCCTAGGGAGTAGGATGTAAAGTAAATAAGATACCATCTCTGCACATCCTAGTACGTTTAACCAGTTATTTCTCATAGAAAATTTTATAGAATATAGGATTCTCTATTACCATTTTTTTATTCTATTGTGTAAGCTTCATACACTCTTAGATTACTGTATTAGTAACACAAACAATTAATTATTAACAACAACAAAATTATTGAAGAACAATACAATACAATAACAATGACTGGTGACTGGGATAGTGACGTCATCCTGTAATCCAGCTACTTGGAGGTCACGGATTGTGGATAGTTATGAGCGATGGTTGGTGGGTATAGTGTTCTCTAGTGTGGATTAACGTCCGCACTATTGAATAGTTAATCCAAAAAGACCATCCTCATAATTAGACCAATTTGTAATTCAGAGGCCGTGGTTTGGATACCAAGTTAAACTGTAGGTCCTTTAGTTGCTATTGGCTGTTGGGCTATTAATTAACAGTTCTATCTAAGGAACGTGTCTGCCTTACTCAGTAACAAAACTACTAGATTGCGCCACAATCATCTTACACTCAATCCTCATACATACTTGACTTAAAATACCTACATTGTAGTATGGTTGCCATTTCAATTATCTAATCTAATCTAATCTATGCTGATATTATACATAGCCCAAAGCAAATGTTTGAACCATCCACAGGTTTTTACAAACATAATTGATAGATTGCAAAATGAAATTAGTATAAAATTACAAAAGGTAATTTTATAAGTCATAGGTGAAGAACTGAAACATACCAACTGCATTGAGTATACTGGCGGCTGTATTGACATCAGTGTTGGTGAAATCAAGGTGCAGCATGAGCTGGACAAGCTTAGCCTGGGCGTCGAGGGGGCCTTGCTGCAGGGCGATGGCGCCCCCAGGGCGTACCAGCTGATCAAACACTCGCAGCAGCAGCAACTTGAAGTGGCAGCCGAGCTCGCTGGCGCTGGACACCACGTCACAACGCATCTCCAGCCTCACCAGCATCTCGTGCAGGCACTGGCAAACTGACACACCCGCCTGCGCATACACAACGGAAATAGTATACGGTAGGATATTGTTGATATAGCTCTATATTGGAATTAGAAGGGCTGGATTATAAAAAGTGCCAGATTATTGTAGGTGAATAAAAGGGCGATAAATTTAAGAATACTGTCAACTCTTTATATTTTGAACTTTGATAATTCGAAATACACAATAGTTTGAACCATTTTCAACCCCCTAGGAAAAACCTATCTATGACGAAATAAAAACCTCATGTAACTTAAAAGACTAGCAAAAATTACCACTGTAACTCAAAGATTAGTAAATCAATTAAATTTTTACTTTTATATGGTAAAGTTTTCTCGACATGCCTTTTTAAGTCGAACCTTTGTGTGCAAGTCACCACAAGACGGTAAAACATTTCTTCCCCCATCTTCTTTCAGGTAACCATTAGTCCACAGTTTACTTTTGTCAGTTATGTAATTCGTTAAATATTCCAAAGTGTGTACATGTTTGGAAAAAATATTTAACTGCATACAAGCCATCTTACTGTGTTTTACAACATGTATTTCATCAAGTACAATATTCTGTTTGTTTCCCTTGATTTTCTATACTAAACAGTTTCAGTTAAAGAGGGAAAAAGAGACTCTGGATTTTCTAATTTGTGTATAGTTATAAGATTTGGTAGTAATATACGAGTTAAAAGTTAGAAGATATTAATAGCGTATATCTCTCTTTGAAATTCAAAGAGCTAATTTTATAAAAGAATTGGGCATGTATCATAACTTTATTAGGAGTGCACAGATAAATCACGTTCAAGATAACCGAACACTTGTTTAGGGTGGCGATGGGTGAGGCACTGACAGAGTTCTATAAAAAATAATAAATTGTCTTATTGGGAACTTCGGGTCTGACGGTTTGGTTTCAGATCAGTATTTTTTACGAAACATTTGGATCATTCAAAATATTGTTAAAACTAACCACTCATCATTTGAAATTTTGTAAAAATTAACCACAAATCACTTAAGTTCCACTGCTATTGTTGTGATTTTAATATTCTTCAAAATTTACTGATTCATCAGCGAGAACATTACTGGACATGATGAGGTATTGAACGACCAGATTATTGAAAGTACTGTATTTATGAAAATGAAACTTACACATCCTTTGATCTGTGAGCTGGAAAAGAAGGCGAGGAGTAAGTTGGGAAAATTAGAGTCAGTGACAATGACACGAGCCATGCGCTGCAGTGTGTTGTTGAGGTTGTTGTCCGTGTGGTCACTGGGCAGGTTTGATATCAGGGTCAGCGTCTGGAATGCCAGACACCAACACCTAACTGACACCCCAGGTCTACTGTAATAGGAAACACCAATAACATTATAATCAAATGTTAAACTACATCTAAATACGGTAAATCTTACTAAAAAATGTTATGTACAGGTGGATAGCAAAACTCCAGTTAAGGATCAGTGATATAATATAATAATAATCTTGTAATAATATGATAATAATCGAGCCAAATGTTACACAATGGTCTGGTAAAACCTGGATTAGCAGATAGGTTGTATAAAATGAGTATCAGAGCTACAATAGTAAAAACTATTTTTACAATTTTGCCAAAGATTAAGGTTATAATACCTGCAGTCTTCAATCCATAGTTCTTTTTTTACATTACTAGTTTCAAATTTCGAGTGCCAAACAAACACGATCAACAGTTTACCTCACCCCAAGGGTAAAACCGTCAAACAGGTATCGGCTAGTCGAGCTGTTGGTCATCTGCGTCGTCAAGTGTTTTAAAAATTTTTTTGTATGTCACCAGACAATAATTTTAAATTTAAAAATCATATGTTAAATATTATTTATTTACAAAAGAATACATCCTGAAGTAACCTAAAGACAAACTTGAATTACACTTGAAAATGGGAACATTTTCCCCGAAACTAGTAGTGTAAAAAAAGAACTATGGATTGAAGACTGCAGGTATTATAACCTTAACCTAGTTATTAAATTAAAGTTAGAAGTAATGTACTGAATTGTACTATTATCATCACATGCATTAAGTTAATCAAACATTAGACAGAATTTTTTAACTTTTACTGTTAGGATTTGTTTTAAATATAATTTTATAAACCTTTTCATCCAGTATTACTGAACATATTTCGGTGGCTAGTAGATTGTCATTTTTGAGGATGGACAATGGAGATTGAGACATACATTCATTCCTCATTCATACTTGGCTTAAAATACCTACCTGGGTAGGTCACCATTTCAGTTAAAAGTATAAAGTAAAAGTATAAAGACATAATTGGGGACTTAGAGAACTATTTAAGGATCCGGATATTGTCGCTGAGGTAAGGAGAAGAATTAGATGGGCAGGGCACGTTCTAAGAAAATACGACAACTCCCTTTCAAAGAAAATCTAAAGAACAATACGGAAAGTAGAAGACCACTTGGAAGACCAGAACTGAGATGGTTGGAACAAGTAAAGAAAGACCTGAGGAAGCTAGGGATAATGAAGGAAGACGCAAGAAACAGAGACCTATGGAGGCAGTGTATTGGGGAGACCAAGTACCATCTAGGGTACCAGTGGCCACAAAAGTAAGTAAGTAAGTGTACCTTGTTGAGCAGGTCGAGAAAGATGCCGTCAAAGCAGCACTTGAGCATGTCGACACTAGAGGGCAGATCGGTAGCTGCTTGAGCTTGCTGCCACAGAGTGGTCAGGCTGTCGTCCCACCTGGATGGCGTACTATGTCCCACGTGTACTGGAGGCTGTGACAACAGATAAGAATCATGATAGACACAGTGCACAGGCACTCTCTACAAAGCCAAATCATGGTTATAGTCACAGAGACACCATAAACTATTTAACCCATTGAGGTCCAATTTAAAAAAATCAAATGTCTCTAAAAATCTAATCTGCACAGGGCCTATTCATTTTGAGAGGTCAACAAGTAACCAGCATTAGCAAGATATACCAAACATACCGTTTGATAAATTGTCCATAACATTTACCAACTTATTTATTCTGTAAATGTAGTCATTAGATAAATATGTGTATTCCATTTAGTGTAGTAAAATCTAATGGTTTTATTCCATTTATTTATAATAATATGTAGTAAATAATTAACAAAGACAAATATTTTCTTAAGTTAAATGAAATTTATAAATTTATAGCTTACAATAAACTTAAATTTAAACAATAGACTTAATAAGGCCTAGCCAATCAATCAATTTTCTTCTAGATGTCTGCAATGCACCGAAAATAAATTTGGTATTACAGTTCCATACTGTACTTTTCTGAACTCATACTGAAGGTCGGTAAAGTCATCTTGCCTTCTGCTTTTTAAGAAAGACGTTTGTTTGTTGAAACGACAAAACTCTTAATATGTCAAGGTTATTAGTCTCGACAAAGACTGGTCTGCTTTAGAGAACTTATTTGAATTATATTCTGACGAAACAAACCTTTGTTCCTTCAAAAATGAAAGAATACATCCACACACATAAAATAGGAATAAAGTGACTGGATCGATATTTTGTGTGTTTTGTGTATCCAGCCACAAAAATAAAAATAGATGAGTGTGCCCAAATAAAACAAATCATGATATTTGACACATTTTGTCCGTCTGTTGTTCACTTTTCTATAAAATTGTCAATGCCTTTTAAATCCTGATAAAAATATTTAACATTTTTTTTCTATATTTTTAAACACTAGATTGATATTGGTACGACTATATTGTTGCATCCAAAGGAGGAACCCCTGATCAAGTAAGCTGATAAACGTGGATATGATAATAAGCTTTGAGTGCATAATAATTTTGAGCCAGCTGGTTGTTTGAGTTTCACAAAAGTCTCGTTACTAACCACTCAGGTTCATGCAATTACCCGAGGTTACCCAAATTTCCAGGCAACCGAAGACCTCAAGTTACAACTCATAACTGATCTGTTTATCAAGGCCGGACAATAAACATAAACATCTTTAGCCAGCGATGAATTAAGCAAATGGTAAATACATCTTTTACGACTGCTTAGTTGCATTAAATTAAAAAAGTATACATTCTATAGCTTATTGACACATTCTGATGAATACTAAAAAGAATCATAACTCACAGGCTGCGGGCCAGCAATGGGGGCATTGACGCTCATGGGCAGAGTGTACGCTCCGTGGATGGTCATTCTGCGAACTGTCACTTCAGCGTTTGTGTCAACTCCGTATTCAAGTCGTGAGTCCAAAGCTGTTGATACGCTGAAAACACATGGACGAATAAAAGTTAATTTATTTTTTTTATTTTTTTTTTATTTTCATCGCTAATGGCACAAAAATATAAAAATTTACTCCAAAGATAAAACTACACTTGTGTGGGAGATGAACCCCACATTTAAATTCATTTAAATTTTAAAATAAATTAAATCCCAATAAAATTTTTCAAAGAAAAAAAAATTTTAACAATTTAAATTGAGGTTGAAATAAATGCTATTTCCATTAAAGAATATGAAGAGAATTTCTCTAAGAATAGAGAGATAAATTAAAAAGTCAGTTATTTATATATTTCATAAAATTCAACTTACTTAGTGGCAATTCCAAGAGGAACCCTGGCTGCAGGGGTTTTCTTTGTCAGGTTCCGGCCACGCTCCAAAATATCATCAAGGAGATCTTCTAATTCGCTGTCATCAGATTCTAACAATGAGGGCAGGGGAAAGTTTGAATTGATCTTGATTTTGATTGAAGGCATTCCTAGAATACACAAGCATACATGAGGAAAAAGCATAACAAAACAAAAAATTTAAGAGTTTATTAGAAGTTAGGTTTGTACACCAAAGTTCAATTAATCAATAAGTACTAGGATGTTTCTAGTAAACTCTTTAATCTTTTCTGTAAACTATTGACCATAATTATTTCCAGAAGAACATTCAGTATGGCATGTTTGTTTTACTCGGTCACTCCTTCAATTCCATTTCTCCCTGTAGAAGTTTCTCTATTGTCTGGTTCTGACAACTCATCCACTATATCTACAATGGTACTTGTTTATAGCAGAGCTACTCCTAAACCATTAACTTACCTGGTGAAGCAGCTCCATCATCTGGTTCTGGCATCTCATCCTCCATTTCGTTGATATTACTTGACGCTTGAGCTTCTTCCTCTCTGCTGTTTTCTTGTTCTTGCTCTTCTTCAACTGAACTTCGCTCAGGGCTTATTCTTTTGTTTCTATTTCCTCCTGCAAACATCAACATTGTTAAGAATGTACCTCAAAGATATCTTTACTTCCTAACCAAGTAAAAAACATAAATTTAGGATAGCTTCTTTTCAGTAATAATTGATTCGGTACGAACAAGAGTTAATATTATATTCCAATATTGCTTATTGAATGAATTTTTCAATACCCCTTTCGAGAAACATTTTTGACAGGTATGGTAAAATATATGAACCTGGTCTCTGTAAGCTTCTGACATTTTAAAATCCATTTCTTATCAAGCTTCTACAGAAAAATAGCGAACTAAATTAATGTATCCACCATTAAGAAAAAAAAGTCTGATTGACAATATAACACACGTACCCTGGCCAGTGTCACAGTTGGAGTGGGCTGTTGCTGTGGCTGTGCCATTACCCTCGAGCATGTCTTGCAGCAGACACGTTATGGCGTGACAGGCCCATGGCGTTGAGTGTTGGTTGTTGTTGACTGCTAAACGCACCAAACCTGTCAGCTGTTCTTCAGTCATTACTTCTCCGAGCATCAAACTTGGCCTGGTCCATAAAGCTACCCTTGCAAGCACCTGCCAAATACAGTAAAGATTATATTAGTAAGCTTTCCTAAGACAGCTATTGTTAGTTGAAGCTTGACTAGTAATTTTACAGGACCTCATCACGATTCAATTTTAAAGTGAGAAAAATAAAACAACCAAATTTAGTTTACAATTTATTCTTGAAATTTGATTTTCCTTATATCAAAAGGTAATTTTTCCTGGAATCTAAAATGTTCCCTCAACTATTTATTGTAAATTTTATAAATATTACTGTTGATTTTCTTAACTGTTATGGTTGGTACTGAGCGCTGTCCCGCTGCACGCTTCACATCTCATGTTCTCCTTCGACAATTTATCTTGTTATTAACAAAGTTATAGTGTACAATATTATGGCTAGTTAAAAAAATTGATGATATCATCAATTTTGATTTTTTAAGTACGATTGACAATCTAACTACCAGGCCCAAAACTTCTGCCAACGACGCCATTTAGTTTGTAAAAGGTAACTTGTATTACCATCTTTACCATCGTTCTGAGTTTATTAAAAATGATTTTTGAGTTGAGTTTGGGGCTGAACACTCCAAAACGAAAGAGACAAGAAAAAGGAGAAAAACTACATATTATGAATTTGTGCTAACCAAGTATTGTGACTTCTTACTTTTTTTAGTAAGTTGTAAAGAATTTTGGTATTAGGGTATTTTATATATTTTTTTATATAAATTTACCATCAGCTTTTTTCCATATTATGTTTCGCTTGTATTCAATATTCAAAGTCCGACTGTACAATCTTCCAAAATGATCAGATGAATAAAAACTTTGGTAAGAGGGTATCAGATTTACCTTGCAGGTGAGCAGGAACGTGTCGAGGTTGCAGGTAAAGTCCATGTGTAACAGCAGTGCGGTGAGGGCACGGGCCACAGGCAGACAGTGAGCCCTAGGCAACGATGGCACGTTGTTGTCACTGACGCGGGGCTTGCTACCACTACTCGAGGCTCCAGCCTCCTCAGCAGATCTCCTTCTCTCTGACGCTGCCTCCTTGCTCATCTACAAACAGAGACAATGAGAAAGAAATAACTAGCAGGTATATAATCACCCTTGTTGTTTAGTACAGGGACCAAGAACCTTTAAAAGCTAAAAACTTTTGCTCAAGTATAACTAACAAAATTGGTTTAAAATGTAAAAAAATTAGAAATGAAGAAAGTTTTTTTGTTAGATCCTGTGCATCAAACACGTTGATAAATGGAATAAATAAAAGTGACAATCTATTCTACAATTTCTGTAATTATAATATTCTATAATCTATAATGGGACGGTGAGTTGTTCTTTGGTTGGACGGCATTGGTGTTAACAGTTGCAAGAGTCGTAGTAGAAAATGTCCTTACATAACGTTGGAGATAATCAGCTTTTTTTTTTAAATTTACAACTTTGTGGATATTTCTTCCAAATCTAAAGCACACAAATTAACAATGTCACATTTATATTGCAACATTGAACCAAGCCTGACCCGCTGTTTCCTATTAGTTAATTCAAACTAATTTTGGAATAATTCGATCTCTTAGTTTGATTTTGAAACATTTTGGCCTTCAGGATTGTAAATTATAAGGTTTTAAAATATTGAATATTGATTTTGAAGAGTATCAAGGTCAAGTAGAAGACAAAATACATCTCTGTCTCGCCTGATGATGGCTCTATGAAGCCAAAACTAGTTGCACCTCAATGTAATAAAAAAGGATTATTTAATAGAAGGTATTTAAACAATTTCTTTATTGTTAAATAATAATCCGTAGGCTAGCATATCAAAAATTATACAGCATTGATCTTCCACCAGTTTTATGACAAATTAAAATTCAAACACATCTTTATTTGTCAATATACATTATGTACTTTAAATAGTGTCTAAAAATCAATACAAATATAAACAATATAGTTTAAGCTACAAAATAAATTACCGAGTCCACCAAAATTTTAACAAAAACGAATCAGAAAACCAAAACCAAAAATCCACTGGAGAGAGAGATTAAAGTTTTTAACTATTATTTTTTTGTGAGCAAAACTCATCAAAAGAGTTTAAGGTTGATAAGTAGTTTTTCAATATTGTTTTTAATTTATCCAAATTTGTTTCTTTAAAAATATTATTAAGTAAATTGAACAAAAAAAGTTTACCCATGAAGCAAGTTTTTTTTCAAAAAAATTTAGTTTGTGCTGTTCAACATATTCTGGTCATACCAGAATATGTTGCCATATTGTCAACCTTTGCCAGGTTGGCAAAATAAACATACATTCAGTTCTATATAGAAAAAGACTAGTTTAACACGTTCGCTGCGGGCCACTCGGATCCAAGTGGTACTGGTCCAGGCACGTGGAGCGGACCACTCTGATCCGAGTGGTTGACAGTAGGTTAAAATGAAGATGGTGGATCTGGCGATGTAGATTGTGCTGCCACCTGTTGGGATCTGAAAGAACTACGACCAACTTTGTTATGACACAGTATCTATTTCTGTACGAATCACTTGGAATTTTCCTGTTAGTTGATTTTAAACTACACTGGCCGCTATGTGCGAGGAAAGGGGGTTTCGGGTAATGCAGCGAATGTGTTAATAAACTGAAAACTTTGAATAACTTCTCTAACTTCCATTACTGTTTTACCTTTGAGGTTGATGATTGTTGTTTGACAGATTTTTTCAAAAACTGTTCTTGCTGTTTTAAGGCATTTTCCAACTTGTAGGATAGTTGGGCTGCTTGGGTTGACAATGCTGACAGTGCCTATAAGAACCCAATTATACTAGTAACATTGTGGATACACATTTTTGTTAAACACCAATCAACATTAACAGGCAAAATATTAATTTGTTCAACCATAAACACTAGAAAATTAAAGAATTAAAATTAGGGATGAGCAGTATCCAATTCCTGATAACTTTGTTATTGGTAATGAGGAATCATTGATTCTCAATAATTTAGGTCTTCGGGCTTAATGTTACCAAGTATACAACATTTAAATACCCCATTATTGGATTTATCAACAAGAGTTTTTCCAAATAACTATTTTACTTGTCAATATATTTCCTTATTGTTTATTTCTACTATGAGTCAATAAGATATTTAAAAATAGTGCTTTTCCTACTTATCAACGAATAAATAGTATCTTAATAACTAAAATACTTTTTAAAAAAAATTAACATTCATGTAACAATAATCCTTTAACATAGTACAGTAGACTCCCGATTATCCAAGGCCCGGCTAACCGAGCCGCTGGGTTAACCGAGCTAGTCCTCAAAACATAAAAATCAAATCAACCTAGTACAAGTACAATAGCTAAGACAAAAACTGGATTTTATTCTTAACACATGCACATGTATTTTTAATAATCGCTGTTGATTGGTCGAGCAGTTAAATTCTACGAATTCTGCTAGTTCTTATTAAATATCGTTTTCCGGTGGGTCTGAATCTGTCTTGATCGGCAGGTGTATTTTTTTCAGTATTGCGCTTACCACAAGGGAAATTACTGTACATCAACTTGGTATATTGTGTTTAAGTGATTGTTGTGACATGTTGTTTTTGGTGGATAGTGTTTGGTTATGAGTGATAAACGAAAGGGAAATTTGGTCTCTCTTGAGACCAAGTTGAACGCTTTAAAACGTTTAGACAACGGTGAATCAATTAAAAATGTGGCCGTCGAGTTAGGAGTTTGTGTAGTGATGTCGATTGGTGACGTAACTGGAAACAATCAAATCGAGAAATTTGTAAACGCAAGTTTGAGTAGAAATAAATAATGAACATACGTTTTTCTTTATAATAAATAACACACATGTAATGAATATTTTCACACTTTTTTACACAATAGTACACAACCTCCGTATTATCTGAGTTTTTCCTGTACCGATATCCGATTGGCCTCGGTCCCAATTACCTCGGATAATCGGGAGTCTACTGTATTAATTATTTTAGACCACAGATGTGTAACTCTAAGGCTAGCTCCGGAGTAGTAAAACGAATAAATAGTATCTTAATAACTAAAATACTTTTTAAAAAAAATTAACATTCATGTAACAATAATCCTTTAACATAGTACAGTAGACTCCCGATTATCCAAGGCCCGGCTAACCGAGCCGCTGGGTTAACCGAGCTAGTCCTCAAAACATAAAAATCAAATCAACCTAGTACAAGTACAATAGCTAAGACAAAAACTGGATTTTATTCTTAACACATGCACATGTATTTTTAATAATCGCTGTTGATTGGTCGAGCAGTTAAATTCTACGAATCCTGCTAGTTCTTATTAAATATCGTTTTCCGGTGGGTCTGAATCTGTCTTGATCGGCAGGTGTATTTTTTTCAGTATTGCGCTTACCACAAGGGAAATTACTGTACATCAACTTGGTATATTGTGTTTAAGTGATTGTTGTGACATGTTGTTTTTGGTGGATAGTGTTTGGTTATGAGTGATAAACGAAAGGGAAATTTGGTCTCTCTTGAGACCAAGTTGAACGCTTTAAAACGTTTAGACAACGGTGAATCAATTAAAAATGTGGCCGTCGAGTTAGGAGTTTGTGTAGTGATGTCGATTGGTGACGTAACTGGAAACAATCAAATCGAGAAATTTGTAAACGCAAGTTTGAGTAGAAATAAATAATGAACATACGTTTTTCTTTATAATAAATAACACACATGTAATGAATATTTTCACACTTTTTTACACAATAGTACACAACCTCCGTATTATCTGAGTTTTTCCTGTACCGATATCCGATTGGCCTCGGTCCCAATTACCTCGGATAATCGGGAGTCTACTGTATTAATTATTTTAGACCACAGATGTGTAACTCTAAGGCTAGCTCCGGAGTAGTAAACATTTTCTATTTGTTTTTTATTGGGTAGTTTTAGTTTTTCCAACTGACTTACACTGATTGATTTGAATTTTTTTAATGTTTAGGTTTTATTACTTGTTCACATTGTGATTATTCATTTATTTTTAAGATCAAGATAGATTGATTTTACAAGTTGTGAAATTTCGGACATCAAAGTTTCAGAACAACCCATCCCTAATTAAAATTGATAAGCATGAAAAAACATTTATTACTAGAGAGCATGAAGCATAGCAATACAAAGACTGTAATTGCACTGTGCATCTGAGGAAAGCACTGGACTAATTTTTTTTATAAAAAGGAGCCTAAAGGGAATTGTATGAAGCCTTTGGGCTTTATAATATTAGGAAGCCTAACAAACAATCTAGACGTTTGCTGATCTTTTAAACAACCATTAGAGTAAGGGGATTCGTAGACTCTGAAAAAGTAGGAACGGATAGTTCTGTGTGGGAGAGGATTAACACACACCGAAATTAAAAATATTCTTGAAAAGTGTATATATTTATTTAAATGTATGTATAAATTTATTAAAACTTTGAGATTTAGCAGAAAACAAACAAATCTTAATCACATTTAAAATTAAAGTTATCGAGACTTACTTATATATGGATCAACATAAAAATAACATGGATAATTAGATGTATAAATAAGACTAAAATTATTAAAATTACAGTCCTTGTTTCCGCCATCAGTCTAATGAAGAACAATTTATATCTTGAACCATATAAAAACAAAAACACAAATATATTTATATATATACATATATACTTAAAACATTCATACATAAAAAGTATTTTCAGAACATATAGTGTATGAGGCTGGCAAGCGGTGATCCACAAATCTTTTAGATCAATGACAATCATTACTGATACTAGGTGGGTGTTGGCTGAACCTTATTCCTCCAGACAGTTCACAGTTGGCGTCTGACTGTGTCAAGGCATACATGCTACAAGTTCCAAAAATATTCTTAAATGTGTAAATGGTTGTATTCAGGAGCACTAACTGGTGTGGTGCTGATCGATAACATTGGGTTAAATAGGAATTACACTATTCTTCAACAATTAACACAGGGGTGCCCACAGGGGGGTCTATGACGCAGACTGCGTCATTGAAATTCTTGGGGGGGTTCCAAACAATTTTTTTGAAGGGGGGGGTAAAACGGATTTTAACAGTGTTTAACGTGATGACATTCAAAAATATATTACATCACTAGGTAATTAATAATGAACGTAAATAATAATGAACGCAGTATTAATTTAAACATAGTTTTTTTCTCTATCTGAAAATAAATAAATGGCAATGATAGTGCTCGAATATTGCCCGTGATTGTGTGTGGCGGCAGCGGAAGGTCCGGCGAGTTTCGGAAGTACTTGGTTATCTTCGGGAGTCGTGATGGTGGTCATACGACAGACACAAGCTTGCGCGTTTAGGTTATGTGATCGTTGCCCTTACGTCTTTGTGTTTGTTACCCTTTCCATCTCAAAACTAATATTACCACTGAGTTGTGATGATAAGTTTGTTAAATTTTGTAATGTTTTTACACTAATAAAATGCCCAAAAAGCAAACTTTTTAAGTATAAATGTTTAGAGTTGTTTTGCAATGCTACCGTTAGGCATGAAAAATGGAACGAACACTGTAAAAAGAAGGTCAAACAGCAGTTGGAAGTGAAATATAAAGTTAATGAGTTTAAATGCAGCGACGAAGCAAGATGGAACCCTATTTAAAAATATATTATAAATTATTTATAAATTTATAAATATATTTTATAAATCTTCTTTTAGTTTTAGATAAAATAAGGGGTGCTTACGAGTATTATTTACACCTTTGTTTATAGTATGGGGTGCCAGCTTACATGGGGGGGCTGGTTCTAAGTTGGGGGGGGGTGCTTCATGAAGCTTGGGGGGGTGGGCACCCCTGATTAACATCCACTTTGGTGAGTAACCGGTAGGTTACTGCACTAACCGTAAAATGTACACAGTGAGTTCTGTAACTAACCAAATTGGAAGTTAATTGTTGGACAATTTTTATACAAATATATAAGGCTTACATTAGTTAGCCTGTAAAACTACAAACTCTACTCTTAGCATTTCTCAAACCTAGACAAAAGACACTAAATGGAAGGGGCTCAAACATACAATATGTGGCATCTGAGCAACTAGAGAGGACCTGGAAGACTCAGAAAAAAAGCATCAAATTATAATAACATTGGAATGTACTTTCCACATTTAAACAGAGTTATTTTTTTATAGACCAATTGATGGCAACCAGTTGAATGTGATGGTTGTTTATTGGAAGTAATGTGAAGGTGAGACGTAGACCTCTTACAACAATTTTTACACTTGGCAACATGACAAAGGTTTTACCGCAAGTTTGTAACTACCCCAATCCTGTTGACCATGGATAAAACTAATTTTCAATATCCCAGCGCATTCCAATGTTAATCATTCAATGGTAAAAAGTAAGTTATGTGGACAGAAAGAACAAGTAGGACAGAAGAAAATTCCCCCTTGCAAACCTTTGCCAGTTAGAAGCAATATAGTGGTTAGCAGTAGTAATTACAACAGGTACAACTGTGATGTGAAAATCCAAAAATAAATTTTCCAACATTTAAAAACCCAAGTTTCAGACCATACTTTCTTAATATACATGGGTTATTCAATTCATTTAAGATTAAAATAATTGTAAGCCAAAAAATTTCACCAATGATTTTTTTAGATTAAGATTATTAAATGCACGGTGAACTGACGTTCAAATTTAAAAAGTCTGGAAAAACACAAAAAGAAACATCATTTAGATTTATTTTTAAGGCCTGAAGAGTTAGAAATGGATATTATTCCTTTACACTTAAATTTAGATTTGCTTACCCTACTTCTATTTCAATACTGGTAGTATTCAAAGCTTTGGCAAAACTGAGTCTCTCAACGTTGCTTGAAACTGATAAAAATTACATTTATTTAATACTTAACTTATTAAAGAAATGTAATTCTTAACAGTTTTAAGCGATAATTTTCACCGAAACGACGTGGCTTGTAGTATTGTTACTGACTAAAGCTGACATGTTCTTTTAAACCGGACAGTTAATAAATTATCTAACAGCAAATGGTATCTTAAAAGAGCTACAGTTTAACATGAGATGTCTCTGTGGATGAACAGATTATTCAATAGTACGGACGTTAATCCACCCCGAGGACATTGCAGTTTAACTTGAGATCCAAACCACAATTGCCTCTGAATTACAAACTCTAATATGAGTACTGTATTGTACTAGTTCAAAGCAAGTATACTTCAACTATCATAAGGTTTAAAAAAATCAAATGAGGTGTACCTTTGTTTTAAGGCCAAGGGGCAGGCCACTGACCTGAGTGGATGCCTGGAAAGCCTTCTTGGCCACCTCCAGATCCTCCAGCTGCTGCTTGTGATACATAAGCTTCTTCTGCAACTTGCGTCTGTAACCTCGACCAGCGTTGCAGCGACCGACCACACTCATGCGGCGTTGCATTGACAACTCTCCCTGCAGGAAGTCCCATCTCCCTGCTTCAACACAAACCCTTACTGTTACTCTCCATTACTGCAAATATTATCTGATAGTTATGTAGCCTTGACGATTGTTTCAGTAACCAGTCACACTCATATGGCATCAGATTAGATTAGATTATTTGAAATGGCGACCATACATGATTGTAGCGCGATATTATAGTCTTGTTACTGACTAAGGCTGACATGTTCCTTAGACTGGACTGTTAATTAATAGCCCAACAGCCAATGGCAATTAATGGACCTACAGTTTAACGTGGAACCCGAACCACAGCCTCTGAATTACGAATTGGTCTAAACATGAGGATGGTCTTTACGGATTACTTAGAAATGTGCTTAATAGTATCTGACACGCATAACTTCCACAATTCGCTAAGTAGAATTACAGCGATATCTTACGATCTAAACACGATGGTTTTATAGTAGACGTTTCATCACAGACAAAACAGACCTACCATCCACTGAACCTATGATACTAGACGATTGTATACATAGACATGGACATAAGTAGCAGACGCTCAAACTACATGAGATTTATTTCTACGTCGCTTTCTAATCTGGCAACACCATTTTTTCGCTATTCGTGTGCTTTTTTATGTTTGTGATTCTTGTTTTTTTTGTGTGCTACTTTTATTTTTTTTTTTTTATCTTATTTTGATGTTTTTATGTATTTTGTTTTTCATGTTTTTTAACTATATGTATGATGATGTCATGCGTTCTGCTAATCGTGATAGAAAATGTGAGCAGTAACAATCTAAATAATATGAATCCACCATTCGCAACAACTAATTTCAAACAAAGATTTGTTTTAGGGCTTATGATAAAAGTAAACAGATTCATTTTATTAAACTTATTATAGAATAAACAAATAAATTTACCTGAAATATACACCTGATTATTACTAATTGCTTCAACATGGGAACAATTTAGTCTTCAATCCAGGAGTTTGAACTATTATTCAACTTAAATAAGCCAAAATAAAAGGCACAATTTATAAAAAAATGGCTCTACTCTCATGAATTAAATTAAAATTGAACTCCTCTTTAGGGTTATTCCTACAGAGAGACAGTGTGGTGTTACCTGATGAGTCTTTGTCAGTTTTGACCTTGTCCTGGTTGTCATCCCCAGAGGAGGGTGTAGAGTCAAGGCACTGTGAGAGGAAGAGCAGTAGCCAGCTGATGAGCGGCAGGTCCATGTGTGCCCGCAGCAGCCCGGGCGCCAGGTTGCTGTGTGACAGCGGAGTCAGCTGTTGCAGCAATGTCTTGAGCACCGAGTCTATCACTGTGCTGCGACTGGCACCTCCGCACAACGACTTCCGGCCCAGGTACACCAGCAGAATGAACACTCTAAATCCGATAAGCAATTTTAAATAACACATAACACAGTAATAATATTTAAATACAATCATGTAACTTTAACATTGATTTGTGCTAACAATGAAAATCTTAAATCTAAAGTCTAATATAACTGGGGATGTGACGATTCTGATTCTCAATGAGTTTAATTCCGTGGTTGACTTATGGTATTGGCTATCAAAACCAGTTCCAGAAAAAATTAAAAAGATCACACATTTTAACATATTTTAATTCAGATTTTGACCTATATTTAAATAAAATAAAATATAAAAATCCCCCATCTATATATGAAAATTTTGTTGGAGTACAGATGGAATGCAGGTCCATCAAAAGATGTCTCTCATCGTGACGTGCTGTCTAACAATGCACAACTGATGTTGATGATTTTAACACTTTGGGGCCTGGAGCCTCTAACACTGGTTTAATACTGGAGCCTGGGGATTTTAGGGTGGTAAAACAAAAATTATTGTTACAACAAATTTAATATAACCTATACATTATATTTTTGGAAACGGAAATAAACAGAAAAGAACAGTTTCTTTTCCAGTGAAAGAAACATAAAATACTTGTTATTTGTAAAAATTTAAATTTTGACATATTCATAAAAATTAGGAAAAAATTTTTGAAAACAAAAATAGCTACAGAGGTTCATATGTACAGTATGAGCCTTTGTATGATATATCTTATAACATTTAAGGACACATAGTACAGCATAAAGAATAGAAAACCCTTTTGTAAGAAACATGAGATACTTGTTATTTGTGAAATATTTGTAATTTTGACATATAAATAAAAGATAGGGAAAAATTTATAAAAAAAATTGCTACGGAGATTCGTGTGTACAGTGATGGGCCTTTATATGATAAATCATAATATAACATTTAAGGACATATAGTGCAACATAAGGAATAGAAAGAAACCCCCTTGAAAGAAACATGAAATACTTGTTATTCGTAAAAAAATTGTGTGAGTAATTTTTAAGTTTTCTCTTCATCACTATTGATACTCTCTTCAAGCAATACGTCTCAAATCGTATCACTTTTCAATAGATCATCATCACCCATATTGACTAGGGACGAAAAACTGAAATAACTAACTATAAAAATAAACTATATAATAGTGGTGTGACAATACAGCTCACACGTATGGTAAACAAAAAAAACTCGAACACCACACGGCTAGTATCAACAGCTGTCTGCTCTGAGCGAGCAAATGAAACATCGTTCGAAAAATATTAATGTTTTTGTAAATACAACGCAGACTAAAATAAAACCAAAGACTTGTAAAAATTAATGACGAAAGAATATGTTATAAGTACCAAAACCTGATTATACGCTGAAAATTTGTTGCTATGGAATTAAATAAGGCCAGCTGATCCAGGGTCGGGCGCCAGCTCCAAAGTGTTGAACTTTTAAAGAATAGCCATGGCATGTGTTAGGCTTAGCTGTAATAGGTGATGTGCAAGTGAGAGTTTGTGTATTTATAAATTGTATTTGTTTTCATTTTCCCAAGTTCAGAGCATCTAATACATCAACTCACCTATCCTGAGGGAAGATGTTGGTCTGTGTGGAACTGTAGAGTCGCGTCAGGGTGGAAACAAGGAAGTCCCCCCACCATGGCTGGAGCCCGCACACCCGTACCAACAGTGTGCATGCGGCCAGCTGCATACGAGTGTCTTCTCCCACACACAGCCAGTGGAACAGCTGCTCACACATCGGCTGGTCCAGGCGCCCGTACACAGATTGTAGTGCACTCTATACCAGCAACATTACAACAACTGGCTAGAGTGTCTATCAATTATAAATTTAAGACTTATTGAGGACTTCTTATGAAATTTAAAGAACCACAAAAGATTTTTTATTTTAAAGAATGATATTCTTACAGTAGGATCCTTCATATCCCGCCACCTCAGGACCGAGCCCTTGGCCTGTTAACGATTTGGCTGGATAAACCTATTTTTAAAACAATAATTTATACCTAATGACATAATGTACAGTAAACCCTCTCATACCCGGACCAATATCAGGACGTGTTTTTAAAAGAATACAAAATTTTAAAAACACTAGGAGGCCAATGTAGTCCCCAAAGGAAGTTTGTAGGCCGGTTATTAGCGTGCGGGTCGCTGAACTTGGGGTTGAAGCCATGTGGACAGTGGTAATGTTCAAAAGCAGTATGGGGGGAACAATGAGTCACCCTCGTCCCGAGCGCATGAGTCTTGAGCGATACTCTCTGTATTCTGTGCTATCTGATGCAAGGTCACTGACCCACGAAACAATAAACCTCCCCACCCCACCTGTCCCTACCCACACCAATAGCCAACGCATCACGTGTACTGTAGTGACAACACCAGCATCAGTGGTCAGTGCCTACTTTGTTTTGCTTCAGTGACCTAGTTTTTCTTGCAAGAGTTTGTTTTAGTTTCAGGTAGGAAAAGTGCTAGAGGAGAATAATTTATTATGGCCGGAAAAAGAAAAAAGGTTGTCATTACAATGGAGGAAAAACTTGAAAAGTTTTAAAATTCTATTACTCTACATACTGTACCGCTTTGTACTGTATTACTTAAATTTTATTTTGAGTTTTGATATTATTTAAGTGTTAGTATTACAACCAAAATTATGTTATTTTATTTAATATCTGGATGCTTTATTCCCCACTCATATCCAGATTTTTACTATACAGATCGGCTGTCGCCACATTAGTCCGGATATGAGAGAGTTTACTGTAGTTGATAATATAATCATAATGAGGGTTTAATTCTCTTCGGTGATTCTTATTCGAAAGAATACACACATTTATAAAATCATTACAAAACGTCATCAACTATCACAAAGGAAGGTTTTCTCAAGTATCGTCGCTCATGTAAAACCTTTTCAATCTCTATCTCTCTACAAGAGTCAATCAAGAATTGTTGATTTTGATGCCAGTCATGAACCATTCAATTCATTACATATATTAGCCACAGATTCACCTTTATCAATTCATTGAATCAGAGGTGTGCGGTGAGTGAAATTTTTTGGATCGGATTAGGCTTGGATAGCTCAAATTTGGATCGTTTAGTTAGTTAGGGTTCGGATCGGATAATTTTCGAATTCAGATACTCCCAATAGCACAATGGAATCACACTTATCTGAGAATATATTGGAAAAAATCAATAAAAATGTAGTCATGTAAAAATGTAGAAGTTATTAAATTTGACATACAAAAATCATAACTTCTTCATAGGCTGAAAAACCAAACTAAAATTCACTTCATTGCACTTTAAAGTAACTAGGGTTAAGTTGATTCCAAACATTGAGTCTTGATTCCAACTATTCTCAGGGTCGGAATCGGGATCGAAAAAGATTGTTGAAAGTCGATTCCAATTCTTTGATTCCAAGCGTTGCTGCCGTTCGTTGTTCCACCGACAACAAACGGCAAAAGAAAGAATTATGTTTGTTTTCCTCCTCACGATGACATGATAAGATACAGACATCATTGTTTTGATGAACCTTGGACCACGAGACCTATCGTCGCCCTGTCGACCCAAAATTATCGTTCGCTTTCAGTTTATTGACGTAGCAGCGGAAACAAAAACCAATATTTCATTTCAAAGCAATTGTATATCCGGCTTCGAAACTAAAGTAACAAGTATCCAGTAGAATTCAATAAATATCCGAAATTACTGATAGACCATATAAAATATGAGCATTAACGCTCAAACTTTTCGTTTCAGATTACATTGTCAATACGAAACATCTTTGCTCGAACACAATAGTGTAGACGACAAATGAAGTAATTAGTATCCTTTTTAAAATAATGCAAGAACTTCATTGGTCGATTCAAGGTTGCATCATACCTTATAATTATTCTTATTTCAGTTACTGATAAACTTCAATACGATATTGAATCTCGATATTGAATGTCGTCGTCGATGACGGTTATCAGATTAATTAAATTATTTCGCAAAATGAACTTTTCGGCAACAAAACTACGAAAATCTGAAATTCATTTGAAGTATATTCATTTTCCATGATAATTATTAATAGGATTATTTTAAAAAAATAATAAGCCCGTTTAACACATCTGTTTTCATACAAATAATTGGTTATAATAATTCGATATAACAGACTATTCTTCTGAATCAGGTTGAATCAGCTGTTGGCGCAATGTCGTAACACTCATAACTAAATGCAATCATATGATGTAATGTAAAGAGTAAAAAAATTACAAATACTACTAGGGACATAGATTATAACCTCCTCTTGACAATGGTATTTATATAAGGTATTTATATATGGTATTTATACATTTTCAATGTACTGTGAGCAGCTAGGAGAAGATTAAGTCGCTGGTTTTATCGCCGGGTCCGGGAATTGACAGGCGAATGGCAGCTGGAGGGTTAAAGAATCGGCATCGGAATCGAAAAAAATTGGAATCGACCCATCCCTAAAAGTAACAAATTGTAAAATGGTGTAATTGACGAATGAAATCAACAAAAACCATATAATTCTCCAACAAATTAAATCAACAGATCTTAAGTTAACTATACGGATAAAACGTGCAAGAAGAGCCAGCGTCCGTATAACGGATAAAAAAATTAATTTTTTTTCAAAAAAAATTTTTTTTCAAAAATTTTTTATTTTTATATTGTGTTTAGGATATAAAGAGCACATAAATATAATAAAGTTAAAATTTTATTCTAAGTATTTTTGATTGCGGTCCACATCAACTTCTGTTGTTTGTTTACTTGTTTAGGTAGCAGTGAGACTTTGTTGTTGAGGTTATTATTATTGTTTGTTTAGTTTCTTTTTAAATTAAGCGTATTGATTCACTAATGATAAAACAATTCTTAGAGTGTTATAAAAAGTGATAGTAATTTTCCATGAGTAATTTGAGTGGGAGTGATGAGTTGTCAAGTTTAGGCTTTGACAACTTGGGCAGTGATCCAGATTCTGATCCTGATAATCAGAAACTCTTAAAAGTAATAATCAGAATAGTTTGAATCATTTTATTAATTTACTCAGTCATAGAACAAGTTCAAATTCCATGTTAATGTAAAATATTTCATGTATAATTTTCAGTAACTTATGGAAAAAAAAACTCACGATATTTTCTAAATAATCACAAAAACTTTATTTTGAAGATAAATGTTCAAACCTTTTGCATTTATGTAAAAAACTAAGTATAGTTCAACAAAAATACTCAATTTTAAGCATGAGGAATTTTCTACTGGCAATTTTTATACTACAAACTGAAAAATTCATTATATATAATAAGTAATCATTTTTCATAATTTATTTTATGAATAAAAATATTAAGTATATTTATTTTCTACATATACCTAACTTATTTATGAAAACAAACCAAAGTATCCATTTTCATCAAAAAATTATAAAAAATGTGATACAAAAATCAATTTTATGCGCTTTTATTGCACACGCAATGTGAGAACTTGCACTGAAATATTAGTTATAATAAATCAAATAGTAAATAAAACACAATTTTACATACAAGTATGAATATCAAACTGCCAATAATAATCCAAAATTTTACAGAATTTGGCTCGTTGTCATTTGCTTCAACATTTTTGTTTGATCAAAGATGTTTCATATCGCTGACTTAATCTTAAACGGAATATTGTGCTTTTATTTTTCGGTTTGAATGCTTAATTTATACGGTCTGACATTGAAGGCAAGATATTTACTGAATTCTATGCACTAAAATAAAATACTGAATGAATTCAAGATATATCATATCAGGTACCACGGTGGACTTACCTTCGGCATGTACACAACATCGTAAACAAGAAAGAGTAGGAGGTCCAGCAGGTTCTCTCCCAGCACTCTGAGTTTGTCTGTGCAGGCAGTTGTGAGTGCATTGTTAGGATCAGGTGTATCTCTGTGAGCACCCAGTCGCCTCATCACGCTTCGCACACTGTTCAGCTGGTGCTGATATGTAATACATTCCTACAATACATACAGGAACTAAGTTTGTGTAATGAATATCCGAGTATTGTTCCAGTTTCAGAATAACATTAGGGTTACCACAAATATTTCTCATCTGATTTCCCTGACCACAACATATTTTAATGAACATTTTTTCCAATACAACTGCTTTTTTCCAAAAATTATTACCCATTCTTACACATCCTATTATTAATCAAATATCAATGAACAAGACAAATTATAACTGAAATAAAATATTTTAAGATTAATTTTATTACATTTTTTCAGTGTGAAAAGTTGTTTTATCATAATTTGTTATTTATAATAATTTCTGTGACCGATAGCTTTGACTATACATTATTAATAGATGTGTCATTCATGGTTAAAAGTTGTCGCCAACAAAATTTCAAAACGAGAGTGTATTTCCATAAAATGTAAGCTCACTTGAACATATACATATTCTTTATTAATTTTATTTCAATTCAATAGCAGAGATTATGTACTGAAATTTTATATCAAGCATACATTGCATAAGAATGGAAGTTTTTAATAATGTATAGTCAAAGCCGATAGTGTCTGAACCTACCTTAAAATATTATCAAAAAATAACTACATGAAGTCACAGTAATTTATCTCTTTAGCTTGCAAAAATGATGCTCCTAGCTGAACTGCTTCTTTTAAAAATTAATTTGTTAAACTATTTAACTATGTATTAATTTTTTTTAATTTTAATATACCTGTATAGCTTATACTATCAAAATTAAGAGATTTTCTGTACATTGCTAAGAATTGTAATTTTTTTTCATTTCTCCCCTTGTACATTTTTTAATTTCATTAGAAAAAATATTTACAGTAAGTGTGTATGTGAATGTAGACATGTAAATAATATTCACATATTATGTTGAATGTGTAAATAAAATGTATTAGTTGTATAGTAAATTTATCAAATATTTCTTACTTGAATTTAAAGAAGTAATTGCAAAATCTTTTAAAATCTTTCAATTTCTCTGACACAAAAACCACACTTTAGAACACTATGAACATTGTGAAAAATCCCTGTTTATAAAACTTTTTTAGTATTTATTTTAAATTTCATAGTATCTAATTTCACTACATCCAAAAGTACACTCTGTTTCAAAAGAACACTAACTATTACTTCTTAACCAGACTATACTTTAGGACATTATAATATTAGACATTGCGAAACCCTATATTTCTCTGATTTGGGGGACACTATGAAATTGGGACATTATGATTGTGCATCGTTTTGTAGCAATATAGTAAGTGTTTTTAAAAAGTAATAGGCCACAGGTTGTCAAGATTCCAAGGTGTGCACCAGTCGGAGAAGATTATGAAATCTTTTCCAACTTTTTACACTTTTAAACATTTTCTTAATTTTATTTAACATTCATGACCTTTGGCCTTTCATAAAACCCTTCTCTAACTTTCACGGTACGTGGTATCCCTGAACATTTCTTGTTTGAAATAATGGCACATTATGAATTATTGGCGTTATGGAGACACACCTGGTAGGCAGTGGTTATCTTAGACGTGCTTGGTTTGAGCGGTTCGGAGCCTCGGCGTAGATAATGGTGCATGTGCGAGACGTTGGCGATCTCCGCAGTCAGCAGCGGAGATAGCAGATCCTGCAGCTTGGAGCACGCCAGCGAGTAACGGCACTGGATGTCTTCAAATAGTGCATTAAGCACATTCATTTGATTCTGAGGAGAAATGCAGATTAACAAACATACATTTACTACACAATGTCATTAATACCAGATTAGAACAAGTTACTAACATTGATTACGACCTACATTAAATCTTGCTAGAAAAAATAACGGATTTTAGGTTAAACCTCCAACCCTGCCACTGTTTGAAACTTTTCATGTTATTACATTTTGCACATAAATATAATTTTTAGAGACATTCTGTGGTAACACTAAACTTTTGTTATGTTAAACACGTGTTCTCTTAAAAAGGTGTGACTTCTATATCACATCGTTATATCTGTTGTTACATTGTTAAGACCTAGATGCAAATCAGTAATTTAGATATTAATTATAATATTTAAATCAACTAACTATTATTCTGATTTCATCCAGAAAAAGTAAAATCTCACAATTTTGCAATATTACGTTAAAAAACAATTAAGATTACAATTCCTGATTAAGACCTCAATTGGGTCTAAGGTAATTGATTGTCTTGCTACCTACAATAAAATTCAATTCTGTTGATCAAATGGTAGGTTTGGGTCGACCAGCCAAGCAAAAAAGTAGCAACAGTAACATCAGTGTTTAACATGAATAGACCTCTATATCAAAATTAGTTTACGTAAAATTGGTTTTACCTGAATATTCGGATTGATGACAATTTGACTACTTTTTTCTGCATAGTCTTCACCAGGTAAAATAATAAGATGCCCATAGAAACAACCAATCGGTATTTTACACTTGGTTGTATTCATGCCATACCTCCCAATAGTTGTTATCTGCAAAATAAAAATAGATTGCATGGTCAAAATTAATTTCTTTTTTATCAAAAATTTATATATACATATCCAAGTTCCTCAGTAAATAAAACTATGATGATTTACAAGAAAAAATATTGGTTCGATACAACTGGAGAGCTAGATAAAATAGCTTATGAGCTAGGACTCAACTAAGTGTGTATTAACACCTTACAAAATTTCAAACACCAACTTCCAACCGACCTGTAAACTTCATGTAGGTAATTAACTCCACTTTGACCATATTCCACTTGTAAGTTGAAATGATTAACTTACTTTGATAAACCTGACAACTGGAGGGGGTGTTATATCGTTCATGATGAGTGTCTTGGAAGTGATGTCAGGGGCGACAACCAGGCGACGGGCGTCCGTGTCCTCCCCCACAGTCCACAGGTCAATTGAAAGGGACAAAAGGTCAGGACACGCAGGCACGTACAGGTCTGTGAGCAACACCGGCGTACCGAGATCCAGTACGACGAATCTGCGGGCACCGCTGTGCATCCGCTCTACAACCAGCATGTGTTGCGGTGGCGCCATCACCAACTGCTGCCATGGCAAACGCTCCTGTTACAACAGTAAGACAAGAATATTTATCTCAAACCATCAAATGAGTTTTGGCCTGATAATATTGAATTTTACCAGAAAAATTACCAGTAGCTTTTCTTAACCGCAGATCCGTTGGGTGTTTTAGCCTACAGAATGATAAAATCACTAAGCAGCTCTTCTTTAAAACTCCCTCAGTCACACCATGTCTCACAGATACCGCCACTGGTTTTTCCCCGCCCTTTCACTGTTCCAGCGCTATTTGGCACCATTTTTGCAGTATATCCACCACTCGAGTGAGTTAGTTACGATTCCGGTTGAATGGAGTGAACACGTTAGTCGTCAGCCCTTTGTTTATCTCACATACGGAGCGACCCTTCCCGTCTGTTCTTTATTTGGATTTTACAGATACTGTGCATCTCTTTAAAAAATTATTTTTAATCTCTTTTTAAATTTGTGTATTTTGTCTCTTATGGTTTATAGAATGCACAGGATGTGCTCCCAGACTAAGGCTAAACACCCTTGATGATGAAGACAAATGAATAACTTTGTAATTCCGTAAATCTTGTATTTTTTTATTTTCTTCATACCATGTCTCTTTTATATTATTTTAAGTAAAGAATATGTCTTTGCAATAAAGTATATTTATAACAAATGTTGTAATTTCTCATACTATTTTTACTTTGAAAGAAAAAAGCATAGTAAGATATTTGAAACATACTCATGAAAAAAAATTTTCTTCAAAAAATGAGATTAAAAAAAAATTTTATATGAAGAAATTACAGTGACAACTTTGTTACACAACCCAAAAGTACATATACCGTGCAACCTTTCTTGTCCTAGACTTTTCATGTCATTTTGTAAGAAAATTTAATATTTTACATTATATTTTCCCCTGTCAAACTTGACAACTTTTTCATTCCAAATATGAAAATATATTTATATCCTTCATATGAATATCCTTCAGAAGAAAAGGATACACTATCAATATTTATAAATTACAATGTGCCAGGTATATTTTAAAGTTCTAAAATATAATTAAAGTTAAAGTATCTCTGCGACTGATAAGTTAAAGTATGGTGCGACTGATGAAGCAAAATCTTTGATGCGACTGCTAGAGGGTTAATAATTTTTAATCATACAAAGATAAAAGAAGCAAAACAGTTGTTCACTGGAATCCCAGTGAAGCCTACCAATGCCGTCAACTTCCACCCAAACCAGTGAAGTTTTGTTTTAGGGGCCCTCCCACCATTGTACCACTAATTTGTAAGCCAAGATTGCTCATGGTCATCAAAGCAATAAAGTCTGAGAAAGTGCTTAGTTGGTTATAAAGTATACTATAATGGGGAACAAACTCCTAATGGGGTTGAGCAAACTCCTGAGATGGTTCAAACATTTGCTTACAGGTTGCAGCACGTTTCACTAAGACTAAGAAGTTCACAAAACTGACGACCGATGCGACCACTTGTCTTTAAAGTAATGATGTTGAAAAGCAAACTGGCTAAGTCACCTTGATATAATCAAGAGTTGTCTGTATTGCTTAAGTAATGGGTGCAATTAAAAATACGTTGATACATACCACACTGTTTTCCATCACTTTCTTTGGTCCATTATTCGGCACATGATTGGGCAGTATTGGCGATATTGGAGAGATGGGTGGTGCTTCAAAATAGTTAATTAATGGACCACCAGCTCCACCTGTAAACCGATAAAAAGTAAAATATCCTGTAGATTTCTGATTTATCCCGATCAGCATAAAATTATATTTAGTTTTATTATGAGAACGTTATTACCCCTAAGCACTAGTCAGCTTTCTGAATGGTGTCTACCAGTTCAGAGAAGTTGGGTATATGAAAAAGAAGCTGTGTATTTAGTGTGACAGGCTTGTTTATCGCCTTGGTTTCTTCTTGTCTCTCCTGGAGGCTTGGGTGTTCACGGCTGAGCCTGAACACCCATTCTATTCGGAGTTCTCGAGGAGTGGTGTACCTCCTTACCTGGGAGAGATGCTCTGGAGGAAGGATGCTTACTTGACGTGCTCCAGGGTATGCTGGACTGTCCTAGGGCATGTACTCTCAAATGATAAGATGAGGGCTCCGGAGGTGGGCTCTTCTCACCACTCCCTTGAATATGAATCATCTTAGAGAGTTGCATGGCCAAAGCCTGGATCTGAATTGGTTTGGAAGTTCTTTTTATTTCTCTGAGAAGTAGGTGGACTGTCCGTGTCCAATCTTTTTCATCCTCGTGAATCCCTTTCTTTTCAGTGGCTGTAATATATTCTGCAGAAAGATGTGCCTAGCCGCCATTGCTAGGGTGCTCTTAACACTCCGGAATCTAACATAGCTTATTATTTAGCACGTACCTGTATCCATTTTCTCAAGCTTGGTGCCATCGCTGGTACCATGGCAGGTGAAGTGCAGAGGTTGAACCTCCAGCAGCCCCTTCATGTGGTGGTTTGCTGTCAAACTCCTTAGTTGATTGTGTGATGTTGAACTTCTTCCTTCACCTGTGCATTTGGCTGCAACATTAACAACTAGATTAACTGTTGTACCTTACCTTACCCCTGTAGCCATTCAAATCAAAATAGGTTTTGGCCTTCGCAACAATATGCCTCCAATCTTCCCGATCTTCGTTTTGCTCTTAGGATTCCTAACCAAAATAATTTGTAAAATAATCCGCAGCAGGGCATGTATAAAAAAAACTCCAAGCTTGAAGAGTTATGAAATTATTATTTTTGTGTATGAAATGAAGATGAACTCGGTTCTTAACATCTTTTTAGTCCTCACCCTTGATATTGAGCAGGTCACGTAGGTCATCAGCCCATGGACCCGGCTGAGAGGAGGGGAGGGGTGTGCTAGAGGCATTGCCTGTTGGGGCATTGACCACTCCGCTATTCCATACAAAACTCCCATCACCGCCCATTGTATGGTAGGTGTAGTTAGAAGGTGTGGACGAGAACTTGGCTGGTGCGGGCGGCTCCTGATCAAACAACTCTGGTTCAAACGGTAACCCGTATAGACCAAACCTGAAAAAGATTGAAAAATCATTTATGTACAATCTTTGTAGTATATTACACTAACAACTAAAATCAAAAGTAATAATATTAATTATGCTATTATTATTAAAATTTTACATGGTTAAAGTTTAGATCTCAGTTGTACAACTGCTTTGTATTGAAAATAGCATAATACATAATTTAGTTTTGGTCTTAGTTCGTCCATCTCACCTGGTGTGAAGTAAGAGATGTGAAGGGTTCTGCCTGGCGTGCAAGTGACTCGCCACCTTAGTCAACAAGCCGAGAGCTTTGTGAGCGACCGGAGCGACAGAGTCAACAGTGACCATGCGAGTCAACAGGGAGAAGTACCAGCGTAACGCAGCCGCGGACCAGCACTGGGCGACGTTTGGCAATGAGTCCAGCAGCGTCTTCACCACACACGTGTCAAACTGGCCACTTGCTGTGTCATCTGTGTTCCGCAAGCCACTGCAAAACACCCACATCAGTCATAAACTTCAAGTTCTGAGAAATATTTTTTATGTACAATTCAAATTAACAGAATTGTTGCCTGTTCTAGTTCTTTTAGTTCTTAACAAACACAGTAGAAAGTTGAATATTGAGGATGATTGGCAGGAGGGGACCCACGGATAACTGATTCATTCATTCATTTGAAGGGGCGGATTACTCCTAAGGTACTTCAGCCGTAGCGGCTTTTTGCACTCCCCTGAACTTCTCTCTCCTGGAGAATCAGGAATCTTCCAAATGAAGAGACCTGGAGAACTGCAACAACCTCTCGATGAGCTCGTCTGGAGGCAGAAAACTACCCCTTACCAAATTTCCTAGGATGGAGGACCTCACCTCTGTCAACCCTACACAATAAAAGAGCAGATGATCCGCAGTTTCCTCCTGCAGATAACATTTCCTACACAGAGGGTTGCCTTCGAAGACCCGCATGCGTAGTTGATGCTTCCTCAGATTACCGTGACCAGTGACGATACCCGTGACAAGTTTGGCATCCTTCCTGCCAAGTTTCAGGAACCTCTTCACAATCTGACGGGATGGAGAACACAGATTAAGCTTACTTACCGTATGCAGGGAAAGTTCCGCCCATCAGGGATAACTGATAACCATGGTTTATTTGATTTACCAATCAGATTAATGATGAGATTGGTCGTATGGACAAATAAAACCCAAAATATAAGAGATTTTATTACAATACATTTCTAAGATAGATTTAAATGAACAGGTCACGGAAAACATTCCAAGAGACAAAAATATAGTTTTGTGTTATCAAGCGGAGAAAATTAATTGACTGAGGAGACCTGCGGAGCGTGCCAATTCTAACAGACAAAATCAGGACTGCAAACTCAAATATCTTTAAAAACCAAATATACCATGGTGCAGATCGTGGCGTGATGTCTAGAACCTTTTCCACTTAATATCTCTGTTTTTGAAATTTTGTTGCTTGGAACATTTTCTGGGGGACCCATTCAAATATAAATCAACTTCCTCTAGTCCAGGATGGTTTGGATGCTGGATGGTCCGAACAACAAACATCAGTTCAGTTTACAATTGCGTTAGATACTGATCTACAGTGAAGCGGGAAATGGCAAAGCTGTTGAGGAATTTTGACTCATGCAGATGGGAGGAACACCAACTGCCAACAACCTACGTCAAGCAACAGATCGATGCGTCAGCAGTGGATGTAATGTTTATGAGGAAATGAATGATGTGATTATGCATCCAAGAAAACAGTTCAAGTGAAAAAAACAGAAGAAAATAACAGATTTCTTTTAATATGTACAGTATTGTAAACCCAAGACTTTTATTCTTCATAGGTTTTAGTAAATACGTTTGGCATAATCTTAGTACTGTTTTATATACTACAAAATAATTTTTGCTTTATACTATTTTAACTTTATAATTTCATGTTAATTCCTATTTATGATGACACAAATAATTTAACAACGTCACAAAAAACTAACGATTGAGTGATTTTAAAACAAACACCTGTAATGTTTTGGAAAGCAGCCTTGAAAATCGTCTTAAAATGTGATTTATATAGATACTGTATGCTATTACAGGTTGTAATTTGTATAATATATAACCACCGGATGGTCAGGAATCTTTTTAATTCAATTCGGGAAGTTCACTGATGATGTTAATTACCAAATAAACACTTGGAATTAAAAAAAAATTCAGCAAACAATTCTTTATCAACAACAATTCCAATTATTCTTTATAAGATACGTACTCGCTGCAGAGGATGATTAGTTTGACACATTTCCGAGCGACAGTACGGTTGCCGTGTATAAGGCAGCAGGAAACAAGCTGAGGAAGATTATGTTGAACGATGGCCACCATAGCCGCCTGGTGAGCGGAGGCAGGACGCAGGCGCGACAGCCGGATCGATGCCAACCACAGCAGGATGTCCAGTGCCATGTTCTGCTGCACACATCCGCTGGCACCACTTTCACTCGTGACCAGGGACAACAGACGCTCCACCACCCTGTCCGATTCCAGCATAGCGCATCGCTCCACCCTTCGACAGAAAAAAAGGAAACTCAGTCACCAAATACCAGAATTATATTTCAATGCAATGTTGCTTTTCGGGATACCAGAAAAATACACCATATGGATAATACTGATTTTTTATACTAATTCTAGGTACTACTGATTGATTCATGGACATTGTTATCAATATGGAGAAACAAAGTCAAGACTTGTACCAATACTAGAAAGGAGATGGACAATAAAATGTATTGTTGTAAGTAGAGGTGTGACGATATCCGAAAAGTCGGATCGGTTTCGGATCGGATATCCGGCTCCGATCTGAATGCAAAACAAGTATCCGAAAAAGTCCTATAAATATCCAAACTTTCGGATAGAATATATAAAATGAGGTTAAAACCGAAAGATAAATGCTAAACTTTCCGTTTGAGATACGTATCAACAGAAATGTTTAGGCAGATGACGAAATTACGCAATTCATAACGTATTGGAATGTAAGAACGTCCTTGGGCGGTCCGAGGATGCGGTATGATTATTCGATTCTTCAACTACGTATTTAAGTTACCCATTAAGTTCAACACGATATTGCATTTTATAATACAAAGCATAGCGTCATCGATAGTTGCACCGAATATCAGATTGCGGTTTGATATTATTTCGCATAAAAAATGATTTCAATTGTCTGATCGAATTAAACTTGAAATATTTTGACATAATAGACTATTTTTTGTTATCACATTCTCGAGTTCTCTGGGTTTGAGCAATACGATAAAGTGTTAGCAAATTTACATTTGGCCTATTTCGTCTTTCAGTGTTTACATAACCAACAAATTTTCCACTCGTTTTCATTCTACATTTTCTCTTTATTGAATCCTTAAATGAACATAATTTGAAATTAAATGACATTATTTTTTTCTTTATGAAAACAAAAATTGTCTTTAAAAGTTTTCCTGATATATAATTGTTTATTCTTTTGTTTTCTAGTTCGTAACAGTAATTGAAAAAATGACAGGAACAAACGGTAGATTACCATACAAAGCCGATGAAATCGTTCTCGTCTAAATCGTTTTTTTTTATCATCTTGTTGAAAAATGAGTTTTTTTTTTTAAAATAGTTCTCAAGAATATTTTATTTATTTATCACCTTCATAGTTTATTATACATAAATAATTCCTTAAATTTTTTTATTTCAAATTATTAAAAAAATTCAATAGTTTATTTTTCAGTCCATTTATGATTATGAATAAAAATTTAGTTTATATCAATTTTTTGATACTTGTTTTGTTCCATGTGTTAATCCTATGTGCAAATTAATTTATTTTTTATCATCGAAAATCACTCTTTTATGTTGTAAGTCATTTACATTACAATACCTTTTTAAAGTGTTATTCAATTAAAATTAAAAATGAAAAGTGAGGTTTAGAAATCAATTTCTGTAAAATAATATTATTTTAATTTAATCTTATTAAAATAATTAAAATTATTTTATTACAGTCACAAATAACACAAACTTTATTATTATATTATTAAATTATTATTAAACCTATACACCTCTTAGAAGATAATAAATTATTTTTTTTCTATTTTTTAAAAATTAAAAAAATAAAAATGTGAACTGTATACAAATGAGATAGTTTGAACAAATATTAAATTTTTTTTAAAAAAATTTTTTTCTTTTTACTAAAATTTAAAAACAAAATTCCTCATTAATATTAAAAAACACATTAATTTTTAAATTTTTCTATTTAATACAGAATTAACAAATCTCACATATAGTTTTTACTAATTTACTATAGGCTATTAAGTTATTTTTTTTTATAAAATTTTTTTAGTTTTTTTGAATCTCCAATTTATCAAAAACTTATTTATATAATACCAAAATTCATTTTTTTGATCAATCAATAAAGCAAATTTTTTTTTATGTGTAGGTGGTATTTAAGTAGATAAAAAATTTAGATTGAAACAATTTATTTATCAAGAGCAAAATAATCTAGTAATCTAGATTTATAGAAATCACTCAGAGAAAATTTTTTAAAACTTTCATATTTATTATTATCTAACATTATTTTAAATATTTACTATATCACTATAATATTTTATTCAAGTTTTTAAATTTTTAGTTTTTTTTTAAAAATTTTTCACGTAATATTTATTTAAATATTTTATTGATACTAATATATATTTTTCAATATAATATTTTAAGTTTTTTAATTGTAACACAGATATAGTCAAAAATCGTAATTAAACAATATCAATTATCTACCGATCAGATAGAATCTAAATAAATTCTAATTGGTTCTTTGTTTATCATTTCTTTTTTCATTTTAATAATAAAGTTGTCAAGAAATAAAATTAGTCATTTATAACTACACATAAATTTTTTATATATAAATTGAATTTTTAATTTATTACAATATTCTGTTGATTTTAATTAATAATATTCTTTTAAAAAACTTAAAAATAAATAGGTTTAATACAATAATTAGATTTATTTATGTCAATCAATAAATTTATTTGTATTAATTTTTTTCACTTATTCTTAGATATTATAGTGTCATAACAAGTTAAATAAAATTACTGATCAAAATATAATTGAACTAGATCATCAATAAAATATATGAATCATTGAATATTAATTCTCATATTTTTAGTTGTAATTTTTTTAATAAAAATATTAAAAAGTAAAAGGTTAACCTCATAATATGAATAATATCAAGCAGTTTATTAAATTATTTTATTTTTTTTGAGTTTTTTAAATATTAAATAATAATTATATTCTTAAACTAAAAAAATTAGTATAAATATATTCAATAATTATATTAATTATTTCTCCTCATACAATTAGTTTAATTAAGTTTTTATCATTTCAATTATTTTTTAACATTAATATGTGTAGGCTAGAATGTGATTCATATAAGACTGCAAAAAATTTTTAGCCTGAACAATAGATCAAGTTTTAATTTAATTCCAGATCAGATACTATCTAGCAATTTATCAAAATTCCTCATAGAGGATAGGTTGTAATTAAGTTTAAATCATTTCTGGAATTTATTTTTTAACATTAATAAATCCGCCTGTAGCTAGAATGTGACAGTCATATATGCTGACTGCCCAAGGCGGAGTTTGAACTATGGGTGTGCGAGCCTGGAATAATATATCGAGTCAAGTTTTAATTTATAAAATTTTTGAGCTCAAGCTTTTTCCAGCCTTGTTTTTTTTTAAATCTCCAATAAATTCTCCTCAAAAACGTAAAACGTATGAATAAATTTAGGGTATTAATACCAATAATTCATTTATTTGCTGATCAATCAATAGGAAGCTTATTTTTCAATAATTTTTTTGTATGTGTAGGCTAGAGTATTTAAGTAGTCAAAAAAATCGTTAAATTAAACAATAGATCAAGGTTAGCTAAAATTCCAGATCAGATACTATCTAGCAATTTATCAAAATTCCTCATTGAAGGTAGGTTTTAATTAAGTTCACATCATATCTGGATTTTTTTTAACATTAATAAATCCGGCTATAGATAGAATGTGACAGTCATATGCTGACTGCCCAAGGTGGAGTTTGAACTATGGGTGTGCGAGCCTGGAATAATATATCGAGTCAAGTTTTAATTTATAAAATTTTTGAGCTCAAGTTTTTTCGAGCCTTGTTTATTTAAATCTCCAATAAATTCTCCTCAAAAACTTAAACTTAAAAATAAATTTAGAGTATTAATACCAATAATTCATTTATTTGCTGATCAATCAATAGGAAGCTTATTTTTCAATTATTTTTTTGTATGTGTAGGCTAGAGTATTTAAGTAGTCAAAAAAATCGTTAAATTAAACAATAGATCAAGGTTATCTAAAATTCCAGATCAGATACTATCTAGCAATTTATCAAAATTCCTCATTGAAGGTAGGTTTTAATTAAGTTCACATCATATCTGGATTTTTTTCTAACATTAATAAATCCGGCTATAGATAGAATGTGACAGTCATATACGTTGACTACCACAGGTGGAGTTTAAACTATGGGTGTGCAGGCCTGGGATGATGATATCGAATTAAGTTATTTTTTTTAGCTCGAGCTCTTTTGACCCCTGTTTTTTAAATCTCCAATTAATTCTCCTCAAAAACTTAAATGTATGACTAAATTAGGGTATTAATACCAATAATTCATTAATTATTTGCTGATCAATCAATAGGAAGCTTATTTTTCAATTATTTTTTCGTATGTGTAGGCTAGAGTATTTAAGTAGCCATAAAAATCGTTAGATTGAACAATAGATCAAGTTTATCTAAAATTCCAGATTAGATACTATCTAGCAATTTATCAAAATTCCTCATAGAGGATAGGTTGTAATTAAGTTTAAATCATTTCTGGAATTTATTTTCTAACATTAATAAATCCGCCTGTAGCTAGAATGTGACAGTCATATATGCTGACTGCCACAGGTGGAGTTTGAAATATGGGTATGCGAGCCTGGAATGATAATATCGAATTGAGTTTTTTTTTTGAGCTCAAGCTTTTTCCAGCCTTGTTTTTTTTTAAATCTCCAATAAATTCTCCTCAAAAACGTAAAACGTATGACTAAATTAGGGTATTAATACCAATAATTCATTAATTATTTGCTGATCAATCAATAGGAAGCTTATTTTTCAATTATTTTTTCGTATGTGTAGGCTAGAGTATTTAAGTAGCCATAAAAATCGTTAGATTAAACAATAGATCAAGGTTAGCTAAAATTCCAGATCAGATACTATCTAGCAATTTATCAAAATTCCTCATTGAAGGTAGGTTTTAATTAAGTTCACATCATATCTGGATTTTTTTTTAACATTAATAAATCCGGCTATAGATAGAATGTGACAGTCATATACGTTGACTACCACAGGTGGAGTTTAAACTATGGGTGTGCGAGCCTGAAATGATAATATCGAATTGAGTTTTTTTTTTGAGCTCGAGCTTTTTTGAGACTTGGTTTTTTAAACCTCCAATAAATTCTCCTCAAAAACTTAAACGTATGAATAAATTTAGGGTATTAATACCAATAATTCATTTATTTGCTGATCAATCAATAGGAAGCTTATTTTTCAATTTTTTTTGTATGTGTAGGCTAGAGTATTTAAGTAGTCATAAAAATCGTTAGATTAAACAATAGATCAAGGTTAGCTAAAATTCCAGATCAGATACTATCTAGCAATTTATCAAAATTCCTCATTGAAGGTAGGTTTTAATTAAGTTTACATCATTTCTGGAATTTATTTTCTAACATTGATAAATCCAGCTATAGATAGAATGTGACAGTCATATATGCTGACTGGCCCAGGTGGAGTTTGAAGTATGGGTGTTCGAGCCTGGAATGATAATATCGAATTGAGTTTTTTTTTTGAGCTCGAGCTTTTTTGAGACTTGGTTTTTTAAACCTCGTTAGATTAAACAATAGATCAAGTTCAGCTAAAATTCCAGATCAGATACTATCTAGCAATTTATCAAAATTCCTCATTGAAGGTAGGTTTAATTAAGTTTACATCATTTCTGATTTCTTATCTAACAATAATAAATCGGACTATAGACAGAATGTGACAGTCATATATGCTGACTGGCCCAGGTGAAGTTTGAAGTATGGGTATGCGAGCCTGGAATGATAATATCGAATTGAGTTTTTTTTTTGAGCTCGAGCTTTTTTGAGACTTGGTTTTTTAAACCTCGTTAGATTAAACAATAGATCAAGGTTAGCTAAAATTCCAGATCAGATACTATCTAGCAATTTATCAAAATTCCTCATTGAAGGTAGGTTTTAATTAAGTTCACATCATATCTGGATTTTTTTTTAACATTAATAAATCCGGCTATAGATAGAATGTGACAGTCATATACGTTGACTACCACAGGTGGAGTTTAAACTATGGGTGTGCGAGCCTGAAATGATAATATCGAATTGAGTTTTTTTTTTGAGCTCGAGCTTTTTTGAGACTTGGTTTTTTAAACCTCCAATAAATTCTCCTCAAAAACTTAAACGTATGAATAAATTTAGGTTATTAATATCAATAATTCATTTATTTGCTGATCTACAATAAGAAGCTTATTTTTCAATTTTTTTTTATGTAGTAGACATTTTAAGTAGCCATAAAAATCGTTAGATTAAACAATAGATCAAGGTTAGCTAAAATTCCAGATCAGATACTATCTAGCAATTTATCAAAATTCCTCATTGAAGGTAGGTTTTAATTAAGTTTACATCATTTCTGGAATTTCTTATCTAACAATAATAAATCGGACTATAGACAGAATGTGACAGTCATATATGCTGACTGGCCCAGGTGAAGTTTGAAGTATGGGTATGCGAGCCTGGAATGATAATATCGAATTGAGTTTTTTTTTTGAGCTCGAGCTTTTTTGAGACTTGGTTTTTTAAACCTCGTTAGATTAAACAATAGATCAAGGTTAGCTAAAATTCCAGATCAGATACTATCTAGCAATTTATCAAAATTCCTCATTGAAGGTAGGTTTTAATTAAGTTTACATCATATCTGGAATTTCTTTAACATTAATAAATCCGACTATAGACAGAATGTGACAGTCATATACGTTGACTACCACAGGTGGAGTTTAAACTATGGGTGTGCGAGCCTGAAATGATAATATCGAATTGAGTTTTTTTTTTGAGCTCGAGCTTTTTTGAGACTTGGTTTTTTAAACCTCCAATAAATTCTCCTCAAAAACTTAAACGTATGAATAAATTTAGGGTATTAATATCAATAATTCATTTATTTGCTGATCTACCAATAAGAAGCTTATTTTTCAATTTTTTTTGTATGTGTAGGCTAGAGTATTTAAGTAGCCATAAAAATCGTTAGATTAAACAATAGATCAAGTTTAGCTAAAATTCCAGATCAGATACTATCTAGCAATTTATCAAAATTCCTCATTGAAGGTAGGTTTTAATTAAGTTTACATCATTTCTGGAATTTCTTATCTAACAATAATAAATCGGACTATAGACAGAATGTGACAGTCATATATGCTGACTGGCCCAGGTGAAGTTTGAAGTATGGGTATGCGAGCCTGGAATGATAATATCGAATTGAGTTTTTTTTTTGAGCTCGAGCTTTTTTGAGACTTGGTTTTTTAAACCTCCAATAAATTCTTCTCAAAAACTTAAACGTATGAATAAATTTAGGGTATTAATATCAATAATTCATTTATTTGCTGATCTACCAATAAGAAGCTTATTTTTCAATTTTTTTGTGTAAGCTACAGTATTTAAGTAGTCATAAAAATCGTTAGATTAATTAATAGATCAAGGTTAGGCCTCTGAAGTGAAAATTGAAGCCTAATTTTTTAAGTACAAAATTATGAAAGAATGTTGTTTAACCAACACCATAGGAATGTTTTTAGATAATTAATCAAAACATCAATAGACAGAACAAGAAAATTAACCCTTAAAGCGCTACTGAAAATCACACTCCCTGCTCATTTAGGTTGAAAAAATCAAAATTATATTTTCCCAATGTTTTTCTTGGATTTAGGTAGCTTGAATATAGTAGAAAACAGAAATATGCTTTATTTTTATTTATTGAACATTTTAACACTATTTTTCAGGTATCTAAAAAAGTTATTTTTGCCAAAAATTCTGAGCGTGTGAAATAAAACTTGTAGGCTTACATAAATGAAAAATTACTGATTCTAAACATGAAAACAGTGAGAAGAAACATATCAATAAAGTAAAAAGATATTATGTACATTACCACTAAACATAGTTTTGCGTCGTATGATAAGCGTCAAAACAGTCATAAGTCCATTCACGAACTCATCAAATTCCGGATCGTCTGGATGAGCCATGTTTCACTTTTTATTTTATTATTTAGATTCACAAACATTCACACTACATTATCTGTTTACTTCTCAAACACAACACAAATAATCACACGTCAATGGATGTCAACAAACAACGATTGGAACAGTGAATACAGCTGGTCGTAGTGGTGCGTTAATTTTCTCGTCAAAAGCAGTACGGGAGCGCTAGAATACAGGCCAAAGTTGCATAACATCTAATCTCAGTCACTAGAAATTCCATCAAAGCCGCCATATTGGTTTTGTGAGTTCATAGAGGTTAAAGCAACATTACCATGCACGCTATTGGTTGTTTCGCGAACTACAGCGCAGTAAATGTGACGAAATGGCTGAAAGTGAAAACACTCGGTTTCCGCGCCGTGGGACCCTACTGTGCCACGAGAAAACTCGTCAGCCGCCCGGTAAGGGTTAAAATTCATTCAAGTTATTGTGAATTTTAAAAGGGCATTTCCAGATCCACACAGTGTGAAATTGACGAAATTCTTATAATTTGTCTGTAAATTAAATTAGCAGGCAAAGCAGCAATGTAGCATCACAGTTGTTTCATCTTTGCCTGAAAAGCTCAACGACTCGAGCCCTCGTACACCTCTAGTTTGAACCCACAATTTCAAGCTCTGTAGACCGGTGATTTAGGCTGCACTGCCATCCAGGACCACCAAATAAGTAAGAACAAAAATATACTTACTGTCTAAAAATATACTTCTCAAAAATATACTAATCGACAGTATAAAAGTTTAATTTTTTATTGTTATAAATAATAATCTCCAATCTGACGTCTAAGTTACACGTACCTCTCGTTAGGTATATCGGTTTGTTTCGTCTTCCTGATAGTGATTGATATTTCGTGCAGCCAGTCACAGCCGTTGAACTCCATCTTCTTGTTGGTCACATTGCTGGCCAGACGGTCCACCGTGCTGCCAGGTGTGAACACTAGGCCGTTGTACTCCCAGAACGCTCCTCCCGGGCCGTATCTCGACCTCTTGTCCCGTTCTTGTCCACCCTTTAAAATAAAGTTGAGAAATCAGAAATGGTTTATTTTTCTATCATATGGCTATAGGAATCTTTTTCAAAAAGATTTTACAAAAAAAGATCTTCAGCGACACTGGAGGTCTTAGGCAATAGAAAAACATATTAGAACTTTATTTGTGTGCGCAAAAGTTTAATTATGGCATAGAGAGTCAGAGAGTGAGGGCGCCAGGTGCTAACCACACAGTGAGAGCTACTTTCAAAATGGCAGCTGATGACAAATAAACTATTGGGACCACATTTCAAGGCATCTAGTGGACTTCTGGCACTAAAAGTAATGTTATATGCAAAAATAATTTTCAGGGTGGTGGGTAGGTTATACAGTAGTGTCGAAAATCCTACATAACCTACATATACCTATTGAACATATAATTAGGCCTGCAGTATTAATAGTGAAGTTATAGTATACAGTTAAATGAAACAAAATAATGTTTTCAAATTTCAAATATATGTTTCCTTTTTGGTGTCCCCGGTAAGGAGGCCATAATGTAAACAAACGCATAGTAAAATAATCAAACTACAAGATGTAACTGAACACTATTAACCACACTGATAACTGAATGCTACTGTCAGTGACAGATGACTGTGAGCAATGGTTAGTGGATGTAATGTTCTCATAATTCATATTTGGACCAGATCGTAATTCAGATGCAAAATTTGTTTGGATCCCACATTAAACTGTAGGGCCCTTGGATGTAATTCATTGACTGTTGGGCAATTAACAGTCCTGTCTAAGGAACATGTCAGCCTAGTCAATAACAAGACTACAAGATCAAGCCATACTCATTTCTCATTCATACTTGGCTTGAAACACCTAATGGGCAGGTCGACATTTAAAAATATATGTGATGTCCATGGGAGCGGGATCGTGACGCTACAGATCAGTTTCGTATGTCTAAACCAATAGATTTCTCACAGCAATGTGCACTGGAAGTCTTTGTAAATTATAAAACTCTGTTGGACATACCATCCAGCCAGGACTAGCAAGGTTCTTGATGTGGACAAGCAGAGTGCGGCCTCGGACCCTCAACAGCTTGGGGCTGGTGAAGGTGACGGTACCCCCCTGGTCAGATAGATCCAAGCATGACGCTAGGCTCACAGGACCACACAGAATCTCTGTGTTGTGGGCTCGGGCAAACTGCTCTGTGGTCACCGGGTTCATTGTAGCACCTAAAACAGGGGCATATGCTAGCTGCACTTGTACCTTTCACTATTTTGAGATAATGATAGAGGAGATAATAGAAGAAACCCATCCCACTTAAGTACACACTCAAGCTCCCTAATTACGATATGTAGGAAATATTTGTATAAGGAGAAGGTAGGTGAAAAGTTTCATCCGAATGTTGAACCTAAAGACAGAATAATCTTCAAACATCATGCAGTAGGAGCACTTGTGACGTTAGAGCCTGAGTTGCGTATTAGGTAATTTTTTCTCTAAAATCTAGTGTTTAACGTCTTAAAGAGGTATTTTGTGACCACTATAACCCCCCAGTCCGTGCAATTTTTATTTACATCCTGCTCTTTAGTGCAGTCCTAATTTCAACCAATTCTGGCATCTGGCAATTTTCATCATCGCTAGTTTCCATAGAAACTTTATCCCTAACAGAGGTAGTGCCAAGGACAGGATTGTCATAAATGTTTATATTTTAACTAATCAGTACACTGAGTGTTTCTCCCCAAGGCCCGGGACGCACCGACACATCTTGAATTTGCAAATTTATTTCACCTTTATCTATTTTATTTTTTATATTTTATGTTTAATTTATCTATTTTACCATCACATTTGATTTCACTTCCTATATCAACGGGAAAATCACTGAGGCCACCAACTTAAAAATATTCACGTATTCCGCAATCAGTTAGTCATCTTGGGCCTGCCATGGCGCAATGTTTGTAACACAGGCCAACTAAGAACAAAGCAACTCGTAAAATATATATATATTTCAGTGATGAAGTCTGCTAGGACGCAAAACGCAATACCCCAGATACAAGGTAGCTTTTCCCGAACATAACCCGTCTAAAAACAAAGTGTTCCAACTTTAAATCATGAAATCGGACACACCGCTACCAGGACTGCACTGTGGACGCACCGGTGTGTTTGTGGACTCATTGTGATTTCATTCACCAAGAAACACTTTAGACCCATCCCTTAACAGACTTAGTGTTTGCTTATAGCCTTTGTACTGAGAACTGAAGAGTAAAATATTTTACGGTACCAAACAATACCGACCTGAAAAATTCTTGTACCGCAGTCTCCTAGATTACAAACTAAAATCACAATCATTTTGGATCTGTTTAAGCAAAAAGAACTTTCAGATCTTTTTTACCTAACATTATAACTATTTTGCTTATTGTGATGCCTCCAGAACCATTATTGACTAATAAAATTAAACAAGGTTACTTACCTTTGGGACAACAGTTTTAAAAAATTACAGGTATTTGTCATACATGTATCGGAGTTTATACTGGATCATGTCATTATGTATGACGTTTTGGGCCTTGTTGATGGAGTAACAATTCTCAAATATGTAGGACAAATACCTGCAATTTTTTTAGAACTGTTGACTGAAAGGTATGTAACCTTGTTATATTTTATTAGTATAACTAGTTAACCTCAGGGTTGTTGAAAGAGGTAGGAGATTTGGAAATCTTAGCAAATGAGTTTTAAAAAACTACATAGACAGGGAAGAAAGAAAGCATAGGATGTACATTTATGATAAAGTTTGTTTTCTTGGCCGAACGAACAATAAACAACATAGCCTATTACAGTTTCACTAAAGTAAAAAATAAATCAAAAGTCAAACTAATGTTTTCAACTGCTTAAATAGCATGTAAATAGTTTTCATAAATTTTGTACTTACTTTTGATAACCATTTTTAATTACATTATTTTAGGTCTAATATTAAATACAAAAGTTTAGTTTGTTTCCAAAAAGCTCAAGGCTATGTAGTTTTAGTTTTAGGCAGAAAAGAAGATTAGAAACACAGAGGTTAAAGAGTTTAACTGTAAATAACTAAACTGGCATTACCTATAAAATTCCTGACAGTAATCTGAAAATATTAAAAAATTAGCCAATCACCTTTCTTGGATCCTGCTTCTGATGGTATACTAAAGTCAACGCTTGCATCCACATCAATGGAATTGTCAGGTAGTTTCCCAATTCCAGAAGCATTTTGTTTGAGCAAAGTAAATTGAATGTTGGGCGGAAATTGACACTGTGCGTGGAGTGAAAACTTGAGATCAACATGTCCAACACATACACTCATCACTAAAAAAATAAATAAAACACATATATAATATTACACAAAAGTAAAAACACAGTTTAATTAGTTATTTAAAAATTAACTACAAAAACGTGATTTTTAACATTAGCAATTGACAAAACACAGTGGGTTGATCCTTCTGCTTACATTCATGCTTCATATTATTTTTGTTTGCTCATATTTATGACTTAAATCCACTAAACCACACACAAATAACTAATAACTAGAATATAATAGTCTAGACACTCTTTAATAACATAACCAAACCACAGGAAAAAGAACAACAACAACAATAACAAAGTCCCAAGCAAAAAAAGATGGTTACATCATCATAGACAAAGAGCAAACAACAATTTCCAAAAAACTATATTCGTAGTTATTCACGAAGCCCAGCTGACCCTCTACACGGTAAATTGCGATTTGTGGCATTTGGATTTGTGAGAAGCCAGTAAATTGAATAAAACGAGACGGCCATTACGGCCGCTTGCCGTGAGCACATATTTTACCAGGGGAGCTATTACGGCCACCGGCCTTAAAAGAGTTATGAGTGATTTTTTTTATCTAAAAAGAGGCTGAAAGTTCTGTTATTCGTGCCTTTTGTCACATTCATGGGGAAACCATTAGCCGCACCAGTCCCAAGGGATCCGCAACTCTTTGGAGATAGCTTAAGCATCACATGTTGTCAGAGAGTATGTTTAAATCACCACAGCTATAGCACAGATATACTTATCAAAGAAGACATTTTCTTTGCTCAGTTAATGATAACAAGCTTGATCATTGTTTATTAACGTTTAGTTTATTGATACTTAATGAAGCTATATACTAACAGATCAGGCTGGAGGCGCCACGAGCGTGTGTGATTGACGTCATCTGCGTGTTGTAAGTGCTGCGGGTGCCTCCGCTGCTTCTGTGCCTGCATCAGTTCTGTCCAGCATGCCGGTACAGTGGCGGCGAAACAAGGCACCAGGTTCTCAAACTTGGTCAGCTCATACAATGCCGACAAGTCCAGGTTGGCAGCATTCACCAAGAGTGGGAAACTGCAAACGATGAGTGGCTTGAGAGAAATGTTAACGCTACATGTTAATTAATTTTAAAATAAATTAAGGATATCAGGCCACATGATAAAGTTGATAAGATAACTGCAAGCCAGATTCAAACTTTTACTCTTAATAGCCCTTGAAGATTGTAAAAATTTATTTAATTTCTATGTTGATGTGTTTAATGAATTTAGTCTTGCTAATTCTGGTGATGTTAGGAGACTTGTTATTTGAAATAAGCAGGATATGCACATAGCATATAGATACCGCTAATTCCTATTTTGATTTATTTTCACTAACTGAACTCATGTTTGATAACCAGAATAATGCAAGTATGCATGTTATAGCCTATTGTACTACTCCACTACTTAAGGCAAGTAATCTGCCTAATAAGTATTTGTATCAGGATTCAAAAGTGCTGGTTATGACCAATGAGTTGTTCTGGGTGTTCTATTTCCATTTATGTATATAATTTTGAAAACAACCTAAAAACACTGAAACTATTTTTGCTGATTTATTTTAAGTAAACTCACTCTTTTGGAGATTGCTTTGGAGAGTAGAAATTGCTTTCTAAGTTTTCAAAAGAATTTTCCTCTGACTTCACCAGATCTTCATCATGAAGGGTGAAAAAGTGCAGGGATCCTTTCTCGGAAGCTGCACAAACTCTTTCAAGACCTAAAAATTAATAATCGTATATAAAGGGTTTTAGTAAATAATTTTAAGTTAAAAAAAGTTTTTTTAAGGTAATTTAAAGATCTCCTTTTTATTAACGTTCATAACTATCAAATATACTTAGAACAAAACAATAGTGATGCAATAAAAATTCTTAAAACGGATTAATTTTAATTTCAACAATCATCTAATTTTTGTAAGTAATAAAACCACATGCCATCAAACATATTACATTCACTCTCATTCTTCTTAAAATACCCACCAAAAAAATAAAATTGTTTGATTTTCTTTTAACAATAAAATGAGTAAAATACTTACTGTTGCAATAACTGACAGACACAAATCGGCTGTTCTCCTTATGACTAGTGCAAGCTTTGATTTCTAACATGGCGATGTCAATGAGCATCAGTTGTCCATCGTGGGTGACCACCGCAGCCACTCCGAGGGGGTTGGCTCTGACGTCACCCTCCAGGGGTAGCAGTGTGAGGGACACCACTTCTGTCTGGAACACCTTGGCGCACACCGGTGTCTCTACCAGCATCACCGATGGCCCACTCAAGTTCAACTTGTACACCAACAATATCCCACACGGCTTTTCTGTCGATTTGCTTGCACTTCTCAATACAACTAAAAGGTGCTTTCCATCCTTAGTGGGGTGAAGTTCAGAAATCACTACATCATTGTTATAGGTATCTACTAAAACTGATTGAATAGGAACTGGCTCTTGAACCAAAAGCGTGCTAGAAGATTCAAGAAGACTGTTTGAGTTTTCTAGTCTGGAAAGCTCACTGATAGCATCGGATTTGGAGTCTCGTTCCACAATCTTGGGTACTAGTTGGCTGGACCCGTTAGATGTGGATGGAAACACTTCCAATCCTTCGTTGATTGCCATGGAAGTGTCAAACGTGCCACCGCCTGCGGTTGGAACTGCCACTCCCAAGGGTACTGGGCAGCTAATCCCTAAAAACAAGTCTGCTATTATGTTTTAAAATATATTCATCTAAATAAAAATTACAAAAGAAAAAGAATTACAAAAGAAAAAACTATTGTTCTCCAAAACCAAAAATATACAAAAAAAACAGTTTAGTTTGTATATTCTTTACATACATTTTCCAATTGATTAAAACTTACTTTCACAGACAAGAGTGAATAGAGAGAAAATAGTATTTAAAAAGAGAGATAGTAAAGTAATCAACAGTAAATAACTAGTAACAACTACAATCTCTTGCAACTGAACTTACCTGATGAAGAGGATGGTGCAGTAAAAGTATCACTAACAAGAATGTCCTGTGTTTGGTAAACAACATCTGCAGAGTCAACATCATGCAGCACAGGACCTGTGTAGAGGAACTTTGACAGGAAGATATCCGGGTACATGTTGGTGTTCTCTTGCCTGGACGCGCTGGTTCCAGTGCCAGATACTAACGTTTTAGAGTTGCTGCCACCATCCCTATCGCCGTTGTCCGTATTACTCTGGTAGTGGAAGTCGTAAACTACTAGGTACAGCTGTCTCTCAATTGGCTTGCTCTCTGCCACCTGAACAAGCAAATATTGGTCAAACTAGCCATACAATAAATACAAACAGTCAAATACTAAGGTGAATGTTTTCAGAGTCATGTTATTATTAAGTAACAGGAGACCAAGCTTTGCTTGGATAGAATAAGACAATTTTAAAGGAATAAATATAATACTAATAAAACTTATGCTCATGAATCTGCCGCTTAGGCAATGAGCTAAAGCGCAGTTATACTGTGACATGGTTTAAAATATTTTACCAAACGTTATTGTTGGAGCTATCATAATTATTCATACGACTATTAATAAACTGTGGTCAACTGATTTTGTAAGATATGGAACGAGGATTAAACAGCAAAAGGGAAATTTAATTTACACCAATTGGTTTGTTAAAGTGGCTTCAAACAATACAATGAATAAGTTTTCTATCAAAACACGATAGATTTTGTCAATACTTTTCTCTGCTTTTATTTCCAAAGTTGTTTTACCCTTTAGTTTTTACAAACTGTTTACTAATTTGATAATTTTTCACTTATTAGGCCTACATACACTCATTACAAATTTTATACCAACTCCCAATTCTTAAATATTACTCACGTTAGTCAATTCCAGGCTCGATACCGATTCTAGATTATAAAAATTTAAGTGTATTTTACTTATGTATGTTATATCAACAAAGCAGTTTGCTACAAACTTTAGATAAGCTTGCTACAAGAGTAAAATAGAAATTTTTTAAGAACTTAGAATTTGTATAGGAAGACTTTACAAAAGGGTTAGAATTAAACCAATAAATAATAAAATTTGTAAATAAATAAATATGTCTTTATTTTTAACATGTCAAGCAAATCTCAAACCTATTTTGTAGGTTTAAAAATGCAGTAAAAATGCATATTAAAAAATATGATAAACACACAAACATTGAGAAATAGATTTGATTGACATTGTGCTCAAAACTATGAATGATACATTTAACAATAGGATAAAGTAAAAACTCACGTCTTCCAACACTACTTAATATATTTACACTTACATTGTAACTATATACAACAGTAAATATATATATATATATGTCTCCATTTGGGCCTGATGATGTTCGGTGTAACTGGATGAAATCGATCGCCAATTTAACACTTTTGTATATTTACCGTTGTATATAATTACAATATAAGTGTAAATATATTAAGTAGTGTTGGAAGACGTGAGTTTTGATTTTATCCTATAGTAAAACCAACATGTATAATGCTAATCAAGAAGTTATTCAGAAAAGCTGGAGTAAAAAATTAACTAAAAAATCAAATTTTGACATCATATCATAAAATACATGGTTAGTTTCTTATCAAATTCAAATTTATAAATTTAATTTAATTTAGTAATAATACGATAAACAATATACAGAGAAATTAAAATACTAGACTGGAAATGAATATAAACAAACTGTTCGAAACATCAACAATCTCCTTCCCCTTAGCTTAAGGTAACAGTTTTTGTAACCTATGCCAGGCCTGTGTAAGGCCAAGGTCAATGTTCACTGTTACAATGCACACAGGCATATTCCAAGCACTTCCCAGCGTATATACGTATGTACTTAATGTAAATAACAACAAAACATTTAGACGGTGCGAGCGAACAAAGTCAGCTGGTGATCGCACTAAGACATCCGGTGCCGCACAGTTTTGGTGAATTAGTTCATATCAATAGGCCCAGGCAGGCACTACATTTCGCGACCCGCAATGGGTTAAAGTAGGTTTTCTTTAACAAAATTCATTTTAATAATAACTTGTTACAAAAGAATAAAAAGAGAAAACAAAGAAAACTATAGGATAGGTAAAATCACCTTCATGATGTCCACAGCCAGTCCACTATTCATGTTATTCATCGCCCTCACAAGGGGGGAAACGCCAGTCTGTTTGCCTCGGCTAATCCCTGCAATCAGTGCTGGCCTCATATCACTGGGCCCTCCCACCACGCTCACCGCCCCCACTCTCACCTCATTCCATGCACCAACTAGATTTTCTGTTGTAATCAAAATCATACACAATTGAAAGCAAATTAGTAACAATCACTTCTATTTAAAACAACTATTTATTAAAAATAAACAATAATTGCCTAGTTTTTTTTAATTATAAAACTTACTCAACAGTTTAAATTTTATACTGTCAAATTTTATGATAAAACTGTTTGTTAGTAATGAAAGAACAGTAAAGTGTAGTTTATTTGGATTAATGTGGCAGGTCCTGATCTGCATAGCCGAAAATCCAGATGATCTCAAACTATACTGAAAATATATCATTATAGACATCTACGTCGCATAGACAGCAATCATGAATAGCGCCTGCAATATCAATGCTGTAGACTGCATATAATCTATTTACAACATAGCCACAAAATATCGTAAGTGTCTAATGTATTGACATTAAAAGATAAAAACTTATTAATATTAATTTTAGGTAGGAAATAAAGCAAAATAAATTTTTGACAGTAAACAACCTTCTTCTTTTTACAACCACTCAGGACAACAGTTTCAGTATGCATTTGACCATAAAAATAATTCCGAAACAAGCAACCACTTAACATCTAACCTCTAACACCAACACTTTAACAGTTCAGTATTGAAATGTCAAATAGTGACCACTCGCACGTGTGCCAAGTACTTGTACATCTAGTCTCAAAATCAAACTGCTACGGTTTGACAATTCAGTATTGAAATGTCAAACATTGACCGCTCCCGCATTCGCTAAGTTCTTGTAGCACTTCGCTTAAATACACCACAATACAGAGTGTAAATTATCATGTTACGCATTCATCGTTAGCAAGACTTGCCACGTCCATCCAGCAAGGTACTGCGGTCCGGTGAAACTTTAAACAAGCTTGAGATAAAATTCACACATTAACTGTTAACTGTATTTATATAATTTTTTTTCGAAATCAGATCCAGATGTTCCGGAATTCTGATGATTCGGATCTGTATAAACCAGACTTTGCGGTACTAGTGCAAACTTATCATCTGTTTTACATCAATTTTTCCAAAGAGCTGTTGGCTGTTGAATGAACATTTTGAAGTTTTAGTGCCTTACTCACCTTGATCTGGATAAATTAATTTTCAATGGCCTATTAACAGAAATGTAAGATTGACATGATGGGATTTTGATGCCTCATTAACGCTAGGCATCGTGACCTTGATTAATCGTATAGCAACCATAGTTCATGATAGTTAACCATTGTTCAGCTAATGAGAAGAAGGAAACAAATTAGGGGATAAATAAAATATAAAATGATAGATAGTACTGACTAGAAATTGGTGGTATTCAAAATTAACTCACTTTTATTTCAAACTTGTTACTATAAAATATAAGTCAAGAAAGTTTAACCTACCAATTGATGAGTCTGACAGAGGAATTTCTACCACTTCCTGGTCAGCCCAAGCTTCTTTCTTCCTTATCAAGTCAGTATAAATGTTTGATTTTCCCACTACCAAAATTTTTACTTCAACCTAAAAAAAATTGATAACGTAACTGAATTAAACAGACACCAAAAAGTAATACAAATTTAAACATAGAACATAATAAGCAGAAACCTAGTGAAAACAGTCTCATTATGTTTTTAACTGTTTTATCCTCCCTCATTATCATTTTAATTGTTACTTAAACTTAAACTTAAACACAATATTGACAACAGTGGTGAAAAGGAAGATCTTGAAAAAACTTGTAAACTCTTATACATTAAGTAATAGTTTAATATGTATTATACTTAGGGGTGTGCTAGTAATTTTGTGAGTTAACCGAATTGAATCAAATATTTATTTATTATTCTGAAGAATGAATATTTCCAAATCGAATATCTGCGAAAGAGTTTGATGTTCTTCAAAACCAAGGCATGTCAAACTAAATTATTTGAAAGATGATAGTGTTATTGATGACAATCTCTCTGCAACAGACTTTGAACTTGATTCTGCAATTTATGCTAAGAGCTTAACTTTGACTCCTACAACTGATAATGTAGAGCCTATAGCCGCCGCTTAACCCTAGAAGTGGTAAAGTGGTAATTCACGACGCATTTACAAATTCAATAAGAAGTGGCAGGTGGAGGCATCTTCCATAAATTTTAGTGAACTTATCACCTTTGTGACCGTGTTGCCCTCTGGGAGCAAGCAACCAAAGCTGCTTGAATCAACTAATTAAAAGATGTAAAACTTATGAACATGATTATTACATTGTATCATTTTTAGAAAATATTTGGCTAATATAATAATAACTTTCGTCTATAACAATTCATATAAATGTTTACACTACATGTTTCGCCTGGTCAACGTTTTCAAGTGACAATGCATGGATGTTCTATCCGTTAAGGACTCATCATAAATCGAAACACAAAATACAATGCACACTGACACATAAAAATCAAATACGATACAGTCACACATTTTAATTTGCCAGTATTTAAATATTTGTTTTTAACATCAAACTTTTTTTGGATATCTCAAGTCAAATATCATGATACTCTTAAAAATAGAGTGAAAAAGGTTTTGAATTTTGAGTTCTTACACATCCAATGTGTAACACCCCTAGGATATCACTATTTTTCCTGCAAAAAAGGGGCTCAGCCTAAATTCATCAATATAAATCTGAACCAATTTCATTCCATAATTCTAAAAATGTTTAAGTCAACACCTTTCATATATTTTATACCCAAGAGTCCTAATAAAACAAGGTTAACATCACATCCATTTGGATATAATAATATGATTAACTATGAACACATACAATATGCCACAATTTTCTTTAAAACGTTGCGTGCGGACCACTCAGATTCGAGGGCCACTGGTCCCGGCGAGCGGAGCCGACCACTCAGATGCGAGTGTGGACATTTAGGTTAAAATCAAGACGGTGAATCTGGCGATGTACATTGTGCCACCACCTGTTGGTATCTGAGAGACTACGATCAGCTTTGATATAACGCAGAATCTATTTCTCCATGGGTCACATGGCATGGGCATTTTCCTGGTTAATTTTAAGCCACACTGGCCACTCCACGTGAGGTACAGGGGTTTTGGGCGCCCCAGCTAATATTTTAACATGCAACACATATCCTAGAGAGTGTTGTCGGAGACCTGATATTATATATACTTGCCTTGAGCTGGCGTGAACAGTTCCAGATGACAACACTACCACCGGGGGATGCTGTGGGGATCAGCTCCTGTACCGAAGAGGTGCCGAGAATCTCCATTGGATGATCCGTCTGTATTGCTGGCGCTGTGGCGTATGTGACTGACAATGGCACGTTCTGAGTATATTCTCCCTTCACAAACGGGCATGAAGGTGAGTGTCTCTCGTGTTCTGACCTGAAACATCCACAGCAGCACATCTAAACCAGTTCTTCGTTAGGTCTTAGGATGTAGGTCTTTAGATAATGAAATAATTAAGTTTGATTTTATAAATGCAAGTAGTACGATTTTTCACTGTGTATCAAACTGTAAAATTAAGCTACTATTATAATCCAGTGACCTTACAACTTAAGATGTGATTTAAAAGTGACTCGCTGCCTATAACTGTAACTGCCAGGGTGTGTGAGTACTTCCAACTTAACTCTTTTTTATAGCATATGACACGAACAAACGTTTAAATAAATTATTGTAAGAATTTAAGTGTTCGTAAACTAGTGTAAAACACCACTTTTTTCAATGCAAAAACTGCAGAAAAACTGAGTTAACATTACTAATCCATAAAAATCAACTCCTAATTGGCGGAATGGCTGGAAACTAGTGTATAATACTCCCAGTGATGTTTGTAGTTCAATAAATTACCCCTAGGTAGTGTGCAATCTTTTTTTATCACTGGAGCAAAGTAACAACCTGTAGTGCAAAGTGGCCCAATTTACAGTAATTTTACATATTTTTGTGTCAACAATACTTACTTCTGACATCTTATCCAACACATCAACTTGTAATGAAATTTTACTTATTATGTTGACTAAATATGTTTATTTCAAGAATCATTTTCAAATAAAAGGAGCCTTAAGTACATACCTTGACTCATTGGTTTTGTACTAGTTTATAAGCAATTTTAATTTCCAAATTAATATTAATTTCATTTGGAGTGGAAAGAGGTCTGCGGGTAGTGATTTTTACTGTCGGGTTTATTTATTTCCTTTATTCAATTATATCCTTAACATTATGATTTTTTATTTCATTTGAGTGAAAATCCCGAAAGAACGAGATCACTACAGCAAATCATAGTTCTGTATTGGTCATATAACATCGGCAACAGAGCACAAAGAATGAATCACGAATTACAGTTTAAAAGGTTTTCACTGTGATTGAAAAATCACAGGTAATCTCATCACTGTTTGAAACACGACTAATACGAGCTTCATACTGGTACGACTATTTTGTTGCGTCAAAAGGAGTAACAGTTCCCTGATCATGTAAGCTGCTATACGTGGATACATAATAATAAGCTGCGAATGCCAGAATTTTGAGCCGGCAGGGAGACGGCTGGTTGCCTGATTTTCACGTTAGTCTAGGTGACAGTAAGGACTGAGGTTGTGCAATCGAATGTATTAAAACAGTAAAAATTACTTCGAAGTTTGACATCTCCATCGAGAAACATTCTGGCGAGTCAGAAGTTTTGGCCGGAATGTTATTACCCGGAGTCTTGGGTTAATTTCAATGTCATCTCGGGTATTTTGTACAACCCGATGCCTTTCGGGTAGTTATTACCCGCCCGACCCGACATCTAATAGAAGCCCGCCTGAATAAAACCAGAGACGTGCCAAGCCCGCCCGACCACTCGGGTTCAAGCAATTACCCGAAATTACCCGTATTTCCGGGTACCCGTAGACCTCTAGTGTGTAAGAAACGCATTATATACAATGGAACCCCTAAAACCCGAACCCCAGAAATCCTAAATCCTGGAAAAACCTAACTAGATCTCAGGAAAACAAAAATAATGAATTAGCTGTAAACAATAAAATTTGATTTAATAACACAAATTTTAAATTTCAAGGTTTAAAAAAATGCAATAACAAGATTGAACAAACACAAGTTTTTCATTTGAAGTCTGTTATCCTTCACTGTCGAAGTGAAGAAAATCTTCACAAAAATGCAATTCCAAGCCAGCGTCGCGTGAACATCACGTCATTCGGCTGTTAGCGATACACACTAATCAGCAGATAAACATTCAATAGACAGGTGCGAGACGCAAACTCTGAATCCGAACAGGCTTCAGACCCAATTAGTTCGGATTTGAGGGGTTCCACTGTATAACAAGTTAAAATATACTAACAAGTTATTTCTATCTAAAAGTGTTTTATATTCACCAACTCTAAGTCAGATAGTCTTCTAAAATATTCGCCTAAACTGCTCATGAAAACACTAGTGTCATTTCTAAATCACACTAAATTCGAGTTTATTTTCTGAAGAGCTTACAAACGGAAGAGAAAAATAGTTTCTAAGGGAAATCAATATTATGGGATTTGAATTACTCAAAGATATTAATATTAACAGAAAGAAACAGGTATGCCTCTGAGATCTTTCTTTCACTTACCAAGGTTCATCCGTTGGCTCCCAACAGACGAGACAAACAGTGCAAGTAAAGCACATAGCACGATCATCACCAGACGAGTTTGGCTGATGATAGAACCCAGCCTGAGCCATCTGGTCAGGCAGCGCCCACCTTCAAACAAAAACTCAATTTACAAACCACTATTGTATTACATTCATAATAAAGTGTGCATGATATTTCACCTGAATTTAATTTATTTATTTTTAGACAAAACGCTTTTCAATTTTTTTTTAAGAAATCATCTTAGTTTTCATAAGAGGTTCAGTTTAATTTTAAGAGGTTAAAATTTTGCACAACATTGTATAAAAACTCATAAATCAAGGCACTATTCTTAACATGTACTACAGGTTTATTTAAATACTTTTTTAACCTTTCTATCAAAACTATTACCTAGGTCTCATGGTAGACTAATACATGTTATTTTTCTCACAGAAAGGAAAAACAATGTTAGTTATTCTCTTATCTATATATAAAAATATATTGTCTGTTAGCAATAACTCTCGTAAAAAGGTCCATGACCCAAAATTTGGTAGAGAGATTCTCAATGCTCGACGATTTGTAAACCATAACATATCGGTAGGAACTGAGGTTTTTATTTTTTATACCCCAAAATGGGTATGCGTTTCACTCTGAAATTTAAAAATTTCTTTTTATGTTTCACCATTGAATCAGCTTAAAAATAATACAAATTAAGTTCCTTAAATTATTTCTATCTCCAACGGTAAGATATTAAAAAATCTAAAAAGTAGTTGTATTGTTCCAATGTTAATCTTATGGAGGATAGGGAAAAATTTATATTTCCCATATTACTCAATAATTTTTCATGAAATGATATTTAGCTTCATGTGGGATTTCCCTTTTATGTTAAAAATCATATTTATGTGTTTTTCATGCAGCAAACCTCATACTCTTTATTAATCAATAGGGAATAGGCAAACTCCTTTATTTATAAAATGTTTCTAAAGTTGGTATGAATGTTAAGATAAAAATTATTTATGGTAGAAATGACTACTTTCAGTGTTTCTCACAGCAGCTAACCTGCACACTCTTTCCCATGTTAATCTTATGGAGAATATAGGAAAATAATTCTCATGGTTATGGACAGATTTTTATAAAACTTGTCATATATTATTATTATATTATTGATTTGGAAATTCGCTGAGTACGCAGGTCTGCTGCGACGGGGGTATTTTAACCTTTCTATCAAAACTGTTGTTGTCACACTAATTTTGAGAGACATTATGAGGGGGACTACTATTCTCACAGAAAGGAATTTAATACGATGATGTTAGTTATTCTCTGCAATCTAGAGGCTTCATAAAAATAACTAGTTTTAGGTTCAAGCCAATGACCATCAGGCTACAGCAGGAATCCTCATCACGATTTCTCAGAGAGCCATGGTTTGGATCAAAGCCTAAAAACTTGTTTTTGAGCTCCATGAGGCACATTATTTTTCAACCGTGACAAAGAGGCCCGCAAGCACGACTGGCGTTAATATCTTACAAAAATGTGTATGAAATAAGTGTATTACTTCTTTAGGAAAATTTAAAACTATATATTTAAAAAGTAGTTTGTATAAAATTTTTTCACATCCCTGAATTTTGTTTTTATTCCGAACCGTCAGTGTCACAAATATCGAGCCAAGGGTCTCGTAGTGAGGATCCCTGGAATACAACATAAGAGAAGTCATGGTTGACTGTTAGACTTGTTGCATGAAAATGACTGCCAGTAATTGTGGGAATTGTTACCATGATTATGTTAATGTTATTATTTATTTATGCTTAATGTTATTTAAGCATAATTATTTCAACTCAAATAATCATTTATTAACAATGAGAGACATTCCTCATTTATCATGTCTTTTCTAAAGAAATATTTTTTTCTCACACTCTTTGTATGAATAAATTCACAATAGAATAATCTGAGATTTGAATCAATTCAGATCATCTTTACCTATCATTCAAACACACACACGCAGCAGCAGTGGTGGGGTGAACGCTTACACCTGATAGGTCAAAAAAATATCGCCTAATTTATTTCTGTCTTCAATTTTATGTACCCCTGTAACGGACAAATGCTCAGTGTACCCACGCTATACACCCTCCCCACCACACGCTCTTCGGGGCCACGACCAAGCGACAACTTATTGAGTCAGTTGTCACCGCATCTTCCGTACTCAAACTCTGATTCATTAACGGCCACAGTGCCTATATCTCTCTCTCTCTCTCTCTCTCTGTTTCTTTTTTCCAAATAACAAACTGCCATGTGCACGTAGGCACGCTCAGCTAAAGAAATATAATTTGTTTATTTATTCACATTGTATGAAGCAGTCTTAGCTTGGTGTTAAAGTCACTGAGTCACAATGTTTCACAATAATTGTAGCAATGTTGTGCAATAAAATGATGGACTATATAACTAAGGTATTCACAAAAAAAAGAAAAAAATTTTCCACTATGAATTGAGCAATAAGACAAATTAAGTAATTGTGCTAGAGACCTCGTAATATTTTTCCAAATTCAAAATAGAAAAATCTAAAGAAAAAAATATACATTTAAACCAGACCAAAAAAGAATACTATCTGTTAAACTAAATAGCTGGATAAGCTAGGAAAGCTGTTGAGTCAACTCATGATGCAAATAAACTGACTTGTAATTCATATGTGGCCACTTGGAGAACGTCTGTCGTCTCATGGCTTCACTGAACATGAGTGTCCTGTCTACTGGCTGACCCTCGGCGTTGGTCGGCAACAGAGAGTTAAGTCGCTCATTGACTGCACTAGCAATGGCCAGAGCAGGGATGTGGCGATTCTGGCGCTTCAGTTCGGAAACCAACCCCGAACACACCCACTTCAGGTAGCAATGTGGCAGCTCCAAACATATTGTGTTCCACTACAATAACAGATCAACAAGGGATCATTGAATAGTTAGGGTTACTTAAAGAACAATTAAAATTAATGTTTTGTACTCTCACGGATCAAAAATAGTCATCAAATTTCTTTCAGACACCCTCTTACTTCACGTTAAAAAATGTTGGGAGGGTTATTGAACTAAAATCCTCATCCCCCAGGTACTAGTAATACACTGCATTCCAAGTGTCATGGAAAATGGTTGAAAAATAGAAAGAAATAGAAAGAAACAGAATTTTAATATTCTCTATATGAATAACAATGGACACATTGAGCCAACCTTCTCTAGGTTGGCTAAGAGATCCCAATACTTTTTATAAAACATTAATACCAATAAAAAAGTCTATTAATATATCATACACAATGGAAAAAATAATCATTACAATTAATTATCATATGATGACAATGCTGTGTCATATTACACATCACAAAGCCGGATATGAAAGGGAAATAATAACGTATGATAAAATTATGGATAAAATTGACTTTATGAATGTTTTGACCAAACAAACCACTACTCATCATAGTAACTGAATAACCTTATAAATAACGCAATCACAAAACTGCAACTTTATTGTAGGGTACTACCAAACTATCATAAAAGTATGTATTTTTTTAAGTGTTTGATCATCACTGTTAATAGCTAAATTTTCTCTATGATATTTTCTCAACTTTGTATGTTAGACCTGTACATGATATCAAAATATATTGAATTATTTTATAAGAATAATTTTCAATCATGATGACAAAAACATATGGACCTAGTTTTTTCTAGTGCTAGAACATTGCTTCCAAGTGCCCGTTGTTCTAATTAAATAGTATTGTTAGGATGAACCTCCTGACTGCAAAATGTGTTCTTTTTTAATGAACATAAAATTGGAGTTTTATAAATCATAAATATTAAATTAAAGACCCATCCAATAAAAATTTCAGTTGAAACTTGTACCTTGTGTGCTTTAGTGCCTTTCTTAGGTCTAGACTGAGCCAGTGCTATTTGGTTAGTGAGTGCTGCCACGACTTCAGCACGATGTTCCACGCCAGGTAGGTCCATAGAGACCAAGGTCTGCTGAAGGACAACAGCCTGTAAAAAAGCCCATAACAATAACTCAATGTCTTTAACTCATCATACAAGTTCAATCTAGAATACATTGATAGTGGATAAAAACAACTATCAACTATGCTTTTTTTCAGAACATGTAGTTTTATTAATTATTAAATATTTGACATTTTTTAAAGGCCGTTTACTCAATAAGTAAAAATACTAATGTAAGTACTGTATTGTAATAAATTTATATGTGTAACTCGAGTATGTTATGTATTAATTAAAACCCATGAAAAAATTAAATGTTCTTGATAACTCGACAACCCCGATAACTTGACAACATCTGGGTCTAAAAAGTGTAGAGTTAGTAAGGTTTTATAAAGTCTATTACATCGCCAGCAAAATTGTATCATCTGGATTCACCATTTTTGTTACAAAAACATGAAAAACAACAAACAATCAATAACTGTAATGTTAGTTTGTAGATAGTAAGGTACACTGTACACTGTATAATAACAGTATTAACTGTTATTATACAGTACTAACTGTAACTGTTATTATACAGTGTAAAATTGTAATGTTTGTTTGTAAAAGTGAATAAATTTCAACTTCAAAGTGCTATTCACTCGCTGTTTACAACTGACAACTTAGCGCTATTCACATATTATTTAGGCATAAAACAGCAATAAGTCACTGAAATCAATGTTGGTATAGTTATGTGGCAATTATATTATTCAGAAACTTAAGTCAATTAAGTCACATATCTTGTCCCTTTTGACATTATTATACAGCATTTTCATTAAGGACACCAGAACTTCTAGGATACCTAAGCTAAAGCTCTTTATACACCATAACTCCTTATACACCAGGACTTCTTAGACACCAGGACATCAGATACACTATGGTTTATTTAAGTGATACTAGTACTTTTCACACCAGGACATCAGATACACTATAGTTTATTTAAGTGATACTAGGACTTTTCACACCAGGACATCAGATACACTATAGTTTATTTAAGTGATACTAGGACTTTTCACACCAGGACATCAGATACACTATAGTTTATTTAAGTGATACTAGGACTTTTCACACCAGGACATCAGATACACTATAGTTTATTTAAGTGATACTAGGACTTTTCACACCAGGACATCAGATACACTATAGTTTATTTAAGTGATACTAGGACTTTTCACACCAGGACATCAGATACACTACTGTATAGTTTATTTAAGTGATACTAGTACTTTTCACACCAGGACATCAGATACACTATAGTTTATTTAAGTGATACTAGGACTTTTCACACCAGGACATCAGATACACTATAGTTTATTTAAGTGATACTAGGACTTTTCACACCAGGACATCAGATACACTATAGTTTATTTAAGTGATACTAGGACTTTTCACACCAGGACATCAGATACACTATAGTTTATTTAAGTGATACTAGGACTTTTCAAACTAGGACATCATACAATAGTTTATTTAAGTGTACAAGTACTTTTCACACAGGACATCAGATACACTAGTAATAGTGATACAAGGACTTTTCACACCAGACATCATACACTAAATTTATTTAAGTGATACTAGGACTTTCACACCAACATCAGAAACAATAGTTTATTTAAGAGGATACTATACTCACACCAGGACATCAGATACACTATAGTTTATTTAAGTGATACTAGGACTTTTCACATCAACATCAGATACATTATAGTTTATTTAAGTGATACTAGTACTTTTCACACCAGGACATCAGATACACTATAGTTTATTTAAGTGATACTAGGACTTTTCACACCAGGACATCAGATACACTATAGTTTATTTAAGTAATACTAGGACTTTTCAAACTAGGACATCTAATAAACTAAAACTTAACACGTTAAGTGCTGGATTTGCATTTAGTGTGTATTTGTGACTTCAAGGACAAAGCAAAACCATGAAAGCATCATTAAAACACGGAATGGCCGCCATGGAGAAGAAGCGCACCAAAATTTGTGGTAGACCACATGTAAAACATGACAATCAGATCAATGTTCTCAGTACGAGGCTGAGCTCAAATTGAAGCCGGGTTGTTGACATCGCTCAAGGACGATATTTCCCACCTCGCAACAGTGGTGCAGCCACCGTGGGGAGGATATATCCACCCCGCACACTCAACGTGTTAACCAACATGAGGAATTCAGCTACACCAAATCCAGGGTCCTGGGGACGGACCCCAATGAGCAAAACAAGTTTAATTGTACAATTCCCTACAGTTCCACTTTACTTTTATTTTGACACCCCATTTTTTACAACTGTGTGTAACCAGTAATGCTGTCACAAAATAAACATTGTTCTTATGGGGCTAAAACTAAATATTTTTCCATCAAGGAGACACTTAAGTCGACTCCCATATCATAAACCTAAAAATATCTTCAACACAGTACAACCTTTTTTTAGTTTAGACTGCACGTTTATGAAGAAATACTACTTATTTAGCATAAAAGTGAAATATTACCTCTGACACAAGCAATTCCAATCGTACGACATCATCAGGCCTTGAGACAGGAGTTTGCAGAATAGTATCCAACAGAAGAACACCACTGTAATTTGCACGTACTCCAACTCCACGCTCATCCACAAACAAGATCTTGTCAAGGCCTGCTAAGTAAGCCGCCTGCAACTTGCCATTATGATTTGCTGCAACATAAAAAGCACACGTAGATAGTTTCTTATGAAAATATTTGGATTAGGCCTAATTGTTTCCAAAATTTAAAATAAAATATTACTGAGATTAAAGACAGTAAATATGTAACTAAAGGAATAACTAAATTGAAATCTATCTCTAATTATTTATGTTTTCTTATTTAATGAAATGGTACTATTAAAGACTATTTTGGAATTGGAATTGCAGAATCAGAAAAAAAGGATAACTAAGTGAGATTTACCATCAGCCAGGCATGGTTGCATTAATAAAATTAAAGCTTAATATGGCTGGCCCACATATGGACGTCGGTCTCCCGTGCCGAGGGTTTGGTACATAAAAGTACGTGCAAACAAATTGTATGTTTTGATTTTTCTTATTTTATATTATTATGATTACTATTTTACATGGTTTCTGGTGTTTGAAAATAAATCTTTGCTTCCTATTTGTGATTTTAGAAATAAAAATTAGGTCCACAAAGTTAAATGATTGTATTGTTATGTTATATTACTGTTTTCACTATAAATTGTTAATACCTACTTATTTTAGGTCATTTCAAAATTTATAAGTGCATAATTGTAACTATACGGGGTAAAAATTGGTGTAGGGGTCTATGAGACCGAGGGTTTCCGTTGGCATTACCACCAATAGGGTAAGAGTGTTAAATGGTCACTGGAGTAAGTATGTCCTTATTTGGAATATATTATTAGTATTTGACAATTTTTGTTTTTAAAAATTTCCTCAATCTATACTTTTTAATTATTGGTCATTGTTTGAATAAATCTTTTTTCAAAAGTTTGAAATTTTTCTGTGCACTAGAATAAATACCTGTGTAATCCAGCTGTCCTTTAAATTTACACACAGCTAAATATGATTTTTTTAATAACCATGAATAGATTTAGACTGTAATCTATTGATTCAAATCATTCTTCAATAGACTCATGTCATTTCGAACTTTCAAATTGAAGCATATTGTTAAGAAGAGAAAAAAACTTAAATGTCTAATGACAGTTTTTGCGATGACAGTGCAATGGAGCAAAGAAGTGTGTGGCTTGTGATTGTGTGATTGTGAACAAAATGTTCACTACAGTTAAATGAGTGGCTGAATGAGCTAAGTAGTGGCTAAAAATTAAATTATTAAACCCCTATGTTTTAAATAACTTTATCAATGACAATTTTTAATATGTTAGTTACTCCACTAGGTAAATACATGATAGTGCATCCCTGGGAGACGCACCATCAGGTGGCAGTTGACCCATAGATAAAAAATTCTCAAATAGGACTACCCTTGAAAACCTTCATTCTGGCTGTTCTTCACGTCCAAGTCCCAGACAGACAAACTTTTCAGTACTTACTATCTCATAATCTCATAACTTCTTAATACAGAGGCCCGATCTTTGAGGGTGTTTTGGCCTGAATATGAGTGTGTTGATTTAGATACCATGTAGTTACTGAGAAAGCCTAGCATTTCCTTGGTCATGATCATTAATTAATAGTCCAATTATCAAGACAGCTAGACCCAGTCCAGGATTGAACCAAAGGATGACCTCCAGATCATAAAGCAGGCCCTATAATCTCACAGACATCCAGTAGTAATTGTTTGGGATTTGTTAAGAATAAAACTTTTCACTCTTCAAATAGTTTTTTGTGGGTTATCCTACAATATTAATGAAATATCTAAAAGGAAACTAGAGTGAGTTAATCAAGAATTTATTGGGAAAGGGTAATGGAGAAGTTTGTCCTCAAGAAATATATATTAGTAAAACCTTTATTAGTAAAAATAAATAGTATTAAAAAAACAGCGCACAAGTTTTTGTTGAACATTTATTTGCGGCTTTCTGTGAGTGTTAGGAGATAGATGAAAGTAGTGACGAAGCTAGCTAAGACTTATTACTGACTTTATTGGGAAGTGAACTTCTCTAGAATTGTTTCACAAAGACTCTTGTTTTTTACCCATTCTGAGTATGTAAGAACTGTGAGAAATGAAACTGAGTACTTTACGGTTTATTTTACCAGCTATGTCTAACCGCGAATGCTGGCACAAATTTTCAAGAAATTTAGCAACCACTCCTACTTATGGCTAATGGCCTCATGACTAAGTCTTGGACTGATCCAAGATTGTTTTATTGCAAGACTGCTCAATGAGCCAATTGAAGTCAAAGTAAACCATTGTTGGGCAAATAGTATAAAAAACAGTAGCAGATCGGTCATGGCAGAGAGTGTTCCATTTGATGAGGTCTATGGAGCTAGAATTTCTACCCTTTGCCAGATATTAGGCCTACACTATATGAGAATCTCAAGTCACTCTCAGCAACTCAAGTCATTCCCAGTTAACCCCTCTCTCCTGTTTGACAGGCTACAAGAAAACACTATCTAAGATGTTTTTAAAAATTCTATAGGTCAGTATGTCTGACAGCATAACCCAGAAAATTACTAACTTGGGTAAAGGAAAACGATGATATTCCTCTGTTTAGAGTTCCATGGCTAATATGATGGTTTAAAGTCAGAAATACAACAACTTAAACGTGAGAAGAATGAAGATGTACAAATGTCATTGTAGAGGAAGGTCAAGTATTAGTAAAATAATTTTATTTAATTAAATTAGTTTTGATTCTTTATTCATTTTTATTGGTAAAATGATAATTGTTGACAATTTTCTCTTAAAGTTCGATAAGATTGACAAATTCTAGAATAAATTTAAAGAAGGGTTTTACATTGATTGCACTGAAATCCTGAAGTGACATTTTCTTTTAATAACCATTTTCTTTTAATAAAATCATTTGAAAAGGAACTGGAAAGAGGGAATGCTGAGTCTTGATAGAGGATAATCCTAGTGAAAATCAGTAGTCTAGTCAACCCAAACTTTTAATGCTAAGGAAGAAGGGTTGGGATTTGCTTAGAGTAACAGGTATCCCTTAAGGGGAGTCGGATGGTCCTAGCTTACCAATACTCTTTTTATTAACTTTTTTTAAAAGATTTTCTCATAAACTAGGGTCTATGTAGGATTTAACATTTTAGTTATTTTGATCCCAGAAAACTTTAAAATAAGCCGATCATTTTTTAAATAACTAATATTCTTATTTTAAAAACTTACTCAGAAAAATAATAAAATGTTCAGGGCCTTTATAAAGTTTTGAACAAAAATGTTCTTAGCAAACATATTATGGATTACGCAAAAAAATTAAAGAGCTAATGTCCGGAAACGACCAAAAAAATTATAAAAAAATACATTGAGTAGTATTGAATTATCTGTTCCGATCCGATATAAAACCTAATTTTTCAGGAAACACGATTAAAAACAGGTTACTTTGCTGGGATTACTTGGCAACCTTGTCTAGTATTTGTAGTGTTAATGTGTAGGCAGATGGCTGTAAATAAAAAAACTAATCAACGGAAATACATAGTTTTATGTTGAATTCTTTGTAAAATCATAAGGAATACAAAACAAATAAATCTAAAAATTGGAAAATTTAACCAAAAAAATTACTATCCGACTTCCCTTAACAAAGCAAAAGTGCCTGAGTTTCAACAAATGCCAGACTGTTGGTTTAACACACCAAAGCTGGATAATAGGATCAAAACTAATTATAATAGTTATTTCTCATATTGGTTTTTTACGCAAAAAATGCCTTACTTTTGCCTGAAGACATGCTCAATCAAAATTTCTGTATGTTATGAAACATATTCTCAAGGATATCATTTGCTTTGGAAGTAAACATAAATGATATTAATAGTCAACATCAAAATAAATAGTAACTTATAGGCAGCTCTGGATATAGGATACTAGAATGCCAGATTCTAGATGATATAGCTCTGATATCTGAATCATGGGAGGAACAAAGTCACTAAATGTCGAAAGAGACTTATTTTTCCATCTTTACTGTTATAAGTTACAAAAGCTTGTTTGCATATCACTGTGTAAGCTTTGAGACATGCTATATATCTCGAATGTGGATACCAGAAAAACTGTTTGAAGAAACTAAGACAGATGAGACTTACAGGTGGGTTATGCCAGAGTAGCAGGGATATATAATATTGGACCATATTATTTCAATTTCTGGTTTACTCTCTAGTTAAAACAGAGAGTTTATCTTTTTGGAGAGTACGAATGCTGCTGACAAATTAGCCTATATTATTCTTGCAACACTTCTGAAATACCTCTAAAGTAAACTTCATCCGATTATACATAACAATCATTATGGGAACTTTAGTGAAAACCATTCCTGTAACTAACACCACTGCTATTGACCTAACTATTGAAATTTTGTAATCATTTAGAAAATGAACCTATCCTAAATGAACAATTAGACCTAACACCATCAAATGGTAGGCTATTTATCTTGAATTCAAGAAGGCTTTTGAGTCTGGTTAGGTCTACAGCTATATTTGGTTCACTATTTTACACCGTGAATCATGAAGAACATTGTTACATTGTTTTCTGAAAAATGTTCTCATTTTTTCAAAATGACATCATTTGAGGCTTAACATGAGTTGTACTTAAGATCAAGTGAGTTTCGAGTTCACAGTCAATCTGAATTATTTGTCTGAACATGGAAGGTTTTAAAAATAATAAGCTTACATTATAAAATGTCTAATACTTTGGTCACCTTCAAACTAGTTGTATGGTTAGTGTATTGAACAATAGTTTGTCGGTTTACTAGGAACCAAGATCAATAGCATAAAAATTTAAGTAGTTTGGAAATATTAGTGTCTAGCCTACTATGTAACTACTATGTACTATGTATGCCTTGGAGCATAGAAAAAAGAAGATTAAATACAGCCTATCTGAAAGGCCTATAAATGATGGTATGTAGGCCTACTGTGCTGTGACAGTCACAGTACATGTTCTGCCTTATTTAAATCACTAATGGTTTGTTATACAGTTAAATGTTATTATTTCTTTGGATAACATAGACACTATAATAAAAAGGAAAATGGACTATGAACTCCTACTATCAGATACAAAAAAGGGTACGGAATTGAAAATAAATTCTTTTTATTTAAAGGATAGAGGAAAGGGTTTGGTTCACAATAACCTATTCACCCTCAAAGGTCCAAGTTTAAGATTAAATCAAATGCAAATGTTCATTCCTATGTTGTGCTTCAAGAAACTTTGAAACCTGAAAAAGAGATGTTCAGAATGAACAAAGCTATCATCTAAAACTCAAAAAGTTTATAAATAGTCTATTCCTGTAATATAATTTATTCCATAACCAATCTCATAGGTAAGTTAACTATTTATGTAGAACTTCACTTTAGCATTGATAGAAAAGGTGGGCTATCTAAAGCTATTCATATCAGATTTTGAATATTTGTTTATTAACCTAAACAAATAAAAAGCAAAAAGTTGAATAATTTCCAACAGTTTAAGGTCCTTACACACCCCAATAGGGGTCTAAACCATAGAAAAGGCTTGAATAAAGCAAATGAATATTATAACCAAATATTGGGTGACCATTCGTATTAGCCTTTTCATGAGTTTAAATATTGCCGAACAATTTAAAGTATTTATAAATTAACATCAAGCGTATTTCTTCATGATAAAAGCATAAAAGCAATGTTATGAACAAGTGGGCCTAGGCCAACGTGACTCACCTGATAAAAAAGTTCTCTGCAACAGCAATCCTGAATTTACATCTATTATAAGAACTTCTGATGACTTAGATAGAACAAGCACAATGTTCAAATTTGGGTGATATGCGATCCTACAACAATCCACTTCTAAATCTAAATATCCATCTTCTCTAATCTTCCACACTTCGTCAGCCATTTTTCACATATTTATTAACCCTTCTAGAGAACTCAGACCGAGGTGTCTACTGAGTACTGACGACTATGACGAGACGAGAGAACTAGAACTACCCACAATACATTGAATGAAATGAAACAGGTAGATTGTGAAACCAAAGGCGTTAAAACTGCAAGTGAAATATAACAAAATATCATAAACGTGTACAATTCAAGGTTTAAATTTATAAAAAATAAAATAATATCACCGTATATTAATTGTATGTATTGTTTCGCTTCTTCATTTAAATGAACTCTCTAATACTGCATTTGTGTAACGAGGGGAGTGAGTTCAAAAGAGAGGATTTTATTTAATATTTATAACTAATAACAGAATACCAATTACAAAATAACTCTACAAATTTTATGCATAAACTTTATAGACTCTCAAAAATATTTGTGTGGATCCCTAACTCCCCCCTCCGGAAGATAGTCGCATAATCCAACGAATAGTAGGCTACACGTGTAGATTGCACACTCCTATTATTGTGAGGACTACGGTTATCGTACCTCCACTCCACCGTTGTACAAACCTCCATCTTCAGATGATGTTCTTATGCTTGACATCAGACATGACTATCTGATGGTCTGGTTTACAGTTCATCACCAGATCCAAAATATAGCGTTACCACCACTCACAAAACCTTGAGCTCATTAGGTCCCATAGGGTAAAATTTCTACGTGTAATATTCGTTAGTCAATTAAAGTAGCAAAATTGTCATACAATTCATACAATAAGCTGTACTAAATTTCACGCGAATCAGTTGGGATTAAGAATCGCGTCAGTAGTTTGATCACCCCCTTAAAAACTTGTACTGGAGGTGTCATTGATCTCCTATAGCCGTTACCAGCTGATGAGTTTATCTGGTCCAAAATCAAATTTTCTACCGCCGCTTCCAGCCGTAACTACCTTCGGTTATATTCGGACAAGATGGCTCACCACACGGTTGATTGTGGCGTGATCCTGTAGTCTTGATACTAAGGCTGATATGTTCCTTAGAAATAAGTTTTAATAGCCCATCAGTCAATGTCATATCTAAGGGACCTACAGTTTAGCGTGGAGTCTGAACCACTGTCTCTGAATTACGAACTCTGGTCTAATTATGAGGAGGGTCTTAGTGGATTAACTTAATATTCAAAAGTTCAGACGTTAATTCATACAAGAGAACACTGTATCCACCGACCATAGCTCACAACTATCTACAATAATGCATGACCTCGAATTGAGAAGATGGATTACAGGACATGGAATGTGGGAGATAAACTAGAACTATGAATTAAAGCAAATCCTGCTTCGTGAAAAATAGGTTAAGCTATAGACCTAGATAACAACAACTACAACTAGTATCAAATCTCAAAGCTTAATCTACTGGAGGGCAGTCACATTTTAGAAAAAATCAAGGGTGATGGTTCCGATATCCGGAGGAGAAAGAAGAGAAGGGGTTTAGTTACTAATGATTGCTCATTACGCCAAATAAAATATAGAGGAATAAAAAATTAAATAGTAGAACTCATATAAAATAGTTAATAGTTTTATTTTGGATATTAATTAATTTGGAATATTGTTTGATAAGATTGTAATATTGTATAAATTGAAATTGGTTTAAAACCAATGATCAATGTATATAAACTTATATTGATTTTAATTTTTCTTTTGATTATATTCCTGTTAAATCACTTTAATGGATCTCATGTTTAATAACTTGGAAAAATGGGGCTAACGTGGCTCAAAACGTGGGTTATTGAGATCTCGTCCCTCTAATTATTTTATTTGGGCGTGGATCAGTGAAAAGCAAACTAAAAGCTTCTCTAGTAGATGCAGAATAATGAATATTAGGTTTTACAGTGGGTGCTCTCGTTTTCACGGAAAAGACGAACACATAAAGTCAATAGTCATCTTTATCCGTTCAAATTACAAAATTATATTTGAACACGTCATAAATAAATAATACAATGATAGATTAAACAAAATAAATACATATAATAAATTATTTAACATAAAATATCTGAGAGAGGTCACCCAACATCACTTATCAGTTAGGGACACAATTCCAGGAAGTGTTCTTCAACATTTTTTTTTAATTTTTTAATATTGTTAATTTTTCTTATTTGGAGGGGAAGTTTATTATATATTTTCCTTCAAATTCCTTAATTTGTTTAGCGCTACAGAAATTGAGATATACACGACATTTCGGCTTCTGGCTGGCATAAAAAACGAGAAAATAGCCAAATACATCATAATTCTAAGCAATTTTACAAACAAAACTCTAATTTTATTACTTTGTATTAAATAATTATTCCACTTACTCGTTACCCTCGAGCGTAAATAAACGTATCTACAAAACCTGGGGTAAAAATAGTCAATACTGTAATTATAGGCCTACATTGAATTCCTAAACTAATAATATAAATTACTCATCCTAAATTATAAAGGTTCTCTTTTGTAATTTAATTTTTTTTCGCAAGCTTGCGCGGTAGCCAAAACGTACATACAATATTACCATAAACATTTAATTGTTTATTTTAAATCAGTCTTAATGTATTTTTATAATTTTATAACTAATCATAGAGCAAATGAATTAATTCATTAGAATTTATTAAATTATTTCAGTAGGAAATATATTCATTTAGTTAGTATCAATCTTTATCTTGTTACAGCTTGTAAATTATACAATCAGTAACTGATAAATGATTAGCCTTGAATGATTGACCGAAATGGAGATATCCATCCCAATATCCACTAAAGCCGGATGCAGTTCCGCTGAAGCAGTGCTGCCACTCGCAAATCGACACAATGCCCTCTGTTCTACTTTCAGCAAACCTGTCTGACTTCACTTCGTGAGTTTGTGGTTATTCTTCGTGTCTGTTTACTTAGTTTACTGCCTTAAAGACTAGTGAAATTGCTGTTCACCATGTAAACCCTTAAAATAACGAGTGAAAACTTTACCTTACTACAAACTTACAGTAGCTAGTTAGTTAAAGTACTCTCTGTTGTTGGAGACAAATTTAGCATGTTGGGAGTTGGTTTAGTGATTTGTTGTGTTCTGGGCCAAGCCCTCTCGGCTAACATTCTCGCCGTATTCCCTCACACCGGGAAGAGCCATTTCGACGTGTTCGAGCCACTAGTTCTCGCACTAGCCACCAGAGGCCACCGGGTCACTGTCATCAGCTTCTATCCACAAAAAGCTCCTGTAGCCAACCTGACGGATATCAGCCTGGTGGGACTCGTGCCCTTGCGACTCAATCAAGTGCAATTTCACGAAATTGAAACGCCTCTCACTGACTTCATATCAATGTCAAATATGGGTTTGGAAATGTGTGAAAAGATTCTAACTTTTCCGAAAGTTAAAAATTTTATACAATCTGAAATTAAAATAGATTTAATTATAAACGAATTTTTTAATACAAACTGTTTTTATAGTCTCGTTTCCAAATACAAAGCACCATTTATCGCCATTGGTTCCTCTAGTATGAGTCCCGACCAGGAGGATAGAATAGGCAATCCGTGGAATCCGTCATACGTGTCCAACCCAGATCTCGCGTACTCTAGCGTCATGAGTCTACCTCAGAAGGTGGTGAACGTGATGTACTCCCTGGCCATACGCACTATCAGAGCGTACTTCACGCGACAAGAGCAGCGACTGGTGAAGCGACTCATGGGTCACGAGCTCCCTCTAGAAGACATCGCCCGTAACGTCAGCCTAGTGCTTGCTAATGCACACTTCTCCATGTTGAGACCTCGTCCAGAAGTGCCGGCATTCGTAGAGATCGGAGGTATCCACATCAAACCTCAGAGAGCGTTGGAAAAAGTGAGTACAAGGTCGTGTCAGTATATTGAATTGACAAATATAGATAAATTATTAAGTATTGCGGAAAGCTTAAAGTAAGGAAATTTTAAACTAGCAAGTTTTGTTTGTAATTCACTAAAAGAAATCCGCAAAACATGCACTATTGAGATCTTTGATAGACTATAAATTTTTCCCGTACTGGGAAAATAATTCCCCATATTTTTAAATTATAGTCGAAGAAACTGCCACACATTATTTTTAGTGTAACGTGTTCTCTAAAACTCACTATTCCCAACATTTTTTCCTGACTGTAACGTTTCAAAATTAATATTTTCGTTATTCCTTAAAAACCAGAGAACATTTTAAGCATTTTTAACACATTGAGATCAATTTATAACTATTTATTTTATAGACTTTACAGAAGATTTTTGTACTGTATATGTAATTTAAAATTTACCAAAATTTATTGATGATAAAATTACGAAGTCTAATAAATATGTTTTTCTTAAAGTCATATAACAGTCTAAAATCATACGAATAGTAGTTTAAAAATAATCGTTAATTAACTAGCCTTATCAGTAATTTGATTTTTTTAATTTTAGATTTCACCAACTGTGGAGTTCAGTAAAAGAAAAGTAACTCCTTAAAGACCTACTTACTTTATAGATTTTTTAATCCATTAATAAAACCGGGATGATCAAATTTCGACCACCTTAACATTTGAATTGTATATACAAACTAGCTGACCCGGCGAACTTCGTAACGCCTAACAGTAAATACATGTTAACTTTAAGATTGGTCATGTCCTGAAGTCAATTAGCATTGCGGCTTCGTTGTGAAAGCTTTAAATATACAACAGCTGATTATTATAATAAACTCAATATTTATAAACATTGTAGTTATTTTTTATTTGGCAAACATTAAACACGTGACTTTTAATCGTACAGAAAATAAAGAAATATAAATACAGTACATAATTCCCAAAAAACCGTAAACTATTAACGTGGCGAATGATGCTGTTTTTTTTGTACAGCACATATTTACTTCATAGTTTTACATTAACGAATGATTCAGATGGCACTGGATAGTAAAGCATATTGCTAACGGAGAGTAAACCAACAGCTGTTTTAAGAAATTAAATGTTTTGATTGTAGATAATTTGTAAACAAACTTATTCCCCATAAGGTTAACATTAGAAATTTAAAACGCTATAAAATAGAAACTAATTGAATTTATGGAAACTGAATATGCCTAAAGCATGACCGGAGCAGACACGAATCCAAAAAGTCAAAGGTCATTAAAATCGGTCCAGTGGTTCTCGAGTTATAATGCGTGTAACTAACACGACTTTGTTTTATATACTGTATTTAGATTAAATTAGAGTTTTGTATGGGCATTTTGCTTGCGATTATGATCTTTTTTTGTTTTTATGTTTTAAAATTCAGAAAAGCCGGAATGGGTCTCATCTCAATTTCTGTAACGATAAACAAGTTTTTTGTCGCTTCTCCGTGATAACAATAGCACCCTCATTTATGTAAATTATTTTCTTTTCATTCTATACCTTTTCAAGCACTTCGAAAGTAAAATAATGATTTCTCGAAACCCCTGATCTAAGCAATAATAGAGACATATTAACATGGATATGTCTTAGCTCTTGGGGGTGTTGGCAATTTGCGCGATCAAAATTTGAAACAGTGACGTCATTTTGGTTAGTGACGTCGTATGGTTAGTGACGTATAGTTTGGTTATAAGAACAGCTGTTCAGATGAACTGAAAGCATTCCTTTCAGACATATCCATGATCTAACATATTTCTTACAGGGAGGTAAACGCAAACATTTTTTCTAGCTTTTTGAGAATATTTTTTTAACTTTATTAATTTTAAAGTTAAAAAGATAACAATGAGTGCCATATATTGTTACATGAACTATGCGTCACCAAGTGGTGACACAAAAATGTTATTGTTCAAATCGTAGAGGGAGATCCAGGATTGAACAACACTTACGTCTAATCACTGTTGTCAAGTAAATTTAGAGCAAGATAGTTGGGATGATTTTATAGTTTGGTCAGATATTTAGTGTTATATGATCTATAATATTTATTTAATTAAAAGAAATAACCAACAACTGTCATATTAGAATCAATATTAGTTTGATCACCTTTATTCATTGATTTCAAAATACAAAATTGTACTATATTGAAATGTTATCTTAACGTATAACACATTTTAATAACTATACATATTGTATAATTTATCTAATTGTAAATTAATGCTAAATAACTAAGTAGAGATTTTATTTGTTTAGGATTTCAGGTTTATATTTTGTCATGATAATAAGAAGCTATATTGCTTATTAACACTGAATAATACAACCCATATTTTACAAAGGGCGGACGAACTACAAGTACAGTAATCTAAAATAATAATCCTAGCCATAACTTTTGAACCGTCATATCACGGAAATGCAGGTGGTGGTTTCAAATCATCTCTGTGTCCCTAATCACTTAAAGTTCTACTGTAATACCTTCTCCTGATACAATTCCTCAACAACATATTATCTTCCTAAAATGTCGTCCTAATTTTATGAATTAATTATGAATTGGTTTTGAGCCAAAAGTGATAAGAAGCCACCCAAGGCTGTCGTAGTTGTGCCACTGCCCCGACCACGTGTTGGCTAAATCTGTCGATTCTAAACCAGTAACACAGCAGACGCCGCGCGCGCGCTGCATGGGTTCCTAAAACAGTTGTCACTCGATCGTACTCGTTGTTTAATCCACTCTGGCCTTATCGTGTTTACTATGTACTCGGTTATAGTTTTATTCTGCGCGGTCGGCTCCGCCCTTTCCGCAAACATTCTCGCAGTGTTCCCTCACACGGGTAAGAGCCATTTCGATGTGTTCGAGCCCCTAGTCCTCACTCTGGCCGCGAGGGGGCACGATGTTACCGTTATCAGCTTTTACCCTCAGAAAGTACCCCAGGAAAACTACACGGACATCAGCTTAGTAGGCGTGGCTCCGATATTTGTGAATGCTCTACCGTTCGATCACATACAGGGGATGAATGCCTTCACGGATTTTTTAACTATTACTAACATGGGAGTGCAAAGCTGTAATAGTATATTCACGTCAAAAACTGTACAAGACCTTATAAGATCGCCTAAGACATTTGATTTATTGATGATTGAAATGTTCAACACCGATTGTTTTTTAGGATTTGTAAAACAATATAAGGTTCCCTATATAGGCATTTCGTCGTCTACTATTCTTCCCCATCACTTTCCAAGACTTGGAAATTTCGACAATCCTGCATATTTCCCGAACGCATTTCTGCCGTTCGGTGCTCGCATGAGTTTCAACGAGAGGGTGGTAAACAGTGTCGCTACTTGGGGTATGCGGCTTGCCAGAGCGTTCTACAACTCAGGCCTGGAGCACGCAGCCGCAAGGCGTGCTTTCGGCGAAGACCTTTCCTTGGAGGAGATATCTCGCAATGCTAGTGTAGTTCTTGTCAACTCCCATCTGAGTTACCAAGGTCCTCGGCCACTGCCTCCCATGTGCGTAGAGGTTGGAGGGATACACATTCATCGCGCCCAACCTCTTCCACAGGTGAGAACCAGGGTGGGCTCACTGATCACAATCACAATCACACACATACATGAAAACGTCACATCACACATAATCAGAAAAATCAAACACATTGATCTTAAGCAACTTTAGACTTAGTTATAGCAATTTAAATCAGGTATGTGATCTAAATAATTCAGTATTTATTTTTAATTTTTCTGTAACTTATGATAAATTGTTTTATAAAATATATTATTTAATTTGATCTAATATTAACATGATGTATCTAATTGAAATGAGATTTGATATTCACCTGTTCACCTTTATTTAACTATCTTTAAAATTTAAGAAAAAGTTTAACTTTGTATTCTTGAATGCATGAGATTTATATATATTCCAATACTAACTACTTAGAAACAATTTATCAAAAAAGAAAGAAAAGTTAAACAATCCCATGTAACAAACCAATCAAAGTAGTCCAACAAACTGACTTGGGAAGATGCCAAATATAGATTCATCATTATCTGGAGTGAGTTCAAGTGTTTGTCACTGCAAGCCAGTTCTGGTTGCCTCAATGTCAGTGTCACAGTTATTCAACTCATCCAGTTCTCTTCACTTTCATCTTTAAAAACATTTTCCATAAGAAATCTTATTTTGTGTATCGAATATTTTTTACAATGTATGCATTTTGTGATATTTAATTAAAGTAGGTACCATAAGTAGTGTAAGCAGTGAAAAATGTGTAAAATCTCTTGAAATTAATAGCTTTATATTATATACAGGATATTATATTCTACTGTAATAATTGGCAATGCAGTTACAATGTAAAATACATAATACATACACATACACAGTATACATTATGTAAAATGGTATACTTGAAGTTCAATCTCCTATCCTTTTAATGTATGGTTACATCAACTCTAGTTATTATGACTTGTTGTGTTGTTATTGTTGTATTGTATAATTCATTTTTGAAAATACCTAATGACTTATAATTTAGAATATTTGGAATGTCTAATATATTCTTGTGTAGTTGTGTATATTTTAAGAGGTTTGGAACTCTTAATTATATATTTACTTAATTACAAAACAACTACTACATTGGCATATATTATTATAAATTATTTACTTATTTGATTAATCATATATTTATTTGACAATATAACCCATTATTTATTTTCAATTTTTAAGTTAAAGAGGACAATGTTGGGAGTTGCTTTAGTGATTTGTTGTGTTCTGGGCCAAACCCTCTCAGCGAACATTCTCGCCGTATTCCCTCACACCGGCAAGAGCCACTTCGATGTGTTCGAGCCACTAGTTCTCGCACTGGCTAACAGAGGCCACCGGGTCACTGTCATCAGCTTCTATCCGCAGAAAGCTCCTGTAGCCAACCTCACGGATATCAGCCTTGTAGGTCTCGCACATCTACGAATTAATAAACTGCAATTCAGTGATATCGTAAGCCCATTCAATAACTTTATTTCCATGTCATTCATGGGGTTAGAATTGTGTGAAAAGATTTTAAAGTCTCTAGAAGGGGCAGGATTGTTCCAAACAGATGGAAAGTTTGATATCCTTATTATTGAGTTTTTCTACACCAACTGTTTTTTTGGTCTAGCAAATAAGTTTTCAGCACCTTTCATTGCGATAGCCGCTTCTTCAGTTTATCCAGATCAAGAAGATCGTGTTGGTAATCCATGGGATCCAGCTGTAGTCTCCAACCCTGCTCTTCCATACTCCTCTAAAATGAGTATTTGGCAAAAGATCTTCAGTGTTGCCTACTCCCTGACTACTCGTTTGGTGAGGGCTTATATATCATACCAGGAGCAAACTGTAGTGGAACATTATGTTGGAAAAGTGCCACCATTAGAAAGCATAGCTCGTAACGTCAGTTTAGTCCTTATTAATGCTCATTTTGCCATGTTAAGACCTCGTTCTCTTGTGCCTGCGTTGGTGGAAGTTGGAGGTATCCACATCAAACCACTCAAACCACTGGAAAAGGTATATGTGTTTCATTATGTAGAGCTGTCAAAATAGAATAGTCAAGGTAGTGCTGTTATCATATTGTTTACTTTTTTACAATAATTTTTATGTTCAATATGTTATAGTTCATATAAATACACAATATTGTGTATCTATATACAATGGGAAAAAACATTCACCACATTTGTGCAACAGCCTAGGTGATAGGATTGCTAATTAATTACAATAAAGTTCTAATTTAATTCTCAAATCGGTGGGAAGGTATAAATCAAAGCAAAATATGCATGTGTATTTTATGGCATAAATTTAAGTATAATTTGTCTGCGAAGGAAAAACAGTAAAATATTAAATATGTTCATAGAGGAAAGGATCCTCTAAGTTAAGAACGATATTTCAAGTATCCAGGATCAGCAGAGGATGATATATTTGTCAAATTATAAGGAAACTTGAAAATCCGCGATGAGGGTAGTACCATACTACCGACCGGCCACCGCCTTTAGCGCAGAAAACTCCCAAATCGCAGTCTTGTTCCTGTGCGTAGTACAAAGAGCAAGCAAGGTTAATTTTAAATCTGTTTACAATGCTAATTCTTATCATCATTTAAGATAAACATCAGTCAAGTTTACAAATGTTTCATAAGTATTGTTTTATAATAGGCTACTTGGCAATAAGTTCATATTAAATAAGTATTTATCAATAAATTTCAATTATTTTACTGTGAAAACACTGTAGGAGAACACCATTCCCACAGGTTCCTGCACCACTATACCACTATAGGCCCTATATATCCAAAAAGTAAATAAATATTATATAAAATAGTTTTAATTATCACATGAGTCAAAAACATTGAGAATCAAGACATAAAATACTGGTATTTGAAATAACATATCAATACCGTGAAAATGAATAAATTAGAAACGGGTTGAAAAACTATTGGTTTTAATCAAAACTATGTAACTAATATCGAGATTATAAAATTATCAAGTTACTATATAAAAAATCCAATATGGAAATAAAGGTATTCCAGTACTGTAGCCTACTAACAGGTTTGGTTCCATGTTTTAGGAGTTGGAGATGTACCTGGAGGAGTCAACAAATGGCGTCATCTTGTTCTCCATGGGTTCGGTGATCCAGTCTTCATCATTTCCTGTAGAGAAGCGGCAGGGAATAATGGATGCCTTCGCAGAGTTGCCGGTGCGAGTGCTGATGAAGTGGGAGAGTGACACAATTCCAGGAAAGCCAGCCAATGTGAGACTCAGCAAGTGGCTTCCTCAGAGAGATATATTGGGTAAGACCAAAAATTATCTTTGATAAGACTTAATATACTAGTTATGGTGTGGTGGATGTTTGAATCCCCATCTGGAAAAATTAATACTGGATCAGAATATTTTTTCTGGACCAGAATCCTAGACAGCTCCTAATCAGAATTCTGAAATAGATTTCTGGGAAAGAAGTCTGGAAAAAGGAAAATTAATGAAAAAACTCGTTGACAATTGAAAAAAGAAAGCCTGTAGTATAGTATAATGTTTTTGAAACACAGAATAAAATCAAACTTAAAATAATAATATATTTTTTATATTTAAGACTGGGTAAAATTTTAGAATTAGATTTACTTTCCTCATTAATATTTTGTTTTATGTACCTGAGCCTCGCTGTCATCAAACCAAGGTTTTGAAGGTTTTAGAACTTATCATTATTATCACTTATAACTTTATTTTCAATACCCTACATAGTATACAGTAAATAGGATTTGATAAAGGACAGAAAATTTTTATTTGATGCATTCTTAAAATTAACGTGCCTTTATCAGTTTCTTAATAGTAATAACTTACACGTCAACCCTAATAAATCATCTTATTTGTTTTTTTCAACCCGAACCAATTACCTAGATGAACTGTTAATTGTAATGAATGATTTTGAGCTTCCAAATTCATCAGATACTAAATACCTCGGTTTGATTTTTGATAAAAATTTATCATGGGGGCAGCACATCAATATGCTATGCTCCAAATTATCGTCACAGCTATTTTTGTTAAGTCGATTTGCAAAATTCCAAAATTTATTTTTGATGAAATTAATTTACTCATCGTTGATAGAGTCGCGACTGACGTATGGCATTGTACTCTGGGGCTCCGCTCCTGGCAGGCTGTTTTCCCGCGTATTCAAAATTCAAAAATGGCTGTCCGAATAATGGCGGGAGTAAATAGGCGAACGTCCTGTCGGAGTATTTTCCCTTCTTTAAATATATTAACTTTAGCATCGCACTATATTTTCCATATTATACGGTTTTATAAATTTAAATTAAATTCTATTCAAACCGGTGCAGACATTCATAATTATAATACGCGCAATAAATTCCAACACAGGCAAACCGCACATAGAATAGAAATAACAGCTTCCCTTCTTCAAAATTTAGGTCCAAAATTATTTAATAAACTCCCCATTTAAAACAAATTGAGACCCGCTCAGTATTTGAAAAACATTTAAGGCATTTCTTGGTGGAGGGGGTTTTTTACTCTGTCAATGAGTTCTTGGAATAAAATAATTGTTGTATTTATAAGTTTTTATTATATTTTCCATCTGTATTGTGTCAATTTTAATGTTTATGGAAGACTCTTTTATTATGACGTTGCAATACAATTGTAAAAAATTGTCAATTTGCAAATAAACGAATTTTGAAAATTCTACTCATACTGTTATGTTATTTTTATTTCATAACAAACATAACAATTTTACTGGTACATGTTGTGACAGATTTTAAAAATATTCGGTTGTCAATGACGTAAAAGTTTTAATGGAAAATATCAGCATGAGAAGAATAATTGTCTATCCACTGTCAAATTCTTTACACTGCTCATTACTTATATAATTTCAGTTATGTAATATAAAACAGGATTCATTGAAATCTCTGCAATGTTCTTTTACCTATCTCAGCAATGTTATTTTGTAGTTACAAGGCAAATTTTGTTTTGGGGTAAACCGCCTTTTCCTGAAATTTGCTCCGTCCAGTACATGGTTTTGAGTTTGTATAATGGTAAGAACAATGCTTGTCTAATTAATGGCATTCAATTTGATGGACCATTTAAAATGCTGATTGCAATCATATGCACACTATTTTATTCATAATGATAATTTCATCGCTTTTGTTTAAAGACTTACAATTAATAAAATAGGGTACCTTAGGATTATTCTTACTAATTTTTCTAAAATGATTGATTCAGTGATCAAACATTAATATTTGATATTTTCTTCAGCACATCCCAAAGTGTTAGCGTTCATGGGTCATGGTGGGATGTTGTCTACATCAGAAGCTCTGTACTGTGGAGTGCCAATGGTTCTCATCCCAATGTTTGGTGATCAGCCGAACAATGTTGCCCATCTGAGCCAAGCTGGTGCAGCAGTCCAACTTTCCTACTCCGAGTTGTCTAAAGAAACTGTCCTCCAAGCTCTCCGTTCTGTGCTGTACAACCCTCGGTTAGCCCCATTGTTTCATTAAATATACAGATTTTACGTTATTTATTATTTAATTAATTTGATGATGATTAAGGTTTAATGTTTTCCTGGGTAATGTGTCAAAAAGGATCTGTTTAAGTAGGGCCCATATTTAACCTTCAACACAGAATCTGTCGATTTAGACAATTTAACTATTGGTCACAAGTAGGCTTATACAACCTCCAGGCTCTCAAAAGGAAGGAATGTAAGTACTATGTAAGATGTTTTCAAACCTTAATTTTTACTTTCTTCTCTTATACATATTATATGGAGAAAGTATTGTTTTCGACAATCAAATTTACGTTAAGAGTTGATATATCCGTTTTGAGGTTCCCTGTATCCCTGAATTCAAAAAAGGTGGTTTTTAGACTGATGTGTGTCAGTCTGTTTGAGTACAGACCCTGAGGCCTCAATCATTGTCTGATTTTTGTAAAATTTAGTACAATGGTGCACTTTGGCTATATCTCCAGACCAATTTCTTATTTTGCTTGTATCTATGTCAGAGAACTGAGTCAAGTAGTGATTCAAACACTTTATGTGAAAGCGGACTAAGCCTAAATAATGAACACACAAGGATTTGAACCCAACAACTTCTTGCATTAAAAAGATGATTGAAAGCAGCTCTTCAGGTATTAGTTTTTGTGGTTGTGTTAGGGATTATTATTTAATGTTCGAAACTGACATAGCCAGGACTACTAGGGATCTCAATAAGATACCTGGGAGTTGAATACAGTAATAAGGAAAATGTATATTTTGTTACTTTACGGCTGGTTTCAACTCAATATCTAATGAGATGGTGTCACTAAGTTTTGAGGCTGTGAAAAATTTCATTTATTATAGGTTGTCAAAATCTTAAATTACAAATAAACAATAAAAATAATGAGGACATACATAAAATATTGGATTGCTAATCGATAGGTTTTTCAGATTAACTATGTTATATTTTGAATGTATTTTTTATTATACTAGCCAAAGTACCCGTTCTTCGCACGGGTAAAAAAGGCTGAGAGGTGTAGGCTCTGCTCTACTGATACATTTAAGTTTATTGTTAATTAATTCTTTATTGTTTACAAAATGACAAAACACGTGTCTAAAACATGACAAAGTGACATCTGAAAAATATTGGGAGAGGATAAGCATTAACATAATAGGGGCAGGCATTGGGAGAAAATTAAAAATCTACCATTCCACTATTTCGAACTAATAATTCACTAATTTCGATCCATCAGTTTATGTGTAAAAATCAACTTTATTTCTTCTTCTTCCCGAACTGTCAAAATAAATAATAAACGGATGTTGACATTAGAAAATGTAAACATTGAAACCTAGGACGGTCACGGCAGCTCTTTCTTCTTCTTCTTCTTCTTCTTCCCGAACTGTCAAATTTTAGTGTTCGCAGCTGTTGACATTCAAGTAATTTTATGTTTTCATTCTTTGAAAATGTAAACATTGAAACTTAGGACGTTCATGGGGCGTAACCCGAGGGGAGTTTCAGGAAATTAATATGCCTATGTGTTGCATGAGTTTAAGATCTACCTTTGTGTAAAATTTCAAACCGGTCGGTTCAGTATTTTTCGCGTTTACTTTCCACAACAAACCCACAAACATACAGAAACCACCTCTTCTTTATATTATAGATTAAGCTGAAGAATTTTTTACAATGATTCTCAATTGTTCACTTTTGGATGTAAATGTTCCAGGTACCGTGAGAAGGCCCAGGAGCTTTCAGCACAGTTCAAAGACAGGCCAATGTCCCCACTAGACACAGCTGTATACTGGACTGAATACGTTATTCGCCACAAAGGGGCACCTCATCTTCGCTCCCCAGGTACTTTTTCAGCCAAATTTATTGAATGTTCTAGTGCATTTGACATATATGTAAAATATTTTTAAAATCTCATTCTGCATAAAAAAAGATATCCCTGATGATATAAACTAACATAAACATCATGTAGGTTAAGCCAAATTCCAAATATAACAAAGTAGGTATATTTAAAATACAGTATCAAATTTATATATCAAAAGTTTATTTTTTCTTCTTAGGAATAACATGGATAATGAGTAAGAAGGTTTGCTGTCTGCTGTCATAAAATCACAAACATTTAGGGTTTTAACCCTTAGAAACCCTAATTATGATGCACCAGAAAAAAAGGGTTTGTGATTTAGCCTTATCGGTCAATCGGAACGGGTAGTTTGGGGGTTTTTTTTAAATTGGGTTTCTAGCGTTTTTCCTATGTAATTAAAAAATTCCTAAATTTTATTTTTCACCATATAGAATCAGTTTCAAAAACTACACAATTTAGCTCCTTGAAGTTTTGCTCCATCTCCAACGGTTTCCAAGATATTAGAAAATCTAAACACAGTACATTGTATTTAGGGGCTCCAATGTTAATCTCATGGAGGATAAGGAAAAATTAATATTTCACTTATCAATTTATATTTTTGGATGAAACTTAATACTTAGCTTCATGTGATTGACATCCATCCATTTATGATTAGGAATTATAGTTTATGTGTTTAACATGGCAGCTAACCTGCATAATCTTTTCCCATGTTAAACATATATAGAATAGGCAAACTCCTTTATTTATGGAGAGATGTTTATGAAACTTGATATGAATGGTCAAATAAAATTATTTATGCTATAAATTACTACTTCCAGTGTTCCTCAGCAGCAAACCTGCATACTCTTTTCCACGTTAATCTTATGGAGAATAGGAAAATAACTCTCATATTTATCAACAGATATTGATAAAGTTGTCATATCTTATATTATTATTATATTATTTATTTGAAAATTCCCTGAATATGCAGTTCTGCTGCTATGGAAGTATTTGAAATTTGTCAATGTCCCATGTCCTCAATGTATCCCGCTTCAGACACGTTGTCATCAGGAATTAATAAAAATTGTTCTATGTCCCTCTTGTTCAAATATTCTCAGTCCATTATGATTTTTTGATTATGACCTATTCAAATGTCCAAAAGACATATATTTAGCACAAAATATTTGCTGTAAATAAATATAAAATTAGCATCAGGTTATATGAAAAATCTAAATTAGTGAATAGTACAACTAGTGAAATTTATTGTTACATCCACCCATTGTTTTCCTCAACAATATCCATGTTTTCGATCCAACACGACAATTTTCCTTATTTAATTTTTGAAATACTCAGTTGAACTACTAAAACTTATTAGATACATAAACGAAAATAACTGAGGATTAATGAGATATTTTTTCCCACAATACAAATTAATTAGAAACATTAAAAGATCACTTGAATGTATAAAACTTTCCTCTAACCTCCAAACCCTGAGGTAGCTCTGAAGAAAATGTTCTGTTGCTAAGGCAACTTGTCTAAACTTCCTTCTAGTGGTGGTTTTCTGTCAAAACCACGGTGGGCTTTTGAGGTTCAAACAAATGATTATTGAGAAAAATACACACAAACACGGCGCCGTGTAAAAACAATACTGGGCGTTAAAGGGTTAATAGTAAACTTAACTACATGAAGATGTAGGGCCTATACAAAGTTGTACAAAAAACATTAGGGAACTGATAATATTTTTCCTTTTCCCCATAAGATTAACATCAGGACTTCAAAAGACAATGTAATGCAATAATAATACTAATAATGAACTTTAACTTATAAAAATATTGTTCCTGCCATTTTTAAAAAACATAAAGTTAAAAATTAATACCATTAGTTAAAAAAATATAACAATAATTTCTACATTCTAAGCGTTCAAATAATATTGATAATATTTTTTAATTAATTTTGTTGTGAGTGAAATACATGTAGTATTAATTGTTTAATTTTGTCACATCACCATTGTTTAAGTTTGTCTACCTCATTATCTGAATATTTTAGCATGCTATAATTAACTTTGCATATGTTTCAGCTGTGGACATGCCGTGGTATCAGTTATGGCTCCTAGATGTGATACTGGTATTGTTTGCTGGGCTTACAACTCTTCTTTTCTTGGTTTACTGGTTGGCTAAGAGAATAACCAGCCTTATCTATACACTTATATTTTGTCGGAAAACCAAGACGAAGAATGAATAAGTTTCTTTTATGTACAGTAAACTTTTGTATTTAATAGATATTTTATATATTTTCCCATAGATTATAAAAACTATTTTTTGAGGTTTTAAAACAAATGGGATTTTTTGGGGGGCATTTCATATCCACCCAAAGCAAACAAGAACTGTCACAATACAAATTTGCACCATTGTTTGGGGGTATTATAACATGAGGGGTGAGAATCTCAAAGAATTTATTCAAGAATCAAGACTATAAATATTTAATGTGAGGTTTTTTGAACTCAGAAACTTAAATGTAGTGACTAAAAACAGGAGAGAAATGATGGATGTAACAATGTAACACTAGGAAGGACCAGAAATAGGTATAACACCATTGATGGAGGATGTCAAGAAGATACTTTTTTACTTAATCATAGAATTTGTTCATTTCAGTGTGGAAATCATTTTGAAAACAGGCACTGCACTTATAGTACCTCCTATCCTCAGGAACAAAAACTAGGACACTTACAGAACCATGTTAAAATCTAAGTACGGAGCAGTTATGATTATAGGCTAGTAATTCAGTTTGACGAAACAATAGACAGCTTTAATGGGGCAATCCCAAGATGCATATATAAAAAAGAAGTTGCCCTCATAAAACGAATAATGCCCCTTAGAATAATAGGATTTTAACCCTTTCCGGTTGGATGGTCCACTTAAAATGGCCCATCATGATTTCTGTACCAGCTCTAGGTTGGCTGAAGATGCTTTGTCTTCTCTTGTTGGGTGGGCCACAATTGTGGCCACTGCTACTTTCACAGGAAGGTTGGAGCAACTTTTGTTTATTTGGTGTCTTGTTGTTTGGAGGTAGGGTGGGCGGCTTTAGTGACCAGTAGCGCTTTCTCTACGTGGTAGGTGAGGCCACTTTGATGGCCCTTCAAACTATTAGTAATATCTATTGTAATATCTATCTATTTAATAACCATCCGGTTACGATGGTAACAAATAATTTGTGGCCATGGCCTCAAAAGTGGCCCTTTCCAACAATAAGGTTAGTGTAGTAATCAAGCTGCCACAGAAACAGCTGTGGGCAGTAAAGTGGACAATCTTTAGACCTGAGAGGACAATCTTTTAAACACCCACCCGACAGCAAAGGAGGAGGCTACATCAGAGCATGTTGATCTCCCATATTTCATCAGTTATTGGCTGTGCTTCTTAATTTAATTCATGTTTCATGGGACCTTGTGCCCAGACAAAGAGGACTCATGACCATGTCACTGCCAAGGTTAAAAATACTCTTTGTTAAAAAATATGTGACGATTTATTGTCCACCCAGTTAATGGTGGCCATTAGGCAGCGATTGGCCAGTTCATGTGTCAACAATCAATCTTAACATTTATTGGCAACACGTATATAAACAAAATTCTTCATCTGAAATCAGCTATATTTACTTATTAGCGAATTTCCCATAGGGAAGTAGCTATTACCGTATGTCTCATGGCAAGAGTTAAGCCCGGGACCATGTTATTTTTTCTTCGGTGTCTTGCATGTTAACTCACGATCTCTCGATTGGTCGAGAGACCAAATTTGGTGGAGACGTGTATTCCTACAAATGCTCGGACGAGTTCGTAAACCAAACATATCAGTCAATGGGAACGGGTAGTTTGGGGGGTTTGTACCCCAAAATGTTTTTTTTTGCAATTTTCACATTTAATTTTGAAAGATTTCTAATTTTATATTTCACCATTGGAATCAGTTTAAAAATCTACACAGTTAAGTTCCTTAAAGTTCTTCTCTCTATCTCCAACGGTTACCGAGATATTAAAAAATCTAAACACAGTGCATTGTATTGTGGGGCTCCAATGTTAATCTTGTGGAGGATAAGGAAAAATTAGTATTTCCTATATTAATCAATATTTTTGGATAAAACTTGATATTTAGCTTCATGTGATTGAGATCTATCCATTTATACATAAAAATCATAGTTTATGTGTCTATCATGGCAGCAAACCTGCATACTCTTTTCCCATATTAATCATATAGGGAATAGGCAAACTCTTTTATTTATGGACAGATGTTGATGAAAGTTGATATAAATGTTAAGATAAAAATTATTTATGGTAGAAATGACTACTTTCAGTGTTCCTCACAGCAGCTAACCTGCACACTCTTTCCCATGTTAATCTCTATGGAGAATAGGCAAATAAGTCTCATGTTTATGTACAGATTTTTATAAAACTTGTCATATATTATTGATTTGAAAATTCGCTGAGTACGCAGGTCTGCTGCGACGGGGGTATTGTTTTTTACGTTTAACTTTTTTTGAAGATTACCTGATTTGTAGATCTTTAATTTGTTTATTGAATCCATAAAAATAATAATGGTAGTGGATTTACATTTTCATTTTTAGTCACTGTATACAAGGTTTTATATTGAAATTTAGATAATTTTAAATATTGAATAATGTTAAGGAGATCCCAAAAAGCTTTCTGACAGTTTTATTAAACTTTTAGAAGCCATATTTGGGTACAACAAAATGAAGTTTCACACAATATTGTTAAGTATTTAGTCTATAAAAAACAAACAGCTTCCCTTACTCCTTTGGGGAATATCAGCCTTTGCACTTGGCTACCCAGTCTCAATTCCAGTATTGGTTGGTTCCACTTTTGAGTGGATTGGGGCTTCATGCTTGTACGGGAACCGGCACTCAGGCATGACACTGCGGGTTCTAGGAGCAGGATGGGCTTGGATTGTTTGCTCTCCTTCCCTGGGTGACTGGGTTTTGGTGGCGTGTCCTGTAATCCAGCTACTTGAAGGTCACAAATTGTGAATAGTTATGAGCGATGCTTGGTGAATGGCATATTCTCTGTTGTGGATTAACATTGCACTATTGCGTCTGCACAAAAAAATCCTCCGATGGACCTCTCCAGCACACTTGTTACAGCTCTCAACAGAACCTAAGACACCTCTCAACAGGATACATAGACTCACCCAACAAGTGTTTGATATCTAATAATAGTTTATATAATGTAAACAGGAACAAACAAAAACATAGTCCTATCACAGATAAACATCTGAAAACTAATATTAGCAAACTCTCTTTCAATGTTTTCACTCCTCTACAAATTCATCATCAGAATCAGGTTGAGACTATCAATTTAATTTCTCTAAACATCCAAGGTTTAAGGGATTAAGTTACAGATTTGGAAAAAATTTTGGTTGGCTCCAAAAGTAATTTGTCTGTCTGAGCACTGGTTGTCAAAAGATGAAATTAATCTTACTTACCCTAGTAATTTTCAGTGCTCTGCAGATTTCTCACAGACTAATCATATTATATGGAGCAGTTTCCATTTTTGTTGACAACTGTGTTGTAACCATCAGGGAATGTGATGTAACAAAATTTTGCAGAGAACTGCATTTGGAAGCAGCTGTTACTTTTGTGGATAGTTATAGATTAATACTAGTGTCAATTCACCAAATAACTAGGGAATTTTATTAGGAAAACTTAAAAATTATAACAATAATATAACTTAATGATCTAAACATTAATTTTGATGTGACCAAAAATAGTAAGACTTCAAAAGAGTTACTTAATCTTTTCAGGCAAATTTTTCATTTAAATAATAAACCCACCAGAGGAAAACATTGGATAATGTTTTTCTTTGCAATAGCAATATTGATATTTCAGAGGTGCATACTCTTCCTTTCCCATTAAAGTTGTATTAAAGTCCTGAAAAGCAAATATAGGTCAGCTTCTTAGAAATTTAATAATCAGCTTAGACATATATTACCAAAAATAAATACCATCCCTCTTTTTGCCCTTAAATTAGCTTCAACTGGCTGGGTTCTATTAGCTAATTCTTGTGTAAAAGATTCCAGAATATTGTTTTGTGCCATTTTTGATAAGATACTGAATGCATTAAACAACCTAGATCCTTTGAGAGAAGAACTTTGGCTCAAGCTTATTTATGTGATTTAAGTAAAGATTTTGACTGTGATGATGGCAAAATTCTTTTAGGCAAATTTAAGTATTATGGTTTCTATGGACCCACTTTAAAATTCTTTATATCTTATTTAAATAAACATAGACAAATTATATTTGTAAATGGTAAGTGGTCTGAAGAAGCCAAAGTGGAGTGGGAAGTCCCACAAGACTCTGTATTGGTACTCTTCTTTTTATTATCTTTATTAATGGACTTACCATCCTTAATAATAAATTCTAAAACCATTTTATATGCAGATGACACAACGCTTTTTACAACCAGTAATGATATTGACAGTCTTAAACTATTGGCTGGTGATACATTAAATACTGTTTAAATTGTTAAGTTGGTTCCACTCCAATGGCTTTGTTCTCAATTACATAAAAACACAGAAAATACAATTCATTCTTAAATCCATCTCAACAAATTGAATCCAAAAACAGTGTGTTGATGCAATGAAATTCTTAGGCTTAAATATTGATCAAAATTAACATGAAACTTTCATATTGACTACTTGAATAAAATACTTTCTCCATTGATTTATCTTTTGTATAGATTAACTGATGCAGTTCCCAAAGATTATTTAAGGACAGCATACTTTGCATACCTCCAATCAATTTGTAGTTATGGGTTAATTCTTTATGGATATGTCCACTCTCAGCTCAAATTCAAAAATTACTACCGTATACTCCATATACTATGTTTAAGAGGAAAAAGTAATAAAGAGTGAATGAGCTGTTTTACAGTTTTCAAGAATATCCAATTTAAAATCTATTAGTGAGAGACCGAGAACTATTTTTTAAGTTTGAGGAATGATGACTTTCTTAAATTAGGTTAAAAGATTTTAAATAAATTATTGTAGAATATGTAATTGTGAATAGCACTGGATCAAAGTACAGAAAAAAAATCAAATAGGTAAATGTTAAAATAATTGAAAATATACTTTAATTAAGATAAAATTGCATAAATTTACGCTTGACCAGGAACAATAATTTTGTAAAATTTCTTCAATTTAAATTTAATAAAGTTGTTAGTTTTAATAATTAAAAATTTGTTAATTTTAATTAATCGTAACTGAAATTAGTGGAACTATTTTAACAACTCAGTTAGTTTTTAGACTATATTCTTATTTGAAATTAGTTGATAAAATATACTGATTGGATAATAATTGATAGCATATTAATAGACCTTTCAAATGGAATAACATGAATGGTGGGAGTTAGTACTTTTACATGTTCTAGAGGTAATTTATAATGAACACGTTGGCAACACCAGACCTCAACAACCAATCAGATATTAGAATGGATCTGTCAATTTTCGACTGTCAAATTAAAGAATAAAAGTAAGGTTAGCTTAGCTTTGCAAAGATTAAATTCTTTGGTTTCAGTATTACTGTATCTTACAAATACTTAAAATTCACCGTGATTTGTAGACTTAGTAAATTGTGGTGATATGCCAATTATAATGGAAAATTCAGATTTAAAAAGTCTGGTTAGTTTAATTAAGAAAGATAAATTTGTCCAATATGTATTTATAATGATTTTGATAAAAATTCTTACATTTTCTCTAGTGGTAGGGTGAGTATTATTTTGATTTATATATTACTCTGTTCTCAGCTTTTATATGATTTTTACTTTTACTGCTTAAGATTATGGGTACAGTTTTCTTTCCGTCTCAAACATATTAGTGGAATTTTATTTGAAACACAATACACTTGACTTATTTTGATAGCTAACATGACTTAGTAGAATGGCGTTGCAGGTTGCTGATATATAAAAGCGTTCTGAGCTCTGTTAGATATATTTTTCAGGGTTTAGGTTTGTCGAGCCTTCACAGTTTGGTTAGTAGATAGGCCTGGTCTAACATAATAAACAACTGAAATTCGATTTTAGACCAAGAACAAGATAAACTCAAGATTATATTAAGTCAATCCTAAATTTAGCTAATTATGTCAAAAAGAATTAATGAGTTTGTCAGTATTATATATCTTATATAAATATTTTATATAATTATTACTGTGCAATTATAACATATTTAATGACTGTCCAGTTTTTATCGTATATAAAATATAGATAATATAAAAGTATTTAGTAATCAGAAAATTTTCCATGTATTAAGTTACAGAGTATTGAAATTTGTAATAGATACATATTATATTCTTCTGTAATTCGAAAAATTCTTTATTTAAGTTTTGTCTTGGTTAGAATTTTATATAAAAACAATGTTAAAATATCTTGGTTAATTCGAATAATGTTTTGGATAATTTCAAGTTTTTACAGCGGAAATCTATAGTGTGTGTATAAGTGAACAAGTCATTGTGTGCAATTTACCAGGAAACGTCGTTCGGGCTTCCTGTACTCAGACTATTTTTAGCTAGATCAACGCGCCCACCCCACTCACTAGTCCACTACTGCTCATTCACAACATTGACATCTGTGTGTATCATCGGTGGTGGTTTGTTCCGATATTCGTCGTCTGATTTCATGTTAACACGTCGTGTATGAATTTCGTCAAAGCGAACCTACAAATCTCTGACGTTGCAAGAATAAAATGCGGCGATCAAGGAGGTAGAGAAGGAATTTGAAAAAGTTTGTAATAGCTAGTTTCGGGATCCCTCCAAAACATTATTGACATTTAACAAAAATAGGGTTTTTAATAAATAATATTTCATTATAACTTTTTTAATATACAATGTTAAAACATGATGTTTGATTGTTTATTTCAACCACTTGCATAACTTTTCTAATTCGAATTTTGGATAATTAATTTTTTTCTGTCTTGAGGTTCGAATTATGTTTACTAGTACAAATAAAAAACTAGTAATATTTTAATGAAAATTGGATTGATGATAGAAAATATGTAACCTGATAATTTTGAGGAATTGATTTTTTTTGTTGGCCAACTTTTAAAGTGAGGATATATGTTTAAGTTTTCTGATGAATGTTTTAGTTATGGAAATAGATAATAAGTATATATAATATATTATAACCCTATATATTTTAATATATTTATGTCAATATTTTTATTTTATAGCGAATTATTTATAAGAAATAAGAACTATTACTGTAGGTTCAGACCTAAGTCAGGGATTGTAATAATTTTTAGTTTTGAGGTCCCAAGAGACTATAGTTTCCTAGTTTTTAGTCTCATAGTTTCTTACAAGACTATGAGGAAGTCTCATAGATTCTGATTTAAGTTTAATGAATTCTAGTGTTTTGTTCCATGAGTAATTTAATCATATTAGTGTGATATAAATTTGGTATTGGTCTTATCCTTATTATTTACTTAGTATGTAGCGGTAGTGCTTATATCTGTTTTTGTTTTGTTTAGGTTATCAACTGGATTTATTCTCATTACTGCATTTTTTGCTGGATTCTTTTCTTTTCAGACTGTGTTCAAGTAAGTTTTTAAAAAATTGTACTTCTAAAATAATTTTTTTTGGTTAAATATTAACATTGAATACCATAGTATTTTTTCTATTAATAATTTAAGTATCAACCCAACGACTGGCGATTATTTTAGCCTTGACTGAATGAAAAAAAAAAACATTTTCAACTCTTCTTTTAATAATCAGTATAAACCAAAACACAAAACGTGGCCCCTCTTAACCATACAATAGTAAAAGAAGCAAAACAAATGTGCACTACAATCCCAATCAAGCCTACAAATGCTGTCAACTTCCACCCATGCCAGTCACCGTTTATTTAAGGTGGGCCTTCCTACTGTACCACACATTTGCAAGCCAAATATGGATTGCTCATAGTGGGGATTCAAAGCAGTATACTTCTGTTTAGCTTCAAAGTTTCGCTCATCAGCAACACACCTCAACTGCAAAAGGGTACAAGGGACTATAAAACATAATCTAGCGACTGAGCTGAACTGAATGTGTGAGTTCCAGTTTTAGATCACAGGCTAGTTGGCAGGTGACTCGGCTAAACGGCCCAGCGACTAATGTTAACAAAATTGACAACAGACGGCATCATCTACCTATAACCTGCTTGATGTTTTACCGTCTCAAAAATGACAGTAACCTGTTGTGGGGTTAATTAATTATTTCAACAATATGTCACACTTAGGTGTAACAAAACAAGACAAATGATCCATTAAATAAAATAATAAAACTGTCTGTGGTTACAAATACTGTTCACAATAAAAATATTAAAAATGCTACTAAGTTTAGTGTTGATAGTTTATAAAAAACATAGGTGTTCTGTCATATGAATGAAATAAGTAACTTTTTGTCCAGTTGGAAAAGGATTTCAGTTCATTGTCAAACCATCAATGATATTGCTTTTGCGGCACATGGACCCGCTTAGGTCAACTAGTAAAAAACCAAATAATTAATTTTTGTAATGATATTACTGATCTCAAAGTTTCATGTTGACGTTCAATATAATATTCCTATAGATATTTTTTATTTTTTTGAAATGGATGGCTTAGGTTTATGACATATGGTTACAGTGGTCTATTTGTAATATTTTGGTTTAATGTGATTACATTATTATTGGTTTGCCCTCAGCCACCGCAGTGAGTTGGACAATTTCCTGGGAGTTGTGACGGGTGATGTGAGAAGTAAGAGTAAAGGCTTATCAGGCAAGTCTAGCAGCCCCTGCAATGTGTGCGGGGATGGAAAGTGTGAGAGAGAAAGAGTTGTGCACCACGAGAAGCCATGGACTGGTCTCATGGTGCCTCGTGAAGTTGACCATGCTGTGACAGATGTAAGTTAAGTCTCGGCGATCAATGTTCTAGTTGTTTTAAGGGGCTTTCTGACCGGGATTTTTTTCAACCCACAGAAAAAATCCTGCGTTTGTACCTCAACTTATTGTGCTAGCTACCAGAAAGGAAAGTGAGCACTCCCTTTATCCGTTTATCGGGTTGCCTCTAATGGACCTATGATAATGGGAGTGAGATAGCAAGAAAAGGATGGGTTAGGTGAGAGGCTACAGGTTCGGTTGGCTGATCGTACTAAGTACCTCTATACTTAGTACTTAGTACTTTGTATTCCTTAATCTACCCCAGTATTGTTGTCTATCTAGACTGACAGCTGATGTAGCTGTAATATGTAGCTGTAACGTAGCTGATCAACATTACTAATGTGCCTAATCAGTGTTATTATTTTCAGAGGTAATTTTATTTTTCTAACCTTCCACTGACTGTCACCTTGAGCCTATGGCCTGTGTGATGCAGTAAAAGACATTGAGGTCTTGTAACGGCTATATTCATTTTCAAACACATGTTTATGTCACAAAGATAGGCCTAATCTCTCTATTGCCACTAATAGGGAGGTATCCATAGAGGGGATATTCGTAAACTGAATAAGAGTCTTTGTTGTAACCGCTGAATCCATGGGATTTCATGGTTTGATTGGGGAAGTAGATATATCAATAACGTTGGTTTGTGAGTTGTGAAATTTAAATATCATGTCATGAACGTTGGTTTTTATTGTGAAGTAGTTTCAATTTTTTTGTAGTGGTGACTATCTGAAATTCATAACAAGTCTATTTATTATTTTAATGATAAAACTAAAGATCTTTTTATCTTTATTACACAAAAGTATGTAAAAATTTATGTAAATAATTTTTGTTCTGAAAAACAAATCTTAAAAGACACTACTATGCAAAATTTACCTCAAAATATTTTTAAAACATCAAAATAAAATAAAATATAGTCTTTATATTTAACACTTATATGTATGCATACATTTACTCTAGCGTAAATATTTTATATTTAAAATTACATTTATGTTTTATATGAAAAGTGTTTTATAGTATTTAAAGGTATTGAAGCTTTTGAGGTTTTAACATATTGGTAAGAAGAAAAACCTAAACAAATCTGGGCTGTATTTGTTTTTTTTGTATGAAAATCTGAAAAATGTAGTGATGATTTTCTATCATGTTCAATGTAGATTGTTATTATTTTTGCTATAGTTTGTTACATTAGTGTTTTTATGTAAAAAATACTGATCCATAGACTAGTTGTTGTTTTATTATTCACATTATTTTGTGCTTTTCAAAAAATTCAAATACATGGGAATTCTACTTTATCTACTTAATAGAGTAAAATTCAAATTCAAATATACATTTATCAATTAATAAATCCAGCAGTTCATTAGTGAATTGTTAATATATAGTCAGTGGTAGCAGTAAGGACACCTAGTTTTTCTTAGTTTTATTAACTTGTTTTATTTCATTTTTTAGTTGTTAATTTACTTTATCTTCGTCCATTACAAAAAGTACCAATAAAGATACTGAAAGTATTATTTCAGTAAGAGGCTCATTATTAAACGGAGATTGAAAACCGTTGCATTATGAGTTCATAATGATACAGATTTGTCATAACGATACAGGTTCTATACAAATCAGAGCTTAGCATTTGACAAAAGTAATGTTGTTATGGATATAATGAAGTGCAAATCAGCTGATTTATCCATAAAGATAGTGTTTTTCAGTGGCTAACCTGAAATGTGAGTTTTGTACCATTAATTTTTTTTGAATAAGGAGATATCTACTAAAGGAAAATAAATCTAAATTAAAACTAAATATTTTAACGAAATAAGAGTTTTTTCACAAGTAGCAGCAATGTTTTTTATTTTATTATAAATCATTCAAAACATCAATAATTAATAAATAGTTAAGGTCAGTAAATAATTTTTAATTGGATTGTTTAAAAAGAAATGTTTTATTCTGGAAAATTAGATGAAGTGACAACATGATGAATCATTAAAAGAGCTTCAAGCAAAAAGATTGTGCTTGCCATGTTTTGAATCTGAAGTATATATCTATAAAAGGAAATAAATCTAAATTAAAACTAAATATTTATCCAAATTTTTTTTCTATACTTTTATGTTTTATTTTATTTCTTTGAAAAATATTAAAATTATAAATTACAGTTAATATCTTCAGTAAATTAATTTATGACTGTTTGTATTTTTAAAAATTTTTTAATGATTGAATTAATGTTAAAACATGTGATATAAGGGAAAAATCAGAAGCAAGTTTAAAAGAGATGAAGAATATTGATAGGTTAATATAAGAAGGTTCATTCATCAAGGCAAAGTGAGAAGCAATTAATTCTATGAATAAATAATCATTATCCAATTAATCTTCTATATTATTTAATTCCAAATTTATTCTATCTTATTTTTTTGAAGATTGTAATTTATAACTTCAGTAAATTTAATAATTTCTATGTTTATAGAAAAATTTACATCATAAAATGATTGAATTAATGTTAAAATCTTTTTGTGTTATATTAAGGGGATGTCAGGAAAAATACATAAAGCATGATTTTGATATAAAATAACATTTGATTCAATATAAATTGGTGGATAAATCAATATAAATGGAAATAGTTTTACGCCGTACTGCTCTCTTTTAACTCATTCCTGTTGCACAGACCGGTCGACGCCTGAGGCCCTCCGGTCTGAACTCAAATCGAGCCTTGTTCACTACGACTGTGCGTCACTATTAGTTTGATAGGTTTAATAGTAAGTTCATGAATTGATTTCTTGAAATGAAATGTTTTGATTTCTTTACCCTGTTACTTATACCCTTTAACTGTTTATACATCACTTTCAACAGGAAAATAAATTATTACTGTACTTTTTCATCAGTTCCTTAGAAACAAATAGGTACTGTTTTGTCATCAAGACTTATTTTGTTTTCAAATGATTCCTTAATTTCACTTGGCACATCTACTTCTGCAGTAATTCTTTATTACCTGCAGTAATAAATATTGAATAATAAATCTTTAAAAAATAATTATTATTACTGTATTTCTCATCAATAAATAAAATCCCTGAACGAATTGTGCGAACGAGAAAATAATTTACTGTTATCATGGAACATTGGACGCGAATTATGGTTATTTAAAAGAGGACGCCAACACTATCTATCAGATGAAAAATAAACACCTAACAGTGGAAAAAAGAACTACGTTGAAATATAAACGGGCAACGCACATTGTTTGCTCATAACCGCCCCGCGGACTCTCAGGGCGCGTCCTTAGTCATCTGTCTAGCAAAATACGCGGACATGCAATGTGCGTCCTTAGACGGGAATGGGTTAATGAACTTTCTGTGTTTGTATTTTATCACTGGAAATAGCTGTTTACCTTAACTTACTGGCAATATTTTTTTCCATATTGTCAACTAAGTTTAAAAAAATCTATTGGCAGTGACTAGTTGATTGTGTAAACAGTAACACAAACATAACCATAACTCTTTAAGCCAGGAACAAATATTTTAAGCAATGGAAACATATAATGGATGTTGACAGTTTTTGTTAGTGTATTCGGTTAGTTTAGAGAAGGTTAGGTTAGTAAACTGGTGTAAGTCACTCGTCCGAAATGTGTTTACGGGACTCACATGGTAATCCCGCACTCGACTTTTGTTGCACACGTGAACCACACCTGTCCGGTAAACACTTATTTCAAGGAACAGTAACATAATGTACTATTGAATGTAGACCCTCTGGAAACTGGAGACCAATATTCTATTTAAGAGTAGTGAATGAATGTAGGTGGATGTAGCAAAGCTACTGCTAACAAAGGGTCTGGGGGAAGTGGCCAGACACACTGTGACCCTGCAACACATGGCCAATGGCCGGAATGTGGCCGTTCACCCGGCAGTGACCAGTCGTCAGGCAGAGCTGTCGTATCTGCGCCACCTCACCACACAGTTGCTGCCCTTGCTGCTCACGCCTGACAACCACAACTGCAAGTCAGTCTACTTAATTAGTCTAAATTTCAGGCCTTTTTTTAGTAATAACGAAATAATTAAATTGTTGTACTTTAATATGTGGTGGTAATTATTCTAGGGCAACACATTTTGCACTTAAAAAAAATAAAAATACTTTATGTTAAATTTAAAAATGAGGACAATATAGCCAACCATTGCTTAAAGATAATAATGTTTTAAATTGGAAAACTATATAAATTTTAAGGGGTTTGATTTATGCAGTTGGAAAAACAGTTGAAAAACTGTGTCTTTCCTCTTTATAAAAACATAAAGGTTAGAAATCAGTTTTATGATAACTACAACACTAAAAAATGAAGTTTATTTCTGTGTTACTGATTTTACAGAGCAGTCAAAAAGATTACATACCTTGCTATATTGAAATAAAATTTTTATAAGAATCTCACCAGTCACTTGTTAAAATTATAACTATTAAACTAAAATTTAAAATACAGTAAAGTCCAGTTTATCCGGATCTGAATCTTTCGGATTTCAGCTTATCCGAATCAGGTATAAAAAATTATAATAGTTAAAATGTTAGTTACATCTCGAGCACCTTCAAAATGGCAGACACAACGGCAGTACTTGCTGCATGTGGAAAATATCACTAAAGATGATAGTGTAACATGATCAGATGTCCGTGTGTTTTTTTTTGTCAGTAATGATTGTGTTCTGCAGGACGTTTGAGGTGCTGGTGCGGGAGGTGGTGGCGGGGTGGCTGCTTTTACCCTTGTCTGATGCCGTTTGTGACCCAGCCATCCTCAACTCTCTCCTGCTCCTGCTGATGGGACGCCAACCTCTCACCGCTTACCCTCCCGGATCGTCTGACAATCAGGTTGAGTTCTTGGCTCAGTTTGTGGCCAAATCACCATCCTCCTCCAACGCTTCAGTAAGTATTGCAATAAAAACACTGAGATTGACTTTGATTTTGAATAAAAATTTACATTTACATTTTCAATTGCAACACTCATTTCAATAATTTACTGTAAACAAAGTATGAAAAGCACTATGCATAGACTGCTACGGCTCTATGTTTTACACGTGTAGTAACAGTTTATAGCAAGGTGGCAACACTGGCTCTGCTCTCTAATGCACCTGGCTAAAACATCTGTTACTTTCTGGATAACCTTCAAAGTGAAATGACTTCAAATTGATTGATATATGTTTGAAATATTGTGATCAATTCTTTGTTATATAATATATTATTAAAATTGTACAATATATCTCTAGGCTATATATTTATTTGTTCTCGACTGCACTCTATACTGCTGTTAGGATGTTATTTCTTTAGTAATAAAGTAACTTACTAGGTTATCCTGTAAACATTTGATACCCTATCAGCTACGCTTGTTTCAGGCTTTGCGACCAGATATGTGCATAATTTTGAAAGACCAGTCTCTGTTGTACGCTTTCATGCAGTTCTTGAAAAGCCAAGGAGCAGTATATATTCTTCAGTTTTGTCTGGATGTAGGTATGTAAACTTTTATTTCATCTCTGTGTCACTCCAACTGAAACCAGACAATGATATTCACCATTCTCATATTCTCTGTTCATAAAATAATAGTCTCTCAGTTTTTCCCATTAAAGAAAGTTTCTTGTCCAAATTATATGAATAGTAGAAATAAATCAATTTACCTCATTAAAATAAAGTTTAATGTTAAAAATACAACTTTAAAATATATTTTGTCATCAAGTTCAGTAATATACGATATAGGGCCTACAGCATGAATGTGTATCGACAGTGTATTAAAAATGATCATACTGTATTGTTAATTTATTTAACATTTTACTTTTTCTTTTAGTAAAAACAAAACTTAATTCTAGTAATATTTTGAAGTAAAATTTAAATACCACAAGCACATAAGTATTGCTCATAGATTGATTTGTATTTTTTACCAATAATCACATTAATGTGTGTGTATTTCATGAAAAACAAAACTTTTTATTATTTATGTCATATTGATACTTCATACCATCCTTTTATAAAATCACTCTGACATAACATCAATTTGTTTGGTCACTTACACATTAACATTATAACCATGTTATACTGTACTACAAAAAAAATAAAAGAAGAAAGAACAAAAAAGTATAGGACATATACATAAACTAATGACGAATAAGGAAGGACATAACAGCTTATAAGAATTTATAGGATATTAACAGTACAATTTATTCTCAGTCTTAGTGCTAATTTTTTATTATTAAGAGTATGATTGTTTTCCGCAGAGGAGTTCAACAGAAGGATGCTGACACCGGAGTTGAGCTCGGAGGATCTGGACCTGCTGTATCGTGACGCGTGGGACTTGTACTCTGTCTACTTCAGCCCACACTCACCCGACACTCTTAACTTCCCCGACTCCCTTGTCACACAGATGAGAAAAGGTATCAGTATCAGATGATCAACTAGAATTAATTGTTGCCACAAGCTTATTGTAGGAAAAATAAGTTCTTGTTTAAGGAAACCAATAGGGTAAAAATATAGCAACATATTATTTGAATTTTCATATTTCTTAATGTATATTATGTATATTCTATATTCAAAATATATGTTATATTTGTGACATTACTTTTATAAAAATATAAATAACAACATTCAAAACGTATATGGTTTGGAATATGGCGAATACATAGTGAATTGTAGGACTAGTTGAGTTTTAACCGTCATTTCTCAAGAATTAGGATTTTTGAAATTTCTGCTCACATTTATCAAAAACCATACGAAATTCCTAGCTGAAACGTTTACCAAACTATGTTTATGACAGGTGTAGCAGTTTAATACAATATCTTTGTTGTACTCCACCCAAATATACAAAATTAAATACTTTAGATATGTAACAACATGGTAAAAACATTGTAATTTCTGGGGAGAAAAATTAAAACATTGTATTAAAATGTTCGGTAGGCTATATAAAGTGTAGTAAAAATCAAATACCCCCGTCGCAGAACCTGGTTACTCACAATTTCCATCAATAATATAAAAAATATTGACATCTTAATTGTCATACATGAGAATTATTTGCCTATTCTCCATAAGATTAACATGGCAAAGAGTGTGTAGGTTTGCTGCTGTGAGGAACTGATTATACTCATTTTACTTCATTAACACTTTCATCAAATCTGTCCATAAATAAAGGAAGCCTATTAATGATTATTATGGGAAAAATATGAGGTTTGTATGAAAAACAGAAACTATGATACATAAATGGATAGATACCACATGAAGCAAATATTTTTATCAAAAATATTTATTAAAATTATTAATTTTTTAATATAAAAAAACAATAAACATGTGTTTTAGATTTTTTTATTCTGGTCTAGATAGAGAAAAACTTTAAGGAATTATTGTGTAGATTTTTACTTTTAATGGTGAAATATATAAATTAGAACATTTTTAAAAATACATTAAAAACGCAAAAAAAATTTGTACAAAAAAAAATTGTTTTGATATTCTGGTTTATCAAACCTGAATTGTAGGAAACGTTTACCAAATTTGTCTTGAAATTTTTACAATTATCGTGCTACATGACCAAAATATATAAAATATTTAAAAATTTTTAAAAATATTGTTTTTACTTACAAAAAAAAATAAATTCTTAAGTCTCACATGTCATAAACTTTATAATTAATTTAAAAAAACAGCTAAATTGCATAGTTTTGGAGAAAAATGTGCTCAAAAATGCCAAAATTAACATTGGTAGGATAGGTCTAGAAAAAATAGGAAGGGAGTATAGGCCCCCCTGAGGTTCATAGTATTAGCATCTTAGTCCTTGGTCACGTATGTATCACGCTACAAACACCCTGTTGCTGTTTAGCTTAGTTTACATCATTTTAGATACTTATGTGTTTAATATAAGGTTTTACAGGATGTACTAGATTCTGTTATTTTGCCAGATGGGAAAAAAGAAAAAAATATTTTCAACATCAGTAGCATTCTTATTTTGATTTTAGAGAAAACAAAATGGCTGTCGGTGGCCTTTGTGATTCTGGTATTGCAGAATAAATTTCTTGTGGTAAATTTTATGATGAAACAGATTGCAGCCCTAGAGAAGAAGAGAACGAGGTATTAAAAACATCTTTTGAAAATTTAAAATCTAGCTCACACATCAATATGATGACTGGGACGGTGGTGTCGTCCTGTAATCCAGCTTCTTGGAGGTCAAGAATTGTGGATATTTGTGAGCGATGGTCAGTGGGTTTAGTGTTCCCTTGTGTGGATTAACGTCCGCACTGTTGAATACTACATTAATCCGCAAAGACCATCCTCATAATTAGACCAATTCGTAATTCAAAGGCCATGGTTTGGATTCCACGTTAAACTGTAGGTCCCTTAGTTGTTGCCATCGGCTGTTGGGCTATTAATTAACAGTCCTGTATAAGGAAAATGTCAGCCCTAGTCAGTAACAAGACTACAAGATTGCGCCATGTTCATCTTGCACTCAATCCTCATTCATACTTGGCTTAAAATTCCTACCTTGTAGTATGGTCACCATTTCAATAATCTAATCTAGTATATGACAGTTAAAAACTCTAATAATAGGCTGACTATAGGAGTAATTTTTGAGCCGTTAAATATCCATTATTAATAGGCAATGTCCCTTATCGTTAGCACTTACAGTAGAACTCCAATTATCCCAATTAATTCAATAATATTCAAATAATTAGAGTTTTCACAAAAAACGGGCAGTTTAGTAATAAAAACTCATTTTATATTTAGTATTACAGTAGAGTCTCTATAATCCGGCTGTGTGGTACTCCGGCACATCCAGTAATCCGTTGGTGCCGATGACCTGGAATTTTTCAAGCTTCTACATGTCTGTGTAAAGGGGGTTGTCTACACATCTACAGATCATTACGTCGTTGTGTCGTCTGCAGTGTGAAATCCAGTCTCGTTGCTCGTAACACAAGTCGCAGTTATGCAATATTCAAAATAGTTTCTTTCGACTACTAAAACTTAAGAGACTCAATTTTTTAAACTTTCTTTCTATGGCAGAAGCAAAAAAATTAAGAACTTTTACTGTTCAAAATAGGCAGTTTGTCTATTAACAAAAACCATTTTATATACTCATTTTATTGTTTAGTATTATTTTTATTTGATTTGCATTTTAAATACTTATATATTAATCCTACTTATTTTATTTATTATATTTATACTACAGTATAAATTAAACTTTGCTTACAAAAGAGTGTTAATGTTTTTTGTCATATCTGTCAGCATAAGTTGTTTTTGCTGTCTTCACACGTTTTCATTAAAATTATGTTAAAATGTCACGTACATTTTTCTAAAAGGGATTTGGATAATCGGCGATTCGGAAAATCCGTGTTCGGATAGTTGGATTTCTACTGTTCTAGAGACTGTTCTTGTAGGTGTCTCAATATTTTCAAACACTGTGAGAACTCAATAAACAAGTGCCACCGTAATACAAAATAGAAACATAATAAAAAAACATAACATAAAAAATTTAAATAATTTGAATTAATTAAGGTGAAAAAGGGACCCACCCAAGTGTTTCGGAACCCAGAAATGACCCTGCTAAGACTATTTGCTATAGAATACTAGTTAGTACCACTGTTCTCTGTTTCCTGAACACTGTTCATGGTTCACTGTTCTGTTTCTGACACGAAACATCAGTGAACATCAACCTCTACTCTTTACCATCACTGAATTCTTGACTCATCTAGTGTATACTTGATCATTCTATATTAACATCATTTTATACATAATTTAATTTGGAATTATACAATGTAGGGAAGCAAACGTTTAATTTCAAGATCTTCTGTCTATAGATTAGTAATGATTTTCTTTCTTAATCTCAAATTGATTTGTTTTCATGTTAGTGCTTTCAAAAGACGTCACCAAGCTACGTACTTCTCCCCCTCTATTCCAAGCCTACGAGCACGCATACAACATACTCGACTCCATCTACTGTCCACAGTTTCACACTAGTGATGATGTAAGTCAGTGATCAATTATATAAAGTTATAATTACTGTACTAATACCAATATGACTCAAAACAGATACGTTGCAGCGTTGGAATCAAAATTACAAAATTAGATGCTGTCACAATGAGGTATTGTTCACGATTGACTCACAGTATTTATTTTTCTTGCGTACCTAAAAAATTCTCTGAAAATTTATTACATTTGTGATCATAATATTGTGCCTGTTAATGATCAGGATTTGAACTCTCTTGGAAGGACTGTCAGAATGGCTAGGAATGAATTTGGAGGCTTGTTATGGAATTAAAACATTTTTCTCTCATTACCTGAACAAATTTATGAATAAAAATATAAACATAGGCAATAAAATTTTTAAAATTGTCTGTACTAGTTCTGCGATAGTAGTTAATCAGCAGGAGTAACTATAATGTAAATAAAGAGTGTTCATAGGCCAGATTATGTAATGATGATGGGAGGAGGGAAGTCACTATAAAATGAATGAAAACAAGAGGGAGTAACTAAAACATAATATACAATGACATTAGCTATTGCAGAGAGAAATAACTACAGCCATAAATATTTGAAAGTAACTCAGTCATTCCTCCTTGCTTGCATCACTGGTTAACACACATTAATATGTTAACAGGCACCAAGGGGTATCAACATTTTTTTTACTTTGTTGTCTGAAGTATACAGTCATTGGGAGATATTATAATGTTAACAGTTTTAAGATAAGCTTATGATTTTATCGTTCTTGTATTTTATATTTTCATGGGGATTTAAAAGTGTTATCGAAATAGCCAATTTTGTTAATTACGTAAATGTACAACCCAATGAATTGAGTCATAATTGTACAGCTCTATTTTAACAGCTGAATTTCTTGATGATATGAATCATACAATATTAGGTTTGTTACTTTTTATGAAATACAAATTTTATATTGGTTTAACTGGCTATGAAAAAATTAATTTATATTATTGTGTTGTATTTACCTATAAAAACTTACCTGTAAATTATTGTTACCATATATATGTTATAATTTGCATCATAATGAACATTACTGTCCTTTCTCGTCTTGAAAGCTCTTTTTTGAAATATGATTTGAGTTTTCCTGTTGCCTGTTGTAGCAATTTATTTCTTTTTAGTTCTACTCATGGCTGTGTGGACCAAAAGTAGCTTCTGCTTCAAGCAAATCTGGCTCTAGGTAAAAATGTGTATGTGTACTATTAATAAAAATCCAGTCTACATTGAAAAAAATCATTATTAAAATATGTTTTTTCTATTATTAGTATATATCTCATTTAGACAACACGAAAGTGCACTCTGAACTCAGCAGTAGTACAGAAGTGTGTTTCCCCCTCTACTGAATGTGTTTAGGTACAACAACTCATGTTGTTTTATTACTAAATAAAAAATATGCTTTTACTTTTGTGATAAAATTGTTTGAGGTTTTGGGGTATTTTTGTTTACTTGATTTTAAGAAAGCTGGTGCTTTATACATAGCATGGGTTCTAATGTGCACTGGAATTGGGGTTTCTATTGTTACTCAGTTTTACATTTATGTGTTATTTTAATTATTTATAAACAATCTAAATTTAACAGAAAACATATTTTACTCCTTAAAATTTGCTCGTAACATTTGGTTCATGTGCATATTACTCTGTTATCAAGTGTTATGTTGTAATGTAAGTGTTGCCTTCTCTTGTAAGACTGTTTCTGTAACTCCACTTTCCTCAGCCATTATGATTTCTGACATGGGGGTTGTGTTTCAAGTGAGAAATTACAACGGCATCGCCTCGACAGTAATTTTCCTACATAACCTGTATGTGAAAGGGGAGAAAACACTACCTAATTCAACTGATTGGCTGTTGTTCATTTCAAGTGCAGCCGATTTGTCATCATGTTAAAAATCTACCCGTTTCTGTCAAATATTAGCTTTTTCATTGCATGCTGTATTTTTGTAATTAAATAAATAATGGGAATTGTGAATATTTATATGGAAATTATTGTAAGTAAATTACTGACGCAAATAGTGTGAGTTAAGCTTTATCTGTAAATTACACATTTCAAATTTAAGGATGCATTTCTCAAAGTATTCATTGACATTTTTAAAATACTCTGTGTAGATATATGAAAATTAAATTAAATGTGATAATGTCATTGTCGTTGTAATGTAATTTACGACTGTCATTTTTAGAATGCTAAATCGCCCTAATTTTCATAGAATGTTTCGGTTTGTGTCTTCCCCGACTCTTACTAAAGTGGATTTTTTCCATTTTGTGTGTACATAGTTTCACATTTTTCATATATCTCATTTACCATACATTTTTTAGTATATAAGTATCTAATTTTATTACTTATAATTATACTGTGAACCTTTTTTATTTATAATTCAACTGTTGATATTTTTTGTATTTGAACATTTAGTTTTTTTCGAAAATAGTTTGAGAAGGGCAGACTTAAAAAGTAAAAAATTAATTTTTGAAAAAAAAATTGTGTTTTAAGTGGATTATTCCTATTACAACACAAGATATCTATAACATGTGTGCTGTTTTCCTGTTAGGCAGGTTTTTTGAATAGAATGATTGTATACATTATACTTACATTATACTTGGTTTACTGTATATATTTTTCATGAAGTTTAGAACAGTTTCATACATGAAGCATGGAAATGGCTTATCACCGGGAAATCTGTTCTAGGGTTAAATGATATAATCTGAATCAGGGGCGTGCTATGTGCTGTCCACAGTGTTTATTGTATTAGAATATACAACAAATGACGTTGAGAGCAGGCTAAATTCTTTGAAGGGCATGTGAGATCACAAGATTATCCTTATAATAGTAAAGGGTTTACTCAGTGTTAATAACGTGTTTGTATGTTTGTGTGTGTTACCAGTTCTCCCTCATTGCCTGGGTCTCCAGCTAAGTCTAGGTAAGATCCCTCCCACTCCACACTCAAATCACCTAATTTTCCAATGGCAATCTTAATTCGCCTTTGGTCGAGGTCACATGTGTTAAGCGGATGGTCCAGGTGTAAGCCACGCTCACCCTTTTAACACTTAAAACGAAACATCGGTCAAATTGACCGATCGGTAATTTTACTACGTAATAGTGGCTAAACTGCTTGACCTTGACGGCTGTCAACTCCAGTACCTTCCCCCCAAACCCCTCTCCGTAATATTTGGTCATTTCCAACTAGTTGGTGCGACGTTGTCGTTCATATTGGACGAATTGTGTGAATACGGTCGGTCAGATTTACCGCATGTTTCGCTTACCGGCTGGCAATCGTCGGTCGAATATACCTTGTATAAGCGGTAAAAGGCTGTAGTAAAACGTAACAAACAAAAAACACCTGCTAGAAGTAAAATAACAGCTATATTACCCACTATAAGACCACAAATATGGCCTTGGGCAACAATCCTATTCGGATTTTTTCCCGAGGTCAGAGCTGGTCGTCTTGAAGCGTGGAGTTTGGAGTTTCATTTTTTTCTGTCACATGATCTATGCGTAATAAATATGAATTGTCATAAAATGTTGTAAAACATCATTTGTTACTCATGTGATTGCCAAATGATACATAAAAACAATAATAAACACACTAAACACCAATAAAGCACAGTGACGGTCAAATTGACCGTATGTTTCTCTTAACGTTTTAAAAATTATGTTTCGTTATAAGTGTTAAATGCCTTGTGAACGATTTCACAAATTTTAAACAAATTAAATCATGCCACTTTTGTTGAGATATTTTTCTAACCATTAATTATATAAAAAACTAAAAATAACAAAATCCACAATAAAAAATATAAAAAAAACTCTCAAACAATAAACTTATAAATGAATTAATGGCACTATTTTTATTTAATTATTTAATACATAGGACTCTATTAAAAAGCATTTTGCTAATACTCAGCGTATTATAATTAAAAAATATATATACAAAACACATAATTTATTACTATATTATGAGGCCTTAAAGACCTTTTTAGTTGTTCTTACTGCACTGTAACTCGTCATGGAACAAAGGTGTGAGAGGCTGAAGGTCACTTGACCTCCCTTACTATATTCCTTCGACTACTGACACCCCCAAACAACAGGTACTCCGAGTTCAAGCCGATATATAATAAACTCCATGTTTTGTCAACATTAAAATGAAAAGTGCTGCGCTTACCCCTCGATCATCCGCGGATTAACTTCCTGGTCATAATAAAGTACCAAGCTTCAATTTCTTGCTTAACATGTTAGCTGCCAAGGGCCTTATAAAAATCATGTTCTCTAAATACCTCTGCACAAATTAAATTTTCCAAATTATTTTCAACATTAAAGGAATCATACAATGAACATAATTAAATCACTTTTACTTATGCATAAAAGTAACCAAATACCTAAATAACATAAGGAATTATGTGAAATCAAAAAAAGAATGAAATACAAGGAATTGCATGAATTTCTGTTCACATGTTATAATTGGTATTCCCAACTATTTTTATGATACAATGATCTCCCGATTATTTGTGGAACTGAGTGATGTGGCTACTACGGATAGTAAAAATCGCAGATAACCCTCAAAAGTACTGGCCACAGGTAAAATGAAACAGAAGAGTAATTTTAACTGTAAACAATTTTTTTGCTATAAAATGTCAACTAAACAGTGATGTTAAACAAAGGTAAATGTTTTAATGCTATTCATATTTTACTTAATAATAATGATTTTACTTCTTTCATTTTATATTTTAGAAATTATTTCCAGTCATAGTGAAAAATTGTCAACATAACCTTCTTCCGCTTTTCAGCCATTTTAAATTGGCTAAAACCATTAATCAGGTAACAAAAACGGTAAACGCTAACACAAGAGACAAAACAAACATCGACTGGTCATTCATAACTTTCAGTTGATACTGGATCGAATAAAGCAGATGTGTCAGGTGTCGTTGGACATTAGATTCAAATCAAATAAAATATTCTTTATCCTGAGACACATCATTGCACAAAAGTTACAATAGTGGATAGGCGGTGTCAAGTAGACTAAACCAAGCTTTAAGGTTCATATGCTGTAGTATTCATCCAAGTTATAAAAACAAAGTTCAAGTATAAATTTCTTAATAACTACTGTATTTTAAAATTGTTGAAAGGCAATTCTGTAACTTTTATCAGGTAACCCATTGTACAATTTAGTTCTAGTGAACATAAAACTTGCTTGAGTAATGCTTTACGTATAACTTTCAAACTTAAGTTTTTTACGATTTCTAATCCCATAAATATGAAAATCTTTGTTGCTCAAAAATTATCCAAGTTATTTTTAACATACAAAAGAACTGAAAAAAATATATACAAGCTAATAGCATCACAGAAAATTTCTTAAAAATAGTTTACTATGTGCACATGGTGAAACACCAGCTACCAGTCTCATGGCTCTTTTTTGTAAAACAAACAAGTTGTTAGCTTAGCTACTATTGACCCATAGGATGGCACCATGATTCAAATGACAATGAACATAACTGAAATAAGTATAACATAATTATAAACAATTGATTTAAAATTTCTTAACAAGAAAAACCCTTTAGAAACTTTGGATGATATATAATCAATATGAGAATTCCATATCAGATTACTCTGAAGCATTAAAATTGCTGACTAGCCTACTGTGTGAATTTCTAGAAGGTGCGCTGGCGTTTTATACTCAAAAACTAAATTACACATAATTTCTTGCTTTTTATGGTGTGCACCTTCTAAGCAGAATTGGGAGTTTATTATATTTAAAATTTCAAAAAATTACAGGCGTTCAGTTCCGATTGGAGCCCCTTTGCAGCTAACATATTAAAGACTCTTCTTAAAACTAATTTTAACAGTGTACATGAACTCTTCCATGCCATTTCAGCCTTCATTACTAACACTATCTCCCAAAAATGTTAACCGTATAGTCCACACTTTTTTACATTGAAGTTACTTGGTTTTACTTCTGTTAATACAAGTATGACATCTCATTGCATTAGGTTTTTATTTTAACCGATCATAAAAATAAATATGTGTGATCAGATTTGCACATAATATGTAGTTTCAGAATGCTTCTATTATTATTTTGATTTTACTTTTTTGTATCACTTCTACAGACTGATAATGTATTGTTATTCTCACATTGTTGAAGTTACTTACTTACTTAATCCTGTTCTCTTCGACCAGTTGGTGTCAGGATTACAAGATGCCTCCATGATTTCCTGTCTGCAGTATTGTGTAGAGCTTCACCAATGGAGATGCACCTCTCACACAGAGCATCCTCTATCTATTCTTCCAATCTCCTTCTAGGTCTGCATCTCCTGCACTTTCCCTCTACTGTACTTTGACCTCTTTATAATCTTAAGCATACGATGGACATTCCCAAACCACTTCAGTGCAACCCTTTCATTTATTTCTTCTTCTATTTTACCAACTTCTGTGATGAGCCTACATATTTAATTGTTGGAACCTGCTTCAATGGGCTATTTCCTACTGAGAATTTATGATTTGTCTTTTTCCCTTTAATGACCATTGTTTGTGTTTTTCTTGCATTTATTTTCATTCCCTTTTTTGATAGCTTGTCCGCCCAAATGTTCATATTACGCTGCAAACTTTCCTAATTTTTCCCCAGAACCACAGTATCATCTGCAAAAGATAGACTACATATTTTAACATCTCTCTGCAACAAGATGTTTAGCCTTAACTTTAACATTTTTCATAATTTTTCCAGCAGTAAAATAAAAAGAAGAGGACTCAAGTTATCGCCTTTCCTTACTCTTCCTTGTGATGAATTCTGTTGACTTTTTATTGCATTGTTGAAGTTAGTAACATATTTTGAAATTTAAGAGGAGGACGTAAGACCGCAGACTCGGCTGGGGCAGTGTCTCGCATCAGCAACCGACTCAACAAACTTAAAGGAGCCCTCAAGGCGAACCCCGTCGCTGAGGGACAAACGTATGATGTCGACAGCTCCAGCCTCGAGTTAGAGGCGGACACAGATTTTGTGAGTAACACTGACTTGCTTACGTAGCAGAGATAACATATATCTTCATATTCTCATTCTTAATTTTGAGACACCGACTCAAACTACGTGTGTATTGTAAGATGAATGTTAGTGTGATGAATATAATGGTTTTATGACTTATAGCGTTGTTATTGACAAAGATTACCTGATTCTATTGCCAGGATCATTAATTAATGATTCTATTAGGACTATTAATTAATAGTCCTATGAACAAAGGTGACTGCATTCAGTATTGAAACATCACAAAATTGTTTCAAGATTTCAGAAACTCAGAAAGTCACCCCACCATGGTTGGAGGTTGACTGTTTACAGAAGGAGAAGGTAAAATAAATATTCAATTTTTTATGAGGACTTTGAATTGATTTTATATTTAAAAATTAATATTGAAATGTTCATTTTATTCAAGAAATATTAAATACTTAAAATGATTAAATTTTTTTCATCTTAAACGCATAGAAACATGAAATTTAAAACAGGCAAATATAATATATTCATTGTAATTAATAACAAACAAATAATTCACCTTGATAAAAATTTCATTAGATCATAAGCACAAACTTAAATCATTTATTGAAACAAACTTTAATAAATCTGTGTACAGATCACACACAACAGTTGAAAAAATAAATAAAATAATCAGGCTATTGATTTTAAACTAATAAACAATGCAGAATAGTATAAATTAAAAGTTAATAACACTGGAGCTATCGAACTACGTTTACAACCAAGAAGGTTTATTGATATGATAAGATACATTAGTAAATAACATCTTCATCTTTTAATCTGAATAAGCGTATGTTGTATTGTTGAAAGTATGTTGTTATATTTAACATAAATTTAAGCTCTCAAAAATTAATTTGATTTTTACCTTTTTTAAAATTGATTATTTTATATTTGCTCAAGTTATAATAATAGTATATGAAAGAATGAAACATCAATTTCCTAAATTGCTTTAACAGGCTGAAGCTCTGCAGTTTGAATCGGAGAGGGATCTGAGTGCGTGGAGAGTGTCGATCCCAAACACTTTCTCTCGTATGGACCCAATGACAACCAAAGCCACCACCATTTTCACAATAAACATCCAGCGAATTGATGTCACACAAGGTAACAGGAATCAAATTGTTGCAGAATATCTGGCTTACTTGAATGTTTGTTAGCTGCATCTTTTACTGAACTTCAGTTGAACGGATTATGTCATATTTTGAATTTTATTTAATACATCAGAGAACAAAGCTAAAACCTGTTTGATCAGTCTACTCTTCCTTTTAATTTTTTAAACTTTTCTATTAAGTAATTTGAAAGTATCGTGGAAACCATAGAATTTTTTGGGAACCGGAGTGGAAAGAAAACAAGTGTTTTGTATCTTCATTTTTCAAGTTCAATACTTAATTTTTATTATACACCACACTTCTTGATCATTTACAAAATATTTTATTGGAAATAACTTCCTTGGGGCAACAAACACAATCACAAGTATAATTTAGTTTTTTATTTTAGCCCTCATTTCTGACCACCTCATATCCATTTGATGTATTCGAGTAGGGGACTCATCTCAGTGGATGGTGGAACGGCGGCTGACGGACTTCTACTCCCTGGATGCCAAACTGACGGAATTTCACGGGGAATTTGCTGACGCCCAGCTGCCTCCCCGCCGGCAGATCTCTAACTGCACTTCTCCAGGTGGCCGGCCCGAATCTGTACAGGTAGGATAATGAAACAAGTTACTTGAAATTCTTAAAATTCTTAAAAAATACACCAGAGTCCAAGTAATCCAAATGTCCGGCTAATCCAAACTACCTAATGGGGAAAAAGGTTACTGAGGTTAAATTAAGAATTGAGAATTATAGAAAAAAAATATATATAATAATATAAAATGTTTTGTCATTGTTCAGAATTGCTTTTTATGAATTAACAAAACAATGTTTTGTTTGTAAACAAAAGACTTCATTTATTTTATTTTTAACATTTTTACCAACTTTCATATCGTCCATATATCGTGTATTATATGATTATGGAGAGTATGCAGGTTTGCTGCCTTGATAAACACATAAACTATAATTTTTTAGCACTGTATTATCAACCACATGAACTAAATATCAAGTTTCATCCAAAAATATTAGATAATAAGTGAAAATATTTTTTTTTAATCCTCCATAAGTTAACATTGGGGCCTCAATACAACGTACTGTGTTTAGATTTTTTTATATCTCGGTAACCGTTGGAGATAGAGAAAAACTTTAAGGAACTTAATTGTGTAGTTTTTTAAGCTGATTCTAATGGTGAAATATAAAATTAGAAATTTTTAAAAATTACATGTGAAAAACGCAAAAATCCATTTTGGGGTACAAAACCCCCCCAAACTACCCGTTCCCATTGACCGATATGTCTGGTTTACGAACTCGTCCGAGCATTTGTAGGAATACACGTCTCTACCAATTTGGTCTCGATCGGACTTTTTTCGAGAGTTATCTGTGCACGAAATACAATATATATATATATATAAACATATATAAAATATATAAAAAAATACATGGGTCTCTGGGCATAAAAAAAAAAAAATAACATGGTCTCGGGCTAATCACTGAGGTAAAACAAAATTAAAAAAGAATGAAAGAAAGAAATATAGAAAGAAAGCAATATAATATGAAATATAACATTTTATTGTGTTAAAGTGCACAGTTTCATTAATTAATTATACTTTACCATGAACACAATGTTAGTAATATACATGAATTACTTTTGGAACATAAGAATTCAATTCTTGTCTTTTAACCTAACAAGTGCTGTTAGCAAAGTTTTGCCATCGTCTCATGAGCATCGGGATGTAGCAGTTACACTGTTGCTTGAGATAGCGTAGGGTGAATGTCTAGCTACACTCATAGTACATCACAGTAGATTCGAGTCTTAAGGTCCGACTCGTTATCATCGCTTTTCCGTGAACTACTTTCCAAACATTTGAGTTTATCTGCAGCAATGACCACGATCACGGAAAAAGTAGGCCTACAGATGGCATTGTTTTATTATCGTTAGTTTTTGTCAATGTGCATGTCGTGTTTTGTATATCTAATGACAAGTACATAAGGGATAGAATGTCCCTGCAGGAACACTTGATGCCGTTCAGGTAAGACATGTTGTGGAGAAACCTATATGTGAACTGTGATAAGAGGTAAGTTAATTGGTCTAAATGCACAGTTCGGGTCTAAAAAAATAAGCTTTATTAATACTTTTAATGCAACTTTTCACTGCTTTTCCGGATGATCCGAACAAATGTCAAATTTTCCTGGATACCAACTTCCGCCAATTGTTTACTTTTGTTTCTGACCGTCAATGTGGTATCATCAGCATACATGAAAACATCAGCAGATACATTAAACTCTAAATCATTTACTAAAACTAAAAACAATAGAGGGCAGGCAACTCTTAAAAAAATACAATTCTGTGCCTCTTGCATTATAGTACTGAAGTTTTCCTAACAGGCATGTATGATTCACCCTGTCGAAGGCCTTGCTGAGGTCGCAAAATGAAGCCCCAGAAATCTCCCCTAACTCAAAAGAATCTAAGATTTCATTGACCAAAGCTATAATAGCAGTTGTGGTTGAAACTCCTTCTCTATAACCATATTGTTTGTTACTTAATATGTTGTGCTTATTGAAATGGTTAACAAGCTGCCTACCAACTATGTGCTCAACAATCTTAGAAAAAACAGGTAGTAAAGCTATCGGCCGCTAATTATTTACTTCTTTTTTGGATCCTTTATTTTTATATATTGAGTGTACTTTACTCATTTTTAAGCATTCAGGAAACATAATAGCGATTCCTTGACTAGATTATTTGAAAAACCAAAATAGTCTTCGCTGCTTTTATTTCGGCCATGATTTAATACCCAGCGGTAGGCCTATTGAAGTATTCACTCCATTCTCACTCTCACTAAACAGAGTTCTTCCCTAGCAAAGGTATCTGGTAGTGTCCTGAGAAAGATGATCCTTCTTGTTTAAACGAGTCTTGCCCTATGAGCTAAAACCTCGAGACATGAATGTTGTTCGGCCAAAACTCGGAGTCATATACTTCTTTCTTTATATAATTAGGCAGCCCTACCTTAAATGAGGCATAGTGCTTTGGATACTTGGAAACCACTTTTTCAACAGTGAAGCTTAAGTCAGGTTTCTTCTTTGAGAGAAAAGACTTTATGTCTTCACAGTTTGTTGCAGTATTTAAGTGAGATACAAATAAAAATCCCATCTTTTCCACGGTGCAGAGGTCACTGTCCCCAGATTTTCTTGTTATGAAGTTCTTTTTAAATCTGTTTGAGGGTTTGATATTCTGTGATTTATAGTTCATTAACAGTTCCTTATTCTCCCTTCGTTGTTGTCAAATGTGCTGTAAATAAAACAGAAACAACATACCTTTTGACATAAAATGGTGCAATGTTTAGTTTAATCATATAATTACAAAACTTACAATATGTATGCTGTGTGACAAATTCACAAAACACTCCCTTTTAAATCTATTGATGTTTAATATTCTTGAAGAGTAAATTAACTAGTTTTAAATGTGTGATGTGATGAATGTTGCAGATCTACGAGGAGTATCTGCAAAAGTTGCTGTCCAAGCCAGCCCTGAGGGGGTCGGACCTGCTATTCTCCTTCCTGGCGTGTCCAGGAGAGTTTGTGGCTGAGGATAGCGCCATCGGCCGTCTACTCAAGCGTGGGGTCCCGATCACGCTGAGGAAGGAACGAGGCCAACACCTAGAACCATTTATCTCTACATTTGTCGCATCCACAGAAAGCAGAGTGCGCCACAGGTACTCACAGGCTGTCTAAAATAGCTGTGAATTAGGCCCAGTCTTAAGTGGGCGATGGGAGCAACACGATCTGGGCGACCGAAAATTCAAATGTATGTAATTGAATTAGAGCATCCTATGTAGGCGACAGGAGCGATGCGATCCCAGCGACATTTGAAAATTCAAATCAGTTTGTCTTTGGTCGTGACTGTCGCTGAGATCGTGTCGCGGTGGAGCGTCCTACATGAGCGATCCGTGGGACGTAACAGTATGTTGGTGACCAGTGGAGCTGATAGACCTAATTGACTGCATAATTTATCATGTTTATTCTGCACCTACTGCATCATATCCGTTAAAGAAAATAGTTATGGGTACTGCCGCAATCTTCTGTACAAATGATGGAACGGAAACTCCATTTGAGCCTGATGATGTCCGGTGTGACTGGTCGAAATCAATCGCCAATTTAACAGCTTTTGTATATATTTGCCGTCTGTATATAATTACAATATATATGTAAATATATTAAGTAGTATTGGAAGATGTGATTTTTTTCTTCACCCTATGGTAAAACCACTATGTATAATGCAAATCAACAAGTTATTAAATACTTTAATATATCAATCGTTTGTGGTAGCTAGGTGCCGTGCTCCAGAGAATAAATGTATACATAAATGCTTTGTATATTATTGTAAATTGTAATATTTAATTTAATTAGAGAATAAATAAACTGTGTAAATCAGTCTACCAGCTCCAATATATTATTTGACAGGATCAAAGAAATTGCTTGTGGAACACCAAATAAACACGATCAACAGTTTACCCCATCCCAAGGTCAAAACAGTCTAACAGGTATCGGCTAGTCGAGCCGTTGGTCATCTGCATTGTCAAGTCTTTTTTTAAATTTTTTGTATGTCAGCTGACAATAATTTTAAATTTTATAAATCATATGCGAAAAATATTATTTATTTACAAAAGAAAACTGAAATAATCTAAAGATACACTTGAAAACGGGAACACTGTTCCCAAAACTAGTATTTTTAAAAAGAACATTGGATTAAAGACAGCAGGTATTATATCCTTAATCGACCAGTTACGTCAAACTTATTTCCTAAGAGATATGTCCCCATTGTGATTGGGCAGAGGTTTCTAGTTCTTGAAACAACCAAATCTGAGATTCCTGCACGTCACACAGGGCACAATTCTCTCTTAAGGAACACCACTAAGTTGTTTAGAGGTTTTTCTGAAAAATTGTCCTTGTTTAGAATAAAAAGTTTTTTTATCAATTCTGTATGGTAGACAGTAGATCTATTGATTGGTGATGAAATCTCAAGTGCAAATAAAGTATTACCTGGTTTTCCACAGCGATCATTTTAGGACCACTTTTGTTTTTTCTGATAAATGATCATTGCCATTTGAACGTCTGCTCTGACTTTTGATGTATAGAGTTCCACTGTATTATTGGCCTAAATCATTCTGGGTGTTATTTTAAAATTGTTGAGATTTAATTAATTTACTGCATGTTACAAGACCATAAGGAGCCAAATAAGCAACAGTAGAAGAAATCATACAGGTGTACATCATCTGTGAAGCTGTCAGCTCTAAAATAATGTCCATAAACTAACTTCCAACAAGTGAAATGTTTATAGATGTTACTTATAACAAACTTATAACAATAGAAAAGAAGCGAAGTGTTCCAATTTTGTGGGTTGCTCTCCAGATTACTTCAAAATTATTACTAAAAATCTAGTTTTTAGAGAATTTGACTGACAATCATAACCGACTGATCATTGACAAAGTCACCTTATTGGTTTGTCAAAACAAGATTTGTCATAATTTTGTTTAATATTTACAGTAAGTTGGAGTACAAAGACATGAGTCAAGAGATGACTCCTCGTTACATTCGCAATGTTGCCAGCTCCTCTGTGTTCGGGGACAATCTTGGATTGGATTTGCCGATGTCTACTACTGTCAAATCACTGGAAAAACTAAAGATTCCACTGTCACCTAGCCATTGCTTTATATATTTTGGTATGAAATAATTATTTACTTACCCTTGCATGATTTTTCAGTTTCTTACCTATGCAATAGTAGGGAGAGTATAGACTGGAGAAAGTATTGTTTTTGTTACATTTTAGATTTGGGTAGAAACATGTGAACACAATTCCTTATGCATTGTGGATTTTTCAAGATGCCTTAGGCCTATTCTGCCATGCCCTTGGTGGGTGCACCACTTTCGATTGAGAAGTAGTGTTTGCCCCCTCTACCATGGATGGTCACAAGCAACTTCTCCCGCCGGATCGTTATCTAGACCGACCCTTTGTGGCTATCGATGCCACTCCAGCCGATGAAGTTCAGCGGCAAGTATTCTCCCAACCTGCTTCCTAATTTCTCCGGTTACAATCAGCTATCTACCTCAAGGTAGTCTAGAGACAAATAACACCTTACCATCGGCAATCTTCACTATGGAAGGAATAGAGGAGTTCGATTAGTGCATTTCAGCACCAACCACTGTCACAACTAATCCATCTCAGGTGGGAGTAAAGCCCCCTCCATCCCGTACCATCACCCTTTTAAACCAGAACGGTGTTAGGCCAAGATCAAGTCACTTCTTATTCGGAGGTCACAACTACCTCCATCCCTGTATGTAGAATGGACAAAGTATTTTTACACTACAGTTTTCAGTTACAACGGAAGCCCTCTTAATCAACTGCCAGTCATATTAACTCATTTCTGATGAACAACGTACAGTGCACGTCCTCCGCCACTGGTAGCCAGATGACTAACGACCTGCACTTTGCGTCCTGAGCAAACGATGTGCTTTGCCTACTTCTATTTCGACATATTTCTTTTTTCTCCTGTTAGGTATGCTAGTTCATTTCATCATCGATATATTGTGGCTTCCACTTTAAATCATCGTATTAATAATTTTTCACCAGAGTCTGATGTTCCGTTGACAGTAAATTATTGTCTTGTTCGTCAAAATTGTTTAGTAAGATGAAAATATATTTTATATATTTTGCAATAACTATTTATTTCTGCATGTAAACTAGAAATAAATATGCCAAGTGAAATAAAGGAATCATTTAAAAACAAAATAATGAAAGCTTGATGAAGCGCCGGTACTTTTTATAGGCCTACACTTTGTTACTGGTGAAAAAGTATAGTAAAAAATTCTTCTTTTGACTAATAGTGAATATATATATACATAGTAAACAAGGTTAAGAAATCAAAACATTACTGTTATATTTATAATGCTAATAGTATGCTCATTGCTCAGTCACAGTGAAAAAGGTTTGATTTTAGTTCAGACAGGAGGGCCGCAACTGTCTAACAGAAATCCAGACTGAAATGAGTTAACATTAAATCTAAATGGATTTTTTAATATAAATAGAATATATCTAAATATTTAAAGCTAAATTGAAGGTTTCAATGACTCATTGCAAAACCATGTTATTGTTTGAATTAACTTTTCTGCAATCACATTAGAAAACATTTTGATTATAATATGAATACCTATAGACATAGACATAGCTTACATAAAATCCTTTTATGCAATGTTTATGTTTGCAGGAGTGAATGTACTTCACTGGGCACAGTCAACCATACAGCTTGTGATCTCCCTGCAGAAGCTGTTTGGCAACACAGTAGATGCGTTGTTGCAATACTGGCTGAATCGCAAGTTGAGACGTGTGTTGGTTCCCCAGCGCATAGCCCACCTTATCAATCTGCTCAAGTGTAAGCATACTACCTTCATGACCTACTTAAATATGAGGGCCGTCTCAAAAGTAAGTTAGACTACATTTTTTATAACCATGTGACAGCCAAGAATGGTCTGAAATTCTGCATCCAGGTATAGTGGTATCACTAAAATTCCTGTGTGACTGCCATTCTACATTCGGTAATCATGAGATAGCTACTATGGAGCTACCACTAACTTCTAGCACGGATTGTAAAGTATGTGGTATCATTAGTTTTAACAGCAAAAAATAAAAATGTGACTGAAATTCATTGTGAATTATGTGTGTTGTTTATATGGTGATGGTGTTATGTTCTGACTCATGATTTCTCGTTAGCGCCAATCATTTTTAACAATCTGCACCTCTCAAAAGTGTCTTTGTCATTAAAAATTGTTAGCTCAAGTGAAGTATAAGGGCAGCCTCTTTGTTGTAATACTGTTCAATACTTGATTGTTGCCAACAAGAAACCAGGGTCTAAAAGTTATGCCATAACACAATTTGCTACACAGTTATACAATTCAAGATGAATTTCTGGGCCTCTTTTATTTTTTAGCACCAAAAGATGAATAACAACACTAATATTTAATTGATGGCAATATTAAGTTTTAACACAATAGTTATATCTGGCAGCATAGGAATATACAGTTCTACCACTACACTAAAACGAAAGTTCTCTACAAATTGCAGAACGTTTGTCTCAGACTTTGTGAACATAAAAAAATAGTGTAACTTTTTTATAAACCCTCACATTTTACAACTGGGAGTACACTCAAACGTTTTGGTATGAAATCTGCAAACTAAGAAAAAACTATTTTATTTTTATATACTATTATCTAAAAGAAATCCACTTCAGACAAATTCTGTATTGATCTGTCTCAATTAAAATTCATCAAGAAACAAGGAGTAAACACATCATATGAAGAATGTCAAAACTAATGCTGCACTCTAGCGTAACAGATGTAATCTTGAAAAAATATAACCTTAAGAGAACATTGTGTGTCTACATTGTCATATCGTATGTATTTTGTTTTCTTCTTTATGAAGTACATAAAAAATACAAATTAACAAAAAATTGCAAACAACAACAGCTTTCCATTTATAAATGTTATGTCTACCAAAAAACATAAATTTCAAATTGTTGACCAAGTCATTTAAGCCTTTCTAAGGCACACATACACACCCCAACAGATATTACAATTTAGAAATCTTATCATAACTACTGAGGTTTAATTAACAGATGTTTTTTCCAGTGTCCTATATTTAGGGATCAAAAAATGTCAACGTCAAGAGCTAGTTAAAGAATCCAAGTTTTTTTCCGTGTAGTATGATAAAAAACATTAATTATGACACATTTTGTAACAATATAAATAGAAAAATTTGAAACATAATAAACAGGTGTTTTGTTTTATTCTTCACATGATGTCAAGAAGGAAGTAATTCTAGTGGATACAGTATGTATATGATATTGGCTCAAGTTTAAACAGTGAATAATTCTGAGAACAAGTATGATAAAATTGAATCTTAGCACATTTAAATTGAGGATTTTTTCAGGGGCAATATTTGAGTCAAAGGGCAAATCTGACAGAGCTCAGGTAGCACGAGCTGTTGAGCTACAATTGCAGGAGAAGGGGGAATGGAGCCGCCCCGTGTACCAGGGCCTGTACTTGGCAACGCAGTCTCCCCTCCTCAACAAACATGTAAGTAATAAAAGCTTTATAACTGAGACATGGCCCAAAAGTAAATTTTAATATTAACTATAAATGCGTTATTTACTGAACATATAAACTCAATTAATTAAAAAAATAATTATTATGCATCTTACAGCTAATCTGTGGAAATGTGTGATTGAGTTGAAATTTAATTTAAAACAAAAAATAATATTAGCTGGTAAGACATATCATCGAACCGGCTAGTTGGCTAACAGCAACCGGCGTGGCTGTACCTCTCCCGCATGCACTAAGTGTTTGTAGCGCTCCGCTTGGAAACATACCCGATATACAGAGTGTGTGCATCATGTTACGCATTCATTGTTAGTAACACTTGCCGCGTCCAGCAAGGTACGGCAGTTGCGTCTGAAATTTTGAAGCTGCTTGAGATAAAATTCATATCTTAACTGTTATTAGTTATATATATTTTTTTAAACTGATATAGATGATGTGTCTGAACTGGACTTAACAGTATATGAAAAGTGGTGAGAATTAGGTAATTTAGACTATGTTTAGTGCTAAAATTTTTGTTTACTCTATGATTCACTTATAGGAATCAATGGTATCAGTTGCAAGAATCGATCAATTCTCGTATTGATACTTCTGTACTAAACTGACCTGAAAATAACCCATATAACATAAACCCATAATGAAGTCAACTTCTCTAGTCATGTTTTTCATCCATCATAACACCTGTTTCTGCTAGAGCTGCTAATGTTCGGGACCTTGTCTCTGACTAAGGTGAATTTACTTTCTCTCATACTTGACTCCTCATTTTGCAGCTCTTCTACTGCCTTTTGGATGAATTAATTGAAGAATTATTTCCAGAGCTGAAACATGTTCCGTCTGAAGAAATCAGGTTTGTATACCATATAACTGATATTTCTTCAGGGTTCTTCACTACATAATCTCAAGTTAATTTTATACAAAATCCAGCCTCCGCCACAATCTTGTCAAGAAATTTGAGAAATAGTAGCAATATACGAGGGGGTACCCAATAGTAACCAGAATTACGCTGTCGAAGGCATGGCCTATGTAGTACATATGTCTGCCGCTACGTGTGTGTAGCGCAACTCATCCGGAGTTCAGTACCGCTAGTGCCATCGCCGTGAGTGGACATGTTCATCTGCATTGAGTTTTTTAGTGAACACTGTTTCGCCATTTCGTCGTTTTGGCAGATGTAAACGAACAGCGCGCAGCTCTGAAGTTTGGTTTCTTGTTAGGGAAGAGTGATGCAGAAACCATTTTATGTTTAAAACTGCTTACAAAGATGAAGCTTTGGGTAAAACTCAAGTAAGAGTTGCTTTTTTACGTTTTAAAAATGGCGAAATGTCAATTGTTGACAAACCCCGTAAAGGACGTCCGTTGACTGCTAAAACTGACGAAAATCTTTTTGGCCGATGGGACAATGACGTTTTTTGTTGGCTGGACTGTTGCTTGGTTTCTGTAGGCCGTGTTGGCTCTCAGACTACACAAACAACACATTTGTGAGTAGCGGCTAGCTGCGTCTCTTTGTGTTTGTTTTTTGTAATTTTGTTTGAGGGTAGTAATAATAATTTATCTTATAATCTAACAATAATCTAGTAATAGTATAATGATCTATAATGATAGTAAGATCATTGGTAAAAGACTAAAACGTACTGAAGTTTGTAGTTTTTATTCATTATTACATGAACTTAAAAAAAAATTACAACAAAGTTCTACAGTATGAATATAATAGGCCTATATTATTTTTACTTAAGAAACAAAAAAATTGTAAATAATTTATACATATTACTTTAACAAAGTGTTCCAAACCCCCCATTTTCAAATGTTTTATTTTTTCTTAGTATATACTAATTTTGTTATCTATAAAAAAAACAAAAATGTGACTTCTATTCCATTATTGAAAAGGTTATAGAATATTTAGTAAAAACTGCCAAATTCAGCCTGGCACTCAAGGGTTAATCTGAATTATTAACGTTTTATTGTAGTATAGCATTTATTTAAACAATTGCTTAATTGCCTTAATTCTGCTATATTAAAGCAATGAAAGAAAGCACTTTATCTGAAAATTCCAATCTCGCCCTTTTACCATCCATGAAATTCACTGTTATGAGATGAAGTTTCAACATCATCCACATTTCAGTTGTATTCAGTGTCCTGTGGCTCAGTTTTATAAATAAATTTTAACCCAAGAGCTATTCATACTCGTTTTCTGACATTCTGAGTTAATGCTCCGAGAGTCAGAAACGAGCATGAAAGGTTTTCATTCATTTATGAAACAAAAGTTATAAATAATTTCAGTATCTGGAATCTGATACCCCCATCCTTATGCGATTCATTCATTTCACTATAAAGTGATGGGCAACATTCAGAAATAATAGCTCAATAATATAACCCACCATCAACATTGATAATTTCAATGAATTTCAAACAAAAAATAAGCATCAGAGGTTAATTAACTGAAAGAATCAAATTCTTATTGAAATTGTCACGTTAATGAAATCTGAAAGAAATGAAATCAAATACACAGAAAAAACGGCAATCACTTAAATAAAATCATGGTGCCAGAGAGAAGTTAAATTGGAAGTATTGAGAAATGCTTTATATAAAAATTTATTTATTTTAAGACTTTGTTTCAGCAATATTGAATAGAAACTCCTGCTCCAGTGGATGTAGTGACCCGATGATGACCAGAGAGTGGAGCGGAGGTCCAAGGTCTACGTCCGGGAAGGAGGACAGAGGTCCGTAGCAAATACGTTGGTCGGGAGCCCCCACCCTTGCCACCCCTACACACTCCGTCATCTCTGTCAGCTCTATAAATTATAAATACTTGTACTTACTCTCAATAAACTGTGATATTTAGCTTTAACTGTCTTACTTCCACTTGGGTGGTTATTTTTTCATTCCCTGAATAGTCTTAAATTCAAATTCTTGATTTAAAAACAACATGCTTGCTACAAAACAAATAATTTACTAATAACTCAATTTACTAATTTACAAATAACTCAACTGCAAGCCTACGTATCAGGGCATATCTCAAAAGGTACCTCCAAATTGTATAGTAAGGGCTGTGCCAAGATGTACCTTAAACCACAATTTATAAATTTTTTTGATAAATGACCAGATAAATAAGTTTCAGCTTGAATTTGATCAACTTAAAAAAAATGTCATAGACTTTCACTCGATTGTTCTTGGCCATCATTGGCAATAATACGAGGGCAATCCAGGACGTAGATTACGTTTTCGTCTGTGTCCGCTAGGGTCGGGGCTAGCGCAGCCATCTTGGGATCAGAGTGTTGAGCAGCTCAGTCGGCATCTAGCCGTGCTAGTGAGAGGTTTGTGCTGTGCTCTGTTCAGATACTGTGACGGTTTAAAGTGTCTGCGTTAATTGAAAATCCCGCAAGCTGCGAGGTGCGTGCAGTAATAAGGTTTCTGACTGCAAAAAACTGTAAACCGATAGAAATCTATCGGCAGCTTTGTGAAGTGTATGGGGACGACATTATCACTGAAGGTGGAGTGCGTCAGTGGGTCATAAGATTTAAAAATGGCCGAACCAATGTTCACGACGAGGATCGAAGTGGGAGACCCAGCATAGTGACTGCCGAACTTGTCGAAAAAGTTGATGCTAAAGTCCGTGAAAATCGAAAATTCACAATAACGAAACTTTCTTTGAGTTTTCCACAAATTTCGCGAAGTTTGTTGCACGAAATCATCAGCGAAAAGCTTGGTTACCACAAGTTTTGTGCAAGATGAATTCCAAAAATCTTGACAGAGGACCACAGAAATCAGCGAATGGCTGCAGCGTTGAACTTTTTGGACGCTTACCATAAGGATGGCGACTCTTTACTTGATCGTATCGTTACTGGTGACGAAACATGGGTGAAACACGTGAACTGTGAAACGAAATTGCAATCAATGCAGTGGGGGCACACAAGTTCTCCCCAAAAACCCAAGAAATGCATGCAAACAATGTCGGCAAGGAAGATGATGGCGACTGTTTTTTGGGACAGAAAGGTGTGATTTTGGTGGACTTCCTGGAAAGAGGCACTACAGTAAACTCTCAAAGGTATTGCCAAACTCTCCAAAAACTAAGAAGAGCAAATGTCACTCGTAAAGTTCTTGAATCTTTTAAGTGGGAGTTGTTTCCTCATCCGCCATACAGTCCCGACCTGGCACCGAGCGACTTCCACCTATTCCCAGCAATGAAGAAGTGGCTGGCTATGCAGCGTTTTGATGACGACGCACAGCTGCAAGAAGAGGTAACGAAGTGGTTGAAGGCGCAGGCGGCCGTATTTTTCAACGAAGGAATTTCCAAGCTCGTACATCGCTATGATAAATGCCTTAATTTGAATGGTGACAATATAGAAAAGTAGTATTTAAGTGTGGCTTTCATCTGTATATAATAAAATTTGTTTCCTATACTTTATTTTTTATTCCAAAACGTAATCTACTTCCTGGATTGCCCTCGTATGTAACTTGTTGATGGTTTTTTCATTCCCTTAATAGTGTTTAATTAAAATCTCTTAATTATATAGTAATCTTACAAACTGACTACTTTTAACTAGTTGAAATTTAAAAAGATTTTGAAATTTAAAAAAAAATTCTCATCTAGTAAAATTTTCTAATTTGCCTACTTATCTATGTAAGGTAATCATAGTTTCTATCCCTTAACTACCTCAGGACCTACCTCAGGTGAATGTCAAGGTAGTTTTCAAAAAAGGTTTACAGATGTCTAAGGCGTGTTTCATATATCACTTTTCATTTTATATTTCTGCTTTTGTGTGTCTGGTGTCATTTAACTGACTGAGGTCGAACATACAGAGGACAGGCCCTGACCTTTATTAGGCATGCATGAAACCCATTAGCTGACCCAAACATAGTTCTTCGACCCATTAGTCGGTTAAACAACACCTGACACACAACAGTCAGATACAAGGGCTATCCAGAAATAAGATAACGTTTATGTCTATGTCCGCAAGGGTTGGGGCTAGCGCGGCGATCGAGATATCAGGGTAACATGCAACTCAGTCAGCATCCAACTGTGCTGGATAGAGATTCGTACTGAACTCCGTTAGTTACTGCTGCAATTTGAAATTTCTGTGTTTATTAAAAATACCGCGAACTTTGAGGTGCGTGCAGTAATAAGGTTTCTGACTGCAATAAACCGATAAAAATTTATCGGAACTTTGTGAAGTATTTCTGGACAACATTATCATAGCAGGTAAGTGCATCAATAGAAACTAAAATTTAAAAATGGCAGACCTAGCGTTCAGGACGAAGAGAAAAATGGAAGACCTAGCATGGTGACTGCCAAACTTGTTGAAAAAATTGATACTGGAGTCCATATAAACCGAAAATTCACATTAACGGAACCAAATTTTCGCTGATTATTTAAAAGAATAAAGTTGCAAAACTGTGGAAAAACCAGGGAAAGTTCCGATATTGTGAATGTTCAGTTTTACGGACAGATAGCAGTAACTTAACAACCCTTGTGGACACAAACGAAATGTAATCTCCTTTCTGGATAGCCCTCGTATATGTGAAACAGACCTAAAAGACAATAATTTGAAGGTCTGAGAAAGATCTTGAACATATTTTGTGATAATTTGATGCTGGACCAAGATGCCATTGTTAATTAGGCTATTAGTTAATGATCCTGGCAAATCAGCTGGTCAGTGTCAGTAATAAAGCTACAGGTCATAAAGTCCTTTATACTCATCACACTCAAATTCACCTTAAAATAGCCACTTAGTGGCGTCTTACAATTGTTAATATATTCACTATGGTATCAATTATTATTAACAGTGATAGGATGATTCAGAATTCCTTAATTATAATTTTGAAATTCAAGCTTGAACATTGATTAGAAAACAGTCTGTGCATAGACGTAAGTTGTGATCAGTAAAAATGATTTTTAGCTGAAATGAAAATAAAAATGGTGAGAATTTCAGAAAAAAGGATGAGTTTTACTGAATGAAAATAATTACATCACTTAAAAAGCTGAATAGGAAAATGATGATAGTAAATTAAAATTAGAACTGAGAATTGGTGTCTATCTCTGGTATCAACAAAAAAACTTGGTTCTAAGTGATTTAGAGTCAGTACCTGAAATATCATCTCCAGAACCTCGGCTCGAGACTATTTGCAAGAGTTGGGTTGCTGCCTCGCTCACTGACATGAATCTTGGAGGTTCATATTCTCTTTTCTTCTTCATTAAACTTTCAACGGTTGGTTCTTTGATACGAATATCTGTGTAAATTACAAAGTTTGTTACTGTTTATATTATTTTACTCGATTTTTTCAATGATCTAGGAACAATAAGTATGTTTCAGATAAATTATGAAAAATATTGATTAAAAACTCATTAACTTAGTAAATGAAATGTATAAAAATGTCCAGCAAAAATTATACTCACCTAATAAACAAAGAGTGTGAAGCCCTCTACATTTGTTATTGCATATCTTGTCGTAAAAACTGTCTGGTTGCCAAGACTCAGTCCAATATGGTATGGAGACTGTTTCTCCGAAATTGTATAACTGGAAAAGATTTATTTTGTATTCATATGACTCACACATATGATTTTTAAGCAGTGGCAGCTTCTTTTACCTTCCCACGTACATACTTGTGAATGAGACTTACGGAGGAAAGCAAGCAGATTTGTGTGAGGCATACAGTCCTAATATAAAAATCATAGCACTGGAAACATAAACAGTGACATTATATTAATCAAAAGTCCTGTCTAAAAAACATGTCAGCCTTGGTCAGTAACAAGACTACAAATCGTACCACAATCCTACACTCGTTTCTCATTCATCTGAGGTTTAAAATACCTACCTTGTGGTAGGATCGCCATTTCAATAATCTAGGCTAATCTAATCACTCCCTCAGGGTGTCACTTTACTCACTGAGCCAGTGATGAAGAAACTAAGAGCAAATAAGCAAAATTTCTAAAAATATAACAACATGAAAATGTAATTTTTCTCATGTAATGAAATTAGTGTGTCTAGAATTCCTTAGATGATGGAGAAAGAAGTACTAAGCTATACGTTTTCCAATAACAATGAAAAATAAATTAAACTAAGCATCTGAGAATAAATAAGTCTATCAACCAAGTATTTTGTTATCAAAGTAAAACCTCTAAACCTTCATACATTGGATCCTCTTCATTTTTAGGTTATAGAGCTATTTTGTTTTTGAGTTTTGGGAAACTAATGATACAAATAGGTTTTGTTAAGTTTGCTGTTTTATTACACTATCTTGCAAGCAACAAGGCAAATATATGGAAGTGAAGTAGGTGTAGAAAAAGAGCACATTACCTGTAATCCAGTGCATCCAATAGCATTCATAATAGATGCATTATGTATCACTTGGCAAGGAATGTTTGACTGCTTAGCTCTAAGGAACAGATCTGTATGTGTTGTTGCACTGAATGGGTCCCCAACAACAAGTAATGCAACATCTTTAGTATCAGCATCCTTGAGAATTTCTTCTGAGCCTTGTTCCACCAGCTCTCTATCCGCAAGAAGCAATTTGCGGCCATAGAACTCCTCCTGTGACAAAAAGTCTAGGTATAAAAATTGTAAATACCAAAATTACAGCTGGATAGCTCCGATTCGATTTAGGACCCAGTCACCGTTTGTAATTAGGCCCTACTTAATTTCTTATACATTAATTACACCTATTATTAATTACAAACTATCTAATATCAGGTTAACATTAGAAGTAGTCCCGGCTTTGAATCGGTCCCTATCAAAACATTATTGCTACTGGCGTTGACAAACGTACACAAAAGTATTGAAAAATGTATTAAAAAATTTCTATGAGCATTACCCTGTATACTACACTGATTTACAATTGTTAAAATTTCATTGAGTGTTGGATTAATTCTTTTTAATTGTTCCAAAGAATATAGTAAGGCTACAAATTGGCAGCAAGAAAAAATGGCCTTAATCCTGTTCCACAACCAAACTGCAAACTAAAAGCCAAGAAGGCAGATTTTGTGGAATTCAGGCTAGTCCTTTGATACAGGCAGGAACTGAAAGAGCTGTTGAAAAATAAGAAGCCACTGTAACATGGATGCTAGGTCACTGATGAACTGACAAGGATGAAAGTCTTGATGGACTGGCAAGAATAGGCTAAGAATCGTTAGTGCAGAGACCTTTTGAGGTGTTCCTACCAGCTTGGAAGAATGTAATAATAGGTAGTGAAATGGGCGAAGAGAACCAAAGCCCAAGCCTGTGTAAAGAACCCACACAACAAAAGTACGAGGTGATAGCAGTTATCTATAGCACAGTCACAAAACATTTTAAAGAAATAAAATGATATTCCTTATCTAATAAACAGTAACTTATCAGTGAACCAACATATATTTTCTCTTTTGAAATAACAAATCAAATTGCCTGATTTACAATATATGGAAAGTTTTTAGGTACCAATTTTCTTTCAACTGCTCTCTTTCGCAATGATTAATGAAGACTTAGTGAGAATGCTTAACATCCCTCCTAAAGGTTAAAGCAACCAATTTTGAATGGAGTTTTATTGGGTTAGAGATATTAACTGCTTCATACCTATAAATAGATTTCCCAATTAATTATTGTACAAATAACTAATAAATATTTATGCATCTCTCATGACGTAACATGTTTCAGCTGATAAGGGACCATAAAGTCATTTGAGAGCGATAGACGCTCGTCTTGTAACGTCTTGAAATACAGAAGAGCAATTGTTGTGTACACATAAGAGTGTTACAATGCTCTCATGTGTACAGGCCCTTGCCGTTTCTGTAAAGTTTATGAATGAAGTGTTCGTGTGTTTTTTGTTGTTTCATATTGCTTCATTTTTTGTTGGTGATAATGAGTTCTTCAGGTTCTCAAATTAACTTTAACTTTTAATGAAGTATGCTCATTCTTTAAGATTTTAGTAGTAGTATGTGAATTGTGTTTAAGGTCTTTAGAACTTAGGATCCATTTGCAACATCTTTGCAATACAATATCTTGATCTTTGCAATATCCATTTACATTTTAACTTTTGAGTTCTGTACTACATTTAATAGTTTCTATTAATCTCATTTACGAGTGTTCTTTATAGTTAATATAGAAAAAATCAAAGTTGACAATGAGAGCACATAAGGTCCTAGGACTATTAAGTTCTTGGACATACATAAACACTTTCACATTATTGAATGAACAATTTAAATTCTAGGATTGCTTTGAGTCCTTACCAAAGTTTCTTTGCCTGAAGGTAAAATTGAGGTATAAGCTTCTAAATACACTCTTTCTGCTTTTTTCAGTACCGATAACCCTTTCACAGTTATATCCTCTGGTTCACCTAATCCTAAACCAATTATGTAAAACATTCTTGTTAAATTCTTCAAAGCTTAAAATAAGTATGTAGTTTCATCAAACTTATAAACGAGGACAAATTTTTAGCTAAGAAATAAGTAATGCACATAAACGTTTACAACTCAATCACAAAATAATGAATTATGAAGTAAGGTTAGGGTTAGATGAAGAGCAGAGAAACACACGTTTGTTTACAGTTGTTGTCTGTACTGAATAAACTTGTTTATTCTGTTTTGCCATAGGCAAGCTTAGCATAAGCTATGCAACTTCGAAGTACACTATTTTTATTGATGAAAATTCCCATCTAAAACAATCATTGTTGCCACTAAATTTGAACGAAAAGTTCTTTTTGTAAGGATTTTATTTCTCCCTAAAATGAAATAATAAAATGTTCTTGCAATTGCAAAAACAAAAATCTGAAGAATAATGATAATATAATGGGTTTTCTAACATTATCTTACATCTTATATATATATATGATAATATGAACAAAATTCAAGTTAAACAATGATGCTAAAATAAACAAATTAAGAACATGGCTGTATTTTGTTAACCGTTCAATTGGATGTGTGTTTCATCTATGCATAAAATATGAGAATGCTTGTTTTAATTGTTGCATTAATTTTATAAATTTAGAACAAGAATCTTAAATGAAAAGGTATTTTATGCGTAAAATAAATAACTTAGAGAAACATTTTTACGAGCGTTGATGACTATTTTTCATTATTCAGGGTATCTGTGTAGTTGAAAATGATTTATTAATTTCTATATTGGACGATACGTCGATTTTTAAATATCAATTATTGAGTTCTATTTTTAACGTTGGCAACATTGAACTCAGCTGTTTTCATCAAGCGAAACATCACCTGGGCCTGGGACAGACAGAGTGTGTATATTCGTTTTCTGTGTTTACAATCATTGTTTCAGGAAGTGAGAAGTGTCTTGTACGTTCTGTTACACATGGAAGATGGAGTAACTCAGCTGTTGTTTTCTTTGTTTGATAACAATAATTAGTATACATCGCGCCTGTGTGATCATGATGTACCTTGACAAGTGTAGGATACATGCTGATATGTTTTAGTACAGCGTAATAGTTTTCAAGTGAATTTGAATTTGTGTTGTATCTGACACTGACCTTGCAACGTGCAGGAAGTGTGCAGTATATTTGCTGTATTATCAATTATTGCTTAAAAAATTAAATCGTCATCATTCATAGTTTTCTTTCTACTGTTTCCATAAGACAGAAAATAGATTCTTTGGTTTATGACAAAATAGTTGTATCACGATGTGGTTTCAATATATACCTTTCAGTGACAACATCAAGAAAAGAGCCATTAGATATCTTCTTCAGAGATATTTGGGCCAGTTCTTTGAAGAAAAATTGACTCTAGATCAACTTACAGTTGATTTATACAATGGAACTGGATCTGTAACAGATGTCAGTTTTGATGTTCAGGTAATTTCAAATGTCAAAATATTACATGAGCCAAAGGCAAAAAATAGTCTGTGGCTCCTGCAAAATGTTATGAATATGAATCATAGGCCTACTGTTTACTATTATATGTAATTGTTCCATGCCATTTTAAGGACTGAATACAGTCCCTTGTACCTCCACTGGACTGTCGTGTATGTAATAAGTACAGACTGTTAATTATTATGTTGTACGGGAGCAAAAAGCGCTGCCTTGGAGACTTATTTTAAAGTCCTTCATGCCATAACCTGAAGGATAACCTATAAGACTAAAATACAGCGGAGACTACTTTTTAAAAAAATAAATAAAAAATACTTTTAATGACGGGGAAAATTTTTTAATTACAAAAACACTTAAAATGAACATTGAATCAATATTTTAAAAGAGTTTAATGTCTAAATCTTTGTTGTTCTGGCACTCACAGCAGATTGTCCCCTGGTGATCGCCACACATGGCATTTGCGCAGCGTCCACAAAAATGTTTTTTTCATGCGCTGTAATTTTGGAGGTTAGAGGGCACACACCTTCCTTCATTGTTGGACTTGTTGTGGAGCTTCATTTGGCACACTTACATAATATATATGCAATAGATTGCCGGACGAGAGTTCGTCTCAACATTGTGGCCCATAGCCAGGGCTTCAGGAGCTCTCTGTGCATTTCTCTGAGAAAGTTTTGCCGACTTATGGGCTTATAATTTGCTCAGAGACAATTTTCTACATATAATTCATATGTATTGTTTTTAAGTGATGTTTATCATGTTATAAAATGTGCATGGGGGCCACCTCCTTGTTTTACGACTGCAGGAAGTGTTACTGTACATTTGGTCCAATGCAAATAAATATTAACACTATATACAACATATATTTACAATATAATGTTTAACTAACACCATAACACATGAATAAGCGAAGGTATACTATACTCTGCAATAAGACACCACGATCTACACACGTTGCGAGTCTGCCGCGAACTGTGCGTTGTTACAAAGGCGTAGTTGACCTGACGACGCAAACTTAAAAAACTTTAAAAAACTCGTTAAACAAAGGATGCAAGCGAACACCGACCAGACCCTTTCAATAGTAGACCAAGACTGACAGCTACACGGAGTTTTGTGAATTTTAGTGGTGTGGAAGGGGGTAAGGGGTAGAAATGACATCTTGCGCGTCGTCTCTCAGACGACGCCTTTGTGTTCTAGGGTTAAAGCTCCTCCCCCTCAAGCCTGATGGTCCTCAGGTGTTCCAGTCTCCTCTTCCTTGTGAAAGGCACAAGTGAGGTCTTATTGGGGTTAACCACAACCCAACAGATTCACACCAATACATGTGCAATTAAGCGCTCCCTGAATTAGATCACAGAAAGTCTTTTCAAACCTCCCTCTGGCAAGAATGACTATATCATCTGCATATCCGATGCATCATAAGCGCTTCCTGGTTAGTTTCCCAAGAAGCTCATCGACTACCAGACTCCAAAGGAGGTGGGATAGTACCTCACCCTGAGGACACCCCTTTACTGTGCCCATTTAAATGATTCTCTCTCCTATATGTGTTTCCACCGTTCCTGTGGACAGCATATTGCTGATCCATCTGGTTGTAGTCTTGTCAACTCCTCTACCGTCCAACACCCTCTTTATTGCTGGATGAGAGGTGTTGTCAGAAGCTCCTGCTATGTCCAGAAAGGCACATAAAGCAGTCTCTTTCCCATCCAGTGCTTGTTTGATCACTTTTGTCAACTCATATAAAGCAGTATCTGTTGATCTTCTTGCCAGATAAGCATGCTGCTGATGATTCATAGGGTATACCCTCAGCACTTCTGACCTTATATGGTTGTCCACCATCTTTTCCATTGTTTTTAGCAGAAAAGAGGTTAGACTTAGAGGACAATAAGACTTAGGTTGACTATCATCCTTTTTGCGTACTTTTGGAATGAAGCCTCTAGCACTTCTTCATTTCAAGGGTATATACCCTGTTGCTAAACTAAATCTCATCACTCTCAAGAGATGGGGCAAGATCTCCCTTTTTCCCTCTTGGAGTAGTGGCGGAAGAATGTTATCTATTCCAGGCAACTTGAATGGCCCAAAAGAATTGACGGCCCACTCTAATCTTCCTGGTGAGATGACTGATTTAGCCACTTTCCTGTCATCTTTCTGAGATCTAACTACTCTTGGTTTTATCGTCACAAATAAGAATTGTCAAAAATACTAAGCATAGTACAATTAGGCTATTAAATACTAGTTCGACGGCTGTTTCGTAGTAAACACTGTTCCCTTTGTCCACTGTGTGGAAAAAGTAACAGTATCAAGCCGTGATACATGAAGGTTGTCAGAGTATTAATTTGTAAGGACTTTTTTGTCAAATGAGTGTAACACATCCATTTTTATTTTGGAATGTCATTATATGCCTGTAGGCATTTTTTAAAGTTTTGATGCAAAACTAAGCGACAGTTCAGTTTTGACAACCACCCAGCCAGTAGTTAAACAATAGGGAATACACTCAAGTGTGAAGTGATGTTAATAGATTTTTTTCACCTACGGTATTTTGCAGAATTGATTCTTACAGAACTTATTGGTGTATATAAGCGAAAGTTCAATGTATTTTAAAAGTATGTTTGTTGGGTTATCGAAGGTCCAATCGGTTTTCTGTTCTGAATTAATCTTATGTATCTTTCACATTAATTGATCATTATTCATACTTCATTGAATTTTATTTTTAATACCTTTAAGACATTAAAATAACCGGGTGTATGTTAATTTAATGTTAAACTTCTTTCTACAGTAATATATTTTTCTCGATATATATTTATAAATTTTAAATTATATTTTAGTTTATTACCAAATGTGTTTAAAGTCTAATGTTGGTTTAAAATAGGCACTCAATGAACTTGGAGAACAGCACAATATTCCATTTGAATTTGTTGATGGATACATCTCAGAGATGTCAGTATCAATTCCTTGGTCTTCACTCCTTACTGAATCAAGCTATGTAGAAGTATCAGGGTTAGTCTTGACTGTGCAACCTAAGCAGAGGCAGGATTCAGGTAATTTTAGATATTTTTTCAAATTGGTATAATTATTTAAAATTGTTTTTTACAGGCATAAAAGTTTTAAATAGTTAATAGTTATAGTAGGCCTACAGCATCTGTATTAATATAATTTTTGATGCTAACATCATTTTTAATCGTGCTTATTTTATTTTACTTTTCATATATTTAGAATGCTGATAAGAATGTTTTAGACTAATTCAATTCTTATCCATCTGTCTGTTGCCTATTATTCTGCAATGCTCTAGATGGGAATTTCACTGTGTTTTTTAGGAAGAAAAGTGTGAAAATAAATCACATCGCATAAGAATCACTATTTCCTTGCTACTCAATCAACACTTAAATTTGAGCAACAAACCCCTATTATTCTCTTTAATATTGTTCTTTTAAAAACATCTGAATCATCCACATCTTGTAAGTATGATAACAACCAAGGCTGAGAAAAGATTTAATAAAACTCAGAAAAGCTCCTTTTTGATTATAAACTGACAGCTTTCCATGCATAGGAAGAAGTATTTTATTCAGGATTAACAGAGGTACCTCTGTGTCAAATCCAATACAAACTGGCGTAGATTTCAGATTTATAATACTAATTAGGATTGTTATTTTGGCAAAAATGTATTTTTAACCCACAGCGTAAGTGGAGTTTTCTCTAAAATATTTGTTAATGACTTGCAGGTACCTCGATGTTTGAGTCGATGTTGAGCTCGATGAGTTCAAGCATGCAGCTGGCAGCTGAGTGCTTGAAGCAGAATCCTCCCGAGGAAAAAGAGAGTGACACAATGGAAGGATTAGAAATGTTTGCTCGAACCATTGACTCAAGTAGGTAGCTTAAACTATCTGTAAACAAAGTTTATTTCAGTACCTCACTTATACTTACTTTATACTTTTAACTGAAATGGCGACCTACCCAGTTACCATCCCTATTCTGTTGAATTAATATAGAATTTGAAATGTTCCTAATTAACTGTTTATGACTTAGCTGTAACTCCATAATTCTAGTTATAAGACATTAAGTTCAAAAATAATATTTCTGCGTATGTAGTTTTACTTGTAGAATTTATTCCCACACCCACAAAATCATTTAGGGCGTGAGGGGGGATACATTGAGGAAAGAAGGAGAGGTAGTGTCTTGTTCAGAAGCCTCTTATCATGATACAGCAATTGGTGCTAGCACTCGAAACAATGAAGTCTACAATGCATCTGTACATATACAAACACTGTAACATGGCCGTTGCAGCATCACAACATAACTGTTTTCACCTAACTACAATTAACCTTTAGATAACTAGTTTGCCAGTAATTTATGTTATATCTTCAATTATTGTTAATTTTTAATTAATTCGTCTATACGAGAAGTATACAACTTATTATTGTGTTTGATAAATAGTTTTTTAAGAGTTTTAATGTCAATATATTTTAAATCATGAATAACATAATTGAAGGAGCGGATGTAGGAATTTACTGAATTTTAAATTCAGATAATTCATTATATTTTTTCACTGTTTAGCACTTATTAATTTATATCAATATTTACAATCTATTTGGTGTTTATGTCATTAGTAAATTGAAAGCGTTTAATCCTCACATTCAAACATGTAAAGCTCTTGATATTATAAAGATAACTTTATCTCATTAGTTTCATCTTAGTTTCTGGATTTGCTTTTGTTTATTTTTAACAATGGCTTTGTGGGAAGTTATTTATAAGTTTTAATTCTTTCTCATCAGCACAATAACCAAGCAGCTTCCAGATTTATTATTTATTTACTTCAGATTTCTATTGCATATATTTTTGATTAGATCTAGAGCAAAATAACTGTAAATTTGTGTGTGCTTTGTATTATCTGTCTTCTCTGAAACCATTATTCTAATAAATGTTGCAGTTCTAAGCAGGGTAAAAGTGAAATTTATAAATTCCTTGTTACGAATGGAGCATCTGCCAAAAGGAAGCAAAACTGGAGTTGCTGTTGAGATAAAGATAAACCAGTGAGTATCTTTTCAATAGCACTTTTGTAAAATTTGTTTTAGGACTTTCAGGACCTCATGTAGAATGTAAAATAGATCAGCAAAAAGCTGGATAAACAGGGGTTTCAGGCGATTAAATAATGATGAGTGTTTGATTAAGATAGGAAGGAAATACAGAGCTTAATTTTGTTAATAATTGTAACACATGGTACGAAAAAAAAAGTATACCACTAGAAAGCTTGTGTCAAGCCAAAAACAACAGAATAACCTATAGTGTGTTAATTATTAGTCTATGGAAACTTACACCACAAAAACAAAATTTAAGACGTAAATCGCGTATACGTGACCAAGGCCCGGCAGCATCGTCTGCAGCACATCACGTATATGCGACCATGGACTTAAACAGGTTAGGACGGATTGCTGTACTGAATACTTTGAATACTTACTGCTTTACTTTAAATACTTACGTATTCAAACGCTTTGAGCAGATTTTAAACATATTTTTATTTTAAATTTGTATTTAGCAATACTGTATTTAACCCTAGAAATGGCAAAGTCGTAATTAACGACGCATTTACACATTCAATATCAATAAGGTGGAGGCATCTGTCGTCAGTTTAGTGTACTTGTTAGACACTATCGCCTACGCGACCGTGTTTCCCTCTGGGGGCAAACAACCGAAACTGCTCTCGTAGTATACGAGCCTGCCACCGGGCAGGTCTATAACCAAGTAAGCGCTTTCTACTCCTAGGCACTGAGGGGCCGAGCCGGCTAACGCGCTACGCTGACGAGCGTAACGTTCTAGCCATTCAGAAGTGCTGGGGTTCGAATCCCGACCATGAGCAATCCCAATTTGGCTTGCAAATGTGTGGTAAAGCGGAGAGGGGGCCCACCTTAAATAAACGGTGACCGGCTTGGGTGGAAGTTGACGGCATTTGTAGGCTTAATTGGGATTGCAGTGGACACCTGTTTTGCTTTTGTGGTTAGTGGTTATAGAGGGGGGGTGAAGCTTTAAACTTCGATATTTCAAGAAGATATTAGTAATTATTTTTATGTTACAGTTAAGAGTAAAAAGCTTACCAATTCTAGGGTTAATATTTACCCTCCGTCGAGTGCATTGATTTTCAAACACAAAAGGGCGCTCACGGAAGTTACCCTCGGGAGTAGTAAACAATTAGTTAGAGTAAAAAAAATTTAATAGTAAAAGAAAATTATAAAAATATTTTTATTAGTTATTATCCTATTACTAAAGTTGTATAAAACAAACAAATATTATAACAATCAATAAAAGTAAGTGTTAAGGATACAAAATATTTAGGCCTATTTTTTACACCGGTACATATAAAAAGCATATAAAACTGGAATAAAGTGCATTAGTAAATAACATTAACATTAGAGAACCATTAATCTAATGGAAATACGGTTTACAAATGTGGAAAAATGTAAATGTGTGTACGGTGGAAAAATGTTTACAAATAATATAGTAAAAAAAAAGTAAAGTATTGTGGACATAAAAGACTTAATTTTATTACTTATTTTTTTATCGAAAATCCACTATTTTCTTTGTATAACAAAAACCATATTAAACAATTTACAATAAAAGTAAGTGTTAAGGATACAAATTTTTAATATTTATACAAACTAAAAGTATTTTAAGTAACAAAAGACTAAAAAATCGAAAAATAAAGTAATAACATTAGAGAACCATTAATCTAATGGAAAATACGGTTTACAAATGTGGAAAAATGTAAATGTGTGTACGGTGGAAAAATGTTTACAAATTTTTAATATATTATAACAAACCAAAAAAGTATTTTAAGTATTGTGGACATAAAAGACTTGATTTTATTACTTATTTTTTTATCGAAAATCGGGCACTAACTCTTCTTTGTATTCATCATTCACTTCAACAGCCACTTTTTTTTCTCCTTAATTTTCATCATCATCATCACTTAAGCTGGAATCCTCCTCTACACTGTCACAAAAAAGTTCCCGAACATAGGCACCAGTATGTCTAACTACAGGTTCTTCTATTTCCATCCTTTCAACACTAGGCAACAATCGCGCAATCCATTTTATAGTATCGATAAAATACAATCAAACGAAAGGGCACACAAGGAACCAGGCTCCGGGAAACTGGTTTACATCACAGGGCGCACACGGAGGAAGCTACTTCCAGTAGTGATGTGAATCGCTCCACAAGGACAACTGAGTGCTGGGAAAGGGGTGGGGTTTGCCGAAACCGATTCCGGGAAAGAGGTGTGTGTGACGTATATCAGGCGCCAACCCTGCCGAACAATTAAAAATATAGTGACCCAGAGATGACTTCCGTGGTGCGCCCGATGGAAGGTTAAAAACAATACCATGGGACTATCTTAGTGTAATGCAGGTGTTTGATGTGGAAAGAAGGCGGTGCCAATGCACACCTCAGTTAAATGCCGTACAGTAATGTAGGTTAATACAATAAAATGTAATATCCTTACATTCCATTTTATTTGCGTCTTTTTTCAACCTTGGTTTTGGGTTTTAGCCATCAAGCAGTTTTATTGCCTTGGTTAAATTTTTAATATTTAATTAATATATAAATGTATTATATTTATCTTTTTGGCAAGGAGGGCTACTATTATTATTGTTACTAGATTGTTAAGAATTTGTAACACAGTACTCTTTTTTAATATATTATTAAATTTGACAGTTCACAGTCACACACAGTGGGATTTAAAAAATGTGCATACAACTGAAGGACTTTGATACGCTATACATAATGGTTGTACTTTGGTGTTTCAGCATGGACTATTGTGATGAAGCTGGTATGGTCAGTGACCCTAATGGAGAAACGGCTTCCTCAGCATTTTCTGTAAACAAGTTTCATTTTGAAGGAGTTTCCTTTTATTCTGATGAATTCCCAGCTGAATTTAGAACTTTTTCAAGATCTTTGATGATTGATAAGGTTAGTTTTTTGTTTGTTTTTATTATTACTTACTTACAAGACCAACCTTGCTCAAGCCGATGGATTCTCTTTTATTTGCATCTGTGAAATATATAAAATATTATACAAATTTATTATGTTACTAATATTTTGAAACATCTTCTTACAAATTTATTATGTTTTGAATATTTTGAAACATATTCTTAGGTTTGGGTTAGGTTAAGTTTAAAGTGATCATTTGAGCTGCTGACAAAAGGTAACTTAAAACCATAAATTTACTCCAATGTTAATCTTATGGAGGAAGAAGAAAAGGTAATGTATCACTTATAAACTTATATTTTTCTGAAAAGTACTTATGAAACTTGGTATTTAGCTTCATGTGGTTTGGATCCGTCTAGTTATGCTTAAAAACCGTAGTTTAAAATGTGTTAATTAAGGTTTAATAATAAACCATACATAATCTGCATACTTTATCCCATGTTAATCATTATAGAGAATACGCAAAATCCTTTATCTATGGACAGATGTTGATGAAACTTTGTAATGGTAAAAAATAAAAATTGTTTATGTTAAAAATGCTTATGTTCAGTGTTCCTCACGACAGCGAACGTGTATACTCTTTACAATATGATTAGAAAATGAGTATAAAAAATCAAATTTAATAAGTCAGTTTCCGGGGAGATTATGTTCTTAACACTGCTTTTTTCATCTGTGCTCATAGTGAACTTGAAAAATGGACACTGTGTTTTGTATATTTGCAAGCTTTCGTCTTCTCAAATTGTTGTAAAAGCAGTATTTGTTTTGAAAGTATATCTAGTTATTACTAGATTATCGTTTATGTTAAAGAACATATTTTTCTAAACATTATCATAATGCTTGGTTGTTTTATCAATTACAATTAATTGTAATCGTTAAAAGGGTAAACAATGTGATATTTTATATGAAAATTTTATTTTTAACCAAAAAATAAAATATTACAAAATGTGTAAAAATTATTTGAAGATAGCCAACATGTACGAGGGCTGTCCAGATAGTCTGTCACATTTTGTGTTTTAGCCGCTAGGGGCGGGGCTATCACGGCAATTTTGGCGTCAGGACGTTCCTCCGTTCAGTGGCTATCCAGCCGTGCTAGAGGGAGGTTCGTGTCGCTCTTTGTTGTTTTTCAATAACAATTGAAAATGTGTGCCGCAATTCAAAATCCCGCGGTCATCATTCAAAAAATGATCTTCCTTTCAGACAATGTCTGAAGGCATTTTCTTGGTTTTTTGGGTGAGTTTGTGTGACCCCATTCCATAGACTGAAGTTTGGTTTCACAATTGACGTGCTTCACCCAAGTCTCGTCTCCTGTCACGATGCGATCGAGTAGTGAATCACCATCTTCGTCGTAAGCGTGCAAAAATGACAACGAAGCAGCCATCCGCTGATTTTTGTGGGTTTCTGTTAGGATTTTGGGCACCCATCTTGCACAAAATTTGTGATAACCTAATTTTTTGTTAACAATTTCGTGCAATAAACTTTTTGAAATTTCTGAGAAAAAAATCGATAGCTCTCTTATTGTGAATCGGCGGTTTTCTCTAATCTTGTCATTGACTTTAATCACAATGTCATCAGTAACGAGGCTTGGCCGTCCACTTCGTTCTTCGTCATGAACATTAGTTCGGCCATTTTTGAACTGAATGCACAGACGCCGTACTCCACTTTCACTGTAAACATCGTTCCCATAAACTTGACAGATTTGGCGATGAATCTCAATTGGTTTATTGTTTCTAGCCAACAAAAACCGTATTACCGACCGTACTTCACAACTCGCGGGATTTTGAATTGCGGCACACATTTTCAATTGTTATTGAAAAACAACAAAGAGCGACACAAACCTCCCTCTAGCACGGCTGGATAGCCACTGAACGGAGGAACGTCCTGACGCCAAAATTGCCGTGATAGCCCCGCCCCTAGCGGTTAAAACGCAAAACGTGACAGACTCGCATTAACTTGTATGCACAATAAATAAATGTGTATACTTTTTTGTCTATTGTTTTGTCTAGTATATATTGTGTTATAGAAAGGAGTTTTTCATATAAATGTTAAAACCACCGAAAACTACAATATCTGGTATTTGCATAAAATTTATGCAAATACTTAATATGCAAATATTTAATATTATCATAAAATCAAGGGTGTGAGATAAACAAAAGATTGTGTTAGTGACCTCCAGAAAAAATATTTTTTCAATAACACATAGTTTGTTACAAAAGTTATATTTTTAAAGAAGAAAAAATTAAATTTTTATGAAAATAACAATTGGTTCTAAAAAAATCAAACTCTCTACTTTGGAGCTTTTACACATTTATTTTCATTCTCTATTTCCTATAGTTTTCTATTTAACATTTATCCATGGGCGATTTTATATCTGTGTAATATATTACAACAGTATAAAGTTATTAGATCAAATCATATCACTTACACGGAATTGCGGCAGCAAGTGGCTAGAAAGCACATCATACTGCGCTACACAGGCCCATGTTTTTATATTTATAGGATTTTTAACCATACTCAGGGTTGTGAAACACTCCCAGACTAGAGATACTAAAATAGTGAACAGTAAGAGTAAAAATTAGAAAAAGTCAATTTATGAAATACATAAAATTTCATTTAAAAATAAAATAAAATACATTTTTTTCTCTGAAAATTGGACAGATATAAACATTTACAATTGGGACTGTTAACAAAAAGTTTTGAAGGGCTGTGCTACCTGAGTTTGTGTCTATTTACAAAATACACAGTATTCTAAGAGAAGGATCCATTTTTCTATCATTTAGATGATTTGTTATAGATTTAGATAATTTAGATTATCACGAAACTATAAATCATAAACCAAAAACATTTCAAATTTACCTTTTTAATCTACATCAGTTTCTGTGCTGGAGACATGATTTACTTTAATCCATAATTTAATTACTAAATATAGTATATGGTGTAATTTGACACTCTTAAATATCTTGACACACAAAAAAATTCCATTGTATATTGTATGAATTCTTATCACTATTTAAAATGTATTGTGTATGTTACCATGATAGTATTTATAATTTATGTTTTAGAGTTCTGATTCAGAATTGGATTCTTCATTAAAGTTGGAGACCAAACCAATTATTATCGGCAAACTAGGCGGTCGTCAAGAAGTGAGATTAAAAATGAAAAATGGTGAAAATATTCCAGGACCGAAGGTAAGGCCTCTTTTTAGCATTTTTATATAAGACAAAGACTAATAATCTAAATAGTCGCCATTATTTTGACTTATGTCTGATAACACCAAACTTCTATCAAAGGATGTTCAAGCTAACTCCGGCGTCAACACAACAGACTCTAGAAGACGCTTTAAATTGTGCTGTTGAAAATGGGCATTCTGTCACTATTATTCCTTTGTTTTTCTATCAAATATCAATTTCAAATATTTTGAAAGGTAGACACAGTTTTTCAAAAGTAAATTATTAATTAATTTCAATCGGAAATGGAAAGACCAGGCGGTAAATCAAGGCTTTTATTTAGCGTTTCAGCCTCTAAGATCTAGCATTTTAAGACTAAAATAATGATTTTGTTGACTTAGTGGCTGCATTGACGAGTGATTCGCTTTTTATGTCTTAGTGATTTGAACTTCAGGAAATTGATTTCTTGATTTAAATTGTAAAAATGTACTGTTTTGTCAGTTTCTTAAAAAAACTTTATTTAGATCAATTCAGTTTTTCTTTTGAGGATCAATTATAGTTTCAATCAGACCGGTATGTGTAGCCTACGTTTCTCCATGTCTGAGAAGACTACAACCACACTTTCTATTTTTTATAAGAAGTGTCTTGTCAGTCTACAATGTTAAATTTCAGATATTAATCAGATGCAGTATAGGGCAATGATAAACTGGGAATCAAAAGTTTGAATAATTGAAGTAGCCAATGTTTTGTGGACCATACAATCGGTTACGTAAACGAATAAATAAATGAATAAATGAATTTTTATTTCTAAAAAAACATATTTACAAGTACATATAATGAACAGAAATAGACTGGTCAATGTTGCCAGTAGTGTGACCAGTGAAATAAAAACAAATTATAAACAAATAAAGTAATGTGTTCAGTCTTGCATTAATATAAAAACTATTTACATCTCCAACTAAGGCATTTGTATCCAATAACAAAAAGATGGACAATATCTAAATAAAATGGTTTTACATTAAGGAAAAAGAAAAGACTGGAAATAATATTAATATTAAGTGTAAAATTTAAGACATTTAAATCAGGAAAAGAAAAAGAAAATACCCCCGTCGCAGCAGACCTGCGTACTCAGCGAATTTCCAAATCAATAATATAATAATAATAATATACGACAAGTCAAGTGGCCAAAATCTGTCGATAAACATGAGAATTATTTGCCTATTCTCCATAAGATTAACATGGGAAAGAGTGTGCAGGTTTGCTGCTGTGAGGAACACTGAGAGTAGGCATTTATACTTTCAAAAACATTTATTTTTAACATTTATACCAACTTTCATCAACATCTGTCCATAAATAAAGGATTTTGCCTATTCTCCATATGATTAACATGGGAAAAGAGTATGCAGGTTTGCTGCCATGATAAACACATAAACTATGATTTTTAAGCATAAATGGATGAACCTCAACCACATAAAGCTAAATATAAATTTTTATCCAAAAATATTGTTTAATAAGTGAAATATTAATTTTTCCTTATCGTCCATAAGATTAACATTGGAGCCTCAAAATACAACGTACTGTGTTTAGATTTTTTCTTATCTCGGTAACCGTTGAAGATAGAGAAAAACTTTAAGGAACTTAATTGTGCAGTTTTTTAAGCTGATTCCACTGGTGAAATATAAAATTAGAAATTTTTAAAAATTACATGTGAAAAACGCAAAAAAAACCCATTTTGGGGTACAAAACCCCCCCAAACTACCCGTTCCCATTGACCGATATGTCTGGTTTACGAACTCGTCCGAGCATTTGTAGGAATACACGTCTCTACCAAATTTGGTCTCGATCAGACCTTTTTTACGAGAGTTATCGTGTTCACAGACACACACATATATATATATATAAATTTTAACGACTATTGTTTTTGGTCTCTGGGCCCCTAAAGAAGAAAAAATAACATGGTCTCGGGCTTAACTCTTGCCATGAGACCTACGGTAATAGCTTCTTCCCTATGGGAAATTCGCTAAAAATGATGGTCCTAAATAAATATTGTATAGAGTGTTTAAATAAAAATCTTTTTACTTATGGCAATTTAAAATTTTGATTTAGATTTCTTGCACTACAAGCCAAGTTGTAGTTTCCTCTATTACCGCTCCTTATAAAGAACAACCCTAACAATTTATACACAAACAGATGTTGAATTGGCATAATGTTCAAATCTGATTAAATAGGAAATGAGCTTTCGGTTTTTCTTTTTTTCATCATTATGCACGTAAAAAGTTGTGAGATTTTCTTATTTTTTCCATTAGAGTTTTAAATGTACCGCTCCAGCTTATCAATCTGCACTGCAATTTTGAATTTACCAATGCAAATTAGAACGCACGTAGAAAAGTTTTGTTGCAAAGATTTCTTAAGAAATAAAACTTTCTAATTTAGGATCTGATCTGAGTTTGACATGTAATTCCAAAATATGTTGTTCAAACTTAAATTTTTCATCTAAAGTCATACCTAGGTATTTAAATATGTTCACATTTTCCAATGATTGGTAATTACAATTCGTAAGATCGCAAGTTGTGCAATAGAATTTCAGGAAAATGTATGTCAAAACCAACAAAATCTAAATCAATGTACTTTGACTTGCTAACACTGACTTGCATTGTAATTTTTATGCACCAACTTCTTAACACCAACAAATCATGGTTAATTAAATCACCAATGATTCTAATATTTTTATTGGAATAAAACAAAGCAATATCATATGCAAAAAGCATAAATATTTCCGTAAAATTTAAGTTTTAGTAAGTCATCGATGAAAATTAGAAATAAAACATCAGAGGCCACCGAGCCTTGCGGTACACCAGCTTCTAAAAATACAAAAATTACTAAAACTGTTATTTATTTTTACCTGCTGTTTCCTTCCAACTAAAAAACTTCAAAACCATTTTTACAATATACCTCGTATTCCTATAGAATCTAGTTTGTCTAAAAGTATTTCATGGTCGACTAGGTCAAAAGGTTTTTTAAAATCAAGAAATAAATCCGTTGGTTTGAATTTAGAATTTAGGCTATTGTATATTTGTTCTGCTACGGTGTGTAGTGCATCTTCTGTAGATTTACCTTTTTTGAAACCGAATTGAGTGCTACTTAATATGCTTAAATCTTTTAAATGATATTGATATGATATTGTTACGTTCAATAAGTTTTGGTGTTTGGTGGAATCTTTTACCAAAAAAACGTTGTTTACAAAAGATTTGTTAATTGACCATTAATAGACTTACCGTTGGTCGGTCTGGCCTTAAATTGTTAACTTGGTTAGAGTAATTGGACAGCTTTATTGTGCAAGCATATGTAATAGGTCGACTTGGAGCTCAACCTTGGCTCTCTGAGTGTGTTCATCTCTCCTCGGCAACTCCATCTGTTGTTGGAACTGTGCCATGGGATGGCAGCTCCCGACACACAAGATGACAGGTACTGTTGAGCTACATTGGGATGGTAGTATGTCCTTTAATACAGCTACTTGGAGGTCACAAATTGTGGATAGTTATAAGCAAGGTTGGTGGATGTGATATTCTCTGTTGTGGATTAACATCCGCACTACTGAATGCTAAATTTACCCGTAAAGACTATCCTCATAAATAAGGATAGTTTGTAATTTAGAGGAAGTGGTTCAGATTCTACGTTAAATTGTAGGTCCCTTAGATGCCATTGGCTATTGAACTATTAATTAACAGTCCTGTCTAAGGAACATGTCAGCCTTAGTCAATAATATGATTGCAAGGTCGCACCACAATCATCTTACACTCATTTCTCATTAACACTTGGCTTAAATTTAAGCCCAGGTAGGTATTTACCTACCTGGGTAGGTCGCCATTTCAAAAAATAATCTAATCTAACAATTACATATACAACTAGACTCATTGATTAGTTTTTTTGTATCAAATACTGTGCAATTTCAGCTAGTGGTATTTCAATTTCTAATAAAAAAAAATTAATTGTTGACATTGCATAAAACTGAGGTTTAGCACCAAAAAATGTTACTGTAGAATACACTACTTGTACATAGTTTGAAGCATGATCTCACCACCAGTAATTCCAAATTTAATAGAGTTAAATCTTAGTAAAATATTTACTAAATTCCTTAATATGATTTTTGTTGTGATAATGGGTGGGAGAAAAATTTCTAGTGTCGTATTACCTGTTTGGACTACCATAGTTTGAGAAAAAACTTTCATAGATTTATTTTACTAAAATTCAAAACTGGTTGATGAGGTGTTGGTAATAATGAATTTTGAATTTCACGGTTATTCTGTTGGCAGCAATGTTGCACGATGTGTACAGAAGCCGATGGGGCCAGGTGACTATGAGAAGGTGGAGCAACAGCTAATGAGCCAGCTTCAACCAGTGACCACCAGAGGGCTACACACACTGCAGGGTTGGTCGACTGCTCCCCTTGGTTAGCTCTGCTTAGTTCTTTATCATTACTAGTAATATATGTACTAATACTAGTACTACTACTAGTAATAGTATTATAGGTATATAATAGCACGGAACATGAGAAAGTTAAACCTTGATTTACATATCTGTGCTTCAAGTGAAGTTAAAGATGAGCCAGCACAGCCATTGGTCTACAGCTGATCAGATACAAACTGATCAGTAACAACAGGCACCTGACATGTTCCTGCCATGACATATTGCCTGTAGCACTTTTTGTTATGAACGCTGGAGCACGGACCAAAATCACAGTGAAGTAATAAAATGAGTCTACTTGATTTTGAAAAATTGTCCAGGATTTAATTGTGGTTATGTTCACTGGTCATAGTTAATACATATTTGTAGTTCTTCACCTTTTTTCATTCGACCTTTTCAAAATTGACTTCGAAGCGTCCAGGTGCTAGTGGGCGCGGTAACGATCGTGTACGCCCGCAGTGAATGTGTTAAAGGTTATTAAAATCTCTAACGATCTATCTGATTTGAATTTAAATTTTCCCATTTACTCAGTTAATAAATGATAAACTATATCTAAAAAATTATCTCTACAAAAGTATTACCAACTCATTATTAAAAGTTTGTTTAATATTTTGATCAGACAGATTACTGATAAATTTCTTTAAGATGAACATATTCTGATTTCAAAATAATTCAATGTGTCTCTATCCTTAAACTTATATTTAAAGCAAGGCTCATTTCAGAGTTTTTAAATTTGTTCTGATCTAAGTAAAAATCAAATATGGTGGTGGTACCCAAATTCTGTATCAAATGATCTCAAACTTTCAAACTTTTTTTGTGACAGATACAAGTCAAGCAAAAACAAAATGTATGAAATGCTATTAAAGGTATTGGCATGCATAGTTTACTCATTAGCCTTTGGGTGTTTTATTATAATTTTTTACTTTTGAAAAATGAAATGCGAAAATGGTATTGTTAGCATTTACTGTGTCATATTTGTTGCAGATGACAGTGATGAGGAGTTTCTACCGTTTCGAGGAGGCACGGCACATAACCTCAGTGACTCGGTGACCAGTCTCAACGCCTCCTTCTCCTCATCCTGCAGCTCATACAGGTTAATGATGCCTTCAGATAACCCATGCAATTTTAATTCTGCATGTGGCAAAAATAACTAATGTTTTTTATTTTTATTTTATTTTTAAAAATTTTAATTTTTTGAGTTATATATAGATGAAATAATGTAGTTGGATAGTGGATATAATTGTCAATGTTACTTAGAAGTTTTAACAGGAAATATGCATTACTAAATAAAATAAAATCCTACATCATAACACCTAATTCATAATTATCATCGTGCTTTTTAATTGTTCATAGGAATAAAATTTTCAAGTGTTTGTACAATATTGTTTGTTTCAGCAAGTCCAACGCTAGTGTTTCATCAACAACTGCTTCGGGCTACCATAATAGGAGTAAGAAAAAAGGGCACAGAAGTAAGCACTTATTGGTATCTATTTTAATATTTATGAAGAGATTTTTTAGGTTTTACCTGCCCCCAAAATTCAAAACTCAAAATTTTGTAATGTTAACCTTATTGATTGATAACTTATTTGAGATCCTTTTGTAAAATAACATGGAAAACGGAAGAATGAAAACTAGAGATTTTTTAGGTTTTACCTGCCCCCAAAATTCAAAACTCAAAATTTTGTAATGTTAACCTTATTGATTGATAACTTATTTGAGATCCTTTTGTAAAATAACATGGAAAACGGAAGAATGAAAACTAGAGGTCTTTATCTTAACCCAGTACTAAATTATCATATTTTCTCTAACTAATTTGATCTGACACATTTATTTGTATCTTTAAAAAAACTGGTTGGGCAACGGTTCAAAAGCTCGATGAATATAAGTCATAGAAGTGAAACCTTCAAATGGTAAAGTTTAATATGATGAAAAACTCAACTTTATTTTAAGAAAAGCTGTTTAAACTTAAAAATAATTTTGGATTAGACTAAAAAATCATGATTGGACTGTTGTTAGGTTCAACAGATGCAGAAGTAGGTTCAGAGGAGAGTCACCTCCATGTGAGACTGAGCAGCCTGGCTGTGGTGTTGCTGCATGAGGACGTGCTCACCGTGTCCCCGGAGACGGGCCACCTCACCCCGTCGTCACTGCAGCAGATGGAGCAAATTGCACAACAGTTCTTCCTAAAACTTGGCCTCTTCGCGGCATCAGGCTACGGCAAAAAAGATTTTGAAATTGCCAAACAAATTTTCTTGGAGGCTTGTCAGCTAAACCACATAAGGTAAAATATAAAGATTTGAAAGTGTATTGTGATCATTTTTATAATTTTGAAAGTAAATCTATTATTTAAATTTTTAATAAATTATTCTTTTATGCTTTTATGTATTATTGCAATTCATTTTTATGATCCTATTTTGTGTCTGAATAATGATTTTTTAGTATTTAACTGATTATTGAAATCAGATTAATGTATAAGTTGAGCTTAAATTGGAAGGTAATTTTTTTAAATGATGAGTGATTTATAATTATTTTTCTAAGGAAAACATTGTTACTAAGAAAAAAACATGTACATAAAGATGAAGCTAAAAATCTTTAATGTTTTCAAATAGTTTGATAGTTAAATGTCCAGAATTCACATCATCTCTCGCCATTATTTCTTAATCATTGGTTGAACCCAATGTAAAAGACCAGGTTTATCTTGTTTATAAACCATTATGAAAATCATAATGCTTAGTTAACATTAAAAATAAATGAAGGTAATATATAATCTCAATTAGGAGTACAGTTATCACACACTTTGGTGTGATCGATTCTAAACTTGTGTGGATGTGATGTCAAAAAAAAACTTATCTAGGACTTAGGAGATTCAAGCAAGTATAGGGAGAAATGTAGGAAATGAGTATGACTCACTCCACTAAATTTATCCTAGTCCTGGACTTGGACATCCTGGAACTCTCAATCGATCTTCCTGGTTTGGAGCCAAGATCTGCAAACTTGGCTGATTGAGGGATGAGTTAAAGAAGATCCAAGGTGAGATTGAAGCATGTCAGTATGTAGACCATAATGGCAATCTGACTGTTTTATTACACTTTAAGAAGCAACAGTGGGGTACAACAAAATTAAGTTGTCACAATATTTACAAGACTTTTGGTTATCCTAAGTGAGCAGCTCCTAAGTGTCTTTCCAGTGGCTGTGTAAAAGATCAATCATTATCGCAATGTCTGCCCAGCTTTGCTGAAGCTGCCTATTCCTATTCTGACTGAGAGAATGTCAACATGTTGCAGATTACTGGCCTCGCCCGTGATCATGGAAAGTGATGAGAAGCGGTCGTCCAGACAGACAGTGGTGGGAGCCGTAGTTACCGCAGCGAATGTCGAGCTGCTGGAGTGCCTTGTGGAGAAGGTGGCATCGAGAGATAAGCCGGACGTGGAATATGTTGAGGTATAAACAAATATCAACTTTTGGAAAAGAAATTGTAAACCTATCTTTTCAGTAATAAAATAAAAACTTCAGTATTATTGAGTCTTGGAGTAATATTTTCTGTTGGCAATGTTTCAGTTATTGAAGTTTGAGCAAGTCACGTCCGCCAGGGAGTGTTCCCCCCAGCCTGACATGAGGGTGCAGATTAAACGGACCTGCAGGACTGGTCGCCACACCAGCTCTCCACACACCGACATCTCGTACGTAATAACGTAAAATACTCTCAATTACTCTCACATGTGACATGATTCACAATATCATCAGAATACCTACAATGGTTATTCTGTTAAATCTTATACTTGGTTAGTGTTCAGGGTAGTTCTTGGCTCACTACCAACATCAATGCAATTCAGTTCCTTTATTAACGTTATTTACCGTTTATTAACCGTTTTCATAGAAGTAACATTCAGTAAATTAATAGTAACAAAGATAGATATACCGGGTGAGGCAAAAGTCAGTATACCAAAAATGTAGGGAAACTGTAGCTAGTATAAGTACAACACAACTACAACAAGTACATACATAACTACAACAAGTACATTTTCACACTGAAAAATTTTATGGCAATTCCTGTTACTTACCAAAAGTGGAAGTTAATTGTTAAAAATTAGGTGAATTCCCATCGATAACCTTATGCTATTGATCAATGCCACTGGTTAGAGTGGCTGAACACAATCATTTTCATCATTTTCGTCAAAAAAGCTTGAACATCAAGGAGGCGGAAGAAGATTGACTATTTTCGAACGTGTGGTTATTTCAGTGATTCACTATATGGACATTTGTCTGGACTTAGATAATCAGATGTGTTACGGTTGTACTGTATGTCAATATACTGTAATTTTAATATTGTTTAAATATGCAGGGTTCAATTTCTTACAAAAACTTTTTAAATGGCCTTCCTCTCCAGTTTTGTAATTTTACTTCTGTTAACCATGTATTCATTTAATCGTTGTATTCTTGGTCCTAAGGTCAACGGTTAAATGAGGTTCCACTTGAGGCATATAAAAATATTTCTCATTTAATTGATCATGAATTTAAATTTTTAATTGTTATTGAAAAAATAATAAATTGCCCAATATTATTAGTTTATAATTATAATATTAATGTGCTATAGGGATTAATTTAGCAATGAAATAACAAAGTTGTTATTTTAAAGAAACTTTTGTTTACACAAAACTTAAACTTTTACAGTCACAGTCAAGCCATACATATTTGGCATGTATTTTAGATAAGCTGAAGTATTTGAAATACAGTACATGCAATAGGGATACCGGTGGCTAGATAATGGTTATAAAACAATGGCTTTGAGCTAGTGTTAAGGGTTTTTGCTAATTGATCCACAATTTCATCTCTGGACTGGGATGGTGGCATCATCCTGTAATCCAGCTACTTGGAGGTCACGAATTGTGGATAGTTATGAGCGATGGTCGGTGGATGTAGTGTTCTCTTGTGTGAATTAACGTCCGCACTATTGAATTCTACGTTAATCCGCAAAGACCATCCTTATGATTAGACCAATTCGTAATTCAGAGGCCGTGGTTCGGATTCCACGTTAAACTGTAGGTCCATTGATTGCCATCGGCTGTTGGGCTATTAATTAACAGTTCTGTCTAAGGAACATGTCAGCCTTAGTCAGTAACAAGACTACAAGATCGCGCCACAATCATCTTACATTCAACTCTCATTCATACTTGGCTTAAAATACCTACCTGTAGTATGGTCGCCATTTCAAATAATCTAATCTAATCTAATCTTCAAGTAAAATAATCTAACTTCTCTCTTGTGTTACATTTTGGTTAAAAATAAGTTTTCTTTATTTTCTCCCTCTTTGTAGATTATTTGGGTACGTTACCATAAACACAATACAACAATTTTATTGACATTATATTATAGTTTTTTACACTGCATTAAATAGAAATTGAGAACCTTGTTGTAATTAGATAACCTTCTTCTATGAAACTAAAAGCCGTTGTACGTTTGTTTAGTTGAATTTAATCCCAATAAAAAACAAATGAAACTATTCATCCACCCCTAAATGACATCATGTTATATTTTAGACTGGAGTTACCTTTCCATCACCGAATCAGATTATACGGTAGATTATGGGCCATTAACAGCCCATCAAGTAAACATTTCTGGGGCGACTCATGTCACTCTGGCTGCCCTATGTGGCTCAAGCCGCTACGGTACCTCGCTGTGTTCTATTCCACCAAAAAGGCCCTGGGCCATGGTGATGGACAGTTGATTAAAATAATATATTTATACTTTATCTAAAATAATTTTAATATTTAGTTCGTAGTTTTAGGTTCAGTTCTTATAATAAATTCTTTTTTTCAGAATTCTTTTGCAGAACTGTTCTGTTGAAATGGACATGACAATTGTAGACAGAATATCAGCTGTGCTTAATTCACCATCACTTTGCACTCACAGCAAACCTAAAGTTGTAAGTGCTTATTGTATTGTATTGTAATGAAGTGAAAATGAAATCATTGACAAGTTTTAGCCTTTGATTTTTAGTTAAGTCAGTGGTGAGATATTTTTCTATTACATTGCTACCTAAGTTTACAAGAGAGAGATCAGTTTTAACAGATGCTACAAAGTTACAGAATTTATTATTAATAATTTAAATTATATTGAAAACCAAAGAGTGTTGATTGTAAATGGGTGTAATAAATGCCATTACAATGAGAAAATAAAAGTGGCAATTTTTATAAATGAATTCGCGATTTCCAACCTTGGTTCACAACCGGTCTATTGTTGTATGAGAAAAATTAGGTTCAATTGTATTTCATCGGACTGGATCTGTACAAATGTTAGACTCCTTGTAACTTCTTATTTATTGAAGTAATGACCAGATGGATTTTGGCCAACTAAAAACCACCGATAAAACAAAGTGATTAAGTGAGCCAAAAATGGTTAAGAGATACTGGCTAATAAAAGGTTTTTGCCAAAAATTTAATTTTTATTTAATCGATTAAGAAATTAAAATTATCTATTTATTATATAATTTGTGAAAGCAGTAATGGAGTGGTACAAGTTTAGCAAGAAAATAGTTTGCCTTAATTTACTGATATTTTGTATTTGTGTGCAATAAAATTAGCTAAATATCATAATTACAAGGTTCCTCATATTTTAAAATTTAGAAAATAAACATTTTATTTTCAACTAATTTAAAATAACTTTTTATATTTTATAGTAAAATAATGTGTTTCTAATTTTCTTTGAAAATTATAATGTGCTGTAAGATAAAATTTGTTAGAATTAATATCATTTTCCTTGACATGTGACAGATCTAATTTTCTTCCAAGCACCAGGTGTAGTAGTTTGAAGAACTGCTGTGCCTTATAATAGGGTCAGTCTGCTAGCCAAACAGCCTTGAACTATTAGGGACATAAATAAATTCCAATTTAATCGGAACCAGACTGGAAACTCCAACCTGTCATCTGTATCAGAAAGGCTCCTCCCGAAACACAAATAAAATTTAAGTTTTACATTTTAGTGATGCAAAACAAATATAAATAAAAATGAGAAAATGTAGAAAATATATTTACTGTACAAACCTGCTAGCTGAGTTTATCACTCCATTTGAGTTAGGTCATTAGGTATTTAAATCTAGTCTGACTTTTGGAGGTTTGAACGAGTTTTATTTCCCTTATAAAGAATTCAATCCTTTGATGTAAACCAACGTCTCTAACTTTAATACATTATTAAGAAATTATTTACTTTTGACTTTGTTGTTAAGGAATTAAATGAAGATACATATATATATATATATATATATATATATATATATATTGTCTACTGTGCAGACGTGGTAGTGATAAGATTGATTTTACTTGCCACTTCAAACTTTAGATTAAATGAAAACATAATAATTGATTGTATTTTCAGGGACACTTGGACCTAACAGGGATTTGTCAACCAATGGACCATTGCACCAAAAATGATAGTAAAACTGATCTGAAAATCACCTCTCCTCTGACCGTTGTTAAATTAAGGTATTTTGGCTATATGTTTAAATGTGTAAAAATAGTAGTTTTAGGGACCATAATTAAAGTGCTAGCGTTTGCTGTTAGTTTCAGCCTTGTAGCAAGCACTAAAAAACCGGAAACCATTTCTGTAAATTTTAGAGTAATTAAGGTTTTAACTCCATACTACATTATCATTATAATTTAACCCTTTAACATTCTCAATATGGCATATTCCCAATTGCCTATTCAGTGAATGACAAGACAGTGAATGTGAGACACTCTCCTCACATAAGCTAGCAAGAGGTGACCGCTGAAAACTTTAAAGAATATAAGAAAGTAGGATTAGAGTTTAATGAAGAGAAAACTAAAATATATAAAACACTTACAATAGAGGTGCAATTTTGAATATTATCAACTTTTCACTGAATAGTGTGAATATAAATAGTTCATATTCTGAAGATTTAGAAATACAAAGTAAATTATATAACGCCAATACCAGTTTAGGGGCCTGTTCAAAGCTAAGAATGTACAAGAAATTCCTAAAAATAAATCAAAACTAAATAACAAATAAATTAATTAATTAACTACAACATAAACATCTAAAATTAAAACAGAAATAAATAAATAACGCCCCCTCCTACTAAATATATATCACAGCCTATTACAGCCATTATCCACCCACAATTTAACTTACTTTATTTAATTTACTCCAGGTCAGAGAAGAGTAGGGCAAATACAAAGAACACAGGACGAGAAACATTTAACAGAAACAATTAGTCTACCACTGTGATTGGAGAATGGGTTTAACTTACAATCCCGTCAGAGTGCAGAAAGTCTGAATCTTCGACAAAATATTAATTTGCCTTGCTAAATTTGACAAGAAACAAAACATAAAAGACAATTAGAACATAAATTACACTGCTGACATTGATAATTAAACTTATAAGACAAAATGTGGTGAAATGTAACATGTGCTTGGAGTATGGAGTATGGTACCACCAAATTTTTTTAAAAATGTGTGAAACTTCAAATAATGAATGAAATATGCTTACCCATGGTGTAGCTGGCTACTGGTTTATGAGTTCATGTCAGTCAGCCAAAATAAAATGTGAATTAACACTGATACTTTTATAGTTTTTGAGAAAGCCAATCTTGGCTGACATAAGATCAGTTGCAAACAGCTGCGCCTATAAAGGCTCAAGGTACCGTTCTGTTCCATTACTTTGATTACATTCCTTTTGTCTGCAATCCGGTCACAGGCGAATAAAACCCAGACACAGAGGAAACAAGACACGGGTATATAACACTATAATGAGTCGGGGCGATCCGAGCATTGACCCGGCTCAATGGCAAAAATTAAAGGTTTTTCAATTTTGCATTAAAGCTCGGCTCAAACTTTGAGCTTTTTCAAAACACCTCGAGCTGAGCCAAGCTTTGAAAAGCTTGAAAATAAGCTCTATGACTCGAGTCTTAGCACACTCTTATGTAACATTATTGTTTTTCAGGTTTCCCATCCCCGACCTGCGGCCATTGTACGATATGGACCGGCCCCCATGGTGGAAGAGGAATGTGCGCAAAGACATTCTGTATGCCAACTTGGAACACCTGATGTTCAGAACAACAATGGACACAACTTCCCCGGACTCTAGCTATGAACTATTATGCAAGGAGCTCACCTTGCTGTTTCAGGTCTGTTCACTTTTTAATGAGTTAAACAGCACCAAATGATATTGAATTCTCTGAGTAGACCAAAATTTAATGTGTTTTGTTATGAGAACACAAAATTTTCTGTGGAAACTGGCTTCCCTTTGGAACAAATTTGTACGAAAGAAAAAATCTTTTTCAATCGATAATGAGTAGAACTGTTTTTGATCACCAGGTTCCTTAATTAGAATATATATTGATTTTACCAAATCCAAACTCTTAAAGTTTTATATTGTTATATTTTAAGGCACATCACAGCCATTTTCTTGTATTATTTTGTTAAACTTGTTATGTTTTCTAATCAGGAAGGAGATACAGATGTCCAGATTCCAATTGCTTATGCACAAGCAGAAGAGAAATCTAATCTTCAAATTGAAAATCCTCTGAGGTTAGTTTTTATAATGTTTCTTAAATATAAATGTGATCAGTGGTAGTTCAGTCCCAACACTTTAAAAGAATTTTTATTATGTAATTAAATTTTTTTGAAGGTGGCAGCCACCTTTTCCGATACTTTGTACATACTACATATTACAGATGTTTTAACTTGTATGAAAATGGGATGGTGTGTGGCCTCCTTTTGTGAAAAAGCAAAAAATTGGTTGGCTGAATGTACTTGGGATTTTTTATACATGTTATTACCATATTATCCATCCAATACTATAATACGAGCAAGGTTTGTATTATTTCATCAAACAGGGCTACTAATATTATTATATTGAAATAATTTGACCAAGTACCCTTAAAAAACATTTTTATACCATATTACATATTACACCCTTAAAAATGTTTTTTAAGGGTACTTGGTCGAATTATTTCAATATAATATATATATATATTTGCACACGGATCTCGAAAACGGCACTAAGGAATTTCTTTAAATTTTGGAAATAGGCCTAACTAATTTCCGAGTAGAAAATAAGTTCTAGATAGGTCTAATGTCCAGGAAAATTCGTGTTTTCTTGTAATATTAAGTTTAAAATCTAAAAATTTAACATTACGCTTATGGAGGATAAAATGTAAACAATACAAACCAAAACAGCTGTTTATAACCGTTTGACAGTTGTTGAGTGAAGATGGTGGTGAACAATATGTGAATAGAGATTTTGCATAAATATTTATTTTATGTATGTAATAAATGCAAAATTATCAGGATACTAAACAATTTGTAAAAACTTAAGGGTAACATATCATAAGTATTTCCAAAATCTTCTGTGTTTTGATAGAAAACGTATTTGTTGTATTGCTTGAAGCCACTGTAACAAACCAATTAATAAGTGAAAATTAAATTTCTCTTTTGCTTTTCAATCCTCATTCCGTTTATATCAAAATCAGTTGGTCACAGGCTAATAATAACTGTATGGATAGTTAAACAGTAAATGATCGGCTAAAACAATTGAGGTTGGCTAAAAGACCTTAACCGGCGTAGCTCATTCGGCAGACGCCATGGTCCAGCGGTAGCGTGTTCAAACCCCAGGGAAAATACTTTTTGTTCAGTGCTATATTAATTTTGGTGTATTAAATCGGTTTTATTTAAACCACATAAATGTTTTCATTGAGTAATAAATGTGTTTTAATTTTTCTAATTAATTTTTATAATACATGTATTATTCTAAATGAGCAAAGCTCGGTCACCAGGTACTAGGATTAATATACTGTCAACCGCTGCTCATTGCAGGTTAGTGGTGAGAGTGAATCCAGTGCTGGACCTTGCGGGATTGGAGGAAGAGGCTCAGTCCGAGCTGCCAAACACTGCTGCAAGCATGATGCAGTCCTTGTACATCGAGGCCAAGGAAGACGAGCCGTCACCTTTCAGCTCCAAGAGAGTCGTGCACAAGAGTGACACACATCACCAAACCACACCGTGTGAGTCACTCTCAAAAATAGAGTATGGAGGAGTGGTATTATCAAACACTTAAGCATTACTTTTCTTTATATTTAATTTGAAAACTATCACACAGATGAAGATCGTCTTATTATAAAGGCTATTTAATTTCCCATAAAATTCTTTGCTTTATTTCAAATCAAATCCTTCTTTATTCCAAACATATAATTGTTTACAACAATAGAATCAGATAAACTATAAATTAAAAATTACATTCATAAATATTTGGGTTCCAAATTTACATGGCATATTTAACTTTTAAAAGTCAAGTAAAGGTCATGAAATCATTACCCCGAGAATCTGGGCAATACCGAACAACATGTTAAATTGTAAGTTTATTTTACTTTAAACTTAGATTCAGTAACAAATTTGCTTTGCATAAAGCACATTAAAACATAATTTATGACTCAATAATAATTCAATAAATAACTCAATAATTTAACTCAAATAAATTAGTATTTTACATTCAGGTCCTCAACAAATAAAAAACAAAATAATTTCTTACCACATTAAAAATTGTTTTTTGATGCAGGTGAAGAAGAACTTGTTATCCCAGGAGACCGTGAAGAAATGCAGAAGTTTATAGAAACGGCTTCACGAAATGCCAAACTGCAAATTGAAATAAGTCTTCCAAAAGCTAATTTGCATTTTCCATCAAAACATCTCTATGAAGTTATTTATAATAGGTAAGTACTCGTAATTCTTTTTTATTGTAATTTTAACTTACAAAAATAATGATATTGTTTTTTGATAAACTTCTCAAATAAGAATTATTTTTACAATCATGATAAGGATGAGAGATTTTCAATGATTTCATGAATGTTGGAATTAGTTTATTTAGCAATTTGCTTGTGTGAAATTTTTTTATTGCCTGAATTTATGGGTGTGCAATTCTTACTTTTGAGGGAACAAAGTGTGTAGGTAAATATTGAATGTAACTAATATTTTTATTTATGCCTACAACCCACTTTAAATACTTATCAACTAACACGGATCTGATATAGCTCTTCAATTAATTATTGAATAAAGTACCGTAGAACCTCGATTAACCGTCACCCTTTTAACCGTCAGTCTCTATTAACCGCCACCCCACTAGCGCAAAAAAAATTATGTGTCAGCGCCAAGCCGGATCGTCTGCTGAGGCTCTATGATGAGTTGAGACGACTGTACTGCACACCTGTACTGTGCATGAATCATTGGCGGCAAGGGTAGTCAGTGACCCAGCTGGTTAATCCCTTACACTGTCTTCTGCATTCTACCGCTACTGTTTCATTTCAGTTCAGTATGGTACGTGGCTACAGTGAACTGAAGTTATTGCCAATTTCAAATGCGATGCCTACTAGTTTTTTAAGTACTTTACCGTTTATTGTTGACAGTTCTGTGTTTACTTAGTGTGTAAATGCTCTTCTGTTATGGCTGAGAAACGAAAACGTGTAGTTTTGAGACTCGACAATTAATAATAAATTATTAAACGCTGGTGTTTCTTCTCAGAAAAATTAGAAACCTGACTGCCTGAAAAGCTCGACGGGGAAAACAAAAGAAAATGTGGATTAATTTTAAAAACTAAATAGGTAACGTAAGTTTTGAGAGTAAAAGTACATGTACAGTTGATATTTAATTGTTTTCTTAATAAAATATTTTAATAAAGTATTTTTCACTTGAACTGGCGTAGTTTTGTTTTTTCTCATTTAAAATAAATTCACATTAAGTCAAACCATGAAAATTATTTAGGACTTACAATGGCGCCGTTATAACATGCAAGGCAGTGAATTGCGATGTTGCCACGCCGAACACTGTCTAGGTGCGAAGTTGTATCGGCGCTATTATTATTTCTGTTATCCGTCTTATCGGTTATCCGTCATGGTCTCGGTCCCGAGGGTGACGGTTAATCAAGGTTCTACTGTACTAAATTTATAAATTAAGTAATAATATTTTCTTATATTGTTGAAGGTTTCTAATTTATCCTTGGATTATTTATCTCTTCAGGCTCAGCACAGATCTCTCCCTGTGGACTCCATCTCCCCAAGTGTCGGGCTCAGTCTCTTCACCCCCTCTCTCCGTCTTTTCCCCTGCATTCACCATGTGCAAGTCAGCAATACAGTTTGGTGAGTTGTCCTTTTGTTATGTTTTAAATGGGCTGTGTTTAAAAGTTGTAAATATGCTAAATCATGTTAATATTTAATTTTGGAAGTGAATTTCAATATACCTTGCTCTCCCTAAAGCCTGATTACACAAAATTTTTGAATTTCCGTCCATGCTCGTTCAAGCTAATGCCGGCGTCAACACCAAAGGACTTCTAATTGGATGTAAAAGGCGCTGTATAATACAGCAATTATAGAATATATTTATTTATTTCTTTAATGCTTTATTTCTAAAGGTTAAATTTAATGCTTTATTGCTTAGATTTAATTTGAATATTGAAAGGCTAGGCAAAGACTGTTATGATTTAGCATTTGAAAACAAAGACAATGATTTTGTCGTTTTTCGACCGAAAGGGTGTATCAACTACTTTCATTGTCTTAGTGGTAGACTACAAGTTTTACCACTTGATTAAGATTTTCAAAGGTTACAGTTTTCTCAGTTTACGCTAAATATGTACCAATTATAATTTCAATCCGACCGGTAATTGTATGTATCTCAATATCTGAGAAGTTCACTTCATGCTTTCTCTTTTTCGGTAAAAGCATATCTGCAGTCTCCAATTTTGAATCACCACACTCCTCTATATTAATATAGCTTGTTGGTAATAATTAACTACTGGGTAGTACAAAAAGAACATATGAATTTGAGTTGGGTTGTGAGAGCAGAGAGGTTGTAGGAGCGGAGTGGAGAGGCTAGTTATTAGTTATTAGTAATTTTTAAAAATTTAAAATTTTATCTTTCACCATTAGAATCAGCTTAAAAAACTACACAATTTAGTTTCTTAAAGTTTTTCTCCATCTCCAACGGTTACCGAGATATTAAAAAATCTAAACACAGTAGGTTGTATTTTGGGGCTCCCAATGTTAATCTTATGGAGGATAAGGAAAAATTAATGTTTAACTTATTAACCAATATTTTTGGATGAAACTTAATATTTAGCTTCATGTGGTTGAGATCCATCCATTTATGCTTAAAAATCATAGTATGAGACCTGAAAGTTATTATACAGGAGGAAATTACAGCTATTTACAACAAAATATTGTCAAAAGTTATAGAAAACTTTTTGATTTTTTTATGAAGGCTAATCTACTCCCTCCTGAAATTGATCTCTTCTTATCTACTGCTTCAACTATTAGAAGAAGCCTTCTGATGGCCAATACCAATGATTAAGATACTTTTTTGCCTGCATATATATATTTATTTAGTATTATTTATTATTATTCTTTGTGATATACATACCGAATTCCATCATAAGTAATTATCTACTTGTAGAAACGTTATAACATTTATATACTTTTGAATGACCATACATAAACTCAAAAACTGTAAAATGTTACGTGGTGAATAAAACTTTTCATTAACTTTTCATTATTTTGTACTCTACTTCATTTACTTTATATAGATTAGCTTAAACGATAGATAGAGACACAGATTGGATATTAAATTAAATTGATAATTGTAACCAACAGCTGTTGTTTAAAGCTTTATAAATAATTATACTTTAATTGCTGAAAATTTGTAAATAAGATTATTTAAAAGAATACATTCATACATACATACAATTTACAAGAATTTATTTTTATAAGATAAGGAATAAGATTATTCCTTATGAGCTTAACCTTAGAAATTAAGAACACAGTAAAATGGAAACCAACAAGTTTTCAAAAATATTATTAAATAAAATCTCCCCGGACATATATAGAGCAACTAACTTCCTCAAGCTTCATGGCAATCGGATTAATGGTTTGACAACGTGTAAAGGACAGACAGACATACAACTACAAAATATTTTGTTTAGAGAGATGCTGTGACAAATGTCCTGCAATGGTTTCAGTGTAGTAGAATTGTATAAATGAATCATTAACAGTATATTATCTTGTGGCATTATAATTGGCAGAGTCAGATTCAGAGTCGGAGGACGGAGATGATGGTGAGTTCTACTCTGCGTGGGACTCGAAGCCATCACTCACTCGGGGAGGATCGACCCAGAGCCGGGTGACAGTCAGCCTCCAGGTGGGCCAAGGCTCTGTCAGCTGTGTCACCTGTGTCAAGGTAAATGTGATGAAAATATTATAGTAGAACCTCTTGATAACCGACTCCTCCTGATATCCAATCTTGTGCCCGAACTCAATTCTACTCTCTTGTTGTTCCTTGGGCTTGTCCAAATGTGAATGACTCCTTCTTTTTGTAGGGACAATTACTCTAAAATATTGTCATTTTTCAGTTGCTATACATATCTTGATGTTCTAATGAACGTGTTACAAGTTCAGTGAGGTTTTATTCCAACAAAACAAATGTTTAGCTGTTTCACAAATGAAATTTTATTTTACTTCTCCTGATTTTAGTTTTCTTGCTCTTCCTGATTATTTTCTTTAATCGGTAGGATATAGGAGGTTTTACTGTTGCAAGATAATTGCATTGTAATTGTTAAAAGTAAGAATTTCTATAGTTGTAAGTGCTTTTTGGTAAAAATTGAAAACCTTTTTTAAACTTTGAATTAGTGATTCAAAACACGAACTCATTTTTGTTTATATTAAAACCTTTTTTTATCTATGCATTGTCATACAAAAGGTCCAATTATCTATTTCACCCATGAAGGAAGGAATCATGTCCATTTTGGCCAGATACAGTAACTCCTGGTTTAATACACCATCGCTTACTGTGCGAATACCCAATCGACATCAAGTCGTAAAGATTACAATCCTTGCTTACCATTTTCTACAAACTTCCGGCGACCTGTCCGACATCGTAGTGTTCCAGTTCCTATCATTAAATATATCAGACTCAGTCCAACATCGTTTCCTATTGGTTATTTAGCTGTTTAAACTGCTTTGCTGATCGTTCTCGAGTTGTTTCCGTGTTTTCCCGATAGATTGGACACTTTTAGCACGTTTTGAAATATTTCTTTTTCTAGTTTATAAAATTCTAAACGGTTATCTGCTGTCAGCTGGGTTTGTTTGTAAACATGGCGCCGTAAAAAAATGCAAGAAATAAAGTTTAAATAATTTTTATAATAGGTTAGTTCAAAGTAAAATGTTAGGAATAATGCAGTTTCAACAGAAAAAAACATGATAAGTGTTTTTCACTTAAAATAGCTGTAATTCTTATGTTCGTTCAACTGGTGGTGCCGTAGTAAAAAACAATATTGGAACGGTTAATGCTAATGGACTGTTGTTTTTATTTTAGTGTAGGTATTTACTAATTGATTATTATTAAACGTATGTAATTACAACTATACTCAAATAATTATGTTTTGTATAAAAGGTTTTTTTGTTAGTTTTCCTTTGTTAATATACATTTAATTCATTCAAAGAGAGATTGTTTATGGGTTTACTTGTAACAATTTTTTCATGTTGCAGAAACAATCTGCACACCAATAGGACATCTCCAGTCGTTAAGGAGTCAATTGTTTGCTACAGTTTCTATGGCACTCCCTTAGTACTTCTTTTTGCCACATATTATATTAACAGTGACCCTTCTTTGCAGTACATACTGTAGCGAAGTTTGAATAAGGAGTCTAAAACATTTTCAGAATAAGTTGTAAACTGTTATGTATAATAATTTTAAACTTATTACAGACCAGATTTTGTTTACTTTAAAATATGCGTGATAAAAAATAAGTAAAATATTAATTCTTGGTACTGGCGCACGATTGTGCAGTGTCAAAGACAATCTGTCACCAATAATATTAACTATTTTTTTTAGATTTTCAACAGATTTCATTTTGTATGATTTTGATTTTGCAAAATTTTAATGATAAATTTTTTTTAAAAAAAGGTGTTTTATTGCACTGTACATGATGTCTTATTAAACAGAAAAGAAATGTTTCTGAAAATTTGATTTTTTTGACACTTCAATAAACAGTGATTTCGTTCGTCGGTTTTTTACATCTCTACATTTTGTTTGTAAAGTATTTGAATGTTTTTTATTGCATATTTCCAATATTTTTTTAATTGATATTTATCTTTTTGCTAAGCTGTTAACGATTTGTATGTGATTGGTAGCACCAGTCCAAACAATTTACTATTATTGTATTAATATATTTTAATTACTTGTTTTTAATATTAAAAAACTAAGGGTTTTTAAAATCTTTTAAATTTGTTTTTTAACAGTTAAAAAAAATATTTTTTTTTTATTATATGTCTATACTTCCTACTATGTTTCTAAAAACAAATAAAACATACATTTAAAAAATTATTAAACTCAATACATAATTCCATTTTTTAAAATCATGTCTTTACAAATAAATACCAACCATAATTACCATGTACCTAAACCACTTAACAAAAATTCCCTATATTAATTTTATTATCATTAAAAATAACTAATTTATAATAAAAAATTAATACAAATGTATTTAATAAAAAATAATAACTAAATTAATTACTTTTCAATTATATTCAAAATTATAACTTACTCTTTTAGGCTGTATGTATTGCTCAGGTGATAAACCAGGCTGCTCACGTTCGGCACCAGGCAGCGCGGAGACGACCGTGAGGTGATCTACAAGACAGAGGTCGGAGCCACGGTGCACCAGAGAGGGGTGGCCGTGGGCATAGGCTCTGATCGCAGTGCGGACATGTTCTCATTGGCTATGAGCTCTCAGGTTGACGACAGAAGGACCAAGGTCAAACATCCATCACTTTTCTTAATGATTTTTTTTAGAAATTTTAAACTGTTTTTCGATTAAGTACTTTTATTGTTTTATGCAAGGGATAAAGCTCTTAAATTATACTGAGAAGTACATTTATATCATTTGTGAAGTTAGGTCAAAATATTCCAAGTAATACCTAGACTCCTTTTATATATAAATTTACCTAAAATAATTATTTTTGCCTTGCCTACAGCTAATGCTATTCTGGCATAAATACAGTAGCCGTTAGAACTATTAAGATCATCCTCCGCGATGCTCTCTTTATCATCCCTAAAAAATTAACTAAACTCAAAATTATAAAAAATATAACCACAGCACACTTCCATTGACTACCTCGGCACTGCCATTGGTAAATCAAAGACATCACTTGAGTTTATGTTAGGTTATAGGTTTATGGGTATAAGTATTTGTCTAAGTACTTTAAAACTGTAATTTTTAAAAATTACATTGTTTAAAACTTACAGAGTTTGCCCATTGTGCAAACTGAAGATTTTATAATTTGCTCTTTCCTTTATCACCACAAAAGTAAGCAGCTTTTGAGCCCTATTAAAACTCGATGCTCAAAAATTTAGTATTTTTGGTCCACCTTAATGTATAACTAAAATTAAAGTAATTTATTTTTACCAGATTTATTTCTGTAAATAAAAATTTTTTACTAATTTAAAACATTTTTTGAACTGAAATAATCAATAGCACATGCATGCATAATACATTTTCAAACTGATAAAATAGAAAAAAATAATGGTTATTGTTGAATATTAATGCTACAAAAGGTGCACATATTCTAAACTGATAAAAAATATGTCAAAAAAGCAATATAGCACATGTATTGTTGAACTATAGAATGCTATAAAAGGTGCGCAAAAACTCTTATTATCATCATTGCATGTCACCAGCTAAAGCAGTTTTCATAGGGAACTATGAAAACTACTTTTAGGGCCTTTAATCATGAGAGCGTTGGATTGTGCGTCTTGCAACGTGGGATCGAACATGTTTTGTTGAATAGGAATGGCTGTGTACTCATGCAATGGTAGTTTAATACTGGACATGCGACGAGGCATCTCAACAAACTTAATTTATAAATGGAGTTAACAATGATGTCCTCATAAACAAATGTCAGCTTTGCCATACCTGATGACAAAAGTAGAATCAAAATGTTCTACATATGTTGTCTATCAACAAAAAGGTCTCCAAAATAGTGGTAGACAAATTTAGCTGAAGAAGACATATTGAAATTTAAATTTTACCGAACAAAATTTTCACCAAAAATAGATATTATTTATTTAACACAACCAATGTTATCCGTGAACTGTACTGTAACAAACTCTGATGTATCACAGAGTAATAGTACAGTAGAAACTCGCTAATTGGAACACATGTACAATTCGTAAATTTTGTCTGTTCCCTTGTGAAAACCTTTAACAATAAAAAATTTATATTCCGACAATTCATAGTATTTTTTATGCATAATTTAGCCTCTTAAATTCAAATTTGTTTCTACTTGAGCCTCTAAAATTCAAAATATGTTCCTTTTAACTCAAAACCTATCTCTTAATTATCTAACACAATTCAAAGTACTCCTAGCATTACATTCGAAAAATTAATTAGTTAATTTAAAAAAAATAACAAGTAAGAAAAATTGAGCTTACGCAATTCCTCCAGGTTGTTGACTTCACTGGTCAATTGTCATAGCACATTTTTGTACCACAACTATAGAATTTCGAAGAGAGGTTTGACTGTATAACTATGTCAAAAACAGATTCAACATGTTGATTGTTTAATTATAGAATGCTATCAAGGTTTATTAATTATTATGTCAAAATATATTTTTTTTATTCTATATTTGGTAGGTGGTGAATTGCATGTGAATCAGGCTGTCATATTACTTTGAAACTCGTGGCTCACACAGCTACTTCTTTATGTGATGATATGGTTGCTGGGATATTTTTAATGTCATAAACAATATGTTTGTTTTGATTGAATATGTACTGATGATCAAATTTTCAAAATAATATTCATCTGTATAACAAAGGTCTCAAAAAATTGGTAGAATTTAGCTGAAGAAATTACTTTAAATTTAACAAACCAATTTTTTTTACCAAAAATAGATTTTTTTTAACAAACCAATGTTTTTGAATTATATGATGTAATTATGTATCAATAGAGTAATAGTACAGTAGAAAACTAATTGGCATGTCATCGTTTGTACAATCTCCGTATTTTGTAATATGGACACAAAGTTATATTCGAAAATTCATGTTTTTTTTATATTTTTTTTTAGCAAAATTTTTCTTTAATTTATTTAATTAAAAATGTTTACATAGATAAAATTCAAATATGTTCCTTTAACTCAAACCCTTATCTCTATAATTCAAGTAATCTTGTTACAATTGTTTACAATCTAAAAAGTTTTAATTTTTTTTTTAAAAAAAATAAAACAGTAAAATTTAGCTTAAAATTCCTCCAGGTTTGGATCGTCAGTAGCATTTTTTGTTACTCTTTTCAATTTTAATTCGAATTTAGATATCCTATAAGAAAATTTTTATTTGTTTTTCATATAAATTGACAAATTTTATTTGGTTTCTATTCTTTTTTTATATAGAATCCTTTTTGTTTCATTGGAATTTTTCATCTGTAGAGGTAATTTTATATTATCTTTAAAATTATTTACTCTTTGATGTATCTTCTATCCGGTTGCGGGATATCAGCCTTCTCAAGTCATACTGGAGCTGCATCAGCACCTCTGGGACTGTGCCGTGGACTACAGGTACGGTGGTGTTAGGAAAATAATAACAAACTAGATTCAACAATAATTATATTATTGGCATCTGTAAAAATGATTTATACACTTTTGATCATACTTGTACCAACATCAGAGACATTTTTACTAGGCCAAGCAAGTACGTATAGATTGATGAACATATAATAAATATTATACATAAATTCTTTCTTTAGTCCAAATCTAAATGGCTAACTGAGATTTGAACCTCTAATACTAAACTTCTTGATGCTAACCACTAATTAATGATCAAGATACCATGTCTAACAGCAGAGTGTTATTTATAGGGTATAGATCCTCACTAGGCTTTCTCAAGAGCCAATTGGTTTGCATCAAATTTTTCCCAGGGCCGCAAGTAGTGGCGGCTCGTGATCGCTTTGTTAATGGATCCGGAAGTACACATACAGAATATGCCCTAGTAAAAGGGGGGCTGGCTTTTTTAAGCTATCCGTATACATTTTTCTTTATCTCTGACGAAGAAGCCTGCAAGTACAAGTAGTGTTAAATAACTTGCATAAAATATGATCATATTTATCATAATGGTTTATTATATCAATATAATAAAAAAGTTGGAAATATTTTTCACTTAGATAAGGAAATATCAAATACAGTAGGGTGTCAAAAATCCAAACCACTCCACAGGTTTTTGCAGCACCATATTTTAAAATTTTCGGGAGAAACCGCCAGCGGGGTTGGGAATGAGTGGCATGCCGAGCCAGATGAATGACCTTCAGCGTGTCTAATTTTAACTTGGTGACTCAGCCTTACCCCTTACGAATTTGTTCTTTTCCTTACATTTTGTCCAAGAAACAAACTTCAGTGATGCACATTTAATATACGTAAGTACAAAAAAACATTATTTTGTTTCATTTAACTCTATTATAGAACTACTGTTAATACTGCAGATAAAATGTTTGTTGTATTTCCTATAAAGAATTTAGAAAATTATTTCTACTCATTTGTACTGTATATAATTGGCAGGCCTCTTAATCTACCGATGCGAAGTCTGCTATCCCTGGGAACTCTGAGCATATCCAGCAACATAACAGCCAGGGCCAGCTGCTCCACCCTCCGCTTCATTGCTGAGGACGCCTTCTTGTTCATCTCTGACAAGGTCTCCCCCTCGGTGGAGCTCAGATTAGACTACATCTGTGTCATTGACCTGGGGTACGCTTTTATTTTATTATATTGAAAAACATTGTTAGTTTAATACAAAATACTTCCTCTGACATACGAAACCTTCTACACACCATTATATAAACTAACCAACCAACACTCCAATCAAACACACAACCAAAAAACACAAAATCTATCTTTGACTGAAGAGGACATAGTCCTATAGCAGCCACAGTGGGCTTCCATCCCACTGAAACCTCGTATCCCCTCCCTTCCTCTGACTTCTAAAATATAAATGCCTATAAAAAAGTATTGTAACTAGAAATAATTACTTTTGACCATACATGTTTTAATGGCTTATTTTCAAAATGTTAATTTAGCTCAATATATGTTAATTAATGTTTAGAAAGCACATAAAAGAGGAAAATAAATTCATTTTTAGGGTTGAGCTGGTCCCAATTCTTTGTTCTACTATACCCTGCTTGCACTCTGGTGGTTTTCATCCACTTATTAATAAAAAAATGATTGGTAATTTTTCTTCACTGTATAAATAGATATCAAGATATGATTAGAACATGAAAATAGAATTGTTGGAATAACTTCAGCAACATTTTTTGTGGTTACAACAAATACTAGATGTCAACTGTCAATTTTGTCAATTTTACTAGGTGTGTCAATTTTGTTTTAGTCGATAAAATTTTATAAAATATTAATAGAATCCTAACTGAGCTATGTTACCTTAGTGAAAATAAGTTTGATATTATTTTTTCATTCAGGTCTGTAAGCCAATGCTCTACAGAAACACAGAATGTGTGCTGAATAGTACACATAAAATTGATTGGCAACACAAGGATTGGAACTAGGACATCGCTGCTTCAGGTTTGGAGGCTCTTCAGCCCACTAATCAGAAAGTAACAATAATATATGCTATTTTTTAAATATGAATCTCAATTTTTTATAAAAATATTTGTTGTGACCACTAGGCTTTTTGAACTGTCAATGCGTATGAGCGAGAGCCCTCGAGTGGACCTGAGATCATCCATCAACCAGCTGCACATCCGCACATGCTCTGACTCAGCAAGACTGTTGGCCCAGCTGATCACGTACCTGGCATCCAGCGGGGATCTAGAGCCCCCGCCACCACCCCCACCTACCACCGCCACTAACGCTCAACAAGACCTGAGCCCCTCAACTGTGCAGCGAGTCCACACACTCATGGAGGATGCCATGAAAGATGACATCAGCAAAGACAGCAAGAAGAGCAGAAGTAAGCTAATAGCTCTCTAGCTCATAGCAATGGCTTGGGCCTCGAAATCGGATTGAAATCCATTCATTAATGGGTGATCCCCCTAGAACATTTATAGTTTTTAATGAAGGGGTAACTGACAAGGTCTTAAGAGTCTGCAGTTCTTCACCATTTTGGATTTTTAGACCTATAAGAGAAGAGCTATGTTGCTAATGTTGTGTGTGCAGAGAACTGCACATGCAACATTTTCTCCACCATTTTGGATATTTAGTTCCGTAAAAGCAATGTCAAAAACTAAAACATGCCTTCAAAGACAAATTTTAAAATCAACACGCATCACTAGATACACAAATTAATACAGACATGTAGGATTAGTTTTAAATCAGATATTTATCAGTGTGGTAAAATTTTAATCAACTTCTTTTTGTAGAGCTGAGTTTTTACCAATAATTCTTCACATATTTACTCAGTAAATATGTAAAGATTGGGTTCCTTAATGGTTTTAGTGATGTGTCTGTACCAACCGCAATCATTGTTAATGTTTTACCTGCAGTAGTCTTTTTGTTGTATTTTACTTCTGCATACAATTGTGTTGTAGATCTATCTTTTGGTGAACCAACTTTGGGTTCAAATGCCGTTATTAGATACAAACATTAACTTGGTATACTTAAAACCTTTACCCGTGGTGTGTTCACTTTTTATACCAAAAATCAAATCATATCAGAACAAACTTCCAATTACCTGAAGACTTCACCATATTTGATAATTATTCCCTGTTCAGGTGTTGGTGGGCAGAAACAAGCAGGAGTGGAGGTGTTCCTGTTCCCTGACGAGACGATTCATATCACGGCTAGTCACGAGCCAGTGCTTGACAACTCTGATACTGACAGCGAAGATTTTGTCATGGTTGAACATTCAGGACTGCTGGTATGTTGTCAAAACGATCTCAGATCATTCGGATAGACCAATTTGTCTGATCTCCAAACTCATCCGAATAAACTGAAATAACAAATGTCTACCAAATTTGGTCTTGATCGGACCAATATACTATTATATATGTATAAATATATTGACGACTAACGTTCTATAGTCTTTAGGGACATCAAAACAAAAAATTATCATACTCCCTGGCTTATGTTCAACCATGCCACTGACAGTTTGCAACCATGGAGATTTTAAGAATATGAAAGTATTTAATGATTAGGTATAGAAGTTTCATAAGATTATTTGAAATAGGTTTTCTACACCACAATATCTTTTCCATAGTTATCATATTATATTTACCTCAGGCCGGGACTGGAGTGCCAGAGGTGCGGGTGCTGACCACAACGCCGATCAAGCTGATAGAGAATCACTTCACCATTCCCACATGCAAGACTGACTTCCTCAAGACCCCACCCCACTTCCCAGCCCCTGTATACAAGTACACCTTGTGCGAAATGACGTTGGTGTGGCACATGTACGGAGGTGTAGACTTTAAACCAGCATCCCCTCCAAAGAAGAAAGTTACCATCCGCACAGAAAGGTATTAGCTCCATATCAGGTCATAATGTTATTTTGACATAATGCACACATCTGTTTCTTACATGAAGACGCACAGAGTGACTTGATGTTTTTTGGTAGTTTATTGAATTATGCAGTGACCCTAAAAAAAATCGGTGTGAACCCAAACATTGTGAAATGTACGATGCCACTCATGTAAATGGCTTCTCATTAGTAGCCAGTGGATTAAAACAAATTTTCTTATTTTTGCTCCATTTTATGGGTCTTTAATGACTCCTAATCAATACTGCAGTTTGTCACCCTAACCTTAAACTTTGTTTTTTTTTAACTTAAACTTTGTATTAAGTTGAATACTAAGCTTAAGGTTGTATTTCTATTAAACCTTTTTAGATCATTCAGTGTTAATTTGCAGAATATTGCTAAAATGAATATATAGTGAAGTGTCTTATCAAGTAAGTGTCTTAATAGTGTCTTATTGTTCTGTTGCAGTGAAAGCACGCCCTCCTCGCCAGCTTTCAAGAGGCCCGTCAATGTGGATGTAAATTATTCCAAAGCAAGCCCTCATGAGGTATCTAATTTTATATTTAATTTATTATTTTGTTTGATCACTCTGTTTGTTACCTATTTATTATCCCTCAAACTGATGACGGTTGTGAATTACGACGGTCAACACCACTTGTGAAGTGATAACATCGTAATTTACGATGGTCATTTTTAGAACTCTAGCACCGTAACAGTTGAACTAATATCAAAATAAATTGTACCAATCGATTCCCCACTTATTTCTGCATATAAATATACCAACTTTTATATTCCTATTATGATTTTTTATAGTAAAAATTTACTGGCTAAAATATCCAAACCCCAAATGCTACAATAAGATGGTGCCACTTTTGCTACACAATGACTTGTAGTAGCAACTGCCCTTTCCGTCTTTGTTTGTTGTTGAAAGTTTTAAATGACTGATCCTTGTTGTTCGAATGATATTCAAAATTTATTAGATGATGGTAATTTATTGGATGATATTTCGGAACCAAACAGTGACATTTCCGCACTAGATATACCCGACGATGTTTCAATTGGAGATATTTCATTAGTAAAAGATGATAACTATGAGACAACATTATCGAACTTAGAAGATAGGCCTAATTCACCTGAAAGTGGAAGGAATGTGTTTGTGATTCAGGTGTTCCCCCGTGTGCATAGAATTATCGTCCCCAACTCAGACTAGAGTACGTAGATTTTTTCCATTATGTGTGCACATAGTTTCACATTTTTTCTCATATCTCTTTTAACATACATTTTTTAGCATATTAGTATCCAACCTTTTTGTTCATAATTAAACTGTGAACATTTTTTATATTTGAACCTTTAGTGATTTTCAAATAGTTTTAGAAGGTAGACTTACAAAGTGGAAAATCAATTTTTGAAAAAAAAATTTTTTTGTTTCAAGTGGATTATTCTTAAAAGGTGAAACGTTTTATTTTCCTGTTAGTGTTTTACAAATAATATGTAATTCATATACTTGTTTAATATATATTTTTTTCTGATTTATTTCTACATGTGGCTATTCTGTTATGCACAGTTCTAGGGTTAAATTCCAAAATGTAATGTACTGATTCATAACAGTTTTTAGATTAGGCAATAATTATACTCTTATGGCTTTATCTATTAGCCTGATACTTGTATCAATGTGTCAAGGGTATTCAGAATTTCGTGATGCATTTGAGTTCTAGGGTTAAACTCCGACCACAGCAGTCACAGGTCCCAGTGGTGGACCAGGGGAGGAGTCGGTCGGCAGCACGATGTGCTCATGCAGTTACAGCTCAGCAAGGTACTAAATTTATTTACATTTATCGCTATCCTGATTTTACTTTCTCTCTATTAGCCTGATAACTTGTAATAAACAATGTGTCAAGGGTATTCAGCTAACTTTCAGGTGTCTGAGGGATGGTGGCACATCCTGTAAGCTCTGAAGGTCACAGTGGACCAGTGTGAGCGATGGTCGGTGGGAGGATCGTGTGGATTAAGATCCGCACTATTGAATACTGCTTTAATACAAATACTACATAATTAGACTTTAAATTAAATGGTTATACATTAAACTGTTTTATATTTTCTATAATTCAGTTTCTAAGGAAAAATGTACAGTACAAGTCTAGTCAGTTTAAACTATTTCATTCAATCTTAAATGTCCTTTATATTATTTTTTATCTAATCTTTAGTTCTGATCAGAATGGAGTGAAACACATGGTAATCATAAGAGATACATGAAGTCTACAAATCAAAACTTTTAAATGCACTAGTGTGGCAGAAATTGTTGTCAACAATGAAAAGAACGACTCATATTTAGAATGTGCAACTTCTATTAAGTCAAAAGAACAATGTGAAAGCTAGACGTTTCACTTAGTGTGGGAACACCCCAGTGGGATTCTCTCAATTGGGATTCCTTTTGCACTGGATACCAAAATAAGGTACATTAAGGCATGTCATAATTGGAGAAAGTTATGTAGCTGTACAATTATGTAGTGAATATAATGTGTTCTCTTCCAAATGAGGTTTTTGCAGGAGTACAAAGTTTGAGTGGTTTGGACTTAAGGCCTACCTGAAGATGCAAGACTCCCTAGATGTCTAGAGCCTTATAATAAGACAGAAGAGCCTATAAGACTGAGATTGACCTCTCACATCTATCCGATCCATTTCTTCTTTATCTCACTCCTCGTGTTTATTGATGTCAAAATCCAAGCTAAACCTTAACTCGACTTGCAGGTTAAGTTCCAGCACGAGGTGTATCCGGACAACACAACGCAGGCCTCTCGCCAGGTGTTATTGATACATGAGGTCGATATCCGCGATCGGCTAGCCGTATCAAAGATCAACAAGTTCCTGTATCAGTACACAAGCGAGTCTAGGCCTCGTCAATCCCACGGCAACATGGTAATTTTTTATTGACATTGCTAAGGAACAATTTATTTTCCTTACAAATTTGGTTCAGTATAAACCAAAGACAATGTTCCTTATTCGACGTCAGCAATTTTTAGAAACATTTTTATTTTTATTTTACTAAAACAGAAAAGGGCATGGTGTTACAAGCTAAGGAACTAAAATATGGTACATTACTCAATATTGTACAACGTACACTTGACAAATAGCATGATCTACTGATGGAACTATTTCAATTATTAAAGTGATGATTTTAATTGCATTTATAATATATTCAAATCTTAAAGCAATTAATATTCTTCTGTGACAAGTTTCTTATGGAAATATCACAAAACTATGTAGTTTTTGGGTAGTGACCCCCAAAATTGGAGTATGAAAACCGGACTTGGCTTGTCCTTAATAATAATAATTGTCTTTTTTACCTTTATAGATTAAAACTCCTCCACCATTTTGTGATTTTCTAGGTTGTGGTGAAGGCTACCCATCTTCGTCCTGACCCCCAGATGCCGGTACAAGAATGTTGTCTTAGAGTGTCTATGCTACCTCTGCGGCTCAACATTGACCAGGACTCACTGCTCTTCCTCATCACTTTTGCCAATGAAATCGCCGGCTTTAGTGAGAAAGAAGGTCTAGATCACAATTTTTGATATTGAAGTTTGATAGCTAAGGAAAATTAATCTAATGTAAATTTTTTTAAATGTTGGTGAAGACATTGTGTTACTCAACAGCGTTATCATTCAGTTTAAAACCAAAATACTATCAAAAAATTCCCCAGAAAAATTGAGTTATGTCCCTTCCTTACCATACCATAGTTACCATAGTACCATAATTACCATAGCTTACCATAGTTAGTGTGGAGGAGAAATTCTCACGACATGTTCTCAGTTATGTCTCAGTATATCTTAGTTGGTTTCTGCACAAGATCTTTTAGGTGTCTATGAATTTGTGTGACAGAATCTATTGTGAAGCTAGTGAGTACAACCGTACTGACAAGGTTGTTGATGGGTTTCAGAGGACGAGGTGTTGGTGCCAGCATCCCCCAAACACATGCCTCCTGTGATGGGGGTGGATGAAGAGAGGAGCCAGACGCCACCCTTGCCGCAACCTGCCCCCACCACCCAGCTGCTGATCATGCTCAACGACACCACCGACACCATCCCTTGTGATACCAGCAGTGACCCCACAATGACAAACGATGACCCCACTCACAGTTCTCCTATATTTTTCAGGTACTGTGCATAAATCTATTTTTATTATGACAAGAAATCTCAAAAAAGGCTTAGGGAAGGAGCTAGGGATGTGTGATTCAATTCAAAACCCGATTTCAAAGGTAACTTCAAGGTTTTCAAATCTAATGATTTAAATTTTACTCTAGGCAAAGTTACATGAGTCTTTTTTTAACTCGAAGATTTCTGAAATAAATTCTGTGTTGAAATAGAAGATTTAATTAAAGGCTTGCAAATTCAAAATGTCATCTGCTAAACTATTTAAAAAAGCTATTGATTTACCATTTTTAAGATTGGAATTAGTGTTGTATAACACAGCTAGTTTTGTTAAATACTAAATAATGTAACCTATTAATTTTTATTTGATGGTTACTGAATAGAGGAAACAGTTTTGCAGTGTTATCACTGTTATATTGACGAGTTATGCAAAATTTAAAAGTACATTAATAATTAACAATACTAATGAATATGTTTATCGATTAAATAAGCTTACGTTGACACAAAGATTTTGAAGTTGACAATAATTAATTCTGCAAATTGAGCCAGCATTCACATAAGTGTCACACTACCTAAATTAAAATTCCTCTTAAATCCTCGTTTCCCAATAATTTTATTCTTGATTGTTGTCACGCCAAAGCCAAGCAAGTTCAGGTGTTTTTTGTGAAAATGGTGTCATTTTGACTATATAACTGTTAGTTTAACTGAACTAAACTGTTATATACTGAGGTGAATATAACTATTAGATTAAGTCGGTGACAGACATTAAAAGGAATGTTTTTACCACTAGTCCAAACTGCGTAACCTAAATAAGTACACTTGTTAAAATAACCTCATCATGTATGTTTAATAAGGGAGTTCAACAGTTCCAAACATTCACATTTCAGCATTATTACATCCTAGCATTGTTAAAATCAAACTGAAATTTCCATGCTTTGCCAATGTATCAAACACCCGTAGAAGCAGATATTTATAAAAATTAAAGTAATAACATTTTCATTAATTCTTTCCTGGACTCAAGGTGGGATTGGGTCTTTTCTATTGTTTCCCTTTATTTTCAATTTGACGTTTATTGAAAAATAATTTGGTCATGATTTTCATTTCAGGAGGTTTGAATTCAGCCCGGAAGTGCCTATCAGACTAGATTATCAAGGCAAACATGTAGACATGAAGCTTGGACCAGTGGCAGGCCTGTTGATGGGACTGGCTCAGCTCAATTGTACAGAGTTGCGGCTCGTACGACTCTCCCACAGACACGGGTTTGTCAACATTTACATTTATACTAAAATCTTTTTAATATAAAAAAATATCATATGAAACATAAAGGTAAATATTTGATTAAACTGTGACCTGTTTTTTTTTTAGAATTTCTGTTCTTTTAGTGATAACCTACATCCAGATCTGCGTGGCTCTATGTCCCACAGTTGAAATATAAAAGGAAATGAAGTTCACTGTTGTTCCGATACTTTTTATAGCCAAATAAGATCTTTCTCAGACAGTGGTCCATGATGTAGTGGTCCTAACCGTTCTAATGATGGCCCAAACGGGTGTGGCTAATCTGAAGGACGAGGGTTTGAATCACGACCATGAGCAATCCCAATTTGGCTTGCAAATGTGTGGTACAGTAGAGGGAGGGCCCACATTAAATAAATAGTGACTGGCTCGAGTAGAAGTTGATGGCATTTGTAGGCTTGATTGGGATTGCAGTGGACACCTGTTTTCCTTCTTTTACGATTGTATGGTTAAGGGCGCATGTTTTGTGGTTTTTTTTATACTGGAAATTTTAAGAAAAGTTTAGTAAAAATAAAAATCTAAATATATAAAACAAAATGTTAGTTACACACATTATAACTCGAGAACGGCTGAACCGATTTTAATGATCTTTGATTTTTTTGGATTTGTCTCTGCTCCGGTCATGCGTTAAGCATATTTAGTTTCCATAAATTCAATTAGTTTCCATTTTATAGCGTTTTAAATTTCTAATGTTAACCTTATGGGGACTAAGTTTGTTTACAAATGTTACAATAAAAACATTTGATTTCTTAAGCTACAGCTGTTGTTTTACTTTCCATTAGCAATATGCTTCACTATCCAATGCCATCTGAATCATTCATTAATGTAAAACTATGAAGTAAATGTGCACTGTACAAAATGAACAGATTTATTTACCACGTTAATAGTTTACGGTCTTTTGGGGATTATGTATTTATATTTTTTAATTTCTGTCTGATTAAAAGTCACGTGTTTATAATTATGATGGCCAAATAAAAAATAATTACGGTGTTTATACTTTTGTTATAATAATCAGCTAGTGTATATCTTTCTTATAAAAGCCGTATTACAGTTAGGTTTGGTTTGGTTTTAGGTTGGATTAGAAAAACTGTGAATCAATCCACTCAGATTTATTTATTTCGTGGTAATGTTATTAATATGTCTTATCGTTTCAGTATTATTATTAACTATGCTGCAACCCAAAATATGAGTTTTTTTACAACGACGCTGTAATGCTATTCGACTTCAGAACATGGCCGATCTGAAAGTTAACACGTATTTACTGTTAGGCGTAACGAAGTTCGCCGGGTCAGCTAGTATAAACTAGGTTCCAAAACTTAGAGGGTTAAATGTAACAGTACAGTAGTGAAGAATAAACTAGCTTATTTATGAGGTAGGTCTCAAAAGCATTCTTAAATTTGGTCTGATGGGAAACAGCCTTTATTTCAGCTACAATAAAAGTAAAAAAAACCTGATCCCATGTAAGAAGTTTTTGTGAATGAATGTTTATAGATTGCTGTTTGGTTCCTCGTGTTAGATTTTGCAAATCTAAACTCAAGGTCAAATAAATTGTCCTTATAATAATTTTTAAACACTAAAAATTTTTAATAAATGGAATATTCAGCAATCCTTACCACATATCCTGTGATGCTCATTCTTTGGAATATATTTCCTGCAATTATTGTAACAAAATTGAAATATAATTTGCTGAATAATAATTTGTTTTTATTTTCAGTATTTTAGGATTTGAGAAGCTATTATCATACATCGTAACCGAATGGTTCAGTGACATAAGGAAGAACCAAGTGCAGAATCTGCTGGGGGGAGTTGGTCCTATGTATTCAGTTGTGCAGCTAGGTAAGTGACACAATATCATGTATTGGCTTGTGATTTAACAATAATTTAAGTTAATTAGTCTGGTTAAAAAATGTACATGTGATTGGAAATTTATCCAAAGAATAATTGAGGTGAGATTAAATTTTGTATCTAATTATAGAGTGTTACCTTGTCTTAGTACAGTTCTTAACCCTTCCCAAGCATTTGATGTATATATAGACCAAAAATGCTAATCACTTGCGAGCATTTGCCGCATATATACGCAACTCAATCTGGAGTTCATGAGCATTTGACGTACATAAACGTCCAAAAATTAAACCGTCATTTGTGTCTTGGCTGTCTATAGTTACTGACATGACTATAAAGTCATATGGTTGTTACTTATTATTATATTGTAGTTTTTGTAAACAAACTGACTTGTAGTTCATAAAATGGATTGTGTGATCTAAAGATTTATTTTATTTTAAAACATGAAACATGGTGCCGAAACGAAGAACCAGAAATAATAATAAAGACAGACAAAGTTCTCCATTCAGAGAGGTTAATACAGACAACACTGATTATGATAATGGTGAGATGAATAATCAAGACTTACCAATGAACCTAAAACCACTAAAGCCACTGATAGTTATCAGTGGTGGTGAAATGACAAAGAAGTGGAACTTATGGCGGAAACAATTTCAGTGGTATGCTACTGCTGTTAATTTGAAGAAGAGGACCTTAGAGAAACAGATAGCTACTTTTATGACTGTAGGCGAACTAAGACGAGCGCGATAGTGTACCCGGTGTGCTCGTGGACACTCGGGGTAGTTCGCATCGCCAACATTCGTGTTCGGGTGCGCTCGCTATTTTGGCGGTCTCCCGCCACGAATCAAAGGAGACGAACAAGGGCGAATGCCGAGCGCAGACAGGCACGAACTTGAGCCAGTACACACTCGCTGTCATTCGTGTTGTCACGGACGCACTCTGTGTGTAATTTTCGTCTTGGTGTGTGTATATACATAATTGAGGTAAGCATAACTATATAACAGAAACACAGCGGCAACTTCAATGTCAGCGTCCATGTTGCACAAAGTTTGGCGCAAACGTTTTGCCGCAAATACGCAGTAATGGGTTCGGCATGGTTCGGCCGAAGTTAGCCGATGGTGTACTTGGTTAATTCGGGAGGGTTCGTGTTGCACATTCGTCAACATTCGTGGTCGAAATCTGGCCCGAACATTCGGCGAAACATTCGGGTGAATGTTCGGCGATAGTGTACTGCTAGCATTAGAGAAACAGATAGCTACTTTTATGACTGTACTTGGAGAAGATGGAATTGAACTGTTTGAGTCTTTTGATATTGATGAAAAATCTACTAGCTTGGATGATATAATTGCAAAATTTGATTCGTATTTTGAAAAGAAATCAAATGTCATGTATGAACGGTTTGTCTTCAACAATCTAAATCAGGGTAAAGGAGAAACTTTCAATGATTTCTTCACTAAAGCGTCTAACCAAGCGAGTAAGTGCTCGTATGGAACAATGAAAGATAGCTTATTACGAGACAGGCTGGTTTGCGGAATCAATCATGACAACACTCGCCAAAAACTATTTCATGAAGAAAATTTGACGCTTGAAAAGACAATAAACATCTGTAAGATTTTTGAAGAAGTAGAATTTGAGCTATCTAAAATGTCTGAAAAGAAATGCTGCAACGTTTATGCAGTTAAAGGAAAAGAAACTTTAGGTGAGAAGCAAGAGGAAAAAACATTAAGCAAAAAACAAGAGGATAACACCTTCGCTTGCAGTCGCTGTGGATATCGCCATGGCCCTCGAGCTTGTCCTGCTTACCAAAAGAAGTGCTTTAACTGTGGTATCCTTGGCCACTTCTCTAAGGTATGCCGCTCAAAACCAAATAATCGAGTGAAATCATTAAAAACTGAGAACTCTGAAAAACATGGTGAAGTATATTCAATTCAACACTCAGACCAGGTAACATTAATTAGTTCCTTATCTAACGAAAGAAAACAAGAAGCAGGAGATTGGACTGAACTCCTTATACTTCCTAATAACCAAGAGGTATTTTTCAAATTAGATACAGGAGCGCAATGTAATGTAATAGGTAAAACTGTTGCATTAAATAGTAATTTAGAAATAATTGGTTCTAAGATTAAACATTTGATTTCATACACAAATAACAAGCTACCGGTGCTTGGTGAATGTACTGCAACTGTAGAAACAATTAACAAACTATGTCAAAAAGTCAAATTTATTGTAGTTGATGGAAATTATCCAGCAATTTTAGGTTGAGATTCATGTCAGACATTAGGATTTGTTAAAAGGATACATGAATTACACGCTAGCAATCTTGATGAAAACCTATTCAATGGGATAGGGTGTTTGAACGATTATGAATATGACATTGATATAGTTGACAATCCTTCACTTAAAGTCTATCCAGCTAGGCGAATTCCTTTAGCATTCAGACAACATGTTAAGCGTGAGTTTGATTACATGGTAGAATTAGGTGTTATTAAACCTGTAACTGAACCTAAAAAAGTACTATATAGAAAAGAATACAGAGACTGGCAGCCAGCTGCAGTCATAAGGAAAGTTCCTGAGCCCAGATCGTACCTTATAGAAACTCCAGATGGGAATGTTTATCGAAGGAACTCTTCGTTTTTGAAGAAACGATTTTATGACGTTGAAGAACCGGCAGGAGCAAGTAAAGTGAACTGAAGTAAAGCTAGAAATGGAGTTAAAGACGAAGATAGAAGAAAGTCATCACGAAGAGTTAATCTCCCAAAAGACTTATAAGTGAAGAAGGGAGATGACATATGACTATAAAGTCATATGGTTGTTAATTATTATTATATTGTTGTTTTTGTAAACAAACTGACTTGTAGTTCATAAAATGGATTGTGTGATCTAAAGATTTATTTTATTTTAAAACATAAAACAGTTACCTTAGGCCATAAATAAACATGATTGCTAAAATAATTTTTTTTATTTCATTGGTAAATTTCTGTTTGGTGGGTTGGCATCACTGATCGTGTAGTGAATGCAGCCGCAAGAAGTGGTCTCTGCTCGGGAAGGGTTAAATGTGAATTTTTTACTTGCTATTATAATTGCATCATAAATTTATCCAATACAAAAATACCTTCACAAATAATATCGTCAAATATGAAAATGAAACAGTCCCAACATTTGAAATGACACATATTTTGTGGAAACAGGTTCTGGAAGGCACACCGCTCATAACACTGCTCCTTAACATTTGAAACCTCATTACTGTCATCACTATGGTCTATTCCTAACTGAGGAATGGTACTGTAGCAGTGTTAGTCTCAAAGACTAGCCATCGTTGACCGCTCATGATCTGACATGAGCCCTCCGCCATTGGTTTTTGTTACTGTGGATATTACAATTGAGCATGGAGTGAGTCAAATTTTCATCTTCCCCAACAGTATTTTTTTCATATTAAAACACCAAAGAAAAATAATCCTGGCTTTTACACATGAACGTGAAAAAATCCATCATAAAGGCTTCGCTTCAATAACTAAGATTGTTCCATGAGTGGATCACTTAGTATGTTACTTGTCTGATTTACAAAATACATTTTGATACTTTGTATCAACTTAAATGCTCCGATTGAGGTAGTAGTTATATAGAATAGAATATGGGTTCCTTTGAGTAGCAATTAAAATGACCCATTTTGTATTATTTTTGCAAAAGTTGAATAAAATCACTTTTATATTAAATAATTAGATTTTTATTTGCTTGTAATATATGAAGACATAATATAATTTTGTTTTTAATCTCAAAAACTGTTTTTATTAAATTTAAAAAATGTTTCCATTAAAATTTTTTTAAATTTTTTTAGTAGGGGTCATATTTTTATTGGAATATTCTTTAAAATCCCCTGAATCATACATTTTCTTACACCTCACAGCGTTTACATATAAAATAAAAACTATGCATTAATAATAAAAAATTTATTTTTAGAAAATAAAAATTATGCAAGCATATAAACATAAACATACAAATTCATTAACCGTCAAACTACTGGTGACCATCAGCTAACAAATCAAAACATTGCCAAATTACAGCTCAATAGGTGGGCCAACCAAGCAAAAAAATATTTATAAAAAGTTTCTGAACGATATACGGTTGGAAAATTTGTAATTTTTATGGAGAAATAATGCGAATTTACCGACATGTCTATCTTGTGACTGCATTCTATCTGCGCTCGACACAGTTAGGCTCCTTGTGTTTACCCTAATGGGTTAATATTTGGCATCAAAATAGACCATCTTAATTTAGCTCAAGACAACAGAATATTTTGTGTTTATAAATTTTATATTATAGGTTAGTAATTTTTACAGTTATTTTTCATCACATCTATATTAAAAATGGTTCATGGTGGTGGTGGTGGTTTAAAATTGTTCATTTTCAGTAGCATTACTCTAGAGTTGTTTTATAATGTTACAGTGCAAGGTATCAGGGACCTGTTCTGGTTGCCTATTGAGCAGTACCAGAAGGACGGCAGGATTGTGAGAGGTCTCCAGCGAGGAGCCAACTCCTTCACCACATCTACCGCGATGGCTGCTCTGGAGCTGACCACCCGCCTTGTGCATGCTATCCAGGTCTGGTAGATGCGTTCCTATCATTTTGGCTAATTCATCAACGGCACAGATAACCTCCTTTGTTTTGTTAATGAGGAGCATAAGAGTATGAAATAATTTTAGCTACTTACAGGTTGTCATTGAAAATATAATTTCATTAATCAAGGCCATGGAGTGTCTACAACTCTTATGTTGTCTATTTTTTCTTATATGTGGAATTAAGATACTACATTTATATCGAATTAAAATTTATATAAGTTGTGGTTTACCCCAGCCACAGCAGACCTGTGTACTCAGCGAATTTCCAAATGAATTTGCCTCATGGGAAAAACATGGGAAAGAGTATACAGGTTTGCTGTTGTGAGGAACACTGAAAGTAGCATTTTTCACATAAATAATTTTTATTTTTATCATTTATACCAATTTTTATCAACTTCCTTCCATAAATAAAGGAGTTTGCCTATTCTGTATATGATTAACATGGGAAAAGAGTATGCAGGTTAGTTGCCATGATAAAGACATAAACTATGCTTTTCAAACATAAATAGTAGATCTCAAAACTAGTGGTGGAAAATTAGCTAATAATGAGTTTTTTCATAAATTGAGAGGTTCTCTAAAATGTTGATTACACCATGGAATTTATTAAAGATTTTCTGCAACAGTTTTTCTGTTGTGTTGCAGAGTGTATCAGAGACGGCATTTGACATGGTGTCACCTGGTCCGAGCTTGCGCCAACGGAGACGTAAGCGAGGCAGTAAGTCCCGGTCACGCTACACGCCACCAGCTGACTTCCGGGAGGGGGTCACCAATGCCATGGCACTCGTCAAGGAGGTACGATTATTATCACTTAATAAGCTCTTAGCACTTGATTAGCTCTTTTTATTTTGCTACATATTTACATTATTCCTTGAGAGGATCAGAATAGTTGAAAAATGCTGGTGATTTTTTTTATTTCAATCAATACTTGATAAATTATTGCTCTCAGTTCAAAAATTCATACATATTTTTCCAACAAATTTTTAAGGAATACTGGATTAATTTGACGACTCATAAGTTATTTAAAGTTTTATTAATTATTATTTTAGTTTTTAAAATTTAATTTAACATTAAGGTTGTTATACGAGGGCTATTTTTTTATTAAGTTCCGATTATCTATTACCTACCTAATTACACAAAGGGGCGGAACAAAGTTCCTGTAGAACGTCAGCCATGTGGCTTTTTGCGCACCCCTGTTGGTTAAATGTCTCATGGACCTTCCCAGCTTAAAAACCTGATGAACTGCCGTAGTTTCCCGACCAGCTCCTCCCGGGGAAGGTGACAACCCCTCTCCATGACGCCGAGAGTGGCAGCTCTCACCCCGGCAAGCCCGGTGCAGTCACACAGTAGATGATCAGCAGTCTCCTTAGACTGCCCACAATTCCTGCAGATTGGGTCTCCAGAAAAGAATCCCATGCGAGCAAGATGTTTCCTCATATGTCCGTGTCCCGTGATGAGACCTACAATGAGTCCGAGTTTGGACATACCTAACTGTAGAAAGTCCTCTGCGTTCCTCGAAGAGGGAGAACTGAGAGACAGTTTACTTACTCTCATGAAGGAAAGCTCTGCCCATCTTCTGCGGTGACACTCACTTGCCCACGTGTTGATCTCTCGATCCACATGCGCCCTGGAGATGCCACAGAAGGGTTGTGGGCCCACGAATGGGATCAAAGCGCCATCGTTTGCCAGACGATCAGCTATTTCATTGCCCATAATACCTGAGTGTCCTGGGACCCAGCAAAGGGTAACGCTGTTATGACTGCCAAGAGAAGACACCGCGTTGCGGCATTCCCACACTATCTTGGAGTTGAAGGTACAGGAGTCCAGAGCCTTGAGTGTGGCTTGACTATCTGAGAAAATAGTAATGTTCCTGTTCCTGACACCTCTGTTGAGATTGAACAGAGCACATTCCATTATGGCTGCCACTTCTGCCTGGAACACCGTGGGGAAATCCCCCATGGGAACGCAGGGCTTTACCTTATTTTGCATCCCCAGTATCCCAGCTCCAGTTCCTTTACTTCCCTTAGAGCCATCCTTGTACCATTCTGACTCACAGGGATGAAGAGGTCAGCCGCTATCATGCCAGTCAATCCTGGTGGAATCACCACTGAAAAGACTTACCGAATGCGTATCTAGTGTGAAGGTGGTCAGAAGGCATGTCTAGGACCTCACATCTGACTATTAAGTGGGCAGCGCTTCGCTACTAATGAAGAACTTCAAGACGCCGTCAAGACTTACCTGTCCTCACTGACAATAACATTCTTTGATGAAGGCATAAAAAAGCTTCTGTCACGCTATGACAAGTTTCCCAATATTTTAACGATTATGTAGAAAAAAGCTAAGACTTAACTCTAATTTTGGTAGTAAAATTATTGACATGGATATGTCTTAGCTCTGGGGGGGTGTTGGTGATTTTTAAGATGGAAAACATGTAACAGGTTTCCATAGAAACTACTAGAGCTATTGTATTGAATTTTTAATACAAAAGAATAAGAACAGCTGTTTAGAAGAACTAAATAAATTCCCTTAAGGCATATCCATGATCTAACCTATTTCCCATAGGGAAGTAAATACAAACATTTTATTTTCTGTGCATTTTACTTCCATTTACAGACAATCAGAACTTGAAAAAATAGCCCTCATACTATCACTATAGTGTGGGACAATTTACTATTAAAGGCATGTTATCATGCTATAGGGTATTGGAGAGACTGCCCACACCCTGGTCCAGGAGGCTCTGGCTGAGCACGAAGACAAGGGAGCGGTACGTCTACAACTATGTTGCACTTATCATTTTGTTTTCTCTTGTATTTATCAATCACTTAAGGTTTCTTTCTTGCTCAAAGACGTTTTTGTCACATATTTGTTTTATGATATTTTGTTGATTAAAGTCATGTATTCTGGTTCCTGGGTAAAACACTGATAGTGATAACTTATATTCAAATGTTGAATTTGTTGCACTGATTGATTAAAATATTAAATAATATATGTCGAGCCCATGTTAGCTGGATTCATTCTGAGATCATCCTTACCTCAAAAAATGGATACAAAAATTAGTATAAAATAATTATATAAAGTAAAGTAAGTAATGATGTATTAGGAAATTTGAAAAATCGAAATTGACAGTTACTAAGTTGTTGTTTTTGTATTATCAAGGGTATTATACATTCTTAGTAAAAAATAAAAAACAATTTTACACACTTATAAGAAAATAAGTATTAAATAAGCTTAAGACAAAATTAATGAAAATTTTGGGTAGATCAATAAATTTTGGCATTCGTAAAACCTTAATTAATTTCATTCCAATGAACACAAACACCTTTCTTTTTTTTAAATTTTCAATTTTTTATTAGTTAGGAATCTCAATAGTTTCTCATTTTTTCTTGAATAGGAGGAAGGTTAAGTAATAATAGGAAAAATATCTTAAGTATGTGGAAATGTGAAACAAAGCAATTTTGAATGTGTTGTGTGTTTACAGAAATATAAAGCAAATGAATAGTAGTACATGTTTTTTATTCTAATATAAAAGAGGGTGGAACAAGTGATACACAAGGGTTATAACTTTGATGTTAACAATATTTATATTACTTAGGCGATTGTTTTAGTTTCTTTTTATGTGCAGTTTGGTGCCGTGGGCGGAGTGCTTCGTCAAATCCCACCGACCATGGTGGCACCGATCATCCTCGCTAGTGCCGCCACTTCCAACCTGTTGGGCGGCGTGCGTAGTCAGCTGGTGCCGGACGCACGGCGTGAGGCGCAATGCAAGTGGCGCGACCAAGGCGACACAACCCCACACAAGCATCAGTAGTCATAACATGAGGAGTATGTGTCACTTTTAACTCATCAGTTGTATTGATGTATTCATGAATTTATTTTAAATATCTAAATATTTATGGTAAAAGTGGTCAAATGGTAAAATAATTATATAAAGTAAAGTAAGTAATGATGTATTAGGAAATTTGAAAAATCGAAATTGACAGTTACTAAGTTGTTGTTTTTGTATTATCAAGAGTATTATATATTCTTAGTAAAAAATAAAAAACAATTTTACACACTTATAAGAAAATAAGTATTAAATAAGCTTAAGACAAAATTAATGAAAATTTTGGGTAGATCAATAAATTTTGGCATTCGTAAAACCTTAATTAATTTCATTCCAATGAACACAAACCCCTTTCTTTTTTTTAAATTTTCAATTTTTTATTAGTTAGGAATCTCAATAGTTTCTCATTTTTTCTTGAATAGGAGGAAGGTTAAGTAATAATAGGAAAAATATCTTAAGTATGTGGAAATGTGAAACAAAGCAATTTTGAATGTGTTGTGTGTTTACAGAAATATAAAGCAAATGAATAGTAGTACATGTTTTTATTCTAATATAAAAGAGGGTGGAACAAGTGATACACAAGGGTTATAACTTTGATGTTAACAATATTTATATTACTTAGGCGATTGTTTTAGTTTCTTTTTATGTGCAGTTTGGTGCCGTGGGCGGAGTGCTTCGTCAAATCCCACCGACCATGGTGGCACCGATCATCCTCGCTAGCGCTGCCACTTCCAACCTGTTGGGCGGCGTGCGTAGTCAGCTGGTGCCGGACGCACGGCGTGAGGCGCAGTGCAAGTGGCGCGACCAAGGCGACACAACCCCACACAAGCATCAGTAGTCATAGCACGAGGAGTATGTGTCACTTTTAACTCATCAGTTGTATTGATGTATTCATGAATTTATTTTAAATATCTAAATATTTATGGTAAAAGTGGTCAAATGGTAAAAGTTCCAAATGGTTTATGTTTTAGGCTATGGATCAGGTTGTTCTCTGTCTATATATGATGGATTCAGCTCTTAGTCCAAAGTGGATTCACAAATATGTTGTTTACATTTATTTTATATTAATTCATAATTTTGAACATTGATTACATAGCTAAAGATAATAGTTTTAGAAGTGTTCATGCTCCTTTTTGGTCTTATGATCTTAATCAAATTACTTAAAACCTAATTTTTAAATGTACAATGTAAACTGTGATTTGTTAACTACTCTAACTGACTGGCAGTTTAAGTACTGTTGGACAACTTAATGGCAATAGGAAAACTTTACTTTTGATATATTATGATATAGTTTAGTATTTTGATTATTTACTTTAAAGTCTTTATGACTATTTATATGACAAAATTACACGTGCACTTCTCTTATTTTGCATACATTATACAATTTTCAATTTTATAATATGTACTTTATAGGTTTTTAACAGTCAACCATAGGAAATAGTTATAGAGAAATATAAAAGAAAATAATATTGCATATTTTTCATGGTTTTACATGTTCATATTTTCCCAAAATGTGTATTTTTACACCTAGTACATGTAACAAGTAAGTTAGTTCGAGTTTTGTGACCAGTAAGAGCTATATTCGTGTTGATTTTTCAATGTTTTGACTTAACCTTGAGTTATTTTTGTCTCAAAATCAATTTTATTGCATGTTACTATTTAGACGCTCACAACTAATGCTTGAGTCATGTTGTATTTATAGATATGTAGCTAATGGGATTTCAGATCTCTATTGTTTGTAGTTGTTTTATTTCCTTTGTGATATCAATAAATGCAAGTTGGTGCATAGGACGATAATCATGTTATTCACTAGTCCTTCGTTATGTAAAATTAAGAAAATGGGTCTTTCAAATGTAGCAGTACCGTAGTTTTAAAGTTTTTCATTATTAGCATACTATGTTAAGAATCATTTTTAATTCAATTTTTTATATTAGTCTAAGTTATAAATGTGCCTGTATCTTATTTTTAGTTATAATTTAAGAAGTGTAAACAGATAACTTAAGTATGCCAAATACCTCTTCTGAGAATCTATTATCTTTTTCTATGATGTGTCAGCTATTCTTTCACATTTTTTGTATATGATTCTCAGTCCATATTTAATACAATCAATGATTGAGCTGGTATTTTTTAGATATTTTCAACTACAAAATATAAATGTTTGAGAATTAATTAGATGTCTGTATAGTTTAACAGACACCCCTGCATTTCTAAATTATTTTAAACTCTCCGGCAACTGTCTCACAAATGTGACAACTAGGAGACCTGTGTGACTGTGGACCGCAGTCTAGCTATCGGTAAATGCAATTGCTCCTGATCTCACAGAATTACTATTCCATTCTGTTTCATCTATTTGTTCTTGCTCATAAACTGTTTACTCTCCACAGCTGTCAAACTTAAAATCTCCCAAATATTGATATTCTACAGAAAGAAAGAATTTAGAGCTTTTATAGACAGGTCTATGAGGTCAGACATTTTTCAAAACAACTTCAAGATATCCCTATTAACACGTTCACTGCTAAAAAGCATAAAACAGAGAGTTGTATATACTAAATTTTTTTATGTTTTACCCACCATTTTATGTCTTTTGATGGAAAACTGTGATGAAACACCATCCGAACCAAAAAAAAACATCCATTTTTGTATCAATAATCGTGTATGCCCGCACCAGGGGACTTTCTTTTACCGATCCGTGTACATTTTTTGTTCTAATATTCTTTTTAACTCCCTGTTATAATTCAAAAACACATTGATTTGATTTTAAATTTTAAAAGTACTACACTAACATAAAGATATATTATTTAAAACACCGCCAGCCAACCCTGATGTGTTACGTTCACTTGTGCCTGTCATCAAAACACTTCCGTGAGATGCGCAATCTCGGCTGGTCCTCACACTCGGTACAATGCCAAACAACCCTTTTATTGATATTTCTCTTGCTGCATTCACAACACCTTTTATTTTTCTACCCTTTTGCTGTAACTTGCCTTTGACATGATTCAACAAAACAGTATTTACTATTTACAAATAAACAATGTTTCCATAGTAATAAGTAGATCATAAACTGACACTGACAAAAATCAATGAAATGTACCTCACCAAAAGCACAATAAAAAACACAGACACTACAGAATTGCTAGCAGGTCACTGACGTATTTAGGCAATGATCGTGTACAAGCATACCTGGGGAGAGGCCGGCGTGGCAACGATTATTGCCGCCCGCAGCGAACGTGTTAAAGAACAGAACTGTTGAAATTGGTTGACAAATTTTAGAGTTATGCTTACAAAAAAGCATGTGAGCATATTAAAAATTATTTAGATTTTCAATTCAATAAGCTTCAGAATTTAAGTATTTACAATAATCAAAATTTAGATTGTGAAGTAGTTTCTGAGCTTAATTTCTTAATAGAGTAAACAGTGTGTTGCATGAATATTCTCCGTACGTTGCATGTTTTTAAATGCATATAGTAAAACATATTTTGACCAATGTATTTTGATACCTTTTTATGTATTTAATGTAAATATGTTGAATAAATCTTTTTTAAGAATTTGAGAATATTTTTTAACCTTAATATTGTGTGATATTTACAAAAAAAGGTTAATTTAAAGGATAACAAAATAAATTATACTTTTTCAGGATATCATTTTCCAAAGAATGTGTAAATTTATGTGAGGATGAAATCAGCATGTTATAAATATTTTTGATTTCTTAATGATAATAACATAAACGATTGATTAACATATAGTTTCAGGTGTCTCACTTAGTACTTGTTAGTTATGTATAGTTCTGGTATTTATATCTGATAATTAATTTTTATGGGTGCAGCTGAAACGTATAATCATTGACATTAGAATCAAAAGACTTTTATTAAATAAATGAAGGTACATGAAATAGGTTCTAGCTCATATTTTATGTTTCCAAAATACTTGGGTTTTCTTGCTTTACCAACTATTCATTAAATTAATATGATCTTGATTTGTACTGCTTTCTTTTTATACTTTTCTAGGAACTTAAAATTTGTATTTTCCCTCACCAAACTGTCCAAATTGTAGAACATATTACTATCATGTTGAAACCATAATTAATAGTAATATTACTAAAGAATAAACATTCAAATGCAAATTCTATGACTAAATCTCATTCTTATAAATCAGACATCAACTCAAATTACTAAAAGTGACTGAGTGAATGTTATGAATTTGTATGACATGCAAATATTACCGACAAAGATTAATTTCCCAGGATCTTTAACCTTAAGATATAAACAGGAAAACCTCTAAACCACCAAGCAAGTCTTATTGAATCTATTAAGTTTGTCTTAAAGTAATTTATTGTTCATGGTTAAGTAAATACATTGTTTTGTAATATTTTCAGAACAATTTATTTGAGATATTGATAACACAAACATTTACATTGTCACTACCTTGAGTTTCCTATGTGTGAAAACCAAGCCAATACAATGATCTCTGTACTTGTCCTACTACTCATCCTTCTGCTCCTCCCCCTCCCCCTCTTGTTGATCCTCACCCTCAGGCTCAAGCGCAGGCAGGTTAGTCAGAGTGATAGGAATCTCCCTCTCATCTTCCTCCGATTCGGGAGACTTGGGCGCATGGATCTGTAGGACCCCGTCAGATGAGAGGCTGGAGATGATGGCGGACTTGTCTACCTACCATTCATGAGTTGGATAAAGTTATAGATTGTAGTTTCAACTGTAGAATTTGTCTTTAGGAAACTAAGGTCACTGGATACTGCTAATCAAATGTGAAAGTGCTATCCTTATATGCAATTAAGATTAAAACCTTTCATAAAAACTAGATTAGATCCTATGTTAAACCTGTATGTAACCAAAAGAGGCAGTTAGTTTTTAGGCAACCCACAGTGACAATCTCTTCAAAAAAAAGGTATGACTGTTTCAAGTCCATATTTTTTTAACTAAACAAAAATCTTTAATCATTACTATAAAAAATTATTGTATTTATCTTCCTGTGGGAAATAGGTTAGATCATGGATAGAAAGGGAATGTTTTCAATTCCTCTTAACAGTTAGTTGTCATTATAACCGTATGACACCACTAACCAAATGACATACTGTTTCAAATTTTCGTCGCAACTTACCCACACCCCAGAGCTAACATATCCATGTCAAAAATGTATTTATTTCCATTTGAGAAATAGCTAAGATCGTAGATATGTCTAAAGGGATTTTTACCAGTTTCTCTAAACAGCTGTCTTTATAACCAGATGACATCACTTCAGTTTCAAATTTTGATCTGACAGATTGTCAATCCCCTCCCTTCCCAGAGTTAAGACAAATGCATGTAAAAATATTAAAAAATAAACTTACAACCATAGATTTTTTTTAAATAAATCTCTTAAGAATAAGTTTTATCAAAGGATTCTAAATTTTACAACAGAAATAGCCATGAATCCAGAATTTAAAATAATCTACCACAAATGCTGTTTTTACACTGAAATCACTTATTTACCTGCTCCTCAATATGTGAACTTCTGACCTTATCAGACCACCACCAATCATTTGACTCAACTAAGCTAACTCTAGTAACTCTACCCTCATTTAATTCCGTGTCTCAATAATCAATAATTGATGACATTAAGTAGGCCTATCCAAGTACCTTACTGGGAAGTCTGTAACGGCGGGCAAATTGGCGGGAAACAGCTCCATGTTCATCATCCTTCTCTTCGTGTTTTCCCTCTATCACAACAAAATCTTCTACGACCTAAACAAGAATTACACTTGATGTTTTTTCTCAGATGATACAAATGTTGACGAAATGACTATGGCTCGTGGTATACTGCATTTAACATAAAGACATACAACATCCTGCTTTGGGTTTATTGACAAGAATCTATTTAAATTAGATAAATCTTGGTCATATTAGTTGCTTAGGATGGGTTTTGGTGGACCAATATGGTCCTAGATGTATCAGACCCCGCCGCTAGTCCATCAACCAGCTTCAAATTAAAATAAAATAACACCTCAAAAATACCGTCAAAAGCTTAGGGTGAATAATGAAATTTATTAATTTGTTGAGAGTTATTATCCAATAGTTGACTTTGGAAACCATGAGGGAAAGACAACTCACGACAGTGTTTACTTCCATACTTCTTCGATAGTAGTCTAAAATTGTACAGGTTTGTAATTAGTGATAGTATTAATATTCTACTAAAAATATAGTAGTTTAGTGGTTTGAAGGGACGGAAGCTTCTAATTAGATTTGATTAAATTTAATTTCGTACGAGAGAGGGTCTATAGTAACTTATAACCAAGACATAACTTATCATTTCTCCCAATAGTTTGAGGAGGAAGTAGGGTATTTTGTAGTCAAAAATTACCGTCATTTATAATTTGAGTTGACAATCTAAATATATAAAGCAAAATCGTGTTAGATGCACCATTTATAACTCGAGAAACGGCTGGACCGATTTTAATGATCTTTGATTTGAATATGTCTTATAGTTTCAGTATTGCTATCAACTATACCACAACCCAGAAAATCTTATCTTTCACAACGAAGCCGTAATGCTATTTGACTTCAGAACATGGCCAATCTTAAAGTTAACACGTATTTACTGTTAAGCGTTACGAAGTTCGCCGGGTTAGCTAGTGCTATCTATAGTACTTATAGATTTCAATTAGGTAGCCAATTTTGGTAATCATTTCCAGTATTCTGATTTTATTTTTATATATGTTTCTCCCCCCAAAGATTTTAAGAAGGGTCTCGAGTTTGATTGTTAACCAACAATTTGAGATAAAACAACCATCATCATAACTAACTACTCAAAATTTTTGAATGAATAAAACACAATTTGAAAATCCTTTGGAAAATAAAACAATTGTCGACATCTATCTCAACCAAGAGAAAAGATTTGACAAATTTGTGATTTACTTAGCAAAAGTGCTCGTTTTTACAAGTCATTCATATCAATATTGATGTAGGCCTAATTGACCAAAATTTAAACGAGAGAAATGATTATGCCTCACTTTAACTGTGAGCTCGTCCGGCGAGAAGTGCCTTACGTCTACATTGATCTTCAAAGCTTCTTTGTCGTTGATAATGTTGGCCAATGCCTTATTTTGTTTACTGAGTTGCTGCACGAAGCGTATTGGGAGGCCGTACCCAAAACTTGGATCCAGTGCAGGACTGGATACGTCATCCATCATTCTGCTGATGAAGTTACGCATCAGAGACATCTGCAACGGGAATCAAACTTGTAATTATTACACGTGTGACGTACACACGCGCAACTATTTTATTCTCATAGACTAAATACAATTCGTAAATAGAAATATATAATATTTGAAAAACAAGGGTGTTTGGATAGAGGTAACGTAGGAAATGTCCAATATCTATCCCTTTTCACGGGGAAAATGGTCCTTTTTGGGTACCAGCAATTGCCTAAATTATATAAAAAATCATAGAAACACAACTCAGAATGGCAAGCTTAGGATAGATACTTTTGTGAATCTCCTCAATAAAAAAGATGTACAATTTTGGAAATTTTCTTCCCAATTTGAACAGATTAATTTAAAGTACGTAGCCTGGTATAATGTAATCTGCTTCCGTAATGGTTATAGTTAGAAATTGGTAAAACACGTTCTAAATTGGTCTTGGTTATTAATGTTTTATAGTTATCTCATGTTTCTTTTTAATTTTCATCGTTGTACGTTATTTTCTTAGTAAAATAATAACTCTAATACTAAGAAAGTATAAGACCCTATCATATTTATTTTGATTAAAATTAATAATTATTATTTTTTCATTAATATTGATTTTGGTATATTTTCAAGTCATAGTATTTTTAATGAGCGCTTTATGTTTTATAAACTATACATAATCTGGAGCCGGTTTCATTTCCATGAAGTTAACTAGTTTAGGATTTCACATAAATAGTTTTATACTATTTATGAAACGACTATTTTGGAACTATTTACGAGCCTTATCAAGCACAAAAGTATGTATAAGAATCCTAGAGAGGAATCAACTATCCTTTTGCAAACAACTACAACTAAAATTACCTGCTTTACTAAAAATAAACATATTATTCCCTGCAACAATAAGTGTATACATTTCGTACCTTATGTGGTGTAAGTTGAAATATGATATAAATTGATGATATGTTTAAAATAGATATGCAGTGCACAAACTAAACAAATTTGTGATAAAACAGGGTTAGGAGGAACTGTGGGTTATATAGTTGCTGCGGGACTTAGTGACCTTACACGGTTGCAGCGCTCTTTGTATGCCAGCGGCAACAATACATCATGGTCTACACTGCCCTGACAAATGGTCTCTTTACAGCTTGAATCGATGGGTGATCGATATTTTATGCTATATCTTATTAAAGTGTTTTCAACATTTACTTTAAGCCGGTCTGGGCTTGTAACAGATCTTGAGGTTATGACAAAAATTACCTGGAATAAACCAAAGCTCGCAAAAAATCAAAATACTGTATCAGCGTTTTATTAGGATATTAATACAGATAATGACAAAGTTATAAAATGTTGTAATAATTATTTATTACTTCTAAGTTGGTTAAGTGTCCAGAAAAGCAACTGAATTCATTAATGGTTGAAACTGGCTAGTTAGGTCTTAACTACAATCTCTATTAAACAGAAATTCGTACACCGCTTCCTGACGACTGCGGATTTTCCACTTATGTCTAACAGAAAAAACGGAAAATGTCTCCTTCAGTTCCAGTTGACATGTAACTTTAGGCCAAAGAAAAATGGTATTGATAATTTAAAAAATTGATTACCTTTAATTGGCATGACAAAATGTATGCATTAAAAATGTAAACGAGTTGTCTCTCGTCTAGTCACTCTTCAAAAGTATAATGGTAAGTATTACGAGTCCATGACCATTTTGGTTAATGTCTTAAGGATTTCATTGAGGGTATTTTATAAAGGTTTTACCTATGAGTTTTACCAAAATCGTTTAGTAAAAAATTAGTAAAAAACAAAATTGTTTAATAAATTTAAAAAACAAATAATTAAGAGCAAAAAATGACCTGTTACATACAAGCCCTGTTGTCAGTCTACCCCAGCCACGATGGCGTAAAGCGAGGTTTCGATCCTTTTTAGAAGGAAAATTTATGAGAAATGAGTAGTAAACAGGTTTTGATAGAGGGTTGAAAATTGTACTAGCCCTGGTATGTTACATTCTGATAGAGACGAAAAATTTTCAAGTACACGGTTGTAATTAACGAAAAATTTGTTAGATTTCTTTTAGGCCTAAGGATAGTTGTAAGCGGTGGTAGGTGGGTGTAGTGTGTTCTCTTGTGTGGATTAACGTCCGCAGTATTGAATACTACCTTTGACTATCCATTATTAATAATGGATAGTATCATAATCATAATTGGACCAGTTCTTAATTCAGAGGCCGTGGTTCTGATTCTACGTTAAACTGTAGGTGCATTAATTGTCATCGGCTGTTGGGCTATTAATTAACAGTCCTGTCTAAGAAACATGTCAGCCTTAGTCAGTAACAAGACTACAAGATCGTGCCACAATCGTCTTACACATAATCCTCATTCATACGTGGCTTAAAATACCTACAGTCCAATATTCTCATCTAATCTAAATTTGTTTTGAATCGAGACTAACGAAAGTACAGTTTTCTATCCTCTCAAATACCGTTCACTGCGCTTTGTCAACACGATGAATGCGATAAAAATCAGGAATATTCTAAACCTCTGCAACGCTCGTTTTACAGTACCTCGAAGATACTATTAAGTCGCTCTGCGGTGGGGTTCGACGTGAGATAGGCCTCCGAATTATTAAGGACTATGCAAGCGTCATTTTTATAATAATTAAAGTTTGCGTGTAACTTTTTCTAAAAGAGTTCGCATGCATACGTTTACACCATGGTCGTCTTTTGTTTCGGACTACACAATTAAGTATTCGATCCCTGCTACGACTTTTGAGCAAATAAGGCAACTAATGATGACATGGTTTATAGAGAGTTTAAGGCTACTCAAATAAATATCCATACATATAAAACGTGAACACTTGGACACTTGGATTGATTTCTGTAAGTATAGATTTTATTTCATTCAAACAGAAAACAGAACCTACCGTGGATTTTTTTCCGATGTTTCCATATCCTTGTATTTCCATTGTGACACACAGTAGTACCAACTCTCACAAAACAAAAATTTCCTTATGCAAACTCTTACCCGCTGTGAACATTTGTTCCACTCTACTCTACTACATACACGTCAAGAAAAAGATGTATTAGCCACATAAATGACACGCCGTGAAAAGAAAGATTCAGATTCAGATTGCTTTATTTTGACAGTGTTAACCATAACTGCATTATAGTGTCGTACAATTAATAAAGTGGTGAATTAATAAACTATATATAATAATGAAACAAATATTTTTTTCTTTAAACTAACTAGAATTTGTGATTATAACAAATAAAATCCTTAACTTTATAAAAACATTTTTCAAGTAAAATTTATTTAACCATATTTTCAAAACTTTTAGGGCAACTTGCTTTATTAAGGCAAGAGCCTTAATAGAGTTTGGAGGAGCATTAAAAAGTGAAATTCCATTGTAAGAGAAATGATTTGTTTTAACTGGTTTTATGTTTAGGCACTCTTGCATTAAAAGTTTTTCTTAAATTATAATTTAAAGCTGGTTGTGAAGAAAATTTGTAATGTTTGCTAAGAAAAAAGGTTATTGTATTTGAGATATAAATTAAGGGAAAAGTTAAAATTATATTGGTTTTTAAAAGTGACTTGCAAGAGTACCTCTGTGGTTTTCTGAAAATTACTCGGATGACTTTTAGTAATTTAAAGACAAATTTTGTTCTTTGAGATTCATGCCACCAAACAGCAACGGCATAGGTTAAGAAAGGATAAATAATGAGGCTCTTTACGAAAGAGAAGTAAGAATGGAAGATTATCATCATCATATCGTTACATATCGTGCCACAACAACAACGTAATGTGTTTGGATTGTTTAATATCTCGGTAAGGCCGGCCGCACACTGATGCAGCATTTCACCTGAAGCAAGTGTTGCGAGGCAAAATGTTTCGCTGGGCACTAGCGCCCCGTGTGTTTCAATGCGAGGCGCTTCGCAACGTTTGCTTGATGAGTGTGCGAGCTCCCATTGAAATATACGGGGCGCTAGTGCCCAGCGAAACATTTTGCCTCGTAACACTTGCTTCAGGTGAAATGCTGCATCAGTGTGCGGCCGGCCTAACCGTTGGAGATAGATCAAAACATAAAGGAAATAAATTCTGTATTTTTTTAAGCTTATTATAATGGTAGAAGATAAAGTTTAAAAAAGAAAAAGCAACATGGTCCCAGGCTTAGTCTTGCCATGAGACCTATGGCAATAGCTACTTCCTTATGGGAAATTCGCTAAAACTGATCGATTCCAGGAAAGATTTTACCCGGGAAAGGAACAGGCTTTCCTTTCCATCAGATGCATGCTCTGTCACCATGGCTCCGCCAGTGGCGTGAAGTCAACGCGGATAAAAGTAATGCCATTTTTTCAGGAAGACGTGAAAAATACCGAGAACTGTTCCACCCGAGGTCCAGCTAGACGGAGTGGGAATACCGTGGAAGACGTCCTTGAAGTACTTGGGTGTCACCCTGGACTCATGCCTTTGTTTCAAACAGAATGTTGACAGGAAGCTGAGACATCAGCAATCCTGGGGCTGATGTGGCCACTTCTTGCAGCGAGGAGCCCACTTGTACAATTGTTCCTACTAATCGTACGCTCTTGTATCATGTCAAGTCGCTGAGGCGAATCACACACAACCGTGGTTTGTCAGGAACTTTGTAATTATGGGGACGTTGGGAGTCTCAACTCTTGATCTATTTAACAGAACAAAAGCCCATGGACCAAGAGCCAGACCATGGACTGTTTCAGAAAGCAGCCGAGTCCACCCTAGAACACATCGGGGAGCTCTGAAGACAACATGACGCCGCAGAGGTCTGGAGGCCCAGGCCCATCGCCATCCTGGACGATCCACATAGGGGACCAGGGTGACCTACCCAGCCAAAGCCTGACACAGCAATGTGTCGACATTTCTTGATTAATCATGCCTATGTTTAATATTACTTTGATTAACTTCTGTTATTTCACTTGCTCGAGCCCTGTATTGATTTGATTGTTCTAGCCACTCCAAGAAGTAATCCAGCAGATGGGGGAAGGTGGGTTTAGTTTGGGTGTACACTGCTTATCGGTGGAGTCACCTCATAACCCTCGCAGGAGGGGGTACTCATAAAGAGTTACCACCTGCCACAAAAAAATTAATGATTTGGTATAATTTTTTAATGGCTATGGTTAAACAAGAAGGGGAAGAGATGAGGTCGGACGAGTTACCAATCGATCACTCGCTCGGTATTCAAATGATTGATTCCAAATGATTTTGTTGGCGAATATCAAACACTGTAAGCGGAATGGGGGGTGAAGTCAGTACTCTCCTCTGCAGACTCCTAACTCCTAAAACTTTATATATAAATTATTATTTTAGTCAGAAGTCCAAATGATTGAGCTGGAGGTGAAAAGCCTATGGTAAGACAACCTAGGCAGAGGTTAACTCAATCTGAAGATTTTAAATTTTTTTTCAATTCAAAAATCTTTTATTTAAATCAAAAAACTTCCTCAAATAACAAACTGTCATGTGCGTGTAGACACACTAGGCTAAAAAAATTTGTTAATTTATGTATGTGAAGCAGTCTTAGCTTTGGTGTTAAAGTCACTAAGTTACAATGTTTCACAATTGTAGCAATTATAAAGTAATATATCTATATAAATAAAATTAGAGTTTTGTCTGTAAATTGCTCAGAATCATTCATTTTTTAGTTTTTTTTTACTTTTTGTGCGTTTGAGAATCCGAAACCGGTCTTATTTCAATTTTTGTCTATTTGTTCTGTTTGTCTGTGACACTCCAGGAGGCATTTTAAGCCACCTTCTCCGAAAAAACGGGAGAACTGATTACAATGAAACTTATTTCATGTATTCTCTACATTCCAGAGAAGGTTTATAAATGCTTGAAATCGCCCGCCGCTCCTTCAAAAGTAAATAACAAGCATTTAAAAACCCAATTTTACGTGATATTATTCACATTTTGTTCAGTTTTCAATGAATAACCTACTGCTAACAATCTGCTGTCTTTGTAGTTTAAACATTTAATAGAAATAAAAACAAACAACTGTCAAATCAATATTAGTTTATATTGGAAATAGATTTTAAACCTATTTCGAAATCATACTACATTATATTAAAAAAAAAAAAATAAAATTATTTTAAATAATAAATTATAAAATATATAAAATTTTAATCTAATTATAAAATGATTATGCTATAAAATACTGGTGATTGATTATCATTACAGGATACTACAAAACAGCTATTTTTTACTTAACATTATCATTTTACTCCATAAATAAAAATTTGTTTATATAAATGAAAAGAGTATGAGGTTGCTCAAAAATAAAAATAATTTTTTATAAATTAATTACACATTGAAAAAATTAGTTTATAAAAATAATTAGGAAATATAATTTTTATTAAAGATTAAACTTGACCCACTCAATTATTTTTAATTAATATCTTAAGATAGTAAAAAATTTAAGAATTATATGATTTTTTTTACTTAAAAATAAAATTAATTTTAAAAATCTTGAAAAAGAAAAAATATTACAAAAACTAGTTAATAATATGTTAAATTGCATTGCATAAAAGAAAAAGGTCTTAATTTTTACAATTATGTGTTAAGAATATAAAAATTTTTTTTAAATTTTATATCATAATAAATTTAAAAATTTTACTTTGTTTTATTATAAAGAGAAAAAATTACTAATTACTAGATGATATTCTTTTGGAAATTCTAAGTTATTTTAACATATAACTAATTATAATAGTGGTATAAATAATGTTCTAATCTATTTAATTGTAAAGTAATGCTAAATAATAAAGCTGGGAATTGATTTATTTTCTTTGTACTGATTTGTTTAGGATTTCAGGTTTATATTTTGGTATGATTATCTTTCTTCATTAAACTGAATCCTACAACCCGTACAAAGAACGGGCTTACTGCTAGTTTACTTATAAAATGATGAACCATATATAACTGAGGTATTCACAAACAAAAAAATAAATAAAATTTGTTGTACTATGAATTGAACGAACAATAAGAAAAATTGAAAACCTTAGCTCTTTTTCAAAATATAGGAAATATAATTTTTAGTAAAATTAAACTTCCCCTCTTCTTACACTAATTACACTTAGAATATTAAGATTAAGAGAATAAAAGATTTAGATAATATAAGTGATGGTTAAATCTAGGAAGAGTCTATCTTGGTTTTTAGACCCATAAGAACAATGTTAATTTTTTAACATTACTGATCACTTGATTGTCGTAAAAAAATGGTCAAGTTAATTTATTTTATCTAAAGTTTCCAGTTATTTTACTTAAAAATAACTAAGATTTCATAAAAGTGACCTTGCCACATTAGAAGTAGAAAAGAAAAAGAAGCTATTGAGGACTATATTTAATTATCAGGCCTGAGAGTTATGTTGTTTTGCAAAATATCGTCTTTGTTTATTACAATTATTGGTTCAATTTTAGTTTTCAATTGTTTTGTTAAGAATGATAAAAATTATTTAATTCTACCATCTTTCCTCTTAAAATTGTTTGTGTTAATTTATCAAATAATTGTATACCTATAATGAACTTCCTGCTTATTCTTTATTATTTCTAGAAGTAACAAAATTACTATCTAAATATGATTCATATATACAGGTATAGAAGAAAAAGCTGGACATCTTTAAATATGTTTTAATTTAATAGTACAATTATTTAATAGGACTTAAATAGCTAACAGCATAAAGTATCGTAATGTAATTGCTACAAAGATGACCTAAAATGGAAATTCTGGATGTCCTTCTGCAAGTCTGGAACACACAAAAAATGTAGATTAATAACCCAATAACTTTAAGTTTTTCTATCAAATTTAAAATTAAAATGACGATGAAATATGACGTTAAAATAAAATGAATGAGAATGTATGAGGTATTTATTTTCCTGTACAACATAAAATCCTGTACACTTAATTTACTGCAGTAAACAGCCATAGCAACACCACAGTTGTTGCGGTCTAGGTTGGGGCGGGTTACACAGAACATGCCCAAAAAGCTAGAAGGCAGACTGGCCTCAGGGCTGGAAGATATCGTAGATGTTATGTCACACACATGTGGTGCAGAGTACAGTGTCTTATTGACAGCCAATTATTATCAAACCGTCTTAAATTTCACCCTCCCGGTAGGGTAGATGTGTAGATGTAGAAGCAATACATGGGCTTATATCTGACGTCGACACAACCAATTGAAAATGATGATAGTAGTAGATTTTATGACATCTTAGGCTACGCTAAAATGCTGTGCATAAGCTAGTTTATTTGATCAGCTGTTAAAAAAGGTGTTTATTTGAGATTTTATGTTATTCCAGAATAAAATGTTACATCTGCAGAGATGACATGTGGCCATTCTATTACCACGTGATTTGTTAAAAAACATGAAGGACACTTCAGATATTCCTGATCTTGTGTACAATTTGAATAGAAAAATGAAAGAACTCAAGCCAATAGAATCTAAATACCATTCATCCAGGACAATTTTTGTTCATTAAGATTTACGCACATCAAGTCATGTTTTTGTGCGAAATAATGCTACAAAAAAACCATTACGACCTGATTATAAAGGTCCATACCAAGTCGTTTCATGGTCAAATAAGTGGTTTAATGTTTTCACTCCAAAAGGAACAAATTCAATTTCTATTTTCCGCCTAAAATCAGCTTTTATTATGAATGACCACGCCATAGACATAAAACACAAACAAAATGCAAACAACTCAAGAGACATGAAGACTAAAAAAAGACTCAGGTGTTCACAAGATTTGGACGTAGGCCTACAATTCGTCAGCCAAGCCGTTTAACTCCTTGTTAACATTTGGAGTTGAGTATGTGGATATGCCAAAATGCTTTTCATAAGCCAGTTTATTTTCTGAGTGTTTCCTCTCATGTCAATAAAACATGGTCATTCTCTTTCTTGTTAATTTTTAGTCTTTAATAATTATTCATTTATAAGTACTTATTCAATATTTGTACTTATAATAGCAACGAGTATATCTATTCTAATAGGAATTCATAGATTTTGTAACAGGGTATTCATCATTTAAAAAGTTCAGAGATCAATCAGCACCAGTGAAAAATATAAAAATATATACTAACTACGGATATTTTAATTAAAGAAATCCATCTAAAACTTACCCTGCTTAAGAAAGCTACCAAAAACAAGGTTCCTGGAGCATTCACTGTTCTAGAGTTTATAACGAAAGCCAAAAGCAAAATTCCCTCAAATAAATGTGAAGATCATATTATTATTATAACACTCACCCTTTAAAAAAAGAAAAGTCAACCACTCTTCCTTCCTCTCCTCTGTCAAGTTCACTAAGTGCAGTAATTTCTTCATCACTCAATTCAAAATCAAATATCTACAATCAAAATGTTAAAAAAACAACTGAAATAACCAAAAAATGATTTTTTTATCAAAATAAAAATATAACTTAAGCAGCAACTATTAGTATTAAATTTTAATTAATATTATTGCAAATACATTATTTACATTTAAAAAAATTCATCCTTAAACATCCATCCTTAAACATAATTTGAATACTAAATACGAATCTTAGTTGTAATAACTTTGTTAGTCGTGGAAAACCCATGTTAGCAGTGTTGTACTGTATTATTTCAATGGTCAAAATGTTGTTAGATCTGTAATAGCATTCAACAGACCTAACGTTTCAAAAATATTCATCAAATTTCTTTGAGACATCCTCTACTAGATGATGAACAATACTTTGGTGATTCATCCACTGGCCATTATACATTATTTACTAAATGTAGCCATTTTTTAAAGAAATCATAAACCGTCTTGATTAATAACATTGTAGGAATAAAAAGAAACATTGAATATTAACATTGAGGTTTTGAAAATTGTGTCCCTTAAAGTGCACAATATTTAACAACTGTTAAATTGTTACTCCATAGTAACAATTGTTATCATGGAGTAGTTCTGCATATGGGGAGTTGAAAATCAATCTCAAAATATAAAATTAATATCAAATGTTAATAATGTTAATATCATTGCGAGGTTTTTTCATCCAATTAAAAGACTGACTGAAGGTATTTGAGTTGTGTTGACAGTGGGTCTGTTGTCACTGAACAACAAAAGTTAAAATAATGAGTAATATTTTCATTATAAACCAGGAAAAGGGGTTTCCCAGCTGTTGTACCCTTTTTAACTGGAAAACTATTTTTATTACCAAATGAAACAAAGATGGCTTAGATAAAAGTTTATGAATTTTGAACAAGTCCTTACACAAGTCTCTTTATCTAAAATGTTCTTTTCTAGAATTCATAACACGGATATTTGTATATACTATATTTACTTTCCTTTGGGGTATTTGCTTAGCTCATGGATGTCTAAAGTGATTTTTTTTAGTTCTACTAACACAGGGAACCACACTTCTTGGTCCTCAGGACAATTTTTCGCGGCCCTCAAACGGTTAGGAATAACTACAAAAAATTTGTATTCATGAAAAATATTTTATGATGCTTTTTATTTTGAATATATTATGCTGATTACAACACTTATGTTATAATCATATTGCTTGTTAATTATTCAACGCCACTTACACTTGCAGGCGTCTTTATCACAATTAAAGAAAAAAGCTTGTCAGATAGGTAGATTAAAAACTTGTTTTTATTTTAATTTTTTTTAGATGTTCAAGGGAGCGGGCTCCAGACTTTGGTTTTACTGGGAGGTGTTCCATCCCCTGATGTGTACCCCCTACAAACAAAAACGACCACAAGCCACCTCTGCTTGCGGCCTGGGGAAAATTTGATGTAAACCAAATGGTTACTAAGAAATCTAAGTGAGGATCTCTGCTCAACAACCATTCTTACAACCATATGAGGTCCAACATAACAATCAAAGTGCCAACTCCTCCCCACCCCAGAGCTTAGACATATCCATGTCAAAAGTCGACTGCAGTGGGTCAAGTTCTTAACAGTTGGCCACTCAATACAATATAGGCCTACCTGAATATTCTGCTGTATGCGACCGGCGTTGGTACTCTTGGGAATAACGGCTATACCTCGCTGCACCGTGAACCTCAACAACACTTGCGCCGCAGTCTTGTCGTGTCTCTCCGCGATCTCCATTACTACTGGGTCGCCCAACAGGTCTGGCACCTCCTTACTGATCCATGCAACAATGACTCACACGTCAATCAGGAGACTATTCTCCAACATTAATTATAGTTCTAATATTAGAGCCCCTTAGTTTGATTCTAGCTGGAACTTTTCAGTCTAGGAAACTAATACTATTACTGACCGGCGTATATTGAGGAAATTTTTCAAAAACAGATTTTCTTCCGGTTAAGATCATTTTTATCAGATTGGTAATCAGGTATTTTATTTATGTTTTAAAACTTGCTGTTCCTTAAATTTGTTTGCCGCCTTGGGCGGTCTCCCGGTCTGCCAACCCCTGGGGTCCGCCCTGAGTACAAAGTTTGAGGACCTACAACTGATGGAGACCCTAGACATAGAACCATAGACCTCAGAGAAAGAAGTCTTGACTTCTTCAGTTTTCAGTCTAAAGGTCATCTAAATGTCATCTTCAGGACCTGGGGACCTATTCAGGACCCCTTGGCTTGTTATGGTCAACCGAGCGAGCCCGTCCTCGACCGACCTAACCAATCCTACTCCTCATATTATTATAGTACGCACACTGGAGACATATATGTAATGGGAGTGATGCTCCATTACCTTCCAGTGCCTAGCACAAGAAACATTTGGTTAACATATCCACAGGACATTTTTTGTGGATTGCGGAGGTCTCGTTCTCCAAATTCCCATAGGCAATACCGTACCTGACATTTAGGGCATCGTACAACTTAGCCGTGCCTCGGCTGCCGAGGGGGGAGTAGGCGCACACTGTGATGTTGTTCTCCTGGCAAAACTCCACGAGCTCCCGCTGCTGCAGGTACGCGTGCACCTCTATTTGCAGGTTCTCTGGGGGTTGGCACCCAGTATCTAGTATCCTCTGCAGTTGGGACTTATTAAAGTTTGAAACTCCTATGGCTTTGGTTCTTCCTTTTTGCTGTTCTTCTTCCATAGCCTGCAGAAAAATTTGTTTTTACTTGTGGTACCACCACTACATTTCATACGTGAATCAACTTTATTTGATTTATATTTTGAATTAGGAATTACAAACCAACCAAAAAATAACATAATTTATAATCAAACCCCCAAGTTATAATAATTTAACCCAAGTATTGACAAAATTAAGCAATACATACACCATAAAACAAAGTAAGTAAACATGTTTATCTTACCCTCCAAACCGCCTCTAGATCAGTAGTGGTGTCCATAAGGATGTTGCCCTCGTCATCTGTAGGGTGAAGTCCTGGCCCATCCTGGAAGCCGAAGGGCGTATGGACCAAGTAGAGATCCACATAGTCCAGTTGAAGAGCATCCAAAGACAAACCTAAGTACTTCTCCACACCCTCCGGCCGTAGTCCCGCAGGAGGCAGCTGAAGGATAAATAATACAAAATACTGTTTAATAAATCAAGCATATTTCATAAAGACAATAAATGTTAATGAAATTAAATTTTAAGCTATTTTTGGGACATTATATTTATAATGAGTATTTTTTAAGAGGGTGATAGCTACTTTTACCTAAAAAATTCAAAAAGGTCTGCCCACATAGACATAGACATTATCTGTCACTTATCTGTGCATGCACAGGTAATTATGGATAGGTACAGTCAGTACAACGAGGAGAGTAGGGGAGAGTGGGATAGCCCTGGTATGTAGTCTGCTTGCCATTTACCTTTTTTATGAGCTCTGGTTAGTGCTTGCCCTATTGACAGTAGACAGAGGAACTGATTATGTGATTATGACAGTTTGGAGAATATTGATGTGATAACTCCTAGCATTTATGATAACTCTATCATAAATTTAGTAGGCCCATCACAATTCAATACTGTACATATTTTTCTAAAATTTGATGGGTAGTATTAGAGTTTTTAGTAGTTCTGTCTTAACGAGGACGTCACTTTCGCAAGTCAAGCATTTTGGGTAGCTCTGGTAGGTCTCAGTGGGGTAATGGCGGTAGGGTCCCAGCACTCCCCGACACTCTATGTCAATTTTCTCGGGGTCACCAAGTCATTTAGGCTACAAGTAGACTGACTTTTGTGGTTTAACAAAACTTAATATTTTTTATTACTTACTCCTTACCAATATTTTGATTTAAATCTGTTTTTGAGAACGGTTAAGTACAAATAAAAATAATAAAGTATTTTTCCCCACCAATGCATTTTATGTTTCTACCATACATATAACCTACTTAAAAAAGTTAAAAAAACAATTTTATAAGTTTTTGCCATTAAAAATAAATAAGAAATCCCCTTACGGTCATTACTCCATGGGGTGTGATAATACCGGTACGTGAAAAGGGTTTATTTATTATTTTTTAAATGAATTATTTTGCTCGTTAGGCTGCAAGCAATATATTGTGTTTAATGTATATAATAACCCCTAAAAACCATTCACCTTTCTCAAACCTTTCACGAAACTATAAATCTGATAGCTCATACCGGCATTCCCCTATTCTCTCCCTACTGATAAAAACTGCTCGGAAACAGGGATCCAAACGACAGTCATCGCTTATTTATACAGAGGTCCGTAATCTGAGCCCTGAGCCCTGAGCCACCGAGTTACCTTGGTGGTGACGAACAGCTCGTCTCTGGTGACCAGGCCCTCGTCCATCCAGCTTCGCAGTACGCGCCCGATGACGTGCTCGTTCTCGTAGGCGGCCGCCGTGTCCACGTGCCGGTAGCCCGCCTCCAACGCCGCGTCCAGCGCCTCCTCAAGCTCCTTCTCCGCCGCCTACACACGAAAATGTGCAAACAGTTCCAAATATAAAACAATCAACACTTTTCTACAAATTTATACATTAGTCTTATGCTCAATACATCAGGATCGATGGATCACAATATCGTGATCGCAAAAACAATTAAAACTGAAAACTCCTACAAATCTACCAGATAAAATGAATGTGGCGAGAAATTACGTAATTCAACGACAAATAAAAGGTCGTGCCTAGCTGGGGTGGGAAGAAAGATTGAAAAGCGGATTTACGGTGTAGGGTACATTTCCATATCAATCGAGCCTGGAAAATCTACGTGATAACACGCAGATTTTCCAGGTTACCCAGGAATAAAAAATATTACTCAACGGGGTGTCTCTCCAACACGTAGGGTCTATGAAGAAGGGGTGGGTGGATAAATAAGAGAAAACATGCCAGCCTTAGTCAGTAACAAGACTACCAGATCGCGCCACAATCATCCTATACTCATTTCTCATTCATACTTGTCTTAAAATGCCTACCTGTGTTGGTTGCCATTTCAGTTGAAGGTATTAAGGTATAGATAGGAAACAAAATATAGGAAGAAGGATCATACCATTATGATCTTTTTCGTTCAGCTCTTTACTGTATAATTATTTCTATATGTCTAATTTATACGACGAGTGTGTCCACAAACACGTATTAACAACCCCATTCTGCAGACACCCTACTGTCTGCAAAGCCGCACAGACCCAAATTTGTCAGGCACTGCTCGGTTCAGGGCTTCCCAACAGAAAGATCTCCCGAATACTTCCTTCCCTCGAACCTCTTTCCCGACTCCTTTTCTCCTTTCGATACCCGCCTTCTCTCCGACAGCTACTCCAGTCCAGCTCTTCACCAATCCCGATCTTTGGACTTGGAGATCGAAGCCCCATTGACACTAGCCCCTTACGCTAGGGTCTTCGATTCCTGTGAAAAGGGCATGGTGCTGGTGAGTAGATCCGCCATCGACTCTATTTTAGTCACGCGGGAGAGGGTGATTTTTCCTTTTTTTTATCTTAATACTCGGGGTGACGGACGTGCTTCTTACGCTTTGAAACATTTGCCGTTTTAATTCATTTTCTGTGACTGATATATTTTAATTATTTTTATGTATTTATAGGAAAACATTGTGTTCTATACGTAACGTTGTGTACAATATGTTGATGACGGTAGCGCCAGCACCAGACGATGCAGCATTGCTGCATTGCTGCACGTCTATTATTGGCAGCCCTGAGACACGGTCCTGGACCGTGAAGGCCTGTCTCCATTCTGGTGTGATCCGGAACTGATTGCTTGTATCGCCACAGCGCCGTGATCAATTCCCAATAGAGTAACAATAAATCTTATCTGTTGGTTAGGAATAATCATTTACATTTTTTACTACAACTGAAAATTCAAATGAAATCAAATAAATATTTATTCATTAAGTAAATGAATGTGTACACTGAATGGCGTTACAAAAATGGAGATATACATATAAGAAGAACAACTACAAAACTACTATACAATTACAGTACTATACAAAACTCCAGGAACTTCTATGAGGCAGTAAATTATAGTTCTTATACTCGTCAAATTATAGATATGTATTTGAACAATGTCCCAATAATCAATCAAAGGCACACAAGAAAAAATGACGAACAATAACATAATTCGTAAAACTGCTAAAATGTTGTAAATAATGTTATAATGTTATAGTATATATTTCCCTGTGCGAAGTAGGTTAGATCATAGATATGTCTAAAGGGATGTTTTCAGTTCATCTAAACATCTGTTCTCATAACCAAGCTATGACGTCACTACCATTTGACTTCACTAACCAAATGGCATCACCGTTTTAAATTTTGGTCGCCCAAATAGCCAACATCCCGCCAGAGCTGAGACATATCCAAAACAGATAATTAGTATTATCAAAGAAGATAACATTATATGAAAAATACATATGAAATGCCTTATAAAATAAATGAAGTGAAACAGGTCATAACTAAATTAAGGAGGCTCATATATGCTGCTTCTATCATTACAAATTTTAAATTACAGTGGTCGTTGTAAACTTTATTAAAAGCTAATTATTTAGTTGGACTTTTCCAACGCGTCTTGTGTTTAAAGTCTAATCAACGTTTCGAGGGCTGGTTAAACTACTCCCGTTTTAAGCACGATACGGTATTTAACTTTCAGGTGTAGTGGCCAGACCTACGTGTCGTGTGGTCCTATTTCTTCCACGTCCCCTAGCTTAGAGGCGGAGTGTTAATGTCGTTGGGTCACAATTTTCCAAATGTACAAAATAGGCTAAGTAGAGTGTTTTATATACTATTTAATTATCTCATATGTATATTTGTTGTGTTTTTGACAGTTTTTTCTGTATAGAAATAATCCTTTGTTTGTAGAAATGTAAATATCGTTAGGCAATTGAAAATGGGAGTAGTTTAACCAACTCTCGAAACGTTGTGTAGATTTTAAGCTCAAGACGTGTTGGAAAAGTCCAACTAAATATTAATTTAATAATTAATAACCAACGCTATCATGAATTTACAAAACTATGTTTATTAAAAGCTAAGATACAAATTTTAATTGTACATTGTACAATTTTAACTACGGTACACAAAATAAATTATTTATATGCTCACGTCACATTTATACTCACGTCAGCGTGCGATCTCATTAATATATTTTTTAATGTTATCTGAGCATATTTTTCCTTCGTTGACTCCTTATTCAAGTAGTCAAAAATATTTCACCATTGACTTCGTTTATTATCAAAAAAGATTATAAATTTGCTTTTTTATCTATACAGCTAATTTCTATCAACGTTTCAAGTCTGCTGGTGACAGTGGTATTTAAATATTTGTATTGCCGATTATAGCTAGTGATGTGTTTACTTGTGTGAAATACAAAGTTCAAAGATCAAATCTTGACCCTATTTAAAGAGTCGATTAAAGCAAATTAGCTCTATCTCAAAATCAACTGTCCGGTATGATTACAGTAAACCAACAAGTTCTGTCCCCGAAGACAAGAATGACATCGTCAAAAGCTAATTATTATTCCTTGAGACGCTGGCCCAAACGACGTAAGTTATTTTAAGGTGAACGTGACGTCACGCGGTTATTTATTGAAATAAAATGTTTATTTTTTCAATTAACTTTTTCAAACACTACTATAGGGCATCACATTACTACTTTTTTTAAATTGATTATTTTGTGTCTTGAATGTATTTTTTAATTTATATGCAATTTTCTGGAGCTTAAATGGTAATTATGTCAGTAGATAAGGAGAAAATAAAATATGTACAAATGTAGTGTCCTAGATAATTACTTTACCTTTAATTTGACACCTTAACCATCTTTTTGCTACAATCGAGTGACCTGTAATGCTTGTTCAAAATTAACATTGTTCTTATAGGACAAAAATCCAAGATGAAGGAGGTACTGCAGACTCTTAAGCGACATTATCACTGCCCTAACGGCGCTCGCAACGCCTTTAGTAGCCAAGATTATGAAGACGTGAAACTTCGAGCTAACTGTGACACAATAACCGTCGACGACAGACGCGGGCGCGTCAATTTGCCAAACATTCAGATTTCTCAGTTTTCGACAAGTAGGCGAGAGGGAACGCGCCTGTATTGATCTGTAGAAGAAGATCGACGATATGACGCTCATTATGAAAATACTGAATTGACGATCCATAGGGTGAGCGATCTGGCGGTGTTATCGAATTGCGATGCAATTAATTCGTTAAAATGAGAATCCTAAAAACCTTGGTCTAAGCTAGCGCGGGTGGGCTTGAGGCAATTAAGGAGCACAGGTCAAGAATTGTGGATAGTTGTAAGCGATGGTCGGTGGGTGTAGTGTTCTCTTGTGTGAATTAATGTCCGCACTATTGAATACTACGTTAATCCACAAAGACCATCCTCATAATTAGACCAATTCTTAATTCAGAGGCCGTGGTTCGGATTCCACGTTAATAGGTCCCTTAGTTGCTATCGGCTGTTGGGCTATTAATTAACAGTTCTGTCTAAGGAACATGTCAGTCTTAGTCAGTAACAAGACTATAAAATCGCGCCATAATCATCCTACACTCATGTCTCATTCATACTTTGCTTAAAAACTTACCAGGGAAGGTTGCCATTTCAATTATCTAATCTAAACAGGATAGATATTCTGTGCTGACCCTTAGATATTAACACAATTCCTTGTTACCGATGCTTGTAGTCAATTGATAGGTCAATGCCAGTAATTGTGTTATATCCCAGGATTACCGCTGTCAAGGTATGATTTTTTTAAATTTAAAAACGCTCAACTGTCCATCAAAATATTGGGCCTAGGGCCTTGTGCGGTGAATTAATGACGGCGACATACCGTAGCAACGCGAGTCACAAAAGCTATAGCCAGAGGTGACCACTAACGGTCTGTCAAGAGTCGCAGGCCCCTGGTTTCGCTCCAAGAACCTTTGACTTACTGGGCCAGCACCTTGCCCATGAGCCTTGCCATGAGTCGGCGTATGAATAAATAATAAAAAAGCCAAGTCATAATAATGAATGAATCTTCTTGATTCATCCGACCCGACATAAAAACACCAATTTTTGTGTTGTTGTTTGTTGTGGTAACTTAAGAAGATTTTTTTTAAAGATGCAAATTTGTTTAAGCAATCATAACATTTTTAAGCATCAACTAACAGTTTATAATAATACTTTAATTCAGGTCGAAAAATAACTTGACTCATTTCATTTCAGAATTTATCATCATTTCAAATTTTTATTATATGATATACCTTCGTATACACCCTCATTATATACCTTCACATCTTCATAGCCTTCATCTTTTTTAACTCGAGGATTAATTAAATATATTTTAAATAAAATTAAACTTTAGTTACAAAAATTGAGTAAAACAGTAATAATACCTAATACTGTTTTTATTAAGAAATTGGACACCACATTTTTTGTTTGATCTTGTCTATGTGTATAATATTAACATAGAATAAAATATTATTATTATTTTCTTCCAAATAACTTCTATCATTTGTTCGCACCAATCATAATAATAACTATTAGTAAAATTTACCCTGAAATGTTCAAACTTTCGGTTATTGATGAAAGTCGGTGCTCGCTCTTAAACTTAATTTTCCTGACATTCATCTGTATTGCTTGGAAAATTATGTTTGATTATTTTTACGTTTTAGAAGCCAGAAAAGATTAAATGGGCCTTATCTCAATTTCTGTCAATCTGTATTTCTATATCGCTAAACAATAATTTATTTTTTGTAACGCTTCTCCCGGCGTTTTTTTTTCTTGAAAACGAGAACACCCGCAATTATGGAGAAAAATAATGAATTCTCAAAATCCAATTTTGAGCAGTAGACAAATTTCTTCTAAGTTTTCACAGAATATGTCATCTATAGAAGTGATTTAGTAGAAAAAAATTCCCAACAGTTGTGATATTAAAATAAATATTAGATATTTTACATTGATAATTTATTATAAACCTTTTTAAAAATTACACTACATGACATTACATTTTTTGACGTACAACAAATTTTGATTAACGGTATCAGTGGACTGACACATACTTTCCCCCTTGAGTAAATTGAATAACGACAATCTCTACTAAAACTATTATATTCTTCTAAGTTTATCTAAATATCATTTAATAATTTATTGCTTCAAAAATAATCATCCAATTTCTAAAAATAACAACAAGAGAAACAACGTTAAAATAATTGTTAGAATTAATCCCCCCAATAATACCAAGCTTTTTGTGTGGGTTTTGTTGGCTGATGGTTGGGAAATAAGGAAGAAATCGATTTTTTAATAATCCCCATGAGGATTCGGTGCTCACAGGCAACGTACAGTATAGAACTAATACTTACTGTGAACGGTAAATTTAACCGTTCTCTGGAACCGTTAGTCGTAGAAAAAGAATTCAAATTATAATTTGTTTAGTATTTTAAGCTAGTTTTAATTGTAGTAATCAAATCATACTTTACCTTTATTGTTTTCTCGGAAAACTTACATTTAAAAGCCCATAACTTTGGAACCGCCATTGTTACAGATATACGGGTGGTGTCATATTATTTAGTCAAAATCAAAATCATTAGAGCCATTTTTGAGAAATTTGCATTTTCACGTTTTAAGGTTGTTTATGAGTAAACTACCCTTAAAAGTAAAAAATTAAAAAAAATTCTGGAGATAAGGTGAATATAAAGATACATCTAAATTGGATCAACGGGGTAGGCTGTGGTTGTGTACACATCCAGACACACACACACACACACACACGGACAGACAGACATCATGTTGAAACCCTTTTTTGGGACTCCAAAACGGCTATAAGCACTCTCAACTCAGATTCCAAAATTTTGACGAAACAATACTTTTTCATATACTATCGTATAAGTGGGAGAAAGTAATAATGATAAGAGATTTTATAATTGATCTAATTGTAAGTTATCGCTAAATAATTAAACTGAGAATTTATTTTTTCTTTTATATTCATTTGTTTAGTATTTCAGGTTTATATTTGGTCATGTTAATAAGTAACTGAATCTGAATCCTACAACTCTAGTAGTACTGCCCTCTCACCTGCCATGTGCCGTAGCCCACCATGGGCATGCGGCCGCCACTAGAGAGCTCTGCGTACTCCATGCTGCCTGGAGCCTGACTGACTGACTACAGTTATGTGTACCGGTGACTCGTGAATGGTAGCTCGTCGAATCCATCATACGGTGGCCTTGTCTGGGTAAACACTAGACATCGATCGACTCATCAAACTTGCATGATGCACTCTATTGGAATGGCCTGAATGGAACAGGTTTATAATATGCAGAAAACCCGTAAAACATTTAAGCGTAATCGCGAGAGCAAAACTTAAATTAAGTCAAATTAAAATAATAATTAGTTATTAAAAATAAAAAAAGGTCACGTTGGAAGTCATATCGGATTTTTCATAAGTTTCAAAGAAGTTTGCTTCAACAATTTGTAGTTTATTTAAAATTGAAAAATATTTTTCACAAAAAAATTTGTAACGATATAAAAAGTCTAGTTTTTATTCCATAGGACATTGTTCGATATGTACGTCGCTTTATGTGTATGCAATAATATCTTCCGACATCTCCTCAGGAGACCTTCACAAAGAATAACTTGTTTCTACATTCCACACCCAGATGTAATTATTATGAATAATGTATATTACTTCAGCGTCATTTTCCTCATTTCGTGGTCGATTGCGTGTCAAGCTGTACCTTGTCCTTGTGCTCCATTTTAGAGGACTACAACGCTCAATTTGTTTGGTTCTTTAATAAAAACTCATTTTGACTTGACGTTTGCTTTGAGCTAATAAGAAGTGTAAACACAATTTTAATTTTTTAAATATTTTCACAGTTATTAAGTATTGAGCTTTGAGGTATTAAAGAAAAATTGAAATTGAGGTACATAATATGTTTATATTTAAATCCCTGTGTGAAATAGGTTAGATCATGGATATGTCTAAAGGTAATGTTTTCACTTCATCTAAACAGCTGTTCTTATTCTTTTATATTAAAAATTCAATACTACAACATTGGTGGTTTCTATGTAAACCTGTTACATATTTTCCATCTTACAAATCGTCAACACCCCCTCCCCCCAGAGCTAAGACATAACCATGTCAAAAATGTTTTAAATTAAACATAACTTGTATATTGTCATAACACTTGACAAAATGAGCAACAAATAAAATAAATTAAAATAAATAATTTAATAAATTAAGCTACAAGAAGTTAGGGTTGGTTTATGACTTAGGGGGTGGGTTGTACTTCTTCTTGAGGGCGCGTTTCTTGTCGCAGCGGTAGACGTCGCAGGAGGCGTGGTCCTCGGTGGCGGCCGCGCGGAATATCGTCAACAGACGCTCCGGCTCGCCGCTCGCGTCTATCGCCCTGCAACAACAGACACTAACTATGAAAAACTACATACAGTACCTCTCAGAAATATCGTGCTTTATAAGAGTAAAAATTGCTAATGATCATGTGCCGACGTAATCTGTGAAATGTTTTACAAACGTCGTCAGTTAACATACACTTAGTTCCATCCCGATTTGTAAAATATAAAGTTTAATCCCCCGGGGAATAGCGAATATTCACTGACTTAGGAATTACATATCATGATACAAACTATTAGTAAATTAGTTAGTTACTGAACTGGCAACCTGTAAGCTGTCCAGATATTTTAAGCCAAGAATGAATGAGAAATAAATGTAAGATAATTGAAGAGTGATCTTGTTACTGACTAAAGTAACAAGACACATGATCCTTAGATCTGATAATTAACAGCCCAACCGTCAATGGGATATCTAAGGGGCCTGCAGTTTAATGTGGAGTCCGAACCACTGCCTCTGAATTACGAATTTGTCTAATTATGAGAATGGGATTTGCGGATGGACGTAGCTTTTAATAGTGCGGACGTTAATCCACACTAGAGAATATCCCATTCACCGATCATCGCTCACAACCGTTCAGTGTACAACCGTCACTAGATGAATTAGGTTTTATCACAATATTTCAAATAATAAAGAAGATAATATAACAATTTGCTTATTCTTAACAGATTCCACGGGAATGAGTAAACAGGTTTGCTGCCACAAAGAACAATAACATTGTAATTTTTCAGTACAAATAATTATTAGTAAATCTTTACTATATGAAGCTGTCTGTATACAAGGTATTTTACAATACAGTATTTAACCTTTACCCCAAAAGATGGAGCGGATTAGTGCTCAAAAGACAACGTTTTGCGTTCAGCAGTTTCCATATCTCAGTAACATATCAGTACATAGAGCAAAGCTTCAAATTAATTACTAAGTTGTTAGTTATTGAGCTAATTCTAATGGAGCCAAAAAATTAAATTATTGAATAGATTATAATTATATATTTGTAGGTGAATTCGTAATACGTTACCTGACTACTTCTTTGGTAATCGGATACTCTCTGGCCCTCTTCCCTAGGTGACAAGCGACCCTCTCCAGACACACGCCCCTGGACACGGCCTTCAGGATGTTGACAGTGACGGTGTCCAGAGGAGCGTTCGTGCCCAAGGACCGCTCCAGGTCACCTTCTTCTTCAACGGCGCGTGAATAGTGTATCAGGTAAGGGATTATGAAGTTCTTGACGACGAAAAAGACAGCGGCGCCGACCATGAGTGCCTTAATGGGCTCAAGGAGTGTGTGTAGTCTGGTGATGGCGATGGCCACCTTGGTGCAGACGGGGGCGACACTGAGGAATGCGCCACCCGTGGGGGGGAACGGGGGTGGCGGGGGGAACCCGCCCCCCGAAGGTCCCGTGGGGGCGGTGATGGGGACGGACTGGGGCTGGGGCTCTAGGGTGTTGGGGACAGCGGCAGGGTAGGGTGCGCTCCTCACGGGGGAAGGGTAGAAGCCTGATGTCTGTTGACCTTGGGCGTAGTAGCTAGCGCCGCCGCCTTCACTCTGACTCTGACAGAGGGCCAGGGGGAGGATACATGCTAGCACACCTGAAACATCATGACGTGCTCTTGAAGGTCTGAGTGGTCAATCACAACACCGGTTACTGTATAATGTACCTTTGGGTGTATAAGTGTAGGCTACAGCTGGAGCTACAGATGTGATCAAAGGCATTGCACTTCTCATATTCACCACCAGAGTGATTCGGAGTATTATCTATAAATGAATATGAAGTAACGAAAGTACATACCACACCAAAATCCATGTAACCTACATATTTCATGGAATTCGAGTAGGCCTACACTTACAAAAATGTGTAAAATGAGAAGTGCATTCCGAACGCCCATTTTAAGCATTTCGTTCAGTCGGCGTGGGCGTTGTTGTTGCAACCACCAAAATGGGAATAAAACGTAGTTATAATGAACACATTAAAAATGGAGTCCTGAATCCTTAGAACTAACTAAAATAAAATGTCTCTATATATCTAATCTATATCTAATGTCCTTCATATCGTATATTTTACACCAATCTTTAAATATACATTTTGCTCAAGACATTTTTTCGTTTGTTTTGTACTATTTGTAGTTAAAACTCGTTGGTTAGTTATTATAGTTACGAAACTTCCTGCGTTAAATAGGTTATTTCAAAAAAGTTTTGTGGAAAAATTAATTAGTAAAATGTCGTGCAACCTCATTTTCAACTGAGGATTTCCACACTGTCGCCCTTTAGCTTCGAGTTACGGTACTTATTTCTTTTTAATCGTCAAGTCAAAGCCAGGGAAAGATGTATCGGAATTACAAAATAACAACAGAAACAAGCATGCATAAAAGACCACAAACACATCACACGACTAAAACAAACACAACCAAATCATATATTTTGATTTCAAATTTACGTTGTCAAAACTCAATATGCTTAATTATTTTCACAAATGACGAGGAAGTAAGACAGAAATTAATATAAGTAAAAATAATTTGACAACAATGGGTACGGTATATTGAAGAAATTTCGAAAAATTAAGAAATCTAAATTTAAGGTACAATTCACCCACTCCCCTAAAGAACTTTGTTACACAACAGTTCAACAAAAAGAAGTCATAGCTAACCCGTGGTTAAATAGTACAAAATATGACAGACACAAAACTAACACTATAACAAGACTTCGACTCGGACACACATTTAACAGCCGACTATTTCAATTGAAGTTGCATGGTGGCATCTCCAACTTGTGAACACTGTAAAGACAAACAAGAAACACTGAACCACACATTCCTACATCGCCAATATACACCCTACAACGACAAATATTTTCCAAATAACCTCAGGAAGACAATTTCTTTACAAAGCATAGACACTTGGATCATTAACCCATTGTCAAAAGAAGTTTTGAAAATTGGCAACAAAACTTCATAGGACTTCGTAATAGATTTATTTCTAACATATAAAAAACATTATACAGGAAATTAAAGGTGTAAAAAAATTTTAAACCTTCAAATAAAAAATGTTTTTTCATGACGATAGCAAGCAATAAAACTGTAATAAATAATATCAGGTTCATGTTTAAATTTAAATGGAAGAAAATTTAATACCTACGTTTTTAATTATTCATACTTTTTTGTCCTAAACCAACTTTTACAGATCTGTCGATTCCTTCGAATTCATTGGGACATAAGAGTAAACCTTTGAGAATTTAAATCTATATATTGGATAAACAAATGATTGTCTAACATCAGATCGACGTTGCAAGTTGCAAGGCTTCGTCGTTTTCCTTAAACGTGATGGAAAAGATAAATAATTGAAATAAAAATTAGTTAGTTTTATAAAATAAAAAGCATTAGAGGAAATGAAAAACATATTTTAATTTGCTGGTGAGAATTGAAAGATTGCCTGTCTATTTAGTTTATTCCCAAATTTCAAACTCTTCTACACAGCAAAATTCCTATAAAACATAACATCTGCAAATTAAAAATGGAAACCTCAAAAGACTCAACATAATTCAGGATAAAACTGCAGGAACCGTGCGTACAAAATGGAGAGACTCAAACAAAAGTAATTTGTAACTTACAGTTAGTTTTAGATTAGTTTTAGTTATTAGTGAAATGGTGACCTACCCAGGTAGGTATTTAAGCCAAGTATGAATGAGAAATGAGTGTAAGATGATTGTTGATCGATCTTGTAGTCTTGTTACTGACCAAGGATGACATGTTCCTTAGACAGAATTGTTAATTAATAGTCCAACAGTCAATTGCGTATTTAAATGACCTACAATTTAACGTAGAGTCCGAAGCACTGCCTCTGAATTACGAGATGGTCTAATTATGAGAATGGTCTTTGCGGATTAACGTAGTATTCAATAGTGCGGACTTTAATCCGCTCCATTTGAAACATCCATTTTTTAAGCCATGAAACTAAAACGATAAATTGTGATTTTTTCGCAAGAATTTTTTTACATGTACTTTAATTCAAACAATTTTTAAATCAAGATTTTTACGAGTAGCTTATTGAATAATTTAATATGGTTATTTTTTTGGTACCTGATAATACATTTAAGTTTTTATGGTTGTTATATTTAATTTCGTTGATTGTAAATAAAAAATTGATTTAATTCTCAGATAGTTTAAATATCTTGTCGATATGATGCCAGAAAATAAAATCATGAATTCAAAAGGTTACGATTAATTTTCTCTGTTGCGACGAAGGCCTAGAAGCTAGAGTTACCTGAGAGCCGGAGGTTCATGACGGAGGGTGGCAGTGGTCGGCGAGAGGGTAGTGTGAGCGTGTCGGCCTAGGGCCTAGGGGTGGCGCCTTATGTACCGCTATCACTAATGCCTGCAATTGCTAATCACATCATAATCACCACACCGGCTCAAAATGTGGTATTTTCAGTAACATCTAAGTAGATTTCTCATTCCATACGATTTCGATTCTGAATCGTGGATATGTCTAAATGGAATGTTTTCTGTTCCTCTAAACAACTGTCCTTATAACGATATGACGTCACTAACTATATATCATCTCCGTTTCAAATTTTGGTCTGACGAATTGCCAATACATCCTCCCCAGTGCTAAGATATATCCGTGTCAAAATTACGAGAACAATTTTTCCTTTTACTATCGTATAGGTGGGAGAAAGTAAAAGCGAAATACCATTCCTTTGAGTGACCGATTTATCGGAGTTTCCAACAAAAAATAAAGGGCTTTAAATAGATTTATATTTAATAGAAAATGTTATTAAAACACAGCTGAAATTTAAAACCTACTTGTAGACCCGATTACACTTTTTGATAGTTTTATTTACAATATATTTTGTATACAAACCAATAAGTAAATGTTAAGTCAAACTATCAACTAAACAGAAAGGTTAGTAGGCCAACTAAACACTAATAGCTCTAAAAAAATACCCCCATCGCAGCAGACCTGCGTACTCAGCGAATTTCCAAATCAATAATATGACAATAATAGTAACAAGTATGTGACAAGAATGATTAATCCAATACCTGTTGATAAATTAGAGTATTTGGCTCTTCTCTGTAACATTAACATGGGAAAGAGTATGCAGGTTTGCTGCGTTGAGGAACACATAAACTATGATTTTTTAGCATAAACGTATGGATCCCAACCATATGAAGCTAAATACAAAGTTTCATCCAAAACTATTGATTGGTAAGGGAAATATTAATTTTTCCTTATCCTCCATAAGATTAGCGTTTTGTAGCAAAGCGACTAAGAGCGGTTGACGTCACACACATGCAGCGACACGAAGCGGAACGACCGAAGCTCGGTTCCAAGATGTTTGTTTGTTGTGCTATTCCAGATAAATAAACTACAGAAAAAATAGATTATTTGTCAAAATCTAAATATATAAAACAAAGTCGTGTTAGTTACACGCATTATAACTCGAGAACGGCTGGACCGATTTTAATTTTTTTTTACCATTGGAAGCACGGATGTGCCATGGTCGTCATATTCTTCTTGCTGGCCTGTTCATTATAGAACTCCTCCAAAGAGTAGTATGGCCTATTAAGTAGATAGCCCTTCAGTTCCTTCTTGGGTCTATCTAAATCCTCTATGTTCTTGATCTCACTTGGTATTTTATTGAAAATTTTGGTGCATAAGAATCTTACCACTTTTTGAGGGGTAGAAGAAACTTGCTTTATATAAACATTTTTCCTATGGCGGGTATTGTAGCTGTGTACATTTTCACTTCTAATAAAGACTTCTGGTTTGGGTTTCACCATCATTGTCGCCTCAAGGATGAGAAGTGATGGCAAGGTTAGAATCTGTGACTCAACGAACAGCTGTTTACAGTGGGCAAGATAAGATGCCTTACAGATAGTACGAACTATTCGTTTCTGCAATAAGAGACATTGATACGTTGAGCCAGATGACTGCTCCCCCAGTAGATAATTCCATATTTAATGATACCATCGAAGCATCCAAAATAGACTTTCATAAGGATGTCCTTATCAACGAGGTTTTGCAGACGACGTAACATCTAGCACACTGCTATGATTCGAGGGGATATCTTCTCTATATTCTCTATGTTGCCACTTGAGGTCATCGCTGATGGTCAGTCGCCAGTATTTTACGTGGCTCTCAACACCAATGCTAACTCCATCAAGTCGGAGTAGGGGGGCACTGCTCGGCTTGCTCCGATTGTGAAAAGTGAGAGCCTTGGTTTTACCCTTATTTAGTAGTAACTTGTTGTCTTTGCACCACTTACTCATCTTATTCAAACTTCTTGTGCTTGTAAAAGATGTTTATCCTCGCCAAACCAGTGGCTGACATCATCAGCAAACAGGCAGATATCGCCGATGTTTATATATTCTGGTATGTCATTAACAGAGAGGACAACACAGGACCAAGATTTGAGCCTTGAGGCACACCTGTGTCTATTGGGGGCGATAGAGATGAGCGATAGTGTTTGACTAGGCCTTCTTGACTTATATGACGAATAGTCACGATTTGATATCTCTGAGATAGGAAGCAATCCAACTCAGAGGTTTATCTCCAATGCCCAAATTCGTTAATTTTTTAAGTAGTTTTTCGTGAGATAGCAGGTCAAATGCCTTTTGGTCATATCATAAAATATACACAGCTGGTCGCCTAACTCATCAATATTATCATATAAGTCAATCATTAGTTTGAATATTGCATCAGTTGTTGAACGATTTTTTCGAAAGCCATACTGCTGATTATTTAGTAGATTCCTATTTTCTAAATAAGGCATGAGTCTCTTTAAAAAAAATCATCTCAAAAACCTTGGAGAATACACTTTGTACTGCGACTGGTCTGTATGATCTTTGATTTTTTGGATTCGTCTCTGCTCCGGTCATGCTTTAGGCATAAATCAGTTTCCATAAATACAAATAGTTTCCATTTTTATAGCGTTTTAAATTTCTAATGTCAACCTTACGGGGACTAAGTTTGTTTACAAATTATCTACAATCAAAACATTTGATTTCTTAAACCAGCTGTTTGTTTACTGTCCGTTAGCAATATGCTTTACTATCCAATGGCATCTGAATAATTCATTAATGCAAATCTATGAAGGGAATGTGTACTGTACAAAATGAACAGATTTATTCACCACGTTAAAAGTTAACGATTTTTGGGGATTAAGTATTTATATATTTTTATTTTCTGTCTGATTAAAAGTCACGTGTTTATATGTTTGCCTAATAAAATAATTACAATGTTTATACATATTAGGTTTATTATAATAATCAGCTGTTGAATATTTAAAGCTTTCACAACGAAGCCGTAATGCTATTTGACTTCAGAACATGGCCGATCTTACAGTTAACATGGATATCTGTTAGGCGTTACGAAGTTCGCCGGGTCAGCTATCATAAACAACACAAGCTCCACAATACACTTGCCCAGTGACTGGAGCAGAATGACAATGTACTATGTACTCTGTCGCTCCCAAACGCTCGAAAAACCAACTAGTTTGTTCCAAAGTACATCGCGCATCTCTGCTCGCAACAGCTGCTTGTGTGTGCGTTCCACTTGATCGTATGGCTTTGATTTTGTCGCTGTATGTGTGTTTCTAGCCCTAGTAGTAAAAGTGACGAGTACCACCGATTTACTTACGTTCCATTTGATTATCCACTTTTAGCGAATTTCCCATAGAGAATAAGCTATTACCGTAGGCCTCATGGTAAGACTTAAGCCCAGGACCATGTTATTTTTTGTCTTTAGGTGAGATAAACAATAGTCGTTAAAATAAAAAATATATATTAAATATTTATGATATATTTTTTTTATTTTTAAAAACAAAATGTTTTCTAATACTGTCGAAAATTTCAATATAAAATGTATAATATTATAATTTGTGTCTGTTGACGATATGTAAAAATATCAAGACAATTTGGTAGAGACGTGTATTCCTACAAATGCTCGGACGAGTTCGTAAACCAGACATATCGGTCAATGGGAACGGGTAGTTTGGGGGGGTTTTGTACCCCAAAATGGGGTTTTTTGCGTTTTTCACATGTAATTTTATATTTCACCATTGAAAGCTTAAAAAACTACACAATTAAGTTTAAAGTTTTTCTTTATCTCCAACGGTTACCGAGATATTTAAAAATCTAAACACAGTTGTATTGTGGAGCCAATGTTAATCTTATGGAGGATATAAAAATTATTTCTTATTAATGAATATTTTTGGATAAAATTGATATTTGGTTCATTTGAGATCTATCCATTTGCTAAAAATCATAGTTTATGTGTTTATCATGAGCAAACCTGCATATCTTTTCCATATTAATCATATAATAGGCAAACTTTTCTTTATTACTGTTGATAAAAGTTGGTTAAATGTTAATATAAATTATTTCTTAGAATACTTCTTTAGTGTTCCTCACAGCAGCAATACACTCTTTTTGTTATTGGAGAATAGGCAAATAATTCTCATGTTTAATATTTTATAAAAATTGTCATATTTTATTTATTGATTTGGAAATTCGCTGATACGCAGGTCTGCTGCGACTATTTATTTCTTTTATACATAAATATAAAATTTATTTTCGTATTTCAAATTTTATATATATTGTGTTGTTCTGAACCAAAATGGGTCGACTATGTCTGTTTTTGGGAGGATGTGTACAGAGCCAATGGTTGGTCAGATTTGATTTTGGCATCTATATCATTATTTTTTATTTTTTATTTTATTTTCACCTAAAAATTACAAACGTGAAAAATTATCAAAAATGGCTCTTAACGATTTGTTAAAATTTACATTTATAGTGAACAGAGTAAAAATAATATACACAACATGTTTTTGTCAAATTATTTTTGAGAAAAAAATAATTTTTTTAACTTTCAGCATAAACAACAAATTAAGTAATTGACTATCCATTGAAACCAGCTTAAAAAAAAACAAATTAGTATTTTAACATTTGTCTATGCAAATTCCAGAGAAAAGTTAATTACTGTCGTGGTAAACAAGTTTTTGGAGCACCCAATGTTATTATTATGGAGAATATTAAAAAATCAATTTCTTTCTTATTTTTCAACCGTTTTCCATGAAACTTGGTATGAAAGGTATGGTCACATCACCCAACAAAATCACTCAAAAAAGCTTGGTATTACCAGGGGGAGGGGGTTCCCCCAGAACATTTTAACAATTAATTTTACTTAGTTTCTCTTGTTGTTATTTTCAGAAATTGTATGATTATTTTTGAAACAATAAATTATTCTTAAATAATATTTAGATTAACTTTAAAGAATATGATAATTTTATTACAGATTGTTGTTTTTAAATTTAAACTTAAGGGAGAAAGTATGTGTCAGTCCATTGATACAGTCTATTTGCCAGTGGGAAACTCTTTCAAGACCACTTTGTACTGATTCAACATAAGATAAAAACAAGTTTAATCTTAACTAATCAAGGCAACTAGAAAGACAGAGGTAATGGTTACATAAAACAAACCCGATGACATCACTGACCCAAAAATTTCAACTATGGACAGAAGTTTATTTTAGGAGTTAAAGTCAAAGATGCTAAGGAAGGATTTAATTTCTGCTATAAGTACATTGATACCATTATGAGAACTTTGAACTATTTATTCAATATTTTATCAGTGTTAGTTAGTTACTGTTGCAACACACTAACCAAAAGTAAATATAATGGCTGGAGTTTGGCACAAAAACAAATTCCTAACACAATAAAATGTGTCCCACTTAAATAAGATTATCTGAACTTTTAATATAAGGCTCTCTTATGCCCCAGCAAAAGACCTTTAGTAAGTGCATACCCGATTGGGTATACGTTCACATACATTTGAGGCATAAAAAAAATTGGGCAAAAACTATTTTTTAACAACGTGCTTTTTCATCAAAACAAAGCAAATTCAGTAAACCCCAAGTACAGATTTTGGTAATTTTTAATGTACATTGGCTCTGCCAAATACCAAGTACCTCATTTTCACTGGCATCGCGAACGTGTTAAGGTTTGTGTAGATTGCCACATTCAATCCCTCCTATGTGAGCTGTAGACATAGAAAGTTTAATTTATAAATAATTATTAATTGCTATTTTGTTTTGTAGTGTTATACACTTTAATTATTTGATTGGATTTTTATTTGAATGTATTGATGGTACAGCGCAGCCCCACTAATCCGAAAATCCGCTTAATCCAAAACAAAATCAAGAAAAAACACGATAGTTTATTTCCGAAAATTACAGTAAGTTTTTACTTTAGGAAATGTATTAAACAAAATAAAACAGTGTCACAGAACTAATCTATATTGGTTTTAAAAAGTCTGTATCATTTTTTTATCAGAGAGATCACCTCTATTTCAAAGCAAAATTGCGCTAGCGTCTCAGGAGGAAAATAGTGTCGGCTGGTGTCGCGATGGACTGTTTGTTGTTCTACACAGAGTAGCGCTAGATCAAAGGCAGCCGCGGCGTTCGAATGGGAAACTCTGCTCACTGTCGTCGTTTACCTCATCTTCACTGTCCTGGGGCATGTTGTTGTGTGTATATTTCAAAACCATGATAGGTAAAAAATTAGCCTTGCAGAGCATTGCCGTATATAAAATTGGTTGTTTCTCAAACCGTATGAACGTGATTTGGGGATGTTATGTAGTTGTACGTTTTACTTAATAATCTATCATTAACTTAATAACAATATGCTTAATCGGAAGTATTTGCTAAACCGAAATGTGCCCGGTCCCAATTATTTCGGATTAGCGGGGCTCCACTGAACCTCTTTCAATTATAAGCTATCATTGGACAAATTTACACGAATTCCTTAAAATTTCAGTGTTTTAACAGTGGGTACTTTTACATGGTTCCACAGATTTGGACTCTGTGGACCACAAAATAAAAAGTTATGATGACCATGGAGATTTTTTTATTAAAAAAGAATTTGCAAACAAAATTTAACCCAAAAAATGGACTTTTAAATATTTTTTTTAATGTTATCTTTGTTCCAAGGGAAAAGGATAACACAGGTAGTGAAATCATTGTGATCTTAACAGTTTACTTCCATGAAAAATTGTTTACAATGACCGTAAAAACAAAATTCTAGACAGCACTCAACAATGGAATGGACTAACAATACCTCCATCTCTGAACCTTACTAATGTATCACCATACAACTTAATGAAATGTACATAAATAATATTACCATACCAATGTGATTGTTGCACAATCTAGGAAAATACAATAAAATAATATCGGTCATCAAATCATACAGCTTTTTATTTATAAAATTTGAAATGGAATTTGACACAATAATTATTAAAATTTGATTCAAGAATGAAAATGTCTCTTTGTACAGATACAATGTACTTGTACATTAACACTTACAAGACTTCATCTCGAGTATATACAACGGGAACACGACTCCTCCTTGCATTCCCTTCGGTCAAGCATTTCACAAATATTTAAACTTCTACAATTATTATCCTGCTATAAGTTATTGGATTTCATTTTATAACAACAAAAATAAAGTCATAATAATGTAAAAGAAACTTGTTTATAGAAAGATTGAATATATTAAACCGGGAGCACAGTTTTTAAAAGATTTATCTGACAACAACATTATTTCAATGTTATTTTGAAATATAATACAATTTGCACAATTTGTATTCACTTTTATCAAAATGAAAGGAATTTAATGTTTTGTAGTTAAGTACATTATTTTCCTGAATAATTAGGACTACAAAAATTCTTATGCAGAATAAAAGATGGAATACAGTAAGGAAAATTAAATTGAGCAGAAATCATAAAATAAATAAAAAAATTGACGACAATATCATCTTAGAATAAGTAAAATAAGTGGATGGATGGTGGTGTATACCTGAAAAGTTTTGTTAGATTTGAAATTAATAAAGTGATCGATTTCAGCAAATTTAAGTATTAGTCCAAATAACTTGACAGTAAATATGAGCTTCAAAAGTACAGAACAGGTGATACAATGATCCTGATACAGGAGGAGTCTTCACAGACAACAGGATGTGAAATGATAGGCCTACAATTTACACTCTTACAATATTCTCTATTTACAAAATGATTCAAATCCTCCTCCTACCCTCAGCATTTACTATTCTATTGCATAGAAAATTCATTAAATACATTTTACTACTGTTTAAATGGACTCTCGTACAAAAAATCACTTATACCAAAATTAAAACTATACAGATTGCCCTATCCCAACGTTTTCAACTTTTTACATATAAATTAAAAAGAATTTACATAAAATGGGTCGGGCGGGGCAGGGAGATGCAGTCTGGTGTAAGTTTTGTGCAAATACCAAGTTCAATCCAAGCTTCCATGCACCAAAGCCTGCACACTTACAAATACTGCTGGCAATCTCAAAACACTTTCAGTACTAGTTGTTAAAACAGAACAGTTAACGAAGAAAATAATAAGTGAATTTTTAAATATTATTTTCTAACCTTAAATTTTTTACGTATGATAAAAACGTTTCTCAATGCCAACACAATTTTAATTTGGTGTAACACGTTTTAAAAATGCTTAGATTTTACACCTATTCAGGATATTCATTTTTTTAAATTTACTTCAAAAACATAAATAAAGATAAAACAATTTATCTCATTCAAATTTTGTCTACACCTATCGAACCTAAAAGATTCAATAATTTATTGGATACTAGCTTCCAATATCTAAAATTTTCAACTAGCAAAAATTGAGGTAAAAGTGAAAAAAATTTTGATAATTAATAAAAATATTGAACAAAAAATGGGACACAATTTTATAAAACAAAAAATAAAATAAATGCTCTTACGAATACAAAGTGACTCCTTAAAAGTGCTGCTAAGTTTATGGTTGTTTTTTGTAAATACTCAAAAAGATTTTTAAAATCTGTAATGAATACAGAAATGGTCAAGTAGGAATGGTCCTAATGAATAAAGTGTATAGATATTATTCTTTTTATCTTACCATAAAATTGAAGTTAAATGTAAAGGATCATTCCAAAAATACGAAATTTTCTATTAAAGTAAATTTTCAGCATTACTTTTAGAATGTAATCAAGAACACTCTTGAGAGGGAAATTTATTTAATAAAAATCTTTTCTAACCTGTCACTATTCATGCTTAACTCAACATTCAAAAAAATTATTCCTTATCTGGAGGAATTTTACTTTAATTTTACAAAATCGATACTTCAATTTTTAAGGAAAAATACTTTTATAAATGAATATCAATGATTCAATACAATCCTTTTATAATAGAATTACTTGTTCAATTTACATGTACTTATACTTTTAAAAACTAAAATGGAAAAAGATGGTCTCTGGGAGCTAAATTTCAAGGAACTACAATTGTTAAAAAAAAACATTATGGTCAGCATTTTGTTGTGAAATGACCATTTTGTAATACAATGATATATGACATGATTAACTCATGTTGTTAACTCACAATAAATATATGCCAGCAAGGCATCACGTGTGTCTAGCTATGAACTCTATGATAATTATTAGCTTCAACTGGTTTTAAAATTTACATAAAAATGACAAAATATAGAAATCCTCCAAATAACATAAACTCCCTTAACTGGTTCCACAAAAAGTTAATATTTCAACTTTCCCCAAAATAATCGCTATAGAAACATAAACTTGTCCATTTGTATCCTTGCAAATAGTTTGAAAACTAGCCAAAACAAGAAATAATAATTCCATCAATCCATCAAGTATCCTGTGCAGTTTTTTCACTTGTTTGACAAAGCGCAAAACTACAAAAGGTTTAGTAAATAGCACAGGTAAAACAAACTACATGGGACCAGCTAAGAGATTCACAGCTTATTAGACCAAAAACTTATGATTTGGAGTCACTGACAACCTATAATTAGTACAAAATTAAAAAGAAATACATTCAATACAACCTACGGAAGTAATATAATTTGAAATAACTAAATGCTTAAGTTCAGAAAGCAAGATTTTTCTGTCAAAATACTATTAATATTACAGTGGTTCTACTACAGTAACATTGTACTTAACAGAATAAGTACAATAATATATTTTTCAAAAATGCTTATGACAGTAGGTTCAATATATTAGAAATATTTCAAGTTTTTGTCAAATCATACAACCTTCCAATACCGTAATTTATTTTTTTAATTATAGAAATTGAACTCTTAATCTTCAAACTTCAACTTCTAGAAACTTTAAAAGCTGGGCAGCTCAGCACAGTTAACGTCTTCACCTCGTAATACGAGGGTCACCGATTTGATTCTGGATCCAGTTGTCATTTTTAATTGGGCTATTAATAAATTACCTAAACAATTCAAAACGTAAAAATGTCACTGGCATTGTTACATAAAATAACAAAAATTCCAAAACAGTAGGAAGCCGTGAAACCTTTTGTGAAATGGTATAATTGAAATAAATTAAATTCACATCCGTATAATATTTCAACAATTAATTTTAAATTTTCCGTACAATGAATTCTCTGTAGCCTGAGATATGGGAACTGGGTTAACAAAATTATTGTAATGTGTAAGGTGTACAATGTCACTGATTGTAGAACCTACACCAAAATCACACTGTCAATAATAAAAAAATTCTAAAATACCAACTGCTTGCTCAATAACTTCATTAATGATAAGAGTTTTAAACTGTATAATTTATAAAAGAAATACATTTGGGATTATTACCAAAATTTTATTTGGAAGTAAACTCCATTATACTTTGTTCCCAAAACTACTAATTAAAATATTTCAATTTGGCAATCCTGTCAAAAACAGTTTCAGAATCAATGAGCATCTGCATTGAACTGTGTGTTTTACTTGAGCTCATAGCAGAATTTGGTAATTTATACAATCATATACACAATTGTTTTCTCACCACAGAAACATAAACTTTTTACTGTACTTTAACAATAATATAATAATAATGTACATAATAATATATAAGATGCAATTACACCTAACTACAATGTATTTTATTCACATTTACAAATCAAATATAATATATATATAAACAATCTGCCGTACTTAAGGAGTTTAAGGGTGTTGGTAATCTAACAAAGTGATGTAATAACATTACTTAAAGAGTTTTATCGACTCTTTTTTGTAACTACAGATTAAAAGAATCACACTATTCTTAACTAATCAAATTTATTTAATTGGGGATTTTCCAAGTATCATGTAGATATTACTTTCATTAATTTAAATAGGTATTTATATTTCTAAATTTTCAAATAAAACATTTTACTTTATCACAGCTAGTTATTAAAATAATTCATCAAAACATGTTAAGTCAAGTAATTTAATTTTGCTCTTCACAGAGTAGCCGGTATACTTATCTCTTGTGTGGGTTTTAAAGTTTAGACAGCTAAGATATTCATGTGGCACTAGCTAGATGGAATGTGCATCTTCAGCAGTTCCTGCACACTAGACCACTGCACAGGAGCTGAGAGTAGGTTCACTTGTGATCATGCAAATAGGTTTCATTAATACCTTACAATTTTTTTCAACGCTGATAACTGTTAGAACCTTCAAGAACTACATCAAATCTAATGTTTCTATAGTTAGTTGTAAAATGTCTGTCATTTGATAACCCGGGATTTTAAATCTCCACAATGGCTCTTGATAGATGATGCAGATATCTACTATTATCTTCCTAATCAGAGTAAAGGTCTTGATCGAATTTAGGTAAATGATCCCAACAATTTGGCTTCTGATCAGATTAACATTAATAAGAACTGCCAACTGCCAATATTATACTCATATTGTCTATATTATAAAATATTGATTTTAAATAAGGCCATGAATAAATGGGAACGTTTGATCTAAAGATTTTGAATCATTTACGATTCAGACGAATTTATAAGTATTGCTTAATTAATTTAGAAAGAAAGGATATTAAAACATACTGCCTGAATATTTTTGTTTTTATCATATTTTGTCAATGCCACATATATGATACTAGAACATTTAAAAATGGCTTAGTAACTTTATCTTTTATACACTATTAATTGGTATTTAGAAAATGAGGGCAACTTTTTAAGATGCTTAGTAATCAGCCAGTTTCATTTTTCATCATCGAAATATTGATATATACAACATTAGTTATAAATATTAAAAACATTGGGCGTTTTGTATGTCCCTGGGGTTAAAAATTTAATTTAATTTTGACATTTTTACAATGTTTTTAACATTTTTTAACCGACCAGCACCATTGCTTGCTAATATAAACAACACACAATAATAAATTAATTAAAGGTGACATTTTTGTTTGTCATAATTTATGGTAGTTATGCATAACTACCTTTAAAGAGGGCTACACCGTAACAGAATTGGCAACACCGCGATAGATGCTACAGCGCTTACAGCCCAAGTAATAATAGAGACAGACTCATTCCAAAAAATAATAATAAGTCTGCCCCTGCTATATTCTCTCCTGAAATCTGCTGACACTTAAAAATAATTCTTAATATAATCTTCCACTTTTGAAATCAAAACTACAAGTCCAAATCAAAATGTGTAAAACAAAGAATGAAAAATGTTTCTGACCACTGATGAACTGCGTTCAATAAGGGATTATTATACCTTACATTTCATTCACAAACCTTTAATCTTTACAAAATGATTTGTTATTTATTCAAATGCGTGATTTGGATTATATTTTAAAACATAGCCTACTTAAAGTAAAGTAACTTTTACAAGTACTTGTTTTTTATTTGTTTTACGATATGTCAAACAATCTAAAATAATAATTCCAGTGGAGTTGCCAGTCCCAAACTGTAACCCATTACAGTGTTGCCAGTTCGAAGTTTGTGACTTTCTTTAGAGGCAGTTATGATGCTAGATCAGAATAAAATAACAAAAATGAACCTCATCTATATATCAGTCCTGAATAGAATTTCAATAACTCAATAATACAATAGGAGATTAGTAAACGTAATATATTTATCTCAAGCCACCAACATAGCATTTAATTCTCGATAAATCAATTTATTACTGCTTTATAAGGTTTGGAATTTTATGAATTATGTTTGCGGTCAACATTGTATACAATCTTAAAATCAAAAAATGATTTTAAAACATTTTTTACTAAATTAATAATATTTAATGTTATTATGAATACTTGTCTTGTCATATGCAACAATGTGATTCTTTTAACCCTTACGTAATCACTCATACAATTGCACCTATCATATTAAAATCACATCTTAAAAACAATAATACTCGTCCTTTCCCACTCTCGCATCGCATGCAGAACTTTGGTAGAGGCAGGAACCGGCTTGCACCGCACTATTCACTGTTTTGGACACAGTCAATGCGTTCTAAAAAATAAATAAGAAATAGTTTACCGCTACCATCAAGCGGTCCAATACTGATGAGTAAGAGGTTACTGAAGGGGCTTATATCACTGACTGACGGCCGGGGACTTTTTGTCAGAGTCTTGGCTGGAGGGAGTGTGAGATGGGGCTTGTGGAGGCCCACGGGGCGGTTCTCCCCCCGCCCCCCACGAGTTAGGCCCCGTCTCCGTGAAGGAGTGTGCGTCATGGTCCAGACTGTTGGCTGCATCATACTGCGTATTCTCCAGTCGCGTGATGAGTCTCTCGTCCTCATCTCCGAACTCCCCTCCCATTAATGAAGGCTCCCCCACCACCATCACATCCTGCACAAGAAAACAAATTGTCAGTCAGAGAAAAGTGAAATATATAATTTCAAATGAGGAAGTCTGGGTAGCTATAGTTAGAATTCAGGGGATCCTTTGCAAGAAGCTTATGCAACAGATTTTATTTCATATTTTTATTAATTATTCTATATTTCACCTTCAAATGAATAGTATAGTGGAAGTTCTCTTAACTGACCGCGGATCAACAGCCCGTCAGATCAACCGACTACTTCCCAGAAATGAACTAACTTCTGCCGCAACAGTCAAAGTTTCGATGACAATTCAAAAACACTTTAATGTAAAAACAGGTCAATCATATGTTTCCAAAAAAAACAAAAATTTACATTTTGCTAACCACATGTTTTCAAAAATTTACATTAGGAGCTATCTTAAGGTGGAGCGAGCGGCGTTAGGGACAACTGAAATGCGCTAGGTGGGTGCTAGTGTCGCTTATTCGTTACGCATATGTGATTGTTAAGTGTTCTGTTCAAGGGGACTTAGTTGAAGCCGGCTCAATGTGAGATGCCTACTGAGGGACCACCCTTTCTTCTGTAGAATTACGTAGAATTAATCAATTTCATGACATTGAATTTAATATTTTAGTTCAGGGATAAACTGATGATGTTGCTAACCTGCTGATGGAGAGGTTTAAAAACGGTCAGTGACCTATAAACTCATTCTTAGGTCAAGAGGACTGACGGTACAAAGAAGTTCATCAATAGTCTGGCTGTTATATACACTAGGAGAAGAAAATTTACTCGATCAGACCACTAAAGCTTCCAGGGTATAGTCATCCAACTGCGGAAGGACAAGTGTAAATTTTGAATTGAACGTTTTGTTGAGATTGCAAGAGCTTAAAGAGTAACAGAATATCAACTGGGTTAAAAACTGGGATGTGTATTTTTGTTTGTTAGCATATGGTTGATTCTATATGAAGACATTCTATAACAATATCTATGATCAGTTCTTCCAAGACTTAAGGCTCCAGCTAAGCAGCAAACAGGTTACTGAAGGATGTACACTTAACATCTGTCCAAGGGGATACCCAGTCTGCGTTGTAGGTCTTCTGCTGTTTGACTCCATGCAAAATTAAGTGGACTCAAATAAATTCATAGCTCATAATGTTTTCACAATAAACTTTTATATACTTGAAAGCGGATTAGAACATGCTCTTCACAGTCAGTGGCGGTCTTTTGCAGTGCCATTTTTAATGTTACTAAAAAATGCAATACTAATACTAGAGAAATGTTGCTGCAATTGCAAATTTTAGATCTTGTAATCAGGTAAATGATCTTCTTTAATATAGGCTAGGCAGCTCAGTTGTAATATGCTAACCCATAATACTTTGAATGTTGAAGGTTCAAAATTAGATCTAGTTACAATTTGTAATTTGGTTTGGAATTTATTGCCTAATTAATAAAAGGTTCACTGTTAAGTTGTCATTGCTGTTCATTTTTAAGAAATAACGACACCGGAGTTTGGGCCATTCCCTACAAAAATTATAAAAAACTATCCAGCATTGATATTAAACAAAAAAAACCAGATATAATCTGGGTGCAGAGTGTGAGTATTATTCTATGAACAATAATAATATACTAAAACTACTAAAAATCTTAGAAGCTGGAATTACTCCACTCACATCCCAACGAACAAACCTCTTTGAGTAGTCAAAGCATATTCAATAAAAGTACAAAACTCACCTGAGAAGCTAGTGAAAAATTAGGGCCTGGTGATCGCTTCTTGTTGGGCAACGGAGGTGCGCTGTTCGCTGCCCCTCCACTTTGAGAACCTTTCCTTTTTCGCCGCTTATTAGCTGGTCGTTGTGATTCTGTGACAAAGAAAAAACATGAAAATAAGGCACACTTAAGATAGAATTTAGGTACAAAAAATATGGAAATATAAAATAAAAAGGAAATACAAGGAGTTGATTAATTTCTAGTAATCCTGCACATCATGGCTATCTTAAACCCTTTTCTGAACGCTCCAAAGAAATTTTTAATAAGAGTTAAAAATTTGCAGAAATTTTTAATAAGAGTTAAAAATTTGCATTGTGTTTAACGAACTAAAATAACTGGGCAATCTGTATATTTTTTTAAGCGCCTATGAATTTTGACTCCCAAAAAGATTGTTAAGGTTAATAAAAATTAGAAAAAATTGGACTAGAGTTGCTAATTGTAATAACATATTTAAGTGTCAAGGAATTCTTCAAATAGTTAAATATCCGATTTTAACAGACAGGAAAATTACCATGTTGAAAACTTTTAGCTCGTAAGTAACATCATGTTTGACTGCTATAAGTTTCAGACAAACACTCTATACAATACTACTGATAAAAAATTAAAAATAAAACTATAGCCAAACTGCAAGAACATTACCATCAAGTTGTATAAATAAAATGTACTTTGGTATTAGTCGATTGCTGCTGTTGCGTTACATCATAATATACGGGACATTGCTGACATACAGCGCTCTGCGGGGTTAAGTTAGGTTCTTTACTGATATTTTTATGTTGTTAATAATATTTTATACCATCACTAACCAACCTAACCTAACATAGTAATGAAAATTTATTCCAACTGCTATCATACGGAACAAACAAGATTGCAAAACAAAACTAAAAAATAACAACTATATCTTTGAGGATGTGGTAACTGTGATCTGAGATGTCATAAATTTGAAATAATCTAAACAAATTACATCATATCTGAATTGAATCCACTGTTAAATATTGATTGGATGGTTAAAAACAGAAACCTAACAGCATTAAATTGATGGTAACATTGCAAAACTGGGAACATGAAAAAAATTATGACTGGACTTGCTACCCATAAACACTTAGTTTTCCCTGAATGCCTAAATTTCCTTAATGGGAAAATGTAAACAAAATTAATTTTTTTAAATTTTACAAAATTAAAGGTATCTTAATGTTTGCTTTCATGGCATATTTTCATTATTCACAATAACGCAGGAAGAGTATGTTTTTCAGTAGGTAGGTGAATTGTAAAATAAATATATATAAAACAATTTATACAATTAACTAACAGATATAACAATTTTTAACGCATAGTATGGCTAGTAAAGGTTTGAAATTAACATTCAAAAGGAATATAAAGTATAAATAAGTTAACATGAGAAAGTATTCTTCATTTTGCATAGTTGAAAGTCAATAAATATTATAGAAATAATTATGAATTAAGAATGCCAAAAAATTGACCTGTTATTTCCGAAAATGTGTACATACTTCTTACCCATAAATTTAGTTTTTTTTAAGCCCAAGCAGTTTTCACCAAAGAAGCCCAAGCAAATGTTGATACATGGTTGAACATGACGAAGTTTAAGCTGACATAAGTGGTAAGTGACGGAGCTACACTCCAGAATTATTGTGTGAGGTAGGCCTAAGAATCTCCAAATTATTAATTGTAATTTTGAGTCTGTAAACATGGAGGGATTTTTTAACAAATTTGAACAGGAAAGAATTTTGAGGAATACCCTTGGATGTCTGAATAACATTTCACACAAACCAACCACTGCACACAAGCAAGGTAACAAACCTGCCATGAAAAACTTTCTGTACTTAAAAAAATATTAAGTATTGAAACCCCTTTCACATCTGCTCCAAATCAGACAGGAAACTAACCTTGAGATATAGTTGGTAACAATAAGGCAGGGCCTCGACGGAGTCTTGCCATTGAATCAGCCTCATTCGCTGCAATTGTTGGTGTATTTAGTCTTATTCTACTTTACTCCTTTCTTTATTGAGAATTTCTTTAATTTATTTTGAAATAGTTAAAGAAAAGCACAAAAATGTGTACATTTTTGCACACAATATGTTTTTAAAATCTTTAGCTTACACTTCAACCAAAAATGGATTTTTCCACATGAGTAATTATTATTTGATTTTTTTACAAGACGATGAAAAAAATCAATCACAGATGATTAACAGTGAAATAAACAATTTAAAAAAACATGTTTGATTTAACTTATTTTAAAGTATTAACAATTTTATCTAAACAGCATAAAAAATAGTATTTCGTTACATACAAATACACTTTATAAATAGGATTAAATTAAGTTCATTATTTTAGAGTTTATTCTTACTGTTTTATCCAATTAAAAAGACCAATTCTCAACATAATAAAAGATTTTTCTTTAAGAAAGAATAACGAGGAGCAACTTAAAGAGATGTTAAGAGGTTATGAAAATAACAACATAATATTAAAATGAATACAAGAATTGGTAAATCATACACACCATCTTAGGATAGTGCAATATGAGAACAGAGTAGACATGAAGTGTCGGAACTAGACCTATCGCTAGAACCTCACCTGGGGGAGCGATCATCCTCTGCCACTTCTGGAACAGAGTGGTCTTGAGGCAGTCGCGGGGAGGGAGTGCGTAAGCCTTATGTCTGGACATGAGCTCCTGCATAGGTTCCAGTATAACACACAGCTGCGACAAACACACACGATATCCATTATATTATGTCATTGTGAGAATGGGAATAGGCACTACGATCATAGATGGTCTTTTGTACAGACATGGAAATAAAAGATATATATTTGGATTGGTAAGGCAGAAGAGAACATGGTCACCCGAGGAGGGAGAGGCAAGAATTTGAAGCCTGTTCATCTACCATGACCCAACAACAAACAAGCTTAACCCTGGAACTGCCCTTCGGTCACAATATGGCAGATGTGCTGTGTTTTAGTTGTTTTTGTAAGTTATTGTATTATTTTAGTAAAAAGATAATTCATTATCAAAAGGTAAGTAAAATTTGCAAACAACCACTGTACATCTAATTCTAAACTCCTACACTTTGACAGTTCAGTATTGAAATTTCAAATGGTGACTGCTCACAGATGCCCTTAGTGGTTGTACATCGAACCACAAAATCAAACAGCTACGCTTTGACAATTCAGTATTGGAATGCCTGACGGTGACCGCTCCCGCATGCGCTAAGTGCTTGTAGCACTCCGCTTGGAAACACCCCTAATATATAGAGTGTGCATTTTTGTAATTTATGTTAGTATTATTTTAGCAAGGAACTGCTTACAGCAAAACCTGCTGGTGAATATTGATGCTAAGTTTTTCAACATAACTCTATTATTCAATTAATGCGACACCCTTTATAATCAAATATATCAAGAGTAATTGCCCTGAAATGCTACGTTTTAAACAACAGTATTAAATTAATGTAAGAAACGTGATGTTTACATAAATATAATAAAAGGTGTACTTCTGCACGCAACACTGCTTCGCAAGAATAATAGCAATTAGACTGTGGCCTGAGCGGATAATCGGCTGGGATATCGGAGTTCGGATTTATCATGTAGTATGTGCTCTCTGGCACAGTTTAATCTAACTCAATTAATTTTAGATGGGAGCGTTTCACAAAACCGAGTTTTCACTACGCCGAGTAAGGCTAAAAATCCTATACATTTCGGAAATTCACTACGCCGAGGTTTCACAAAACCGAGTACGTTATAAAATTCAACTGTTTCACTAAACCGAGGTTTCACAAAACCGAGTAAGGGGCTGAGTACCGTCCGCTCCAGAAGTGACTGTAGAAGCCTGTGTAGTGTGCAGTATTGCGTGCTTTGCAGGCACTCGCTGTCCAGTCGTGTAGTGAACATAACGCATGACACATTCGCAATATTTTATTAACTAAATATATTAACTATTATTAAATCTTCAATATAAATTATGTGTCATGCGTTATGTTCACTACACGACTGGACAGCGAGTGCCTGCAAAGCACGCAATACTGCACACTACACAGGGTTCTACAGTCACTTCTGGAGCGGACGGTACTCAGCCCCTTACTCGGTTTTGTGAAACAGTTGAATTTTATAACGTACTCGGTTTTGTGAAACCTCGGCGTAGTGAATTTCCGATATGTATAGGATTTTTAGCCTTACTCGGCGTAGTGAAAACTCGGTTTTGTGAAACCCACCCTTTTAGATGTCTTTGGTTTCCCCTTTTACGGTCTGGATGGTTTTTGTTGTTGTAGATACAGCCAGAAATAAATAATGGGATGGGTTAACATTGTTTTAACCCCTTAACCATGACGCACGTGTGTATCCGTGCAACACCCTTGACGCGGCAACCGTGACGCATGTGTTTGGACATTTTTGATGTTCTCAGCTGATTCTCTCATGAATACAAGTCGTCTGCTAGTTTTTTCTCAAGCTATGACTGTTACATTGACCATGAGAAGTTTCAGACTGTTTGGTGCAGCATTTTAGTGAATTTAATGTAGTAACGAGTATCAAATGTCTCGCAAATAAAAAAACCCCGCGGTACTGACATGCGGCACACAAATTTACGCAGTGGTTAAAGGGTTAAATGGGAACTGCAACAGAAGTTCAGTGTACCTTTTTTACGTAAAGAACTATGGTCAAATCATTTTTTTGTCATCTAAAATGTTACATCTAAGGTTTTAGGTATTCTGCACCATTTTCCCATCAAACGTTGAAATAAAGGAAAAATTATATTAAGGGTGTAAATATAGGTCTCAGTACAAACCTTTTTATAAACCACCATTACTAAAATGCTGATTTCAAATGGTCTTTTTAACATTGCATACCGACTCATAGTATTAAAAAAATTTCAGACCTAGATAAAAAAAAATTGCTCTGGCCCTCAGAGGGTTAATTTGAAACAAGTTTTACACAATTTAGACTTTTTTGAGATTAATATCTATAAAAAACCGTCGGACCTGAAATTCCCAAAAACGTGTGTGTTATTTCCGAAACAGCAGGACACTTTGATGCCGCAAGGTAAGAGTAGTGTTACTCTAATGTCACAATCTTCACCTTGACATCGCAACCTCAATCAACTGTTTGATAATCTAGTATTTATCAGATGCAAACTATTTTACAATGCCCTGGTGGCCTACATGCCACAGCCCTACAGCAGTGAACGTGTTCATTCACCTCCACTAACCACCACTGTACTAACCCTGAGGTAGTTGAGGGTGGAGTTGGTGATACCCTGGCGTGTGATGTTCTTGGTCAGCTGGTCCAACATGCCCGGGTCTTGTTGCGTGTGCAGTCCTACCACGGAGCGAGGTACCAGCTCTCTGTGCGTCCTCACTGCCAGGTGCCATGACTTGATCCTCATCAAGTCATCAAAAGTAAACTCCAGAATCAGTCTGCCTTCTGTACATACCTATGAAACACCCAGATTCAACATGAGTTGACTTTTTTATAGCTTGAAATATATTTGGATTCTTTGCCGTTAGATTAGATTATTGAAATGGCGACCAGACTACAAGGTAGGTATTTTAAGCCAAGTATGAATGAGGATTGAGTGTAAGATGATTGTGGGGCGATCTTGTAGTTTTGTTACTGACTAAGTTCGACATGTTCCTTAGACAGGACTGTTAATTAATAGCCCAACAGCCGATGGCAATTAATGGACCTACATTTTCATGTGGAATCCGAAATATTAGGGTAAAAATGGTAATCACTTCTTTTATAAGAGTGTACACAATATGTTGTATTTTCCTGACTTGTATCACAGTAAAAAAGGGCCATGTTTTCCTAACTTTGCCTGAATAAATAAAGGATTTTTTCATTTCATTATATCATAAGCCATTATTTTTTCTTACAGAAAAAGTCATACTCAAATAACAAAATCTACCCAACTATAAATCTCTTTGCACAAACAGCGAAGAAATACAATGAGTAAATGCTCAAATGTCATAAAATTGAAGAATAAAAATAATTTTTACCTTAAATAATGATTTCTTCATGGTCATAATTTTTTTTAGTGGGTAGAAAATGTAAATGTGATGCCAATAAATTAATTAACTTTAACAGGACAAAACCATTCGGCAATAAATATTGATGAACAGGTGACCAAAGACAGCCTCAAGAACAGTGTCACCCATACTTTTTTTTAAGTAAAAATCGCTGATCTGCATGGATCGATCACCAATTCTTTAAAAAATCAGCAATCTGATTATTTTTCATAAGCCACAACAAACTGTCAAAATTTTTTCTTCCTCTTTGTAATTTACCATAAGCTAAAGCAGTGAATTAACAAAACCGTCAGTGGAAACGAGAGGAAAGGCCTTATTAAGAGTCTGCATCAGTGGTAGCCACCTTGAATTTTTAACATTGTCCCGTAAGGGCAATGTTAAATTCTGGCGGAACATACCTTCACTTTGGGGTGTGTAGTGGCGTTAATTATCAAAGTATCAATGTAAAAATTTGGAAGTACATTGATGACATGTAGCTCAAGGGCATGACCTTTTCAATATGTTCAAAAATTTAACTTGATATAGAAACAAAAATCCAGGAATATTTTACAAAGAAATCATTATTTTTTTCTTGAGAGCGAAAATAAGAAGTTCTGTAATGTGGTACCCTGGAGGACTGTAATACCTTTAATTTGACACCTCTTCCGTTAATTTATGACAATAGGTCAAGGAGATATAGGCGCCAGAATTTAACATTGCTCTTACGGGACTCAAATCCAAGATGGATACCACTGATGCAGACTCTTAAATGGAAAATAAATAAGCTAAAGCTATTTTATTGGCATAAATAATGGAGTATTTATAAAAATGATTTACTAAACTTGAGATTCAATGTTTGATTGCTCAATTAGGCAACTTGAAACCAAAGCTCATTAGCACAATATTGTTAACTTGATATTCTAATAAACCTTCCCATTCTCATCAGTATCAGATGTAAAATCAATTAAACAAAAACACTTAACCAACGAGTAAAACAGTTGGAAACATTAAGTTACTTTTATATCTAACAAAGAGGATCAAAGCTAGTTGAGGATTTCTAATGATATATTACCTTAGTAAACATAGGCTTTCCATGATGCGTCACCATGGTGCATTGATCACAGTCTAATGTAATACTCGTGTTGTGAAACGATTCCTTCGGATGTTTTAGGTTATAATACAATTCAGTTACACCACCTTCAAATATACTTCTAAAATATCGAGGAATCAGCGTCCTTCCTATTGCTGCAACAGACAAAACAACACAAACTGTTATTACTACAGTAAACTAAATCAAATGATCTATTGTGTTTGCTTTTTCTAAAATCACCCTTTCAAAAACAAGAAATAAATTAAATCAACAATTTTATGATCAATCTTTAAATGATTGCTAGGTGCAAAGTTCAAGAAAAGGGAATGAAAACCTTGGTTCTCACATTAAATTTTCTTTTTAAAGAAACATATTGTTTTTCTGTTTCAATTAACTTCATTCATACATAAGTACTTTCATACATAGGTAGGATTTAATATGAAAAATATTTAAATAAATAATTCCATGCCTGAGAAAGAAAATACTAAAAAAACTGACAAAACAAGAATTTCCTATTACTCATTTTTACTTTGAGCTATAATGACACTAATTTTTTGATATTTTTTAAAGAATAACTCCTTTCTTGATTATGGAATTATTTTCTATATTCTAAAACAGTTACTGATTTTTCTATTTTTTTAACGTGGTTCATTAACAAATTGAAATAACCAACACTGTAAAAAAACATTTTATTTAACCAATATATCATTTCATTTGTTTGAAAAAGCAAACTAAAATTTATAGTTTTTGCAAACATTATACTTTTGCAATTTACTATGTATAAGTAAAGAAAATAAAAAGTATTTGATGGTATTCTTTTATATGTTTACTAATTTTCCACACTAATGTGAAGTTCATACAGAAGGTCTATTAAGAGTGAACACTACGGAGAGGTGCAGAGAAACTTTGGCTGTTACGCCATTTAACACGTTACAGTTAACACAGATACTAACATGGCTCTTGAGACAAAATAACCCAAATTTAACATTTTCCCAGGGTTTTTCTTAGTAATAATGATTATAGGTATCAGATCAAAAATGCATCATGAAATTTTGACTTCCACTACTACAGTTGTAGACTTTATTTTTTTTAATGATACCAAGAATTAACTTTAAGAATATTTCACCTTGAGCTTATTAACTGTCAAACTGTTGACCGTCATAAATTAGAACGGACAACACCACTTGTGAAGTGATAGCGTCGTAATTTACAAAGGTAATTTTTTTAATGCTAGAGCGCCGTACCAGTTGAACTAATATCAAGATAAGTTGTACCAATCGATTCTTAGTTAATTCCGCATACTAAAATACTAACTTTTATATATGTTATAGTTTACTGGTACAAAAAGTCCAAACACAAAATGCTGCAATAAGCAGCTGGCGCCACTATTGGTATGTAACAACTGTGTTTCTTTTTATTATACATGTTTTACATTTATACTTTCAATGGTTCACAAGTAGTTTTAGAATAGCAGACTGTCAAAGTGGAGAAATCATTTTTGAAAAAATAATTTGTTGTATTTCAACTAGACTCCAACCGAAGGTATGTATCAAATGAGTCTTTTTATTTTTTTGCATGTTTTTTTAATAAAATGGTATTTATGACATTAATTTTGGTTCACTGTATATATTATTCATGACTCTTGGAAACATTTGGATCACAATGCAAGAAAATTGCTTATCACTAGTAAATTTTTATGCATCAGTTCGAGGGTTAAGAAAAAACTTGTTTACGTAACCTTCTGCCAAGATTGAAGTGTTCAGTGTCATACCGAGACTAGTTCGGAGGGCTCAATGTGTATACGGAGGCAGTCTGAGATACAAAGGTTTAATGGACAGTAGACTAGTACTCTAGCTCTAACACTCAGCTGTGACTAGCTAAACTTACTATATCTCTTAGGCCCATCTTCTAAACACAAGGTAAGTGTGAGGGTAGCATCATCTTCAAAGAACTCAGTCGCGAATGCATCCCACCACAGATTATCACTCTCCTGTGAAAATACATTGGCTTTTAAATCTTATATTCTCACACTGATGAAGTACATTCACTTTACTTCAGGGTCACTCTTAAAAAAATACACCATTACCAACCCATCACTAAATGTTCTCATGACAATTCCTCCTTCAATTAACCAGTATGCAATATGAAATGGACCACTAAGCATATGTATTCAAATATGTTATCCTAACTTCTTGTATTTCATTGCTTAATACATGTAGTTCCTTGAGGAAGCCCCCTTCAAGTAATGTAATCAAATTTTGAATGTATCATATTCACAGAGTGTGCTTTACCTCCTCAATAAGCCTCAAAAAGGTTTTCATAGAAAAAGTTTTGAGAAAATTTAGCTTTTTATGTAATTTGGATTAAAAAATTGTGAAAGATTGCTAAAAATTCATTTATTGGTCTAGTGATTGAGTAGCTTCAAAAAATTATACTATACAATTTAGTAGATAAATAATTGGAAAAAATTATTAACTATACATAAGCAACACTAGTTTGTTGTTGAAGTAAATTAATATAAAAATTAGTCAAATGTCATTAGACAAAACACAGTACAGTAAAGTATGCTTTATCTGTATTAATGTGACGGGACGAAATCATGATAAACTGAAAATATTAAAGGATATAGACGCCCACGTCACATAGAGAACGATCGTGGACAGCGCCTGCAATATTAGTGCCGCATACTGCACGTAACTAACGTACAGCAAATAGCCAAAAAAATATCGCAGGCGTTAAAAACCTGTTAAATAACATGCACGTTAAACATGTTTAAGTTTTTAAATTGATTAAAAATTAAACAAATATATAATAAAGACTGGAAGAAATGAAACAGTACGTTTGATTAGTTTTAGGTAAGAGTAAACACCTCCAATCATAAGAAAAAAACTTATTTCGGGTGTGCGTTCATATATTACGCAATCACCTTTATTGATAGTTGCCGGGAATAGCATGTACTGCGGTTGCATTGAAATTTTGAAGGGGTGCTCGAGATGAAACCTGACCCGGATAAACCGGAATTGACTGAGTTTTGATGTAAATGCAGGTGTGATAATTTTTCTATAAGATTGACAGTACAGCTGATTACACTGTAGATAGGTTTACCTCGGTGCGCTGCTGCAGTCGCTTGTTGAGCTCGTAGATGCGGTAGTCCGGCTGGCCGAAGTATGGCGTATGTCTCCTAGGAACAGGCACACACCTACTTTTAATCAGTATGGGGTCTCATACTACTTCACACACTACTGACTATATTATATATACACATACACAACAATAAATTCCATTATTTATTCATAACTAAATCAATGAAATCATTTTTCCTTTAAAAATCTAAAATCTACTAAAAAGGTACAAAGCTAAATAACGTCCTAAAATTGCACTTAACTGCACTAAAGCACATAAAATCAGAAATAAATCTACATAATATGGCGGCCCTACAGCATTCAATTGACCGAAAATAAACAACGAGCCGAGAACTAAACCAAAATATTCGATCAGACCATAATTAGCCGAAAACCAAGTTAGAAACGCGAAAAATCCGACCGTACATAACTAAAATACCCCCGTCGCAGCAGACCTGCGTACTCAGCGAATTTCCAAATCAATAATTTAATATATGACAAGTTTTATAAAAATATGTCCATAAACGTGAGAATTATTTGCCTATTCTCCATAAGATTAACATAGGAAAGAGTGTGTAGGTTAGCTGCTGTGAGGAACACTGAAAGAAGTTATTTCTACCATAAATAATTTTTATCTTAACATTTATACCAACTTTCATCAATATCTGTCCATAAATAAAGGAGTTTGCCTATTCCCTATATGATTAATATGGGAAAAGAGTATGCAGGTTTGCTGCCATGATAAACACATAAACTATGATTTTTAAGCATAAATGGATAGATCTCAACCACATGAAGCTAAATATCAAGTTTTATCCAAAAATATTGATTAATATGGGAAATATTAATTTTTTCCTATCCTCCATAAGATTAACATTGGAGCCCCACAATACAACGTACTGTGTTTAGATTTTTTAATATCTCAGTAACCGTTGGAGATAGAGAAAAACTTTAAGGAACTTAATTGTGTAGTTTTTTAAGCTGATTCCAATGGTGAAATATAAAATTAGAAATTTTTAAAAATTACATGTGAAAAACGCAAAAAACCCATTTTGGGGTACAAAACCCCCCCAAACTACCCGTTCCCATTGACCGATATGTCTGGTTTACGAACTCGTCCGAGCATTTGTAGGAATACACGTCTCTACCAAATTTGGTTTCGATCGGACCATTTTTACGAGAGTTATCGTGCTAACAGACACATATATACATACATATATATATATATTTACTATTATTATTACACTTGATAATGGACTGAGTTCTGAAACATGTTGTGAATTTTTTAAATAAAATAATGTCTCACACAAAAAAAGGGTACTAAGTTATGAATAATTATTTAATATATATATATATAAATTTTAACGACTATTGTTTTTGGACTCTGGGCACCTAAAGACGAAAAATAACATGGTCCCGGGCTTAAGTCTTACCATGAGACCTACGGTAATAGCTTCTTCCCTATGGGAAATTCGCTAAAACAGAATGAAAACCTTGTATATCACTCACAAAATAATGGTTGTCTTTCCGGCAAATTAATATTTTATAGTAATCTTTCTACATATCATACTATCAAAATTGATTTATTAAATCATGATTGATATCATCAAAACATATATACTGTATATGGACAAATTACCGAAGTTCATTCAGCAATTCGTTTAATTCAGCGAGAAGTCCCGCCCACAAAGTAAACCATTTCTATACACACACATATTTACTGTAGGGCGTTACGAAGTTCTCTGGGTCAGCTAGTGTCATATATTTTGATTAGATTAGATAATTGAAATGGAAACCTACCCAGGTAGGTATTTTAGGCCAAGTATGAATGAGAAATGAGTGTAGGATGATTGTGGCGCGGTCTTGTTACTGAATAAGGCTGACTAAAAAACTTATATAATTTTACTTGAAAACCGAAAAAATTGAACTCATTTATAACTTTACCATTTATATTTTATTTTTAAATCCCTACACCATGAGGGATTATAACCAGTACGAAGAGACAAGAGATGCCATAGCGGCGTTAGACGACGCATTGACCGCGCTACTGAGAACAGTCGCCCCGCCCGTTGACCAACTTCTATGTGACGTTGCCTTTTGTAATTAATTGTGTATTACTAAATGGCAATAAACGATTAGTTTGATGATTCTTGCATAATACTGTATTGTGTAGCCACTGGAAATGATGGATTCAAAAGGACAGGAAACGTATATGGACAAAAGTATATGGTCAATCTATATATATAATCTCTGAGAGAAGTGAATAAATCCTCCAAACCAATACAAACCCAGGCTAGGACCACGCAGTACTTTAAGAGGATTTATACTTCAACTCAACAACTTGCAGGACCCCCAGAAAAAGACAGGATAGACCCAGGATGATTTTTCAGTTTTGAGGGAGAGAGCATACGTCCTATGACAGTACGTGTTCCCGGTCTAGTTAAATATCCTTCCTCTTCCCTCCCAGATCCCCTGAGCAATTCTGGCGAGACTCTGGTTCAGGGCTAGCCAGGAGTTGACCGATGTGATAGGGAAGCCCATCCCACTGGAACCCAAAATACTTGTCAGTAATTTAACAGTTACTAATTTAATGCCCCTATTTCTGTCTCTGTTCTAGAAAACCCAATAAGAAAGCGGACTAGCTACAATTTGAGGTCGTGTCACGGGCAATTCCCAGTACTTCAGCATGAGGTGGAAGGAAGAAATCTAGATCTGATTGACCAAAGTTTAAATGTTATCCCAACATTACGCACGCGGGAGTGTGCGAAACTCCGTCGAGTTTTATTCCTGTAAAACCGGCGTAGGCATCTCTAAGGACACATGAAACTGTGAAAGGCGCTTCGATAAAGGTACATCTGGGTAGGGCTCGACTCCTGAATCTAGTCCGGGCTAACGTCCTTAGATATGTTTTAGCCAGCGGTTTGTTAGATATTGAGCTTACAGAAGCCCGGGTACGAGGGCTAAGTGTAAAACGAGCATCGACACCCGAAATGCAACTTGGCTTTCTCCCTATCCGAAAATGCATTATTATTATTTAATAATTAACAATGAATTAATCTTACTCATCACAGAGTTTACACCAAGAAATTAACATCTGATACGGTCGTATTCCACATTATTTCTAATTTATACGTTTGAGATATTCAAACAAATTAGTTTAGGCCTACACTTCAACCGGTGGCAGAGTGAATGGTAAGACTCCAGCATCCAAGACCCTGGAACCACCATCCTGGGGTCCTCTACCCTCGCGCACCCGAGGTGAGCCAACCGACCGCTACTAATGATTACTTTATAGCAGATACTCCTACTTCCGTTCAGGAAAACTTGGGCTCTTCTGTAAATCTCACTTTAAAAATAGAATTGTAATTTGTGATAATTATTTATGAAATTTTTACTGTGAACCTGTTATGGTATGTTTCAAAAGATAAAAATATTTATATATACACTGTATATTATAAATACGCATGAGAATTGGTCTGTAATGATTGTTCTTTCTTCCATCCTTATCGATACACATCGAATATTTTCTTACGTCAACTGATTTTTAATCTTTTTAAAACTGTGCAAAATTCTTTTTCAATATTTTCACTCTAACTCTATTAAATAAAATGTTCAAAAGTTTATTTTCTTTCGATTTGTTTTTCTAAAATACAATTTGATCACAGTTTTATCCAACAACGCTCTCTGCTTATACAGATACTGTATAAATAAAGTCAGGCGGGAGTGATTAGGGATTCCGAAATAATCTGTTGAACATTTCGACCGGATCAAGTAAATTTCTCTAAAATTGACAAATGGTACCGTGTACAGCGAACACAACCAACGTCCAGGACTTCACGAGCGGGCATTCGCCTTTCGCCGAATAGCCATCCCAAGTTCACCACTTTTACCGGAAATTTCCGACTTGACTTTACTACCAGCTTTCCCCTTAACGAGCTTTCACACTGTTTTTTTTGGGGGGGGGGTTATCAACGCCAGTACAATTTTTGACGTTTTGATAGAGAACAGCACAAATAAAAATTGTTCAAAGGGAGTAAAATTATACATTTACACATTTACCACCGTCCCCATTCCTTCATTTCTTACGTGTGCAAGATAATTTGAATACATTTACTCAATTAAATAATCGCTTTCTTTTTTATACATAGTACGCCCGTTTTTGTACGTTTTAGGTATAATTCAGTGACGAAATACAAATCTAAAACTGTGCACAAAAAATTAAAATAAAAATTAATTTTCGACTCAATTATTTTGTAATAGTATTAAATTTAATCGTAAACCATTTAAAAGCAAAACTCCATGGTCAAAATATAATAGAAGAAATTTCGTAAACCAAGTCATAATAGTAAAGTGTAATTAGTAAATTAAAGTTTACTACGAAGTAAATAAATATAAGTTTAAAGTAAACACGGTCTTAATAAATTTCAGCACATTAGTCAGTTGTTAATATTTGTGTTCCTAAATGTAATTTCTAAGGTAATCACTTGAAAACTGAAGGGGTTTGACCACCTCCAGAAATGTTATAGTTACAATCACAGAGTTGGAAAAGTCTAACAAAATAATAATATAATAGTACATTAATCATTAAAAGGAGTACACTAAACTATCGAAAAGTAAACAGAACCGATACAATATATTTTCTAATTCCGTCTGGGTTTCTACGTTATCCGTATCAGTTTTAGAAATGTCCATAAATGATAAACATATTTAACACAGATAAACATGGAGTATGTAGGAGGGTTAACCTAATCAATAGTGGTGGAATTAGGCCGGTACAGTCTGAGCGCGTACCGATGGTACAGTCATCCGGCCGCATGTGACTGTACAGTACTGATACTGTATACTGTATACTGTACTATACTGTTCTCTTCTCGTATAGCCTTCAGTATTGTGTTGCATAACATCACTCATGTTTATTCACTAATACTGCATGTTTTGTCAGAAACAATCGAAATCGCTCCACAGACGTGGATAATGTTTGTATTTATTTACAAAGTAAACTTCGATATAAATCTGATATAGGGTATTACATACACGCATGAAATATAGAAAAGAAACTATGGTTTATTTTCTATACCAATAAAATTAGAATTTACTTAACTGAAAAATACGAATAAGTATTATTTTTGTCGGAGGAAAAATGTAACAAACTGTTTCAGTGGACGGGAGCGTACTTTCTCCCTTAATTAAAACTACAACCTTCTTCGAAGATAATACATCATTTAAAATTTATTGTTTCAAATCTTACAATTTCTTAAAGTACTAGTAATAACAAGAGAAATTAAGTTAAATTAATTGTTAAGACATTTTTGGAGCATTACTTCCCTACCCACCCACCCCTCGTTAATACCAAACCTTTTTGAGTGGGTGTTGTTGGGTGATGTATTCTTACACTGCATACCGAGTTTCATAGTAACCTTTTGATAAATAAGGAAGAAATAGATTTTTAATATTGTCCATAAGAATAAAATTGTGTGCTCTGACAACGTACTGCATTTACCATGGATATTCAATTTAACTTTTCTCAGGAACCGTTAATCGTAGGTTAATGATTCAAAATTCTAATTTGCTTAGTTTTTAAGCCGGCTTTAGTAGTTTTAGCCTGTGGTTATCAAATTATTTTACACAATTGTTGTTTTGCCAGAATATGTTTGAAATTGTATTTTTTGTAATTTAAAAGCCCATAACTTTTGAAAAATATTATTGTGTCATATTATTTGGGACCTTAAAAGCTATAAACAAATGAGAATGAGAATCAATCAAAAGTGTTTGAGAATCAATCAATTTCAGAAATTTGTATTTTTCACTTTTTAAAGGTTTTTAGTAGTTAAACTAACCTAAAATTTTAAAAAAATACCTTGGAGAAACAGCCAAAGTGCACCTGTTTACCAAATTTTATAAAAATTGGACGATCAGTATGTATGGTCTCCGGGGTTTTTACATAGACGGACAGACAGACAGTCAAACAGACATCAGTCCGGAAACCATTTCTTTGGATTCATGGAGCCTCAAAACGGATATATCCACTCTCAACTTAAATTAGAAAATGTTTACGAAAAATTACTTTCCCCATATATAGGCCTACTACTATTTGGAGAGAAAGTAAACACTTAATTATTGCCTTTTTAATAAACTAAAAAAAGAATCTTGGTTAAATATAACTATAAAAATGAACAATTCTCTTATGACAACGTAATACTTTTTCATTTAATGATTTCAACGTTTGGTTACGCTGTAAAAATAACTGAGGATTCTGATTTGCATTTTAAAATTAATAGTTTACAAAACATAAATAATTGATTGAATCAAATAACACAGAAATATAGATTTGCAACTTGCGTGTGATTTTTTAAGTGCCTTAAAGGGTTTGATTATCATCTATTTTTGACATTTTAGTTTTGAATCCGTCAGACCAAAATCTGAAACGGAGGTGAAGTCATGTGTGGAGGAACTGGAAACATTCCTTTAAGACATATCCATGATCTAACCTATTTCCCAAAGGGAAGTAAATACATACATTTTTAACTATAACAAAAGTTAGGGCATGTACATATTTCATGAATCCCATAATTGAAAAGCAATTTAAACATTAATTGTAGAACTAAAGTAACGGGAAGGGACTTTACAACCACCCTGTATGTTAATAAAGCGTGTTATAAAAGATTTATTAAATAAATGTACTATGTATATTCTATTCTAAAAAAATCTTGTTAATAAACCATAAAATCAACATTTTGGTACTGATCATTTAGAACTTATCCTCCTCCGTGTGTAAAATACCGTTCGATTAGTCCAAATTTGTAATACGCGTATTTCAAATTATATACATCGCAGTAGTTAAGATACAAATTAATTTTAGCGCAGTCTTTTATCGAATCACGCGCTAATTATTATAACAATTAATTGTGTTTATAATGAGGGGAGCCTTCATTAAGGCAGCAAAAACGATTTTAAGATAAAGTAATTGGACAAATTAATGAGTAAATAATCATTTAATTACACAGATCGTTTGTTCTATTCTGAAACAATTTCAGAATAGGATTCCGAAATACCTGAACATCCACATGACGGCATTCAGCGTGCTGCACTGCACTGTCTGGTTTAGATCTGGGAACGGACATACCAGATAGCGTAGGCCTAAATCTTATCGGGGTTACTGATGATAAGACACTCGTTAATCTAGATATAAAGTTATTGATGGATAGAAGTTCATGTATATTTGTACATTCCAGCCAAGATTTTACTTAGATTTTCTCAACCAATCGCTGCTAATAGCTTATGTCCAAGATGACTGTGGTAGTAAATTATCAATTAAACTGAGGTCGACATTCTCTTCCTAGCATTTGTAGTGTCCACTTGCAGCCTTTACGTAAAGCGGTTTGTGCTTATTTCGGAAAAACTAATCTAATAATGAAAACAGGATAATATTCATGCATGGATATGGTGTACATATTCTGTCCACAGCATAATCTTAAAATAAACTGAGATGAACAATGTTTGTCTGATTACTCTAGTAACGGAAAAGGTAAAGCCGACTTGCTTTGGTATTAAAAACTAGGATTAATAAAATGGTTTTAACAGAAAAGAAATTAACAAATCAGCAAGAAGTTAATGGGCAGTTAGATGGGATTATATTTCCCTAAATAATTCTCTAGTAAATTAAAACTAGTAAATTTTGTATCCCAAGTCAACGGTACAGCCTCGCCGCTTATTGCATAAAATATTCCTTTTGGTACGTTAACACGGATTTCCATGCTGTCTAGTTTATTAAACCAATAAAATTATTCATAAAAAGATTATAACCCCCTCTTTGCAGACTTACGTACTCGGCGTGTTTCCAAATCAATAATATAATAATAATATATGACAATTTTTATAAATATCTGTCGATAAATATGAGTTGTTTGCCTATTCCCTATATGATTAACACGGGAAAAGAGTATGCAGGTTAGCTGCCATGATAAACACATAAACTATTATTTTTAAGCATAAATGGTTGGATATCAACCACATGAAGCTTAATACGAATTTTCATAAAAAATATAGATTAATAAGTGAAATATCATTTTTTTACCTATATGTCCGGATTACGAACTCGACCGAGTAAATGTAGGAATGGAATACACATCTCTACCGAATTTGGTCTTGATTGGGCCATTTTTACTAGAGTAACTCTATTAAAAATGGCACGATAACTGTTATCGCGTTCAAAGACACACGCACGCACACACACACATTATATATATATATATATATATATTAACGACTATTGTTTTTGGTCTCTGGGCACGTCAAAAAAAGTAACATGGTCTCTGGCTTAACCCTGCCATGAGACCTACAGTAGTAGCTTCCTCCCTAAGGGAAATTCGCTAATAACTGTTATTTTGATTACTTCAAATCTTGTAATGATGACCAAAAACATTAACAAGAGCATATTAATTAATTGTTGGTAAACATCCAATATTTGCCGGGACTGCAATTATTATGCAATGAAGATTTTGTTCTTTTGATAACATTTTTCAATTTGGAGAACACCAATACTGTACATGCCTTTTTCTGGCCATATTAAGTGTTTTCTAGACTATATTACAATATGGGCGCCTATTTAAAAAAGGTAGTCTCTTCGGTGTTACTTTTAATAATAATTCATTTCATTCTTTAAAAAATTTCGTAGGTAATTTCGTGGTATTTCGGTAGAATGAGAAAGGTTTTACTAAATACTTCAGGTTAATGTTCGAAGTTTTAAGGGGAGAAGGATATGTTAGTACTCTGGTAACCGTTTATAGTAATAAATTAGAACAAAGCAACTCATTTTATGTTCACGGGAAATACAAAAAAATAAATTTATATCATTATGACTTTTGTATGGCATTTTTTAAAGGACTTGTTCTCCAAATCTAATAAATCATCCTCTATATATTTTATATCAAATTTGTATGAGGGTTCATAGTGAGATTTAACCCTCAACCACGTCGTGTCTTCTTCACAATTATAACTGTTAATACAATGATAGAAGTTGAGGTGGAAATTTATGAAAAAGAATAATTAGTCTTATTTTCCAGTTTAGGATTGAAACAAGAGGAAGGAATTAAAAACATTCGAAATGTATAAATTTTGAATGTAGGCTAAAATGAATGTATTCGAGCAGATAAGATGAGGTTATGTTCTGTCAGCCACGTGGACTCACCTAGTGACGTAAGGGGATCCGAAGGGCGAGCAATAGAAGGGGTCGGGCGGGGGCGTATGTCGGGGGACGGGCATGGGGGGCTTCAAGGGCCAAACCGTGGCCCCTGGCACTGGTAGGCAGACACCGGCGTCGCTCATCACATGGTCGCCACTGGTGCCACAACAGCAACACTAACACTACAAACTGTGGCAGTGGCAACACTGGCTCGCAAGTCTGCCAACCTGACAGGCCGCCCACGCGCCGATCCATACCGGCGAGTTCGCCACTGCCGCCAACCGAAATGTTACGTACATCTGAACACAAGACTTTCAGCCTGATGAATTTTCGAGCTTTCGCTTCGAATAAGTTTTAATATATTTCAGGAACTTAACTGATATGTAATTAGGTTTCCATGATCAAATCTTTACGCACATCTCCAATTAACGAGTCTTGGATTTTTGTTAGCAAAGTACCTTTACCAAAGTAAAGTAGTTTTTGAGTTTTAAATTATTGTAAAATGCATTTTACCCTTATTTTAAAATGTTAATACACAGTATCAGTGCAATGGACGAAATAACAGAGAGAATAGCTAAATCAAATAATTTATTAAAATATAACAAACATTTTAGTCTCGATATAAATTACATTCTACTTTCATATTCCAGTCTTATTGAAACACCTATAAAAATTACTCATATTGTTTACACATAAGTTAAAATTTTCAATTATCTGATGTATAAAGCCGGTATATAAAGTTCAGTACTGTAAAACGGACCATTATTTTTGTGACGGCTGTTAAGTGCAACAAATGTTTTAGAGCATGGGCAGGAAAACTACGAGAGCCTTAGGGACATCTAGATTTGTTTACGTTTTTAGGTTGGAAAAGGTCCATCCTTCGAAAAATCTGTCATAGGAGAAAGAAGAGGGGATATTGGATTATGAAATGGGTTCTATTGTTGAATACAATTTATCAGGAAATAAGTGAGAAATTATTATTTTGTATTCTCCACACTTAGCGGCTTCGTGACAACTTACTTTTGGTCAATTTAACACGATGACTTTTATTTATGTTTTGTTAATAATAAAGGGACAATAATGAGTAAATATGTACCACATATTAAAAAGATTACACAAAATTATTAAATCTGTCCAAATTATGTGATAAAAAAATCTGTAACTTGCCGATTAACATGAATCCTTACACAGCTACATACACAATTAAATATTAGACTGGGACCGTGGCGTGTCCTGCAATTAAGCTACTTTGAGGCCACGAATTGTGGATAGTTGTGAGTAATGGTCAGTGGGTGTGATGTTATCTTGAGTAAATTAAGTTCGCGCTATTGAATACTACGACGTTAATCTGCAAAGACCATCCTCATAATTAGACCAATTCGTAATTCAGAGGCAGTGGTTCGGACTCCAAGTTAAACTGTAGGTCCCTTAGATATGCCATGAACTGTTGGTCTATTAATTTTAACAGTTATGTCTAAGGAACATGCCAGCCTTAGTAAGAAGACTAAGATCGCTCCACAATCATCCTACACTAATTTCTCATTCATAGTTGGCTTAAATGCGTATCTAAAACACCAAATTTTAGTGTTTACGTCTGTTAACATTCAAGTAATTTTTTGTTTTCATTCTTTGAAAATGTAAACATTGAAACTTAGGACGTTCGCGGGGCGTAGCCCGAGGGCATTTTAAGGAAAAGAATATGCCTATGAGTTTCATGAGTAAACCGGTCGCTTCAGTATTTTTCGCGTATACTTGCCTCAACAAACCCACAAACAAACAAACATGTAGAAACCACCTCTTTTTAAAATATTATAGATGAATAGTTTTAATTTCTGTATAAATTTAAACCCCGGATCTCTTAAACTTTCGCTTCCGTCTTCCTCGATCAGACATCAGCTTCCAGTCCAGTATTTTACTCCCACAACATGGAATATCCCCAACTGTGCGTGAACGTAGGTGTTGGACAGCTGATTTGATATAAAACTACTACTACTGTTTGATATAAAGTGGGTACTTAACGTCACGCTTTACACGTTAATAAATTAAATGAACATTTTCACGAGGGTCGTGTAGAGGCACGTCAATGTACAAAAATTAATACACAATTAGCCTTTAACATATTGAGAACTTTTAAATTGTTGTTATCGTCATGACAAACGGCAAGGGCCTACGTATTAATCAACCACTAAGTAATCAAATTTAATAGCTTTCGTTATTTGTTAATCTAGACTAGATTAGATTACCATGCATTTAAAATTATATTGCAAAAAGTCAAAAATGTAACATCTAATGAACAAATAAACATTTTTTTCTAAAATAATAACTTGGGAATTTTTGTTCGCACAGGGGTGAAGCTTTATAGAAAAACGTATAACAAGAGAAGGACCCAAAAACCAAATTTAAAGCAGTTATGTCGTTGTAATAAATGTAAGGACTCGAGTTGAAACTGTCTGAAGATGTTGAAAGAGGATAGCCTTCAAGTTGTAACTTCATATCCAGCGTTAAAGTCGCTCAATATAATTTGATTTTATCACTATTTATACTGAATTAGCTACAACAATATTAGAAAATACTGAATTAGAAGGTCGCCAGTTCGGGCCTGAGCAAAATCTTGACAACATTTTGTGATGGTTCGATACTGAATCCAGTTCCATCGTTCATTGGACTGTTTCATGGACTTGTTCGTGATCCTGGCAAACGAATCAGCTGGCATTTACCAGTAACAAAGTTACATGTCATTAAATCCGTTACCATCGGCGTTAGGGACAACTGAAATCCGCTAGGTTGGCGCTAGTGTCGCTTATTCGTTACGCATAATATGTGATTATTTCATACAAGCTTCATGAGTGACCTGTTTAAGATAACAATTCTGTTTCATTGAACATTTTAAAACATTTTTAGGCCTCCAAATGGCATATTTTATTGGGATTTTTGGAAAAATATGTCTTTAAAAATCATTTTTTGTAGTACAGTATACGAAATTATTTTTCCTTTTTCAAAATTCCTAACAGGTTACGTGAAAAAGGTCTGTTATTTATACACTATCCCAAAATTTCAGCTCAAAAGCATAAGTAGTTTTCCCAAACTCCTTGCAAGAAAAAAGAATTTCCGAATTAAATATTCTGTAACTCATAAAGTTTTCAACTAAAAAAACAAACTATGTTTGTTTCCCTACCAAAAATGTTTTTAAATGAACATGTTTTAAAATTTTAATTGAAAATAAATTTATTTTATTCGTCGTGGCGGGCTGGGCGCGCATGGCCCGCATTTGTAAATTTATTTATAAATAAATGATTTTGAATTAACTTGAAAATGGCCTTAAAGGTCCAAAAACTTCGTTAAAATAAAAAAAATGTTTCTAAAGGATACTCAATTGTTTTTTAATCATACTAAAAATAACAGTAGTCCTTAACAGTGAACACTATGGATCAAGTTTAAAAATAAATTATATTAAAAACTACAAAATAGTATATTATTATAAAAAATATATTTTCATGATACAATCAATAAACGTTAAAATAGTGTTTTTTAAGATAGTCGATTTTTTTCGCTCGCACCACCTTAAGATAAGAGAGGGTTGGTGGTATATGAATATGTATAAACTCTAAAATAAAATCATTAGGTTAGGAAGCTTGCTCTTACAATTAGGCTAGGCCTAGATAATATTGGGAGGCGGACCATGGGTGCAGTGACTAAACCTGACGTGGGGTGGACGGAGGGTGCAAGGACTAATGAGGGTTGCGCTTGCACCCTCGATCCGTCTCCCGACTGCACCCCCCCCTAAAGCACACCGAGTATAAATATTTACCAAAAAGGTTATTTAACCACATATTCCCGGTACTGTACGAAACACACATACAATATATTGTATATTCCGACATATAGCGCTCTGCGGAGTAAAGTTAGACTGATTATTGACAATTTGTAATATTGATAACCGAAACGGTAGCTGAGCAGTAGACCGGACTACCTGCAGTGATAGGGGTGGACGGAGAGAAAAGCATTAACGAGGGCCGGCCATGCGCGCCCAGCCCGCCCCGACGAAACTGTTTTATGACGACCCTTTTATAATCCGATCTTGTACCCTCCGTCCGACGTCTAAGGATATTTAAGGCAACAAATAAATACATATGTAAAAATACAAAGGAAGAAAATGTTGTGCCGAGTAAAAATTAATTCATCTTAAAGAAGTCACATTTGTAAATACAACATTACATCGATTAGCGTTCCAAATTTTGTACAAAGTAAAATGAACCAAGTACGAGCAATGAATCCATCAAGCATTACGTCAATCGCCGTTCAAAAGTAAATAAAAGTTCAAATGCCATAACCATGCAAGAATGAGGAGTCTAATCCAGCATTAGTGGACATATTGAGGTTCCCAATCTAAATCAAAGTTAAAACCATACAAGAACGATGGGTCTAATCCAGCATTATTGGACATATTGAGGTTCCCAATCTAAATCAAAGTTAAAACCATACAAGAACGATGGGTCTAATCCAGCATTAGTGGACATATTGAGGTTCCCAATCTAAATCAAAGTTAAAACCATACAAGAACGATGGGTCTAATCCAGCATTAGTGGACATATTGAGGTTCCCAATCTAAATCAAAGTTAAAACCATACAAGAACGATGGGTCTAATCCAGCATTATTGGACATATTGAGGTTCCCAATCTAAATCAAAGTTAAAACCATACAAGAACGATGGGTCTAATCCAGCATTAGTGGACATATTGAGGTTCCCAATCTAAATCAAAGTTAAAACCATGCAAGAACGATGGGTCTGATCCAGCATTAGTAGACATATATTGTGTCTGTTGAGGTTCCCAATCTAAATCAAATTTAAAACCATACAAGAACGATGGGTCTAATCCAGCATTAGTGGACATATTGAGGTTCCCAATCTAAATCAAAGTTAAAACCATACAAGAACGATGGGTCTAATCCAGCATTAGTGGACATATTGAGGTTCCCAATCTAAATCAAAGTTAAAACCATACAAGAACGATGGGTCTAATCCAGCATTAGTGGACATATTGAGGTTCCCAATCTAAATCAAAGTTAAAACCATGCAAGAACGATGGGTCTGATCCAGCATTAGTAGACATATATTGTGTCTGTTGAGGTTCCCAATCTAAATCAAAGTTAAAACCATGCAAGAACGATGGGTCTGATCCAGCATTAGTAGACATATATTGTGTCTGTTGAGGTTCCCAATCTAAATCAAATTTAAAACCATACAAGAACGATGGATCTAATCCAGCGTTAGTGGACATTTATTGTGTCTATTGAGGTTCCCAATCTAAATCAAATTTAAAACCATGCAAGAACGATGGATCTAATCCAGCATTAGTAGACATATATTGTGTCTATTGAGGTTCCCAATCTAAATCAAATTTAAAACCATACAAGAACGATGGATCTAATCCAGCGTTAGTGGACATTTATTGTGTCTATTGAGGTTTCCAATCTAAATCAAAGTTAAAACCATGCAAGGACGATGGGTTTAATCCAGCATACGTCTTATATTTCCGTTCTAAATTCGAAGCAAACCCGGAAGTAGGAGCAAAGTTTTTAACCCAGCCAGCAGAATGTTTTTAATTCTATTTCCTTAGTATAAGAATTTACTATTGAAATAAATGTTTTCTATCTAATTTTAACGACAAATCATTCATACCTAGCTTACTTCTACTTTGCACACTGGATTTAATTCACTTTCTTTAGGGTAGTTTAAATTAATCAATAATTACGTAAGTGAGTGTTTAATTGTCGCTGGCTATGTGAGTCGTGAGTGCAAGTGAGAGCGGCATGCATACACCGAGTAGAGCGTCAACAAGTAGTTGCCGGGTGGCGGGTGGGCAGAGGGGGTGTCGGAGCACGGAACGGCGGCACTGACTGTACAGTGTACAGCACGTGACTGTACAGGTCACGTGACCGCTGAATTCCCGCGCGAGGCTACGCGCCACTGCTGCCAACCCACGGCCGCGATGAATGAATCCTCGTTCCTTATCACTATTCTTATCACCACGCGCGCACGCTGCACGCTGCACGTCGCACGCTCGCATTACTACACACTGCCACCGCCACGCGGGCTACGGGGCTCCCGCCGCGACCGCCCGCAGCAGCTACCGTCCACTGCTACTGTACCAATAACGGCAGTTTCTCCCAAATCCAACATATTCCACCAGCTATTTTAAACTAGAGCATATAGCAATAGCTTTCCAGTATTTGGAAATTCCAGGTTGGCAATATAAAGCACAAACCCGGCTCTCATGTATCTTTCTAATGTCCAAGATGGAACTGGTGAGAAAGGTTTTTATTAAACATCAAAAAATACAGTGAATACAAAACAGGAAATGAATTTAATGATTTTGATGAGCAAAATAAAAAACAATACCTATTTAAAGTTGTCATGTTTTTTTGCAAACCCTCCGATTATCACAATAAAGCATTGATTATTTTCGTACATAAACAATATTGTGATTTTAATTTGAAATTATGGTTATACAATGTGCAAGTACAGTACAGCAGACTTACGTGGTTAAATCGGTGTTACACGAAATATGAAAGAGACTTCACCAACCATTCACATGTAGTTCACAAAAGTTATTCAATGTAAACTAAAACTGCTGACTGAAATTTACTTTTTATACTATAATTGTAACTTTTTTGTAACTATTAATAGATAATAGTTTAAATTGAAAAGTACGTTTCCAACTTAAAACATAACGGTTGAAATATGAAGTGACATTTACGTTCACCTAAAAATGGTTGACTTTCAGAGACCTGTATCTTTACTGTATAAATTGTAATAAACCACTTTAGTACAGAATTTACGCAAACTATGTTTCATTATTTAAAGACAAGCTAAGTTATAATGAAATGTATATAAAGGTATTTTATTTACATTCAGACATAAAAAACAAAACAAATATAAACACATATTGGACAATGTAGTCTATTTTGCATGTTTGAAAAAAATCAAGTTATGATGAAGTCAAATAACTATTCAGCTTTTTATATAATAACTAGCTAACCCAGCGAACTTCGTAACGCCTAATAGTAAATACGTGTTAACTTTAAGATTGGCCATGTTCTGAAGTCGAAAAGCATTACGGCTTCGTTGTGAAAGATGAGATATTCTGGGTCGTAGTATAGTTAATAACAATACTGATTAAAATCAAAGATCATTAAAATCGGTCCAGCCGTTTCTCGAGTTATAAATGGTGTAACTAACACGACTTTGTTTTATATAATATGTAATTTTTAACCATGGCATTTATTAACATATGATAATTAATTGGACACAAAATAAAAAAATAGGTACATAACCCCCCAAAACTGTAAAGTATCAACGTGGCAAGTAAAACTTTTCATTTTGAACAGTATTTATTTACTTAATAGTTTTAAATTGACAATTGATACAGAAGGTATTGAATAGCAAATCACATTGCTATAGGAAAGAAAACAACAGCTGTAGCTTTATAAATCAACGATTTGATTGTAGAGAATTTGTAAACAAACTTATTCCCCATAAGGAAATAAATTAGAAATTTAAAACGCCATAAAATGGAAACTTATGGAAACTGAATATGCCTAAAGCATGATCGGAGCACACACGAATCCAAAAAACCCGTTAAAATCGGTCCAGCCGTTCTCGAGTTAAAAGTGTTGTAACTAACACAACTTTGTTTTATACATTCTATTTTTATTGTATACTAGCTGACCCGGCGAACCTCGTAACGCCTAACAGTAAATACATGTTGACTAACTTTAAGATTGGTCATGACCTGAAGTCAATTAGCATTTCGGCTTCGTTGTGAAAGCTTTAAATATACAACAGCTGATTATTACAATAAACTCAATATGTATAAACATTGTAATTATTTTTTATTTGGCAAACATATGAACACGTGACTTTTATTCATACAGAAAAAAATATATAAATACAGTTCATAATTCCCAAAAACAGTAAACTATGAACGTGGCGAATAATGCTGTTCATTTTGTACAGAACATATTTGGTTCATAGTTTTACATTAATGAATGATTCAGATGGCATTGGATAGTAAAGCATATTGCTAAAGGACAGTAAACAAACAGCTGGTTTAAGAAATCCAATGTTTTGATTGTAGATAATTTGTAAACAAACTTATTCCCCATAAGGTTAACATTAGAAATTTAAAACGCTATAAAATGAAAACTAATTGAATTTATGGAAACTGAATATGCCTAAAGCATGACCGGAGCAGAGACGAATCCAAAAAATCAAAGATCATTAAAATCGGTCCAGCCGTTCTCGAGTTATAATGCGTGTAACTAACACGACTTTGTTTTATATATTTAGATCATAATTAATATTAGGCCTTTCATTCGGCAACAAAAACCCCGTCAATGGAGCTGTCAAAACGGCCAATAAAATAAAATACCGATAAAATATCGTAATAAAAGATTCGTTCACTTAAAGTTGTATATAATAAACGCTTGTGTGATAGTGCAATTTTCCTAGATACTACTAAACTTACTTATCGTATGTGCTCGAGTAGATACTCACCTGCAACAAAAACACAGCAATGAAAATAATGAAACAGTCTCAACAACAAACAAAACTATTTGTCACAAACTATATGTATCAACAATGTACTTCATTTTAATGCGTGTCCAAACACGCATTAAAATTAAGCATTGGCATTACTTTTCCAAGAAAAGTAATGTCTATGTTTAAGATTTAATGTTTCAACCAATGAAGGACGTCTACGCCTGGAAAAAGAACCTAATCAAACCTCAAAACCTCCAGTATTGGATTATTAACTAATTGTAGATCTATTTCCTCATACGTAATTTGTATAACAGTATTTTTCATGCAATTGACCCTCATTTCTTGACCGATCGTAACATTTAAAACTATAAAAAGGACTTATATCAGTTCTTGAGGTTTAAAACTAGAAATTAACCAAAATGATAAAGCATAGCAAAAAATAATCTTGAATAAACCAAAATCACAAAAATTCCACAAATCGGCGTTTAATTGGGATATTAACGCGGATAATACGTTAGTTGCAAAATGTTATCATGACGATTTAATGATTTTAAGTTGGTCAGCCGGCCAGAAATGTATTTAATTATTTTATTAATTGTTGAAACTGGTTAGTTAGAGGCTAACTATAATCTGTAATAAACAGATTGGAGCGGAAAATTTCCCCCTCAGTTCAGGTTGAAAAGCAACATAAGCCAAATAAAAATGTTTGTATTCACTTCCCTGTCGGAAATAGGTTAGACCATCGATAAGTCTAAAGGGAATATTTTAAGTTCATCTAAACAGCTGTTCTAATTTTTTTATATATAAAATTCCATACAATAGTTCAAGTAGTTTCTATGGAAAGCTGTTAGATGTTTTCCATCTTAAAAATCACCCACCCCCCCAGAGCTAAGAAATATCCATGTCAAAAATGTTTGTACTGTATTTAATTCCCTGTGGGAAATAGGTTAGACCATGGATATTTCTAAAGGGAATGTTTGCAGTTGATCTTATCACCTGTTATTATTCTTAAATATTACAAATTAAATACAACAGTTCTGGTAGTTTCTATGGAAACCTGTTTCAAATTTTCATCTTATAAATTGCCAACCCCCCTAGAGCTAAGACATATTTATTTCAAAAATGGTACAAATAATTTTAACAATTTATTAACTTTCTTCTTTCGGGGAATTTATAAACGTTTTATGAGTTTCACCAAAATTGGTCAATAAAAGCCTAATTCAAATAAAAAATAACCAAATTCCAACATAATAACAGCTACCAGCTAAAACAATCGTAAGGATCATTAATTAATAACCGGATGAACACTGACAACTGACTACAGTATTCGTACAGGATATTTTTGTAAAGACACTGAATACGGTTTTATTGTATGTTCACTCGGCCAGTTTGGACGTGGGCCTAATATGTACCTGGGATTGTACCGTAGCGACAAACACTGGACAGGAAGGGGCTATGAATTGTGGATAGTTATGAGCGATGGACGGTGGATGTGATATTATCTGGTGTGGATTAACGTCCGCACTATTGAATACTACACATTCATCCGCATAGACCATCCTCATAAATTAGACCAGTTCGTATGTCATAAGCAGTGGTTCGGACTTAGTTGCCATCGGCTGTTGGGTTAATAATTAACAGTCGTGTCCAAGGAACATGTCAGCCTTAGACATTCACCGGACGTAGCCCTAGGGGATTTTAAGGAAATGAATATGCCTATGAAATTGTATGAGTTTAAGATCTATCTTTGTGTAAAATTTAAAACCGTTCGGTTCAATATTTTTCACGTTTACTTTCCACAACAAACCCACAACCACACAGAAACCACCTCTTCTTTATAATATTATAGAATAAATGATCAAATACATTGTAGATTCCAAATAGTCAACAATGCAAATAAATCACACCATCATAAACCTAAAAAACCTATTTAATTGAAAAGATTCGTAAAAAGTAAGTTAAATTAAATAATTTAATAAACCAGACACCATTGTGAATATAGAAAATTACGAGCTATTTTTATATCACAACTTGGAAATCCTCAAGATTAATCTTGAGATTGGACAGACAGCATAGGAATCCTGATATTCCGAGTATTCGCTTTCTACACAGTGGGTATCAAAGATAGCAACGACTTTCATATAACATAAGAAAGGGATTAGGAACGCTCCCACTCATGGGTAGTGAGGCAATGATTGCTGTGAATGGTATTTCGTATTATTCTACGTATTTCGGCATTTTAACTTTTTTAGGCGTGTGAAAACGTCGATCTGTTGTAGGGAATCATCGTTAATCAACAGATGACAAAACGGCACCGAGGTCCAGATTCTACCCTTGCGTGACTCCGTCGACCTTCAGTGTTGAAGGCGACGGCCACTATAACCACAAGCCACTGGCCCACCGAACCTTGTAAGCACTTCCAGGATTGAAGTGAAATAAATATAGTACTTTCAATATTATTACCGTTTCTCGCGAATATTGTATTCCAATGTTCACTTTTCCAACGGGAATTCGGTAGTAATTCAGCTAACAGCTGGAATTTTATCTATACAAGGTATAGGTTTTACGGTGGAGATCATACGTAGCAAATTAAATAAACGGTATAGCCGGGATAAGGAAAATAACTCGAAATAAACTGATCCTGAGTTGGTAAGTAGTTGTAGCACCCGCTTCATAACCTGATCGCTAGTTCGCTATCGAGCAAAATCTTAACATTTTGCATCATTATAAGGACGGAAGGGGAATTAGAAGTAAGTAAAGTATGTTCGGTTTTATTCGTAACTAGGCAAAGATATTGAAAATCACACAGTTAAGTATTTTCTAGATTTCAAACACATGTTTTAGAGCGATCCGCACGCCGTGTCCGGAGCCTTGCAGCTTGCAGGGAACCCAATCAATCACAGGATCAGCATCAGCCGGCGAACGCGTGACGGCGGTCTGCCGGTCAGCTGGTGGGTTTGTTTTGAAGTTGTCAAAGAGTAGTAAATCCTGGAGAGGGACAGGTAGTGTGGCGCGAGAGGCGATATTGATCTGAGTGGTGGGGGGAGGGCCCTGCGCGAGGCTCGCCGCGGTGTTGACCTCGCCGGCCGTCGTCTCCTCAAGGCCACGCATTTCAATGCGCCGCGCCGCGCCGTGACCCTGCAGTCTGCGCGTCGCTGCCGCCGCCGCCTTTGGCCTACACGCTACATGCTACACGACGCGTGAGATGTGCGTGTCAGGATTGATTACTAATAAATATAGCATAAGATATCCACAAAAAATTCTTTGGAAGATAACTCAATATATATCAATCCTCATGGTACAAACTTTGAGGATCTCATTCAGTCCACACGCGTTCGGTCCACCTTCTCCCCACTGTTGATGGGGGAGTGTGAGCTGGATGAGACACCTCAAGACAGGGCTCTACTGAGTTAAGGCTGGTTATTGATAATATAAATATATGTCGGAGTGTCTTATTAACACTCTGTCCCGTTCACTCTATGGCTTCCACTCGCCAAGACCCGGTTAATCGATGGTAATTTGTCCAAAATTATCCAAAATACATTTAGGGTGGTAATTATAGAAAGAGAGCAAGGCAATTAACGTGAAAAACGCGGTGGAACGATCGCACTGAACCAAGCAATAAATATGCGTAAAAGGTGGGTGTTATGAGTGTAATGAATTTGATGATACGTGTAGCTTTGTTACTGACAAAGGCTAGCTGATCTTTTGACGGGATCATTAATTAATAGCCCAATGAACAAAGGCTACTGGGTCCAGTATTGAACTGTCACAAAAATGTGCCAAGAGGCCAAGATTATGCTCAGGATCGACCCTTGTCAATCAACTCAGAGACTGGGTCCAGTATCGAACTGCCACAAAATTGTGCCAAGACTTTGCTCAGGGTCAAACCTTGTCAATCAACTCAAGAAACTGGGTCCAGTATCGAACTGCCACAAAATTGTGCCAAGACTTTGCTCAGGGTCAAACCTTGTCAATCAACTCAAGAAACTGGGTCCAGTATCGAACTGCCACAAAATTGTGCCAAGACTTTGCTCAGGGTCAAACCTTGTCAATCAACTCAAGAAACTGGGTCCAGTATCGAACTGCCACAAAATTGTGCCAAGACTTTGCTCAGGGTCAAACCTTGTCAATCAACTCAAGAAACTGGGTCCAGTATCGAACTGCCACAAAATTGTGCCAAGACTTTGCTCAGGGTCAAACCTTGTCAATCAACTCAGAGACTGGGTCTAGAATCGAACTGCCACAAAATTGTGCCAAGACTTTGCTCAGGGTCAAACCTTGTCAATCAACTCAGAGACTGGGTCCAGTATCGAACTGCCACAAAATTGTGCCAGGACTTTGCTCAGGGTCAAACCTTGTCAATCAACTCGGAGACTGCGTCCAGTATCGAACTGCACAAAATTGTAAGACTTTTCAGGTCAAACCTTGTCAATCAACTCAAGAAACTGGGTCCAGTATCGAACTGTCACAAAATTGTGCCACGACTTTGCTCAGGATCCACCCTTGTCAATCAACTCAGAGACTGGGTCTAGAATCGAACTGTCACAAAATTGTGCCACGACTTTGCTCAGGATCCACCCTTGTCAATCAACTCAGAGACTGGGTCTAGAATCGAACTGTCACAAAATTGTGCCAAGACTTTGCTCAGGATCCACCCTTGTCAGTCAACTCAAGAGACTGGGTCCAGTATCGAATCATCACAGAATTGTGTCATCTTTGCTCAAGATCTAACCGGCAACCTTACTGGAAGTGCATCAGTATTGTATTAGCATCGTATGTACTTTGTTTTTACTCCTTCCCATAAAATGTGACCCTAACGTAAACACTTCATAAGGTCCAGCCAATCGTTACCTCATTAAATGCATAATCGCAAATCACTCAGTTGAACACCAAAATAAACGAGGCTAAAGAACTCAAGTAACAATCACGCATGGCAGTTACGGATAACAAACGACTAAAGGATGCTAAATTGGAGCTGTGATGGAGTAGCGGGGTAAACCGTACTGATAACGTGTCTCGTTCATTGAATACATCGATCCTTATGATTAACTAACTCAGTTGATTAACCAACTTTTAACCGAATCCAGACGATTTAAATTTTATCCTAACAAAAAATATTTATTAAAAGTAAAAACAATGCTGCTTTAGAATTCATCAATTATGTTAAAATGTGCAGTAAAAAGAACGAAATTAATGAAAGAAAATTATGAAATTTTTACGTATAAATTATTTTTCTTAATCAATTTCTATTAGGTCCATTTATATCAGCTCAATAATCAAACAATGTTTTACCTTGAATATCCACTCTACGCCAATCGGTTACTGGTATATAGCAATTGGTAAACACAGACCGATTTGGAGCCGCTATGTTCGTCTTGTGGTTAAATGTAAAATAAACGATCTCAGTAAACTGACACAAACTTTCTCCATCACTTAAATGAAAGAAAACCTTCAATCTATAATTAAACTATAATATTTATTTTAATATCATTATTTTTACGATCGAAATCTTAAACTAACATGAGAAAACGTGTTAAAATATACATTTTAAATATATATGGGAACATACGCCCCTCGGATAATGCCTTGCGTTTTGAGAGGGATTTATTGGCCGATGTGACCCTACACTGCATGCCAAGTTTAATGAAGAAAACTGTTGAGAAATAAGGAAAACCCGACTTTTTAATATTCTCCATAATATAAAATAATAATATGTAATAACATTGGGACACCGTATTGCGTTCACCAAAGACATAAAATTCATTTTTTCTCTAGACCCGCTAGTCTTAAGACTAATGATTCAAAATATTAAATTGTTTAGGGGTTTAAGCTGGTTTTAATGGTGATAGTCATATTATTTTATACAATTATTGTTTCAACACATTAAAAATTACATTATTAAAATCCCATAAAGTTTGAACCATTAGGTCTACAGACAAGTAGGTGGTCTCATATTATTTGGGACTTTGAAAGCTATAAACCATGCCATTTTAATCAAAATCATTACAGCGGAATTTGAGAAATATGTGTTTTTTACATTTTTAAGGATTTTTTAATGGTATACTCTTAAAATTATGGATAATGGCTAAAGTGCACCCGTGTACCAAATTTCATAAAAACCTAACGATCGGTGTGGTCTTGGGGTTTGTACACAGACAGACAGACATCGGCCCGAAATCCACTGTTTTGGATTCAGGGAGTCTCAAAACGGATATATCCACTCTCAACACAAATTCGAAATTTTTTTACGAAACAATACTTTCTCCATATACTATAGGGAGAAATTAGAAATTATAGCTCGGTTTTTCTGTAATATTGTGATTAAACTTGGTACTGTATACAGATTGAAAAATAGTTCTTCTAATAGTGTATGATAAAAGACCTATTATTAATCTTAGCATCAACCCTAGTTACTAATTTTTTATGTTATTCTTATAAAGAATAAATAAATCGAAACACATTCTTAATTATTTGAAATATATTAATACCATTCTAGAATACAGCTTATCTTGGTAATAACCTTACCAAGACACCTACTGTCTACTTTATTTAGAATTTCTCAAGGCAACAAACCTACTTAATATTATCCAATGTTATAATATTAGAGTATACACCTACGTATATTGATTACATTTGGTATGCGGCATAACCTATGGCGAAGCTTGATTTGTATAATTAAAAGTAATTAAAAATTGAACGGAGATTCACTGAGTACGAAGATCTGCTGCTAAGTGTGTATTTTTATATTTTAATGTATAAAGTTTCAAGGTAAACACAATTTCACATAGGTAAATTATATCAAGTCCAACCCCTGAGCTGTTTAGTTGCTAATTCAATTGAAGTATAATCTAACCAGTCAGCTCAAACGTTTTTAAGACCGTATCGTGATTATAATGTCTTCTTCAGCCAATTTAACGTCATTAATAACACTCAACACAACACATTAAACTTGTAAGATTACTTGCTGAAAACAATTACCTCTACAGGCCTACAATTCACATATCCGGTCCGACCAAGTGGACCCTAACTGACGAGTAATGTGTTGTGTGTTTTACGTGTTAATGAGGCCAAATGGCTCGGCGTGAGTCTCAAGATTTACACGGGCCATCGTAATGCCGAAACGACCGTTCGTTCCTGAGAATCAATTCTTAACCAAATTTTGTGGTGGTTCGACGCTGGACCCTTAGTTAATAGGGCTTCTAGTACTAGTAATTTAGTGATCCTAGCAAATGTAACAAAGCTACACTCATATTAACCTTAAATATCCAATAAGTGGTTGGATCGGTATATCACAAATATGAATATGAAACCTTCAATTTTAATAGTATTCAATTTTTGAACTATAGTATAATAATAGCATATGTTAATTTTTAGCGTTACGGCCTGTCCTATTTGTTTATCCAAATACTAGTTAATAACATAATTCTATAGTTTTACTTAATTATTTATAAAATAATCCATAAATAGTTATTTCAAATCGTTCAATCACTAATATGCCTATAGATATATAGTCCCTAAATGACTTTCTGCACTTCAGAGGTTATAATTAGTAACAACAAAATGAGATAGTCACAATATTGATACATGCTATATCTTGTGGCTATCCCAAATGAACAGCTTCCTTTTCGCATTTGGTTCCCATTGTCTCTCATTGTCTCAAGTTCCGCCAGAATTTAACACTGCCCTTACGGGACTAAAATTCAAGATGCCTACCACTGATGCAGACTCTTAAAGAGCATTTAAACATGTAGGTAGTATTCTCTTGTGTAGATTAATTTTCGCACTATTCAATACGGGAGGACTTTACGTACGCGAAATAACATTCGTGCGATAGCATTTTTCTCGTTATTCCTCCATGTTATAGCCGCCAGTAAAAATAATCCTAAATATATTTTATTTATTTCCTCCACCTTCTGGATTTCTATAGGTGAGCAAAAATGTATTTTCAGAGAGAAAACATAGATGAATAACGAGAAAAATGCTATCGCACGATTGTTATATCGCGCAATTGCATGGATCCCATTGAATACTACGTTATTCCGTAAAAACCATTCTCATAATTAGATCGGTTCGTAATTTAGAGGCAGTGGTTCGGATTCCACGTTAAACTGTAGGTCCCTCAGAGATGCCATTGACTGTTGGGCAATTAATTAACAATTCTGTCTAAGGAACATTGACATGTTCCTTAGATAGTAACGCCTTAGATAGTAAGGCTACAAGATTGCGCCACAATCATTCTACACTCGTTTCTCATTCACTTGGCCATTTCAACTCACTCCTTCACTGCCTTCACTCTGGGAGCTGGCCAGTAGACAGCCTCGACACCTAGCGTAGACGTCTGACGTGTCTTCCTCCCCGAGTGACCCATACTGCCCTGTGCTGTCGTACCAATCCTAATGAGTCCTTTGTTTCTGTTGGGTGTACAACAAATCAACTTTAGTCGTAGTGCCTAGCCAGCCAGCTTTCCTGGATTCTTTCTGACAATAACAATATCCACAGTAAGACCGACATTACCACGCAAGGTGCCAAGCGAAGTGTCACATCCAAGTTTAGATGAAACATTCCTTGATAAATACCAAAGCAATGCCAAAAGCCTCATGAGAGATATGAGATAGGAATGGGTTGTCATGGCGTGAGGCGCTGCCTATCGAGGCTCATTTCTCAATAACTACTATTTTTATAATTTTTGCTTTTGCCTCATAATCATTTTACTGAACACGTCGGCGTTTGACCAAGTTTTTATCTCTATTCCACAGTGATATAGTCGTTTTCACGCGGTGCCCCTCCCCTGTTATCGACCACCCAGGAAAGTGACGACACGCATTCCCGTTATCAACATGGTCCAAATACTGTGACAATAACCAACAAAATATCTGTAATACATTCTCGGCCCCGTCCAGATGCTCAACTATCACACAGAGTATTTGGGAACTGAGCATGCGCTGAAAACTAAACCATTAACCAAAGTTGAGTAAATTGACGAATAAACGCAATTATATGTACCTTCGTTTTCCCAGAAAACTGTCCGTTAGCTAATAAGCTTTCTTTGAATTATACTATTAGCAGAATGTTTAGGATATACCACATTCTTCTCCTGAAATGTACAATTATTTTTATCTCAAAAAATGAAATTTCAAAGTAGCCTAAATCAATAGAAAAATAAAACAGATGATTTTACAGAGTCACGCCAAAAAATCGGATGGATTTTCAATAAGTATACACCATTGTTCAGAAACATATCGATATATTTAATTTTACGTAGAGTTCATTTTTTAAGCAGCATGTAGAATAGTATGATTAATTCACACAAATGGATTTCGTATTACATCTTAATACATTTATTAACATGCGATACAGGTATTTTACTTCATTCATGTCTGATCAAATTTTTTGACCGACTGATAGAAGAAATATAGATTATTTTAGAATTTTATTTTGAATACTTGCACTTAATAAATTTGTTCTACCTCTTTTTTAATTCCTTTTTAGATAGGAAATTCTAATACTGTATTTAGTTTTCTTTCCTTGAAGAGATTGTTAGATGGTAGCTATTTAATCTTCATATTGAATAATAAGCCTGAATTTAAATTTACTGTAGAAACAGTTTTCAGATCCTTCTTATACATGTTTATTTAACTTGAGAAGTTTTTGCTCAAAAATAAATTTCAATACATCAACATTAATTGTAGATATTTGAATTTTGTTATTCAATTACGTATATGCTACTATATCTGGCTCTAGCTCTCTTGTTCGTTTTATTTAATTCCTAATAAATTAGGAAGGTCCCACCACGGATATTACTATGCGACCAATAATATTTTTAATTTTTTTGTCAATATTTTTGTATTCAACACTATTTACTATTTTATTTGTAACGTTTATTTCGCTTCAGTACAAAGTTTCTTATTTGTAGTCAATTTGTATAATTGTATTCATTGAGAAATCAGGATATTTTTTAGGTTTACTTTATTACTACGTCATACGTTTAGGTCTAATTAGCTTTATGTTTATTTAATAAACAAATAAGCGTATAATCAATTACCGTTGTATCGAGGTACTAAAAATTATTACTAATAATTTAATTTCGAAATTTGACTAGTTTTCCATGAAAGGGTCATGGTCCAGGGGTTGTTTGAACGGTGACGTCGTTGCCCCCCCCCCCGATTCCCCCCACACTGAACACGGTGCGGCGCGGGAAAACGCTCACGTCAAACACTGGACTGTTGGTTTGAAAACATCGATAAGTTTATCAGTGGTCCCTTGGCAAAAGACAGAAAATCCCTACACACTAACATAAATATAACATAACTTGATCACACCAATTAGGGATAATATTAATATAGTATTCATACTCGTGCGACAACGTCATCATTCATAACAGTGAGATAAAGAAAATATTCATATTCGTGAGACTGCGACGATATTTATATTCTTGAGACACAGAAAATATTTATATTCGTGATACACCGACAATATTCATATTCGTGATACCCGACCAAGATGAATATGAGTGAAGCGTGCGTGTGATGAGTGTAATGAATAAAACGGCATATGTATCTTTGTTACTGACAAATAACCGCTGGTTTATCTGCCTGGTTATTTAAAAGCCTAATGAACTAAGGCGGTGGGTCCAGTATCGAACCGACAACCTCAGATAAAGAAGCGGGTGCTTTGCTCACTGAACCATTCACTGGTGAGCTTTGGAACCTCGGTCCGCCACATCAGATGACGATGATTAAGTGTGTAAATAAACTACAGTATGTTAAGTTTAAAATAGAATAAAACAATGTAAAGATACAACAATTTCGAGTTGATTTTTTGAGATTGTCATTTTGTTAAGTAATCGTATATCATATCCAAGACATTAGCAATTGAAACGCAGTTGCGAGTTTAGAACGCCATTGCGGACTATTGCATACTTTTGGAGCAAATTAAATTAAAGTAACTTGCCTTGTAGGTTCAGATCAAACGTAAGTGAGCATCTCTATAATCGAAACGTTTACTGTATGTGTTGCTCTATTTGGATCACAAGAAAAAAATTTAAGATTGACCTTAATTGAAAAAAATTACGTAGACAAAATATATTTGTACTAAATCATCATGCTGTTTCATCCAATAGTTTAGATTAAAATGACCTAATTCAATACATTATCTTGTTCCGCATTTTTAATTGACCTTAATCCATAATTAATCGTCTTCATTTATGTTGTATATGAACACAGAAAAAGTGTACTAATTTGAATAATTAAATGATATGGAGGGGAGGGCGAGGGGTGGGGGGAGGGTGGCACGTGTAGGGAGAGGGAGAGGAAGCATATTGATCGTGGATAGCGCCGGGTCTCTCTATTGATACCACCCACCGCACCCTCGCCACACTCACACACACACACACACACACACACACACTCGCACACTACCACTACTCAAAACGCCACCCCACAACACACACACTACCTACCAACTACACATGAACTGTCTAAATTATGTTCAACCTCAATAGATAGAAAAAGGAGAAAAAATGGGTTTCGTCAAAATTTTAGAATTTGAGCGGAATTACCCTCTTTCAGGCTCCCTGAATCGAAAAGTCATTTTAGGACTGGCGTCTGTCTATCTGTCTCCTGTGTACCGACCAGAGCCATGGTCCTACTTTCGTGAAATCTGGTACAAAGGTGCACTTTCGTAATATCCCGACACTTTTTTTATTTCTTTAATTTTTAATTTTAAGGGTAGTTAAGGGGGGGGCAAAGCCTAAAACGTAAAACTCAAAATCTTTCAAAAACGACACTAACGATTTTGATAAAAATTTCATGGTTTATAAGTGTTTAAGATTCCAAATTATACCATCCGCATCGCATGTCTGTAAAAATTACAGCAGTTATGGGCTTTTAAATGTACAATTTTTTTGTCAAATTAAAAATAAACTCATACACAGTTTCACCTATGATTAAAACTAGCTGAATAACTATTAAAATATTATTTCAAATTATTAGTCCACGAATAACGGTTCCAGTTAAACTTACTGTCTGTTTAAAACGTTAATGTCATTCCTATGAATATTATTAAAAATCAGTATTTCCTCATTATTAACGCTTTTCTATAAAACCTTGCATGCCGGTCACATCAAGAAGTCATTTTGGAGAAGGTTTTTGTATATTTTAAACTGACCTAAAGTTCGAGATCTCACAAGCGAGTTTCCCGAGTTCCCCACAACCTAGTTCGTGACATTGATCACGTTTTTCCAAGTTTGACTGATCATATAATCTGTTAAAGTATAGACTATAATTATGTTTTAAGTGAAAGAAATATTCAACTGTCAAGTTGCTTTTGGAAATAAATATTAATTTTGTTTACATCAATCATTGATTTTAAAACCCCTTTTTCTAAAATCAAATCAAAATTCTATAGTATTATGGACGTTTAGAAGTTCCTAGTTTCACATATCAGGAAGAAGAACGAAAATAATTACATATAAAATTCAAAAATATGTTTTTATTCAGTGTTAAATTCATGTGTAAAAATGTTTATGTTTTGGTGATATCAATTTCAGCTAGCTACTAGCTACAGACTACACACTGATAGCAGGTCATCCTCTTGCGGAACATGACACAGTGCATGTTAATTGTCACCAGCTTTTAAATTATCATACAATCCATTTGCAACCATAAGGTTTCAATCTACTGTTACTTGTGGGTTTTTATTTGCACAGACAGATATTAACAAACTAGTTAAAATATTAATGAGTTTAACATAACTCAACTTTCAAGATTATCATTTTCATTTGCTTTTGGAAAAATATTTTTTTATAATTATACTAAAATGCGTTTTTAATATTTCTTACGTTTTGGAGTACCGTACAACAAACATTGCAATATATATAAAACAAACGACCATTGTTTTTAGCCTCTGGATACCTAAAAACGAAATATTAACATGGTCCCGGGCTTAAGTCTTGCCATGAGACCTACGGTAATAGCTTCTTCCTTAAGCGAAATTCCAAAAAATCAACTGGTCCAAGATTTTGACTAGTTTCCTTTTCTATGGGGAATTCGCTAAAAAGGCTTGACATCATACATATATACTGCATGTGGACCAATAAAATGTCGAGCAGTCGAGCTACAGTTTTATGGTATTTTCATTTCTTTTCGCATTTCAAACTTTCACCCACTGCTTATTGCTAACAAATGTCACTCACTATCTCTCCCACATTCTATGCAATTGTGTAAGATTAAGGCTTGTAATTTTCACAGTTTGTTTTATTTTATATTTCACAATGGATAAGAATTGGGGCAATCTATTTAAACTTTTTGAATTAAAATTAAAAAAACACAGATTTTTGGAGTAAGTACAAAATTTCTAACATTCCCTAAGTCGGTTTTCCACTAAGCAGGTACGGACAGTTTTGTTCATTTGAAACCCCATTCCAAGGTTGAGACGGGGTATCCCCACATTTGGCTATTACTGAAAAGTCACTGTAAGTCACGATGGATAAGGGGCTGCAGGATTTGCCAAAAGGCAAAACAATTTTTTGAAAGGAGCGCGCACCTCCCCCCCCCGGACGTTCCACCAGCCCCATCCGTCATTTATCAGTAACGAATTTTCCGCTACCCGATGTTTTATTGTAAGAAATGCTATGTCGTTACACCTAATGAAACCCAATGTTCTTATTTAGGACTACACGAAAATTTATTTGATTTTAGTGAATTGACTCACTTAAAAAGCTCCGATCCTCATGAAATTTGGCAACTGCGGTTTTTGACATTTCAGCCCAACATTTATTAAAAAGTCCTATAATTAACTAACTGGATAAATGCAGCAAATTGCAACTAGGAATGCAAAATCTCTGCAGTTTAAAACTAACTGACAATGACGCAGTTAAATAGGCACATTCCAAATCTTATAAAATTACTTTTACTAACAAATTCTGTCAAAGAAGCTTTTATTTATTAGTTTTCATCAGTGATCAGTTTTTTATTTATTACATAAAATCCATGTAACTAAATAGAGCATTGCATAGGGCATAAGTCATTGTTATTGCTTATAATAAAATTTGGTCTTGAGCTGTTTAAGTTTTCCTGTTTTAAATGCCGTTAAAAATATAAATATGATTTTTACAGGTAGTAAAAAAATTGTGTATAAAATTTGGATTGTGGCTATTTAACGGTGTCATTTACTATTATAAATTTATAAAAAAAATCCCTGAAGTCCCTGAATGCTCGCTGCTGGAAATCTGCATTTCCTGTGTTAATTTAGTATTTAAAATTAGAATACACTATCTTGTTTGATTATAGCTTGAATTAACCCATTAAGTAACATCTTACTGTGCTACAAAAATGACTTAAGATATGGGAATTCGCTGATTGCACAGGTCTGCTGCAACGGGGGTATTTATTTGGTAGAGTTAAAGGATACATGTATCGTAACCAGCTGGATGAAAAATGTAATTTTTAATACTGTTAACAGATTTTTATTTAAATTGATTTTAAATGCAATTGGCTTTCTGAAGAAAGCGTATATTCACCATAGTTAAAGACTTAAAATTTCTGTAACGCTAAATTTTTTGAGAATGTTAGTAGGTAACTTTCTGAATATTAAAAATTATTTACACGAAGAATTTGTACACACACTTGTATGTACTTGTTAACATAAACATTCTATACATTACGACACTGAAATAATTTACTACATGTCGTTAAACAGACAACTTTGTCAAAGGAAATACTAAAGTTATAAGTAGTTATTAAATATGGTTGTTAATAATATGCCATAAAAGAGTGGAAATAATTTATGTGTTTTGTTCACTTTTGCACGGTTTAAAGTTGGTGTTTGATTATATGGTTCGTTTAACCGTACAGCAATGACGGTAGTAAATTAATTAACTTCATTCCTTGATTGTAAAAATTAAAATTCCGGGACATAAGCCTGCCTACTAGACGCTGAGGGTCGACCGACTGTTTGAAATAATAAATCTGTGGTAATCATGACAAGACCTATCAAAATACATTAATTCCTACATATTTTGGAGACATAATTACATTAAAATGGTACACATCAAATTCGTTATACGTTTAGACCTAATGATTAGATTTTAGATTATTATTGTTGTTAAACCCTCGACAAACGATTTTTAATAGCCCTCGACGCGGGAGCATTCGTAGGCATTATTTTTTGACGCAAATCAACAAAAAATGCACCAAAATAAATAATAAATGCTTTACTGTATTTATTTTAGTATTATTGTAATGCAATTAAGAAAACACCAGAATCGTACTCACTTAACATAACTACTGTATTGTCAAAACACAAAAAGCAAACCAAGCGTAGAATTTAAAGGGCTTTTAAAATTATGTCTAAATTGTAGGTCACTCAAAAAACTGTATTATGCTCCCGTTTACGAGTAATAGCGCGCTGATAGCATCGCCTTCCGCTTAGCCCCCCCCATCCCCCCCAAACGATGCGCAACAATGCCTTGTCGCTGATACGCCCAGGAAAATACTCCAGTGACAGCAGACCTGCGTACTCAGCGACTTTCCATTCATTTATGAATTAATTGAGATCTTACAGACTAAGGTTGAACATAAGTTAAGTCATGCAGCAAATGTTACACTACAGTATGTTTATAAATGAAGAAATTTTATCAATTTACGTACAGTATCTCCCAATATAATAACATGGGGAATAATTAAGTAGATTTACTGCATGAGAAATACTAAATCAAGAAGTTACCGTTTGTTGCAATAACTCTCTATGTATATGCAATGCATTGTGTTAAGTTCTGTTATTAATGATTTTCTGTAAACCAGCTGGTATCGCCTATTACGATAATAATCAGCTTAAAACTAAAAGTAATATTCAATATGGTTCGTAAATGCCTCTAGGAAACCTTTTAAAGAATTGCTATGTTGAATATTAATTCCATGTTAAATGCAGGAACACAAATTTTAATTTTGGTCGTTCTTTTGGGTGTGGTAATGAACTTTATGGTAAAATGCCTATATGGATAAACACCACCCTAGAGATAAATATTCCGGCAAAAATATCACACGAAAGATTTGATTTTGGAATTGTGTCTTTTAATACATAGGTTTCTTCATTAGAGAATTACTTATTATTATTCATATCACATCGTCGTCATTATGTAGCTCTGTACATGTGCAAACAGACACAACTCAGTAAATCTCATTTCTAGTTCAGAGATCGATTAATATTTCCATCAAATAAAATTTGAACGAAAAAATTCTTTCGACATATAGATTTACACTCTCTACGTATGCGTTCATCAGGGTACTAGAAAAATAAATAATCATAAAAAATTTGTGAATCTGTATTCCGTATCCGTGAATACGGATTCACAAATTTTACATATACGGATATGTACTTAAAAAATACTGTACTGTATTAGAAAAATTCAAATTGGTGCTCAAGTAAAAATAAAACATTATTAATCGGGCTTATAAATTAAACAACAGTTGTAGTTACAGTAGGCGAGTTAATTTTGTGAAGAGAAATATTTTCACAAGAAATAAATTAAATCGGTCTTGGGCAAAATGAGAAAACATATATAAAAAAAATGTAAATTTTCGATCTACATATTCTGTTTAGTCGAAGCGAGTTTTATAGCTCGCTGTTTGATATCGGCTAATTGGGTTTCCGCCGAATTGTAAAAAAATCCTATACCTCGGCTAGAGAGGTAAAATTTCCTCGGAATATTATTTAAGGTAGAGAGGAGAGGTAGGGAGTGAAGGGGGTATTTTTATTTGCAACAACAGTATAAACGCGCGCCCCGTCGCCATGGCAACGGAAGCTCGGTGAAAATAGAACAGTGAAGTTGGCGTACAGTCTGTGCCGGTACAGTCGGGTCTGTCTGTATTGATTGACAGCGGCATCAGCCGTCATGACACACAGTTGTCACTGGACCAGAGTCGAAAATACTACGTAAAATCATCTATTAGTATGTAGACGAAACGCGGACAAAAACTATAATGGTCATATATATTGGTAGCACAACAATGACGTAGGCGTTCTCAAAATTAAGTGACGTCAATTGAAATTTAAAATGCCGAAAACTTATAATAACCAGACAACCACTTTAATAGACAAATAATTGTTACGGAAAGGCAGATTCTAAAATATGAGAGGCTGGAGTTTGGCCGATCTGATTCTCATCATGAATATTAATCTGAAATACCCCTTAGGAGCAGATATCGATCGGAACATTTTTACAAAAGTTACCGATCTAACACACACACTGAGTCCGATAAGTATATTACCTAATGTAATAGTTTCTTCCATATACGAAATTCCAAAAAATCTACTGGCTTAAGATTTCAACTCGTTTTGTCCCAAGGTTCTGTGAAAGCTCAAGAGGTACCAGCTGCAGACGGGATCGAAAGGGAGGTAGAAAATTTAGTAGTTTACACAAAATTGCATAAGACCAGATTATATTTTACTTTCCAAACTATTTCATCGACTTTTTATTTATGTTTCACAATAATACTTGATACAACTAACTACGGTTCACATTTATTAAAAAATACCATATAAGGCGATGGTACTGTGCCAAACTATGAGGAATGACAAATATGAGATCGGCGGTGGTGCTGTGCAACTGTGTACAGCACAGTAAGAGGTCGGCGGTGGTGCTGTGCAACTGTGTACAGCACAGTATGAGATCGGCGGTGGTGCTGTGCAACTGTGTACAGCACAGTATGAGATCGGCGGTGGTGCTGTGCAACTGTGTACAGCACAGTAAGAGGTCGGCGGTGGTGCTGTGCAACTGTGTACAGCACAGTATGAGATCGGCGGTGGTGCTGTGCAACTGTGTACAGTGCGGTATGAGGTCGGCGGTGGTGCTGTGCAACTGTGTACAGTGCGGTATGAGGTCGGCGGTGGTGCTGTGCAACTGTGTACAGTGCGGTATGAGGTCGGCGGTGGTGCTGTGCAACTGTGTACAGTGCGGTATGAGGTCGGCGGTGGTGCTGTGCAACTGTGTACAGTGCGGTATGAGGTCGGCGGTGGTGCTGTGCAACTGTGTACAGCACAGTATGAGATCGGCGGTGGTGCTGTGCAACTGTGTACAGTGCGGTATGAGATCGGCGGTGGTGCTGTGCAACTGTGTACAGTGCGGTATGAGGTCGGCGGTGGTGCTGTGCAACTGTGTACAGTGCGGTATGAGGTCGGCGGTGGTGCTGTGCAACTGTGTACAGTGCGGTATGAGGTCGGCGGTGGTGCTGTGCAACTGTGTACAGTGCGGTATGAGGTCGGCGGTGGTGCTGTGCAACTGTGTACAGTGCGGTATGAGGTCGGCGGTGGTGCTGTGCAACTGTGTACAGTGCGGTATGAGGTCGGCGGTGGTGCTGTGCAACTGTGTACAGTGCGGTATGAGGTCGGCGGTGGTGCTGTGCAACTGTGTACAGTGCGGTATGAGGTCGGCGGTGGTGCTGTGCAACTGTGTACAGTGCGGTATGAGGTCGGCGGTGGTGCTGTGCAACTGTGTACAGTGCGGTATGAGGTCGGCGGTGGTGCTGTGCAACTGTGTACAGTGCGGTATGAGGTCGGCGGTGGTGCTGTGCAACTGTGTACAGTGCGGTATGAGGTCGGCGGTGGTGCTGTGCAACTGTGTACAGTGCGGTATGAGGTCGGCGGTGGTGCTGTGCAACTGTGTACAGTGCGGTATGAGGTCGGCGGTGGTGCTGTGCAACTGTGTACAGTGCGGTATGAGGTCGGCGGTGGTGCTGTGCAACTGTGTACAGTGCGGTATGAGGTCGGCGGTGGTGCTGTGCAACTGTGTACAGTGCGGTATGAGGTCGGCGGTGGTGCTGTGCAACTGTGTACAGTGCGGTATGAGGTCGGCGGTGGTGCTGTGCAACTGTGTACAGTGCGGTATGAGTCGGCGGTGGTGCTGTGCAACTGTGTACAGTGCGGTATGAGGTCGGCGGTGGTGCTGTGCAACTGTGTACAGTGCGGTATGAGGTCGGCGGTGGTGCTGTGCAACTGTGTACAGTGCGGTATGAGGTCGGCGGTGGTGCTGTGCAACTGTGTACAGTGCGGTATGAGGTCGGCGGTGGTGCTGTGCAACTGTGTACAGTGCGGTATGAGGTCGGCGGTGATGCTGTGCAACTGTGTACAGTGCGGAATGAGGTCGGCGGTGGTGCTGTGCAACTGTGTACAGTGCGGTATGAGGTCGGCGGTGGTGCTGTGCAACTGTGTACAGTGCGGTATGAGGTCGGCGGTGGTGCTGTGCAACTGTGTACAGTGCGGTATGAGGTCGGCGGTGGTGCTGTGCAACTGTGTACAGCGTATGGTCGGCGGTGGTGCTGTGCAACTGTGTACAGTGCGGTATGATGTTGGCAATGGTGCTGTGCAACTGTGTACAGTGCGGTATGAGGTCGGCGGTGGTGCTGTGCAACTGTGTACAGTGCGGTATGAGGTCGGCTGCTGTGCAACTGTGTACAGTGCTATGAGGTCGGCGGTTGCTGTGCAACTGTGTACAGTGCGGTATGAGGTCGGCGGTGGTGCTGTGCAACTGTGTACAGTGCGGTATGAGGTCGGCGGTGGTGCTGTGCAACTGTGTACAGTGCGGTATGAGGTCGGCTGCTGTGCAACTGTGTACACTATGAGGTCGGCGTGGTGCTGTGCAACTGTGTACAGTGCGTATGAGGTCGGCTCTGTGCAATTACAGTGCATGATGTACAGTAACTGTGTACAGTGCGTATGATGCTGTGCTGTGCAACTGTGTACAGTGCGGTATGAGGTCGGCGGTGACCTCTGCGGCGAGGCCCCCCCTCCCCTCCGACCCGAGGCGGCAGAAGGCACTGCTCCGTCACGCTCTGATTACCCTACGGTACATTCCACCTTGCAGCGCAGCGGCTACCGAGGCCAGAACACTTGGACACACCTCTTGCCGGCAATCCTAACCGTCCTGTCATGGCCCAAGTCATAGGACAAGATATATTATATAGTTTTGGCATTCATTAAACCAGAATTAAAAGATTTTATAGTAAAATAAATCAAAAAGTGACCATAAGAATCAACAGAATGTGTTACGTATCATAACTCATGAAAAGGTCTAATTCTCACATCTACTTTTGATGGGGACGTCATCAAGTCAGATCACTGGCAATGTTTCTTTCATCAAAAACAGTTTTTTTTTTATTTTATCGATTACTCAAACGCGATACATGCGTTTTCATAGCCTTCTGTATCCAATTCCAAAATAAAGTTTGTGACGTAAAATCTTTTCTCGCGTTTATTGGTTACGAAGACATTGCAGACATTATTAGATATTGCAGGTGGTGAACACAGTAGGCCCTTTGTCAAATTAATTGTGAGTAAGATAAAGAAAAAGTCGTTAAAAGTCACTCAAATTTGGTCTATTTCAATGTTTATCAAACTTACTAACTATTACATATAAACTATTGATATGACTTAGTAATTTTTATTATTAAAGTGCCACATGATGTAATCCTCGTGATAGAAAATCCTGAAAACTCTCATGTTAAGTGATCGGAAATCTGTCCTCCATTAAAAAAATAATATTAACTAATTAATTAAATTTGGTATATAAAATCTCTAACTTTGCCAATAGTAATTAAAACAATGACAATGTGCACATTGTGCAGGTTTGCCGCGAAGGCTATTCAGCGTTGGATTGGGATTTGCCGATCTACCCCAGCCGCGATAGCATGAAACTAGGTTTCGAATAATCCTGTTTTAGAATGCATTAATTGTACTGTATTTGAAATTCCAAGTAAACAGGATTTGATAGAGGACCGAACATTTTACTCTACTTACGCTGGCATATTACCTTCTGATATTATGGACGACGCATTTTCAAATACTTTTAACAGAAATATAAACCTTCCCAGGTAGGTATTTTAAGCCAAGAATGAATGAGAAATGAGTGTAAAATTATTGTGGCGCGATCTTGTCGTCTTGCTACTAACTAAAGCTGACATTTAGACAGATCTTAATATCCCAACAACAGTCAATGGTATATATAAGGGTCCTACAGTTTAACGTCCGAACTACTTGCTCTGATTACGAACTGGTCTACTTATGAGAATGGTCTTTGCAGAGTCACGTAATATTAAATAGCGCGGACGTTAATCCACACAATATAACACTACATCCACCGACCATCGCTCACAACTATCCACAATTCGTGACTACCAAGTTGCTGGATTACAGGACGTGGCCACGGTCCCAGACAATGAAAATATCCCGTTGTATTTTTTTTAATTACTCTGTAATGTTATTTCTAGTTAGAATAATTTTTTATTGGTTTATTATATTTTAGATCTGTGTTATGAATTTTTTTATGTTATATTTGTTATACTGGAAATTTTTTGTGGAAATAATCTTGTTCTGCAGGCGTAACTTTGTTCATTGAATTGGGACAGGCCGGCGCGAGTAGGCCCTACAGTTTCCTATCCTTTACAAAATCCCGGTTACAGTACGGCGCATTGCTACCAAATCAAAATTGATGCAACAGGATCATTCATAGCATCTGCAACGTCCTCGTTTACCTATCTAGGAAATGTCCATTAGTCGCCCCGATGAGGAATTATCCGCGTTTTGTGGTTTACACCCGACTTTTACGTGATAGACCAGCGTCGAATGACAAATACGTCGCTAAAACCTCGAGTAAATGTCTTACTATGACTAAGTTTTCTTTCACAATAATCCAAATAGTTCCCCAGACAGAGCTGGTCGGGGGATGCGCGTCGCTACCGCGTCGGTACCGTCCGTCCGTCCGTCCGCCGCCAGAGGCGAGCGCGCGCTCCCACAAACCGGTTCCAACACCGGAAGTTGTGCCTTTTGTTTTTTCTTACTTTTTGCGTCTCGTGGCCAACACTGGCTTGGAATACGTTGAAAATCCTACAATATTATTAAAACTAACCGTTACTGGAGTAAGTAATCCACGTGTAGATCAGGCAACGAAGGCAATGCCATTTAAAACCAGAAGCCGCATTTGATATTTGACTGGCCTGTTATGTGTGCAATATTTTTTTCAAAATTGAGTTGATAAAATAAACTTTTGAACGTGATTAAAGATGTAACATTTTATTTTAGCCAGCTGATCCCTTATTCAATTAATTATCTACGCGATATAGGCCTAGAATCTATTACATAATCATGTTAAACAAAAATAAATGGATAATAAATACTGTTTTAAATCCACTTATCGATTTCAAAAATTATGAGGCATAAACTACACAATATCAAAAAAAATTTTTAACACGATTATATACTAAAAACGTGAATTTAACTAACAATTAAAGAAGTTAGTACAATTTGTAGGTTAGTACAAGTGTGTGAGTGTGAAAGATAGAGGAGATGCAGTGTACCGATCGCGAGCGGGTCACCATGGCAACCACAGTAATTATTAGGGGTAAAAAAGAAAGCAGGAGCAAGAGTGGAGCTCCAATATGCCGGCCCTCCCCTCTTGCTCCCTCTCTGCCATGTTTGTGATCCTAAAAATATTTGTAGGCAGAATTCGGGGACTAGTGAACCACAACTTAGTCTGCTCAACAAATATAATGACCCAATTATTATTTCCAAAATAAAAATAAAACAGAAACAATCACAAAATTGTTTACTACCAATCTGATGAATACTGTGATTAATCTTTATGACAAACAACCCATTGATTTTGTTATTTTGTTTTTTACACCTTTTGGCATTTTTTTACATTTTGATATGGACCGGTCCAAAATTGTTGACATTTTTCCAAGCTCCACATTTATTTTAAATACTGTTCTTTTGATCTAAAACCTTTTCAAATCAAGAAACATGCGATAGCCTACTAGTTGGATTGAAAAATTATAGTTTGTAAAAACTGCAGCATTTTTATCAGTGTACATTATTTCAGTGACAGGACCAAGTAAGAATATTTTCAATCAGTAAATTCTTTTCAATAAAATGATAGATACTTTCACATACTTTCACTAGCTTGGCTAGAGCAAGCACAGACAAACCTTGATATGTATTATTGTGTAATAAATAAAACATTTTATACTCATCTAAATATATAAAACAAAGTCCTGTTAGTTACACACATTATAACTCGAGAACGGCTGGACCGATTTTAATCTTTGATTTTTTTTATTCGTCTCTGCTCCGGTCATGCTTTAGGCATATTCAGTTTCCATAAATTCAATTAGTTTCCATCTTATAGCGTTTTAAATTTCTAATGTTAACCTTATGGGAACTAAGTTTGTTTACAAATTATCTACAATAAAAACATTTGATTTCTTAAAACAGCTGTTGGTTTACTCTCCATTAGCAATATGCTTTACTATCCAATGCCATCTGAATCATTCATTAATGTAAAACTATGAAGTAAATATGTGCCGTACAAAATGAACAGCATTATTCGCCACGTTAATAGTTTACGGTTTTTGGGAATTATGTACTGTATTTATATATTTTTTATTTTCTGTATGATTCAAAGTAACGTGTTTATATGTTTGCCAAATAAAATAATCACAATGGTTATACATATTAGGTTTATTATAATAATCAGCTGTTGAATATTTAAAGCTTTCACAACGAAGTCGCAATGCTATTTGACTTCACAAAATGGCAAATCTTAAGGTTAACATGTATTTTCTGTCAGGCGTTACGAAGTTCGCCGGGTCAGCTAGTTTAATATAAGTTGAATTTGAATGAAAACTATAGAATTTTTAACAAGTAAATTAGTGTCCATATAAATATCTTCAATGTTAGAATTTAAGAGAAAACTGAAAAATTTACAACGTTATGTTAAGTAAAATATAACATTTTTCAGACTATTTAATTTTAAATTAATAAAAGAGAATGATTTCTAAAAAAGATCCTACATTGTTTGGATATCAAACAAAACCTGGCTTTTTGCCTTTCATGCGGTAAAAATTTTGATTTATTTTGATCCAAACTAGTTTAATTAGTCCCGAGGCATGGACCTGAATTTCCAAGACTGCCAAATCTGTTAGTTTCATACATGGGGCATTCTGGAAATGTGATCACACAGAAAAATCTAATTACACTACAAATTTGATAATTTGTAAGACCTTTTTGTAATTTGTAATAGTAACCTTTGTTACTGATGTAACAAAGGTTTATCCTATGAATGGGTGGAACCTATGTTATGGTTCAGTGCATTACTGCTGGTGCCTTTATCGTAAAACATCATTAACTTTCTTCAAAATTTAAGGGGCTGGTTCTGCCCCAATAGCAATAGTATTTCAAAGGATTCAAATAACGCTTGCTTCAGAACGCATGCACTGACTTGCGGAAGTGTAACATGGTGTAAAGTGTGATGTCTGTGTGTGTAACAATTCCAAGGCCAAACAGATAGTCCAAATTTTATTAAATTTGATACAAGGGTGCATTTTGACAATATCCCAACCCTAAGTTCTATGAGTTTTTTAAAATTTTTTTAAACCCTCGAAAGGTTTACCGTCGATGAATCAACGCCACAGCCCGGTCGTCGAAGGTTTACAGTCAATTGATCGGCGGTAGGTAAGCTTTTACAAAAAGCAATGGTGTGAATACATTTTTGGTTAAAACTACATTGAATATAGTATCGTTGTTTTCTACAGATCATACGCTTTCCACCGAGGTATGTTTCGTGTTGCTTACTCTATGTGTCAGAGTTCTGTGTTAGTTAGAACATCGGTCTTCAGTTGCGTGGTTATGTCGCTTTGTTTACTATGGTTGTGTTACACATTCTCGTCGCGTTTGTATGGTGTTCTGATGTTAATTTCACAATTTTAAAATGGATAGCAGTGACTTAAGTATGTAAAACTATAGGCCTAGATGTTTATTTTCCTTATTAAATTTTGAAAAACTTGGCTATCTTCAATTTTTGACTGGTATTTATTTGCTGTGTTTTGTGGGGGAGCAAAATTTGAGAAATTTTTGAAATTTTTTTTATCAATTTCAGTTGGATACACCCATCAAAACCAAGGTAAAAATAAAACATCTTACTATTATTTTATAGATAACTAGCTGACCCGGCGAACTTCGTAACGCCTGACAGTAAATACATGTTAACTTTAAGATTGGCCATGTTTGAAGTCGAAAGCAATACGGCTTCATTGTAAAAGGTTATATATTCTGAGTCGCGGCATAGTGAATAACAATACTGAAACGACAAAACATATTAATAACATTCCCATAAAACAAATAAATCTGCATGGATTAATTCACAATTTTAAAATCCAATCCAAACCCAAATGAAACCTAACTGTAATATGGCTTTTATAGGAAAGATATACAACAGCTGATTATTATAATAAACGTAATAATATAAACATTGTAATTATCATATAAACACGTGACTTTAATCAGACAGAAAATAAAAATATAAATACATAATCCCCCAAAACCGAAACTATTAACGTGGTGAATAAAGCTGTTCATTTCTTACAGTACACATTTACTTCATAGATTAACATTAATGAATGATTCAGATGGCATTGGATAGTAAACCATATTGCTAATGGAAAGTAAACCAATCAGCTGTAGCTAAGAAATCAAATGTTTTCATTGTAGACATTTTGTAAACAAACTTACTCTCCATAAGGTTAACATTAGAAATTTAAAACGCCATAAAATGGAAACTTATGGGGTTTTCGAAACTATTTTTTCACTAAAACCTTCCCGGACACAAGTAGAGCAACTTCCTAAAATTTCATAGCGATCTGATGAGTAGTTTGGCAACGCATAAAGGACATACATACATACAGACAGACATACATTCAATTTTATATATAGAGATTTAATGTAGATTAAAATGGTGTATAATATTTCATAGTTACTATCTTATGTGAATTTTTTAGTAAAAGCCTGCAAAAGTACCAATAGTGAACCGTTGGAGGGTTAAGGGTAGTTCTACCCCAAAAACTTTAAAAATTCAAATTTTCTCAAGAACAGCTCAATGGATTTTGATTAAAATTTCATGGTCTTAGGACCGTGCAGGACCCTAAACAGTCCTGCATGTCTGTGTGAAAATTATGGTTCAGTAGCTATGAGCTTTTAAAAGTAAAAAGTTGATTTAAGTTGATTTTTTTAATTTTTGACTCAACCCTTTGGGAGCCAGGCGGCAATATATTGCCGCTGCCCGATCAGATGTTTCTATGTTTCATCATCTACAATTAAAAAAAATATTGATGTAAGCCTCTTAAAAGTGAGGTTATGAATTTTTTTATGAAAGCTTACAAAATTGTTTTTGGGCTAGGCGTTTTAGTATAATTTGTATGCTCAAGTACAGAAAAACCTGGCCACACCCAAAAAAATTTTATCTGGCACCAAAAGGGTTAACAATAAATGTGTATTTAGTATAATAACATGAGTAGAATCATTAAAACTAGCTCATAAAGCAAAACAAATTAGTAATTTGAATTATTATTCTATGAATTCCAGAGAAAAGTAAGGTTATATTTTTACTGTCTATAATTAACACAATCTGTTGTCTCAGAAAATAATCAATTTCTTTCTTATTTCACAGCTATTATTTTATTATTATAGTGACATTAGTATTAAGTAGAGAATCATGACCATTGGAGGTTGAGTTGCCTTGTTCGACACCAAGAGGCATCAGCCCACCAAGAGCTGTTTTGCATGAAACTTAGTATGCAATGTAAGGTTATATTGCATAGTAAAACCCACCTAAAAAGGGTGAGTGTGACATTACCTTGGAAGGTGGATGAATCTCCAAAAGGTTGTCAACTTGTGGTAAGACCGTGTGCGAAATTAAAATACTATTTCTGAAACGTTCAATTTTTTAATGTTATTTAAATTAGCAATTGATAATGTTAGTATATTAAAGGGGGAAGTATAGGTCAGTTCACTAATACCATTTATTTTAAATGTCTAGGCACTATTTTTTGGTAGGGAACAACTAAAACATTGAAAAATTTAACTGATGTCGATTACTAAAAAAACAGAAAATAAAATGGTTTATGATTGAACCAATCAAGTGTTAAAAGTTTCTAACCCCTCTTGATTGCCTTGTTCAGCAGCTGAGGAAAAATTTATGCTTTTTATTGCTGTACAGTAATTTTTCACTTTGTATTTAGTGGTTGCAGATAATGGCAGTTTCGTGGTTCTTAAGGGCACGTAATGGACTTAGCTCTATGAAATCAATAATATTCATGGAAATGAAATTTTTCAAACGATTGAACACTAATTACCAGCTAAACAATAAAATTGTAACAATTTCAAAGTCAATTAGAGAAGAACTCTATGAGCTGTGAATAATATTTTCTGTTTTGAAAACAAACCAAAAGAATCATCAACTTTATTTTTGAAACTCATAATAGCGGATTATTTGTAATTATTTATTTATTTAATTATTTGGACTTTTCCTTCTTTGCCTAGTCTAGTGAGTGATGTGCAAGGGTGTGTTTGTGTTTGTGCATGCCAGGTGTTGGCCGGCCCTCACTGGCATGGAGGCGACGTTGCCAGTGTAAATGTACAGGTATATGTTTTTTAACTAATATTATGTTTCATTCAATTCATTTATCACATTTTAGCGAATTTCCCATAGGGAAGTAGCTATCACCGTAGGTCTGATGGCAAGAGTTAAGCCCGGGACCATGTTATTTTTTCTTCTTTAGGTGCCCAGAGACCAAAAACAATAGTCGTTAAAATTTATATATATATATATATATGTGTGTGTGTGTGTGTGTCTGTTAGCACGATAACTCGCGTAAAAATGGTCCGATCAAGACCAAATTTGGTAGAAACGTGTATTCCTACAAATGCTCGGACGAGTTCGTAAACCAGACATATCGGTCAATGGGAACGAGTAGTTTGGGGGGGTTTTGTACCCCAAAATGGGGTTTTTTGCGTTTTTCACATGTAATTTTTAAATATTTCTAATTTTATATTTTACCATTGGAATCAGCTTAAAAAACTACACAATTAAGTTCCTTAAAGTTTTTCTCTATCTCCAACGGTTACCGAGATATTAAAAAATCTAAACACAGTACGTTGTATTGTGGGGCTCCAACGTTAATCTTATGGAGGATAGGGAAAAATTAATATTTCCCATATTAATCAATATTTTTGGATAAAACTTGATATTTAGCTTCATGTGGTTGAGATTCTATCCATTTATGCTTAAAAATCATAGTTTATGTGTTTATCATGGCAGCAAACCTGCATACTCTTTTCCCATATTAATCATATAGGGAATAGGCAAACTCCTTTATTTATGGACAGATGTTGATAAAAGTTGGTATAAATGTTAAGATAAAAATTATTTATGGTAGAAATGACTACTTTCAGTGTTCCTCACAGCAGCTAACCTGCACACTTTTTCCCATTTTAATCTCTCTATTGAGAATAGGCAAATAAGTCTCATGTTTATGGACAGATTTTTATAAAACTTGTCATATATTAATATTATTATATTATTAATTTGGAAATTCGCTGAGTATGCAGATCTGCTGCAACGGGGGTATTTCATTTTCATTTCTTATCTTGAGTGATTTCATAGTATGTTGTTTTAGATTTGTAATACTTATACTGTATGTAAGGGTGTGAATTTTTGTACACGTGACCCATGTGTATAAATGGATGGTGGTTACCAAAATAATAAAAAATGAAGGGTAAGTAGGGTAATGTAGATTTTAATTAGGGTCACTTGATAGCGGGAGGAGTTTTGTTATCTCCCGAAACGTAGTTTAGTTAAACACTTGACATGGAAGGAAAAGACCGAATCTATATAAATAAAACTAGAGTTTTGTCTGTACATTGCTCAGAGTTATTCATTTTTTAGTTATTTTAACGCATTTTACGCCGTCTTCTGGAAAAAAACTGGAGAACTGATAACAATAAAACTTATTTTGCGCATTCACTACATTCCAGAGAAGGTTTTACAATGCTTGGAATTGTCCGCCGCCCCTTAAAAAGTAAATCACTAGCATTTAAAAACTAACTTTTTACACGATATTAGTCACATTTTGTCACATAATGAAGAAAGATAATATTTTTTAATCTACTTTTTATAATGTGATACTCACAAAATATACAAAGAACTCTATATAAAGTACAAAAACATTCTGGGCTTTAAAAATACAATAGAAAAAGCTTAAAAAAGTTCTTTGAACATGAACTCAACAACGCGCAAATGCGAGTTTAGTCGCATTGGCAGCACTGGGCCGATTGGGCAGCTGCTTCCGCCGATGGTTATACTCAAGTTCGGTACGAGGTTTCATTTTTTCAAGTTTGACTGTGTTTTGGTTAACCAACATTTCGGATAACCGGGTTTCGGATAATCGGGGCTCTACTGTAATGCTAAATAATAAAGCTGGATATTGATTTATTTTCTTTGTACTGATTTGTTTTCAGGTTTTCATTATGGTATGATAATCTTTTTTTCTTTAAACTGAATCCTACAACCCATACAAAGGACGGTTTTACTGTTGGTAATTAAACAAATAAGAAAGAACCATCAAAATAAGCCATGGTAGAGTCCAAGAAAAAGCAAATGTTGCAGACCCCAAATTTCAAGATAGTACAAAACTAACTTTTAATCTTAACTACATTATTTTCAAATTACCAAAAATAATTTGATCAATTTTATTTATCGTTATTATAGGTTGTAGTCCTATTTTTATTGTATAAGTTCAGTTTTCGAATAGGGTTGTCGAGTTTAAAAGGTAAATAAAATAAAATTTTACATCAACTTCTGTTGGTTACGTTAGCGTCTATGCTCAACATTTCCTATGACAACGCAATATATTTTGGAAATATATTACTCTTTTTTTATTTTGCACAGTTACTTTAAATACCATTTACTTTCTACAGTCTATTTACTAATTGGCTTGTTTTTGGAGTTTTTCATTTATTACATGTTAATTATACACGACAAAACCTTTTTTCACATCTTAAAGAATACACTGTATGTAATTTCGAACTAGCCACCAAGGAAGTTAATATTGTTTATTAACAGCTGTTTGGACTTTTACTTTCTCCCAACAATATGATAGTATAAGGGCAAAGTATTGTTACCATCATAATTTTAAAATTTGTTATTACAGAGTTGATGTAATCATTTATTTAAGCGTCCTCAAACCCCAAAAAGTGGTTTTCGAAAGTGGTGAAAAAATTGGTGGTTGATGTTCGTATGTGGGTGTGTACAGGCCACAGTTTATACCATAGGTCTGATTTAGATACATATGAAATCTATGTATATATACACGGTATCTCCAGGCTTTATTTAAAATCTTGATGGAATATTTTTAGTTTACTTAAAAAGAGAAAATACCAGTCCATTGACACCATTTATTTATATTTTAACTTGCATGAGACCAAGAGTATTATTTTATTTGAAAAATAATTTTACACAAAAATAATTTCCTGAATAGGAAACTTATGTACAACTTGTTTCTTCCAATAAATTTGTTATTTTCTAAAATTTAAAGAAATTCTGTAATATAGACTAGGCCTAATATTAATATTCATATTATATTATAAGTTAGCTCATGATTCATTGATTTTGTTTAGTTCATTCATCATCCTATTACATGAATGTATGAGTATAATAAGCAGAAAAAATTATGCCCTCCATATATTTCAAAAATTTATAATAATTAAAAAAATTTAACAAAACTGTGTCATCGCTGTGAAATATTTAAAGGAAGCTATGAATACTGTAGTGGAAGATATATAGGCTACATATTTGAAATCCAAATGATGATTGGATTGGATTATGTACTAGACATGGAGTATTTGACCTACATCCGTCCAACACAAACTTTTACAAAAAGATTGGAGCCGAAAAGGGCAATAAAGGGATAAATTACTTTGTAGACCAAGATTCACTAAAGACATTTGATTAATTTTTTACTGCACAAATAAAACTCATTTTATTTCAGCAATTTTACTTCTGCAAAGGATTTTTTGGGCATTTAAAATAATATAATTATGTCAAGGGGTTTCCTGCCAAATATAAAATTTCATGATTTCTCTGAATTTTTATATAATACAGTTGATTAAATTTTATTATCTTTTACTGGTCTTTCCAGGAAGTGTCAACCTAGGTCAACCATCATGGTCATCAGGACTGGCGAAGAATTTTTTTCATTTAGCATTATTTCATTGGAATTATTTTTAACAGCAGAGAACTTAAGAAGTTTTTATAGAAAGAAAAATTAAACTTTCTGTCACTTACTTCTTCTCTATGATTGACCGTGTGTTTAGTACAGAACTATTGTTTGTAATATAGGCCTAGGTATGCTGCTGAGGGTTGTGAGCATCTACTTATAAGAACTAAATAAAGAAAACACTCACCCCTGGTCTATCCTGTCAACTGGGTTTGGTCCAGGTATTTGTCCAGGCATAATCCCATGTCCAGGAATCGGTCCCGGGATGGGACCGTGTCCAAATGGTGACCCTGGAGGCATCCCAAACTGATGACCACCAAATGGCTGTCCAGGAGACGAAAAATGAGGATTAGCGCCTCCAGGAGGACCGCCAACAAAAGGAGGGCCTGATGAATTTGGTCTACCGACAAACTGCGGTCCACCTCCTGACGGAGAACCAAAAGGTCCTGGTCCATTATAAGGTGGTCCCGTTGAGTTAGAGGGAGGAGGAAACCCTCCGGGCTGAGGAGGCCCAGGGCCTGGTGTTGATGAGCCGGAGGGAGCAGGAGACGCAGTGTATTGAGGAGTGGACGAGCCCGGTGGAGGGCCTCCGGAGTACGGAGGGGCTCCAGCAGGGGAACCAGCCCCTGCTGGAGGCCCCTGAAACGGGGGACCTTGATAACCCGTGTTGGGACTAGAAAAATTCTGAGATGAATTTGTAGTAAATGACTGGGGCTCTGGGGGTGGCCCCTTCCAGGACACAGCGGGATCCTCCAGGGTGGCTGAGAGAGAAATTGGAGGCGCGACTCTGCGACTACAGCCTGAAACAAAACAATCAGCGTAATATAATCTTATGATTACTTTACATACATTTGTCAACTATTTATGTTCAATTATTAATCAGTTTTACTAACTTATAGAAAATTAAATAAAAACTATCAAGGAACTTGCATATGTATTGTTCTTCTTAATAGCTATATTTCTGAAGATGTTTTCATAATAACATATTCTACAAGGTTTTTTCTTACTAAAACTTATGTTACTAATTAGGCTACTTAAAAGTGAAGGCTTTAAGGGGGAAGTTTTAGTAATTTGCAAATAAGCTCATTTTACTTTAAGTTTCATTAAATAGTAAACCACGTTATCCTAAACATGAAACATATTGCCAAGAGAGAAACCGACCCTTGATAAATCATTGAGGTAATTTGAAGACTAGGTACCATACTGGGTCTATTGCTGAATAATTATCATTTATAACTTATATAACATTTGTAATACTTTAACACAAATAAATGGATTCATTATGTGTTTATTTGAATATTGTTTGAGAAATCAAAGAGTAAATCAACAAAATTTTAATATTCTTTCACACCCCCTTTTACTAAAAAGCTACTGAAAACAACTTTATCAGGATTCAGGTAGCCTGAAAATAAAAAAAAGGTCCACTTTCAACTTAAGTCCTTAATTTTGAGAAAACAATAGTTTTCCCAATGCTACGCCTTGTATAGCGGGGGATAAAATAAATATTTTGACTTTCATTAATTATCACTATGCTATAAAGTTTTTCTTCAGTTTCAATAGCATTTTTATATTTGAAAATTAAATTCTACAACAACCACTTTTGCTTTTGGTACTCAAAACTACAATTAGCATATGCCTATAGTACCAAAAGATACAATAAAAAAATAAACCTAAACCAAAACTTATACTTTATCCATTTTAATAAAATTAGTAATATAAGTATAATTTATACAAAATAGTATACTGGTATTTATCAACTTTATTCTGCTATAAAGTAAAAAAAAATTTCAGAGTTCAAAAATTATGAGTTCAAAAAAGAGGTAAGGCCTACAAATATTTGGGTTAAAAAGTACATGAAAATTCAGTAGGTCTACTAGTGCTGGATATGGTTTATTTTCATATATAAAATTTGGCAAGATTCTCAACCTTCCAATAATAATTCTAGACTACTATTGCAATATATTGACACTTAATTTCAGCTTAATTGTTTCTGCACAAGGACCGATACAGTGACAAATAGATACACAACACACAGTGAAGCGTTGTTAGTGAGTTCCTGAGCTAAAACTAAAACTGCTGCAATGGCAACATCATGACTATACGTAGTTGCGAGTCAGTATTTGTGTGTAACAGCATTCAAGTTCAAATCTGTTCTAGGTTTTTTTTTCAAGAAAAATGTGTGTGGGTGGAAATGCTATGATACCTGTAGCATAACAGTACAAAGCAAGGATGTTCCGACAACGAAATGGCTTGGTGACGACTTAGCAATTATTATTGTAATACATATGTGTCATGATTTTCCATGCATAATTAAGATTTTCTAATCAGGTACTGTATACCTAATGTATAAGGATCATACAAATTTTTGATTATCCGAGTTGACGTCAAGTCCCAATTAGTATGAATAATCGGAGCTTTAACTACTGTACTTCCAACTGGCACCAAACAGTCCACTGATTACTGATAAAGGCCTATACAAGATTGCCAAAAAGATTCCAAAAATCAACAATAAGCCTACAAACTTAATCAAACACTAAATGCTTGTCCTTCATGAACTAATTTGGTTCAAATAATCCATTTTTTAAGAAAATACATTATATATGCCAACATGGTGGAAAGATTGAATGCGTTCACATGGCTTCTGCAAACCTTAATAACATTCTAAGCTATTCCTTGTTACAAAACTGCACAGATATTGGTTTAAATCTTAAATTAGCGATATAAAATCAGGAATAGTAAATAAATATATTGGTTTACCGTCATTGGTTCAATGCCATCATTACTTCAAGCCAGACTAAGTATAATTAAACCTGATTTCTGAAGTGGTGAGTTCTAAGTGAATTGCAGCGCAAGAAGTTTCAATCTGTCACGTTTTACTTTGCAATAGATATAAGTAATAAATTGTGAATTACCTATATTATTTTTAGCAAATTTCCTATAGGAAAATTAGCTATTGCCGTAAGAAATGTGTAGATCTAGGCCCCAGGACCATCTTTTTAATCTTTCTTCTATCTATACCTACAATAGTAGCAAGCATGAAGAGAACGTAATACTTTCATAAAAATTGTTTAATCTTGTTTTTGTTGAATTTGATTTGTCTTGGGTTCCCCTAAGCCAAAAAATGGTTAAATTTTTTTAAATTTAGACTATAATTTTTAATTGACGGTTCACACTAAAACCCCTAAAAAATATGAAAAATCTAAATTTTGCAATAACAGCTCAAAAATTTGAATTAAAGTATTATAGGCTATAGTTAATGTGATAAGGAACCCTAATAATATGACACCACCCCTATGTCTGTAAAAATGAAGGTTTAAAAGGTATGGGCGGCTTTCAAATGCCAAAAATCTTTTATATAGCAAAGCAAAAAATTGAAATATATTGTACCTAGTTAATCAGACCATTGGTGGAAGCTGTGCATATCAATACAGAGAGAAACATACACGGACAGTAATAACTTTGATAAACCATTTTTTGGGTGTTCTGGGGAACCCAACACTGATACAGACCCTATCCACTGAAATCTTAATACTGTAATTAACAAAAACAAAACTTTATTTTGAAATAATCATATAGGTAGGTGAAAGAAAGTAGTTTTTTTGTTTTAAGATTTTGTCTATCACATGGGATAAAAGGGTATCAAATACCAACCCTGCAGCCTACATTAACCCTTTGAGTGCCGCAACGTTGCTCACAGCGACTCTAGGCCCTATGCATAAAGTGCCAGTGTTCCAAAACCATCTACAATTAATTTATGATGTTTATTTTGCCTTTAATCTGTTTTCCTAGTTTTCGTACTCTTTGATTTTACTGTAATGGTATCATCGTCGTCTGCCGCGGCAGTTTTATTAGCGGTTTTGTTACAATTGTTAAAAAGTTGTAAAATTGCTTGAAAAAATGTGTTCCTATAGCCTATTAACAATGGTTTGTAATCAATGTTTTAAAGCTGTTTTTCCCATGATAAACAAATAGCATAGCATCAAAGCATGTAAAAATTTGTATTAAATAAACACGGCAAAAATGGTAACCATGGTACAAAACTACAAATTTATTTTATTTCTATGATGTCTTAATTACAAATAATCGTGATGTATTATACAAGAATTTTACTTAAAATTTCTTGCTGTTTTTAACTATGGTAATGAAAAACATGAAAATTATTGTTTTATACAATTTATTGAACTCAAAATACAAAACAAAAAAACTATTTTTTGTTTCATAGTTTTAACTTTATTTTAGGTTGAGAAAAAGAATTTTGTAGTGTAACATAGGACGTCTAAAAAGAAAATTTAATTGTCTACTGTTTAAATAAAGGTTGCAACATTAATAGCTGTAAATTAAATTTTCTATGACCTTTCTTGGCAAACATTAGGCCTACATTTTCATGAAAAACGACAAAGCACTTCAGTGCGAGAATCATAAAAATGGCCGCACCACTCAAAGGGTTAAATTATCCTAGACACAGCCACAATTTGAAATAGGGTGGTTAATAATAACTAAGGTAACGAAAGGTATATTCGGTAATACCACGACGAGAACAGGCTTTGAACTGTACATTATGAAAAGGTTAACAATTTCTCTGATATTAAAATTAGGCCAATACAAAATAAAAAATTCAGAAAATTATACAAGTGATTTCACATATAGGGCCCTACATGGTAAAGGAGCACATCACCCGAATTAACCTTACATTAGCCTGTAAGTACCAATTCTTTGACAGCTCAACTTCCCAGCTGAAGTAGCCCTAGGACCTAAGTTAGCAATATATATCAAAATAAATCAGTAGACCCATAAACAAAATATATTTAGGCCTAGGCTATATAAGCCTATCACTAACTCAGTGTAGGACAATTAATTGTTAAATTGTACCTGTATTCAACAGAGCTGGACACTAATTTTTAAGGCTTAGTGAAATGGACACTATAAAATAAATTAAGATCCACATAAAAGACCAGCTGTGAAATAGCTAGACCCAGTTTATTAATATCTTAGTTTCACGATAGCCTTTACTAAGATTATTTAAACTGGGCTGGCCGCAAAGTATGTCAGGGATTAAATTTTTTGTTCAACTTCAGTGATTCAAATACAATCTAGAGTATTTAGTTAAGATCATTGATGATGTAGAAAAAATCTAAAGGAGGTGAATAAAACCAAAGAAACACTTTCTTACAAATTAGAATGTCGGTTTAAATTATTTTCAACTAGGACACACTATTAAAATAAAGAAATAGCCTAAATTGTTTCATATAAAAATTAGCATGATGTCCATGCTGAGTTCCTTAAAACAGACTCAGCTTAGTTTATAAAAAAGTCAAGAGTGACCATTAATCTAAGACATAACCTAACTTTTCATAACCTTAAATAGCATTACCTGTTTAAGATCTTATTAAAGAATAAAATCCGCTCCATGCACTTAAATAACATAAATGTCGGATTTCAAAAAATTTCAAAATCATAACCACATTAAAAACACACACAGCATTCCTTAAAACATTTTTAAACAAACACAAACTCAAATGTCATTGCTTTGGGTTCGAAAAATAAACTTTGGTCAAATAAAAACATATATAACGTCTGTTACAAAAATGTATACAATTACATTTTTTGTTTCGTTGACCTCCTCGTCCTTGTCTCATTCTGCAAAGTTTAAAACACTAGAAAAATTTATGTTTTTATCAAATGACTGAGTAACCACATTACTCGAACGCCGTGCGATCACACCTAACTCAAAGCACAGATTATGTTTTACACACAAATCGTGTCCGAAACTATTACAGAGAGTTCCCCAATAAATCAATACGCACATAAATAAAATCCATTTCATTTTTGATAACAAAATAAACACACTAGGCTTCGAATATCCTGCCCCATGTAAATAAAATCCAACTCCTCAAGAACAAGGACCACAGTAAGTAAACACCGCGCAGGTCAATGCTGACTGATTTGACATACGTATTGGTCTCTTTTAACGATTTTTTTAAATATAAGAAGACTCAAGATTAAGCTTTAAATTCTATTTTAATTTTTTACTGTTTGTTATAATGATTTAAAAATAATTTTATGAGAAAGTATTATACAGCACAAGTACTACATTGACTTCCACTACCCCGCTGACTACTCACCAGCTTCATAACCATTGTAGTTTTACTGATTACATACAGATAAATATGGTTTCTATGTTGATTATAAAAAACTTATTTCAATTCAACGTTGAAAAACATACCTTTGACCATCGTATGAAATCGATGAAGTGTTTACTATCAAATATATTGACCTAAAACGAAACGCGAAATAAAAACCCTGCAAAATACCGGCACCATTTTTCTTTCAAACTTATCTCACTACTAAACTATGAAATTATGTTCATCAAATCTATTTTGGAAAGTTACACGAATCAAACGCCCACCTTTCAAGACTTTTAAGAGGGCTGTAGCAGAACACTCGCGAACTCGATGCCTGAACGTCAACTAATTTTCTTCTTAGGCCGTCTGCAAAAATTAACCTCAGAGAAGCCACCAATCGCTGCCATTTTTACACAACGTCGCGGTCTGCCAGCACTGGACATGTCAAACTTTTCATATTGTTGTCTTCAAACACACACTCAATTTCCTCACTCGCGGAAACATTATTTAGCGGTCTAACCTTAACCGAACACACAACTTAGGGTTAACGCCAACGGCATCGCACCTTCACCATTAGTACACTTTTTTCATCGAGAGGAGTCAACTGTTAGTTGACAGTGTCACGCCAAAAATCAATAAAAGTTCCACCCTACCTAGCGCCCTCGAATGATAGCGAAAATACATTTTCGTATCAAACGTACTAAAAACTTTGGATAACCTACTGTTTATCAGCATATTCATAATTTTTTATTTATGTATTATGAATATACTCAGGTAAAATCGCATAATTAGCTGAAAATATTTTATACACATATGCACTAACACGTATTACCGTTCATAAAGAGTATTTGTTCGTAATTGGTCTTAGATAATTAGATTGTTAAATATTGATTAGATAATTTACTAATAACTTATAAATTTAAAACAATCTTTTAATTTATCCTTTATAAATTTCATTTGTTTGTATGAGTAGTATTGGAAAAACGAACCCAATATGAAATGAAAAATAAAATATAAATATCATACACTGACTCGAAGACTCGAACCTTATCTCCCGTGCTCGCCACACGGCATGACTCAACTGTCTATGCGTAACATTGAAATATTACCTCTGATTATTTTTATTAACCAACCAGAGCAAAACACTATGAAGTCTCGGAACACTACCTCAAAATCTATGAGGATCACGACGGAGTAGAGGTAACGTTAGGACAACGTCTTTTGAGAACACTATGCATTCTCCAAGAACTTTCAAACACTTCGAGATAACATTGCAAAGAACCAGAGGAGGCGTTGAAGCAAAGGTGATGTTTGTTCAATTGTCTCCAGGTTGAGGATGGAGGTTCTCTAAACCAATTCCATCGTCTTCTGTTCTCCGGACCCAGGTACATCCAGGGCAAAGACGATTTATAATATAGGTAAATTGTCTTTGATATATGGCTTCCGGGAAAGCTCTCAGCTCTCGCTGAGCAGTCTCTGTTTGCTCAACTTATATTTTCTGGTAAAAAATCGGCAAGCTTGCTGAAACCTCGGTTGCAGTCATACGTGGCCCCCCTCGAATGAAAAAGAAAAATGTAAAAGTGGTTCGCGAATTGCTCATCAAAAGACTAACCGCACATTTTCTCCTTTAAAATCAAGAATTGTATTCCATTACCTTACTCTAGTTACCTATTGTTACCATGTAGTATTATTTTTTTAACTGACTGTCTATTGCACTCATCACGGAAAAGGATTCTCATTCTTATTCAACAGTGTAATTATCAAATTAGTAGATGCATAAAGCTATTGAAGTTGAAGATCTTGCAAGGGCTCAGCTACGGTGCACCGCGCGTCCACCTCGGACTTAGTTTACCTACTGGTATAGCTCAAATACATACATTGTCGCTTCATATACTCAGGCATTGAGTAATTTTGTTGGATAATTTATCCTATATATAAGTCTACACTTTATTTGTACATTATGACGAGTATAAAACCAAATTTAAGACTAAATAACTAAGGAGTACATTCAATAAATATTTGTGTTATGGGATGAACGAACTCAGAAGAAACCAATTTTTACAGTCTCAAAATCAGTCTCATTTTGTCTGTGACCTGACAAGTAAACTACGGTACTAACTTGCGTTTTAAAACTACTTTTCAACTTATCGTTGACTCTTTTATTATCGTTAGTAACACCGGGTTGTTGGGGCAACCTAAACAGCAATGTTTTTACTGATGTGAAGAACGCTGAAAGTAGTTATTTTTGTCATAAAATATGTTTATATTTTAAATACGACCAAGTTTTATCAGTGTCTGTCCATAAATAAAGGAGTTTGCATATTCTCTATATGATTATAATGTGGGGAAAGAGTACTATTCAGGTTGCCTGCCATGATAAACACTTAAATTATGATTTTTAAGCATAAAAAGATGTATATATCAACCACATAAAGCTAAATACCAAGTTTTATCCAAAAATATAGATTAATTAATGAACTATTAATATTTCCTTTTCCTCCATAAGATTAGCATTGCAGCCTTAAAATACAATGTACTGTGTTTAAATTGTCTCGGTAACTGTTGGAGATAGAGCAAAACTTTAAGGAACTAAATTTTGTAATTTTTTGAGCTGATTCTAATGATAAAAGATTAAGTTTAAAATTAAAAAAAAATTAAATGTGAAAAACGCAAAAAAACACATTTTTGGGGTACAAAACTCCCCAAATTACCCTTTCAATAGACTGATATGTCTGGGTTACGAACTCGTCTGAGAAAACGCAGGAATACACATCTCTAAAGATTTTGTGTCGATCGTACCATTTTCAGGTATTTTATCGTGGTCAAGGACATATATATATATATATATATATATATATATATATATATATATATATATATATATATATATATATATATAGTTGTCTTATTTAATGGGGTAAGTAAAAACCATAGTACCATTTCATAATTATATTTTATTAAAACACGACATGTTTTGGGTTATAATCCCATCTTCGTTAAGAGAGCCAAGGTAATTTACAGTTACGGAAAGATAACCAGTGTTACTAAACTATAATTTTTGGAGGCAATACTTTTCCCATCCATTTCGATCTGTGATTTTTTTAGTTTTTTATTAATTCGATATTTCCTTATCAGACCAAGACTTAGTAGAGAAATGCTATCTATCTATCCTAGGAAAAATCAATCCTAGGTAATTAATGGGGCCTCCTGTTAAACACTTAAATTATGATTTTTAAGCATAAAAAGATGTATATATCAACCACATAAAGCTAAATACCAAGTTTTATCCAAAAATATAGATTAATTAATGAACTATTAATATTTCCTTTTCCTCCATAAGATTAGCATTGCTGCCTTAAAATACAATGTACTGTGTTTAAATTGTCTCGGTAACTGTTGGAGATAGAGAAAAACTTTAAGGAACTAAATTTTGTAATTTTTTGAGCTGATTCTAATGATAAAAGATTAAGTTTAAAATTAAAAAAAAAATTAAATGTGAAAAACGCAAAAAAACACATTTTTGGGGTACAAAACTCCCCAAATTACCCTTTCAATAGACTGATATGTCTGGGTTACGAACTCGTCTGAGAAAACGCAGGAATACACATCTCTAAAGATTTTGTGTCGATCGTACCATTTTCAGGTATTTTATCGTGGTCAAGGACATATATATATATATAGTTGTCTTATTTAATGGGGTAAGTAAAAACCATAGTACCATTTCATAATTATATTTTATTAAAACACGACATGTTTTGGGTTATAATCCCATCTTCGTTAAGAGAGCCAAGGTAATTTACAGTTACGGAAAGATAACCAGTGTTACTAAACTATAATTTTTGGAGGCAATACTTTTCCCATCCATTTCGATCTGTGATTTTTTTAGTTTTTTATTAATTCGATATTTCCTTATCAGACCAAGACTTAGTAGAGAAATGCTATCTATCTATCCTAGGAAAAATCAATCCTAGGTAATTAATGGGGCCTCCTGTCATTTAAAATCCTTAAAAACTTTAATTATTTTTCAAGTGTGATGATTTTTTCACTCAATTCTTACACATCCTGCATACTTTGTTTACCATTAATAAGAATAAAAATTAACGTTGAGGGATGTAGAGATAAGAGTAAATATATGATATATACTCCGAACAATATTCAGATGAGTGTTATTAAGAGTAAGTTTTCATGCTCCTGAGCTTAACTTTCACAGTAATACGAGTAGCTAACATTCCCTAATATTGTACAAGTAGGTAGTAGAGAACATGTAGTGCAAGGTCTAAAACATTACATTTTTTAAAATTATAATCATTTAAATAAATTGTAACCTTTTGATAGCTTTAAACAAGAATAATTATTGAGACTATAGTTATTATATACAAGATCACAATTATTAAATTGAACATGCAATCAAATATTTTTGTTAAATAAAGGATATATATTTTTAAATACTTTATTAGCCTACCAAATAAATCAAATAAGCTTGAATGCAAACTTGTTTGAATTTTATTTCAATTTATAGAAAGTTTATTTATAAAAGACACTTATTACACAAAGTTTATTTTGAATTGTATGGTATCCAATCCGTTTGATTTTGAAATATTTATAAAATATCACCTTGATTATATATTTCTAGCTGTCGATTATTCAACTCTCAAAATATTTTCAGATTATATAATTTTTTGTCTCTCTTTTCTATTAATAAACCAAGGGATTGAAGTTGGGGGGCTTAATACCTCAGTTGTTTTTGATCAGCCAAACAACACATTGTGTTTCATAGCAAAAGTTTTCAATAAGAATTTATAATTTGATGAAATCAATTATGCATGTCTTCATGAAGAATGACCGGTTCTTCACTCGCATTGCTTCTTGCAAATTCCAAAAGATCAAGAGCTTCCTGGCCTGTAATCACTGTTGCATTAAATTCATCAGCTACGCCAAACTGCCCAACAGCTCCTAAATTGATGAATTCTGGATCACTTTGCGGCAGCAACTTCTTTTTATTTGCAAACTCTAGTGGAACAACAGTCAGAGCAAAGTTGTTCACATTCAGTTCATCCATTTTGACAGCAACAGGCCTGATGGTGGTGGTTTCCATAGTTGTTTTTATAACGTACTGTCTGTGAGGAGTAGTCTTGCAGCAAGTGGTTTTCTTGTGTGGCTGAGGGGCGCAGGTATTTTTACATGTTGTTGGTGTTTCAGAAGTGTCCTCTTCTGTTGGACATGTTGAAGGTTCTTCAGTACTTTCACAGGCTACACTCATCACATCATTATCTTTCATCATCATATCTTCGTCTGCTGCTGGATTATTAGCAATACCAGGTGTTAATGAATTTTCAATACCTTCATTATCTTTCGGAATTATATTTGCGACTTGTCTCCCTTTGCTCTGTGTTAAAGGCAAAACATCACTCTTGGCTTCTGGTTCACCTTCTTTGATTTCTTTTTGGGACAAATCAACTGATTTGAGATTACCAGTATCCTTAAGACTTTCAGATGAATCTTTCTTTTTGGCTATCAAACCTTTCCCATCAGTTTTTGATTTTGACGCTCTGACAGCAGTTCCTTTATTGTTTGTGCTTTTGTTCTGAACTTTGGATTTTTTTATGAACCTAAGATCATGGAAACTTTCTTTGTTTGTGTCTTCCAAAGGTTGATCTGGTGATAAGTGCACCTCCTGAAGAACATTTCCCTCTGACGCCTCTGGTGAGAACTCAGAAAATGCTAATCTTGGGTGTACTGCTCTTCTTAGATCTCGGCGCGCACTACAACAAAAAAATTAAAATTAAAATGAGTTATGTCAAGAATAACTGTTTAGAGAGAGGTTTTCGTGGAGTAGTATTTCACCAATTTAATATGGGTTCTGATATTTTGACTCTATGTACTCAATGAATTGTTGTGTAAAAAATGAATGATTACAGAATTCAAATATTATACAGCAATGTTGGGAAAAACTTAATAGGCACTTAAAAACAATGGAATTTCTTAATTTTAATTTGAAAATAAACATAACTATATTGAAACCAAATGATACAAATTGTATGTTCTAAAATCATTTGTAAAGTTGAACACAAGCAAGAAGAGTAGGCAGTACAATGTTTGTTAAATCAATCCCCTGGCTGTACCAGAATGGGTCAAAATCATGTAAAAACTCATACTTATATAAAAAAATTGGCACTTCACCAATCTTCAACACAACCTATGAAGTCTTTATACAGTATTCTGATAAGTGTTAATGATTCAAAACTAACTGTTTGAACGAATAAATCTTGAATCAACACTAGTATTAGTTGATGTGAGATAAATTATTGTGATAATTACATATTGAAGAATATATTACTCGTCAAACTGCGAAAATAATGCTAGACTCGACTAACAAATACGACAAAATGCAAACAAAAACAAACAGTGCAGACGCTCCTAAGGTTGCGCGGCTGTTCTGCGACGTGGAGGAGATAGTGAGAGGATGTCTGTACATGAGATGGTCAAGTGGGGATGGGTGGCAGTAAGTGTGTGACAACCCAGCAGGGCAGTAGTTAGCGAGGGAGAATCCACATTTGTGGTCGTCAACATCATGTGAACCTTACTGTCTGAACCTGGCGTTACTGTTGTTGTTAGGTTATAGCATAGATAATGTATGAAAGATAATAATAATAATAAAATAATAATCCTGTGGCTTTTACACCTTTAAGAAGGAATTTTTCCTGCTAGCCACGGATTTTGTTGTACGTTCTAGTACAATTAAGGGCATATGGTCAGCTTAGCGTGTTCTTTACCGTGTTAGTGCTAGATTTCTAGACCAGGATGTGCCACTTGAGTCGTAGTTTCCCGATTGCCTCACGGGGTCAACCCCGGAGACTTGAGGTGCAAATTTTACCAACCGCCTAGCGTGGGATGCGAACACACAACCTCAAGCTTTGGAGACCGTTAATTTAGACCACACAGCCATCCGAGCCCCAGATAATATATAAGATTACATAAACAATGGTTATAGATAAACAATTTAATTAATTCACAACGCCTAAAACTTCTTCAATATCATGGTGGTCATGAAAATTATGCGCTTGTGTTCTTGACTTTTTAATATTTTAGAGTGAATTGGTACCTACTTGCCACTTTCTAAAAAATGGTCTAAGTACCAGCATGAGATTCGAGGAGTTTTGGATCCACGAGCTGTGCCGCTCCAGCTCTGTAAACTGTGTTGGAGCGGCGCTCCGGCTCCACTACACCATTGCTGATGTAATTTATTTAAAGCTTTAAAATTTAAAAGCAAAGAGTTAAAAGTTTTTTAGCTCTAAATTTTAAGTAAATTAGAGAAGTTAATTTTGTTTTATTATAATTACCCTAAGTAAATGTTGGTAGTGTTGCTTTAAGGGCAATGGGAACAGAGTCCATGGAACCACAGCGAGATTTTTAAAACTGATCCTAGTCTTTTATGATGCAGTGTAAGCACAATATAATTTAAAATATACTGATGCCTATAGACAGACACCTGTCACTGTCAATTATTATTTTTCTAAAATTTGGTGGTAGAATATTTGAATCTTGAATCTCCTCTCCTCAGGGATTTGACAATATTGGTAAGATTTAGATAAATGTAATTTAATCAAGAGGATGATTTTTTGCTGTCTTAACACCTAAATAACATCATATCCAGTATTTAACTACTTACCGTACTTTTTATTTAATTTGCCAACATTTATAAGGACATATTTATCAGGCTTATATGAGTGATTAGTGATTTTAAAAACATGTCCCTCTGAATAATACAAAAAATACTGTAATTTATTTAATGAGAAAAAGATTATACATATTTCTCATTAAATAGATGAGAAATTATTTAAACTGTCTATACATTAGAGATTTGTCTTGAAAATTTCATCGGTTTTCAATAAATTAGTCTTTAATATTGCAGAAATTCTCAGAAGTAAATCAAGAAAAACCAACCTTACATATGCTAATTTTGGAACTGTATTCAGGAACAAATATAAAGGTAGGTCCTTTTTCATGACACCTACCACAGCAGATGAAATAAGTAGAGTAAGAATTCTGAAAAATGACAAAGCTCTGGGTTTTGATGATATTACCTAATCTGAACTGATATTGATAAAAAAGTAATATCGTAGGTGTGTTTTAACTTAAATAACTTTGACTTAAAATTAAATGTCTGAATAAATTTGTTTTGTTTAAAACATTATTGAGAAGTTGTTTGATTAATACAACCCCACATATCAGCAAAACTTTGTGGCTTTAATAATTATTTCTAATACTTCATACTATCCTAAATTTTCATAATGTTCCCTTCCCATCAATAATGAATGTATAGCAAATTATTGCTTGTGTAGCAATAATTTCCACACAGAAACGATATTTTTCTGTCCTCTGTTGTTGTAAAAATCAGATATTGTCTTTGTATTGTATAAGATTCAACCATAGTGGGAGAAAAATATCCTAAATAAGTTAGTTCTCAAGAGTATTCCTAGTAATATTTTAGCAGAGTAAAAGATTGTTAATGTTAGCATATTATGCTTCATTAATGCTAGTTACTTAAAATTGTATTTGCAGCACTGTATCATTTACCTTCTAACCACCATGTTGTTCTACAAATATAAAAAAAATTCAATATTGATATACTAAATATACAAAATTAGAGTGTTGTAAATATATCATTGCTTTCTGATCCTCCAAATGGAGGGTCAGTAGATAAGCTTTGAAACATCAGGAACGGTGGCGGATCCAGCCATAGTGTCAGGGGGCAGGGGGGCGAGCTCAGTCGTGACCATTATCATTTTTTTTGTTACAGTTAATCACATAATAACACTTAGTTGTAAGTATTGAGTAATACAATACCCCCTTCTCAACAGACCTGCGTACTCAGCGAATTTCCAAATCAATAATATGGTAATAATAATACAAGTACAGTATGTGACAAGATTGATCAATAGAAGATCAATCAATACCTGTTGATAAATTAGAGTATTTGCCTATCCTTCATAAGATTAACATGGGAAAGAGTGTGCAGGTTTGCTGCTGTGAAGAACACATAAACTTATTTTTTACCATAGGTATGGATCCCAACAACAAGAAGCTAAATACAAAGTTTCATCCAAAAATTTTGGATAATAAGGGAAATATTAGTTTTTCCTTATCCTCCATTAGCATTGGAGCCCCTAAATACAATGTATAACGTGTTGAGATTTTTTGATATCTCGGTAACAGTTGGAAATAGAGCAAAACTTAAAGGATCTAAATTGTGTAGTTTTTTGAGCTGATTCTAATGGTGAAAGATGAAATTTGGTCTTGATTGGACCATTTTTATGAGAGTTATCGGATTGTAGAGTGAGTGGGTGAGCTTAGTTTGACAGATGTTTGCTCAAGAAGCTATTCTGTACCACTTGTTGAAGAAGGTGACACAATGTCATAATGCATTTTATTTCCTTTTAATTGTAATCCTGGATACCGCTCCTTAATTTTTTTAAGGACAAGCAAACAGTAGTAGGGGAGAGCGAGGTAGTTCCCTATACCTTTGTTTTAGAACTTCTGGAGCAGTGATCCTCACTTGGATTTCTTGGAGAGCCAAGAGGTTAGCATAAAATTTTATTCAGGGGCACCAAATGGGGGCGGCCTGTGATCGCTTTTGGGGAATACACATCTGGGGGTTTGGGGGTAAGTCAACAGGGGCTCACTCCGGAGAACCTCCTCAAAAATAAAAACCTAAAAACAAGTTTTTAAGCTATCTCAAGAACATTTTTCTTAAATTGTGACAAAAAAGCCAGCAGGCACGAGTGGCAAAAAGTTTATACATACGGTATCTATAAAGTATTTTGTAATTTAAAAAAATATATTAATCATAACTCTATAAATTTGTGTTTTTATTCCTAACAGACTGTGGGCTAAAAAAAACTGTGCAAAGAGCCTCATGCAACCCGCGGGCCATGTAGTAAGGTTCCCTGTTTTAGAGGTGGATTTTTATGAGTGCCTATGGATGCTGCTACATATGAAAAGGAAAATGATACAGATAGAGTCAGTAGGGGGGGTTCAACTCTAATAAACATTTTTGTGATGGTCATTATCATAGTTTTATTAACTTTCTAATTTCTGTGACAAAATCGAATTAAAGTAGGTGAATCAATAATGTTGGTGATTATATTAAAACTAGTGATAATGAATAGCTAAGATTGTATGTTTTTTTATACTCAAAGCTTGAGATTTCAAGTGTTCTTATTCTAGATCAGGATTGAAGATGCTGCACCATGTTGTTTTGGGAAAATACAGTGCAAGGCGCATAGTCCCGTATTGCCTCATGCTGAGAGATATTGTTTTCTCATCATTCCACGTCTATCCAGGTACAAACTCAAAACTAACAACTACACTAAAGTCAATGGTCCAATGGCAAATCTAAGGGACCTACAGTTTAATGTAGAGGCTGAACCACTGCCTCTGAACTACGAACTGAGCTACTTATGAGGGGATGGTCGTTGCGGATTAACGTAGTATTCAATAGTGCGGACATTAATCCACACAAGAGAACACTACACCCACCGACCATCGCTCACAACTATCCACAATTCATGACCTCCAAGTAGCTGGATTACAGGACACGCCACAGTCCCAGTCAAACAATAAATACAGTAAATATATACAGTAAACCTCAATCCTATCGAGTTCCCAAATTTAATTAAACCTTAAAAATGTTTTCAAACTATGTTAATTAGTCAATATTACAAATATATACATAAATTAGCCTTTTGCAGTTGCAGTCATATGACAAAGATAATTTGATCCTTATTAGATGTAGGATGGAGAAATATTACAATATTCCTAAATAAAACTGGTGAGGCAGTAGCAAACATTTTTCATACATATTATTCTTGAAAGGAAATAACAATTTTGAAAATACTTATATGACTTTATAAATTGTTAATTTGCTTTGCTCACTGGGGCCCCATCCCTGGGCCTTTCTTTTCCAGTTTGATCGTAGTTCTGCATATAAAGAAGTCTAAGCATGTCAATCATACTATATAAAATAATAAAGTGGTATATACTACATATGTAAATATGAAAATGTTATAAACAAATATCCATCCATATACCGGAAACTTACCGAAACATAGCATCATCAGGTATTGATCGTTTGGCACAATCATTGTCCTCGTCTGAGTAGTTGCAGGGTTTTTGGGTTGGTGGTTTTTTAACAAATAAACACTCTGACTCCTTAACAACTTCAACTCGAGTGCCACTTTCATCATTGGCCCTCATGCAAAGTACACTTCGAAACATGACACTAGTAGCACCAGTACAGATGCAATCTGACCACACGCTCACCCACCACCTGAGAGACAAATAGTTAGGATAATATGTCACACCATTAACTACAGGTACATGCATGATACTGATGACAGAACTAGGCAGAGGTGCAACTATCTGACGACACACTCACCCTCCACCTGAAAGACAAATGGTAGTTAAATGCCACACCACTATCTATAGGAACATGATACTGATGGTAGATCCAGGTACTAATGTAGGTACGATCTGACCATAAGCTCACCCACCACCTGAGAAACAAATGATCAGAGTTATTTACTATCACACCAGTAACCACAGCGATATTATAGTACACCAGAGTCGCGGTAATCCAAACTAATTGGAACTGGACCCTGTTGGGATTACCGAGTTGTTCAGATTATCCAGCGGTGCAGTGTAAAGATCATTTAAAGTACTAATAAAGTCCATTATTTTTTACCTGAACAGTGTATTTAGAGCAATTAACTTACGTCTTATCACAGTTCACATATAGGTTTCTCCACTACATATTTTGCCTGAACAGCATCAAGTGTTCCTGCTAAGACGTTCTATATCCGTCATGTACTCGTCATTAGAAATATAAAACACGACAAACTTATTGACTCATAAAAACAAATAATGATAAAATAGTGCTGTCTGATGGCCTACTTTTTAAACGATCGCGGTGATTTCTGGAGATGAAATGTTTGAAAAGAAATTCGTTGAAAAGCGATGGTATAGTCCGACTGTGAGAATCCAATCTATTGTGATGTACTGTGGTTGTAGCTATATATCAACAAAGACTTTCTCAAGCTACATTCGAATGAATAATGCTCATGGTTTGAGACGATGGCGTAACTTTGAAATGATTAACAGGATATCTTTGTTATGTCAAAAGATGATAATTGAAATCTTATGTTCCAAAAAGTAAGTTATTGTATATTATTAACATTGTGTACACGGTAATGTAAAATTAGTGTAACCGAGCTGTAGATTAAAATGTTATAATTGAGATTACATTTCTTCATTTTTAATTTAAACTCAGTAACTTTTTCCCCATCAGGTTGTTCGGGTTAGCCGGACGTTCAGATTAGCGGGACTCTGGTGTACCAGAAACTATTAGAAAATGGTTCCGTACTATTAGCACTTAAGTTCACCAGTGCAGATACATTGATATGATTTTTAATGGACATTAAATACATGCATTTGTACATTGGTGTTTTCATGATCTGACAGTTGTGTTATTCGACTCACTTGGCTTGGCAGGGAAAGTCATTACAAGGGCGAATGATGTCTATGGGTCTTGTACTCTGAGTGCAGTATTTGTCATCCACTACTCCACCACGATCCTCGACACATTTTGCTCGGGCTCGCTGAAAAATCAAATCAAGTAAATGTCAAGTAACTGTTAATTATTGTTAACTACAAACTAAACAAATTTGTAACCTTCCCATACCCAAGCCAGACTATAGCGTTTGCAAAACGATGTGTTATTCTACTTTGTTCAAAAGTGGTAAGAGACAAATAATATTTTCCCCATAGTTGAACAATACTCTTGAGAAACACAACAAAGTGAGTTAACAAAAGATATTGAAGAAGAAGATATTGTCCAAGGTATGTATTGTTTATATATTGAGTGTCATTCAAGGTCTTAGAACAGGCCATTGCTATATGTAGTAAGTAAAAACCCCTTTTTAATAAACATGCTTCCTTACCACAACCAAACTTTTAAAGGTTGCTATAAGCTAAAAGCCCTTCGCAAAATTAAACCAGATAAAATTGAAAATTGAACTAACCTATGCTGAAAAATTTTTATTGACTGAACGGAATATTGAGTTGGTTCTAGAAAACCTCATTTTGGATTAAACCTAAGATAATATAAGAAAAAAGTTATTCAAATCAATAGCAAATAGTAATTTTTAAATAAAGAAAATCTTGAATAATTTAACAGTTTGTGGACTTCTCTGTAATTTTCAGTATCGAGATGTGGAACTATACACAGTATAAAAAATATAATCTTATAGGAGTATAAATATCAGTTCTTGTCTTCTTCAACCCAATCGCTGTTGACCACCATTGAAATGATTATCAAAACTTTGTTCACACTTTCTGTTGTACCAATTTTCATTAATGAGTTTATTGTCTTAAGACTTTGTTATTTATGTTTATTTATTTTGTATACATTTATTTATTTACGTTTACATTTATTTACATTTATTTTGTTAGATTACAACCTGTAATCCACCTACTTTGAGGTCACGAATTGTAGATGGTTATAAGCGGTGGTCAGTGGATGTGATATTCCATGTTGTGGCCATTGGGGTCCAAAGAAGGGCGGAAATTTATAAGCGTAAATTTATAATTTATAAAACAAATATAAAATTTAAAAACAGTGCCCCCCCCCTATATAACCACTAACCATAAAAGCGAAACAGGTGTCCACTGAAATCCCTATACACTACGTATGCCGTCAAATTCACTAACCGTCACCGTTTATTTAAGGTGCCATTTATACAAACATTAAGGAAAATGCTTAGGTCATTCAAATTAGCACTTCTGAAAGGCCTTGACATTTCACTTGTCAGTGATACGCCTTAACGATCTTGGCTACGAGCGGCTACGATAGTGGCAAAATTATGAGCTCCATGAGATATTTTCAAGATTCAATCATAGGAAGCACAGAATGTAGTTTACGAAGTTCTTGATAGATCACTGCCTGATGGGTTACGTAGTCGTCAAACAGAGCCGGTTGTTTTCTCGAAGCATCAGAGAATTCAGACCAGAATGGTTTAACGTTAAGTGTCAATCTGGAGTTTGTAATGAACACTTTCACTTTTATTCAGTGCTAATAAATAACAGGTCTAATAAAACGTCAAGCTGCGCCGCCACTTTTTACGCCGAAATTTCCCGCCGCGACTACCCCGCCTAAAAAACCCTCCGTAGATTACGCACAACCTACCGAATACACCAATACACATGTTCCGTGTGTCTATTTGTCTTTAATTATCAATATATAGCTGAAGAATCAATCTGTGTCAGGTTATATTTATATATATGCATTTGAACAAATTTTGTCAAATGACGTTTTAAGACGTCGCTACTCCTTTTTGCGGAACCATAAAAAAGACGTTTTAAAACGTCACTACTATTTTGATGCAAAATACGGTACTCTTTAAAAGGTTATAGTTTACTTTTAAAAGCAAATTAGATCCTGGTTCTGATATAGAAATATTGTAATTTCTATATAGGTCATATATTACCTGAGATCCTCCTGAACAGGGATCGGAGCAAGCGTCCCAGTCCAAGTATTGCCAGACATATTGAGGTATGTATGTTGGATCGTAGTCTAACATAGCGTATTGATAATGGATACCTCTATTACGGTCTCTAAAATACATGTAAAATATCAGATCCTCCTTAGTCGGTCCTCTTATAAAAATCCTTTCCATTCCTCCTCTTTTTTCATAAACTCCATGTGTAACTCCAAATGCAACATCTCCAGCCATAGAATCCTCAGCACCAAGACCATTAAGGTAAAAAACTCTATTTATAGAGCCAGAAACTACAATAGTATTTGTTGATGGTGATACTTCCCTTACAAAAATCATACCAGACTCTTTAGGAATCCGCAAAAACTCCACTAGTCCTTTTTTTGCTATCGCTTCTTCAAAAACCCCTTGTATAATCTTACACTCAGTCCCATTCCCATGGCATATACCACAGGCATCCTCTTTGGCATTGGAGTCTATTACATAGTCACAACCGACACTACGGCATAATCCTTGAATACAAACATTTTGAGTACCGGCTTTACATGGGGTTCCATCAGCAACAATAGGTGACCTCATCACAACATCTCCTTTTCTATTTTGGCATACTAAAGCACATTCAATATTAATAAAGAGACTTTGATACTGAACCCAATTGTGAATTTTCCCTCTAAAAGGTCTATCCTCTGTTCTTTTACATTGTAGATCTCTAAAACTCTCTGTGAATCCTTGGCATGGTGTAGTTTGACATATTCTATGCCTTAATCGTTCTCCTATACAAAATCTTCCTCCGTTTTCAGGTTTAGGATTATTACAGATTCGGTAACTGCTTGAAACTCCTCCACCACACGACCGTGTGCATAAGCTCCATTCTGTCCATGGTCCCCATTCCCCGTTTATTGCTCCGGGTCTCCGCCCAACATGCACACACTGTTTGTGAAAGCACCACATATTAGAGGCACAGAACGTTCCATCTGCAGGAGGATCACCCTTTGTTGCACAGAGTTTATCAGTGATTTGGCAGTAAAGTTTATTACAGAATGGTCCGACAGAGCAAGGAATAGCTGTCATGTGGAAATTTAATCTGCACTGTTGAGCAGCTGAATAAATCTGTCCTGGTAACATTAATGGAAAATTATAAGACCTAACAACAGGAAAATCAAGAAGACACCATGACCCTTGAGTTTGTACAAACTGAAAAATGGCATCTCTACTGCACACAGACCAAGAATTACTGGTTTCAGAAATTGTAGGTGCCATATGATAAGTGGTGCCATCTGGCAAACGTGGAGCGCAAGCGCTATGTTGGCCATCGTCATGTTCTGCTCCGAGACTATGACCTATCTGATGTGTAATAGTATTAGCGAGAAGTAAACCCTCATCAACACATATAATACAAGCCTTGTCTGGCCTACAAACACTAGTCAAGTATGATACACCCATTACTTTGCCTTCACATTTATCCATTTTAGAAACATATATTGCTAGGTCATGATGGTGGGGATGATCATCTCGACCTGGATTTACAAGAAGCTGCCATGTGCAAAAATTTTCCAAAAGTTCCTCAGGGTTGAAACGGTCACTGTCGAGTTCCTTAATACAAGTGGTAAGTAAAATCAGCCTTACCAAAACAACATTTATGTTAATGCCCAGCGATTTATCATCAAAATTACTAGATACCATATTAATTACAGTGAGGATGAAATTTTCAATGTCATCATCTTCATGCATTTGGACAACTTTAAAGTCAATTGTTAGCATAACCTCTAACGTAAAGATCCTGTTGTTGAAGTCGTGACACTTCATTGGTGGTGGTGTTGATGTAACATCACATTCATCAAGGACTGCATCCTTTGCATCTCTTTTCTCAACTACTTTTTGTTTAGAGCTATCAACATTGTTGACATTAGAGGTAGAGCTATTTACAGCTGATTTAGTGTCAGTTAAATATATTGGTTTTATTTCAAGGCAGTTCCTTCCTTGACAGAAGAGATTACTACCTAGGGATTCTGCATTTTGGTTTTCCGAACTTTTAACTTCAGGTTCTGTTTCAATTACTAAATGTATTGTGTTATCATCTCTTTTTACCTTATTGTTTGTATCACTTATTGTTTCTCCATAATTTTTGTGAGTTGATTCAATGGCAATATTACCATCTTGTGCAGCTTTACTAATAGTTTTGTCATCAATTTCTTTCTGAGACTTGATATCCACACCTCTTTTCCCTTTCTCTGTATCAATACTATTATAATAGGTTTTTATTTGAGCTTGACTAGAACCAAGGCCAAACACTGGTTCCTTAGCCCCAGTATTTTCATTGTTCATTACTATTTCATCGTTACTAATTCTCAAATTTTCACCCTCTGTCCTAGGATTCTGCTTAACTTCGCTGACAGTTCCTTCTGGTGTTTTGATTTTAATGACAATCTCATCAACATGATTTTTATTTGGTATATCAACAGCTTGAATAGGCTCATTGATGGTGTCTAATGTTGGACCACCGTTAACAAGGCCCAAACTAGGTTTTATACCATCTTTATTGGTTTTGGTGATTTCCTCTCTTTCTCCAGTATCAGCAGAACTACGCATAGGAACTTCGTCAAGTCTAATATATTTAGTACCATCAAATTTTACTGGAGACTTTGAGTATATACTCTGAAAACCTGGAGGTTGAGCTTGAATCACACTCTCCGATTGGCTGGGAGCGAACCCCCCAAGTACATCTTTCTTGACCTTTGTCTTGTCCATGTCCTGGAAGACTGACTCAAGTGCACTAACCATAACATCATCTTTATCATTTGCATTAATTTTTTTTACTTTTGAAATTTTTGATGATTTATTGTCTTTTATAAATTCTCCCTCCAAGTTGCTATCCAGATTTTTTTCCACGGATAAATTCTCATCTGTAAGTTTATTTTGGGAATATGCACTATCAACATCCTTACTATTGGTATTTTCTTGTCCTTCATCAGAATTTAACTGTCCATTTAGATCACTTGACTGCCAACTTTTTTCACTAGTGTCAAGATGAATATCTCTTTTGAAATTATTTTCATTATTCAAAATTTTCTTGTTTTGTGTACCTGTCAATTGAGGACTAAACCTTTGATTATTACCAAGACTCTCCTTTTTGTTGACTGTGTTGGCATCCTGTTTTGTATTAAAATTATTGTATCCTTTACTAATGTCTCCATTAATGCCGTCATTACTTTTTAGCTTGTCATTGTGATCTTTTGTGTCAAGTAAATCTTCATTTACATTATTTAATTTTTCTTTGTTTGTTTTATCAGCAATATCTCCGTTTATCTTGGTTTCTGCCATGGAATACTCTTCTACATTCTGGGCTTGTCTTTTTGACAGTAAAGGCTGTTGTCCATTTTGATTTACTTCAAGACTGAATCTTTTTACATTAGGCATTTTCTCTAATTCTCCAAGGCTGTTTGTGTCAGCGAGATACATACCTTTACCACTGTTATAATTTTGATCATTTTTCATCATAGTGTTCAAAGAGCCCTGATTATCTATAACACTCTTTATTTCTGAACCTTCTTTTGATCCTATATTAATTTCTCTTTTAATTCTTTTTGGTTCAAAATCTCCATCATAGAATTTTTTCTCCTTCTCAAAACTTGGTACAAAATGTTTATTATTAAAACTATCAACATATGTCGCTTGATTAGGTGACGATTTTAGAGGTGAAATATTGACATCAGGTAATTTGATACTTCCTAGTTCTTCCTTTAACGGTTTTTGTTTTAGTTTATTTCCAAAGTCAATCTTAGATTTCTCATATTTTTCAAATTTGTTATTTTCAAAGTGTGGATAACTAGGTGGTTGCACATTCCCATCATTAAGATAATTTCCATTAAGAGGGATACTATTCTCAGTTGCTTTCATGTTGATAGAGTTTACATTGCCCTCTTCAAATTTGTTTTCATTCGATTTCACTAACTTTTCTTGAGGTAAAGAGGCAGATGATATAGTGTCCATTATGTTGTTCGCAGTATTGATAGGGGTATCTTTAGATTCCAGAGTGTTGGTATCTTTTAGTACTTTTACTGAGTTTTCTCTCACTAAATCGTTCATGTTCACAGCTGAGAAATCTTTCCTAACTTGGCTGCCAAATATTGATTCCCACTGTAACCTTTCATCCAGAGCACTTTTAGCTGATCCTGCAAAAAGTTAAATCTATTAAATTATGTTAGTAATAAAACAAAATGTAAACAAAGCCAAACGCAAACTGTGTACAGTGTATCCTATAACTGCACATTTTATGGATAAATGTATACCTTTATGCTTTGTGTGCTTTGCCTCTGGGTCAATACAATCACATTTTAAAATATGCACATTGGTGCTGTCTGGTGACTAAATTCCCATTTGTCTTTCTGCGTATGTTTTTCATATAATTGATTGAATCTCCATAACCATTGAAATAACGATATAAGCTTCAACCTGTACACTTGATAAGACTAATGCCTAAGAAGGCTTAGTTTATTTAATGTAATATCAAGTTTAAAGTTTGTATCATATCTAAATGGTACTCGTTTAAAATTTTCCAAGCTTAATATATGAAAATTATACATATCAAGCAATGTTGTCTATAGACCATATTGTGTGTCTATAGATATTGTGAGACTTCATCATAAAAAGATATTCAAGATGGAATAGAGTTATTAAAAATTGAAACTGAAATTTCTGCAATAATATTTTACAACTATAAATAATCAACTTGGATTTTACTCCCCAAGGATTCTTTTGTGTAGGCCACTCTTTGTTTCATTTTTAATATATCAAATTAAAGATTTCCTCAAGTCAAGACACACAAATATTCAATAATAATACACAATATTGACCATTCATTTACTTCAGATAACAAAGAAGGAAAATATACAACAGCTGATTATTATAATAAACGTAATATGTAAACAATTTAACTATTTTAATTTGGTCAACATATAGACATTTGATTTTTAATCATTAATTATTCCCAATCACTTAGGAGGCTGAAATTTGATATACTGGTTCTTAAGGCCTAAAATAGGAAAGTCAAGTAGTTGTTGTGATGATTTTCCCATAAATGTCTACCCTATACGACTTTCAAGTTCCCATGTTAATCTTATGGGGAAAAAATTTTGTTTTGGATTCAAACATAAGTTGTCATAAGGTATAAACAACAGCTGTTTTACGTTAACCATTGAGCAAGCCAAAGAAGCAAGCATTAAATAGTACCTACTCAATGGCATCTAATTACTGTATAGGTAGAATTTTTCTCAGTACATATTTTGGGAATTATGTTTAAGAAGTGGGAGAGTTAGTGATGAGTGAGTGAGTGAGGGCTTTGACGTTTATGTATACAGATGGATTAAATTCAATCTTATGAATAAAATATTAAGAATAATAAAATCGTAAATTTAAAATCAGTTAAACAATATTTTGCAAATACAGCGTCACTTTTATCTTCTCTATAACCATCAGGAAAAATATGATGATTTGTAGGGTACAAAATAGCAATATAATTTTATACAAACTCCACAATTCTTGTAAATCAAACGAGTTAGTGTATCTAATTACTGTACTAAAGCATTTATTTATGTAAAGTGATCTATTGTGCACAAAAGTTGGCTCCACATTGGCAGTCACGTTATTAGGAGGTTAGCTCCAAGCTCTGTCGAAACTCAACCCCACACTGATAAAAAAAAGACAAAGCAAGAAAAACTGGATATTTCTATGTTCCTGGAAGGAGGTGCGTAAGGACTGTCAAGAACCGACTTCACAACAAATGTTTTCCACATTTTTAGGCAAAATATTTACAGGTGCAGAGGTAACCTCCACTATGCGCCTGACGGAGGGTTAACGAAATATTGGATACAGTTTCTAATTGAGAGTAAATCTCTAAAACATTAATGCATTTGTTCAAGAAATTTTAATACATCCGGTATTCTTTGTTTCCAGATCCCGAAACGTCGTTGAAACTTTGTTTTACTTAAAATCGTGATGGAAAATGTCCGCACTAAAAATCTAAATAACACATTCGGTATAATCAGTTGTTTGAGTTTCTTGCAAGATTTTTGAAGAATTGAAAATTATAACTTTCATCATGAAGAAGTCATATAGACTAATCTTACATGGTAATTAACTTTTTATAAAACTTTGATAAAATTCTAATGAGTACAATATATTTAACTGTGTTAAGAATGAAGATTAAATATGTTTTTATTTTTAAAAAATTAAAAAAGATACCAGTATTCATTAAAACCTGAATTTTAAATCCAAACAAATTTTTAATACTTGTAAACACCAACCTTTGGTGAGACAGTTTGAGTTCCCAAGCCTGTCCTTTATGCCAGATCTCTTATACATTATATGTGGATGTTCCTTATTATAGGCTGGTTTTGAATCTTTAACTGGCTCAATCAAATATTCTTCTCCAGCAGGTAACTGAATATATCCAGCCTGCAAAAGTTCACAAATTATTGTATGTGGGATACTCTAATGATAAATCCATACAATAGTCCTGTGTACAAGAAGAATTATACAATTTTCAATTAGTTTACATCAGGTTCTAGTATAGCTGTGTACAATGATTTTTAGTTGAATCTAATCTTGAATACCAAAATGTTTCATATCATTGATAAAAATTGTTATACAAGACATATTTAGAAAATGCACTAGAAGCCAAATAACAAAAAGGTCAATAATTTTCCCCTACTCTCAATATTCGTATTTCACATTTTTAGGGTTAACCATATAGCTACAGTTGCCATCATAAGGATGGAATGGTGTTTGTGTTAATTGGCGCTCAGGTACGAGCTCGCACACAATATTGAATAACTATGTTTGAGTTTATTTGTTTAAAAAATATCATAGACATATGGAAGGAACAGTGGTGTAGTGCTAAAAAAAAGCTGTGCCGGAGCGGTGTGGCGTAACGGTCCTTCCCAGGAAGGCCATTATTCTTGGGGGGTAATGGGTAGTCAAAGTCTGCAAGTTCCTCAGGAAGGTCATTGCGTGGTCAAACGCGAGGAATTGTGTACAATTATTTTATCTATTTGTAAAAGAATTACATAAACCGAAGTTTTATTTTGTTAAAGCTACTAGTGATGCTCCTGAGGTATCTGTTGTATTCGTGCAAAGTATTGCAGTCGAAGGCAAACGGTGCCTATTTAGTAAGGATTCACTTTCTTTTTCAACACAAACTGGTGAGTGCAGGTCAAGGAAGAAGAACATATTTGTAGAAGAGTTTACCCACCACATAATACGGAGGAAAATCCTCAAATTTTTGTAAAAAAGCCCCCAACTTCATTGAAATTAAAGGCTGATCTGTAGGAAGAGGGTGTGTTGAAATAAATATCATAGACGGAGATTAAAATGGATAGGATTTAAATGGTCGAAGTCTGAAAATACAAATAATTTCAACGATTCTTAATTAGCTTCAAGTTTGTTGTAAAAATAAATATATTTTTTAATTTAAAAACTAGATACTATAAAAAGATATATGGTCATCAAGTAAGCCCTAGTGTCTGATTCTCGTGTTATGATGTTGTTAGGTTAGGGTTAATGTAAAACGCCTCGATATTGAGTGTTGATCATGAAATGATGCGAGCGACTCGCTTACCTACCACTCTCTATAAAAAGGCAAAATACAAGTATAAAAAACTGAGTTTCGGTTGCAAGAGCCGTGCCGGAGCGCCACTGGGAAGGAAAATTTGTGAAATGAACATTTTTAAAATGTCATTTTATTGGAAATAATCAAGGCATAATGCCATTATGCATATACCATTAGAGTGTGGCTCTACCACATTCCAAAAAATCAATATTTGTTCATGGTTAAACAAATAAAATTAATAATATAAATTTTATTGATTGTATCAGGAAGACTCGAGTCTCTCAAAAGTAATTTGTCATAGAAAACATGTAATTATTGTGCTACTATCAGTACAGTATTTTCTTCTCCCCTAACTTTTGTTCTCAATTCTTAGTTTTCTTATTCCTGGATATTTCTAATTTGACTAAACTGGCTAGCAACATAACTGTGATGCCTCAGCTCATGGATGTTCGAATCTGCCGGTCGAGACTCCTGGTCCAGACCCTCAACACTTTACTGTAATGTGGCTGGTGTCCTTTACGACTTCCAACCTTTCTGAATATGAATATAACTGTTCATTTCCCATGAAATTTTAAAACAATCATAACAGAGGTTCATGGAAAAGAGTTTTACAATATATTAGTCTGTATAAACTTAAAATACACACACTCCTTATCAAAACATCAAAAATGTGTTTTTCCTTTGAAATTACAAAGTATACTTATCTCTTCTTTCATATGTTCTAGTTCTTGTGACAGTAATTATTTGTACTAAAATAATATGATAATATTATGTATTAAAATGAGCACTAATGTTAGTAAAATTATTTAAAAATAAATTATTTAAATTGGTTTCCGCATTGCCTGAACCTTTTTTAATTTTATTCTGTGTCTGTTTGGTCTGGTGTTGTAAATGGTCAACCCCAGGCTTTTTACTTTGTCACAATAAGGAATAGTTGTCCCGTTAACAATTTACAACATGTAGGAATGTCGCAAGGCAGTACAACGATTGAGTGGCTTGGCATTCAAAGTTTATAACTTTGTACTAGATGAAGGAAGTTAATATATTTTGTATCGAATTAAAGCTAAAAAATTGAGGATGAAACTAGATAACAAATTTGAAAAAAATCGAATTTTTCACCAACCCACTTTAAGGAAAAAAGTATGTGTCAGTCCACTGATACTGTTTATTTACATTCATGTTTTTCATTACTATAATAATTTTTAGTTTATCTTATAATTACTTTCTTATTCTGTATCTATAAGTGCTTATAAGTCGAACGCCCCTGGTTCGAAACATCAGTGGTGACTCCTGTCCTGTCAGATCATGCATGAGCGGCGAGCGGGTCACCTTTGGCAATCATGTGATTAACGCCACTTCGGTACTTCGTTGCCTTTATTCACCTCACAAGACCACGGTGATGAGCCCTTGATGTTTAGGAAATTTTTTTTAGTTTATTCGCCTATAAAATGATGCATAGTTTTGATTTAAGATTGTTACTATTAACTTAACTTTAACATTAAGACTAATTGAATAAACTATATAAGTTAGTAGTAATAGTCATTTATCGCGTTTTACTTACTAGACCGTAGCAAGTAGATAGCGCTGCCCTCGAGTCGGGTTTTCCGACGATTCTTCCGTTGTAATGGCATTGCTTCTGAGATATTTGGCTTATTTTTGCTTTATTGATGTTGTTGACATCCCTCGCGTCACGTCGCTCTATTACTAGGCCTGGAGCTAAGAAATTCAAATTTGGCAACAGTTCCAAGTGGTGTTTTTCTCCTTCGATAGGAACGAAGAAATGGATCGCATCGCCGCTTAAATCTACAGAACCGTCTGACCTTTTGGGACGATTTTCAAGCGATTCTAGGTTGTAGTAGTGTGGAAGGTAGTATGATACAAATGATCCGTCCTTAGAGACCCTTTCAGGATACACAATTTCAATTTTGTCGAGAGCTTGGTCCAATCCATCGGTGTAGAATCCAGACATCGGCTGCGCACTTTCATTTTCCGAAGACATGCATGTCACGACGAAAGTGTAAAGATAAATGTATTGTATTAGAGTGGCCATTTTAACTAAAAAATGTCATTATATTTTTATGGACCTGAATCATATGTTTTATAAACAACATTACATTTAAGTTCGCATAACGATTTCACATAAACATAAGTTGTTAGGTTTCAGAATACATTGGATATTACATTTTAACTGTATAAACCTGTATACCAACTTTTAACAATATTTCTAATAATAAGCCAGGATCAATTTTTACTTTCTCCCCTAATACGATAGTATAAAGAGAACGCTTAGTGTTTTCGTCAGAATTTTCGATATTTAGTTTATAATGTATATATCCATTTTATTGCCCATTGAATAGAAATAAAACGTTTTTAGAGGAGGGAGGGATTATATCCTCAAATCTAACAATTATTTTAACTTGTTTTCTCTCGGTGTTAATCTAAGAAATTAGATTATTATTTTTCAAATAATGAATCTATAAAGGATATTTGAACCAAACAACAAAGCATATGTAGTTTTATTATTTTTTATTTGACTTATGGGAGAAAGTACAACCTACACTAATGACAATAGCTATATTAATAATATTTAAGTACCGAGAGACCGAGCTTTTCTCTACTTTTTTGAAATATGAACAAAAGATAAAAATGTTATTTGGTAATTTAACAATAAACATAAGCATTGTTTTACTGACTTGCATAAATTCTGAACAAAAAGATTTATCCTTCCCAATAATTTTTTTCTTGGTCAGTAAAACAGATAGTCCCGTTTTAATGAATGCCGAAAATCTCTATTTTTATCTCCATGAAAGCATTAACTGATTTTCCATGTTATTCCTAAGGAGGATAAGCGAATTGATATAACTTCTTTATTATTTGTAGTAAAGCTGCGATAAAACGATAAATATCCACTAGTATATACTGTATATTGAAAAATCTAAATTATTTTATTCCAGGAGTAAACACACCTACTATTTTCTCATGGTGGTTTTATGGAAAATAAGTAAATGGTCATAACTTCCATTTTAAGCTATGAATAAGCTTACTAGCTTGAATCAATTACATTTCTAAATAAATGGAAATTCGCTTAGTATTAGCATTGATTTTATAACTATGTAAATTCAATGGCATTAGGTTGCTGATGTGGGAGCAGTTTAATGTTTTGACAGGGGACAGTTCAAACCTGGCTATTATTACTAACATTGATTTCTAAACTTGTAAGATTGGAATATTTATGTTACTATCCAACATCATCCTGTTGTTAGATAGTTAATTAATTTAATAGTCCACTTACAAACGAGGTCGGAGCTAGAAATCGAACTGTGCATTTGCAAAAAATGTGATTACAGATTACGAGGTGAGAATATTGCCTCTGAGCTACCCAGTTTTTATTATATATAAAATATGGCAGCATTTCTTATTTGCTATAGTACGTTTCATATAGACAATCAAGTCACCAGTGTTATGGAACGTTCTTGAACATGCTGCTATTACTACAGAAGAAGGAACAGGAACATTCAAATGATTCAAGCTCGCTGATTGGATACTGCCTGAACAAATTCTCCGTCCGCGCATGCTCACATGGTCGTAATCTAAATCTAAATCCGTGTGCTTCAGAGCCTCCCTTCTTGACTACCGCGACTACGATATTACATCATTCTTTTGTCGGCTTATTAATTTTCGTAAAATCGGTGTTAAAGTGTACTAAGAATTTTTGTAAAGATGTTGGCTAGATTGGCAGGACGTACATTTTTAGACAGTAAGACTTTTACGCAGGACGTTGGCTGTAGAAAACAATTCAGCACAATTTTTAAGAAGGTGAGTAGTTTTATGACTATTGCGAGAAGATAACCTTAGGATTGTCGTTTATGTGTATTAGAGAATTCATTATGTACATTTTTTAATTACATCATCTAAATAGTTTAAGATTAGCGACCTCTTTCACAAAATTTACTTGACTAATTTATATTAGGCCTAAAAGTCTAGTTTACCTTAGGCCTATGCAATAATTTAAAGCCTCATATTCTCAAGCTTGAAGTTACTCCATGAACATTTTCCTATACTTTATTTAACAGCTTTTCAGTTTAGTCAAGATATCATACCAAAAGAGATTAAATTAGGTTATGAAGAACAGAGTCAATGTATCTTAGGGAGGACAATGGTCCTCTCTTCGTTCCAGGCTACTGTATTTCAATATTTTTTAACACCTTACTTTGTAAGAACTCACGGGATGGTAATGGTTTACTTCTCAAACGAATACAATATCATCGTCAATTTTGATCCTTTTACTAGCCTACCATGGAATATGATGAAATATGTAATATGATGAAACAATAGTTCTAGTCAAAGTAAATCCTCCTCAAGGTAAATATTCCGACTACAGTATCCTACCAATCTATATCAAATCGACCTTAGACTTACTTTTTACACTTTCTAATAACCTTTTAACAATGTTTCAGTCCGCGGAAGAATCCAATTTTGACGTTTCGTACGATTTTAGGCTGTATTATGACCCTCTCAAACCATACCGTCTAGCTAGGGGATCGGCGTGAATCGGGGTTCTGGGCGGGAAAACAAATCACTCAAATACACTTATTTCACTCTCTAATAACATAATTAACAATAAAAACACCAAGAAACACAGTTTTCCCGACGTTTTTGGACCGAAATACGACACTCTATAAAGTCCAGTCAACAGTGAGGTCGGCAGACATCTGGCTACTGGGCCGGGGAAATGGGAAATATTGAAGAATCAGGGATTATTTTGTCTACGATTAAGGGTTTTAGGTAGAGAGAAACGGGATATTTTAATAGAATCCGGGTTTTAATAGGCTTATTTTAGCAGAGGTTTTAACAACGTTGATAACAGCTGACTAGGTGAGGACTGAGGAGTAATAATGAAATATTATTCCACAGAGCACCAATCCTCATAATGTCACTTCACTATGCGATGCAATTATGGGACAATTATAGTGTGTATATATATATATATAACATACATTGATTACTATTAACATTATTATATTATCAATTTTATTAATTACACTATAATGTAGTTATCGTATTATATATATAATGATTGACATAATATTAAGTTAGGTATTGATAGTATATATGTATATAATAATTATATATGTATATATTTATTGTATTATCCGACATACAGCGCTCTGCGGAGTTAAGTTAGGTTTTTTATTGATTATATAAAATATTTTTAACGACATGAATATAATAAAAACCTAACTTAACTCCGCAGATGTTGTCGGCAATATCTCGGATATTATATGTATTAGTCGCCGACATACAGCGCTCTGCGGAGTTAAGTTAGGTTTTTATTGATAGTATAAAATATATTTAACGACATGAAAATATCAATAAAAAACCTAACTTAACTCCGCAGAGCGCTGTACGTCGGCAATATCTCGGATATTACGACAAAACGCTACGTGTATTAGTCGCCGACATACAGCGCTCTGCGGAGTTAAGTTAGGTTTTTATTGATAGTATAAAATATATTTAACGACAAGAAATTATCAATAAAAACCTAACTTAACTCCGCAGAGCGCTGTACGTCGGCAATATCTCGGATATTACGACAAAACGCTACGTGTATTAGTCGCCGACATACAGCGCTCTGCGGAGTTAAGTTAGGTTTTTTATTGATAGTATAAAATATATTTAACGACATGAAAATATCAATAAAAAACCTAACTTAACTCCGCAGAGCGCTGTACGTCGGCAATATCTCGGATATTACGATAAAACGCTACGTGTATTAGTCGCCGACATACAGCGCTCTGCGGAGTTAAGTTAGGTTTTTATTGATAGTATAAAATATATTTAACGACATAAAAATATCAATAAAAAACCTAACTTAACTCCGCAGAGCGCTGTATGTCGGCAATATCTCGTCTATTACGATGTAACGCAACGTGTATTGGTCGCCTTTATACTACTTTCACAATTAGTTATATTTTTCAACGATACGACAGAAACCCAATGTATATTAATTGACAGTCTAAAACATAACAACTAGTCATTTTATGACATCTAAACACGTTAATTACAAGAAAGAAGAATTGTTATATTTTATAAATCAAACCAATTATAAAATAAACATCCTTCAATTATTTGTGTAAATAAACAAATATGTCACTGGTTAGAAGTAGTTTCTGTACTTGCCGTACCTCTTTGTATATTTCAATTACATTGTGCTGAAGGAATAATGGATTTGTAATCAGCTGATTGACAATGAAATGAACTACTGTAATACTAAATATAGTTGAGCTCAGTTAATGATTTGTTGCGCCATTTTATTTGTTTGAGTACATTCCCAACTAATTAATTTTTAATTCAGTTTGATGAAATTAAGTTAAATTACTTTAAAGTAAATAACAAATCTTTAACATAAACTTAACCTTACGCCTTAAATCTACAATCAAACAAGCTTTTCCAGTTCAAATTGTAAATCACGAGAATCTCCCGTTTACCCTAAAATTATCCCAAATTCCCTAAAATATCCCTGATTCCCAAATATTTCTCGTTTCTCCCAGCTCAGAACGTCGATTGTTGTAGACAACAAGGTTGACTGGTGTTTGAAGGGTGCCCTTATTTTGGCCAGAAAACGTTAGAAAACGTCGGGAAAACTGTGTTTCTTGGTGTTTTTATTGTTAATTATGTTATTAGAGAGTGAAATAAGTGTATTTGAGTGATTTGTTTTCCCGCCCAGAACCCCGATTCACGCCGATCCCCTAGCTAGACGGTATGGATTGAGAGGGTCAAAATACAGCCTAAAATCGTACGAAACGTCGAAATTGGGTTCTTCCGCGGACTGAAACATTGTTAAAAGGTTATTAGAAAGTGTAAAAAGTAAGTCTAAGATCGATTTGATATAGATTGGTAGGATACTGTAGTCGGAACATTTACCCTCCTCAATTAAGATGTGATCATCACAAATATAACTTTAAAGTTTAAACAAATTTTGATTTGAACTATAACAAACGAACAATAACTAGCCAAACACCAAACAACAGGGGTAAAAAGATGCATAACATATTACCTAATGCATTGAAAGAAATAAACAATATACTAAAACTTTCAAAAAGAAAACTCAAACAGTACCTCATGAATTGACCATACTATAAACTAAGGGAATTTCTGGAAGAGCATACATACAAAAGATACTGATAGACAACTATGCCTTAATACACCTACACACACACACACACACACACACACAAAGAAGATGACGATTCCCCCGTCCTCTAGTATCGTGGAGAAGACTTTTATGGTAAATTATGTTTGTTGGAAATTTTTTATAACTACAATCTAAGGAGGTCTGATAGTTTTTATATGTTTTCAAGGATATAATGAGAAGTTCTCGCCCTTATCCTGTTTTATTTCTATATATACTTGAACTGTACTATGTGATGCAAGTTCATCTGTCTTAACTGTCATCGTACTTCAGTTTATCCTAGCCTGGCTAGTGCTAGGCCTACAAACGTGATGAAGTCATGGACAAAAGTTCAGAATATGGCAATTTCAAATTAAATGAAACTTAAATTTATTTATTTCACTTTACTAACATAACATAGGCTATTTAAGAAGGGAAATTTTGTATAAAGTAAGATATTCACCTGTACAGATTTTTATTTTCCTAGATAAGCAAATTTTAATACAGTCAATTTTCAAATTTTAATATGATTCGGTAGCATAGGTGCTTCTGGGTCAAGGAAAATTTAGGGATTTTTTGTAGGTTTAAGTAGTTTGAAAGCTGTAAATAAGTTACAGTAGTAATTCCCAATTTATATTTGAAGATATCACTTTCAAAGCCTTGCCATTGCCAGCAGATTTGATTACATTTTAGCTTTCATAAATTTATGTAGGCTACAAAGTCTTAATAGTCTGTGTTGTGTTCCTCAGGAGATAGGCTATTAAAATAATTTATAGGCCTAGACAATCTGCTTGACAAACTGCTGCAAATCTGCTTGTATTAGTTTCTCTAAGACAAAAACTGCAACGAAATGGATTCATCATTATCTTTGAGGTTTTAAAGTTTTCAAAATATTTTTTGCCAAAATATTAATTCGACCTATTTGTCCCTAGCACCTGAAAACCTAAAAAACTAGAAATTTAAGGATAAAGACCATTTGTGTCTGTGCAAGTTGCTGACAAAATTAAAATCTACAGATGGTTGGCCTTGCAACAATGCTCAATTTTGTTTCAATTTTGCTCAAAAGAGCAATAAACTAAAAATAACTTGCTGAATGAATAAATGAATTAAGTTAATAATCCCAAACAAATATAAATTACATAATACAATAGCTTTCTTGTGACTATGACATATAAGTTCTTAACAGTGAGAAAGAAAGAATGTGTACGTTAATTGACTATTACAGTTAGTAAAAAATTTGGATAGTTAATAGATAAGATTACTATAGTTTTTGTTTAACATTAACTCTGAGATTATGTTTTCAGACAAACTATCCCTACGTGACTTCTAAATTCAATGACGTTCAAACAAGGCATAAGTAAGTATATACTTATTCATTAGTGAATGCATTTTTCAATTTCAGGTAATGAAAGACCTAGAGGTGTTTAGGGCTAAGGTTTAATGCTGGACATTTTTGAAAATCCCACAAATTTTATTTAACCAACTAACCCTAGATTAATAACCTTTTTAAAGCTTCCATTGTTACTAACCATTCGTAAATACGAGGGGGTACCCAAAAGTAACTGGAATTACGCTGCCGAAGGCGTGGCATATGTAGTACGTATATCTGCCGCAACGTGTGTGTAGCACAGCTCATCCGGAGTTCAGTGCCGCTAGTGCAGTCACCGTGGGTGGACGTGTTCGTCTGCAGTGAGTTTTTTAGTGAACACTGTTCAATAAACAATGTGAATACTTGTTCTGTGAACAATGTGTTGTGCAAGTTCTGAAATTAACATATTTAGTTGTCTACATCACATTTAATTTTTACCTATGTACTGCATGTGTTAGATAATTTTAATGCTTGATCAAAACACCCAGCGTTAGCACAGCTGTTGTCTAGAAACCTTTTTTGATCTTGTTACACTTGCTTAGTACCTTGATTACCCAGGAGACGGACCAATCGATGTTGATAACCCCTATTTATTATTAATTTTAGTCTGTTTCCGATCAAATTTTTTATGGAAAATAATAGATTTCTTTTATTATTAATGATAGAGCTGGTATCAATACAATAAAACCACAAGACGAATTCATTATTGAATTAAATATTATATATACAGTGGAACCTAGCTAAATCCAATCTCAAGGGGAATAGGAAAACTTGGAATCATCGAGTATTTCGAATATAAGAGGTTCGATTTATAGAGGTTCAATTAAGTGGGAGCAATGAATAGAGTTAGGAGTTTCTGTTGCCTCCAAACAAGGTGTTTTGTACATGTGCATCAATATTAATACATATTGTTGATTATTACAGTAATACACAATTAATTACATGATCGTATTTAATAATGTATTACCTGGTGACCCAGCTTTGCTCGTATAGAAAAAGACATGTATTATAAAAATTAATTGGAAAAATTAAAACATATTTATTACTCAATGAAAACATTTATGTGGTTTAAATAAAACCGATTTAATACACCGTGATGAATATAGCACTGAACAAAAAGTATTGCCCCTGACAGGAATGGAACTCGCGACCTTCGTTCTACTAGGCCAACACGCTACCACTGGACTGCGGCGTCTGCCAATTGAATGACGCCGTTTAAGGTCTTTTAGCCAACCTCAATTGTTTTAGCCGATCATTTACTGTTTAATTATCCATACAGTTATTATTAATCTGTAATTAACTGATTTTGTTAGAAACGGAATGAGGATTGAAAAGCAAAAGAGTATTAATTTAATTTTGTTTAAACAAAAGAATATACTGAAAAAAAGAGATAATTACTTCAAATACCATAATTCGTTTTAATACTTTAATCTTTTACAAATTGTTTTACCCTTAATGTTATTCCATACAGTTTTATAAATAATTTCATTTAGAACAATATTTAGGAAAACTTATATTAATTTTTTTACTTCAACAATCCCGCAGAATCAAAACAAGTGTTGGAAAAACTTTTTTTAATTTTTTTTTAATATATAAATATTTTTTCTCATAGTCCCTCATCAAAAAAAAAATCATTTTGTGTTGTATTTACATATTTGATTAAACAATGTTACCATCTTCAATCAAGAACTTCAAATATAAACAGATGTTTAAAATATTATATTCTCCATAAGCGTAATGTATTTTAGATATTGAATATTCAAGAAAACAAGATTTGGACATTAGGCCTATCTGTTATTTTCTACTGGGAAATTAGTTATTTCCAAAATATAAAGAAATTCCTTAGAGCCGTTTTCGAGATCCGTGTGCAAATATATATATATATATACATATATATATATACATACAAACCTTGCTCGTATCATAGTATTGGAATATTCTTAAAAATTGACTCACTGCGGGAATGACCCCTGACAGTTTTGTCCTTAGCACCTTTATTAGACAGGTCCATTTTTAATAATTTCCTGTCTAAATGCAAAGCAGTAAAATATCAATATTTTCAATTGTTACAAACTCAATTCGATCTTATTAATCCAGGGTTTTTTTGTCTTTACCTCATCCACTTTATAATTGTAGAGGTGCATATATTTTAACGGCGAAAAGTACTGTTAAAATTTGAATTATCAAGGTTATTTCTTATAAACTGTTTGATATTTAGAGGTAAAATTAACATTGCAACGATAGGGAAGTTCACATGGAATAAAAAAAATTGGGGGAAAACGAGGATTTTGAATAATTGAGGTTCGATTTGTGGAGGTTCCACTGTACATTAATTTTACTAAATTATATTTTTATTTGAAGGTAAAGAAAATAGAGTGTTATAACTTCTTGCTGCATTCAACATTATAGTCGCCAAAACATATAAGTTTTTTAATATGTTCGTTTGGGAAAGAAATGCCAGAAAGAGGAATCAACAATCTCTCCAAGAGTTACACTGACACAGCTCTTAAATCAATAGAATTAAGCTTGTCAACAGTATCAGTTATCAACAGTATAACTCCAATTTTTTTATATATTTAAAAATATAGTATTCTATTTTGATAGTTATTGTTCTATTTGTATTCTATTCTATTGATAAATGATTGTTCTTGGGAGAGTAGATTTAAATAAATATCCACAGATATGATTTTTACTTCCAGTTAGTTTTATTTTTATTCAAGCGGATTACTGTGTTTTCTATTATCCGTTGCTCTCCTCCTACTGATTATCCCCTAAAATAGAGATTCTACTGGGGTCCAATTTAAGAATGGTGAGAGTAGGGGGGTGCTGAAAATTACTATTTCAATTATATTGAATGGACAAATTTTCTTTGAAATTTTCCATGTTTTTACTGTATTGCATTGTGAAGTGTATCTGGCAATATGAAATTTAATGTATTTTGCAACCTTTTTATACGAAAAATAAATCTATCTAGGTGTAATACTTGGACATTGATTAGAACAATACAACCATTTACATGTCCGTTGTTCCACCTTGTAGGACAGAGGGAGTCAAGGGAGCTGTCATTGGTATTGACCTTGGCACTACAAACTCATGTGTTGCTGTTATGGAAGGAAAACAAGCCAAAGTCATAGAAAATTCAGAGGGGTCCAGAACTACACCTTCTGTTGTTGCTTTTACCAAAGGTATTTGAATTTTTCAAACTAAGCTAATTTAACCTTGAAACTTCAGTTCAAAGAAAATCTATTCTGGTGATTAAAATAAAATATTTTCAAGAAAGCATCGTGGACATCAGAATCCAGGCCGCCCCTTCAATCCTTCTTGATTGAAGGGATCCCTCTGGGTGGCTTGGGTTGTATTATTTTTTTAGTTTGCTGTGGGTGGTTGATTTTGTTCCTCGTTGATGAGGTATTTTGTAATATGAAAACCTTTATGTGATCTGATGAAGATCTCAGATAAAGTGGATTATATAAATTAAGTTTTGTAGTATGAACTTTGTGCATTTTGTTCAGTTTTGTAATGTATAGTTTTTGAAATATCAAACTATAGGGAGTAGCCTATATGAAATATTTTTAGGTGTATCAATTTTAGTAAATTTTAGAAAAAATATAAGCAACCGACAAAAGGGTGATGTTAATTTTCATTAGATTACTGTCAGTTGACCAATATTTAGGCTAGATCATTTGTGTACTTTGATCACACTGTTTACTAACATAATACTTGATCTCATCTACCCATCTTGATTCAGTACTAGAGTACCTAAAGACTGCTCTATTAAACTAAATTAAAGGGCTACTCCTTTCCCTACTATATTTTTCTCGAGCTATGAAGGCTGATTTGGCCTTCATGCCTTAACCCTTTAGGTGAAACGCGACAGGGCACGTGCAGAGTTTTACTCCGCAACGCTAAATCGCACGAATTTAACCAATCCTACTTGTTTTTATAACATATTATTGCATTTAAATGTCTAATAAATTGTCAAATACAAAGTTCCATCGTTAATTCAATTAATTAATTACTAAATTAAAAAAACGGGTAAATACCCAGTGGGTAGGTAAATATAAATTGGGTATTCACCCCAGGCCCGGATAAATACTCAAAAACTTGGTATTTATAATTTTTATTTAATTTAAAAAGATTGAGATATTTTTGTAATTACTAAACTGTAGGGTCAGTAGGGATGATAAGCTCTTAATAAAATGTGTCAACTTAATTTCATATAGTCCCTTTTAGCAGTTTTCTTCTGAGCATGAAGCATAATCGGCATAAATACCCTGGTCGCATGGTTGCACTGCCCCTGACTACTTATGGTTTTTTAATTTCTATGATAGATGGTTGAGTGAAAGTGAAGAAAAATAATTAGTAAAGTTATAATTATTATTTAATTATTATTAGTGGCCTGTGTGTAAACAACTTAAGAAAATAATTAAAATTCAATCTGTAGAATGGCAGGATTTAATAATATTTTTGTTCTAGATCTTTTGTTAGTATCAAAATAAAAAAAAACTAATTTCATAAACTTGTGAAACAAAAAATTTGAATTTGCAAAACATTTATAATGTTTTTATCCAATCATTTTTCTTTTGCAATGGGCTTAGGCCTATCATTTTTACTATGACATTAACAAGAAAATGTTCTTTTTTATTAATTTATTTTATTTTGTTTTTTTTAATATAGATTTCTACAACATGTATTACTTTTTATTGATTTTCAGGTCTTCAAGTAGGCTTACAAATCCCAATTCGTTAAAAACTCTTTTTAAATTGTTTCCACCCTTTGGTTGCTTGCTGTTTGTTTAATGATTCAGAATAACTTCAAGTATAAATATGAATATTTTTGTAGAATTTCTCTTATTAAGCCACGTCCTTCTCTTAGTAGTTTTTCAGCACAGTGGTTGTAACTTGTATCAAATTTTTTTTTCAACTTTGTAGGTCGACATAATAACATTTCAAGGTAATTTGAAAAATATTTAATAATAATAACATTATAAATAGTTATAATGTTTTTGAGTATTCTTAAATGTTATACACAATAATTTATTGGTAATAAAACTATTCATGGCAAGTTCAACCATTTTTATTGCATCATATATATATTCAACAATTCCTGGATATTTATAAATTATAATAATTTTGTTTATGTTATTTAATTTTTTATAAATTGATAAAAATTGAAATAGTCACAGCCTTTTTAATACAGTAGAACCTCGATTAACCGTCACCCTTTTAACCGTCAGTCTCTATTAACCGCCACCCCACTAGCGCAAAAAAAATATGTTTCCGCGTCAGCGCCGAGCCGTGAGTCGTCTGTTGAGGCTCTATGATGAGTAGTGACGACTTCACAACTGCAATGTGCGTGAATCATTGGCGGCAAGGGTAGTGACCCAGCTGGTCAATCCTATACACTGTCTTCTGCACTCCACTGCTACTGTTTTATTTTAGTTCAGTATGTTGCGTGGCTACAGTGAACTGAATTATTGCCGTGTTTTACGTGCTTTACCGTTTATTGTAGACAGTGCTGTTATACGTAGTGTGGACTTGACAATAAACGTAACCAAAGCTGGTGCTTCTTCTCAGTAAAATAAGAAACATGACCGCCTGAAAAGCTCGACGGGGAAAGAAACAAAAGAAAGTGACGGATTATTTAAAAAAATAAATACCGGCTACGTAAGTTTTGAGGGTAAAAATATGTACATGTACAGTTGATATTTCATTGTTATCTAAATAAAGTATTTTTCGCTTGAACTGACGTACTAGTTTTTTTTCTCATTTAAAATGAATTCACATTAAAAGTACTATGCAGCAATCATGGAAATGAATTAGGACTTACAAAGGTGCCGTTATAACATGCAAGACGGTGAATTGCGATGTTGCCACACCAAAAACTGTCTAGGTGCTAAGTTGTATCGGCGATATTATTATTTCTGTTAACCATCTATTCGGTTATCCGTCATGGTCTCGGTCCCGAGAGTGACGGTTAATCGAGGTTCTACTGTATATTATTTTTTAGTAAGTTAAATTTAACTAATGATACTTGATTTAAGACACAAAACCCCGTGCTTATTTACAAACTTTATGTATTATTTAAAAAATGCTAAATCATTTAACAAAAGGTACTGTTCTAGCAAAGCTTGAAGTTACAGTAAAAGGTGTTATAGGATAGCCTATACTAATTTATCATGTAATGATAACAATAACATATTTAGGGGTAGATATAAATGAATTTCAATCGATTTCATAAATACCCAAAATACTCCGAAAAACTCCACAAGCACTCTGTAGGGTTAAAATTAATTAATTATAGTCATAGTAGCAGCTCAGGGGCTAAACATATGGATTTCAAATCTTTTTGTATTAAGTATATAGTACTGTACTGTATTGGATTGCACATTGATTTCCCAAAAACTCTGCCAAAGCACCTAAGCTGGAAGAATAGTGTCCAATTGAGTTTTCCCAAAGTTGGGTTGTTTTTCAGCATTGCTCTCTCTGAAATACAGATGAAGTGCATTGGTTATCACAGTTACAAATCATTCAAGCCCCCAACACATTGTTGATGACAAGTGGGAAAACAATGTTATAGAAATAGATGAGACTTTTTTATTTGTACAAAATATAAATATGTTTTTGTATAAATGCAGTCACCTCGTTATATGCTAATTTTTTATAACCCACCCTTCACAAAATAGCTTCTATTTTTCATATGTATAGCCATTAATCATTAAACATAATATGAATATTAATCCAATTAATAAAACAAGTTAAATAGCAATATTTGAAAAGAAAGAATTATCAACAATAAAATAATTCTAAACATGAAAAATATTTTCTGATTATTAATAAAAACCAATTCCTGAGTGAGAGAAAACAGTTTAAACAAGAAGTTAATTTTTATCATTTAAAAACTGTTGTTTTATTTTGTACTTTTTCGAAAGCGCTCTTAAAAATTAATTTTTAATTATATAGATGGAGAAAGATTAGTAGGAATGCCTGCTAAGCGACAAGCAGTCACTAATTCTGCAAATACATTCTATGCGACCAAAAGATTAATTGGACGGAAGTTTGATGACCCTGAAGTGAAGAAAGACATGTAAGTATACAATTAACTATAATATACAGCCATGTGTTTGAAAAGATAATTATATTACCAACAATACACACATAGATAAATGTTGTGTCTTAACCTATTGGCCTACCTATTTTACGGTACCTGTCAACTCCTGGGCATTCCTATTATTTTGACACTTTTGAAGACTATTACTGAAACTGCTATAATTTCCTTGTTTATCATTAGATGGACTTGAAACTTTCAGGGATTCGTTGTTATAATGTGTACTCGCTAAAATAACATTTAAATATAAAACATTTAAATCTATCGTTCAACTATCGTGAAATGCTAAAAGTTATAAAACAAAAAGTCGTGAATGCTCGATCACATTTCATAAGTAAATGCTTCAGTAATTAGAAAATTAATTTGGTTTACAAGAACTGTGTAGTGTGTATACGATTTTATTAGCTAAATATCGTTCTATCACACACATCCTCACATGACACTGTTTGCCACATAAACTCCTGAAGAAGCTCCTCTGGTCGCCCAATCAAGTCCATAGCTTCTACGTCTAGATTATAAGGTCTAAAAGTGAAACGTTCTGCTCAGAGTATTGAAATGAGTTATAATTTCACTACTCACACACAATAAGAAATCAATTAAATTATTGAGTCTTCTAGTGCAAAGTAACTTCTTTTTTAAATTATTCACAATTACCCCAAACCAGGATTCACAATTACCACAGAATTATTTTTCTGTGGGGTGATTATGAAAGGCCTTGGGCTCCTCCCTCTGTTGAGTATTAATCTTAGAATAAAGTAAATTTACAAGTTCATGTCATTGGTTTAGCTGTAATGTTGTTGACACAGCAAAATTATTCTTATCTCTCTATCAAAAGTTGAACCAACTTCAGTAGTCTTCCAAACTGTTTTCAAAGCTTTTTGAGATTGAAGAAGTATACTTGTTAAACATAACTTCAATTCAAATTCAGTCCTAGTGTCCAGAATAAGGCAGATGTTTTAGAGAGAATATTAACACTTGCTTCTTCAAAGCTTAAATTTGCCTAGTGTTTACAATTACCACAGTCAACCCTCAAGGTAAAATATGTTTTGGATGAGTAAAAATAAAAGCTATTTAACAATTATGGTATAAAACTATGATTGCAATATCAAACAATATTTTTACTAGTATTTCCTTTTTTCCAAATACGCCCGATGAAGGGTTGAGATTTAAACCTAATCCATAAAATAAAAGTTATTGAAATCAAAGTTTTTCCAAACATAGTTTTTCAGAGCTGTTGAACTGTTTCAATTGTTTTAAATTTAAATACATTTTCCAGGAAAACATTGTCATACAAAATAACCAAAGCTACCAATGGGGATGCTTGGATCACTGGAAGTGATGGGAAGGTTTACTCTCCGAGTCAGATAGGGGCTTTCGTGCTGATGAAAATGAAGGAGACAGCTGATTCTTATCTTGGAACAAATGTTAAAAATGCTGTGATCACTGTTCCTGCTTACTTCAATGACTCTCAGAGACAGGTAACCTTAACTAATTAGTTTTACTTCCTCCCATTTACATGTAGTAGATGGGATAAGAGATTTTTTGTGAACTTTGCTTTTGATCTGTAACAAACCATGCATCCACCTTTAAAAATAAAACTTAATGGCCTTATTCCAATTTTTGTACTAATTTATCTTAATTGTAAATTTGTCACTTGCTGTTTGATACTGTTCTCTAGAACACAAGTAATAATGCTGATTGTTTTGGTGTAAATTAATTTTCAAATGTTTTAAAATATTAATTTAAATAATTTAAAAATTGCCATATGAAGAATGACTGCTACTCATTTTATTCCAGTTTATTTTTGTTGAAATTTATTTGTATTTAGGCCAAATATATTTTAAAAATTGAGCATGTATGATATACAATATAAGTTTTAATAATAATTCTGTGTCATTCACTTCCCCTTTGCAGAAATTTTGCCCACCAGCCATCACAGTTTTTGTTGCAGGTTTAGTAAAATGTATGGTATGTGGTCAGTATAGTGCATTCTTTACAGTGTTAGTTCTAGCTTTCTAGACCAGGATACACTACTGAAGTTGTAGGTTCTCAGTTGCCTCATGGGACTGGGTGAACCCTGGGAGACTTGATATATCATTTTTGTTACTAACGGATCGGATTTGAACCAACAACCGCAAGCTCTGTACTTTGGCAATTTAGACCACATGACCATCCTCCAGGCCCCCTCATAATATATAACATATGTAAAATATGCATTATATATTTTATTTTTCTATCAGCACATCTCAATTTCAAGAGTAAAAATATTTAGAAGTTAACTTTAACTAACCTGAGTTTAAAATCTCCCACATTATATTTATAAACTAATGTCTAGTGAACAAAATTTCCCAGTAGCATGGCAAGCTAGATTATGGTAGTAAGATAATTCAACAATGTAATGAATGTAACACCTTCATTCGTCATTGCAGGCAACTAAAGATGCAGGCCAAATTTCTGGACTGAACGTTCTCAGGGTAATTAATGAACCGACTGCTGCAGCCTTGGCTTATGGCATGGACAAAACTGATGACAAAGTGTGAGTTGTGTTAATAAATAGATAAATAGATTGCAAAAGGAGTACCTGAATATATCTTAACTTTATATCTTTATTGTAAGTGCTTAGCAATTAAATTTGGAATAAATAATCACCCTGAATTTTCATTACAAAAACTAAGTTAAGACTTAGCAGTAAGAAGCCATTCGTGGAAAAAATATTTTTTAATAAAATTTCGTGGTGGAAACAGAGATCTATAATTAGGATCATAAAGCTTTATCAATTTAGGTCCCAAGATGCAATACAATATCACAATATTTCAAATAAAATAAAGTTATATTGATTTGCTTATATTGATTGTCCATAAGAAAAATATGGGGAATAAGTAAAGATTTGCTGCCATGAGGAACAATAAAATTTTAATTTCTTAGCATGCATTGAAGCTATGTGCAAGTTACCCCCCACACACAATATGTCAAATAATAAATGAGGTGTCAATTGATCAAGTTCATAATTAATTAGTTTCACCTACGACCAGTAATGATACGAGGCATGTTTTTTAAGTAAGTACCGTTTTGCGATTCCACCGCCGCAGCGCTACGGTCGGCGTTCCGCGCATGCGCGCTAGTTACCTACATCTCTTGTCTACGCACTGACGCCATTACAGTCTGATTCTTCATTTTATACGTTGTTTACTGAGTGTTTAAGATGCCTCCGACAATCGTGAGTCCCGCCGCTTGTGAAGTACGGGCTGTTATACGATTTCTCAGTGCTAAAGGCGTAAAACCGATCGATATTCATCGTGAGATCTGCGAAGTTTACGGACAAAACATTATGAGTGATGGAATGGTAAGGAAATGGGTGAGAGCATTTAAAGATGGCCGCACAAATGTGCATGATGAAGAACGGAGTGGGCGTCCGTGTATCGTTAATGAAGATTTGGTGCAGAAAGTGGACGAAAAGGTTAGAGAAAACAGACGCTTTACAATTTCATCATTGTGCGACTGCTTTCCTCAATATTCTCGTAGTGTTTTGTATCGCATTGTGACCGAGAACTTGAATTACCGGAAATTGTGTTCACGTTGGGTTCCAAAAATGTTGACGGATTTGCACAAAACCCAACGTTTAGGCAGTGCATTGACGTTCCTTGAGCGGTACCACAAGGAAGGTGAAGATTTTTTTAGACCAAATTGTTACTGGTGACGAAACATGGGTGGCCTACGTTACACCAGAATCGAAACAACAATCCATGGAATGGCGACATTCATCATCACCCAAAAAAGTGAAGTTTAAGCAAACAATTTCTGCCCGGAAAATCATGTGCACAGTTTTTTGGGACAGAAAAGGAGTATTGCTAGTGGAGTTTCTGCATCGTAATGAGACAATCAATGCAGCGTCTTATTGTGAGACATTGAAAAATCTGCGTCGTGCAATCCAGAACAAAAGACGTGGCAAGTTGAGTAAGGGTATCGTTTTGCTGCATGACAATGCCCGTCCTCATGTGGCTAATCGCACTAAAGATCTCATCAAATCTTTTCAATGGGAAACTCTAGATCATCCTCCATACAGCCCTGATCTGGCGCCCAGCGACTACCATTTGTTCCTGCACTTGAAGAAACACCTGGGCGGTCAGCGTCTTCAAGACGATAACGAAGTCAAAGCATTTGTGATACAGTGGTTAACAAGTCAGGCGGCAGAATTTTATGAGGAGGGTATTCAAAAACTGGTGCCACGTTATGACAAGTGTCTCAATATTCACGGAAATTATGTAGAAAAGTAGATTAAGGTACAGGCTTTCATGTAAAAATAAAATTATTGCGATATCTTTGCACGTCTTTTTTTAATTCCAAAACGGTACTTACTTAAAAAACATGCCTCGTATGTTGTTACTGTTGCCCCTATATTGTGTTTTGGCCTGACCCCATTTTTGAAGTAAGACAAAAGAATCAGAATTTAAGGAATTGGACTAATCAAAAAGGTTGGCCAACAGATCTCTAAAAAGCTTTCACCTGGCAAAAAAAAATCTTTTGGGCAATGCTGGGTGTACAGGCCTATGAATCATGTAAAAGACATTTTTCAGAAATATATATATATATATATACACACACTTCCCTCTATGTATATAGTGTATACAGTGTACAGTATGTATGTATACAGTGGAACTTGGTTATAACGTCATTGAAGGGACCACACAATTAATGACGCTATATCAGAGTGACGCTATAAAAGAGGTTACATAATTTTAATTTAAAACCGAGGATAAATAGGGAAACACATTTTTTACATGAAATTAAGACATTTAATGAAGGTAATTTGAAATACACCGTAAGTTTATGTTTATGACTGACTGACTACTCTACTATATAAAAAATCGAATTTGAAAATATTGCAATGAAGTTCGGCTTGGTGAATTCAATGTTGGTTCGATTTTAAAAAACAAGCTCGAACACACGTCTGCTATCTTACATCCCACCTCACACGCTCTTATAACTCACACCTTTTCTTCAGCAAAACCTTTCTCTTAAAACTTGCCATTATTTTTCAATACTGTATTCGTAAATTAATATAACGAAAAACAAACTGTAAAAGACATACACTGAACTAACGATATCTGCACAAACTGTAGCTAGGTGTACGTACGAACGGCATCACAGTGCTTTGATGCGACGTGAGTCACTGACACTGACCTTGATGACCGGCGACAGCGGATATAGGGTTGGGGAGGGGGTTGGGGTGGTTAGCGGTAAGACAGCAATAAAATTCCGTTTCTAAAAATAGAATGTAGCTAAACAATAGCCGCAGCCCTCACGTTACACCACCGACCGAACTTTCTCTATTTAGCTATATGTTGCCTTCATCTCGGCCCGATTTTCTTGACGTTATATATGAGGTTTGAGAATTTACTGACGATATATCCGAGGTTTTTTCCTATGTAAATACATATAGTTTGGCGGGACCTAAAAATAAATGACGTTATATCCGAGTTGACGTTATGGCCGAGGCCGCAATAACCGAGTTGCACTGTATATCCTCTGCAATCTTATTCACGTAAAACAAAACTTTCCACAATATTTGCCCCATTCTCACCTATGTTACAATACTAGATACAAAATCTAGTAACTGCACAAAACACTAAATTGCCACCTATACTTAAAAGATTTTTTTTCATTAACTGTCCATTAATATCAGAGACATTAGGTAATGGACCTAGCTAAGTTAGCTAAGTTTTAGAATATTAAAAAATATTTAAATATTAAGGAATTTTGTTCTAAAGAGGAATACTTAACATGTGACTTTTCAGATAAAGACTTTATTTTTAGTTTATGGTTCAAGCCTAGTGTATTTCACATAACATTAGAGATGATTTCTGTATTTGTGTTTGTGAACTTGACTTGGCCTATCATATAATAATGGCATATATAATGGCAGAAATAAATCTTATTGAATCTCTAGAAGATGTCAGCGAATGTCAAGATGGTGTTGTCAATCATATCAATTTTGTATGGGCCTTGGGAAAAAAGATAAAGTTATATAAGTTTTTAAATTTCAATCTCTTCAGCAAAAGGGCCATATTATATATTATAGTCTCAACAAATTACCGGGATTAATTTTCAATAGAAATGATTTTTTGAATAGGGGCATTCCTCAATAGGATATATTCTAGTATTTTAAATTAAAGCCAAATTATGGATTAAGCAATCATAACAAATTTAATTTTTTCAGTATTGCAGTTTATGATTTGGGTGGTGGCACATTCGATATTTCGATTCTAGAAATTCAGAAGGGTGTGTTTGAAGTAAAATCCACCAATGGTGATACTTTACTTGGCGGTGAGGACTTTGACAATGCTCTTGTCCACTTCCTAGTCAGTGAATTTAAGAAAGAGGTAAGACTATTTGTAAGTTTATTTGCGGTGTATATTTATTTGAAAAATTTAACTAAAATAAAATTTTATTTCCAATTTTTTTAAATAGGATTAACCCTCTCCTGGTTACATTAATGAGTGCCCAGATGGCAGTTCCTTAATTATTGAATTAGCAAGTGGCCAGAATGCAAGCTTGCGCGCAGTAGTGTCTTTAGCTCGTGCATGGTGATGTTTTTATTAAAATTTTTACTTTATGTTTTACCTAATAATAACAATGGTAATAACAGAAACACTTATTAGTTATTATGTCTGTGATCAATCTCAGACAATCGTAACCCAGCATCACATTCCGTCACCAATATTGATGATCGACTACTTGTAAACAACTCTAAAAATAAAAATAATGCAAACAATCCCTTGATCACTTTATAAATTCAAGATAGTTCCCAAGAAAGCTAGACATCAGGACAAGTCGTGGTAGTTCTTAAAACAACTGCTAGAAAACAGAACGTCCTAGATTGATATCCGAGTTGATTGACCTGCAGAGGGAATACTTAGATCTCATGATTCGTACTGTATTACCCCAGTGATTTTTTTCACATAACTGCACAAAGCTACTCTCTGATCAAATTGTGGCAGTCTCTTATTCTACATTGGAATGAAGAATTGTCTTATTTAATCGCTAGTGAAGATCTTGTGAGGTTAACCCTTTAAGTTCCGTGTTTTGTAGTGCTTAGACCCCCCCCCAGGCCTGGGATTTAAAGCTGGGGATCTACATTATGTGCATATATAAAGATTATAAGGCTTTATACATGTACTCACTAAATATATATGCATTTATAATCGACTATTATAATATATTTATAATAGTCATTTGGCACTTATGCCAAATAATATATATATATATATATACTCTGTAAGAGTGTATTTACGTTGATTTAACAACATTTGGGTTTACAAACCTAATTATAATAAGTAACACGCTGCTAGTCAAAATGTAAACTACTCTCGCCAGCAGACAAAACATCTGTGCAACATTTTCACTAAGCAGTACGACTACTTATCCGAGAGCAAAACAAAATATACCGCTTTAATGTGTCCTACTTTCATATTTATCAAGCCAAAAAAGGGCACTGATTTCAAATGCTGTCATAGGCTTGTGTACACGCGAGCTTGGGCAGTAGGCGACACAGGCTGCCACTCACGTATACTCAGGTTTGGGACTCTATGGGTTAATCATGTAAAGTCATAATTTATGTTGAAACAAAAAAAATTAAAAATCTTGACAGATTTCCACGTTTTAATATTCCTCTTACCTTTTTTTATTTGGTTTTCGACTCGCTTATCGAATCTCAAAGCCTAAGCTAAACTGGTTTGATATTGGCATTTTCGGTTTGATGCATCACTAGGAAATATCTTCCTCTTTGTTACTTTACAACTAATTTTTATGTTGGTTTTAATTCCTTGATTTTACTTTTTCAGCAAGGGATCGATATCACAAAAGACCCGATGGCAATGCAGCGATTAAAAGAAGCAGCTGAAAAGGCCAAAATTGAATTGTCATCATCCTTACAGACAGATGTGAATCTGCCTTATTTGACAGTTGATGCTTCTGGTCCCAAACACATGAATCTGAAACTTTCCCGTTCTAAATTTGAAAGCCTTGTGGGAGATTTGATCAAGAGAACTATTTCTCCATGCCAAAAGGCAATGCAAGATGGTGAGGTTTCGAAGAATGACATTGGTGAAGTTTTGTTGGTCGGAGGAATGACTAGAATGCCCAAAGTAAGCATTTCCTGATGATAATAATTTTATAATTTTATAGGTAGTGTTCTTGGTTGACATTCATTTTAATAGATTTTATTATAGCGAATTTCCTATAGGAAATAGAGCTATTGCCGTTGTCATCATGACAAGACTGAGACCCGGGACCAAATGATTTTTTTTTTTGAGGTCCCAAAAAACTCTCAAGGACTTGAATTTTGTATCATCATTACAATTAGGCTGAATTTATTAGTTTTAAATTAAATAGTTTAAATACCTCTATCTGTAGCATTAGTTTTGATTCACAAATTACTTGTTATTATTTCATATTAATAATGTTTTTATGTAACAAAATGAGTTCGCTGGTAATTTTTTGTTTAATATCTAGTAGACTAAAGATAGCCTAAAAATGGTAATCCAACAATGTCATATTTATAATTCCATTGCAAGCGCGAAGAAAATATAAACAGCATAGCCCCACAACTTTAGCGGAACACATTTTATGTTGTTTGGTGAACATTTTAGGTTCAACAGACCGTGCAAGAGTTATTTTAAACAGCATAGCCCCACAACTTTAGCGGAACACATTTTATGTTGTTTGGTGAACATTTTAGGTTCAACAGACCGTGCAAGAGTTATTTGGTCGTCAACCCAGCAAGGCTGTGAACCCTGATGAAGCAGTGGCCGTAGGGGCGGCAGTGCAGGGCGGAGTATTGTCAGGCGAGGTACATGACGTGCTGCTGCTCGATGTCACACCTCTGTCACTGGGTATTGAGACTCTAGGTGGAGTCTTCACCCGTCTCATTTCCAGAAACACAACCATTCCTACGAAGAAGAGTCAGGTACAGACAACCCTATACCATACAAAACTATTTTGCTGAGTTCTGAGTCTGCTTAAAAAACTATTTTAAAAATTAAATCAATATATTTAGGATGCATGGACTTAAGTTACTGTAATAAATAAAGTCATATGTTGAAGTAAATTCTATAATTTCTGCTATTTAACAATTTAGTTTGATTTTTTTTAAATATTTATTATGTATAGGAAAAATGAAGTTTTACTGGCTTGAGTATTATATACAAAAATATATGAATGAAGTTTTGAAAACCTAGATTTTCTACATTCATAGAGGAAACACTGAATACTTGTCCATTTAGTTACATTAGAAATTTTCCCGTTTTTAAACTAACTTTCATTATTCACACAATAATATTTGTTTGTGACAAAACTGTTAATTTAATTATTGTAATAGGCCCAGGTATTTTAAATTTCTAACTATGTCAAAAAGCATTTTTACAGTATCACCCTTTTTATCGATCAGTGCTTTTACCAATTGTCTTCAAAATCATTCAAATTAATTTCTGCTTAATGCTCAATTAGTAAACGCCAATTTCTCTTTGAAAAAACGTCAGATGATATTTGATGTTATATTTGCAGGTGTTCTCAACAGCTGCTGACGGACAGACACAGGTAGAGATTAAGGTTCACCAAGGAGAGAGAGAGATGGCATCAGACAACAAAATGTTGGGTCAGTTCACCCTAGTGGGGATCCCACCGGCGCCGCGAGGAGTACCCCAGATAGAGGTCACCTTCGACATTGACGCCAATGGCATCGTGCACGTATCCGCCAGGGACAAGGGGACCGGCAAAGAGCAGCAGAGTCAGTGAAATACCATTAATCATTTACTAATACTGTTAAAAGCTACCTTAGATTATGTTGATCTTATTGCAATAGTGTTAATAAAAATAAACTTTTACACTCAAGGTAAAACCCACCTTTGGGTAGTCTGGGATTATAAATTAACCTTAGATTATGCTTTACATGTTGTAAGTTTTATTATTATAGGGCCATATTTATTAGAGGATTTGTGACTGCATCACAAACATTCATTTGTTAGGAGTGAGCAAGAATTAATATTTGTGTTAAGAGTCAAGTGTAGTAGTTCTTAATTTCATTAAGTATTGAGTACAGTAGAACCTCTCATAACCGACCATGACAAGACCGGACCATGGTCAGAACGGCCATAAATTCAAATATCGGGAGGAGCCATAAAATGCATTTCCTAGATAGAAAACGAGCTACAGAATTGTAATAAAAAATTTATTGTACCTCTTAAGACTCTAAATTAACCCTTGCAGTGTCAACGTCGGTAAAACGTGCAAGAAAGCCAGAGTCCGACTATACGGACGTCTTAAAAAACTAAATGAAAAAAGAATTTTTTCAAACATTAAAAAAAAATTTTTATTTGTGTTTAGGTTATCAAGAACAAATTAAATATAATTAATTAAGTTAAAATGTTATAAGTATTTTTTGCTGCAGTCCACATCAATGTCTTGATTCAGATTTCAGTGATTCAGATTTCGATCCTGATAATCAGAATCTTTTAAAAATAATAATTTTCTAAATTAATCACAAAAACTTTATTTTTGAAAAGAAATGTGTAAACTTTTTACATATATTCATTGTACATATTATGTACAAAACTAAGTATAGTTCAACAAAATTACTAAATTTTAAGCGTGAGGAATTTTATAATGGCAATTTTTTTACTCCAAATAGAAAAATTGACTATAAAATATTAAGTAATTTTTTTTTATCTGTGACATTTACCTAACTTATTTATGAACAAAACAAACCCAAAAGTATCCATTTTCATAAGTAAATAATAAAAAAATGAAAGTTTTTCTCAAACCGCTAAAAACTGCAAATTTTAACCTGACTCGCTTTAGGGATAAAACCTGGCACTGAAAGGGTTAAACATCAAGATAGGAATTATAACTGTCAAATCACAATATTTATAGGTAATTGTAGAATAAGTATTTCACATTTCAACAGGCTGAGCAACAACAGGTGCGTGAGAATGACACATAGAAGGTCGGGCGCTAGGTCGGTTATTGGGAGGAGCCGGTTATCGGAGGATAAGGGAGGTTCTACTGTAGAACCTTTTTTCAAAAGAATATTTTTCTTAGATTTTTTCTATACTAAAACCTATTTCAACATGACTATTTTTAACCCATTATCATTGATGTGAGAGCATAACACAACTGGCTGCGGCAAGCCTGAATATTAACTCACATGTTGGACTTGTTCTTTAGTTTCTCAATGTTCCAGTTGGTATAGTGCATATATATGTTCAAGATGGCTCTCAAATTAAGTTTTAAGTGCTGTTTTGTTTCAGTTGTCATTCAATCGTCTGGTGGATTAAGCAAGGATGAAATCGAGAACATGGTGCGCAACGCTGAACAGTTTGCTCAGCAGGACAAGGTGAAGAAGGAGCGAGTAGAGGCAATCAACCAGGCAGAGGGCATCATTCATGACACCGAAGCCAAGATGGATGAGTTCAAGGACCAGCTGCCCCAGGAAGAGGTATGCTCTACACCTACTGTACATAAGTTTCAAACTGATTTATTTGTACTTACAAAAAATTTCCAACATAACCTTGAATAAGGCTAATTGGCTGGCAGTTTTATATTACATATTTTGTGTAAAGAAACATTTCAACCATCTGTAGCCTGTAGTCATATCAGGAATTGTAAAAGGTTATTTTTTTACTTTTGGTTATTTTTTGGGGGATTAATTTAGTTTTTCAACATTTTTAGATCAGGTCCTTGTTAACCGATTTTGTTAAAACTCATGAAACTTTTATAAAATTCCCCCAATGAAGAAGAGTGGTAGGATTGTTAACACAATTACACCAGCACCAGTCATGGATTATACTTATTATTGTACTTAAAAGGTACAACGTCCTTCTAACAGTATTACATAGAACTGTGACTTACACTTCACATATAACTTTGAGATCTGTTACTTACAAGTCCTGTTAGATATATATCAAGCTGTAGTTGTAACAGCAAATGTCTACAGAACAGGTTTAATTTATACATTGGGTTATTTGAAAGGGTTTTTAACAATAAATTTTATTTAAATTTCAGAAAAAAAAGAATCTGATTAGTTAAAGTTTTTTCCATTGGATATCAAAATTCTCTGTTATTTACAGAAATATATTTTTCTGTTCTAGTTTTTTATTGAATTTAATAGCATTCAATATTTTACTAATATTTTAATTAACTAATTTAATAATAATGACTGTTTGAATGGTAAGAATGGAACATATAAATATTTATGAGATATTCTTTAAATTATTGTTAAATATAATTTATGGCATAAAAATTTTAAAAATCCTTTATTTTTAATAAAAGGTGTTTAAAGCCTTAAAATTAAAATATGATCCTATAAAAAAATTAATTAATATAATTAATAATAATTATATAATATAAATTACATAAAAATATTAATAAATATAAATATAAATTATAAGATATATATGTTTCAACATCTATTTCTGTATGAGTCACCTGGCATTTTCCAATTGGTTTATTTTATTGCACTGGCCGTGCCATTGTCAGCACTGCTTGAGGAACGGGGTTTCGGGCGCCGCAGCAAATGTGTTATTTGGGCTATTAAATAAAAAAACTTTAACAATTTGATAACTTTAACAATGAAAATTTAACATTTGATCATTGTCGGTTACACAGGAACATGTTGTCTAAACCATTCTACTCATCACTCACCCTTCGTTCATATTCACCTTAAAAATGTAAAATAGTTTGGGTCCGTGTCTCAAATAAAAATCTCAAATAATGGTTGTTAATATAAATTTTTGTATATGTTGCAGTGTACAAAACTTAAGGAGCTGATCAGCCAAGTCCGCGACAAGCTTTCAAAGAAAGATGAAATTGAACCTGAGGAAATTAAAAAATCAACCTCAGAACTACAACAAGCATCTCTGAAGCTCTTCGAAATGGCATACAAGAAGGTATACTCTTTTAAAAGAAAAATATATTATAGTTTTTGTTAGAGATGTTTCAGTTTTATTTTTTATTATTGTATTGTAGGTTTGTTAGACACAAATGTTTTACGAACCTCCAGATACAATATATGACGCAAAGCATGTGGTGTTGCAAATGTTTGCAGAAATACAGACTAGACTTTCAAAGATATTGATAAAATAGTGTGGAAAGTAAACTAAAGGCAAGATAGAGAAGACTCAACCAAAGCAGACAGCTGATATTTTAGAAAACTTGGGTTAGTAACCGCCATGTGGTACAAGAGCTATATCATGAGTGGCTAAAAGGTTGAAGGAATTTGGTTGAACTATGGTGAAAACAAGAACAAATTTTAGAACAAACTGTAACCAGTTCCTAAAACTCAAGTTATTTTGAAAGAAAAAAACTGTTGTCATAAATTTTGAAAAAAAATTGTATATGTGGCATATTTTCAGGTTAAGGGACTAAGCAGGATAAAGGACTTTGTTAGGACTAAGCAGTTGTTCAGAGTTGTTAGGAAAGCTGTAGAATTTAGCTGGTTTTAACCCTTAAAGCGCTACTGAAAATCACGGTCCCTACTTATTTAGTGTTAAAAAAAATCAAAATATTTTTTTCCAAATGTTCCTTTTGGATTTATGTAGCTTGAATAAAGTAGAACGAATACTGTCCAAAGTTGCCTAGCATTGGATTTCAGTCACTAAATATTCCAACAAAGCCGCCATATTGGTATTGTGAGTGCATAGAGGTAAAAGGCATCGCCATGCAATCTGTCGGTGGTTTCACGAACTACAGCGCAGTAAATGTTGCGAAATGATTGATTTTGTCTAAAGGTTTTAGCCGTGTCGTTTTAGCCCTACTGTGCTGCGTTTAAAGGGGCTAGCCTCCCTGTAAGGGTTAATTTTCCAAATTGAAATATTCTATTAAATATCACTGTATGTATGTTAATTGTTTTAGTCAAACAGTTGAGTGGCTTTTCTAAATTAAATTTTTATGATATAAAATAAATGTTATGTTTTACAGATGGCCGCAGAGCGAGAGGGTTCAAGCAGTAGTAGTAGCAGTGGTTCAACAGAGCAGACAGAGGAGGAGAAAAAAGAGAAGAAGGAAGAAAAGCAGTAAAACTGTTAATTTTTTTTGTATAGTCTGTTCCTTAAGTTAATTAAGACTGTGCAGTTGTAACTAAATTCGTTGTATTTTTTATAATACATTCTTCTCGGTTAATATTAATTTTCATAATTTTGTAGTTGTTAACAATATTCTGTGATAAAATAAAACATTTATTACACATTACACAAATCTTGACCTCCTCTGTTTGTCAAATACATGTGCAAAATTAAGATAGTTAGGTTAAAACATCAATAGTTATTCTGTTCATGTATGTATTGTTATATTATGTTTGTATAAAAATATTTTTACCAAACAGCTTTTTATTTGATTTCTTGACCTACATTTATTCTTTATTTGCAAAGTTGGAGAATTGTTAAGACTTTTTTTATGGGGGAGGTGGAAAATAAACAATACAGGTGGCTAGTCTGAAGTGTAAGACTAAACCCTCAGGGTTACTCATTACAAACTTCTCTTTCGATCCTAGTTCCATCTTGACCTAGCTTCTCCAACGGGTCCTACTACCAGCTCCCCCCAATTGATTCATGCCTTAGCTTAGTATGCATCTTCATGCTATGAAAGTTTAATATCGTATGTGGTTGAAAACACAAATTATCTGTTTGTTTTTCTCGGCAGAAAATTATTTAATTTCTCTTCAAGTTATTCTTTTGGACAATGGAGAGACGTAATTGTTAAAACCTTTCAATGAAAGTGTTGTAAGGAGGCTTGGTATAATCATTAAGCTATTGTAAATTCTTGAGAGAATGTATGTCAACTGTCTACAAGAGGGTACAGTATATTATCATTTTCCATGTACAATACTTATGTCTTATTTACTCGATTCTTATGACAGTAATAGCAAATCTACTGAGTTTACTGTAAATTTACTTATGGTTAGAGTTATGGCTACGGAACTAATTATACTGTAGATATAGAATATTAAAATCCATGAATATGAAGAGGCCGTAACTAAATATTAAGAAATTTGAGCTGTTGACGAAATAATTATAGCTAGTAGTTGGTATATAGAGTATATATTAATTATATCATTTACCACTTATTGCTTAACCTGCGAGAGGTCACTTCTTTACATTTCACGTAAATGGTCGGGTGTAAAAAAATCAAACATCTCCCTTTTTGATTTAAAAGCTTTGTTACCGCTTCATTCTGCAAATAATTAACTTGATTCCACTTTATCTTTGCGTTAAAAGAAGTATTGTATATAAAAATCTCTTTGCAACCAAATTAATTTGATAATTAAGTTTAAAATTAATCCATACGACCTTACTGAAAAGTACTTAGGTTTCTAGATGGAAAGTTGTAGTATTGGCCTATGTACATATTTTATTTAAGAAATATAAAAGTAATAAAAACAGTATTTAGTTTATTAGTTCTAAGATCATTTACTTAAAAAACCAACCTACAAAATATAACCATTATTAATTGAAAGTAATAGGATAAACATCTAACTAATTTATGGAATCTCAAAATACTGTATTTCATAGTTTTGACGATAATTTTTTTCTTCTGATCCTAATGTAAACAGTTTTAATTTAATGCATGCCAACATAAGAAGTTTACGTACAAATTTGAATAATCTTGAGTCCAACTCTGAGATTAGAGCCAAGATAGATTTTATTATATTAAGTGAAATTGGATCAATAGTGACGAAGTCGATTTATTCACAATTCCTGGCTATGTTTAGCTAATTGTAATGATAGATATAGAGCTAGTGGTGTAATTTGTTATTATGATAAACAAATTAACATAAAACAACATGATGTATTGATGCAAACAGCTGATATACTATTTTTAGAAGCTAAGCTGAGTAATAATTGGTCAAAGTAATTAGTTTATATAGGTTACAGGAATCCTCTGAACATGAGTTTATTGGCGAACTGTCAGCCTGTATTGAAATTTTTGGAAGTAGTACAATTTTTGTTGGTGACATAAATATAAATTTGTTTGATAGGCCTATTTCAAAGAATAAAGGAAACTATCACAGTTTACTTAACAATCATAGTTATGTATGTATCTCTTATTAATTCACCAACAAAAATTACAGAGAGATTTAAAACTTGTATAGATCATTTATTTATAAAACATAAGTTTATTGAACGTTTTAAATGTGTGTTGTTTGATGTAGGTATGAGTGATCACTGCATAATTGGCTTGCAATACTTGCATACCAGTAATGTTAATGTTCATATGAAAAGTGAAAATATAAAGGCAAATAGATTTAAAATTGATTATGATTTGATTATTAAAGATGTAAATTCATGTTTTCGTTCTTTTGCTTGTACTTTATCAATAATTGTTAATAGTTGTAAGTTTATAGTTGTTCATCCAGAAAACATTGATAAAGCGAAACAACTTAGTCCCTGGATAACTAGTCATTTATTACGAAAATTAAGTTTGAGGAAGAAACTGTTTAGTATGTACAAAAAGAGACCATATGATGTTAATTTCAAGATATATTTTAAAAGGTTTTGCTCTGATTTGACAAACAAGATTAACACAGTCAAGAGTAAATATTATAGTAAGAAACTACTAGAGTGTGCTGGGGACAGTTCTCAGCAGTGGCGAGTAATTAGTCAATTAACTGGTGTCAGCAATGAAAAAAATGTTGATAAGATAACGCTGGATTCCGGAAATATTGAAACTGACCCGGCCACGATTGCTGATATAATAAATAATTACCTTGTCAGTGTGAGTCACCAGTCAACTGTAAATGTTAGTCAAAATATCCCAGTTGTACAATTGGTTAATTGCCGTTATAGTTTATATTAATTTTTTATTGACCCGGTTACTGAACTTGAATTGCTAAATGTTATTAACAAGCTTAAAAATAAATCATCTTCTGGTTATGATAATTACAATACATATTTGAAGCATATATACATTAATATATTAAGCATATAGCTCCATCAATTCCATCTATTTTATGTTACATTATAAATTTAAGTTTTGAAAAGGGAGTTTCCCCTGAAGATCTCAAACTAAGTCATGTAACACCATTATTTAAGAAGGTGGATCACAAAATTTTGTTAGCAAAAATGGAAGCTTTAGGGATTTGTGGCATTGCAACGTTGGTTCGAGTCTTCTTGATCGGTCGGACGCAGCGAGTATGTGTGGGCGAACATCTGAGTACCGAACTGCCTATACGCAGGTGTGCCGCAAGGATCGGTGACGTCTGCCACATTGTTTTTAATATTCATTAATGATTTACTTGAACAAACAAAGATTTCATGGTAATATAAGTGCTTTTGCGGATGACGTAGCATTTTTGTATTCAGAACGTGACCCTATGATTATTAAAGAGAAGATGTTCCATGATTTGACAACGCTCCGAGCTTGGTGTTTATGAAACAATATGATTGTCAATGTAAGCAAAACAAAATACATCAATTTTGATTTGCGTAAATTTGTGTTCAACTCCCCTATTGTCTATCTCGTCATTGATTGTACTAAAACCGATTGCAAATGTCGAGTAATTGAGCAGGTGTCTTATTTTAAATATCTGGGTGTCTTTTTAGATGAAAATTTAAATTGGGACAGACACGTAAATGAAATCCATTTAAAAATGAAACTCACAATCAGGAAATTGTATTTTTTAAGAAACATTTGTGAAACTAATCTAATGCGCTCATTTTATTTTGCCTTAATACACTCTAGACTTCAATACGGTATCTCTGGTTGGGGTTAAACATACAATTATCTAATCAAGAAAATTAGAACTACGCAAAATCATCAACAAGTCCCACGCTTGTTTTATGTCAGAAGTGGGAATGTAGGATCGGACAAATTCCATTATACGACCAGAGGCTTTAATCAAAACCTAATCAGGCTGCCTGAAGTTAAAAAATTGTTATTTAGAAAAAGCTTGAATTATTCCAGTGGTAAACTATTTAATGCATTACCACTTGAAATTAAACAGTCAAATGATTTGAGAAAATTTTGTAGAAAACTCACTTCATGGATTTTTGAGATTAGTGCTCCATCGTGTTATTCAATAAATAACCTATTTCAGTATACGAACCAGTTAAGTTATATCTTTAAAATTTAGTTTTAGTTTTGCAATAAGTTGTGCATTAATTTTATTTATCTTCAATGAGAACACTACGATGAGCAAATTAGCTACAGTTCTGTTTTTAACTTGAAGGACTGGACTCATAAGTTTCTAGTTTTTAAGCTGTTTTTTGTTTTATTCAAACTAGCCACACTACTTGTAACAGTGGCTAGTATCTTCCTAAACTAAGAAACATGTACTTTATATTATAACTGATAATGGAGGAATAAATCATTATTTCAGTATAGAATGACCGACATTTTTAGTTTTGAATAGCATTGTCATTGCAGCCTTTACAAAGAAATCTAGTTGAAGCTGTGCACTCTTGGTATACGCGATACTGTACAGATAGAAATTGTCTATTTATATGTCATCTTAGAAATGGATTTCTTCTTCCAGTGAGATTGCATTATTTTTGTCCAGAATCATCAATGCTTAGTTCACGGTATACCACTTCGTCAATCCAACTCAAAATAAGAAAATCTTTATTATTTTTAGAATTATACTATTATAAAACAAATGTATTCATTTTTAAAACACTAAAACAAAAATTACAAATACCAAATCTTCTGCTGCCTGAAAAATTCTAACAATAAGACAGACGCATCTGGTCGAGCATTATTCTTTCTAACTGGCCATAAAAGCTCTACTTTGGACCCATGCCCACCCCCCGAAAAGGTTAATAATCTGCCAAATATGTGTAATGGTTGTTCAATATGGTCAGTGACATACTTGAGCTCTCAATCATGATAGACAAGTAATAAAAAAATGTTCAAAAGACCAATCAGTTTTGTTAGAAAAAATCCTTACAAGGTGACCTCTCACAGGTTAAAATATATTGATAAAACTTAACTTAGTTTGTTTTTATTTATACTTAAAGCTTTATGAATATTTAAAAATTCTCAATTTATCATATTATATAAAGGGTATTTAGTGTCATTCTACTGTATATCATGATGATAAATAAATTATAAAATAACAGCCTTTGCATTAAGCTGCTGAATCTAACAGAGTTATACGGCTTATGAGTTTCAATGGCCTATTCTCACACCAGAAATATAGGAAACAAAATTGGTACTTTTAAATCCAGTAATTGGCTTTCAGTTGCCACATCATGATGGGAACCAGCTGTTTTCAAAGGTTTTTATTGTGGTTCAATGTTATACATTATAGAATGTGGAAAGAATACCAAAAACAACCATTGGGTTTTCTTAATTTGAATACACCCTAAACAACTAACATTAGATAATAATAATAATAATTAATAAATAATTTTTGACTGCCAAAAGGATGTGTTTTATAGGTTTTTGGCATCCATCATTAAAATCCTCAAATGGCAAATAATGTTGAGGAAGCCTTTCTTTGAGTCACCTCTCTATAGTTGGCATCACCAAACCAAATTTTTTTTGCTCCAGGAACATTGATCAAATTTAATAGAAATTTCCTTCTTGTACAGTTCTGTAACTTTTAATTGTGTCAATTCCAAATTCTTGATGTAGTTGTGCATTTCGAATATACCATGGACATTTTGTAGCAATTCTTAAAATTTTATTTTGAAAAATTTGATTTTTGTTTAGCTTTTAAGTTGAAATGTAGGTTCTGCAAACTGGAGAAGCATACATAATATTTCCATGGTAATTGATCCAACAGGTGTTCTTTTGTCTACTATGTCCAGCAGCAGTCTATTTACCATGAGAACAAATAAATAATGGTTTGTTGCTCCAGGAAAGTTCCCAAATCGTTGATCAGGAAATTGGTTTGTTATAAGTGTTAGTGTAAGTTAATGAGAAGGATTTAATTAGATTAGATTATTGAAAGGGTGATCCTGCCACAAGTAAAGATTTTAAGCCAAGTATGAATGAGGATTGAGTGTAAGATGTTTGTGGTACGATCTTGTAGTCTTGTTACTGACTAAGGCTGACGTATTCCTTAGACAGGACTGTTAATCAAATCTAAAGGACCTACAGTTTAACGTGGAGTCTGAACCACTGCCTCTGAATTACAAACTGGTCTAATTATGAGGATGGTCTTTATGGATTAACGTAGTATTCAATAGTAATGATAATAAATCAAATCCCCTTCTATTGGTTGACATTGGCTGGGTGCTGTTATTCTCAGTTGTATTGTGCTCACCTGTTAATTTGAGGGTCGCTGGTTTGAGTTTGCACTCTGTCACCATTTGTAATTAGCTACAATCAAAAATTGTTGCCAATTGTATCTATTTGAATTTGTAGGAAATTAATTATTATATACCATTTTAACAACGAAGGTTTCAAAGTCTGTATGGTTTTAGGCTGATTTACCTGTCACACACTTGCTATAATGATATCACACTAATCACAGTGGTCAAACATTTTTACATGATTTACTTAATTACAGTATGTGTTAAGAATAAAATGAGGTTATTAAAGGGGGAATAAATTGTTATTTTTTCTTAATAGGTTAAAATTATGTTGGCCTTGAGTATTATGATCAGTGGCTTGTTATGCTTTAAAGAATGGTAGCAATAATCTAAATACACGTAAAAAAACTTTGAAATGAAATAATAAACTAAAATGTATATGAATTATTGACTAAATTAAGCCTTATAACTAACCAGTACCAATGGTGAGTTTGGCTTAACAGCACCAATATGTTAAATCTTGGTACAATTCAGCTGTTATAAAAAACAAAACAAAGTACATTTTAAAATTTATTGTAAAACAAAAAAATTAACCTCAACTAAATTTTAGTGTAATGGCCTGAGGACACAGAAGACAGAACTATTCATCCAAAGTGATAAACTGTAGTTTTTAATGCATTTTGTTGGTAGGTACTTTTCACATTAGTTTAAGAGGTTATTTGTTTGTTATTACATTTCATTCGCAATGTATTCAGCAGTTATATTTCCCTGATCGAAACTGATCCATTATAAACTAGTCAAACAGTTTTTAATGAACAGGGTTTCAACTTTTCTACCGGAAAATGAGTAAACTATTAATAAAACTTGAAACTCTGCAACACACTGTTGAAAAAAACATTTGACTATTTTTGTTCAAGCTATTTGAAATATTAGATTTTATTTCAATTTTTTGCAAACAAGGTAAATAGCTTATTTCATTGTTTTAGGGTAAAATAGAATGACCTCTACATCAAGTACTTACAGCAGACATAGAAAAAGAGGAGGCAGGAAGAGGAAGAGTGAGTTGAAGAGAAGAAGCAGTGATGTATTAATTTATTCAGAGGATGACGAAAAAGAACCAAATTTGGAAGACGGGCAATGGTCGAGTAACAAATTAAAACAAGAAATGTCATCTTTTATTGCTGAGTTTTCTTATTTAACTGAGGCCAGAAGTTCAAAAATTAAACCTGAATCAAAGTTACAGTCAAATACGAATAAACCCCAACAAAGCTTCCAAGTCTATGCTGCAAGAAAAGGGGATATGAGTTCGCCTTTTTTAGATAGTGATGATAAGAAAAAAGGAGTAGAATGGAAAGATAAACAAAGAGGTGCAAAAGTGTACAGCGTTCAAGAAGTTTGTAGAACTTTAAAAGCTACTTGCAGACCTTCAAGAGCTAGAGTAGTAAAAAAGTCAGGGTTCAAGTGTCCCCCGAAAATAAAGGTTACTAAAAACCGCTCACGCAGACGTAGCACTTCACGAGACCTCAGCTGTCCCCCTCGGGCGTCAACAAGTAGGAGAGTGAGGAGAGGAATTTCAGGCTTTCGAGCAGCAAAGAGTCCAAATCAAAGGAGGAGAGCAAGAAGCTCTGTATCGGAAATGCCCATGAGGAGGAGAGTGCGGAGTAAAGAAAGAAGACGAACACGAAGTAGAACACGTTCTTGTTCAACATCCTATGTGAAATATATGCCTTTCCAATTTAAGCGTAAGAGGACTAAGGAAATCATTGTTAAAAGAAGTAAGCCTAAAATTATTTATAAAACAATTGAACCTTGCCAAGAACCAACACTTATTACTTTGTTTCCAAAGACAATTAAGCGCAGAACACGCAGGTTACGGAGTACAGAGCCAGAAATCCCCTGCCAATGTGATATGTGTACTTACAAATACAGATCACTGGCTAGACTCTGCCGGGACCCGTGTTTTAACCGGTGTGCAAATTCATATCGGCCAGTACGTGCCCCTATGTGTGATCCGTGTGCCCCATCAGGGCCTCCCTATTCTACTTGTGTCCCCAGGTGTCGTCCGTGGAGAAACCACAGCCCTTGCTCTCCCAACTGGTGTTACACAGGTAAAGATATTTAATTTTTCAAAAATCAACTTTGTTGAGCAGAATAAATACAATGAAAAACACAGAGGACTCAAACAAGAGAAAAATAAGGAATAAAACTTAGCTGAACCCTTAATTATTAGACTACCATAATTTTGACAGTATTTTATGAGGTGACAATAAGACAAAAGAAAGCAAAATAAAATAATTTCTATCATTAGACACCAATATAAAAATATCCTTAAATAATCCACAAATGGTAATAATAGTGTGTCACTATACAAACACAACTGGAGGTATTGTCATGGTGGCTACATTACATTTGTATAAATTCAGTTGGAGAATTAAGGGTCTTCACTTAGTAGCACCACTGGAGGCACTACTATCTATTGAAGGTGAGCTATTGATGTAAGATAAGCAAGCCACATATTACGATTATGTGGTTTCATTGTTGCTTCCATGGTGGCTCAGGTGTGTAATGGTGGTTACTTTCCTTAGATCTTAAAAGACGTGTGTGTAAAAACCTTTTAGAACAAAATGTTCTAGCTAAAATTCATAGTGCAGTTTAAAGTTTGTTTTTTAATACGAAAAAAATATTTCCTATAAAAAAAGTGTTCACCCTCAAATATCAGTGATTTGAAAACTTAAAAACAGCCTCATTACAGGGACAGGCCAGTGCTCAAACTGTATTAGATTATATTATTTGAAATGGCGACCATACCACAAGGTAGGTATTTTAAGCCAAGTATGAATGAGGAATGAATGTAAGATGATTGTGGCGCGATCTTGTAGTCTTGTTACTGACTAAGGCTGACATGTTCCTTAGACAGGACTGTTAATTAATAGCCCAACAGCCGATGGCAACTAAGGGACCTACAGTTTAACGTGGAATCCGAACCACGACCTCTGAATTACGAATTGGTCTAATTATGATGATGGTCTTTGCGGATTAATGTAGTATTTAATAGTGCGGACGTTAATCCACACAACAGAACACCACACCCACCGACCATCGCTCACAACTATCCACAATTCGTGACCTCCAAGTAGCTGGATTACAGGATGTCGCCACCATCCCAGTCTATTGAAGACATTTAGATTTGTTATTGTTGCCCTAATTGAAAATATACTTTTTTGTTACCACTCTAAAATTAACATAAGGAATAAACACACCTAAGGAATATTGGGAAGCACGAAAGTAATCCTGTCTAGGATTTAAAAACCATAAAACTTTCCATTGCCATTATTATTTTTTCTAGTGCGTTATTGATAACTGTTTTAATTCAAAAGCAAAATAACAAAGCTTACTTCAATGAAAAGTTGAAAGAAAATATACCTGATCCTTAAGAAATCCAGCAAGGAGGAGCAAGACTTGTATAACAAAGTTCTTATTTTTATTTTTAATTAACATGACAACTTTGAACTTTTAAAGTTAATGTTACAAACTATGTTTGCACAGAAGGCACCAACATTTTATTTTTGCAGCAACCTATGAATCTATGTAGAAATAAATCAGTTAAATGATATGCATGACTATAAGGCATAAATGTAGAACGTTAAATTATTTGTAGGTCGCCCAGGAGCCAGCCGATGGTGCCCAGAGGAATACTGTCAACCACTGGCCAGCAAGTGTGTCAAGAGTGTGTGCTTCAAGTATGGAGCCATGGGCCCTTGTGTGGACTCTAACATCACACACTACTTCCACTCCATACTCAGCAGAGGAGCTTTCTGCTAACTTTTATTTTATTTTCACTTATAATCTTATTCAGTCAAATAAAAAAGACACATTTATTAATTCTACCTTACCCAATCAATAAAACTTATTACCATTATAAAGTTTGTGAAATATAAATAAGAATACAAATTCGAGATATTTCATCTAGCATGTAGTTACATAATTTTATGGTTTGAGATAAATATTTGAATTATTTTTATTCATCTATCACTCATATTGGGCACATGCATAAAGGTATTTTGAGTATTTTATTGTAGGGGAATGAGACAAATATATGTAAAATCTTGTGAAATTACTGAAATGAGTTATGATGGCTAGAATTTATTAAATGAATACTTAAAATTGAAGTCAGGTTAGCTGGCTCAATTTAACACATTCACAATGGAGTCCGGGAATTCCTCCTTTTAAGTTACCATACTTGACTTCTTGAGAAGTGTTTTGACTTTTCCATCAAACACATTGTTTAGGGGTATTTTCTCTCAATTAGTTAAAAAATCGCCCATGTCCCCACTCACACTAGAGGTTTCATTAGAATTTCACCTATTATGTTATGGTTTTAATATGCAACAAATTTGCAACCTAAACATAAAGCTGGTTTTAACATAATAAGATTAATGCATAACAGATGAAACATGTCTGGGACAGTGGCGTGTCCTGTAATACAGCTACTTTGAGATCACAAATTGTGGATAGTTTTCAGCGATAGTCAGCGGATGTGTTATTCTCTGGTCTGGATTAACATCTGCACTATCGAATAATACATTAATCGATCAAGACCATCCTCATAATTAGACTAGTTCTTAATTCAGAGGCAAAAGTGGTTCAGATTCCACATTAAACTGTAGGTCCCTAAGATGCCATTGGCTGATGGGCTAGTAACCCTTTAAAGAGTAATGACCTTTTAAAACGTCACAATCTCAGAGCTGATAAGGACTAGGGGGAAAAATCACATCACACCTCAAAGTAGTAAAATATTTTTTTCACTAAATTGGTTCACTAAAGCTCCATCGCTCGCCAGGATTCTCCTGCGCTCACCGTGAAATGGCCTGGGTGAACTTGACCACGTCCAATTTGTCGGTATTCCAACGGCGTGGTTCTCCCCGAGATGCGGACATGAGACTGTCTGACTCCAAATGTTCGGGTCCCTGTCCCGATACTGTTCAATAATCAAGAGAGCGTCAGCACCAAGCTCTTGGGAAAGCTGGTCTAAAAGGTTATCAGCTCCCCATGATCTCTGTAGATTAGCCTGGAGGATGCGGATTACTGTCCCCTGCCTTTTGCCTGTTCAGGTGCGGCCCTGAAGGCATCGCACTGCCCAGATCCGGGCATGTGACCAAGGGCGCTCTCCTTGGAGCCTTCTTCCTTACAAATAAAGCAGGAAAGACTGGAGGAGCAGTCCTTCTTCTTGTGGCCTTGGCCTACGCACCGGAGGCAGTTAGCGCTTCGATTGGGCCCCTTGCAGTTGCGGGAGGAGTGACCGAACCCAAGACACCGGAAACATCTTTGGAACATCACCCTCCGTTTGATCCTATTTCCATCCGACTTTCAAATGCTGAAGGCAGAGCAGCTTGTTAGCATGCTTTTCACCCATTTCAGCAACTGCCATCTAACAAGCCTGTTTAATATATACGTTTTTCTATTTATTTTGTTGATTACTATTAAAATTACAGAGGAAGCTCTTGTAACCGATCTTGGATTAACCCTAGAACTGGCACAGTCGTAATTCACGACACATTTACAAATTCAATAAGAAGTGGCAGGTGGAGGCATCTGTCATCAATTTTAGTGAACTTATCTCCTTTGTGACTGTGTTGCCCTCTGGGGGCAAGCAACCGAACCTGCTCAAGTAGTGCACTAGACTACCACCAGGCATGTCTTATAACCAAGTAAGTCTTATAAAACGGTGCGCTGACGAGCGTAACGTTCTAGCCATTTGGGAGTACTAGGGTTTGAATCCCGACCATGAGCAATCCCAATTTGGCTTGCAAATGTGTGGCATGGCGGAGTGGAGGGTTCACCTTAAATAAACGGTGGCCGGCTTGGGTGGAAGTTGACGGCATTTGTAGGCTTAATTGGGATTGCAGTGGACACCTGACGTGCCAGGGGTCATAGGTTTGGGATGTGCTGCAATCTTTCAGAAAACTAATGAACTAGCGAATCAGATGAATTCCCGCTTCTAAAACCATATATGTGTTGGAAATTAAGGTTATGCTTAGTACGTTGATATTTTCTCATTCCTACTTGGCATAAAATACTTACCTGGGTAGGTCACCATTTTAATCAGTTATCTACTATAATAAAACATGACATTAATATAAGATGCTTGGTTAACGAATTACGACTGTGCCAGTTCTAGGGTTAATCCAAGATCGGTTACAAGAGCTTCCACTGTAATTTTAAAAGTAATCAACAAAATAAAATAGAAAAACATATACATTAAACAAGTGAAACATACAGATCAAGAAGTTTTCCACAAGAAAATTTCTTATTTCATAAGCCTTCAACTTGAATTAACTTGAAATGGTGATTCCCACGATGATGATTTTTATTGTGGGATTTATCTATTTATTAAGTTATGAACATCACTTACCACATATAATAGGTGAAACTAAAAAGCCTCAAAAAAGCACATCAAACAGTTTATATAAAAATATAATTTAATTATACAAATTAGACTAAGTTTAAAAGTAAATATTGAGGAATAAATCACAGTAAATGGCAGCGTGGACAGAGAATGTCATCTGGGCTGTAGCAGCTCAGCTACCATGGCGAACACATCTTGTTCGTCACTGTCCATGACTGTTGCAGACGCCAGTCTGAGGCGTTGCACAAACCCTGCGCTGCGCAGCGTGACCTTGGCCTTCTGGCTGTTGGCTGCCAATGACCACACTATCAAGGCCACATCTCGTCTTTCCCTCTCTCCTCCACTCAGCAACACCTCCCCGAGTGCCTGTAGTAGGCGTTCTGTACAAACAGCTCACAGTTAAATACTTTCAAACTATTTCCTTAGATGTAAACTGAAGAGCATTCATTTTTCCGTACCTTAAAAAATGACACATATTTTCACCCTCCTATCACAGATTCATGAAAAGCTTCCTAATGTATTTTTTCTCCTCACTTTTGAACCATGTGTTTTTTTCCTTGTTCCCAGCCTTGTTCCAGTTGTTGTTATTTTGTAGGCAGAGTGTAACGTTTTAGATTTCATATTTTTTTATACTTTCTTAATAGCAATATGTGTTTCTGGTTTTATTATGTATTTTTTTATTAACACCATACAGTAAGTATCCCTAGGAAGTATGGACCCATATGGATGGGAGAGAGGAAATACGTATCCTGAATTCCTCACTGTGTGCTTGTTACAATGTTCCTGGCCAACTAGCCTGAAGGCGGAATATAGTGTGAATATTCACAATTACATAAAGTAATTGTCTTGTTCATATTTTGTTTCAGATAATTAATGGCATCATTCATAATATCTAATATCTTGTCTTGTTTGTTTTTTGGAATTTTTGTGTCAGATAGTTTGGTAGACACAATCTGATGACGCTCCACTACCAGTCCCTCTAATGGGCGCGTACGGAAGGTAGCAGCCGCTCATATAGGGGAAGGGGCAGTTTTGTGCACACGCTGTCTTGTTCCCACCCCGCTAGCTCGGACGCGGAGTGTTGTGGTTGATTACTTTGTGTATTTGGTTTTTGTTTATTGTGCATGATAGATAGGTATATTTTTATTTTATTTTTTTGACAAAGCCCAATGACAAAATTGAAATAGGTTCAAATTTTACTCTTCTGGAATTCGTATAGTCAGTCTTAAATTTTGAGTTATTAATTGATTATGATTAATTATTAACTATTTGCCTAACTACAAATAGCCACTGAGTCCATATTTTAACCAGCATACTTTGGATTATGGATTTCCGTATAAAAAACTATTTTGTTTTCTAGGAAAAAATTAGTCAGAGAATGAGCTTACTGTCGCTGAGTAGCCGGGTCTTGTTGGAGAGATGTGCTGCCAGGTTGCGCATGAGAGCGACTGAGCGAGCTCGACAAACCGAGCGGCCGCTCTCCACACTCATCACCAGCTGAGTGAACAGGTCTCCTATCTGAAGATATTTTTACGATTAGGCTACGTATGATGGAGAGTAAACAGCTGTTTAACATTGAACCTTGTAATATCATCCTTGGGGGCAGTAGTTTTGTTGAGTAACTTTGATTAGGTTATTCAGTAACATAACTGTTACACTGTTTTGTATTTAAAAATTTTTAATTTAATTCAATAATGAAATTTACCTCTCCTCCTTTTTGATTGGTTGAATGCAATAATAGAGTCAATAGTGTTAAGTGTAAAATAATTGATTTGCAGATAAACTGCTTCTTGAAGAATAAATTTGTTTAGTTGTAAATAAAGTATAGTTGGATAAATCTTCTTTCGATTTATAGAATTATAAATATTATTAACTTTGTTCAAATCAATAATGAATTTTATGATTGATTTGAACAAAGTTTTCAATAATTTATGCTTTATGATGTGATAAATGCCGATCAGAAACCACTCTCAGGCTTAAAATTCCTAAAAATCACAATTTATTTTTTGAAATTTGGCCAGAACACTTTGTCAGAACAAAATTTTCAGAGGGATTTATCTCGATGGTGGTTCCCATACTTCCCTGTTACCCTGCCAGTTTGGTAACCTTAACATCAAGTGAGTCAGTTTGTGCGCTTCTTTTTGACATGGATATGTCTTAGCTCAGAGGAGGGGGTATTAGCAATTTGTACGACCAAAATGTAATATATAAGAACAGCTGTTTAGATGAACTGAAAATATTTTCTTTAGACATATCCATGATCTAACCTATTTCTCACAAGGAAGATTAGATTAGATTAGATTATTGAAATGGCGACCATACTAAAAGGCAGGTATTTTAAGCCAAGTATGAATGAGAATTGAGTGTAAGATAATGGTCCATGAAGTAAATGTAAACATTTTTATTTTTTAGTTATGGTTCCCACCCATTGTTTTGCAAATGACTCACCCACTCTTGTCAAATATTGCAGACAATGTAATCTTTAGGATTTTTAAACTCTTACTTTTACTGTATTATTTTACATAAATGTTTGTAGTATTTAATTGAACTCAATAGTATGTTTCATAAACAATAATCTTTGGGCTAAGTTATCTTTGAATAACGAGTTATGTTATTTTAATATTTAACTTTTATATGTAGGCCTAAAGGTTGTATGAATAACAATAAAAACTAAGTTAATTAATTTTCTTTTGCCTTTTATTAGAGCTACTTTAGTTAAAATATTGACTCAATTTAAATTTTCTCTCTGGCCCTTAAGGTCTGAATTATCAAATTATCAATGTTATTATGTTTTAGGGTATTCCTGTATTTTATTAGATTATTAGATTAGATCATTGAAATGGCAACCATACTACAATGTAGGTATTTTAAGCAAAGTATGAATGAGGATTGAGTGTAAGATGATTGTGGTGCGATCTTGTAGTCTTGTTATTGACTAAGGCTGACATGTTCCTTAGACAGGACTGTTAATTAATAGCCCAACAGCCGATGGCAACTAATGGACCTACAGTTTAACGTGGAATCTGAACCACCGCCTCTGAATTATGAATTGGTCTAATTTTGAGGATGGTCTTTGCAGATTAACGTAGTATTCAATAAGGCGGAAGTTAATCCACACAAGAGAACATACATCCACCGATCAACTCTCACAACTATCCACAATTTGTGACCTCCAAGTAGCTGGATTACAAGACGTCACCACCGTCCCAGTCATCTAAGTCTTAACATCTAATTTATTTACAATAAATAAAAATGTTGAAAAGTTCTAGTTTCATCTTATAACCTTACTTTGGGTAGAGTGAGTTGGCCTTCAGGGTAGAATGTCAATGTGAGTATAAGCTGGAACCAATGATGTTCCACTTGCTCACAGACTGTGCGATGATCTGACAACAGATCCGACCACTTGGATAGAACTTGGCTCTGGAAATGCAATGGATATTTGAGCATATCTGTACTTGTTGAAATATCTTCATAGAAAAAAAAATTGGAAAATGGCTCTACTTGAAAAATGACCATGGAAACTGAAATTTGTCATATCAACTAAAAATGAGAAGGGGCTGGAACAGGAAAACACTACTGAGCTAATCAATAAGAACCAAGAAAACCAAACTGCATACAAATGGATTCCATGTTTATTATTTTAAAGTAAATTTCATGGTGAAAATGCAAGAGATTCTTTTACCTAGTAATTCTTTTAGTAAAATACTGTCTGAATGAAACAGACATGGAAAAATAGTTACAAAATTATGCGAAAATACTAGTGTTTAAATATGTCTAATTGTCCATTTGAAAACTTAATTTTTTCAGTAGTTTGAATAGATTTATGTATCTTTGACAAAAATTTGACTAATCTCACCTGAACACAAAGGTGTGACTTCAAAATGTACAAAGACACATAAGTTTGAACAAAACTGTTTGGATGAAAAAGGTTAGTAGCCTAGATAATTATTAAAAAGGTACTACTCGTTGCTTACCTTGATGATAACGTTGCGTGCGTCTGGCACCTGGCAGCAGTGCCTGAGCAGTGTAAGGACGCAGCACGTTATGGCACTACTGTGCTGCTCCCTGGTAACCATGGCTGTGATGGCATGCACCAGTGAATGCGCCGTGGGGGACTTGCGCTGATTCGTGCCTGGCGTTGTACTGGTCAGCACCAGCGTCCCTGCGGCTATGGAACAATCTGATTATAATTTTCAATGGTTTACAGAAACTAATAACCAATGATTTTCAAAACCAATTTTCAAAGGTTTCTAGTGAACTGCTTCACGGTATTATAAGCAATATTTATTATTAAAGGGGTCCCTGAGTTATTTTTAAATTCAAATTATAACATTTTTGTAAGGTTTAGTTTGGCTAACAATAATTTTACACATTCCTTGTTTCTAAATTACCAAATTGAAGTAAGTTTTGCCATAGGCTAATCATAGATAGCTCATTGCCATTGCAAGGACTGGATATGATTTTTGGTAACTTCACTCAGTCCGTGTGGATGTAATATGAGTTTAAGTATAATTAATTCATTGATGGTAATATGTACCTCCAATCTGGATAGCGATTGTGTCGCTACAGTTTAACATTATGGACATATTGCGTTCATATCGCGCGGGTAATAGTACAAGAGACTGTTCAGTACTCACAATGGCATGGTACTATGGTTAGCCTATGGTATTGCACATCAACCAACATTAGCTACCATATGTAATATAATAAACATATAGACTCCTAACCTGTTGGGCAATCAGCTGTAAACGTGACGAGACAGTTGAGTGCTGCGACAAGATACTTGTCGTCTGCATGACACCAAGCCCACAGTTTGTGGATCGCATCTGCCGCTCCATGATTGGCTGCATCTTGCCGGGCAACTTCACTGCCGCAGAGAACAGCTGTCAGCAGCTCAAACAGCTGAAGCATCTCTGCCATCCGCGGATCTTTCTGTTGACAAATGAATAAGTATTGTCACTATATTATTTATATAATTTAATTTAATGATTAATTTTTTTGGTTAACCTTCTGACTGACAATCAAGCTGAGTCGATGATGTATTGCTAAGCATTTTGCCTCTGTTTTCTCCAATTGTAATTAGATTGAAATTGGTATCAGTGTAAACGGCAGATTCTGATCTTTCTTCCGATATCTATCACTAGGTGTTTCAAAGCTTTGACAGCTCTGAGACATATTTTAAAACATTGTCACAGTGTGGTAGACGATGAAAATGTGTTGTTATTGAGTCACCGTAAATATTTTTTTATTTTAATTTTAGTTCATAAAATATACATATTCTTGTTCCTTATAAGATTATCTTGAAAAAATGTTATGCTGAATAAAATTACATATGACATGTTACAGTTTGTGATAGTTTGGTAATTATTACAATTGTTTACATAAAACGTAGCAAAGTCGCAGAAAAGTGGCTGACATTGCTGGGTAATATACATTGTATGCTATACTAAAATCTTTCTATAAAAAAATGTCATAAACAATTTGTTCACTAGTGATACTGTACCCCAAATGTTCGTGCCAAGAGTTGTCATACGCCAGTGTGTGCTTTAGAGCAGATAAATAAAGCTTTTGAAATATTATCACTCTGCTTCTTTTTTGGCCAGTTATTTTTAATATCCTTTAAATTCAAGGATTTGTTAACTTATCTCCTTCTTTTTAATTTATGGCGATTTTATAACAATGTTTATTATTAGCTATTTGAATATTGTTTTTTTGTAATTGTATATAATGATAATTTTAAATTATTAGTTTTACAGATTGGGAAAAGTACCAGTAAAGAAGTACCACTACCAGAAAAGTATGGGTATGTAGATACATACCTGGCCGTTAAACTACTAAATCAAAATTGTATTTGTATTTATTTGTGTTAGTCTTAAGAGTACTAATTTTTAAAATCATAAAACATTTATTTAACTACAATTAAGTAACCTAGATTTTTATTGTGGACATTTTCCATCATGATTTTGAAACAAAGTTTTTGACGTTTCAGGATCTGTAATTTGATCACGTCCTCAGGCGAACTAGTATCTGGACGGGATCAGATTCCAGATCCTGAAACATCGTGAAACTGGGTTTTACTGGAAAATGTCCGCAATAAAACTCTAAATAATATAATTCCAACATCACCAATTAAGAATTTCAAACAAAGAACTATTAAGTTGATAGCCTTATCAACCGAGAAAATCATTAAGACAACATAGCAAATGGTTTTCTATCAAAGAAAATTTTATTTTAATTTTTATAAATTTAAAATATAATTATCAGCACTATTTTAGTAAATTGACTATTTTTTATTTTATTTTGTTATACATGGCACCAGAATTGTAAAATGATATTGGTCATGTCCTGAAATAATCCTTAATCTATTTATTTGTTAAAATTGAGTCTTGAACATTGCCAAAGTTTAGCATTTCAACTGATAGAAACGAAGAAAAAATTTCAGGAAACTAAAATTGTTCCTTTTTTAAAATCTCTTTCATCTACATAATTCTTGGAATGTTAGTTAAATTTCATAAGAAACACAAAGGCGTGTGCAACATATAACCTTGGCTAGCTTGTCAGTAGATGAGGTCTGCACAATGAGAGTCAGGTGAAGTTCCTTGAGCCGTGTGACAACGGACGCCACCAGCCCAAGAGACACAGCTGTTGTGGTGGCACACTTGGAGGGACCTAGTAGCGCTGTCAGTGCTGCCAACAATGCAGTCTTTGTTTTGCCCTTGACTCGGCCCCACTGGGACACCAGGCTCTCACATAGTACAGCTTCCGAGTCTAGTAAGATATGGATCATTTTATTATTGAAGAACCATACCTATACAATAAAGTCTGGTTTATTCAGATTCGAATCATGCGGATTCTGCCTTATGATCACGTAAAAATTATTTAAAAAAATTAAGTTCAGGACTAGGATTGAATTCCTACTTTGGTATGTAAATCTTGGATTCCTACCCTCACGCTACCTTGACCTGAGGATCTTTTGTAGCTCCCTGATTAATGCTAGTCCCACAAATAGTTTATCTTCAGGGGTGCAACTATGCAGGATGAGTCCATTATCAGCGTTATCACTGCAACCCCCCCCACCCCAATGTCGCATCACCCTCACCACCTTGATCAGTGAGTGTCCTACCAACAACCGCGACGGGCCTGTAAGCTTTTAATAAAATAATTTTAACGTTAAACCTAAATGTTGCCTCTATGTTTCTTTCATGTTATTACATGTTTTTAATGTTTAAAAATTTTGACGACGTCGTTTGACCCATTTAACCATTTTCCTTAAGCTGTTTACACGTGATCATATCACAAGAATAAAGTGACGAAACCGGTCATGTTACATAAAAGTAACCATTTGAGCTGCTGACGTTAAGGTACCTTAAAACCATTAGATTTAATCTCACAGCTCAGGGGCAAGAATAAACACAAAAAATGTTTAAGTGATAAAATAAAAGGGAAAACCACACAGCATGACGACACTTTTGAACAAAAATCTCAATTAAATGTAAACAAATAACTATCTAAGCCCATTAGCGACCAACGGCACCATACCAAACCAATGTTATGTATCACTCTAACTCCCGCTTCCACGAGCCTTTACACTCACTTGGTGTCATATACTTGGAGAGCACAGGAACAGCTTGTATCGCAGTGAGCCTGAGAGCGGCACACTGAGGGTCGGAGATGCCGACACACTGACTCAGCACGGTGACAGTGGCATGACTTAGTACGACCTCAGCATCTGTGGTGGCCAGTACACGACTCAGCAGCCTCAGCGTCTCCTGCCACAGTGACTGTACCTCCTCTGAGGAATCAGCTGGGTCTGCCAACACACAAGGATTGTGAAACCTACATGCTCTTAGAGAGAGAAATGTGATTTCTCCGGTTACTCACGTTTATAATACTAAGTTTAACCCGTGAGGGCTCGCGCACGGTGGATTCCACTGGGATAGAAAAAAGCTTACTAAATGTTGTAAACATGTGTCTTCATTAAAGAAATGTTGCATATTCAAATATTATAGTATTGTAGGTAATGTAGTATCTCTAGTTGTAAATATATGAAATAGAATTTTGGAAAAGATGTATCCATAAAATGAGCCTGCTATTTTCTAAATCTAAAAACAAAGTTTTTATTTGAATGGTCAACATCATTATTTATACACATTTTAGGTAAGTACAAATATTATTTACAAAAGCAGCAAAATCTCAAGTCATCAAAGTCTTTTAGTTTTCGTCATCCTCACTAGTGGGAGGTCAGTCTTCTGCACAGTTCACGCCAATGAAAATTGCATGCTCTCTGCATAATGAAAGTATTGCATTCTTTCAATTTTTTTTCAACAGAAAATCAGACTTTTCTGTTTGCGGGAGTCTGGACTCAGACGTCCAGACTCCCGCAAACAGAAGGCGACGCAGAAGGTTCATCAACAAACCATTCTCGTCTAATCGCTCCTGGATTTCATAGGTTTGCTTCCTCACGGTTCTTTTCTTTGTCAACACTATAAAATAAATTGGGAAGTATTTCCTCCGCTTTGAGATCTATATCAGCCTGTAAAAGTCTTTAAAGCACTTGAATATCACTGGATAAAATAACAAAACCACACTAATGTCATGAGCTGCGCACAGTGGAATCCACAGGTAATGCCGTAAACAGACTCCAGACAAATACTGACATGCAGGAAATAGGTGAAGTATAGTCAAGTGGCCAGTGTATAAGTTCCATTTTGAAGGTATACGAAGGGAGGAAGCTCGCAATCTTGACATTCCCAAGATATTTAACAAAAACAGATGACCTGGTGGAAAAGAGAGCGACAGGTTAAAAAAGTGTTGTCCCAACTTAATAGTGATAGAATGAACTAAATTATGGTACGGATGATAACACAAATTTTATCATTTTTGAGGAAAAATGATTTTACAGTGACTAACAAAAAATGTTATATCTATTTTTGAAAAGCCAAGTTACCATAAGCAAAAGAGGCAGGATCCAAGAAGCCCATGAGATCAGTCACACAGTCGGAAAGCTGCGGAATTTGGCAACCAGCTTCGCAGCAAACCGTGAGTAGTCTGCAGATTGCAGCAATTAGACTCACTGTCTCCTGGCACAACAGGGTGTCTGTACTCTGCATTATTCTAAAGGGAAAGTTCACATATATCACAAGGTTATATAGGTACTGGATATTTAAGTTGCAATAAACTACGAGTCACAGTGTGAATTATACGCATATAATAATAGATTTGCATAGTTTAACACTTTGTTTAGTGGTGTTGTCTGGATTCTGATCTGGTCTTGATTTATTATTTTTCTTAATACTTTTTCTCTTAATTCATCTTTTAGCGACGGGTGATATCCGTTGGCTTGTGCCATCTTCTTGATTGTTATTATTTCCTTCTTACGGTTTATCTCATTCAAGGGAGTTTTAAATGCTAGTATTTAACAACTACTGCATCAAAATAACGGATTGAAATAACACAAAGATTCAAAATATTAAATTCTCTGTTTTTGGGTGATCACAAAAAAATTTTTTCATGAGTAAAAAAAATCCGATTTTAGGAAATAGACTCAATTTTTGGTAACCCCTCACCCAAATCAAATGGACCAATCTGGCTGTTTTTCAAAACAATCAAATTTACATGACTGTAAAACATTTCATGAAAATTAGTTTTTTCTAACAAGAATTAACATGCTTACTGAAGTTATAAAAATAAAGTGTGATAGATTATTTAGAGTTTTTTTTGTAAAAGATTTCTCTTTGACTAAACAACATTGATGGGAGCAATTTTGAGTGTGACAGACCTGCACAGAGAGGAGAAGAGTCCGCTGGAGCTGACCACGGGAAGGAGGAGTTCCTTGGAGGACAACACCAGGTTGGTGACAAGCCAGCAGCCAGCCTTGATGAACCTGGTGTCTGTGTGCAACATCCCCGAGCTGACCTCTGCAACACTCGAACTAGTATATTATAATTGTATTTTAATTCACTGTGACTTGTTATTTAACAATAAAATATGATTCCTCGTATATTGATACAGGAGGACCCCTCATATCCGGCCACCTCGAGACTGAGCCATTGGCTGGAAAAACCAACTTATTTTAAAACGATAACTTATAGCTAATAATAATAATATTTAGTTGATAAATACATACAAATTTGATAAATTGTAGTCATTTTTAGGGTTAAGACTCTTAAGTGATATTTTTTAAAGAAAAACCATAACCAGAAAATATAAAAATCAGAGTTTAGTAGTTTTTACATTTGATGTAAAGTTAGGCCTACCTATATGAGAAAGGACTGGTGTCGGTGCAACCAAGTTTACTGACTCTCGGAATTCTTGGAATAAGTTAACATTTCTGACAGATTCTGTCAATCCCTGCAAAACAAAACATTAGAAACTGTTATGTAGCTAAACAATTAATAAATTAGATCAAGTTATGAATTTCTACTGTGTCTAGAAATTACTGAATAACAGTAGAACCTGCCATACCTGGACCGAGCCATGGTTGGAACGGCCAAAAAGTCAGATATCGGGAGGAGAAAATAAAATTTCATTGGTAGAAAAAAGGTAATCCCATTCAGGTCCAAAGACGAAACCCTGATAGGTTACGTTAGTCGTCAAACAGAGTCGGTAGTTTTCTCGAAACTGTAGATAAAAAAATTTGGACCTGAATGGGTTAGTTAATTACATTTTTACTTGGAATTAATTTCTACTTTGACTTGGATTTTGCAATGATTTAAAGGTCTATAATATATCTATGCACTTAAAAAACACACTTAAGCGAAACTTTACTATCTGAAAATAAAAAATCACAAACTATTATTATTACTGTAATTGGTTAAGCTGGTATTATTACAAGTGTCTGATGCTACTTGCCAAATGGCACTCATTACAGATACGGTATCAGAAAAAACATGTATTATGTGTTTACACTTCACGACTCTTGCTTGAAACTTTATTTACACTCTGTAGGATTCAGTATTAAGGTTTCCTTAACATTACTGTATCAAGTAAATTTTTACTTTTGCAATTCAATTTGTGGTTACCTCAGAATTGGAATGTTTAGCTATGTTTGTTAACAGCAAAGCAGCATATTCCCGGACAATGCTGGCCTCTGAGTGGTCTACAACTGTTCTGTAATTATAAAAAAATAAATATTAAAAAGCACAACATTTTTTAGAAAATTATTCATAAGTAAAACTATGTAGCTAGCCATTTAATTTTTTTTTAGGGAGCGATTACGCCAAGAGGCTTTTAATCTATTTGGAATTTTAATAATTGCTAAAATATTTTAAATACATGAGATTATTGATGGTATAATAATTGACATCACTTTGAAATGTTTGAAATTTTAAACTACAAATTGTCAGCCGTCAAGATTGTGTTGAAAAAGAAGAACAATCTCTACATACTCTAAGCTTATCAACCACCTAATGCTCCTCTTGAGAAAGCGTTGACTGTTTAAAAGTTCTCTGAGCATCTTTTTTAACGACAAAAATGACATCTGCATTGTAGGTGACTTTAATGTCAATTGCTTGATTCCTTTAAGAAAGAACACTGCTTTTCAGGAGGCATTGGATTTATTTGATAAAAAAAGAATACTCAAACTCTGACTGGAACTAAAAACACCTCAGCCCTGTCTATTGATATTGTCTGCACAAATTTTGATAGCAGTAGAATAAAAATTGAAGCCAACAACACAGAGTTAAACTGGGCAATTCCCCCACATTCAAGAAAGACGCAGAACAAACAACTCTGTTTTTCAATGACAGTTCAACATAAACAATTTCCAGCGTTTAAAGGAGTTGTTGGCTCATCAATCATGGGAACGAGTCTACCATTTACACTCAGCAGAGGATGCTTATGCTTAGACAAACTTAGACACTCTCTCAGTTGCTCGTGAGATCACCTGTCTAAAGATGATACAATTCAAATCCAGGAAAAGTAATTTATGAATGAGTTTAAAATCCCAGAGGCCAAGCAGCTCAGAAAAGATTTAATCCTGGTACAAAACAGGTACAGTACCATCAAAGTGGAAGAGAAGAACACAGATTCTAAACGCTGGACAGAAAAAGAACAAAATACTTAATAATAATAAGATTATTAAGGAAAAATGTTTGTCTGTTGTACGGTAGTTATAAGAAGTTTGCAGCACTAATATAGCAGGCGCTGTTCGCAATCATGACGTGGACATCTACGTTTACCCAGATTTACAGATCTCTGTTTGAACAAAAAAAATTAATAAAGATATTCTTTACTGGCCATGTGGTGCAATATTTTTGAGGTCAGTTTAGGGTCAAAACGAGGTGTGGTAAGACAAACAACGTTACGATCCGAGTGTCACCTCACCTCATGGTAGCCTGCACCAAGTCAGGGTTGAGGGTGAGGAGTGTAGCCACACCACGTGGTGTGCGTGCCAGACCACACAGGAGGCAGTGGGCAGTGGCGCGCACCACCACGTCTCTACTGGCGCACAAGCCTCCCTCGCAAGCTAGCCAATGTACGTTCGTCTCACCCAGCCATTCCGCCTCCCACTCCTGCGCAACAACAATATTCAACATTTCAGATGCATTTGTACAACATTTATATACTCCACAATTTCTATTTAAGAACATATAATTTTAGTTCTGAATCGATTTGTGTTGTGATTTGTGTACTGTGTTTCTCTCATCACAATAGACTTGATAGATTTAAAAGAAAAATATATAATTAAAACATTTTACACATCTATGCTTACATGTTACTTGGGATTGCAATGAGGTTCCCATTCGGGTAAAATTTTCAGTTTTGTCTAATGGTTCTTCTGATTGTGAATGAGGCACAAATAAATGGTTTCAGTGAACTGATACATATGTCCACCCCAAAAAAGGAACTTATAAAAAATAACTCCTTAAGGCGAGGGTTACCCAACTTCAATATAGTAATTTCAACATTACAGTATTGATGCAAAGTGACACCAGTTATCAAGAGTGAAAGATTATTTCTATATTTTTTTATATGATGTTGATTTTAAGTTGATAAATAGTTATTTGTATTACCTTGGAAAATAATTAGAAAAATAAAAAAAGAACATTTTACATCAAATGCACAATCCATTGATAAATTAATCAACATTAAGGTCTCGTTATCTAGTTATGAGGTCTAAATATTTTACTCACTTTACTAGTCAATTAGGTAAAACCAAGAAAAAAGTAACAAACTTAATGTTTATATGAAGGAAAAATATAAACTCAATAGTTAGTTACCTCAGTAAGAGCCAACATTTTGTTGAGGCATAGTACTGTATGTCGAGTAATACTGAGGCCCATGAAGCTGTGAGGTGACTCGCAGTGAAATGCTGTCAACAACTGCCACAATGTCACAGCACTACCAGCTGGTTGACGACGCCCCAGGGCTGCCAACAACATCTCTAGCTTGCTATCAAGCAGTGCTGCCAACAAAACCACAGTTAACAACTGCCACAAGGTGGTATTAAAATATAATGATACAGAAAATAAAATTGTTGGCATTACAGCCAGACTGTTTGTCAGCACAAACTAAGAGACTAATGTAACTGTTATAGGAGAAAAATAATGATTAACTTATGAAAAATAATATCACCACACATATTTAGATATTTTCTTAAGCCCTTAATGAGAATTTATATAATCCAAATGATACATTAATTTGGATTTTTTACCGGTTTGAACTATCCAATTTACGTTATATTATTTTATGTCACAACGTGCTTTTACACTGTCGAGTACTACGGGCTGGAGAGGTCTTCACTCCCTCCTGGGTTTTGTTTTGTAGCGGCAGTGGTAGGTGCTGAAAAACACTAGTTGAGCCCCTTTTCCCTTCCATTGATGTTTGCTGATGAAATGGTGTTTCTCATTTCTGAGCTGCCCTCGGAAGGATAGACAATGTCGTAACCGGTGAAGAAGAGGTGCAAGTGGTGAGAATTCTAGCCGGTGGGGAGGCTTTCCCGGTCGGGGAGACATCGACAGCCACCATGTGTCAGTACTAGACACGATCCAGGGGGTGTAGTCGCTAGTGGCCATCCGGGTGCTCAAAATAGTTAAATATTAACTTTTTTTGTTGTATGTTGTTATTTCTGTACTTTAATATTCTTTAATTCTTGAGGTTTTCACATGTTTTCTTTAACGATACGTATTTCTCATTGTTAGGCTTATATGTTAGTTTGTTGTATGTTCATGACATGTTCTCAATGTACATTTCTGTATCTCAAGTGAGAATAAATAAATCTTCTTCTTCTTCTTCTTCCGTGGCAGATGGAAGCATACATACTCCTTGGAGTGAGTTGGTTGCAGGTGGAGGCTCGTTTCCTGCTCAAATGGTGCCTATCCAAGAGGGTAGCAGAATAGGACGTTGGCCTATCGCAAAATCCCCGATGCATTAGAGTTAATGTTTAAATATTATTTCATGATTACTTTTTGAGTCGAGGTGTAAGATGTTGAGAATGGTCTGTTATGCTCAGTAAATTCTTCAGAACTAGATTTGACATTTACTGAGTTTTACATACAGATATCAATGGTATCGGTATTGTGAAATAATTTTTCAGGAATCGGTTCATTATCGGACATCTATAAATTTTTGTATGGATATATTTCTATTTGTAACCTAATTTGCCATAAATACCCACACTTTATGTCAAGAACAATAAAAACACACATCATAGCAACTTAAGTCATTCATGGAATCAGATATGTGAGGCTGTCACCTACTAGTGCCCTCACAGAGATGGTCATTAAAAAAAACTTAATGCAAAAATGAGTAAATTGTCTTTGGATTGATATCTGGTTTTATGTTTAATTTTGCAAGTATGTAAATGTCACTATAGATTTTAACAAAATAGTATAAAATACTAACCAAGGCTGTAGTACTCCTGGGTGTGGCTTTGACCAAGACATTGTAGTATCAGGGTTACCACAACCTGCCAGTTGCTGCTGCTCTTGTCAACTTTAGAGAGTACACATCTCTTACACAGTGCTAATGTGCTGAGGCAAATTTTCTTCCACTAAAATTTGAATATTTTAGAGGTCATTAAATGCATTTAAAAATAAGATTCAGTCCATACTGCTTTTAAACTCTTACCAATATTGATCGGTTAATCAAGAAGATATTGGTAAACTATTTATAATAACACAAGTTGTTTCTAAATGTTACATTTTATTACTACATTTTTTTGTTCAGATTGTATTGTTCTAATATCCAAAGCAGTAGGATTTGCGAACAGTGATTTATGGGTTCAAACAGAACAAAATATATGTTTACTATCAGAATATTTAATATTAGCATTAGCATAAGAGATAACTTCCTTCAAATAAAGTCTTCCAAACTCAGGCTTCTAAACAAAAGAATATTGTCTGCAAGTCATACATTATTTATATGCAATAATGTGACAAAATTATTGTATTTTTACTTCTCTTTAATTAATTTACTTGTTTTATTTCTGAATTATATTTATCTCTTCCTTTGTTAACATTAAATTTTCTACAACTCAAACATGTGAAAGAGCAATATTAGAAACGCTAAGTATTATTGAAATACAGTACAGAATCCCAATTATCCGCGAGCGGATTAACCACGTTGCGGCTTATCCGCGACCAGCAAAAAAGTTTGGCAAATGCGGAAAGCAAAGTTTAACACATAAACACCCATCCTCGCGCTTGCAAATTATAGCTACCACCTGCAATACACTTGGGCAAGCGATGATATGTAACTGCCCCCCATTGTGCAAAGGGACTATTGGACTATGAAGGGGGAGATGACATTTCGCTGTGGTATCTCATGGTACAGTACTTAGAAACATTTGGTCAACCATTCTTATAAAGGAAGCGAATGCCTTGAAATTTATCCCTCAAAGCCAATTAAGACAGCAACATCAAATGTAGGCCTGGCCTGTAATACATTGTACTTGTCTTATGTATTGGACTCCTTTTTTTTTTTAATTGCAGCACTGACGTTATGCTAGATTATTCACAAGCCTTTGAATCCCTCAATTACGAGCTCCTGTTAGCTAAGATGTATTACTATGGATTTGGCAGAGAAGCGGTAAATTGGTTTAGATCCTAATTAAGTCACAGAGCGCAGGTCACATAGGTGGGACCAGAGACATCTGGGCTATTAAATAGAGACTGTGGTGTACCGCAGGGCAGCTGCCTTGGACCTATACCTGTACACATCCAATTTTCCAAGATGTCTACAGCATTGTGCTGTCCATATGTATGCTGATGATTGCCGACTGCAACTGTCCTACTGGCCAAATGCAGTCGACCACGCAATCGACTGCATTAATGACGATCTGCACACCGTCTACTGTTGGTCTGTGAGAAATGGACTTAAATTAAATGTTAAGAAATGCAGTGAAATCGACATAGCACCACAGAATTTTGTGCAGACCTTACAAAAGAGAGCCTTATCCATCATTTTATATGGTAAACAACTCCTAATGAGTGACAAAATAAAAGCACTTGATGTCATCTTAGACAGTGATCTCTCTTTTTCTGACCAGCACAAAACCCTGCCAACTGTTCATTTAAGGAAAAAACAAAATTGGAAATTAATGTTTGTATAGTTTGTTATTTTCATTATTTATTAATGCTAAAACTTATTATTATTATTATTTATTATTGTTGTTGTTGCTTTTTTGCAAAGGATTTTTATTGAAAGTGTGTTAGTGATGACAAGAGTTAATCTGAAAAACAATTGTACAAATTGAGATCTGCTTGAAAACAAAGGCATTTAAATTTTTTTTTATTATTTATTTAACTCATCGGAATATAGTAAAAATCACTAATTGGCAAGGTTAGATGTCGACTGAGTAACATTCTGACACCAAGATGGATGTGTTACCACCTCTTACGGACACAGACAAAAACGTAATCTACTTTCTGGATAGCCTTCATATTTCTTTGACTAACAATGAACGTATTGTAAAACATAGTTTAGGTCAATATTTCAAAATGATAGTTTCTTTAAGGTATTGTTACCATTTCCTGGTCATGGTCGGGGGAGGTAGCCACCATGATGAGCTGCAGCAGCGTCTGGGGCGGAGATAGAAGAGCCGCACTCATCCACCCTCCCTGCTCGGGGCTTACCTCTGCTCACAGCAACACATGCCACATAGTTAATTTTGATAAAATAATCTGAAATAATTCATGTGACCCAGGAAATACTTAACAATTTATCTGTATAAAGTTATAAAAATTTGATTAATGATATATAGTGTATCCTTTAATGTGTAGAACTAATTAGTATAATGGATGACACATGGACATGATTAAGTCTGTCATAATGAAAAGTTAAAAAAATTAACCTTCATCCACTCGCGTCGGCGGCAGATTGCCGCATTTTTAAGTTTAGTGTGTATTAATGATAGTGTATATTCTGATGACCAGTCAAGGTCATCAGAAGCCGGATGTATTCCTCATTCTCTACCACTACCAGAGGGTAGTATTGTATTCATTTTGTGGTTGCTATTTCGGTTTCAGAGATGGCCTTAGTACACTGTGTCCTGAGAATTGCGGCTATACTTGAGCGGGAAAATATGTTTGCAAAGGTCACGGCAGAGTTACATGTAACATCTATAATGTAAAGTTAGATGAAAATGATGGTATAAAGTGGACCAAAAACAATCTGTAAATTTACAAAAATGTATTTCTTAAGATAACGTATATTGCTTTGATATCCTAATCACTTGTATGTTAATAAAGGTTTTTGGTTGAGATAATTTTTGAAATATTTTTTTGTATCCTAAGTTTAAGTACCCACCTTTAATAAATATAATTAAGTAAAAAAAACTTTCAAAACGTACAAAATGCAATAGGCGGCAAATTGCCTCCGCACGAGCGCTTGTGTTCCACAGAGCCATCCATGCTTGCAGATGAAGGTTAACAGAAAAGGTTATAGATTGACAAGTATTAGGATGGAGTCCGTTCTTGAAATGCTGCTAACGAGCTTTTGCCAAACTGTAATAAGTGTTATGCGGTGTAGATGTTAATGTAATAATATGTAAAGTAACGATGTTTTAAGCAGAGATACCTGGGTATTGGTTTTGACATGGATACGTCTTAGTCTTTAGTGTAGCGTCTTGTAGGGGTATTGGCAATCCATAAGAGAAAAATTTGTAACGGTGACGTCAAATGCTAAATGATGTCATGTGGTTCAGCGGTTTAGAGGAACTCATATGTTCCCTTTAGACATATCCATGAACTAACCTAACCTATTTCCCAAAGGGAGGTAAATACAATAATTCTTTTTAGTTTTTCTAGATTTATAAATTTTTAGATTTAGGACACATAAGAGCTCAATGAATTGACTATTTTACCAGCATTTTCAAAACCTGAAACTTATTTTTAATATTTAACCAAAACCATTCAACTGAATTTAAATATTACAAGTGACATACAATTTAGTTGTTTGTTTACATTACTCCAATTACAGCAGTTGTAGTAAACGTCTAATTATTCGTTTACTTCAAACCATCTACCGAAAACTGGTATTGACATTTTAGCATCGGTTCATGGTACCTGACTTCTTCCAAGAACAGATAGTATCAAGAACTGACTTCAGAAACCAACAAATCATTCAATAAAAAACTATTTTGATATAAGTTAATAGTTGAGGTTCATAGAGACTAAACATAGATTGCAAAATACCTAAAAGAAAGTGAAGAAACTTGAGAACCAAAGACAACAGATTAAAGTCTTCCGGGCCCGAAGGGGGTATCAGCAGAAACCTCTTGAATGTGTGTTTCCATGGAAGTGTGGCAAGGGAGCTGGGTTCCGTCAACCAGCTGAGCTCTAGGTAACTAACACACACACAACACTAACATGAGAGGTGGCAACAGCCGGAAAATTAGAAACTAACTTGGTTGCTACATTACCTATTATTTTCCATAAACAACTTTAAAAATGGGAAATGGCTGCAAAAGTAGGTTTCCGTCAACAGAAGAAATAACTGGCACAATGTACTATAATACTGTACATTATTATAATATTGGAATTTTCTTTCCTAAAGAATATTAGAACAAATACATTTCATGTTGCATTGAAGTGAGACATTGAAGTATAACACTGAAAATTTAAAGTGTTAACTCCTTAACCCTCAACACATTACTTTTTGGTACGGCGGGCAACACGTACCTGCGTCACTTTTTTAACCATTTTTGCATACATTTGTGTTTTTTGTAAAATAAAATAGTAAAATTATTTTATATTACACTATTACGTATCAAAGAACAAAGCAATATGCTTATTACGTGTATTAACTTTATTTATTATTCATAGAAAATAGATATTTACAAAACACTTTAGGCCTACTTCTAAAAATTTGTGGAAGTGTGGTATATTTTGAAGCATCATTCCAAAAACATGTACTATGCCTATCCACTATCATAAATTATTTTAACACATTGATAAATACCAAATAAAATAATCGTTAAAATTACCTAACCTAAACTTCACTAATAACACTTGCCGTTGTTAAGTGTAATTTTCTTGGAAAATTAGATTGACATAGTTAAGTGTTTTTAGTGAAGTCAGATCCCGTAGTCAAAAACACTTTATTACACAAATTATTATGATAAACGAAAATGGAAAACCTCTCTAATCTGATACTTCAGAAAACAGTAATATTTTTGTAAATCATATTTAATAATCTTTACAAATAAAACTGCAATACACACAATCAATTATTACTACCGATACCATACTGTTTGTAAATAAAGAAAACAAGGGCAGAAGAAAAAATAAGACTCATTCAGCCTGGCATACACGTAGTTGGTGAAAAGCTGATTACAAGACAGACTTTCAGCATTTTTTAGTATCCAGAACTCGTAAAAATGGATAATAATCGAATCAGATTAATTGTTTAACGCACTTCAAATCGATATATAACTTTGACAGTATCAAACTGCAAATAACCGGCAACTTTAGAATATTCGATCGCAAGTCATATATCATACAGCATACGTTGTAATCCATTCTCAGTTCGGTAATGGCGGACGTACAATGTACGTCACGGACCGTTGAAGGGTTAACGGTTTATTTTTCCCCCTTAACCACCCCAAAAGAGCATATTTTTAAATTCAAAATTCTTATTGTGTGCGTTAAGAAAAGTAGATTAAAGAGAAAAAACATTAAGTGTTGGTTTTGAGTTTGACTTACTTTTTTTCCATCGTTTTCAAAACCAATAAACATACCATAATAGCCTAATTTGGGCTATTAAGGTATGGATTATACAGAGAAAATAAACAATAACGACAATGCACTTATAAAACTAATTATTAGCAGTTCATAAAATCCTAATAGCAAATAAACTAACAACACATTACTAAACTAATAAACAAATGCGACGATAATGAACCTTGCCGGTTGCGAGATGTAAACAAACATCTGCGCATTCAAGTGTTTCGGTTTCAGTCGTCTGCAATGTTAATCACAAACACAAAGGCATGAGGAAATGGTTCATAAATGAATGCTAACACATTCTAGTGGTGAATTAACAAACTACAGCCATATATCACAAAGAATAACAACAAAGAACATATCACTTTTTCAGGACAATATGGCTGACAACATACGTCTGCAAAAACCAATAAGGGTTAAATGCTTACGATGTGAGTGTATCCAAAGCCTCCAGTGCGGCAGAGTGAGATGTGGCGTTCTGAAATGCATACAGTGACTTTTGACAGCTGTGTGAAAAACTCGAAGCCTGCAACAAACGGATTATCAGTTAAAAAATAACTCAAATTTGATATTCCTGCAGCTAGATAGTTTAAATTCATAGCGTAATTGGTTTTTTCAGCATTCATTCATTAGATTATAGGCAGTCTTATCTCCAATATGCACCTTAATGAGGTTTCAATATGGATCTAAAAAAACTTTACAGCTTTAGAATATCCAAAACTATTGACTGAACATTTTTTTAGGGGAAGGAAATATTTATCTAATCTTGTTTGTTGTTTTGTAAAATAAATAAAAATTACTTTTCCAGTAACTATAAAATCATTCAACCAAAAGAAAAATCAAAGGTACTGAAATAATTTTTTTATTAACTTATTTCTGAAATCTGGTTGTCTCTAACAAAATTTTTATAGTTTAATAGTAAAAATCATAATGCCATTTTTGTCAACAATATTAGTTGTATCACCTGAGAGTTAGACATCTTATTATTCCTTGAAAACTTTCAATATTCTAAGGCCCTACACACAGTCAGTTCAATATGTCACAACGATTTGTTCAAATTTAACCGTCGTTCTACTAGATACAATTGGCTACACACGCTGACATCTATGTGTCAGTTCGGCCTGTTGCCTCCACGAGTTTAAATCCTCCGTGAGCTTGGCTTATCTATGTATATGCATTAAATGCAGTGTGTTAATTTAGGTTTACATTTATTAGGTTTTCATCTGGTTGTGCCTAGACCACTTTGTCATGCAAAATTTGTATGATTTAATTTATTGTTAAAAAATTGTAATATTTAAATAAAAAAAACAATTGGCAATGTTTTACTTTTATAATGTTGTAAATGATTGAAAACATTTAAAACTTTTCAGTGCCTAAAAATTTAAAATTGAAGCCATACTTGAATGGCTGCCATTTCTGACTCGGTCGTTCTTTTGAGGTCGGGTTCGCGGTATTGTACTTAGTAAAAAATACTAGGTACGTGATTGACTTTTACGTACATTCACCACCCCAAAAATTGTATAATTATAATTTTTTTTATATGATATTATATGAAATAATATATAATTATATAGTCAAGTTGCCAAATGCAGGCCACATATGATAACCTGAACGTGCAAAATATTCAAAAGGTGTCAGAGCATAAGCAGATGACTTATGTGACCAACTGAAGTGAGCAACCATACACACGCTAACTTCGGAATGCTGTTAGTTCGATGTGTCACACCACAATGACAAAATCGTTCTTTCATCAGTTTGATTTTTTTTCAGGTTTGAGTTCACTTAGATTTTGCATACACATGGTCAGTTTGATGTGTAAGTTCAATGTGAATACAACGAACTGACCATAAGTAGGGCCCTTCACAACAAGTGTCAAACAAGTTTTAATGTTGGAATTTGATTAGAAGATTATGTGATTTGTAGCAAAGGAGCAGAAAAGCTAATGTATCTGTTTCAAAAGACAAATAAACATACATTGGTAGAATTTTTGAAATTTGCTATGGTTTATTCGTAAAGATATAAATAAGAGAGATTACAAAGAACAAATCTATAAATATATTCAAGACAAATGGATTAAATACGTATAGATAAAAAACCAAACAAATTTCTTAACCAATATGACCTTTTCAGGACAATCATCTTTGATCACTATATTAAATTTATGATTGATTGGTATGAATATACAATTAAACTAGTCATAATACATAATAACAATGATAATAGTACACATATAATAAATATATTAGAGGACTCGCAGCTGGTTCACCTGTATTTGTCGAAGTGTCTGTTGCGACATGGCCAGAGGTGTGTTACGATCCATCACTTCCGTCGCCTCCAGCACATGGTTCAGACCTCTAGTTAGTACCGCCCAATGTGCCGACAACAGCCTCTCCGTCCCCATCTCTCCCAGGACCACCCCTGCAGATGACCAACAGTTGCAGCTTAGATCTTCAATTTAAATTTAACACTAATATCAACAACTACATTTTTGTATACAGATGTTGGTTGTTGGCTTTTAAATTATTTTGTATTAACGTAATACTAACACTAACATAATCATAACATAACTTGTAAACTTTAAATCCAGTTCAGAAAACTATGAGGATTTTCAAAATGAAACCAAACCTCTGAGAGAGGGTGTGGTGTGAGGGCTGACAGTCCAGTGTGTCTGGCAGGGGAAAGGCAGGTGTAGAGTCTGTGTGACCAGGTGAGGCAGAGACACGGAGGATGCACAGGTCAATACAAAATCTGCGTACAGCAGAAGCAACAACAGCTGAGCACCGTCTCTCTGAAGTCTCCACTCCGACAACTGGAACATGCCTGGAAAAATAACAATTTGAAGGTGCAATACAACTTCTGTGTATGTGGGTTGTGTATGATAGTTGCTGAGTCCACAACATCCATTGGACCTCCAATTATTTATTATTTTTGTCATCTTAACTAGATGACAAAAATTACATTACAGTAAAGTCCGGTTTATCCGGATGCAAATCAACCAGATTACGGCTTACCCGGATCAGACTAAAAAAAATTATTAACAATTAAAATGTGAGTTTCATATGTGAATTTCAGATCCATCCAAATGTCCACCTAATCCGAACAACCTGATGGGAAAAGAGGTTAATGAATTTAAATAAAAATGAAACAATGAAATCTCAATTATAAAATTTAATCTACAGCACGGTTACACTAATTTTATACTACCGCGTTAATATAAAATTGTCATTGTGTAATTGTCAATGTGTCATTAATCATGGACACAATATTAACACTTTGAGTGCCGCAGTGTCGCTCACAGCGACTCTAGGCCCTACGCATAAAGTGACGGCGTCCGTAAATCGGTTATAACAACTAAGTTGTTAAATAATGTACTGTTTTACTTTTTGCCTAGTTTTGTTCCAAATCCATCGGCCATTACTTTATGATGTTTATTTTGCCTTCCGTCTCTTTTTTAGTTTTCGAACTCTTTGTTTTGATCGTAATGGTTTCGTCATCGTCTGCCACGGCTGATTTATTTATATGTGGTTATGTTACAATTGTCAAAAGTTGTAAAATTGCTTGAAAAGTGTTCTTATATTAATACTAATTTGTTATCATTGTTTTAAAGCTGTTTTTCCCATGAGTTACAATAATAATAGCAAAAAAGCATTTAAAAATGTGCTGTATTCAATAAACACGGCAAAAAAGGTAACAATGGCTACATAAAAACTTTGTTTTAATTTCTGTGATGTCTTAATTTCAAATAATCGTGATGTATTATGCATGAAATTTTCTTAAAATTTCTTGCTCTTTTTAGCTATAGTAATGAAAAACATGTAAATATTCTTTTAAACAATTGATTGAACTCCAAACACAAAACGAAAAAAGATTTTTATTTTTATAGTTTTAACTTTATTTTAGGTTGAGAAAAATAATTTTTTGTAGTGTAATATAGGATGTCTAAAAAGAAAATTTAATTGTCTACAATTTAAAAAATAGATTACATTAATATCCGTAAAATCAGATTTTCTATGACCTTTCTTGGCAAACATTACATTTTCATGAAAAACGCCACAGCACTTTATGCGAGAGAATCATGAAAATGGCCGTGGCACTCAAAGGGTTAATAATATACAATAACTTACTTTCTGGAACATAAGAATACAATTATCATCTTTTGACGTAACCAAATCCTGGTAACCAATTGTCTCATAACATAAACATCAATCATTCGGCAGTACACTGTTGCTCGAGATACGGAGGGTGTCTACCTACACTCACAGTACATTCAATAGATTTGATTCTCAAGGTCCGACTCTAGATCATCGCTTTTCGGTGAACTACTTTTCGAACATTTAAGTTCATCTCCAGCAATGACCGTGATCACGTAAAAAGTAGGCCTACAGACGGCACTGTTTTATCATTGTTCGTTTCTATGTGTCAATGTGTGTGTCGTGTTTTATATTTATAAGTATATAACAGATAAAACGTCTCTTCATCCTCAGGAACACTTGGTGCCGTTCAGGCAAAACATGTAGTGGACAAACCTATATGTGAACTGTGATAAGACATAAGTTAATTGCTCTAAATACACCGTTCGGGTCTTAAATAAAGGACTTTATTAGTACTTATAATCCGAACAAATCGGTAAACCGAACAGAGTCCGGTCCCAATTAGTTCGGATTGGGTGTATCTCTGGTGTACTTGTTGTTCGCTGCAAGTATCACTAACGATGATTGCAACACTTATAAACACACATCCCAATTAAGTTATCTTTTTTAATTTGAGTGTTTTTTCTTACCTAGAACTAACAAGTATTGATTTGTTTTTCCAGACTGTATTATAATTTTTTTAAATTAAATTAAAAACCTTTTAACATGTTAAATGTCTGTGATATTTTGCGGCTACTTGCTTTGCTTTAGTTACATGTAGTTTGCAGCACTAATATTATATTGCAGGCCCTATTCATAATCGTACCCAAGGAATCAGCTGTGAACTTACAGTTGTTATACATTTACCATTGTTTATTTACTTCACTGATTATTCAATTCTTTATATATTACAGACAATTTACTTAGTTATGTTCCTTTCAATAAATTTGTATTACCTTACAAACTAGTAAAGTTATTTTAGTTGTCTATGCAACTTCAGTATCTATATCATTTTATATTTCAGATTATCCGGATTTTTGGCTATCCAGAACACTCTCCTCACAATAATCTGGATAAACCAGATTTAACGGTATTACAATTTCTAGGAGTAGGTTGATTAAAAATCCATAACTGTCCTAATTGAGCCTTATCAAAGCTCAAATTCTCACTTAAGTTATTTTAACTATGCATGCTACATTTTAATTGCCAAGTAGTTCCACATTGTATTTACTTAACATAAGGCTCAGACATCTACCGTCAAAGAAAAAAAGTTGAATTTGGAACCAAAACAAACCTCAGAAAGTAAATTATATAGAACTTTGAGTATTAATTAATTAATGTACGAAAAGGAGAATATTTTATTACATTAAACTCATATAAACTTAAATGGTGTCAACTCACTTTTTAGCAGACACAACAGGAATCGTTCATGCTGACTGAGATTTTGCCGAACTGTGGCATTGTGTCTTGCAAGATGTTTAAAAGTTGCTACTATAGGGATGACAGAGCGTCCGGTTTCTTCATTCATCTCCTCCTATTAATATAATAAATATTTAGTAAAGTAAATGCTTAATTGTTTGGGGAATGCCTCCAGATTCAAAGGATTTGTTGAGGCACAGAAGGATCATATGTAACATAAAAAATCAGTTGTAAACCTTTAAAAAAACTCATTATTCTTCCACTGCCAAGCCCCTACATTCTAGAAATGACAGTTTTTGTTTATTAGCACCCTCACTAAACACAACTACTACAGTGAACGAAATAAAAGTCTATATCAATATCCAGCATTAAGTTTCAAGAAGGTTCCTTATTATATGGGCCTCAAAATTTGTTATAACATTCCATCTTTTAGACCTTTTCCTCTGAGTGTGTTAAAGAACCAGGTAAGATACTTCTTGCTTGACAGAGGGTATTCCAGTGTATTCTTGGATGACGATTCACTGTAGTATTGCTCCACTTTTTGTGTCACCGTCACCTTTTATATATGTATGTGATTTGTTTTGTGTATATGTCAATTTTAGTACACGTATTTGTATACATATATTGAACATTATGATTATTAGACTGTATATCGTTTAAAAGTGCAGCTGTATTATTTACTTACTGTAAAAATAACCATTATGTGCAATAAAGATTTTGAATTTGAATTTTCCAAGAACTAATCTTTGGTTCATCACTTCTTACAACTTAAAATATGAAATAACCAATTTTGGTTCTGCCCAGAAATTCTCTATGAAGGGGGGGTAGGTGATGGTTTTAATGTTATGACAATATATTTTCTTGACAATACTATACCATAACTTGTGACAAGAGTGATACGAAGAGTTGGACACCACAGTGGTCGAGGAATACTTGATGTAGCCTCGGATCCTCAGTCATGACGCTGAGCTGTGTGATGGCCGACTGGCGCACCCTAGCCTCTACACAAGGTGCTGACAGCAGCTCCAGCACCCTCACTACACTACTAGCCTGCAACAATGAGGATCCTGTGATATCCTGTGTTGGGTTATGTGTTACAGCACCATACTACCATCAAAAGATCCTTCTTTATTATATCACTCTTCCATTAAGAGTTACAAATTTACACCTCTATTTATGCAGCAGAAGTAAGATGACTATTTTCTGAAAAACTCATCGAGAAAACCAAGGTACAAAACTTCGTACTGTACCAGCATGTTTGTATGTTGTATGTTTGTTTGTACCACAGATTGATAACTCACCTCGTACATGCCAGTGACAGGAGTGTGACTGGTGACAACTACGTCCAGCACACACAGATCAGCCAGTCGCTTGTTCTGGGGATCAGTGAGACCCGTGAGCCACAGTAACCTTGCGACGGCTTCCTCTCGCACGACGGCATCCTTGTGAAATAGTAGCCTTGCATTGCCTGACAGCACCTGATTAGAAATAGAGATTAATGCAGTTTAGCTCATATCAGTTCCGATGTTTGATTGATAGGAGAGGATCTTTAAATTATCCTAAATTTATTATGTAATCCTGTATTGAAATTTGTTTCAAAAATTGTTTTCTTTATCGAAATGTAATTTTTATTGAAATAGTTGTTTTAAAATTACTTTGATATATTATTTAAATTTATTAATGACAATTTTTCAGTGGACAGGTTTTAGACTAACTTGTACCATTTACTCATAGGTAAGTGCCTCATACACATGTTTTGCCATACTGGCTGAAAATGAAAATGTCACTTGACCATAAATAACTTTAAAACAAATTAAACACTGTACTAACTAGAGAATGGCCGCTTTCAAATCAATCCCACGCTCTACTGAGAGATTGGAATTTCCTGCCTGAACGCAAAGCAGTAAAATATCGACGTTTTCAATCACAACAAATTTAATTCGATTTCAAATAATTGAGGGTTTTTCGTCTTTACCTCGATTTATAAGAGGTGCAGCGATTGCATCAATTTGAATTACAGAGGTTTTTGGGCAAAAACTTCTAATTATAGAGGTATTTTAGCAGCGAAAAGTACAGTTAAAATTTGAGTTATCGAGTTATTTTTCGTGAACTGTTCAATTTGTAGAGGTAAAATTAACATTACAAAGATAGGGTAGTTCACAGGGAATAAAAAAAATTGAATTAATGAGGATTTTGAATAATTGACGTTCAATTTATAGAGGTTCCACTGTAAATATATTGTGGTATTTTCAACCACTAACATCAGTCCAGCGACAATGGAGGAGTTTTGTTCACATGAAATATCCTCCACTTATCAATTAAATCAAATTAGCTATTTGATAAAATTTTCTATTAAGCTGTGTTTTATAATTTTGTTAAGACATTCAACCTGAAGCCTGGAAAGAATGGCACAGTTGGCAATATCTGGATCCAACATATGCAGCAATGTACGGCCGAGTGCAGTTGTTTTACTAGTGTGGCACTGTAGTAGTGGCAATACTGGGGACAGCTGTTCCAACAGACGACGCCACCATCGCTCTGACACCAACAGCTGGCATTTCAACAAATAAGTCAGGATGTCCTCTGCATTCTGCTGAATCTGTTTGAAATTAATAATTAATTTATAATTATAATATTTAAATATATGCATATAGATAACAAACAACTGTACATCTAATAATCTATTAATTTTAAATTTTCCTTGAATTTATGAAGATGATATTTTCCCATGATTTTTGGTTTGATGGTGCTGCATTGGTGCTTTTTAGTTCATAAAGCTACAGATTTAACTAATAAAACTATTTGAAACAAAAACTTTCAAAATTTGAAAGTGGTATAGGTACAAGAATTTCCACTCTCTACTGTAGTTTTAATTGTGTGTATTAGCAATAGCAATAAAAGTATGTGGTTTAGTCTGACTTGAAATTGTCGTTATTTATTAAAGTTTTAAACATTATTTATTCTAAATTTGGTGGTGTACATTATAGTAAGTTAACATGTATGTGGTAAGTGGCAGTTAAGACAAAAGGGTGTGAACCAGTAATTTTCTTCAAAATGAAACAATTATTTAATGCAACAATAATTGAGTTAAAGCCTACAATTATTTAATGCAACAATAATTGAGTTGAAGCCTGTTTTATAGCTTTTTTAATACTGTAATAATAAATAAATACACATACATTTATAAAATAGCAAATAAATTAAATTAGGTGATATGCAGTAAACTAAAATTGTTGGGTAAAATTGAATAAAGTTAGTTGATATGATTAGCTGTTGAATTAAATGCTCCTTCCAACATTTCTTGACCAGAGATATTTTACAACAGCATCTCGGATCGAGACGTTGGCACTCAAAGGGTTAATTTGCATTTTTATTACTATTTGCCGTTAATTTTTTAAATAAAACTTATGATTCTATAGTTTAATTCTCTCCTATTTTTCTGTGTGTATTTTGAAGTAGGGTCTAGTATAGCTACAATGTAACAGTAGAAACTACAACTACTGTTTTAATATTCTTTATTGAAAAGATAAATCTCATTCAGCATCGTTATGCAGACTTTGGATAACAACAGTGGGTATGCCTTTGGCAAGAGTTTTATTTGAGGAAGTGTCTTTCAGATTTTTTCCTCCCTCATTCTTACAGCTAATATTGTTGTTACATGATATCCCCACTATGGTTTTAATATTGCTTCCTCTTTCTTTACCAATTATTTCTAAATTTGTTAATCTTTCTTCAATAAAATTTAATTTGGAAAGTATTTGTGAAATCCATATTCCATCCATCAAAGATTGCCTCTGCATTGTGGATTTTCTTCGCAAACTTATCAAACTGTTGCGAACAAAAGTTTTTCGTTTCATAGATATTCTTCCAGCACTTTCAAAGTTTCTTGTGCTCACCTCATTTTCTTTGAAAGCTCCTTCATCTTGAGCTTCAATTCTGGTATGACTGTCTTCTATGCACTTTTTTGGTCCTTTTGAAAGTTTTATTTTTGTCTCATTTTCTTCATGATCTATGTGTCTTTCTGTAGAACTGAAACGTATTCTTACACTGGCTTTAGCTATTTCATAGAATTTATCACCTTGAGAGAAGTTATTTTTTTGTTTTTTAGGTCGCAGTACGCTTACTGGTTTGGGTTCTTCCTTGTTGATATTTAGCTTATCAGAGACTTTCACATTCTTGCCTTTATTGCAAGATTTGGAAGATGCTTCGTATTCTTCCACATGTATAGAGTCATTTTTAGCTTTAGATATCCCATATTTTTTCTTTTTTCTTTGTATGTCCTCAATATGATATAACTTTTGTTGGTTATTGATACAGAAAGAAAGACAAAACCCACAACCTTTTTTATTTTTTTGTAATGCCTTGCTTGGATGCCCTTCTTTTTTCCCAGTCTCAGTGGAATTTACCGCAGTATCTTTCATGTTCACTAGGTTCAACAGTTACTACTAATTTAGGTTATGTCAATTAGATGGAATTACCAACAGTTTGCAATATGAACTCCTTGTTACCATAGAAACAAATTATAACTCTTTAAATTATTAAAAAGTTGAAATCTGTATATATAAACGTCAAAACCCTCCTGACTGACTCACTCATCATTAATTCTCCCACTTCCCAATTACTTAGGAAGCTGAATTTTAGTTCTTAGGCCTAAAATAGGAAAGTCTAATAGTTTTTGCGACGATTTTCCCATAAATCTCTTCTCTATACGCCTTCAAAGTTCCCATGTTAATCTTATGGGAAAATAATTTAGTTTTGGATTCCATATATGTTTTCTTAAGCTATTAACAGCAGCTGTTTTTATTTGAACCATTGAGCAAGCCAAAGAAGCAAGCATAGAATAGTACTTAAACCTCGAAAGGGCGTTTTTGGAGTTTTCCTCCGCACGTGTAGTTTTTATTAAAATTAATATGCATATCGGGTGTCGGCAGACGTGTCAGTCTCCGTACCTCATGTGCCTAATTCCAGGAATCCCCCGAAACATTTACAACACCCACACCCCTTTTGTTTCCTTGTGAGTTGTGATGTTTTGGATCTTAGTATTTTAATTAGAATTACAGAAAACTAAAAAAATAAATGATGCCAACCCGTTCAAAAACATAATAAATTATTGGTACCGATGACATTACCTGCCTATTTGAAGGAACAAAATTTGAAGCTGAAAATTACAAAAGATGGAACAAAATACTCATTTGACATATACGGAAAAACCTACTAAAACAAACGTCATCATACCCTATGCAGCACTTTCTTTCATATAAAATACATATGAAATTTTTTTTATAGTAATGGAATTTGTAAATTCCATATGGAAAAATAAGCAACAAAAATTTAAAAAAATGTACCCTTGTAAAATATGTTATGTAAAACTACGTGTTTTAAAACTTGTGCATGAACACATGTAACGCTTGGTTGGTTCTTTTTATCTTTTATGAAACAGAAGCTAGTATCTCAGTAAAAACATTTAGAAAGAAAATTCAAGACTTTTGGTTTTTCCTAAATGCTAATTTTCACTATTAATTCAAAAACTTTTTAGGCTTTTGTAGCAATTGCAATTCAATAGCAATTTAAGGACGCCTAAAGGCGCTCGCAGCATTCATAACAAAAACCTTTAAAATTTCTTGCTGAGGGCTGTGGATGCCCATAGGCGTCCATACATAATTTTCATACTGACTGCATATTAAATAGAGTAAAAGATGTGGCACAAGTTTAAATGCCTTTGAAAAAATAATGATGCAGCTCCAGAGGAATGGATTGTGAATTCATTAAAACTAACCAATCTTAGAACATCAACTTATTTTTAGATATAGGAATGTTCAGAAAAAAATTAATAGTTCCATAACTGTTTTTGTAAATAGCCAAGGAGTTTCTGAACTAAATTAATAAAAAAAGTTGGAAGAATTGTACAAAAATATTTTAGTTTTTGACACAAGATAGAAACTCAAAAAGATTTTTTTTCTCATTTTAACTGGAGGGAAAGAGCAGGAAACAGGGAAGAATGAAGACAGATTATGATGGAGGCAAAGACTCATCATGAGCTGTAGTGACAGAGCGTAAGGTGAGTAACTATACATTATTTAAAAAATATGAAAATAGAAAAACTGTTTGATAGATAATTTGAATTTATTGTAATAACAATAAAGAATACATTTTTAAGAAGGAATGAAAATGTAATCTACCGAAGTAAGAGAAAATGTGTCTACATTTTCCTGAGCAAGGAAAGCAATGAAATCGGCGAGTTCCTACAAACAGAAAAGGACATTTTGTATGATTTTGATTAAACAATGTTTGAACTTTTTGATTTTTTTTACACGTACAATATACTTAGAAAAAATTTTATTGAAATTATTTTGAAATCAGGATTTATTACTATACTTTAAAAAACAAAAGATGTTAAGAAAAAGTGCTCAGTAAGACAATGACGTTTCTTTGCAAGTGCAAAGAAAGGAAAAGAGAATGTTATGATTGAAATGAAGTCTTGTTTATTTTCAACTTAATATTGTACAAATGTCAAAAAATTATAAAATTTGTCAAAAAATAATACACTTTTTTAGCGAATTTCCCATAGGGAAGTAGCTAATTACCGACTCGTAGGTCTCATGGCAAGAGTTAAGCCCGAGACCAATGTTTTTTTTCTTGTTTAGGTGCCCAGAGACCAAAATAACAATAGTCGTTAAAATTTTTATATATATATATATATATATGTGTCTGTGAACACATAACTCTCGTAAAAAATGGTGCGATCGAGACTAAATTTTGTAGAGATGTGTGTATTCCTACAAGTGCTCGGACGAGTTCGTAAACCAGACATATCGGTCAATGGGAACGGGTAGTTTGGGGGGGTTTTGTACCCCAAAATGGGGTTTTTGTGTTTTTCACATGTAATTTTAAAAAATTTCTAATTTTTTATTTCACCATTGGAATCAGCTTAAAAAACTACACAATTAAGTTCCTTAAAGTTTTTCTCTATCTTCAACGGTTACCGAGATATAAAAAAATCTAAACACAGTACGTTGTATTTTGAGGCTCCAATGTTAATCTTATGGAGGATTAGGAAAAATTAATTTTTCACTTATTATCTAATATTTTTGGATGAAACTTGATATTTAGCTTCATATGGTTGAGATCCAAACATTTGTGCTAAAACCATAGTTTATGTGTTTATCATGGCAGCAAACCTGCATACTCTTTTCCCATGTTAATCATATGGAGATTAGGCAAACTCCTTTATTTATGGACAGATGTTGATGAAAGTTGGTATAAATGTTAAAAATAAAATTTTTGATGGTATAAATGGCTACTTTCAGTGTTCCTCACAGCAGCAAACCTACTCACTCTTTCCCATTTTAATCTTATGGAGAATAGGAAAATAATTCTCATGTTCATCAACAGATTTTGACCACTTGACTTGTCGTATATTATTATTATTATTATTATATTATTGATTTGGAAATTCGCTGAGTACGCAGGTCTGCTGCGACGGGGGTATTTTAGTATTCACTTACTGGCATCACTATCGACTTTTGACAATCAATTTTTGATACCGATACTAATGTCCAACAATTTTAGGTATCGATAATCGACACATCACTAAATTATCTACTATGACAGTTGATTTTAACCACTATTAGCGGAAATTAAAGTTTGCTTAAATTAAAACAATATCAATTAACTCAAACATACGATACCTTCAATAGCTAATGTCAAAATTCACCATAAAATTGAACATGATCAGGTTATGATAATTAAACTAATGTACTTCTCACTGGTTGTATATTAGGTACCTTTCCAATATGTACTGAACAAACTCCTCAATCACTCCTATGTTCTGGTGGAAGGGGAGGGCAGGAAGGGAGTCTCGGAACAGCTGGAGTCCTTCTGGGAGGGAGATGGAAGTCACCTCATGGGAGAAACGTACACTCGCCTTCATGGCGTCCATAATGGATGACACCTCTCTGTACACCAGGGTTCCCTTGCGCTGTTGGAAACATTATTTATATATATTATTCAAATAGTTTGGTACATCACATTGACCAACAATGAGTCAAACATAATGAAAATGTATAAAATAACTATTTCCAAAGGTACTATAAGTAAAATTTATAAAAAATGAATTAGTTATACCTAATTTCAATTTGTATCAAGGTTGAAGTTTTCTGCTAAAAATATAATTTCTGATTTTTTAAACAGTATAATAGTTCAAATAGGTAAAATTTATGAAAAAGCCATTTTTTAAGTTTAGAAGGCGTACAAGTAGAACTATTAATATGAGTAACTGCTCGAATGAAGACCGTGACATTTAGATTACGAGGTAAGCAAGTTATCATTGAGCTAACCAGCCATTGTACTTAAATTGAAATGTTGCCACTCTCAATCGCAATCTGGAAATATCTTTTATCGTTCTGTATTGTGGTGAAATATATTACAGTAGAGTGTCGATAATTCAGATTTAACTCTAGTTAGAAATAAAATGTTGTAACTACTATCCTTGCACTACGATCTTTACTTGAATGGACATTGGGAGAGTGATCCGTGCATTCTTTGTGGCGTTGAAGTGGCTGTCAAAGGGGAGGAGGGGCGTTGCCAAGTTCAAACAGCCAACCAACTACATGACAATTGTTTCACCACCCGCCTGTCACATCAGTCTACTGACTGACGCTGAGTGGTACTCATAAAATACGATACAGAGCTTGAAAAAAAGATTTCAAATTAAATCCTTTATAGGTTGAAACAGGGTTTAAATATTTAAGTTTCATGAAAATACCAGTATTATTTTTTACTTTATATATTCATAAAAAACAATATAATATATATATATATATATATGTGTGTCTGTGAACACGATAACTCTCGTAAAAATGGTCCGATCGAGACCAAATTTGGTAGAGACGTGTATTCCTACAAATGCTCGGACAAGTTCGTAAACCAGACATATCGGTCAATGGGAACGGGTAGTTTGGGGGGGTTTTGTACCCCAAAATGAGGTTTTTTGCGTTTTTCACATGTAATTTTTAAAAATTTCAAATTTTATATTTCACCATTGGAATCAGCTTAAAAAACTACACAATTAAGTTCCTTAAATTTTTTCTCTATCTCCAACGGTTACCGAGATATTAAAAAATCTAAACACAGTACGTTAAAGTATAATTTGACTATCACTATTAAAACCAGCTTAAAAAACTAAACAAATTAGTATTTTGAATTATTTGTCTACGACTAACGGTTCCAGAGAAAAGTTAAATTTACTGTCCATGATAAACACAGTACGTTGTCTGAAAGCGTCCAATGTTATTCTTATGGAGAATATTAAAATATCAATTTATTCCTTATTTTTTAACCGTTTTCCATGAAACTTGGTATGAAGTGTAAGGTCAAATCACCCAACAGAACCAACTCAAAAAAGCTTGGTATTACCGGGGAGGGGGTGTTTCCCCCCCTACAATTCGAACAATTAATTTAACTTTGTCTCTCTTGTTTTTATTTTCAGAAATGGGATGATTATTTTTGAAACAATAAATTATTAAATGATATTTATTTAGATGAACTTTGAAGAACATGATAGTTTTATTATAGATTGTCTTTCTTGAACTTACTTTAAGGGAGAAAGTATGTGTCAGTTCACTGGTACCGTTTATTTTAAGTAATTTCAATAATCTAGATAATTTGATCATCCGGATTTGGTCCGGTTCCAATTAATCCGGAGTATCGACATTCAGCTGTATTCCTCAACTCACCTCAAGTTTGTTGGCATACTTCATTGCAGTGTTATGAAGTTGAGGAAAATTAATAACAAGCATAGGGTCGATAAGGAAAAAGCATATAATCTCTTGTAGTTCAGTTGGCAAGACAGCTGAGGCCATGTCTACTGGCACTAGTGTCTGTATTACTTGCAGGGTCATTGCAATCACATGAATCTCAACCACTGTCTCGTATGACCTGAAAAAATCAATTAGTGAGTTAACACAATAGAATATATAAACTTATGATGAAAATGAAAGGTTCTTTATTAGCCAGGAAAAATAAGAGCCACATGTCATTTATTATGCCTAAGATGTTCTCTACTGTAATTATACGAAAATTATTATTTATACAGACTATTCTTTGTTATTTTGGGTGGCAAGTAATAGGTCAACATGTACTGACATTGGCTGATCAGAGTAAAATAAATTGGTAACTCATACTGTAGGTGATGTTCTGGTTTGCACAATTTCGCTTTTCAGTAGTGGTCTTTTTAAAAGTCATTACAAAAAGACAACGTTTTTTAAAGTCACAAAAATGAACTTTGTTTGATCAGTGGGTATAACATTTCACTAAATGATAATATCGCAGTTGGTATCTGTTGTTTATGCCAAGTAAACTGCTGCATTATAGCCCATGTGGTGATGTACGAAACATCATGTGTGATTATTATACGATTTGAGATTTAGGAAGTTTAAGAATTAATATTCATGTAAAGAATCCTGTTCGATAACTGAACTACAGAAAAGTGTATACTAAACCTAAAACAGACAGCGATTCAGGCAGTTTCTTTGTGGTGGGAAAGATTCCGAAAATAACAATCGAGTGCAATATAGCCTTTGAAAAACTATGCTGTCCATCATTCTCAAAAAAGGCCATGTAGCAAAGGTTTGTATAAAAACATAGTAGAAATCAATTGCATTGAGTATGTGTTCAATGTTGTTATTTTTAAGACTTCTGATGACCTACTTTTATCAAGGCTTGATAGCTGTGTCAAAACTAATTGCTCATAGAAGCGACGTGAATTACAAACTAGGAATTTAAGATCTCGGTTCAATCAAATATGATCCAGGGACAAAACACTATGACACTATATAAAGTGACTCAGAGTAGTTTTTACACTAAAGATGGGTCGTTTAAACACAAAGTACAATTCAATATCTAAAAGATTTAACCCGTTTGGGGTCTAAAGACCGACTATATTGCGTTAAGGACTAATTCGTTCAGCAGTTCCACAGTTGTCTGTTTGGCAGCTGCATATACTCGAAACTGACTATTTTGCCCTAGTAGTTACACTGTTTCTCCTAGATAGCACCACTAGTTTGTAACATGATTTATCACTTGCCTTCGGTATGTACAAAAATGTTGTTTATTTTTTACGTCGAGTGTAACACTAACACAGCTGTGTTGTGATGGTGACGCGAGATGAAGCATTTATTAGTAATAATTTTATTGAAAATATTCTCAACAAAAGTGGCTGTGAAAGTGATTAAAATGACAATTAAAATGTAGGAAATGAAGAATTTATTGAAAATGAAGTGAGTAATGAGAAAAGTGACGATGAAAGTGATGGTGAAATAGGACCTGAACCAGCTCAAAGGCCTAGGCGGTTAGAGCAAAAAATGCAGCCCCATGCAGCAGTTTTTGATCTTGAAACTCAGCCACCAATGGGTTAATTCAATTCCCAAAAAATATTTTTTAAATTATTTATAAAAATCTTTAAAACTATAAATTGAACATAGATGATTTACTCACACGCTCTGTTTAACTTGAACTGTTAATGTATCCAACAGACTATGGAGTAGCTCTGACAGCTGGGAGTGAGTAAGAATGCTGCGTGAGTCAGGGATGACTGCAGTCAGCAACTTCAAAGTATGTACCATCAGAGATGTGGCCTGCGTAACTACACAGATCAGCTGTGTGGCAGCCGACAGAACAGCCAAGCAGTACTGGGGGAGGGACAGGGGGACGGCAACCTTGGTAGAGGCCTGTGAAAAGCAACAAAGTCCATACAGTATTTTCTTGAAGCAAAATAACAACTATTAATTTTAAAATTAAACTACCTTACTTGGCCAAGCAACATTGAAAACTAAAAATATTTCCTTCAACTACAGGACATTTACTCACTCCTACTCCTGTGGCCACTCAGATAGACATATCCAAAATTTATATTCATCTTAGATCCATCCTACATATGTGTCTTGGTTATTGATATCAACAAGTGATATTCACTAACCCATTGGCCTACCTATTTTACAGTACCTATCAATACCTGGGAACTCCTATTATTTTGGTACTTTTGGAGAATTTTACTAAAACTGCTATGACTTCCTTATTTATCATTAGATGGACTTGAACCTTTCAGGGATTCATTATTATTTTTTTTGTGTACTTGCTGAAATAACATTTGAATAAAAAATTATAATTTTTAATCAGTATGAATATGTTTGTATTAATTTATTAAATTACTTTTGTTATCATTTATATTCTTCGTTTTTATTTTTTTCTTTTTAATGTGTTACTTGAGAAAATAAATTTGATAAAAAAAATTTATATTATTTTATTATAATTTAAAAATATACAATAGAAATTTTAGAAATCAAAATTTTTATTAAAAATGAGTTATTTAGTAAAATATTTGCACCAGATATTCTCGATATATTTATTTTTAGTTCTAAATATTTCAACTTTAGTTTAATTGATTTTGTTTTAAATAAAAAACAAACAAAATAATTATTTGCGACAAATCTACAAGGAAAAAATTAATTATTAAAAACATACTTTTACAAGTACTTATAAATTAAAAAATATTTTTCCATAATAATTTTTACTGTTTGTGTAAACACAAAAGAACAATCAATTTAATTTTATCTTTAATATTTTATTTTAATTAAACTTTGTATTTTGTTTTATTTCAATCTGTATTATTTTTATTATAATTTATTAAATATTGCATTTGTTTTCTTATACAGATTTTGGTTTAAAACTGGATTTTTTTTGTTTATAAAGAAAATTATGTTAGATTACTAAGGTACATTTTTTTTATATTTTCAGTATATTTTTTGCATTACAAACATTTTTTTTTCAATTATTAAAGTAAAAAATATTACTTACAATTAAAAATTAATCTTCAGATTACACAAATTTAAATACTTAACAATCACATCACAAACTAGGTTATCTACACACCTGTAGTTGACTACTATTTTGGTTTTATTTACCAGATTAGCCAACATAGGAAACCAAAATTACAAACAGAAAATTATCAAATAATTGATCCAGCAAGTGCTGCGATCCATCTGAAAACGTAAAACTACTAGCAATAACAGGTGACGGAACAGTTCCGTCCAAGTATGCCTGGGCACATTGGCAGCATGACGGAAATGTTCCATCCAATTATGCCAATGGGTTAACTGGGTGTGTATAAGGACCTCTAAGAAAAGTTACACACATTATTGAAATTAACAGTTTGATGAAAAAATATTACTTTCCTTACAACATTCATTATTTCCAATAACAATTGTTTTTTTGACCATTGTAGCCTTTTTTAGCCACTGTGATTACTAATAAAGGTTGAAATACCTAAAATACCATCAGTTCTTTGGTTCTGATGACCAATGGTTTCGAACCTGTGGGTCCATTATCAAGTCGAAAACCAAACTAAAACATTAATCCTCGACAATAGTGCAGTGAACTGAAATGAAACTATAGTCATGTCTCATCATTGGCTACACCTCACTTAAGTCCTGATTTTTGGTTTTATTTGGCCAAATTAATAAATGTATTTTGTGTTTCATGTGTGTTTGTGTAACGTATGACAACTCTTCACAACAGTATTGTAGAGGATTAAGGTGGCACGAGCAAAAAAATCTACTACCGGTATCATAAAAAAACTCAATGTTAAACATTATTTGTTTATTGTATCATAAATATGCTTTGGAATAATTTTTTTTAAGATTTTAGTGAAAACTTTTCGAGTTACACGGTGATTAATTTGGACATTTGACAGTTTTCATGCAAGGAGTGTGTGAAAACTACTTATGCTTTTGTGCTGAAATTTTGAAAATGTGGATGAATAACAGAAAAATTTTTTTAAAGCCACATTTTATATCTAATAATTTTTAAAAAATGTCATTTTGGAGGTCTAAAATGTTTTAAAATGTACAAAAAACAGAATTGTTATCTTAAATAGGTCACTCAGGAACCTTGCATAAAACAATCAAATATATGTAATGAATAAGCGACACTGGAGCCGACATAGCGGATTTCAGTTAGTTGCCCCTAATGCCGCTCGCACCACATTAATGTTTTAATTTGGTGTTTGACTTGATAATAGACCTATAGGTCCGAAACCTTTAGTTGTCAGAAACTAAAACTGGATCACCAATGGTAGGCCTATTATAGGTATTTCTACCTTTAATAACATATGTTTTTTGGGAAGGATTCTACTTTCCACACTCAGTGAATGAAAAATAATTATTGTTGAATGCTGAATATTCACAATAACATACATCTTATGCTTCCTCTTGTGTTTTCCCTTTGGCTTTTATTATATATTTATTATTATCTTGCCTATGACAAGACTATGAAATTGTTAGTATTTCAAAAGTATACTCAAAATACAAAAATTAAAAATTTGTGACATTAAACATATTTTTAAATTTTTAATGAATGAACATTTATAGATAAATTTTTTCAGTACTTAACCAAAGAGACATTTTTGAGAGTAGCTCACCTGGAGGTCACTGCCCCCTGACAAGTACCCGTCTTGCTGATACCGTTGTGAAACATCTCGTGGAGTGCTGTCTTCCTCACTCCCGTACGACTGGAAAAAACATAAGACTATTATAATGTATATGGACAGCCCAATTTAAAAAGATCTGCTGTACCCAATTGAGGGTTATGAATTTACATTTTAAATTATTTTGTCAATGATATAATATTCTGTAAAAATATGATGTGTTTTTAAAAGAACAGTAAGCCTTTGCAGTTTGCACCAAACATTACTTTTAAGTAGGCAACTGAAAATCTTAGTACACTAGATAGTTTCTATTTACAAGCACAACACAGACAAGACATTAAGGCATTACTAAGACATTTTATTTCATACTTCAAGGGACGTAATGACATATTTTCTGATTAGGAAAGTTAAATTCATGTGCCACAGTCAATAACTAATTATTAATTATAGAATTAGTTGTGAGCATAGACTAAGAGCATCTGAAACTATAATTTAAAAAAGTGGTTTTCCTCAGATTCAATCTGGTAATCAACTGGAAGTGGAAACTCAATTGAAATAGTAATATGTAAATGTAGTAATAGTAATAGTAATAACTGTACTTGACATCAAAACCTAAAATGTAAAAAAAACAACAAAGAAACGTTGTGATGATAAAAATTAGTTGTTACTATAAATCATAATGAAATCTAATAATGGGTAGACAGCAGTATCCAATAAAGTGAAAACACTAAAAACATCTCCATATGTGTTAGTATAAAGTCCCAAGTACAGTAGAACCTCGATTAACCGTCACCCTTTTAACCGTCAGTCTCTATTAACCGCCACCCCACTAGCGCAAAAAGAATTACGTGACAGCGCCAAGCCGGATCGTCTGCTGAGGCTCTATGATGAGTTATGACTGTACTGAAAACTGTACTGTATGAATCATGGCGGCAATAGTGATCAGTGGTTAATCCCTTACACTGCCTTCTGCACACTGCTGCTAATTTCATGTGTGGTGCCTTACTACAGTGAACTGAAGTTATTGCCGATTTCGAGTGCAATGCCTACTAGCATTTTGTGATTTATTGTTTATTGTTGACAGTGCTGTTTATACGTAGTGCATTTCTGTTATGTGAAACAAATGTATTTTTGACTCGATTTACACTGTTTTATTAAAGCTGGTGCTTCTTCAGTTAGAACTTGAGCCTGAAGCTCGACAAAGAACAAAAGAAATAGGATTATTTTTACTAGGTAACGTAAGTTGGAGTAAAAGAACGTTGTACAATTGATAAATTGTTTTTCATAAAGTATTTTTTCACTTGAATGGAGTAGTTTTGTTTTTTCTCATAAAAAATACATTAATTTGCTCAGCAATCATGATATCAATTAGGACTACATTACAAACTGTCTAGTGCTAAGTTGTTGGTGCTATCATTATTTAGTATCCGTCTATCGGTTATCCTATGGTCTCGGTCCCAGTGTGACTTGGAGGTTCTACTGTACACAAAATGTTATCATAAATTTCCCACACTAGCGGTTCTTGCAGAGTTTACTGCATACCTGATACTTGATAGATGTGAATTCAAGCTGAGAGCAAAGTATCAGCTGATCCAGCAACAGCTGTGTGAGAGCAGTCAAACACTCCACAGGAGTAGTTTGTGTTTTTTCAAACTCAGTGCTAGAAAACATTGACTTTAGTTGATTTTTTTGCATACACCTCAGGAGTATTAATTTTGGCATCAATTGTAATCATGTTGTTGAAACTGTCAATACATTAATGATGCTTATGAATTAAGTACTTAGCCTATGAATATAAGAATAAATGTTATAATAATTTTTACTGTGGTGTATACATACATATTGGTTACAGTTCCCGAGTTCTTTCTTATAGTTTGGTATTCAAAATGTGAAATACTATTTTTTATTGGTGTGTTTTGTTCATAAACAATTATATGAAAACAATTGTAGACCTTAAAGTAAATAATGACAAAACAAGTCTTCAAATCAACTCACATGAGAATTGGCTAACTTACCAGTATGTATATGCATTTAGATCTCTGTAAGGAATAAAATTCAGTACTATTTTTTTAGTATTTTATCATTCAGAATAAATAAGAAATATGGTTATAATTAAAAATAATTTTTATAAGAATGTTAATGGAGTAACAACAGGTTACTGAGCTACCAGATCAGTTCCGTATTGTCAAGGAGGAGATTTGGAAGTGATATAAAGAAAATTTAGAGAGATAATGAACTAACTAGGCAAACACCTAATGCAGAACCCATTTCTACTGCTATTTATATAACAAAATTGATTCCGCAGTTGATCACAGTAAAATTTTAAGCCAATCAATTTAAAATGGAAACAGTAATCCAACATCAAGAAGAAAATCAAGAAGTTTAATCAACACATTCTGTTCCCTGATAACCATCAGCCACAACAAACATCTCCATGCCAATAGAAGTAGTTAGTTGTCTTTATCAAGTCCTCAAAAGGAGTTCGTCTCGGCTCATATAGACATTTAACTTATTTTCTCTAGGGGAAAAAAATTTAATATATCTATCTGCCTATCTACTACTGTTTGTGTAATTATGAGCTGTTACCAATATTTATATTTGACGTTGATCTTAACTATAAGAAACATTTAACTTTTCACTTTTTATTTAATGAGTTACTTTTTAAGTATCAGTTTGAGGATAGAAATGTTTTGGTAATATTGGAGGTATAAAGCAGTGTGAATACCATCATTTCTCTTTGCTTTCTTTTCTTTCATTTCTTTTCATTTTGCTTCATTTCTTTTCTTTGTTTACGGGATATTCATATTAAAGTGTAATTAAGAATATTCTAATCAGATACAGTACTGTGCCACCTTTAAAGTTAAACTCATTATCTTCACTCCATTACAATAAATCAGGCCAGCCTAAATGTTACAAAAATATAAATAATCAAACTATATCAAAATTAACCATTTGAATGCCATATGCGAGTTAATTCTCTCACGTAATCAACGTCATTTTTACTGTGGACATTTTCCATCACGATTTTGTGTAAAACAAAGTTTCACGACATTTCGGGATCTTGAATCTGATCCCGTCCTCAGGTGAACTAATATCTACCTGAACTAATAACACATAATCCGGACTAAGCCGGTATAGTTCCAGATCCCCAAACGTTGTGAAACTGTTTTACACAAAATCGTGATGGAAAATGTTCACAATAAAAATCTAAATAATAGTGCAACAGTATTGAATATCAAAGACGAAGTTAACTTGGAACAAATACAATAAATAACCATTACAGTTTAATTAGTAGTTTTTTCCAAAACAATTGTTCAGTCTTTACATCAAGAAAAGTTATTTTATATACTCTATTAATACTAATTTTATTCACTGCCAAATTTAATCAGTAGTTTTATCTATACTAAATAAATATAAACACAAATAAATAAGTACAAAAAGAAATAAATAAATCCAATTATATTATTTTAACCTACCCACACAATTCCTGGGTTTTGGAGAAAAACCTGCGCAGGGAAGTCACGTAACATGACAGAAATGAAGAAATTACAGGTCTGCGTGACAGAATTTGAAGAGCTGAGGGACTCTTGGACGGTGGAAATGACATGAAGATCCGAAGCAACTAGTGGCACATTGGGGAGAGACCATATCATACGATCCTGGCTGAGAAACATGTATGAGAGGAGGTTAATATTTTGTGAACGCAGCAATTTGAAGGAAAAATTAAAGAACTGACTTTAACAATAACCCTACATTGGTTGAACCTTCTGAAAGAACGCCAGTGCTTGAATGGTGAGCGCGGAGCTCACCACTTTTGAAGTGTTTACTGCATGAAAAACTTGTGTAAAAATTTTCAAAAGAATAATTTTATCTCTTTACTTATCTTTATTTCACATCCTGCATTTAAAGAGTAATTATAGTAATAAAGTGTAGGCCTATACCTTATTAGCTTAAAAGGAAAATATCTTTTTCAGTTGTTTTTATAAAAAAAATCCATCATAAAGAAGGACTTATCAAATAAATCACTTAAAGGGAGAACATATAATGCAATTAAAACTTATAGCTTAAAAACAGTATTTAGTCTGAGTAAGATACATTTACATTATTGTTTAGTTTGCATTACACAAAAGAAGGAATTGTTGTAGTTTACTATAAAAAATTGCTTAAAAATATCTTATGAAAGGAACAGCCATTCCCCACTCCCAATCCCAAACATCAGCTACACTCAACTTTAGGTGGGAAATACAAAAAAATCAAGGATTTATGGCGAATTAATACTTTGACCAACAGCAGATTTCGTAGTTTAACGAAATCAAAGGTGAAACTTGCAATATCTCATATTTCCCTCCAACTGGCACCATTCTCATCACTCCAACTTTAGAAGTCAAGCTATAATAATGAAAAATGTCTTAAATTTATATGAAAATACCCCCAACATTATACTAATAAACAAAATACTTTCATAAACCATCTAAAGTAATTATTTTTTCCTTGACCTTGGGTGATTTACATGAACTTCATCTAGGCTTCACTTCATTGTCTGTAAGTCAATTGTTATCATAAAAAATATATTTCCTAAATTCAGTAATTTCCTTTAAAAACAATTCATTCTCTCAGTAAAACATTGGACAGTTTTTTTAATGCTAGGATGAAACCAGAAAAAAACCTGGAAGCAGCTATTTCTTTATGACTAGTAGGATGATGTGATGATTCTGTTTCGTTAGTCCTTCCAGAGAGCAAATCTTGGCCCCTGTGAATTTTAGGCTTATCCCAGCTGACCAAGGAGGGCTTCAGGGTAGACTGTGATCCAACTGACTTTTTGCTCCTTTCAGATGGTCTATAGGACACCAAACTGTCACTATCTTTAGCATCAGTTGTCCTTGCTGAATTAATAACTTTTGAAATTTCATCTGGATCATCATTCTTTGAGTATCTAGAGTATGAAAGCAGAAGAAGGTATAAGTTTATTATTATTTTCTTTAATCAAATCAGTGGCGGCTCGCCTATAAGGACTCTCGGACGCCCCCCCCCAAAGATTTGAAAAAGGAAAAAAATAATTAAATACTTATTTAGTCATAACTATAGATCCAACTAACAAAAATGTTTTAACATTTTATACAGTCGTATACAACGAAGTTACAGCGGGAAAACATACAAAAATAACGCGAAAAGTTCGTATTTGTAGCCGTGGGGCGCTCGCCAGAACGTCCAAATCCATCACAATGCATTTATATGAAGAGAGGTAGTGGTGGGGGTGGCTGGTGCTATGACGCGGCTAAGCCTATCTCTTATGGAAGTCTTGGGACGCCGTAGCGCATGCGCAGAGTAACATTTGTGGCGAGTTGACAGTTGATTGCCGCGCGCCGGTTGTCTGTTTGTTTTTGTGTGTAACAGGTTATGTTTGTGATGATATAACTAAATAGTGTAGTTTGGTACACAATTAGTAAGTTAACTGTGTACCAGAAAACAATGCTTTTTACATTAACAAAGTTTGCGAATTCTAGGAGTGTTTGTTATCTAGAAGAGGTAATCATTCATTGCGAATATATTTTTTGTTGAGAACATCTTATGTTTGCAAAACGAACAACATTAGTGTATTGCAGGTACATCCGCGTGAAAAATGAAGGCGCTAAAATGTTAAGTTAGGTATTTACGTCTTTATTTAAATATCGAAACTATAAAGCTTTTTTCAATATATTTATCTTACAATTGAGAGTCCAAATTAAGTCGATCCATAACACCTGGAAGATATTTTTTATTATTCAAGGATGATGTGATGATTCTGTTTCGTTAGTCCTTCCAGAGAGCAAATCTTGGCCCTGTTGCTTTTAGGCTTATCCACCATATTTTGAAATATTTTGGCTTCAGGGTAGACTGTGAAACTCTCTTAATCCATCCCTAAGATGGTTTAGGTGTTTCTCATGAGCCTTGACTGAATTAATTATTTTTGTTTTTCATCATTTTTGAGTATGAAAGATGAAAATAAAAATAATTATTAAATAATATATTTTTGTTTTAAATGTTTAATTTATAAAGAAATGTGGAAGTTTAAAAACCTTTTACAAACAAATATTGGTGATCTAAAGCAATAAAATAAGAAATAAAATCATAATAAGTAATAATAGGACAAAACTTTAAACCCAATTTGTTAGATTTTAGTGAATTTAAATTTACAACTTGTGATAACTATAGTAAACACAACATTTTACCAAACAGGTTATCAGTAAATGATATTTGCCTCTATACAGACAAGGTACTATACCAGTAATGTAACTTAATGTATTTAGAACTTGTAAATAACCAGACCTAGGAGTTAATGTTCTGAAATACCTTGCAGAGTTCACTTGTTTAGAAGTGATATTGATGATGTCTTGTACCAACACATCACAGTCTGTGATCTCTCGTAGTACTGCTAGCCCAGGATCCGCCCTCAGTAGAAAGACACCGGCGTGACCGTCAGACTATGGAATGATAATTTACTAGCAAAACACTTCTAGATACAAAACAGAAATACTAATTATTTAGGAAACTAATCTATATTATTTGTAATAATGGCTATTAAAAATAATTCTGTTTATTCTTAACCCTTATCAGGCGGCTAGCGCCTTTAAACGCAGCGCAGTAGGGTTACACGGCGCGGCTAATGCCTTTAAGAGTGTATGGTGATGTTGCTTTAGCCACTACGCACTCACAAAACCAATATGGTGGCTTTTTTTGAAATATTTAGTGATTGAAATCCATTGTTAGGCAACTTTGGCCGGTATTCATTTGCTCCTGTACTGCGCCTTACGCCTTTAGACGCAAGTCATTAAGGCCAGCTGTTTTCACTTTAGCTAACCTTGTTTGTTGACATTTTTGTCGATATGTGTTTATTTTCATTGTGTTTTAGCAGTAAATAGTGTATATTGTGTGAATGTTTTTAATGAATAGGATTTATTGACTGATTATTATTAACTGCTTATCCAAATGAAAAAATTACTTCTTTTAATAGCTAAGAATTGTCTTGAAATCTTCAATAAATAAAAATGAACCGAATTTCATTATTCTACTTTATTCACAAAAAAATCCAAAAAGAACATTGGGAAAATAATATCTGGATTTTTTACACTAAATGAGCAGGGACCGTGATTTTCAGTAGCGCTTTAAGGGTTAAAACAATATAACATTGAAGTAAATTTTACTCAATTTTTCTCAGAATACTCATAAAGAAGGTGACTAATTTATTTTAAAAGTTTCCATAAAATATAAACCTCCAATTATATTTAACTAAATATAATTAGTGTCTCTAGCCATGCTTAAAGTGGGGGTTTTCAAAAGAGGATAAAAAATGTTTCATGCAATGTAAATAAATGTCGCCTAAAATATTATTAAAACAATATTTTAAAAATACAACAATAATAAACTAAGTAATATCATTGTTATAGGTATACACGATATATATAAAAATACTGGATAGAATAAAAGCTAAAACAATTTTTAAGCTCACCTTGATAAGTCGTAGTATTAAATTTAATACTTCCTCCTTCACAGTCACATTTTTAAATTGAAACCACCTTATTAAATTCTTAAATAAATTATCTTCATTAATGATTTCTTCTTCAGAAATTAATCCATGATCAAGTTTAGAGATTATTGTTAGCAATGCACGTAGACGGATTTCTTCTAAGTCATGTCCTAAAGGCACATAACATAATGCTTTACATAACACATAAAGATTTTATAGTTAAGTTTCTCAGGGTTTAAGACTTAAACGAAAAATAATTGAATGTGACAAATATATAACAATCCATTTTTATGATCGCCTGTACAAAAAAATGGTTTTCAAGTTTAAGTGTGCTGAGTGTATGTGTGTGTGCATGTGTGTCAACAGATTTTATAGATTGAGAATACATTCTGGATGATATTTTCAATTCCGAGAGTAGAGCAGCGGCCTACACCCTGATGGAAGGCGTTAATGAAAATCTTAGGGGGAATTCCACAGGAAAAACAGAAAATGATATAGACTCCAAGTAAATTTGATTTCATAGCGAATTTCAATCTACTAAAAATAACTTATTTTAAAACATAAAAAACTATATTACATTTTCGGTTAATTTTTTAGTAGCCTAGGCCTGGCTATAATAACTTTCTAATTTTACATCACATGGGAAAATTTAATCATGACAATAGGCTGGGCTTAGTTTTCAAACCCATAAATACAAAATAATACTGATACGGGATAAACAGTTTCTCTTCTGAACTTGTAACTTACCTATAATTGAGAACTTAGCTAATTTTGCAGCTCTTCTACTAAATCTGTTGGCACTGATTTCACAAATGATGATAGATAGTTCAAATCATTTTTTTTTAATTGATAAGGTAAAATTAAAAAAAATGTGAAAGTGATGCTTTGGGGGGGTGGATATACCCCCTCTAATATTTCCCCACATAGTCTTCATCTAATCCATGGGTTTTTTGTGTGATTTTGAAAATTCTGAAATTCCCGAGATTAAATAAGCCAAAAATAGAGGTGGGAACCCAGAATCACAGATTGGATTTACTAGCCTCAGCCTAAGCCATTATCAGGAACAACTCTTTTAAGATGGCTTTTCAGCCTTTAACCTTGAAAGCGTATTAATTCTACTGAATAGAGTTTATAGGACGGTAGAGGGTTTCAAGATAATGGAAAGAGATACTGTAGCTATAGGAGAACCTTTTCTGATAAGAAAATTCTTACATTAGTGTCAGCGTTTATTTAAACTGTGTTTATTACAGTGGGAAAGTGTCTTCCAAAGAATGCCAGGTTCATGGCCACGACATAAGATTCACCACAATTACAACCTTCTTTACCACCTCACAAAACTTGATAGGAAAACAGTTTATGTCAGAGCCCAGTTCTTCAGTGCACTGCCCGAGGAACTCTGTCAGTCGAGAAGTCTGTGGTACCTGAGAAACCGAAATCTCCCCTAATTATTTCATAAAAAGGCAATCACCTGTTCCTAATAGATCAAACCAATGAGAGGATGTGTCCAAAACGAAGAAGCCCAAGGGCTAACTCAAGGGTTGTAGATGAGCTGATTCCAAATGTTTCAATAACTGGTACAGTACCTAGCCTTTTATTTTTCCCAAATCCTAGTATCCTACGAATTTCACACATCCTAAATATGTTAATAAATTAAAAATCATTGTAATATTTTCATAGAGTCCAATTAAAGATATGGGGCTAATACAAACCTAGTTTGTTGACAAGAACAGAAAGCCTGCTCATGGCAATTCCTCCAAAAACTTTAATATACTATTGTTTCACTTATGATAAAAACGCCACATAAACATACTTTAGAAATGTAAGAAAAATCAACACATTCTTTTCTAGATCACACATTTAGCCTATAACACTATCACAATGTACCATACTAATGTATTACCGCGCCAATCTACGATTTGTTTGTTATTTCAAACTTTGAAAGATTTAAACTGACAGAAAAAAAACTACTCATCAAACATGCAATTGCAACAGGTGGTATTAGTAGGAGAATGTTGAATTTTTGGACAGTTCCAGACAGACTGAAAGAGCATCTCTATCTGACAAACTATATAAATATAGTTCCACGTTTGTAGTTACACCATTTCGGCAGTGGGTTGGTAACATATCACGTCACGTTTTGTGGAGTAGGGCTTTTGGCCGTACTTGTTGGCCTTGTCGGGGAAGAAGGTGATGTTCCATTTTGTGCCACTTTGGTTTCGCATGTAAAAAATAACAAAACTTCTGTTAAATAAACCCATGTGTTAGCTCTATCCAATTAACTATATTGGTCTATTTCCTAAGTTTAATGAAAACATATTATTAATTGTTTAAACAACAAATTAACTCAACTAATTTAATACGTTTAGTTGAGTGTGTATATTGTTATTATAGTTAGCAATTACTACTGTCTGAGATCATATGTGAAAGGGACTTACTAAATTAATATGCCGGTAAAACCTGTTAAAGTTTACCTAAATAACCAAGGAATCGCTATTTTATCATTCCCTGTCGCCTGCGGATTTTTTGAGACAATTGTATTTAATATTGATGTACTATTTTTTTAAATTGAATATTTTGAAATATTTTTTCAGATGAAACCTAATATTAACATTAAATGTAGACTTGGGGAGGTAGCAATGTCAAATAAGCTCATTTATACAGCGTGACATAACGGGGACGGGAGGACTTCATGTACGCGATTTAACAATCGCGCGATGGCATTTTTCTTGTTATTCCTCCATGTTTTAGCCGCCAATAAAAATAATCCTAAATATATTTTATTTATTTTCTCCACCTTCTTGATTTCTATAGGTGAGCAACAATGTAGTTTCAGAGAGAAAATATGGAGGAATAACGAGAAAAATGCTATTGCACAATTGTTATATCGCGCATGGATTCCGCCTTTCATCACCACCTTTCTCATAAAGGTGGGACCCAACTATTTCCATTTTAAAAATACACACGAAACAGTCACTTGTCCAATGCAATTCTTATTTTTGCCGCCCAATAGCGACAGTTTTGCTTAATGACATAACAGTCTAAATAAAAGTGTTTCGTTACTTATCATTAACAAATCATCAGCATCAGTAGCAATAACATCAAGCATTTTCTCCGTTGTTCGTAATCAAGTACATAAATCGTCTGTACGAGCATATTTGGTAAGGATGAAATTTTAACTCATCCTTCAGGACGCACTGCAGCGAGCGTTGAGACAAGCCAGTTTTGGAGCGCGCCGCCTAGTAGAACGGCGAGGATTTTAGGGAACAGACGCCCTTTACTCTGTCGACATTTTTTTTGAATTCGCGTCTTGCGAGGACGACCCTCGCAGACGGTTTCTGCTTCAAATTCAAAACTGACCCAGCTGTGCGAAAAGAGGCAACCTAACAAAGTTTTGTGTTGCGATCAGGAACATTAAACTGTGCACGGAAAAGCTTTTGAACAAATGTTCAAAATCAAAAATGCGATTTGCCAAGGTCCACTTTGCCATTGCTACTAAAACAAAACTGGACACCTAACCTACAAATAACCTACGCCCTGCCACACCACTCCACTACTATTGCTCTCACTACGCAACTCAAATGCGTTTCGTTTTGCGCCGCCAGGTATCTCGGTAGCGCTAGTTATAGTAAAGACAATAAATGTCCTACATATTAAAAATTATGTAAAGCATATTTCTGAGCAATAATAATTTAGGGTAAACGTCGGGGTTTCGTGTAAATATGTATGTACTGTACTTAGAGATATAAAAATAAATATATAGACTGTTTCTGTATTCCAAAGGGTCAGTAGTTCATTTTCAAAACCATATGCTCATTTTAATTAGGCTATTTAATTACCCTTACGAATCTACACCAAAAATAGAGCAGGTAATTTAGTACTATCAAGGCCATTGTGTAATGAGGCCTAAATGACACAGGCGTTAAAAATACTTAAAGTACAACATTAAATTAGGAAAACAATTTTTGTAATCAATTAAAAATGTCCTTTTACACATTTAAGAGGTTCTGACGAATGTAGGGTTGTGTGAATTTATAGCGCTGTACATTTATATTCTTTAACCCCATTTAGATTTATTTTGTAAAACTAAGTTTCAGTTTTACTATTTGATAAGATCATTACCAAAACCCTATTTATTTTGATAATAGAAATTTATACCACTAAACATTGTGTCAAATCGTTTATTAGTCAATGACATTAAGATAAAAATGAGAAATCCTTTATTTTACAACCCTCCGTCAAAAGAATCTTTGGTAAGTTGTATAACACACAGAAGATTCAATATTTAGATTGTATTTATACAAACGTGCTGTCATTTACCAGAATCAACTTAGATTTTGCTGTAACCAAGCTACAAATTAACAGTTAGTTGTCAAATTGAAAAAAAACAATTAATTGTAACACACAGTGACGAAATGAATACAAGTACGTTATTCCTATTGCTCATTTGGTTTGATTACATCACCTCCGTCTAAGCTTTAAGTAATTAATCTCAATATAAAACTCGCTTCACACGACAAATACAATTTTAATTTTGTCAACTTGAAATTATATAGCATCAATCATCTTTGATTGCAATAATTTCAAATTCAAAACGATGTATTGTTTTGCCGCGAACGACTGATCGTATTCTGATGAGCGTTTCAAGATAAGAATGGCCAGTCGTAAAGTGACCTTGTTGTGAACAAGAGCTATTACTTCAGGTGGTGTTGTTTACCAAGTTGCCGAGGACAGATTCTCTAGTAATCGCTTCTGGTCGTAAGTAGAATCATAGAACTATTATCATTCACATTTTAATTTTTTAGAAATAATGTTATCTACTTGGGCAGATAAAAACTATTTTACAATATATATAGGTCCTCGGTACCTAACTCGTTTGCTATCTGTATCACTCTATAAAAGTTTTACATAATCTCTCGATCATTACCTACTACCGAATCTAGGAAATGAAGGATGAAGAGAATACTAAGCTCAATCTATAGTTAGAGAATAAATGTTGTACTTTTAAAGCTACAACCTATCAACAGTTTTTCAAACACACAAAATAACTTCAAGCAAACAAATGTACATTAAAAGTAAAAGATTGCAAGGTTAAAAATATTGAATAAAAACGTTAAAAACTATTACAGTTTGAAAATGGAATAACAGTAATTTAAAATGGCGATTATTGTTAGACGGAAGTGGTGTCATATCGTTATGAGAACAGCTGTTTAGAGGAACTGAAAACATTCCCTTCAGACACATCCATGATTAAAGGTATTTCCTAAAGCGAAAAAAACAAAACCTTTCCATACTTTTTATTCCACAGCTTTTTGTCAATATGTTTAGAAATTATTAATTATTGATGGTTTTATTGTAGCAAAGACAATTTTATTCTAATTGAGATTCTATTGAGATGGAGAATGGCCTTGTATTTTCTTGTCCTTTTTTAGCAGGGTGGAGCTCCACCAGAGTAGATTTTGCGTCTGCAAGAAAAGCTGAACACTTGATTATATGGATTGGCAGAAAAAGGGGCCCATCCTAGCCTTTTAGGAGTCTAAGCATGACTGGTCTAGACTTTTCTATTGGATGATATTTAATAATGACGAGTATTCCAAACATATTTGGGATTTGAACCACCTCCGAGTAAGAATAACCGCAGATGTTGGTTCAATATCCCAATATCCCCAATATTGCTGTGATGGCGTGTGTTGGCCACAATGCGCGAAGTGATTGATAACGACTCCGCTTAGCTTAGGTCAGTTATAATCTCCACATTTGAGATGCTAAATAATGTGTTATTGTTCGTCAAACTCATAGTTCAGCGCCCCACGCGGCGAGGGTCGGCATCACTGAGACTGACCAAGGAAAACGGCTAAAGTTGAAAAGTATAGGTACTTCCCCAGAATACTTTACAGTTTTTGTTAGATGAAAACTGTACAAAAGGTTATCATTTGCAATTTTCCTATTCTCTACATATTTTTTTAGAGGACTTGGGAACCTTATAGTGAAGATTAAAGAATTTTTTATATTTTGTGTATTACACCAGTTTTAATGAGTGTTTTAAGAAGTGAAGTGGCGCAAATTCTTAAATTTTTAGAGCAGGTTTTGGGCCAATGTCGCAAATTCCTCGTCTATCTGAGCTTAGGCGTAAAATCAAATTAATATTCATTTAGACCCTCTCCGGCCCACAATGGTGTGTTTTAAGGTAAGAATGAGTGAAGGTTGAGTGTGATGGATTTTAAAATACATGTAGATTAGATGAAAATACAAGATACCGAAAAAATACATTTGCTCGCCACAATGCCAAGAATAGTATATTTCACAACTAGGGCCGAAAATGATGTTTTGCAGACCCGGGATCTTTTTAAATTCGAGACGTCCCGGTCTACGCCCGCAACACGCGGACCGACCGACCTTGTATGTTTGGGGAGTTGGCCTTCGTCCTCATCAGCTGGATATTTTATTTCCTATTTTAATGTAAATCAGCACAATCCAACATAACATCTAGAGCTGAGGACTGCGTGACCGTAAGTGGAAAAGTACATTATATTATTTCCCGTGAGCAAATGAGGGCAAAAATATCGTATAAATTATTATTTGATTACTATTAAAAATATATAATTGTAATACACAAAATGCTTATAACGTACGTATCTCTTTTGGAAACCATGCGCGTGGATATTATAGTAAGCTTAGTCATCTACTTTTGTTATAAATAAATTAACGATCTCTCCATAATACTTTGAAATTCATTATTATGTATGGAAAACTATAGACACTAAGTGACAATTAAAAATTTAAAGTGTGTAGGCCTAACCCTTTTGACATGGCCATGTCTAAGCTCTGTGGCGAGGGGGTGTAGGCTATTCGGTGAAACGGATTTTTGTCAACCGCCCAGCCCCGACTCATTAGGGTCGGAACCCTAATTAGCCCTCGACCGCGGCCTTTTGGTAACCTCAGTTTCATCCCAAAAATTCTCACTTTTCTCCCTGAAAATCCTTGCCTCATAGTTTAATCCCACAAATTATCACTCTTATCCCTTAAAGTCCCTCCCTCACCTGATCAATCTGATCTGAACAAACTAGGAAACTGAATAAAACGAAATGCATCTTTTACAATTTAGGGGTACAATAGATTTGCAAGAGTTTTAATTGATTAGGCTTTGACCCTTTTTTAGAACAATGACAGAATTTTCTCTCTTAAGTATTTGTATTTGAAATTTTTGAATTTTAGTATTTTTTATTTTTGTATTTGGAATTTTTTAATTATTAATTTCTAAATAATATATAAAGTGAAATTTATATATAAAGCCTACATTCTTAAATGTCTTATACCAATTGTATTTGTAAAAAATAAAACAAAGTGTATGACAGTATATTTTGTTTAATTGATTCTGCACATTGTGAATATTTTTATTTTGGCTATAAAATTATTACAGTATTATAAATTGAAAGTTACAAGTCTATCTGATTTCAAAGAAATATAAATCGTTAATTCTTCCCTCAAGAAGTTATGCATGGGTTTAAAAATAAGACCGATAGAATTCATAATATTGTACCGCTAAACATAGTTCAAACTTAACTTCAGACAGTTCTTAGACGGTTAGTAATCTCACACTTGAAAGGAATTGGGTATTATGTGTCGTCCTTTGTTATTCTTCGTCTGTTTTCGCCCGCCACCTCCCCTCTCGCCCTTCTCTAGCGCGCTTTCTCCCTCAACCTCAACCCCGCCCGGCACGAACGAAATCCCTGAAATCCCCACCAGGGAGAACAACGGTTGCCAAAACTCCTCACCATGGGTTGTGACACTTTTATAACCCCCTGCGATGACGAATGGGATAGGCGAGGTTGCCAAAAGTCCTAGACCCGCTATTCGTCAGTTTTATAGAGAAACAGAACACATCCATGATCTAAGCTATTTCGCAAAGGGAAGGAAATACATTTTTGCTAAGATGACACTCACGAGATGTTTTAAATATCCGTAGCTGATTAATTAATTATGACCATTGATCTATGACGTGTTCTTAAAATTTGAGACGTCGCTTGATCATAATTAACATTTTAAACTAGAAGCCCGCACTTTGTACTGGTTCTATATTCAGTGTTAAGAAACGATATAGGGTACTTAAAAATGTAACCAGATACAAACCTTAAATCTTAAATAAATACAAAGAATTCTTAGCTAATCATTTAGCAATAATTTACAATTAGATTAAATAATAAAATGTGTATTAAAATTCTTCATACATAAAATAACATTTAATATAGTATATACAGTATTTGAAGAATATTTAAAAAAATCAATGATCAATGCAAAAAACCAATATTGATATAAATTCACATATGGGGGTTATTTCTTTCTATTAAATCACTTAAATAGATCACATGCTCTATAAAGCTTAGAAAGATTATGCATAATGTTGCTCAAAACTGTGCCTTAATGTTGATATTTTATTTACTGTACTTATTATTATAAAAAATATTTGCTTTTTTCAACCCTCTTATTGTCAGTCGCCCGTATTCGGGCGCCTCCGCGGACTCGACTTTTCCGCTTACTTAAAGGTTTACGATCGATTAAACGGAGTTATAATGAATACCATCTTGTTCAGGAATTTCTAGACTTTATAATACATTTTTTCCCTTTTAACACCTGTTTTGAAGGTCTATGACTATTTATTTACCAACGCAGCTGTTTTATTATTTATTTTTGTTGTGAATCTTTGTTTATATTGTTGTTTGTTTACATCCGTAAATTGTGCAATAGTTCACGTTCTAGTGATGGTAGCGAATGATTAAATGGTAAGTTGAGTTAAATGGATCATTGGATACTAAAAATACCATACTAAATATCAAAAAGCAAAACAAAAAGTTGCATAAAACTGGTAACCGTTGCAAGAAGGTGCCACTTTTCATGTACATACCCAGGAATTTTTTAATTTTTTGTTGTAAATAATAGCGATATAAACTATTCTTTCTATCACAACAAAATTTGGGACAAAATTTTTATCTTAGAATTTTGACATAGTGTATATGACAGAACTTGTACGACTCGTTAGTTAGAAGAAACGTTTTTTGAGAATTTCTGGATTTGAACCTATAAGGATGATACGTACTATGAAAGTAAGTCTAACGCATACTAAAATTTTGAACAGCATATTTGATCAACTTTAAGGCAATAAACATCATTATATAACTTTGTGGTGGTTTTGCTTTTTTGTGCGTCTAAACAAAACTCTAAAAAATCGCTTTAGAGAAGGTTAAATAAAAAGTTTAGTTTATTGCATATAATAGAGAATAAATCAGGAGAGTTCACTACTAATTGATTAGATTAGATTAGATTAGATTAGATTATTGAAATGACAACCTACCAGGTAGGTATTTTAGCCAAGTATGAATGAGAAATGAGTGTAAGATGATTGTGGCGCGATCTTGTAGTCTGTTTACTGACTAAGGCTGACATGTTCCTTAGACAGGACTGTTAATTAATAGCTTAACAGCCGATGGCAACTAAGGGACCTACAGTTTAACGTGGAATCCGAACCACGGCCTCTAAACTACGAATTTGTCAAATTATATGGTTGGTCTTTGTGGATTAACACAGTATTCAATAGTGCGGACGTCAATCCACACAAGAGAACACCACACCCACCGATCATCGCTTACAACTATCCGAAATTCGTGACCTCCAAGTAGCTGGATTACAGGACGACGCCACAGTCCCAGTCCAGTATTGGTAGAATTAATGGTTATATTTAACCGGAGATCTAAAAATTGTATATTGTCATATCTTCAAACATAGAAAAATGCTTTAAAAAGCACTTCAGATTACCGATTATCTGTGGGTAAAACGGTGATTTAGGTGTGCACACTGCAAAACGCAATCTCTGGCTATTTCTCATCATTCGTGTACGTTGGTATTTTGTGTTTAATCTCTATCTTAAAACCTAATAGTATTTAAACTTTAATCTGACGCGGTTTTAATTAAATAATAGTAGGGCTTAATAGTATGGTAGAATAAATGTTCAATGTTATTGGGCAAAGTAACAAATAAAATGTCTGATATTATCACTAGAATGCAATTTAGATCAGAATAATATTAGAGTCGTATGATGGTTCATAAATAATCATTAAACGACTGTAATATATAGTAAATTAAAACCTAAAGATATATTAAATAAGAAAAATAAAAAAGAAATCAATTATATATACTAAAATCCCCATTGGAAACATGTTCATCGAGATATATACTTTCGCAATTAGTCTAAACTAGAATACTAATTATAACTAATAATATAAGTATTTTTATAGCGAAATGGTAACAGAAAAGTCTAAGAAAGGAATAGACCACGACATTCCTCCACCTTCTGATGAGAAGACTGAGATAAAAAACAAGCTGCCTTTGGTCCTGGAAGTTATATGGATAGCGATTCTCATAGTACCATGTATACTTTTCACCATATACAAGACGATCTTCCCAGGCAGAGGGAAATCACTCAAGGGAAAGGTAGTGTTGGTAAGTGTACCACTTCTATATATTTACCTGTCTAGATTTACTTGTTAGAAAATTACATACATTAACAAAAATGTCCTTAATTTGGACATTGGCACAAGCATATGCACGCTTGTCAATATTATTTCCAGTAATCAATAGAAAGTCAACTTTAAAGTCTACTCGCACTCTTACAAAACCATTCTTCACCTGTTAATTATATACGCTTCTCCAGTCTGGAGAACCTGCATTTCATCTGGAAAGCTAAACAAAATTCAAATTTTTCAAAACAAAATTCCAAGAATTGCTGCCTAATGTCCTTGGTATATTCATAACGCACACCTACATCAAGAGTTTTATAGAATAGACACAATTATAAATTATATAAACAAAAGAAAAAACAAAACAACAAGAAAATTTCGATTTAATTTGTTCAACATTCCTGGAGCAGTAACATTCGGCTAGGGGATGCCGACTATAAAAAGGCAACTAAAAAGCAAGACTTCCTCAAATTTTTTTTCTGGATTTGAGATTTAAATGAAGAGATTACGGAAGACAAAATTCTGTAAAACCTATCCTGTTGGCAGTTCAGAATTATTTATTTAATATCATTCTGACCTAATTTTAGTTTAGGGTGTCTTCAAATGAAATGAACCCTATTATCGTCATACTATTTTTTACAAATTCTCTGCATAATGTATATCATTGTACCTGATAGAAAACCTTTTAAAAAGACACATGATAGATGGGTTTGAAGTTTTACACTGACTATGGTTCCAGGTGACGGGTGCTGGACGAGGATTGGGCCGAGGGCTTGCTCTGGGGTTCGCCGAGGAGGGGTGCAAGGTGGTCGTGGCTGACATCAACCTGGGCAACGCCGAGAAGACAGCTGCAGACATCACCGCCAGCGGGGGAGTGGCCAAGGTAGGGAGGTAGGGACGTTACGTTACTATCAATCATACGATACTTGGTATTGATACCTTGTCAAATATGTGGAATCGAGTAAAATATCGAATAAAAATCGATACCGTAAATATCGAATGATTACTATTGAATGAAAATGTATGATTTTATTGTGAGTTGTAAGAAAAATCGGCAATTAAAATCTATATAATTAAAATAATAATACATTATTTTAAGAGTCTGCATCAGTGGTAGCCATCTTGAATTTTAGTCCTGTAAGAGCAATGTTAAATTCTGGCGGAACATACCTTCAATTTGGCGTCTGTAATGGCGTTAATTATCAAAGTATCAATGTAAAACTTTGGAAGTACATTGATGAGATGTGGCTCAAGGGCATAACCTTTTAACATGTTCAAAAATTTAACTTGATATAGAAACAAAAATCCAGGAATATTTTACAAAATAAATCTTTATTATTTTTTTATTGAGAGCGAAAATAAGAAGTTCTGTAAAATGGTGCCCTGGAGGACTGTAATACCTTTAATTTGACACTTCTTCTGTTAATTTATGACAATAGGTCAAGGAGATATAGGCGCCAGAATTTAACATTGCTCTTTCGGGACTAAAATCCAAGATGGCTACCACTGATGCAGACTCTTAAGAACAAGAACTATATAATCTAATCTAATCTAATAATTCTTACTGTATTATAATGAGAAAAATATTTCACTAAGATTTTTTTTGTTTTGCACATAAGTTTTAGTTGTCAAACTAAAATTTTTTGAGACCAATATGTAGAAATAAGCAAACTGCTTTATAAGTAAACTTCACTTTAAATAAGTTGAAATAAGTTTAAATTACATTACAGCATTATTTTATTTAAATCGATATGAGCCTTCGAAAGAAATCAACCTTTAAATTAGGTAAAAATACATATTTATACATTATAAATTAGAACTACTTTTTCGATACCGATAGTGCATGTTATTTTCCTCTGACAATAAAGTATCGTTTTGTTCAATACGGACACAAATACTGCAACTTTCGAAAGAAAAGTATCGATACCTACTGGTATCGATTCCTACTAGGATCGATAGTATCGCAACGACCTTAGGAAGGTCATAGTACCGTCAGGTGGTTCAGTTGGTAGTGGGACTGCGATGTCGCTCATTCTTGATTGTTACTGTACAGTGTTCACCTCTTAATATTTCGGCTCATCACTAACTTGGAGCTTGAAACGCTCCTCTCATCTAATGCAGCTGCTGTGAGCTGCACATGTACAAATCTGCCCAAATTAAGTAAACACAATTTACGACAAAGACCATATTTGAGAAAAAGGAGACCTAGGAAAGAATTGGGAAATAAGGGAGAAATTTATTTTTAATATAATGAAATGAACCCTATTATCGTCATATTATTTTTTACAAATTCTCTGCATAATGTATATCATTGTACCTGATAGAAAACCTTTTAAAAAGACACATGATAGATGGGTTTGTAGTTTTACACTGACTATGGTTCCAGGTGACGGGTGCTGGACGAGGATTGGGCCGAGGGCTTGCTCTTGGGTTCGCCGAGGAGGGGTGCAAGGTGGCCGTGGCTGACATCAACCTGGGCAACGCCGAGAAGACAGCTGCAGACATCACCGCCAGCGGGGGAGTGGCCAAGGTAGGGAGTTAGGGACGTTACGTTACCATCAATCATACGATACTTGGTATTGATACCTTGTCAAATATGTGGAATCGAGTAAAATATCGAATAAAAATCGATACCGTAAATATCGAGTGATTACTATCGAATGAAAATGTATGATTTTATTGTGAGTTGTAAGAAAAATCGGCAATTAAAATCTATATAATTAAAATAATAATACATTATTTTAAGAGTCTGCATCAGTGGTAGCCATCTTGAATTTTAGTCCTGTAAGAGCAATGTTAAATTCTGGCGGAACATACCTTCAATTTGGCGTCTGTAATGGCGTTAATTATCAAAGTATCAATGTAAAACTTTGGAAGTACATTGATGAGATGTGGCTCAAGGGCATAACCTTTTAACATGTTCAAAAATTTAACTTGATATAGAAACAAAAATCCAGGAATATTTTACAAAATAAATCTTTATTATTTTTTTATTGAGAGCGAAAATAAGAAGTTCCGTAAAATGGTGCCCTGGAGGACTGTAATACCTTTAATTTGACACTTCTTCTGTTAATTTATGACAATAGGTCAAGGAGATATAGGCGCCAGAATTTAACATTGCTCTTTCGGGACTAAAATCCAAGATGGCTACCACTGATGCAGACTCTTAAGAGCAAGAACTATATAATCTAATCTAATCTAATAATTCTTATTGTATTATAATGAGAAAAATATTTCACTAAGATTTTTTTGTTTTGCACATAAGTTTTAGTTGTCAAACTAAAATTTTTTGAGACCAATATGTAGAAATAAGCAAACTGCTTTATAAGTAAACTTCACTTTAAATAAGTTGAAATAAGTTTAAATTACATTACAGCATTATTTTATTTAAATCAATATGAGCCTTCGAAAGAAATCAACCTTTAAATTACGTAAAAATACATATTTATACATTATAAATTAGAACTACTTTTTCGATACCGATAGTGCATGTTATTTTCCTCTGACAATAAAGTATCGCTTTGTTCAATACGGACACAAATACTGCAACTATTGAAAGAAAAGTATCGATACCTACTGGTATCGATTCCTACTAGGATCGATAGTATCGCAACGACCTTAGGAAGGTCATAGTACCGCCAGGTGGTTCAGTTGGTAGTGGGACTGCGATGTCGCTCATTCTTGATTGTTACTGTACAGTGTTCACCTCTTAATATTTCGGCTCATCACTAACTTGGAGCTTGAAACGCTCCTCTCATCTAATGCAGCTGCTGTGAGCTGCACATGTACAAATCTGCCCAAATTAAGTAAACACAATTTACGACAAAGACCATATATTTGAGAAAAAGGAGACCTAGGAAAGAATTGGGAAATAAGGGAGAAATTTATTTTTAATATTCTCCATAATAATAACATTGGACGCCCTCAGACAACGTACTGCGTTTACCATAAACAATAAAGATAACTTTTCTCTGGAACCGTCAGTCGTAAACTAATAATTGAAAATACTAATTTGTACAAAGCCTATAACTTTGGAACTATTAGTTTTGAACATACGGATGGTGACATATTATTCGGAACCTTAATAACTATAAACAATTAAATTTTTATGAAAACTCTCAGCTAAAATTTGAACATTTTGACGAAAACAACACTTTCTCTTATAATTTACTATGTAAAAGGGGAGAAAGTAATAAATTGTTGGCACTCAATTGGATTTGCAAAGTTTTACTCTTGAATTACTAAATACAATCAAAACTTGTGTGCACCTCAAAAATTAAAATTCAAGCTATCTTTGAATAGCTGTCATTTCTCACTCGGTCGTTATTTTGAAGCCGGGTTTACGGCATTGTTCTGTAAAAGTACCTATGCTTCAAATGTTTCAATTAAAGTTTTCGTACTGACACCTTGTGGGCCGCCCCCATCTGAGGTTAATAGTCGGTAATAAACTAAAAAAAGTAGTATTTTTGATCCCGATTCAATTTGCAAAGTTTAAACTATAGTAGGGTAATTGATAATAATCTTGGATCAAGACATGACCTTGGCAAGGCAAGGCGTTGTTATTAATTAGTATATTTATGCACAAATAAACATATCAGTTAAAGATAAATATGTAACGTTTACTGTTAGGCGTACTTGTGTAACGTGGCCAAGGTGGAGGATGTCAAGTCCCTGCGGGAGGCCATCACTGCGGACCTGGGACTCGTGGACATCCTGGTCAACAACGCCGGCCTCATCCACGGCGAGGGCTTGACGGAGGAGTGTAGCGAGGACGAGATTCGCGCCGTCATGGACGTCAACCTCTTCAGCCACTTCTGGGTAATATAACGCTAATAGACTAAATAAACTTTCACAGACGTTAACCTTACTTGCAGACAAATTATTTACTTCTACACTTATGGGTCACAATATTACCCTTATCACTAGTATCACCAGCTTCTTCTTCTTAGAATTTATATGTCTATTCTAGTCATTCAATACTCAAGCGCAGCCACCCCTCTGAACACGTCTGGTCGAGTACAGTATTATAGTACTAAATTAGTCTTTATAACTGCTACAATATTAATGAATTATCCTCACTCGCATCTATCACATTTGAGCGAGTCGAATCACTCAACAAAACCCACTCAAAAAGATAGGTATTTCCGGGGGAGGGGGTTTCCCCTATAAAATTCCAACAATTGATTTAACTTTGTTTCTCGTGTTATCATTTTCAAAAATTGGATGATTACTTTGAAAGAATAAATTATTAATCAATACTAACAATTTTACCCTCCTATCTCGTTTTATACAACTCTCCCCTACAAATAATGGTTTTGGAGATCATTTAATAAGCATATGCAATTTTATTAATTATTGGTATTGTTTTCTGCTTCGGTTTCAGTTATCAATTGTAGTTTACTTTTCCAGATACTGAAGGAGTTCCTGCCGTCCATGAAGACCCACAACTCCGGCCACATCGTAGCTATCGCCTCCGTGTGTTCCATGTACGGAGCTCCGAGAGGATCGGTCTACGTGGCCAGCAAGTTCGGCCTCTACGGTAAGGAGGTACACACGCCTCTAAGGATGTACAAGAACATAATTTCAAATGTCTTCGAGTATCATGAGTCCAAATGTCGTTTTCCGTTAATGTTAAGTGTACGTTGTGTAACTGATTCCATGTGTTTGTCTGCAGGGTTGATGGAAGTGGTTCGGTCCGAACTAGAGATGAGGCCCGGCAACGAGATCAAGACCACGACAGTGTTTCCGTACTTCATCAACACCAGCGCACAGTACGTCAAGAACTGGGACATAAGGTCTGTCGCTAACCCATTCAAGGACTGTACGTCGGGGCATTTCAATACTTGTGATTTTTTAAACCTCAACTGCCCAACCATGGGCCCAGGGACTGTGCAGTGAATTAAAGACAGCGAGGTACCGAAGAGGCGTGAGCCAGGTATACTGTTTACTGACCAGAGGTGACTGCTCATGATCTGACAGGAGTCACCGACCACTGGTTTCGATCTAGCAACCTTTGACTTATTGGGCCGTAGCGAGCTACCGTGCCAGTTTGTTCATATTTTTGCATGGCATATAAATCTGTAAAACAATGATTTCGAACTCCCAATCTCTTGGTTAAATACATTACGTTCTGCCTCAAAATTTCCAGGTTCCAATTCAAAGTTCATAGTCAATCTTTTAATAAATAATGCTTATTTTTGGTGTAAATCTTTATTTAAGATTACAAAACCCCACACTCCGTAAACTGACTGGTATTTTTGTACTATACTATTTTACATAAATTATGACTTATAACACTTACTAAAAATTCCTTTAGAATGAAACCAAAACTTTTTAAAGTTTCTGAAACTCACTGTGAGAAACAACTTTACATAATTTTCTTAAAATATTGTGATTACAAAGAGCTAAATTATAGTATTAATAGATACTATAAATAATACTGTAGATAATAATAATAAATATTGTAAATACTGTAAATCAGCCCTTAATCAGGCACTAAGAACCTTTACTGTCAAATGACAAAAACAGTTTAGGAGTTTAATTTGAGAGTTTAGAACTTAAGTGAAAATGGCTATGAGAGGTTTTTACAATAAAGAAAATAAATATCTTACACACAACAGTGAATAAATTGCTAGATTATTAGGATGAAACTGAAAAATGTATTTACGATCGAAATAATGATTTTCTGACTTTGCAATGTTTTACGTTACTTCAATGTAATATTGAATCATATTTGAAATCTTACGTTCTACCGTTTATAACGACATTCATCCATGTTGTTTGGACATGTTGTTTGGACATATTTTGTTACAGTGCAGTCTCTCAAGTCAGTGGAAGCTGATCCGAACATTGTTTAGTTATATGACACATATTTGTGGCTTTAAAAAACCTAATAGCGAAGTCGATAACTTGTATTATTTAAAAAACCTAATTTAATCCAGTTTTCCAATGTTTATTTCAGGTTTCCTCCCACATCTATAGACAAAGTGGTAAAAGCTACGATCGCCGGGGTAAAGAGAGACGAGGTGGCAGTATTCGTCCCTTGGTATCTGCAGACTTTGATGGCAACAGGAAGGTACTGATTACGAAAGCGGAAACTTTAATTGGCATAGCAACTGGTTTGTGCGTGGGATTCATTAGTCTAAGTTGTGGAAGATCCTTGAAGCTAGTACAAAAACAGAAGGAAGGTTAAGAAAATATTATTTATCAGTAATAGATGTACAAGACATATAGTACAATTTAAAATCATCATATTTCACCAGTAGGGTGCAGATGCGCTGTTCGCGATGTAGAAGTTTCCAGAGAGTGAGTTATTAACCTGCGGCATTTGCTTAACACATAACGAACACCTTACTTAATCACCTGGTGACGAGTAGTAATTTTGCATTTCCTCATTTATACTCCTACAAAAGTAGCTATATGAGTGACAGATGTAAGATAAAATCACACTTCATAATCACAGTATGAATTTATAGGCAACGAAAACAATATTTGGCAGGGTATAAAAACAGCTCGTCGTAGCTGGCCAATGTTTTAAACTAATTTGAATATACTATCATGTATAGGATAGATTAGATTATTGAAATGGTGATTCTACCCCAAGGTAGGTATTTTAATTAAGCCAAGTATGAATGAGTATTGAGTGTAAGATGATTGTGGCGCGATCATGTAGTCTTGTTACTGACTAAGGCTGATATGTTCCTTAAACAGGACTGTTAATTAATAGCCCAGCATCTGATGGTAGCTAAGAGACCTACAGTTTAACGTGAAGTCCTAACCACTGCCTCTGAATTACGAACTGGTCTAATTATGAGGATGGTCCTTGCGGATTAACGTAGTATTCAATAGTGCGGACGTTAACGAGTGTGGCTCGTACCCAAAACTTGGATCCAAAACCCGTCCATTAGCAAGGCTTACTGTAAGTAAAGAACTGAATATTCTTATTTTTATTTCGAGTTTTTTTTGGAAATGTTAATTTAAGCGTATAAAACCATGTCAAATAAAACCCACCTTCAATGTAACCATACTACATGTAACACAATAATTAAACCAATTAATTGTTTATTGGAAGCCTTATACCGTGTTGTTAAATAGAATTGTAAACAACCGTTGACACGTTTCAAAAGTATCATCAAATGAAGTCTGTCTTCAATTTATACAGATTCAAAACTCTCTGGCCAGTTTCATGGTACCGGTAATTAAATGTTTACAATTCCTACTGAGGTAGATTGTTGATATATGTCAACCGCCATATAGTAAAACAATTTTAAACCACCCGACAAAGTATTTCTAATTTACCATTACTCGGAGGGTGTATGCCATTTTACTGCTTCCGGTGTCACCTCGTGTTTTGTGAAGACCATTAATTTTTAACATCGTATTTTAATATCTTATCTATTTATTTGACCTTAAACTTAGACTAGCGCGATCGCCTTATCAGTGACATTGACCTCGCGCGTCCAGTAGTCAGGTGGCAGCGCTGATGCCCTAACAAAACATTTCGAACTTGATCTTGAGCAAATATATAATCTGATTCAATTCTTAAAAAACGCGCATTTAGGACGCGCCTTAATTAAGTGCTGTGGTCCCATTTGATTCTAAACAAATTAATTTCGCTAAACCGCGCGACAATAAAATGTGCATAAGCCGGACCGGAAGTGATGAAATTCTATAGGTCAGATGATGTGTGGGTGGTAAATTGAAATGAGAGAAATTTTAAATCGCTAGAAAAACTTAAGTTCAATTTTAAAAATAAAGAATAATTTTAAATCTGATGCTCATTACAACTAAAGAAAATGTTTTTATTTATGTCCCTGTGGGAAATAGGTTATATCTAAAGGGAATGTTTTCAGTTCATCTAAACAGCTGTTCTTAAGTTTCAGCTGTCCTTATAACCATATGACGTTACTTCCGTTTCAAGTTTTGGTCTGGCTGATTGGCAATACCCATCTTCCAGAACTAAGACACATCCATGTAAAAAATTAATTACTTTGATTGTGAATGGATTTATGTGATAATTGAGTAAATAGTGGCCATTATTAATGATTATGTATTACGGTTACAGAATACTGCCGAGATACCTGACGGATATATTTATGGACATGATGGCTTTCAAGATTAAGCCGCAAACGAAGGAAGAGTACACGAAACATCCCATCACATACATTATCAAGCATATGAAAAAAGAATATGGACCATGAAGCTACACCCAACTTTACTGATTGTTTTAAACTACCTAATACCTAATGGTACCTAAATACCTAATGTACCTAATGGTATCAAAACTAATTCAATCTATTTTACGTCAGTCCACATTGACTCTCAGCAACTTCTAGTGAAGTTTCTATTGATGCGATGTAATCTGAGCCCAGGGAAGCAATCAAAAACTAATGTACCTATTTAGGATGTTTGTTACTTACAGTATTAAATTTTTTAGTTGTTTACTTTTTATTTTTATATGTTATTTTTCTAACTTAATTACATGTACCAAAACATATAAAGGTTTCAAGTCATAGGATAAATCGATTGATCAAAATGTATGTTGAAGTCTACGTTAACCGCCAGGTGATGTATGCATATTGGATCAGTAAAATGTATCAATTTGTCCTCTTACTAGCAGTCAGTCCGTTCTTTATACTGGTTTTATGGCTCAGAGAAGAAATATTCTTGGTATTGTTGTTAAATATTTACCTGGAATCAAAATAAGCAAAAACAAATAAACAAATATAAGAAATCATTCTCAGCTCGATTATTGAGTATTAGTTTTAAATTAGATTAAATTGGGAAAAATATATAATTGGTAAAATTTAGATTAAATTAAAATAAAATTTTAATATACGGTATAGTTTTAGAATAGGTTTAAATTCAGTGATCAAAGTAAGCTAACTATTGATTGATTGTAATTTGTCTAGTGGTTAAACTACTTACTGATTAAACCAGTAGTGAAACTGTAGGTTAAACTACTTACTGATTAAACCGGTAGTCAAACTATAGTTTAAACTACTTACTGATTAAACCAGTAGTCTAACTATAGGTTAAACGAGTGTAATGGTTTTAGTTAATTGTACAAAGATGGACAGCTGATTTAATTGTCAGAGTATTTTTTATTATAAAGTTTTATTTAAAAGAAATAAACATTATCACAGAAAAAGTTATAAACTTTGGCAGGTTAGAGTCAAACAATTCAAAATTTTGGTTCGCTCGTTGTATGATTAATTATATTAGTGTAAGTGGAATAATATAATTAATAAAATATATATTAAATATTTCCTCTAAAGGACCAACCTTACATCCAGTGGAGTGTTACATATTGAATACTAATTGATATATATCGAAGGCTGGTGAGCAGTATGGCGTGGTTGATTATAATATGTTTTAATTATACCGGAATAGCTGTTGCCTGATGGTGCTGTGTCGTCCCATCAGTTAAACATTATGTGGATGTCATGGAAAGATTAATGACACATACGGTCATTTACATCTCTATTTAGAAAATGAAAAATCGAATTGGAATTGATATAGAAATAAAAAAATTCGGTTTTACAAGGTCTCGGAATTGTTAATATATAAGCAGCAGACCTGCGTATCAATGATGATTTCCAAAAATGAAAAAATAATAGAAAGGCGAGCATAAGCTTGGTTAAGTTTATTTTATGTAATATTATTTCATAGATTTTGTTGCCTATTCTCCATAATATTAAAATTTGGATCCATGAAATAGAAGTATTTTCAATATTTATGCAGGGGTGTTTAATGTTCTAAAAGAGAAAATGTTTCCAACATTTCGCTTTCAGATAAATCCATTTTTTAATAATTTGACACTTTATAAATTTTTACACTTCTAGTTGACATTACCGTGATGATTAACATAAATTTGATTTTGCGGAGGAAATTTTGCCGAGCTAAAAAAGAATAGCTTGAGCTGCATAAATTAAAATAAAAGGACAAAGATCAATATTGGTCTTCAAAATATTAAATGTTTTATAAGCACTTTATCACTTTATTATATTTATGAGGTGTAAGACAAAATATGTATAGTTATACAAAAGTCCGGCATGCCAACTCTCGTTCAAAAACGTGATAACCCTAAATGCAGCTGCAAAGAGTTCTTTTTCAAAAGCCTCGGTTTAATTCACTAATTCTCAAATGTTAGGGGTATGATAGTTTGGGGGGGTTTTGTTAATCCAAAATAGGGGTAATATTGGCAGTTTTTCAACAATGTAATTAAAACTTCTAATTATTAAAGTTCTAATTGGAATCAGACTTAAAAAATCTCAATTTTACGTTCGTTGTTTTTCTCTATATAAGGTAAGTAGTTTTAAAAAATTTTAAAATATGTACCGGTGTCTAAATGCTCCAGGTAAAGTTAATAGGATATTATAAAAATAATATCGAGGCGTTTTAGCCACTGTATTTATAATATGTTACATATGATACCTTAGCGTGCTTCAATGGAGTAGATCCATAACATTAGATGCTAAAAAAACATAGTATATGTGATTTATCATGGCAGCACAACCTGAAGTTTTTACATTTCATATAGATTAGTGCAAACTCCTCTTTAATTTATGGACATAAAAAAAACAGTTTTAAAAACATATAATACTCGTGTTCAGCAGCAAGACCTGCGTGCACGATTTCATTTTATAATTCTTAATAATTAGGCAAAATTAATTATCTGTTTAATCGAATATCTGCCAAATTGTTTAAAGCTTATTATATTATATGTTATTAACATGGAAATTTTAATTGAGTTAAGGTCTGTTTCTAGCATTAAAAAAATATTTTGACCATTTATATCAAGTTTCATAAACATCTGTCCATAAATAAAGGAGTGACTATTCTCTATATGGTTAACATAGGAAAATAGTAAGCAGGTTAGCTGCCATGATAAAAACATAAACTATGATTTTTAAGCATAAATGGACATATTTCAACCACATGACGGTAAATACTAAGTTTAATTCAAAAATATTTATTGATAAGTGAAACATTAATTTTTCCTTAACCTCCATAAGATTAACATTGGAGCCCCAAAATACAACGTAATGTGTTTAGGTTTTTCAATATCTTGGTAAACGTTGGAGATAGAGAAAATCTTTAAGAAACTAAATTGTGTAGTTTTGTAAGCTGATTTTAATGGTGAAAGATTAAGTTTAAAAATTTTTAAACTTTAAATGAAAAACGCAAAAAACGAGTTTTTGTGTACAAACCCCCCCAACTACCCTTTACGGTTGACCGATATGTTTGGGATACGAACTCTTCCGAGTAAATGTAAGAATACACGTGGAATGTAAGAATGTGGTCGACCTTGTTTCCGCAATTTTGTGTTATTTTCAATTATTGTTTTCACAGAACAATTCAAAAAGACTTGTTTGCTATTTTCATCGCTCAAATTCTATCAGAAAAATACTTAACAATAATTAAATTGACATGCCATTTATAATTTTCCTCATTTGTCTTCAAACTTTGTTGCTGGCCACCAGGACAGTGCCTTATAAACATTTTCTTGTTAATGCATTGGGAAATTAAACCTAAAACCACAAACAATAACAATAATAACTATTGTTTATTATTTATACACCAGAAACAATTCACTTTATCAGTTAATTGTCATTACATAAACGCTTTTGGGGAAGTGGTAAAAATATAAATCAGAATCCACTAAGCTAAAAGTTTAAAACGCTATCCACCAAAGCTAGCTAGACAATAATTAACAACCCATAGTTTAAAGTTTACACCCACACAATAGGTTTAAATAGATTAAATAACCTAAACGTTAACATGACTAAGTAAATTAACCTTAGTCAGAAAACCTCATAGAAAAATAATCATGCAGCTATTCACTTAGCACCTGGAATCCAGATTGAATCTGATTTATCAGGATTCTTCGTAGTCCTAAACGTAAAATCAATGTTAGTACATTTGAGATTGATGTTGGTGATTTGAATTACAGTTACCAATCAGCTTAATCTATTAAATCGATCATCTGGAGTTAACTATCTAATATCTAAGCTTTTACAAACATGTAGGAAGTAATATTTAGTGCAAATAGCGGACATGTTTAATGACAGAGAGCGTCATGCTCGATGCTCATGCTCGGAGCGCGATAAGAGCAGAGCTAATGCGCCACTCGCACTCTCATCAAATACCGGCACTGCATAATAACGGTCATTTTCAATTAGCTCTTCACACGGCTATCTAAAATCTGCATCTAGATTGTGAAGATAAGTAAATGTATCGTTTACCTGAAGGGTCTACGAGCGCGCGCTCTAGAAGGAGGCTCTCGAACCGAGTTTCGTATCTTAACCATAGAGGAAAACATGAGGGCTTCTTTGTAACTGCCTTTAAAATAACACTCTAATAAAATCGAACTATACTAACACTGAAACACGTTATCTATAGCGTTATTTAACCGTACTCACCGGAAAGGTCAAGTGGGAATCTGCTGAATGTCCAACAATTAACGTACACTTTAGGACCAACAGGTTACCGAACTCATCGTAAAATATTTTTGTGAGTCCCATAACATACCAATGTGGAATTTAATTGTTGAATATTACGTAAATTCCTATTTTTAATTATGTTCTCTTTTTGTTTCCCCCCTTCTCATTCCAGGTATTTTTTTTTTAACTAGGACATCACCTGGAACTGTTTTGCACATTACTTCAGTGGGTTGCGATATGATTGGCGGGATTTGAACGCGGTACCTTGGGCATCAAAGTCTCACGCTCTACCCCTAGAGCTCACTCCCCATTAGTCATTATGTTACTACCGGTTAGTACGGTTTAATACAAGCAATGTAAAAATTACTGCCCGATTGGCAACCGGATGACTGTGACTGGCCAATTATTTTTCAGCAATCAATTTAGACGTTTTGCGAAATTAACTCATCGTTCGGAGTCAGCTGTGTGCCCAATTTAATGTTTTTGTTTTGTGCCTCTTCTCCCCGGAGAGCACATTCCAATTTCAATCAGTTCGATAACACCTAACAACAAAACAGTTACATACCGTTTACAGTTTCTTTGTTGAATTTAAATTTCATAACCCTAAAAAATTAACATTTATTAGTTTTTCTCTTTGTCGAAGTAACATTTTCTATATTTTCTTTAATACACCTCTCACGACACAACATATGTCTACGAGTATGATCAGTGTGAATTTATTTCTCTTTGTATTAAATATAAACAGTATTGTTCTTTTTATTCGAAAACTTTATATTTTATTTGATTAATTACATTAATAATCAAAATTAAAAGAAAAGATATCTTGAAATTCCCATAACTATCTAAGTAAATCCTTTGAAATAAAATCTTGTGAAAATTATTGAAAAATCAAACTAGGAATAATCAAAAGAAATACTAGTGTAACTCTTACTAAATTTATTTATAACGATGTTTACCTTATATTTAATCACAGGACAAGGTTTGAATGTCACAAACTTATTTTTATGGACTAGGGAAGTCCACAACTACTTAATCCCCTTCCTCATTCTAAAGTGAAAGAATTCGTAGTATTCAGAGAGCTCATATTTGTATTGATGTACGACCTACACGTTGGTCGTTGAAGTACATTTTTAAATCATAACTTTTTATTTAAAGTGACCACGAACAGTTTTTCCTCATTTAAAAGTAACTGCAAAGTTAATTCAATAAGAAAGGGGTTGAACACAGTACTATAATGAAGTACCTATAGAAACATTTTTATAGCCTGTCATTAAAAGCCCTGGAATTACATATTGTGTTAGTGAAAGGGCTATTTAGGATTATTAATTGACCCCAATGTTGGTCGCAGCGCGGCCATTAATTAATTAGTTAGGTTAATGTCTGAAGGAAAACACTCGTTGGGACAGAGGCCAACTTAATTACTTAAAGTACTTTTATATCCTATTAACACGCTAATTACATTACTAACGAAGTATATTGAGAGTTTAAAATTATTACTCATAATTTTAAGACATTTTCTTTATTTATATATAGAGATTTCAAATTTAACTTCTCCTTTTATATTCTGGGACTTTAACGTTACTTGAGACACCCCCACGCTTTTTTGTATGTCCCTAATTGTTTAATCAATAATTTTTCTTAGTGTATTTTATTCCAATACGTCAACACATATATAAAGTAAGAATAAACTGAGACAATTAACTAAACAAAATTTCAATTTCACAATATTTTATCAGTTTTAAAGCTATAGGCCTACATGTCAGTGTGCATGGAAATCGTAGAAACTTTCATTAAAAACTCCTATATTGATTTCATATATAAATTTTGCATGTCATTCACATGGTCATATAATATATTTCTCAAACAATAATGTAAAAATGTAATAGAGGTTGAGTAATAAAATAAAAGTTCAAAATGGATGGAAGTACACTTTGAGTGAAGAAACAAAACATATTAAAGTTGTCATGGATATAGCCAATAATTTCGTTGAATTACTTTGAAATGTAGTTTACTTCACCTTATCCCTTCTTTATATTTTCGTATTAATAAGAATGATAGCATACGCACTAGTAAATTTAAAGACAACTGTTGCAGAGTTAGAGAAGAAATCGAAGAGTTGAAGGAGTGAGCGTGCAAAGTTTAATTACAGGTAAGACCAAACACCAGCAGTCAATTAAATGTTTCATACGAGATGAAAAATGAACATTAGTTATCTCTGCACGTACTAGTTAATTACGTTTCAATAAGTGGTCTGTTATTACGCTGTCCGTTAACTAACGTACTACTTATATGTTGAGTATAGTTTTCGAAATATATAGGGTGTCAAAAAATACGTGACCCAATATCATTAATTATTTTTTTAAACCAAATATAAATAAAAAAAGTTTATTAATTTACTTATTTTTGCTTTCTTTAGTATATATTCGCCATTTTTTAATCTAGTTTTTTTCTATGGCATTTTTCAAAATATCGGTCATTTAAATTTTTCTATCATTTCAAGCTATACGAAAAATTAGTTAACAAATCTTCCTGGACTTAGGAACATAAATCAAAAATCCTCATCACAAATTTTAAGCCAATAAATCAATTGTCACGGAATGTTACAACTAATTGATGTTTCTTTCAACAGAAATGTTAAAAATACTACATGACCGATATCTCACAAACTAAGGCAAAATCTAAAAAGTTTAATTAAAAATTTTCGCATAATATGCATGCAACACATAGGCATATTAGTTCCCTTAAAATCCCCTCGGGCTACGCCCTATGAACGTCCTAAGTTTCAATGTCTACATTTTCAAAGAATGAAAACATAAAATTACTTGAATGTCAACAGCTGTGAACACTAAAATTTGACAGTTCGGGAAGAAGAAGAAGAAAGAGCTGCCGTGACCGTCCTAGGTTTCAATGTTTACATTTTCTAATGACAACATCCGTTTGCACTATATTTTGACAGTTAGGGAAGAAGAAGAAATAAAGTTGATTTTTCTGATAAACTGCTGGATCGAAATTAGTGAATTATTTGAAATAGCGGAATGGTAGATTTTAAGTTTTTTTTCCGACGACTGTCTCTATTACATTAATCCTTATCCTCTCCCAATATTTGACAGATGTTACTTTGTCATGTTGTAGACACTCGTGTTTTGTCATTTTGCAAACAATGAAGAATTAATTAACAACTAGCGTACCTGGCGCACGAAATCGTGCGCTGTCATGGAGACAATCTGTCCACCAATGCGTGTAGGCACTCAATCTTAAGTGTTGCTATTTAAAAGAAATCAAGTCAATTTAATTATGATAAAAATTATTTTATTAATAAACCTTATAAAATTTCTCTATAAACAATATTCCGAGTATAAATACGGTTGTCTCGACGAAGTCGGCCTTGGTGTTTTCCATTTTTATATAGACTTTGAGTCCATCAAATGATCGGGCTCTACTTGCTGCGACATATAGTTGGCCGTGACCAAACACCGATTCTGGGAGAACTACTCCAACCTTACCCAAATATTGGCCCTGAGATTCGTTAATGGTCATAGCAAATGCCACAATAATCGGGAACCGTGTGTGCTGGAGACTGAACGGTAACAGGGTATCGCCTTCCAGTCTCCATTATGTCGAACGTTTAGCTTTTTTTTCATAGGTCACCAATGTGTGTTCTTTGAAAAACTGTTACTTCCGTTGTGTCGAGCTGTAAACATCAACTCACGCAATGTTTGTCTCGAGTGTTTCTATTTACTCATCAACTGCACAATATATAACTACATTATAATAACTATACTTAGAAACCAAGTTTAGATTTTCCCAAAAGATTTTCATTTTGGTTATGTTTTGGTTTTGTGTAAATAAAAACTGGTGTTTCATTGCCAGCTGTACGATGATGTCTTCATTAAACGAAAAAAGAAAGAACCATGTTTAACTGTCAGATTTAATTTGTTTATTTAACCACTTCCTTAAATAAACAGCTGATTTCTCGATCGTCGGTGTTTACTTCTATATTAAGTTTATGGAGAAAATCGCGACTTTGACCCCATTATTTTCCATGTCCACGGTGAATTTTCAAAATTTTTTTAATTGATGGCAAAACTACATGCTAAGACCTTTATAATGACACCTTGGACATGGTGATTGGTAGCACCACCGCTCCAAAACAATTATCACAAAAATAGGCCTAGTGTATTAAATATATAAGATAAGATAACTTAAATGTATCAGTAGAGCCTACGAACACCTCTGCCTGTTTTACCCGTGCGAAGAACGGGTACTGTAGCTAGTAGTATTATTAAAATACATTATTATCATTATTTTATCATTATTAGGTTTCATTGGCTCACTGATTAAGCTAAGAAGGGTTTTAAATACCTAGTACAATGACCCATGATAGAGTATTATTAGCTGATTAAATGTGTATGTACTTTAATTATTATAAAACATTGGAACAATTTAGACTATTAGAGATATGGTTTTATTATTACAGCGAACACTATCTCAACGTATAAATGATCTAAACGTTCTGTTTGTGTTAAACATATAAATAATTTAAATTAGTTTTTTCTCTACTTAATATAAGATTAGCACTGGAGTAATAACCAATATATACAGCAAATATGAAATAACTTATAACTCAATAGGTTATTTATTGATTTATTAGTTGTTACGTTAAAAATTACATAGTTTTAACTACCATTGTTTTATTCTTGAGGTCTCGAATATAATCCAATAATATCAACAAATTCAGATCCTTATAATCATATATTTTGATGATAATGCACCTTCATGTATCTGTAGCACTAGCTCCAGGGACTGAAATTTCATATTAAACTTAATTTTCCTTTTAAAGAACAAATTCATGTTTCACATTACTTTTATTAAATCACTTATTTAAACGATGAAGGTAGTAAATCGTAGTAATTTTATAATTAGACTAGGAATCCCACAACAACTAATGTCCGTTGCCTTAGCACAGATTTATGGGCAATTTGCTCTGCCTTACTGTGTTTAAATAAGTATTTCCATTATTGCAGGCGTGAGTGCAACTGAGATTATAAAATAGTGGGGTATTATAATATGATGAATGTTGTGAAAGTGTTTATAATACAGAGTATTTTACATATATACTGAATATAATAAGTAAAACTTTGTTCTTAATTCTTTTATTATATTTATATAGATAGTTACATGACATAACAATATATAGGCCTACACATTCTACTAACAAAAAATTCTTTCATTTTAAAATGTATGAACCAATGCCAAATAGGATTTGGTTGATCTTTATATGGTGGTATCATTTTCTTACTTTTTATAGTTTAACATAACTATGGTGCACTACAAACTATATTAATTTAGTCCAAAACATTTGTAATAGCTTCTGGATGCTTTAATCTTCATCGTGTTTGATCAAACTCTTAAGCCGCTTTGGCTATTCCAGGTTAAATACAGTTTTAGTTTTGAGATATGAAATCAATCGAATTGATAATTTTTATATATTTCCATTGTAATATTCGTTTGTTAAGGCAATTGGAACAAATGAAGTAGCTGATGCAAAGAATTCCTAGTTGGTGAACTTAGGTTACTCTTCTGACTGCTAACAGCTGCGTAAAATTGGCCCGAGGAAGATCTGGTTAATTAGAGCCAATAAGGTCCCAAGAATCCCACTTTTATGTGCGTTAAAGTCAACAAAGGAACATATTTCTGGTGAAATATTTAAAATGAAGGAGCAAATGGTATGTTCTATAAAATATCGGTTCTAAAAAGTAACGATCCAAAGCAGGATTTCAGAATGAAAATCGTTTTTAAAAGCACTTTTATTCACCAAATTGATTCCATCAGAATCAGTATAAGTTTGTTTTAAAACCTCATCTGCCCAACACGATGGGACTAGCAATTATATATTTTTGCAAGGTGTCAATAAACACTATTATTTTAATAGTGTTTGTTGACATTAATACAAATTTCCCCTGTGATTATGTCACACCCAGTGGCGAAATGCACATCGGGAAATTAACATTTAGATCTACAGGCAATAAAGGTAAATACTATATAAATAAAGGTCTAAGAGCTGGATATAATAGAAAAATGGGACTAGGGACTGTGCGGTGAATTAAAGACAGCGATGTACTGTAAAGGCGTTAGTCTAATGGGCTGAGATCACATGACCTAATGGGCTCTGTGATGATGATCTGTGAAGTGTCGCACGTCACTGGTTTCGATCCATCAACCTTTGACTTACTGGGTGAGAGTCACTCCTGAGTTATCATGCCAGTACACGGTGAAATTCTACACTGTTTAAATCCGTTAAAATGTTCTACAATTTTTTAAAATTTTGTCTATCAAATTATACCAGGGACCAGATTAATAAAACTTCTTTGTAAAAATAGTCACCTTTAATAAAAATGTATCTTTTTTAAACTGTAAAACTAGTGGTTACTGGACTTGCTAGATGATCAAAATAGAATATCCTTCCAAATTTTAGATTTCAAAGAGCATTTAAATTCAATGGAATAACGGAAAAGCATAATGGGGGGGGGGTAACAGAATAACGGGTTTAAACAGTTTGAAAGTTAAAATCGGATCTAACTGTTGAGCGTTGAGCGTTGATAACTGCTTGGCAGACTCCCTCTTGGTTAATGGACTGACTACTCGAGAAGTCAAATATTTGCTTCCCTGGACTTGAAGACACCAAATCTTCCCATCCTCTATCAACCTTCAGAGGGGTTGTAATCATTCCCCGATTCTGGAACAGAGTAATTGAAATATCATGAAATACCCGATTGATTAATAAAAGTAAAATTGAGCAAATATTTACAGAAATAGAAAATTGGAAATTTACATTAACATTTTTACAGTTGTATGAAATTGTGTTGAGCTTTAAAACGAACTTTACATGCTAATTAACAGTAAGTACTAAAACAGATCTCCCAAAGTAAAAAGTTCTTACAAACTTTTTAACTATGCATTTGAATTCTTATTCGATATGTTTGTAAGAGCAAAATAATTTTGATTTTTAGTTATTTTATTCTTGAATCAGATTATTGTGAGATAATTGTGATGTATAATAGTTTACATTATTTTTTTTGATTTAGATGCTTAAATTTTATTTTCTGCGTCGTTTGTTGATAAGTAAAAATGTGAATGTTATAATGTCATACATTTTGAGAAGCATGAACTTTTTTTTTAAAGAATTTTGCTAACTAATATATGTTTCAAGGTAATTATATTTTTTTTAAATTTGTCCATAACTCTTGTTATGAATGGTTAATAGGTGAATGTTTTACACAATAGATATTAGGTATTTATATTAATGTCTTTCATACCACATTTATTGTATGGGTCTTAGTATGGCAGTGGTAGAACAGATAAAAGTTGCAGATGATATTATGGTGTTTGAGGTTAGTAAACATTTTGTTGAAATGTAAGTTTAATAAGTATAAATCATAAATAAAGTAATAGTTTTAATTTATAGAGTAGGCGTGTTTAATTAAAACCTAATAGACATCAAAGGGGAAGGCAATCCATGTCGAAGATAATTAAAATCTACCTCAAGTACAACTTAATCACTAGTTCATTTGTTAAACTATTAATACACCGTACCTACAGTCAATTAACTACACACCTTAATAAATATAGGTAGACTATTATTGATTCTATGCTATTATCTATACGCCAATAATAGCCTGTATTATTACAAAGTTCCAGTGGAAATCACTAAAAACGACTAAGTACTGTTCTAGTAATTTTTGAATTTATAAAAGTAGTTTTCCATATTAACAAAATTAAAACTATACAAAAGGAATGTTTATATTTGATTCCAAATTTATATTACTAACCTCAACTTTAGATTGCCGATGCATGGTTTACGGAAAACTGATTCCTGGTGATATTTATAATATCTACCAAAGTACCGTTGCACGGGCTAAAAATGATGAAAGGTGTAGGCTCTACCGATACATTTAAGGTATGTTAATTAATTCTTCATTGTTTACATAAAAACAGGAGTATACAACATTTCAAAGTAATATGTCAAATATTGAGTAGAGGATAAGGATTAATGTAATATACAGTCGTCGGAAAAAAAACTTAAAATCTACCATTCGCTATTTCAAATAATTCACTAATTTCGATCCAGCAGTTTATCTGAAAAATCAACTATTTATTCTTATTCCTGAACTGTCAAAATATAGTGCAAACGGATGTTGCCATTAGAAAATGGAAACACTGAAAAATAGGACGGTCACGGCAGCTCTTTCTTCTTCTTCTTCTCGAACTGTCAAATTGTAGTATTCACAGCTGTTGACATTCAAGTAATTTTATGTTTTCATTCTCTAAAAATGTAAACATTGAAACTTAAAGCGTAGCCCGAGAGGATTTTAAGGAAATGAGTATGCCTATGTGTTGCATGAGTTTAAGATCTACTTTGCCTAAAATTTCAAAGGTCGGTTCAGTATTTTTATTAATAAACAAAACCTCAACAAACCCCAAAACCACAAACAAACATACAGATTCCTGATTCTTTGATATTTATAAATAATAGAATAGGATAAAAATTTTACTTGTAGCTTTCCTTCAGACAGTGATATAGTTTTATATACGTTTCCAAGGTTACAATTCACTAATAAATAAAAACATATAAATGTTAGGTAGGGTAATATCTAGAGTAAATAACTATCCTTTAATGCTGCCTATTTATCTGCGCAACTGGTGACATAATATAGACTTATGTATAAAATGTTGAATGAATTTTGTAAAATTGTTTTCAAACGTCGTGGAAATAATGAAAAGTCTTATTTGACAGCACAAATATTACGATAGACAATAATATACTTATTCTAAAAATGTTACCTGTTTTAATGTAGCAGGTGCTCAAACTTTTTTCCCTCGGATTTTTGACAGTGTGCTAACCGTGTGTAAAAAGCTGAGACAGAGTTCAAGAAAGATCCCCTAGGATTGGTGTGAGACGAGCGCAAAATTCTCTCAGTTAAGTTATCGATGTCAGTTGGCTTTGTTTGGTACACCAGGTATTTTAAGTAGCCCCAAAAGAAGTAATCAATCAAGTTATTAGAAAAGTAAACTTTAGGTGTTAATGGCTATCTAAGCTATAAACTGGTAAAGTCCAAAGTAAATTGTTTAAACTGATAATAAGAACCCGGGAAATCCCAAAGCACGACTTGAAATCCCAAAGTTGACTCAAGTAACTAACAACATGACAAGGAAATAAATAGGTTTATTATTGTAATCTTTATTCTGTCAAATGAGCCTTGTCATTATTTTCAAGATGTTTGATTACTCTTAAAGATTACTTCTATTGAAAAATGGCTGTAATTATTATTAGGGGAAACGTAGAGACCTCTAGTTTGTACCATTTGATTTATTTTTTTATTTCCTAGAAAATGAGGGGTCACAAGATAGGGGATATACATTTGAAAATATTTAGTTGCTCCCTTTATCCCCCTTTGCAAAAGGGGGGCAAAATTTTTAACAACCTAAAAAAGTAAAAAAGTTATATGTATATGTTAAGGCCAAGGTCTCAAATTGATATCCCGGACCCTTTAAATTATATCCAGTTGTGCCAGGACATAAAACTCACTCTGTATAATAACTTTTTTCCACGATACGGTACTAATAAAATTTTTAAGCAACGTTATAAAACGAATTTAAGATTCAGACATAAAAATGTAATTAAATGAGGCACGATATTTTGTTCATTCACATTTTGGTTTACATTCATTGGGAAAATCTAGGTTTCTAAAATAAATTCTAAAAAGTTAAAATCTATTGAATGATGAATAATACTACAATGTACTCGAGATTTTCGGAAAACTATTATTAAACTTTATTCTTCAAAACAATATTTTCAGAATGATGAATTAGATTAACAAGACTGATGCATCTAAAGTGGGCGCTGGAGTCGCCCTCCATACTTCGGTGAATGTTTTAAACCTGATATCCACCATTAAATTATCATAATTTGCCGACAAAGAAGATTATTCGAACATGATGCTGTCAAATTCCATGTCTAATACTAAAATTACAACAACGATAACATCAGGACCATGTACAGTATTTTTAAAATTAATTAGCAATATATGATATCCTTAAAACGTAGACGAGAAATCTACATTTTTTAGCATTCAATAGCCTAAATCTGACTCACTCACTGACTGTCTCACTGATCAGAGTTTCTAAAAAACTACTAGGCTTTGGAGCTTCAAATTCTGTACACAGATTATATACAAGGTCTAGATGCGTACTAAAAAAGGATTTTTCGAAACTCCCAAAGGGCTCTACCCTACAGAGGGTCAAAGTCCCCATGTTAACCTTATGGGTAGTAAATTTGTTTAGAAATTTTGTACAATGAAAACATTTGACGTCTAAAGCTACAGAGCTGTTGGGTTACTTTCCATTAGCAATGTGAATTGCTATTCAATGTCTTCTGCATCAATCGTCAATTTAAAACTATCGAGTAAATAAATACTTTACAAAATGAACAGTTTCCACGTTGATACTTAACAGTTTTGGGGGTGTATGTTATGTTTATGATGTGTCATGTACATGTTAATAAATGCCATAGTATTGTAAATTGATTGATCTATTTTTATTATCTATCTAAATAATAAAACAAAGTCGTGTTAGTTACACCATTTATAACTTGAGAACAGCTCATAACATACCACAACCCAGAATTAAATAAATCTTTCACAACATGGCCAATCTTAAAGTTGACACATATTTACTGTAGGGCGTTACGAAGTTCGCCGGGTCAGCTAGTCAGTATATGAAACTGATTTAATTTAATATTATTGGTATTGTAAAAATAGTTAACGTCGACTTTACTGTGTCAATTAGTTATTCATTATATTGTATAGAGAATTAGGAATCCCGTAATTTAAGTTTATGCGATATGTAATCGATACGGTACCTCGTATTCGTAGCAGGGTTGGCAATACTGTTTTCTAATCTAAATTGAAATTTAGAATAAAAATAACATTAGGAATTGAAAAATCTTAAGTAATTGCAGAACAAATTTTACATTTTTAGATAGTCACATATATTTTCATCTACTATAATACCTAACAAGGAACAAAACATGCTAAAACAAAATTTTGCTACACAACTAGTTATATATTTTTGCAGAAGTAATAAAGTAAATATTGTAAGACACTGACCTCAAAAAAATAGCTACTCCTCTATACAAATCTTGTTTTGATGGAGAGTCTTTTGCATGTTGGAAGTCACTTGGGCAGATAAATCGTGGTCTTTGTGGTATGTAACCGTGGAAACACATTTTAAACCTCAGTGTTTAAAATCAATATTTAAATTAACGCCACTGGTTGCCATGACAGCTATTCCATCAGACTTTCAGGCACGGCTGTGGCGTTAGAAGGTCATAATGATTCTGTGTGCTTATTTTAGATAAATACCCTTCTAGTTGTTGAGGCTTTTGTCAGTGTGAGTACAGACTGTTTATATACGTTATGAATGACAACTAATATACTCATATATGAGAGTTTATTTTTCTTTCTTTCTTTGTCCGATTTTTCTGATGTTTCGAACCGCCAATCGAATATTTTTTTATTTTTTCATGGCCTTGATATCAAGAAAAATTCTCAGATCTCAATAATACAAAATATTGAACCGAAAACAAGATTTACTCATGTTTTCCATAAATGTATCACATCCATGAACGTTTAATCAGGTTGCCATAAAATTGCCAAACCGACAGAGGCCACTTGGTAGCCAACATACAGCGCTCTGCGGAGTTAGGTTATGTTGGTTGTTAATTGTATAAAATATTATTAATGAGTTTAAAACATCAATAAAGAACCTAACTTAACTCCGCAGAACACTGTATGTCGGCAATATCCCGTATAATACGATGTACCGCAACAGTGGTATCCGGCTAATACCAAAGTTACCGATTTTTAAGCAGGGACGTCACATCACAGATCTTTTTAAAACATCAGCGGTCAGTCATGTACTATCACTTTAGATAGCTTATATATTTTTCTAAATCGTCAATTTTATAGGAGTGTGCGTGTCAGATCGCCGATTTTAGTGGCCCCGACTGAGTGCAAATTTGAGTGGTTACGACAGATCGGCGAATTGACAGATCACCAATACTTTTATAAATTGGTAATCTTTCGGTCCGCTCCTTTGATCGATTAATCGATATGTCAGAATTTTCGACAATCCGACCATAATTTTCGACAATCCGACCATCTCCAGACCCATTTTGTTCGGATTTGGAGTTCTTCAGTATATGTTAAGTAGCAGAGATTTCTACAATATTTTTATTATTATAGACGAGAACATTCCGTTCCGGTTTATTTCTTCTAACCGTATCAATAACACCATTAAAAGTAGGTCCGAGTGTCCTAGATCAGACGAGATATCGCTGAGGCAGATGTGGAATCATCCGGGTAGTATTGCTACACGAGCCCGCAAGTGGGATGTTAGCAGACAATAAATCACGAAGATGGCGATAACCGCGGCCTGGGCGACGACGCCGTGTTGTGTCGGAGGTGATCGTATCTCACCTGGCTGCCCAGTGCCCAGTGGCTCTGTCATAATGTGGAATGCGGTGGTGGTCACTGGGGCCATTTACCAAGACACTGAATGAACAGGACACCTACTATTCACGAATTAAATACAGTAAAAGCAATTTTTTAGACACCAACTAACCAACACCAATTTGGTTATTCGTTTTGAGGTTCTTAGATAGAAAAATAATAGTTTAGTTTGATAAATAATTTTATATTTAGTTTATAGTGGGGAAGAGCGTTGTAAACCTGAATAGTTTTTGTTTTAAATCCAATTCTTTACCACAATTAATTGCAATTAGCCAAAAAACAATTTAATATTTTGAAGCTTCACTTTATGCCAAAGCGTTATTGAAGTGAAGACATTGGTAAATACAGAATATTATTTTTTTGGGCTATAATGTTAATTTGGAGGTAAAGTAAATAATAGTGTTTTTATTTCAAATACTGTACAAACAAACCTACACACTCACTTTCCATGTTATTCTTTTAAACACAAATCACGTTTTGAAATCTTTCTTTACGTGGTTTTAACGATGATGGCTTGGTTTATAAAGTAAAAAAGACCAGCAAGTGGTCTTCTGGCGAGGCGAAAATTAATTCATTGATACGGGGTTTTTTATTTATCAAAAGAGTAATTAAGAATACTATTTTTCTGTAAAAGTGTGGCTTGGTATAATTTAGGCTACAAATTTTCATTCATAATTTTTATTTCAGTCATGGAAGTCAAATGTGTGATGTGTTTAATTTACTCTGATTGCCCAGTGAGAAATCTGTGAGTCTGTACCAGTTATGCAAGTTGTTACTTTTGGGTTCACAGAAACAATAACCCACTCTGAACCCCCAGGAGTCAGCGCAACAGCTCGGCTGTGGGTTGGACCTCTCACCAAATTACTGGTCCCATTAGAGGAGGAGGAAATTTATTTCCCTGAAATACTCAGCACCTAATGCATTTCTACGGCAGATTAGTCATCAAGATAAATCCCGCAATAACATCCTCGCCGGTGACTTTTCGGAGATTACTGTAATCGCCAGAGGTGACCTGGTGAGTGGCGAGTGACTGGTGAGTGATACTGTGCCTGCCATGTTTAGTTGGCTTAGGCGTCTTCTGTAACAGACACTCCACTTGCAGAAGACGAAGAGAGTGTCCTTCATTACTTGTTCCTTGTGGTTTGGTAGAATTGTTTTTATGAGCTCTCAGTAATACTTCAGGGTACACCTTTACAGGCGAAGGAGGTAGTCTCAGTGCAGGTATTGTCCGGATGATGACCAGGATAACAGTATAGGAGATGGAGAGGTAGATGATGATGGATACTTCAGCATCTTCACAGGGGAAGGAGGTAGTCTCAGTGCAGGTATTGTCTGGACGATGACCTTGATGACAATACAAGATCTAGATGATGATCGGTGATAACCGCACATTCTTCATGTACAGATCATTCGCTGACGACAGAGGAAGTCTCGGTTCTGCGCGGACTGTTGAGACAGTCCGCGCAACGGGATACAATAATGGATGTTTTACACGAAGATCAGCATGACGCTATCGGTAGCATAAAGGTCTTAGTAACATAAAGGTCGACTTAAGCCCAATAGCTTGTTGGAGCGAATCCAACAATGGTTTATTGGGGTTCGCACATAAAACCTCCACTCTTTATATATACAAAAGAATCCCTTGCTTGTAAACAAGATATAATTCTTATAATTTAAAACCATAACGAACTACTAATATCAAAATATTTTTCACCAAGTACACTATATGAGTAATATAGTTATAGTATAGCATAATATAGTATAGTATAAGTAATATATTTTTAACATTGATATTGTACTTGGAAAAAGTTTTAGTCAATAAACATATTTTGTTCCATTTGATAAGATACTTAATTAATACCCTACTTAATTTAATAATTTTAAAATAGCTTCCCCTTTCTAGACAAAAGAGGCCTCAAAATATTAATTACTAAACAATTTAAACGTTGCTAACTATAATAATATCCAATCAAAATTAAAAATATAAATCACTTATGTCCAACGTGACTCGCATTTGCAGAAGTTAATAGAGATTGATTGTATGACGCCTCGCAGTAAATTAAGTTTTGGAAAGTCATTAATTATGATGCCTGCCAGACAGTGAGCGATTGGCTACAATAAGAGATGAGTAAGTGTTTAACAGTTTCAAGGACAGACCACGTTGAAGGTATTGATGTATAAAATATCACGGTAAATTTACTAAAGTTTTAGTTTAACTAATCATAAACTAAGAATTAATAAGAAAGCTATGTAGATCACAAATCGGGTTTTTCATGATAAATTTTCTAAAATAAATAGTACTTCGAACTATTAGTCTACGACAAAGGATTGCAGAGGAAATTAAATTTACAGATTACTATAGTAATAGTCATTTGTCTAAGGAAGCTTAATGTTACTCTTATGGGGAATACAATAAATATTATTTTCACTTCTATGTTAGCTATTTTACATGATACTTGTTATGAACCTCAACTACGTGCGTGGTGTTTTGTGGGTTAGGTTTTGTGGTTAGTGTTATATGTTGTGTTGTGTGTAAGGGTGTTTGTTGGGGCGGTGGGTATTAATACGGTATCATCAAATAAAACAAATTAAAAATTGTCATTATCTAAGGGTGGAAGGGGGTTGAGTTGGGCATCACCTAAAAAATACTTTTAAGTTGTAGCAAAGAGTGTAGAAAAACTCTGGGAAAAAGAGTATTTTTGATGTAACATTTTTATTACATTTTCATTTAAGAATAGGATATTAAATAAATACGTGATTTGTTTGTTACCTTTAGAGAGAAAGTATTTTTCATATTACAACCGTTAATCTTTGGGTTTTATAAACTGTAGTAGGTGCTACCATAACTTTATAGAACCTGAGAATTTCAATTTTGAGTTGAGAGTCGAAGTATCCATTTTCAGGCTTCCTGAATTAATCCATCGGGCCATCGGACGAATTTCTGCCTGTCTGTGTACAAATCCCGTGACCACACTGAGGGTCCAATTTATATGAAATTTAGTAAAAGGGTGCACTTTAAATACATGTTAAAATTTCAAATATCTATTTTTAAATTTCGTTCATTCTTATTAGTCTTAATATCGTAACCTGTTATGATAAGATGGACCTCTGAGTATCATAAGAAAAAATAAATATTTAGACCGGCTGAGTCATAAAAATCTGACAGTATTTTATACGGTGATGCTCAGCTGTTATGTTATCCATAAGATCATTGAGGACAGCTGTTGTTTAGTGAATGTCACTTTCAGATGAGTTACCTTGGATTATCAATGACATGTGCATCATCATTCTTTCTTTGAGGAAACTGAGGACACTGTAAATCAAACTTGTGATGTGGCAATGAATAAGGAATTTTTGATGTAACGCCTTTTATATGAATCGGCACCAAGCTATCTGGATGGGGCTACTTGCAATACATTAAGACTCTCAAAGGCTGTTTTACGTAAGTTGTTTCCGGGACACTTGAGTTAATGAGTTGGTGAAGTTCTCAGTGGTCCACGCAATCCGCAGACCTTACGTCATGTGACTTTTGTCTGTTGGGGTATCTGAAATAATGTTTTTTTGTCGAAGCCCCTCATAAAAATTGTAAATATTAACTAATTGTTATGACTTTTTTTGCATTAAATTCAGGATTAACTAGGCTTTCAAAAAATATGTAATATCAAACCATAATGTAATAAAAAAATATTTTAATGCCATATATTTGTGCAAAAAAACTTTTCTCCCACAAAAGATGTCTTAATATTTGAAATATATATATTTACACAAAAATGTAGTTCATTTTTTCTTTTCATAATTTTTTTGTGTAAATTTCTTCATAAGTAGGTAATGAACAAAAACTTTTACTTATTCCTTCTATATAAAAATCAGATAATCAATCTTTACAACAATATATTAAGTCATTTGAAAATAAATGTATTATATCTTTAATAATCTAAATGTCACAAAGAATTTTGATTTCTTCGTTAGATATATTTTTATTTACTACACAATAAGTATTTTCTTTATTGATAAATATTTCATCTTGTAGTCTTTTACTGACTATGACATGTCCTTAGACAGGACTATAATTAATAGCCCAACACATCAACTAAACCTTATTTCTAATCAGTCCATCTTTACATCTAATTATAGATTCTTTTTGAAACGTAGTATTAATATGTTAATCCACAAAGAGAATCTAGAATGTCACAAAACAAGAAATCTGTTCTGACACCATCCCAGTCTTCAATCTCACTATCGTTCTCACAATGACTATTCGTCATTTTCTAAAAGACAATTGTAAATATCAAAATCACTTTTCACCCTTTTTTTAATAATTTTTTGACAAATTACCGACGTAAACAAACACATAACCTGAATTAAGGTGGCAGACAACAACACTTGACTACTGGCAGACAGTTGATTATGACGGACAGCTGATTACATAAGCAGTATTTTATTTTTCGCTCGTCACATTATTAACCCACAAATATTATAGGTTTTGGCGTTAAAACTAATATAGATCTTAAAAATAGCTATATCACACGTTGATGTATGAAATAGAATTATATGATTAAAATAATCTTGCAAGTTGCAGAACTACGAGATAATTCTTAGTTGCAATTATGGGCACCTTTTGTGTACTACAAGATATCTCGTAGTCGTATGCGAATGGGTTAAGCAGTAATTTATGAGACACAAGTTTGCTGTTATTCCTCAATCAATGTTACGAAAAATAAAGACAAGTTTACAGAAACGATGGAAAGCTTGTGAAGAAGTAAATGGACATAACTTGAAAGACATCATCCACCACAGATAAAATGGCAAAATCATACCAGTATTTTAGTTGTTTTTGCATTATTAAACTTTTTTTGATCTTGAACGATTTCATTTTGAAAATTATCATATTTTTGGTTCACTCATTTTACATGAGTATGTTTTCTAAAGTGCATTCAAGATGATTTCTCTTTTAAAGTGTAATTTGTTTTTCCACCATCTTTAATGCCCTTACTGTATCTCATGGAGTGAGGACTAATGTCACAGCAGGTAGAAAGCAGATATTATTACAGTTTAATTGCATGAGGGCGTATAGCAAACTGCGAGCACCTCGTTGCCGGGTACCCCACATGTGTGGTCTCCAGCTTGGAAGACTGTCATTAAAAATGAATATTCATCCGGTGGGTAGGACAGGGCGGATGGCGGATTTGAATTAAATTACAGGGTGTCCCTTTATGTTTGTATATGTTGACGATCATCCGCTTGGTCGAGACGAGCTGGTGAGAGTTGAAGCTACAAGTCTCTGAGGCTTGTTAGCTGAGTTGCCCAAATGGTAACCCAAATATAATCAGGAGAGGGGGTGTTAGTAATTTTCGGGACACAAAAGTGCAATGGAAGTGACGTCATATGGTTATGAAAACAGCTGTTTAGAGGAACTGAAAACATTCCCTTCGTACATATCCATCTAACCTACTTCCTACAGGGAAGAAAATACTGTACTTTTTTCTTGTAAATTTTTTTAAAATCTCGTCCCTGAATAAACGTATATTGTGTACTTTATTTGAAAACTTGCGTTATTAATTTAAACTCAATTTCGTATGATTAGTTATAAAATATGTATTTTGGTACTGAAGCAAGTTGTATCTAAAAAATATTTAGGCAACTAACTTAATTAACTCCTTGCATCTGGTGCGATTAGAAAGAACTTTATATTTTATAGCAATGTATATGATCATAGCTTCAACATTTTTCATTCACTTAGCTGATGAATTGAAATTTCAATTTCCAATTCTAATTTCAAACTGATTAGGTTGATTTTAATCGTAAGATTAGCGTATGTTTGAAGAGACGCTTTAACAAGATGAAGTAGGTACTGAATTTTCTCAGATGTATTTTAGTTAATGACCTAGTATAAGATGTATTTTAGTTAACGACTTAGGATAAGATATATGTACTCTTGGTTTCCATCTGTTAAACATGCTGATACTTTGTTTTGGATTCTGTTAGCATTTTATTTAGTGGCACATTGACGGTGAAAATTGTAAAGGAGAAAGGATGTTTAAACAATGGAAGGATGTAGATAATATCTGAGAGAGGAGGAACTGGGAACAATACGACGAGCATGACTAATCAGCTGATAATCACATGCTTGTTACTAGCAATAAACGATCGTGATTTGCCGACCCAACCATATGTGAGGCGTTATAGTGTATATTCATTCTCTCATTCTCATCAGTTTTGCCAATTTCACACGGAGCAAAGTTTAATATACAAAAAAATTATATTATTTGAAAAAGTAAACTTTTAGTCGTTGTTTCAAATTCATGGCGTTAAAATAAAAATAATTTAGCAAAAATAGCTGATTTAGTGAAGTAATACAGCAACGTGAGTATGTGTTAACTCGTAATAAAAAAATAAACTTTATTTAATTCATTTTATAAATTTAAACGGTGGTAAATTAATCTATGGAAACCTAGAGATGCTGGTTAAAAAAATTTTTAGCGGCAACGGAAAGCATTGGAAATGTTCATATTATTACACCTCTCTTTTTAGTTTTAATTTTGTATTCACTTTTATTTCCTTTTAGAACCAAATATAGCTCTGAAACCTATGGCTGCTTTAAGTGGTAGTATGACAATTTTAAAACTGAAAGTGTTAAAGCTTTAAGCTGTTATTTTTTCTGTAAGTAAGTTGATAAGATTGACGGAGTTTCAAAGCTGGCTTTTAACAAGTAGTGATGAGGTAGAAATACAAATTACTTTGATGTCGTCAAAGTTTGTGTCTCTCACTCTGAGTATTTAGCCAAACTTCTTATCTCCTTGATCTGTCAGCTGTGGTATCTCTCGAAAAACAGTTCTTTAAGAACTGTTTTAAACTTAGTAAAAATGTTTATAAAATAAATAGCCTGCAACCAGCTTTTTGTTATCAGTTATTACACAAAGTACAATAAATAACTGGACTTAATTTAGTCAGGTTATGCATTGTTGTCTGAACATCTTGTTCATTACATAGCCTTATAAAAATACGCAAATACGTTAAAAAATACATTGTCATATCCAAAGTGTCTTGACTTCCAACTTCTCAACTAACTTGTTCTTATGAATTTTGCTGATTATTGTATTTGCAATCACTACATTTCAATATTGTATTGACTATTCATAAAACTGGAATATTAATCATACTGATTGTTTTATTTCAACTCCCAACCGACCTTCTGATATCAACTGCCGCTCGACAAGCGCGTTCCTTGATTCATTTTCTAATCACAACTCAGAAACACAGTGCATGTTTTTGGGGTGCCTCGAGGGCTTATAAACCATTAAAGTAAAAGTTCCACAAATAGTCTAATTTGCATATATATCGTTTCCGTCTGTTATCAGGCTGATCTGTTATCGCCGGGTGGGTCCCTTGTCATCGCGGCGCGTCGTGGGCGTTGTAATTTGAATTTTGATTTTTCAATTAATGCATAATAGAGTTATAACACCGAACATATTAGGCACGCCCACTGTGTGGTTATACAAGATAAGGAGATTGTAACCAGTTACACTGCGCTTTATAATCACTTTTGTAGGTAAATCAATTTTATCACATATATTTGTCAGGCTAATTCATTTTTCGGAAGTTAAAATATTGGACGAGCTTTTATTAGGGGTAAGGACTTTTGCATTCTGGGAGATTGGTTTAAATTGAAATCATATTTATTTTTTGGAGATATTAATCCATGGTTACAATTACAATTACAAAAAGGGCGTAACCTTTGACTCTCTGGTTAGCGTCTCAAAATCCATCCAGGCTTAGGAGCCTGGCGACTGCTAGGACATCACAATTAGCTCTTCCTGAGGAAGATATCTATCCCTCGTCATAATGCCAAGAGTTGCAACCCTCACCTCACAAAGCACGAAGCAGTCTTACAGCAGGTGGTCTTCAGACTTCCTGCACGTCCTACAAGACGGGTCTATCGTGTAGATTCCCATGCGTCCAAGATGCTTCCTCATGTGTCTCCCATGATGAGACCTACATCAAGCTCCACCCTACCTGATTGCAGAATGTGTTCTGCTAGCCTCGAGGTTGGAGAGCTGAGGGACAATTTACTCACTCCCAGAAAAGGAAGCACCGATCCTCTTGAATTGTGATGATTTAATATCACCATATCAATGATGTTAATAACATGATTAAATTATTCACACTATTTTTAAGTTCCAGAGGTGTCCAAAAGCTAAAGTTTATCTTCATAATACTTTATTCACTAATCATACAGCACTCGTGTACCGTAGCGTAATTCAGAAGCTCCGTTTGAAAGACATTTCACGTGGGAGGCCAGAGTAGGTGGTGCACGATTTCACATTTTCTACTCAATTTGAGGTTCCGGTGAGGAATATATGTAGTGCACTTCTTGAGACGTGCACATGTGTAGGGAAATGCCCGGGTATATGAAACATATGTGGCCGGTAAATCTCCCGTTGTCCCATTACATTGATATACAACTCTAGCAGAACAACTCTTACGACTCACAATAGGATAGTGCGGGGTCGATAAATTACGACTTTCTACGGTTCCAAGTGGGTGCAACTATTTTAGAGACAAATGCATGGTGATATGTACTGCATTAATCTCAAAAGATAGCATAGCTAGGCCTATAAGAAGTAAAAATGCAAGAAATTACTTTTAAACTATGAAAACTGTAATATACACTGTAATATTAAGTAGATTCAAATTATATGTTTTATTAAAGAAATTGAAATAAATCAATACAAATTATTTTGACATGAATATGTCTTAGCTCCGTGAGGGAGGTGTTATTAGTTTTCGCGACCATAATTTGAAACAGTGGCGTCATTTCGTTAGTGACGACATAGCTTGGTTATAAGAACAACTGTTTAGATTAACTAAAAACCTCCCCTTTAGACATATCCATGATCTAGCCTATTTCACACAGGGAAGTAAATACAAACATTTTTCAGGGTTTTAAAGTAATTTCTTCATAGTTAAAACAATAAATAGTCAATAAAAATAATCATCTTACACTCATTTCCCATTCATATGGCTTGAAATGCTGACCTGGATATGTCGTCATTTCAGAAAGATAAAAAAGGTAATAGTCTACCTCGTTGATCAAGTTTGATCTTCAATATTACCTTGAACCACCTCACGATCGAGACATTGTTCTACAAGGCAATGCCCGAGTACATACCAAGTTGTCCATTGCGTTAATAGACTCTGAACTACATTTCGTAATTATTTTAAATGCTACGAATTTGTTTGGGAAATTACAATGGCTGCAGTGTACTGACCCTCTAGGTAAATGATAAAAAAGTGACGGTTTACAAAACGGTTTAACAGCATAATTAATTGTGCTGCCATCTACTTAATGTGACAATTATTACAAGAGTTTTCATAGATTTTCATTAAGATGTTTTGTGACTAGTTTTAATATCCGGTATTTCATTTTGTATTTGCTTATTGTGTTGTTCTCTTGTGTGGATTAACGTCCGCACTATTGAATACTACGTTAATCCACAAAAAACAATCCTCATAATTAGACCAATTCGTAGTTCAGAGGCTGTGGTTCGGATTCCACGTTAAACTGAAGGTTCATTAGTTACCATCGGCTGTTGGGCCTGGGGGGGGGATTGACAAGACTACAAGATCGCGCCACAATCATCTTACAATCAATCCTCATTATACTTGGCTTAAAATACATTGTCAGCCTTTCAGTCTGATTCACTACAATAAAGATCGCGCCACAATCATCTTACATTCAATCCTCATTCATACTTGGCTTAAAATACCTACATTTTAGTAACCTAATGTTTATTTCTGATTCAGAAGAATTTTTGCTACAATAAAGGTAATACTTAACTGGTGTTTTCAAACAAAATTTAAGAGATAAATTCTCTTGTCGTGCTCCGAGCATGAGCATGATGCTCTCTAGTCATTTGTAAAGCTCAGCTTAATCAATTAAAATACAGTTTCCACATGAAAAAGTGTTTGTATTTACTTCCCTGTGGGAAATAGGTTTGATCATGGATATGTCTAAAGGGAATGTTTTCAGTTAATCTAAATAGCTATTGTTATAACCATATTATGACGTCACTAACCCTATGACGACACTGACCAAATGATGTCACTGTTTCAAATTTTGATCTGAAAAATTGCCGACAACCCTTAAAGAGCTAAGTCATATCCATGTCAAAATAGAGAAAGAGTACGATAATAGGCCATTGCGCAGGAAACCTATCCACTAGAGTAACCCAACCTACACAAGGTGCAGAAGTAATAATACACAAGTAGTCGAGAATGGTTTATCGATTCGTTACACTTCGGACCAATCGGAAATGAAGCGCGAGAAGAATTTTAGCCCGAAAAGAGAGTAATGCTTGTAATCTCGCGAAATCTCCCCCGCTGAGAACTTAATGAAGTGTGAGGCGCGATCGTGCCGGGAGAAAATTGAGCTCTCAGCTGCGCCAGCTAAATGTAAACGCGAACAATTTTTTAAAATATATTTGAACCATTATTTTAAAACTAAACATTCGTTAGACTTAGCCTTAGATCAAAACAATCTATATACTTTATACTTTTAACTGAAATGGCGAGTTACCCAGGTAGGTATTTTAAGCCAAGTATGAATGAGAAATGAATGTAGGATGATTGTGGCGCGATCTTGTAGTCTTGTTACTGACTAAGGCTGACATGTTCCTTAGACAGGACTGTTAATTAATAGCCCAACAGCCGATGGCAACTAATGGACCTACAGTTTAACGTGGAATCCGAACCACAGCCTCTGAATTACGAATTGGTCTAATTATGAGGATGGTCTTTGCGGATTAACATAGTATTCAATAGTGCGGACGTTAATCCACACAAGAGATCACTACATCCACCGACCATCTCTCACAACTATCCACAATTCGTGACCTCCAAGTAGCTGGATTACAGGACGTCACCACCGTCCCAGTCAAATAACTACATCACTGAGAAATACATCACTGTCGACTAGATCACTGAGAAATATAAGTAAATATTTGATTAAGTATTATGATAAGTTGTAAGTCTTCGTTACGAAGAGTAAACCAATTGATAATAGAGACTCTTAATATCCAGAAGTCTATTCAATGGTTGATGTGAACCAAGAGAACTAAAACTCTCGGTCCAGTATGTAAAGGTTCCGGCTAGATCTCCATGGTTTCCTAGTAGTTTTTAGTTGATGACCCCTCTTAACGTGGTCAAGAATTAATAAACAGTTCTCTATACAGCAGGGTGCAAGCATAAAGCACGCACATAAAAAGAGTAAAAATACATAATGAGTCAACTAAGTCACATTTCCACCTAATTATGTTTACATTGCAAAGGTCCTTTTTATATCCACCTTTTTTTAGAAACATGATTTTTATGTTTTCCTCCTTCCTAAAATGCAGTTGAGAGCAATCATTTGCTCCTGTGATGGTTAATTGTGACTTTAATAATGATGGAACGTAACTAGTGATAGGAAATCAATCTATAAACTATATAGTTTCCTCTAATGTAGAGGATATATTGTTTATCACATTAATGCGCTAATGCACAAAACTAATTAAGATAAGGTAATTTAATTATCGGTTATGGATATGTTTATTCTTTCATATAGATTAGGGAATTTTTAGCCCCATTTTGGTACTGGCTGGATTGGAATACTATACTTCCGACCAGAAGGAAGGTTTGCGAGCCTCGGGTGAGCCTTCCCTGGACAGGCTGGACGATGAATTCAACGTTCGCACCTACTAGAAAACTAATAAAAACTTAGTAATTTATTAATACAAATTCCCAACCGAATTGCTGGTTTTGTAAATACCACCAGACATACGCTTTACTACGATTATCGGTTTTTGGTTCTACACACTTATAATGCAAGTAGGTTTTTACATTTTTCCGTTTTTAAGAGTCCAATTCAGCTTTCTTTTCCATCACAATTTAACGACCTTATCATTTTCCATTAACCAACGTGATTAATAAATTTCTTCATCTCCCTTTTTCGTACGTTAATTTTAAAAGTTGGGAACTGACATGCCACATTGTCCACAAACAGACATTGTGAGGCTATTTTCAGTAGAATGTACTGTTAAATACTTTAGTTTTTGTACTCGTGTGTTCCTAATGACATTTTAAACAATGTAATCAGTGTTTTAACACGAATAACAGGTACGAAGGCTGCAATTCTGTTATTGCTACTGCAGCGCTCCTGCGGGGATCACCGTAATTACTTGTATCCTGTATGCCAGATCCGGCTATGATTTTCCTCTTTTTCAGTTCCTCTAATCGATGAACTGGTTTAAAAAAATTCTTTCGATAAAAATGCTAATAACACAGCTTTCACACTATGACTTCTATAAAAAGGTACTAATGACCTACTTGTACTAATAATAAAGAATGTATTTTATTTTTTATTGTTATTGTTATGAATTTAACTACTTAAAATACTAATTGATACTTTATCAGTATTCAAAATCAGTTTTTTTAATATTAACTAGCCAAAGTACCCGTTCTTCGCACGGGCTAAAAGGCTGAAAGGTGTAGGCTCTACTGATACATTTAGGGTATTGTTAATTAATTCTTCATTGTTTACAAAAAGACAAAACAGGAGTGTCTACAACATTTCAAAGTAACATATGTCAAATATTGGGAGAGGATAAGGATTAATGTAATAGAGACAGTCGTCGGAAAAAACTTAAAATCTACCATTCCGCTATTTCAAATAATTCACTAATTTCGATCCAGCAGTTTATCTGAAAAATCAACTTTATTTCTTCTTCTTCCCGAACTGTCAAAATATAGTGCAAACGGATGTTGTCATTAGAAAATGTAAACATTGAAACCTAGGACGGTCACGGCAGCTCTTTCTTCTTCTTCTCCTTCTTCTCGAACTGTCAAATTTTAGTATTCACAGCTGTTGACATTCAAGTAATTTTTATGTTTTCATTCTCTAAAAATGTAAACATTGAAACTTAGGACGTTCACAGGGCGTAGCCCGAGAGGATTTTAAGGAAATGAGTATGCCTATGTGTTGCATGAGTTTAAGATCTACCTTTGTGTAAAATTTCAAACCGGTCGGTTCAGTATTTTTCGCATTTACTTGCCACAACAAACCCACAAACACACAAACCCACAAACAAACATACAGAAACCACCTCTTCTTTATAATATTATAGATAACATTAAAGGAGGTGCTTAGATTTCACAGGGATCAAGAATTCAAGAATGTGTTCTTTCACTCCCTACTGAAAGTGAAAGAATACACAATTTTAATTATAAAATCATCTATTTATTGTCATTATTAATGTCCTTTTTATAAAAAAAGAGTTGAGCAGGACGTAACTACAGAGCGTAGTTAAAAATGTATTTACTTCCCTGTGGGATATTTCTTAGATCATGGATAATAGTCTAAAGAGAATGTTTTCAGTTTCTCTAAACAGCTATCCTTATAACAATATGACATAAATTCCGTTACAGTTTTTGTGTGACGTGAATAGCTAACATCCCCCCCGAAAGCTTACACAGAAAAAATCTAACAAAATAATTTTAGAATGAGGTTGTAAATGTACTAGAGTTTTAGGCTCAGAAGAATTAAATTTCAAAATTAAATCTGACAGTTAAATTTAATAAAATTAAAGTTATAACTAGGTTGAAAGCTATAGGTTAAAGGTCAAGTTAATAGGTATAAGGTTAAAGGTTAAAGTTTTACGTTTGCACAAAGCACAAATTAGTCGCACACGTTAGTCATAAGTCCTATTTATTGTTCCTGATTATTGTTCCACAATATTATTATAGTGTAATGTAGGTTTTAGTTACCATTTATCACGCCTATGAATATACATGCATAAAAGTTACTTCATCAATATAAACAACAATAAGAGTTTGAATTTAATTAAACCTGTCAGTAGCTTGCATGTCTCAGATTTTACATATTTTCATATTGTAGAAAATGTTTAAATTTTTTGGTATCGTAATTTCTCAGGGATTTTTATTTTTAAAATTTTACGCTGCAGCAATGATAAGTGTCATGTTCAATGTAGGTTTTATGTATGAATATAGATGTTATGAGTCGTAGAAGATCTATGTAATCATTTCCCTCTTAATCCATGTTTATATCATCTTTTTATTACTTATTTTCTAATTTCTATTACTCTAGGATCTGGACGAAGACTAGCTCTTACCATTTCCTCTCTTCTACCGTCTGTAATTTCACAACTTTTTCTCCACATCCATCATAACCTCACCAATCCACAAATTCTCAGACTTTATTTCGATCCATCGATCATTATTTCCATCAAATTTTACTTACTAAGAATTCTCTCAATCTATAGTCTTCCTTTTTTTACAAAACATTTAATATATTTATTTCCAACTACAAAATATGTTTTACAAGAAAAGAAAAAGTATTGTTAAAAAAATCAGGAAATGTCCGTACTAAGACTAAGACTATCTATGTGTAAGGAGATGAATAAGTCACTCGTGTTCACTTACATTTTATAGGTAAAACACTTCTTGAAACATTTAATAAAATATATGTACCCAACTTCTTTGTGCCTTTTCATTCTTGGTGTTATTAGTTGTCTTAATATGTATTTCGCCACGAGCGTGACATCATCAGAGGACAATTTAATCAGTAATATAACGTAAATTGCACAATACTATTTAAAAATATTTACATATTTTTATACGTACATATACATATTATATGTGACGTAAGTGTGTTCCTAAAAGAAAAATCTACTACAGGTTATATCTATGAACTAATAAAACATTGAACATCATTCAGCTGCACACAGCAGGTGTGACAGACGCACAGTACAAATTGAGATGAACATTGGAGAGGCTACAATCAAGTGTTGTAAATCGACTTTCTTTATGGTGGTAGCTCTCGACCAATTTGTAGTGATAAACAAAGCCTGTGATTATTCAATTGACTTGCAAAACAGCTGTCCGCTGAGGTCCGCGACGCAGTAAAAAACTTAACCGATTTGGTTCAGCTTCTCTCAAGACTTGAGCTTGAAACGTGGCTCTTTGGCCTAGGATTGAGATTATTTGTGGAGGGAGGTTTTGCCTCTACTTTTTATATAATAGAATAGATAATTGAAATGGCGACCATACTACAAGGTAGGTAAGCCAAGTATGGATGCGTATTGAGTGTAAGATGATTGTGGAGCAATCTTGTAGTCTTGTTACTAACTAAGGCTGACATGATCCTTAGACAGGACTGTTCATTAATAACCCAAGAGCCGATGGCAACTAAGGGACCTACAGTTTAACGTGGAAACCGAACCACGGTCTCTGAATTACGAATTGGTCTAATTATGAGGATGGTCTTTGTGGATTAATGTAGTATTCAGTAGTACGGACGTTAATCCACACTACATCCACCATCCATCGATCACAACTATCCACAATTCGTGACCTCCAAGTAGCTGTGTTGAAGTACAGTTTAATTATAAAATAAAGATTTATATTTTCTAAGAATAACTAATAATTAACAGTGAGTGCATACTTTGTACGGGTGTAGGATTGAGTGTAAAGAGGAAAGATAATCATGAAAAATATAAATGTGAAATCCTAGACAAATTAATACAAAAATTAGAATTCTCAGGTTAGATCACAATGTAAACTGAATATATATCAAATATGTCTAATATAACTAAAAACTGGGTTTTCAGAGCTTATTATTTTATTTTCAAGGTTCAGTTTAAAGTAATCAAAACCCAAAGATAAGACACATTATGGCTTTTTTGGGTTATGAAATGTAAAAATAACCAAAAATAACATAAGCTAATTCCAAGGAGTGTACAGAAACAACTCTAATTTTATATGTATAAATTTAATTCAAAATATTCTTTAAATCATACTTAATTGCACTTACTCGTATTTGACTAATATATGTCATTCGAAGACTGTATCTTCAGTATAGTTATCGAGCTGTGCCCCTGTTTGGACCTTGTTGGGTCGACTTACGACCTTGTCGGGGCAACAACACCTTTATTGGTCCAGATTTGACTTCCATTAGGCTCAGCTCCAGCCCATTGACTTTTAAGAATTTAGATAATCTAAATATAAGCAGATACCGGTACCAGGTTAGTTCCTAGCATTTCTCGTGACAGCTGATACACTTCTACACTGCCTATGTTCACTGATATATCGATAGTTCAAGGAGGGGTTTTCTCAAAATATTTATTAAATATTTTACTGTTATCTGTTATTTACTACCGAGGTATTTTTAGTGGAAAATTTTAAAAAAAGGTAGGTGTACGAAAACTAAGTTGGTGATCAATTTATACTGCTAATTCGTTTACCCACATATTTGTGCAAACTACAGTAGAACCTCGCTAATTCGAACCTCTTTAGTTCGAAAGCCTATACGATTCGTAGATTTTCTCTATACACTTGAGAACAACTTCTAACTTAAAATATATAAATACAGATAGTTCGAAGTATTTTTACGCATAATTTAGCCTCTAAAAGTCGAAGTTGTTTGTAATTGAATTCAAATTATGTTCCTTTAATTCGATAACCTGCCTCTAAAATTAGTAGTCAGTTCCCATAAGCGTCATAAATTTGAAATTAACCTATACAATTCTAAGTCGGTTTATATAAGCCAATGAATTCTGAATTAATTAAAGAAAACAATCCAGTTGAAACGTGAACCTGTGAGCTTCCTGAATTCCCCCAGGTTCGGATCTCAGAGACATTTTTTCTTTGCTTCTTTACAGTTGTCATATCTTAAAGAGTTAAATTTTTGATTACCTACCTCATTCATTTTACTCCCTACTGGATTTTTATCGAGCAAAGAGGTACAAGTATAATTCGAATTCAAATAACGTCATCCCCTATAAATCAGTCCCAGTGGTTGAAACGGGAGGATCTTATATTTCCTTTAATTCAAAGTAAATTAGCTTTCCCTTAAATTTTGAAATAGTGAGTTTCGACTGCATCATGTTTTGACAAGTAGTCATGAGAAGGGAAAGATGGTGTAATTAATAACCATTCTTATACTTTCCCGTTATTGTAGAGCCTTCATTATTTAATACTGTATACGAAAGAATAAATTATTTCGTAAATTATTTCGTGCTCAAACAATAAATTAACTACGGTATCAATAGAAGAGTCGTTTTTAGTTTGCCACGTTGCGGCAGATTCCAAAGAGGAAAGAGCTAAATTTCTCTTTAACCTCTTCGCACCTAATATATTTCCGCAGCGATAGATGATTAAGATTACTATTCACGATAGCGAGACGGCGCGGCGCCGCCGCTCGGTGATCGCTGATATCAGTGATTCCTCTGCAGGGAGGACGATTAACTCTCTCTAACAAACGTTATTTATGTTTATAGTTTGCAATTAAACTTTAAATATCGGAATCTTTTCATATGAAGAATAAATTGGTAATCAACGAAGATATCGCTAAAGGATTTCTTGCACGTAATCCTAGGGAAAGCCACAGATATAATTTAAGATTGCACTTTTCAGCTACTTTTATATTCTATGCTCAAAGGTAATAAACTTTTATGACTAAAAACCAATCCTCTACAATCCGAAACATAGTAATAAAAAAATTTCGAGGAAATATATTTTAGGAATATTTAGGAAATCTCACAATAATTAATATTAATGTAGAGTTTTTAAAATAAAAAAATTAAAATTTTAAAATCTATATTTCAGTTTAAGAGGTGCATTCACCTGAAGTACTTTAATCTTTTAATACTTTTTACTGAAATGGTGACCGACCCAATTATATATTAGTATGCATTACGTAGTATATATATTATTATGTGAGATTCTAAACACAATCTTTTACCTCTGAATTACGAATTGGTCTGATTTTCAGGATGGTCTTTGTGAATGAAGGTAGTATTACATAGTTTGGATGTTCATCCACACCATGGAATACCGCATCAAACTGTCATCGCTAATAACTATTGTACTGGACATTAGATAATTCTTATTTTATGTTGGTCACTAAACGATAACGGTTTTAATTGGGTAATTATTTGATGTGGGGACAGCGTCGCCAACACCTACAAGTGAGTAGAGCAGCCTCCAACAGATGATACCACGAGGAAGGTCAGCTGATTGTTGGAGAAAAAAAGCAAGTTAGAGCATATGTGCTTGAGAAACGACAAGTTGTGGGACAGAATACATTAGCAGAGACCGCGCGGATGGCCCAAGGCGATCAGAAATATCCGTCCATCTTTGTTTATTCAATACACACGAATTAGATTACTTGGCAAATTGGTTCCTGTGTCGGTCTTCGGTCATTAGTAGATAAACCGCAATAACTTGGCTTTTATTGGGCCGAAATTGACTACTTTCACGCGTATCTCGTATTAAATATCTTAATTGAACTGCATGCGAAAGAATGCGTCGCAAATCAAGTGTTGGAAATTTTTACACAATTCAACGACTAGTTTATCCGTGACTGATTCGGTTGCTAGGTGTTATTTTGTATCACACCGATGCGACTGCTGCGTTCTTCAACGACGTAATGTTGTTTTGACCTTTACACTTGTCTCTCTCTCCACGGTGACCTTTGTCCCCTCACGACCAGAGGTCATACTCCCTTGACGCTGATTCACTATGGAAATCACGTTCGTTGCTCGACCAATTTGTTACAGCCCGACTCCTCGCCTCCCACGAGGGAGATCTAGCTATCATTATTTCACTTCTCTTGACATTACTTAGAGATTTTATTACTTTTTACTGATCCCTGATAATATATATGCTACCTTAGGAATGTTTGTTAAAAAAATTATGTATATCGTCCCTGTAACTGAAAAAAATCGAATGTCAAAAAATTAGTTTTTGACATGTCTTAGCTCTTGGGGGATGTTGGCAGTTTGCGTGACCAAAATTTAGTTAAATTAGACTAGCAATAAGCCTGTCCTTTGTACGGGCTGTAGGATTCAGTTATATGAAGAAAGATAATCATACCAAAATGTAAACCTGAAATCCTAAACAAATCAATACAAAGATAATAAATCGATACCCAGCTTTATTATTTAGCATTACTTACTATTACTACATTACTACATTACTTTACAATTAAATAGATTAGAACATTTATACAATTATTATAATTAGTTATACGTTAAAATAACGTTTTAATTTAGTATGATTTCAAAATGGGTTTAAAATAAATGACCAATATAAACTAACTAATATTGATATGACAGCTGATTGTTTTTATTTCTATTAAATCTTCAAACTAAAAAGACAGCTGATTATTACCAGTAGGTTATTCATTGAAAACTGAATCAAAATGCGAGTAATATTGCGTAAAAGTGGGTTTTTAAATGCACGTTATTTGCTTTTCAAGAGGCGACGGGTGATTTCAAGCATTTATAAACCTTCTCTAGAATTTAGAGAATATATGAAATAAGTTTCATTGTAATCAGTTCTCCCGTTTTTTCGGAGAAGACAAGACAAGATAGACAAACAGACAAAAATTGAGATAAGACCGGTTTCGGCTTCTCTAACGCACAAAAGTAAAAATAACAAAAAAATAATAATTCTAAACAATGTACAGACAAAAATCTAATTTTATTTATATAGATTTTTTTAAATAGTTCAAATAACCATTACGTTTTAATAATTTGACCATTTGCTTTAAATATCACAGTGGTTAAAGTGTGAACAAATATTTTGAAGGCATCTTCAGACTCAGGGACACCAATCAGCAATAATTAATACCCTCCCTGATCACCAATCGATCATCTGTTGTCACGATCAAGAGAATGATGAATGTTTGTCAGGTGTAGATTACAACTAAGATTAACTGAAAACATTCCCTTTAGAAATGTCCATCATCTAACATATTTACCACAGGAAAGTAAATAGAAACATTTTTGTGTAAAGTGTGGCATATTTGGTCCCACATACTCTATCAAAGGTCCTATGTCAACAGCTGTTAACGTGGAATAGAACCAACTGTTTAAAAGTCATATGTTTTCAACACTGTATTTGGTCATTGCTAAATGTTCTACGCACCTTTCACTCAGCACGGGTTCATTCATGTACGGCGGACATTCTAATAATGCCATGAAGAATTGCCACCGTGACGGTGTGAAAGGTCTTAGGCGATTCTTCATGCCACTATTGGAGTGTCCGCCATACGGGTTTTCACCGTGCAGGCGAAACCGTGCTGTGAAAGGGGCATTATGTCTCAATTTGACATACGACTTTTAGCTTCATATGTCTTACCTTTTGTGGAGGGGGGTGTTGGCAATCTGCCAAACCAAAATTTGAAACGGTGACGTCAGGTGGTTATGAGAACAGCTGTTTAGAGGAACTGAAAATATTCACTTTAGACCTATCAACGATCTAAGCTACTTCCTAAAGGAAAGTAAACACATTATATTTTGAAAATACAGGGACGTCATGCAGAGGTAAGTTTAATTTGTTGACAAATATGTAAATACCTAAAAAAATCCATCGAGTGTCAAGCGAATTAGCTTTTTATATCTCACAAAGTACATAACAAGTGCTCAGAAAATAGTATCACGCAGACAGTGGTTTTGCTTCAGTCATTAATTTTAAAATACAGGGACGTCATGCAGAGGTAAGTTTAGGACATATTAAAGATAATAGTGAAGTAAGTTGCCTAACAATTCTGTTTAGATGTATTCATTTAACCCATTCCGGTTCAGTGGTCGATTAAATTTAAAAAATGTAATGGAACAATCAACGTAATTATTACTCAATCACTGTGAGTGCAATTACCTTCTTTTACATCACGATTGACCTTTCAAATAGAGCATACTGTTAGTAATTACTTTTAACATACACAGTTGTTGATATCAAAATGTAATTAATACTCTGATTGGTGAGTCGGAGGCTCCGTTGGTAGCGTGGCGGCTTCCAGAAAACGACTAGGACGGCGGCGTGTCCTGTAATCCAGCTACTTGAAGGTCGCGATTTGTGGATAGTTGTGAGTGATATTGAATAATACGTTAATCCTCAAAGAGCATACTGTTAGTAATTACTTTTAACATACACAGTTGTTGATATCAAAAGAAGGTCCCTTAGATGTGTCATTTACTTTTGGGCTATTAATTAACAGTTATGTCTAAGGAACACGTCAATTATAGTGAGTAACAGGACTACAAGATAGCGCCACAATCATCTTACACTCATTTCTCATTAATACTTTGCTTAAAATACCTACCTGAGAATTAGACCAGTTAGTAGTGGTTCGGATATACGTTCCACGTACAGATTAGTTTCACCATACTACCTAAACCATCTAGATTGACAGCTCATCCCTACCTTGATACGTTCCACGTACAGATATGTGGTGTACGAGTATACGATTAGGCATAGATGAAAGAGGCGGATATCCGCTGAAGTATAGACCAATTTAAAACTACAATTTACAGTTCTACAAATTTTCCGCTACAGAGTTGTTGAAGGCGTATTCCACAGTATATAAGCACGTTGATTAGAAACGTATTCCAGCCGACCCATGTGCGACTGGTCACATGCAAATGGATAGCTAAGACAACTCCTAGCCGAGTGTTATTGCCGTGATATGGTATCAACAAGTCGCTGGTGGACAAGATAGGCAAGATAAGCGAGGCTGATGCTAATTGGAATTGAATGTAGCAATTACTGAGCCCAGACGACACGCTCTTTGATTCTGTTCGCTGAAGAATTGTGGTTTAGCTTTCTAACGGTGTGTGTTGAAATGTTTTACAATACCCCCACAATACACATTTTATTGGAAAGTATAGTTTCGTCAAAAGTTTCAAGTTGGAGAGTAGTAATGTAATACTTTTGAAAAATATATCGATAAGAGATAGTATTTGAGGTTTATTGAATTAATACCAGCGTCCAAGCAGAGGTGCGCACTTAAAGAAATTCAATTCCTTCATTATTTTTTCAGCACCATACCAGATTAGGCCTACATAATCAAAGGTTTAATCAAACAGGCTTACTTGATACTTGATAAAATCTAGGGGAAAGATTGCACCGCGACCTATGAGATCTATTGTGCCTCCCAGACTAGTCTCTAGTTCTTGCCTAGAGAACCCCCTCTAGTCCTAATGCCTTAATAAAGTTTAGATTATTTTTTCAGCACCATACCAGATACTCGGCCAATAGGTGTCTAGGTGTTTCCTCCCCAGATTGGCAGAAGCGGCATTCACCCTCTTGAACTATGCCCATCTTGCTCAGATGACCCCTGAGCCTACAATGTCCGGTTAGAAATCCCGTCAGTATCCTTAGATTGTTTTTCTTAAGCCTGATCATGGTCTCAGACCTTCTTATATTATGCACTCCAAGCATTTCCTTAGCCTGTCGGCATCCCGGATGAACGGTCCAGGCTTTCCCTCTGGCTTCCTTCTCTTCCTCCTTTAATTTCTTTTTAAAAAAGGAGTCCTCCAGTGCACAACCTGGCTCCGGTCCAACAAAGGGGGTGGCTGCCCCTACCCTGGCCAGTTTGTCTGCTACTTCATTCCCCTGAACACCTTGGTGCCCAGGTACCCAAAGTAGTGACAACTTGTTGTTCTTCCCCAATTGATCTAGACTTCTCCGACAGTCCCAGACCATCTTGGATCTGAAGGCTGCTGAGCTCAAGGCTCCAATGGCAGCCTGGCTATCTGACAGGATCACAATCTCCCTTTTCATGTATCCTCTGCTTAGGTTGAAGTGTGCACACATTTCTATGGCCTTGACCTCTGCTTGGAATATGCTGGGGAACGCCCCAGTGATTCGTTGTATTTGATCCTGGGACCAAATACCCCTACACCAGTCCCCTCCTCGGTCTTGGAGCCATCAGTGTACCACCTGATGACCTGATTCCCGAGGGAATTTAGGGTTTTCCCGTCCCAGCTAAGTTTATTTCCTAGCTCCACATGGAATTTCCTTTCAATCAAACAGGCTAGAATATTCTAATTTTAAATACAAAATTGGAAATGGGAATGAATGAAATTTATAGTGAGGCGCAATTCAATACTTTCATTCAATATTTCATACAAAATATCTTTTTTACATCTTATGAAAGCATTAATCAGAAAATAATTCACGAGTATCTAAATAAAACATGAATTTTATTGGTCTTAAGATGTATACATTTTGCTGTTAGATGTAGGTTAAAGAAATGAACGATATAGTTCTTAAATAATTACTGTCGGTGCATTAGCTACCGAGGTATCGACATTTTTAAACTCATTAAATTGTCCTTTGTTATACTTTTGGGAAAAAACTATATGACATTCTACTTTAACCAATGCGTTTAGGCAATGATTGTATTCAGCCACACTAACCGGTGGTACCGGTCAATGACGTAAGGTTAAACGGAAATTAACCTAACCTTCAACAATTAACTTCCGCTACGGTAGATAACTGTAGGTCACTAGGACTCAACCATCGACGTGTTTTCTTTTCCCCATTTTAGTACCCACTGTTCCACATGTTATGTTTTCACAAACATACAGATGAATACTAACCTGCAAAAATATCTCTTTGCATTCCAAAAAGCTCAAATTAAAATACTCTATGTACTTGACATGTATAATAAAATTTTTGATTACATGTAGATTAAATTAGATTATTGAAATAGCGACCATACCACAAGGTAGGTATTTTAAGCCAAGTATAAACGAGAAACGAGTGTTGGATGGTTGTGGCGCGATCTTTCAGTCTTGTTACTGACTTAATGCTGACGTGTTCCTTAGGCAAAACTGCGTATTGCAAAATCGCATATACCTAAGGGACCTACGGTTTAACGTGGAATCCGAACCACTGTCTCTGAATTACGACCTGGTCTAATTATGAGGATCGTCTTGCTGATTAACGTAGTATTCAATAATGCGGTCGTTAATCTACTCAAGAGAACACTACACTCACCGACCATCGCTCACAACTATCCACAATAATTCGTGACATATACGTAGGTGGATTAAAGGACGATGTCACCGTCCCAGTCCAAATTCCATAATAAATTCCGTATAGTTTTCCATACTATATTCCCTTCAGCTGCAATTTTTAGAGTGTAGGCATGAATTTAGATTTTAAATTAATTGGCGCAACTGAGGCCAATAATAATGTAACAGGAAGTAATATCAAGATTTTTAAAATTATATTTTATCGTCTAGTTACATGGTTACTTGCTACCTGATATGTGGCATCTGATGAGGGAACCTGTCTGAAAGTTACTTTAAATAAATTAGAATAAACACGTTTCTAGACGCGAATAGTGTGCTAAAGTTAAGAAAGTTAACATTAGTATTACTTTAATAATTTAGATGAAAATAAAATTTCAACAGCTACGAACAGTTCACTTACATATTTACTTTGTAGTTTTAATAATTCCTGTTTATAACAATTTATAAAGATAGTTTAAAAAGAATTTATATAATACGAGATTTCTCACGCTTTGATGCCACAGAAAATTAAAATTTTAATGGTATTCAGTTTGAACTACTATAAAGGGGTACCACCACTATACTGTAGAGCTAAATGTATCTTATATCTATGGTATTTATCTTAAATTAATATTGTAAATTCATTTGTGAGTCATTTATTTTATACCTTGAAACTCGTTATACTTATATAATTTTAACTACTATACGTGTATTTATTAAATAACTGTTATTTAGATTTTTATTGTTGGCATTTTCCATCACGACTTTTAACTAAAACAAAGTTTTACGACGTTTCGGGATCTGGAATCTGGTCCGTTCTCAGGCGAGACACTACCTAAAACATACCACAATTAGTACATAATCCGGACTAAAGCTGAAAAAAGTTTAAAGCAGTCAAAACCCTACAAAAAATTCACTAAAAATTACCGGGGTTTGGACCGTTCCCCATCAAAACGTTAAAAAAATGCCGAGAGGCGTAGAAAGACACAAAGTAAAAAAGCAAAATTACGCACATAAGAAACATAACACGTCCACTCGTCAAGAAGACTCATAGATACCACCGCAATAAAAATCTAAATAACTTAAATCCACCATAACCAATAATGAATTTCAAACAAAGTCTTAAATCTACTTGCAAACGTTCGTTTTTCCCCGTATGTCTTGTTTGAACGTAGCTTTTCACTTGACTACCGTACACTAGTATCAGTATCTCACCGCTGTTGCATATTGTAGGGTTGTAGGGAGACGAGAGACGAGAGACTGTGGCGCGGGCGCGACATATACGGATGGCGAGTGTTCAGCTCCTCGTGTCGTCTGTCAGCTGACGTCCGTCAGACAGTCCCACACTAAGTAGTCTCTCGTCACTACTGACACCAATTATCGTAAACGTTGCGAATTTACTTGAAAATTACACTAACTGCCGACGACGGCTCCTTATTGGGACTCGGAGAGACAGAGTTGAGTGTAAAATATTCAGTAACGTTGGATTTGTTAATGTAATACGTGGTTGTCGCTAATTTAACGCAACGCTCGTTTTCAATTGAACCGAGAATCTAAAGTACGTGCAGGATTTACAGCCTGTAAACAGCATAAATCATCAGTTAGCGAGTAGTTACAGTTAGTTGCTGGGTAAATTTGAAACTATGTGTAGGTTTTTATTTCGTTAAATAGTACTCATGATGAATCTAGTTATTGAACCTAGTCAGCTAAAAAAACAAACCGTTTACACTACTAAGAACTTACGAAATTGCATACTAAAACAATTGCATTATTTTGTGTCTATTAAAGTACCATTTAAAAATTTATTGTTTAAAAAATATCATAAATTTCTTAAAACTCAACCCCGTCCTACAATTAAAAGAGTTGCTAAGGATTTTGGGGAATTTACCCACCCATAGATAATAGAAATCATTTTAATGGGTTTATTGATGGGATATTACCCTACATACCAAGTTAGCGAAATAAGGAAGAAATTAAAATTTCATATTCTCCATTGGGCGCTCTCAGACAACATACTGCGTTTACCACGGGCAGAAAATTTAACTTTTCTCTGGAACCGTTAGCCGAATGATTCAAATTAGTATTTGTTTAGTTTTTTAAGCTAGTTTCAATGGTGATAATCAAATTTATAATAATCATTTTCCTAGAGTCTTTTTCACACTTAAAATCATTTCTTTTTCATCGTAATTTTTACAGACATGCTGGTAAGCAATTTTTTTGAAAATATGGATGTTTACGTTTTTAACACATACATCACTTCGAAAACCACTTTTTAGGGTTTAGGCACCCCAAAACGGATATATCCCCATAAAAAATGATTCAAAAATTTAGACAAAAATAATACTTTCTCCGTATACTCTCGTATAAGTGGTAGAAATTAAAAAAATATATTTACAAATTACAAATAGGGCCTAATGTTATTAGGATCAGTCTAGGAATATAAGTTTTCGATTACAGTATAGCATTTGTCAAAAATATACTATTCTACTATTCACATTATTGTTACAGGATTGTGACGGAGTGGTTTGCCACCAGATGTCGCTGGTGGTCAGGTCACGTGACGAGGACAGTGGCGTGTCAGCAGGCAGTTTTCCAAGACGGAGAACGGCGGCTCTAATCTCTAATCAGTTCCTGACAATACGTTGTTTTCCTTAGAATTAAGCCTGAACTACCGACGAACACAAACCCACTGCCGAGAGAGGTTGATGGACAACCTTACGCAACAACCTCAGTCAAAATACTCGTATATAAGCCAGAATTTTTTGTTAATCTTCAATTCTTTACGAGCTCTTTTACCTCTTATGGGGAACAGTAGTACACACTCTAAAATCATCTCTCCCTAAAGTCTACATTTATTTATAGATATTTATCCCAAATTAGGTATTTGGCCCAATTTACAAATGACAACTGCGTACAGCTTTGAAGCTCGACTTGAGACCGTGTGAAATTAAATGAAAAACTATTTTATTAAATTAGTCATTTAAAATTCTTCTAATAACGGAAACTATTAATGTTCACTGTCTAATGGACTCAAAGTGTAATGGAAGTGACGTAATATGGTTATGAGAACAACGACTGTATAGAGGAACTGAAATATATATTATAAACGCGACATATTATGTTTCATACAAGTTATATTCAGTATAACATAAAATAAAACTGTTATAATGTAAAGGTGATAATTTAATAAACCTTCAATTTGACTATGATTTTGCCTTAAAATCAATGCTTAAAACAAAAGCAAATGTATCAATGCATGTAATCAGGTCCATAAAAACATCTCTTGTACAGAAAACTCCTTGTATGTATGTGTGTAAGCCTATTTATATATATATATTTTTGTAATAAATTATGAAACAGCTGTAACCTTGGATGGATTTGACTCAACAATAATAACGAGTTTTTAATAGTCTGAGAACAGATAACGTGAAAGACACATATGAGTAATTGTTGCAATTTCATTTATGTATTACAAGTTAATCTTTACATTTCTAGTTACAAATTGCCTTATTAATTTCTAAACCTTTTCGAAACATTTCTCAGCTTTCTTTCGAACACTAAAAAGTAGCATTTTCGCTGTTTAAGGCGCCGAAGAGGCAATGTTAGCTTTCAGGAGATTGGAATTCAAGCAATAATCATTACCAACCGAGAACGCTGCGATCTACAATAAATTTGATTATTTCGAGCTATAAACGATACCATTAGAGCTGAGTGCGGTAGCAGCCAGTTTATATTAATCAGCCCTCATTTTTATAAACGGTCAACTGGAGAATGGAATCCATGGGTTGTTTTCTTGCTAGAGCGGAATTCCTTTATTCTTGCGTCCTGAATTGTGTGGCATAACCTTATATTCATGTCAATTTTAATTTGAGACATTGACCTACCATGACGGGTATTTTATGTATTTTAAGTATGTAGAGTTAGAAATGTTTGTGTTGAACTAAATAAATGTTTTTGAAAAGTTTAGTAGGTGTTATTGTGGTGGTATGATGTCGTGGTGGCGCTGTGGAACGACGGCACGGTGGTACGATAATAATAATAATAATCTCTTTATGCCATAAAAATTACAATACAAAATTGCAAACAATAATTTAAGATAGAAACATGTGAAAAAACCAAGTTAATATTGAAAATAATAATGTAGTCACTTGAGTGGGAAAGGACGCCCCCAGGAGAACTGCCTCTACCATGAGTGGGTCATAAACTCGCCAACCGTGTAAAATTCACCGCGAATGAGCAGGCGTTTCGTTTGTCTTCTGAATTGGTTCCAATATCCCTCCCGCCATATTTCCTCAGAAAGGTGGTCCAGGAATCTAACACCAGCTTGGGAAGGAAGATTAAAAGCAGTCCTAGACCTGTTTTGTGTCAACCTGTACAATTCTCTACCCCTTTTGGGATAGTCATGAACTTGTGCACCTTGAAGAAGTGCACTTTTGAATTTGTAAAAGAGCCTGGTCTCATGTATGTTCAGGCTGGCCAGAGTCAGAAACCCCACCTCGCTGAAGATATTCCTACAAGACTTTCTAAGCTGCAGCTTTGCCACTATCCGAATGGCTTTCTTTTGAAGTCGGAATAACCTGAGGAAGTCCGCTTCTGAACATCCACCCCAAATGACGATGTCATAAGGCAAGTGGGGATAAACCAGACCAAAATATGCCATTCTAAGGTCTTAATCAGGACTATGCTGAGATAAGATTCTTAATACAGACGAAACCCTGGCAGAATTGCCTCTAGGTCGGGGTGTCAAGTTAGACTACGATCAAGAATAATTCCAATGCATTTCGTGGAATTGACTTATTAAATTACTGTATCACCGATCATTACGGCCAGGTCGTCTCGTGGCATCCCTCCCCTTTAGTAGCTTAACTAATTGTTTTTTTAATATTGATTTTCAAGTTGTTTTTTGAAAAATTCTGAACACAAGAGTTCAGTCCAATGAATGTAGAGAGTTGTCATCATCATGAGAGTTGTGTCATCTGTGTATGAACCAATTTTTCAGATGACAATGCAGATGAAAGATTATTGACGTACATTAAAAAAATGGGTCCTAAAATAGATCCTTGGGGGACACCATACTTAAGGACAATACTTTTTGAAAACTGGTTTGCAATTTGGACTGGAGTCGGGAGTTCTGTTTGAGAGGTAGGATTGAACCCACTGTTACGGAATCCCGTGAACCTCACACTGATAGAGCTTTGAAACCAGAAGGCCATGATCAACACAGTGCCTTCGATAAGTCAAGGAAGACACTGAGTGTCTTGTGCTGTCTGTCCAGGCTTTCCACTATCTCAGTTACGAGGCTATTAACTGCATCTTGCATCGATATTAACTGCATCTGCCGTCGATCGGTCCTTTCTGAAGCCAAAGTGGTCCTCAGAATAGACATCATGGCGGTCGATAAATTTAATCAAGCATTTCAAAAAGATTTTTTCAAAGATTATGCTAAACGCAGCAAGTAGAGATATTGGGCGGTAGTTATTCGCTTTGAGTGGAGTGGATGTCGTGGTGACGCGATGGTACTTTGACACTGAGACGCAATGGCACATTGGCGCGATGGTGCGGTAATGTGTGGTCGCACGATGGTGTGGTGACGCGATAATACTTTAACACGGTGACGCAATGGTGCGGTGGCGCGGAGGCACGGTGACGCGATAGTACTTTGAGAAGGAGACGCAATGGTGCGTTGGCGCGAAGGCACGGTGGCGTATTGACGCGATGGAGCGTTGGCGCGATGGCGTGGTGGTACTGTGATACCTTGGCACGGAGACACCGTGGTGCGTTGGCGCGGTAGCGTGGTGACACGGTGGCTCGATGGCGAGGTGGCACGATGGTATTTTGACACGGAGACGCATTGGCGCGTTGGCGCGAAGGCACGGTGGCACGGTGACACTATGATGCGGTGGCGCACTCTCCCGGGTGACTAATGGACGCGGCACTGTGTGCAAATGAGACCGGGGACGTTCAGTGTTCACACGTGCAATGCTATCCGGTTCACTATAATTTGTCTCCTTGGATTTACGGTTCCTGTGTTCACGTTAAGAGTTTTGCGTTAGTTAACTTACTTGAAAGAAACTACTATTTTACTATTTTTTAGCAGTTTGTTAGGTCTTCTCTTTTATAAAAATTAAAAAATAATCACATTTCGTTTTTACTAGACAAGGGTTCACATTCACCATACTTGTGAATGAGAAATCTTTCAACAAAATCATTGAACATTGACATTTGAACAACTCTATTGTTTTGTGAAATAAGTTAAGTGATATTTTGGTATAATCATTTAATTCAAAATACATTTAATTTTGACTTACCAAAGTCTAACTACGAAGCGTGATAGTTTCAAACAAGATGGTTTAAAGTAAAACGAATGCCTCAGACAGAAACCAGATGGTAGAGTTGGTAGAAATATATAAAGAGCGTAGGTACTTGAGGAGGAAGAAACTTGTCTTGGAAATGGAGTGGACGACGCAACACTTATCTGCATAATCCGATAGTCTGGAATAACTCAAGAGTTGACCTAATGGAGTTGAATCTGGACCAATAAAGGCTTTACTGTTCCCACCATTCGTCCTTAGACTTATACAACAATCTCTCACTGATGACAGACCACCGGCAAACTCTCGGTCAATATTTAGAGTAAAAGTTTAAATATAAAGATTGACTGAATATCATTTTATTTTAGTTAAACTTATAATTGCAATAGTAATCCTTTGATGTGATCAAACCCATAACTCAAATGTAGAGTTTACGTATTGGAAATTGAATGATACTAATTAAACCCGTTTGTTCAAACCTTGGACTATTTAATTACAAATTACCTTGTAATTCAGCTCATATTTCTTTACTAACGTCACCGGCGCGGCAATGTCGGCGTTATACTGTCATCTTAAGACAAAAACATCAAATCGATTTGGCATCGCTAAAACTTAAGAAACACAAACACTCAACTACTAAAATTAATGTTTCATGACGATGCCGAATTTATATGTTTATCTGAAGATAGGGTTATAATGCCAAAACGATCGTTACTTTTAGTACGAAATACATTTAACTGATTGACAAGGTAATCCATTAATTTGGATTAGTATTAAAAATAATTAAATAAAATATCTTAATTGTTTACTACAACCATTAATTTCCATCGACTTTACATTTTCTGTTACGTTATTTTTAGTTGTGCTGGCGAAATAAAGACAAGAATCATGAGATAGAATGTGGAAGGAGAGGGCAGGATACGGTAATGATAGCAATTGCCAGCGGGAGCAGGAACGCAGTAGCAGCCTGAGGAAGTTTAGCGTGATTTGCAACAAGTGCGTGTCAATACGCGATCGGACCGCAGCGCCGACTACCGGTCATTTCACACACTAGAACGTCTCTACCGTATTATTACGATCAGATATTACGAGAACCACTTTAGCCACAAGTACTAGAAAAACGTATTTTTCTTCTGTTCGTGCCTTCAGCTATGAAATGCTCGCAGCTAACGTTGTACCTCCACTGCGATCTTTTTTTAAGTTTTAACTGTTAACAGTAATTATTTATCTTCGAAAATCAAGTGTCACAAATATATAAACATGTAAAATAGCAATGATTCCCATAAACACAACATCTTACAAGTTGCATATATTGGGATAAAAAAGTGGCAAGAGACTTTATGGTAAAAAAGAAGTCTTATTAAAAACTAATAGATACACATTTTTACTATTTAAAATTATCTTTACCATGGGTGAATGGAATGATTTTTGGCACACTGTGGGCTTGGGTTCAATGGAAACCTTATTATTTGCCACAACTACCTTTACATCCAATAATCAACCTCTCGTGCGTGGCGTGAGACACGAGATCTGCGTCATGAACCAATCAGCCCATCACTCTGTCTTATCTTCGTGGAGTCTAGAGACAGTAGCGTGAGAGCCGCCACATTCTCACATCACGAGATCTGCCTCTCTACCTCCATCATTGTAATCATCACCTAACACTTTGTCTTACCTAGGTGGCGTGTAGATGCAGTAGCGTGTGAGCCGCCACATTCTCACATCACGAGATCTGCCTCTCTACCTCCATCATTGTAATCATCACCTAACACTCTGTCTTACCTAGGTGGCGTGTAGATGCAGTAGCGTGTGAGCCGTCACATTCTCACATCACGAGATCTGCCTCTCTACCTCCATCATTGTAATCATCACCCATCACTCTGTCTTACCTAGGTGGCGTGTAGATGCAGTAGCGTGTGAGCCGTCACATTCTCACATCACGAGATCTGCCTCTCTACCTCCATCATTGTAATCATCACCCTTCACTCTGTCTTACCTAGGTGGCGTGTAGATGCAGTAGCGTGTGAGCCGTCACATTCTCACATCACGAGATCTGCCTCTCTACCTCCATCATTGTAATCATCACCTAACACTCTGTCTTACCTAGGTGGCGTGTAGATGCAGTAGCGTGTGAGCCGTCACATTCTCACATCACGAGATCTGCCTCTCTACCTCCATCATTGTAATCATCACCTAACACTTTGTCTTACCTAGGTGGCGTGTAGATGCAGTAGCGTGTGAGCCGTCACATTCTCACATCACGAGATCTGCCTCTCTACCTCCATCATTGTAATCATCACCTAACACTCTGTCTTACCTCGGTGGCTTGTAGATGCAGTAGCGTGTGAGCCGTCACATTCTCACATCACGAGATCTGCCTCTCTACCTCCATCACTGTAATCATCACCTAACACTCTGTCTTACCTAGGTGGCGTGTAGATGCAGTAGCGTGTGAGCCGTCACATTCTCACATCACGAGATCTGCCTCTCTACCTCCATCATTGTAATCATCACCCATCACTCTGTCTTACCTAGGTGGCGTGTAGATGCAGTAGCGTGTGAGCCGTCACATTCTCACATCACGAGATCTGCCTCTCTACCTCCATCATTGTAATCATCACCCATCACTCTGTCTTACCTAGGTGGCGTGTAGATGCAGTAGCGTGTGAGCCGTCACATTCTCACATCACGAGATCTGCCTCTCTACCTCCATCATTGTAATCATCACCTAACACTCAGTCTTACCTAGGTGGCGTGTAGATGCAGTAGCGTGTGAGCCGTCACATTCTCACATCACGAGATCTGCCTCTCTACCTCCATCATTGTAATCATCACCTAACACTCAGTCTTACCTAGGTGGCGTGTAGATGCAGTAGCGTGTGAGCCGTCACATTCTCACATCACGAGATCTGCCTCTCTACCTCCATCATTGTAAACAGCACCTATCACTTTGTCTTACCTAGGTGGCGTGTAGATGCAGTAGCGTGTGAGCTGTCACATTCCCACATCACGAGATCTGCCTCTCTACCTCTATCATTGTAATTATCACCTATCAACTCTGTCTTTCCTAGGTGGTGTGTAGGAGCAGTAGCGTGTGTGCCGTCACATTTCCGAATCACGAGATCTGCCTCTCTACCTCCATCATTGTAATCAGTACCTATCTTATGAACCTGGCATGTAGAAAATATAATCAGCACCTATCGCTCTGATTCACGTGGTGTAAAGACACAGTAGTGTGTGAGCCACCACATTCCTACAATACGAGATCTGCCTACCTCCATCATAGTAATAATCACCTATATTTTTGTCTTGAGACTTGTCTGATGCGAGACCCGCTTCTTGTTTGTGTTCACCCATAATAACCTGTGTAACCGACCAATAACATAAGGTTAGAAGGGAATTCACATGATCCTCATCAATTATATGCTGTTTTTGTCAGTAACAGAAAACCCGTTAAAAGTGATTTTGGTGATTTCGGTAACCAACCAAGTGAAAGTTAATCGTTTGAAACTACGCTGTGACTGTTTAATTTACTTTAACTTTAAGGAATCTTAAATGAAAAAACAGTTAAAATTACTAATTAGTCACCAGTAATAATTATTAATAGACAGCTAAAAAGACGGATCATGTTAATTTATAACCTATTACATTTTTTTAATTGTCAAATTAATTATTTATTAATCCAAAAATTGTACGAGGAACGTCTCGTTTTACGATCCCGCCTGAAAAGGAACCGTTTACACCGAGTTGCCGTAATTTACAGCCGTATTCTTACCGTTTACAGTAATTGGCGGCAATTTGTACCGCGGTATAAGATTAATCTAATAGACAAGTGAGTCGGGCCCCACGGCCCCGAGGGTTGCCCTATTTGTCGCTCTGGCCACACCGAGTCCGACGACATGGTTGTCGAGGAGGCGGTCATATACGGTGCATGCGGGACGTGGGCTGGCCGACAACCTAACACTGGTCCCGGCTGTAAAGTTAACTCAGTATTAAAATGGCCACAATATCCTCGCCTACCGGCCCATAACACGAGTCCGCTCGTAAGCTCGTATCCCTTCACGCGGGTAAAGCGTGTCTCCGTTGATTATGAGGTATAATAAGGTACGCAATATTCAACACGGGAACAAAATCTTACATTTTATTGGGCTTATGTCATGAGGATAAACACATTGCGAAGCTGTGTTTTGGTTATATCTATACAGGATCACGTAGCTGCAGAACATAATATTCGTAACAGCTTTCGTTTAAATATTTTATTGTCATTTCCTTATCAACCCAAGATTTGTTCTGACTGACTCACGATTTTTTTACTATATTAAGTTATGTGTATTTTATCCCATTCTACCTACAGATGTGAAAATTGCCGGGAGCTTCAAGATATGAACGACAAGAACCAAAAATTTAATTGTTTCCAATAATTATAAAAAATTAAACTGTTTAAAAAACGAAACTTAAAAACATTGTGTGTGTGGTTTGAGTTATTAAACAAAAAATACTCCCGTAGCAGCAGAAACCTGCCTACTCCAATTATTTTTGAATTATTAGACATCATAGAAAATACAAAATGTTATTACAGTTTATAAACAGATAAAAAAAGTAATGCGCGACTAACAATTATAACTGATTTTAATCAAGGAAAACTGCTACTACTTACGGGTAACACTTGTAAGACTCCCATATGACGTGTACTTGTGTAGTGAATAAAATGAGCATTGGTTATCAAGTGTATATGGATATAATAAACTGTGTTAGGTTGGTGTGAGCATAGGAAAGACAAATGTTGTGTTTGGTGATAGCGTATGTGGATGCAGATTATTGATACGCTACTTAAGATTTTAAACGTCGGTAATTTTTATATTTGAAGTATATACTGTATAGCGTTTTCAGTGTTCCAGGTTACAATATTGTCCCCTGGAGCTTTGTAAAGATGTTTATGTTTAGAAGAAACGGCTTAGGAGTCTTGGATTGAGGAGGAGAATTAAAAAAATATGTTACAAATATATCTTTTTATGATAGAAATATATATTATAGGTGATTAACCTTATTAATAAAGTCTAAAGGATAAGGCTTAATACAAATTATTTTTTATATAAAAATAACACCAATAAAATGCTTTAAAGGTTGTTTTAGAGAAATTAATTAAAAACTGAGTTGTCTTATTTTCTGAACTGTTTTTTATCATATAAATATAACTTGTAAATTTAAAAATATATAGAATGACGTAACATAGGGTTGTCGAGAAGCCAGAGTTTCGCGAATTAACGCACGAGTGATCAAAAGAGCAGACGACACAAACAACACGAAAAAAGGTCTGCACCTGCTATATAATTAATTTGATAAATTTAATTGAAGAGGCAACCAAAAATAGAATCCTCCAGATGAAAATAAGTTGAGTATCTTATCAAGTAAATTACAAGTTTCACATCCTTAGATTATTGTGAGTATTATAGTGAGTATGGTCAATGTCCTAATAAATATAACTTAAATAGTACTGTTTTACTTAATTACATACTTCCGTAAGTCCCTAGCTCCTTTGTTGAGGATTTTTGTGAAAAAGTCTGTTAAATATTTATTTTAAAGGTACTCAAGTAAACTATTTTTACTAAAAACAATAGAGCTGAAATTTTAAATGGATACTGTTCGGGAAATTTTATGCAGTGGTACACATCTAACGTATAATAACACAGAATGTAATATTGTCTATCCTATAACATACCACGACCAGTTCTCAGGTTTCTTCAAACATAACATGCTTAGCAATATTTGATAGTGTAGTAACCTCAATTATCTTGCTTTTTACCAGTTTGTGGCAGTCCTGAACAAACAAAGAACACAACCGTAGTACAAACCTTCCAGTTCTTTCACTCTCCCTGATGAATATCGCTATAAGCTAAACCACTGACGTGACAACTGTATTCGTTGTAATTTCTCTTGCTTTACTATTTACGAAATTATTATTAAAGACTATCGTAAAAGTCTTCGAACCTCATTCAAACTTCGTCAATTTCTTTTCCATGCTAAGTTCGTCTTCAACATTATATTCGTGCAACATATAGGTTTGGGCATCAAAGTTATATGGTTTCATTCCATGGGTGCACCAAAACAGCACTGAATAGGACATACACAAGAAGAAAGTCACGCTAGTAAATAGCTTTTTGGGAAGATATTGTAAACGACAGTTCATTTAAAAAGTGAGCAAAAACTTTGAAAATTCTATTGAACTTTTTATTAGTTACTGTCCATTTTTCAAGTTGGGAATAATTATAATAGATGTTTCCAAATATAATAAATTTGTGCAATAAATATTCTTTACGCTTACTATTTTATTGAATTTTTCCAAAGCTTCTGTGTTTCTAACTTCACAACGTTTTTGGACGCAGAGAAAGCCCTCCCGCTATAAAAATACAACAGTTATAGAATACCTTTCACTAAAACTTTTAATTACTTAATTCTTAGGTAATCACTTGGAAATGGAAGGAGTTTATCCACCTCTAGAAACGTTGTGTAGTTAAATTCACAGACCGCGTTGAAAGAGTCCAATAAAATAATATTAGTACCTAATTAATTGATAACCAACGCCAGTACAAATTTCAAAGATTCTATAAATATTCTTACCTAAGCTTCTAGCCCCTGAGTTGTGCGGTGTAAGACTAAACTACTTACAACTTAAATTAAAGCCACGCAGCTTCAATTAACAGATACTCAATATACTAACGGTGAATTTTGGCAAGTATAAGCATTGGCGGTCTCTAGTTAGACCCGATCATTAATTCCCTGCGCTTTCTAATAGTGATTACAGTGATCGCCACTGCGGCGCTGGAGTCGCTTTATTATGAAGATTTATCTAGACCATTAATCGTCACGGAAATGTATTAGGTGTGGAGCGTTTGAGGGAATTATACGAATGGCTACTCTCGCGTCGGCCAATGACCCGATTAAGATCTGCCGCGGAGTGAGTTGGGGTTCGCCACGCGGTCACCTTGGTGTTTTGGAAATTATCTACCAAAAGGTTGAGTAGAAATGTATGAAGTATTTGGGAGAACAATAAAAAATAAAAGTTTTATAAGTTTTGTTTGTTATGAAAGTGACATCGCAATCTTGTAACACACAACAATAACTGATAGATACAGATTAGCAGGTATAATGGCTATTTGTGTAACTAGACCGCAAAGTATGTCATATCGCACGAGAGGTTCATATGGCAGCACGAAACGTCATAGAACTTCGAGGGCGGCCATGACAGTTTGCACACCTAATTACATACAAGATTTTTCCTACAATAATAAAGTCATTGAGGTTATGTTTGATTTTTCCGCTGGGATAAATGTAAACATAACTTTTAGGTTTCCGGTAACCTCACTTTCATTGCGCAAAACCAGAAGTTAGTGTTGTAGAAACGGCGACCGTCTATCAGCTGACTGAGCTCTTAGCGCATGCTATTGGTTAGTTTCATATAGACTTGGAGTGTTCCGCGCATGTGATTGGCCGATTACCTTCCACTACGTACTAACTTAATGTACTACTTATAAGTTCTGCCCATCAATGCAAAATGTGCCTGTTATCGTGCGTTTGTCGAAAAAATAATAATTAATGAAAATTAGACACTATCTACATAAATAAAAATAAAAGCTTTCTCTGTATATTGCTTGAAATTATGATAGTTTTGGTTTTAGCAAATTTCCCATAGGGAAGCTATTACTACGTTTTATAACCCCAAGAATCCAAAATGGGTGTTTTCTCAATTTCTGTTTGTCGGATTTTCTGTAACAACAAGGTTTTTTGTCAAGCTTCTTTGTGAAAACGAGAGCACCCACAGTTGTAAAACTTATTTTAACTATTCTATACCTTTTGGATATGGTTTTTATTTACATTAAATTGACCCACGCGCTATAAAAAATAAAATGATGAGCTCTCAAAACTCAGGGTTTGAGCAATATCAGATGCATTTTTTTAGGTTTTATAGAACATGTGATACTTAAAAGTGATTTAATAAAAGAAATAACCAAGAATGGTCAAATTAAAATCAAAATTAGTTTCTACTACTCGTATTAAGTGTTATCAGTTTACATTGATCATTGATTTAAACCTATTTCAAAAGAATTAAACTACCTATATTTAAATATTACCCTGACGAGTAACGAATTTTAACAATGATACCAATTATATTAATTTATTCTCATTTATCTATGTACAATTGAGTTGAGAATTCTTGGTATTTATTTGTTTAGTATTTCAGGTTTATATTTTGTCATCACAATAGCTATGGTCTCCTTAACTCTGAATAATACACTCCGTGTAAAGGCTGGGATTGCTGCTAGTCTAAATAAATATAAATTTACTTTTTGTCATAATATTCCTCTCTATATCATAAATCATGGTTCCTCTCTATTAAACCAAAAACAATTTAATTGTTTCCAACAGTCTTTGATTAAACGTAATATGTTCAATATTTTTCAGACAGTAGTAGAAATTAAACGCAGGTGTGAAGTACTTTCCCGTGTTTTCCACTGTCTCGCAAAGCTTAAAATTTATTTATTATCTTCTACTGAATGACTTTTAATTAATCCAATCCTTTGAAAAGGTTCGGGAGATTTAGTTACAGACTTGAATTACTCAACAGATTGTAATCCAGGGAGAGTGTTTAAATGTTAAAACCCATCAATATTAATCATTTCTATTCTTTTGCTTCAGTATTGCTTTTGTGCTTGTATTCGAGATTAATTAATTGCATAGTTACCAGTTGCACACTAGATTATAACCAGAGAAGTTTTTTAAGCATACAGTTTCAGACAAAATTTTTTTCTGTTATTAAAGCAGAATATTTTGTTTCACATTTACTTGATGAAATTTTCTCAACGAAGATCATAGATAATAGTGATATAAACCCATGTAGACTATTAATGCAAATACTATATACATAAATACAAAACTATATTAAGTATTTTGAAGTATGTGTAGTAACTACATAATGTTACTTGTATTCTAAAACTTTAGGTACATAAACCATGACATTTAAATATTCAATAAAATGGGAAGAGACCTTTATAAATATACTAAACTTTCATATATTGTCTTTTACAGATATTAAGAAACGGTTTTCTATATAAATTATGCATAAGTTACGTTCTATGACAACTTCACTTGGAATCTTGAAAATATTCTGTAACTTGAAGCTAATTTTATAGAAATATCTCCGTAGCAGCAGACCTGCGTTCTCAGCAAATTTCCATTCATTTATTAATTACAAGAAATCGTAAAAACCAAGGTTGGTGTTAGAATAAGCCATAAACCAAACAGTATTCTTTATACATAACTCAATTAAGTTAAGGAAGTTAACTCAATCTACGTATAATCCGCATATATGGTAAAAGATAAAGTGGTATTGCTGCCATGAGAAAAAACTTAAAGTTACCATTATGACATACACATTTGTAGACTCTAATTGCATGAAGTAGCATATCAAGTTTTATCACATTGTCACAAATAATGAAGTTGCTAATATGGGGAATGAGTATGTAGTCTTTCTGCCACGAGGAATAAACTTTTCTGTATACATTATAGATCTGAACTATGTCCTAACTTACCTATTTTTATTCAATGCCTATTTTAAAAATAATAAGCAAGACATCTATTTTAACCTTTTCCCCATAAGATTAACTTTGAGGCTCAAAAGACAACGTACTGTGTTTACTATTATCATCTGAGTAACCGTTGACTTAGAACACAAATTCACAGTAATAAATTGGTTGTTCTGTTTTAGTAGATGCTACTGGGATTGTGCAAATGGAATGTATTAATAAATTATGTAAAAAACACTTTAAAACCCCATTTTGGTTTATCAAAATCCCCTTAAACTTATTTTTTGGACATTGACAATGTTTTTAGCTGATAATGCATCATACGTCGCAGAATCATTCTAGTTCCCATTTTTGAAACTGAGTCAGGTAGAGTGTAGAGGTTAAGGATTTTTAAAACTTGACGAAATGAGAGGTACCGAGATGTAATGATGGCTGTAGACGACGTAGAAGCAAACACACCCATACACACGCACACACACACACACACACACACTCACTCACAAGCACACACGCGCGCACACACACATGCACACACACACACACTCTCTCTCTCTCTCTCTCTCTCTCTCTCTCTCTCTCTCTCTCTCTCTCTCTCTCGCACATACAGCAACGCAAGCATCGCACTTAGTATCGGAGATACGATCACCTCCGACACAACACGGCGTCGTCGCCCAGGCCGCGGTTATCGCCATCTTCGTGATTTATTGTCTGCTAACATCCCACTTGCGGGCTCGTGTAGCAATGCTACTCGGATGATGCCGCGTGCTGACTACGGACTTGGAGACGTGTTCATGTAACAATGCTAACAAGGAAATTGAAAGGATTAAATACGCTCGTCTCAGCATACCTGCGTACTCAGCTAATTTCCAAATCAATAATATAATGATAATAATAATGTCGATATATATGAGAGTTATTTGCCTATTCTCCACTAGATTAACGTAGGAAAGAGTATGCAGGTTTGCTCCTGTGAGGAACATTGGGAGTAGGCATTTCTAGCATATAAATTTTATATTTTTACCATTTACACCAAGTTTCATAAATATCTGTACATAAATAAAGGAGTTTGCCTATTCTCTATATGACTAACATGGGAATAGTATGTAGGTTAATCCCAAAATACAACGTACTGTGATAATTTTTCAAAATACCTGTGTGTGTAAAAGTAAATCTTTCAGACAAAAAAAGGCTTTATCATGTATGGTTGCTGAGAAAAATGAAATTTTCCTAATATTAAGAAGTACAGAGGCTAGGTTCCCCCATAAATCAAATTTGGGATCAAGTTGTAGGTCTTTTAATTAGAATACAACATCCAAAACAGGGTCTCAAGAGGTCGATCCAAAACAAAATGGCTGTGGTTTATGTTTGAAGTTTGAAGTAACTTTTCATTTTCAAACCACCACAATTTTGTATTACATCAACCTTTTAAGACAGATTTACTCTATTGTTTTAGTTCAACAAGACCTTCAATTTATGTACATATCAACCTTCGCTTGCATTTAAGATTTTCAACTTACTCCCCTTGGGTCTTCCCGTATAAGTGACATCCGATCACCATGAACACAAAACATTGCTTACTAATAACTGTATTGATATGCCAAATATTTTTTATATATCTTTTCCTTTCATATTTATAAAGTTGTCTTAAGACCTAATCCCCCTGCATGTTATTGCAATTATTTAAAACGTAAATTGAAACAATTAAAGGTAAAAGGTAAAAGGTCACCGAATGAAATGTCATTTCAAAGGTGAAAGCACAAAGACCTAATTAAAACGTGACTCTGTCGGCCAGTCTGGGTTTCACCTTTTTCTCTAGTTTCACAGGTCTTGCTCTATCAAGCAAACCTTGATTATTAACTCAAATTATTACATCGAATATCAAAAAAAGAGGAATTAAACGTATACAAATTCATTAGAAGCAATTAATTGTAAATTTCATTACTACTCTATTGTGGATTTCATTCCATAATTTTCAAAATATATAATACTTTTAAATTAAATAAGTATACATTCAGTTGACAATTTAACATCTCCAAAAATAAGCTTTTCTTTCTACTAACTAGTTTTCATATCTAATGGGAGATTGTAAAGTGAAAACTAATAATCTTACATATTTTTAGTGCAACAAATCACCCTACTAAAAATATTACAATAAATTGAATTTTCCTAGTATACATTTCTTATGTTTATTAGCTATTGTATAGCCCCACTTATTTCGGAATGAAATATTTTGGCCAACCAGGAAACTTTAGAAGGTACCTAAAATCAAGATCCACACCTTCGCAACCTGCTGTATTAATTAATAAAAATTCTATACCTTGGAAAGCTTTATACATTTTCTCACATTCCTAAAATATAAAAAAAATGCTGTATATATTAATAGTTTTCGATGATTATTTGCCTTATGAGAGAGAGAAAGATCTCGAAAATGAATGTACGAAGTGAGAAGATATCTGAATAAGTAAGAAAAATAACAAAGTCTTCTAATAAAAAAACAAAACACAAATACCGCTCAACATAGTCAATGAGCTAGCGGCTAAGGAACCGTATTCAAAGTGAGCGACGCGCTCTCACATACGATTACTCAGGAATTTCCTGTGAGTAAATCTCCAGCCGGACAAATGAGTTTCGCACGTGAAGACATCCCTCTCTGTCTCATTTACACACAATAAATGCGCGATAGTTCTCAGCCATAGCCCGCCGTGCCGCGTCGTCCCTGCGCCGACTGTGGAGAGGAAAGGAGACGCACGTAGATGTGCTGGCTGGCACTTGGACAACTGTGCGTTGTGGGAAACCCCGTAGAATCGGTTAAATATTAAAAATACAATACCAGAAAGGTAATTAATATATTTAAGTCTTAATTTCCACCAAACAAACTGGCATGATGTTTAGTTTCATCACAACATCGAAATATAAAAATAGATTTTTATTTTGAAATCACCCACTCCAAGGTTTAAAATAATAATTGAACTTCATTATTTTTAAACTAGCAGTAAGCCCGTCCTTTGTACGGATTGTAGAATTCATTAAGCAAGGAATGAAGTTGCATTAAGTTGTAGGAATAAGAAGCAAGATATTTATTAGCATGATAAAATAGGACTAAATAAACTGAAATCTTAAGCAAATAGATACAAAGAAAAGCTTCTCGGCTTAATTATGTAGCATTAATTTACAATTACATTAATTGGAAAATTTGTACAATTATTAGACTTGTTACATGTTAACATAACATTTTAATGTAAATCAATGACGTAAACAAACTAATATTTGTTTTAATATGACAGCTTTTGGCTACTGTATTTCTTTCTATTAAATCACTTTTATAGATCACAATCTGCAAACTTTAGGAAAATAGGTGTGTGTGTGGATCAGTTTAATGTGAACAAAAACCATTTCAAAAAGGTATAAAATAATGAAAATATGTTTCATAACTTACTGTGTGTGCTCTCTTTCTCTCTTATTTAACGTAAATAGCGACAAAAAACCTTTTTTAGTGTTACGGAAAGACAGACAGAAAATGAGGTAAAACCCATTTCGGCTATTCTAGGTTACAAGACTAAAAAAATATAATTATTCCAAACAATATACAGACAAAACTAATTTTATTTATATACAGTAAACTAGAACTAGAATTATATTTGAGCTATTTATGTAATTAGTAAACTCACATGTGTCTACGGGACCCAAAGGATTGTATTTTGGTAGGGAACATAATTTTTCCTCAAATTTAACAATCATTTATTTTTCGTTTAAATAAAATAAACACTTTTAATAAAAATTATTATCCATGAAAAATTGCTCTACCCCACTCAAAACATATTGAGTATGCCCTTGTTCACGATTCAGCATTTTCAAGGGCTCCAGTATACCTAAGAAGTAAAAATAAGATAATTTTTTATTAATTTTTATTTTGATGATTTCTATTAACTTATCGTCAAAAAATCCGTCAACTTTCTAAAACAACCCTCCTATAATACGTTGGTTAAGCTTCCATAAAACATGAGTAATTTAACCTTTTTAAATAGTAATTTCTCCTCAAAATAAATTTGATGCACTAATGTCTGCCTTTCCAGACTCCTATTAGACAGTTTAAGCGCTAATTTGGCCCACTCCTACAAACGGGTGCCGAAAGACCTAATGTTCTGATGTACAACAGCGCCGTCTTGAAATAAGTTTTGTTTTTTTCTTGTTCCTGACACATTATGGTAATGTAACAGCGACGTTCACAAGCTTGGGAGCCCGATGGATGTGGCCCAATAAGTTTTAATATATGACACTTTAGTCCTGCCAAATCATGATTTTAAAATGCTACCTCCTGAATCAGTTAAAACCCAAATATCTAAAAAATCAAAACTTCAAGTCCTCGTAGCTTCTAAACCATTAGTGATGATTACAAAAATATTTATTTAGAGAGTAGAATCCAAAAACAAAATAAAAAACAGAGTGTTTCGTAAGACATTTTTACGTTAGTCGCCATTTTGGAAAATGGCGGCCATATTGAAAAAATCTGAAATTTTATTCCTGAGTGAAACTTAAAATTGAAATTAAAGTTCCAAATTTAATGTGTGGTGCTAAGTCGTGTAGTTAAAAAATTAAAAATTATTGTTGTAGGTGTATGCTATTGTAAATAACTTTGTGCTACGAGATTCTAGCACAAGTCAAATCTACAGATTTGTTAGGGCTCATAAATGTTATTTTTCTAGAAATAAATGATTTTGATTTTAGTTTTTAACATAACTTAACTTTTTATACTACATATACGATTCATGAGTACACTAACTAAATAAACTATTGCTTCGCTAATATCAAATTATCAATTTATGAAAAAACGTAATTCTTCACCACTCGATGTTACGTGCATGCTCATGAATGTACTTTATATTCGAGGTTTCTCAAGTATAAATCCCCATAAAACCTAGGTTTGAAGACCGCTGACATACTTTCAAACGAAAGGTATGCAAATCAGGAATATAAAAGTTTTAGTATCGTCGCCTCACGGAGGAGGTGTATTTCAAAATATAACTACTTCCCACGATAGGTGAAACTACAAATCATAAAACAGAGTAGTTTAGTTGCTAGTTTGAAGTAAATCATGAGTAGGTAGCATTGGATCATTATGTATGTCACAGAACAACTATTCAATGTGTACTTTTTGGATATCCTTTTGTTATTTAGAATACTACAGACAGGCATTTATGGTTAAGAAAAAGAGTAAGGGTATGAGACAAACTTCCTACTGACACATTCAGTAGTTTTAAACCAATGACAAATATTTATTTGTATCAAAGTCCTTTTATCAAACCTAGGCTGTGTATTTAGTAATTTTAATGCACATAAAAGCATATCGTTCAATTACTTCCCATATATAAAATTGAAACTTTTCAAAACGGAGTTCTGGACAGAACTCCGTTTCACAAACCATTTAAAAGATTTTGACATGTTAGGTCTCTCAAAAGTAACCATTACGACATCGGTTTTTTACAAGCCTCTCACCTTCGTTGGTTCTAGTTGTTTTGCCCATACTATAATTTTAATATAGTACGAGTACAATAATAGTATATTTATTTGTGATTTTTAAATAAAACAAAGTTCGTTTTTAATATGCAAATTCAAAATCTAGATGAAACGGAAATAAATATCCATGTTTACTACTTCCAATAGTGTTGGATTGATAATAAATATTTATTGATCTGAATCCAGTATGTAATGATATTAAGGTAATAAATAGAATGGATTAGCCCAATGAGATCGCCTAAAATGCAACAAGAGGCCAAACGAGCGAAGGTGGCCTAATCTTGCTTTATGGCACATTATGATAATTTAATGGCTACCGCCAGGCCCCCTCACCTGGTGTCTGTGTTGTGTAGTCTTATCTCAGATAGAGATTACGAGCATTTGTTTTCTATCAGACTACTTGCCGCTTCCTTGATATTCGCTTGTGACTTAAACGTTGTAGTCCCTTTATTGTTTTTAAGCTCTGCTACCACTAAGTTGACTCTATTAAATATATCTTTCAATAGGATATTTTTCTAGACCTTTTAATGAATTACATCAGAGTTACATAACAGTCAGTGTTAGTTTTGGAAATGAATTCTGGATTTGGGAGAATAGAATACACCTCAGTGGCGAGAATTTCATTTTAGCCCCCTAACACCAATTTTGATTTGGTAACCGTATTACGTAAACAGATGCGCCCAAATTTATTTTTTTAAATTTTATTCTAAGCTATGTAAGATGTTATAAAATTGATAATTGGTTTTTCCTTTATTTAATTTCTACCTAAATTTTGCATGCATCAGCACCGTGTTTATTTTACTCCTTTCAGTTATTAAAATTAATATAACTACGTATACAACTATTATCAGCATTTTGTATATTTTTCTTCTATAAAGATGTGTAATCTGTGTGGTGACACCCTGAATACTGAACCAAACACTTTGAAATTTTACACAAAGGTAGATCTTAAATTTGTGCAACACATAGGCATATTCATATCCTTAAAATCCCCTCGGGCTATGCCCCGTGCACGTCCTAAGTTTCAATATTTACATTTTCAAAGAATCAAAATATAAACTTACTTGAATGTCAACAGCTTTGAACACTACATTTTGACAGTTCCGGAAGAAGAAGAAATAGAGTTCATTTTTACAGATAAACTGCTGGATCAAAATTTATTTTGCCGAAAGTGGGAGATTTTAAGTTTTATCCCGATGACTGCCTCTTTTCCTTTCCCAATATTTGACAGGTGTTACTTTGTCATGTTGTAGACACTGGTATTTTGTCATTTTGTAAACAATAAAGAATAAATTAACGATAATTTTAATGTATTAGTACAACGCTCAGCCTTTTTCACCCGTGCGAATAACGGGTTCTTTGGCTAGTACTGTATAAAATAGAGATACAATGTGGCCTGTAACCGAGAACGTATTTATGTATCCCGCAGGGGTATAGGTTTATTCTCCCAGTGTGTCGGGCCGAGGCGGTCAGCGGTATTCCACAATGGCTACTGGAACACTCTTTTGCTGAATTTTCTCACTCAGTCACTAAGTTATTATTCTCTGTTCATTCAAATATCTTACCAGAAACTACGGAAATACATTATACCTGCACTAACACAAATTAATTGTGTAATTAATTTCACAATAAATTCAATTTTATGACGATGACTATCTTATAAACAATATTTTTTGCTGGTACAGGCAAGTTTATTCTCACGTGCACGCGATATAACCATGCACTGATAAAATATTTAACGCCATGTTTACTGCATTGTTGTCGACTGGAGTCGCGTTATATTTTAGACGCTGTATTTCTATGCGCATTGTTCTGTTCCTCGTTCTGCACATTCCAATATGTTTGTTTCTGTGTAGCAAGCATCGACTAACATTATAATATACATATGTTGGCTCTCAAACGTAAATAAAGTATTGAACTAACTGGGTTTGAAAGTTATTTGTATCTTGTAGTTCATTTTAACATTGATATGTTCTTTGAAACTGTGATATACATGTGAATTTACATGACTGGGACGGTGGCGTCATGGTGTAATATAAACGTTAAATATTTGTGCAGACGTTTCTCTGAAACTGTTAGTCGTAAAGTAAAACTATGCAAAATAGTATTTGTTTCTTTTGAGCTGGCTTTCATGGCGAGAATCAAATCATGCTATACATATATTAGCAGACTATTTATGAAAAATACTTTTCGACTTTGAAAAGACCATATCTGTTGAAACTTCTTTTTAAAGACATTCGAGGGGTTTCATACTTTTTGGGACCCAACGTACATTGTACTTCACCATGATATTTCACTGAAAATTGTAGGAACCATTTTCAGTAATTAAGATTTTTCACAATTTTAATGGTGTTTAGGGATAAGCTACCCTTTAAAATAAAAAAATACAAAAAACTAGAGTTACCGTGGATATAATCCTACAAGGCAAACCTTATTAAAATCGAACCAACGGCTGTGGGTCTGTACACACTTAGACAATACTTTTTTGGGTTTAGTGGATCCCGAAGCGTATATATCCATTAAAAACTCTTAATTGGAGAATTTTTACGACAAAATTCTTTCTCCATAAACTATCCTATACATTGAATAAACTAATATGATTACGTTACATCCCGCTGATAGAGCTGGCATATTTAATGACGCGTAGGCCTCGTAGTATGCCTATTGACGCTCGCAGCGCCCCTGGCGGTCGTTTGGCGCCCTCGATCGCTATCACAGCGACGTCATAGTGCTTCTGCTTCTGCTCTCCTGGGTGATTTTCTCCGCTCAATAAACGTTAAGTATCATTACGCCGACAAAACGCAGTTGCCGTATCAACGCTTTAAAGCGTGTACCTTAGATGAAATCACTTTCTGATACCTATATCAAACTGTGATGGAAAAGTCGTTACTAAGGATATGTTCGGCTTTTATAATTTGTACGATGGTAAAATGTAATAAATACCCCACTTAGAGGTAAATGATTTGGTTAATGACAATTTAAGGAAATTCCTTTGAAAATTGCTGAAAGCTGATTCAAAATTATTTGTTAAATTATATAAATTGATTTATTTTGATTTTTTTAAATTAGTTCAGTTCAAAATATTCGGGATTCAGATTTAAATGAGTCGGTGTTTATTGCAGGTCAACAGAACATGTCTCGTATGTGTAGTTCATGTGTGTAACATATATTTTTAAAGAAAATATTTAAGTATAAATAAATTGTGTGACGAATATTTTATCCCTGATGATGGAAAAACATGTTGGATATAAAAAAATATACCTACAATTTTTTAGATCTTTTTACTGAAAGGTATGTAACCTTATTGTCCCATTATTATTGTTATATTATTTTATTGGTCAAAAGGTTTATTTTAAAAAATATATACGAATCTTCCAAGCTTACGGCGGTGATCCAAACATATCCTCGTGATTTAAAAATACATTTTGACAAATAGCTGTTAAATTGTAAGTTTTAATTATCTTATATAAAAACTAAACCTAAAACTATTTTTATTTTTGATAGATAATTCCTTCTCTAATTATGATATGGATATGCCTAAGCTAAGGGGGGGAGGTTTTGGCTATTTTCGAGACGCAAGTCTAACGAAAGTGACGTCATATGGTAGACTAGGTTATTAGAGTAACTAGAAGCGTTACATTTAGACATATCTATGATCAAAGCTATTTTCCACAGAAAATTAACTACAACATTTCTGTTACCTAATCATTTTTAACACCGATCTGTGGCTATTACGAAACATTTGATCAAATTCTTGATTTCATCAAGATCCAAAGGAAACAAAAAATAAAGATGGTAATACAAAGGGGTCATAAGCTATAGAATAAATTGCATCGATAAAGATATTGTTAAGTAATAGTTGCAATACCCTGCTTTATCTTACTTTTTACACTTGACAAGAAATACTGTGATTAGGTTTAAAAATCGATTAATATCCAAATCATTATAGATAATGGAACACTTCTAAATAAACCTTAAGAAAATGTTTTACATAAAAAATTTTCGCTCATTTAGAACACATATTCTTAAAATAAGTCAAATATTTGCTTCTTAATCGTACTACATTTTTCGTCGATGTATTTATATATAACGTGTGCAATACACGTAATAATATAACCTAGTACATTCAAATCTTACTAATTCTAAATTCAAGGAAAATAAATTGACTTCGAATTAAAGGAAGTGGGAATTATTGGGAGATTGGGTTGTAGGGGTGGCAAGAGTAAACTTAAAATAGACAGTAGCCTAAATAGCGGAGCAAAGCCCGAACTGTTAGAACACTGTGCAATACTAAAACTATAACCATTGATTTTATTGTGTCAATTCTGTAACGAAGCAAAAAAAACAATTCATAGGATTAGATGACTAGCTGAGTGGGAGAGTGGTTAAAATGCTAGCCTTCAAAACTGAAGGTGGCCGGATCAAATCCCACAAGGGTACAACTTGAAAATAGTTGTCAATTTAACATTGAACTATTATCTAATATTTCATAACAACAGAATGAATTAACTAGGTAGTAAAAAGACCGGGGTTTGCATTGATACTTTATAAATAAAAATAATAAAAATAAAAATAACGAAAGGCGTAGAAAGACAAAAAGAAAAACTAAATGTTACTGACGATCCGAACTTGAAGGAATTGTGGAAATGCACTGGTTCACTTTACGATTTGCTTGTTTTTATTATTTCGACTTTCAGAGGGCTTGTGAAATAATGGGAACCGACCTTTGAGGTTAAATTCTAATTTTAAATGGAAGGGCTTCGAATATGCGTCAAGAATTCTTTAAATTATCTGAATATATTTTTTCGAATATTAAAGGTTTTCTCAGGGGAACAGGCAAAACAAACTCTGCGATCTCTGTGATCCGTAGAGGTTTTGTCATCTTCAAGGTTCCAAATAGTGAGGTTCTACTGTATATAATATTGTTCTCTCAAATAAATGGAATGAAGCAATGAATTGATGTAAAAAGCCACACCGCGCTCCGTACCCTTCCATTAGAGACGGCGCGGCGGCGGCCGACGTGACGCCATCAGTTGTTTCGTCACCAAATTGCAGATGTCCTCACTCATGACGTCATCTCCTACTCCCGAGCTTGGATGTCAGACTCTACTACTGTCAGGACTTTAATAAAAGGTATCAGTAGACTAACATATACTTTATCCCTTAATTAAACTAACATACTAAAACCTGTATAACAGCTATCATATTCTTTAATGTTTATTTATGGGGATCCACCACTGTCTGTAGCTTTTTTCAATTTCAGGTTTTTGATACAATGAACTATTTTTTAATGGTTACTAGGTAAATTAAAAGATTTTACTTGGGAAAAGTGATATGCTTGAAAAAACCACAACCATGGGCGTTTTCCAAATTGTAGAACATTAAAAATATCATTCGTAGAATAACTTTTTATTAATCAACCAATTGCAGAAGGTAAGTTATATTTTTAAATCTAAGATTACAAGGAACATTTTGGTGCATTTTAACCATGGTAACCCAACATTATTCAACATTGCGCATTTCAAATATGGTAAAAACACAAATAAATTGAAAAAACGGCTTGCAAACTTTTTAAGAGTATTTTCCGTCATTTGAAAGTTGTGAAAACCTTGAATAGGAAACCCCTGTTTTCCTTCTAGTTTTTTTCTGCTCCTCCTCTCACAAATTTGCATTTTTTAAGTTTTATGTTACTGTTCCATTTAAAAAAAATTTCGAAAAAATGGTAAAAACGTGAATCGCAACATTTTACTTTTAAATTTATTTTAGTATCCATACATAGTCAGATTGGCTCACTGAAAGGCTTCATAAACATAAAACCTTTCCGATATAAAACCTGTTGACATCGATTCGTCCAAGCTCTCGTGGGTGGGGGAGTTCACTATTTAACAATTTACTTCGGAGACAAAGAGTTTTTCCAGTAAAGTCTGAAAACAAGTGTAAACTGAATCAGTTAACAGACACTTACTTCCTCTCTTAAAAACAAACGAAATAACTGTAACATTATTAAATTCTAATAAAAATTACTTTTGACGTTTCAGAAATAGTAATCAAATTTCTTTCAGACCCTCTCTTATAGAGGCATTTTTGAAACACCAGCAAAAGTACTGGTAATAAAAAAATGCCTTGGGTTTTATTGGGTAACGTGACCTGCGCTGCGTACCAAGTTTCATTAAAACTGTTAAGAAATAAGAAAGATGTTGATGTTTTGATTGTTTTTTTTTACACAATGGGGCTCTCTTTGACGTTTTGACAACGTTTTGTTTTCCTGGGGACAGTAAATTTAACTTTTCTCTGGGATCATGAGCTGTATACTAACAATTCTAATTATTTTTTTAGTCATTGGTGGGTTTTAAAGGTGATAATTAAACTATTTTATAAAAATGTTGTGAATCTATACCAAAAAACCATGTAATCAATAAATCATGGAATTTTAGTCAAAATATTTGAAGTCTTACTGAAGTTTTTAAGAATTTTTGGGATGAACTACCATTTAAAATAAATATTCCAAAATGAAAAAATGTTGCAGTATGAACGATGTGTACCTTTTTCCATATTTCATAAGAATCGGACTATAAGTATGGTTTCCAGTTGTTATACAAAAACAGTCTCAAAACCACTTTTCGGATTGGGGAATTCTCAAAATGAGTATAGTCACTCACAGCGCAACATTTTGTTGTAAACAATACTTTCTCCATATACAATGTATAGGGTTCTATATGTTACAGTTTTTATGTTGTATATCTCTATATATAAAATTGAATGTATGTATGTATGTCTGTCTGTATGTATGTCCTTTATGCGTTGCCAAACTACTCATCCGATCGCCATGAAATTTTAGGAAGTTACCCTATATGTGTCCGGGAAGGTTTTAGTGAAAAAATATTTTCCAAAACCCCATAAGTTTCCATTTTATGGCGTTTTAAATTTCTAATGTTAACCTTATGGAGAGTAAGTTTGTTTACAAATTGTCTACAATGAAAACATTTGATTTCTTAGCTACAGCTGATTGGTTTACTTTCCATTAGCAATATGCTTTACTATCCAATGCCATCTGAATCATTCATTAATGTTAAACTATGAAGTAAATGTGTACTGTAAAAAATGAACAGCTTTATTCACCACGTTAATAGTTTACGTTTTTAGGGATTATGTGTTTATATTTTTATTTTCTGTCTGATTAAAGTCACGTGTTTATATGATAATTACAATGTTTATATTATTACGTTTATTATAATAATCAGCTGTTGTATATCTTTCCTATAAGAGCCGTATTACAGTTAGGTTTCGTTTGGGTTTGGATTGGATTTGAAAATTGTGAATTAATCCACTCAGATTTATCTGTTTTATGGGAATGTTATTAATATGTTTTATCGTTTCAGTATTGTTATTCACTATGCCGCGACCCAGAATATATAACCTTTCACAATGAAGCCGTATTGCTATTTGACTTCAGAACATGGCCAATGTTAAAGTTAACATGTATTTACTATCAGGCGTTACGAAGTTCACCGGGTCAGCTAGTATTATATAAAAATTAAAAAAAGGAAAAGGTAGTACACAGTTGTGTTGCAGTCGTATTGGAAAAATGTAGACATAATTTTGTTGTTATCGAATCAATTAAAAACAAATAGGAGTTTTGACATCGATATGTCTTAGCTCTGGGGGGTTGGCAATTTGTAAGATGAAAATTTGAAACATGTTTTCATAGAAACTACTAGAGCTATTAGTAATTTTTTATACGTACGAATAAGAAAAGCTTTTTAGAATAGGTAACTGAAAACATTCCCTTTAGACATATCCATTATCTAACCTACTTCCCACGTGGAAGTAAATACAAATTTGCCTTGGTTTTCCTCTGAGTGTTTTGAAGCATGTAATAACTTGTGTGTAATGGGGAAAAAATAATTTTTGATAATAGTGGTGGTCGTAGCTCAGCAAATATTGACCGATTCGGTCGGCGGCAGCTGTGTTTGACCGGGGCCCCGGGTCGCAGGGAATTGCAAAAACCTCGCGATGTTTGGTAGTCGGCTCGCGCGCGGCGCGGTGTTGCCTTTTTGCGCGGAATTTCAAAGAGTCAACTTTAGAATTTTTCTTACGCGAGCGACGCAAAAAGTAGAGCATAACAGGTGAATGGACCTCTTTATCAGAATGGTCCTGTTTTTGCACTTTTGTTTGACAGGGTCGACTGTTTATATGTAAACGAAAGATACTACTTGCTTCAAAACTCTTAGAGGAAACATGAAACAACTACATCTATTTGTTTTAGCGAATTTCCTATAGGGAAGAAGCTATTACCGTATGTCCGTAGCTATTACCGTTAAGCTATTACCGTACCGTGTCTCATGGTAAGACTTAAGCCCGGGACCATGTTACTTTTTCGTCTTTAGGTGCCCAGAGGCTAAAAACAATAGTCGTTAAAATTTATATATACAGAGTGTTCATTATTGATAGATCCATCCATTTTAAAACTTAATCCTTTATTTTTATTCCCTTTTTTATTTTAAAAAAAAACTATATATAAAATAATTATTGGACAAAAAAACTTACTTTTTAATGGCAAAAAAAAAATTTCTCATTATATAATGCATCTAAATTTTCTTTAAGTTAATAGTATCAAATTGAAAATATTTTTAGATTGAAAATATCTATATTAATAAATATTTTTTCTTTATAAATATTTCAATTTGCATCAGATAAAATTATAAAATTTTTTGATAAAATAAAAATCTAGTAAACAAAATTTTATTATTGTAAATTTATTTTTTTGCATCACAATTATCTAATTATGTATAATAAATTATTTTTATTTATAAAATTTTTATATAATTTATTATTTATTTCAAGATTAAAATTATAGATATTATTATAATTTTATTATTTATGATTTATCGCTACGCATTTCAGATTTATTTATTAATAGCAATAAATATCTAAAAATTAAATATCTTTGTAAAACCATATTTTAATCTTATTACTTTCATAATTTCAATCTCGCAAAAATAAAATTGTTCCTCCTATTAATTAATTTTTATTTATTCAGATAATGCCTTGAAACAATAAAACCTAAATGTAATAATGATTTAATCAGAAATGATAATGGTAACACATACACATTAGCTATATATTAATAATAATATATGCCTAAAAATATATTCACTTCTTAGAATAAGAATAATAAGGTATAGTAAAAAACTTTATACTTATTGTATTATTATGTGAATTATTTGATTTCAAAGGTTTATTTGTTGTATTAATTAACATTTAATACACCACCAAGAACGCATAAAATGTAAAAAATCAAAATCTTTTTCAAAAATGGCTCTAAAGATTTCGACTAAAATTTCATGTTTTATTGTGCTTAGGTTCTAAATAGTATGACTTCACCCTCACATCGGTACAAAGGTCGGTTCATAAGTTAGTTATAGTTTAAAATGTCAATTTCTCCAGCGAAAAATTATAGATTAATAAAATAATTTGATGATCACCAAACATATTCAATTATAATTAATTGATTAATTCTATTATTATTGTATTTATTATTACAATCTACCACAAGGATTTGATGAAATTTGGAAAATACGTTATCTAAGGGCACGCAATGTATATTAAGGAGAAAACTAACAAATCAATTTCTTTCATTATAGATTCCAAAATTTCTTTTAATTTATAATATGTATGAATATTTGTGCGTGTGTTGTGTATTTATTTTTTTTGTGTAGGTACATACAGATTGTTTATTTAAGTCGCTACAAGTGGAAACATGAGTTTTTAACTTAGACTGGGCACGAAAATTAAAGTTTTTCCTTTATCAAAAGTTTGACACAAATACTGGAAAATACAGCTAGTCCTAAGCTAAGGTCTAAGCTAGTTTTTATCGCTTTTGTTATTTGTCATTTTTATCCATTAATCGAATAAACTTATAACTGTATTATTAGTGTTGTTTTGACTCCCGCTCCAAGCCGTCGCTACGCCAGAGTCCCAGCCCGTCGACCGGCCACTGGCTCATATTTTATTGGCCATTAGGTCCGCAACTGAAATATAGACTGACTTTGGTTTACTTTTACTCGCCATAAACACTCCAGGACTAGATTATCCCGTTGCTATCGGACATAAAACGTTTCGTTGTAAATAATACCGAATGAAATACGTTGTAAAAATACGTCGTGACCAAGTAATCATCACAGGGAGTTGCGAGATTAAACACTAACGTAGCGTGAATAGCTCATACGCAGTTTCTAAAACTTTCCCTTAAATTATACACCAAACATCAATGGAACCAAAATAGTTTTAGCCCAGACCACTGAAGCATCTTCCGTGTTCCATAATATTGAGCTATTTTACTTTTAAGAGTCTGCATCAGCGGTAGCCATCTTGGATTTTAGTCCCGTAAGAGCAATGTTAAATTCTGGCGCCTATATCTCCTTGACCTATTGTCATAAATTAACGGAAGAGGTGTCAAATTAAAGGTATTACAGTCCTCCAGGGCACCACTTTACAGAACTTCTTATTTTCGCTCTCAATAAAAAAATAATAATGATTTATTTGTAAAATATTCCTGGATTTTGATTTTTATATCAAGTTACATTTTTGAACATAATAAAAGGTCATGCCCTTGAGCCACATCTCATCAATGTACTTCCAAAGTTTTACATTGATACTTTGATGATTAACGCCACTACAGACGTCAAAGTGAAGGTATGTTCCGCCAGAATTTAACATTGCTCTTACGGGACTAAAATTCAAGATGGCTACCACTGATGCAGACTCTTAAGGATTTCAACTAAATTATGTTAATTATTTGGACTTTTCCTTCCTCGTGAAGTGTTTAGCTACACTACGTTTCGGGATGTAAGGAAACTCATCCGTTATCAAGTGGGCCTAATTTAAATCTACATTACCCTACTTAACCTACATTTGTTGGGTTTATTTTTTACATCCGAAACGTACTGTGGTTAAACATTTGACGCGGAAGGAAAAAACAAATAATTAAAAATCCTCCACTATTATGCGTTTCATAAATTATATTATTAGTTTGTTTAGTTTATGTAAATCATCATACTGAAATCATTTTTTTCTGGAATAATCATTATTGTATCATACTGAAACTACGTTTCCTTAACGTATTAAATGAATAATATGCAATTATATTAAATACTATATTCAAAAATGAAGCTTGATGAATAGTTTTGTGTTTTCTTTTTGTGTCTCATAAACACGTCGTCTTTTCTGTAAAAGGAGGACTACTGCACTTCATTTAACAATTAATCAGTGTACAATCACAAAATCCAATAGTAAGTTTACTAGAATAATATCAAGCTGACAGTTAGCTAACTAAAATAATTAAAATCGTTTTAATGTGTAAATCCAACATTCTATCCAAGCAAAATTTATGTCTACCTGTAACACTGCCTCAGAAGTGAATATTGCATTAATGAAGCAATGAATAAGTTAAACCTCGCAACACACGCGTCCTAAACAAGGTATTCATCATCAAGATTCCAATCATCTTTTATCAGAAGTGACGGCTATGAATATAAATTAAAATCTAAAAGAGATGATTGATTATTAAGTTCAAATCTATTAGGGCTAATTGACCTCCCACTTTCGAAATAAATCTTCGCAAACCAGTGGACCCGGTTGATTTTGGAAGTATCCTTCTTTAAAGACACTACATAGCGTTACAATTTTTAAATAATTTACCGTAAAAGGCAAGAAAGACTCAACGGTCTCTGATATGCTAAAGGCTACAGGCGAGGCGATTTCAAGCTTGATTCATCTCTGTTTATTCAACACGCACGAATTAGATTAGTTGGCAAATTGGTTGCTAGGGTAGCCTGCAGCTATTAGCAGATAAACTGCAATAATTCTCTGTATCTAGAGCGGAATATTCAGGTTTAGCGGTTATCTTGCGTCAGAGCTGCAGTCTCGGGTAAAACGGTCCAGTCTCACATTAAACCTCTCAACATCTCTGTTTGGGTAACGCCAATTGAGAGAGTCATAAAATGTGGTATTGTGTCGAGTTGTGAAACAACTGTAAACGTCTAAGAATCGAATAATTGAGGAATAACCGCTCTCCACCTCTTGTAGTTGTAATTATATTTCTGAAATAACTATGAATATTTAACAAAGTATAAAACGTTATTTGGTAGAATATTGTAAGAATAAAGGTATTATTATCAAATAAATTGTTGATACCATTACAAGAATCTACCTAAATTAAATTAGAGTTTTGTCTGTATAATGATTGGAACTATGATATTTTTGATTATTTTTACGTTTTTTAATTCAGAAAAGCCTAAATGCGTCTTATTTAATTTTATCTGTAATTTTTTTTTTTAATAAATACATATTTTTTTTTATTTATATATTTTTGTTTAGGTTTAAAGTTTTATTTTTTTATATTTAATTTAATTTATTATTATTTTTTTTTTTTTTTTTTTTAATAATTTGTTTATTTTATAATTTTAATTTTTTTAACTATTTGTAATTTTTTATTTTAATTTTAATATTTATAATTTTTTTCTATTTTTTTTATTATATTTTTTTTTTATATTTCATGATAAATATTAAATATGTGTTATTTTATATTGATTTACAATTATTTTTGGGTATTCAAAAAAACCTTGGGAGGTGAGGGCTTTGTCGGAGTAAGAACGAAGAGCATTTACATAGAGCTAACCGCATTTCAAATTTTGTTTTATTCCCGACTAATTACTATTTTTAGTTATATTTTCGGGTTTCTTATTTTCTACCTACATTTACTTCATACAAATCCTATAAAAAATTGCCAAATTGCCTGATTATGAATAAATGCTGGATAAAACCATCTCTGTGCTTTGATGATTTCACGAACACAGTGGACGATTAATGATATGGGTGGATAATGATGTGACTAACAATGATGTGGTATATGTGGCTGTCGTTGCTGCATGATAACCTGCAACATTGTATTACTCCGTGAGAGCGAACGCGTAATGGATTTCAGGTAGTGGAAACTATCTCGTAGGAATAAGACTTAGTACAAAGAAAATGTAACCGTGCCAAAAATTAGGGCAAGTCTTGTTTCACAAAACTGTGAAATAATGATTCCCAGTCGATAATAAATGCACAATATACTGCGCAATCTCATTGAAGGCACGACCATACACAGTCAATAAATTTGTACAACCCACGATTGAGAATGATTGATTGATTGATTTGAGGGGTGGAACTCCAAGTACCAACACGTCAACCTCGAGGCTTGCATTTTTTGTGGATTGTGGCGGTTGAGAAAGTCGTCAATATTGGAGTTTCAGGTCAGTTCATCGTGTGTTTATTTACCATGTGTGATATGGATGTTGCTGCGTGTTTAAGAATCGCATTGCTGACGAAGTTGAAGAAGGAGAAGAAGAGGATATGGATGAAGGAGTGGTTGAAAAAAGTGACTTTACTCATGAAAAATGTGCTAAAGTGAACCAAGTGACTTTTAAAACTTAAAAAAATGAGAAGTGCACTTCAATCTCTTCCAAAAAACCTATTTTCATCTACACTTGTCATGTTCACTAAATAATTCACGAAACACACAAAAACGACCAAAATGCACACAAAATGCACAGCGCTACCCATACACAAGTGAGCAATATATTTCAAAACTTGTCGTATTCACTCAAAATATTGTACAATTTGATTTCAGGCCCAGCCCATACAAGTGTATGGAGCCCTTTGTAGACTTAATTTAGTGATAACCAAGTAAAATATGGGAATAATAATATATTATTCCTTATAAATCGGTTCTGAAACTTGACGAAATGTCACTTAAATGACTTGTTAAAACACCTCCGCTGGGAGGTAAGGGCTTATAGCTTTAATAAGTAAGATGAAGTAAAACAAGGACGTAAAACAATGGTCACTAGTTCATGCGACGGAATGTCCGTGTAGCATAATTATTATATAGATTGCTTTATATTTCTTGACACTATTTTAAAAATAAAAAAATCTTTACTGCGAAATATGAATAAGATTCATTATCGGAAAATATTTAGCGGTCGATCGAAATATTTAAGTGTCCAGAAACAACGATCGTAAAATCTAATATTCACTTTATTAGGTCCCACGCCAGCAAGTATTCTGTCTTGACAAAGTTTTGCTCCACCAACTTACTGTTTCAGTGCTATATCAAATATAACTACTGTACGTACACCAGATGGGACATGAACTCCTACCCACAGAGATGTATGTGGACACTATATATCTCAAGCCGTCCCATTACGTTGATTTACTACCCCCTGTAGCAACACACAATAAGTCAGTAGAGACGGCATGTATCATAGGAGTATAGCTTATACAGGTAGGTGGTTTCTAATACTTCCTAGTTATCAATTTATTATTACTAAATTATTTACTAATTATAACTTTCAACTACTAAGATTGTTTTAGAGAGGTATATAAACCATTTAATTTATAACTTTTAATTTTGTTTTGCTCATTGAAATTAATAAATGCAGAACAATGAAAAATTCTTCATAAAATGTTTTTATGCTATATCTACAGTTTTAAATATCAAAATATACAAGTTAACAAATAAATCTTCAAAGTTTAACAAATAAATTCACAACCACTGCATGTCCCCTTATTGCAGGCCCCACAAGGCTGATATTGAAAATCTTGTTCACTGAAAAATTATTTTTTGAAAATTAAAATATACATTCATCTCAGAAAATAAAAATGGTGGAGTGTTAGAATTATTTATGTTTGGAAATCAGTATATTTTATTAAAAATGTTACCACTTTCATTGATCTGGCTTGGTAAAACGTTACATTTTAAAAACATTATTTTTAAAGAACAATTTGTTAATTTTCAATATTTTTGTTGATTATATAAAAAAATATTTTTTGTTAGAAAAAATGTATACTGTTTAATATGCAATGACTTTCAGTTTCTATAATGAAATGTACCTTAAGTTTATAAATTTACATGGGCGGGATAGAAACGTCCCGCTCCCTTATCTTGATCTATTAAAATTATTGATTGAACTATTTACTCAAGCATGTACAATACATTTTTTCCAACTATTTTAAACTTTCCTTACCTTACTCTAGTACAGAATACACAGTGTTTGGCCTAACTTATATCAAAGCACAAAGGTAACAAATCTATTCTTACGTAAACCAAAGTGATTCATTGGAACATTTTATTACGAGAGTTTCACGATGGCAAATTGCATTAGATCTAGATCAACGCTTATCCGGTTGTTTGGCATTGTTGTGGAGGTTTTGGTGATTCTCGACAACATTCTTCCTTTCGTTCAGGGCACGAGACAAGCACTCGTTAGTGGATTCAAGGAAGCGTACCAATTAATTTCAACCTAATTAGAGTTGCATAAAGAGGGAACTTCCTTGAAATATGTTTGTCTCGTCTGAACATGAGGTTAATTAAAATCCTTGAAACGGTTACAAGCGGAAGATCAAAATGTACTTTTGCAACATTTATTCACTATATTATGGGAACCCGTGAGTCTTACAGCAATGAAAAATATTTTTTACTGTTATAGAACTGAAATTCGATATGGTAACACTGTTGAAGAATCTTTAAATGTACACATCGAAAATTCATATATGTAACATTCGTTGAATTGGAGTCCAGTGATCGTTGCTAATAATATCTCCAGGTTATTGTAGCAAATGTCGTTGTGTCTCAGAGGTAATATCTTTTTAAGTCCTAATAACCAAGCATAGGAAAGAACCGAAAAAGTTATTCACAAACTTGGGTGCTCTATGTTCTATAATAAAGCAAACAGAAATAAATATCTATGTGAACAACTAATTACACGAACACTTTACAAGGGTAGAGGATGTGGCAGACAACCCTACAGAATTCATACAATACAAAGAAACTTTCATATTACTCAAAGATAACACACACCTAGAGGTGATAAAGAAAATTTATATGATAAATATGAGCGTTTAAGTTACTATAAATGACAAAGCTAAATAAGAACCTTATAAGAATAAGAAATAAGAGCCTTACAAGTAGAGGTCTGAGGTAGAGTAGAGGTCGACATTTCTACTTAACGCTTGTAACATAAGTAAATCCAGGATTAGGGGTGATATATCAAAGTTAAATGCTTCATTTGATGTCCATAGAGACTAGGAGAATTCTGATATAAGATCAGTAAAAATGCCTAAAACTAAACAAAATGCATTTTTATGTTTTTAACTCATTTTGTTGCGTGTGGTCCAAAAAACAAAAAACAGCATTTGGTCCAATAATAACAATATAGGTCGATCCTGGGTTGAGAAGGGGGGCACAGTACGAGGCTGCTGTGTACATGGAGCTAGGTTATGTATTTATGGTTAAGAGATTTTACAAGAGGCTATTACTGTAAATACTATGACGATTTTGAACATTAAAAAACCAATTATATTTAAACTTAATATACTATAGTGATGATTTTTCAAAGAGGTCAAGAAGCTTTACGGCCGTGGTTTGTATCATGAGCGAGTTTTGAAAAAACAACTTTTAAACCCTGTATCATGAACTATGTTTTTCGTCATACTGCTCTGGAATATTACTGTAACTAGGTTACAAAGTTAGTTAAAAGACTGGGACGGTGGAGTATCCTATGACCCAGCTACTTCAAGATCATCGTGTGTGGATTAAAGTCCACATTATTGGATACTATATTCATCTGAAAAGACCATCCTCTTAATTAGACCAATTCGTAGTTCAGAGGCAAAAGTGGTTCGGATCCCACGTAAAACTATAGGTCCCTTAGATCCCATTGACTGTTAATTAACAGTCCTGTGTAAAGAACATATCAGTCTGTCAACTACTAAACTACAAGATCGTACCACAACCATCTTACACACATTTCACATTCATACTTCGCTTAAAATACCTCCCTGGGTAGGTCACCATTTCAGTTAAAAGTATAAAGTATGAAACAGAAGTTTTTACTACCTGTAAAGTATTAAACCAAATAAGATTTTCATATTGATATTTCTACAGGGTGTTTCAGAATTCCCTACCAATACTCTAGGGCATTTGTTCCTGGGTAAGAAACAAATCTAAATTTCATATTTAAAAAGTCCTTAGTTACTCACACAGCCTCCATTTTGTTTTTTCACTTATAATTTTTTCTGAATAATGGTGAAACGTACGGAATTGAAACCTTGCACAAACGTTTATGAAAACTAGACAAAACTACAAAAAAAACAATTTCTCTAATTCATAAAACAAAATGGCGATTGACTGTTCCATTGTTGTGGCAGACTTTAGTCGCATGCCTTGACATGCACTGCAACTAACCTCTAGCAGTCACCTATCACTAAAGCTGCCATATCTCAGTTAATATTTGTCTAATTTAAAACAAATTGGTGTCAATCGATTTGTATTTACATTACCTAAAATAAGTTATTCTTGTAAATTTTCTGTTAAATCAACGCTTCACGAGTTATTTAAGAAACAAAATTTTAAATGGCCGCCATTTTGTTTTATGAATTTGAGAAATTGTCATGATTTTTTGTAGTTTTGTCTAGCTTTCATAAATGTTTCTGCAAAGTTTCAATTCCGTACGTTTCACCATTATTCAGAAAAATTTATAAGTGAAAGAAACAAAATGGAGGCTGTGTGAGTAACTAAGGACTTCCGGGCAGTTTAAATATGATATTTAGATATGTTTCTTACCCAGGAACAATGCCCTAGAGTATTTGTAGGGAATTCTGAACCACCCTGTATAATACACAATCAGCTGATTGTCTGTTACATGTGTTGGTATTGGACTAGACGTATTTTAGGCAAAGGCGGTAAATGCTTTATGCACACAGCACAGGTGGCCAGTCTGTAGTGTGGGACTGCATATTGCAGTGGGACGAAACCCACGGGGTTACCCACTAAATCCCTCCTCGTTCTTCCTGAGACACCAACCCGGAAACTGTCATTACATATCAATCTAGGCGACCTACAGGGCCCTCAGGGCTCACTCCGTTCTGAACTCTGGAAAGTCTTGCTGTAACCTAGTCAGCGAAACCGTCTAGGTTCAACTTCTTTTCACGGAGAACTATACTAGTCTTTTCACTCTAGACGAGTGTTGATACACAGTTGTAGGTGGCTTTGCCCTCAAGAGACAATCCTCACGTCTCATGACCAACTCTCCAGACCAAAGTTTTGGTAAACTTCAAATCATATATAAAATGATGAGAACTATAGATTAATGCTGCAAACATAGACTACCACTTTCAATACAATTGATTTGAATGGCGAAGCCAAACCTCAGAGTAACCTGGGAGGGTCTGCAGTTGAAGCACAGTGACACCCCAAGTATTTAAGGTTGTGTCTGGATAAACCACATATGTATAAATATTGTTGCACACGTACAGCTAAGAAAGTAGCAACAACATCCTAAAACAGCTAGCGAGAAGCAGATGAGGCGCCAGTTTAAATGTTCTCGCAACCACGGTCAGAGCTCTCTGATTTCTCCTGCAGAATATGACTGTCCTGTCTGGAATAGGTCAGTGCATACGAAGAATATACATGTCACCTTGTCGAAACTTGTCGCATAGTGATTCAGCAGGTACAGCAGGTATCTACGAAAAATACTAAAGAACTGTAGAACCGTACCATTCAAACGGTACTTTTCTTCAGTCAGGTTTTTTCTTTTACTATATTTTACTAGTGAAAGTGTTGAAAAAATCAAATAAGTAACTATTAACAACTACCTATAAAGTACTGGAGGATGAAATTACAGGTAATGTAATTCCAAAGCTATGTTCTAGAACAATAGAGCAAGGCAAGTTGAAATTAAGCGGTTGGTCAACAGGCTCATTGACGACAACTAAAGATTTTTGAACGAGCTCGATATATTATTCGGAGAACCAGTTTTTATTGGATACTATAAATGTTGGCTACTTATAGAGACAGTCACACAGCTTCTTGTCAATTACTTGTTTCTTTTTCAAGTTCAATTTTTTCCCTGTCAACAAAAAAGATTTAGAAAAAATATGATTTAGATACATAAACTAGCATTTAATCTCGTAACTATTCTCTTAAACAAGCAGAATATCTAGTGGTGTGTGAATCTATGAATCTATTTGACGTTAGTGTGGAATGTAAAGAATGTAAAGGAGATACTTTGGAGATAAAATTGAGAAGCTGGAGGCAGTAGACGGACTTGCTATCTCGACGATCGAGATGCAGATTCACCGAGCTAGAGATGCCAGATAACCATATCAGGAGCTAATTGAAAATTACCGTTATTACGCAGTACTTCATGAGAGAGCAGGTCCAGCATTAATGGCGTCCGTTAACGTCCATGAAAGAGTATGTATACCTACACCAACGTCTTACAATCACCGCTGAACTTCAATAAAACTAGTCTTTATAAATGAGTCTTTTCTGAACACCCTTTATAAAAATATTGATCAATTTTATAAAGTGCTTATTAATTATTGTCACAATGTTTATCACTACGTATATGGCAAAAGGGCAATTTTTTACTTTCTCCCCTTATGTATATGGAGAAAGTACGTATTGTTTTCGTCAAAATTTTCGAATTTGAGTTGAGGGTGGATATATCCGTTTTGGGGTCCTGAATAAAAAAGTGGGTTTTGACGTGATGTTGTCCGTCCGTGTGTCGTGTGTCCGTGTGTTGGATGTGTACAGTGCCACAGCCTACCCTGTTGGTCCGATTTAGATGAAATTTGGCATGTATGTATATATTCACGGTATTTCCAGATGTTGTTTCATTTTTCAAATTTTTGATTTTTAAGGGTAGTTCAACCCTTAAAAACGTGAAAAATCCAAATTTCTCAAAAACGGCTCTAACGATTTTGATTAAAATGTGATAGTTTATAGTGCACAGAGTACTAAATAATTTGACACCACCCGCATGTCTGTAAAAATGACGGTTCAAAAGTTATGGGCTTTTAAATGTCAAAAAAATCAAATTTTTAAATTTTCAGTGAAAACAATAAAAGTAAAGTATAATTTGACTGGCACCATTGAAACCAGCTTAAAAAACCAAACAATTTAGTATTTTGAATTATTTGTCTACGACTAACGGTTCCAGAGAAAGTTAAATTTACTGATGTGGTAAACGCAGTACGTTGTTGAAAGCGCCCAATGTTATTCTTATGGAGAATATTAAAAAATCAATTTCTTCCTTATTTCCAAACATTTTCCATGAAAACTTGGTATGAAGCGTAGTCAAATCACCGAACAACCAGCTCAAAAGCTTGGTATTACTTCCCCCATCAATTTGAACATTAATCCAACGTTGTCGATTTTTGAAATTGGACTGATTATTTTTGAAACAATAAACTATTAAAGATATTTGGCACTTTGTACACCGATAGTATTACAGATTGTCTATTTACTTAAGGATGAAAGTATGTGTCAGTACTAGAAAGTAAGTAACTAAGATCACTCAATTACATAATATGTATATACTGAAGGACCTAATGTAATAATGTAACTTCGATTACTTCTGATTGACGGAGACATTTTAGTATGTTTGTCAACTTTAAAAGACATGACACACACACCTTTGCTCATACGTAGTAAATTCAATCTGAAGGTTACCACGGGCCGGCCCCACAAAAACTCAGCTAGTCGCCTCACGTTCCACCAGTCACCTGACATCCTACTGCGAGTGACAACTAATTACCAGAGACTGTCACTGCAGCTACCACTAGCTACTGGCAGACTGTACACCGACGGAGTCACTATGGTCATTACTGGATGAGTCTGCCCAAGTCACCTCACGTTCCAGTCACCTGACATCCTACTGCAAGTGACAACTAATTACCAGAGACTGTCACTGCAGCTACCACTAGCTACTGGCACACTGTACACCGACGGAGTCACTATGGTCATTACTGGATGAGTCTGCCAAGGTCACTCCACGTTCCACCAGTCACCTGACATCCTACTGCAAGTGACAACTAATTACCAGAGACTGTCACTGCAGCTACCACTAGCTACTGGCACACTGTACACCGACGGAGTCACTATGGTCATTACTGGATGAGTCTGCCCAAGTCACCTCACGTTCCAGTCACCTGACATCCTACTGCAAGTGACAACTAATTACCAGAGACTGTCACTGCAGCTACCACTAGCTACTGGCATACTGTACACCGACGGAGTCACTATGGTCATTACTGGATGAGTCTGCCCAAGTCACCTCACGTTCCAGTCACCTGACATCCTACTGCGAGTGACAACTAATTACCAGAGACTGTCACTGCAGCTACCACTAGCTACTGGCAGACTGTACACCGACGGAGTCACTATGGTCATTACTGGATGAGTCTGCCCAAGTCACCTCACGTTCCAGTCACCTGACATCCTACTGCAAGTGACAACTAATTACCAGAGACTGTCACTGCAGCTACCACTAGCTACTGGCACACTGTACACCGACGGAGTCACTATGGTCATTACTGGATGAGTCTGCCCAAGTCACCTCACGTTCCAGTCACCTGACATCCTACTGCGAGTGACAACTAATTACCAGAGACTGTCACTGCAGCTACCACTAGCTACTGGCATACTGTACACCGACGGAGTCACTATGGTCATTACTGGATGAGTCTGCCCAAGTCACCTCACGTTCCAGTCACCTGACATCCTACTGCGAGTGACAACTAATTACCAGAGACTGTCACTGCAGCTACCACTAGCTACTGGCACACTGTACACCGACGGAGTCACTATGGTCATTACTGGATGAGTCTGCCCAAGTCACCTCACGTTCCAGTCACCTGACATCCTACTGCAAGTGACAACTAATTACCAGAGACTGTCACTGCAGCTACCACTAGCTACTGGCAGACTGTACACCGACGGAGTCACTATGGTCATTACTGGATGAGTCTGCCCAAGTCACCTCACGTTCCAGTCACCTGACATCCTACTGCGAGTGACAACTAATTACCAGAGACTGTCACTGCAGCTACCACTAGCTACTGGCACACTGTACACCGACGGAGTCACTATGGTCATTACTGGATGAGTCTGCCCAAGTCACCTCACGTTCCAGTCACCTGACATCCTACTGCAAGTGACAACTAATTACCAGAGACTGTCACTGCAGCTACCACTAGCTACTGGCAGCCTGTACACCGACGGAGTCACTATGGTCATTACTGGATGAGTCTGCCCAAGTCACCTCACGTTCCAGTCACCTGACATCCTACTGCAAGTGACAACTAATTACCAGAGACTGTCACTGCAGCTACCACTAGCTACTGGCAGACTGTACACCGACGGAGTCACTATGGTCATTACTGGATGAGTCTGCCCAAGTCACCTCACGTTCCAGTCACCTGACATCCTACTGCAAGTGACAACTAATTACCAGAGACTGTCACTGCAGCTACCACTAGCTACTGGCAGACTGTACACCGACGGAGTCACTATGGTCATTACTGGATGAGTCTGCCCAAGTCACCTCACGTTCCACCAGTCACCTGACATCCTACTGCGAGTCTAGGACTTCTGGCAACCGTGCCTATCCTATTCGTCATTGCTGGGGGCCATAAACGTTTCAAAACCTGTGGCCTGGAACTTTGACAACTGCTGTCCTTCCTGGAGGGGATTTCAGGGATTTAGTTCGTGCAGGGCAGGGTTGAGGGTGAGGGAGAAAGCGTGCTAGAGAAGGGCGAGAGGGGAGGCGGCGGTCGAAGACAGACAAAGAATAACAAAGCACACACAGCAGCTACCACTAGCTACCGGAAGACTAACACTGACTGAGTCACTATGGCCATTACTGGATGAGTCTGCCCAAGTCATGTCACGTACCACAAGTTATCAGTGTACAGAATCATCTATCTATTACTTAAACTGTTAACTAGTTCGGTGGTAATGACTGAATATAAATATGATACAAGTATTACAGTACATTTGATAACGTTTTGCCAGAATTTAAGAATATTATAAGTTTATTAACCGACCATAAAATAAAAAGTTTACTAATTACAATATCTAGTCACTTTTAATACATGAACAATTAATTATTTGCTTTTATTTAACACGCACGTTTTAATATATGAAAGAGGTAGTATTTATGGTTGTTTATTTGAATCTATGTTGTCTATAGAAACCAGGCTTTTTCAGGCAACAAAAATTAACAAATAAATATAAATTAAAGAAACAATAATAATACGAGTAAATAACACTATATATAAACCTATTTAAAAACAAATCAAAGTGAGCTTTTCAAGGTCAATAAGGATTACTGACAGATCAATGCTAAACTGCAGAGCTTTAATGCGGTATACCAGTACCAACGGATACTTAAATCTAAGAAGGAAACACAATATAGTGGTTCCCTTCTCGAAATTAAAATGATGAAAACATATGTTTGACGATGACTGAGCATCCATAAGTATAAGCTACAGCGTTATCTTCTATATTCCCAACACAAACGAACGTGAGGGTCGCTGTTTTATTGACTAGTCCAATCCAAGAGTAGAGGTCCTGGTTTACCATCACCGACACTAAATTTTCTTAATTAATTCTACTATATCTTCTGAAGTAAGTACGTGAGCTAAGTATTTATCTGATTATTTATTTATCCTGATTATTTCAAGCTGTTAACCTACTTTCATATAACTGTCCATATTTGGTTAAGACAAAAGTTTGTGTAGATTCACGTCTGCACTATTTAATACTAGGTTCGCCCGCAAAGACTCATAATTATTCAGTTTTTATCTCAGAGGCAAGATTGTGGTTCGGATCCCACGTTAAACTGTAGGTCCCTTAGATGCCTTCGGTTATTGGGGTAATAATTAACAGTCTTTTCTAAGGAACATGTCAGCCTTATCCAGTAACAAGACTACAAGATCGCGCCATAATCATCTTACACTCAATATGAATGTATCAGAAAATCAATACCGAATAGTTCATTTTCTTTATTCTACATTAAAAAATATCCATTAATTGTTTTTTACATTCATTAAGTGCTGTCATTATTTCATATCAGAGATTATTTTTATGTTATATTATTTCTTTTTTTTATTAGTAACCAGACGGACGGGCTTAAAACAAACTGATTTGAAATTATTTTACCTATTATTTTAAAAGATTTATGTTATTAAGTAAGAATATCAAGCAATATTTATGGTACCGGTATTAAGGGTTTAGATTAATATAAATCTTTTACTTTGGATATGTAATTCGTGTATGAAAGAGAGAATTAATTATTGAAATTAAGTCGAGCCCAAAGTAATTTTTATTTATTTTACCGTTCAATACTCTTAAATCTCTAAAACAATAATTGAATACTAACCCATAAATCCAACGCGACAAACTAATTAAATCCGCTCGCCTGGACAAATGACGCTTGGCTCAATTAACTGCCAATTTATGCAGGACATTCGCTTATACACCTCTGGCACCTCTCCAAATAACGTATTTGTCACTTCTCGAGTTATGAACTTACCGGTCAACGACTGAATTCTTATTTATGTTTATAAGCTGAAAATTTGTCAATGTTATTTTAATATATACCTCGCCCTTAGACCTACCATATATTAGCGTATTTGGAAAAAGCAAATAATTTTTATCTCTACCAAGTAATTATTTTTCTAACGTATTTTTAAGCTGTTGTGTGATGAGTGTAATTGATTTTTATAACGTATTTAACTTCTTTACTGACAAAGGCCAACTTACTCATTTGTCAGGACCATTAATTAATAGCCCAATGAACAGTGGCAGAAAATATATCTAGACAAGAGGCAGAGGGTCCCCAGCTGGGCCCAGGAACGAACAATCACAAAAACATGTTAGTATTTTGACGAGGGTTGGACCTTTATGTATCTATACGTTAAAGCCTTTAGATTAATTCCAGTCGGTAAATTGGATTTATTATTTGGAATTAATATTTGTGTATTTATTATTGTGTCATTGAAGGGATTAAAGGAAGAATTTTGCTGACAAGTATTTTCTCCCTTAAAAATAAACCTAAATTAAATAAGCTATTTTTATTTTTCTACCCTATTTTAATACATCTAGTTTTGAATGACACTAAAGATTTATGGTTCTGAAACACTCTACGAATTTCTTTCAGAACATTTTGGAGGACTGTCCATTTGCATCCATATCTTTCTAAAGTAAAAGAAAATGTGTTGAGCGGTAATGTGTGGGGTAATGTAACATAAGCTATAAGGTGCGGAGATTCTATATTACTAATTATCCAATTATTATTATTTGCAAATGAAAAATAAATTTTTATTGCGTACTCAAAATTTAATTTTAAATTTCATCCGTCATTAGTACAGACATCAAAAAATGTTAGATCAAATTTAAAATCTATTCTGAGTTGATTTTAAATGTTATAACGGTACATAAACTTCATCAAGTTGTGATCATTAAAAAAGCGATATTATAAAAATAATATGTTTTACATTTTGAACACTCATCCATGTTCATAGATATTGAGACACGGGTGATACATTAGGGTCCCTAACTACAACAATCCCTGTAACATTTAAGCTAGAGCTGTTTAGGGAGTTTTATTTTTTACGATTTTAAGAGTACTTAGGAATGACAGTAAATAAAACACAAATGTATTTTTGTGTACAAAATTGTACAGTGATTCACAAAAATGTATTTTCGTAAGACGCAGATTGGTTCCATAAAGCGATAATCAGTGTAGAAATCCTGAAAACATATTTTTTCACATTCTCAAATATGAAATTCCTTGTGTATGTAAAGAGAAGGTACAACAAAATGAAAGTCTTTTCGTGGTTATATCAAATCACTGCAATGAAAAAATTGTATCCATGACTTTTGATCTACTCTATTACTAACACAAGTATGTTCCACCTTCGAGCGTGTAAATTACTCATTACATTATGGGTTGTTGTATTTTACACTCGCACTTTGTTCGCCAAATAACACATTTTAGCCAGAAGTCTAATGTAGAGGGTGGCACGGGCGAGCTGGGATTGCGGCAGATAGTAAATTTGAGTTAAGTCAGTGACAGTTATAGCCGAGCGGACAAACACCGCGCCGCGCCGCGCCGCACTGGGTCGCTACTGTTGCCAGCCATTCCAGTTCATGTTCAACCACTGCCAAATACCATTAATACGTGCATTTACATTTCCCATTCTTGGTACTAAAGGTTCTATATTATTTGAGAATTTACAGGGTGTCCATGAAAAACGTTTCAGGACTTCGGTGAGTGATTACGTACATTCAAAGGAAGAAAAAAAGTTTCAAAGGTGGTATGGCCTAAACGCTTATTTTCTTAGATATCATCCTCCATTTTGTATTTTTCACAAAATATTTTTTTTCAAACATTCTCAAACGGATTATTTCCAAATTGTGTCTGTGTTTTACACTAATAAACTATTATTAAAAAAATAACTAGCATGATCCAAGCTCAAAATCCGAAAAGGCGGCCATTTAAATTTCTTGTATTTTTTACTGTTTTCAAAGTATTTTAGTTTTAATTTTAAATGGTCGTTATTTTGAATTTTGAGCTTAGATCATGCTGGTTGATTTTGAAATTTGAAAATAAACCATTGAAAAATGTTTTAAATATATATTGTGAAAAATACAAAATGGCGGATATTTGAGAAAACAAACGTTTTAGGCCATACATCCATTGAAACTTTTTTCTTCCTATTAATGTAACAAAACACTCACCGAAGTCCCGAAACGTTTTTCATGGATGCTCTGTATAACTCTAATAACATTTGAGTTTTTTCTCTGCATTGCTCAGAGTTATTCATTTTTTTGATATTTTTACGTTTCGTGCGTTAGAGAAGCCGAAACAATTCTTATCTCAATTTTTGTCTGTCTGTTTAGTTTTAATTATTTTTAATGCATGTCTGTTTAATTTAATGCATTCTCTACATTCCAGAGAAGGGTTTTCGATGCTTTAAATTGTCCGCCGCCCCTTGAAAAATAAATAACAAGCATTAAACCCCATTTTACGCGATATTAGTCGCATTTTGCTTTCAGTTTGAATGAATCACCTACTAGTAAATAATCAGCTGTCTTTGTAGTTTTTAACACTAATCTTATCCCTAATCAATGAAATAAAAGCTATACAATCTGTCAATAAACAACGGAGATTGCATACTTTTACCGGTATTTATGTGTGTGCGGGTACAAAGAGATCAGCTGCAACAAAGGTCTCTCGGCTGGTGCTAAGTAATCAAACCGAGAATTTATTTTTTCTGTGTATTTATTTGCTTAAAATTTCAGGATTAAACTTTATTATAATAAGTATTTTTTAATGAACAAAGATTCCTATATTCCTGATTGTTCTGAAGCGTATTGAAGCGTTTGTGTATTTGTAAAATTAAATTATTATATGATTCTAATTTAAGTGTGTTATTATTGAAAATACATGAAGCGACGGTACTGTAGTAATTTGGAAATGGTGGCAATATTTTAGAACAATTGAAAAGCCTCGGGCGGTGATTTATCTGTTTATTAGTCGGTTTGTTGTGGTTTGAAGAACAAACAACAAAAACAATAGAGATTGGACCAGGCACGGTTGTGTGTGATCATCCACCAGGGGGCAGCACAATCGTCGACGACTACGGAGGCGCACGGATGTGTGTGATCATCCACCAGGGGGCAGCACAATCCGACCACGGAGGCGCACGGTTGTGTGTGATCATCCACCAGGGGGCAGCGCAATCGTCGTCGACCACGGAGGCACGGTTGTGTGTGATCATCCACCAGGGGGCAGCACAATCGTCGACGACTACGGAGGCGCACGGATGTGTGTGATCATCCACCAGGGGGCAGGGGTTGGGAATCGGCAGCACAATCCGAACCACGGAGGCATCGGTTGTGTGGTGTGATCATCCACCAGCGGGGCAGCACAATCGTCGTGACCTCGGAGGCACGGTTTATGTTGTGTGATCATCCACCAGGGGGCAGCACCACCAGTGGGGCAGCACAATCGACTAACCGGTGGCGCTCGGATGTGTGTGATCATCACAGGGGGGCAGCACAATCCGACCACGGAGGCGCACGGTTGTGTGTGATCATCCACCAGGGGGCAGCGCAATCGTCGTCGACCACGGAGGCACGGTTGTGTGTGATCATCCACCAGGGGGCAGCGCAATCGTCGTCGACCACGGAGGCACGGTTGTGTGTGATCATCCACCAGGGGGCAGCGCAATCGTCGTCGACCACGGAGGCACGGTTGTGTGTGATCATCCACCAGGGGGCAGCGCAATCGTCGACGACCACGGAGGCACGGTTGTGTGTGATCATCCACCAGGGGGCAGCGCAATCGTCGACGACCACGGCGCTGCGGTGGCGGCTATCTTCATCTAGGTGATTTATCGCCCGCTAACGCCTCATTTGCGGTGTTTGGTTTGAAATACGACCTCGATAATTGTAAGTTTCCTGTACAACGCGTCGTTTCCCCTCCCTGAGACACACACACACGCATCGCGGTAGTTTAGTGATTATCTCCAGTAAACCAGGCAAAGGCATGAGAAGGTGACAACTTAATTTTCCCTAACCTAATATCAAATACTCTGTGGGTGTAATTTACAAATAATTGTATACCTGTTGTTTAGACTGACTTAGCATGACTCCATTGAGGGTACTCCTGCAGCATATGCAGTATTGTGCAATAACAATATAAGTTTTAATTTATATCCGACCAAAACGATTGTTGTTTAACATTATGATTTAAATGAATATACGTGTCGCTCTTGTTAAAGAGGAGATAGGATATGTGAGAAGATGGACAGGTTATATTTGCTATACCTATTGACTATTACTATTTAATCGTGATACGATGACTAATAATAATACCTTGTCCTCTCAATACTTTACTTTAGGCTTTAAATGTTAATAGGCACCTTTGGTCTGCCTTGTGATCATCGTTCTGTAGTCTAAAATAGGTCTACGCGTTTCGACGAACCATATCGTTATCTTTAGGCCCAATAATTATATTGACCAGTGCTGGTCACGACAGTGGTTAAATAGTTTAAAACGCACATAAAATTTAATACAAAACACATAATATAAAATATAAGAAGTCCTTCTTATACACTAAACACTTGTGGTAGATTTGCGCATGTCGTGTGTCGTATCTCGACTGGATAGAAACTACCAGAGCTATTGTATTGAATTTTTTAATATGTAATAATAAGAACATCTGTTTAGATTAACTGAAAACATTTCCTTTAGACATATCCATGATCCAACTTATTTTCCACAGGGAAGTAAATACAAACATTTTTTTCTCTGTCAATTACCACCAAGCCAAATTTGTTTCCAAGCAATACGCTCACTGAGTTTCAGAAAGACTGGATATGAGAAGTAAGCTGAATACTGTGCCTTGGATATTCTACCACGTGAGCCTAAGGTTGAAGCAGGCAGGTCAGCCGTATTCCGCGCTGGGGTCATGGCATTGAGCACGTTTCACATAAATCTACTGTAGATGCTGTCAATTATTGGAGCCGACTATTGTTTGCAGATGGGCTCAGAACATTACAGACCAGTTATACTAAAATAATATAAACAAAAAACTTTTGACACAATAAGATTTATTTTGTTTAAGCGACTACACCCTCTCCCTCAAATCTTTTAATGTCCTGATACATATTTAAAACAATATATTTTACATTACGTATTTTGATTACCTTATTTAAAAAATGTCTACTCTAGATACATTATAAGAGTGACTCCAATAAACCCGTTCAATGGTTCCTTTCTTAGAAACTGATCATTAAAATTAACTTACAAGAAAGCAAGTGTTATGAGGAAAAGTAACTATATAACCTTTTTGTTAAATACCATAATTAGTTTTTAAAACGTCTAATACAAAATTACCTCACAACGGGCTTGATAAGTATAGTCCTTTCCGCCTGAGAGAGTCAGCTGATGTCAATTTTATCAGCTGTTTGTTCTTGCAATGTAGAACAGGTGCAAATATGTGCATTTCAATAATAAGTTGTCGATAGTATCAAAAGTGATAATTGATTATTAGTATTGTCAGAGAATCAGCTAGGTTTACAATTTCAAGAACAAAATGGAAGCAGCACTTTCGTCTGTAAAATATTTGGTTTTTACAGTAGTTATCTCAACATCTTGCAGCCTGACGGAGAATATATTTCATGAAGCGAGTCTAAAGTGTCCGTTACTCGTTCTAATCATCTCTTTCGACCCCTGTAATGAAATAAACTATTCCTTCTTTAGGTGTTGCTAAATGTTTTCCGGTTCTCTCGAAACAAGTTCGTTACAGGGAAATATTAACTATCAAATAAATCCCTCAAATTGAGGAGAAAGCCTGCTTGTTAGTTTAGAATTTCATCTAAAACATCTGCTGTATTGAAAACCAAAAATAAAACATATAAATCGGTGTAATGGTCCAGGAAATTTCATTTATTAGCTGTATTTGCATCTAAACACGCTGTGCGGCCCCGAAATAGCGCGCTATCATCGTTAAAGTGGGAATGTTTGACAGATTTATACGAAGCTTCTAGCATCACAGACTCATAACACTGAACATAACTGTTGTGTGAAATATTATGTCGTTATCAACCAAAACTAACTATTTAACAAGCATAAAATTTGCATATGTTTAATTCAAGAACATAATAGCATTGTTATAGTCTCCGACATGACCGAAATCGTTTTAAAGGGGTAATCAAATAGGGTTAATTATTGTAAAATTGACGCGCGCTTTCAAAACGTACACCCGTTGGAGGTAACAGCAGGTGCTTGGTTCTGAAAGTCTAAATATTAACGCCTCTGAATATTTAATAGAGTAATTAAAGCCAATTAGAACAATAATTGAGGTCCGATGGACCATAACGGCCAGCTTGAGCCCGAATCACGTAGCTAACAACTCGTGCCGGCCCTGCCTTGTTTTACGAGTCATTATGATAAGTTGATGGCTGTTATTAACGTACAACACGCAACCAAGCTTGGGATAAAAAGATTCGATTACTTTAATCCTCCTTAGGGTAATTCAATTCGTCAGTTATTTATTAATCTTTTGTATTAATTTTATTAATTCCCTGAGATTTTTTTTGGGTTTACGTTTAGACTACGAGTATTTGTAAATAATCATGAAAAAGATTGAGTCAATTTTAATCTTTAGGAGATTTTTCCCATTTATATTAGGGAATAAATGGATAAACAAAAGTAACAGAAAAATATACAATTACTCTGTGCAAATTATCTTAGATCATGGATATGTCAGAAGGGATTGTTTTCAGTTCCTCTAAACAGCTGTTCTTATATTCTTATGACGTCACTTCCGAAACACCTTTGAGTCATTTTAAACTTGACAGTCTGTGCAAACGAAGACATCTGGGTCTTCTGATATTTCTGTATAAGTTGGTTAGAGGTTCGGTGGACTGTGGAGAGTTGTTGGAGCGCCTCGACTTCCTCGTGCCACGACCCGTATCCAGAGTCCGTACGCTATTTAGCCCACTCTTTTCTAGTACAAGCCTGAGCACTGGGCAGTCAGAGCCCCATTAATAGTATGATGCGGCTTTATATTGATCTTTCGGATGACATAGATATAATTTTTTCAACCTTAAAGTCTTATAACGCTGGTGTAAAACAATCTGTCTCAGACATTTTTATGAATGATTAATAAATACTTGCTACTGATTATTGTAATGCTGCCCATTTAGATTTAGTCTAATCTCCTTGTCTAAGTTATAGTTTTTAATGCTTCAAGTCCCAAAGAAATAGTTTTGTACTGTCCTGTGCTATATAAACTCATTTATTTTTATTAATTTGCACTTATAATGTATTTGTATAAGAACATTGTTTTGTAAATAAGTTCAATATATTTAAATGTGATTCGTATAACTTATCAGCCCATATTTTGTAAATTAAGTTACGGGCTAATTTTTTCACAATGTTTATGTATTTATGATGCATCGAATATTTCTCAACACTGAAGGTTTGAGAGCGTGTTATTTTATTTTTATAGTCCGTGGGTTTAAAATGAAAAAATCTTCTCAAAATGGCATAGATTAATTTAAATTACTTTCATAACTGTGTATGTTGTTTCACGGAGAAGCGAAACAAAAAGACCTTGTTTAGCGTTACAGAAATACAGATAGACGGACAGAAGTTGACCATAAAGGTACATTATATATTGTAATATTAACAATAATAAAGTACAGGTATTATACATTAGTACAAATTAATAATATTCTTACATAAATTATGCTACATGTGCTTTTCAACATAAATATGACTGTTACCTGCACTAAGTGGAACATTCCTGCTCTTCTGAGATAAAAACCGAAATAAGTATCAAACATGTCATCATTCCAAGCATTATACAGCCAAAACTGTATTTTTTTCATAACCAACATAGTCCGATATGTAATTCTATTTTGTTCAAAACAGATTTATTTCACACAATTAAGGTTAACTAATGATTTCATATGTGAATATTACATCTGATAACAGTTAATAGTTATCATAGTAGACTTATATATAATAAACACATTGTTGCTTATATCAGTGTGAAACAAGTGATTCATCCCCTAGGATTACGCTTGTGTGGGATGAACTTCTCAAAATTTAATATACTAACACGCTCAGAGAGATAGGACCGCTGCCACTCAAATAAACGTAACTTAGGTTCTTAAACAAAATTAAACACTACTTATCACGGACCAAAGTATACAGGACATAAGAGAAATACTAATCCTAGAAAAACTATTTTGTGGACAGAAAAAATAATAAATATAAAATTCTTTACACACATAAACAAGGAGACATACTAAAAGCTTTATGTACCAAAAATTTAAAAATTTATTTGTAAGGACATTTTTTCCAACGAAATATAAAAAAATACCACTAAAATAACCTCTGGAATGTGTTTTAACGCCTGTTACACTCCTCCTGGATACGCCACTTTATTGAGTTATACCAATTGTGGATTATTTTCCCCTCTTACTTGATACGTTAAACTTTTTAAACGTGATTGGCTTAAGAGTCTGCATCAGTGGTAGCCATCTTGGATTTTAGTCCCGTAAGAGCAATGTTAAATTCTGGCACCTATATCTCCTTGAGTCATAAATTAACGGAAGAGGTGTCAAACTAAAGGTATTACAGTCCTCCAGGGCACCACCTTACAGAACTTCTTATTTTCGCTCTCAATAAAAAAATAATAATGATTTATTTTGTAAAATATTCCTGGATTTTTGTTTTTATATCAAGTTAAATTTTTGAACTAATTAAAAGGTCATGCCCTTGAGCCACATCTCATCAATGTACTTCCAAAGTTTTACATTGATACTTTGAAAATTAACGCCACTACAGACGCCAAAGTGAAGGTATGTTCCGCCAGAATTTAACATTGCTCTTACGGGACTAAAATTCAAGATGGCTACCACTGATGCAGACTCTTAAATTTTTAAACACGATGAACAATCCACGCCATTGTACGAGATAGCTCACAGAGTAATGCACATCTGCGGTGCTACCAAGATGTGAACCGCTCGCTCGGCTGCGGCAACAGTCCGCCTGCCTCTAACTTTCAACACCGGATATTAAAGATCAAAGCTGCGCAACTTGCCCTTTAGTCTTGTCCCTCTTGTGAATCGCCACATTACGCTGTCCGCACAGAGCGCTTTCATATGCATCATGCCACTCACATTCCTTTTGAATTTCATTTCGTCAGCGTATGAAAGCTTCTACGTAATGCATTCTCCCAAACACTTATGGATGACAGGACGTTTAGCTGCTGTTTGGATCAAAGCATTTTGTTTAATAATAAGGCTGTAATTAAAACTAAATATTTATTAAAATTTAATTCAACTTAAAAAATACACAGAATATATGACCAAACAAACAAGAGATAATTTGTTTATTTTTTTGGAAAAGTAGATGTTTAAATTAACCAGGAAAAGGAATAAATCTCCTTTGCAAAGTCCTTCGATTAGACTGGAACCTCGTCGCGCCAGTCACGAGCGTACGTTACCACATAAATCTGACTCTGTTGCCTGTCAATTATAAACAGTGAACTATTGTTTGTAGATGACTAGGGCTGGCGTTGCCTTAAATGTCTCTGATAATAGGAACGATTCTCCTTAGGTGCTTCACTCAAACTTAAGTTGCACATTTTAAAACGGTGTAAAGGTTGCTTACTGGAGATATGGAATAAATCTCGGAGATCCTGTGAAAGAGTAAATGTATAACTTGGTGATGTTGGGGTTATGTTGTTCAAAGTTTCGGGATCTGGTATTACTGGGGTGTTCCTTGAGAGTTTGTGACGTTTGCTGTGGTATTGTGTGCGTGACTGTGGTTGCTTGGTATCTTTTGTTTTTTTTATTTGACGAAAACCCGTTTTTTACAATGGATTAATATAAATATATATAAATAAGTATATGAGTACAATCCAAACACAATAGTGTAAAGTACAAAGCAATGACTTAATAATTAATAAAACTATGCAAAGAAGAAAATCAATAACAATACATGTACGAAAATAATAATAATGGTTTAAACAAAAATATACAGTTTGTTCATTAAAATCGGAGACAAACTTCGTGGGATGGTAGTACCAAAGTAGTACTCATCAAAATAAACAAAAAATGTCCAATAAACATAAATGTTTAAAAATCCTTCGTTTAGTCTAATGTCCTAATGTTGCATTAGAAGTACATTTTCTCGCTAATCTGTAGACGGATTTTGCTCAACAAAGTATCATGAGATTTGAAAGTAAAATTACAATCTTTTTATATCCTGTAAGAGTTTTATAAAGTTAATAGCTTTTTATGTTATTTAAGTAAATTAAAATATTTTAACGGTCGTTATTTTGAAAATTCAAAAGCAAACTAAATTAAACTTTAAGAACTTTTCTTTGGCCAATCAAAATGTGGGTACAGTTTGGTTTCTGTAGCATAAATGAGATATAACGATTGTTGTAACAAATACTAAGTGGCGGCTAGCGGCTAAACGGAATATTTTTTCGACATATGTATATAGGATTGTTTTAATTTGATGAGTACTATCATCCATTGAAGTTTGTCCCTGACTTAAATGAACACCCTTTATATACGTAGGAAAATAAAGGCAAAATATTTCTTAATCATTCTACTGCCCATCAGAACACTTTTCTGATAGTTGAAGCAGTAGAGAAGAGATGAACTTCAGGAAGGAGTAGATTAGCCTTCATATTAATGCGAGACATTAGGCTGTTTTGCTCATGTCAACACGCTCCAGAATTGCAGGACAGTCAATGAATCTGTTAACAATTGTGTATAGAAAAGTGAAATTTTGTATGTCTCTTCTGGTCTCCAGGGAAGGAAGGCGTAGTTGAGCGACTAACATGTCAACTGGTACTTCAAGAAAGCGAAAATTAAGACGTACTCCCACCGACCATTACAATTGATTAGCTTATATTATCCAATCCTAAAATCCTGTGTGACATGTAAATATGAAATACCTTTTACTTTATTTAAAAATTTTCTTTGATCCTATAGAATTTCTAAAAAGTGCTACTGTACTTATTTCTATGAACTATAAGAGGAGTCAATTTTATAAGCCTATATTTATTTGAATTTTTTTGGTTATATTTATTTCGCAAATAGCTTTATAATCACTTAATCCCAGTTTCTGGGCTGCGCAATTATCTTGTCCTGCTTGTGGTTGAAGGAGAGAAGTAGAGTCAGGACGATGAAGACCTAATGCCAGTAATTACAGTTAGACGTCGCTGGCTGGGTGACTCCAGTAGCACGTTGAGAGAAGTCTATCGTGCTTCTGGAAAACCAGTAACTCAAACTTCTCGTACAACAAATTAAAGATAATGCAATTTTAAAAAGAGATTTATCAAGAACTATAATGATGACTTCTTCAATTAACAATGTCGTTTCATTCCGTTAACGTAATCAAATTGGCAAAAATTCTAAGATTTACTACCATCAATCAACAGAAAAATGTGGACACAATAGAACTGATCTTGGGAGTGAATCAGAAGGCCATAAAATGTAGTATTCGTAGAAGGGTCCTTCGTATTTTTACGACTTTGGAAGCTCAATTGTCCTAGTAACAGTACTTGTTGATACATCCCTGAATTAACATTTTATATAAACAAGTAGTTTTGGTTTAAAAACAAACTAAAATAAACTGATATTTCAGGTGAAAGGAATACTATATCTCAAAATGTAACTAATATTGGTCAAAATCATGCTTTAAAGTCGTCCAGTATATCTCTGACGTGAACTAGATCATCCAAGAGGTCTGAAGCTGTAGTGGTAAAAAAGTACTGGCCTTGTAATGTAAATTAAAAGCGTTGGGTTCGAATTCAGTGGCAGGCGACTGCTGCAAGATGCTGTCGTCTAGCATTGTCACTAAGATGCATTGCTGTATTTTATTGCTCCGCTCAGGTTGTAGGGTGGTGGAGGAATGAGGTTAGCAAAATTTAAACAGACTAATAACCAAGTATCTAGAGAAAGAGATACCTTGATAATTGCATGAATAATGTATTAAGTTTTGAAGTCATTCAATCCAATTTATTTAGTGGAATTTGCGCGTCGACATTATGCTACGATATATTCGTTTTCTCAGTTGGGTTAATTGTGCTCTATTGTATTAACACAACGTGGAGTTGGTGGTGGCCATATGTTGATACATCGAGCTTAGGTAATCTTTGATAAGTACTCAATTGTTCAGTATTCAATCCGAGACACAAATGACACATTGAAATAATACTTATTAAATTAATATTTAGTTGGACTTTTCCAACGCGACTCTCCGACGATGTGGAAAAGTCTAACTAAATATTAGCTTAATTAATTAATTATAGCCAACGCTATCATGAATTTCCAAAAAATAATACTCTTTGCAAACTTTAAAATATGAAAAATATCTGGTAATCCAGAATACAAATAAAACTGAGGGAAATTCGCTTTTTATATCATGCAGTCCTTCATTTAACATGATATTGGGACCTGAAATTTTATTTATGTGCTTACGTAAATTAATAACTCAGTTCAACGTTGGTTTACATAATCTAAATCTCGGAATAAGTTGAAAAATCGGATGAAGTTTTGCCGTTCCAGCTTAACGCCTTTCCGTGGCATTTGAGCCGGTTTTAAAATTTTACAGTTCCAGTTTTAGACTAATGGAGGATAAACCAGACCGATAAAAGTTTTACTACCGCGAGGTTGGCAATGAACGCTTGCAGTTCACAACTCTCTCGCGGACGTTGGTATTCGTGATTCGTGATTTCACCCTGGGTTCAAATACGTATTGTTCTTAAACAGGTATAATTTATTAAATAGAAAATTATGTTTTGTTAAAAATAAATGCAATTGTACGAGGTATCTAAAACATCGATCGGTCATAAATGTACAGGTAATATCGTTATGAACATCTGGTTTTAAGAGTTCTACCAACACCATCTGGTAGAGACTGAAGAAAACCATAAACTGAGTAAAATCGTCCAAAAATGTTTAATTGATTTCAATTATCTCCGTTAAAACATATATTTTCCTCAGATAGAAATAAATGATCCAACACGTTTTTATTTGATTATATATTTTAACAATTCCTATAAACTATTAGGATGTTTGTAATGACGTATTTTTATCTCCTATTTCGTAGTGTTTTTAGTTTGGAATTTCCGCCGTGACTATGCAAATTTGGAAAGACTGTTTACAAGAAGGCAGCCCCTAAGTTATGTTCTTGATTAAGGTTTTGGTGTTGCTCTTTAAAATTAGTTAATCTTAGCTGATTAACCGCCCAAGATACTGTTTTCGTGGATAGAAATTAAATTATCGAAAAACTTACACGTGTGTCATTACTATGAGCTGATAAAATTACGGTTAACTTTTTATAACCAACAAACAATGTTTTAAACCAGGTAGTTCAAAATAATACCAATTTACAGATCGTGGTAAATTTGTAAACAAACATTGAAAATTAATTTAGCTTTTTTATAAAGTATATAAGTATAATTAAGTATAAGTACCTGGTGACCGAGCTTTGCTCGTATAGAATAAGACATGTATTATAAAAATTAATTAGAAAAATTAAAACACATTTATTACTCAATGAAAACATTTAAGTGGTTGAAATAAAACCGATTTAATACACCATAATTAATATAACACTGAATTAAAAGTATCGCCCCCATGGAACTCGTGGCCTATAGTTCTTGAGGCCGACACGCTAAAATTACACGTTAGTCAATTATTGAGCGATGCCGTTTAATTTTAAAAGCCGATCATTTACTGTTTAATTTATAGTATTATTAGCCTGTTGTATCAAGATTTTTTATAAACGGAATGAATTGAAAAGCAAAAGAGAAATTTATGTTCATAATTAAGGTTTGTTACAGTGGCTTCAAGAATGCAAAACAATTGTTTTCTATAAGAATAGATTAATATTACAAGAAAACACGAATTTTCCTGGACATTAGACCTATCTAGAACTTATTTTCTACTCGAAATTAGTTATTTCCAAAATTTAAAGAAATTCCTCGTGTCATTTTTAAGTGCAAATATATATATATATATATATATATATATATATATATATATATACAAACCTTGCTCGTATTATAGTATTGGAATTGGATATAAAGTATAATTTTTTCCCATTCTCACAGCATATATAGGAGGTAAGTGTTCTTTAATTTCAAACCATACTTCATGGGTTGGATGGAAATAAAGTACATCCGTTGGTCAGTATTGATATTTTATAGATACAAAAATACAGTATAGTACAAAGAAATAGTAACTCATCTATGAAACTATTCTAACAGTAATTCAAATGCTAATTAATGATTTTTAAGATCAATTAAACTTTTAAAGAAGTATTACCATAACAGAAATGCAGTCTTTTAATACGTATTTCAAGAGTTAAATTAAATAGTAGTTTATGAACATCGTACATCAAAAAGCAAATTAATTATACATCTATGCATTCTTCCCTTATATGTTAATGTTTCACAAAATACTCCGTTAGATAATTGTTTTCAAAGATTTAATATACATTTAATCGGAGTATTGCCTTAGAGAAGGACTTTAAAAAGCAACAGGGTTTATAAAGTAAAATGTTCATAAATATGTATATATAACAGTTTTGTTTTAAAACACAGTTAAGGGGATTTCTTACTTGTAAATGGATATAAATTGGACAATTGAATATTTCTCTTCTAAATAATATACTTTTTAAATTCTAAATAAGAAAATATGAACTTCAACTACGGTACTTAATTTTTTGAGGTGTAATTTAATTTTCCCAACCCTTTTTACATATACATCAACCTAATCTCACAGCGCGAAGTATCTATTATCCAAAAGTTAATTTTTTTATGTTTTCAGGACAAATTTATATATTCCTAGAGACGTTGAAGTTATTTGGACGAAGCTTTTGATGCTCATTAACAATGATATATTCAAAGATTTCTTCTTGAATTTTGAATACTATTGGACAATTTGTTTGCTGCAAATTAAATATTTAAAAAAACAAAATATGGTTGCTTCAATTTATTTTTCAATTTTTTTACTTTCTTTTTAAAAAAGAATAATGAAAACACATTAATTTTTAGTTTACTTAAATGACTACCTGATTGATCAATTTTTGGTGAGTAGTTGTACAAAATGTCAATTTTAAAAATTTATCATTTATTGGAGAAAATACACTTAAAAACTGTTATTCATCAGAAAATAAAATAAATAACAAAATTGTTTTACGGGTAGCAAATCCCCTTAAAGTAAACACATATTAAATCAGAAGTACAAGTTAATATTTGGTATAACGACGAGTATGACTAGATATTGATCTTTTATTGATCCTGTAGAGCACGTAAAACGAAATTGTGCGTAATTGGAGTGTATTCATAAAAATGAAACCATTCAACACCATATTGACATCATAAATTACATTATTAAAAACAATAGTATTAAATTGTGTGTCGTACATGAGCGTCTCTGTTTTTTACTTTGTAAAAATATGTATATTGAATCAAATTCAGTTCGGAAAACTGTTATAGAAAATTGTATTTACTTCCATGTGGGAAATAGGATAGATCATGGATATGTCTAGAGGGGATGTTTTCAGTTTATCTAAACAGTTGTTCTTATAACCAATCTATGACGTCACCGTTTCAAATTTTGATGGCGTAAATTTCCAACACCTCCTAGAGCTAAGACATATCCATCAAAAATAGTTAATTGTGTGTTTCATCCAAGAATAAGTTGTCCGTATGAAGAACAGTCGGGGTGATATCTGATGGGAACTTTTTAGAATTAAATCCCGTCTGGTTGAACACCGATGCAGGCCTGAACGTGTCTGCCAGGTTCACAGGAAATTCATCCTGCCAATCACTTGGGACACTTTGGTCCAGTGGAATTCCTGCTTCCATCTGAGACTTGGAAAACCTGAAAATGAAACAGAGTTATTTCTGTTACTCCTTTTTAGTGGTAATTATTATAAGGCCTATCATCGACAATAACAGTATTTGTGAACACAAGGAAATAGCTGTCAGTTTCAATTGTAGATTAGGGGGGTTGTAATTGGATAGTTTAAAACAGTTGTTGACAGACGACCCAATACTTAGCTTGTATGATGAAAAATTGATCAAAAACCTCCTTAAGGGTATGCCATTTGGTATTTTTAGCCCTATAAGAAAAGGCCCTAATATTAAAAATTGGGAAATATTCTCTCGACTTACACTAAAGTCACTCATAATGTGAATAATGTTTAAAAATATTATACTAAATACGTTTTAAATAAAATGTTATTTTTTGGTTTTTTTAATCTGAATATTTCTTAATACAGTAGTTTTTTACGAAGAAAATAGGAAACAGATATTCAATATCTCGATAGGTAAAGGAGTTATCCCCTTTAAATTTACACAAACTACAAAATTTCTTATGTATACTTCAACACACAAAAATGCAGTAATATTTTAATTCATTGTTTTCCTTCTCACAATTATTCACGTACAGTAGCTTTATATTTTAAAGTGAGTTCAAGTTTTCAGATAAAATATATGTATCAGCACCTTCGAAATTTCGGACTTAAGAAAAGTGTACAGTATTAACCTCGTGGGGATGGATTAGATCGTGGATACGTTAAAAGGGAATATTTTCAGATCCTCTAAACAGCTGTTCTCATAGCCATATGACGTCACTTGCGTAACACTTTTGCGCCTCCCATATTGCTAACCCCCACTCGAGCATAGACATATCCATGGCAACACAGTATTTACTTCCCTGTGGGAAATAAGATAGATTATGGGTTTGATGAAGGGGGCTGTTTTCAGTTCCTTCAAACAGCTGTTATAATAACCATCTGACAACCCCCAGAGCTTAGCATATCCATATGAAAGTTATCTGTGACGTAATTCCGTTTCAAATTTTGGTCAGACGGATTGTCAATATCCTCCCCCCATCTGAGCTTAGACATACTCATCTCAAAACTTGACAGCTCGATAAATTGCACCGAATATAACCACCGCACGGTGGTTATCCTCACTTGAAAATTCCAGAGTACAGTACGCACCTGGATTGGCTGGTGACGCCCTCGTGCCAGGACACGTTCAGGAAGCGCAGGACCTGTAGCAGGACGGGCCGCGGGCTCAACACCAGCTGTTCGTAGCGCACGGCTCTGCAACGGGCGCGTCCGACGCGACGACACTGTGTCATCATCGACCTCGTCGCGTTGTTCCATTGTTCCAACATGGCGCTTGTCACGTTCCTCAGGTTATCCTCCGTCTCATGGTCCACGTCCTTCAAACTCCACCCTCTGGCCTGTAGCTGTAATGATTCACGTAATTATTAAACTTTCATTTTTCAACTTGTTTATGACTGTTTAGTAGCCGCTACTAACCAGTCTCTGGTAATATTGCAAACAAACAGCCTAGTCTGATCCAGAACCAGCGGCTGATGAATACTCCCCTCAATCAGAAGAAGTTGGACATGTTAGACAGTAACTTTTTAGCGCTGCTCGCCCTCCGCTGGTAGTCACGTGACCTCGCTTGTGCTAGCCAGCCAATGTGAACCTCTAGTAGCTTACAAGCGACTGGTCAAATAATAACACACGTCTAATTGTTTTTATGCAGTGGAATTTCGTTCTATTGTATTTTCAACTTGTTTTATTGTTTAAACAGTGATTATTTTTGACGGCTACAAGTCAGGCAAAGAAATTATAGTTTTCCCTAAAATGTACTCCGAAATTATCCTTGCCTTTTGGATGCTTCGTCTGCCAACTACATTAACAGAAATTCCAAAACCTCCGCTTAAAATTAATTATTGCAAAGACTTGAAGAACGAGATCTAATAGCTAGTTTTAAGAAAAAGATAAAAAGTCCTTGTGATTATTTAGAAATGGACTGTACTAGTGTCTGGTAACTAGCCGGTAGTTACTATAATGTAAACCCTTTAGACCATCTGACTAATGGCGATATTTACCAGCGGCTGGTTAGTAGCGGCTGCTAAACAGTCTAGTCTGACCGCGGCTTAATGACCCCAGTGTATTGGTTTAAATATTCTAGCGTCAGATGTGGCTACGACAACGGAACAATTAATACAATGCAAAGCAGGCTCTGAGTGATCATAGCTTGCGTCTATACCTCTGAAATCGCATGCATTTCCCCGCAATATTGGTTGGACACTGTTTACACAGCTACCTAGTGTCATTGTAACAGGTGAAATGTAAACACCTTGCCTGCCGGGCTATGATGTCGTGGACGAGAGGTCCTCCATCCCTGACGACCCACAGGAACCTGGCGCGCGGGAAGATCCTGGAGAGGTGATGAGCGTGGTGGAGCGACAGAGGGTCCTGGCTGCAGAGGTAGGGGCCTACGTCGCCGCTGAGCACCAGGACCTCCAGCAGCAAGGCGGACACCGCGGCCTGCAGCACCTGCGACCACGACGCCGGGGGATAAAGTCATGACATGTCAGACAAGTCCTGATGATGTATTTTTAGAATCATTAACTAATATAATAACCCAATAAATAAAGGTCAGTAAATTGAATTATCCCAGTCCTGAAAAATCACAGATTTTCTCAGGATATTCCTCAGGATCAAACGTTTAGGTTACGAAGCAACCGATTTTACCATCCAGTCATTAAGACTAAAAATATTCTAATTTAAATATAAAATTTTACACCAACAAATATTTTATTACTTTTATTCCAAATCTAACGATAATTCTACCAAACTACAAATACGGGTTAAATTATAAACTTTAATTGGTTGTGCTTTGCACTTCGATTGGTTCTAAAGTTGTCTGCTCTAAAGTTTAGTGTAGGTTTAGAAATCATCATTATTCTTCATGATTCCAAGAAATGCCTAGAGCTGTAATGCTGCAGTATTTGTAAACTCAAAGAAAACTATTGCTTGATTTGAACCTTTTCACAAAAGGGGCTTAAAACTATTTCGTGTTAATTAAATGTATAAATTGTAGCAGTATGTAGTGTAGAAGATGTTTTCCTGTCACGCTAAAATAAATATTACTCAAAATTATTTTATTTATGCAGTTTTTATATGTTCCTCTTTAAATCACATTGTCTTAAAGAACACATTTGTTTAATAATGTGACTAATCTTATATACGTCTATCAAAACTCACCATAAAACAATCGCACTTCGTTTAACCTTTGGGAATTTATCTATCTGTAATATTATAAATATATAATATTTGTTTTTAATGCTTGATGTACATTATATTTTTGAGCGACGGAAGACGCTACGCTAGTACAGTATCTGCAGTAGGCTACCTGAGAGGTGACGCCCGCCTCCTGGAGCCTAGCGTGTTCCTTGCGGTCTGTGACCCAGTGGTTGTACATCCTCAGCACCCGCGGAATGATTTTAGACTCGCTGCGACATCTGCGACAGTCAAAAAAAATATCTCAAATACAACATATTAGTTCAAGAATAAAAAATAATACCACTAACTATAAGGAAAATACTGTAACAAATGAAAATCATAACAGCTAAAAGACATATATTTAAGCCTTAATAATTCTATAACCCTAATATTGATGCCTACGTAACCTTTAAGTTCATAGTTCAAGTGGGAGGTTATTGTACAACTTCGGGCCCCTCCCCATTTGAAGTTTATCTTTTGAGAAGTGAAGGAGCCTTCCATGGCGGAGGCGGGTACTAAACTGTGAGACCTCCAACCGGAAGGAGATCTGCTCACAAAGGGACTGAGGCTTTTGTTGAAGAAGAATATTATGCACTATGTAGCACGTCTTGACCCTACAAGTGGCCTCTACCACCAACATCCTAGCAGCATCTCTAAACTGAGAGACATGATCAAAGCGTTTGAAGCAAGCAAGCAAGCGTTTGTAGATTTTGAATTCTCTGTATGTCTTCTCCAGAAATGCTGTTTCCATAAGCTATGAAACAGTGAGTGAAGACCGACAGGACTAATGACTGCATAAAGAGCAGCTTAGCAGACCTTAGGAGCAAGCTTTTAATCCTGTACAATCCCTTCATAAGACCCAGTGCTCGTTGAAAAGCGTGAGTGACATGGTCTGAAAAATTAAGGTTGCTATCAAGGGCCCTAGAGTTTTTACCTTATCACAAACATCCAACCTATCACCTTCGCCTACAAATTTTTAGTTCTTTAAAAATAATTACTCAGAGTTTTATTTGAAGTATTTTTAATTTTGTTTAGTCAACAATCACGCCTAATATTAAATAATTTCTTCCATGATTCAATAAATTTAGTTCTAACTATAATGTTGTGGAATTACGGTGGAATTTTAAGGAACTTTCTGACAGATTCATTCTTGTACCGCGGATGGAGTTACGAATATGGAGATTTAACTATTTTGTCATGAAATTAGTGTACTCTTGACCATGTCAGCCTTGATTTTGAAGTAAATGTAGCAAAAATTTAATTCTAAGACAGTGAGTAGCAGACTGCGTTTTGACCTTACCGAATGTCAGGATGTCCGTCCAGATGAAGTCTGAGCAGCGAAGACCCGGAGCCCGGCACTCCGCCGATGAAGATCAAGGGCAACATCCTGTCGTACTGCAATTTGGACCTCTGCTTGGAAGAAATAACATTCATTAATGACAAAACAGATAAAATATCTGATATCAACAAATTGATACATTCAATTTCAATTTAGTATACCTAATATTCAACTAACCTGATGTGTGTATCGGTGCGTGGAATAGCAGCGGCGGAACCTGAACGCTATCGCCAAGGTCACGGTCAGCAGCGTTATCAGCAGAGTGACCTTTCCGCGCCGCCTCAAGGTCAACAGCACGCGACTCCTCACCTAAGATGACAGTACCAAAACCATTATTATTTTTTGAGGGGGTATAAACTCTTATCGCACAGCAGTAGCTATAGGGAGTGTGGGACTCACACCCACAAAAAACCTCTCCTCGTCTCCGAGGGAATAGTCCGAAACAGTTTATCACAGAAATCAATCACAACAGAAATAAATTATTAAGGCTAACCCCGTAGTAACTGGCCCGTTAAGGACTACCTATACTTCTGAACTTCAATGAAGCCGAGCAAAATCGGACTTCTTTGCCTTCAATGTATACTAAGCGAAGCTTGCGATGCGGTTCCAGTTCTCTTCAGAAAGGAGCATTGTTTTTCCATGAATGACTCAGGGCTCAGAGGCCAAACGTCGGACACTAAAGAGACTCGACTGTTGTACTGTACCACCTGCCACAGGAGAAGATGGTATGCTTTGCGGTATCGGTGACACCGGAACAAAAGAGGCTGTGTGGTCTATCGTCCTTGACGATCGTGTTCAAAAACATCCGGAAGGACCCGTGACCAGAAATAAATTAGGTCATGTAGTGCCCCACAGCTCCGTGCTTCCTGTCAATCCATAGCCGAACGGTCGGGATTAACCTCGCGGTCCACCGGCCCTGGGATCGGACTACCGTATCAGGTTTCTTGCCACTCAACTAGACTGCATTTTCGTTCTTCGGAGGCGACGTTCACCCTGCCCTCCTTGAAGAGTGTCAAAAGCATTACAGCTTGAAATTAACGTACAAGGAAAAAATAATTTATAAAACCATCGGCTATTTATAGTAAACCCTAAATATCAATTACCTTTATTCTATAATATACTAGTTGACCCGGCGAACTTCATAACGCCTGACAGTAAATACATGTTAACTTTAAGATTGGCCATGTTCTGGAGTCGAATAGCATTACGGCTTCATTGTGAAAGGTTATATATTCTGGGTCGCGGCAAAGTGAATAACAATACTGAAACGATAAGACATATTAATGGCATTCCCATAAAACAAATAAATCTGAGTGGATTAATTCAAAATTTTTAAATCCAATCCAAACACAAACCAAACCTAAATGTAATACGGCTTTTATATGAAAGATATACAACAGCTGATTATTATAATAAAAGTAATATATACATATGACGTAATTTATAATGCGTAATTTATAACTGTTTATACAAACATTGCATTGTAAACCAATCAGCTGTAGCTAAGAAATCAAATGTTTTCATTGTAGAAAATTTGTAAACAAACTTACTCTCCATAAGGTTAACATTAGAACTTTAAAACGCCATAAAATGGAAACTAATAGGGTTTTCGAAAATATTTTTTTCACTAAAACCTTCCCGGACACATATAGAGCAACTTCCTAAAATTTCATGGCGATCGGATGAGTAATTTGGCAACGCATAAAGGACATACATACATACACACATTCAATGTTATATATAGAGATTTAAATTTAATTTTGTGATACATCCAACTACCACCACCTCGAGCCTAAGGCCTGTTCATTGCAGATATCGCGGTTAAGATATCGCGGTGTACCGTAGCGGCATTAGTCGTTTAGGCTAGCCAGTTAAGACCGTTAATTATCTCAGATGAGCTACCCACCGCTAGAGTCAGAATCAGAATCGTTTGTCATAGACATTCATAATTATCAGATACAGGGTGTTTCAGAAGTCTATTTCAGAGGTATTGATCCTAGATCAGTATCAAATTTAAATATGAAAGTTGTCCGGAAAGCCACAGTTTATCACGTAGCCGCCATCTTTTTAATATTTTTTGCAAAAACTATTAGACGTATTTGTTTGAATTTGTTACACATTCTAACTATGGTAGGTATCACAATTTATGAAAATATATAAAATTGTTGATTAAAAATGGCGGTATATTTAAAATTTCAAATGGAAACAAATTTTAAACTGGAATTCTTTTAAAATTAAAAAAAATTTTAAGTAGTTTAAGACGAGTCTAATTATAACCTCATTTTTAAATCAAAAGTAAGCGAGAGATGTGACTTTTTGTGAGAAGGGGTGATTGGAGTATATCCAAAGTAGGTGATTTTCCTTTGTTTTAGGGAATATTGCCAGAATTTCAATGGATTTAATCGACCGCCATTTTAATTTTTACGTTTGAAAATTGTTTAAGTTATTCATAATTTATCTTCACTATTATTAGAATTTATTTCAAATTTGATAGTTTTCTGTCTAATAATTTTTGAAGGAAAACACTGCTCTTTGAGAAGATAAAGACTTTCGGGCGATTTTAATGTAATGTAGTAAAAAATAATAATAATAATAATAATTTTATTTAAATTTTATGAAACATTTTCTACGTGGGAGTCCCTTCCCCCATAAATTTTAAATTTTATATTTCAAGTGATTTTCACACATGTAATTTATTTATTGCGTAAAATAAGGTAACATACCCTAACCTTTTTAATTATTGGAAGTTGCCTGAGGTCTAAAATGTAGGAGTCAAAATTTCTAATGAGATGCTAGTCATGTGCGATGTCAAATAAAATTCTCCTTTGAAAACGGTGCCATGATCAAAATTGAAAAAGCCCTACAGTTTTCAAGACATCGTTAGGTCTACAATGTATAAATCAACATATAATTTTCGTGAGAAACCAGTCATATTACATGTCGAATTTCTTCATTTTCCTCTCGAAAACAATGATGTAATTTAAATTCACAAGAGTAACATAGTTTCATAGAAGCAAGAGTTACATAGTAGTAAGAGTTTCCAAGATAGTTGTGTTGGGTTAAAGGAGTCAACTTGAAACGTTTGGTTAGAAACTTTTAATCGAAATTGTTTAGTTAACTCTTACATCTTAGACCTAAAGCATATATCTCGAAAACGACCAAACCTTTTTGAATTTCGATTGCACCACTGTTTATAAGAAGGAAATGCAGTGTTATGTGACATGTCACATCACTAGTTTCTATGTTGACGCCTACATCTTAGACCTATGGATATCTTTAAGTCGGTGCAACATTTTTGAATTTCGATTGGGAATTCAGGGGGAAACATTTTAATTGACATGTTGCATGACTAGCTTCTCACGAAATGTTTTTAATTTGACTCCTGTATCCGAGACATTAAGTTATTCTTGATATTTTAAATTACTGGAAAAGTTAGGGCAACTACACTCTCAGTAAATCCATCACTGAAAAATTACTTTAAATTGTAATCGTAGGAAAAATAGGGAGAGGGACTCTATAACCACCACTGTTTTTATACAATGAAATCTATAAAAACCAATATAATACTAAATGCATGACAACTAAAATAATGACATTAATAAAAACAATAAAATAATAAAAAACCATAAAATAATATAAACTTATAAATGGTGAAAGAATAATTAAGTTATGAAGTTAAGTTTTGGGGGCATTGTAATTTATTAAGTACAAAGAGTTTAGAACTAGCCATTACCAAAGTTTGCACAAAAAATCTTTAATACAGAAAATATGATTCAAAAGGTTCGTTAAAATGTTTAAATACATAACCTGAAGGCTCTTTAATTTGAATGAATAAAAGTTATATAGAATTATATTATTGTATAATTTTGAGGGAGTAGTTATGGTTCTAGAGGGGTTCAGAATTGAAATTTTTTAACTATAGGACATCAAATCATAAATTTATACATTGATTACTGTTGTTAACAATTGTTGACAATGAGCATCAGACAGAGTAATTTGCATAGTTAATCCCTTAATTAAATAAATAATAATCCTAACTATAAATTTTTTATGATTTATTTTCATCCTTGTATTGCTAGACCAAACAATGAGATCATATCTAATTATTTATACCATACCTATATTGGACATTAAAAATTAAATTTTATATCAACACCATTGGAATTGGTTAAAAACAAACCAATTTAATAATTGGAACCTTTTACTCTGCGAGATTTAATTACTAATTTGATAAAAATCATAGATCGTAGTGTAAGATATGATAGGAATGAAAAAACTATTCTCCACAGTTTCATATATTTCTAATGCTGTATGCTGAAAACCCTAATCTTTTATGTTCCATGTGACAACCTCTCATGTTATTGTTTTAGATTAAGTGTATAAGAAAGAAAAATTGATACAATCTTATCATAATTTAAAATTTTGTGAAAAACTTTATGTATTGATTGATCTAAATAATAATTGTATGCAAAAGCACAATTTTAATGTTTCGGCAGCAAACCTACGTACGTGATTTCCATACTATTTTTTTAATAAGTAAATGTATTTAACTCCTTTCTTTACAATAATGAAATACCATTTGTGGCTGAAATAACGTATGACGGAGCTTAGTTTGTATAATCTCAATTAATTCATAAATTCGAATAGGATTTATGAATGGAAACCTTATGAGAACACAGGTCTGCCGCATCGGATGTATTTTTTATCAGTTCTTGCCAAATTGTTACGCAAATTTATTAGAAATAAAGAAATATTTAGATTTCATACAGTGTCACATCTTTGATTATTATAACTACTATTGTTTAGATTAAAGGTTATAATTTTATAATGTTTACATTAAAGTTTATATTCAAACAAAGACACGCCACCGTTAGTTATACACGTTAGTGATTACTTATCGAAAAATGTAATTAAACTTGAATAATAACTGTAAATAGCTTACTAATTAGGATTTTCAATAAAAATTTGTTAAAATGTACAGTATTTAAATAAAGGGTTACATTTTGTAACAAGGTTTCATAAATAAAATACTCCAGTAATAAACGGTCTACAAATATTAATAAGATGCTTACATAACCTTTGAATTTTCAATTTAAATTTTTGTTCTCTCACATCTCTTGTCAGATATTCAGTTGTATGTCATTCAAAATACATATTATATTTTAATGAAGGATTATTTTACTTCCAGCTTCCATTATTTACTAACATAAAATACGCATTTTAAATAATGAAAGTAGCTATTAAAGTAGTGTAGGCCTAGTATTAATTTCATTGAGAATTTTTAATTTCATCCAGTCAAAAATTTAATAAATTTAAGTAATTTTTATTTTTCTATTTATATAACTGTAATATTCCTCTGCTCAATAGACTTTCTTAAACGGTTGGTTGATTATGTATTCTGTAGCTTCGACTGAATGAAAACTTATAACGGCCAACTTCGTCTGAAATAAACTTTCTCGGCTAAAAGTTTGTGATTTGTTTGAAACTGCTCTAAGCGTCGCTCCATGTAGAGAATACAAAATATCTCGATGGAATTTAATTAATGTCTGAACATCTCTCAGTATGCATAATATATATTACGCTAAACGGTATTTTATTAAAGACAAATCTATATTGACTTGCTAGGCAAAAAGTCATTCGACAATGATTTTGCTATTTTGCATTTTGGGAATTTAGCTTTTTATGGTCATTTGTGGTTCTCCTGAAATAACAAATTTACATACCTTCTGAAAAAACAGGTTTTATTTTTGAAAAGCTTACTATAGTCAGAATAAAATAATTCCTACAAGTTCTCTATTTTTAAAATATGCTTAATCATTGAAAATACTGTTTTTAAAATACGTTTGGATACTTCGATACATTTAAGAATATATAACACTGAATATATAACGTTTTAGGTTTGAAATTGGGTAATTTGTAATTGAATAACTTAATTTTCTGTTCATATGAAGTGAGCCAAGAATATAGATTGCTCTGTGTAAACCAGATAGGATTTTCTAGAATATTTATTTAGGAAACTTGATTTTAAATTTTGCTTTATTTTGTTATATAGCTATATATCCCACTATAAAAATGTATAAGGGGTTTTGTTAAAAGTATTTGAAAAAAGTGTATTAAAATTTTAAAAATAATTTTTTAGTGTAAACTGTTTTGATGATAACTTTCAATATTTTAAATTTACATGAACGATTATATGTTGATTTACTTTTACACTGTGCAGTCAGTCTTAATGCTTTCAAAGTGTGTATGTGTTAGAAACCATAATTTCCTTTAATTCAAATAATTGTAATGTAAAAAGTAATGAAAAATAAACTAAAAATTAGTGTTGTCATTTTATACATTACATGTTCTAACAACATTAGTGGAAATATTTTATTTTTTTAACTTAGTCGATGTTAAAAAATCCTTTCGCGTTCTCATACGTCCATTTATACCCCTAATCCACAAATACGTTTTGTCTTTAACAAATTAACTGCACCTGTACGTATTAATTTAATTTTACAGCATTTGTAGAATCAAAAATATAAAACTCCTTTTTTATCGCGACCAATATATTTCCCTCTATATTTTATAACTGATATGCCTCATTAAATAATTTACAGGTGTCACCTTGAGTCTGTAGCCGCCGCACTGATGGCAAGGCACAACTTCGCCTCCGCCCATAGTTCTACATGTTCACATCGCACCACTGCATAAACCCTCCCTTCCATCCATGTGCGGTTGTGCGCGCTTGCGTGCGTATCCGCTGGAGAGCGCCAGGCGCGAGATGTTCCTCTGACAACGTCGCGCGGACAACTGAGACACACGGAGCGCATTCACTGCTCAGCTGACGCTGACAGCTGGTTACATTATTATCGAATTCTTAACTCGAAACTAGTGGTCGACAAATACTATCGTATCGCATTGTACATACTATGTACTCGTAGTTGTTCTAATATGTAAAAGGTATTATTCTTGATGTACGTAATTTTACATTCGCCTAACGATACGATTAAAAGATAAATTGACTGTGGATATGTCTTAGATCTGGGGAGTGGGGCTGTTAAATAAAGTTCAGTGAGCTAAGAATAAATGTACACGGTTGCATAAAATAATATAATGTTACAGGGGTTTTTACTCTAAACGTAACATAGTTATTATGAATATAAAATTTGACAATTTATTATACCTTAGTATTTTTATCAAACATTAGACGAACTCTTGACGATTCAGCTAAAGTTTATCTTGCATACTTCACAATTATTATATAAAAAGGTAAAATATTATATTGATAAAAGGAGTTAATGATGATGATGATAATGACGATGATGTTGATGTAATGACAAAAAATATTTTTTTAAACCTAGATAAATAAATGTATGCATAATTTCATTCAATTTCCACACCAATTAGTTGTATTCTGTGTATTAAATGTATTGAAATTAAGAAAATACTGGGTGACCAATAAAAACATAGGTTTTATACCGTGATTGCTCAGCTGTTATTTTATCCCCAGAGTTCATTGTTGCAGACAGCTGTTGTTTAGTTAATGCCATTTTGAGGTTAGGTGCCTTGGATCATCAGTGGTAAGTGCAACATCGTTCTTTCGTTATTGAGATATTTTTCAACCTCGGGCCGTATTTTTTAGGACAATAAGGGATGAACTGTCACTTTCAATTCAGCTCGCTATGTGGCATGAATGGGTAGTTTTTGGTGCCCCAATTACGCCTTTTAGGAGTCGACACCAAAGCTACCTAGTTCAGTAGGATGCTACTTGCCACACTTCAAAACCCTCAATGACTATTTTACGTCAGTTGTTTCCGGGACATTTGACATCACAATTTGGTGATGTTCAATGACCTACGTGATCCCCAGACCTTACGTCAAATGACTTTTGGCTATGGGACTACCTGAAAAGAAAGTTTTTTTTCGAAGCCCCGCGATATAGCTGAATGTAAGTAGTGTATGATACTAGAGAAACAGAAAATATGCAATACCTGTGTAGAGGTAAATGAACATCACTTGAGAGGCATCACCCATTATAAATAAAATGGCTAAATTGTGGAAATATTTTAGTCGTATTGTCTATAATACACTCGTTTTTGTTCTAGAACAATTTCATTTTGGAAACTTTCGTGTTTTTTTGCTCACCCATTATACGGAGATTAAAATTATTAATACGAGTGTAAACTAAATTGTTAAGAACGCATAGTATTAAAAATAGTATTAGTCAATATAAGCCTACGAGTATGAACCTAATGTAATAGGTTTACACATTTTAGTTCTAGAATACATGTTTAAGAGATGAAATACTAAGGAAATCGCATGGCAAATATGTCTGTTGATTCGAACAATAAGAAAAAATGTCAAAGTTTTACATGTTTAAGAGATGAAATACTAAGGAAATCGCATGGCAAATATGTCTGTTGATTCGAACAATAAGAAAAAATGTCAAAGTTATATAAAATCTTATTAGTTAAAGTCACTTTTGAAATAATCTAAAGATGAAAACAAATTTGAAGAAAACTGAACGTCTATATTCCAGTTCGGGCCCGGGCTAAGTGAGACGTCAGTGTTTTAGTTGCTAACCATTCTCCCACGTTCAATCATGATAATTACAATAATAACTCAAGTCGGTTGTCTCTGGATTGTTGTTAGCGGTTGTAAATCAAGAGGCTGTGTAGATGCGAGACCGATACGCGAGCCTGGACGGCGCACGCGTTAGCCCACGGCCCAGTCGTGTTTACTTTGTGGCTCTTCTATAGGCCTACATAAGCATTTGCATTAATATTTAAGCTCGGCCGAGTGGAAAGCGTGGCCTAAGACAAGTCAAACAATCATTTAGAGCCGTTTTTGCTAAAAAAATCAATTAACAAGATTTTAACTATTTTTGACCGAAACAAGGAACATCAGTAATTTAAATATACTGTACACGTTTAACTTACATTATCTGTTGTTTGTTTATAGTCTTCATAAAAAACATAAATATTTTTAAATGTACAGAACACACTCCTTAAATATCTAGGATAAAATAGGGAGGGAAATTATAGAGGAAGAAATTATAAATGTCGCTGCCCACATATCCAGAGGTTCAATTGGGTTAGTCCCCCAGGGTTGGAGACATTATTCTTCCAAAACATAAGTTGTAAAATTTATAATTTATTCTACATACGAAACCAAAGGATATATCAAAAGTGTGTTTGAAGGGTTGATTATGAAACCGCTTCTTAAAACTGCGTTTTTCAGTTAAATTGTACGACTTCATGAAAATTGTCAGATATGTTAGGTACATATTCATTAACTTTAAGATAAAAACTTATTTTGAGATGGATATGTCTAAGCTCTAGGGGTTGGAAACAAAATAGTGTAACGGAAGTGACGTCATATGGTTATGAAAACAGCTTATTTATAAAGCTACAGCTGTTGGTTTATTTTCCATTAGAAATGTGATTTTATATTCAATTCTTTCTGTATCAATCGTCAATTTAAAACTATAAAATAAATAAATATTTTACAAAATAAACAGTTTTACTTGGAACGTTGATACTTCATAGTTTTGGAGGTCTATGTACCTATTTTTTTAATCCGCGTGTAATTAAATGTCATATGTTAATCAATGCCATAGTATCTAAATATATAAAAAATTCGTCTTAGTTTCATCTTTTTTATAGCTTGAGAACGGATTGGCCGATTTTAATGATCTTTGATTTTTATAATTCGTCTCTGCTCCGAGTAGGCATATTCCGTTTTGTATTTAACCTAAGGTAAAGTAATCTCCACTGCAATGTAAAGTTTGTATAAAATGTTAAGCTTATGAGGACTAGACGTGATGCATTTTGATCATATGCGTACATCAATAATGTGAATATGTTATTAACAGCTGATTTTGTGTTGCTTTATTTTCACCAGTCGACAGCTAACGTCATTGTGTGTCATTTTCATTTTTTTGTTCAAGTGTACTTATTAGTTGCCATTTTGTTTTGTGCAACTGCAGTTATTAAATGTTAGATTACGCGAGTATTATTATAAAAAATGCCGCGATTCAGAAGACCTAATCTTTCCTATAAAAGCCATATTGCAGATTGGTTTGGTTTGGGTTTAGGTTGGATTGGATAGTTGTGAATCAATCCACCACTTAGATTTATTTGTTTTGTGGGAATGTTATTAATACCTCTTATCATTTCAGTATTGTTATTAACTGTGCCGAGACGCAGAATCTTTTACAACGAAGTTATAATGCTATTCAATTTCAGAACAAGGCAAAATGTTAAAAACACATATTTACTATTAGGCGTAACGAAGTTCGCCGGGTCAGCTAGTAATATATAAATCAAGGACAACTTCGATAAATATAACAAATCATTCATGTTTTGTTAATTCGCGTATTGGACTCAATTTGCGGCCCTCAATAAAGACATGCAGTAGGCTACGCTATTTTACGAGCGTGAAGTGTTTATGCTACGTGGCCGCTTAGTTTATTCAGTTGTTTGTCGGTGACGGGTTGACGCGGCGCACAGCCCGGGGCGGGGAACGGTCTGCCACAATGGCTATTGATACGTTCTCTTGTTTGACTGGTGCAGATAACACGTGAAATACGGAGCGAAACACTCCCACAACTCCATTCTCTCGGCGATGACTTTAGGAAGGATGCCAGCCAAGTTACAGCCATCGTAAATGTAGGCCTACTCAGCGTTTAAAACTGACTGCACCGACTGGCTAGACCGCTGAGTCAATAAGACTGACAGACTAACAGACTGACATGTTGACAGACTGACCTGAAAGACTCAGAGATTGACACACAGTTAGATAGACAGACAGACATCCGTTCGAAAATAACTTTTTTGGAATCAGAGAATCCAAAGATCCTTCCACGTTATTTAAGATACTTTCAACTCAAATTCTTAAATTTTAACGAAAACAATACTTTCTTCATGTGTTATGTAAAAGGGAAGAAAGTAAAAAATTAAAAATAAATACTTTAAAGACACGCGTCTTGTACTTTATACGTCATTATTACTAATGACCAATTACAAATAATTGATGCGGAAGCAACCTGGCCACCTCACTTGGGGGTTCTGGAGTATAGAACGATCAAATAACCAAAAATATCATAATTTCAGGCAATTTACAGACAGAACTCTAATTTCAAGTCAAAATCAGATTTATTAAAAAAACAAACAAAATATATTACAAAATAAATTGTGCACATTTTTCAAATGTTAGATATTATAAACAAATTTTAAAAAAATCTATACGTAGACATAATAAGAAAATAATAAAAGTAACTTGAAAAGTAGGAAATGGCCAACATGGACCTAGAATGGTCTGTGCGTAGGCCCGGCCATTTTTGTGTATACATTAGTTTAAAATCGTTAAGACAGCCAATTGATTTATGAATAAAAATTTGTTTTTTTAATACAATGCAGTCCTGGGATTAACCTTACCATTTCACTTACGGTAATAGCTTCTTTTTCTAGACGAAATCTTTAAAACAAGTTTTACTTTGACTGAATACTTACTTCATTGTGACGATTGGTTGTCAAAGTCAAGGTATTTTACATTTATTGATTTGCAGATTATGTTATTACGCTATATAAGTTACACGCCCAATTTTTATGAAAATAATTTACTCTTTCATTTCATTTAAAAAAATTATATAATTTCGATATGGTTTTCAACTCTCTTTATCCGCTAAGGTTATTCAGGGTAACGATATCCCACAAATGGAGATTAGGAAAGCTATAGTGCGTTGGAACTTAATACCCCCAGATGTACGCGATGTATACGCGTTAAAATTAAAACGCTGTAACTGCACCCATCTCACAGCTGCGTGCCTGCGTGCGCCTAATTTCCAGCGCTGTTTCCCCCGTATTAGATGGGTTTATTCATGCGCATAAATTTCCTGGCAGGCTCGCCGCAGGAGGAAAGCCACCGAGACGGCCGCCTGAAGACCTCCATTAAACACTTAATGCTTGTTACAAATTGGTATCAATTATTCTAAATTCTGATGGATTCTAACGTAAATTACGACAGTGATAGAGCAAGAGTCCAAATAAAGGCATCTGGTAAATTGGAGTAACGGCGTGGACAGATTTTTTCAAAGGTTTGTAGAGAGTACTAATTTTATATTTAAGTAATTAAACGAATCACTGGAACAAGTATGAATACATAAGCTATTAGGTTGCTACTCGCCTCGTGATGAAAATTTTAATCTTTCGTTTCTCTACAGTAAAAAACAAATAACTAAGTGGAGGAACGCATATATATTTTAGTTGGGTGTACCATACTTGTCGTCCTGTAATCCAGCTACTTAGAGGTACGTTGGGAGCGATGGTCGGTGGTTTTAGTGTTCTCTTGTGTCGATTAACGTCCACGCTATTGAATACTACGTTAATCCGCAAAGATCATCCTCATAATTCGACCAGTACGTAATTCAGAGACAGTGGTTCGGACTCCACGTTAAAACGTAGGCCCCTTAGTTGCCATCGGCTGTTGGACTATTAATTAACAGTCCTGTCTAAGGAACATTGCCTTAGTCAGTAACAAGACTTCAAGATCGCGCCACAATCATCTTACACACAATCCTCATTCATGCTTGGCTTTGTGGTAGGGTCGCCATTTCAATTAACTAATCTAATCTTTATGTTTATCTAAATCCCAATAATTATGTAGCTTATAATGTTCAGATACTAGTTTAGTATGAATCGTACCACCTACTGTGCTACCTCTAAGCACTTCATTACACAGCCTAACTCAACTGATATTAGCCTACTGCTGTATCCAAATGACGTAGACATTACGTCATCCATGATTACGTCACCAACTGTCACTTCCATCCTAATGAGCCTCTATTCGCTAACCTAATCCTCAAGGCCGTCATGGCTTCCAACATGTACATACTGTACATCTCATAACAGTACTCCTAAGTAAACTACGATTTTTTATACCATTAGGATCGTTCAATATAAGTAACTTAGAAAATAGTCTGTGATGGCGTGGTGTGGGAGGGGTGGCATCAGGCGTCCTTGATTGATGTGGTGGAATACAGTTGTACTTGGGGTTACATACAGTTTGTTCCACATAAACACAGTCACATTGATCTTGAATCACGAATAACGAACGTAAAGTCTACAAGACCGACGCGGTAGCGCGGTTTGGAGGCGTCAGAGTCCCAGGAGCCCGCACAATGAAGTTCTTGGAGAATAGTTGCACAGCACAAACACTGAATTTAAATGGGGAAATGTAAATAAGCTACGTATTTTACTGAGTAATATGTTAAGAGAAATACTAAATTATTAATTTAAGAGGTTAAATGGTACGAGGAGTCCCGAGAGAGACGACGCGGATTTTACCGCTAATATCGACCGAGGAAGAACTGCAACTGGCGGTTTTTTCGAGAGAGGATACTCTTTACTTTTTGGTATACGCGAAATCGTCCAATAGGCGCTAGCGTCACTCCTACAGCTGGATCGGGCGGCAATATTTCAAATTCAAATTACATATCATTTATTACATATATGATTATATTGATTTACAAAAATCAACAGTACTCCTAAGTAAACTACGATTTTTTATACCATTAGGGTCAATGTTCAATCTAGGATATGGTTGGAACTTAGGAAAATGTGATAATCCATTTGTAAGCGTTCGTTTGCTATATAATATAAGTCTTCTCTCAAAAATTCCAACGTTATATTAAAATGCAAATTTTGTAGAAGAGAAAGTATAAAATATAAAATTCATGACACATTTTGTGAGATTCCAAAAGTTCATATTTTTCAACGCATAATCTTAGTGACACGACGTTCTAAATGAAATCATTTACTCATACTGAAACTGCTTAACATGTATTAAAAATATTATGTTTGAAAAATCTAGCTACTCAAAATAACAAAAACTTATACTTACTTTACGTTTTTGCAATCAAAGTTTTAAAAGTATCCTATATTGTTCAAATGAGTTAAGAATAGTTAGTTGAGTCATAGGGTGCAAAATACGACCCATTTTAATACAAGACATTAACTTTATTTCTAGCGTAAATATTTAGGAAGAAAAATCAATCTTCCAATCTTATTTTTCTGTTGGGTTTGTAATAGTTTGACAATGGACTCAGTTGCCTTTGATAATTGTGCTATTAAATAGTGAACCTACCAAATTAATTAACAGTATTTTTTTAGAAACTAACCCTAGGACCAGTCAGATTGCTTCAAGGACCTAGGGGGAAACCTCACTGGGCCAACAAAGAAAACTCGTTTTTATTCTAATTATTTATTTTTAACTTCAATTACATGAGTTAACATTGTTCACCTATGTTTAGAAGGTGAATTTTAATATTAAGAAAAAAATATAAACAAAACGAGTTTTTGAACACAATGTGTCTACCCAAAATACCAAACATTTAATGAAAGTCGGTATCCACAGAATGGCATTTTTGAAAAATGACTGTGTTCTTTGTCTTCGATATTCCCAACGTATTTTACTTTATTCCCACTTTTGGTATGTGTGCCTTACAGAGGTCTACAAGCACATATTTTATTGGCATGTACCAGGAAATTAAAAAAATGTAATGTGCATAAAATTAAATTCTTTGTTTACTTATTGACAAAATTTAGTTTTATAAAAAGGTTTTCGGAAAGATCTTACATAAAAATAAATAAAAAATTAAAACTATAGGCCAGGCGGACTCCCTCTCTGGTCCTACAAAGGTTAACCCACATTCTATCAAATCCCCTTCACTCAGTACATCCCTCCATTATAATGTTCACCTTAAAATTCCTAACAGGTGTGTTTATCATAGAGTTATGCACCCTAGGTGTTAAAAATAAATATTATCTGCAAACTATTAACTACATTGTTTTCATTCCTTTGTTTAAAAATGTAGTATCGAATTAAACAAAACTGTACAATAAAACTAACTGCTTTCTCACAAATAATGAGGTGGAGTCTGGACATGCCACACACGCGGCCCGACATTCCTGCCCTCTTGCGGCGGCGGCGAGAATTGCAAAAACAAACCGATATTTGGTAACCGGCTCACTGCGTGTTTTGGCCATTGCAAGAGCTGTTTACTCGATAAAAGCATTTCTGACATATTTCACTTTAAACCATCCTTATACATAAATTATATGTTATATGTTAATGTATATCATTTGCTCTACCAAACACATCCTGACTGGGACGGTGGCGACGTCCTGTAATCCAGCTACTTGGAGGTCACGAATTGTGGATAGTTGTGAGAGATGGTCAGTGGATGTGGTGTTCTCTTTTGTGAATTAACGTCCGCACTATTGAATACTACGTTAATCCACATAGATCATCCTCATAATTAGACCAATTCGTAATTCAGAGGCCGTGGTTCGGATTCCACGTTAAACTGTAGGTCCATTAGTTGCCATCGGCTGTCGGGCTATTAATTAACAGTCCTGTCTAAGGAACATATCAGCCTTAGTCAGTAACAAGACTACAAGATCGCGCCACAATCATCCTACATTCATTCCTCATTCATACTTGGCTTAAAATGCATACCTGGGTAGGTCGCCATTTCAGTTAAAAAGTATAAAGTATTGAATACTTCCTTATACGGTGGCATATCCTGTAATCTGGCTACTGTACTTGGAGGTTACGAATTGTGGATAGTTATTTCCTGGTGTGCGATAACGTCCGCATTATTGAATACTACTTTTATCCGCACATACCATCCTCATATTTAGACCAGTTCGTAAATTAGAGGCACCATCGGCTGCTGGGCTTTTAATTAACATGTCAGCCTTAGACAGTAACAAGACTACAAGATCATGTCACATTCATCTTACACTAATTTCTCTTTTCTCTTTCATATTTGGCTCAAAATTCCTACCTGAGTAGGTTGCCATTTCAGTTTAAAGTATTAAAGTATTATTAGTAGACCTTAGATGCACTGACATATAGACCTGTGTTGAAAATTCTTAGTATAATATCTATCAAGTCAACAAACCTATTAGCTTATTTCCCATGTTATTCTTATGGAGTATTGGTATACAATAGTTTCTATAACATTTATTATCACCTTTTGGTGTTTGAAAAACAATAAACTTTCAACAATCAATGGCTCGGATTAATTTAAGTCTTTTGAAAAAATAAATACAATATTCTTTATGTCTTTTTTCACACTACCCTTTTTTCTCTGCAGGTCTTTCGATTGAGTGCATATCTTTCAAGTTATTTGCAAAAAGCATCCGAACCGTCTTTGTGCCTGAATCCGACAGTCATTTGCGAATATTTCGAAAAGTATTTAGAGGTTAAAAAACTTTACTGAACAAAAGCTGCATAAAATTAATCAATTTATTGATTTCTTGACTAATTTTTAACTAAACAGTGTTCAATGTTTTAACTAAACAAGAAGGACCAATCCTTGGAGAAAAGCGACCCCAGGCACAGGATAGATTTTAAATTGAGGGTATGTAGAACCTAAAACCAAATTTTTATGAAAAACGGAGGTGTATGGGACAAATGTACAGTTTATATATATGTACCGTCATTGACTGGAGTAAGACAGAACTCTTGATTACTAGCCCAGCAACCAATGGCATCTAAGAGACTTTCATTTAAATGAGAGATCAGAACTACAATTTTGCATCTGAATAAGGAACTGTTCTAATTAATTATGAAAATGGTTCGTTCGCATAAACGTTGTATTTCGTGGTGTACAGTATTGTGAATTATGTATAACTAGCAGTAAGCCCGTCCTTTGTACGGGTTGTAGGATTCAGTTTAAAGAAGAAAGATTATACTTTTATACTTACTTTACTTTTATACTTTTAACTGAAATGGCGACCTACCCAGGTAGGTATTTTAAGCCAAGTGTGAATGAGTAATGAATGTAGGATGATTGTGGCGCGATCTTGTAGTCTTGTTACTGACTAAGGCTGACATGTTCCTTAGACAGGACTGTTAATTAATAGTACAAAGAAAATAAATCAATACCCAGCTATATTATTTAGCATTACTTTACAATTCAATAGATTAGAACATTTATACCATTTACGGTAAAATAACTTTTTAATGTAGTATTATTTTGAAATGGGTTTAAAATCAATGACCAATATAAACTAATTAATATTGATTTGACAGCTGTTTCAGTTTATTTCTATTAAATCTTTAAACTACAAACGCAGCTGATTATTACCAGTAGGTTATTCATTGAAAAACGTAGCAAAATGGGACTGATATCGCCTAAAAGTGGGTTTTTAAATGCTCGTTATTTACTTTTCAAGGGGCGGTGGACAATTTCAAGCATTGAAAACCCTTCTTTGGAATGGAGAGAATGCATGAAATAAGATCCGTTGATATCAGTTATCCAGTTTTTTTCTGAGAAGACGGCGTAAAATACCTCCTGGAGCGTCACAAACAGACACAAATTGAGATAAGACTGGTTTCGGCTTTTTTAACGCACGAAACGTAAAAATAACTAAACAAGGAATAATTCTGAGTAATGTACGGACAAAAATCTAATTTTATTTATATAGATGTGATAATATTTTATATGAAACTTAATATTAAAACTCAAAATTGTTTTTTAAATTTGCTGAGGACGCTCCAGGGGTATTTTATGTGACCTATTGGTTCGTTAGTACAGTACATAATTCTTGATACTTTGGCTTGGAAATAAACATAGTTGGAAATCGTTATCCCCTGGTTAAAGTAATATTCATGTCTCCTTTATCTTCATCTTTCTTTTCAGTTAAAAACTAAATTTAACATTTTTAATTTTGTTAATCAAATTTTTACTCGAAATCAATATTAATGAATACATAGGATTTGTATGCCAAAGGAACCTCATTGAACGGCGTAATGCACTCGAAGCTTATCTCTGTCATGTTCAAAGCCGCAACATGTTCCGTTTACAGATTGGGGATTTGGGGACTCAACAACAGAATCGATAATTTGTAATTTGTTCATAACGTACCAGTAAAATTGTCTGCTTAACTTCGAATAAACATTCCCACTGATGCGTAACAAATATAACTAATTTGCCTTTTTTAACTTTGGTAATAAAATATTTTAAAGTTTCTATTGACAAATGTGTACCTAACTCAGGAAAGTGTAACGCTAATAGCATTTTCATTTATACTGTTATACAAATGTCTAAGTACTGATATATCATTTCAACTGTAGCCTGATTGAATGTTTAATTTAGAATAACTCAAGATTTAGTATAGTGGTACAATCTTTCACTTTCAATCTCAAACGGGACTACTCGTGTCTGTTTACAAAGGTTGCTGGAGTTGCGGTTTTGCGGTTGCGGTTCTAAGTAGAACTGTGGTCCAATTGCTAGACCCCTCGTGTGATGAAATTCTGTTTCATTTCTTCAAAGTATATCCGTGACCAAGTCTTATATAGACCAAGATGTATGTACTATGAAGTCAAAACATTTTGGGGCAAGACTGCAAGCACAATTTTAATTTGGATACATTTGTTTCTTATTTTAATTTCCCCCAGCTTCCTTATATTAGCACCAAAGGTGTTTTTAAAAGTATAATTAATATCATTACAAAAATATTTATTGGAAAAAGATGTTGTCCAAACCCAATTGGGCACCTCGAGATTTGAGTCAGTGACTAGATACACCGCGATGTGGGCCTATACAAGATAAGTTTCTCTGGAAACACTCTGGTAGGCAATGCTCGTTCTATCTACACTTTCGTCTTCACTTGAGTTGCTAGTTCAATAATCACTCGAATTATGAGTGTCATATTTTAATTAAGCATTTATGACGATGTTCACTGAAATATATTTTTTTAATAATTTGCAGACTTAGGTAAACATTAATTAAAAATCACCCAAGAATGATTGACACTTGTGATAGAATGTGTTTTCCTTACCACGAAGAAGGAGTGTAGTCTACTCTCGGTATTTTTAAGTTAATAACGCATAGGCTAGTTGACAATAATCATCAAGAATCTTAATAGACTGCTTTCTATGTTGGCACTATATGAATAGCATTCTTCTAGGGTTCTTCAATTCTGTTTATCCACTTCTAACACCAAAAAAAGTGATCGTCCATTCTAGATGTCCAAGAATTAGCACATTCCTTATTCCAAAACTACTGAAGGATAAAATATGTTAAGTCGTAAAAATTTACAATCGCAAGTTACCAAAAGCAAAAACTAACAGGAGGCATTAATATTGATTCCACGACAAGAAAATTCAATTTATAGACCATAATAACCGCTGTACTGGAGACATAATAAACAAGATGTCCAAACCCGGTCTGACCACCGGAGAATATGCTAATATGACCCAAAGTGGGGAGTCATAATGTCTGTTTATCGCCGCTTAAGGTAATAAAATATATACATTGTGCCTCGGCAACCTGTGAGGATTCTGAAAATGCCTGATTTACTATTCGAGGCTGCATTTTTTAAATAATTTTACGATCAAGGATAAGGTATATTTTGATAAATGCGTACTTAGACTAATTTTAATATAGCGCCCACTTTATTGAAAACAAAAACGGGCAGTGAAGTCAATGGTAATAGTAGGTGCCTAAAATCGCAGGATATAGCCCACGAACAGTAGTCTATAGTATGTTTTATCAGTGAGTGCTACAGCATAGCAAGTGTTGAGTGACATATGAAATTCAACTACATCCGTGAGAAACATGAGGGCTAAGGTATATGCACGATTGTAAAATTTAAAAATACAATTGGATAGTATCCATTGAAACACTATCGAATTTCCTATGTAAAAGCAGAGAGGAACGGATTATAATGAGAGGAGGCACCTTATGAGACTTAGTGGAGACGATAAAATCTCAGGACATCTGTTGCCATCTGTCGGATCTAGCGGCGAACTAGGTCTCTGTGACACCGTCAGGTGTATATTAAATCATTTGCGACACTAGCGCTATCTGAGGACGGCAGTACCTACCACGTCAATTGGCGGTACGATGTACCGTCTTCATCCTTAACATGGGCGTGCACAATCTACTTTACTATCCGTTCATCTATGGTAAAAGTGAGCTATGCACATGACCCAACACGGTAACAGTTAGGCCGGCGACCATGATAGAGGTTTATAATTCAACCCCCCTGAACACGTTTTAAGGTATATATAATAATTTATATACACTACATTTATTACACTTTTGGGGAGGATTTGTGCCCTGAAAATGGGGGGTTTAACTTATTTATGTATTTTTCATCTTCTTATTTTTTTATTCTTACCATTGGTTTTAGTAAAAAACACACAATTTAGTGTTTTGAATTATGAGTCTAGGTCAATTGGTTACTGAGATATTCAAAATGGTAAACACAAAACAATGTATAATGTTAATCTTATGGAGGATAGCTAACAATCAATAATTCACTTATTTACTTAAATATTCTTCCAAAATCTAGTTAAGTTTGATCAATAAAACCATAAAAACTCCAAATTAATTCTGTATCTATGATATATTATCGTTTCCAATGTTCATTCCGGCCCTAAGGATGTGTCTAAAAATACCAAGTGATAATGTCAGACTAATAGAGAACTGTTGAGAGTTTACTATTATTTTATTATATAAGCTAACAAGGTAATTTTTATGTGATAGAACCATGTTTTCGTTAAAAACCATTGTATTTTTTCTTACCACAAAGTATACCATTTCAGGAGAAATGTTTGTTTTTACTTAGTGTACGATAATTTTACTATTTTTATAAAATAGCTGTTTGTAAAATAAAGCTAAACCATTAAATATTGTAATTTTTAAGTTCCTTTTAAATGGAGAATTAAAAAAAACTATTCTAATTTTTTCATCGTCAATATGATTTGTTTTACCTAGCCTACATAACAAATAGGTTCAAACTACTGTGTGTAAAAGTCTCACCAATCACTAAAAACGAAATAAAATTGGACTTAAAATACAGTTTTAATAATTGTCCAAAAATGCCCTATTACTTAATTTATTACTACAACGGTAAAAAATTAAATGCTAGTGGGCCCAAATATCCTTAATACGAGTATAATTATTTAATTAATTCACAACAGAAGTACATAATATTATGGGTAGGGAAACAAAAGTTACCTTTTCAATTATTTAACTTAAATAAAACTTTTAAAAATATTCTGTCGTTTTTACAAATCTACACTGCCGGTATCACACTAGATAACATGTACTATCACACAAGAATAAGAATAACATTGCACGCTCTCAAACAACGTAGCCTACTGCGTTAATCATGGACAGTAAATTTCTCGTCTCGTCTCTAGACTTCTGCACATCCCTACACACATATACACAGATAGGCATCACTCTAAAGCCACTTTTTCGATTCGGGGGCACTAAAATGGACCACCAGAAACTCTAACTCGAAAATTCTGACGAAAACAATACTTTCTCCATTCTAACGTGTAGAGAAAGAAATTAAAAAGAGTTTATCAAAAAGTAAATATTTATTACTAAGTAAATGAAATATAAAAAAACTAGTTAAAAAGGAGTAAAAATGCTATGGTTAGTCTGTGAAATAGGAAGATTTAAATAAATAAAAGATTTTCCAATAAAATATATTTTTATTAAACTGTTATTAATGGAAAGTACAAAGGTAGCCATTTACTGTACAATAAATAAGAAAAAAATAAGATATCAGCCAAAATGACGTCCGGTGGAATCTATGCATTTCTGCAGCCGGGCCTGGAAGTTTCCCGTGGCATTTGCTGCAAATTTACAATTATTCAATTTAGTTATATTCAAAAATATTTTTTCACTTATTGTATAGTAAATCGCTACCTTTGTACTTTGTATTCATAACCATAAAACCATGAAAAATTAAAAAAATCATTTTGTTAAAGAATTAGATACTAATTATTAAGATAATGTTTAAGCCAAGTATAAATGAGGATTGAGTGTAAGATGATTGTGGCGCGATCTTGTAGTCTTGTTACTGACTAAGGCTGAACTACGAATTGGTCTAATTATGAGGATGATCTTTGCAGATTAACGTAGTATTCAATAGTGCGGACGTTAATTCACACACGAGGACACTACACCTACCGACCATCGATCATAACTATCCACAATTTGTGACCTCCAAGTAGCTGGATTACAGGATGACGCCACCATGATTATTTGCTGCTTCAGAATATTACTGTTTACTTCACTCTTGGCGTCTGGGACATAAGAAATCGGCAGTTGAGATCAAGAAACAACCGGATCCAACGTTACTATTAGGTTCCTATGCAACTGTTGCATTTTGTCGCAGTTACACGGAGGAGCCTTCCTTTATTTATTTAATCCTTTATTTCCATTATTTAATTTATTTATCAATAAGCTACGCGTGGTCCTGGTCATAAAAACAGAGAATTCTAGACATTGTGGGGTAACAATACGATAAATTATGCAACACACATACACACTTTTTACAAGTAGAGAGTTTTAAGAGTTCTTTTAGGGTAAAATCACAAACCAATATCATACGCTGGTTGGTGGCAACACTGGTCAGCTCAGTATTTTCTGCACTTGCTGTCATACAACATACATAATGTGCTGATTTGTTTTGATGCCGTGCCGCAGCCGTAGTCCAGTGATAGTTAAAAATCAGTAGATTGTAATTGTATTTCTTGACATTGCAATGAGTTTGTTTCGTGTTTAAATAAGCCAGTTTTCGTTTTTAAAATGGCTATTGCCAATATTACTGAGGAGTCCATTGAGATGGACCAAGAATTAGCGAAAAAGCTCTTCGTGGAAGGAGCTTGTTTGATTATTATAGGTGTCCCTTTGGGGACTGAAATTGGAATAGATTTAAAATCCTGGGAAACTGCAGAAAGATTTAGGGGAATAAAGATGATTCCACCAGGTCTGCACTTTATTTATTTCAGGTAGGTCTACTTTATCTCTAAAGCTGAATAACTGGCTGACTGATTAAAAATTATAACCTAATTCGTACTTCAAGAGAGATGTTTTTGTCAATATGTTACTCTTAACTTCTGTCTTTCTTTAGTCTAAAGCCAGGGTTACATATTGCTAACTTATAATACAACTTTGGAGGCTAACCATTCGGTATGATTTTATTGGATACATGTAGATGCTTCAGACCAATTAATTGTCTAGTAAACTGTCACTTTAGTGGTGTTTTCATGTAACCAATTGATAAAAAAGTCGTCCTAGACAACAACAGTCATCAGCCAGCTACATAACTGACTACTGCCAGTCCAGTTGAACCAAACAAAGTTTACAAGAGAGACTGCTTTTGTCATGGAAGCATAACAGTCGTATTTGGAAAAAAACAACGTAGGTCTAGTGCCTATCTTAACTTAGGCCTACTTATCCTTGTAAAATTTTAAATCAATATACCTGCTATATTAAATAAAGGCTTGAAATACTTTATTTTTGCATTTACCCCTGCAACTACAAAAACCTTGAATGTGGTATTGCAGCAAGAACTGAATCACTGGCATTCTTTTCTCTATTTAAATAACTAAATTAGTGTCATAGTGTAAACTTGTGTCATAAAACAATACACACAGACACTTTTTATTACCATACACTCGTCCTATGATTATGTAAACACAGTTATTCATGTAGTCTTCAGATCAGTTGTATTAATAAATTTTGCCAACTGATGTCGTTATTGGCACAGATATCAGTTGTTTTCATAAGTATTTGCCATCAACCGGCTAGTTTAATCAGATAGTTTCTTTGCTACAACTCAAAAAAACCGTTCGTAAATACACGTTCGCTGAGGGTCAAAATTTATAGTATTACAGCCATTGCGAGAATAGTTTTTTCATAATTTAAATTCAAATAAATATTTATATTTTTTAATATAGGCTATTGTATATTTTTAAAATTATATTATTTATTTAATATAATGTCATTCTTATAACCTGACGTGGAACGGCGTCATCAGCAGTGAATGTGTTAAACGATATCATAGTAATATATTTGCACTGTCAATTAAGTCACTGACTATTTAAACGGGTATTTGTTATTTTATTATATTTTTGTTATTTTAAGTCAATGTAGTAAGATAAAAGAGTTTTGAGGATTAGTGATTTTTTTATATTTTTATATCAATTAGCTATGACTATAGAATTAGTTTGATGATTTTTATAGCATAAAAAATACAAAAATGTCTGTGATCCCGTCGTATCTACATTTACTGAATTGATGCAAATTGAGGGTTTTGAAATAAAAAGAATTACTTATGAAATAAAACTTTAATGTGTCACTTCTCTTCCCCACTCATTTTTATTACCACTTTTAGTTATAATTTATAATGTGGTGGTTTCGTAATTTGTTTATAATACAGTAGAGTAATATTTGCGGTAATACTGTGCAAAAACATTAAAACAATAGCCCATTATGCCAAAACATTGAAAATCGTGAAAGGCGTATAGACTAAACCAAATAATTAGTAAATAACACAAAAATATCTAATCTTTTTTCCCATTTAGTTTGTTCAAGATTCAACTGATTTAGGTGTTAAGATTTGAAATTATTTACCTTCAAAACCGACTTTTCAAATATTGTGGCTTCATTGTATTGTGGATGTAGTTCTTCCTGACAAAAAAACTAGTAGGCCTAGGCCTAATTGTTTTTTTCATTGTTCAGTACTAATCATCAAGTTTTAGATATGGTATATTTTATAACTTGTATTGTATTGAAATTTATAATGGCATTTCTTTTGGTAAATGGATAGATACAACTGATGTGTAACAATTCTTTAAACCAGTTAAATGTATTCACTAATTAGACAGCATTGGCTCTACTTAAATAACAAAGGTTATTTTCTTAAGTAAAAAATTGTCAAACTTATTATAAACTTTACGCTATACCATGATATGGTTTAACACTATATGCCATAGTGAAATAGTTTATTTGTAACCGAACTAAGGACCTTTGGTTTTTGGAGATAGAGATGTCACAATTAGATTTACTGTGCGATATTGAAACACCTGTGGAAAAGCTGTTGTCACTCTTGATAACAGAAATTGCTAATAGAATCATAGGTAGCAGTGTTCAGTAAATGCCTTGCAGCAAACTAATTTGGCCTTCTTGGCTTATGTTAGAAGTCTTCTCGCTTCTTTCAACTATTATTTTTTCAAGCTTTGGGCTCGTTAATTTATTAGATGATTTAGAATTTCTATTAAAAATTGTATTCCACATAGCCCTATCTTTATATGAAAAATCGTTAAAATTAATCTATTAATAATGTATGTTTTTAGTGGAACAAATAAACATGGAGATGTAGCTCCGCGGAGTGGTTTCATTCACTTCTTCAAAAGGTCAGAGATTCTTGTAAAGAAATGGGATACTGAAAAAGAAGAAATAAGCAATGAAGGTACTATATTACTTATCCTAATTTAGTTTTTATAGTAGGCCTATACAAGTGATGTTACTATCTTAACTCTATATTTTACTACTTTATACTACTTTTTACTACTTTATACTACTACAATAAGTTGCCATTGTCACTGAAAAAATTGGAAGGGGAAAAGTTCAAAATTGAATTAAAGAAATGGCTTGTTTCAAAAAGTCCTTATGACCTTGACACCGTTTTTATGAAATGAAGGTAAGAAGCCTCTCTCTTCTTTGATTTAGTGTAAGATTCTTGCCAGTTGTACAGTGACTTATGTAACTGTGAAATTGTGTTACGGTAATTGAAACTTGACTTGGTTCATGCATGTATATGTGTAACGGACAATAAAGAATTTTGAATTTTGCATTATTTTTAATATTACTTATACTTGTAATAATTTTAACCCTGTTAAACAGGCATTATTATAAATCAAAAAAGAACAACCAGTCCAGTACTTCTTTAGAATATTTTATTGATAGGACAAATATTCTATATAATAGACAAAATATATTACATATAACGTTTTTTACATGTTAGGACATGCAGAACAGGTGTATCATCAGATATAATAGTGACGTTAAACTAAAAATTAAACTATGTTGAAATAAAAAATCATGATATATAAAAGTTATAAAAACAGATTAGATTAGGTACAGGATTATCAAAATTAAATTAGAGAATTATGATAAAATTTCTGCAAGGAATCAACAGCTTTGTCGGTAAGTTGGTTCTTTAGATTGGTTTTAGGATCAACACAAAGTATGTTTACACTGTATACCTATCATAATTATGCTATACTGTATGCTACATCTAAGGCTATTTACAATCTGCCAGTTGCTGATATATAGTAGAACCTCTCGTATGATCATGACAGGACCGGGCCATAGTCGGAACGGCCAAAAAGTTGGATATTGTAAGGAACAAATAGAAAGCAAAATTTTGGTTTGAAATACCTGTTTGTTGAGAGATCCTTGTCCAGTTTTTGTGACTACAGCTGTTTCGTGTTGCTGGAATATCACTGTCAACTGTTTGCATTACACTAAACACTACTATTTACACTAACATTACACATCAAGAGCAGCTATTTATATTCAAGACCTGAAGATTTGTTTCAGCAACACGAAACGGGAAACGGCCGTAGTCACAAAAACTGCACAAGGATCTCTCGACAGACAGGTATTTTAAACCACAATTTTGTTCTTCAAAGATCCAGAGGTTATCCACAATGAAAATAAAATGCATTTCCTAGGTAGAAAAACAGCTGTATAGTATTTTAATTGATCATTGATTTTAAATTCACGTCAAAATCATACATGTCATACAAAATCATCCATGTTAAAATGTTATCTTGACGTATTACGAATTTTAATAATTATAAATATTTTCTGATCTAATATAATTCATTTTGTCATATTAATAAGTATCTTATCCCCCTAATACAGAATCCTACAACCCGTACAAAGTACGGGTGTACTGCTAGTTTGTAATAAAATAACATAAATAGTAACAGCCTTTTTATATGGATTACATATAAAAACGGTACTGGTCAAGTTAAGTTGCATGTAATGTTTTAAGGATAAGGGAGTTAATGCATAACTTCAATGTCTTGCTGTGTAAAAATCATACCCATATAATATTAACGTTTCAAGGTATTGTGATAATAGGCTATGATAAATATACAAAGCTAATGAAATTTTAAGTTAATATTAAGATTAAGGTGTTTCAAGGATTAAAACCTTTTGTGATTTCTTACAGATGTGAATGATGAAATTGTTGAGAGAATCAGAGAAGATCTCAAGAATTTAGATCGTAGTTTAGGAGTTTATCCTTATGACGTCTATGGGAAATGGGTCAAATTGATTGATCAAATTTCAGGTAAAAAATAAATTTTAAATATTTTAAGCTATGGTTCAGCCCAAAAATACCAGAGAAAAAAAGAATGCTTCTGTCTGAATGCATTTATTTTAAGATATTATTACTTATGTTCTGGTCTTTAGAACAAATGTATTTTAAACATTAATGTCTTAAACAGAGGAAGTGTTGAATGAACTATTGATTAGTGAAAATATTATATTATATAGCACCAACACTTGATTGTATTCCCCTTTGTATTATGTGACACTAGTACTAAGTCCAAACAAACCTGGAAATCTGCAATTTTCCACTTTACTGGTTTTCCTATTGAAGCAATATTATATGTGGTTGGACCAGTGTCATTATTTTATTTTTTTTATTTTATTTTTTTCGTTTTGTACAATCAGGATATACATTGAATAGTGTCATATATTAAGACTATAATTAAAACATAAAATACACTGGTAGAAACAGCTCCCCAAAGCCTAAAAAATTCTAAGAACAAAATAATACAGGTTAATACAAATATATAATAAAAATTAATTAGTTAATACAAATTAATATAAATTAATCCACAAAGGATGTACAGTATTATCAAACAGATAATCTCCTTACACTCAATACAGTTAAAGATATACTAATTACCAATTTAAAGTTTAATTTTGCACCAATTGCGTTAGCTCCTGAAATCTGTAAATTGACAATTCCAATAAATATGTTTTTAATTTGTTTCTAAATTAATGTAGTTTGTTTTGACCAATTATTCTGAATGTTGTTTTTCGGCAGAACAGCTTGTTACAAGGCTTGTCCCAGAGTCGGGCTTTATCAGGTCAGCGCTGGAATATACTTGTGATTCCTCCAACCAGCCAACTCCTCGTAAACGCCGCAGTAGACCCTCTACTGCAGAAGAGAAAGAAGAAGAACTCCTCCCACAACTCACCCCGTCACCCGGAACACAACTGCGCCTTACGCAGTATCCAGAGCAAAGCTATCCGGAGGGATCCACACCTCAGGATATTACACGACACTCTCTGGATCCAACGTACACACTGGATACACTATTAGCTTGCTATGACAGGTTGGTTTTGTGTCTCTTGACAAAGTCATTGACAAATAATCTGGATTCTAATCCAGATTATTTGTCAAGTATCTAGATTATATTGGCTGGGTAGACTAGTGCTCAGATGCTCGATCCGCTTCTAATCAAATGCTTTAAATCCGGTTCAAGTTGCCATTTGTAATAGGATAATTATCAATTTTGCCTATCTAACTACATGTTGACATTAGGTAGTTACAAGGGACTCTTTTCTATTGTAATATTGTGATTCTTGAAACGGTCATAGCTAAGCCTATTTTCTAAAACCCTGTTCGCCTTCTTTGAAATTTAAAACTATACCAAATTCTTACTTAAGTTATGCTAGTAAAAATCTTTTTGACTCCCTCAGCTGTTGAAGGTGTGAAAATGGGCGCTTACTTCCATGGATACATATGCTGCCACCAGCACCTGGGATTAGGTTTGCACTGTTGAAAAGTGAAGTTGTGTGTCCTTATATTTTTTAAGTGATTGTTTATGTTCCTTTTAATGTTTTTTACACTAACACGAAAAAAGAAATACCAAAAATACAGAAAAATCAACTGGATGCAAAAAAAGTAACCTGGTCTTGTAGTAAAAAAAACAAGGAAAACATATGTTGATTAAGAAATAATTATACTGTGAATAATTACTCATTCAATTCATTTACCAAATTTGTTACAGTTGAGGGCTTATTGAAACTGATATCCGTAATTTAGTGTGGTGTTAGTAAGTCTTGTGGACCCTTTTGGACAAGGTCTATTATTAGAGTTTTTTGGTCACACTAGTGCCTCTGACATGACCTAATGACTACTCATGTAGCTGCGACCAACGACCAACATGCTTTCCGAAGCATGGTAGCTGTCTGAGAAAATAAATTTGTATGTGTCCATGACCGGAAATCGAATCCGGGTCTTTTGGGTGGTAGGCCAGATCTCCACCTATTCAGCTATGACTACCATTAATCAAAGTGTTGATGATCTCTACCCATGTTAGTAACAATACTGATTTAATTTAAATATATATTTTTAGTATAATCAAACTTTTGATTTTGTCACAGACCCAATGACCTGCTTGGTGAGATCCAGTTCTGTTTTGTCTGTTTCCTTGTTGGCCACTGCCTAGAAGCCCTGGACCAGTGGAAGCAGTTGGTCAAACTGTTATGTAGCTGTGAGGCAGCTGTTTGCAAGCGAACTCAGCTTTACTCACACTTCCTGGAAGTTTTGGAAGAGCATTTGAACCAAATACCTGAAGACTTTCTTGTAGACATTGTTGCATCAGTGAATCTCATTTACAGAAGCCTTCGGTGAGTTACTCAGAGTAGTCTGTGGTAGATTGAATTATTTTGATAGATGTGCGGATGGTTTTAAATTTTTTTAGGTTTTATTCAGATCAAATAGCTTGAGTTCAGATACTGTGATAAACAGCTGAATTATGTAGCTCTAAGAAGAAACTCAAATTTGGATACTATATGTAAAAACATATCATCTACAAAATTAGCTTTTTTTCTCTAAAGAAATTTCACAACAAAGTGCACACAAAATCAAAAATAAAACTTAACTACAATTTTAGGCAATTTAGCCTAGTCCTACACAATTCTGGCCTTTTACACCACACTCATCTTAAAAGTTAAAAACAATTTTTTAAGTATCAACATGTTCTACTATACAAATAAGTCATAGATATCTAATCAATTGTAAGCTTATTTTTTCATATTATTCTTGTTATCGTCACATAGTATTTCAGTTATCATGAAATTCATTAGATTAATCAATAGATAAAGGTAATATGTTCTATAATCAATAAATTGGACATAATTAATCAAAACTTTAATAGGCCAAAAACAAAACTTCTGGTTATTGTAATTTGAAAAAATGCCATTTATTAAACTATCAACATATAGGCAACAAGCGACAGTCTTCCTGCCACTTGCTGCCACATTGGGGTGTAATACTTCCTCTGAAGGGAATGAAACACACAGTACGAAGGTGTAGGAGCGACTGAGCCTGCTGGGACAAAGTGGCAACACTGGACTGTTCTCTTAGTGCTTTCTTGGTTGCTATACACAGCCTTCCCTTACCACCATATCCAACCCAAACCAAAACCAGTCCTTTATTTTCTTGATTTAAGTTTAAAAATCGACTGTCAATTGTAATTCAAAGTTCTCTGTTTCAATAGGGATCTTTTCCGAACAATGCAGACGAATAGTGAGGTGGATGGGAGATTGAGAAGCAAAGCCGAACGCTTCCAGCAACGATTGACGCAAAAGTTTGAATGGGACTTTGAAGATCTCGATCAAGATGAGGAAGATGAAGCCCCAGTAGTTGTTGATTTGTAAATATAAGTTTTATACTTTTTTAAATACTTTTCTTCTCCCAAAAAGTATCTGATTCTATAAAAAAGCTGCTTCTGACAAGATTGATGCCTGTCATAAATTAATATGAAATTATTCTGCCTACCAGTTTGGCTTTAGGCAAGAACATTCAACAATTGAGCAAGTACATCGATATCAAAATGATCGATGTACAAGTTTTGATCATATTGATAACCAGGAATCTCATAACGCTTTATAGTGTTTCTAATCAAGATAGCGTATCCACTATGAGCAGTATTGTCAGGTTGATTTGTAGAGTACACAGAGAAATTTGCAATTTTAAAATAGCTTAAGTCAGTGAAATGAGTTTGAGGTATTAACAAACATGACATCAATTTTATATACTATGAATAGAGTAAAATTTTTTGACTGTGATTAGCCTAGCCATTGGCATTTTCATCTAGAAAACACTGAAGCTAACAAATTAATCAATGTCCCAATTTGCTAAGCTTGACGAGCCATAGTAGTTCAAACTTTTGCAGAAAAGCATTCATTGTGATATTTACATTTGTTGAGTCTTTGGCATTCATTCGTAAATTCATTTCCTTGCAACTCAGAAACCATTGTAGCGTAAGTCCTACTAGGGAAAACCGGTCGAGGTGAGCACTGAGCTAGCGGGGGAGTTTGAGGGTCATTACCCACACCGGCTGTTGATTCTGTCATGGTCACCGGATGCTTACTGACTTCCTTCTTAATGGGGAAAAGATTTTCCTTTTAAATCTTGGTGAACTGTGCACCCTTTGTAATTGGCAAGATGGTCACTGTTACACAGAGCACGTTTAGGTGGATTGTCGTCTGTTTTCTTTCTAAAACAGGAAAGGGTGTCATGTTCCAGTCCACATTTAACACACTGATAATCTTACCAGTAGTACGATTTAGTATGTCCATACCTTTGACATTTATTACAATAAACTATTTCCTTTTACTTAAAAGGAGGCTCAAAGTTTACAGGGGCATTTAACAAGTGTACAATGTTATAAATGTTTTTGTTACTTTCAAATCAATTAAGAACATCGACAGCGGTTCTTTATTCTTAAATGTTTCACTTAGGAAACGTTTCTCGTCTTGTGCCCCTTTAGCTCAATCGATACTGGAATGTTAGCACAAAATTACATTTTTCAGATAATTCAACATATAATAATAAAAACCCAAACTGAAAACACTTTAAAAGTGACAAAAATGTAAATGAAAAAAGGTTTAGAGCTTGAGGTTAGTACATCCAGTCCTTTTCTGGAGTTTTTTTTTCTTTAACACATTCAAGAACATATGGCAATACTAAACTCAAAATAACCATAAGATATTATGCTCCTTGAAACGTTGTTCCGTTTAATATTTAAATTTGCTTGAATTCGTTTAGTTTGTGCATTAGTAACTAAAGAAAATTAACTCACCTAGTTGATCACAGTAGGTCAACATACAGGTAATACGAAAGTTTACAGGAAAATTGCTATCTTTGAACAACTATATTAATTACAGGTTGAAGTCATGGTGATTTTCCTGAAACTGTAGTGGAAGTTATGACACAGACTCAGGAAAAAATAAAGACATTCTCAGTATAAATTATATATTTTTATTGAGGCATAATCAACAAATATATTGTTAAAATAGCAGATACTGTAATTGACTTGTGTGCTCGTTAGTGCATTTAATAACATAACCTGCAATGATCTTAACAATAGCTAACTTCATGTAACGTAACAATAAAAAAATAGATATCTAATATCTATAAAGGCATTTTGATTAGCTTCAAAAGTGTTACAAATAATAAAACATTCAGGTTTATACCTATTATGATTGAACAGATCTTAGGCCTTAGTGTCAGATCTATCTCTTCTTTGAACTTGTTGCATTTTGATTAACGATAGCATGGCTTTTGCAAAATTTTAATAAAGTATTTGATTGATTGCAAAATTATTCATGGTACTAGGTCAGGCAAAAATATATCTTACATATAATATTCATAAAAATTAATTATGAATGGCGGTGTAGACCAGCAAGATATAATTAACACATTATTTGAACGATATTAATCCTATATGAATCTTATCAGATCTTAACATTTTCAGTTATATTCACAATAAAAAACATATGAATAAAGTACAATAGCATATGTTTGGTTTCAATATATGAAAACTGGCACAAACTGATAAAACTAAAAAATTCTTAAAAGACTTATCCTTAGAAGATTTTATTTCTTTGATAAAATTATTAAACAATAAAAAATAAAAATAATTGGTTTAAAAAGAAATTTCTTAACAATTATAGCGTAATCGTAACAAATTTACAGCCTTTGAGGCAAATTTCGTAAACAATATATTTACATTAAATAAATCTCAGAATGAGAAAATTAAAGGAATGGATCGGAGATGGTAAGCAGAGCAGAATGTAACATACAACTTGGTATACGATGGACGAGTATAAACAACGATAAGTTAGATTCACAACTTGAATGTGAATCACTTCTTTAGGAACACAGTTGTTGCAGTGGTACAGAGCTGTAGAAGCTATCCTCCGCTGACTGCACTTAAACTGAAACCAACAAATAATCTGTTATGGAATACAACTTTTTAAAACTAAAATATAGGATTTTCTTACTTGTCTTTGTGTAGAACTTTGTTTTCATTACTACCAGTGCAGTTAAACGTCTTAAAATACTGTTAACTTCAACTGTACTATGCTGTGACGTTTAATAACATATAATTATTCTGATTGTCTTATCTTCTTTCATGTTTCGCCATAGTACTCAACATAAGAAATTCTAGATAGCAGTTTTTTCTTAAAAAAAGATAAATTAATTCCTGCTCTTTAATATGCAGTTTTAAATAATTTAACCTTTTTCGCCTTTGGCGAACCTACCCATGAAGAAATTTTAAGCCAACAATGAATGAGAAAAGAGTGTAAGATAATTGTGCGTCATCATGTAATCTTGTTTCTGAATAAGTCTAGTGCTTACATGTTCCTTAATTAGTAGTCTAAAAACCAATGGCATCCAAGGGAACTACAGTTTCATGTGGGATCCAAAACTCTTTTGCCTCTGAATTACCAACTGGTCCAATCAAAGGTTTGGATATAAATTCACACAAGAGAATATTACATCCACAGAAAATCACTCATAACTATCCACAATGTGTGACCTTTAAATAGCTAGATTACAGGACCCACCACCAACCATGATATCAATACTTTATCTGCAACATCTGTTTCAGGCCTGATCACTGGCATTTCAAACATAATTTTAGGGTTTTTCCAGTTGCTAATTTGTTGTACTTCTTTAGCTTAGTTGAAATGATTCTATATGAAAATTACTATTTATTAAAAGAAAAAAAATTAGAACCCATCAAGTCGGCACTGATTATTTTTAGCAAAATATTCGTATTAAAAATTTAACGATTATTATTTTAACATTTGGTAGGCAGTTGCGTCACTTGAGAAACAGCTGGCTACACCACCTGATTTTGTACCAACATCATGTTTTTCTCACCATTTCATTCCCCTCCGCCTATTTGGGTCCGTGTTTTTGACCCTACTGACCAGTAATTTAGAGACAGTAATTTTGGACCAGCATGGCTGATTACATATTAACAAGCCTGGTGGCTTGGAAATACAAAGTTGAATCATATACACTTTGGTTAGTGAGTTGCAAATATACATAATGTAAAAGTTCATATTTTTCTTGTAACTAGGTTTTATTTTTCATAGCTTGAACTTGAACTCCTATCTCTCCACCACTAGATCCTAGTCCTGAGGCTATGAGTTTCTTATAGCCACCAGTTATGCTAAACTTGAGGAGCTGTAGTAGTACTATGATAAAAAAGTTGTAAAAATGGTTATTATCTAAAATTGGTTAAGTGTGTATTTAACAAGTTGTGGGCTATTAAAATTTTAATTTTAACAAGTTATGAAAAATACTGAAATATTGAATGCAATTAATTTAAATTGACTTAAATTTAAAATGAACTACAATTTTCTTATGCCCAAGAAAATTTTTCAGAGTCAATTGGTGATAATGTGCAAATTAAAACTTTGGCAATCATTCTGATTTTCAAATAATTAACTAAACAGTACAAAAATTGTATTCAATGAACAAAAATTATTTGTGAATAAAACTAAGTATGCTCCTATGTGAAAAACTTTTTTTAATTATTTTTGTAAGAAAAGATTAAAATTAATCAGCCTATTAAAAATTAAAACAGCCTACTAAGTTTGCTTATTTTTCATAACAAAAAGCTACAGCACAATATGTTTACAAAAATGAAAAAATTCGATAAAAAATTTATAACTAACTGAATAAGCTTATAAGTACTAAGTCTAAATAACAAAACTGTAAATTTAATTATAAGCTGGATCTTATGAAGCTGTTTTCAGTATGCAACTTATCATAAAAATATCGAAAGCACTAATGTGCCTTTGAATTTAGAAGTAACTTAGTTAAACTAGAACTTTCAAACTGTGGAAATTATTGAGAAATACCAGAAACATTGTAAAAACTAATTAATTGCAGAATTATTTTATTGTATAAGGCAAACATGCATACATACCAATATTTATTTTACAGCCCTACTGTGTGAATGTAAAATATTCATAATATTTAAGGCTTCAAGCAACTAGACGCTGCCAAAATTAAAGCTGAATGTAATACCTTACAGTCCTATAGAATTTCTAAGAAAAGTAATACAATGAGTTTAAATATTATATGTAAAAGCATTATATATTAGATAGTTACGACTCATGCAAAGTTTTACCTGATTTCCCTCTGTATTCATAAGAATTTCTGTGTTCATTCATAAACTAATACAGTACGTATAATATAGAATAAATTGTATTTAGTTACAGTATTTTATTTTTTTACTTTTTTAATCAACTCAGTTCCATTACTCAATTGCCCACTTCCTATTAATAAAGATAGGAATATTTGTGATCACTCAAATACAACATGTTTCAATTACCAGACAAGGAGAACATACAAATTTAATTTTTATTCAATAATACTTTATGGAAGCTTTTTCATATGGATAAAAAATATTCATAAATAAGGATTATCTTGAATAATATTTGATTCATTATAAGTAATGGTTGTAATTAAGTTTTAGTAATTTCGAAAAGGGTTTTTTTCATGTCAGTAATATTAGGTTTCAAGTTATAGTAAATCAAAGACAACCTACTCTTTTACTAACTTTCAAAATATAAGAGATTACCATTATGTTCATAAAGGTTAAAGTATCTCAAAGTAATCCTTGTTAAAAATGTCCCTCGCCAATAAACTACATGCATGAAACTCTCAACTGTCAAAACATTGAGGTCCCTCTCTTGTTTGCTTTGGTTTAGATTCAGTGTCCCATGATACTTGAATGTTTTCTCTGGCTCTGATGCTTGGGGATTACAGACTGTTTACTCTTCGGATTTCAGAACCAGCGTCTAAACGTTATTTCACCCAAATCCTTTATGAGCTAAGTTTGAAGGTAAATCTTTAAACCAGCTCGCAGAGTTTGAACATTGTAAATGTGGTAATTTCTTATCTGGTTTTTTGTGGTTTTAAATTAATTTATACTTATACCTAGGTGCAAGAAAGTAAAAATAAAACTGCTGAATTCTGGATCGATAATTATTATAAAAGCAAATGTTAAAACATAAATTATTAACTAATTTCCATTTGATTAAAAATAACATGGTAGATCAAAAAGTAGATGTTTCAAAAATTGAACGTGTGTCACTGGCATTGATAGGATGTGAGAACCAATCCTAAAGCTGTTAACTTCTAAGCAATTTTCGATAATATAGGCTTATCCATATTAGCGACACTGTACAGCAGTAATTGCCAAAAGGTGGTCCGTAGACCCCAAGGGATAAGTCAGTGGTTTTCTGGGCCTCTGCGACTAGGTTTTTAAATGCATTGCTTATACTTATTACACACAGTAACTCAGTTTTTTTAGACATTGGCGTTGTGTGGCAACGTAGCTAACAAGGTTCAATTATTAAAATTCTAAATTAACGAGCTCTGATTACTTAATATTTTGCTCCATACTGTACAACCTAAACATGAGAAAAGGCTTCCTGAATACTTTGTTACATTAAGAACGAAATATAAAATAGCCTTAATGTTCATGATGACTTCCAAGTAAAAATCTCCAAACTTTGACCTAATACTGAAGGGTTCTTAGAGAAAAAGATAGTATTTTTCTCCGCTTCACTGAGAGTAAGAATTTATGATAAAGTAACTTCTTATTTCCAGTATTAAATGAAACTTGTTTTGGTAAAAAAATAAGTGCATCTATTTATTTTAAAACGTTTTAATTGCATTTCCTTTGAAATGTACATAAATGGAATATAAATTATGCATAATTTTCAATAACCACAACCAAATTAAACAGTTTACCTTATACATATAGTGTGCCAAGAATGTACAACTTAACACACACCAGTGTAATAAACATTCATAATAAATTAACTCGTCTTACCTCTAAGGATTATAAATTAGCATCTAGAAATTGAAAATATTATATATTTATTAAGAATTTAAACCTTATTTACTATTACCCCATAATTTGAAATTTTTTTAAGAATAAAATGCACTAAAATTAAAACATTTAGGGCCGGTTTCTCAGCTCGGGTTTAGCCATTAGTCCAGGCTTAAAAACTGATATTTAGACCGAGCTAAAGAAATCAGGTTTCCCAGCTCAGGTTTAGCGTTAGACAGAGTCAAAGATCAAAGTTATTTTTTGGTTTGTAGTTATTATATGATAATTAAAGAATTACTAAAAATTTAAGGCAAATGGTTTTATTTTATATTTTATATTAGTACAGGTTCGGACCAAGGGTCGTCAATGGTTAAATTTATTTAATTGGGGGTCCCCGGGAAACTTTTATTTGGGAACCACTGCTCTACAGTATTAATATTGAACAAGAAGACAAAAAAATAACCACCAAAGTTGAGAGTGAGATATGTGTTATACTCACAATTGAGCAGCCCCTTGGCCTTGCCCAGGACAGAGCCGATGCCCGCCTCCGCTTCTCCGGTAGCCTTCCCCGTCGCCTCCTTGATCTGCTTCACCACTTCCTCCCTCTTCTCATCCACAAAGTGGTCTGCCTCCTTCAACTTCTGATCCACAACCTCGCCCACCTATAACAAAGTTTAGGACTGTTCAGAATCCTCTTCATATTTAGGTTTTGATCGGGTTAACTTTTTATTCATTGGGAATCAATGGTCCAGGTAAATGAATTAGCTGAGGTTTTTGCCTTTAGAAAAGCTTTTGTTATCAAATATATTTTAATAACCACTCTCATCTGTGACTCTATTAGTTTTAAAATATCCATGAGGTTGTCCAAACCTATATTCAACAAGTTGCAAGTTAGTTTTAGGTTCAAGTTTGTAGGTATAGTTGTACGACAGATTGTGAGAAAAAATACTGTAAAATTTTTAATAAAAGTTAGATTCTAGAACTAGTTATCTTTCTTCATTAGCATAGTTGTTAATCCTCACAAATCATGTTTCAATAAAAAATTAATTTTTTGTAATGACTATTTAAAATGTTAGAAACTCTATTTTAAATTAACGTGATTTCATCGAGATTCTATTGTCTGTGAAACATATTTACCATATTTAACAATAATGGAAATTGTATCGTTACCTATAGTAAAATGATTTAAAGTTTGAAAATTGTCATCGCCTAGTTCTACCATCTTCTCATACCATAGAAATTAATATGAGTGACTTAAAACAAAATTCTATGGTATCAAATTTCAAAATTCTCAACATCTCTAGAAAGATTTTAACATTCTCCTCAAAATCCAGACTTACTTAAATCCTTTATCTCAGAAAGGTTAAGCTTGACAACCTCAAATTTCAACCTAAAATTTGTCAGTTAAATGCAACAAGTGTTTGTTATCCTTTTTTTAGTTAAAATGGCCTGTTTTGCTCCTTAGAGGTATAACAAATTTTGAGATTGCTTTGTCTTTTGCAACAAAGTAAAATAAAAAAAAGTTAAAAATTGTGTTATATTGTTAAGTGATGACAAAATAATTGCAAAGTGTACTGTAATTGACCTATTTGTATTCTCTGTTAGTCCACGTTACCTGATGAACTGCCCCCTGTACAGCCCCATGTATTTGGCTGTCAAGGCCACCTATAGCCCCAGCTATCGCTCCACTGACCGCGTCACTGGCATTACCAGCAGCATCGCTGGCACCTGAAGCTGCCTCCTTAGCTGAGTCTGTAGCTGCCTCCGTCTTTGCCGCAACTTCGTTCTTAATTTCTGTGGCCTATGACATTGATTTTACAACATCGACAGTTCCACACATATTACTAACTTAAAATGAAAAGCGGGAATTAATTCAAAAGTAAAATTGCTTTTTTTTACAGTTCAACTTAAATAATAACCATGCTGGACCATGCATAGTGTTCCATGCTACATATCCCACCTTGGGAACAAATTTTGATAAAATACCGTGGGTGGAAGTTTACCTTTATTGTTTTATCTTAATAAAAAATAAAGTTTAAAACTTAATCAAATGCTGTCTACAACATTCAGCGTAAAAGGTTTTCACTTGGTTTCACTGGATTTTCACAACTTACAATCAGCCAAAAATATAAAATCATCTGCATCTTAAATGCATATTAATAATTTATACCACATATAAATAATAATTACACAATCAACAAACCATGCAAATGCCTCTTGGAACACCAAAAGTCAATAGCAAACAATTGCCTACAGACACTACACAGAACTATACGTACCAGCTCAGTATTTGGAACTTGTGTTATTCTATACTTGAAATAGACAATGACTTAATTGGAACTTCTATTACTCAAATCTCCTTGGTTTGAATCTTTTCACTGATTTCAGAATTACTGAAATAGTACAATTAAACTTGATAATTTTGTTAAATTGCCCCACAGGGCTGGATTAACCTCAGGGGTCTTGAGATTGCATTTCATTACTAATAGGTGGGATTTGAACCCACAATCACAAGCTCGGTAGACCGGTGATTTAGGTAGCACTACCTTCGAGGCTCCCCCCACCCTAAGGCAATTTTCTGTTCATTATTCAATTTAATATTTTCAGCCCTTTTGAAGAGATTTGAAAATTATAATAGTTCCATTTAGTAACCAACCCATCATCCAGGGAATAAACAGGTTTATGTTTGATCTTGTTAAGGTTTTTAAGCTGTATGTATGAAGTAAGGTTTAATATAACCAATTATGAATTCCAATAAGTTCGCGGCTTACTAAGAACAAATTATTATCATTTGTTAACGACTGTTTGATCTGTATTAATTAATAAACACATCCTAAAATCATCTTCAGATTAGTAGGATTTTAGATTAAAAATTTATAATGAATAAAAGCATGAGTATAAAATAAAAACATATATTTTAATAGTTTGTAGTGTTTTTAGATAGCGGAGATACAGATAGATTTTAGACTTTTTACATAGATAGCTTAGCTCTGGGAGGGGGTATATTGGTAATCTGTCAGAATGAAATTTGAAACGAAAGTGACATTATATATATTATTATAAGGACAGCTGTTTGGAGGAACTGAAAAAATTCCCTTTAGACATATCCATGATTAAGCTATTCATAAAAAATACATATTTTTGTAAGAGGTCAAAATTAATTGTCTCAAATCTAATTATTATAATAATGAAGGGCTGAATGACTTGTTATGAGGAACCATTGAACCACAAATGTTAAAGATGACTTCACTCAACTAAATGTTAAGGTTATCGGGGTAAATCATCCAAATTCAAAAGTGAATTCCACTGCCACACCCAGCACATACCGGAATTAATTTCCCTAACATTGGAAGCAACCCTCCGATCTGGAAAATATTTTTTTTTTTTTTATTTTTTAAGTGTTTTAAACTAAAAAAAAAAACTTTTTTTTTTTTTTAACATTTTTCATAATTAAATCTAATCTTAAAGACCGATAAAAACCGTTACTTTCAGTTATTTTCCACTGAATAGAAAGCTTAAAGAGAGAAACAACAAGTTTATTTTATTTTTAGTGTAGAATTTTTTTTTTTTATTTGTTATTTTTTTCCATTTTTTTAGTTTTTTTAGCAACCCACCTTTTACTTTTTTACGCACACACCACTCCTCATCCCCCCCCTTTTCAGTCAATCACCATCATTCCCTGCCCCACCACACAAAAATTACACTGATATAAATGTTTTATTAGAAAAAAAAAAATTTAAATTTATGTGTAAAAAAAATAATATAAAAATTTTTGTAAATTTTGCTGACAAATTTTAAAATCATATTTTGCGTTCTAATCTAAAAAATCAAACAATAATCAGTTATTTTAATAAAATAAAAAAAAAAGTTTATTTTAGTTCAACTGTTAATAGAATATTTTGTTATTAAATCATTGATTTGTAAACATTTATATCCAACTTTGTACTTTTGTATAGAATAATACGGCTCCCCCAGCTGTTTTCTCAGCAGCAGCACACTCCTTGTCAAACCCATCGATGGCTGCCTTCTTGGCGTCACACGCAGCTCCCACAGCCTTCTGTTCAACCTGGAAAAACATCGGAATGGTTTCATTACCCAAATTATCCTAAAATCTGATGTGTAGGGAAAAGAAAAAAGTGTGCTCAATTGATATAAATACAAAGGTAATTAAAATAGATCCAATTTTAAGAAAAATTAACACTTATACCGAAACATGTTTTGTAAAATAATAATAGAATCACCCGGTCTCAGAGACAGCGAGATACCGTAGCCGCATGAGTCACATAGACTAGCTAGAGGTGACCGCTCATGATCTGGCAGGATTTGCAGGCACTGGTTTCGATCCAGTAATCTTTTACCCCTGAATTATGATTACTGTATACGAGTATTACACCATCGTTAATGGAAGCTGATGGTGCCAGTAAATGACACCAGTGCCAGGTTGTATTTATTACTCCAGTGCAAGATTGACTACATTTGAAGGAGACTATACCCAAATCCATTAAATTACAGATAAAAATCTTACACATACCCAAAATCTCATTTTCTTATCTCAATGGGAATTAGCAAAGATATGTTACTGCTCAAATAAAAACTTTAATTGTTCATAAATTTGCTTTCAAAAGACTAATGTATGACATTTTTAAGTGATCATTGCTCAAGGAAGAAGTTTATTATAATTTAAACTTATTTGTATGCGAAATGTATTCCAAGCATGGGCATAGGCTAGATGTTGCCATAAAGAAAACATGTTTGAGTTAGTTTATGTTCTGCCCATTGCTATCTGTCCCTTTCCCACAAGATTTTTTTTGTAGGTTACATTATAAAAAACTCGATTATAGTAACCAAAGTAAAACAATTAGACCATGTGTAAGATAAGCATATTGGATTATTTGAAACCTCATCTTTGTCCATATGACCTGCAAGTTAGTAGTTACTCACGTCAGACTTGGTGTGGAGAAGGGCTTCGCTGGTCTTCTTGACCTGCTGCTGTACCAGGGTCTCAGCTTCCTTCTTCTTCTCTATGGCGAGTTCCTCCACCTCCTTCTTGGTCTTCTCCACGACATCCTCCACCTGGCTGGTCAGGTTCTTGAGTGCTGCAAATAGAGATGGAAATTTTAGGGATTTGCCATCGGCTGTTGGGCTATTAATAGTCCTGTCTAAGGAACATGTCAGCCTTATTCAGTAACAAGACTACAAGATCGCGCCACAATCATCTTACACTCAATCCTCATTCATACTTGGCTTCAAATACCTACCTTGTGTTTGGGTCAACATTTCAATAATCTAATGTAATCTAACAGTAATCTCAGATAAGAATGTACAACATTGATGAACACTTGATTTTTGAAAATAGGTATCAAGGAATAAAATCACCATTGAGATATTCTGATGTTATAGACTAAGCAATAAGGTTTTTCGGGTACTATGGTACATACAAAATGAAATTTTTTCCTTGCATTAATTATTTATTTATTACAATGTTAATATTTTATACTGTACATTTTTATAACACATTTTTTATGAACATAAGTGGCATTTTTTTAGCTGTGGCAGGAAAAGACCAATCCCCTGTTCTTGTTACTGCCTAACGATAACTGGAGGTTTGTTAGATACACTCCGTAATTAGTTTAAATCCCAATTATTACAAATTATTGTTCTGTATGAGTATAACTATGATAGTTTAATACAATGGAAAATTCTGTCAGTTAAGCTTTTGGTATGTTTGTTTAATTCTCTAAAAATATTTTTATGTTTCCATCGGTTTTGTGTAAAAATTAAAACAAATAGAACAATTATGTTATCATAACTTAAATACTTCATGGCCTACTGAACGTTGTTTGACCAGTAGACTGGCGCCTTCAACCGATCGATGACAGACTGCAAAACATTACTGCAAGGCTGTTAGCCAAAAAGCATTTACAGGTCTCTGATTTTGTTAAAAACTATTGTTACTGCATCTCACAACTAAAGCGCAAAAATACACATAGGTGTAACCGATATAGTTCAGTTATTCTTTGGTACTACACAACATTAAATATATTTAATTTCTAAACTACCTATGCAACGAATTTCAACATATTACACTTTCCTGTCATGACATCACGGTCTTGATATAAAGAGTTTAGTTGCTATTCATAAATATAACTGGATCAATTCACAAAATTTCCATCATACTTGTTTTAATTTTTAGCTTAAATTTTAATATTTAAATTATTTGTCGCAAAACATGAATAGTAGTAAAGTAGATATCAGAAGGCATTGTTCGTTATAAGTTTCTGTCGTAATATTAATGATACTACGTAGTTGTACCGTGACCTCAAGGTTAAAAGTATGTATTCGCTCATGGGGAGAAAGTAGTTAGTATGATGCGCTGTTTACTAATTTTAATCTATGACTAAATACTGTGCATACTTTTAACCTTGAGGTCACGGTTTAAGATAGATTATACGGTCTATTGGAGCTGCAAACGAGATGAAACGATGAAAAGTAGTCACTAACAAAGAGCGCTGTAGCTAACAGATAAATCAGCAGACGAGAAATACCGGGAATCGTTTCAAGTCGCTTGGTGCTGCGCCAAACTGACGTTTTCGCCTAAAATACTCGTCAGAAGGTTGTGCCCGATTCTAAACAAAGAAAGTTTGATTTACTTCCCTGTGAGAAACAGCTTAGATCATGGACTGAAGGGAATGTTTTCAGTTCCCCTAAACAGCTGTTCTCATAATCATATGACGTCACTTCCGCTAAACTCCACGTCTCGCAAATTGTTTACCCATAAAATGCTAACACTAATAAAATTTCGTTCATTTATCCCTACCAAGAAAGGAATGAAATCTTAAAAACAATTTAGAAAAAATAAAGCACTAGAATGTAATGTTTTCTGTCAGTAATGCGTTAACACGCAAAAATGCGTTGAATATCAGAAATTGTTTACTGTTTCAACTATCAACACTACCGCCTCCGACCAAAACTGTTTGGTATTTACCATTCGTAGAAGCAAGTGAGAGGCCTGTGCCCTACATTCCTACTGGACTGTATGACGTATGTATGACGTCACACAGTACCAGTATGTGACGTCACACGTGTGACACGTAAATGACTAGTCTGTGACCGTGAGCAGCGGCGCCGTGGCGGAAGAATCGCAACCTTGACCACAACTGCGCCGTTCCAGCAAACACAAGGTCTCACAACACACCCGCTCTTCCCGGGTTTCTTTCCGGGTTCGATTTTTAAGTTTTCAAATACTTAAACAAAATCGTGCACATATTTTTATGGTTAATGCATAGTTAATTAATCCACGTAAATGATTATCTTTGACCACCAGTGTAAGTAAAGCCAAAGATAGTATCTAAGATCCAGGTCGTTAATCAAAGTTCTTCATTTAAATCTCCACTAAGTTTCTCTCAGTCAAGAACCGTCACCATTATTTCCACATCAATATAATTTAACACATTATTAGTTTACTTTCACAGTTGTCACCTCGAAAAGTAAATTAATTTTTCGTCCCAATAATTTAATTTGCTGTAATACACAAAAATACACTTACAACTTGAATGCACATAATAAACATTAACAAACGTGTAAATGTGTTCTGAAGGTTGGCATCACTTCAAAGACACAACAATGGAGCAGATATCAAGGTTTCCCGCCCTCTCATCAGCGTGTCCACCATTTTGTCAATTTGCATCACGCCACACCTTCGTTGGTAAAGGTTACAGAGCTTGCAACATGCAACGTGACATTCCACGAAGGTAGAGGTATGGCGGACAGTGATAACTGCACAAACCTAACTCATAGTATCGTTTATAGTAAATTAGCTCGTTACCGGCATTTCTATAGTGCTTGTATCACACAAGTCCTTGCTTAGTAAACAACTGATAAGGTTCGAAGGATAATGATAATTTGCATCGCTAAGCTGTTTTATTTGTTTACTATTTTCCTTATGCATGCTATATTCATCTGATAAGTTTAGCTGGAATGATCTAACCAAGTAGGCATTTTAAGCCAAGTATGAATGAGAAATTAGAATAATATGATCGAGGCATGATCTTGTTGTCTCATTACTGACATGTTCCAACAGCCATGACATCTGAGGGTCCTAAAGTTAACGTAGAATCCGAACCATAATTTTGCCTTGGAATTACGAATTGGTATAATTAGGCCTATGAGGAAGATCTTTACGGATAAACATAGTATTCAATAGTTTGAGCGTGAATCTACACCAAGGAATATCGTAACAACAGGACATCACTATAGACTTCAAAGAGGAAATTCGCAGCTTCCTTCTGCAGAGGCCCCTTCACAGCCTCCAGGAGTTGGTAGAGTCTCCTCTTGTGCCGATATGAGGAAATGTAGGACGCCCGCCACAGCCAGGTGTTAGGTCTCTAGTTTTAAGAATATGTTTGTTGTCTAATGTTTTTATGTAATGACGTTATCTATCCGGGAATCCCCGGTCAAAGATATAGGATTCAAGTAAGTAAGTAAGTATTCAAGACTATCCACAATTCGTTTATTCGCATACAAGACACCGACACCGACATGCATGAAAATCGTATGAGCTGTTTGCCGTAAGAGCTAAAGCCCCCATACACGATCCGATGCGGTCTACAATTGTATTGCTGTAGTTGTATTGCTCCTGCAGATTCAACTAAAGGAGCAAATTCCTTATCTCTATCTGATCGTCTGAGATCACTGCTATTTTTATCCGTAATCGTAGTGGAAGGTCTGGAACTGCAGAGAGGGAGTGGGCAGGCGAGGATAGCGACGCGATTAGTAATTATAGCGTTGTTCGGCGCGACTCTCGCCGGCGTGACGTCATGGCACGTCCTCGTCTGGCTGCAGAGTGCTGGCGCAGGTACTCATTCGGCTTGCCGCTACTATACTTATAGTCTCTAAACAGTAACTTGGGCGATGGATCCTCGGCTACCTGCGGGTCAGCCGGGTTGGTCATAAATCTCCTCCTCCCTCGCTCAGCTGTGGTTGTAACGAGTCACCTATTGGAGATACCACTTTATTAATAAACTTTTTAACCGACTCGGAATTTTTCGTATGACATTTCTGGAAAGTTTGAATGAAAAAAAAGAAAAATAATATCAAACACGACAGTGGTCTCTAAAATAGTTAGGTTTAACTGGGACGGTGGCGACGTCCTGTATTGCAGCTACTTGGAGGTCACGAATTGTGGATAGTTGTGAGTGATGGTTGGTGGATGTAGTGTTCTCTTGTGTGGATTAACGTCCGCACTATTGAATACTACGTTAATCCGCAAAGACCATCCTCATAACTAGACCAATTCGTAATTCAGAGGCCGTGGTTCGGATTCCACGTTAAACTGTAGGTCCCTTAAGTTGCCATCGGCAGTTGGGCTATTAATTAACAGTTATGTCTAAGGAACATGTCAGCCTTAGTCATAGATAAGACTACTAGATCGCGCCACAATCATCTTACACCCAGTCCTCATTCATACTTGGCTTAAAATACCTACATTGTGTATGGTTGCCATTTCAATGATCTAATCTAATCTAATCTATAAAATATACATGAACAATAAACAAAAATTTCAGTATTAACAGTAGTCCTATCTATATAGCGAAAAATATCCTGTTTGATATCATTTTTCTTATTTTCATTTGAATTTTCTGGAAATTTCGTGAAAAAAATTTAAATTCCGTGTCGATTTAAAGATTTATTAATGTTGTGGTATCACTATCACCAATATGTGACTCATTGCAGACACAGCTGCAGAGGGAGGACAGGTAGCTGAAGGTCCATCGGCTAAGTTACTGTATACAGACTACAGGGTTGTTCCGATATCTCTAAAATCTTCCGATATTGAATTTCAGAACGACATGAAACAGGAATATCGATACGGCGATGTTATCGGTAATAGAATTTCGATATCGTCTATATTGTTAAACCAACGATATCGAATTAGCGAAATAGGATTGTTGTGCTCAAAAGCACTAACCGACCATTTTGCAGCAGATAGGCATATGCATGTGTTTCATTAAACACTGGCATATACTTTCTACCTTCAAAGTAAAGTAATTAATACATACCTTTACTAAAACTATAGCATTGAATAATAATGCTTACTTACTAGTGACAGTACAACAATGCTGATAACATAACAAATCCGACCCAGCGATCACATCACACCATACAGAAATGAGGAAGAAGGGAAATAAATTAAAAATACTTTAAATTCCTGAAGTCCCAGAAAGATACATATATAGGTAGTGTGTAGTTAAATTTTTAAATAACGCAAAAAATAACTATCATAATAAGACGATATGATTTTTAAAATAGTATTGTTGTGTGTAGTTTTATAATGAAACAATAGCAATATCGGACTCATAGTCTGATAGTAGAGACCGGCCGGTACACGCCATGCTTAATAATTATAACTAGTTAAATTTTTAAAAAGTTTTAAATGTTTTAAGGGTGACTTTAATGTATAGTTTTGTTTGAATGTGTGTGTCTTGTGTATTGAAGAGGATTATAACGACCTCCAATGGAGTGAATAATTTGATATTTGTTTGAAAATGAACCACGTGTTCGAAACCCTGGGTCACAAAGTTAGTGACAAGTAAGAATTGGATTGACGGGATAGTAAGGTTAGTAACCTGTTATTTAATAATATTGATTTTTTTTGCTGATATCGAGTGTATAGGAACACCAACACCTCTAACTATATTAGATCACGTTCAGTTGTTCTACCAGCCAGCGAGTGCGCCATTACCACGACTTCGCGGTACTCCTATAGCACAATCTACGAATATTGTATTTTTGCACAAGTTTCAGGTTTATCATGGTTTAAACTGAATCCTGATACCAAATTCAGCTTTAGCTTAGGGCTAATTGTGAAGCTATCAAACATACATTTCAACAGTTAGAGCAATAAAACGACGACTCAATCTGTCTTACTACAACTCAGTAAGCCCTAACTATAGTAAGGTCATGTTTATCGCAACCGGAAGGTTTCGATACGTGATAGGAAGTGGCCTTGGTAAACTTTTATCTAACAGGTTTTAAATTTTAACTCTCCAAAGTTTAAATGTTCTTCCAAACTTTGAGACTTTAACATTTAATGAATGGAAATTTTGCTGCAACTAAAATAATAATAATCTAAGAATGTCAATCTATGTAGCGGTAGTGTTAACGGATAGGACCTACCGCAACGCGATTATCATGACAAGCGAGTATGATTTACTACACCATTCATAACTCAACAAAGTCGTCATGAATTAATGAATGAAGTGTGCGTCACTCACCGAGGGCGTACGGCATCGTAGCTTTACGATCAGCTTTTACGACTGCTGGAGTAAGCTAGATAAACGCCTAGACACTATGAAATTCTTTGTTTGAAATTCATTATTGGTGATGGTGGATTGATGTTTTATAGATTTTTATTGCGGACATTTTCCATCACGATTTTATGTAAAACAAATTCTCACGACGTTTCGGGGTCTGGACTCTAATCCCGTCCTCAGGTGAACTCAGGTTAATTGTGCTATGTTTTAGATATTAGTTAACCTGAAGACGGGATCAGATTTCAGATCCCGAAACGTCGTGAAACTTTGTTTTACATAAAATCGTAAAGGAAAATGTCCGGAATAAATTCTAAATAACACTATTAAATGTAACTGAACAGAAGATTGTGATAAGTAAAATGAGTTATCTTATGTGTAGTTCAAAAATTTGCGTTACTTTGTGGATTATAAACTATGACCGTGATATTCCCTGGGGTGGATTAACGTCCGCACTATTGAATACTTTGTTCATCCGCTAAGATCATTATCATAATTAGACGGGTTCGTCATTCAGATACAAAATTGTGATTTGGATCCCACGTTAAACTTTAAGTACCTTTGGTGCTATTGGCTGTTGGGCTATTCAACAGTCCTATTGAAGGAACATGTCAGCCTTAAATCAGTACCAAGAATACAATATAGTCTCCCACAATCATCTTACACTCATTCCTCATTCATGGGTAGGTCGTCATTTTAGGACGGCAATTCCTAGTCATAATACAAATGAAATTATTATCTCGGATACACTATCACCGAGCATTGGAAGGTACGTTTAGTAGTGAATCCAGACAATAATAGCCTAAGTAGATAACCTAAAATGCATTAGTGTGAGTTGAAAACTCTGACACGCGACCTAGGCTAGAAGGTTGCACGAAGCTTTGCCTTTTGTAATAATATAGCTTTACTGTGATTTACACCAGTTAATTTTTAATTTTATTAATTGTAATATTCTTCCCGATCCTCGGCATTTTCGACATACTTCAAACAGTTTCCTTTATGCAGTAGCCGTAAAACATTACTTTACCTTTGATACGTCCTTCCCTAAGTGGTATTCCGATGTGCGCGCTGTTTTGCTTTCGCTGATTTCGCAACCAATGCCGAGCCGTCGCAAACCGGTTGCCGATGGTATGGTTCTGACCTTCCTCGGGTGACCTCAGAGCGACGCCGGCGGTCACACAGGTCGCGCTCACATAAAGACCGCGGTGTTAGAGCTCTGGTTACCACAAAAACTCCCAAGTCCGCGTGCATTCTGCGACCGCCGGCGCGTGGAGGACACCCGACACTTCCGGCACACTGCGCCGTCGCTTCGTAAGGCATGCGGATAACCACTTCAGACCTGCAGTTGAAAGGATTTTGCACGTGAATTCAGGGATGCAGTGGCACTGAGAATATCTGTAAAGACCTGAACACATTGACGATGCAGAATAGTGCATGGACTAACCGTAGTCCAATAGGATCCATTTTCACTGGGGAACTAAAATGTTACTATTAATGGTTTAGTTCATAGTTTTTACAACAGTTAATTGTTCCGGCACCTCAGAACTGCCGCATCGAGGTGAGGTGTGGCATGGACGAGTGGTCAGAGGCAGCGTCCTCATACCCGAGCGAGCTGTATCTCTCATAATCGGATTTGAATCCCATATTAGACAATATGTTTAGCGAATTTCCTATGGAAAAAATCATCACGAGTATTTAAACATTTTCGTCTATATCCACCAACGAGAATATTTTAGTGTAAACCTAGTCTAAATTAATATTAAAATTCGAATGATGCAGAACTCTCAGTAAATTATCGTTCCTATCAACACTAAACCTTGTTACCGATTGTGTCCAGTCTACATAAACTCCAAAGCACTCCATTTACGGGCAATTAGGTGACAAAACAATGGCGTCGGTCCGGATGTGGATGTGGACGGGTCAGTGATAATCGTAAAGTGACTACGCCCTGGCTTCTAGAGGGTCACGCTACAGCTGATGAGCTGTCACCACGCCACCACCCACCAAACCAACCCCACCAGCTGTTGCGTAACTTGTGAGCTTTATGAGACCGAGGTCTCACTGCATCCTAGGACATATTAGGATGTTAATTTTGCCCTAACAGCAGTGGGAAAATGAGATTTGTCTATTCTAACCATTGCTGGAATTCACTCTCAAAAGCCTTCTAAATATTTCAAAAATGACTAGGTTTGTGGTTTGGGCTGCGAGAATCCAATTAATTAGCTAATTGAAGATATAACTTTCTTAGAAGCGCATTAGCAAGTATTTCACACCAATTCTCCTGCCTAAAATAACCGGTTTATGAGTCACTGTCCAGATACAAAAATAGCCACTTGATCAAGGTCTTGATTATGTCTCACTCTCTCTCTCTCCCTCTCTGCTTCTCTCGCTCCTCAAGCGCTTATTCCAGAGGATTTCTTATTTCAGAGGATGTGTCTAGTTGAGAAAAAGGGTAGCTCGTAATAATAATACTGTAACTCACTGAGAGAACGAAGGTTTCGTCAATAATACTGTAACTCAATAAGAGAACGATGATCTCGTCAATAATATTGTGACTCTCTGAGAGAATGATCTCGTCAATAATACTGTGACTCTCTGAGAGAACAATGATCTCGTCAATAATACTGTGACTCTCTGAGAGAACAATGATCTCGTCAATAATACTGTGACTCTCTGAGAGAACAATGATCTCGTCAATAATACTGTGACTCTCTGAGAGAACAATGATCTCGTCAATAATACCCTGACTCTCTGAGAGAACAATGATCTCGTCAATAATACTGTGACTCTCTGAGAGAACAATGATCTCGTCAATAATACTGTGACTCTCTGAGAGAACAATGATCTCGTCAATAATACTGTGACTCTCTGAGAGAATGAAGGTCTCGTCAATAATACTGTGACTCTCTGAGAGAACAATGATCTCGTCAATAATACTGTGACTCTCTGAGAGAATGAAGGTCTCGTCAATAATACTGTGACTCTCTGAGAGAACAATGATCTCGTCAATAATACTGTGACTCTCTGAGAGAATGAAGGTCTCGTCAATAATACTGTGACTCTCTGAGAGAACAATGATCTCGTCAATAATACTGTGACTCTCTGAGAGAACAATGATCTCGTCAATAATACTGTGACTCTCTGAGAGAACGAAGGTCTCGTCAATATTGCCTCAGTACAACTTTACCTTTATAAGGTGGACCACATAATTAATACGGAGGTAAACTAGACTATTTCTGTGACTTGTGACATTATAGTACAGTTCAGTCAACGTGACTCTTTGAGCGTCAACAAAATGTAATATCGTGTCATTTGTGGTCTTTAATTGTGAAATAAGCATGTTTATAGTTACTGAAACAAAATCTCATTCCTTTTGTAACTTTTCGTATTCAATACGCAAAATTATATTTTACTAAACATTAATTTTAGTCTCATTCCATTGCTTTTTGTGAGATGTGGATCTTTAGACTTTGAAAACAATCATGTATGTAATTCAAAATTAAATTTAATAATGCTTTTGCTAATTCGTTCATACAATTTTCATTTTATTATGCAACACTGAAATTAGATAAATAAATAATGAGGTTACACAAATGTTAATTGAGAACTATCTAGCCTCGATATACTGATGATGCTGACGCGTAGAAATGCTTGACCTGCTCAGGTAATCTGAAGGTCTAAACAGACGCTTTCGCAATTGCAGCCAATAATGGAAGTTCTTTATATGTCGCCGACGACGCACATTCCTGCCTGCTCTGTTCTGCTCATCGTGTTGAATGTTAATCGCCGGACACTGAAACCCGCGACGTCACTCGAGTTTCAACAACCTACTTCCAGTTCTTCGTTTGAATTTCATTAATTCATTCTTTGTGTTATGTTTTAGATACTAGTTCGCCTGAGGACGGGATCAGATTCCAGATCCCGAAACGTCGTAAAATCGTTATTTTTCTTAAAATCGTGATGGAAAATATCCGAAAGATTCTAAATAACATGAGCATACTTCCAACTTAATATTTTCTTTTATCTTGTTAGGTCTATACATAGTTTAGGGAAGCGTTTAATGTGGTAATGAATTAACTATTTAGAAAATAAATCTCAGTCGATAAATAGTCGTTAAAACATGTGACAAATATATCATTGAAGATTCTGACGAAGTTTTTCTCACAAACAAATCTTCATTATGGCATACACAATGTGTACTATAGTTTAATCAAAAACGTAAATAATAAATAAATAATTTATCTACTTATTGCATTTAATTTGAAAAGTTCCTTTTATTCATCGGTATATCAACATGTGGAAAACAATTTAGTAGTAATGAGCCATCTTGTACAGTTGATAAAATTTTAGAATGAGTAGGTCGAAGTTAATGTACCGTCTTCTTAACACAAAATCAAATCTATAACTTAATATAAACTAGGTAAATAGGTTTTATTATAGCTTTCGTATATGATATGTAAAACAGTTTTGTTAACTCTTCTCCTTAATTTCTTAAGTGTGTTTGGTAAAAAAAAATAATAGTTTAAAAAATTGTATTTCATATCAGTGGAAAAATTAGAATTCAAAATGTCTATATATTATACTTTCAGAAACCAGTAACGGAGATTTTTCCAACGAATTTCAAAATTACAAACATAATTTGATTAAAGTATTTAAAAAGTATTAATTTTTTCGTGTATTGCCACTTTAGTGGGTTAGAATGAACTAGAGTATTCGGTAAGTTTGTTTGGAGCTATAATTTGTTTAACCTGTGAACTTCCCCTATGTTTGGAAAACGCCTTCTGTCGCATTGTAATGGCTATTGAGGTATCAAAAGGTTTGTCTTGGGTCGTAGTTCTGAAATAACATTTTAGATTTCCTAAACTATTTTTCTTCTCAGGGTGAGTAAAGTTCAAGCTTAGTTTTCTCCCATAAGAGTTACATTCGTGAAAAACATTTTGGTTTTGCTTGCCAAAGTTGAGCAGGAGGAAAATTTAGCAACAGCAAAAAAGCTGTTTCCATTAAATCAGTTAAATAGTATTGTACTCGTATGTAATCGATGCATTTTATAATATATTTTACCCGGATAGTGTTACTTACACTATAGAATGGATAGAATGAGAAATTAAGGTGTATTAAATAAAATACAGGAGAAAAGGAAACTGATAATAACGGCAAGGAGAAGAAAAGCATGTTGGTTGGGACACATACTTCTAAGAAATTGTCTGCAAGCAAGGATTTTGGAAGGTAGGATTGAGGGAGTAAGGGGAAGGGGGAGAAGAAGGATTGGAATACTGGACGATATTAAGAAATGAAGGAGATTCCAGCAACTGAAGGAAGATGCTCAGGACAGAGAAAAATGGAGAGCGTCGTGCAGTTGAAACCTGTCAGTCTGACAGATTCACAAAACAAGAAGAAGTGTTACTTTCCACAAATTATAATATTTTATGGTATAGAGAGCAATGTTTTAAGTAAAATGATGAAAAAGGTTGAGTCTCTATAAATTGGAAACATCAACAATGGATTTTATTTATTTATGCTATATAAATCAAGAAAAATGTACGGTATTGAAATAACTTGGCAAGTAATTATCTGTGTGGCCGGCCGAGAGTGAAACTGCCACTGTGACTGCCACATCGGCTGGTCACATGTATTTTTTAATTTGTAAACGTGTTTTATATCAAGTATGACGAAAGCAGTGCTGGATAAACAAGTTTGGCAGAAAAGGATTTGACAATGGGGCCATAACCGCGAAACCATAGTCAAAGAACATGGGTAAAATGAATACATGGATACTTCTGTGTTCTTTGCTATAGTCATACGTCAAATACCCAAGTTTGAAGAACGACAGGTCTGTACTGTAACCAATTTTATTTTATTCAATTAATCAATCCAGGAGGCATATCACAATGAAAAATATAGTAACTGTTACAAAGAATGGAATTTATATGAAGAAAATATCGACCAAAGATGACCTACAAAGAAAACACGACATCGTCATGACCTTTGCACGCCAACATACCACTGCACGATGGCCGTGAGGGACTGACATGCAGACCACCCTTGCACGAGGAGGGGCACTGAAAATAAAGTTATACGCTATTGGTGTGTACATCATGTATTTATTGACGCTTTTCATATGTTTTAAATAAATTGGGGACTGAAATTCTTAAGTTTTATCGACAAAATTAACACTTGGTTCTAAGTGGAAATCTCTCGAACGCTACAGGTTCTGCTCAAACTTTTGGCGTTCGTGAATATTACTTTCCTGAACTATATTTTAACTATAAGACGACTAAAACATCAATTATTACTTTTTACAACAGCAATTTGAGGAAAGTCTCGGTATAAAAAACTGAACAAAATGTTCATTCAATGCTCATTCATACTTCAAAAGTAACAGATCGAGTCACGTAGTTAAACGCCGTCCTCGTGTGTTACATTGGCAATTCACGAGTAATTTAGGCCTACAAACCCACAGCCGACCATGGCTGCACGGTGAGTCACACGCCCAGAAGCGAGGCCTCGCACAGCTGGCAACGTTCAACAGCTGGTTGCGACGTTTTAGATCTGTCATATGGGACATATAATTCCGTTTGGGAAATATCTTAGATCACGGATATGTCTAGTGGGAATGTTTTCAGTTCCTTCAAACAGCTGTACTTATAACCTTTTGACGTCAATTCCGTTACAATTTCCGTGTGCTGCGTCCCGGAGCTTGAACATAAATCCATGTAAAAAACCTAACATATTAATAACATGTTTAGTCTGTGAAAATACTAAGATCAATCATATTTTCCCTGTACGTTGAATTAGGATTTCAGAAACTTATAGGAGCTAGGAGATTTCTTTCATAATCCCTAATTAGTACCAGCTCCCTAGAGAACATGATTTTTATGTTTTCAATCGTGGAGTCGTACTCTAAGCACCGGTTGAGTCCAAAAATGGTCGCAATTTATATAAAAGTTTACTTATTTAATGGCTTAGGTAGATTTAAACAAACAGGTTGACGTTTGGCGCAGTACAAAGACAACGGTATTGAACTGGACCTTTCTTTTTTGTTTTTAGATAAATATAGGGCCGATAAATTAAATGTATGATATTATAGGAGTCCAGGAGTCCATCGTATACTACACGATGAAGCTCACTGAGGAAACACCGGTTGGCGGCAAAAATCAATGCATCCCACGCGCGGGTTGGGGAAGGCCCTTGACCCTGACCCAAAAACTAAATTAACTTTGATGCGGGCTACATATAGGCTGTAAAAAGTCTAAACTGTATAACAATATTTGTTTAATGGCTGTAACTAATGTAATTAGGATTTTTAACATAAATGGGCAAACTTTTTAAATTAAAATAATTAACTTGAAAACTTATGCAACCAATTACACCTAATAACTTTTCGTTGGGGTTTATTTGTACAATATTATATACATAACAAATATGCCACTAATAATTCATTTATTTAGTACAGCATCGTAACGATTTTTTAAAATTATTAGAACGTTTATAAATTAAAAAAAATAGATGTTAACCTAACCAATTAAACTTAAAACATGTTTGCACTGCTCACTCAATCGGCGTTTTATGTTCATTTTTAACAATTTTCAGTATACAATTAGATCAAACCGAAATACGTGGACTCCCACAAATATCGGATATTTGATAAGAAACTGTGTTAATAGACTTTAGTGTGAATGTATTGTTCTTGAAGGAAATAATATTCGTGGTTTTATCTCTTATACTCTTTATTTAATTTTGTTTCAAAAATTGGTATTATCTAATTCATCACTTGTGCGCATTTTGAATATTTGGTAGTCTACAATATTACTCCAATTATAAAACTATTTTTAAGTTTACTATTGTTAGCTTAGTCATTGACTTAGCATATTGAACAAACTACAGTTATTGCCTAAATAAATTGTTTAATTAAATCATTCCGGGTTTCATCCACTTACCGCATGTATAGCCTACGAGTTATTGGATGGTCAATGAACAAGTGGTTTAAAAGTGGAAGTGATGACTTTTTATAAATAATTAAACAATCAATTAATAACATTACAATTTAATTTTCCTCTAATACAATCGCCTTTGGGACAGCTTCGATAAAACTTCAATAAATTACTCTCTTTACACAAAATTTACTTGTAGTAGTTTTAAATAGTATTTATTTAAAGAATTAGTTTACACAGTAGAACTCCAATTATCCGAACTCCGATCATCCGAATCGCTTTTAGAAAATACGCGAAATGTTAACGTAATTTTAATGAAAACGTGTGAAGACAGCAAAACAACTTACGCTGACAGATATGTTCAAAAAACATTAACATCTTCGTAAGCAAAGTTTAAGATATACTGTAAAGAATTTAAAATGGTGTAATCAAATCAAATTAATACTAAATATAAGTTATAAAATGGATTTTTGTTACTTAATTACCCGTTTTTTGTGAAAACTCCAATTATCCGAATATTTGATCAACCGAATGGAGTCCGGTCCAAATTAATTCAGATAATTGGAGTTCTCCTGTATTTGTTTAACATTTTGACATCAGTTTTAATCATATGAAAATTAAGACTATGTTAATGAATACTTTAATTAGGCCTAGGAAACCAAATTTTTACAGACCTCCACCGAATCCTCCAAACATGTTGAATGTAGCAACGCGGCACAAAGTAGGCAATCACAATATGCGGCGATATCTAGCGTGGAAGTTGCCGACTGCAATGAGTTGACGGCGAAGCGAAACTGAAAACTGAATCGACGCTGCAGAACACAGCTGCTCGTGTTGCGGAAGGTGGGGAGGCGAGTGGCCAAGGTTACGTAGACTATTCGATAATGTGTTACTTCGAGTACACCGGGTCACTCAGAAATATCGATTCCTGTAAGATTCCTTTACTATTACTACGCCGTAAAACATTTTTCTAATAAATTTAGATTGCAAACTATCGTATTTATAATCATATAAGTAATTATTGTAGACAGATGCCACAATATCGATTTTGGAAACCTCGCGACAGAATTTTCAGACGGATCGCAAAACTATCGGAAAATAATGATATCGATAAATAACCGATAATCGGTGCTAGCGCACAATCATCGAAGACGTCGCGTCGTTTATTTTGACGCAAGCGCCGACTAAATCGATACGCTTTTGCATTCAGTTTTTACAAGATTAATTAATTGTGTATTGTATTTTATGATTGAAAACTATGTATGGTCACTTGTTTAGAATTCCCGTACAGATTTCCCATCTGTCATTAAAAATTAGGTACCTGTATATTTTTTCCGTCCAAGCGATCAGCTGGTTGGTTATTTTAGCGGGTGTGTCATGTGACCTTGAAGATGCGAATCTCGTCCCAAGACGCAGGTTCGCCCGCCGAGTATCAGGAGACCAGGAGTGGTTAGAGCACTTTTTGCACGACGTTGCGAATTCCCCTCCCCATAAACAGGGGACAACTGGGTAGGCCTACCAATTCATAATAATAACCGTAATTGTTTTCGAAACAAATATATGTATAATAAATTAACAAAACCTCTTGGAAACAAAGAAAATGGATAGAAAGATAGGTAACTTTCAATGTTGCACGTGTATGTCGAGGATGGACAATTGAAGGGCTGAGAATGAAAACAGGCCAAGTGGACATTTCACAAAATTGTCAGGAGACACTAAAACCCATTTTAACGTAACCTATTAACGAAAACTCTGAAAACTTATTATAAATAGGAAAATATAAGATCCCATTACAAAGCTACGCGGTTCAAATTTTAATATTGATATTTTATGTTAATAAATTCAAACATTATTGTCTGGGAAATGTACATCCTTAATAATCTATTTTACTTAAATTAAATATTTATTAATGCATCAATCGAGCATTAAAATTACAGTATAAATTAAAATAACAATAACGAGTAATTGTAATAAACGCACATGCATACCATTGATAGATTACTACTATCTATATATAGATATATAGATAACTATAGATATATAGTTCTATATATATATCTATAGATATATAGATATCTATATATAGATAACGACGCTAGGCCCGGCGGAGTGAGCCGTGAGTATTTCTGCATTTCACGTGAATGGTGCAGTTGACCAAATGAAAATTATTGTGATTTTTAATGTCTATTTATTGTCAAATTATAGTCTATAATTTGAGGATTTAGCTAGGGTTAGACGAATAGTTAATTTGACCATTGAATAGTTAATTTTTTTGTATTTTTACGAGTTTTTAACTGTTAAAATAAATTATAATTGTGATATCGCCGTTATTTTTATTTATAGAATCCAAAGGCTCAAAACGATATTTCTACTCTAGTGTCCATGTATGTTCTTTATTGAATATAATATCATTACAAATTTTATTTTTTTTGCTTAACTTTGAATTAATTAACTTAAGGACAGCTGTTATATGTAGTAAGCGAGCATAAAATACCCCCGTCACAGCAGACCTGCGTACTCAGCGAATTTCCTAATCAATAATAATATATAACAAGTTTTATAAAAATCTGTCCATAAACATGAGAATTATTTGCCTATTCTCCATAAGATTAACATGGGAAGGAGTGTGCAGGTTAGCTGCTGTGAGGAACACTGAAAGTAGTCATTTCTACCATAAATAATGTTTATCCTAACATTTAAACCAACTTTCATCAACATCTGTCCATAAATAAAGCAGTTTGCCTATTCCCTATATGATTAATATGGGAAAATAGTATGCAGGTTAGCTGCCATGATAAACACATAAACTATGATTTTTAAGCATAAATGTATGGATCTCAACCACATGAAGCTAAATATCAAGTTTCATCCAATAATATTGGTTAATAAGTGAAACATTAATTTTTCCTTATCCTCCATAAGATTAACATTGGAGCCCCAAAATACAACGTACTGTGTTTAGATTTTTTAATATCTCGGTAACCGTTGGAGATAGTGAAAACTTTAAGGAACTTATTAATTGTGTAGTTTTTTAAGCTGATTCTAATGGTGAAAGATAACATTTGAAATTTTTAAAATTACATGGGAAAAACGCAAAAAAACCATTTTTGGAGTTCAAAATCCCTCCAAACTACCCGTTCCGATTGACCGATATGTCTGGTTTACGAACTCGTCCGAGCATTTGTAGGAATACACGTCTCTACCAAATTTTGTCTCAATCGGACCATTTTTACGTGATTTTACGTGTTCAAAAATTTAACTTGATATAAAAACAAAAATACAGGAAAAACAGGAATATTTTACAAAATAAATCATTATTATTTTTTTATTGAGAGGGAAAGAAAGAAGTTCTGTAAGGTTGTGCCCTGGAGGACTGTAATACCTTTAATTTGACACCTCTTCCGTTAATTTATGACAATAGGTCAAGGAGATGTAGGCGCCAGAATTTAACATTGCTCTTACAGGACTAAAATCCAAGATTGCTACCACTGATGCAGACTCTTAAGTCTTGCCATGAGACCTTCGGTAATAGCTTCTTCCCTGTGGGAAATTCGCTAAAACTCACGTCTTCCAACACTACACACGAAGGCGCAGACGCGCCATGTGTCATTTCCACCCCTTACCCCTCCCACTCAACTAAAATTCACTAAACTCCGTGTAGCTGTCGGTCTTGGCCTGCTATTGAAAGGGTCTGGTTATTGTTCACTTGCGCCCTTTGTTTAACGAGTTTTTAAGTTCGCGTCGTCAGGTCGACTACGCCTTTGTAACAATGCACACTGCACAGTTCGCGGCAGACTCGCAACGTGTTCGGATCATAGTGTCGTAATTATTACAGAGTATATAGTACCAATACGCTCACTTTATTCGCGTGTAATGGTGTCATTTAAACATTATACTGTAAATATTTGTTGTATGTAGTGTAAATATTTATTTATTGTAAGTTTTAAAAATAAAATGAACCAAGAAGAACTTATATTGAAATATTTAGATGGATGTGGTTGCGATGAATCTAGTTGTGACGATTGTTCGAGTGAAGTTGAGGACTTTATTGAGGAAGAACTGCACGTTTATTCTTATGATACAGATGCTGATTCGGATTTCCACCTGAATGATGAGTCTCGCTCACCGAATCATGTCGGTGATTCCGATGAGGAAAATGCCGAATCCACGCCTAGCTGCTCTTTTACAACGCCAAGTACTTGTAACCCTGCGTCTACAAAACCCACAAAAAAGAGGCAAGCTGTCAGTGCTGAAGGAAACTCAAGGAAGAAAAAAAAGGCAAGTGCTCAACCTCTATTTATACCCTCTGAAGATAATCCGTTTATCCTAAATTGTACCAAGGATATTCTGAAAGGACAAGGGAAAAAAAGTACTCAGTCATGGTCCACAAAACCGACTCAATCCTCAAACAGAGCTACAAGTACAGTTGATAGGAACATAGAACATGTCCTAAGAGGCCCTAAAGGAGCAGCAAAAGATGTTGTAAATCCAAAAGATTTGTTTTCACTCTTTTTTCCAAATGATATTAAATCTAAAATAATAGAATATACTAATCTAACTGTCAGATCAAAACGCAACAACTATTCAAACCCAACTTTCACTGTATCTGATATAACTGAACTTGAATTTGATGCCTTCCTCAGTTTACTAATTTTATCTGCCGTCCAAAAGGATAACCATCTACATATAAGAGAAATGTTCAACTCAGAGTTCTGTGGGTTCAGGTACAAAGCAGCAATGAGTTCTGAGAGATTCAGTTTCATTTTGGAATGCTTGCGATTTGACGATCCAGCTACCAGAGACGCAAGAAAAAAAGACGACCCCTTTGCACCTCTAAGAGAGACCTGGGAAGTTTTTGTAAATAATTGCAGAGATCTGTACAAGCCCGGTAGTCATCTGACAATTGATGAACAACTGGTTAGATTTAGGGGTCGGTGTCCCTTTCGTATGTACTTGCCAAATAAACCAATCAAGTATGGATTAAAAATAGTCATGATGTGTGACACAAAAACCCAATACATGGTTGATGCCATTCCATATATTGGCAAGGCAACATATAGGGGACCTTTGCCTTTAGCACAGTATTTCGTTTTGGAACTAACCAAAACTATCAGGGGGTCGAACCGCAACATCACATGTGATAATTGGTTCACGTCAGTTCCCCTTGCTAATGACCTGTTAAAACCACCATATAAACTTACACTAACAGGAACAATGAGACGTGATAAGCCTGATGTTCCAAAGGAAATGGTGGTTACCAAAGGTAGAAAAGTTGGTACGAGTGTGTTTGGCTTCGATGGTGAAAAAACTCTGGTATCATACCAAACCAAGCCAAATCGGGCAGTTATTCTGCTGTCAACATGCCATGAAGACCCCTCAATCAACAAGAATACAAAAAAGCCAGATATCGTAGAGAGCTACAACTCAAAAAAAGGTGCAGTCGATGTATTGGACCAAATGTGCAGTAACACTTCCTGCAGTCGTAAAACAAAGAGGTGGCCCCTATGCATGTTTTATAACATGATCAACATCACTTTAGTTAACACATACGTTTTATATGTAGAAAATTGTGTCCGAGCCAATTGTAAGCCCCTAAGTCGTCAACAATTTCTCAGAGAAATGCACAGAGAGCTCCTGAAGCCCTGGCTCGAAAAGAGGCTTCAGGCCACAATGTTGCCACAAACTCTCCGTCAATCTATTGCTTCTATTTTAAATGTTAGTGTGGCAAATGAAGCTCCACAACAAGTCCAACAAGGAAGGAAGGTGTGTGCGTTCTGCCCTCCAAGATTACGGCGCATGACAAAACATTTTTGTGGACGTTGCGCAAAGGCCATGTGTGGCGAACACCAAGGGACAATCTGCTGCCAGTGCCAGAACAATTAAGATTTGAACATTAAACTCTCTTAAAACATTAATTCAATGTTCATTTCAAATGTTTTGATAATTAAATTTTATTTCCCATCATTAAAAGTATATTTTATTTATTTTCCAAAACTTAGTCAGTGAGACTACGCCGTTGTAACAATGCTTGGCTCAGGGTGCCTTTGTGTTCTATGGTTAATATATTTACACTTATATTGTAATTATATACAAACGGTAAATATATATTTTTTATATGACACACAACACATGTTTGTTTTTTAATTTACACATGATTTAAAAAAATCACATGACTGATATTTGTTATTTATTTATTTACATAAATTTAAGTTAAAAGTACACTGTGAAAATAAACTTTCGAAACACGTGTCGTGTATTATGTAAAAAATAAAATGTCTAAAGGGAGCTAAGTTCATTAAATTTACTAATAACTATATTATTAACAGCCCTTAGTTGTGAACTACATAATCAAATATATATATATATATATATATATACAAACATTATGGAGACTTCGGGAGTTCCAACTCTTGATCTATTTCACAAATCAAAAGCCCATGGACTGTTCCAGAAAGCAGCCGAGTCCACCCTAGAACACATCAGGGATCTCTGTAGATGGCATGATGTCGCAGAGTGTTACAGCCTAGGACTTATTGCCATGCTCATTGTCTGCCTCTATATTCAATATGATTCAATATTTAATATTTGAATCATATTATTTTTGTTATTGTTTATTATTGTGTTGTTGTCTCTTATTTTTATGGTGTTCAAAAAGTATTAAAAAGGTTGGCAAGTTAAAAGTAATTTTCATTCTGTGTGTAGCATTATTTTCATGGTATTTTGAATAAGGTAAAAATAAGAGACAACAACACAATAATAAACAATAACAAAAATCATATGATTCAAATATTAAATATTGAATATAGAGTCCAAGGCTGTAACATGGAGGGCTGGAGGCCCAAGTCCATCGCCATCCTGGTCCACCGTGAGCTGCCCAGCCAAGCCTGACACAGCAATATGTCGACACTTAATTTAAGTTTATCAAGAGCTTATAACTCTAACTTGCCTAAATGTTGATTGTATGGACTGAAGTGAATTTCCTCAACCGGATTCACTGACGTGCCAATCCGGTTGAGGCCAGAAGCTTTCCGTGGCTCGAGCCTTTAAATCACTACTTCCAGGGGATGGGCCGCTGATTTGGTCCCCCTGATCTGCTTAGCTGCCTTCCACCTGCACGTTTAGTCTCCTTCCACATTCGGCATTAGCAGATACTTGTTCCAATCCTCGTACCTGAAATTGTTGACAAATAAATTATCTGATTAGTCTGTTTTGGCTGTTGAGCTGCTGTTTAAGCTCTAGTTGCCTGATCGCCCGCCATCTGGTCCTCAGTGTAATCTCACTGCGTAAGTGGTCCGACAAGCTTGCTCTGGGTGTCACTGGTGGCACCTCTCTGGTCTCATCTGAAATTGACCAGGTTAGAAGCTCATGCAAATCTGTGACGCATCCGTCGAGTTCCTCCGTGGACGCTTTCAGTTGGTCCTCATGCGGGCATTGAGGGGGGGTCGGGCTAACGTTGATGGTCACGAGAACTGGTAAATGATCTGATGACAGACTGTTAACTGTGCTCGATTTCAAATGGAAGGTTCCTACACAGAGCAAAATCAATCACATCAGGTGAGTGGCGAGGATTCGATGGGAGATGCGTCGGCTTGTCAGGGGCCACGACATCTGTGCCTGCTCGATTGTCGAGGAAAGCACTCAGTGCCTCTCCCCTTTTATTCGTTCCAAGGCGGGTGTTTGGCTTGAAATCACCTGCAACAAAAATAGGCTCAGAGCCTGTTAGTAATTCTGTAAGGGTTCTGCACTTTGAAGAGGTGTCTGCCTGAGGATGGTGGGCCGAAATTAGCTGGAAATCCAAGAATTTTAGGGGCAATATTTCAAGCTGCTGAAACAAGTTTGAACTCATAAAATGAAAAAATATAAATTCTTACTTTAGAATGCAAAATACAAGTACAAATAGTCATGATAAATTTAACTTTTTAAATAGTTTTATTAAAATAAAAATAATAATTTATATATATTTTATAACGCAATTCTGAAGAAATTCAATAACAGGTTAAAATCTACAAAAGAATATATACATTATACACAGCACTAAAATTAAATATAAATACTTAATCACACTTAATACTTAACTTATGTTTTGGTATAAAAGATATGGTATTTTTCTAATATATCCCTTTCAAGGTTCAAAAACACATTCAGACTGAAATTATCTCTCTATCTGTTAAGAAAAAGTTAAAATATTGAGTAATAGGCTCAGGGCCTGTTAGTAATTCTGTAAGGGTCTGCATGTCGAGGTGTTTGCCTAGAGGATGGTAGGCCACAACTAGCCGGAGCTCCAATCCACCTACGTACACGATAACACCAGTTGCTTTTAGCAGTTCTATGGCTGTGGCACTGGGCCCGTGAACAAGGCGTCGGTGAACCATGATAGCCGTGCCCCCTCCGGGTTGCAGCCGTGCTGCCTAGGTGGGCGATCTGTTCTGTATACCTCATATGGTGGAACCTGAAACAAGCTAGGCCTAAAGGGACTCTTAGCAAAACCTTGAGATAGGTGTTCCTTTATTTAACTTGTTTTTCTTTGAGTATATTGCCCCCTTTTAGCTATGCCTCATAAAATACAGCCAAATCGTGAAGAAAATCTTTTCATTAGTTTCAGCAGTTAAGAAACTTTACAAATATTTCTATGGGCTTAGGTTTATTAGTCAGCGACCTTCCTCTCTAATCCTACAAAAGGTGTAGTTACATCCAGTTGTATACTACAACTGGTGGTGATGAGCCCTCATTGTAGCAGTGTATCAATATATTTACTACAGGAAGGGGACCTACAACTTTTAACGCTGATGCACAGTCACAATTACCATGTGAGATTACCGAGAAGGAAGGTGAAATTTAATTCTTCTCCACATTCGACCTTCAGTACCTATTACATATACCAAGAAATAGTCTTTGCAACAAAATAATCTTTTCTTGTCCAAAGTCCTGGACTACACAATGACTGGTTGGTTGGTATACCAGCATAACAGATCCTAAAAATTACATATATTTTGAATAAATTTCCCGAACTCAGAAGGAAATTCACTTCAGTCAATACAATCAACATTTAGGCAAGTTAGAGTTATAAGCTCTTGATAGGAGATATGATTGGTATGATATGGAGATAATCGACTAAAATAGTAAACCATGGAGTAAACCAAGTATTAACCAACTTTAACATTTAGGGGTTGAAAAATTGCATATTAAATTCTAATTATTCCTTCACAATTTTTCACTAAACAGACTACACTATGATATTTATGTTTCACCGTACATGATACAAACTTAATAGATGTTGCTATTATCAAAATGATGAAATATGAATTAAAATGTAAACAAAAATTACTAAAAAAAAGAATTAAAGAGACATTTAACAACAAACTTGAACAAACAAAAATTATTAAAAAAAGAATTAAAGAGACATTTAACAACAAACTTGAATGAAGACAAATTAAAAACGAAATACGTCAAGTACTATGAATAGTTTTTAACTTATATTACTGTACTTATTTTTATTTTCTTTGATTTTGGTATCTCCGTCATGAATGGTAGGGGCAATATTTTAAGCTGGGGAAATAAATTTTAACTCATGAGATGAAAAAATATATGGTGGCGTCATCCTCTAATCCAGCTCCTGGAGGTCACTAATTGTGGATAGTTGTGAGTGATGGTTGGTGGATGTAGTGTTCTCTTGTGTGAATTAACGTCCACACTATTGAATACTACGTTAATCCACAAAGACCATCCTCATAATTAAACCAATTTGTAATTCAGAGGCCGTGGTTAGGATTCCACGTTAAACTGCAGGTCCCTTAGTTGCCATCAGCTGTTGGGCTATTAATTAACAGTCCTGTCTAAGGAACATGTCAGCCTTAGTCAGTAACAAGACGACAAGATCGCGCCACAATCATCTTACACTCAATCCTCATTCATACTAGGCTTAAAATACCTACCTTGGTCGCCATTTCAATAATTTAATCTAAATCTCACTTCAGAATTCAAAATAGAGGTACAAATAGTCAAGGTAAATTAAATTTTCTAAACAGTTTTATTAAAATAAAAATAATAATTTACATATATTTTTAACACAAAATTTAAGAAATTCCATAACAGGTTGAAATCTACAAAATAATATATATATTATACATAACCCTAAAAAATTAAATATAAATACTTAATCACACTGTGTTTTGGTATAAAGGATATGGTTTTTTCTAATATCTCTCTCTCTCTCTTGAGGTTCAAAGACTAATTCAGACTGAAACTATCTCTCTATCTGTTCAGTAAAAGACTTTACCAGGAACAATCGAGCGACAAGTTGTCTGAATATCACATACAGTAGAACCCCTCATATTCAGCCTCCTCGGGACAGAGCCCTTGACCAGTTAACGATTTGGCAATATTTTAAGCTAAAATACTTTTTAATGTGATAAATATATATTTCGTCATCCTCGGGGTCCTCTGTTAGATTGTTGATGATGATGTGGATGTTGTTGTTCTTGTGTGATTAACCAACACTATATTGAATACTACGTTAATCTACAAAGACCATCCTCATAATTAAACCAATTTGTAATTCAGAGGCCGTGGTTAGGATTCCACGTTAAACTGCAGGTCCCTTAGTTGCCATCAGCTGTTGGGCTATTAATTAACAGTCCTGTCTAAGGAACATGTCAGCCTTAGTCAGTAACAAGACGACAAGATCGCGCCACAATCATCTTACACTCAATCCTCATTCATACTAGGCTTAAAATACCTACCTTGGTCGCCATTTCAATAATTTAATCTAAATCTCACTTCAGAATTCAAAATAGAGGTACAAATAGTCAAGGTAAATTAAATTTTCTAAACAGTTTTATTAAAATAAAAATAATAATTTACATATATTTTTAACACAAAATTTAAGAAATTCCATAACAGGTTGAAATCTACAAAATAATATATATATTATACATAACCCTAAAAAATTAAATATAAATACTTAATCACACTGTGTTTTGGTATAAAGGATATGGTTTTTTCTAATATCTCTCTCTCTCTTGAGGTTCAAAGACTAATTCAGACTGAAACTATCTCTCTATCTGTTCAGTAAAAGACTTTACCAGGAACAATCGAGCGACAAGTTGTCTGAATATCACATACAGTAGAACCCCTCATATTCAGCCCCCTTCAGAGCCCTTGACCAGTTAACGATTTGGTTGGATAAATCAACATATTTTGACAAAATTTGAAACAGTCACGTCATAGTTTGATTACACGAACAGCTGTCATTTAAATGCATAGATGAACTGAAATCATTCCCTTTAGACATATCCATGATCAAACCTGTTTCCCACAGGAAAGTTAATACAAACATTTTTAAAACGATAATTTATATCTATTAGCATTAAGTTTATAAATATAGTCATAATGAAGATTTAAATCTATTCTGTGATTGTTATTGAAAAAAATACACATGTTCATAAAATCAATACAAAGCGTCAACTCATGCTCAACTGAGTAGTAATCTTCCAAATACCGTGAGAGGGGAAGTTTGTCTGCGTTCGTAAGCCGTGGGTAATACATTTTGATAGCTCTTCTAACAAGCGGTCAGTTATTCCAAGAACCTGGAGAACCGAGGCCGGTTATGAGGGGTTCTACTGAGAAGTTGTTTTTGAGTACACACCTTCTAATCTAGAGCCTCGAGTAGATAAATAGCAAGAAGCGAAGTAGATAAAAGTGATTCAGGATTCAAGCAAGGCTGGAAATCCAGATTCAATGAGAGCTCTCAACCTGTCTTACAAGACATACCTAATCAAGGTAACAAAGAGGAACCACAGTCAAAAGACTGAAACAGTTTGATTTACATACAAACACTATTTCGATATAGAATACAAAGAGTACTAAAACGTTAATTTAGTAAAATCCACTTGTATCATAAATATCACAGCACAATTAATTAATGAACACATTTCCCCAAGAAAAAATAACATGGTCCCGGGCTTTAGTCTTACCATGAGACCTACAGTAATAGCTTCTTCCCTATGGGAAATTCGCTAAAAAACCTTATGGAAGACATTGATTACAGCTTAGGTTACTAAAGTAGGATTATTTAGTAGGTGTAACAAACACTATGAACTATTGTGAACTAGAAGAGTCAAGTTTGTAAAATTCTGAGTTATAAAAAGGTACAAACATAATAATTGTAGGGGTGTGTATTACAGTAGATCGTCGATTATCCGAAACTCCAGTTAACTGAAACATAGTCAAACATGAAAAAATGAAACCGCGTGTCGAACTTGAGTTTAACCATTGGCGGTAGTAGCGGCCTAGCGCTGCCGACACGACTAAACTCACGTTTGAGTACAGAATTGACGTTCAAAGATCTTTTTAAGCTTTTTTTATATTGTTTTAAAGCTCAGGACCATGTTTTTGTACTTTATAAAGAGTTCTTAGTATTTTTTGTGAGTTTAATAATATAAAACGTAAATAAAAAAATTGTTTCATTCTTCATTATGTTTGTTGAACATCATTTTTCCGCCTGTGATCGATTATCTGAAAATTCAGTTATCCAAACACCCCTAATCCTCTTTTATTTTGGATAATCGACTCTCTACTGTATCGACTCTCTCTTTCCTATTATACTAATCCATAGAATATTTACAATTTAGCTAGTAGAATAGCTATTTAAAGCTGTATGACAATCAAGAATTAACTCTTAACACATTTTGTTCATATGCCATACTTTAGAAATTAAAGTTGTGTAAGAAGAAATGTTGTGTAGGTAAACCAAATCAAAAAATCAAATTGGTGATTTGAAATTACTATTTCTTGAATATTCTTCCTTAGAACAAAATTTCCCATAGTGTTTGCTGAACTAATGAGATTTTATATCTGAATCTTGGATAAAACCATTGTTGGACTTTCATAGGCATATTGATATTTAAACTGATTAAGCCTGGATACTCACTGGTACCAGTGGTACTATATCTGTGGGTTATTCAAAGCATAAAGCACAATGATTGATACACAAGGATAAGACATTGACGCACAATGCACAATGATAACGCGAGGATTGTGGTTTAGCTTTGAATCAGCCAATTAACAACCAGATAAGATGGGTGGTTCAATGATTATAGTAACCACTTCATAATCTAAAGGTTGCCGATTCTATTCTGAGCACACTAGCACAATTTTGAGATGGTCCAACACTGAATCTAACTGCTTTGTTTTTAAGGTTATGGCTTTTAAGGCTTGTTTTTCTCAGCAACATTTTCAAATCCGTCACACTCACAATTCCCTCATATTCAATGTAAAATGTCCTCCAGTGTGGGTTGGTGTCTCAAGAATTAATATATTGAATCAATATAATTCAATAAACCTCATGCACTTGAATTCTCTGTAGAAGCCTCTGATATTGATAAATTCACACTGTTATTGCATTGGCTTATATCACTATATGATCTATCTGTAGAGCTTCCACAGCTATCATCGATAGTATCACCATTTTCCTTAGAGATAGTTGATTCTTCAAAACATCTGTGATAACGTATTTGATTCCCATTATGTATATATTCATAGACTGGTAAATTGCAATATAAACAGTTACACACAGGTGTATGTCTTTTGCTCACAAAATGGTGTTTAAGTGACTTGGGGCTTGTTTCAAAATCCTCATTACACTCTACACAATGATAGGTTTGTATATTACGGTAACTAGTAAAGAAAGGGTGAACAGCATCAACAGTAATATTTCCTGAAGGCAACTTATTGTCAGAAGATCTATTTGTGTCTGGAATACTGACCCCTGCTCCATCTACAAATGATAAGTTTTCATTATTGATAAGATACTTATGAACTTCTTCTTGGGTTATTTCACTTTCATTCATGATTGAACAGAACTTTATATCACAATTCAATGAGACATTTAGTTCCTCTTGATATCCCAAAGGATAGTGTTATTCCTCAATATGAAATAACATTTAAATTACGATAACTCAAGTTAAGACACCTTTTTCATATTGTCACTAAATTATTGACTATAATCTTCCTATGATTTTGGACCACAAATGACCAAATATAACAAAGAGAGACATAATATATGGCACATTGTGGCACAAACTGTGGATAAGTAGAACAATATTAAAATATACGAATTATGGGAAGTTATTGCATGAAGTTAACTTCCAATTTCAGAACAGAAAGCCAGATTGAGTTTACAACAGTACTCTAATATTTTAATTTTAGGTTAGATGCAGTTTTCCACAAAATAGAAGTAGCAAGGGGTTTGATGCAAGCAACATCTATTTCCTTCGACATGTTTTCAAATTTACCTGAAAATTCCCAAATTACCCAAATGTTTACACTAAGTCTATACGTGTATTAATGGTCATCTATGACCTTTACATGCAATTTATTTGGTTGAATAATATCTTCTTTATGTAGTAAAACAGTATTCAACATAATTTAGTACCAGGTTTATGTAATAACATTTTAACGACAAAATCCTTGAAACGTTTGTTTACGTTTAGAAGATGCATTAAGTTACAGTACATATGGTGGGTGCGGTACTCAAAAATTAAAATGAGTATAGTATTAAATAATTAATAAGTAAATTAAATACCCAGTAGCTGAGACATAATATATAGCACACTACTCGTCCTGTGCCTTATATATTAGTTGTTGATTTTGGTTTACTGATATTTAATATTGACGACCGGGATAGTGGCGTCATCCTGTAATCCAGCTACTTGGAGGTCACGAATTGTGGATAGTTATGCGCGATTTTCGGTGGGTGATGTGTTCACTTGTGTAGTTTAACGTCCGCACTATTGAATACTACGTTAATCCGCAAATACCATCCTGATGATTAGACTAGTTCGTAATTCAGAGGCTGTGGTTCGGATTCCTTGTTAAACTGTGGGTCCCTTAGATATGCAATTGACTGTTGGCCTATTAATGAACAATCCTGTCCAAGGAACATGTCAGCCTTAGTCAGTAACAAGACTACAAGATCGCGCCACTATATACTCATCTATATCGCGCTACACTCATTTCTCATTCATACTTGGCTTAAAATACCTACCTGGGTAGGCCATTCCAATAATCTAATGTAATCTATGTAATTTAATATACTGATCACGGCAGAGGTTTCCGTTTTCGACCATCCCTTATGCGAAAATGTAAGAGAACTCTACTAGAGAAAACCGCACGAAAATGGTCCGATAAAGTCTTGGACAGCTGGTCCTCCCTCACCCCCTCTTAAATCAGTAGTGTGGCCATTTTTCATTTAGCCTATCAGCTGACGTAACCATATGCTGAACTTATTTTCAGAATTTACTTATAGTTCAGAATTTATTCAGAATTTAGCAATATCGAATTGACTCTTATCGGACCATTTTCGTGCGGTTTATTCTAGTATAGTTTTGGTTAAATTATACCACAATATATTTAATATTGTATGAGACATTTTTAATTTTAAGACGTTGTTTACCTAACAAATCCTAATACTCTCACCCTGCAATAACATCATATCATACCCTAAAAGGGTAATAATTATTACCCACAAAGTGGAGGTAGGTACTGAGAGTTTTCTTGTGTTTTTTGCATCAGCTGCACAAATAATGTCGACTTCGGCTAAATATCAGCTGTCAATGACAGTGACAGTTACTGAGATGAAAGCGGGCCGTTAAACTACCTGCAACCTGTTTGATGTAACATGAACGTGTCAATTAATTTGTAATTACCAGTGGAATAACTCAAGACACGTAATTCAGTGGCCAGTTTATATATTTTGATACTCATGCTGCTTACTTGTTAGGTCCTGAAAGCGATCGGAATATTTTAAACTTTAAGAAACTGTTAAAACGTGTCTTTTGTCATACAGCAGATCCTCAACAAGTGCATAGGTAAGTTTGGAGCTACAGTAGTTGACATTTCTATTTCGAATAGCAAATTCCATATAGCATAACAGGACACAGCAAAGTGCCTAGCTCAAGCATAGCTATGTGTGATTGTAACTCAACAAACTGGTATGACTAGATAGATTAGAGTGGTTCATAGAAACAGAATTGTTAGGTGGAAAATTACTGGATATGCCTAAATTCAACGATTGGAGTAGTAAAAGGCTTGAGAGTGTTAATTCAGTGGCTATTACACATAAGTTGATTTAATAAGTGGCCTTTTGAAATTTGTGATGGTGTTGAAAGTTTTTTTAAAAGGTCCTTACATAGATAAAACTAGTGAAACCCACTTATTCTTATCTTCTCCCCTAATACTTAGAACATGGTGAAAGTATTGATTTCATAAACATTTTTGAATTTGAGCTGAAAGTACAGATGGTGCCATTAGTTTGCTTATGGCTTTTATAACTTTTAACTTCATGACTTTTAAGGAATATAAATATTAACTTAGTTAGGTGACTTAATTTGTTTATTTCAGCTGAAAATCTTGTAGACGAGCATAATAGAGAGAGCATGCCTAACTTTTATAGAACGGCTTTAGTAGTGTCCGAGCCGCACACACAGACTAATGATAGGCTATTGTCAAACACAGATAGCCTGTAAGTTACTTGTTTAACAGAGTCTTTACTGAATTAATTTTTAACTCAAAAAGAGGAAAGATGGTCACCATCCGTCCTGACTATTTGAAATCTTTTACAGTAGTGTATTTTCTAATACCTCTCAGCTACATGTTTGGTACAATCTGTGAATTAATCGGTCTACCATCTGTCGTTTGTTTGTTATCGTTGTTGTCGTTGGTTGTTTTTGATTGTATACATCAAAATATTGAATTAATCTGTGATAAAACTGTTTACGTCAAAAATTTTCTGAACATAAAACTCCGGTTAAGTAATAATAATCTGACAGAACTTAAGGTTATGAATGTATTTTTAAGGAATAATTTTTTTTACTTAACCACTAACCCCACGAATCCCCCGACCATACGGTATGTGAGGCCTATTTTCCTTGTCCTCATATCATAGCTTAGATCACTCAGAAATTATTTATGAGTAATGTACGCTATGATTTTCATGTTTTAAGGGGTTTTAGGGCTGAAATACCCAATACCCAAGGAAGTCCCATTGATTATTTTTCGATATTACTTTCTACTTGAGGGCCAATTCATTTTGAGAGGCTAAAAATAGTAACTAAAATAATTAATTAAAAATACATTTATAACATTAACTTCTGATTTATTGTCACTTAATCTAAGGGGGTTAATTCCTGTATCGCCAGGGAAAAATATGTTATATCTTGATAGAATTATTAGTTAAATTTAACTCAGGGTCAGGGTTAGGCACAGGTAGATTTTTTCAGACTTTTTTACAAACTTACAGAATGATTTCTTTAAAAATTAAATAGTTTTATCTCAGTTTTATCGTATAAAAAATCAATAAAATTCTACAAATCACAGGTACGGTAAGGGTTTTGATTAAAATCAAAACAATAAACATATACGACAGACGATAGACTGCTGAAGTCACAAGTTTCCCAAAGTTGACCAAACACATAACTGAGAGTTGTGAATAGTATTAGAAAACAAAAAACCTTTAAGAAGATTTCAGATTCATTTTATGAAAATCAGAAGGTAACTTGGCCACTACTGGGGCTAATGGTAAAACTAAAGCTGGACATACAATCTCTTCCATTCTTGTATAGTAGGGACTATTATAATTTCAAAATACATAATTATGGTGTATTTAATGGGTTTTATTTAAACCACATAAATGTTTTCGTTGAGTAATAAATGTGTTTTAATTTTTCTAATTAATTTGTATAATACATGTCTTATTCTATACGAGCAAAGCTCGGTCACCAGGTACTAAATAATTAATCATACAATCATAATTTGCTCATTAATTGTACACTCACTATTCATTTATATTTTTAATAAACTAAGATAACTATGGTACTGTTATTAAGGGTTTTGTTAAAAATATTTTTCAACAGTGGTATATTTTTAAAAACTTTGGTCATACAATGTATTTATTAAAACAATTATTATATTCTTTAAGCATGTTTTATTTTATTGCATCATCTATTAATAAAAAATATCACTAGTACTAGTTCCTCTAAACTATAAGTAGACTATAAACTGCATTTACTTTATAGAATGTTTTAAAAGTATGTAATTGTGACGGTATGAATTCAAGAGTTTATCTTTTAATAGCTAGAAAGAAATATATTTAATTTAGTAACACTTTAGACTGGGAAAAATATAAAACATAGTTGCAAATGAGTAATACTGGCAAGGTAAAATGTGCAATTTTAACCTGGCCAAGTGTCAGTTGCAAGTGAGTAATAAGTCTGCAGAAATAGATTTAATAGTGTAGGCTTGGTTAGTTGTCACTCTGTACACAGTTTGTAAACTCAGTCTTGTATCTTGTGTCAGGAAAGATTACAGTTTTTGACCTTAACTTGAAATCTTTTCTTTGACACTGGTAATCACTCGACATTATAACAGTCAGTTATCTGTCATTCAACTTATCATCAATTGCAGTAATCAAAAGTCATTGATTATTTTGTATGTCACTTTAGCAAATAGGAAATCTACGAGTAGCCTACTGAAATGTAAGCTTTCATGTAATATTCCTATAAATTTAATATAACCTGTAGTTAATTTTAATCTATTGATGTTGGTTCTAGTCAATTTTAACATGAAGATTGTTAATGTCCTCACCCCTCTTGCGAGACTGAACAAAATATACTATAAATAAAATAAATAATGAAAACCCCTTCTTTGCGTATACAAACAGTATTTCACTTATACTATATACATTTAACAATATTCTGAAAGAAAATTTATATATTGTATCAATCTAATAGATAAAATTCCCACTGTAGAAAAAACTTGTTTTAAGCATCATTCATTAAACATCATGGGTATTTTGCAGATTACGGTTGGTTATTTAAGAATAAGGAGAATAAGAATAAGAATTATTGCGTCATTCTTATTACAACCTTCAAATACTTTTTTACAGAAATATTATTATTTTATTGAGAAGTTTAAAGTCAAAATTAAAAATACCGTTGTGTAACGGATGTTACACAAATTTGTAAATTTTTGTAAAAACATAATAGGCCTAATAATAACATTTCTGTAAAAAAAGGTATTTGCAGGTTGTAATAAAAATGAAGCAATAACAAATATTTTTTTCATTTTTCTTTTAATTACCGGTAATACAATTATTTTTGGAGTAAAAATGTAACGTCTGTTACATACGGATTGACCCTATGGCAAAGTTACATTAAGAAGAGGTTGTTTCCAGCTTTTATTTAATTGGGACTATGATTCTGAAGTATTTTTTGTGAAGAAAAGATTACTGTTGTTTTTGTAAACTTAAACTGTGATGCAGTTTATTATTTCATCAAATCCAAATACACCAGAACCATGCCCTGATCTGAACAAAACCATTCACACTTAATGATTGATTTAAAAATGTATACATATGGTTAAGTCTCTACAGTCCCATCTTTCAATATTCTAGCTCATCCAGTGATCCAGTACTACTGGATTGCTTTGTGTCTGTGTTCTTGCCAGTGAGTCATTAAATTCTCATGTTTACACTAGTCAGGGCTGTCACGTAGGTGGGGCGACTGGAGCACTCCCCCCCCCCGGGCGACCGTGGCCAGAAAACTCGCAGAGTCAGCGGGTTGGGAGCGCCACAAGTTCCATTGCAAAAGTAATAATAACAACATTTTTTTAAATAATTTAGGGCTAGATGTAGGCTTACAAAAGGTATTTATTGAATGGTATGTATAATTGAACTTGGAATATTACATAGTACTGTATGTATTTATCGAACAAATACATATTAGACACCAATAGTTTTATATATATTTACAAAGTTTTTGCCAAAAATAAAATATTTTTACAAAATTGAATAGCCTTTATTCACACAAAAGAGCCTTGGAACTCTGATGATGAAAACACAATCCTCTGCAAACATCCTTTAATAGGCTAGCGAGCTTTGTGGAATTTATAAGGTCCTGGGCACCAAAAAACTACATGACGGCCCTGACACTTGTGTTTTCATTGAAATAAAAAGTGTTCAAAACAAAAGTAAGTGGAACTGAGGCAATTTGTGGTTAAAGAAAAAAAATTATTTGAACTGTTTTGTGAAAAACTCTGATGTGAAACAAAACCGGTGGGTCTGAAATTCTTAAAAATGACAATTTTATGTCTGTTATAGAGATAACACACTGTTCTCCATGGGTGTTAGAGCAGTGTAGCACCAGCTAGTAGTGTTGTAGTCATAGTCCTCACCCCTTCCACGTTAACCCTTCAACTGTTAGGTTATCTTGATTTCCGGTACATCTGTGGACTTTTTTTGGGTTTATACAGTAATACTCACTTAGTTACCGTAATACTTACAACACTAATACAGTAATACTCACCCATTATTTTGTGTAATGCTCATAAAATTCTGTCATGTTTTTAAAATTTGTACTAATTTTTTATTAATAATTGATCTTAATTTAATGCTTTTATTGTTATGATTTTTGCACTGTAACTTAATTTAACTATTATTACATCACTGTTAATTTTGTAACATTTGTGTGAATTAATTTTATTACTTGTTATTGTTAAACTCTTTGATTTTCTATTTCACATTCACTATTCCGACTCTTTTAATTCCGATTTAGGTTTAGTTTAATTAGATACTACTGTAATCAGCTATAATATTATATGGACAGTTAATATACTTAGATAACTATTTTGAAATTAACTCAAAAACTCCTCTTGGAGATTGATCTTCCAAGATAACAAATTTTATGTTATTGTTAGTTAATATGTTAATCTTCTGTTAATGTGTGTTAATGAAATAAAAGTGTCACTATATAAATAATTAACTATAAAAATAATAATTTTATTTATATACTTATGAACTTTTGATTATAAGAATTAATCCTGGGTGAAAATATTACCAACACCTTAAATCCAAAGTCCCAGTCATTTATGGTACTATCATCATCTTACAGATGGAACTGTACCAAAAAGTTATTACATTGAGTTTTATTTTTGAATCTAGGATTACAGTTTTTAGTCAATACTTGCTGTATATAGGGTGACAAAAAATGTTTCAGCTCAAAGCGGTTCAATGGTAAGTTTTACCATTGAATATATATACTAATAATACTTAAGGTTAAATAAAGTATTGTTAAATTTATAGGTTAAGTAGTATATCAAAGGTTTTACCTAACACTTAAAAAGAGAAAATAGTGGGATATAAAATGCTGTTTTCCTTAAGTCTTTATGAGCTAAAATTTGCCATCAGTTTCATAAGCAAGAAACATGGTATTGAACAGTGACGTTACATAAGCATTATGTCACATGGCCTGATGGGAGTCAAACGTGATTCAGTATCAGTGACATTTGCCATTAACAGCTGATAAATTGACCTTAACCGCGCAAGGCCTTTCTGGTTATGGGCATTAAATGGTTCTAAGCCGACATTTAATTAGGCTCAACATTGGTGGACAGTCAAGGTTTCTAAGAATGAAAGATAATTTGTACTCTGTTGCCAGATCAGGTTCAATGCGCTTACGTACTATTTCTGTGTGAGTACTGTATCAATGTTTATTTATATTTAAAAATGTGTTAGACATAGTAGGATAGGATTTGCTTGGATCTTGTTTAAAAGGTTTTTTTCTTCATGTGAGTATGTGTCTTTTGTTAAAACTTAGTGAGAAAGTAGGGAAACTTTTAAATTGTGAGAAAAAATAGTTTTTCTCTTAATGAATCTTTTTTAGTTAGCAAGAACCTATTGAATCCTTAAAAATTCCCCCAAAATAACTAAAAGTATAGTAATCTAAAAATATAAATTCGTAAAACACATTTGTACAGTAAGACAGTTTTTATAACTGGTTTTCAATTTTCAGACGAATTTGGATTTTAATGAGTTGGTTTTTCCATAAATTAATTGTTGACAATGTTAAAATATTTGTCGAGTCAGATATTCTAAATTTATGTATTTAACCCTAGAACTGGCAATTTTATAATTCACGACACATTTACAAATTCAATAAGAAATGGCAGGTGAAGGCATCTGTTGTCAATTTAGTGAACTTGTTAGATACATGTAGACACAATCGCCTTCGCGACCGTGTTGTTGTCTGGGGGCAAGCAACCGAACCTACTCATGCAGTTCACTAAACCGTCACTAGATGTCTTATAGCCAAGTACTGCAACTGCTTTCTACGACTAGGCACGGTGGATGAATTGGTAAGAGCTTTACACTGACAAGTGTAAAATTCTAGCCATTCGGGAGTATTAAGGTTCGAATCCCGACTATGAGCTATCCCAATTTGGCTTGCAAATGTGTGGTATAGTGGAGAGGAAGGCCCACCTTAAAAAAACGGGGCCGGCTTGGGTGGAAGTTGACGGCATTTGTAGGCTTAATTGGGATTGCAGGGGACACCTGTTTTGCTTTTGTGGTTAGTGGTTATGAGGGACAGGGCATGTTTTGTGCTTTTTTAGCGAATTTCCAATAGGGAAGAAGCTATTACCGTAGGTCTCATGGCAAGACTTAAGCCCGGGACCATGTTATTTTTTCTTCTTTAGGTGCCCAGAGACCAAAAACAATAGTCGTTAAAATTTATATATATATGTGTATATATATATATATATATATATATATATGTTTGTATATATGTATATGTATGTGTCTGTTAGCATGATAACTCTCGTAAAAATGGTCCGATCGAGACCAAATTTGGTAGAGACGTGTATTCCTACAAATGCTCGGACGAGTTCGTAAACCAGACATATCGGTCAATGGGATCGGGTAGTTTGGGGGGTTTTGTACCCCAAAATGGGGTTTTTTGCGTTTTTCACATGTAATTTTTAAAAATGTCTAATTTTATATTCCACCATTGGAATCAGCTTAAAAAACTACACAATTAAGTTCCTTAAAGTTTTTCTCTATCTCAAACGGTTACCGAGATATAAAAAATCTAAACACAGTACGTTGTATTTTAAGGCTCCAATGTTAATCTTAAGGAGGGTTAGGAAAAATTATTTTTTCACTTATTATCTAATATATTTTGGATGAAACTTGATATTTAGCTTCATGTGGTTGGGATCCATACATTTCTGCTAAAAAATCATAGTTTATGTGTTTATCATGGCAGCAAACCTGCATACTCTTTTCCCATGTTAATCATATGGAGATTAGGCAAACTCCTTTATTTATGGACATATGTTGATGAAAGTTGGTATAAATGTTAAAAATAAAATTTTTGATGGTAGAAATGACTACTTTCAGTGTTCCTCACAGCAGCAAACCTACTCACTCTTTCCCATTTTAATCTTATGGAGAATAGGCAAATAATTCTCATGTTTATCGACAGATTTTGACCAAACTTGTCATATATTATTATTATTATTATATTATTGATTTGGAAATTCGCTGAGTACGCAGGTCTGCTGCGACGGGGGTATTTTTGTTTATACTTAATGTTTTAAGAAGAGAAACATATTTAATTTGATTTTACAGTTAAATGTAGAAATCTCACCACTCTTAAATTTAAACAACCAATTTTTAAAAACAAAAAAAATTAATTTAAAAAATTACAATTTTAATATAGAATTGTTTGTTCTAACCAACTTGATAACCAATTGAGTAGACATTTTTAATGGCAAATAACAATTTTCTAATTCAGCTTACTGTAACTCTACGAGGAGACCCAGTCAGTGGATAAACCATCAACATTAGGTTTGTTTTATTGCTGTAAAAAATTAGGTTTTGGGAATTTTTGGGTTTCCGGGGATATTTTTGTAGATTTATAAAAATAAACCCAAACATGTATCATTCTAAAATATATGATGGTTACAAAATTAATATATTTTTTAAGTTTTCTCTGTTTTAACAACTTTCAGATATTTCTTAATAATTTTCTCATCGTCTACAAAATTACACCATTGTAATCTCTGTGCTAATCCTACTTATCTCAAACTTTAATTTTGTTTTCAGAGTTATGGAGGAAGTAATGGAAATATGGAAAGAGGCGGATGCTGTGTGTTTTGATGTGGATTCTACTGTAATCCAAGAAGAAGGCATCGACGAACTGGCAAAGTACTGTGGCAAAGGACCCGAAGTTCAGGCTATGTTAGTCTATTTGGAAATCCATTCACTTAAATATAAGGGGAAATAAGTTTTTAAGCTAATATTTTCTAAACTACCTTTAAATCCAATTGTGTCTTCTAAAAAGCCATGATTATTTGTTTAATGAATAACATTTCATTTCTTAAACATTAGTTATGAGATAGAGAAGTATCTTTCCAATCAGTGATGTATTGAGTTAAGATTGAGAATTGAATAAAAAAGATTATTAACATTTAAACTGAAACATTGTACTGTAAGACGATAGGCTCCTTATTTAAATTTTTTTTAAGACAATTTAAGACAGTTACAGCTATCAACTCACAATAGCTTCCTAAAGCACTCTCATAAGTACCATTTTAAAATTCTGTCTGATTTCCATCACTAACTTCTTTTTTATACAGGAATTTGTAAAAATTGCTGGTCTGATTGACCAGATTTTTCGGTTAGCGTAGGTAAGCATTAACGTAGTTTTAAATGTGAACTGGTCTCCCAGCAGAATTTCAGTTAAAGTAAGTGTATCTTTTTTCTGTTAAGAACTATGTTCAAATCAATTCTTTTGGCATCTAAAATGTTACATTTAATGTTTTAGGTTTTCTTCTTAACGTTTGTCCATCAAACATTGAAAAAAAGTAAAAATAATAAGAAAGGTCAGTTTGACCTTATGTCTCGTTTTACAAGAATAAATTTATGTTAAGGTACAGGTAATAAAATAAGACTACTGTAATTAATATATTAATATTTCCCTCAGTAAACTAGGTTTATGTTAATTTAACTTGCAATGTTGTGTGTGTGTGTTTCCTTCATCTGATTTAAAAATACTTTACTATCTAATATTAACTATATAGGTATTTGAAATTCATAGGACCAAGAGCGCAATGGGTGGAGGTATGGGGTTCCGAGAAGCTCTCACCGCTCGGTTGAACATTATTCGGCCAACCATGAGCCAGATACGTGACTTCATACGAGAATGTCCTCCGAGACTTACACCAGGTATTAAGTGAGTACCTGGACTTGATACATCATATGTCGTTAGTGACCATATTATTTGTCACATAACACTGAGGTATTTACCTTTTAAACCCAAGATTCATTTGAAGTTTTGACTCACTATGATATAACTGTTCAATACAACTGTTACGATAGTCTCAAAAACTAAAGTCTAATAACTCGACATGTTCTAAATAGTCAGTCATTGATAGGATATACATGTATGATAAACTTTCAAGGAACATGGTTAGTCCTGGGGGACATTGAAGGTTTTAATTTTTCCTGCCACGGAAAGAATGAGGTAAAGACAGCTCAGGGAACGAACAAGGCAAGTCTAAACACTGGCATAGCTAATCTATCAGTAGCTTCAGTCTCGCTGCATTTCTCAGCATGTGAAGTGAGGTTATGTCTTATTATTAAAGAAATTATTAGTACATCAGTAGCAAAGAAAAAAAAGGAAAGAAAAATGCAACAAAATGTGGTGGAAAAGAGTATCCTAGTGTATCCTAGAGTATCTTAGTGGTGGAGAAAAAAGAGTGAGAAATAATTAAAATCTGTCATTTCATGTAAAAGATATAATTAAAACATTTTGTACTTTTAATTAATGAATAAAAAAACTTTACACCACAATCGTACAACAGTATTGCTGACTTTTTTCCTCTGCGTGTCATGGACTTTTCCCCCTGCTTGATATGGAATTAACAATTTTTTCACTTGAAAAGTGTTGCATAAACAGTTGATATAGGATTTTAAATTATAAATTTTAGTATTTTATCTAAAGCAAGTTTTTTCATAAAAAACTAACTAAATTATGGACAGAAAAATAATTTTCATATTGATTTGTAATGATCGCAAAATATTTTGTTGAGTCTTGGAATCCTCTCCTGAAAAATTAATAAAATGTGACTTAACTCGCTCTTAACCGTTCCACCAGAGAAGGGTTGGGATGAGTAAAGACAATTTTTAATATTTATTTTCTTGTTTTTAGCGTGTTTCAACTCATTTCCTGATTTCCTCTAATTATTTTTAAATTGCCTGATTTTCAATAAGGTGTGAACCATGCGATAAATAAATTTTTTAATAACTCAATTTGAACAGTAAATGTATACTTGCTTAAAAATGTATTACTCTTTTGCAGAAAGCTTATGGACTGTTTACACCAGAGAAGTATTCCAGTATACTTGGTGTCAGGAGGGTTTCGAGGGCTCATCGGTCCAGTTGCGTTAGAGTTGAACATTCCATTGCAGAACATATATGCTAATAAATTGAAATTCTTCTTAAACGGTAAGAGCCCATAAAATAAAGATAGCATGGACATAAATTATTTAGGGTTCGGTCGATTCCAAACATCGATTTTAGATTCCACCGATTCTCGGAATTTCCGATTGGAATCGGAATCGAAAATAATCGCCGAAAGTCGATTCGGATTCTTCGATTCCAAGAGTTTGGTTGTTTTGTTTCGGTATATTTTTATTCGTCACAAAAACGTCGTATCCTCAAGTAATGCAAGAACGGTCGAAGTTGAAACATACCTCATAATTATTCTTATTTCAGCTACTGATGAACTTCAATATGATGAATTTGAATGGGATTTTATTATATAATTTTTCGTATGCTTTAAATCAATTATATAATTTCTACTAAACCCCGTAAATCATTTTTCAGTTACTTATAAACATAACGAAAATTTTATATATGAATTTATTTATTTATCTTAAAACTAATATTTTACTTATATTTACTTTTTTAAATTTTATTCTTATTTTTATATAAACATAAATTTTTTATTCATAATAAAATTTTTTATACAAAAATATATAAATACACTGAAAAAAAATATTTTAGAATTTTAGCAAACTATACATTTGTTACATAAATATGCTAATGAATGGATTTTAAAAGTGATAATTTAAAAAAATTAATAAAGTAAAATATTAAAAACTTTCTCTGATTTCTTTATGTATGAAACACTTTTGTTGTCTATCGGATGATAATTTATTTTTGTTTTGATTATCATTTGTCAATTATGTGAAATTATTTAATTATGAAATGATAAACTATATTGTTTTTTTAAGTGGAATCGTATTTTAATAATTTTCACAGTTTTAATTCTGCTATTTTGTAATTTTTATACATTGTCATATGTTTTAAAACACATTTGACAATGAATATTTTATTAATATTATTGTTTGTTATTGAAATATATTTTTGACAGTGATATATCACTCAAATATGAGTTTGTGATTTTTGCAACTAGCATTAAATTAATATTTTGTTATTCTTGTTATCTAAGCAAAAGATTTTATTTTTGTGTTATTATAATTCAAATTTATTTTAAAAAATATTTTCACATATGTTTTTTTATTATTTAAATACAAAAACGATTTATATTTTTTTTAAATTTATTTTTTTTATTTATTTATACTTATAACATAAAATTATTATTAAATTTTTTTTTATAATTTTTTTTACATTGTGATTATAAAATAGATATTTTAAAAGTACATTTATAAACACGGACAAATCAATTTTTATCGGAATCGACAATTGATTTAGAATCGAATAATCGAATGAAATCCTAAAATTATTAGATCAAATTTCATCTTTGTTCTTTTGCGTATAAAATTGTTTTAGGAAAAAAGTTAATACAATACTAAAAAAAATTTAAAATTTTTTATAACAATATAAATAAAAATCGAACTATTCTAAAATTATGAAAATTTATAACTGTACTACAAATCTACAACTTGAAAACAACTTGGTATAAACATGAACTAAAATTTTAGAAGTTTTATTCCAAATGAAAAAAATCTAAAATCCTACCACTTGGAAAAAACTAACTTAAACCAAGTTTTTTTATCTGTTAATAAAAAAACTAACACAAATTTTGTACTGTTTTCTTTTTGTGTAAAAATTAAATTTCTATTATGTTTTTTTGGTAAAATTAGTATTTAATCATGTTTTTTTTATTTGTTATATTTTTTTTTCATCATGGAGTATATTTTTAAATTATATGAGCCGACGTTTTTTTCATTGTAAGGTGATCGGATTGCTCAAGAAAGAGCACGGATACGGCAAGATTGTGATGGTCGGGGATGGAGCTACAGATTTGGAGGCTTGTCCACCGGCTGATGCCTTTATTGGTAAGCCCGCCAAGAGTAACCATCCATAAATAAAGTTCATTATGAAAATTGCACCGGCTTTGTCTACTTTTTTTGACTGCACACACGTGTGCAGTATTTAGTACATACTAAATATCTGATAATAAATCTTTTGAAGGAGTTAGTCAGTTCAGTATAATACTTAATTCTTTGCAACACTGAGTCTTAAAACTAATGAGTGCTGTTTCACTTTAAAACTATTGGGTTGACCACAGTGACATTCACACCCTAAAATTGAAAATAATTATTAAATAAGAATGAATATAGTAATCTGCTCGGTAGTTCCAGAATAAAGTTTCTCATATGGTGATTAAGAACAAACTCATTGATCTATCTCCAGAAGATATCTTATAGATTTTTGTTTTTAAATGTCCAAAACTTTCAACTCTGTTCTTTATGATGAACTTTAATCCTTTTGTAGCAAGAAATTCCACTTTGATTGTTCAGGTATTATTTAGGAAGTCATGGTTATATACAAGTCAAACTGTAAGACTTAATTTTGAGACCCCTGTTTTTCATTTTCAATATCAATAACAATGTTATATGTTTTCAGCTTACTTCTTGAATGACACTATAAAGCTACTTTAGGTTAATCTGATGATCTTTAGAAAATTTGTTTGTTTTGTTTTAGGATAATAAAATTCAGTTATCTCAACTTTGGGTAATGACTATAAATACACTATATAAGATATAGGACAAAACTCCTTCTTCCTTCAATCTATCCCTTGATCAATCGGGCTATTGGTGCTCAGAGAGCCTTTTATTAAGTCTAATTACCAAACGCTTACATAACAAAATTAATGAACCTTATTTTTTTAAAACCAATGTTGGATGAATGAATTCAGATTTCATTAATGTTTTTTAGGTTATGGTGGGAATGTCATTCGAGAAGAAGTGAAGAGTAAGTGCAAGTGGTATGTCACAGATTTTCAAGAACTCATTGATGTGTTATGACCTTGGCCTAAAAATTAGGCACAATTGTCCACAATCTATTCATGTCCAAAAACTTATCTAATGTAATATTGTACTCTATGACGTAACACAGTGTATATGTTGTTAAAAAAATCATGTGATATTTATTGTTGTTTATTTTATATATTAAACCAAATAATGTGAAAAAATTATTATAAAATATTTCTGTCTTTTTTATTAATAATTATTTCCTCTACTATAATAGAAGAAAAACTTTCCAAACAGGTTTAAAATACCCATGTGGCAGCATACCTTAATACTAAGTGAATTTCCATTGATTGAGGGTTTACTTAACATGTTTTCTAACTAATTAGTTCCATGTCTCTTGTCTGCATTGAATCAAGTTTCCTCCACAATTTACTACGTTAAAAACGTTCTATGCGAAATACACTATTTGAAAAAAAGTTATTCTAATTAGCTTCCAAACTGGTGAGATTTCACTCTTTAGCATCTTCATAGTGTTTTTTATAGTACCCACATACTTGACAACTTTCTGATGGATGATTCACTGGTGTTGTCAAATGTTTAAATGTGCACAGAAATACGATTTTAAACTTGATATTAAAGAAAACCAGAATTTTTCTAGACATTAGACCTATCTAGAACTTATTTTCTACTCGGAAATTAGTTATTTCCAAATTATAAAGACATTCCTTAGAGCCATTTTCGAGATCCGCGTGCAAATATACAAACTTTGCTTGTATTATAGTATTGGATGTATGATTTTAAAGATGATGGGGTAAAGTTTATTTTATAGTAAATTTCATTATGCTACAACCCCATTTGGGATATACAATCCCCCTCTAGTAATCTGATATGCTTGGATTTCAAACTTAAACCCACAAATTTCACTATCCTTTACACTTGAACGAGAGTTATAGTGCCCACAGACACATATACACCCACATATTTATATATACACATTCAGTTTTTTAGGAATGGCGTTTTTGGAATCTGGGGACCAAAATTTCCAGCCAAGGTCTATTCAATAGAAAATTCACTGATTCTCTAATCATATTGTAATCTCCCTCTTGATATTTCTTACACTCTGGATGTTTAAAAGTTAGCTGCAATAAACAACTTCTTAGCCTATTTATGAACAAAAATGTGAGAACAAATAATATCAATGATATAATTCTGTGTGAAAAAGACTAAACATATGGTGATAATATAACAAGTCAGCTGGTCCATACTTTCCATTCAAAAATAATGAGGATATAAGAAATAATTTTTCAATATTAGTTGTGAAAACAGTGGGTAAAGCTGTAATTTGCAGGACTCACCATACGTTATTTTAGACCAATTAGGGCCAACATATCAAATCATTCAATGCAGAATCATAGTGACTCAAATCTTGTTAATATCATTGAAAACCAGAGTTCTCCCTTCTTATCACTGATGTCAAATCAGTGATCACCCCAAATCACCCTTCTTAAGTATTCTAATTTTATGAAACCTTTATTAAGTTGTTCAAAAAACATCAAATGGATATTAAATTGGAATTTGTAACAAGGTTTACAAATATAGATGAAACTCTTAACTTGACACAGTGCTAGAGACCTGAGAGTTAATAAGTTATGCCCTAGCCATACAATTTGTCTTTGAAGTGTTCTTGACATTACTGTTCAAAATTTGTGACTCTTGTGTCAACATTATCCTGAGTTCAAGAGTTTTAACTATATTTGGTATTAAAAAAATAACACATTTGCTCATATAATCTTTTTAATGAATCAGATAAAATGTACAGCTGTTGATCAGCTGTAAAGAGTGTATTATCACAGATGATAAAGACACAATGGAATTACTTGCTATAAGGTGCTAAAAACTGCTATTGGGAGAATAGGGAGTCAATGCTAAAGGTACAGTACTGGAACTAACAGGTTATATTCTAGAGAGGTAATTATTGACAATATTAAACATGTTCAGTATAAAAATAAAACTAAAGTTTCTCTATTTACTACGTGTATATGAAAATCAAAACTATCACGTCAATTTGCTATAAAGAACGTAGAAATATGATGATCAAAGTATACGCTGAAAAAAATTGCATTTTCTCTCCTATTCTTTCCTGAATTAATGTTTAAGATTAATATTGGTGTTAGGCCACTAAAGCCATGTGATCATACAGGCATGTAAAAATCTATACTGATTCCATCAAAAGTGAATTTTTAAGCGCAGAGCTATAGTAAATCAGGCAAATTAAATAGAACAGCAACCTTAGCCAAAAATATGGATTTTTCAAATGAGCGAGTAGATTTAATTATAATTGAAATACAATAATATTATTGATAATATTTATCCCTTAGATGTGTTTAGACATATGTAATCCGCATTGCTTTAATAATTTGTGTCATTGTACTGCCATCTATGAACTAAATCTGGAACTATCTCCAAGTAGTGTATTATTTTCCCATTTATATGCCAGTGCTTGGTCCTTATGTAATAGTGTAGTTGTCAAAGTGTTCGCTGATGAGTAAACGTTGGAAGCCAACGGGTAGTGCGGGGGTTCGAATCCCGACCATGAGCAATCTCAAATTAGCTTGAAAATTTGTGGTTAAGTGGAGGGGCCTACCTAACAATTCAGAGGCCGTGGTTCGGATTCCACGTTAAACTGTAGGTCCATTAGTTGCCATCGGCTGTTGGGCTATTAATTAACAGTCCTGTCTAAGGAACATGTCAGCCTTAGTCAGTAACAAGACTACAAGATCGTGACACAATCATCCTACATTCATTCCTCATTCATACTTGGCTTAAAATACCTACCTGGGTAGGTCGCCATTTCAGTTAAAAGTATAAAAGTAAAGTAAAAGTATAAAAAGTAAAATGAACGGATAAATGGTGGCCACCTTGGGGAGAGGTTGATAGCATGTGTTGTGTAAGTTAAATAGGAATTACAGTAGTCATCAGTTTTGTATTTGAATGGTTTATGGTTATAGTAAAGTGGTTGGCACGAGATTTTTTATTCTAAATTTTCATCGTTTTGTACACCTTCAAATTTTTAAAGCCTATTTTGGAATTATTTCCATAGGAGACAGTATAATTTTTTTTAATTGCAGAAAAAAAGTTGAATACTAAGGGTTAATTATTATCTTTAACTAGTCAGAAGTTATGTTACAAAGTTAAATATAATCCAGATATAAAATTCAGTTATTGTCATGTTCAAGAAAGACTGGAGTTATGTGTTGCTTAACTTCTGTTTTATGAAGCTCTTTGTGGTGGGGAATTAAAGAATATTAATTCAAATTAAAACATATGGTGGTACTTTTTTTCTTAATTGTTAATTAAATCTACTCTTTTTTTATTCATCAAATGACATATTTAAGTCACAAAAAATACAATTAACTATTAATTCAATGAACTAATGGCTTATCTAATTATAATCAAAAGCAATACGACTAATAAATTAAGGAAACAAAATGTTCAGAGATCCAAATTAGTATTAGTACTGTAGTACGAATTGAAATGGATTCATAATCAATGCATAAAAAAATTCAAAGTTAAAATGAATTTGAGAGTAAAACCATCGAAATGTTCAAATATGCAACATTAAAAATAAAAAAACTAACTTGCTATCTGGAACAGGTAGAATAAGAAAACTCAAACTGAAATAAATTAGAGCACATTCATAAATAATTAAGCATAATATGACTATGAGTTAATAATACTTAAAGTAGATGATTTCAATATATCTTTGTAAATTTAAATCTATTTGATTTAAATTTACAACAGTATTTACATTTACAGTATGGATGGATCGATTTCAGTTTTTTCAATGACAAAAACCATTTCCTGTAAATCTATTGTAAAAATAAGTAAAAAGGGAAATCACTAATAATTAATTTTATTGAAAAAATGAAGGTACAATCAACTCCTGATAATCCAGCGCATAACACAAGCTCCATCCTGATTAACAGAGTTAAACAGCATTTATATATATTTTAAATTTTTTTCTGTTAAGTATCAGCAATGAATTTTCTAGGTTGTGCCAGGTTTAGAACGTTTGTAACAGTAAAATCTCATTAACTCCACAAAGTATCAGTAATTAATTTTCTAGGTTGTGCCAGGTTTAGAATGTTTGTAACAGTAAAATCTCACTAACTCCACAAAGTATCAGTAATTAATTTTCTAGGTTGTGCCAGGTTTAGAATGTTTGTAACAGTAAAATCTCACTAACTCCACAAAGTATCAGTAATTAATTTTCTAGGTTGTGCCAGGTTTAGAATGTTTGTAACAGTAAAATCTCACTAACTCCACAAAGTATCAGTAATTAATTTTCTAGGTTGTGCCAGGTTTAGAATGTTTTGTAACAGTAAAATCTCACTAACTACAAAGTATCAGTAATTAATTTCTAGTTGTGCCAGGTTTAGAAATGTTTGTAACAGTAAAATCTCACTAACTCACAGTAAATTAAGATTACATGATTTGCATACATTTAGAGTTTAGATTAATGTGAGTTAGTGAAGTTTTGTTTACAGTGCCTTTTGTTTAACTAAAGTTTTGGGTTACTTATCCAACTGGTTATTATACAGGAGTTGATTAATATCAGTTAAGTTTCTCATGATTGATAATTTTTCACTTGTGTGAAAATGGAACATATTGATTTTAATTAATGCTGGGAGGAAATTATAATATCTGAAAACAACATATAAACAAGGAATAAATGTATGTAATCTGAAAGTATCTAGAATTAAGTCTTCCTGAAATAACAAATACGATTTCATTTTTGAAATATGTCCATCCCTACTTCAATGTACAGTAAAACCTTGTTAATCCGGACCCCATTAATACGGACTTCGCTTAATCCGGACAGCCATTGGATCGCAGTTTTAATTCGCAGAACGCTGATTAGTAGCATACGATCGTCGCTGTACGACTGCGCCCGGCGATGTTTGTGTGCGTATGCCGAGTGCGGGCGCTTACAGCGCAAGGCGTACGTGCCGTGACCATGGTTACTGTCAGCCAATAGTAGCTCAGTCACACGATTGTGTTTCTCCTGCTCGTATCAGGCCGTCAGTTGCTCCACAGAGGTCAATTGCACTGCACGTTTTAGTTGCGTTGTTTAATTGTGAAATTAACACTAATGAAAGGCAAATAAAGTTCAACTCCTTCTTCAAACCAGTTCAATCACTTGAGGACAAACCTCAACCCTCATGTTCAAAGTAATTTTGTCTTTTTTCGTTGACTAATTTTTTTATGGACGTAAATACCTAGTGTATATTTTTGTTCAAATGTAACTACTGTTTGTACAATATGTATTTTTACATTCAGAATATACATACTATTTAAGTTTATCTGCAAAAGGTGTTTCATTATATACAAGGGGTACCCAAAAATCACTGTCTGGATTATTTGTTTTAATCCGGACGACTTGGAGCCCCAATTAGTCCGGATTAACGAGGTTTTACTGTAATAGTAATCAAAGATAATACCATTCGAAATTACAAAATGTAAGTAGAAAGGATGCAACAATTAATTACTAAGCGGTAAAATATACTACAAATAAAATAATAAAATATATAACTATATGAATACTATGATATATGTATATATACCAACATAAAATATCTACCTTCTCTAAATATAGTTCCTTTAAAATAAACATTTTTACAATTCATCTTTACAAACAGATAGTTACAGTAATATACATCATGTACTATCATACTATAAAACCTAGATATATGTATATAAAATTTTAAATCAATATTTGTTTTGAAAAAAAAAATTTTGTTCAGTTACATTTCTTGACACAATATTTGGTATGTGTGCGTTTCAGTTGCTCTTTAAAATATGATACTAAATGATATGCTTGTTACCTGAATACTAAGACCATTACATTTTATTGTTGTCTAAAAATATATTTCACTGAAATTTTAAAAATACATATTTACTTTTGAATTAATCTTAACTGATTCTTAAGGTGGTAGGGCCTAACTTCAAGTGGTCTTTTTTATGAAAATGGTAAAACTTGTTACTAGGGATGTGTGGACACAAAAATTTATTGATTCTTTACACCAATACCTTCGATATATGTACGTACAGCACAGAGTGAATACAGAATTTTAAAACCAAAGAATTTGTACGTGTACTTTTTATTTTCAGTATCTTTATTCTAAGACAGATACAATTTTCTGTGCTCTTTTTATAACTAAATGTCATCAGCTCTGTACAATTGTCTTTGCAAGTTATTATAAATTTATCCTACTTCAAATGTTATAAACTGCTTTTACTTTTGGGTATACAAATGTGTAATAAAAATAATTTGATAAGCTAGTCTAGCTAGTGTTCCTCATTCTGAATCTTACTAGTAGAAAATATTTACACTACAGTCCTCAAAATGCATCTCAGTGTTCAATATGACAGATAAATGTACATAATCTTAACATATTTTTATTATTTTTATCATTTTATGTTTTTAAATTATATTTTAATTTATAGTATTAAATTAAAAATAAACTTTAACAGGGTGTTTTCTATACATGGTGGTACATAAAAACAAAATTTTAACTAAATTCTCCTTCTCCAATAAAGAGCTGTCACCACCATATTGAATCTGAAATTTGATTCCATGATACAATACAATACAAATATGCTTTATTTTCAAAATACATCAAGTATTGAAATGGCGTCAGCTGGATGGTTAAAAAAAATGTTTATGTTTATCCACCAACATTTCACTTATCTGGGAATAACAATTGTTTTTCTTTATGTTTTTCGACCAACATACTATATAAAATAACTCTGCTTAAATAAATTGGTTCTTTCAGGGTGACAGCCACGTGACAAGGACTTTAAATATAATTGCCATAGGCATAAAATTTCCACATGCTGGAATTTTAAAGAAAAATTATCTTAAGCAGGCGACAAGGTTTTGTCAACGCTTCATTTGGAGTTGAATTCCAATAATAACCAAAAAGATTTCAAAAATAAATAATCTTGGTTGATAAGCCTTTTCCATGATTTTACTGTACTGTAATAACAATTTGTTTCTCAAATGTATATTTTGTGAATAAAGATGTTTTCAATTCAATACATTGATAAGGGCTTTTCTTCCTTTTTTTGTAAATCACATTAGATTAGATTATTATTTATTTTATTGTTATAATTTATTTTAATTAATTATTTTATTGTTAGCAATACTTTAAATTTGATTTTTAAATTATGTAAGCTTATGTATAATAGTTCATAATTTAAATATTAATCACTTAAATTTTCATTTTTCATTATTTTAAGTCCTTATTGTATACCTACATAAAAATTCTTTAGTAATAAATTTTGTATTCTCTTTGTGATACACAAACAATAATAATATCCATGATGTTGATATTGAGAATAGACTTTTCAGGTATCGGTAATAAACTCATTTATAGCTATACTGTAGATTGTATATTTTTGCACATTAAAATTAAATACAGTAGAGTCTCTATAATCCAGCCGTGTGGTACTCTGGCATGTCCAGTATTCCGGCACTGTGTTGGTGCCGATGACCTGGCGTTTTTAAAGTCTCTACATGTCTGTGTAAAGGGCGTTGTCTACACAACAACAGAGCAGTGCATCGTTGTGTCGTCTCTAGAGTGTGACAGTGCATTGGTAGTTTGTGTGTGTTGCCGGTGTGACCAAAGAGTGTGTTGAGTGAAGACGTTTAGTAATATAAGTGAAGTGTTTTGCGATGTTACTAAAACGTAAGCATGTAACTCTGACATTAGAAGTATGAAATTTTAAAACGTTTAGAAAGGGGTGACAATTTAACTCATTTGTCTAAGGAGTATAACATTAATCGTGCGACAATACACGATAAAGCAGGGGATGCAAACAAACGGTAAATCATAGATGCAATTTTAATTTATATGATTTTTGTTTAAGTTTTAACTGTAGTACCTTTTTCTGTACATTTATGACACTATTCACTGTACCACCTCTGTACATGAAATATGAATAAAGCAGAAAAAAGAGCAGATCAAATCATATTACAAAAAGGGAAATGTGTCATCTTTTACAGTAAGACAGACTTTAAAAGCAGGAGAATTCCTGTAAGTAGAAGACACACTTTATGCTTGGTTCATGCAGGAAAGAAACCGGCACACACCAATATCAGGCGAGGTACTATAGGAAAAAGCGAAACTATTTTATAATAAAATTATGAAAAAAGATGATTTCCACACTAGTATCGGGTGGTTGTACAAGTTCAAAAGGCGCTTTGGAATTTGATTGCTATTTGCTAACTCTAACAGGAGAAAAACTTTCAAGTTATGTACAAGCTGTTGAGCCTTTTGTTAAGAAATTTAAGGACACTGTTGAAGAAATGGGTTTAGACCCGGACCAGATTTATAACGCAGATGAGAGGAGCTTGTTCTGGCGTCTTTTGTCAAAAAAAACTTTTGTTCACAGGGTGGAAGCTAGTGCTCCAGGTCTCAAATTGGCAAAAGATAGAGTAACATTTATGCCATGCAGCAATGCCAATGGCACACATAAATTAGAACTGCTCATCATTGGGAAGTAAAAAAACCAGGGTTTTCAAGAACGTACAGATCCTGTTTAGTACTCTAATTCAACTAGAGGATGGATGAAAAAACCCTTTTTTCTGAATGGTTTGAAAAAATATTTGTTGCATCAGTAAAAAGTTTTTAAAATCACAGAAACTGCCTCAAAAAGCACTTTCAGTGCATCAATGACAATGGACCAAAATGTATGTAATCCAAACAATAAAAACAACCTAAAAAAAAGTTTATTGTACAGTGTGTTATCAAAAGAGGGGAGCGTTGTTAAAGCTTTGAAGGAAACTAATTTGAAAGACGTTGTTTTTAACCTTGCAAGTTCCTGGAATAAACTTTCAACAAAAACAATTGTTTGTTCATGGGCAAATTTGTGGCCTTCTCTTGATTTGGTACAGGCTTACAAAAAAGTCTGACATTATTTCACAGCCTCAAGATGCTCCTGATGTTGAGTTAACTGACTTGAGAAATGCAATAAAGGAACAGCTAGTGGACGATCCTGATGATCTGACAACTGGTGACGTAAATGCATGGTTTGAAGGAGCAGACGACGAACAGTCTCAAATCATGACTGAAGACGAGATCATAGCAGAACTAGTGGTCACTAGCGATGATGACAAGGGGAGGAAGGGCGGAGCCATTCTCGTACCGTCCTCTACACACACAGTTGCCACGGAAGAAAACGGAGCCTCTTCTTCCGACATACTAACACTTAAGAAACTTCAGGAAAATGTTTTAAAACTTTCTTTCAAGAAGCAAAAAAACCATTAAAAACTATTTTACTGTTGTTTAAACATCTACAGTTCTGTCTATATTAACAAATGTGACCATAATTATATACGCACATTTTTACTGTTTAATTCTATCATTTTTATTTGAACCCCCACCAACACTACCACTCCCGATACAGGGCCGGATTAACGAGACTACTGTATTTCAACAATTTATTTTTGTATAAAATCCTTTGAATTAAATTTTTTTCAGCTTTGTGTGAAGCCAAAGGCAAATCAAATAATTCTTAGCTCATTTAATTTTAAGCATTTATAGGATCTATTATTGGGTCTCCACCTGGTCAAATGTATTCATTATTTCAATATCAAAAAATATATATTTATACCTTATTTTGTAAAATAAAATAAAAATAAAAGGTAAAAAAATAATAAAATAAAAGGTTTCCATTTGAAAAATTCTAGTTACATCATTGAAAATGGCCAATAAATTATTTAGCTAGAAAAATTATTAAATTGTTATTAATAGTCCCTTTTAATAAGTAAACTATCAAATGTAAAATAAAGTGTCTAATTGGAAGGCTGGATGCATATTTAACAGTTAAATTTTTTATTTAAGTTTTTCCTTTAGAACAGAAAGTTATCCAAATTATTAAGAAAATATACAACCCTAACAAATAATTACTTAAAAAATCAGTAAATAAATAGTTTGAATTAAAAAAATTTGATCATTAAAATATTGAAATTTAAAAATTCTCATAATACTAACATAAAAAATATAAATAATTTTAAAATACACTATTTATTTACAGACTAGTTAGAAAACTTTATAATTTTAATAAATTTAACAATAAAGCCCTCTTATGCGTCCATATATATCCCGGGAAATATTTTCCCAAGTAATACATTTCACTTTAACACACGGTCAAGTGAACTCAACATAAGAAAAAAATATGTCAACTTTCACACTATATTTATTTTAAATTTTCTACATAAATAAATAAAAATAAACTATCTTTTTAGCTAAATAACTCAGTGTGGTGGGCAAAAATCAGCAGTGCTTTGACAAACTTTAAATTCACTAATTGAATCAAGTTTGCACCATTGAATAGAGATCGCTCAATGCATGCATCTAGGACTGCCTAAGCTGCAGCACTTAACTAAACAACAAAATTTTCAACTTTGAAAATACTTTACTAATAAGTTTTGATGGAATCACAAAATAAAAAGTGTTTAGCTGGCCTTTGTGTGAAGGATTTCAGGATTGGCCGGTGGCTGTCGAGGGCACTGCCGGTAGTCTGACTTGAGGACACGTAGCAGCAAAACGATGTTCATCACCATTATAACAGATAGAGCTGAAACAAATCATATTATTAATGTGTATTTTTATTCTTACGCAAGACTCATATTGTTTTTGTTTGCAGATTGAGCAGGATATATTTAGGATTTCTGGATAGTATGAAGATAAGAACCAAACTGTTAAGAGGAAAAGCTTCATTTTAGGAACGATTTAACATAGATAATGAGTAATTTGAGGTCATTTTCACTTTTAAAGTTACAACTAAGTTTATTTAAAGTGTTGAGTAAAGCTTATGAAGTCTTCATTAATGGTGGGATATTGAATTTTAGCCCTTTAAGAATGTTGATTTTGGGACAACTTCACACGCCACACGATAGTTGTAAAAAGATGATGTGCTAAATTAAAGTTATACTAATTTATAGGGAATTAAAAATAAAATTGTTCATCATCAAAATGAATAATTCAAATTAGTTATACAGTATAATTGCGTAGTAATTGTATTCAATTATTCTGGTCTAGGATCGGGCAAAAATTATTAATTTACTAGTTTTCCTGGATTAGTTCTAAACTCTCCCAAAATTGTAACATTAAAATTAAAAAAGAACAAAACTAATTTATGGCTAAAATAAATTAAATTAACAAATGGAGTAGTTGATTTATATTTATTCAACTTAGATCCTGCTAACTGGAAATGGAATAAATTCAAATTCCTCCTTACCTATAAAAGGTAAAATCTGTACCTATAATCTGTATAGTAAGGAGTAATAAAAAAATATATATTCACCAGTTTAACTACATTGGACCTTTGGCATAAAATAAATAGCTATTATTGTATTGAATAATACTCAACAATCAATGAGTTTTGCCATTATATTAGACCAAAGATGAACACAAAAATAAATTGCTCTGGGGGGGTTATGTTGGTAATTTGTATAATGAAAATTTAAAACAGGTTTACATAGTTTATTATTTTTTTATAAATATACATATTCAACACAATGTCGACTGACTGGTCTTTCTCGCTCATTAAATCTACCGTCCAGATATCGACCGCCCGGTCCTCAAAGGGTTAATACTCAAATTGGCTTTAACCCTAGAATCTTAACCATTCGTCTGACAGACAACTTGATTTTGCGTAAATCAGCTGATCACAAGTGGTTGTAGAGTACAGAGGATGTCCTCCCTCACTCTAGTTGGCTATTACACACCCCTGACAGTCCCATGTTAGTTTTCAGTGCGTCAAGGTCCAATAATATTGAGGTTAGAAATTGTTGAACTCGCGAGGTAGCCGGGGTACTCATGATTATAGTGAGCTGTGAAATTTTTAAATGAGAAGTCTCACAGACGAACGATTATGATTCATAGACACAAAAATATATCATTAAGATTCTAGGGTTAAAAGCACACACAAATTTTTATATTAATTCTTTTAATTCAAATGTATAGTGAACAAGTTTGACTTCTCACACAGATACTGTAATTGGAGAATCAAATAAATAAATGTATACTTCATTAACAGCACGTAACTGAAATATCCAAGATCCCAATTTCAACACATAAAAAATAAGTTCACCCTAGGAAAATATGTAACATGTAACTTTATTTCAGAGAAGAATTAATAAGATATATTTCTTAAAACGGAACTTGGTGTTCCAGGAAATACTATTAAATACATCGTATCATGCCTATAAAGAAACGTACTGTCTTATTAGGCCTACTCAATATTATTATGGTTGTCTTGTTGTAATTTGATTATGAGGATTTACCTTTTATTAATTACATTTTTAAAATATAAACCAAAAAATAATCTGGGAGTATAGAATTGAAATAAGTAGAAAAAATTTGCCACTACACTGATATAGGCCAAAGTCTTAAAAGTATGAATGTTGAACAACATAGCCTTGTATCACAAAACAGAGAAGATAAAAATGTGACTTGTAAAGTATCTGATTACGACCAAAATTACGTAATCTCTGAAGAATATCTCAGATTATCTACGTAGACTATAAAATCAAACTTTAATTATATTGATATAATGGACTATTTCTTATTATTGCATTCTCAAGTTTTCCGGTTTTGGGCATTACGATTAAGTATTGCCAAATAAATGTAGGCTTATTTCGTCCTTCCGTGTTCCCATAACCAAAAAATTTTCCACTCGTTTTCATAAGCATCTTTTAGATAATTTTAGGATTAAGTAACTAGATTACGAAAAGGTATCATAACTTCACGGGTTGTAATATTGTAACACAGCAGTCCGATATGCAGATAGCCGATAACTACAAGCCAAAGTTGTCTGTCAAATCTTGGTTCTTTGTTTATGCCAATTTGTTTTTATCATTGTAATAAATAACAGTTGAATCATGTGAATTATTATGAATTATTATTTGTGAATTATTATTTATCAATCTATCGAAGGTTTGTATAACTGATTTTTAAGATCTGTTGATGTAACTTATTGGCGAATCATAAAATTATTGTTGATTTCATTTGAATCATGCCGTTTTGAAAGTCTATTCTTTTAAATGCAATGAAGTTGAAGTATAAATTTTAGTTTTTTTGTTCAGCCTATGAAGAAGATATGATTTTTTATTAATTACAACTTTGATAACATTTTTATTGATTTTTCTAGTCTATTCTTAGGTAAGTATGATTTCACTGTGTTATTGCGAGTATCCGAATCCAAAAATTATCCGATCCGAATCCCCACTATCCGATCTGAACTTAAACTATCCAATCCAAAAAAAAATCTATCCGCATACCTCTAGTGATTACCAAATAATTTACATTAAAAATCAAAATTTTAAGTTATAGATATTAATTATATCATTTTGTCAATAAAACTATACTTATCTATTATTCACATTAGAAAAACAATATTGATAAAGCAACAACAACACTTCGCCTCCGAGCTTGCGGGGCGACACAAGATAATGTGCGATCGGAAAGAGAGTTGAACACTACTGCTGCAATATTTTTTTTCTTATATTTTTATCAAGACTTGCCATGGCCATTAATCAAGTGCGCTAGAAAAAAATATAAATTTAAAGGCCTAATTAGTCTGAAGTAATTACTTTTGAGATAAATACACTATAAGCTTTCCCAGTAAATTGCAATATAAGATATCCAATATCCTTTCAATAACATATTGCGACATTACTAACAAAACTACACCAATAAGACAGAAGAGAATTTGAAACGAGTAGGAACACTGAAAGTACTTTAAATAAAAATTTTATTTTTAACATTTATACAACTTTCATTAACATCTGTCCAAAAATTTAGGAGTTTACCTAATCTCCATATGATTAAATGGAAAAAGTATGAATTTGCTGCCATGATAAACACATAACTAAAATTTTTTGCACAAATGTATGGATCTCAACCACATGCTAAATATCAAGTTTACAAAAAATATTGATAATGTGAAAAATTAATTTTTTTTAATCCTCCATAAGATTAACATTGGACAAAAAAACAACGTACTGTGTTTAGATTTTTTAATCTCGGTAACGTTGAGATAGAGAAAAACTTTAAGACTTAATTGTGTAGTTAAGCTGATTCCAATGGTGAAATATAAAATTATAAATTTTTATTACATGTGAAAAATACAAAAAACTTTTGTACAAAACAAACTATTTCCAAAAATATGTGTTTGATGTAATTTGTTTAAAACGTCTCTACCAAAATCTCACACCTTTTTTACTTATGTCAAAAATATAAATATAATATATACATAAAATATTATTATTATAGTTAATATATATAAAAATTAACGACTATTATTTCTCTCACCTAAAGAAAAGAAAAGTATTAACAAAACATAATGCTTTTCCCTAAAAAGTAAAGATTTATTAAAGGCCTAATTAGTCTGAAGTAATTACTTTTGAGATAAATACACTATAAGCTTTCCCAGTAAATTGCAATATAAGATATCCAATATCCTTTCAATAACATATTGCGACATTACTAACAAAACTACACCAATAAGACAGAAGAGAATTTGAAACGAGAGTAGGAATCAGTTCAATGCTGAAATAAAAATGATTCGTTATTTGGCTTAATATACAGTATCCAGCTAACAGTAACATGCATACCTTACCCATCCAACCAAATTTAGGGAAATGTTGACTTATGACCTTTTTGCGTTATGAAAATGTGATAATATTAATTTGTATTGAATGTTATTTTGTGTCAACGTGAATGCCGATAAAACAAGTAACTTACAAACTCCAGCCAGCTTGAAGGCAAAGGGAGTGAGATCGTAACGATGCTGCACCAACCACCTGGTCATCCAGCCCATCGTCAGGATTCGGAACACGACAAATGTGCCTGTGAATCAATTGTGTTAATGTCAGAATATCTTGAGTTAATGTGGAAAACCCAGCAAAGCTGGTTAGGCACCGTGAATACCTAATGGTGTTTAAGCTACTAGTAGGAAGGAATTCAAAGACATTAGACAAATCTTTTATTTCCTCCAACAAAACACGGATTTGTTCATTGTGTAATTTTATGTTAAAGCATAACTAATAGTTTTATCACATGCAATTTAAATTATGTGAATTGATGTAATTTGTTTTAAAACCTACTAACTAAACATCACACTTCACATTCTTGCTTGTCAAAAGAATTAATCACTAACCATATACTTACTATTAATTAAAAGTCCTATTTAACGAACATGTTATCCTATTTCACAACAAAAAAATAGGAAAAGCTATTAACAAAAAACAAATAATGTGCCCTCTTGCCTAACAGTACAGTTGTAAAAGAAGAAAAAGAGGTGTCCACTGCAATTTCAGTTAAGCCTACAAATATCAACTTCCACCCTAGCCGGTCACCATTTATTTAAGATGGGCCCTCCCACCACTTTCCCAAACATTTGCAAGCCAAAATGGGATTGCCCATGTTCGGAAATTGATCCTGTGTACTTCCAATTGGCCTGAAACGTTGCTCAGGAAATTCCAAAAATATGTTAATAACACTAATTTAAAAATGTTGACAAAAAATGCTTTTTTTACATTAGGCTATTGTACATGAGGAAGAAACACTTACCGAGGTTAAGAGAGCTGTTGAGTCGGTACAGGACGCCCTTTCGGTCCCAATTCTGGATGATCATGAGTTGCCGGATGTGCAGAAAAACACTGTTCACTTCCACAAGGAGAGCCATGATCGCATAGCCTTCGTAGTTGTAAGTGGTTATGGCTAATGTGAAGCAACTGATTACCTATTGCAAATAACAGCGGTTTGGGAACAGTTGTGATGATTTATTTTCTATAGTACTTGAAACCTGTGACTGGTAAATTCATAATTTATTGAAAAAAAATCAAATCTCAATAAAAAAAGAGAATGTTAAATTCAACTAATGGGAAAGACCAAAACCAGAAATTCCTTTCTTAAAAAATAGTTTATTACGAGATCATATATAAGGTAGCAAGGGAGGGGGGGGAGATGGACTCTTCCACAAAAGTAGAAGTCATTCCGTGGAGAGACCAAACCAATAATATTGAAGAAATTTCCACGGCAAAAAACCATATTCAAACGTGATAGGTTGTTGGTGATCATACACAGTATAAATAGAATATCAGGACTTTAGCGTATGGAAGCAACATTCATTCAGCTAACAGGGAGACTGTCAGTCTCGTGGGATTATATTTACTAAGCATTCTGAAACAAGTGACCACGGGAGACCGGCAGTATCATGATATCATACTGATTAATCATTCCGTGTACACGGCAGACATCCAGTGTCGTGGGATAATATTGTTTCGACACATATTCGAGATAGATTCCGCTAAATCCATCACGGGTCCAAGCAAAAGACATTGCGCTGGCGAGCATGACTTCGACATTACTAACACGGATTCCGACATCACTATAGACGCGGCTTAGCGGTGTAACGGCAGGACTAGACAAGGCGAAGGGAGTCGGAGACTATGGGATCTTCACCATTCATCTGTCAGGCCAGAATATAATTTGTACCTTTTTTAACATTTGAATTATAATTCAACAATTCCAAATTTAGAGTTCGATAAAAACCTTATAAAGATCTTTGATCAGCAGTTAAAATTAATATTTACCAAAATTCAGTTATTAAATTTCGATACTGTAATATAAATTACTTACTTTACTACTTACTACTACTTACTTTAGTACTTTATTTTTGTTTTGCAGAAATAAACAATAGGCTAGCAATTATACATTCGTACCTTTTTATAATATACATTTATTATTAATTACATTATATACATTATTGACATAGATATGTCTTAGCTCTAGGGGGGAATAAATGACCAAAAATCAAAACAAAGACATCATTTGGTTAGTGACGTCATAGATTGGTTATAAGAATAGCCATTTAGATGAACTGAAAACATTCCCTTTAAACATATCCATGATCTATCCTATTTTTCACAGAAAAGTAAATATAATATTTTTACATTATACATTTACACAATAAAACAATTACTATAACCTCAATGCACTGTGAGTAGTGACGAGCTTGAGCTTGTGTAAACAACTGCGCAGATGTTTCAAAATTGGCGCCGAGCAGCAGACAGCAGCACACGTTTTAAAACTCCATATTAAATATATTAATTGCAAAATTAACTTTTTTGTTGAGAATATCATTGTATAGTATCTAAACATTAATATGAAAACAGTTATTGATTGAAAAGCACTTATACCAAGCAAATACCCCCGTCGCAGCAGACCTGCGTACTCAGCGAATTTCCAAATCATTTAATATATGACGTTTAATAAAAATATGTCCATAAACATGAGAATTATTTGCCTATTCTCCATAAGATTAACATAGGAAAGAGTGTGCAGGTTAGCTGCTGTGAGGAACACTGAAAGAAGTCATTTCTACCATGAATAATTTTTATCTTAATATTTATACCAACTTTCATCAACATCTGTCCATAAATAAAGGAGTTTGCCTATTCCCTATATGATTAATATGGGAAAAACGTATGCAGGTTTGCTGCCATGATAAACACATAAACTATGATTTTTAAGCATGAATGGATGAACCTCAACCACATAAAGCTAAAAAATCCAAAAATATTGGTTAATAAGTGAAATATTAATTTTTCCTTATCCTCCATAAGATTAACATTGGAGTCTCAAAATACAACGTACTGTGTTTAGATTTTTTTATATCTCGGTAACCGTTGGAGATAGAGAAAAACTGTAAGAAACTTAATTGTGTAGTTTTTAAGCTGATTCCAATGGTGAAATATAAAATTAGAAATTTTTAAAAATTACATGTGAAAAACGCAAAAAACCTGATTTTGGGGTACAAAACCCCCCCCAAACTATCCGTTCCCGTTGACCGATATGTCTGGTTTACGAACTCGTCCGAGCATTTGTAGGAATACACGTCTCTACCAAATTTGGTCTCGATCGGACCATTTTTACGAGAGTTATCGTGTTAACAGACAAATATATATATATATATATATATAAATTGTAACGACTATTGTTTTTGGACTCTGGGCACCTAAAGACGAAAAAATAACATGGTCTCGGGCTTAAGTCTTACCATGAGACCTACGGTAATAGCTTCTTCCCTATGGGAAATTCGCTAAAAACAAGAAGTAATGTTTGCCATCAAGATATCAACTGCCCGGTCGTACTCGCGAGTGATAGCGACAGTCCATATATCGACCACCCAGTCCTCAAATGGTTGACTAAGAAAAAAATTGGCTAATAAGTAAAACTGCCAAAAAATGTGTTTTTGGCAGTTTTTAGCATTACATAGCAACCATGTCCATTGTAAACTATAGATTACAATTAATTAATCTTTAACCCTAGAAATGGCAAAGTCGTAATTTACGACGCATTTACATATTCAATAAGAATTGGAAGGTGGAGGCATCTGTCGTCAGTTTTGTGGAATTGTTAGACACTATCGCCTACGCGACCGTGTTTCCCTCTGGGGGCCAACAACCGAAACTGCTCTTGTAGTACACGAGCCTGCCACCGGACAGGTTTATAACCAAGTAAGCGCTTTCTTTTCCTAGGCACTGGATGGCCGAGGTGGCTAACGCGCTACGCTGACGAGCGTAACGTTCTAGCCATTCGGGAGTGCTAGGGTTCGAATCCCGACCATGAGCAATCCCAATTTGGCTTGCAAATGTGCGGTGTAGCGGAGTGGAGGGCCCACCTTCAATAAACGGTGACCGGCTTGGGTGGAAGTTGACGGCATTTGTAGGCTTAATTGGGAATGCAGTGGACACCTGTTTTGCTTTTGTGGTTAGTGGTTATAAGGGGGGGGCATGTTTTAAGCTTTTTTTGTTTGAACTTTGATATTTCAAGAAGATATTAGTAATTATTTTTATGTTACAGTTAAGGGTAAAAAGCTTGCCACTTCTAGGGTTAAAATAGGCACTATTTTATGAGGTGTTAGAAATGACAATAAATAAATAATAAACCTTAAGATGTTATTATACAAATGAGACGTCCTTTGCTACTGGCCGTCGCAGCTGTCCCGGGATTAATGTCTAGTTTAAACCAGTTACAATAACTGCTACATACTATAAATAGTGATTTTCTGAGTCTCAGAGTGAGATGCCAGCATTTCTCGCGCGGGCATGACCGTCTCGATGTGAGACGCTTGGCACTCAAGCTACAGTAACGGCGCGGTGCGTTACTAGTAGATTAGTCTAAACAATATTCATAAATTTTGCTAAAATAAATAAAAATAGCTTACAAGCACGTGATGAACAATTAGCTCATAAGTCTTGGACTTTGGGTCATTGATCATCATATCAAGCATGTCATACACAAAGTAACCTGAAATCATAAAATTAAGTAATCATTTTTGAGAATTGCACATAAAATAAACTATAACAAATTTTTGAATATAAAATTCTTTATTTCATTGTATTATCAATAAGTCTGAAAGTTGGGCTTTGCTCATCAACTGAATAAAGTTTAAGTAAGGAATTTTCATACATGAATAGATATTAATATACCTAATATTAATAATAAGGCTTAATCTACAGGGTGATTATGTAGGAAACCCACTTATGCTTTTGAGCTCAATTAATTTTTGGCAAAGTATATGAATAACAAAGCTCTTTTTTTGTGACATATGTGAAATTTTGAAAAAAAACAAATTTCATAAACTACAGCAAAAGATTTTTAATGCAACATCTTTATATAATAGCAATCTTACAAAATATGTCATTTTGAAGGTAAAAATGTTTAAAAATTTACAAAAAACTGAATTGTTATCTTAAAACAAGTAATTAAGGAATCTTGCATAAAACAATCACATATTCTTAACGAATAAGCAACACAAACGCCGATCTAGCGGATTTCAGTTGACCCTAACACCACTCACAACACCTTAAACAAGTATAATCCTAACAAATAAATGCCTTAAAATAATCTGGTTCCTCAGTCAAATGCATAAAGCATTTAAATGCATATGCAAATGCATAGATTTAAAGCAGTGAAATTTCAAGAAATTATTTACCTTGTGCCTGAAGATGGCCTAATTATGGCCGAAACTATAGTTGCACCATACAACTAATAAGATTGTGATAGAGAGGTATGTAAACCAATTAATTTAAATGCATAAAATAGGTATTTAAGAAAAATATGTAAAAAAAATTGACAGGCACCTGTTTTTAACAGATATATTAACACAAAAAGAAAAATTGAAAGAAATAATAATTAATTTTACTTTTGGTAAAAGAACGGTAACGAAGAACTTGGTAAGAACTGAAATTAACTGAATAAGAACCTATGATTTGGATAAAAAAAAAACAATGATTATTACTAAATTAAATATCAATTTTAAATGTCTTCTTTTAATTTTACTCAAAACCCTGTATTTATGTATAATAGGCTATATAGAGAAATTTAAATTAGCTTAATTTTTATGTGACTGATACTTTGCTTCAGACTTAGGCCTAAACTAACTTAAAAAAAATTATATCTTACCAGTAGATATAGCCAATAAGCAGTGACTAGAAAATGTCCACTTGGAAATCAAATCTTTTCGAATTTCTGGGCTTTGATAAAAACTGAAAAAACAAAAGATCCTTAAAAACAAAAACTTAATATTGAAACACGTTATCTTCAACAATCTCTTGGATATCTCTGCATCAGATACAAATACATAATTACAGTAATTCTGTACTAGAACTCTTCTAATTCAAAATCTTCATTAATTGTAATCTTCGACCATTTAATTTTACTGGAGGAATAGTATTGGTAAAGGTCTGTCGTCTGTGGTTGTTTATTGTTTTAATGCTATCCAACCTTAACCGTAATGAAATAATAATCTTAGAATCTCATTTATTTGATCATATTGTACACAAAAGTTTGATAAAAGAGTGGAAAATGATAAAAATGTTGGTTTATAAAGTATTTTTTCTAGACTAAGAGTTACCGTATTATAATTTGACTAAAAAAGTCTTCCCATACTAGTCCTGTCTTACTGGTACCTATATAATTGATAGATTAGATTCTTAAGATGACGAACGTACATGGTAGGTATTATCAGCCAATTATGAATGAGAAACTAACTTGTAGTCTTGTTACTGACTAAGGCTGACATGTTTCTTAGTCAGAACTGTTAATTAATAGCCCAGCAGTCAATGGCATATCTAAGGGACCTACAGTTTAATGTGGAATCAGAACCACTGCCTCAGAATTACGAACTGGTCTAATTATGAGTATTGTCTTTGCAGACTAACGTAGTATTCAATAGTGCGGATGTTAATCTACACCAGAGAACACTACACCCACCGACCATCGCTCACAAACAATCACAATTCGGGACCTCCAAGTAGCTGGATTACAGAACAACGCCACCATCCCAGTCATAGTCCTACTAATAAACCCACGAATAGGCCTATTAATTAGGATGTTAGTAGGACGCTTATGTAGCTGGAAATGGTTGTATATTGGCCCCCCAAAACAAGTGGGTCCTATGTAATGTTTTAAATTTGACTTTAAAAATCTTGGAATTCAATGGATTGATAAAAGTTGACCGGGTACGGAACTTTTACTAGAATTAGACTTTGTTATCGAGTTTAAAATATGGAACACAATGAACTACCACCCTCTGTTCCCTAACTATAATAAATTTATTACTATATTTTCTTCATTTCTCACATTCAAATGAATATCTGTATACAGTCAACAGACTACTAGGCCTACTACATAAGAAGGAATCTTGAACTACTCTCAAACATATACTGTAGCCTACAAGGTATTTTATAAGATTACACTGACCTATAAATGTAAAATATTATTAGTAATATTCTACTAAATAGGCCTAGATATTAAAGATGGACCTAAAATATTAATACCATATGCAGGCGCCACAACCGGTAATCGATGAGTGGATTAGAGAGTTTGCAATATTCCTCCACTTCCATTCTTGCCTAGGTGATGTCCTGGCACTCTTAGGAACAACAAGTTTCAATAACCATATATTGTTAAAAACAAATAACAATAAACTTAAAGTTACGACAACATAAGCGTCGTTCACTCCAGGTAAAATCGTATTCATATCTGTGGCAGACATTGTAACAGAAATATAATTAAACTACGAATAAACTAAAACCTTCACCGCACTATGGAATCAGATATTAATAACGTTACGATTTTACTGTAATTTTAAGAAATTTCAGAGGTTATAAAGTAGAATATGTATATTTGCAAGCATCTGCATCCATGCTAAATTGCTATTGGCCGGAATGGCCGACACCTCCCCTCCACCGCCTCTTTCATATATAGTATCTTATTCGCTGAGGTTGGAGTCTCCCTACTGACTACTGCAACCGATGCAGTATTAGGACATAGATGATATAAGAACTAGAGAAGAGAACTAGAAGAGCTTCTATTCATAATCAATGATTAGGAGCAACGAGCAATGAAGTTGGACCAGTTGGAGTACTGTAGTGGGAGAAATTTAGCAATACAGTAATTATAATTAATTATTATTGAGTTAAGAGTACTAATGGTACAGTAAATATAACAAAACAGATTGGTTAAAAGGCTTTAGTTTAGTTTAGTGGTTAAGGAGTTTAGTTTAACTGTGACAATCACTATCTTTGTTGTTATTAAACAACAAAATTATTAAAATATATCATATTGTTTTAAAGTTAACAGAAGGTACACAAAACTAAAGTTCATTAAAGGTAAAGTCCGAAACGTGGTGATGCAATTATTTTAAGCTTAGCCTACACTACAAGGCACGACAATGACAGTCGAGCGGGACCGGGACCCGTAACACCTCGGTATACGATGCCCACTCCATCCCAAACCTCCGTGACCCTCTTCAACAACTCAATACTAAATAACTTGACCCAGCCCGAACCTCTGATATCATACAACCCTTTCTCAAACCTTACTTTACAGACCGCCCGACCCTCATCACTTTCCATCACCTAATCATCCTCCTACCATAGCTTTATGTCACTGTTTTGCAGTTAATTTATATTACGTTTCAGCCTTAAATTTCAGATCTCAGATTCAATAACAGATTTTACACCCCATAGCCTAGTCTCTAGTACTCAAATTTAACCATATCTACATCACGTAGAGTGAATCTAGATTCACCTCAAGATACAGTGATAACAGATATTTACAAATGGAGGTATGATGCTAGTGTAAGTCAACATGCAATATCAGACCATAAGCATGTTGCAATATGAACTCTACTAAACCTGCTTCTTTAAATATGTTTAATGATATAAATATTTCAATTTTTGTTGACTCACTGGCCTCACTAATGATAGTTGGAATGACATGTTGACATTTAATAGTAAAGCCATTTTTAAAGAATCCTTTGGTGATAATAGAAGGATGCGGGCGCATCGCACTTGTGACTTGGAGAACCGTTGTTTTACTCCGTGACTATTTTAAATTTACGCAAGTAAGCCTATTAGTCATTGAGTGGCCTTATTTTATTTCCGGAACAATATTGCATGTGGACCATCAAATAACTCATTTGTGTTGTTATATACGTGAGTACTGAGCAGTTATGTGTGCACTAAGTAACATAACTTTAATAAAAAACTGACGGAAGCTCTTTGAAGCTATGTCAGTCTGACACCACTCTACTTGCATCAACTAAACACTTTTGACAAAAACTCTTTTTTGGCTTAAAAAAAAACCATCATCGATTGTTTATACTTGATACTTGTATTCTTCATCATTGACCAACATTGTTGGAACAATGCATCATCAAAAATAGGATTTATATTATACTAAAACTAGGCTAAATGGTCACAGATCACAGAAATCGAGAAGTCTATAGAACGCCTATCCACCACACCAAATAGTCCTTAACCTTTTTTTAAAATGGGTCCAGCTTGCGCGCCAGAGGGAGCCCATTAATTAAGAGCTTAGAATAGGGAAACTCTGGATTCAGGCAAAACAGCGGCAGGTGATATTTCGGCCATGTCTTTCTCTCCCATAGCCCACACCTAGTCTTCTTTTCTTTATCTTCACAAGGCGCTGCTTGTGATACGGCAAAGCGACAGCTGCAGTGATAGCGATGTCTTCTGCTGGTGTTCTAGCCTGCTCCAGCATCTGAGCTGCTCGAGGTGTGCAGCAGAGGTTGTAGCTGGTGAAGGCTGAGTGATAAAGTGAGTAATCTGCGTCGCTGGGTGGCAGGGTAATGCCGTAGCTGGTATGGCTGTGGAAGAGGGCGTAGTACATTGTGACCAAATAGGATCTGGGAATGACCAGCGTAAGCTTCCTAGGTAGGTACAGTACGCGAGAGAGTTTAACGCATACCTGACTTATGTGATGCCTCCAGCTACTTACTTATACTTTATACTTTTAACTGAAATGGTGACCTACCCAGGTAGGTATTTTAAGCCAAGTATGAATTAGAAATGAATGTGGCGCGATCTTGTAGTCTTGTTACTGACTAAGGCTGACATGTTCCTTAGAGAGGACTGTTAATTAATAGCCCAACAGCCTATGGCAACTAATGGACCTACAGTTTAACGTGGAATCCGGCCTCTCAAGGGTTTTCCCACGAGTGATAAGCGTGAAGTCGTCTGCAAAAAGCAATGCGCTGCGGTTTAGTGCGAGATCGTCAATCACTATGGTAACAGTAGGGGACCAAGGACAGAGCCCTGTGGGACGCCGTGCCGGACATATAGTTCTCTTGAGGACACGCCACCAAGGGAGACCGTCTTCTGTTTCCAAGGTAGGAGGTGATTGTCTGGAGGACAACATCACCCACTCCATACATCTTGAGCTTACATATAATAATGGCATGTGAGACAACGCCGAACGCATTGCTCAAGTCACATATGTTCAGTAAAACTGAATCTCCAGCTATAATGGGATTTCTTCCAAATTCATTAAGGAAATCAGTGATCTCATATGTTCTCCCCTCACTCATCTCATCAACATCTCATTTAAACAAGAAGTGTTTCCAGCTAAGCTTAAACATGCAACATGTTCTCCCCATCCATAAAAAGGGCAAGTTGAATGACAAACAATTATCGTACCATTTTTCTGATTTTTACCTTTTTCCAAGATTTTTGAAAATATATTTCTTTCTAGACTGGTCTCGTTTATGGAAAAATGAACATCCTTTCTCCAAATCAATATGGCTTTACAAAAAATAGAAGCACAGTTGATGCCACCCATTTATTGAGTTCATCTATGACTTCAATCGGAAAAGGGGTCCCCCAGGGCTCGGTACTTGGACCAGTCTCATTCATCTTGTGTACTAATGATCTGCCATGTTGCGTGCTTAAGTCTGGGGGTAGGGTGTGTGCATGTTTGCGGATGACACCTCATTGTCGTTGTCTTCGGCAGACGTACGGGCCCTCGAGACTGATGCGATTTGTGAAGTCAGGTTGACAGGAAAGAGAAGTCAGTCGTTAGCGAACAAAAACTTGTTCGCTAACGATACAAAAACTCAACTGGTCGAATTTCATATCACAAACAAAAAAAGCTCACCACCACTTTCAATTTCCATAAACAGTTTGAAACCAAGTTTTTGGCTGTACAGATTGACAACCAGTTAAAATTCACTCCTCTTGTAGATTCCGTTTGCAAAAGGCTAAGTTTTGGCAGGTTTTATTGAAAAATTTAGTCACCGTTTTGGATTCAGAAGTTTTCTTAGTGGCTTACTATGAATTGGCTCTCCTTTACTTTTCTTACGCTGTTGCAATCTGGTGTTTTGAATTTGAAAATTCAAAACGCGTTTTTAAGTTACAAAAGAGAGCGATTCGAACAATTTTTAAGAATCACCGCACCCTTTCTTGTAAACCACTCTTTGTTAACAATAGAATTCTCACTTTCGCATCTTTACATATCTTGAACTGCGTAGTACCATAGATGATAGAAGAACTATCAATAAATGGTATCAAACAATCAATGGTAGTACCTAATTGTTAAGAAACATTTTGACCTTTTTCGAAATTCAACCTGCTCCCTTATTTATGCTGCCTTTATAATATGTTCCTCTCTATCTATATCAAACCAGCTTCTCAAACCATAGCAGTATGATATAGATATCCCGAAGCACAAAACTTCTTTTTTTGAAGACCATCTTTTACAATAGTATAAAACCATAGATGAACGGATACTAAAAGATACTTATAATCCGTTCCTCTCTGATAAAACTGTTGAATACACTGCCAGCTGCCTTAAAAGTTGAAACAGACGGGGAAATTTGGCAAAGGGGTTAAAAATCTTCTTTTGTCACGCTGTTACTAGAGCATAAAAGACTTTTTGACTTATCTCTGTCAAACAGTTTTTGTAATTTTAATACTTATTTTTGAAAGGAACGCCTGTTATGACGCTATTATGCAGTTTGTAACTGTCGTAAATAAAGAAATTTGAGTTTAATTAAGCTTGATTTGAATCACACTTGACTATTTTTCTTTTGCGACCAAAATGCAGAGGCCTAAAGGAAGTAGAGAGATCAGATGCACATTGTACAAAGACGGCCTGCACGAGCTAGCCAATATGAGATCTTATATTTTGATTTTATGTGACATGTAGACTAGGCCGCATCTTCTTCATTTTCTACGTCAACTGTGTAGAGTATCGGTGAAGCGGTTACATTCCTTGGCCTCTCTCAGGAAATGATCAGCCTCAGACCTCAGCAACACGGTATCCTGCTTCCCTCTATTTTACAAGGTAGTGTCATCTGCAAAAAATAGGTTGCATCCGTTCAAGTACAGGTCATTGATCATAATGCTGACCAATTGTAATACAGCTGTATTTTAATACAACTTAGCATATAGGTTCTTAAGTAAAGTTTCAATTACATGCTGGAATCATAATTTTAATATTGCTCATGGTACCCATAAATCTAATATTCTAATAAATATTAATTTCCCATTTTATTCATATATGAGAAAGAACTGGATTAAATAGCTTTCGCATCGATTACAGCGTACTGCAATAATATTTGGTATTACATTTGATATTATTCGGCCTAACTCATGATGGACTTTGCACAATCACAAGATAACGGAGAATTTATATTGATTTTTTGTTCATTAAAAAGCTATTCCTAACGGGTGACGGAGTATCAAGTAATGCTGAAACTCCTCTTTGGTCTTTGATGTTACGTTAGTTTCTTCTTTGCTAAAATCTATTTTCTTATGTTTTTGTTTTTATGCTCATGTTTGTACTTTGTTGTTTGTGGTACGGCGATAACGTCAAACTTCTAAAAATCTAAGCTATTTGTAGTTTAATAACGTTTTTATTTGTTGGTGCTGTGTGAGTGGAAAATGAAAATTTGTGGTTATCGACTGCAATAACATGAAGTGATCTTGGACAGCATTGGGGGATGGAAATAGAACTGAAACTTCTATGTGATATTCTATATATTCTCTCTTTAACGCTGTTTGTTGAAACATTTGCTTATTATTTTGTGTTTTATTTAGACGATCGCCAGGAGGTTATTAACGAAATCTCTTGAAATATATAATTCTTAGTTTTATTTAATATTGGAGTGTCATATTTAATAGTCGGACAAGAATAATCTAATTTAAGGAACATATCATGTAGATTTTATGTTATTGATCCTTAAAATACTAAGAAGGAAACCAATATTCCATTGAGTCAGTGAAAGACCTATAGCTCGTGTATAAAGGACAATTAGTCAAGAAACTACAACATGGGCCTATCCAGTTTTTAATGTCTTGTAGGACTACCATAAAATAACTTAATTAGGCGTAAGTTTCATTAGGCTCCAGGTTCTATTGATGAAAATGGCTCGCTCATTATAATCAAACGAACAAGACTCAGTCTCAACTCATCTTCGTTTGGTGACTTGCAAGAAAATTGTCACCATGTTCAAGAATTCTGTTTCCTATTTTATTGCTATTTTTTGTATTATTTTTAATTTAGCAGGTACTTTTGCTAATGATGACTTAACATGTCCACATACATGTACCTGCTCTAGAGCAAGTGAAAGAATCCAGCCCCAATTACGATGGGTTAAAATTAAATGTGGTGGAAGTGATATGAAATTGTCTACTATAGATGAACTAGGTCTAGGAAATTTGCCGAATAATTCAGATGTTATAACGTTGTAAGTATTTCTTTACTTATACTTGTACATCAACTGATTTATTTATTTCCAACGGCAATGCCATTTTTACAAAATATGACATGACATACTTATATCTACTGTAACAAATTAAAGAATAAAGAATATGTGGTAACTTACATTGCTTATAAACTAATACGGTAGATATTATTGTGATAGAAGTACTGTTTATACTAGGTTATCTTTTATGAATATCTTGAAAATGGCCTAAAGGTTGAAACATGTTGTTAAAATAAAAAATGTTATCTAAGGATACTTGGTTGATTTTTTAAATTATACTTAAAATAATAGATATTGATATAAATACATCAAGAATATAGTAATCATGTATAATATAATTTATTCTACTAAGGTAGGTAATATATTAAATACCAGCCTAGTATAAAATTAGTAAGAGTATAAAACTTACAATGATGTACAAATTTCATTTGCAAATTAAATACAAGATATACACCTAGTGGGACACTCAAATCCGAACTAATTGGGACTAACTGTTTGGATTTAGGGGTGTTCGGATTATCCGGGAAATAATATTACGCCGAGTGAAGATTTTCTTCACATCGACAGTTACAGATAACATACTTTAAGTAAAAAACTTACTATGTTTATTTTCAATCTTGTATTGAAGTTTTTGTTTTGAAACTTGAAAAATAAATTTGTGTAATTGAATCAATTTTTTTAAATTTTCAGCTATTTAATTTTTTTGTTTTTCCAAGAACGTGTTTGGATTTCCGGGGTTCAGATTTGACGGGTTCCACTGTAGGAGTAAATATTATATTGGCCTAGTATCAGTAATAATATGGTTTAGAAGATACAGACAGTGTCGGGTGATTGTTTACCTAGTTTTTGCCTTTGGTGTTTATACTAAAGTTAGAACTTTTATCTTTATGAGTTAGCTTTTATAATATTATTAACTTTGTAACAATATGGCTAATCCAGGTGTTCCAAACTGTTGAATTCGTTTTTGGTGTTATGACTGCATCATATTCTACCTTTTTAGTCAAGCCTTTATCTAATCTATATCTCTAACTATATCAATAGTTAGAGTAATAAAAAAACTGGCTCTAAATAATTAAAATTGAATTTTTTTGCATAATTTGGCACTAAAGAGAAGCTCAAAAAATTTGGCATTCAAAGGCTAGGAATTAACTATTGGCTAATATACGTATCTGTATTTCGTATCAGCAATTTAGTAATAAGTTTATTACCAACTATTGCTTGGATTAGTTACAGTAGTCTTGAATGTATGGAAAAATTTCTCACCACCCCCACACTGTATTATTGATTTAGACGGTTTTTGCAATATCTAATTTAATGAAGAAGTTATCTTGATAAGTTTCCTATCGAAACGTTTTAAAATGTCAATGGCAAAGATAAGCACATAAGTAAAAAAACTGTCATAGTGCTGTTTGACAGAATTTCCATTAATTTATAAACAAAATTTAGTTACTGGTAAGTATCTAGATATATCATAATCATGAATATTATTTGGAGAGGTGGACTGTTTTCATAAGGCATGTCAGCCACTGTGAGCTTTTGTGTAATTGATGTCAGAACCTTGATCGATCAAGATAGCTGAAGAACTGCTGTACCTTGTTCATGCTGGTGTTATCCTTAAAAATCACAATGACCTAGATTGGATGATCTGATTTTTTGTGGTGTATGAATATAAAACAATTAATTATGATTGGTATTTCATGGTTACAAAAAAACTGGCTTTTTGGCTTTATGAAACCATTTTTTTTAAAGGATACTTAAAGTTCTTACCCAACGATACTGCACCCAATAAACTGCACCATAAATATATGTTGCTCACATCTTCAAGGAGTAGGGACAAATCGATCACCTCTGAAAACCTAAAATACAGAAAAATATATATTGTATGCTTATAGGCCTTTATGTATATAGGTATAGTTTACTTTTGAAACTAAACAAACTTATTGTTTATTTCCATATGAATATCGGTGACTTACAGAATTGTTTTTTTTCCAGAGATTTATCAGAAAACAATCTAACAAGTATTCCAGCTAAAGCTTTTACTCTACCTAGTCTTCAAAAGCTGTAAGTAGGCCTCCAAGAAGAGGCTCTAGCTCTTATTTTCCATGAGGTTAAAAAAATACTGTTACAGTGAAATTCTTAAATTCAAATTGTCATTTATGTCTTTAAAGACAAAAAGAAAAGCTGTGAAGTGAACTAGGGCATCAAAATTCTAACATCACCCTACTGAAAACAGATTGACTTTATTAATTTATATAACAGAATGGCCTAAGTTGGTTTTTTTGTAGACTCCTATTTTTGGTTGTTGGAGCTACATCATGTATTCTATTTTAAAATATTATTGTTTTGTCAGTATTCTTGTCAGTAAGCTTGAATATTTTTCTTCAAACAAAGTTTTGGCATTTTATAAAATATTTTCTCTGATTACTCTACGTAAACATGACTTTTCACTTTTAAGATTTCATAATGTATTGAAGTTTAATGAAACATCCTGACATCAGCAGTTTAGTTGAGTATGTGACTCAGTTGATAGTGTGACAGACTCCAACCCTTAGTAAGCGATTACCGTGGCTCGAATCCTGGAGTAACCACCTTTTGTCAGTTCTGTGCATCTTGTACTGTGTCAGCTCGAACCCCTGCCATTGAATTATATAAAAAAGAGTGTTTTTTAAAATAAGCTTTCAGAATTACTTATTCTTTAAAAGATTTTAATTTATAACTCAGATTCAGAGGCAAAATTTTGGATTGGATCCCACATCAAACTGTTCGTCCCTTCGATGCCATTGGATATTGAAATACTATTTAATAGTCCTCACAAAGGAACATGTTAGCCTTAGTCAGTAACAGGGCTACAAAATGATGCCACACTTAATTATCTTATACTCATTTCTTATTCATACTTGTCATAAAATACCTACCTCCACCATTTCAGAAAGGTAACAAGATAATTATTAATTAGAAGTACCAGTGAACTAAAATCTAATTCATTCAAAATATTCTCGTTTTCACATTGGAGTAGTTGAAACTATTTAGAGAAACGATGAATAACTACTGAATATTACTACTTATATTTGACTATGTATTCTAAATCTCCATTATCTTTTTCAGGGACCTTAATAAAAACTTAATATCAAAAATAGAAGACGGTGCTTTCAAAGGTGTGCCAAATTTGAAACGCCTGTAAGTATATCTGAGCTGGTTAATTTATTCTGAAGTTGCTATATCATTTTTGTTTGGTTCTGTAAAAGCTTATATTAGGAATATTGTATGACTTAGCATTAGAAAGAAACATAGATGATATTATATCAAATTACTAAGCTAAATTACAAATAAATAAATATAAAGGAAAACTTAACTCAATTATCTCTATATATAAAGATGAATGGAATTTTAGCAAGTTGCTCTATTGTGTCCGGGAAGGTTTTAGAGAAGAAAATTCTGGAAACTCCATAAGTTTCCATGTTATGGCGTTTTAAATTTCTAATGTTAACCTTATAGGGAATTAGTTTGTTTACAAATTATCTACAATCTAAACATTTGATTTCTCAAGCTAGAGCTGTTGGATTACTTTCCATTAGCAATATGTTTTACTATCCAGTGCCATCTGAATTATTCATTAATGTAAAACTCTAAAGTAGTAAATAAATACTGTTCAAAATGTACAGCTTTATTCGCCACGTTAATAATTTACGGTGTTTGGGGATTATGTATTTATATTTTTTATTTTCTGTCTGATTAAACTTCATGTGTTTAAATGTTGGCCAAATAAAAAAAATTACAATATTTATACATATTATAATACTCAGCTGTTATATATCTTTCCTATAAAAGCCGTATAACAGTTACGTTTGGTTTGGGTTTGTGTTGGATTAGAAAATTGTGAATCAATCCACTCAGATTTATTTGTTTTGTCAGGATCGGATCGGATATCTGGCTCCAATCCGAATGCAAAACAAATAACCAATAAAGTCCTATAATTATCCGAACTTTCGGATAGACTGAATCAAATGAGACTAAAACTGAAAGATAAATGCTAAACTTTCCGTTTGAGATATGTCAGCGATACGGATCAACAGACATGTTAAAGCAGATGACAAAAGTACGCATTTCATAACCTATTGGAATGTAAGAACGTCTTTGGGCGGTCCAAGGATGCGGTATGATTATTCGATTCTTCAACTATGTATTTAAGTTACCCATTAAGTTCAACAAGATATTGCATTTCGAAATACAAAGAATAGTGTCATCGATAGTTGCACCTGAATATTAGATTGCGGTTTAAACCATGAAATTTTAATCAAAGTCTTCGGAGTGGATTTTGAGAAATCTGTATTTTTCACATTGTTAAAGGTTTTTAGGAGTATAAATTGAAAAAATATAAATAAAAAAAAATTGTCTTGAGATATTCACCAAGTGTGGTATCACACAGGTTCACCGAAGTGAACCTGTGTATCAAATTTCATAAAAAACAGATGATCAGTGGTTTTTACACAGACAGACAGACACCAGTCTGAAAACTATCCAGGGGGCCTCAGAATGGATACATCCACTCTCAACTCAAATACAAAAATTTGGATGTAAACAATAATTTCTCCATATAATGTATAAGGGGAGAATGTAAAAAGGGTCACTTACTTTTGACTCTATCATGGATTTTGGATAGTTACAAGCTTAAGTAAGTAATCCTACATATTTATTTTGTCAGTGACCACGATTTAAGTATATAGCTCAGAGTATGGTATTTCTGAAATTTAGATTTCCAGCCAAGTTTAGCAATGAAACTAAAGTTTAAATTGATTTGGGGTTTTCTTGCAAATTCTATATTAGAATTTTTTTCATAAAGTACTAGCTATTACATCATGTTAATCAAATAACTACTTTAAATCCTTAAATCTCTGACCACTTCCTAAAAATAGTGAGTATTTTTTTTACAACTACAGTGGAATCTCAATTTAACAAACTTCAAGGGACTTAGAAAGATATACATTATATAGGGGTATTCTTAAAATCGATTCTTAAATCGAGGTTGAATTTTGCCAAAATTGGAAATATAGGGGTTAGTCATAACCTCCAAATAAAGAATATTGAATGTGTCCAACCTCTATTAAAGTAGATTTTTAGGCATATGTTATTTTAGTTATACTGTATGTTTTAATGTTACAGATAGGCTTAACCAGCCATTGCCATTGCTTGCTCGAAAACCATTATGGCCGAATTTCTCGGCCAATTGTTGCTTTTTCCTGAAGTACAGGCCCCGAAACAGATACATTTTTGTCACGGCATTGTTTCATCAATAACATGACAGCACTTTCAACGTCTTGTAATTCGGGCTGTTTAGATTTTTCACACTGACCAGAAAGTCCACCTTTGTCTTCATTTTTCTATTTATTTTTGACTATTGTTTGAAGAGTTGTTCGTGTTATTTAAACTCCTTAGCAATGTCCACTTTCTTCATATGGGGATTTTCTTCTTTGGTTTCTATTACTTCACATTTGAATTCCACACTGAGAGCCACCAATGTGTTATCACAATCAGAAACGAAAACTGCTACGATACGCAACACGATCTTAACAATAGTTGCGATAGATGTGCACCTTCTATGAATATTATGTGCGGTGGGCGGAAGTAAGGGAAATTCCACTTGAGTGATTACCTAGATAAAAATAAAATATGTAATACAGGGTTCTGGACCGTGGGAAAACGTTATATGGAGGTTATGTTCGTTATATAGGGGTTTTTTACATTGGATACTCGCTATAGAGGGGTAAGAAAATTACTAACAAACACACAAAATATACGTTATATAGAGGGTTTATAAGTATTTTGTTTGCTATGTAGGGGTCAATTTTCTTTTGAGTTATATGGCGTTTTCAAGGGGATTGAAAAATAGTACGTTACTTCAATGTAACATATTCCTTGGTATAGAAATACACTACATTGAGGTTCGTTATAGAGAGGTTCCACTGTATAAACTTAACTTGGCCAATTTAAATTGTTCAAAGTTCCTTTAATTGACACTAGGACTCATGTATAAATATTTTATTGTATTCCTGTGTTGTACCTGCACTGAAATAGTAATGTTATGATTTTTATTTGTTACAGAGACCTCTCAAACAATCGGATTCGAAGAATTTCAAGAAACATATTCGAAAATCTGCATAATCTAGATAGACTGTACGTAGATAGATATTTAGATATATTTTTGGTAATTTATTTAGTCATTAATTTAAGTTATATCAGTGGTGCTGTGTTTGGAAAGTAAGGTTCTTTAGCATTATTAACTGTGAAAAAATTCAAATTTAGTAGTTAGTAAGTCAAGCAGAACAAAACTTCAAAATTTTCAAATTACTGTTGTATGTATGCACTTACAACTAACTGTATGTACAGTTTTTAACTGGTTTACCGATCTTTTCATGAATTTAATTGGTTAATATAAATGTCAGGAACAGAAAGAGAAGTTACTTTTGCTCAGTGTGTACTTTGATTCAGTTTCTTTTGCAATCAAAATTTCACCTCTTTCCCCCTAAACAGTGATTTTCACAACTATAACACCAAAAATAAAAATAAAATTGCAATAGATAGTATTGCAGACTTAGAAAATCATAAAAAATCCATGCTGTTTCTAAAAAATTGTATAATCAAATGATTAATCACACAAATTCCTTTTATACACTGACAGAATTTATTAACACATCTGCAGAAAACATTTCCTTCTGATTCTGATTTTTTTGGTGTTTTTATCGTCTTGGGTTGCTCTATAGTAATTAGTTTCTTGACCATTTCTCTTTAAACACACTTTAAATCTGACCATGTCAATGCAATATTGTAAGACAACCAATACACAATTTCGTTTAATACTAATTTCTGAAGGATCCAGGCAGTTTAGGCATTGTTGCTTGTATGAAAAAAATAGATTAATTTTTAAATTATTTAATAAATTAATGTAATTATTCCATTTTAATTTCTGAAAATTAATTTTTATTCGTTATATCTCTTGGCATTCAGGGAACACATATAAGAAATTTATTGAAATAACTTAAATTATTAAGCTTTTCCATGTATATTTTTTTAATTGTGTGAAATAATATAAGTATGAATGGTTAGTTATATTTTTTGAATATTTCCAAAGCTCTGATAATAGCTCTTAAATAAATGAGCTAAAGGCTATTTGTTTTAGAGCTTAGTTCTTAAATAAATACTCTTAAAAATAAAACTATACTGGATGGATTTTAAATTCTTCCTTTCATGTAAACAATTAATATTTCTACTCATCAATTTTTTTTTCAATTCAATATTCCTTTACATCCACTACGAAGCTTTTATTCCCAGTAACATACACATATTTGTATTAATAACAAATATTTGTCATACATCCCCAAAATGTTAGTTCAACTTTACCACATTCTGAAATTTCAACTTTAAATGTCTACTTTATAGGCTATGGAATTCAATTTGAAATCCTTTGAAGTCCTTTTCTTGTTTGAAATATTAAAAAATTAGTATGTGTTTCATTACAGGAAACTAAGTCAGAACTTTCTTAGCCGGATTAAGGAAGGAACCTTTGATGATCTTGAGTCTTTGAAGCAAATGTGAGTATTTAACCATAACTAAACTCCATGATTACACAGTCAACTCCTGATTATCTGGGTGTGGCTTTAATAAGTTACTGACCAACCTAGCCACAAAATACCAATGTTTAACAATAAAGCTGCAAGGTTTTACCATGGGTTCAGTATTTTTAATCATACATTTTATTGTTATTTATTATTGTAGGCTATACATACAATAAAGCAATAATCAATGGTAAGAATTTATCTTCATCATGACAATTTTACCTCATCTCCAGTGAGGTTACGTCTCATCTGTGGGAGCAAGAACGAGAGAGAAACTGTTGTGTAATGTAGTAAAGCCCTTGATAGATCTGCTTCCAGTCCATCGAGTGGAAACAAACGCTTAAACTCAGGGCAGATATCCATAACGAATGAAAACTACATGCCAGACCACGATTCTGTCACTCAATCGGTATTTCTTTATGTAGTTCAAACTTTTCCCAATAAATGGTGTTGCTCTATCCTTTAGAAAACTTGTATATCGTTTTGCTCGGTTGGACTACCTGTTGGGTTGTTATTTAGCATTGTTTTGATTTTAAAGGCCGATAGTCACAGCCGAAAAAGTCGTTTCGTGAGGCACATGCGTTTTTTATTTTATTTTTCTAAAATACATTTCTTAATATAAATGCATGGTTTTTATATCCTACGTTAAAAAATACTTGGAAGTTAAGGAAAATTATTCAGGTGGTTTCAAAGAATATTTCAATAACAATATATCCCCTGCTTTGAAAATTAAAAAAACGTTTTCTTCTTTTCTTTTAAATTTTTTTGCATTTAGTAAAAATTGTTTTTTGAAATTAAAAATAAAATAATATTATGCCCTAATACATTACCAATAAATAAAATATCAAATTATCTCATACACAAGCAATTTTATGCATCTTTCTTAAAACGCTACAAAATGGGTAATTTGAATTGCTATTGAAGGTCTGTCCAGGTTCTATTTAACTACTTCCTCAATGGATTAACACACTTTGACTGTATTTTAGTCTTACATATTACCCTAAGAAAATTGTTTGATTCGACACAGTGACTTGACTGGCAACCCTCTGGTGTGCGACTGCTCCCTCTGGTGGATACTGGAGTGGGCCAGGAACTCATCGGTCAAGTTCTCACCGTTGCCCAAGTGCAGCGCTCCACCCTTGCTGAGGGGGCAGCCGCTGAGGAAGCTCAAGGGAGGTAGTCAGTGCGCCTGGCCGCACAGCGAGTACGACTCTGCCGCGTTGGAGCTCAACCCTAGCCACAATCAGGTACGTTCTCATGATATAAAGAGAGTTTCATAACGTCAAAACACTTTGAACATTTCAAAGAATAAAGTTAAAACTACAAAACTTATTGAATTGTAACAGTTTTATACTTTCTTAGTGTTTAACGTCAGTGTGTCCTTCAAAGCAGGAAATTTTTATTACTAAACATACCTTATTGCGGTATTTTTGTTAGGGGCCTGCGGTACAGGAAATTATGAGGTCGGTACGGTACGGTACGGGACAAGTTGTTGTACCTCGGTTCTCGGTACAAATTCGGTACGGTACGGTACACGAGAATAATGCCGCCAGTAACATTGACTGATCTCATCCTTTTATTCATAAGTATTTTCTAGAATTTAATTAGTGAAAACATAGAGAAAAGAGTTTAAAAAAATATACAATGTCAGAAGAAATATTTTACTGTACTAATTTTCAAACTGTAATATGATTTTTAAATTCATTCTTTAAAAACATATCATATTAAACATATTAATAATTATTTAAACATTATAGTTCATGTTGTAACTAATTAATAAGGAAACTAATGAAACTAAGGATGAACAAACAAAATAAAAAACTATTATGTATTTTATTGCAGAACAAAAAATACAGAAAATATACTGAGTCAATACCCCCTAGCCAAGACCTATGTTTTATATTGTCCTGGTTTATTATTTTTAATTTAACCAATCACAATAATTGTTCAAATTAAATGAAACACTTTCATAAAATGTCAAAGGGCTTTTTAGAATAAAATGGTTATTTTAGTATAAAGTGTTTAATATTTTAATATTACAATGGAATCCCTCAAATCTGAACATGTTCTGGGAAATTAAAAAAAAGAAATAGCTGGAAATTAAAAAAATTTAATCACATAAACTTACTTTTCAAGGTTTAACAAAGTCAGGGTTTTTCGCTTAAAGTCTGTTATCTTTAACTGTTGAAATGAAGAAAATCTTCACACGAATTCCAAGTCACGTCGGTTGTTATAGATGCACTTATTTAGTGAGCAGGTAAACGCTCACTAAACTAGACACAGACAGTAGACAGACGCGATACACATCCCTGTTAGTAAGGGTAGGGGGAGAATGGTTTATTTTTAGCACAGGCTCGACCCGCCAAGGTCACTGCCCATAATGAACTTATTGAGTCACGCACAGCCTGTATAACCCGTCGGTTGCCCTGCGAATACAGTGACGAAATAAGTGTGTAGTATTTATTTCCTTGGAAGAACAGGCTTCAGTACCAATTAGTTCGGATTTGAGGGGTTCCACTAATGAGGAAATACAGAAAATATTGTTAAAAAAATAAAAGTTATTTATTTCCTTTAATAAATTATTGCCTTAACATTATGATTTTTTATTTTATTTGAGTGAAAATCCCGAAAGAGCGAGATCAATACGGCAAATCACAGTTCTGTATTGGTATATAACATCTTCAACAGACTGTCAGAGGAAAAAGAACGAATCAATTGAAAGAATCATGAATAACAGTTTAAAAGGTTTTCACTGTGATTAAAAAATCACAGGTATTCCCATCACTATTTGAAACACGACTAATACGAGCCTCATAATGGTACGACTATTTTGTTGCGTCAAAAGGAGGAACGGTTCCCTGATCGCGTAAGCTGCTATAGGTGGATACGATAATAAGCCGGGAACGCACAATAATTTAGATCCGGCAGGGAGATGGCTGGTTGCCCGATATTCCTGAAGTCCTGGTGAAATTGTTTTATTTTAAATTATCATTCACCAACACGCTATGAGTCAGTCTTACGTTCCGTATTTGCCGTACATCTGGGCAGTGTTGTAATTCTTTATTACTGGTAGAGTATAAAGCCTTTAACGGCGGGTTTTATTCAATGTTTTCGGCAGGAGATATTCCATAGTAATATTTGATGGCAACCTAGACTGGATGACTTAATTTTTCCTTATTTGTACCGTACCGAAAAAATTCTTGTACCGTACCGAGGTTCGGTACAAGGCTGGAACCGTACCGTACCGATTTTTTCGGTGCACCGCAGACCCCTAATTTTTGTGTAGCTCACTATCTTTTTGTGCAAACAATTACCAAAACATATATTTCCTCACTATGAAACATCCTATTTACGTTATTCTTGCTGTAAATTGAAAGGTAATAGTAACACTAAAGGCTAGGCTACAGTCCATATGAGTTCTACATTTGACAAATGACGAAAACATACAAAACAAAATATATATCTGGTTGATTATTGCAAAAATAAACCTCAAAAAGTACCAATAAGTAACCTCAAATCCAATAAAACAGTCAAACTAAATGTATTAACTATTTATTGTCATTTACATTGCAATTATGACCAAAATAACTGAGAAACACAACAATAACAAACAGAGCTGACGACAGTAACATAACAAATCAACAGCTGATTTGATGCCTTTACCTAAACTAACTCTGTCTCTCTTGTGTTGGTTGGAAATAAATGAAAACAGTTGCTCCTTTTCCTGTCAAAATGTCCTGGAAATGTCAATAGTTTTATAAACTGCCGAAGGATAGCAGCACATGATAGATCGACATTGCGGCCATCGCACAACCTGTACGTCTATCCGCACTGCAGATGGCATTTGGCTTGTGTAAGGTGTATGTGAAACCCAATTGAAGTGTTAATAAAGGAATAAATTCAAAGATTGCAATTTCAGTTCGAATATTTTACTTCTGTTTAAATTAATAAATTCAAAATATTGTAGAACAAACTATTGAATATCAAACTTTCCAATAAACCGAGAAGGTATTCTGTTATTTGTCTGTTTGATTTTATTCCAAAATTTATTAAAAGCTATATGATCCGTACAAAATTATAATTCTAAATAAGAGTTTTTATTGGACATATTCAAAGGTTTATAAATAGCTGAACTATTGATAAACTATTAGACAATACGTCCTTATCTTTCATTGTAAACCATGTAGGTTCTTTTAATACTCATACTCATAAGAGTCTGTCCCTTGCTACCAGTTTTATCGGTTAATTTGTGTCAACAGACCTGTTGTAAAATTTTAATGTATTAATTTTCCTTATTGTTTCAATGTTTTTATGTTTTTTTAAAAATTATTTTTGACAAACCATTTTTGATTACCACATAATATATGGTACGCTTCTGTGGGGTCATTTTTTTGCTTTGTGCACTAAAATCCTGCTGCTTCAGAAGAAAGTCTTGTGGATAATTGCCTTGGCTGGTCATTTAGACCACTGTAGGCCTATATTTCAACAGCTTGGTGTTCTAACCGTCTACGGTCAATATGTTTATAATTCCCTACTTTACATTAAAGAACACCTTTCAGCATTCAAGAAAAGAGGATGTGCATACATACTGCACAAGGAGAGCAGGAGACATCGACATACCACATTGCAGACTGTCTAAAATATTAAATAGTTTCCCAGTTCAATAGCCTACTTAAAGAAATAAGACAGCTAGAAAAGACCAAGTTCAAAAATGCTATTCATGCAAGACTTATAAATAGGCCTATTTACTCCCTTAAAGAGCTGGAAGAAAACAACTTTTTTAGCTTTAAGGAAGCAAAATGATGGCAAATATTAAACTACTAAAATGACACAATCTATCTGGAATTTCCAGTCAACGATTCAGACATCAAGTATCAAGTAACAAAAACTTTACAAGTACCAAGTACCTAAAGCTGAAGATGGTGTTTTAACATCGGAATATGTTCTGAATGATGACCTTTATCTGAGCTTTCTGACCGAATTTTACGTAAGAAGTGTAGTTAGTCTTACAGTACTCGTATCTTTCTTGCGGTGGAGATATATAGTATTTTTCTCTCATTTACTGGCTATTTAGAATGGCCACCAACGTCTCCAGGACCTTAAGTTTGACGAATTTGAACAATTTTTAATAGCTTACGTACTTATACATTCACAAACCACAAACTGAAGTAGAAATTATAATGATTAACTGTGAGTAGATAGAATTATCTACTGTTATAGGCTACGCCCTCAACAGATACATTTGTCACAGGTGGTGTTTGAGGGTGACTCGCTGAACTTGCAGTGTCGAGCGTTGACTGGTGACATAGACTCGGATGACTCAGTCAACTGGATGTGGGCGGACCATAATCCAATGGACATCTTCCAGCAGAGCGTCCAGGTTCAAAACAAACACATAAAGGACAATGGCTTCATTGAGAGGTAATGGTGTCTGTGTTAGTGGTAATATAAGACTAGTAGACTAAAGAGGTCTCCGTTTACAGGGTCATCAGTCAATCAGTATATTTCAAGATATAGTGAGATATAGTGTCAAATACTATTTTTGATCTGGGGCAGAGTGATTCAACAGGGAACACAGACTTTTTTAGAGCCTGAATTTTGATTTGTTTAGAGGTTACTAAACTTATTTGAGGTAATTAAAAGAGATCCTGTAAGACCTCTCTATCTTCCCTTTTACCCTTCTACATTTTCTATCTTTATGAGTTGTTTTATGTATGTTTGAATGGTTTTACATTTAGATTGGAAATACGAAACTTGTTGATTTTCAAGAGACCTATTAAATTTAAAAAACTCCAATCTGTTTTGGGGTTTATTTCTTCCTTGCCAGAATTTTTTGCCACTTCAATATTATTAAAAAATAAATTTTTTTTAGGAAATTAAGTAAACGTGAGTACCCTTTAAATTTTCTTCACATGTTCACTGTGGCGTGGTCGCCAGATTCTGTGCAGAGCCTATCCCTAGACGTTGTGCGGTCGCTGGTGCCCTCTCGTTCCCTAGCGACTAAAACTGTTAGTGTGAGCTTAGCGCTTGCCCGAGGATGATTATAGCTTGTTGATAAGTGACTATGTTAACGACCGTGTTAGTGTTATCATAACGTGGCAGTGTCAGTTTTTGGTTCGCTCGCTATGATTTTTTTTCACCAAGGTTTGAGTATTTTTGCTTCAAATTAAACCCCTTGGGCAATACAGTTTATCCTTATTCTGTACTAAATTAATCCTATGATATAAATAAACTATAATTATACCTGTTCCTCGTTTTGAGGTTATGTACTGAATGTTTTTGGTACCAAATAGACACCACTGATTCACGTGACCTTGGGAGGAGCGACAGTATATTTTTAGTAGTTCTGTGTCCTTTGTAATTAATTATTCTGTATTTTATGCTATTTATTTAAGTTATTTTATTATTTTTATAATAATAGGTTATAATAACTACTATACCATCCGGGGATGGCCTGGCGCGACCATGCTACAACATCCCCGGATGCTGAGAGCTCGGTAACTCAACAATACTAATGCTTAACAATAACGTCATTTTTGATGAATTTCACTAATAATAATTTTTGAGCTTTGCTAACATTGTTATAATTTTCTCAGCAGTTTCAATTTTTTTCAAAAATAACTAGTAGGAGTTTAGAAATTGATAAAGTAATTGGTTAAGGGCTGTAGGTTTTATGATTTTAATCGGTTATCTATTAATAAATTTAAACTTTTTTTTACTCCAAATCTAAAGCAGCTCAAATTTTGTATTTACAGTGTGCTGATAATAAACCATCTTCAGTCCGACCACAGTGGCCAGTGGAGATGTCATTTACTCTCTGATGATGGGAACCATACCACCAGCATCTCTGTCATTGTTATCAGCAACCAGACAGTGTACTGTCCGATCACAAGTATGTTTGAAAAATTTTAACGTGTTCATAAAACCCCTGCCATCTACATACCACAGGAGCATAAAGTTTAGCAGTCTGTGGGTCAGACTTTTTAAGTTATATATGGGTTATTTATTTATATTAATATGGGTATTTACCCGAGGCCCGTATAAATACCCAAAACCTAGGTATTTATGATTTTTTATTTATTTATAGCGAAAGACATCTTTTTGCAATACACATGCTCTGTGTGATTAAAATAAGATCACAAGTCTTTATTATTGTCTTCCCAAACATATTAGGGCCTACTTCTGAAAAATATTTGGTTAAAATATGCTAGGCCTGGGGATAGATGATTAGGTCAAATTTAGAGGATATATATCTAGTTTATTGTTGAACATAATATGCTCTAAGGGCTAAGGGTGATAATAGGGGCGCAATCAGTCATTTCGTCACATTTAACTTACTTCGCTGTAGGTCACAAAACAACCGATAGAGTGCATGGTGATGTTGCTTTAACCTCTATGCACTCACAGAACCAATATGGCGGCTTTGTTGAAATATTTAGTGACCGAAATCTGTTGCTAGGTCAGTATTCGTTCGCTCCTGTACTCCAGCTTATGCCTGCATGTCAACAAACATCGTTTGTTGACATCTATCGACTTTTGATTTTTTGTTTTGTTTTTTTTTAGTAAACAGTTAGTATTTCGCGAATGAAAATGATAGATAATGGCTCATCCATTTTTGAAAATTGAATTTGAATTTTTGAAAACCACTTTTTTAGATAGGCCCTACCCAAAAAAATATTAAAATGTTAAATAAATAAAAATGAAGCATATTTCTGTTCTCTACTTAATTCAAGCTACCTAAATCCAAAAAGAACATTAGGAAAATAATATTTTGATTTTTTCAACCTAAATGAGCAGGGAGTGTGATTTTCAGTAGCATGGTAAGAGTTAATACTCTAAAAGACTTCAGTAATACAGGTATTTGAAATAAACACTGTATTTTAAGATTCTACTAGACCTTTTTTATCACATTTTTTATTACATGTTGATATAAATGTATAATTAAATATAATAAATCAATAAATGCACATCTTAATACTCTAAATAAGGGTTTTTACTCAACCTTTAGTTATTTTCATATAAGTTTCCTAAAACTCGACAACCTTTAAGTCCACATTGAGTTGAGTTTGAGAGGTTCTATCTACTGTATATGGTTTGGAGATTTAGGGGGCAAAACCAAATCCAATTTACACAAATTTTAATGAGTCATGTGCTAAATTTTTTCGGAATTTGAAATTTAGACCGTACATGATATATATTTATATTTACTTACTCTCTCACTCTATATATCAGAAATAAAATTAATAAATTAACATAACATTTCTGTAGAGAATTTCAAGTCTTGTTAACCCTTCAACGTGTTTTGTCGTACGTGATACGCCGTGATGCCTAACCTTGTCGCCGTGTTTTGACGTATTATGTATGCTCAGCGACGTTACGATGAAGCTGGATAATTCATAACTACTGGGACTCGATGGATACTGCAGTACATTGTAGTTGGAATGAGCTACACGGAACTCCAAAATAAATCATTTCTACCGCAATTTTGCTGTCTCAGGTGACAAAATTCATTAACTTTTTTGAGAAGACCCCCCCTGGTTGCTGCCTTGATTGGTTTTTTTACATGAAAGCTTTTTCAGACTAATTATCGTTTGTTTTACACTTATAGTATTTATCAGTGAATTATGTTCTAAAATTGTATTTTGAGTTTCTGTGTGAACTTTATTCATTGTTAGTTTTTTATTAGTTTCAACTGCTGAAGTGTTTTCATAGTGATGTACTAAAAGTGTTGTGTTTTGGAACGGAGGTTAGTTTTGTTTTGCAATGGCACGAAGTAGTGAGATTTATCGTAATTTGGTGAAACAAAATTATAAAAGTACAAATGCATAAATAAGTTAATTGTTGACATTTTTATATAAACATGCAACAGTCCCACTGAAAGTTCTAGAAATTCCTGCAGGAGAGGGTGTTCTTCCACAGAAAAACACACACATCGAAGCGTTGAGCATTTTAACTTTTAAGTATTGTTAACCAAAGGTAAAGTAAGGTATGGCACTTAATATTCATACCGGTTGCAGCAACAAGTGATAACAAGGGCATGTACACATGGCCCAAGACGGTGGCAGGTCATCTGGTGGAAGTGCCATGTACGGTGGAAGGGGCAACATCGCATGCATCGTACATGTGTAGCAGCGATGGACAGTGGGAACAGCTGTTCACTGACAATTGCCCCTTTGCCAGTGAAACCACCCGCATACTGGAGCAGTTCTCCAAGGTAATGTTCATCAACTCTGTTAGCTAGGTGGGGATATGTCATTGATATTTTTATTGATTATTATTATTATAGTATTATTATTGATCAATTTCATTACAATTTCTCAATTTTAATTCTGAAATTTGGATTTTGTTTCTCTATTCTGTCCTTGATAATGTAAAATAGAGTGAAGTGGGACTACTATTTATTTTTTATCACAAATGCTGCACATTAGAGACGTATAAAATAAATCATTAACTATATTAGTATACTACTAAAGTCTAAAAAAACTTAAAAACAAAAGTTAAATTAAAATATTTTTCTAATTATATTTTTTATTCATATTTTCTGTACACTTACTATTAAAAATTTTGTATTATGGATTGACTGTGGTTTAATTTTCTAGATGAGGGGAAAGCTAGGTTATTTGTAGTAAAATGAATTATTTGTACAAGGCTTATCGGAAAAATAACTCTCCCAAAGTGGGCAATGGGTGGTGCTATGTAATCTGGCAACACCTCAGTGTAGGTTATTTCCCCACTACCCTGCATTGAACACATCACAGACAACCGTTGACGATGGACACTACAATATCCATCACCGCCGAATGTGAACTATGCACTGTGATTCGATTTTTGAATGTGAAAAAGTTGGAAACTATAAACATTCATCGTGAGTCGTGTGAAATCCATGGAGAAATCCGTATTAGTGTCCGCCAAGTCCGCCTGTGGTGTAGAGCAAGAGTTCTCAAACTTCATCTACACAAGGACCCCCGTAATTAATTATTTATGTAATATGGACCCTTAAAATTATACCCACGCCCCTCACCCCTGTTGTTGCTTAGTAATCACATTGGGTAAGTTATTTTACCGTCAAGCCTCGTATTATGGACGTGTCAGAGAGCTGACAAGTTACTAGTTTGAGGATTGACAATTCCTTGATTCCATAAATTCTGTTGGTATAGAGGAATTTAGAATTGGAATAGGCCCATCCTAGTAATTATTAAATACTAGCCAAAGTATCCGTTCTTCGCACGGGTTAAAAAAAGGCTGAAACGTGTAGGGTCTACTGATACATTTAAGTTATTGTTAATGCATTCTTCATTGTTTACAAAATGACAAAACACGAGTGTCTACAACATTTCAAAATAACATCTGTCAAATATTGGGAGAGGATAAGGATTAATGTAATAGAGACAGTGGTCGGAAAACACTTAAAATCTACCATTCCGCTATTTCAAATAATTCACTAATTTCGATCCAGCAGTTTATCTGAAAAATCAACTTTATTTCTTCTTCTTCCCGAACTGTCAAAATATAGTGCAAACGGATGTTGTCATTAGAAAAAGTAAACATTGAAACCTAGGACGGTCACGGCAGCTCTTTCTTCTTCTTCCCGAACTGTCAAATTTTAGTGTTCACAGCTGTTGACATTAAAGTAATTTTATGTTTTCATTCTCTAAAAATGTAAACATTGAAACTTAGGACGTTCACAGGGCGTAGCCCGAGAGGATTTTAAGGAAATGAGTATGCCTATGTGTTGCATGAGTTTAAGATCTACCTTTGTGTAAAATTTCAAACCGGTCGGTTCAGTATTTTTTGCATTTACTTGCCACAACAAACCCACAAACAAACATACAGAAACCACCTCTTCTTTATAATATTATAGATAAAAACCTCTTATTAAAACCCCTACAAAATAGTTCCAGGTGTAAACCTCCAAATCTTTGTAAAGACTACTTTTACATATAAAATATTATCTCAATGTTACCAGAAATAGTAATTTTAATGGAAAGTTTTAAATATAAGGTTGTTTTACTAAAAAATAAGAAGTATGAACTATATCATATACCATTGTACCCCTCTCTGTCTATTTTCGTCTCGGTCCGTATCATGTTACAGTTTTCTAGGTGATTCTTAAAAATCAGAAATATGCTTATAGAAAGGATTGTACCTCTTTTTACAGAATTTTATATTAATACACAATTATTAGATAATGGCTCTTGTACCATTTTGTCTGAAAGCTCAAACTGGTTTATTTGTAATATCTTTTTTTATGGACTTCTCGTTGTTTTAGATGAATTTAAACTCCAGCGAGGGAAGTGTCATCGAAAGTCTGCGTCGATTCCACAACTTCACTTGTGATGAGACAAGACAGTTGGTGGATAAAGTAGATGTTGCCTTCATAGCAACAACAGTAGACAACTACTTGGGTCATGTCCCTAGAGAGCAGGAGGTATGTGAACTTTTACTGTACCATCTTTTACTATAAGCTAAATAATTACTATTTAATTGCCTATCAATTATTTGCGACAAGAGAATAAATTCCAAAGAAATGTGAGTTTTTTGTTTATTTAATCTTAGTGTTCAGGTCTTGTGCTGCCTTGGTAAGTAAATATCTGATGCCAAATCAGAGGCGGGCAATTCCTGTCAGATAGCGAGCAGTCAAATCTGGGTAGCCTGAGCAGTCAAAAATGGGTATGTGAGTTATGTTGATATTGTATCTTGTTGTCTTTAATCTCATCTTAACCCATTGGGGTAAACAAATGAGCTGGACTCGAGAAGCCGAGTGCGGACTGAATGCCAGACCACGAGTCTGTCACGTGATCGGTAACTACACAGTATTTCTCCACGTAGTTCAAACTTTTCCCGATAGATGGTCTTGCTATGTCCTTTAGAAAACATGTATAAATATTGTTTTGCTCGGTTGGCCAACCTGTTGAGTTGTTTGTTAGGTTTTGATTTTTCAGCTGATAGTCGCAGCCAAAAAATGCCGTTAAAAATACTTTGAAGTTTAAAAAAAATGTATAATGCAAGTGGTTTCAAAGAATGTTTCAATAAAAATATAGCCCCAGCTTTGAAAATAAAAAAAATTACATTTAATAAAAATCACTTTTGGAAAAAAAACAATATGCCCTAATACATTACTTATAAATAAAAAAATATTTAATTATCTCATACACATTTTGCGTAACCTTTCTTGATACTCTACAAAATGGGTCATTTTAATTGCTACTTAAAGGTCTATCTAAGTTCTATTTAACTACTTCCTCAATAGGTTAACACAGGTTGTATAGGCCCTTGGAGATGGACAATTAAGTGTGGTTGAAAAAATATATATGTTTATTAAAATAAAATTAAATGAAAAATTCTTTATTTCATCAGGCAAATTTAGGGCCTCATGACCCTTTCTTACACTTAACCTGTCTCTAAACATAATTAATATGATCATAAAATTAAACTTATCATTAAAGTAAATAGATTGTTTTTATTACAAAACTCACATTCAAGCACATAAACCCACATCGGCAATCGCCGCCACCTGAGACCATCTGCTCAAAAAACAAAGTTTTCAGTACCCCCACAACTTGTGACACAAATTGTGAACATTTTTCAAGAGATCTTATTTATAGGGGTAGGTTATTCCAATGGCAGTCACAACAAAAGCGATATCATAAGCTGTGGTTGCATGATGAGGTATTCGTAATGTGATCGATGAAGAAAGTGAATTTCATGAACTACCTTGTGATACTTATTACATGACTTTTCTTCCTTTATTATGGCTGAAAAAGAAATTTAAGGCTATTATATTGTATGTGATCCAGTTTCAAGTTGTCGGTAAATATGTGGAAGTTATTACCTTGTGTGTAGCCTAAACTTGTGTGTAGTACTATTTAGCGTAGCAAGTTCCATGAGACATATGAGGGTACCAAGGATCCTGACCCTTTACCTGGACCTTTACTGGATTTTTGTTCCATTGTGGCTTATGAAAGGTCGGTCCTTGTGTTCTCTTACCCAAACCTGGTTCACAGATTGATTTACAGATGATCTTTAATTGTAGGTTGGTGTCAATCAAATTGCTTTTTACCCATCTAATGTTGATATCAATATCCATGTGTAGTAAAGTACATAATAGTTTTTTTATACAATCAATATACTCAACAGGAGATTTTAGTTACATTATATTATAGCAAGATAGTGATGGTAAAACCGATGGCCAAAAGGCAATACGATGAACTATGAAATGCCTGCCCCACTACTTCACCTGGACGAGAGAGTCAGTCGAGTTTTAATCAAGGTACATGATGTTTGAGATTATGTTCTGCCACGATCCTCGGTTCAATGTTATAATTCAAATTCAATAATTATTTCATTAATAGTCACAGTTATTATACCATGTTACGGTTGCAGTTGGGAGACTTGCTGGTGGAGGTGGTCAATGCAGTGATGAAGCAGCCAAGGGGAGTGCTGACCGAGGCACAGCACAGCTTCAATGCGTGCTCTCGGCTTGTGTCTGCCGTAGAGACCATCGCTCAGTTCACTCCCGCCTTCCAAGCACACAAGGTGGGTCATAGTAGTAATAACTGGCACCTAGTGCATGGTAATACGTATTACTGAAACAGCGATGCAGCCCATTGTGAAGCGTAGTTAAGAATTAAGTCTAGAGTAAAATTATGTATGAAGATTCATACCTGGCATAGGTTATATTTACCCCAAATGTTGCCCTGGTTAAGTGGTAAAAAGTATTGAATAAGACTGCTGCCAGCATTTATTACATTGACAGATTAGCAAAGTTTATGGTGAAAATCTTATGAGTAAATGATAAAATATTTAAAAGCTACAAAATGGATTCTAGAGAATGGGCTTTGAAGATACAATTTTATCATGATTAGTAACATTCAATGTTCATGCAGTAATCCACCATTGGCCGTTACAGATGATTTTATGAGTGAAGTCGATGAAAAGCCGACACTAGAACTCTACAAGGTGACAGGAAACTCTTAACAGCCTTTTCTGTTTGACTCTAGAAAACTTATCAGATAATAACCAAATCAGAAATGGTTTGTTCTCTTTCACTTTTTTATCAACTTAACATTCAAAACCATAAAATGTGCAATGGCAGCCCACTATATTTCTTGTCTTTTTGTCATAAATGTTTGTCCATCAATATTTAAATGCCTAATACAATTTTGTTTCATGTAAATATTTCCTCATTCCCACCCCCCATGTAATGTTTTTGCCCTAAACGTCGCTGGTCTATCAATGCTTTCAGACTTTCAGCTATTAGAAATTGAATGACAGCACACTCTTCACTGTCTGTGTCTGCTAATCATCAGCACTATTTTGAATGCTCTCTAGTGTTAGAAGGCTTAAACATGATAATTTTTGCTGTAATTACAGCTCAGACTTTGTTATCACTTATTGATAAGGCAGTTAAGTTGATGATTAAGTTTATAGTACCTGGTGACTGAGCTTCGCTCGTATAGAATAAGACATGTATTATATAAATTAATTAGAAAAATTAAAACACATTTATTACTCAATGAAAAATTTATGTGGTTTAAATAAAACCGATTTAATACACCATAATTAATATAGCACTGAACAAAAAGTCTCGCACCTGGTGAGGATGGAATTCGCGACCTCCAGTTCTTGAGGTCGACACGCTACCACTCGGCTACGGCGTCTGTCAAATGAACGACGTTGTTTAACGTCTTTTTAGCCAACTTCAGTTGTTTTAGCCGATCATTTACCGTTTAATTAATTATCTGGTACAGTTATTATTAGCCTGTGATCAACTGATTTTGTTACGGAATGAAGATTGAAACGCAAAAGAGAAATTTAATTTACACCAATTAATTGGTTTGTTACAGTGACTTCAAGCAATGCAACGAATTTGTTTTCTATCAAAATACGGAAGATTTTGGAAATACTTTTTTCTGCTTTTATTTCGCACAGTTATGTTACCCTTAAGTTTTTACAAATTGTTTAGTAACCTGATAATTTTTCATTTATTACATACATAAAATAAATATTTATGAAAAACCTCTATTCACATATTGTTCCCCACCGTCTTCAATCAAGAACTGTCAAACTATATAAACAGATGTTTTGGTTTGTATTGTTTACATTTGATTCTCCATAAGCGTAATGTTAAATTTTTAAATTTTATACTTAATATTACAAGAAAACACGAATTTTCCTGGACTTTAGACCTATCTAGAACTTATTTTCTACTCGGAAATTAGTTATTTCCAAAAGTTAAAGAAAATCCTTAGTGCCTTTTTCGAGATCCGTGTGCAAATATATATATATATATATATATATATACAAACCTTGCTCGTATTATAGTATTGGATTTTTCATGATTTTTCAATTAAAGTTTATCGTTGGCTATAGTTTTGTAATCAAAAGATGCAATAGCTTTAAAACATCAAACCTATAACAATCAATCTACTTTCTATTATTTCATTCATTATAATTATATCCATTTTATAGGCGTTTTTCATTTTCATTATATTCACCTACAAATGATTAAAAACCACTACAGAATACTATAAAGTAAACATTTCAATAACTAATGTGTGAGGAATTTATGGATGTGTTTGTAAATATGTGTGTACATGGATTTGTTTTTATGTTGTATATTCTAAGTATACCAATTGATTCCAGCCAAACATAGCAGTACAGGAGTTTGCCATCACCCGGCGAGATTTCCATGGATTGACTTGCACCTGGTACAGTCAGAATGGAGCCATCAGCGATTTTCTCTGCTTTGTAGCTAATGAGACAGCCTATCTGGGGAAAAAAGACAAGGTAAATATTTGTACACCAAAGCGCAACAAACAAAAATTTTGTAATTTTTTTCTCGTGATAAAAAAATGTATAACATCTCATGTAATTGAAAGTTCAAATAACTTCGCGAAATTGTGTGAACCCGAGTGGTCGGGTGGGTTCAGAATGTCTTGGGTCTTCTTCGGGCAGATTTTTGTTAGACGTTTGGTCGTGCGGGTACCTGTTATAGCTTATGATACCTGAACCCAACCGGACCCGAAAATATATGGTAATCCACTACCAACAAGAAAAATCACTATCCGCAGACATCCATACATAATAGGACATGTTTAACAAAACCCTAACCTTTCAGATCAATATTAAAGCATTTAGCATGTAAATCTACATGCAACTAAAATATGTTCAATCAAAAACCAAGGTAAAATAATTACATAATAACATTCTGAAAAAAATTTAATTAATTTATTGATTGTTTTAGGTTCTTAAAAAATATATGTCTGTCACAGCTGATCAAAATCACTTGTTGAATATTAAGAAACTAATGTGCAATGTGCTCCTTAGTCCATATATCCATGTCTTAAATAGTTCGTTAGACCGTCACTAGATGCCACTCCATGATGGGTTACGTAACGATGAGCTATACTCGTTACACCGCAGCAACGACTAATTTTGCGTTTCAAGTTACGCTTGTTGAACCATCTTAAACGGTTAAGTGGCATTTAGAATTTGTATTTTCAGTTACTTGAGTTAATGTTCTTATTAATATTTAACTTTGATTTGATATTTTATTTTTGATATTTGATTTTGTTAACACTCGGGTATTTGTTGATGTCGATTATGCTAGTAGGTGAGAAACCTCTATCCAGGTGTCGGCCAGTTTGGTGGAAGCCTTTGCCTAGCTACTAGCCAGACATGCTGTGTGTTGATGTTGGTCATGCTTTTAGGTGGTAGAAGCCTCAATCCAGGTTCCAGCTAGACTTTTTGAACAGCTGGAGGTCCAAGGCATCCCGTCCAGTCCCTCTGGTGAACACCTTCTGGTGGCCATGTACAGTAATGGGGGACTCTTTCCCCACTTCAATAACAGCAAACAAGTCACCTCCTGTGTCGTTGGCAGCAAACTTAGTAAGTGCTCATCAGTCTTAGTATGTTCCTATTTAATGAAATTCTAAAATAAGCTTTAAATTTAATAAAAATCTGGTTTCGAGATGCCTTAGACCACTCATCTAAACTTCTAAAGAAAGAAGAATGAAGACTAATGAAGAATAAAGAATGAAAGAAGAAGAATGAAGACTGCTCTTACAGAATGGCTGATCAACAATCCGTTCTATACACTGACTGAGTTCATAGAAAGAAGACAATAAACATTTTGTAAATCACCTATCTGACGCCATTTCAATACTTGATGTATTTTGAAAATAAAGAATTTTTAAACAGTAAAACCTCACTAACTTGGCAGTCCTTATAACTCGACAGTCAACAGCTTACACAACGCCTTACGGTACACCACTAGTGAGTTCGATTTTTGAGGTAGCGGAGTGGCTGAAATGAACTGAGATGGACAGTCGATCTATTACGCTTCTTTAAACTGTTTAACCCTCCCAGTGGCGATTGACACGGCTGTGTCGATGGCAGTGTTAAGTGATTATTAGCGTCTATTTATCGCGATGATATTTAGTGATGCTTAGTCAACGATTACCGTCGCGATTATCTGCGAGCTAATGCATGAACTAATGCCTTCTGAAGTTCACTGTCTTGCTGCTAGAGTAAGCTTTTAATAGCTAAATAAGCGCTTTCTCAGACAGTTGTCCTTTTGGTCTAGTGGTCTGAACTGAAGCCATTTGGAAGGATGAGTGTTCGAATCCCGACTATGAGCAATCGCAATTCGGCTTGCAAATGTGTGGTACAGTGGTGGGAGAGTCCACCTTAATAAACGATGACTTGAAACGATGTTTTGCTTCTTTTATGACTGTATGGTTAAGGGGGGTATTCTTTAGTGTTTTTTTTGTTTATACTTCTAGTATTTTAAAAAGAGTTGCAAAGTCAAAGTAAAAAATAAATAATAAAAATTGAGTTCAAAAGCTCCACCACTCGGAGTGTTGAGGTCAGGTACCTGGGCATAGTTAGGGGTGGGGTAGCTCGCTATTAATTTACTTATTCGCAGAAGAACGTTGCATCAATAAAAAAAAATTACAAATTAAGCATTTATTCAGAACATGTACTTTTAATTGTTGAATATTTGACATTTCTTTGTTTGAAATACATTATTGGTGATGGTGGATTTGTGTTATTTAGATTTTTACTATGGACATTTTCAATTACGATTTTAAGTAAAACAAAGTTTCACCACATTTCAGGATCTGGAATCTGATCATGTGCTCAGATGAGGTAGTACCTAAAACACAACTTGATTTGTACATAATCCGGACTAAGCTGGTATGAAGCTGGAAAAATGTTTACAGTCAATAACTTACAAACAATACCATTCACTAACAATTATGCACTTGTGAAACAAAACATATCCACTCGTCACAAAGACTCAAAGACAAGCCCTTTAAGGTGCTTTGACTGCTGTAAAGCTTTTTGTTTCCAACTTTATACTGGCTTAATCCAGATTATTTCCTAATTGTGTTATGTTTTACGTACTAGACAGGATCAGATTCCAGACCCCAAAATGTCGTGAAATTTGGTTTTACCTAAAATCGTGATGGAAAACGTCCATAGTAAAAATCTAAATATATTTTACATTTCTTCAAAGGCTGTTTTACTCAGTATGTAACAATACTCATACAAGTATTGTATATCAATAAATTTATACGTGGTATTAAAGTATGTTTTGTATTAACTGATTAAAACCCATGTAAAATTGCAATGTTCGCAATTCGACAATCCCATAACTCGACAACCTCTGGATCCACAAAGTGTTGAGTTAGAGAGGTTTTAGTGTAATTGTAATAATTGTAAAGTACCTAATTGTGTTTGTTTGGCTTATTTCAGAAAAGGCTTCATAAAATTGATTTAAAAAAATACTATATGCATTATTGTGTTTCTAGTCAATGTTAAAAAAAAGAGTGTTTTACAAAAAATGGTGTGTAACTCAAACAATACAACAAGATAATCACATGAAAGTTGGTGTTTCCTCAGATTAGTGAAATTAGGTGGGTTCTCATGTCATTATTCTGTCCCGCATGAATGGTGAGCATTTATTTGTCAGGCATTCTGTGATTAACCTTTTTTTGTTATATCATCACATATTGGTATTTTACTATAGAAACACTCAATTATTTCCAGTAAACGTTAAGTGGTTGAAATTCCCGAAATTCTGTTGGTATCCCAGGGGTTAACGAATTGGCCAAGGTTGGGGCCCACTGCGGCTGTTACAGAACTATGTCCTGGGAGCTTAATCTGGACCTAACTCATGGAGTACACTGTCTCACCAGTAGAGTATGCTTTGTTTATAGCCCATTGAGAGCTTTCTCAGACAGTTACACTGAGGTCTAGCTCATAAAGCGCTTACTGACGAGTGAAATGTTTGAAGCCTTTTGGAAGCACGCGGGTTCGAATTCTGACCATGAGCAATCAAAATTTTGCTTGCAAATTAATGGTATAGTGGATGGAGGGCCCACTTAAAATAAATGGTGACAGGATTAGGATAAAGATGACAGTTTAAGACTTGATTGAGATTGCAGTGGTCACCTGTTTTGATTCTTTTACGATTGTATGATTAAGGGGGAAACATGTTTTCGGTTTTTATGTGCTGATTATTTGAAGAAGACATGAAAACTGAGTTTTCATACTTTTTACATGCTACTGGTGGACCATTCTTAGCAGCTGATAATAACTAGGCCAATGGATAAATCCTGTGACACAGTTGTGGCTGTTACAGTTGGCATGTCAGTGGAGCAGCTGAGTGAGCCGGTGTATGTAATGCTGCGTGCTCCTCTGAGCGGCTCCCCCCGCCCTGCCTGGTGGCACCCTCCTTCCCTCTCCTGGAGACAGGATGGCTGCCAACTCTCCGACTTCCTCCATGGACTTCTAGTCTTCCAGTGTAATCGTCTTGGATACTTTGCACTTCTTCAGGACACCTCTCATCTTCTCCTCACCAATAAAGTGTGAGTTCTTTTATTGATTCCTGAGTCACAGTTTGAAGAAAGTGGAATAATTTTTTCTTTGCCAAATTTTATGGTACCTGGTCATGTTATTTTCTGTACTCAAAAACTCTCAAGTGTAATAAAATGTGTACTAGGTTTTTCTTTAGGAAATCCATAATCTTACAAACTTAATACTTTTGAAAATCAATACTTCAGTCAATTCTTTATGACGATTAACAGATGTCACCTGTCACCACTAAACACTGGACAAAAGACTGATGTTAGGCAGGGCTTATTATCAACATGATTTATAATAAATTTTAGTTTTTTTACTTTGAGGGTTGTCCACAAAGTAACCTCCGTTTTGAAATAAAAATAAACCAGTTCTGGCACAAAAATTGTACTATGTACATTTTGAAACTACAGTTTTCTCGACTTTTGTTCATATTTACCAACAAATTTAAGCTCTTGTCATAACTCTTAACAGTTTTTGAAATTCTGTCTTTAAAAAAATCTGCTGCCAGAGAAAGTAACCAACCTGTAACAGCATTTTGAAGCTCTACATCACTAGCCTCTTGAGATGGAAGCCATCGCTTCATATACGGGAAAAGATGGAAATCAGTGGGAGCCATCTGTAGGATGGAGTGGTCAAAAAATGTCCCATTTCAACTTTTTCGAAAGTTCAGTTGTTCTCTGAGCTGTGTGAGAGCTGGTGTTGTGGACAAACACAACACGAGATGACAGGATATCACAACGCTTATTTTGAATTTATTGTCGTAGCCATTTTAAGGTTTCGCAATAAGCTGCATATGTAATGGTCATACCATGCTCCATTAATTCAAAGAGAAAGATGCCCTAAGCATCCCGAAAAATTGTTGCCACCAATTTTATCGTTGAAAGAGATTGTCAAGCTTTCTTTGGCTTGCTTGGCGAATCGGTATGACCCCATTGCATTACTGTTGTTTTATTTTGGCATTCACATAGGCTACCAAAGTCTCATATCTGGTAACGATCCTCTTAAAAAAATCTTCAAATCATACCTAGCAAGAAAGTCAAAGGAAAACTTATTCTTTCCATTTTGCGATTGTCGGTTAGGACTTGATAGGACTGAATAACTTCATAACTTGAATAGCATCGTACGTTTTGGTTTTACTATAGGATGAAGTAAAAACTCTCGTCTTATATTGTAACTGCCGCGTTTAAAAGCGTTTCTCTCTTGTAGTAAACATGTCTGGAGTTTTTTGTGAATTTTGTTTTGTTGACATAAAAACAATTGATAAGGTATAAATAAATGGCTTATCAAAAATGTATTGAACTTAAAAGTTGTTGAACAAAAAATAACAACCTAAATTATTAACTGTAAAATTTGCTTTTGATTTGTAGATGTTTTTTATTAACTTCAGTTATATTATCTCTCGTTTAACAGGAAATTATGTTGTGATACATGAAATCCTATTGGTTATAATAGAATAAAAATCTTGAATCACATTTTGCATCGAATGGAAAATTTTTCTGCATTGCATACCCCTAATATTAATCCTAAACATTCTTTAACGTTTTCACTCTATTAAGCCAAGCACATACAAGACATTCTTGAGGGAATACGCATAAGTTACTTTTATTAAAACTGAAAAATTCTTACCCACTAACTCAAAGTATTCTATAGTATTTGACTAATTAACTTCATTTAAACCAAATGAAACACAATTTACCCACACCCAAATAAAACAGCTTTATTTATAGACTTTGCTTTATAGACTTGAGTGACTACCTTGAGTGAACCTTGCTATCACTGAATCAGGTGATTTTAAACTGTACAATATGGAGCTTATACTGTGAACCAACTTGTACCGATGCCCTAGTCTATAGAAGAGTACATATTCAAGCTCCATCTAATGTTTTGTTTTTCAGGGCGGTACGTAGCAAGACAAGGCTGACTCATCCGGCGATTTATGTGGGAACATTTGTCAGCGTAACCTGCATGATAGTGACCACTCTTACCTACATTGTCTGCTACTCCAGTATACAGATGTCCAACAAAGCCAAACACTCACTGTCTAATACCTGGCTTGCTATCTCCGCTCTTTGTCTAGTCTTCAGGTTGGTATTCCTATTGTTACAGTTAGTTCATTAACCCTTAGTCAGTGACATGGACTTTAACACATAAGTGGTGACTCTCAGAGTATTTTTCTGGATTACAATAATAGACAAACAGTGTATTTATATACATATATTGTAAAAAAGGTTTTATGAAAACCCTGTATAATCAATTTGAAGCAATAAAAAACCGAATTGAACAACACAGAATCAATGGAAGTAAAACCCTTCGTCTCAAATATAAAGTTTTTTTCTGATTATTGAATAATAGACAAACACTAGTTTTATACTTATATTGTAAAAAAAGTTGTATGAAGCCATCCATGTATAATCAATACTAAAAAGCTACTTGGAGGTCACGAATTGTGGATATTCGTTAGCGATGGTCAGTGGGTGTGGTATTCTCTTGTGTGGATTAACGCACGCTCTATTAAACACTATCATAATCCGCAAAGACCAACCTCATTATTAAACCAGTTCATTATTCAGACGCAGTGGTTCGGAGTCCACATTAAACTTTAGGTCCCGTAGATTTGCCATTGACTGTTGGTAATTGACTTTTAATTAACAGTTCTGTCTAAGGAACATGTTAGTCTTAGTTAGGGATGGGTCGATTTCAATTTTTTTGATTCTGATTCCAACAACTCCAGGTATTGATTTTACATTTGTTGGCGTAGGCCAACAAATGTAACGCTTTAACCCTAGAAGTGTCTGATATATATTTTTCAGTGTCACCAGATTTATTGGGATTTGCAAGCCTTAAAAAAATCTTTTTTAATTCTATAAGTTAAGAAATATAATTTTGTTCAGTACTAAAATGAGGAATTAAGAAATGTAAAACAAGTATGTAAATTAGAAATATAAATATTTAGTATTTACACAAATAAATAAATAAATACATATATGAAAATCTTTTTGTTTATGTTTACGGTAGTATACTTTATACATACACATACACAACAACCGTGAAAAAAAATTTAAAAAGTAAATAAATTTGCTTAAATTTTAATGGTAAAACCAAAAGTATATACTTATGTATAGTTCATTTGAACAAAATAACAAAATTAATACTAACCCTTGCTAGTGGTAAAATCATGAAAATTGCAAAAATCACAAAAAGTCATATTTGAGTCCCAGCAATACCCTTATATCTCTGTTTTGAGAATAATCCCCTATTTTGATGATAAAACAATAAATAATAACTAATTAATGTATTTGCCCATTAAAAACTATTTAAAACACAAATATAAACACCGTAAACAAATGTGTTGCACAACAATAACAGTCAACAGCGCGACGACAGCGGACAGATTACGCCATATGATGGATTGCAATCCAAATAATAATAATAACAACAATAATAACAGATGACAAAGACAAAGAATTAATTACGAATCCTTGATCAGACGGAAACAGACAACATGGCCAACAAAAGTGTTTTCGCGACACAATAATTCTCGCAAAATGATTGTGCCGTCTTTTAGAGTACATTCATATACTCGGAATATTAAAACTTACTGATCAGAGAATACGCTTTTTATTAAACTATTAATGTTTAAAAACTCCCATCAAATTAGCATCATGTTAGCAAATTCATCAATGGATAGACGAAAATGGTACTATGTCGTGTACGTCCCCCCCCCCCCCCCCCTAAACCCCACACCCACCCCCCACCCCCCGCTTTTCCCCCCACCCCTAATACCCCGCTGTAACGCTGGCAAGCCCCCCCCCCCGCCCCTCCCCACCACACACGTATTCCCCCCACCCCCCCCCCCCCCCACCCCCCCCCCCCCCCCCCCCCCCCCCCTACTTTTCTTTTGCATCGTAACCGTAGTTTGTGAATCTGATTCAGAAAAATAGTCCGTTATATCGAAATATTATTTGTATGAAAACAGAAGTATTAAATGGGCTCATTATTTTTTACAACTAATCCTGTTAATAATTAATTATCATGGAAAATTAATATACTTTGCTGTAGAAATTCAGATCTTCATAGTTTTGTTGCCGAAAAGTTCATTTCGTGGATATTGAATATCGTCGTCGATGACGATTATCAGAATACTGTTAATTTATTCTGATAATCAGCATTGACGACAATATTCAATATCGAGATTCAATATTGTATTGAAGTTTGTCAGTTACTGAAACAAGAATAATCACGTGGTATATTGCAACCTTGAACCGACCAATGATGTTTTTGCATTATTTTAAAAAGGATACGAATTACGTCATTTGTCGTCTGCACTTTTGTGTTTGAGCAGAGATATTTCGTATTGATGATATAATCTGATATGAAAAGTCAAACAGCAAAGTAAACCCAACTATATGAGTTTAAATATGAGTCATTTCATATGAGTGGTATTGATGATATAATCTGAAATGAAAAGTTTGAGTGTTAATGCTAATTTTTTATATGGTCTTATCAGCAATTTCGGATATTTATTGAATTATAATGAGTACTTGTTACTTTTGTTTTGGAGAATTGGAATTGAGAATCTATGTTTGGAATTTACTCAACCCTAGTCTTAGTCAGTAACAAGACTACAAGATCACACCACAATCAAGTACACTCATTTCTCATTTATTTAGGTATTTAGCTTAAAATACCTACTTGGGTAGATTGCCATTTCAGTTAAACGTATTAAGAAAAAACAGAACCAACTATCATCCGTTCTGAGCTACTCTCGGGCTTCAACTGAATATTAGTAAAGTTGGGAGAGTGAAATGAGGTTGAACTGAATCCCAGAAAGAGTCTCGTATGCTGACTGGCAACAATGCATATTTTTTTACAAAATAAAAGCGCACGGATGCAAACTCTGTGATGTCATCGACGGAGGATTAAAGAATCTTCTAGTTCCTTTTAGAAAAATTTGAAATAAATTTATCACTGGAGATGGTGAAGTTTTAATTTAGTAACAAACCAAAAATTTGAACAAAAAATTAGGTGTTACAGTATTTGTATCTGTGTGCTTTTTAGTCATATGTTTTAAATACTGTAATTACTATGTGTAAACTGACAGAGTATGGTGATAGTTTGGTTTTGCTTTGCAGTTTAGGTATCTACGAGACAGAAGACTTGGTGACTTGTGAAGTGATTGGTCTTTTGATTCATTACTTCACACTCTGCTCCCTGTTCTGGATGGCTGTAACCATCAAGTGAGTTATACTTAAGTATAAGTATTACATAGGCTCTTTTTATAAAGTTCACTTTTTACTTTACAACTAAGGGAGTTAGTATCCTGTTATGGTGATGTAGCTGATACTGGACACACTGATAATGATAAGCAGGATAAAAGTTAATTACAGTAAATTCCGGTTTATCCAGATTAATGATTAATGTGGGGGGGCTCGATCCAGATAGCCGAAAATCCAGATGATATTAAGATATACTATTATATACATTCACTTCCCGTAGACTAATAGCGTAATGAATCCTGTAATGAATAGTGTCTGCAATATTAGTGCTGCAGACTGCATATAATCTATGTACAACAACATAGCCGCAAAATATTGCAAGCATTTAACTTTTTAAAAATTTGTATTTAATTTTATTAAAAGTTATTATTAGTTTTAGGCAGGAAATAAATCACGTTAAAACAACCTTCTTCCTTTTACAACCACTCATGACCATAGCTTCATTATGCACTTTGACTATGCACTAAAAATAATTCCGAAACAGTCACTGTACATCTAACCCCAAATGCCTACACTTTGACTGGTCAGCATTAAAATGTCAAATAGTGACCGCTTGGGCATGCGTAAAGTGCTTATACATCTAACCTCAAAATCAAACAGCTACACTTTGACAGATCAGTTTAAATTGTACCAATATACTGCGTGTGCATTCATCATGTCAAGCATTCATTGTTTGTAACACTTACCGCGTCCAACAAGGTACTGCGGTAGCATCTAAAATTTTGAAATTTTAAATCTTAATTAACTGTTATTTTTATTTTATTTTTTTCAATTACAACCGGATGATTTGGATCCGGATAAACCAAACTTTACTGTATTTATATTTACAGTGGAACTTGAATAGTTTGAACCTCAAGGGACTAGTTAAAAACTTCGAATTATCTAAAAATTTCAATAAAAGAAGTTCTTATAATCGGGGAAACTCTTTATTAAATTGACACTATATTTGAACATCAATTCATTTCTAAATGCCTATTTCTGTAAAATAATTTACTAAAATGGACTACAAAACATAGTACAGTAACATATCATTCGTTCTTACTTCACATTATCAGACCCAGAGAGCGGCCATGCGACGTTAGAAACAAAAGCTTTGAAGCCTACGTGAGTCGAAGCATCGGCTGCACTCGTCAGCCGATGCTTCCAGTATTTCTACTTTTCTGGCAATAACATATGATAACCAAACTTATATGTATTCAGCAATATCTAAACTGCTATAGGCTACATTGGTGTAAACTTAACTCTTAACATATGCGATTATAACCTAAAATACCCCCGTCGCAGCAGACCTGCATACTCAGCGAATTTCCAAATCAATAATATAATAATATTAATAATACATGACAAGTTTGGTCAAAATCTGTCGATACACATGAGAATCATTTGCCTATTCTCCATAAGATTAACATGCGAAAGAGTGAGCAGGTTTGCTGCTATGAGGACCATTGAGAGTAGGCATTTATACCATCAAAAATTTTTTTTAACATTCATACCAACTTTCATCAACATATTACCATAAATAAAGGAGTTTGGCTATTCTCCATATGATTAACATTGGAAAAGAGTATGCAGGTTTGTTGTCATGATAAACACATATACTGTGATTTTTAGCATAAACAATGGATCCCAACCACATAAAGCTAAATATAAAGTTTTATCCAAAAATATTGGTTGATAAGTGAAAAATTAATTTTTTCTTATCCTCCATAAGATTCACATTGGAGCCTCATAATACAACGTACTGTGTTTAGATTTTTTTATATCTCGGTAACTGTTGGAGATAGAAAAAAACTTTAGGGACTAAATTGTGTAGTTTTTTAAGCTGATTTTAATGGTGAAAGATAAAATCTAAAAGTTTTTTAAATTACATATGAAAAAGGCAAAAAACCCAATTTTGGGGTACAAAACCCCCCTAAACTACCCGTTCCCAGTGACCGATATGTCTGGATTACGAACTCGTCCGAGCAATTGTAGGAATACACGTCTCTACTAAATTTGGTCTCGATCGGACCATTTTTACGAGAGTTATCGTGTACACAGACACACACACACACACACACACACACACACACACACACACACACATATATATATATATATATATATAAATTTTAACGACTATTGTTTTTGGTCTCTGGACACCTAAAGAAGAAAAAATAACATGGTCCCGGGCTTAACTCTTGCCATGAGACCTACGGTAATAGCTTTTTCCCTATGGGAAATTCGCTAAAAAGTTCAGCAAAATTGTGAAATGAAAACCTATGAAACAAACAAGAGGAAAATTTTGATTACTATTTTGACCGACAGATTACTGAACAAGAAAAATAAAACACACAGAGAACCAACTGAATTGAACTGAAATAACAAAAAACAATCTATTGTTTTTAAAAGAGCAGGAACATTTTTGCCTGTTTCAACAAATTAAGGCTGCCGTTTTATGAATGATTCTAAAACCTCCAACGATTTAAAGTGTGAATCATTTACATTAACTCTACTTTCAAATAATGTTGTAAGTTATTGTACGTCAGTCAAAGCGTCGACTGCATTTGGCACCAGTATTTCTTTTTCTTCTGTAAGTGATCCAGCAATTTCGTTTCCAGATCTTTCTCAGTTTGTTGCCTAGGCGTGAGTCATCAGTCTGTAAGCTAACGCTGGTGCGGACTTGTCCTAACAAATTTAATATTTTGATTTAAATTTAATGATAAATATAATTTGATATAAATATTTTGAGTCAGAGATTAATTTTTAAATCCTAATTTACCATGTATTTGGATTATTTAAAATAATTTGGATTATCCAAAATAAACTTCAAATTATCCACAGTTTTTTAGCATTGTTGGAATACAAAATGCTGGGGACCATGAGAAATATTCAAATTAAAGAAGATCGAGTTATCCAAGTTCCACTCTATATCGTTATTAAATGCAATAACACAGGAAGACTGCATATTTGAATTGCATATGAATGAGTTACACGAAAGAAATGGTTTAAATTCCTTCTAATTAATAATCCTTTATTAATTAGCAGTTATTTAAACCATTTCTTTATTCTTATATAATTAACCCTTACCGGGCGGCTGACGACATTTCTTGCAGCACAGTAGGGGGTGCGGTATACCGAGTTTATTCACGATCAATCATTTTACCACATTTACTGCACTGTAGTTCGGGAAACAATCGATAGAATGCATAGTTATGTTGCTTTAGCCTCTATGCACACACAAAACCAATATGGCGGATTTGTTGAAATATTTAGTGACTGAAATTAGTTGCTAGGCGACTTTGGCCTGTATTTTTGCGCTCCCGTACTGCTTTTGACGAGAAAACTCACGAGTCACTACGGCCAGCTCTTTTCACTTTCGCTAACCTTGTTTGTTGACATTTTTGCTGTAAGTGTTTATTTTCATTCTGTTTTAGCAGTAAATAGTGCATTTTGTGTGAATGTTTTTATGAAATAGGATTTATTAACTAACTATTATTAACTGAAATGGTTCATGCAGACGAAGAAAAATGCCTTTTTATACCCTACCTAAAAATAGTCTATATCTTCAATAATTAAAAATGGAGCAAATTTCTGTTTTATACTTTATTCAAGCTACCTATATCCAAAAAGAACATTGGGAAAATAATATTTTGATTTTTCTTTTTACACTAAATGAGCAGGGACCGTGATTTTCAGTAGGGCTTAAAGGGTTAATTGAAGCACATTGTTTGCTTTGTACATATGATGCAAGTGTGTCACTCATCAGTCATCTGGCAACTCGGAAGGGGAACATATAATACATTGTCCATAACGAATGGGTTAACATTTGTGATTTATGTTAGTATCTAGAATCTGACAAGACATAATATTTTCCGATCTTCCCTGTAATACTCAAAAAAGAAAATTTTATTTTTTGTAGCCTAGAATTTTTGTTATTACCTTCACTGGGGTTATCTCAAATTAGAATGCAAGTGTGTTTGATGGGTGACATATTTACACTTTAATATACCACAGAAATGTGTGAAAGAATCAGGGTCTCTGCATCAGGGGATGAATGATTTTTAGTTCTTTTTTTGTGGAAATATATTGATGTGAAGGTGGTTGTTTCAGTGGAATGTACAAGCGCATGAGCCAGCCTGAGGTGGTGACTGCAGGATCGGAGGACCTAGCTGAGCCTGTTGTGGTGGGACAGCCTCTGGTGGGGCTCTATCTTGTAGGATGGGGCGTGGCGGGGCTCTTGTGTGGTCTCAGTGGAGCTGTGAACCTGCCCCACTATGCCCCTGCCTGTCACTGCACCCTGGGTCCAGGGCCAGGCGTGAGCGCCCTCATCGTCCCGAGTGTGGGACTGGTGCTGTATCTGCTGGCTCGGTCGCTGATGGTGCGCTGTGCTACACTCAGCATCGAGAGCAATGCTCAGCTCTCCGAAGGTACCCAGGCGACGGACTTGGAACTATTGGACAACAATGTGCCCCTCGAGCGGAGCAGTCTACATAGTGTCATCACTCCGTCTAGCCAGGTGGAAGATCTAGAGCATTCACCTGCCACTCAGTTAAAGGCTTTCCTCATCGTCTTGATGCTCTTCATCCTTGTATGGCTTTCTGCTGCGTTGTCAGTTTTGAAGCCGTTTAAGATACCTTATGAAGAAATTATATTTAGTTTCTCTTACGCATTTTTCATCATAAATCTTGGAATTTTTGTTGTCTTCTTTCACTGTTTTGCTCGGAACGATGTGAGAACTGGGTGGTTCTCGGTTAAACCTTGTTTCAGGACAAGAAATGTTTCAGACTCTCGAGCCGCACCTCCTCCTGTTGTGTCGTCTTCTGACAGTTTAAATTCCAGCTCCGGTTTAAAATCCGCAGCCATCACACTCAACTCCTCGCCTCCGCTAGGAGTGACAAAGAATGCGTCTCCCGCAAATCTCAACTTGGTATTGCTTCATCGAAGGCAGTACCATACCAACAATCTTGTAAATAGTGGAAATGAGGCTGAGGTATTCTATAACCCTCATCAGAGTGGAGTCGCTCGAAAGTTCTTCAAAAAGCAACGTCGCAAGCAGAATAATTTGGGCACAAGGCGGTGTGGTGACGGGGGTGGCTCACCTGGCCCCTTTGTGGGCGGAGCTAAGGTCAACAATACTAACTTCCATGTGGAGTTTCCCGAACAAAGACCTTCCTCCAATCCTAATATTCTACATGGTGAGGCTCCTCTGGAACGTCTCGTCATCGGAGCTGAGGGTTCTCAACCCATCCTAAACAACGATGGTAGCTTCCGGGTTGGATACTCTACAGAAGATCAGGTTAGTAAGGAAATGTTTTTTATTATATTTGTCTCCAGAAATTCAATGATATTGAATCTTCAAAAAGTAGTTCCTAAAAATGATTAGATTAGTTCAGATTATTTAAATGGCGACCATAAGCCAAGTATGAATGAGGATTGAGAGTATGATTATTGTGGCGCGAACTTGTAGTCTTGTTACTGACTAAGGCTGATATGTTCCTTAGACAGGACTGTTGATTAATTGCCCAAGAGCTGATGGCAACTAAGGGACCTACAATTTAACATGGAATTCGAACCACTGTCTCTGAATTACGAGTTGGTCTAATCATTAAGATGGTTTTTGCTGATTAACGTAGTATTCAATAGTGCGGACATACAAGAGAACACTACACCCACCGACCATCGCTCATAATTATCCACAATGTATCAGGGATGTATAGGTTATGAATTGAAATTGAAAATTTATAACCTATACACAACTAAATACTTATATTACTTTTTTTATAAGTTTTGTATAAACCTCAATGCCATAACGAGTGATTGCCAGTCAGCAACTGAAACTTCCCATCCCCCCACCACAGGACGAAAACCGCCAAAACACCTGGCTTCGCCCCTCTAAAAGTACAATCCACTTCAAAACCACCCGATCCTTCTGCGCCACCCTGTACTTGAACTTGTTTTCTCTTGTTGTTAGTTTAAGAAATTGGATGATAATGTTTTTAAGAATAAATTTTTAAATGATAAATAAACGTGTACTGATAGCTCAACAACGTGATATAGACACCGCTGTACCTGTTATTTACAATTCCATCACCAAGGTCAGTTTCTACGTTTTAGTCTAATATAGTTTTTGTTATTTTTCTATATATATAGTAAATAACAATGAAACATGTAGACGGTGCGAGCAAACAAAAGCTGGTCGGCAAGCATATTAAGACGGCCGGTGCCATACCATTTTGACGTATTAATTCGCACCGCTAGGCTGGGGCGAACGCTATGCATTACGATCCGCAATGGGCTTAGGCAGTGGTTCCCAAAGGGTGGGTCGCGACATGGGCACAAAAGTAAATTTTAATTTAAAAATCAATTTACTGAACACACAAACTCAAATAATTTACAAAAAATAAAGTAAAAAGTTACGATTTATCCTTCAGTTAATCTGTGAGCATATGCGATTGAGTTAAAATAAAAAAGAATATTAGCTTTGAAATAAGATAACGTTAAGTCGATTTGGGTGGCATGGCTTGACAGTGCGGTGACTAGGCGGCATATTATTCTGATCTTGCTAACATTGCAATGAATTTTTAATGGTGTTTAGTTCCACATACTTACGTCAGAAATCATTGCAACATTGGTGTTTTTGAAAAAAAAAACAAGAAAATACAGAAATCAAAAGGCATTGGAAAATAACTTAAGGCTGAAAATGTCCTTGTTCATTGCTGAGCTGACATTGAATATCTCATTGAGGAAAAACAGCACCATACATCACATTAGAAAACAACTTTTTCGAGCTATTCCTCTGTAGGTAAATGCCATTTATCGTATTTTACTCTTTTTATATAACCAAAAATGCAGTAGGCGTAATGATATTTCATTTAGTGTTGAATGTTTCCTGGCAATGATTAAATGCATTTTTAGTTATTACTGCAATTTTGCATCCCACAACATCATTTTTTGGTTTATTATTAGTCAAATTTTAGTATAGATATATATTATTAAAAACAAAGGAAACAATGAAAAAACATGACAAAATTTTAGTTTTATCAAGCAATGAAGGGGATTACCTGGTGTTTGAAAGTATCTTAAATAATAATGGGTTGTAAAATAATATTTAGGTTGTCAACAATTTTTGTAAATCACTGGGTTAAGGAGTTCTTTTGTTGTGAATATGTGTAATTTAGAAAAATGAAATGCTATTTTTGTTAAATTACATATGAACCTCATTTACAATATTTGTAAACTGGGCAAAGCCGTAATTGAATTTATTCTTAAATAAAAATTTATTGCTATTATCAAATCCATCTTCCCCTCAGGTGGTGAGCGAAGGCAGTGTAATGGACACAGACTGCGGCAGAGGATTATCCGCCAAGCAGAGTTGCGGCTCCTCCCACATCGCTGTGTCTGACCAATCAGATGGCAGCCACCTGTACGCAACCATCGATCCACCATCACCCTTCCACAAGAGGAGAAAACACAGACCCACACCGCTCGGCATCACAATAGACTCCAAGAACGAGAGTGTTCGCGTAAATCTTGGAACTCATGATTACTCCATGCCCATCACTAGTGATTCAGAACACAAGTGTTCGGATGACTCCATTACAGATAAGAAAGAGACGTGTGTCTGATATCAGCTCCACTCGTCACATATCAACAGTGACGACACCATGACTTCCCGACTGTAAGTGACCAACAGACGGATATATTGAAGAAATGTATGTAACGTACAATTTTTTCTAAATTACTATCAAAGGTCAAACATTTATGAGTGGTAGGAGCAGCTGGCAAAACCTCAAAGGAATATAAGTGAAGATGATTGCTTGTTGAAGGAAATATACTTTATATACAAGGGGGTACCCAAAAGTAACTGGAATTCGTCTGCTCGGTTCAGCTAATTTTAATTTTTAATTTAAGATTTAGGAATAGACACTTTGCTGCCAAATTTGTTCCTCAGGCTCTGATTGAGAATCAAAAATCACGTCAAGTCGAAACATGTCATGAACTGAAAGAACAGCTCAGAATTGATCCAGCTTTTCTTTCAAAGGCTTTTAACTGGTGATGAATCATCGTTTCAAATGAATGATGGAAAAACAATATTTCACAGCAGCCCGTTGTTCACTTAAACTTGCCATCATAAAAAACGAAGCAACAGTGAAACAGCTACAGCAAAAAATGTCGTTTCAGACTAACAGAATGTGCTAGCTCAACGACCTGCACGGGACTGAACTGGCAAAGAGTTGCGCTAGACACGCCCTGAACAGAATGTGCTAGCTCAACGACCTGCACGGGACTGAACTGGCAAAGAGTTGCGCTAGACACGCCCTGTGGCGCTCAGCACTACTATAAAAGCTACGCCCTCGGCACACGAATTACGGTTACTTTTGGGTACCTCCTCGTACATCACTCCTAATCATGGGGTCTACAATGGGTTGGCAGCTGTTATTGGATTGAAAATGATAAACATCAAATGAGAATGAGTGCAACCAGGCTAATACAATACCTGAATTGACAAATATTGCTTCAGTATATTTGAAGGTACTACCTGGTTTTCTACATATCTATACTTTTTAATGGAAATAACCAAACTCTGGTCATATAGTTTCACCACATTAACCTGTGAGATTATTAGCTGAAATGTTAAAGGTACAAATTTATATCCAGTGTGTGTAAAGTTAGTTTTGTTTTGAGTTTTGATTTGCAATAATTTTTATTGGAACAAATAAAAATAATAGTCTTAATGAAAGAGCAATATTAATAATGATTCTCGTTAATCTAAATATGTAGTAGCATTTTTTTACTATCATTTACTTTAATTGTGCAATCTATTAAACATATAAATTCTAGGAATAAATTGATACCAATGCAATAAGTTACACAACGTCTAACTTGTGTTTTGGTTAAAAATGCCCCTCTTTTAAAAAATTTGGCTATGGTTTTTTTTATATAAAGCAATAATTTTTAAAACATTTATCTACATTTTTTTTTGAAAAACTTAACTTTTAACCTTAAAAATTAAAAACTGAATAAAAAATTGGCTAATCCTATACATAGTCATAAAATATTTTTCATTAATATACAACTTAAATAACAATATTATTCGTACTCATAGGGGTAATATAGGGTAATAAATGGGGTAATACAGTTCTCATTCATTGTATTCTTCAGCTACGATCTTGTTGAACGGAGAAATCACTAATAAGTGATATCAATATCGATCCTTTGTAATTGAATCTTGATACTGATACAGATACCCCTATAAAAAATTCAGTGTTATTAATGAATGAGGGCACATTGATATCACAAATAGTTCAGATTGACGTGATGAAAATACTCTGATTTGTGAGACCTTAATTAATGAGAGGATAATATCTTATCTTGTCCGAAGTTGTTAGTTGTATTAGTAGTTCAACTTTATGGTACTTTAAAATAAGTTACATATGTTGTATGAAGAGTTATTTTGAAAATTATTATTAGATAACAGTTCAAGGAAATAATTTGATAGATTTTTGAGATATTCTGATATTAATGACCAATTAATTTTCAACTGATGCTATGTAAAGGACTGGTATTGTTTAAAGTTACTTGATTTTTTCACCCACCGATTTAGGGTTTGATAAGTTGAGATTATTTTACTTGCACAAGAGGGTGTTTACCTCTCTCATGACAGTATTTCATGGTAAACACATTTCAAGCAAAGACTCAATGATCTCACACACTAGAGTTGTTAGTAATAAATATACTGTTGTACTGATAGCCTATATGTGTTAAAGGATTAATGGTTACTTAAAGTTTTTAAGTATTTGTGTGTTGACTTTTACCTCATTGACATGACATGCAAGTATAAATCAAAAGTAGGATAAATATTACCTTAAACGTGATGTTTCATTCAATGTTCCCTTTAATTAAGATGCACGAAAATGTAGTAGGGATAGTGTGAATAAGATTTTATTACTTAAAATATTATACTTAGTACCAAATGGAGTATTAAGGAGATATGCTGTGACTAGATTGTATGTTATATTAATGCTTCCTTTTTCATACCTAGGATAGCCTGGGTGAAAATGCCAACTCTTGCCACAGAAGTAGATAGTAGTGTATTTATTAGCTTTGTTTTATATGCAACCACCTGATCTCAAAGCACACACATCGATGTATTTATGTGAGCTTATTGTTTTTCTTAGAAATTTTCTAAGTAGTTAGATTTACGTAATTAATTTATATATTGTATATAATTTTAATGTATGTTAGCTGTTAAAATGTATATGGTTCAAATTTTAATTATGTTTTTGTATGATGTGCCATATATTTATTGTTCAATATCTATTTATACTTGTCGGCAATTTATACTCTTTGAATATATCACAATTTAGATTCATATTTGCATTATTTTTATTCCAGTGACTATGCTGTAAAGTCATACAGTTTGGCATAGAGTTTTCTATACAATCCATCTTTGGTAGACCTTAGCTAGTCTCATTTGAGATAAGATGAAAGATCTCGTATATGACATTTATATCTTAGTTAATCCTGCTTGGTGTAGAAACATTATGGTCATATCCATTCACAACGACGAGAGTCGTCCACAACGTAACCTCCGTTTTGAAATAAAAAATGAACCAGTTAAAAAACAAAAATGTAATTTTATACATCTTAAAACTACAGATTTTCTCTACTTTTCTACATATTCACCAAAAAAATTTCAGCTCTTATCATATCTTTTAACAGTTTTTAAAATTTTGTCTTTAAAATATCTGCCGCCTGAGAGCGTAGTCAATCTGTCCATCTGTTTTGAAGCTCTTCATCACTAGTGAATATCTTGAGATGCAAGCCAATAAATACTTCATGTACGGGAAAAGATGTAAATCACTGGAAGCCAAGTCTGGACTGTTGGGGAGGGAGTGGTTAAAAATGTGCCATTTCAATTTTTTTTAGATATAGATTTAATACCATATTTTACAATGTTTTTATCATTTATTTGGCGATCCCAGAGTTGCCGGGAGAGACTGGAGGGCTGAAGGTCAGGTTGACCAAACCGAACCAGTCAGCAGATGGCAGTCACTGAAATGGGCGAAAAGCATGCTGATCACCCTTCAGCACTTGAAAGTCAGATGGGTAAACAGCAAGATCAAACGAAGGGTGGTCGTCCAAAGATGTTTCCAGTGTCTTGGGTTCGGTCACTCCTCCCGCAACTGTAACAAAATTGACTGCCTGGAGGAGAGTATGCTCGGCATCACTGGGAACATCGTAGTCGAAGGCGATTTCAATGCTAGGGCTGTCGAGTGGGGAATGCCCTCTACCTACTCCTGGGGAAAACACATCCTGGACTTCATTGCTAGGGCCGGGCTGGTTGTCCTTAACCAGGGTGACACGCCTACATTCCGGCGCCCCGGGCAGAGAGGCACGATCCCCGATGTAACCTTTGCTGCGTCTGAGACGCTTCTTATGAGGACCTCTGGCTGGAGGGTGTTGGAGGATTATACCACCAGTATATAGTTTTTGACACACACAGTACGCACCGTAGAGTATCTCAAGAGAGAACCACGCCGTTGGACTAAAAAACTGGACGTGGTCAAATTCACCCAGGTCATTTCACGGGAAACGCAGGCGAATCCTGGCAAGACTGGTGCCGAGGCATTAGTAGCATCCACGATGGAGCTAATTGTCTTGGCCTGCGATCAGTCTATGCCTCGAAGGAGACTCCGACACGTTATGCAACCCGTCTACCGGTGGGCTGAAGAGATTGCAGACCTCAGAATAACATGTCTTAGGGCCAAGCGAGCCGCCACTAGAGCGAAAATTCCCACTGATAGAATTCGTAAGTCGGAGGCATACAAGGCTGTGAGGAAGTGTCTCCGGCGGGCCATCAACAGGAGCAAGGCGAACAGCTGGAGAAAGCTTCAGGACGACGTCGATTCCGATCGTGGGGATTGGGTAACAAAATTGTGACCCAAAAACTCGGCGCCCACTCTCCACCCTCCATCATGGAAGGCGCCACCATGGAGAGGATCGTCAATGCCCTGTTTCCTAGACATCCGCAGCGTCCGCTCGTTGACTTCAGACGGATAGAGGGCATTCCGCTCTTCAAGAGAGAGGAGTTGTTGACCTTTGTTCTTTCCTTGAAGAGCAACAAGGCTCCTGGCCCAGATGGGATTCCTAGCGAGGCTCTGAAGAAGATTTTCACAATTAATCCTAGACTGCTGCTGAGAATGTACAATGCCTGCTTGATCGAAGGGGTGTTTCCTGGAAAAACGCTAGGCATGTGCTTATCAGTAACGGAAAAGGTGATCTAGAGCTGCCGTCGTCCCACAGACCTTTGTGCAGAGGTGTGGGCAGACGCTCTCACCAAGGACATCTACCGGTTGTGGTCGCTGGAGTCATTCCTGTCAAACTTATGGCAGATGAGAAGAAGGCGATTTATCACAGACAAGGCGAGATCGGCTAGGATGCTGCAAGATCTGAAGAGCGTTCCCGAACCTTCCAGCAATGGCAACACAGCTGGGAGCACGACGCCCGAGGACGAGGGACAGCGCGACTCATAGAGCAGGTTAAACCTTGGGTGAAACGGTGGCATGGTGAGGTGGATTACTACCTCAATCAGTTTCCGACAGGCCATGGCTATTTCAAGTTGTACCTGTATCGGATGGGCAAAACCGGTTCACCGAATTGCATTTACTGCCCGGGTGTTCCCCACGATGCGGAGCACACCTTCTTCTGCTGCCCCCGTTGGGAAAAGCTCCGCCTGGAGGCTGCACGAAAACTTGGTGCTTTCTCGGTGGACGCGGTCTGCCACAAGATAATTGAGGACGAGGGAAACTGGGATTGTTTGTCACAGTTCTTCCGGGGCGAACTTCTAGAGCATAAAAGCGACCTGGACCGTGAGGAGGCCCAGATCACCTAAAAAAGCGCCTGGACATAGAGTGAGCCCCAAGGGCGTAAGCCAAATTTAGGTCTAGTCTGTTGTAATGTGACAGATAGTTCCAGGTTAGAAACCTAAAGAGTAGAGGAGGTTTTTTTAGTGGGTGACCCCGCTGTGGGAAGAATGAGCACAAAGCATCAGATTGTAGATCCAAGAACCTTTATTGCAAATATTGTGATAGCAAGGCTAAATCGAAAGTCTGCATTTCATCTCTTCTAAGGCAGCCAATAAACCAAGTTCAAGGATCAGAATCGGAAAGAAGTGACGTGGATTCTGAATATGACTGCAATCATGTAAAATTTGTACCTATTTATTACAATCTACGTGAAACTGGAGATGATCCTTTTGTAGTCACAGTCAAGATTGGTGAAAGTTCAAAACAATATAAAATTGATTCTGGCAGTCAAGTTACTATAGTATCATTAACTGATTTTCAAAGTTTGAAACTGAATTGTGAGTTGAAGCTGACATATGTAAGGTTTTGTTCATATACAAATCAATATTTTTCACCAATAGGTTTAGCAAGGGTACCAATTTCATTCAAACTCATGGCAATTTATATGTTGTAAAAGGGAACTACACTCTTATATTAGGTTACTGGATTAGAAAACTAAATGTACAAGTAGCGGTTAATTTAGTAAATACTCATAACCGTTTGGATCGAGACAGGAATACTATCGATTCAGTCAAAACTGATCTTATAAACAAGTACAAAGATGTATTTCAATCAAATATAGGTGTTATTCCAAACTTCAAAAGTAGATACAATATAGCGGTTCTGTAACAGAATTTGGCACATTTTTCCCATGTTATTCTTATGGGGAGCATTTTTGGACGAGCAAAAAATTTGTAAAACTCCCGCCCTTATTCATATCTAATCTACTACCTGCTACTATACCACAACATTTTTATGAAAATAAAACCAAATTTCACAAAACACGCACCTTACAGGATCCGAAATCCTAGACCCCCACGCAGCGGTTCATAACACTAACCCCTCTACAAGAGCAAACAATTTGTAAACACCTGACCCTTATTCATATCCAATCTACTGCCTGATATTATACAACATAATTTTCATGAAAAATAAAACCACATACAAGAGACCTAGGCCCCCGGCGCTAAATCCCACTGTTATAAAACAGCCAGGTTTTTTCCGGAAAAAAATTTGGGTTACTATTTTTCGAAAAAAAGTGCTAATCGATGAGCCTTGGTGAGATCAGACATAATTAGGAAGTGTTGATGTCAAAAGATTCTTAATTTCCGAGATATCGACAATTTTCTAAATTGAAAATTACATGGTGTCATTTATGTCTTTAAAACCCGGATTAGACATAACTGTCCCTGTAATAAGTGTTTATTATATCGTTTACTGTCCTCATAACCGAGGAGCTAGGTTTTTTCCCAAAAAAATTTTGGGTTGTATTTAAAAAAAAAAATTGCCAATCGATGCGCCTTAGTGAGATTTGACATAATGAACACTTAGTAACATAGGAACATTAGGGACATAATGTCAAAAGATACTTAGTTATCGAGATATCAATAATTTTATATTCTTAAATATAATGAAAGAACAAACACAGTGGTTCATAACACTGACACACACACTACAAAAGCAAACAATTTGTAAATAATTACCCTTATTCATATCCAACCTACTACCTGCTATTATACCACGACAGTTTTATGAAATTAAAACTAAATTTCAAAAAGCATGCACCTTATGCACCTGCAACAAACGGTCTGACTGAGCGATCTGTACACAACTTAAAACAGAAGCTCAAAGCAATGACTGAAGATATAGGAAGTTTTAAGGAAAATCTGAATCTTTTCTTATTTAAGTATCGCTCGAGCTCTTAACAATGGTAAAACGCCTGCAGAACTGTTTATTAACAGGACTATTCGTACTATATTACATCTCATACACCCTATGGAAAATTTAACAAAAGAAATACCAGTATCTGATGATTACTCAGACAAAATAATATCTCTAAAACCAGGAGATAGAGTTCAAACCAGAAACTATGTAGGTCAAGTTTTACAACGTTTGGAAAAACTTCATTACATCATCTTATTAGACAATCAAAACAAGATAAAGAGGCATATTAACCAGCTCAGAAAAACACAGGTTGAAGGTAGTAAGTTATCAAAATTACCAAAATATATCCAGAGATACCAAGAAGTAAAAGTAACACCAAGTCAAACAAGTATTTCTAGCTCTCCAGATGTTTTGTCATTAAACACTTCTTCAGGAGATACTGCACTATCAAGTCCCTTCTCCTCGAATCTTACCGCAGCCTCCATTGGATCCGCCAGAGGAAATAACCACATCTAGATCAAATATGGATTACGCAGTGTCAGAGACACCTGTAAGTGCTAACCAACAAAACATATAATCATGACTATCAGCAGCATATAATCATGACTATCAGCAGCATATAATCATGACTATCAGCAGCATATAATCATGACTATCAGCAGCATATAATCATGACTATCAGCAGCATTTAATCATGACTATCAGCAGCATATAATCATGACTATCAGCAGCATATAATCATGAAAATATGGAAGAACCACCACCTTATCAATTAAGGCGATCTTCGAGGATAAAGAAATCTAAGAAATGTGGATGTTGCAAGTGAGTATCGAATTAACATTGAAGTCAAGGGTGGGGAGAACTGTTATATCTTGTTATATAAGTCTAATTATTATTTTAAAAATATTACAGCTGTTATCATGTTTCTATTCTAAGATTATGAATCAATCAAAACAACACTTAATATTCCAATATCCTAAAATTAATTGGGTTATAATTATTTAACTATACTACCACCTAAGTGCATAAAGCATTTCTTCCGCTTCTCCCTAAAGAAAAATCATTCGACGATTACTCTCGTAGACACTGGACTAGGCAGTAAAGGTTTTGTGTACATACAAATGTTTTTGAAAATGGGTACTTTTATTTTTTATATAGCTATAAAAGTATGTATATATATATATACTCTTGTTCCTTATGAAATTTCAAACCAAATGGCTATTTCAGATTTTTTGTAAATTTTTTGAGCATTTTGAGGGAGCGCAAACATAATGAAAATAATTTTTTTACATGAATCATTTTTTGTTACATGTACGAGTTTTTATGATTTTCTTGTAGCCTGTTTTATACTGAACACAGAAATATGTTATACTTGGCATAGTATTCTCAATTTTTATGGGTTTTTAAATAAAACCTGAGGTGGCATTCCAGAGTAAAATGACTGGCGGATTAAACATCCCCGTCGCAGCAGACCAGCGTACTCAATAAATTTCCAAAGAAATAATATATATATATATATATATGAGATAAATATGAGAATTATTAGCCTATTCTCCATAAGATTAACAAGGGATAGCGTATGCAGGTTTGCTGCTGCGAGGAACACTGAAAATAGTCATTTCTACCATAAACAATTTTTATTTTGATAATTTATGCCAAGACTGGTTCAGTCCAGAACTGGCACAGTTGTGAATTCGACCAGTTTTATCTCGGAATAGGCCACGCCCTGGTTCCTCCCACTCTAAACAATCTCCTCATCATGGTGCTCCAAAATTATCCCGTACTCAACCCGTGCGAATCTATCGAACCGTATCATCAATGTGAGCTTCCTCCTTGTGTTTTTCTCAGGGCACACTTTCTTTGATTTGGTATCACTGCTAAAATTACTAAAATTTACTTATGGGAGAAAGTGTGTGTCAGTCCACTGATGTCGTTTATTTAAATTAGAGATTATAACAATTGAAACCTTTATAAAGTTTAGTCAGTACAGTATATATTTTTAAGTTTAGGGCAAGTTCACCCAATTATTTGATACTATGAATGTTGTGTGTGAACCTGTATTAGGTAAACTAGTAGTAAATTTAGTAACAAAAAACAATTCAATTGTCTTAATGATTTGACAAGGAAACTGGGTTCATAATATAAAATCTTCAAAACATTTATAGGATAAATCTGAATAATAATCGGAGTGCCATTTCATATCATTCTGCCATTTGAATGCCATCTTAGCAGTTTCACAAGTATTTAGATGCCATGGTGTCAGTTATTATTGAGTTAATTCATAATCAATATCTAGTTTTGGATATGTTAATTTTATGTTTTACAATAAATATTACTGTTTAGTGTGTTTACACGTGAATGAGCTAGAAAACCCGAATTTGACACAAGTCTAAAACCACCAATCAAAATCATTATCCTTACCGAGGTGTGTTTGATTGGCGTATGTAGGCTTGGACGTGTCAGTCTCTTAATGGTGTAAGATATGTTATAATAATAATACCTAATGGTGTAAAAGTAGGTGTAATAAATCTGAAATTTTGTATAAAAAACTTGATTGTAATAGAAGAAAACATGATTAGGTTTTTTAACCTGAAGGCCTAAGTAAGCCTGGTGATTGCTGGTGCAAGCTGTATGCTGTAAGTTTTATTGAAACAGGATAAACCAGCAAGAGTTAAATTTTCTATCCTCTCTCAAATCCTGTTTACTGCACATAGCTGATACAATTAATATGATAAAAAAATCTTCATAACCTTGTTCATTTCGAGGTTCTTCATTTTTCTTAAATTAGAAAAGCTATTTCAAAGTTCTGTGGCAGATTTAGTCTTGGGGTAGGTGCCGCCTTAATTATTAATGGTCAGAAAAACTTAAGTTTCATTTCTACCATTTTATTATAAAGATAGGCAAGATAATTACTTGTGATAGTGGTAAGAGGCAGGATATAGGTAGAAAAATTGTGTATCCATAAACTCTGTATTTTTTAAATATGTTTTATTCATAAACTAATTTACAAAAGTACACTGATATTCACTTTGTTATGCTTCAACAGTTTTATCATTATTCAAATGATTTTTTTTGAATTCCTCAATCTTATTCTTGTACCTTAATGCAACATATTTCTTTGGCGGTTTTATAGTGGTTTCATCAAAATATGTGTTCCATTTCTTCCACATAGGTCTGTTTCTTGGATCCAATGTACAAGTCGCAGGTTTAAATTTTCCCATCAATCCTAACACAATATGACAATAAATATTGTGTAATTATTACATAATAACTTAAATAAATCAAAAGTAACATTTAAGTTAGTGTAATAAGACAGAGTTAAAAAAATATCTAAAAAAAACATCTTACTAATCAGTATTTCATTCAGCTTAACGAGCCTACTGAATTAAGCAGATAAACAATAGCTTTCATCCTTTTCCTTTTGACCAAATATAAATACCAATATTCACACGTCAACAAGTTAATATAATACAATGTCAATAATAATGTCTGGTGATTTAAACATTTTTGCATTCTAAGGATTGAAAATAACCCTTTGTTAGATCTGATCTTCCAAAGGAAGAATTGTCGATAAAGGTCAGTATTTTAATCCATTGGCCTAGTTATACAAGGATCAACTGGAGTTATACAAGGCACTCCAGTAGCATTTAAAAATGTACAAAAATGTAGAATTTTACTAATAGCTAAATAGCTTTGTAATGGAGGCTTTTATTCACCTCTGGTTTTCAATTTTATGTTCATATATCATTGTGTTCATAAATAAAAATATTCTATTTACTTTCCTGTGGAAAATAGCTTGGATCATGGATATGTCTGAAGGGAATGTTTTCAGTTCTCTTAACAGCTGTTCTCATGACCCTTATAAAAAATATAAAAAAACACCGACTGGTAAGGTTGCGACACAGCACAACCTTGCAGTTGTGCAACAACAGTTTCATACAAATTATTATCAATACATTTCCAAAACGTTTAGTAAAAGTTGAATGACTTACTCCAAGGTCATGAACATATTCTGATTTAAAAATAATCTGATGTATCTAGTCATATCAAGAGAGGCATGTTTTATATTTATTGACGTTACTTTTACAGGACTTGCGTTCTTAGAGGCGTATATACAGCGATACAGATACAGCGAACAACCCTAAATATGACCTTTGTTCTTTATTTCACAATACCCTAACTTAACTTGATCCTTTAATGCCCATTTCACAAACACTATATAAGGATAGTTAGCAGTTCTCGGAAAATGTCTCTTCTTAAACCCCTGTCGCAGACCTGCATATTCAGGGAATTTTAAAATCAATAATAAATAATAATATATGACAAGCTTTATAAATATCTAACGATAAATATGAAAGTTAGTTATTTACCTATTCTACATAACATAGGAAAGAGTATGCAGATATTCTGTGAGGACAACTGAAGGTAGATATTTTTAGCATGAACAATTTTTTATTGTGATTATTTATACCAAGTTTCATCAACATCTGTCCACAAATAAAGGAGTTTACCTATTCTATATATGATTAACATGGGAAAAGAATATGCAGGTTATCTGCCATGATAAACACATAAACTATTATTTTCAAGGATAAATAGATGGATCTAAACCTCATGAAGCTAAATATAAAGTTTCATCCAAAAATATAGATTGATAAGATATTAATAAGTGAAATATTATTTTTTCCTTATCTTCCTTAAGATTAACATTGGAGCCCTAAAATACAATGTTCAGTAAACCCTCTCATATCTGGACTAATGTGGCGATGGCCGATCCGGATATGAGAGGGGAATAAAACATCCGGATATTAAATAAAAACTCACGTAATACAGTACAAAGTGGTACAGTACTAGAATAATACAATTTTTACTCCATCGTAATGACATTTTTCATTTCATAAAAACTATTACTAGTTATGAAGATTCAGAAATATTTTTTCTTCTTTGTCAAGCAAAAACAAATTTTAAATTTATATAATATAATAAATAAAAAGTTTTTAATTTTTAATGATTTTTATATTATTTTATATTTATTGAAAAATAATTGTAAAAAATCATAAAAATTATATTTTTACAATGTTACATAAACCACATATCTTCAAAATAGTTTTTTTATAAAAATCGTTTTTACATGAATAAAACTATTTTATATTTCTCATTAATATTAAAAAATAAAAATATTTATTTTTCTTATCTTCGGTTACAATTATCATAAAAATAAACAATATTGTATTTATATTAAATAATATACCATCAAGTTATAATATATACAAAATAATGTCTAATAAATAAATTACTTTATTGTAAATTTATATTTTTTCCAATTAATAACAATATAAAACGATATATATTAATTTCATATAAAACAATAAACATAATACATTTTTCATCAAAACCAAATAAAATTTAATGATTTTATAGAAAATATTACATATGATAATAAAAATATTATTTTTCATACAAAAACATTGTTTTTTTTATTATTTACATTTAACATGTTTTATAACAAAAATAAAATATAAAAAAAAAAAAGGAAACATTAACCTTAAAAAGTTTCATTTTTTAATACAATTTATCATATTCTAAAATGTGTTTGATCATAGGATAGTAAACAGTTTTAAATATTCTGTACAAAAACAAATGTTTTATTTAATTTTAAAAATAATTTATATAACATTGTTTAAAAATCTTAAATAAAATTAGTTTTTATTTTTTCATCATACACATATAAAATTCTAAACACAGTCGTTATTATCCATAAATTTATTTTATATATAGAGGATTAAAAAAAATTAATTTTTCACTTATTATCTAATATTTTTGGATGAAACTTGATATTTAGCTTCATGTGGTTGAGATCTATCCATTTATGCTTAAAAAACATAGTTTATGTGTTTATCATGGCAGCAAACCTGCATACTCTTTTCCCATGTTAATCATATAGGGAATAGAAAAACTCCTTTATTTATGGACAGATGTTGATGCAAGTTGGTATAAATGTTAAGATAAAAAATATTTATGTTAGAAATGACTACTTTCAGTGTTCCTCACAGCAGCTAACCTGCACACTCTTTCCCATGTTAATCATATGGAGAATAGGCAAATAATTCTCATGTTTATGGACAGATTTTTATAAAACTTGTCATATATTATTATTATATTATTGATTTGGAAATTCGCTGAGTACGCAGGTCTGCTGCGACGGGGGTATTTCTTTTTCCGGCCATAATAACTTATTCCTACCCGAAACTAAAACGAACCGTTACAAGAAAGACAAGGTCACTGAAGCAAAACAAAGGCGACACTGACCACGGAGGCAGGTGTTGTTACTATGGTTACACGTGATGCATTGGCTTGGCTATTGGAGTGGGTATGGACAGGTGGGGTGGGGAGGTTTATTGTTTCATAAGTCAGTGACCTTGCAACAGATAGCACAGAATACAGACAGTAGCGCTAGAGACTCAGGCACTCGGGACTAGGGGGACTCATCTTTTCCCCATTCCGCTTTTGAACATTACCGCTGTCCACATAGCTTCAACCCCGCGTTCAGCGATCTACTAACCGGCCTACAATCATCGTCCACGACTACTGGTTTAACAAACATTGACCTCCTAGAGTAATTTTAAATTTTTGCATTCTTTCAAAATCAGGTCCGGATATGAGAGGGTTTACTGTACTGGGTTTAGACTTTTTAATATCTCGGTAACTGTTGGATATATAGAAAAACTAATTTCATATGAAAAACGCTAACAACCCAATTTTTGAGTACCAAACCTCCCTAAACTACCTGTTCCGGTTGACCGATATGTCAGGTTTACAAACTCGTCCGAGCAAATGTAGGAATACACATCTCTACCAAATTTGGTCTCCATCGGACCATTTTTACGGGAGTTACCGTGTTTACAGACACACACACATACAGTAAACCCTCTCATATCCGGACTCTCCCATATCCTAACCTGATTTTGAAAGAATACAAAAATTTGAAAACATCCAAGGAGGCCAATGTTTGTTAACCCAGTAGTCGCGAACAATGTTTGTAGGCTGGTTAGTAGCGCGCCGATTGCCGAACACCGGGTTGAAGCAAAGTGGACAGCGGTAATGTTCAAAAGCAGAGTAGAGGGAATGATGAGTCACCCACCCTTGTCCCGAGCGAGTCTTGAGCACTACTCTCTGTATTCTGTGCTATCTGGTGCAAGGTCACTTACTCTCGAAACAATAAACCTACCCATCCCACCTGTCCCTACCCACTCCATTAGCCCACGAATCAAACATACTGTAGTGACAACACCCACATCAGTGGTCAGTGTCGCCTTTGTTTTGCTTGAGTGACCTACTCTTTTTTGCAACGGTTTGTTTTAGTTTCTGTTGCTCTACATACTATACCGCTTTATACTGTATTATGTAATTTTTTAGTTTTGATGTCATTAAAGTATTGAAACAAAAATTATGTTTTTTTATTTAATATCCGGATGATTTATTTCCTTCTCATATCCGGATTTTTTCCTATCCGGATCGGCTGTCGCCACATTAGTCGGGATATGAGAGAGTTTACTGTATATATATATATATCCTTAGAATATCCTATTTAAATATATATATATATATATATATATATACATACAGTGGAACTTAGTTATAACGTCATTGAAGGGACCACACAATTAATGACGCTATAAAAGAGGTTACATAATTTTAATTTAAAACCGAGGATAAATAGGGAAACACGTTTTTTACACAAAATTAAGACATTTAATGAAGGTAATTTGAAATACACCGTAAGTTTATGTTTATGACTGACTGAACTACTCTACTATGTAAAAAATTGAATTTGAAAATATTGCAATGAAGTTCGGCTTGGTGAATTCAACTGTTGGTTCGATTTTAAAAAACAAGCCCGAACACACTTCTGCTATCTTACGTCCCTCCTCACACGCTCTTATAACTCACACCTTTTCTTCAGCAAAACCTTTTTCTTAACACTTGCCATTATTTTTCAATACTGTATTCGTAAATTAAAATAACGAAAAACAAACTGTAAAAGACATACACTGAACTAACAATATCTGCACGAACTGTAGGTACGTACGATCGGCATCACAGTGCTTTGATGTGACGTGAGTCACTGACACTGACCTTGATGACCGGCGACAGCGGATATAGGATAGGGGAGGGGGTTGGGGTGGTTAGCGGTAAGACAGCAATAAAATGCCGTTTCTAAAAATAGAATGTAGCTAAACAATAGCCGCAGCCCTCACGTTGCACCACCGACCAAACTTTCTCTATTTAGCTATATGTTGCCTTCATTTCGGCCCGATTTTCTTGATGTATATACGAGGTTTGAGAATTTACTGACGATATATCCGAGGTTTTTTCCTATGTAAATACATATAGTTTGGCGGGACCTAAAAATAAATGACGTTATATCCGAGTTTAAGTTATGGCCGAGGCCGCAATAACCGAGTTGCTCTGCATATATATATAATTTTTTATAAATTTATTGCTTTTGGTCTCTGGGCACCTAGAAACGAAAAAATAAAATGGTCCCGGGCTTAAGTCTTACCATGAGACCTACGGTAATAGCTTCTTACCTGGAAATGGGAAATGCACTAAAAAAGATAGAAACATTAAAATCGCTTCATTATCATATGTTACAGAGATACTGCATTTATAACAGTGTATTTCTAAAAACAACCTCTCCTTACAACTTAGAAAAAAATAAACTGATGTAATGCTAATTTTGGGAATTATAATTTGATAAAAAAGGGATTAAGTTATTGTGGTAAATGCTGCAAGTAATTTTCAATCCTCCCCTACAACCCTTATTTTTCTCTGAGCTGAGGGAATCTCTGCTAGACATAAAGAGGGCACCATTTGCTGCAATGGTCCCACTATTTGTGTAGTACTTGCACCTACTAAGCCTAGCCTCTCACAGCTATAATCAACAACATCTGGGATCACCCATGGTATTGCTTTAGTATAGTAGGGTCATATTGTACTTATATGGGGTCTTCTGGATTCAAATAAGTTATCTAATAGAGCTATTTCTAGGTCACAAATAGGCCTAACACATCAGCAGGTGATAGAGCAAAAGATACTCAATGATTTGAATAATTTATAAGGTATAAAAAAATCTTTGACAAACAATTTTGAAATTTGACAATAAATTTGTGAGATTTTGTTTAGTATTTAAGCATATAATTTTACTCAAATAATCATTTATTTACAATGAGAGATATTCTTCATTTATCATTAATTCTCTAAAGAAATATTTCAATATAAAACACTCTTTGTATGTATAGAGTCAAAATAGAATAATCTGAGATTTGAATAAATTCCGATATTCTTTACATATTGTTCAAATACACACAGCAGCAGTGGGGTCAACGTGATTGGTAAACAAATATCACCCGATTTTATTTCCGTCTTCAATATCATGTAACCCTCTAGTAAAAAATTGTCAGCGTACTCACACAACCCCCTTCCCGACAGTCAGGTCTCATTCCGACATGGCTCCAAGGAGACGTGTTGCTGTCAACGTCTCCCCGTATAAACTCATAACCTCTCTCATCTAGTGCTTTGTGCTTCACCACGTACCTTGTGAGTGTCGCCAGTGCTGTACCCTTTAAAAACCCCTGGTATTCTTCACCCCCTTCATCCTCACGCACACATCCCATAGCACGAGTCCCCCAGCCTCCGTCCCTCATCACAGTGCACGTCCAGTGCAGCTGCCAGCCCATCCCGGTCCATGGTCTACGCTGGGGATGGATCCTCTACCTCAACCCAAACCCTCGGAACAATAGTGAGGAAGTCATTCCAATACAAGTCATTCCAATTTGTGTGTTCACATCAGTGCGGGTCCAGGTCTCTCTCTCTCTCTTACAAAGAGACACTGTACCTATCGTGTCATTTCTTAAATTAAATTGCCCATTAAGTATACTATCCATCTTTGCTAATTTCACTACTGAAAATTATACTCTCTCAACCACAGACATTATTCATATTTCATTGATTTAAAGGCGAAATTTACTACAGTCACTTTTTGCACTAACATACATTCACATTTTTGGTTTATCCATTTCCTTGATTAGATTTATTTTCTACTTGATACACTAGGGAAAACTGTAAATAAATTCAATTAAAAACCGTTGAAGTAGGCTATCAGTCACAAATATCAGGGATATCAATTTGGTTTCCGTCAAAGATTTTTTTACACCTTCCACCGCACAGAGTACTTTGCTCTTTCCCAGGAAAGGATTGAAAAATGATTTGCATTGATGCTTACCACAATAATTTCACTTTTATCAAAATACATTTCCAGAATTGACAAACCTGCTTTATGAGCCATTGTGACCATGTAGCCAACCCTTTTTTGTTGGAGCTTGCAAAGCCCCGTGATCCGTCTGGGCAACATAGCTCCATCTTGACGAACAAACTGGCTCAAAATTAGGACATCCTGTAACACATGGCATCAAATAATTAAACAATGAAAAATTATTTTAAATTTAATCATAAATAATTCTAAGCTTAGATATTTTTCAAACTTTCTTAATTTATTGGCTGATCAAAACTTTCTAACAACATTTATAAAAATACCCCCGTCGCAGCAGACCTGCGTACTCAGCAAATTTCCAAATCAATAATAATATATAACAGGTTTGATTAATGTCCGTGATAAATTAGAGAGTTTGCCTATAACATTAACATGGGAAGAGTATGCAGGTTAGCTGCCATAATAAACACATAAACTGTGATTTTTAAGCATAAATGGATGGATCTCAACCACATAAAACTAAATACCAAGTTTCATCCAAAAATATTGATTTTAAGTGAAACATTATATTTTTACTTATCCTCCATAAGATTACCGTTGGAGCCCCAAAATACAACGTACTGTGTTTAAATTATATTATATCTTGGTAAACGTTGGAGGTAGAGAAAATCTTTAAGGAACTAAATTGTTTAATTTTTTAAGTTGATATTAATGGTGAAAGATAAAATTAAAAAAAAATTTAAATTACATAAGAAAAAAGCTAAAAATCAAATTTTTTAATACAAAACCGCCCCAAACTACCTGTTCCGATTAACTGATATGTCTGGTTTACAAACACATACGAGCAAATGTAGGAATACAAGTTTCTACCAAATTTTGCCTTGTTTGACCCATTTTTACAGGAGTTATCATGTTCACAGACACACACACACACACACGGGGAGCGCGCTGGTCTAGGGGTTAGAGCGCGGGGCTTTGGTGCCCAAGGTCCCGGGTTCAAATCCCGTCAATCACCAATGGCTTTTCGCTATGTGATAATGCCGCAACCCACACAGGGGTGCGCAAAAAGCCGCTACGGCTGAAGTGCCTTGGGAGAAATCCGCCCCTTTCAGTGAAAAAAAAAAAAAAAAAAAACACACACACACATATATATATATATAAATTTTAACGACTAGTGTTTTTGGCCTCTGGACGCTAAAAGACGAAAATACCCACGTCGCAGCAGACCTGCGTACTCAGCGAATTTCCAAATCAATAATATAATAATAATATAGGACAAGTCAAGTGGTCAAAATCTGTCGATGAACATGAGAATTATTTGCCTATTCTCCATAAGGTTGACATGGGAAAGAGTGTGCAGGTTTGCTGCTGTGAGGAACACTGAGAGTAGGTATTTATATCTTCAAAAACATTTATTTTTAACATTTATACCAACTTTCATCAACATCTGTCCATAAATAAAGGAGTTTGCCTATTCTCCATATGATTAACATGGGAAAAGAGTATGCAGGTTTGCTGCGATGATAAACACATAAACTATGATTTTTAAGCATAAATGGATGAACCTCAACCACATAAAGCTAAATATATATTTTTATCCAAAAATATTGGTTAATAAGTGAAATATTAATTTTTCCTTATCCTCCTTAAGATTAACATTAGAGCCTCAAAATACAACGTACTATGTTTAGATTTTTTTATATTTTGGTAACCGTTGGAGATAGAGAAAAACTTTAAGAAACTTAATTGTGTAGTTTTTAAGCTGATTTTAATGGTGAAAGATTAAATCTAAAAATTTTTTAATTACATACGAAAAACGTAAAAAAACCCCATTTTGGGGTACAAAACCCCCCAAACTACCCGTTCCCATTGACCGATATGTCTGGTTTACGAACTCGTCCAAGCATTTGTAGGAATACAAGTCTATACCAAATTTGGTCTCGATCTTACCATTTTTACGAGAGTTATCATGTTCACAGCCACATATATATATATATATAAATTTTAACGACTATTGTTTTTGGTCTCTAGGCACCTAAAGAAGAAAAAATAACATGGTCCCGGGCTTAAGTCTTGCCATGAGACCTACGATAATAGCTTCTTCCCTATGGGAAATTCGCTAAAAGTAACTTGGTCTCGGACTTAAGTCTTACGATGAGACCTACGGTAATAGCTTCTTCCCTATGGGAAATTCGCTAAAAATCACTCAAAATATTTAAGCTTAACCCTTAGTAAATTAACACGCTCATGTACTTCAATGCCATAAGCAAGTATACTCGCATATTCCCATAGTGGCATTTCAAGTCAAATTTAGATATCCAAATCATCGATAGATGGCAGGGCAATCCTTTTTGTCGCTTGCCAACTCGCTTCATGACGTAGTTACAACATCAAGTCAGTATTTATTGGTTTTAAATAGATTTTTGTATGTGTCATTTTTACTGCACAGCGGCCCAGAGCCAACGGTGAGTATACTCGCACGTCAGCTGACTACTAGATGCACACGATGTTTGTGTCGAGTGATTGTTTATAACCTAGTCCTCGTCTTTGGTGTTTATTTAAATATATAAAGTTTCATTGTTGGTACCATTGATAGATAGATCATTTTTAATCCAAGGGATTCTATGAAATGGATCCATTTATTTATTGCTTTTATTTTGGTTGCATAGTCTACTGTAACTTAGGCCTACTTATATTGTAAATTATTAATACAGATCTTACTTGTAATTACTTACGGTATGTTTGACATCCAAGTTGAGCCTACACAAAGGACAAGCACTATTATCACTATCTGATTCAGGCTTCACTAATAAATTTTCTCTTGGTGACGAAGATATGACACCCTCCACAACCATGGTTTTACCTTCTTGTTTTTCGACAACTACAAAAGAAATTGATATTAATAGGTCAGTCAATAAAGTTGATTTTTAGGACTAATTCTAATTACTCCATAATAGTAACTCAGGGAGTATCCATTAATTAAGGATTTAAATATCTATAGTGATATACTACAAACTAAGGTTCATCATAGGATAAACCTTAAACCAAATTTGATTTAAGTATGTTCACTAAGTAAGATTCTTCTTCAGTCTTAAGTCTAAAGAAATAAGACACATTCTTTCAGCGTATTTTAATCTAAAATGGCTGATGGGTGAGTGGGCTTATTTTGATAGTAAGTACGTAGCTTTGTTACTGGCTATGTCCAGCTTATATTTTCCAGGACGATCAATAGCTCGATAGTTAAATGCCTCTTTGCAGGATTGAACCGGTGACCTGAACATATGCAGCAGTCCGGTCCTCTATAACCACTAACCCATTACAATGGTCTTTGTAGTAAGCTTACCGGTATGTCTGTGTCTCTGGGACATCTAGTCATAACAAATTGGTCGCAAGTCTAAGTCTTACCATTAAAACTGCAGTAATATCTTGATTTTCCTATACCAAAAATCCCTAGGAGTATTGTCTAGTAATTTTCACCATTTGTATAGTACAGTAAAAGACCATTTGAAACTCAAGAGACTCAATTAATGCTCTATTTTTCCACTACTAAGGCACACAACTAAAACCAGGCATATTTATTTTACTGAATATCATATGGTGAAATTTAGTTTTAATCTTGTATAAATAAATAATCACCCCTCGGGTTAACAGTAAGATTGGTAGGCCTACTTACTAGTTTTTATAGAATTGGCAAGAGTAAAAGAAATGGGTTTTATGCTTCTGTCACAAATTACTTTCAAATTTTCCTTGATCACTTTGAACGTAGAGAATGAAGGAGTACGTTTATTTAATAAAGCAATCATTTTTAATCAGCAATAATAATCTTATTCTTAAGAAACACTAGATAAGCTAGAAAGTAATACAAATAACATCTCAAGCTAAGCCTGCCAGTGCCATTGGCAAAACAGATGATACAAAAAATAAAGACTTGGCCACGGCCATTGTGTGTAATTTAAAACCAGAAGTCGGTATCCAAATCCAAAATTCCAACGAGGTTTTGGGACGAAAATGGAGGTATTATCATATACAAAAATCTTAAACCCCCCATGATCTGTGGGGAAGTAAAAAAGCTTTAGACTAATAAAACCTATTGACTACTGATGCCTATTCCATTACAAAATTTGAAACGTGTAGGCTATTAGCTTTTATAAATCATAGTTTGATAGAAGTCAAAACAGTTTTTATAATTTTTGCCATAGTCCAAATAGTAGACTTTTATGCTATTGTAAAGAATAAAATGGTGGCAAACTACCGATTAACTAGCCTATGCTCCTCCACTCGGCCGGTGATGTGGACTTGTATACCGATACTTATAGCTATTAGTCTTATTGTACTGCAGCAACAAAAACAACATCTAGTTTGGGACCTCCAAAATTAGGAGGCACGTATTACACGAACCATTAAAGCATTATAAACATATAATGCAATAGTTCTTGATTTCAACGATCTATTGTAAGTACACAAAATACCGTACATAAATCCTTTAGTTAGTGTATATTTTTACATCGTTCTATACCATTAATATATAAATAAAAATGATGAAAATATATTTAGAATTAACTCCTTTTTTACAGGCATCACTACGTGTAGTTTTCCAGGCCGACTCGTTAGTTTATGAAATTTAACAAACTGTTTACTAACGAAACTCTCTGAGCTTCCCGTATCAATTAAAGCATCCGCTGTGATAGAATTAACTTTAACCGAAACAGTAGCTTTAGCTAAGACTGGTGGACTTAACGCTCAAATGCTAGCGGAGTGACTGCTTGGAGAGGCACAAATGGTTGCAGAATTACTTTGTAATTTATTTTCCACTGTAATCTTCTTCGATCTACAGACTTTACTGAAACATCCATACTTTTGACAGTTATATGACATTTAAAACTTTTAGCACGACAAAAAACACGTTTGTGTTTATTTCCTCCACAAAAAAAAACATTTCAGTGTTGTTGCTATATTCTGATAGTGAAGAATAAATGTTTGTTGCAGCATAGATCGAGTGTATTTTTCATGTAAGAATCTGATTGTATTTAGGCTAATTCAACCGTACTTTCTTGTTTGATCAAAAAGCTTCTTGAAGCGTGAGAGTCGATTTTTCTAACACTCTTTGTCGTATGTAATTAGATTTAAGCCCCAGAAGGCATCTCTATGTTCACTGTGACTTTGGATGAACTTATCCAATGTCTCTTCAGTACTTTAAAGGCGGGTGGGAAGCCGATGTCGTGAAAAGATTTCATTCTTCGGTTTTACAAAGATAGCTGAAGACTTTCAATGGCTCTTTTAATGTTTTACACTCCGATATGTAACAATAAACATTTGGACCAACAAAATTTACCAAAAGATTCAGTTTCTCTATATCATTTATTTTTCTAATGATGAAAGAAAATTCCCAAACAACCACCCCAAACAACAAAGTTCGTCATTGTTTAAAAAATACTGTACGTACGTATTATTCCTTTCTCAATGACGAATTACGAGGTAAGTATTTTAAGACAAGTTCGAATAAGGAATAAGTGTAAGATGATTGTGGCTCAATTTTCAAATCTTGTTGCTGACTAAGGCTGACATTTTCCTTAGGCAGAACTCTTAAAATGATAACACAACGGCCAATAACGTCTAAGGGAGTACAGTTTAACGTGAGATCCGAACTACAATTCTGCCTCTGAATTACAAACTGGTCTAATCATGAGGATGGTCTTAGTGAATGAACGTGATAATAAATATTGCGGATATTTATCCACATCTACAGACCTTCGCTGATAATTATCCACAGTATTTCCATTTAACATATTTATTTCATGTTATTTTCCGGATGTTCTTCACTTGAGTTAGTGTGGAGTAGTTCGGCTGCCTAAGTTGCAGCGTGAGGCGTCAAAATCACAGCTAAACCAAGTTCTTGTAAACAGACAAAACATCTCCTGTCTAACAGGAGGTATTAGTAAAACAGATGAATTTTCGCTGAAAATGACGACTGGTGTATAGGCAACGTGGATTCGACAAATTCGTAAGCTACAGTTCTATTAGCCAGCTTCAGCCTGGGGAATAGAATGAGTAGCTGAATGATATACCATTCCTCTTTGGTATAAATGCAAACTCCTCGAGCACAACCACAATCTTATTTATCTATGTTTTGTATTGCAGTGCTGTTTTTTATGTCAAAGTCAAACCAAACTGTTGTTTTCCATATTTTAGAGGTTATACGTAGTTTGTCGTTGTGAAATATCGTTAATAGTTTGTAAGTAAATCTTCTGCTAGTCATCCTTATAAAAATAATTAAAATCATTAAAATATGGTCTTTTTTAATAGTTTGCTTCATGGTTAAGGCAAAGGTAGAATGGATGAATGGCTTGAATGAATACCACTGTTGCATTAGGCCTTACTTCGTCATTATCCTAATATCTTAAGACTGTGGAATCAACCTGTCTAAAATTTCATTCTCAGTCTTCCGTTTTGTAACGTGGAGAGTATGATTAGATTTAATTTTGAATATATTTTAGGGAAATCTTGCTTCAAACGTTTCAGGGATTAAATTCCCTGAGAAGAATTTGATTGAAACCCACCTATGTGAACAAAAACATTTCATGTTTACTTAAATACAGGTTTGGTTTTGAGTATAAATGTTACAAATTTAATGCAATATTATAAATACAGTAGTCAGAACCCATTTCCTTAGATAGAAATTCCTAGGACCAAAGACGTGTTTGTGTTCACATTTCAATACCAAACACATTTATGATTTCCTTCAAAATTTCCCAACCCACGACTCTCTACACACACCCTCAGTTGTGGGTCTATAGCACTGATGATCACACCTTGTTCCTAAGCCACATTAGATATGACAGTTGCCGTCCGGGCCACTCCCCGCTGTGCATGATGTCCTGTATAAGAAGACCCTTGAAAAATTATTATTAGGCTATATTCTGGTTATAGATATATCACAGAGAAGTTACCCCAATGCAACTACAGAGCTCAATGAGCTTCAGAGCTAATGAGCTCTTGGTAATGTGCGGGACGGACCTCGGTCTGAAATAGATAATTAAGACTAAGACTATCTAGCAGGTAGGCCATTGCAAACCCAAATGTCTGAGTAAAGTGACAGTGTTACATAGCTAGTGCGATGTTTGTAATAAAATGTTTCTACCAAAATGTTAAAACTAGAGATTATGTATATACCGTACCAAGATGAAGCTGATCTTATGAAGGTCTTAGCTGAAGATATCCCAAAACCTTTTTTCACACTACATGGCCCCCATTGTGAGAACTACAAGCTTTTGTCTTTGATGATGCTTTGAGTAAAAGATCTTCATCTCTAAAAAATCTCTTCTTAACTATAGTATCACTGGCCTTGGTTTTCCTGAATGCCCTGATCCTCATACTTAGTATTCTGACAGCCCAATAAGAATCACGGCAATACTTCACTTGGCCTTGCTTTTTCCTTTTCTGCTAGTTGATTGCCATAATGTTTTCTGTCGGCCATCTGTGGCTCTCTCTTCTTGATGTTTTTCTTTACCACTTGAGTCTATGCTTCGTAGTCTCTTAATTGTCTCGTCCAACTTCTTCTTTCCAGGTCAGAAGGGCTCAAGATTACATTAAACTCAGGAAGTGACTTATGCGAATCTCTATGATAAAGATCCTGACTCATATTTCTCTCAGCCTTCCTTTTACCATGCACTTATCTCCGTAATAAGTGATAATAAGAGTCAATAAGAAGAGAATCGCCATCCTCATCTTTGTTTCTGGCTAGAGAAATAACAGCCACAAAAGGTGTCTCCACTTCCATAGCTACATAAAACTTGCGGACCTTTGAGTTCTAGTCTTCTGGACAGAAATTGAGGTTCATCTCTTCAGTGCAGGTTTGTACCTGTAGGGACTCCCTTTTGGTTCACACACAATTCCACCCAAACGAGTAGTGGCCTCGGCAAAGCCCCTCTATGATCGTAGCAGGGCCCTATCTGGTCGTTAACCGGCACAACTATAGCCATGAAGACTTTTATTAGTTGATAAGGCAACCAGGTCCCTTGCTGGCTAAGCTGACCCGGGGGGTGCTAAACTATCAGGAAGATTTGAAAGAGCAAGGGAAACCAACAAATCGGTGTTTTTTATGAATGACATAAAATGTTAGTCTTCTTTTCTATATTCCTTTCACTCTGTATCAATTGCCTCCTCAAGTTTGGCTGTCTAATTTCTTTACGGATATTTATTGAAATAAAAGTATTTTAAAACAGTTGTGAATTCATTAAGATTTTACGGTGCGTAAACTACATATTAAGAAATCTATTGCAAACATTATGATTTTCTATTTTTCATATGCTCCATACAATTTTCACAAGTTTCAGTACGTATCATATGTAGGCTGAATAATAAAAGTGGTCTGGAGAAGAACTAGCATGTTTGGAAAATTGTCAATATCTCCTCTGGCTTCGGGGACGAAGAAGGGAACCTCCCAGCAAAATAGTGATTAGATATTATAATCTTTCTCCTGAGAAGAAGAAAAATTCAATATTAAAATGAATATGAGTACTGTAAGTTAATTTTTAAAAATTGCTGTCTGTTATCAAAGTTTATGAAATGAGCCTAGAAGCTTTTGTGATTTGGAAAAACATACACATATTTACGTTGTTTTGTTCTCTCTTTCTGGCCTTAGCTTGTCTAATGGAGACATTCAGATGGAGAGAAAATATATCGGTTGTCATACAATGAATTTCGAAGAATTTAGTACCTTCAATGCTGTCTCGCAGTACTAAAAATGTAAGAAGCAAAATGCATAAAATTGGGATGACTCATTATGTACACAATATGCTTGAAAACTTCTTCTGCCATTTAAACTAGCTAATCATTTTATTAAATGTTATGTACACAATATGCTTGAAAACTTCTTCTGCCATTTAAACTAGCTAATCATTTTATTAAATGTTATGTACACAATATGCTTGAAAACTTCTTCTGCCATTTAAACTAGCTAATCGTTTTATTAAATGGAAATGTCGGTTTAAGTAAATTTTAGGCGTTACACATTTTTTTTAAACCTTCCCAAAAATTATTGCTTATTTATTCAATAATTTTTATTTCAGATTTGTAGATTAATCATCAGTAATGCCAAAGGAGAGAGATCTTGTGTCTATGATATTTAAAAATTTATTTAATTCTCTAAAACCACGCAAGTTCTTTGGAGAATTAAAAGGTACTGACCACTTTGGTAATAAGTATTATGAAATTCCACCTGGTGGCAACAGAAGTAAGAAGTCAAGATATTTTGAACCTATAGGGAAAGATGATGGTTTTGACCGAGAGTTACCGGCTGAATGGGAGGCTTGGCTTCGAGGACGAAGAAGAGAACCTCCCAGCGAAGAAGAAGTGATTAGAAATTATAATCTTTCTCTTGAGAAGAAGAAAAAGGCTCTTGAAATTGAGGAGAAGTTCAAAGGGAAAAAAGAAGAACTACCAGCAGCTTTATCAGCAGCCAAAGGGAAAGACTCTTTTCCTTTGTATCCTGAGTATGAAGTGGCTCCAGGAACAAAAACACCTCCATGGAAGGCTTAGGTGATGTAGTTTTCAACACCATTGTAAATATTAGATTAAGTTATCATGGGAATGTTTATTGTATAGTGTTAAAAAAATCATAATAAATGTATTATAATTTTTTGAAACCTTTGTTTATTTAACAAATACAACCACTAAATTTCAAAGTAATATTTTAGCTAGCTATTAAATACAGCTACAGTTTATTTTAGGTAAAAAATCTTTTATGAAAAACTAACAATACCTGACGCTACTTTGTTTGAGTTTCATTTTAACTACTAAGAATTTTAATTGGACTTTTTTGTTTTAAAAATTTGTTAAAAAGTTTTACCAATGAACATGCTAATTTTTTGACAGATAACCATTTCTGAAAATTACTGTTGCCATACTTTAAATTAAATACATACTAGTATTGGATATTAATACATTCTAGTTGTAAAGTTTTAAAACAATACCTCACAAAAGTTTAGTAAACCTAAAATATAGAACTTAGCCTACAAGAGCCATGGCTAGTTAGAAAAATTCCTGCAAGGGAACATCAATGCAACATGATTAATTAAATATTCTCCTTAGAAATACCCCCCTACTCAAATATCAGTACTGCAATGTGATAGGTACGGTATTAGAATGTTAGTACAATATGCGTGAAAGTTATTGGTTGAGGTAAGGTGTAACTAAGTAGATCTTACTAAGCATCTAATCGGAGTATCACATCAATCTATAAGTCCATGTTGTTGTTGAGAATAGCTATTTTATACTGATACTTATATATTTTAAGTTCTGTTCTGCTCATCTTACTGAGGATAAAAGTTAAATTTAATACAACTTCTAATAGTCTATATATGCATAGTCTAGCCACAGAATACATTAAGATTGCTGCTTAGTTGTTAAGAGAGAGCAGCGACCAATTATTTAGTGTGAACATCAGATAGTTATGTTTTTTTCATTTATCAGAAAAGGTTGCTACAGGTGCCACACTTGCGAAATCAAAGGTGTCATATCAAAGTGAACTCGGTAGATGCATTTTTTGACTTCCATTAATTAAGTTACACGGCAAGAAGTGTCTGATACTCACAACAGTTCTCTTAACTCCAGTTGAAACACTGCCATACAACATAAAACACATAATTTCTTGTCAGTGTAAATGTATCTTTTATGGTCGAAATCACTATAGGTTTTCAGAAACTTAGATCTGCCTGTTTGTAGCTTTAATAAATACACTTCTGAAAAAGTTAACAGAGTTATAAGGGTAAACTTTTTATAAAGGGTAAAAAACTCAAATTATTTTTAAGTTCACACACAATAGTTTTTCATAATTCTAATTATCGTACGGTGAGGTTTGCTATAACTCTTGATGCTCCCATGTTATTGGTGGCAATGCACGAGTATGTTCCTGAATCTGTTTTACGAGCTTGTTGTATCTGCACCCATGACGTAACCATCAGTGTCTCTGGACCTCCTCTTATCTGGATTGAAACCAGTGGGTCATCTCCTGTGAGGAAAATTCATAATTAACTTAAACCTACTATTCCTACCCCACATAAAAACCTACTAAACCATGTAGATTAGGACGTTTGAGTGAGATCCTAGGGTTTTCACTAAAATGCACTCTAATAATAGAAGCTCTAATCAATCCATACCTGTGAAAATCATATCAACTGGTTTTTATTATTACCTATAGTAGGCAATAAAATGTTGGGTGTCTTTCTAGGCTTTTGGTTAGCGGAAGAGTTCATGTGCTCAAACCTCAGGATGTTCTTTTGGTTTGGACCACTTTCTATAAAAGCATTGGTGTAATGTCACTGTACAACTTAGTGATGCAGTAAAACTAGGCATAGATACTAGCAAAAAATGAAAATTAAGAATGGTAATCTACGTAACGGTTGTACTAAGTAGATTCATCACAGTTGAAATACCTGGAAGTACCATGACACTGCTGTCAGAAGCTACAAACTCCCAAGTTATGGAAGGCACTGGAAATCCTTTTGCTTCACAGTCGAGAACTATTGGCTGCCCAGGGATGACAGTCATCCCCTCTGGTTCAGTGGTAATTTGTGGAGCTGAATGTGAAAAATTGGGTTAATTTTGTGGTGTTTTCCAATTATGTTTTTAAAAACTTTAATACATTTGAGGGGTAAATGTTTATAGTACGTTAGTTAATGAAATCAGAACTTGCGTTCTTAAAATTGTTCAATAAATAGATAAACCCTGCAGTCTGATAACCTTGCTTAAAGTTTGAGTAAAAGATATTGCATGGCATAATAGTCAAATTTTTTGTTTTAAGGGAATCGTTTTTACACAGTATAACTTTATTTTTCTAAACAATATCGGTGGCACACAAACATGGGTGAATAATGTGATGCGACCTTATAACAAAAAATAAGGTTCTTGTGCTCAAATTGGTAAGATTATTTACACCTAATTAGAATCCAAGGACCACCCAGAGGAAAAAGAATCTTCTGTAGTTTTTAGCCAGAGTGTGAAAGTAACAGTGTCTGGGGACTGAGCTTTGCTTGGTGAAACATTTGTATATTAAAAATATCTGACGGTATAGTAGTTCTGTACTCATAATTATTTAATAAATAAATCAAAAGGAAATGTTGTGTTATAATTAGCTAACATTGCAGTGTTTTCTGATTTACTTAAAATTAAATAGTCCTGTCATAGCAGACCTGCGTACTCAGCGAATTTCCAAATCAAAAATATGGCAATAATAATACAAGTATGTGACAAGATACAAGATGAACAATCAATACCCGTTGATAAATTAGGGTATTTGCCTATTCTCCATAACATTAACATGGGAAAGAGTATGCAGGTTTGCTGCTTTGAGGAAAACCAAAAGTAGGCAGTTTTACCATAAACTATTTTTATTTTGATCATATACCAAGATAAAATTTGAAATTTTTAAAAATGACATGGGAAAAATGCAAAAACCCCATTTTTGGGGTACACTCCCCCCAAACTACCCGTTCCGATTGACCGATATGTCTGGATTATGAACTCGTCCGAGCAAATGTAGGAATACACGTTTCTACAAAATTTGGTCTCGATCGGACCATTTTTACTAGAGTTATCGTGTTCACAGACACACACACACACATATATACATATAAATTTTAAAGACTATATTGTTTTTGGCCTCTAGGCACCTAAATACAAAAAAATAACATGGTCCCGAGGTTAAGTCTTGCCATGAGACCTACGCTGCCTGGTATTTTAACACATGCCTCTCGGTTGGAAATCTTCTGTAAGTCACGGAGACCCTTCTAGCCATTAAGACTGGAGACAGCCTCCTGAAAGTCATCGTAACTGACCTTGGTGGTTGGACTGATTGCTTGTAGTTTATAGTCAAATAATGATTCTATTAGTCAAAAAAATAATTGAATCAGCTTTGTAGTAATGGTATGGAAATAGAGAGGATATCTTATTGCTTTACATTGAGAGCCAATCATTTACAAGTTGTGACTTAGATCTGTAGGCCCCCCCACCTCACTGACCATGGTGACAAGGCCCCCAATGCTGCAAAGTGACTCTGGTGTTGCCCTCGGCTCTGTACATCTTGCATGTAGACTCGTATGTCTTGTTGTTTGATCCACACGCCACTCTCTGCTCTGCACATTTGCAAACTGTTTCTAATTCATCCTGAAAATTGTTACATGACAGTTTAAGTATATTTATAACATGTGGAATTGTTGTGCTACTCATGAAAGTTGCGAGTAACGAGCACAATAGGCATAAGGAGTGATGAGAAATTCGAATGTTGGCAGGAATTAAAAGGGAGTGATTTTGGATATGTTAAATGAAATCTGAGATCATAAAAGTTGAAATGTAATTAATTGGATACAACATGAGTTTATTACTTTCCATACGAGAATCCTCTGGGAATTCTGGGTATTATGAAATACCATATAATAACAAACAAGATATGGAAACAATATAATACCAAGACTAACACTCGTATATGCGTTTACTCATGCAAACATTGGTTGGTCAGTTAGTCCGGCTGGATTGAGTATATAATTGCACGTGTTAAGAAAAACTTGTCCCAGATTTTGACTCGTTCTTCATCTGACATTTGAGTTCTTGGAAAATTAGCTTGTCAGCATCAAATTTGACAAGTGGTTTAATCTATGATACTTAATTTGTATTATGACAAAATTTCAGCGGACATTTATAAGAACAGTACACAGGTTTACTGCTTTGTGGTATTTTAAAATAGTTATTCATAAATTTTATAAATTTTAGTCATAAGCTTCTGACTTACAATGCAGAAGTTAGAAGGGAGAGATATATTGGCTGTGGCACTGTATTGTGGCAATAAAGTAATTGAAGAGACAGCTGCAATTCAATCCTACAAGGCCAGGCGTTACTACACTCAGTCTTGACCTTAATTTACATTGCGGAATTCTACACCTCATGACTCTCCCTCTTTGGGACTTATCTTAGATATAGCTTACTGTTAATGTTTAACTGAAATTTTAACATCAAATGTTTTATAAATATATCATTTTAATTTTTTAGTTTAATTTTAGTACTTTTATTTTTAAAATTTGCTAAATTTATCCAAATTAAATCCTTGCTAGTATATAGCAAAATTATACTAATTTTCTTAAATCTCTGGAAATAGACATGAGTTCCATTATACTGTATTGCACCTTGATTTTATTTACCTATGCATTATCCCTTAAAAATATAACTGATGTTGAAATAATGAATGAATGAAACAGAAATTTATTTTTGAACATAAATAATACAATTGTTTAGACACAATTGACACAATCTAAACTTACAAATGATGAAATATTTAACAAAAATAACTATGGAATACGCCTACTTGGGCAAGAATGCCTGTGCTTAGGCTCAGGTGGAGTCATAAAAAATATGATAGAAACTATTAGGCAATTATTATTGTATTATTCGTCCGTCAACAGAAGTGGAAAAGAAGAATTTTAAGAATGAAAACTTTCATTAGCACAACAAAATTCACTTACTATTCATTTATATTATTGAATATACAAAAATAATAACAAAACAAAAATAAACCACTAAACAAAAAAAATCTTTAAACTTCTTTAATCTTTTCTTGCTGTGAGCTTTGTCCCTAACCCCTCTATCAGTTCTGTTAACACTATGATTTTTGTAAGGAAATTTCGATGGTCATACAAACTAAGCACAATAGAATAAGTAAACCAAAGTGTGCATTCATTATATAATGTATAATTCTAAAATATGTATTGGTGTATGATTGAGAGTGGTATAATTTTAAGGCAAAAGTAAACAAAATTTAATGTTTTAGAATACAATTTCTGAATTACTGTTGTTAACCAAGACTCTATAGAAAATAATACTTCAGTTTTAACTGATGTGTTTTGTTATTCAAGGAAAAATGTTACAATGTTACAGTATATACTTGAGAACGTAAGAACTTACAGGGCCCAGATCTGTTCGAAGGATACACAACATATTGGAGGCGCAAGGTCCAAGTCTTTTTTTTTCTGGAAGGTCTCTGAAGATGGAGGCATTATAGCAGGGACGTCCCTCGTCCAGACCGCAGATTCCCAGGGGGCAGCACAAGCATGGGTCTGGCGCTGGGCCTAGGGGGCAGTCTCGCTCTGGGTCCTGGAGGTTGATATATCAAAAATAATATACTATACTATACTACACGATATATTATAAATCAAAGTATCAAGAATATCTAGCAAGTCGTGAACCAATTCATCTTAGTCAGGAGTGTAGTGTATTTATTGGTCTGGTAAAGAAACAAGGTTAGTAAGGTATCGTCACATATATGAAATAATCAAGTTTCTTACGTCAACGCAGTATCTTTAAATCGGTCAACACAATTAAAACAACAATTAATATCCAATGTCAATGTTTCACAGACATGTCATCAAATATATGATTATTTGTTGTATTCAAACAATACTGATATTAATATTGCATAAAAAATAAATACTGTATCCAGCTGCACCTCCCCCCACCGTTTACCTATATCCCGTTTGCCCACTAAATGGCAAAAATTGTCACACGTTCTGCTCAAGAGAGGAGATAGAGGTTACACGATGGGTGGGGGGCTCGGAGTTAATTTCCTAGTTTTTGTCACAATAAAGCTTGAAACTAGAGAAAAATAAACATTGACTTAAAACTAATATAAAAGAAAAGTAAAAACTCATAAAAATATCTATGTAAAATAAAAAATTATAATAAAACTGTTAAGGTTGGTAATAAAAATTCAAAAACCTTTAAGAGGTCTGGGGGCATTGCCCCTCCAGGCCCCCCTTAACTTCGACCATGCTCAACAGTGGAAGTAGCTTTACTTAACATTAGAAGTAGTTGTTACTTCTCTATATTTTCTTCATGGTTCAGTATCGTACACACTCGTTAATTTGTAATTTGTTTTGTAGACATATGTCTGGACCTATTAATACGGTAATGAATAGAAAAACAATGACAAGTAAACAATCTTAATTATAACAATAACTGGTCAATAATAATAAAATTTAACATTTATTAAATAATTGAAATTATTGTATATGATGAAATGTTAGGCCTATATAGAATAATTCATGATTTTGGAACTTACTATATATGCAATACTAAATACTAATATGATAAACTGTCCTAAATGTTTGCAAAGTATTTAAAATCAGAATAAAGACTTCTTAGCATACTTGAAAACAAGAATTGCGTTTTATTTGCTTAGTATGAATTTGAAGAGTGAACTTTACATATCAGAGTCAATTGCCGAAAATGTGTAAGGTGAATGGTGTAAAATAATGGAGAATAGTGTAAGGTAAATAATGTAATCTGTAATAAGTGAATTAATTGTAGGACCTAAATGATCTTTGTTTGGTGAAAAATTGTTAAGGGATTATATGTGTACCTCGTATGATTTCTTCTGAAACAATAACATTAATTGATGTTTTATTGACTGGACTATGACAACAGTGCAAGTATTATCTAGTTTACATCCCTACTGACCTTTGGACAAGAGGAAGTATCACATGTGGGACAGGCACCGGCAACGGAGAGGATGATGGCGAGGAGGTAGAGGACGATCATGCTGCCGACACTGCCGCCAACTGACTATAAATAATTCTACAACTACCAACACTGCTTCCGTCAATCAGCTGTAACTTGTTTGTAAACAAGGCTCTTGCTTCCGGTTCTATACACTTTGAAAGACAACAACAGTTCAACGCTTATTTTATTCCTCGGGTAAAAATACCACTCCTATATTGTATTTTAAAAACTGATATACTAGATCACTTTTGAAGTTTGGCTATAAAAAATGTCAACGTACCGTATTCATATATAAAGCTGAGCGAATTGTGCGGGATTTTGTCGACTGTAGAACGATCGTTTCCTCAGAATTTTATGTGTAAATCCCCGTAACGAACTGAAACATTTCCCGTGCTAAAACTAGCCAGTAGTCTAAAACAAAGGAAGTAAAATTCCACGGAGAAACTCCCAAACAACTTGACAATTGAGAATTGACAATGTTTCACTCGAGTTGTTTTCGGCTAAGTTTTATAGAAAGGATTTAGGATTCAACTTTTCTCTCGCAAAGAAATTGTCTGCAAGTAAACTTTCTTTACGTTTTCTGTTCAGACTGCTTTTTAATGCTTAATATTTTCTGGGAATGGGGATACAATAAGCTCCTCATGTACGGAATCGTAAATGGGAAAGTTTACCAAATTGTTTACCCAGGTTTTCTGTTGTTAGATTATAGTTCTAAGTCTATTTTGCGGGACTTAACGTAAAGCAATCAATGCCATTTTGACGCAATAATATTTATATAAACAGACCTTTTATTTTATATTCTTTCTAAATAACACTTTTACCCAAGATGTTTTTCTACGAAGTTTAAATTTAATATTTCGTTTTGTTGCAGCGGTGTTGTGGTAGTACCGAACCTTAGCCTACTGGCTTACTATCTCAAGCTGTAATCCGAATGAGGTTTGCATTTTAATACATATTGGATCCAATAACTAAAATTTTTAGATAACTGAACCAATTTGTTTCGAAGGAAAGGGGCTTTATTGATTAATACAATTTAAAATCCGTTTAAAGTGTTTTCGAAATCACCTATTGTATCCTCTAATTGGCTCTAACCAATCTAGTAAACATAGATTGGGTTTTATTTTTTATTTGTAAACATTTTTAGTATTTCTTTTATTTTTGGTTTTACTTTTTTATATACTCAGTACTTATTTAATAATCTATTGTGATAGCAAACTATTTTCTCTGATGATTTACAGTGGTCGACTAATAATGCATTCCCAATTGTAACCTATATTATTTTCTTGGCTCCCGTTATTTTTTACTTATTTTATTTTTATTTATTTTTGCATAGAACCGACCTGTTCACAGACCATTCTTATGAAGGATACAATTCCAAATATAAGTATTAAAATAGTAGGTTATGAAAAATTTATCTTGGGACAAACAAATTTTATTTATTTAGTATTTCTGTAAGGTTTTTGAATGCTTTAAACAATTTTGTTCTCAAATTTTATTGACTTAGTCCTAATTTCGTATTGAATCTTTACATGTTCACCTGAGGATGGGATCAGATTTCAAATCCTAAAACGTTTAAACACATTTTCAATAATCGCGTTGGAAAATATCCGCAATAACAATTTGAATAACATTTTTTTAATCACGTGTTTTACTCATCGCATGTTGTAATATAAATTTTTAAAACTGACGTATTGGAGATGAGTAGGTTTGTTCGAAGCGCGTCACACGCCACAGACTCCATATCGACTTGAGCATGACATGACGTATGTAAGACAATCATCTCACCGGGGAGCTGTTTCAAACAACAAACCACTTATTATTCATACCCAACCCTCTGACGTTTCACTTGAGTGTGTCGCACCTTGCCAAAAATAAACTTTACCTAGGCGGGTTTACCCTGAGGATCAACAAGTAAGGTTATTATGTAGTTTAACCTTTAAACTTAATATTTTTAATCTGCCACCGACATTGTTCGTAACAAAAAAATACTAACTCATAATAAAAATGCTATAGATAGATTCTTAAAGTTGCAGAATCTTTGCACCGGTATGAAATGTAATAATTTCTCAAACAGTATGAAAAGTTCTTAAAATTTAGTAGCCTATATAATATATTTACTGAATATTATATAAATTATATGTTTCAGAACCCTCGCCAGCCTTTTGAGGTATCGTTTTTTGATCAGTTTTAGATCTAAATATCAAATTTAAATCATTTAGAAATCCTCCGTACCTATAGAGCCACATTTTCTTTAAAAAATATTAAACGTAAAACTTTTAAGTTAAAAATAATTTTAAATTTTCCAACGCAAAAACTCAAAATGGCGAACATTTAAAAAATACACCTATGTAGGTTTATTTATATGTAGCTTAGTTGGAATTATTACAAAACATTGCAAAAATAACGTTTTCAGATAATCTTACACAATGTAACTTACAAAATGTCTTACAAAATCTTACAAAATGTAAAAACATCACTTTTGTAATTAGTTTTGTATAATACCGAAAACTGCAGGTTGATAGAATTGCGCCTAGAAGGACACTATACACAAACATACCCAAAGATAAAGAAGAAATTTTAAAATTTGGCATGAAGTATCATAAAAGACTTGAAAATCACATCAACTTTCTCGCCCAGAATTTTTTATACAACAGCCGACACACGGACAAACTTTCAAGAAACTGCATTTTAGACTAAGTTCTTAATGTGTGGATGACAAGTCTTGTCATCCACACATTAAGAACATTTTAAGTTTTTTGTTTCCATCTTTAACATTACCTCATCATCTTAGTTTGTCAGAGCCAGTGGGTATTGGAACTTATTTATTTCTCATCTATCATCGTATTTACCCATTCTTCAATATAACTGAACATATTGTAAATAAAAATTGTGAAAAAATTATAATGAAATGTAATGATTATAATTGTATTACGGCAATTTGGTTGGGAGTAATAACAATTGAAAATGGTTTATGAAAGATGGGCAGTTTTAAACTGTCAAGAAGGAAGTAATAAAAATAATAGCGGCAGTCATAGCTGAGTGGATAGAGTACTGGTCTACCATACAAAAGACTCGAGTTGGATTTCCGGTCATGATACATATGAAATTTGATTTTTTCAAACGTGCTTCGGAAGGCACATTAAGCCTTGGTCTTGGCTACATAAGTAGTCGTCAGGTCACGTTAGAGGCTCTAGTGTAACATGAAAACTCTATCACTAAACCTTGGTCAGAAGTTTACACGAATATTATTATTAATAGTGTAAGCAAACTGTAACTATCTTAATAAAAACCCCACTTGTAAAAAACACGAAAAGCACAATTAAAACGAAATGTATCTTTATAACTCTACAACTTATATGTGTATGCATTTTGAAAAGAAAAATCCCTTAATACAGTTGTAGTATCCGACGAACAATAACGATATTGAATATGACAATACATGAGCTTTAATTAAATGATCTGGGAGATTACAAGAAACGCAGACAATTGACGTGTGAAAATTTTTAACTTAAGGTGCAAGTTTACAAAAAACAACACAAAATGTATTCATTACAAGGGTTCTAATTCCTGGATTACTATGAATGCTTTATAAATCTAGGTCACGAATTATGGCCTGACCAAAGTCTCACGAACATATTTCTAATACGTATAAAAGTGAGGAGGAAAGAGTTTGATATCTCCCCCCGGTGTCAGGGACATTCTCCGGGGAAATCTCCAAATCAAATCTCTTTTGGGAGAAATTTACCAGAAATGGCAGCCGCGTCCATCTCCTCTGAGAGTCATCTGAAGATTTCTCTTTTACTACTGTATGTTTTTATCAAAATTAAATAAATCATTTATAACAATTTTAACCCCTCTTTTATTACCCATTGGTATTACAAATGCGTATTAGTAAGCCTGTGTCATGTAGACTACCTAAATGAGTAACGATTCATTCTGATTGAGAAAACGAAACAACATATTTGTAGGTCTACAGAAATAATATTAAAAAGGTTGAATTCCCTAGTGACGACAGACTGTAGCGATTCTAGCCGCATGACTCGGCTGACTGCGGCGGAGGGCGTAGGTCGTAGGTTCAAATTCACAAGCCAAATATAGATTATATAAGTTCATTTGACACGAAACAAATTTATATTTTAATGAAGCATTTGCGTTTTGGGGAAGTCATGGCATACGCATCAGTATTGACACTATATTTGTTACAAGAAGATGAGTAACCCACTTGAAATGATTTTTTATAAATTATGAAAATTGTTATTATTTTTGAAGTTAATCTTTTAGTAAAATCATAAACATGTACAAAGAAAATGTAATCAATATAGTTAGTTAATTTTACCACCTAAAAGTACAAAATGTCTCTGACTTTGGGTGAATGGTTTCTCTCTTGAACTTTTACCTTTATTTAACAAAATTAACACTCCTAACTCCGTTACTGCTTTCACAATGAATTATTTTCGATGATTTTTTAATTGATAAAATAAACAAGATTTTAAATATTCGTTTTTTGACTAATTTCTTTTGATAATCTTTAACGAATATGTTAGTTTTATTACAGACTGTCGTTTATAAATTTACTTAACCCTACGTCGGGGACATCACGGAGTTTTGCCTCCGGGCGCTTTAGTTTTTGTAAAAAAATGAGGGTTGTTTCCGATCGGCAGTCGCAAGAACAGCTGTACTTCACGTGTCTCTTTCTAGGAACTGGTTTAGATTCATTTCGCATTCCCAACCCCCGTTTCCTAACCCTTCTATTCAGTTGAAACCCGAGAGTCGCGTTGCTCTGACGACGCCACCGTGTGTCGCCGATCGCGCTACTACGGTTATGTAGTTTACTTCCGTATTATCTTAATTCCATACATTCAATTCAGTTTTTATTGCTTAATATTGATTACACAGGGGTTTCATAGAACCTTTTTACAATATATGTTTAAACATATAATGTTTGTCTATTAATTCAATACCCGAAAAAACTCTGCGTGTCACCATTCGTGTTTTTAAATCAAAGTCACCAACGAAGGGACTTTATTGGGAGGTTAAGTGAGAAAGTATGTGTCATTCCACTGATACAGTTTATTTGACTTTTTTTCTAACGACCTTTCTCTATTCATTTCCATGTTTCTAAAAACCTCTGTAGAAACATTTACAGTAGTTGGGTCTAGAAACAGGAAGCATCTGCCCCGAGCTAGTGTGAACTATCATGAAAATCACAAACTAAATCACATGTATAAATTTATACTGGAGCATGAATAACTAAAATTGGTGCTCGTAAAATTAGTTTGAATTATAACACAACTTTGCAATTATTCAAACCTTTGTTGTTAAGAAGTTTTAACTTTCATCTATTGTTGATAAAATACTCCTAGCTAATCAAAAGGTCATAAGAACATTTTAGTGTAACATCAAAGACTCAATTACTCTGAAAAAAAACAGAAATGAAGAAATACAATACAATAAACACAACAAACAAATAGAAATGTTTTGAATTAGCTAACATTAATGAACTTATAGTCAATCCGGAAGAGGTTTTTATATATTTGTAGTTATCATTGAAATTGTTGTTTCAATCTATTTGAGAATTACTTTAAACTACATTATAAGATATTTTGGATGAGTAATATTTTTAGAGGGTCAGTTTAGAAAAATTGCACACTTTTCTTCCTTCCCCTCTGACGAACGTATTTCGTGTTGGATTAAGAGTGGAAACGGAAATCAATTTCCGCCATCGTCTTCACTTCCGGTAGAATCCTCCCATTCCGACCTCCAGTTTCTTTCAAGACCCTTTTATTTTAAAACCACCAACCGTCCCAAGTAAGATAATAAATTAAATCATTCTATCAATGCAATACACTTTCATCCAATGAAAACAATCATTTTCAAAACCGATCAAGATATGTTAATATCCAAGATGATAAAAAACAAAGTAGCACATGCATTTAATTTAATAAAGATACATTAAAAAACTATGCAAATTTGACATCACGTTTCGTATATACTCCATTTACATTAATTGTAAGTCCTCATGATGCTAGCTTTAAAAAACTATCAATTTAATTACAATGAACCATTCGAATAAGCTGATAAAAATATACAAATCTTTGTGCGTTGGATAATATTCAAAAGAGTCTTATTTAATAATACTGTAATTAAATCTTATTGATTATTGTTAGGAATATTGTCAGTAAATATTCAATACCTCTGTATTTTTATAAGATAAAATATCTCTCTTAAAGATTCAAAATATAAAAATCGGCTTTGTTAAATGACCAGTTTATCCCTCCTTAAAATCGAGGATTAAATCAAACTGGTCACAAGTTGTGACCGGAAATTAACCCCCCCGCCTGTGCTTCCGGTTACTTTCGTCCGTTCCCGTTCCTTTTTATACCGTCCTAAAATTAAAAAAAATCTTCTCACATCTTAACATTAATTTATCAATAAGTATAAGAATATTCATCGGGGTAACGTGTAAGATACAATTATCATAATAAAAAGACTGTACTACAATGGTTTAGTAAGAGTTTGAAGTCTTATACCTTGACATAAGTATGACTTAGCTCTGAGGGGGGAATTGGAAATTCGTTAGTACAAAATTTGAAAGTGACGTCATATGGTTAGTGATGTCATATGGTTATAAGGTCACTTGTTTAGAGGAACATCCCCTTTAGCTACATCTATGATCTAAGCTATTTCCCAAAGACAAGTTTTACAGTTAGTGAGATGGCGACTGTACTACAAGGTAGGTATTTTAAGCCAAGTATGAATGAGAAACGAGTGTAGTATGATTGTGGCGGGATCTTGTAGTCTTGTTACTGACTAAGGCTGACGTGTTCCTTAGACAGAACGGCTAATTAATAGCCCTACAGTCAATGGCATATATCCAAGGGGCCTACAGTTTAACGTGGAGTCCGAACCACAGCCTCTGAATTACGAACTGGTCTAATTATGAGGATGGTCTTTGTGGATTAAAGTAGACTAGTATTCAATAGTGCGGATGTTAATCCACACAAGAGAACACTACACCCACCGACCATCGCCCACAACTATCCACAAGTAAATACATTTATTGATATCTCTATTGAATGTACTCTAAAATTGAATGTATGTATGTCTGTCTGTATGTCTGTATGTATGTCCTTATGGAAAAATACTCTAGATCCATATTTATGAAGTTGCTCTTCATGTTAAAAGGTTTTAGTGAAATCGAAAACCTAGTTTCCATATGACGTTTTAAATTTATAATGTAACTTATGAGAGTAAGTTTGTTTACAAATTTTACAATGAAAAAATTTGATTTCTGAATACATGATAGTTTACACATTAGCAACATGCTTTACTATAATGCCATCTGAATCATTAATTATGTAACTATGAAGTAAATGTGTACAAAAATGAAAGTTTATTCACCACGTTAATAGTTTACGGTTTTGTGGGATTATGTATATTTTTCATTTTAAAAACTAAGTTAAAAAAGGTTTATATTAGTTTATTATAATAATACTGTTGTATGTTTTTCTATAAAAATTACAAATCTAGATTCGATTTAAAATTTTGAATTAAACTAATTATTTGAGTAGAAATTAATATTCTAGATATTGTCTCTAAAAAAATTAATTTACAATAGAATTCAAGTTAAAATAAAAAAAATACTGTATTAATTGTGATTAAAAGTTAACATGATTTTACAATAGAATCTATTACATTATCGATTAGTTATACACCTCATATGTGGGTATGTATATAATCACATTATTATACGTGACGGTATGAACTCTTCAGTTAAAAAAATGGTTAAGGCCTACATAACACTTATTTATTTGTTAGTTTTCTTATATACTAATAAAAATCTAAAAATCTTAAAATTTTAAATAACAATATCTGAGTAGAACATAATTCAGATATTAATGTCAAAATCAGGATTTTGTAATATTAATGTTTATTAAAAATAACATTAAGCTTTTGGAGAATCAAATGTAAACAATACAAATAAAATTGCTTTTTAATCCTCATTCCTTCATTGACCACGGGCTTGTAATAATCATAATTGATTCACATGCGAAAGGTAAAGAGATCGGTCCCCAACCAGGAAGACTTCATTTCTTTTTAAAGTTTATAAAAGCTAGTTAATCTAATGGTCGTCTAATGCTATCATACAACAATTTATTATTTATTTATTTATTAACTTAATTTTTATTTAAACAATTGAAACGTGATTGCATTGAGTACATAATAAATGTGTTTTAATTTAGCCAATTAACTTATGCAATACATGTTTTATCCTATCCGAGCAAATCTCAGTCTCCCGGTACTTAATACAATGAAGACAATTAATTAAACATTTTTAAAACAACGAACACTTTTATTGGCTTAGAAGAGACAACGCAAACAAACTAATACTTTTAAATAGCACAGTCTCAATTTATAGCCTAATACATTTGAGTTTACGTTGTATCGATTCATATAATTAATTTCTTATCCTCATTTAATAAAGTGGATTATAAATTGTAATGTATAATTAAGAAAAAATAATAGAACAAAATCTTGTGTTATAAATTGTAATTTATTACATTACATCCATGAGCTAATTTTAAGTATAATATACATATATTATTACATGGACCAGGGGTAAAATGGTGAAGACTAAGAGAAAAAAGATTTTTAGTTTCCTGTAAATTATACTAAAGATTCAAATTGGTATAAAGTAGCATTTAAAATTGAATTTTATAAAAAACATAATAAAATGAAAGTTGATATAACTTAAACATTTTCAGTGTTGACTATCAATGATGCGAATAGATTCTATAACCAAGAATATTTGTTATTAAAAATATAGCTAACTGATATAGCTAAAAGTTTGGCCTTTGAAAATGACCTGCTAACCAAATTAACTATAACAAAACGTTATACATTTATAGTTTATAGTTAAATAGCTACGTTATCGTAAAACATATGGTTTGATGAAGCTTTTCAGTAGTAATGACGGCGGAAAGGGGGTTTTAAACAGACGTAAAAACATTGTGTATAGCCTGTGGATCTATGAAGAACAAAATTGTGGTTTAAAAGAACTGTCTGTAGAGAGATCCTTGTGTAGTTTTTGTGACTACGGCCGTTTCGTGTAGCTGGAACACATCTCAGGTCTTGAATATCACCGTGAACTGTTTACATAAACACTAGACGCAAAAGTTGCAACAAACACATTAGAATTTTCCTTAAGGATTAGATGATTGTTTCTAAGCTATGAAACTCAACATTTGTAAAATAAAAAACAACTTGTTGAAAACAACAACTCTCAAGATGACTTAGAGATTACACTAGGGAATATTTTATTGTGATGTTATTTTTTCTCACAGTTAATTTATATTATAACTTTGGTAGGTTCAAAGTTACCCCAGACAAATAATTAATATTGTAAAATTAAGAAATGCTACAATTCATTATACTACACATTTAAATATTTTATGAAAAAAAACTTAATCGTCAAAAACATACAAAACATTGTAAAACCAATACTATTGTGTGATATTTATTACATATAAGAAGAGCATTAACCTCTTAAGTTTGCGTTTATATGTAAAGGACCTATGTGAGACAGTTGTAGCAAGGGGATTGTTTATAGAGGCTGCGTTAATGGACTGTCCACATCTCTGTTGGATATTACCGAAAGGTAATCATAGCAGCCGTTTAGGAAAAGGTAGTGCAAATAATTATTTAAAACTTCTATCTTTTAACAGAATATTGAAATAATTGATAACAATTCACCCCATTTGGTTTGAGGTAATGAAACACTTCAGAGTATAAAAGAATAGTTTGTCCTTTTAAGGTTAAACATTGTCTTATGTTTTAATAAATGTAAGAAATAATTTATCTTATTATGATTGGATGAATTTTTACCTTCTCCCTTTATACATTTGGAGTCAAAATTTTCGGATGTTAGTGGAGAGTGAATAAATCCAGCTTTATTAGAGTTCATACATTTCAGTCGAAAATGTATTATTTATTTTTAGCTTAACTGTACCTACTTAACTCTTTTAATACTAAGCTAATACATGTCTGCAAAATAAGATGAAGATAGTTAATAATATTTTCCTACGATTAATGCAATATCTTGTAACTAAGGTGATGATTATGTAGGCTACACACATTAGGTACAGTATTACGTATATATATTACTGTACAAAAATGTGTTTGTAAATAAAGACATTTTAGAGCTGCAATGTAACACATGTAGTTTTTAGTTATTTCTTGCGTTTCCTGTTGGGATTTCGCTGTCTGTCACATCGGATTGCTGCATTATTCGCTGCATTCCCAAGACATCACGAGCTCTTCCTCGTTCACGACAGCTGATTTAACATGTTAAATACTCGAGTAGAAACTCCTCTTGTTGATGCATAAAATACATTTATTCTAATAAATCGACATTAGTAATATTTTATATTCCTAAATGAATAACCGTGGTCATTTTTAAAATTAAAATTTACTTAATTTTTAGCCAGACGTTTTTATATTTTAAACACCCGTTCATGGTTTTGAAACACCATAATACCTTAAAATCATTAATTTTATCAGGACAAAATAGTGAGACTTCACTAAGTGTAACTTCATGATAAGTAATCTAAGAATAAATTAATACAGAAGAAATTGATATAAGAATTGATATAGGTTCTTTATCAATACAAGAATCGTATATAGCCTAGTAGGTATAATAATTGATTGGGAGAGGAAATTCGATGGGTTTCCCAACTTATTGGAATGAAGTTATACCCCATTGTCATATTCATTTGAGAGAGTTTCAAGTTCCTTATCTCGGAGATCGGCAGGTGTTAAGGGACTTTAATTTTGACTCTTATCGAACAGACCGAGGTTTGCCCTGATCTCAAAAAAGTATATTTTTCATTTGGGGAGGCTGATTTAGTTATGTTCAACAACTTTTGTAAGATAAGCTTGCTTTTGTTACTCCCAAAAATTTCAGATATAACTTCTTGGTTACCACTAAAATTTAATTATTGTTGTGAACCATTCAACTAGGGTGGAAGTCAGATCGTGCCATAAATAAAACTAGCAAATGTAAAGTAAAAATCAATTTAAAAGCTTCTATATTTTTTAACAACTCGGTAACTTTCAATAACTTAGTCTGTTTATAATAAATCTGTAAATAAAAACGAGATTGACGTAATTTGATTCACAATAAATACCCAACACCTAGTTAATATTTATATAACTTCTCCCTTTATTTTTATAAGGACCGAGGACAAATAAATCAAAGTATAATTTTATATTCAATCGTCGATCTACATTCTGTTCGAACGAAGATGGATCAGGAAGGGGAAAGCTCCAGTCAAGAGGTCTTCAAATACTCGAGTCTCAACACTCAAGAAAGCGTGGCTGGTTTGTGAGAAAATAAAAATATAATCGGATAATTTTTATGGGGGTTTTTATAAATAAACACATTATCACATACTTCTATAATTTAAAAAAGAAATTTTAAAAATATAAGTTCTACAGTAATTATAAATAAATCTAATATTTTATTATCAAAGAAAACTTTTTTGTATGTTGTATTATAATTATATTTAGGAAAAATCAGTAAAAAAATGATTATATTTCTAAGTTCATTCCTTTCAACAAAAGTTTATTGACTAAATTTTATTTATCGAACGAGGTTGTAACAAAAATTCAAAATTAATTTTATTTTTAAATGTATTGTTTCCGATATACTTTTATTGTTTTTATAAAAATAAAGATTTTTTGTACTTTAAAATAATTAATTATTGTTTACGACATAGAAATTAAGATCTGTTATATAAACTAAAATGTAATAAAATCAATTTAAAAGTTTTTCATTTTTTTTATTTTTAATAATAAAAATTAAAAAAATCAAAAAAAACACCTAATTTAATATTAAATCTTTATTAAATACAAAACCGATAAATAAAAAAAAAAATATCAATTCAAAACATGGAAAGGGGACTCCCAAGAGGTTTACCTCAACTCAAGATTTTGAGAAAACAATATTTTATTTTTTTTTTAAGGGGGAAAAAAAGAAACAATTTTTGTCATTCATTTACTTTACGTTGTAGCTTATTGGTAGTGCGGGTAAGGAAATTTAATCTACAGTATACATGGGTTAGTTAATTGCAAGAAGATTTAATCCAAGATGGATAAATGTCGATAATTTTTTCTGACAAAGACGTTAAATCAAAAATACTTTTTATTAATCGATTAATCGTATTACTTCTTTGGTTGATTTATCAACTAGACAGATTCATACGAACCCAGACCTTTTAGAGAATCGTTAATCTGAACACATTGAAATTCTTTCTTATTTCTTTCTTATTGGTCAGACAAAACTTACCTCCTGCGTTTTGCCAGATATATTTTTAATTTAATTATGATTCAGAAAAATCAAAACATAGTTATTTAGTAAAATTGCGACCTACCCAGGTCGGGGTAATTTTAAGCCAACTATGAATGAGAAATGAGTGTAAGATGTTTGTGGCACGATCTTGTAGTCTTGTTACTGACTAAGACTGGCATGTTCCTTAGACATATCTGTTAATTAATACCCCAACAGTCAATGACATACCTAAGGGACCTAGAGTTTGATGTGGAGTCCGAATATTGTATTCAATCTACATAGTTGAATACAATGTCAGGTAAAACGATTGTACTAGTGGATTTTAGAAGCATTAAGTTTTGAGTTTTGATATAGTATTTCTGAATATAATTTTGAAATTAAGTATACAAAAAAACGACTTAAAATGAACAGAAATTTGTAGATTTATTTCGCAAAATGTATTTTTCAAATGCGATAAACAGCTTATACAAAAATAAAAATATAATGGACCTATAATGCAATTTCATCTGTTATTTCAACATAAAGAAATATATGGTTACAGGAATAATTTAAATTGCGGTGTTTAAACAATTTGGAAAACAATCACCGAATTTAATTGTGCCCACTTTAATCAAGGAACAAAACTGGAAGGAAGATAACAATTAGAAGCGTTCTCCGAGTAATTTGCTGTTCGCACTAAAGCTAATGACAATCCCTCGTCACGGATCTTCAAGGACGGGTAAAAACAGCTGATATTGACCGAGGCCTGTCGTAGTTGTAAGTAAAAATAATATTTAATCATTTTATTTGAGTAAAGAAGAAAATAAAAATTCTAGTTCTGCTATTAAAGCTGAGTAAGGAAACAATAAATAATTGAACAGTAAACGCTATTGGAATCTGGTACACTTAGTAGATTGTATTGATTTAAACGTGCCCAAGGGAACGTACGTATAAACGTACGTTCGGACTAGAATGAGTTCCAGACGTCTAAAAACGAAATGAACTTCGAAATGACGTCGTAAAATGAACTTATACATATTTTGTCACTCACGTAGTTCCGAATTAATGGTAAATATTTGATGTACCAAAAACAAAAACAGTAAGCCACATCGTTCATCCAATAGTAAATTATAGGTAAAGCTTTATGGAAAAGAATATGTCTGTCACCTAACCGGGAGAGCCTATCACCATAGCACTATTTAATTAATGAATTTCCTCATAGATCCTGTACTGAAGTTTTATATTTGCATAGTACTGGTTACATTTGCGATGGAAGGCTCTGTGGTGCTTAAGTATACACTTTTTAAAACGTTAAAACAACGTCTTTTATTTAATAATGCTGGCCAATACCCCAAACATTATTCAGTGCTTACTATTATAAGTAGTTACATTGTTACTATCAAATAAGAGTCATTATATGACAATTTTGACATGGATATTTCTAAGCTCCGGGGGGGGGGTGTTATCAATTTGCGGGACGTAAAAGTGTCACGGAAGTCACATCACATGGTTACGAGAACAGCTGTTTAAAGGAACTGAAAACATTCCTTTTAGACATGTATATGATCTAACATATTTCCATCGGGGAAGTATATACTGTACATTTTGACATGGATATGTTTTAGCTCTAGGGAGTATTGCCCTTCAGACCAAAATTTGAAATTCGTCCGTCATATGGCTAGTGACGTCATTATAAGAACATCTGTTTAGTTAGAGGAACTGAAAACATTCTCCTGTAGACATATCCAAGATCTAAGATATTTCCCAAAGGTAAGTAAATACAATATAAGTAATAGTTTAAAATATAAATTAGAAATATCCTAATGAATCTAGTATTAAATGTGATTAAAAATTGAATTTTGAAGTGCTCAGTTTTTACAAAACGAATAATAAGATAGGTTGAAGTGAGAGAAAAAAGGTCTGTCAGCCAATTGAAATTATAGAGTAGATCATGGGCGTATAAATCCATCTCCTGGTCAATAGAGGGAGGGTCGAATCGCGTAAACAGATTTTTCACATCGCCAGACATCGTGTCGTCCCGTCGCTATGTCGTTTTTTTATTTACAGGTTTGTTTATTTGCAACGAGTATTGTAATAAAATATCCCATCCCTCATTGATCATTTTAACTCATCATATTAATTACATTAATCATATTATTAAGGACTATTGCTATTTTAAGTCGGTTACATTTAAAACTAAAACTTTATTTTTATTACAATTACCTTTCCGAAATGGTGACGTAACCTGGTAGGTATTTTAATCCATGTATGAATCATTCAAATATGTATGAATCAAGCATTTCTTTTATTAGAAACAAAGGTAACATATAATCAAAAGCTAGTTTTAAGGTAGAGTTTGTAGTTTTAAGTTTTAAGAGATAGTTAGGACTTAGGGGGAGGAGTTTTTTTTGTTTATTTGCATTTCATTGTACAGAAGGAGATATGAGTTATGGGATATGGGTTAACTGTATATATATACAGTTTTTTTATTTATTGGTTTCTCCAGTTGTACAAGAAGCTTGTATGATATTAGCAATACTAATGTCGCCCTAGAGGATTTCAGTTGACCCTAACGGCACTTCTTGCACTGCCTTATTATATAATATATATCCTTTTATCCTGTGTATTTCACGACAAAATCCGCCTTTGCACACAGTAGTTCTGTTACAATGGTTTTAGCATCTATTGTAGTAGATATATTAACTATGTTCTTAGAGACGATATATTTCCTTAAATTAAATAATATCTTCCGTTTCAATTAAACATTTTTGTTAGTCCTACTTTATGAAATATTTAACCACTTTTAGCGAATTTTCACATAGGGAAGAAGCTATTATCCTACGGCCAACCTTAAGTAGGGGACTATTATAATATTCCCTTTTTAGGTCCCTATAGATTAAAAATAAAATTCGTTAAAACGTACACACTTATTGTATATATTCTATTGGTAATGTATGGTACACAAATTTAACTGATTGCTGATCAAATTGATGATAAGAAACGTAACATAAAATGTTTCGAAGCGAATAATATATGCTACATATGTACTCTTATATACTACATTATGTTCACGAAGAGATAGATTTCAATATTAAATGATATTGACAGAAGCCACATTGGGTGGGGATTTCTTATCTCCCATGCGAAAGAAGCAAACAAAAATATACCACATTACTTTCTAACAAAAGAATCGCATTATCCTTCCTATATGCCATTGTTGGTATTATTAAATAACTATATGAATGATATTGGGTTCGTCATATTAATTGTACTCAGCTCATAGGTGGTATACAATATTATTTATATTTTCAATGAAGTAAACCACATATTATAACATAGTTAAACATGTTTGCGACAGATTATTTGTTACAGAATATTTTTGGCAAGAAAAAACTACAGTGATGTCTAAGCCACCTTAAAATATAGATAAGGCTCTAAAAATCTCTCAATTCTCCACATAATTAAAATAAAAAGATTTTTATGATATAAAAAATACATAACCTTAAAACCTCAAAAGTTTCTTTAAATAATGTTACCAAATAATTTAAATTAAAATCAATAAAAATTATCACTGAAAAGGCAAATAAATCCAAAACCAAAACATGTTAAAAATAACCCGGTAAAAACAAAAATACAAAAAATAAATAATAAAATATTTATCTCATTATTGAGCGTTTCTCAGTTACAACCACTTTACGGAATAACACTCCTCATATTTAATCTCACACTAGTCAAATGTAGGAATAAAATAAAAAAATACCAGTAATAATAAGAAAAATATTATAACAAATAAAAACCATAACAGCTAAAAACAGTTATGCATGTCTTAATAATTCTATAATCTTATTTTTCAAAGTGTTGATTGCATAAATTGCATATGTTCAAAGGGGAGGTCATTGCACAGCTTAGGGCCAAAATAAGAGAAACTTCCCCACCCCATTTCAAGTATAACTTTTGGGAACCTTCCATTGCGGGTACTACGCTGTGAGGTCCCTACGCTCACAAAGGTCCTGAGGTTCTTGTTAAAGCAGAACCTTATGCACCATGCAGCACGTCATGACCCTACAAACGACATCCACCGCCAACATCCCAGCAGCATCTCTAAATGGAGAGGCATGATCAAAGCTTTCAAGCAGAAAATGAAACAAAAAACTGAGTTTTTCAGCTTTTGAATTCTACTAATATCTTCTCCGGAATTGCTGTTGAAGTCAAGGACATGTGACTGCATAAAGTGCAGCTTAGCAGACTCTGGGAGCAAGCTTTTAAGCCTGTACAGTCCCATTATCCTCCCCAATGCTCGCTGAGAAACGTGTGTGACATGGTCTGAAAATGTAGGGTTGCTATCAAACACCATACCCAGAGAAAAATGTAAAATATTGTGATCTATCTTGAATAATCATGTACGTACTGTTATAAGTTTCTTATAGTGGCATAAGGAAACACGAACCAACCAAGGGCAGTATTATGTAAAGCGATTTCATTTCGCTCCAAAACCATGCATAAATAAACCGACTTTAGTAAAACCATTCTTAATATGTTCATAGATGTTACATAATGGTCATGAACAATCTTTGTAAATAGCAAAATCAATAAAGGTTTCGAAAATTAGGCTGGATATTGTTCCATCGATAGAGTAGGCCTACAACTAGAGGATTATTTTGGAGCTATTAAGAGGGATACAGAGGGAGTTTGTACCCCAAAATAGGGGTTTATAAATTACTCACTATAAACAAAACTTTAAATACCACTATCGAAGTCAGCCTAAAAACAAACAATTTAGGATGTTAAATATTTCATCTATGTCAAATGGTTCCTGAGAAATAGAAACAAAGACGAACAAATCAAAACTCTCCCTAAACCCTCATCGGGCATACTGATCTGTCTGGATTTCGTCCTTCATCGAATAATTACACATTTACCTGTCTGTACAAAATTACATCGAGGTTTTCTGAAAGATATCGTGTTTACAGACAGGATTGTCAGTGGCAAATGTCATCTTTGTACATTTAAACTTGAAAGGCCCGTACGGACGAAAGCTCCAATGGGATTCTTGGAGACTCGTCAAAATGATTCTCCAGTAGTACGCTAGTACTCTATTTTTCCGAGGATAACAAACTCATTTCAGATCTTTATTGACCGGGCTAAATGTTTGTTAATATCTCGTGACGTATGTTTTTCATATTTAACCAGCTAACTTGGTTTTTACTAGTTTGTTTTTTGGAAGACGTCATACAGTATTAAACGAAAATTTGCAAAGAAAAAAATTTATTACGATACTACAAAACATTTTACTCAAGCTGGTTAATCATTTAACATTATGAGGAATAAGTTATTACCTTTAAGATGATATTACTATGTTAACTCACTGTACATAGCTTATAGGGTTACAAGGAATTACAGACATTATATAAGTTACCTATTTTGCCTGTTTTGTCTATTGTTCTGTTTCGTGCTTTGTGCGCGTAGTTTAGCATGTAGTACATAACTAAAAAAATTTTGTATGAAATAAACGAAAACCTCACAGCAGAGGTTTATTACATATACTGTACAAGAGCTCATTCAACTTAAACTTCTAGTTATAAATAAATATCAATATTGACATAGTTAATTATGTAAATTTAAGTATAAATGATAAGGACCATAAATTCAAATATACGAGCACAGTAGTTTAAACTGTGTAATTTATAATTTTCCAAAATAAAAAAAATTAAGAGAGTGTTGATTTTTATTCAACTTAACTTATTTAGTTTATATAGTGTTTATTTTAAAAAGTTAGTATGTCTAACTTTTCCTCTAGTCATAATTTTTTATTGCAGCCGATTCTTAAATTCATGAAATCTCAGAGTCCTGCCACTATATGGTATTTAATTACACCATATTTTGAACAGAGACCTATGGTATTGTAGCTCCAAACTAAACATTAATTCTCTACTGCAAGAAGTTTGATCATTAGGAAGCCAGCCAACTAGTGGTTAGTTAAGTGATTAATTTATCACACATAAAGCAAAACATCCACTTTCCAATCCAAGCTAAGTAAGTATTGAGTTTTATAGAAAAAAACGAAGTATTATTTTGCATTAAAATACACTTGAAATGCACACTCATCTCGGTAAAATGTAGTTATTTAATTTCAAAAAATAAATATTTAAGAAAAATATAGAATGTCAATTAACGTTTGATACTAAAATAGTAGATATATTTTTTAAATCACAAATATAACTTTAAAGTTGAAAGAAACAGAATTTAGCGTTGCTGTAAAGACATTTATTTCCTGGTCGGGAGCAAAGCGAATATTTAATGTTTGCACAAGGCGTCGCGTCCCGCTGAACCGAGTAGGACGACTCGCCTCGCTGCCTTATCTAATTTGTACATTTCTATTTTTTACAAATAATTGTAGAATTACAATCTCATTACGTTTCATTCTTGTATGTTTAATAGAAGTCGTAAGCAAGGTAACTAAGAGAGGTCACGTAAAAAGGTAATGGTGTCTAAAAACGATATCTTTGGCTTTGGTGTGACAAAAGCAGTGTGCGGACACGTGTTTTATGTTTTCTTGTCTGTGGATAGAAGATGCGCCCGTGTACAGTTCGTCAGGTTTCATCTGAGACGTGAGTTTTGGACTTGTCGCAAATATAAACAAGTAAACAATAACAAACTGTTAGTTTCACGATTTATTGTTTTCTAAAGCAGCTGAGTTGTTCCCCTCATCCGCCACGGAACAACGCCACGGTTACTTTACCTCCCCTCTCGCGCATCTCAGGGCTCAGAACCTGACGAACTGTACTGCGGTTTTTCCAGTAGGGTAAATCGAATGTGAACATGCTCTATGACTGGTCAAACTTACATCAAACATGTTTTTAAAATGTTATCAACCCACCTTTTTTGAATTGAACATCAAATACATCATGAAATACATCTCTGTTCGAGATCAACCATGATAAACCACCAAATTATAGACTATCAGCAGTTCCCTCTGAAAATGGATCATGCACCAAGTGACAGTAATTTTAAACCTTGTTTTAATCACCTACCAACATAATACCAGGAATGAACATTTGGTTCATAGTTAGATTTGGTTGTTAAAGAATTAGGTTCTACTAATGTCAACAATTCATTTTGGAAATAAAGTAAATGAAAGTCACTGGAAACGTATTTGAATCAGGCACTGGAAATAAAGGATTCAAGGGGGATGAGTTGAATTCTCAATGCTTGAAACTGACTTTGGTTTTTTCCTGCTCTAACGAGGGTAGATCGTATTTTAACGATGCATCAAGAATCAGAGAAAAAATAACCTTTTATCCAGGCTTCTTTAATTTTTCGATTATGGTTTTCGCAGTATATATAAACGATTTTTTTTACATGAAAATGAACACAGATAATAGTTGGTCATGGGCAGGCATGGGGTTTCTAAGAAAAAACAGGTAGACGTGAAATAACACTATGACTTATAACCGTGTAACGGAGGTACAGTTTTAAAAACAGTATCAACTGCCAACTCAGTCGCAGTTGATGACAGAGGTTACCGGTTTTTCATCTTCAGTCCTCATTAGCACTAATAGAGAGCATAGATATTGCTTAAGCCACTGTTTGACGAAATTATACGTTTGGATTTACAGTAATATAAGTTAACCTATGACAATACTTTTAGAATGGTCATTTAAGAATGTGGAAAAAGGTAGCAAAAACAACGCCATAACAAAATTCACCATAACTGATACAGTAGTAGCAATAATAACTATTGATTTGAAGTGTACTATTATAGATACATAATTGGCTTAGTTTAAAAGATACGGATAAATATTAGAACCATTTATTAGTTGGTCGAGTCGACTATACTGACTTATATTTCGCAGGTGGTGATAGAAAGTGTGAATCTGCACTGGTAATGCCCTGTATTCTCCAGAATAGCGCGTATTAACCAAGAACATTTGTCTGATAAAAGGCTTCATGAAACAAGAGTAATGGTAAACTGATATCGGATAACCTTAACGCCTACGTGTCGCGCCTGCCGATTGGTAGATACAACCCGATTTACACTCCCTGTGGTTGTGGTGCATTTATGCATCTCTCACTTAAATTTAATTTTGATCATTTAATATTATTTAGGTTTTTAATATCGGTAATTGTGTAGTGATCAATCATGCAGCTTTAAGAAATTCAATGAAACATTTTTAATGTTAGGGTTGGTAGTCATATCCACGCAGACAAATTAATTAATTGCAATTTTACAAGTATTTTGTGAAAGGTAAATTATGTTTTTGGAATTATAAACACACGTAAGTAAATATAAATTTAATGTTAAATTAAATAATGGATAATTTTTTTATTTACATACAAGTTATCCTCTTGATCTATCTTGTCCGTTATTGTGGATAACCTGAGCTTTTGATTCTGTGAAGTTATGTGCTGGTTTCATCGGGACATGTGACCCATATTGCAATTTCATCGAAAGTTTTTATATTATATCACACGCAACACACAAAATGTGAGGACGTGACATATAGAACACTGTTTCGACACTTGACATGGATTTGATTCGATTTGCGGTGGAATAGGATAGTTGTGCAATGGTCGGTGTCAGTTCACTAAAATGGATATTTCACTGATGGATTTAAATCCTATGTATTAATTAATTTCTTTGAAATTTTAAATGTTGTAAGCTAACAGTTATTCTGATCCATACGATTGTTTTGATTGAGTGTTTATCTTTTTCGCTGATTGAATGTTATCACGAGAAATCGTAATTATTGTCCAATCAACATTTGTAATAAGCTACTAACACAATTACATAAATGTAAACATTAGGTAGCAAAAGGGCTATGTTTTCGACCGCTACTTCTCAAACATTAAAATCGTCACAGCCACTAACAGTACGAAAAATAGTAAAAAAATACAAAGTATATAGGTGCAAACATAAAGTTTTCCTGAAAAGCCCATCTCCGCAGATAACCCTCCTTAGCTGAGATCAAGTCGTTAATCTGAAGCAATTAGAATTTGCATATTTGTATTTCAAGTTTTAGAGAGAAGGGGAATTTTTATTTCAGGTTTATATGTGTTATTTTATACTTTGTCAAAAGAATAAAAAATATAGTAAAAACTAATTTTAAATATTTTTTAAACTTATTTTTATGTCTACGACAAAATTAAGTAATGGATAATAAAAACCATTTGTGCTAAAAATACCTATGTTATAAAATAAACAATAAATTACAGAACACGAGATCGGAGGATAATTAAACATTTTATAATGAACATTTTGTATAAATGATTTGAACGTGTTATTTATGTGCACCTCTAGTTCATTTAAACAAGGAAAATGTAACCTGATAACAATGCAATGTTGAAATTAACGTCACTGTTTCAAACACTGCTTCTGTTTACAAAGTTTTAGAACGAAATAATTGTTTCGTTAATAAGTTTTATTTTTGATAATAGAAAGGTTGATAATAGTTTATGAGACCAAAATGATTGAGGCTCTAAATTTCTGTGAAGGCCTCAAACCACATTGCCTTAAGAGGTCCTAATAAAAAGTAAATGTGTAGGTAAGCGAAACTCGCTAAATAAGCGTTTGTATAGGACTGTAGTTTGATAAAGTAATAATTTATTTGATTATAAGAAATTCTATTCTGTCTATTGTATTTAATTTTGAAAAAAAAAATCTATTCTATTCTATTCTAGTTTGATAATAGGTCTGTGGGCCTACCCTAGCGGTACGAAATAAAAATGGTAGTATAAGAAAATAACTGCTGCAGAGGTTTCAATAATTACAATATTAAGTAAGGTTTACAGGTTAAAACAAATAACCACTTTTGGTCAGTGAAAATATTTTTGTAATATTTCATCTATAAAAGCAGAGAATAACATAAAACCATGAATAAAACCTTCTTCTCTCCATTACTCAATTAAATACCTTTAACATTACTAAATTGACATAAAACCATCACCACGAGTCTAGGGTCTATTCGGTTAGTTAACACCTAAATAACTAGCCCTCTAATTAAATAACCTCTTTAAATAAATAGTATTAATGAATGCAAGGTACACTTTTGATACTATTGGACATTTTTGATGAAAAATACACTTCATGATATGAACTCAATTGGTATGCTACTTAAGTGTAGAATACTAAACTTATAGATGTAACATGGTATAAATGCCTATCACAATGATTGGTTGGCCTACTATTTAACATGCGAATCAAGTGCTTGTAGATAAATGAACGGCAAAGGCTGCCAAACTAGAGGCGATTACTGAGCCAAGCGTTGCTGGTTAAACCTTTAGCCTTGGTTTTATTTATCCTACTTATTTTTACGTTACTGTCAAATCGCCTTTCACATCCATAAGGTAAGTAATAAAAACTGTTCAAACTAAATTATATTTGGCTAAAACTATTTAATGTGCATTTTAGAAATAAAAGGTCTAGAGAATTTCATTTATTGTTTTTTTGTGACTGTTAGCTACTTCTTACGACTGCTTTAAGTTTTTTATCTGGTTTGTAATAGAAATAACAATAAGGTTTCAAGATTAACAAAGGAAATTACCTATTAAACATTTTATTTACACCATTACCTTTTTAATTAAAAGGATGAAAAATAAGAGATGTTCATCAGCAAACGAGAGTCAGCTTCCGCTGGAGTTGTAATTAGCACATTTAATGGAAAACGTAGAAAAGTTTCATTACTGTTGTCACTGAATCAACTCAAATATGCGATTTGATATTAATTGGCTCTCATTTAACATAGTTAGGTAGAAAAATTCCTGGAATTACATGTTTCCAAGTAAAATTTTACTTATTAGTGTGAATAATATTTTATAGACACTTACTATGATGAAATTAAATCATAAATTTATTGTAATTACTAACCAACAGAAACATACCAGCACAACATGTAGAAAATGCTCTCCTTTATTGCTGCCCTCCAGCTTTTCAGCCAATATGTTAGTGTGCACTGGGCAGGACGTTGAACTACGTCATGGGCACTCCCGGGTGACCAAGGAGTTTCTCTACGTGCGTACCGTATTTCAACATGCAACCCAGAAACAATTATTCGTAGAACGTTTCATTTATACGTTCTCTCCTTTTACACGGAATATGGAAAATATATTTTTCGACAAGATTTTAACATTTTGAGCTGAGAGTTGAAATATACGTTTTGAGGCTCCCTGAATCTGGTGTCTGTCTGTCAGTCTTTCTATGTAGCGATCACGATACCAAACCGATGGTCCAATTTACGTAACGTTTAGCACAAGGTTGCACTTCGGCAATAGCCCAACAAAGTTTTTCTTATTCCTTTTAGAATGTTATATTATTAAGGGCAGTGAATCCATAAAATACCTCAAAACGGCTGAAACAATTTTGATTGAAATTTCAAGGCTTATAGAGCAGAGGGTCATAAATAATATGATACCGCCAGCATGTCTGTACAAATGATGGTCCCAATAAATTTTTATGGGCTTATAAATGGCAAAATAGCTTTCCTATTTTCAGACAAAACAATTGTATAAAACCTTTAAGTATATTTTTGATAAATCATACCATAGTTGAGATGATTGTTTTTTTAATTGTTTAGTCTAAGTTGGCTTACTCATTCATCGATAATAAATATTACTCTCCTCAACCTACTATGCCAAGTCGTACTTTACTCTCTGCAATAGAGTATTAAAGTACCACTTTTCATCTCACGGGACTCTCTGACACTTTTAATACCAAGAGAGGAAAGGTAATCCCATAAGAAGAACATAGGAAGGACCCAGGAACACTCCGTACACCAGTAGACAGTAGATATAGCGAAAATTGAGCAACATACAGTTTGTTGTGGCGAAACCACTGTGTGTTACGCCACAGTGTTTCTTGAGCGTCAGTCACTATGTTTGTTAAAATTTACCTTATTTATTTATTATTTACCTTCTTGTCCATTTTATTTAATGGGCAGTGACGACGTGGGCGTAACAACACACAAAGCCAGGAATGTCAGAAAAGTCAGTAAAATCCCACGTTTCTTGTAATATTGAGCTTAAAATATAAAAAAATAACATTGAACTTATGGAGATTCAAATGTAAACAAAAATATCAAAACATGTTTATAAACTGTGAATTGATAATATAATGAATGTATTTCAAAAAAAGACATTTTTACCATAGTTTCGTAAAGGGTGTAGCATGAGTTATCGCAACAATGGACAGCCATTTTGTTTTACCATCAGTAAAATGGCTACCATGCGACACAAGATTTTGTGCGTGATAGTTCGCTAAAACTGAGACGCCTTTTACAGTACAGCGGGCTTTTCGGTATTGAATTATCGGTACCAAAACCTTATCGCAAACAACTTGTACAGACTCCCCTGTAAGGTAATAAAGGATGTGTGTTTTAAGGATTTTTAATATAATTGCTTAGATGTTCGCCATACTGCACGGGGGGGAGCACATTGAGCAGTTGTATTCAGTGTAAATAAAACAAAACCTTGAAATTGTACCTTTTTAACTGTGTAAAATTTATTTGCTTCCAATGTATACTTTTCGAGATAAAAAGTCCTGAAAATGGATCCATATTTTTGACTAGTCCTTTATACTGTAATAAAGCACACATCAAAGAACGAATTGATTTGTAATTGACTTTGCTCCATAGTTATTCGATACTCACGCTTAGTTGAATAATAAAAGTTTTTGGAAAAAAGTTCATTGCTTTCTTGATTAGTATTTACTCAATAACACAGAATACGTTTTCATTCACAACTGTATATTTTTACACTTACACAAGACGTATTTTACTCATATTTCACAATGCTAAATAAATTATTGATGCTCTATGTTTGACGTTGTTCGTTATATTGTTACAGTCTTACTAAACTTAATTATTGAAATAATTACAGTTTAGTAATGTGAGGCGTTGCCATATTGGGTCTCTTAGTAGTCCACAGATAATATAAATTAATTTCATATGAATCCAGTAAACTCCATAATAATTTTTGGCTTTTCAATAATTTTTTTCGCTATTTACACTGTTGCTGTCTTACTATCTAAACAATTTCTAAATTCCTAACAACGGGTTTCATTCCAATACAACTGTTTCACAATATAACATGACGAATTTTTTTAGTCTTGTACAAATATTAAATATTCGCCTTTGTTTGAACAGAGAAAGCGTGCATTTCGTTCAAATATCCAAAAAGCAAAGGTTTTATTCTAGAAAAAAATTAAATCATTTCACATATTTTTGACATGGATATGTCTTAGCTCTGGACGGGTGTTGGTAATTTCTCAGATGGAAATTTGAAACCGGTTTCCACAAAAATAATTAGTGCTATTGTATTGAATTTTTAATATAAAAGAATAAGAACAGCTGTTTAGAAGAACTGAAAACATTCTTAGACATATCTATGATCTAACCTATTTCCCACAGGGAAGAAAATAATAAAAAACAAAATTTGATTTAAGCAAACGTGTGTGTGTGTGTGTTATATTTGAAATGTATTACAATTTGGATAGTATGCTTTTTGCTTGTATTCAGCGTATTATTAGACGCTGTATAAATGTAAATGTAATTATGTAGTGTAAATGAAAAAAAAACTAAACAAATATGTTTGAGGTTCAACGTATTAAATTGGGGTACATGTTAATATTTATTTTTCTGTATTTTCTACGCCAGAGGCGTTTTGTAATAGTCAGATAGAAATTGTACTCAAATGCATTTTTGGGAAAGCGGCCAAACCCAAAATTATTAGTAATACAGTAGTAATATTATTATTTTTATCTAATTATTTTTAATAGTTAGCTGAATGTTTTTGTTGGTATTAGAAAATAGAGCTATACGATTATATAGTTTGCCTACTATACTCTACTCATAGCATTTTGTGTTGACTATAATCGTTAGCCAATTTCCTATGGAAAAGTGAGCTATACACTATTAACTGTTAAGCTGTTAAGCCTGGCTATTAGAGAAGTTCGTAACTCAACCCACCGAACAAGTTTTTTGGGGGGAGGTAATTCAAAATTGTATAAGCATATATATGTGTTGACACGATGACGGCCGCAGTTATTGTCTGACTATATTATGAAATTCGGCGTAGTTGTTTCATTCTTTAATATCTTGGATGAGTTTGTTGGGCAACGCAATCGGACTACATTAACTACCCATAGGGGGGAGGGCGTTGTACAAAAAATAGGGGTTTCACAATTTATTTATGTATAATTTTTGGAAAAATATAATTTTTCTCTTCACAATTAATTGGGTTCAGCTAAAAACACATAATTTAGTATTTTGAATCATGACTCAAAAGGTCAATTGGTTACTAAAATATTCTAAATGTTAAAAATAGTACATTGTGTAATGCTAACCTTATTGAGAATCAATAACTCACTTATTTACTTAAATATTCTTGCAAACTTTGGTTTGGAGGTCCTTCTAGTTACGTTTCATCAATACAGCCACAAAACCCCCAAATTTAATGTTTCTAATGGCAGCAAACCTACGTATTAATTGTAATTGTTACGGGGAATAGATAAATTGGTATAACTCGCTTATTTATTGACATAATTTAATAAAATGTCGTGTATGTTTTTACTTAGTAAACAGCCACAACTTAATATAAGCACATTGCCATACAAAACACATTATACAACGACTCTTATTGCAACGAACCTGCATACTCAGTACTATGATGGGATTAATATAAGTTGTATAAAATTCGCTTCACTCACGCCAGCGTGCTCCGTGTGGTCTCATTAATAGTTTCATTGGTTAGTAGTTGAACAATATCAGCCATAGTCTCAGTAGAATATATTGTATTTAATTACTCTGCGGAGTCATGTCTTCCCTTGAGATGGTTCCAGTTTAATAAGGAAGTGGCTTTGCTTCGTCAGTTTTACTAATTTGTACGCGCTTGCGACAAAACCTTGGTTGATTAACGGTGAAATATTATTAGAGAGGTTAAAAAAGGATTAAAATACGAGTAATTAATTTTACATATACAAAAGAACTTTAAAAATTTCAATTTGATAAACCCTCTAAAGAAAGCTATGTACCAGTACATAACCTGCTTTGTACGCAATATCATACAGATATTCCCGGGATTAGATCAGTACTAAAATAAATATTTAGCTTGTGAGAATTAGTTTTATTACTCAGAGCTACATTAACCGAAATTATAGTTACTCTGGAGTTAAGATATTTCCCTTTTTGGTATACAATCTTATTCGGAAAACCTTATACATAAATACATCTAAAATTAAATATATTTATGTATGTGAATTAATTGTATCACTAAACACTTATTAACTTTGTCTTATTTGTATTTTGAAAATGAAATGAAACTTTGAACTCATTTGTAAGTTTGGACAACATCAACCCTGTTAAGAACTGTAATGTGTAATAGCCGAATGTACAATAGTCAAATGAGCAATTTTGTTTCATTAAATATAGAAATAATGAGTCGCCAACATTCGCTGTTTAATTAAAACAATGTAAAATACGAGAAACATGACAGTAAATGAGCTCCAATCCCAGCTGTTTACCCCGCACTTATGTTGCTCTATTTTTATGAAATGTGACATATTTCAACGACAAAAGTTCAAATGTTAAAACTGTTTTTCATGACAATTTTAATGTAACCTTTAAGTGACGTATGTGTATGAGCGAGATATATAGATATTTTTTATTCGTACACGTTAAACATGATTTGAAATGTAGAAATATAAAAAATGTGGATCCATAGGGAATGAAAATATACATTATAATATTTAAAAATTACATTATACAATGAATACATTAATTAATTACTTTTAAACATGACTGACTGTTCTCTATAGTTTTTAATTAATTTGAAATCGGAATTTTGACATTTATTTAATTAAATTTATTTTTGTTGTCTTGGGAACTGGGCTTAGTTAAACTTATTTGAGATTGAAAGTTAATATCCAATAAACAGTATCAGTGGACTGACTCATACTTTCTCAATTATTTGTGTAACATAACGAACTGGTTTCAATGGTGATAGTCAAACTATTTCACAAATTTATTGCTTTAGAAGAAAAATAAAATATTCTTTTTAACATTTAAAAGCTCATAACTTTTGAACCACTGAACTTACAAACATTTGGGTGATGTCATATTATTCGGGACTTTAATAACTACAAAGCATGAAAATTTAATAAAAAATGTTAAATACAATTTTGAGTAATTTTATTTTGTAAATGTATATGGGGTTTTACAGGTAAACTACCTTGCAATTGAAAAATAAAAACTTATCATGAGATATAGCCAAAGCACACATTAACCTAATTTTATAAACATCGGACGATAAGTGTGGTTTCTGGATCTGTACACAGACAGACAGACTGACAGACATCAGTCTGAAAATCACTTTTTGGATTCAGGGAGCCTCAAAACGGATATATTCACTCTCAACTCTAAAATTTTGACGAAAATAATACTTTCTCCGTATACATACTATAGCGAAGAAAGTAAAAATAGAACAAATATTAAATTTGTGTCATTAATTGCGATTTATAGACCCGTTTAGTTAAATGTTTATTTGTTTCTATTGAATTTAAAGAACACTTATGAATTCTATGTATTTTGAAATAAACTCATGGATGAGCATATTGAGGAGAATTGTAAAGAATTACTGTAAGCCAATTCAAACAGTATGCATTAAAATGAATGTAATAGTATATGTTAGAATCCAACAATCTAAAATGGGTTTCAATATTGGATTAATAATATATACAATAATAGAATGTTTGTAATAAATATAAATTAATCGTCAGCTGTTAGACAACCCTTCAACAGAGTCGAGGGTTAGAGGGCGCTCAGCTGAAGAGGCATATCAGCGTCATCTATATTCATAGGACCGCCTTATTCATTCGATTGCTGTCTAGAGATACGATTCCGAATTGTTCTATGTATTCCTTTATTATATTAGTTCAAATCGCATTACATTTTTTCAACGTAACAATTTGTGACTATTGTTTTTAGAATAAAGTGTCGTAGAAATGTTGGTTTGTAAAATAATAAAAAACATGCACATCAGACTACGTGAAATGGAATGTTATATTAAGATAGTTTATTTAAAAAAACCATAGGGTTTTTATTTTTATAGGACAACAATTATTTACAAAGGTTTAATGTAAGTCTTTATTGATTTTGGACAAACTTTATTTATTGACGTTTATTTTTGCTTGCTCCATAGCAATACAAAATGAGCCCGCACTCCTCGGCTTACATCCGAATTGTTCGACATAGCTGACTATTTTGACTCATTCAGAGATTATCAGAGCATCAGGTGTGGCTCGTTGGACTTAGTAGGACTTTGTTTGTAAAGCCAGTTATGTAGTCAATTAGTTGTGCAATATGAATCTTGAGTTGCATAAAGCACACATTGACGAAATAACTGTAATAAATACAGGAATGGGACATTGGTGTGTACTGTAATCCAACTTCTTGGAGGTCACGAATTGTGGATAGATATGAGCGGCGATCAGGGAATGTGATATTCACTGGTGTATTTAATACTGGATTCATTCCACGATATTGAATACTACGTTCATCCTCACAGACCATCCTCATAATTAGACCGGTTCATGAAATTGTGGTTCAAATCCACGTTACTGTAGGCCCATCAAAAAAAGCCTTTGGTTGTTGGGCTATTATTTAGCGGTCCTGTCTAAGGAACACTTGCACTGCACTTATTTCGTCTTAATACTGAAAAAGACAATCCAGTGAATTTTTTTGGGGATCCATCTTGAGCCTGGGCTGGGATGGTACAGTCATACTAATCATCATATCTCAGAATTTGCTTGTAGTGATACTAGTGATATAGTGATACTAGTGATACAGTGATACTAGTGATATGGTGATACTAGTGATACAGTGATACTAGTGATACAGTGATACTAGTGATATAGTGATACTAGTGATACAGTGATACTAGTGATATAGTGATAATTATAGTGATAGTGTGCTTGCACTGGTATATTATGGCCACATGTTTAGCTACTTATCATCATCATTATAATCATCTTACTGTCATTTCTCATTCAGACTTGGCTTAAAATACCTACCAATTGGATAGGTCACAATTTGATAAAGGTAAAGGAATATGGAGTCACATAGCAGTATACAAATCAGTCGTAGGAGTCGGTTGACTTTTTGGCCAACATGTCGGACAAGTCGAATAGCGGATCGCGGACTCATTTAGTATTGCTTTGAATTATTCGCAGATTTGTCGGATGAAATTTCAGCCTACAGATCAGAACGTGTGTGATTCGCTTTACTGTCATTGTATAATAATTTAAGTCCATGATTGAACATTTCGTACTGTCAAACTAGTTTAGACATTTCATTCTAGTAACCACCACACACCTGACAGTATTACTCGTATTTCCATTAATCAACATAATTTTTTTTGGGCCGTTAAACTATACAATAGAAATAGGCTAAGTCCTAAAACTAACATTCAAACAGATCTTGAGGTGCTCATGACAATAATACATAGTGTATGCACAGGCAAATCACTTTCGCTTTTCCAGTTTGGGAAACCTGCATTTCATTTGGAAAGCTAATAGAAATTCAAATATTTCAAAACAAATAAGAATATCTGCAAAATGTCCATGGTATATTTCGTAACGCACACCTAATTTGGAATATACGCAATTAAAAACTAAGCAACGTAACCAACAAGAAATTTTGTATTAAATTTGTTCAACGTTCATGGAGCTGTAATATTTGGTTCGGGGAACTATAGAAAGGGGACTCAAAGCAAGACTTCATCAAGATTGTTTGCCACTTAGGGATGTCAATGGAGAAATTATTGGTGACACCACTCTGTAAAAGACATATTGTTGGTAGTTAAAAATTATTTATTCATGATTATGATCTTATGTTAGTTTAGGATGGCTTCAAATGAAGAGAACCCAATATTTTTTCTTACTATATTTTGAATGTTTAAATTCTATGCATAATGAATACCATTGAAACAGAAAATAAGCCTTTGAAAAAACTACAATAAACATATCATCCATTGAAACGAAATTTAGAAAGCTTGCGATAAACGTTCGTTCAAAGCAATATTGAACAGTATATACTTTAGTAAATGGTGCAATGAGCTCGGTTGATTGGATTGGAAGTAAGTACAATTTACATGTCTGGCTCCTGGGACAATGAGGTTTTTGGCATTTAACCTTTTCTGAGGCCAAATAGATCGTAAAATATATAGCCAAGACAGCTAATCTTCAACATTAATTAACATTATAAACAAGACTTTAATTTACGTTGTATTAAACTTTTATGGCGTGATTTCGTAAAACTAGTTGTTTATCTTGTTTGGTTCATATTTTAAGTAACCTTTGATTATGGATTACGGATTCGCGTTCATTTAATTTAATAATGACTGTTAATAATTTTAGGATACTTGCAAAGAAATTGTGATTGGAATTTTGCGAAAACATGTTAATTCTATAAAACGTGTACCATGAGTAAAATAAAAGGACTAAATCGGTTTAAAAATTCAAAGTTCAAGAAATAAAGAAACATTGAGACTTTACACATGTTTGAGGATATAAAAAATGTAAGTTACAATAAAAGTGATTGTAGTGCAGTCTTTAATTAACAGTTTTTCTTTCAGCAACACTAATAACTTGAGTTAAAATTTTTGTCATCATTATTTTAATAATATTCGTTTCACAAAACCATTCTAATTAAACCATAATTACTTATATTTAAACTTATTTTGCGAGAAAGACAACATTCTCATTGTACTCGTAAAATTTAAACACTGTCCTGCATACCTAACAGGAGGAAAATTAAAAAAAATCGTTAATTTATTTTACACACACACATTTATCACACATAAGTATTAAATATTATTTATGATATATAATTACGTGTTTGCAAGTGTACTTGGCTTATTTAACTTGTTTAAAGCTACAGTGTAATTAATTTCCCATAACAATGGATCTTAATAATTTAGCAATGGGATTCAAATTAATTAAAAATACCACACTATAGCCTACATAATAGAGTGGTTAAGCGATTCTCTTAAAAATTTTACTAACCATAATGTAACATTCAATCATAAATAATTAACTTCGACAACTCTAATATTCAAATAATACTTGATAAATTACTGTAAAGCTTAACATAATAGGTTTAATATTTAGAGTACATAAACAATATTTACGTACCGTGCTGTTAGATGTTTTTAATAGTTCAGTAAATAAGCGAACATGACATTTTGGCATAATAAATATTCAATTTGAAAAATTGTTTATAAATAAAAAAACTTGCATGTAAGAGTTAGAATTAAATAAATATTAAAACATCGGTATAAATTTTAATCATTTAATGGATAAAATATTTTTATTATTAAACAACTTTGAAATACCACACTCCAAGCGATAGATTAAAAACCTTGGTATCTCCAGGAGCAGACATGTAAATTGTAATTACTCCTGTTTGAAACTTAATCTCGCGTCTGCCAAGTCTTCTTATCAGAGAGAGACACGAAAGTTCACTTGTAACAAGTCTTATACCGTACTTTGAACGCAAATTGAGCGTTGGGAAACTTACTTGTCTTCGGCGTGTTTGGCATGTTTTGGTATATAACAGAACGTTGTTGATTTTAATACAAAGTAATACTGTAATTTGAAATTTATTTTACTTTTGTTTTTAAGTAATAGATAAGAAGTAGATAGATAAGATAAGAATAAGAAGTTTTCATAAAAAACAAAACAAAACAATGGTAATTAGATTAATAGTTGTACTATAAATCTAGAGACTGGGAAAATGGCGATGATCAGCTAATTTGAGGCCACGAATTGTGGATTGTTGTAAGCGATGGTCGGTGGGTGTAGTGTTCTCTTGTGTGGATTAACGTCCGCACTATTGAATAGTGCGTTAATCCACAATTCCACCATCCTCACAATTAGACCAATTCGTAATTCATAGGCTGTCGTTCGGATTCCATGTTAAACTGTAAGTCCCTTAGGTGCCATTGGCTGTTGGGCTATTAATTAACAGTCCTGTCTAAGGAACATGCTAGCCTTAGTCAGTAACAAGACTACACGATCGCGCCACAATCATCCTACACTCATTTCTCATTCATACTTGGTTTTAAATAACTACCTGGGTAGGTTGCCATCTCAATAATCTAATCTAATCTATTAAATAAAAATAAGTTTAATAATATATGTACATTGATTAGAGTAAAAAACTACGCTTATCACAAGTCAAGAATTTTACTAATATAAAACACAATGGTCATTGTCTCGTCATATAATATATATTTATAAAATAATAACACTTAACTCTATGGGGAAAACAGATAGAATAAGGCCAATAAGATTAAGACAGGGCTCGGAGGCAGTACAACACGTCAGACATTTCTGCTCAAGAATGAGTGCTAAAAGTCTAGTTATTCTCATGTTATTTTGACCCTGGTTTGTAAAATATAGTCTTTGCAGTTGTTATCAGCTTTTTATATAAAGTATACTAAAATGGGCTTGTAAGTCCAGTAAAAATTGTGTAAATGGTAAAAAATTACCAAAATTATTTCCATCCTATCTAGGAATCCTCCTGAATCTTACTCTTAAGCTGTACCACTCTCAAGATCATTGATCGTGAAAACAAAACCTCTGAAGCTACGAAATCCCATTTGGTCGACGGCCAGAACAAAAGCCAAGGAATTCCTTCCCAGACGCATAAACATTAAGCTGCCTTTTGTTACCTTCAGAATAAAGAATCCGATTTTGTTGAATTTTGATTATTAAAGAACCTATTTGAAGAAGTGGATGAACGGTTTGTCCATTCCAGTTTAAAGGGATATGTAGGTTAGTTATCTAACGTATATACAGTATATACAAAGGCGTTTTGGTCACACATAACAGAGTACAGGGCGAACTCAACAATATGACTAATTAATGTGGATGTAATTGGATGTAAACCTAACACAATTCTACCATGGATTTAAAGTATTTCTTACTATTTCTTCGTCGCTTGTTAATAATTCTACTAGTCAAACGAAAAAAGGCATTAAAAGTAAACATTAATTAACTACAATATAGAAACTAATGTTTAAAATTTTAACTGAGGAGTATAGGAAAGGGCTCATCATAAAGACAATGTACTCGCCTAGTAAGAGCCAATGAGCTAATATTGGCAATATGAAATACCTACTAATATTATCCCTTTTTCGTAATTATCAATTTAGTTATTTGTGAAACAAGATTTTTTGCTTTATATTTCGCCAGCTTAAGATGGTCATTGAACGAAAATTCAAATTTTGTATAAGTAAATCTTAACTTATGGCATAAATATGTAAAAAATAATATATCTGTATTAGCTATATATAGACTATCTTTAATACAACGGACCACCGAAGTTGTTATCTGATTTACAATAATCACATAAAATAAATAGATGGTAAATAGTCATTGATTAGCTTTTCTATTTGTATCTCTTTATTTCTTTTCTCTATCTATTCCATCTACTACCTATCACTGTGATGATCAATTTAAGTTTTTTTTTTAATTCAAAAGGGACAAGATTGTGTGTTAAATAATATTATTTAACTGTCAAAACTCTATCGCTAGAGATCTATCGTAAATGAGATTTAGATGTTTTTGAAACTTAGGTTTCTGTGCTCAGGGTACTTCTCAATATGACAGTTTACCACAAGTAAGTAATATGCATATATATTTATTTATTTAAGAAAATTTAAAGTAATTAAACGAATGTAAATCTTTTTTAGCCTCAGGTGATTTCAAAGAAGTTTAATTATTATAAATGGAATTGAATGGTGAATGGAATGGTTGAGAGGCTTAAGTTGTATTAGATCATCATTAATGAATTGTGTTTAAGTATGGGCATTGAATAGTAGGAAGAAACGTTAGGTAACGTACAGTTTATGAGGCAAAAAGTGAGCTGACGCTCATGTTTAAGTCATGACAATAATAAAGTTCCCAAAGGCTTCAAAATTGACAAAAAGGTCAAACTCTGAAGTTGACAACGCCTCCACTCGGGGACACGCAGCCCAGAGTGCTTGAAAGCTTCGATAACTTTGTTACATCCACCAAAATAGTGTCACTCTATAAGTAACCCTTTAGTTTTTGTCCATTATCTTTACTTAGTTTACTTAGTACTCTGTAGCATTTAACAATAATTCATGACACGATTGCTTGAGAAATTTAGTTTCTCCTAAGAACACGTTGTACTTATTTTTGTGTAAGACAGATATTAACAAAAATATGTCAGTTCTATTGACTTGATGGATCAATTTATAACTATGTATACCTAAATCTCTATGTATGTCTCCAACTGAATGTATGTCTGGATGTCTTTTATGCGTTCAACCATTCAGCCTATCGCCATGCAATCTTTTGCAATTGGTTTGCCCTATATATGCTTGGGGAGGTTTTGGTTGAATAAAAACTTGTGACAAAATTCATAGGATTCCATTTTATGCAATTTTAAAGTTTTGATTTTAACCTTATGGGGATTAAGTTAGTTAATTAAACATTCCTACAATTAAAACATAGGATAAAAAACTCGTTACGTTGGCTTAAAATGCCTAGAGAGGTAATAATAATCACTTAGAGAAAGCTAATAATAATTATATTATGCTTCATATTTGCCAATGAGCCTTAACCTAATAATTCTGTTTTGTACATCGCAGCAACGCACGACGGGTTAACTAGTTAATTTATAAAATAGTAATTTTATAGATAGTAGTCTTGAATTTGTACAGAAAAACTCTTCTTTAAACATATTTACTTAACTTAATCATTTACATGAACTATAATTTTAAATTGTGAATGATACTGGTTGATTTTAGTAGTTGTGGGATGCTGTGTTTGGGATAGTGTCTGATCAACTCCAGTGAAGAAAAAAACAGAAAAGAAAAATCACTTTTTAATTTGAACAATAGGTTTAAACACGAGAAATGCCCAATACCATTAGGCCGGGGCCTGTGCTGTAAATTAAATAGTGGTGATGGTCACATAGGCAAGTCAGAGGTGATGACTCATGATCCGTCAAGAATTTTAGGCCACTGGCTTCAATCTAACAATATTTATCTTACTGGGCCAATGCGTTGCCCCTCTGCGCCCGTGTTGGCAAATAGGCACAAACTAGATGTACCTAGATATTTTAGATATTTAGATGACTGGGACGGTGGCGACGTCCTGTAATCCAGCTACAGTACTTGGAGGTCACGAATTGTGGATAGTTGTGAGGTAGTCGATGGGTGTGGTGTTCTCTTGTGTGGATTAACGTCCGCACTATTGAATACTACGTTAATCCGCAAAGCCTATCCTCATAATCAGACCAATTCGTAATTCAGAGGCCGTGGTTCGGATTCCACGTTAAACTGTAAGTCCATTAGTTGTCATCGGCTGTTGGGCTAATAATTAACAGTCCTGTCTAAGGAACATGTCAGCCTTAGTCTACTGACTAAGGCTTATCTTGTGACCTTGTTACTACAAGGTCACAAGATCGCGCCACAATCATCCTACACTCGATCTTCATTCATACTTGGCTTAAAATACCTACCTTGTAGTATGGTTGCCATTTCAATGATTTAATCTAATCTAATCTATTTTTAATTTTCATAGAAAGATATTTTTCATTTGTTAAAAGTAAAATCGAACAGTTTGCGGTTGGTATAACATGTTTGTGAAGAGGCAGTCTTTTATATTAAATGAACTTTACAGGATATTGTTTTGCTACATTTTATGCATAAACCACCTTTTAATTCAAAAAAGTTAAAAATAATTATTAATTTATAAATTTATTCCAAACCTCTAGAACAACTTAATCGAAGTAAGAGTTCAATAAAGGTTTTAAAAAGTCCACCGTTGATCAGTCATTTCCCGGTCTCTGATATAAAGACCTCTCCCCAGAGACTTCTTCAGCCGAGTTTTTGTCACTTCTTGAACGATGTTTAATAAGAAGAGTTGGATGACTCGTGCATCCCGCGCCGGAAGTCCAACTTTGCCGGAAATTAACACCTTATTGGTTCCTTCCAAGCACTTCCGTGTTTTAACGTCAATCTTTACCTTTCCACCTCAAATTTCATCTTCACACTTCAATAGTTTATACATTTTTACTCACTGTATTAATCGAAAGATCAACTTTTATGTCAATGAAGGATTATTTGAAGGAAGAAACGGTTTTAAATAATGTGAAAGATAAAACCTGAACTATACAGAATTAAAAAATAACTGATTTGGAAATAAGGAATTGGTTAAATATACGAGTGTTAATATTGAATTACTTATCACATTTACGAGGATAGGTAATGAGTGTAAATTAAGTAAGAAAAGCCCTAAATACTTTGCAAGCTAATTAAAAAAGAAAGAACATCGACAAAGTAAAAGTTGGAGAGGTTTTTAATAGCTTTAAAATTCACTTAAGATAACAGAATTAAATTCTTTTAAAACCTTTCGTATTTTTACCACTCTGGTTTGAGAAAACAAATTTTGTATTATCTTAACTGTACGCGAACCCAACCTCAAAAATCATAGTTCCGATGGTAGTCATAATAATAATAATAATTAGTTAAAAATATTTTGGCCAATCTGTGTTGGTTGACTTGAAATTATTTCGTTTATTTATTAATATGTAATAGTTTGATAAAGTTAGATTCTTTAAACTGAATATATTGTTTTAATTTCAAAAATTCTTTTGATTTCATCAAACTAATTTAGGGAAACTTGAAGTAGTCAGAAAACCTGGTAAATTTCTGTTCTAAATTTATATCGAGGACATTGCCCCACACCCTAACATTTGGATGGCGGAGGGGGAGGAAAGGTTCAACTAGGCCGTTGACAGGATATTTTAGTCCTACTGAGTCTAGACTACAGACTATTTATTTGTATTGTCTTCCTGAAATACACACATTTACGTCCATTTGTATTGAAAAAATGCTGGTAAACTCTACATGTTTTACAAATTGGAAAATAGTTGATTTAAACTGATACTAAACTATAAAATATGATACTTTTTATTATAAGTAGTACTACCAATAAAATAAGTTAAAAAAAGAAACATAAATATATCACAACAAACAAATAATATATAATAAAAAAATGTTTATAAATGGATCATTTATGTTGCAAATATTGAATAACTAAATACAGTTTGAAAACGATTTATTGAAAATGAATGTAATAAATTCAAGCACACAGGTAAATTGAAGAAGCGTAATAACTGAATGTCAGTGAAATACAGTGTATATATTTCCAGAAAACAAAAAAAGAGTGCTAAGAATAAGATATTGTAAGCGTCTCTAAGAAATTGCGTTTGATTAATTGACCTTCTCACTAAAACAGAGGTAATTTAATAATTAATTTTCAGATAAAATTGTATCGAATTTTGATAGGAATACCTGGTTTCATGGAATAAAATGATGGCTTCTAAAGAAGCTTACAGCTTAATTTACATTTTTTAATATTAAGGAACTAAATTAAATCTTTATGAACTTCCCCGGTAATCTGTTTTATATACAGGCAATATTTAATAGTAGTAAATATTTACTAATATTTCCAGTAACTATTACAAACACAAAATATGCAGTAAATATTAATACTAACACTTTTAATTTATAGTAGTAATATTGAGTATAAGTAGTAGTACTTTGAAACAAGCTAGTATTTGAATTGCATGTGATTTACCTATTGAAATCGTTTAAGATTTAATCTTAAAATAAATCTTTAACGAGAAAATAAAATTAATAATATTTTTTAAGCGTGTTCAAAGGATAGAGGGAAATGTATAAAAGAAGATGAGATGGGAATTCGAAAGAGTGAAACTTTAAAGTAAATATTTCATGGGATAAAAGAAAATCCAATTTCACGGACTGGTAGGTGTACATCATTAACCTGACAAGTGTAAACTTATGATGAAACAAGTTTTGATTAGTTTTTCTGAATTGTACTCCTCAATACAGCCTTACAACAGTTCCAATTTAAAAAAGTTTATTCCTTGTTGTGACACCTCTATTAGGTGACAGAGTTCTTAAAAAAATCTCTTCTTGGTGAATTGTAGCTTCTAAAAGAAACTACAATTACTAGTTTCTAAAAGAAACGACCATAGAAGAAAGTCATTTTAAGCTACATTATAGAAACAATTTAGATTTTGTTAGAAAGTTTAACTTTTGTAGGAAAATTATTTAAAAGGTTTTCAGCATTTAACAATAAAATATCTTAGTTATAAAATTATTATTTTTTCTTTAAAATTATACAAAAACGTGAAATAAACAAAAGCTATCAGAAAGGAAGAGTCTTTTTTCTATTCCCTATTTAAGTAATATATAGATAAAATAACTTAAAACATGTTTTTCAGTAGTAACAGTCTCCTCATTTTAGGCCTAACTTTTTTACAGATTAAACTATAAATGTTCAGTTCCATAAAAACGTATATATTTAAGCTTTTATTCATCCATTTCCCACAAACCACTAGCGCCGATCGAAATGTTGCGAATTTCTGTTGAGGCATCCATGAAAAGAATAGCAATAAGGAGAATAATTTTATGAAACGGCCAAAACTGAGTAAACCCATCTCGAAACGCCGTGCTTGTGGTCAAGTTTATTAAATTTCCCCTCTTTGCCACTTTCTGTTGCCTCGTTCGCACCAATTTAATTTAACAAACAATATTTTTGTTTTGGCTAGAACTGGGTAGACCTTGACGGAAAGGCTTCGGTATTGCTCCGTGAATTATGTCCCAAATAAAAGAATCTACATCACAAGTGGCCCACTTATATGAAACGTATTTCCCCCTCCCAAAAACAGTTTCAATAACCACCCTTAAATTTCCAGGATAATACAGGCTATCGTTCCAGTATTATCATACACTATAAGAAAGGTGGGAATTCTCTTCTCAAAAGTATAGCTGAAATAAATAGATAAGTAAAACACCTTTCCTTAATTTACATAGTTGTGCAGGACGTGAACTCAATACATAAAGAATTAACTTAAATATATTTTAATAGTCAAACTAGTGACATTAGTATGTTTTATTCTGGTTACTCAATGGAATACAATTTCGATAAAATATATGTTAATAATTGAAAAACATCATTGTCGTATTGCAGCTCTCAATTTCAACAAAATAATTTATTAGTCTTGGTAAATTTGGGTGAATGTGGGTTATGATATATTGTAATTGTTTTGAATGCATCCAAGTTAAAGAATTATTTCCTATCTAATTTAAACATAGTACATTCACTACATTACTGTAATTGGTTAGAAAATATTAAAATGGTTTGTTCTGTTTATGCAAAGCCTGTAGTAATTTTGTTGCTGTTTTTATTTTTCATTTATATTAAGACGGAGTAGTTCTTCAAAAATACTGTGTCAGAAAGTTTTGCGGGGAACGATTTACACTAATCCTTACAATCTCTTACACCAATTCCTTTTTTTAAAATCATTTCACTATATAAAATGTAAATACTCACTTAACTGTGTTATACTACTACTGTGTACTGTGTAGCATTACATTACATATCTGTGTTAATATAACAAACATTTATTTGGTTTTAAGCTATGTTTGTGTAAATTATTTTTGCAATTGATTATCTTCCTAAGTACACTTGGTTTTACAAAATAATATTTGATACAAGATAATTAGTAAATCAGTTGGTTTAATTGTTATAGATTTGTGTTACAATTTTTTAATATATTTTAAAACTGTGGAGAATAGCGTACTTCCCAACCATATATCCTTATTACATATACAGTGGTTCTGGGAAACACTCACAAGAGTATTTTTATGTTTGAATTTAGCTAAGAGGAAGAAGAAGTAAACATAATTCATTTCGACAGTTGTAAATGGTATAAGCTGCACAACATCTCAAGGGATAAGAATGCAAATCATAATTATTTCTCGTTGTAACACCGACTTGGGTCCTTCTAAGCTTTCTTGTTAAAATAAGGCAAGAAAGTTGAAATTGAACATGCATCATACAGTTTTAAGTTAAAACAATTACAACTTACTTACTTGGAATATAACTAATAATAGCTTTCGTTGTTATAGTTAAACTTACAGTTTCAAATGATCTTATAAATATTTAAAAGCTATTTACATGGATTTTAATAATTACATTAACTTTTTGTAACTCAAAAGAATTCTTAGATCTAGGATGACAAATATCTGTCTGCTTTTACAATATGACTGTTATTTATTTTATCAAGGGGAGATGTCCAGTTTGAGATTTAATGTATTTATTTGAGTCAACATTTTGTTGCTTAGGTACCATTTAATAATGAACCGTTAAAGGGATTTATCACTAGAATTGTAAAAAAAATTATCAAATCAAGGAAAAATTGATATCGGTCTTTTGTTGGTTTTGTTGTTTAGACATCAAAATTCGGTTACATTACCATGTCAGTGCTAAATAAAAGTTATATATGTAAACTATTATTATTGTATATAATGTAAAATTTTGGCCATTGACGCATGAAAAAATATTATGTATTTTTCATGCTTGGGGTTAAGGTCTTATGGTACTGGCCATTATAAGTCAAAAGAGTGATTTGTACTATTTTTGTATTATTTTTATGATTATTTGCCATTTGTAAATATATTAGAAGTGTTTATATTTCCTGAATCAGGATAAGGAATTTTTTGTGAAATAAAAAATTATGTCAACCAAACTGGGCTTATTAAAATGAAAATTTACAGTATTCACATAAAAAATGACAAGGTTAAAAATATAATTTTAAAATAATTTATCCACCTGTGGCAGTAGAGTATGGGGAAAGCGAGTAACTATTGCAATAAACATGGTTTCCATTTAGATACATTACTCTATGTTAGTATGGTATGCTGTGATATGCACTCAGGTTTACAATTTAGCCACGCCCAGGTGGTCTGCGTTATAAATACGAACTACAAGAATTACAAGACCAGACATAAAAGTCCACAACATATGTTTGTCTTAACATTAAAGAAAATCTTAAGGAAGCAAAATAGTAGAGACTTATTGTTTTATAAATTGTGAAATACTAAATAATAGTAAAATTTGAGATGAGCCAAGCTGAGGTAACGAATAGGGTAATCAGTATAAATCAACTTGTTATATCATATTATTAATATTTCAGTTTACGAGCCAATCTTAAGAATTTTTTATTAATGATTCAAGCTTGCAAATTTCTCTTATTAACTGCAAATTTATATTAAAAAAAACGTATATTGTACAAGACTAATGTAAGGGTTAAAGGTGCTTCACACTTTTCCGTTGAAAAGATGTTTTTTCTCTTTCTTCATTATAATATTAAGCTAGTAAAATAATCGTTTTATTCTTCTGGGAATTGTCAAAATTATACTTTACCCTGTAATCAGGAGGCAATAGTTCCAGAATCCCTAAAACTGTAGTATACCTAATAATTGTAACCTAATAATGAACAAACAATCCCACAAGACTGGTAACACTTAAATTAAACAGATTCTAATTTAAATTAAACGTTTTAAGAAGTTTAAAACCCAAATAATACTAAAGTAGTATGAAACTCTCTATAACACTACTTAATACAAAAATTCACAAATAACATGGAAAATAGTTTGACTAATTATTATATTCAAGTTGGAAGGCCCCAACTATAATATAATACCTTAAATTAGAAGTGGCATTGAATAAAATATTGTGGGAAAAGGAATCTATTAGTGTACACCTAAGCAGTGATTTTAATTTACACCGAATGCCCAACATCGAATTCAGTGAGTCAGTCCTGTTTAATGACGCCACTTACTGCTGATGACGTCATCGAAGAATGCCATTGACGTCGTCGGAGGAATTGTGTTGAGGAAAATCATTAAATAGTAATTTCCTTTACTGAAAACACAGCCAAATATTTAACATTTAACGAAAAAATGTTAATTTACGAAAGTATCATTAGTGCTTTCTATTTTAAGCGTAACTGGTTATGAGAGTTCAGGGAATTAATTTCTGTACTAATATGTTTCTGAGTCTAATTTAGCTTAAATTTACTGACAAAAAAGTTTTAAGCTGTATATATTTATCGTAATTTCGTAAGTTTTAGGCTCCAGGCAAAAAATTCAGCAATGAATTAGTTCTGCGTTTTAAAACAGATTAAGGTATTGATAAGTAAGGCTAAGACCAAAACACTATAAACGATATTTTCACGCCGACCCAAGAAAACCGTAAGTGATTTCTTGATATTAATATTATTAATTTTTTTAATCCGGAGAAAGTTGTTCATAAACATGCGTTTACAAACAATAAACTTTCGTGCTACCACAAACTTTTTCCCATTGTTTTCGACAAATTATTTTCGATTCAACCACATTGGTTGCAATCTCCATGCTGTCAGAAGCAGGTACCGCTATCCATATTGGTGAATATATTTTATTGTTTGTTTTATCTTACTAGGTTCATAACAAGTCAGAATAATCAAAGCCAGTGTGTGGAGATAAAATAAATTTCAAATTGGAGTTGATTTGTGATATAATTGAGCTAGCTATGTCTTCATAAAAATTTGAAACTTTAACTCCTAACGATGTGGACTACGTTATCTTATTCTCTATTTAATAATATGTCGTTTTTTATTTGGGAGTGAGAAACTTTCTGTAGTGTTTAAAATTTTAGGATTACGAGAATTGATATTTTACTCTAAGTGTTCTAAAAAGCATATGCTTCAGTACTCTGAAAAACACTAGTTTTTTGTGGTGACAGAAATTAACGAGGACATCGCCACCCCAACCATCACCCCATCCGCCTCACCCCAACCAATCGGCCTGGCCTTGCCCCGTTACCACATAACGATTTCGCTTCTTGCCAAGATAACTATCATCGTTAAATCACTGTCGGTTTCAGAGGGAGATTTATAATATAGAATGAAATACAACTGGATTTATTCAGTAACTGGTGAATAATTGACGTTTGATTATCATAAATGACGTTTTACGTTACGGTATAAATAAGTCTTATTTACCATATTGATCTCTGCTATCACAGAATCATTGAAATATTTATGACTAAGAATTATTTAAATAAAAGAAATTAAGCAAAATGGAGGGTCCAAGTGGAGCTAGCATAGAGTTTTTTAGACCTAAAAATGAAGGTTAAAATAATAATTAAAAATTAGTAGGGGGGTGTTGGCAATTTGCGAGACCAAACTTTGAAACAGTGACGTAATTTGGTTAGTGACCTTTAGACATATCCATGATCTAATATAAATGGACTTGGCCTTTTTTTAATATTGGATGGAATCCAAACCTCACATTAGGACTAAAAAAATGCCATCAGAAAAAAATATTGTAGAAATAATTTAGAGTTTATATTTTTTACTTTTCTTTATACATAATTTGAAATACGTTAGAATTAATAGCTTAGGTGCGATTTAATACTGTTTGAAATTAGTTTCCGAGTCAGATAGTTAAAATAGAAACTGGACAGATATTCTGATTATTTAACAGTCGTCTTGTTACTTTATAAGACCAAATTTGAAGTATCGATGATAGATGCATACTAATGTTTTATATTTTCTATGAATTCTTACTTCTTCAAGATTATTATTAGACACCGACCCTAACTATGTGGGTCTTTTAAGTTGAACATGAGTGAAGGGAAAGTCTGATGAATATACTGTAATGGATTTTATCCACGACCATTGAAAAAGTACCATTAAAGATACTGGAAGTAACATCATTAAGAGGCTCATTATTAAACGGAAATTGAAAACCGTTGCATTATGAGTTCATAACGATACGGGTTCTAGACCAATCAGAGTTCAGCATTTGACGAAAGTAATGCAGTTATGAAATGAAATGTAGTAATGAAATGCAAAATCAGCTGATTTATCCATGAAGTGCGTTTTAGTGGCTAACCTCAAATGTGAGTTTTAAACCATTCACAGAATAAGAACAATGTAAACCGTAAATCAGCTGATTACTTCAAGAATGAAATACACACCAATTAATTTTTTGATACCCTGAATATTGCAATGGGCGTAGATAAATGAAATATACAACTCTTGTTTTTTAAAGTTTGAATATTGTAGGTCATAGATAAACTAGTGTATGCAACGATTGTATTATGCCTTAAAGCCACGAGTGAGATGTAAGTTAGAATATGAGCGAAGTGCTCTAAACATCTCACTCGTGACTTTAGGCATTTGTAATACAATCGTTGCATAAACTACTATTATGACATATACTTTACTAGCTTTGTTACTCTCAAAGATAAGCTGTTTAATTTTCAGTATAAAACAGCCCAATGACAAAAGACAAGTTCAGAGTTGAACCATCATAATAGCAAAAAGTGGAGTAACACATTTTTAAACTGAGAGATATTTGGAACACCACACCTACGAATACAAGTTGGGGACACGTAATAGGCCGATATCAAGACCATTGTTGGCAACGCGAGGGCTCGATGGTGTGGAACAGCCTTGTGAAAGCGATCTGACAAGAACCACGCTTATCTCTGGCTTATCATCGTGATGATTCGCTTATCATCGTGTTAGATCAGCTGTGAGCATCATGCGTCGCGGCCACTCTACACTCATACACACGTTTAAATATTACATTTAGCTTTATACAAATGTAGCAACTTTATACAACAGTTATACTAATTAGAATCAGTAACAGTAATAATTATTATATTCAATAGTACAAACGTGGACACATGCAATTAACTAGATTTTACTTAGTATCTAATACCGAACATCATTAAATAACTTTACCAGATTGTTCATCATTAGATGACAATTGGATTATCGTAGCTATTCGTGGATCAGCTAAACGCTGAACGTTTTAGAAAGTGTGTTAGAGAATTAAAGTAAGCAACGGGAAGACTTGAAATCTCCTCAAGTCAAGCGTTTTAGGCCGGATTTTCCCATCAATTCAATTCGTACCAGATTAGTTGGCTAGTCAGATTAGTTAGGACCTTACTGAATTCAAATTATCATTGGTGCTCATTATAGTTCAGAACTGTGAAAACTTTAAATTTTTACGTGCCTGTGTATGTGTATTAAAAAATGATTTATGACGATATCTTCGACTAAATAATTTCACCTAGCCGAAGATAACGTGGTGTTTTAACACTGAAACATATTCAAAATATTGAACGAATACAAGCAAGACCTGTACAATTAGCATTAAGAAACAAGGTTAAAGAACTCGACCGATTGAAAAGAAATGGTATCCTCGATGAAATAAACCATTCAGAATGTGCTGCACCATGTGTAATCGTAAGGAACCCAAATGGAGCTATCAGAATATGCACAAATTTTTTAACAGGACTATACCAAAGCATTAAAGGCGCAACAGTTTCCTTTACCAACTCAAAATGATTTATTGGCCAGGTTAGGATCTGGTCAGAAGTTTAGCCCTGGATCTCATTGACGCTTACCTCTCTATTCCAATGGACGAAGAGTTTAAACAGCTCCTTTTTATTAATACTATCTTTGGGTTTATGTGATACAACCGACTGTGTTTTGGCGTGGCTCCTATGACAGAAATACAGAGAAAAATGCACTCTGCATTAGATGGAGTTGCCTTCCTACTGGATGATATCATCATAACGGGAAAAATGACACTGACCATCTAAACACATTATAAAAGAAGTTCGGGAACGTATCATGAACAATGGTTTTTATTTTAACGTGCTAAATGCCACTTTATGAAGGAAAAAGTCAACTACTTGGGTCTGTACAATTCCAAAAATGGAATTTCGATGAATCAAGACAAAGTCAAGCCAATAGTAGATATGCCTGAACCACATAATATCAAACAATTGGAATCGTTCATAGGAATGGCAAACTTTTACTCGAAGTTCATACCAAACCTCGCCGAGCTCTGTGCACCATTGAAAAACTTAGACAGAAAAATGTCCAATGGATATTGACAAAACAGTGCTCTCAGGCTGTTGGCAGTATTAAAAACGCTTCAGTCCTACTCCCATTTTAGAGCTATTTAATAATTATTTGCCTATTGTTGTAGCATCATCAGTGGTTATTGGTTGCGCAATCCTTAACCGTTATCCTAACGGAGAATATGAACCAATTGCATACGCTTCTAAAACTCTGAGCAAAGCCGAGCAAAATTATTCATAGATAGTACGAGAAGCTTTATTTTTGATTTATGCGATTAACAAGTTCCGAATCTGTTTTTGGGGTACACATTTCCTTATCCAAACAGATCGCAAAATATAAAAATAAATAAATAGCTTATGATACACTCAGAAAAAAATGAAAAATATCCACCGACGAATAAGAATATGTAACAGAATATATGTTTGATATACATTTCAACAATTTAAAATATAATTTATCAATTTAAAAATAATGATATTGGTTTTTATTTGTTTAGAACTAATACCATCTACAAATTTAGATCAACTTCAAGTATCCTTAACCTGAGTTTTTTAAGTAATCATAAATACTCACGAATTATAAGAATTCGCTGAAAATGTGATTCTGTGGAACTTTCCAACTCATTCAATTCATCAATACAACAATTTGAGTAGAAACGTATATTCTTTCTATGTACCAAAGCAATTTCTCGACTTAATTCGCGTATTTAAATTACTTATAGGTCAAAAACTTGAATTAAAAAAAACGAGTTGAGTAAACTTTTAAAACAATTTCTCTACACGTATCAAGTTGTTTGTTTGATGACAGGCCTGAACACGAAACAGTTGTGGTTCGGATAATTAAATTTACCCTCGTAAGTTTGACGCTTCTTGATCAAAGTTTCAAAACAATCCGGATTTAATCTACTAACAATTATATCAGTTCCAGTTAATAAGAGAGATATGTTCAAACTCGGACGAACGGTTGAACGGTAGCTCTTTTCAAACGAATTTACCATTTTTGTGAATGAATGGGTGAAAATATACGATCAGAGATGCTATAATTAGTTTCTATTTCAAAGACAAAAACAGAACATTAGATTAATTTTGAAAATCCTTTATATTATTTAGAATCATGTGTTCAGTGATAGAATTTATTTTTGTATCGCTCGTAACTCATGCCCAGAGTCTGTTTCCGGTGCTCGATCGAGTTTGCCGCTTGGCTTCTCTTCACACGTGAAATACAATCTCGAAACGGAAATGCTCTTTTATAGGCAGTGGATTTTGTTTTCCTCTAGAATTATCTTATCTAATTTGACCAAATAAATCTATTTTCAAACATTTATTTTACTTACTTATACAGGTATAATATACTGTATTATTTTTAAAAGGGAATGGTAACTATCCTATCATATGTTATATTGATCAGAAGGGGCACGAAAACTCGGCACTCTGGATAGCTCAATGATCGATCAAAAGTTGTGTCACCTAGGATGAATCTTTCAATAGCAGGCAGCAACTTGGTAGATACACTCATGAACTTCAAACAAAATGCTTTGTCACCTGAATACTATAGAAATTTTAAATTAATATGATTTGCCATTTATAACCCATCTGACATTTTAGAAAGATCCAAATAATGTGTTATATTGATTTTGGCTTTTCCGTTTAGTCTAACCTTTTGAAAATTTAGGCCAATCACGTTTTTTATGAAATATATACACACCACTGAAAATAGTCATATTAATATCATATTGGAATAAAATTTTGGAAAGGTAAATTTAAACTTGAATCCTTATTGAATATTTGTCAGACCACTAAAGTTGGTGCGATAAGTGACGATTCTTTACAAAATCTTCCTATTAGGTAATCGACCACAATAACTTTGAAGCAAAGTAAACTAAGTAAATGTAAGTGAAGACGCTAGATGTAGGATGTTTATGTTAGATGTTAGATACTGGGTTGATCCCCTGCTTTATAGTATGAAGAAACTATTTTATAGCTTGATGTGAATTAATTGTTTTTAGAGTTAGGTAACAGCTTCTGGAGGATTAGTTGACTCCAGAATTGCCAGCTAGGCACGATTTCCTGCAGAATATTGTAGAGCCTCAGGTAAAGGGGGATTCATAAGGATGGAAAAGGCAAGACAGAGAGAGTCTACCCAACACTCAGAAAAATAAAAAAAACTCAAAAACCAATCCAGACCCAAGCTCGTACCACACAATACCCTGAGCTCGTACCACGCAATACCATGAGCTCGGATCATGCAATACCCTGAGCTCGGATCATACAATACCCTGAGCTCCGACCATGTAATACCCTGAGCTCGGATCATGCAATACCCTCAGCTCGTACCATACAATACCCTGAGCTCGGACTATGTAATACCCTGATCTCAGATCATGCAATACCATGAGCTCGTTCCACACAATAACCTGAGTTAAAGTTAAAGTTATCCTAATTTGGTTTCAATAAGGAGCTTAAAAATTATAGGTATCATTCATTTTACAATTCATACACATTCATATTTTAATGAAAATGTCCAAAACTGAAATGAGGATCCTTTATTCAATTTGGTAAGAATTAAGACTATAAAAGAGATGCCTTTGTTTGTAGGAAGATGTAGTGACTTGAAAAAAAACTGTTTAAACATATGTGTAATATTAATTGATATGTATGTAATATTATCATTTTAAAGATATTCAACGAGTTTAAATAAAATCAAAACAATAAATTTATTTAATTTTTGCTTTATTATGATTTATATTTGTATTTTTATTTTAGAAAAGAAAGTCTAGACGACAAAACTCGCGAAGTCTCTTACGTCTGACAAGTTTAGCCACGCATTTACAGTCTGTCTCTTGTGTTTTATTACCCGCGACAATTCAGTCGATTCCTTAATATTTAGGCCACAATAAGTGTCTTCATAAAAATTAATAACGTAGGAAATTTAATAAATATATTATTCCTACTTATCTATTATTATTACTATTATTAATTAAACTATTATAAACTGAATCTAAATTAAATCAGAACAGAATCATCTGAGAGGTAGTTTGAAAAAAAAACATTTTATGTCCGAGGTATGTTCTGTTAAAATTTCCCTGATGATGAAATTAAATTGTGATAAATTTACTTTATGTTTACGCAAGCAAAACCACTCATTGTCTGAAAATGTAGAAGTTATTATTTTATATTGCAATTTATAACAAGAATAACAATAGAACAGAACACCTGACTTAACCAATTAACTGAAATAACTATTAACTTAATTATCAATGAATAGACTAAAGAACAATGCGAAAGTAAGCCTGATAACATGTGAATGAGTTTTAGTTATATTTATTCTAATATACAACCAAATCTATATGTTATGTTATCTGTATGTTAATTTATTGTTTTATATGTTGTCAGGTTGATAGATTTCTTATGAGAAATGTAAAAAAGTAGCTTTTCCCAAATGATTATACCTAATTCTTAAAATAGTTTTACAGTATAAATACGTTGTGATATGACTACTTTAAATAAACCCTACAAACTAAATGTAGTAAAATTTAGTAATGAGTCATTTGGTTGGAATCTAAGTGGTGATTTTTATACAACAAAATTCAACAAAAACATTTTTTCTGCGTATTCCGGCAGGGTATTTGATTAAAATTCACTTAGCTAGGTTATTGTTTCGTAATAAAATATTTTTTTATACACGTTACAGTGTCTTTAACGTGTCTACATTTTAAAGGAGTGTTTCAAAATCAGACGCCATCAACAAGGTTCAGCCAAGCAATATATCAGCCAGTTTCAGGAGAGTAGCTCACTTGAATGTCGTGAGCAGGCTTAGCTCCGCTTACACTGTACGGAAATACAGTATATTAAGATATTAAATATCAAATTGAACTTATAAAAATGTCAATGCAATGATGCACATAAATACAACAATTTAATTTTTAAACTTGACGCTATAAAAACCATTTAGGAATTAAGTAATTGTTTAAAGGTTCCTAGACACCAAAAACTACAGTTGTAAAAATTGGTTTATATTTGTGTGTGTGTGTGTGTGTGTGTGTGTGTGTGTGTGTGTGTCTTCAATCACAGTAACTCTCGTGAAAGTAAAACGAGACTAAATTTGGATATATAACACACGTATCCAACTACGGACATTCCCTATATCCTACATTCAAACGGATGTGTTCAAAAATCAAATATTTTGGTCATTCCAAATGAGGTTTTAGGAGGCTTTTTACATATAGACAATTTTAAGTTTTACCCTCTCCCCTAGTTTAAGGAGAAAGTATTGTTTTCGTCAGCATTTTCGAATTTGAGTTTCTGGTGGATATTTCCATTATAGAGCCCCTCAATAAAAAGTGGTTTTAGATCGATGTCTGTCCGTGTGTCTGTATATGTATGTGTGGGGATGTGCAGGAGCCTGGATATTAGTGCCCCCAGAATTGTTTTCAGTGATTTATGTGTGTGTGTGTGGGGGGGGGAGGATGTACAGAATCCTAGAAACGAGACTATTGGTGATTTTCATGAAATTCGGTATGTAGGTATCAATCCACGCTATCTCGAAATATTTTTTAATTTGTGATTTTTATGGATATGTTAGCCCTAAAACCCCCCCAAAAAACGAAAATTTCTCAAAAACGGCTCAATGATTTTGATGAATTCTATGGATTATAGTCCTTTATGATATAAACACAATGACACCATTCGCATTTCTCAAAACATTTTTTTTAATCTATGGGCTTTTAAAAGCAAAAAAAATTCCTGCAAAAACAATAAATGCATAAATTACTTTTAACCACCACAGTTAAAACAAATTACAGTATAGTCAATCATCCGAAACAATAGGGGATTAGGGGTGTTCGGATGGCTGAATTTTCGGATAATTGGTCACAGACTTGAAAATGATATCAATGCACACAATGAAGAATGAAACATTTTTTATTTTTATTTTTATAAAATGATACTGACAAAATATACCAAGAACTCTTTATAAAGTACAAAAACATTCCGACCTTTAAAAAAATCCAAAAGAAAAAGCTTTAAAACGTTCATTGAACATCAATTTGGCATGCAAACGCGAAATAAGTCGCTTCGGCAGCGCTGGGCCGCTACTGCCCAGCGAACACAATATTATTGCACTCGTTGCTACTACCGCCGATGGTTAAACTCAAGTTCGACGCGCGGTTTCATTTTTTCATGTTTCGGTTAACCGGCGTTTAGGATTACCGGGCTTCGGATAATCGACGCTCTACTGTAGTATTTTGGATCAATAGTCTACGTCTAACGGTTCTAGAGAGAAGTTAAAATGTAATGTCCGTGGTAAACTCAGTACATTGTCTGAGAGCGCTCAATGAATAAGGGGAATATTAAAAAATCAATTTCTTCCTTATTTCTCAATCCTTCTCTATGAAACTTGGTATGTAAGGTCACATCACACAACAAAATTACTTAAAAAGCTTGGTATTACTAGGGGGGGGGTAGTCTCCTTATGAAATTACAACAAATAATATAATTTTGTTTCTCTTGTTGATATGTTTAGAAATTGGATGAGTGTCTTTAACGTGTCTACATTTTAAAGGAGTGTTTCAAAATCAGACGCCATCAACAAGGTTCAGTCAAGCAATATATCAGCCAGTTTCAGGAGAGTCTCACTTGAATGTCGTGAGCAGGCTTAGCTCCCGCTTACACTCGGAAATACAGTATATTAAGATATTAAATATCAAATTGAACTTATAAAAATGTCAATGCAATGATGAACATAAATAAAAACATTTAATTTTTAAACTTCGCTATAAAAACCATTTAATTAAGTAATTGTTTAAAGGTTCTAGACACCAAAAACAGTTGAAAATTGTTTATATTTGTGTGTGTGTGTGTGTGTATTCTTTATCACAGTAACTCTCGTAAAAGCAAAACGAAACTAAATTTGGATATATAACACACGTATAACAACGGACTTTCTATATCCTACATTCAAACGGATGTGTTCAAAATCAATATTTGGTCATTCCAAATGAGGTTTTAGAGGCTTTTTACATATAGACAATTTAAAGTTTTACCCTCTCCCTAGTTAAGAGAAAGTATTGTTTTCGTCATCATTATCGAATTTGAGTTTCTGGTGGATATTTCCATATAGAGCCCCTCAATAAAAAGTGGTTTTAGATTTATGTCTGTCCGTGTGTCTGTATATGTATGTGTGGGGATGTGCAGGAGCCTGGATATTAGTGCCCCCAGAATTGTTTTCAGTGATTATGTGTGTGTGGGGGGGATGTACAGAATCCTAGAAACGAGACTATTGGTGATTTTCATGAAATTCGGTATGTAGGTAAATCCACGCTATCTCGAAATATTTTTTAATTTGTGATTTTTATGGTATGTTAGCCCTAAAACCCCCCAAAAAACAAAAATTCTCAAAAACGGCTCTAATGATTTTAATGAATTCTATGGATTAATAGTATTAGATAAAACAAAATGACACAATCTTTCTCACTCTCAAAAACATTTTTTTAATCTATGGGCTTTTAAAAGCAAAATGTTCTGCAAAAACAATAAATGCATAAATTACTTTTAACCACCACAGTTTAAAAACGAAACAAATTACAGTATATCAATTCCGAAACATAGGGGATTAGGGGTGTTCGGATGCTGAATTTCGGATAATGGTCACAGACTTGAAAATGATATCAATGCACACAATGAAGAATGAAACATTTTTTATTTTTATAAAATGATACTGACAAAATATACCAAGAACTCTTTATAAAGTACAAAAACATTCCGACCAAAAAAAAAATCCAAAAGAAAAACCTTTGAAACGTTCATTGAACATCAATTTGGCATGCAAACGCGAAATAAGTCGCTTCGGCAGGGTGGGCCGCTACTGCCCAGCAAACACAATATTATTGCGCTCGTTGCTACTACCGCCGATGGTTAAACTCAAGTTCGACGCGCGGTTTCATTTTTTTATGTTTCGGTTAACCGGCATAGGATTACCGGCTTCGGATAATCGACGCTCTACTGTAGTATTTTGGATCAATAGTCTACCAAACGGTTCTAGAGAGAAGTTGTAATGTTACATGTAGAGCGCCAATGTTAAAAGGAGAATATTAAAAAATCAATTTCTTCCTTATTTCTCAACCCTTCTCTATGAAACTTGGTATGTAAGGTCACATCACACAACAAAATTACTTAAAAAGCTTGGTATTACTGTGGGGGGGTAGTCTCCTTATGAAATTACAACAAATAATATAATTTTGTTTCTCTTGTTGATATGTTTAGAAATTGGATGATTATTTTTGAAACAATTATTTATTAAATAATAAATAGACAAACGTTAAAGAACATTACGGTTTTATTAAAGATTATCGTTTCAATTGACTTAAGGAAAAAAGTATGAATCAGTTCACTGATAATAACTGATAAGTTTGTTATTGGCCTTTATGGAATCATCTAAAAATTGAATACATCTTAAGGGTAAGTAAATTAAAATAAACTCCTCATTAGGTGGTTAATTGTGATAAAACTTGGTATACAGCTTAACCTAGTTAAGGACTACCATTGCACGTTGAACAATCTAAATCAGTTTGTTCATCTTAGTAGAACACCTACTCACTCTTTTCCCATGTTATTCTTAGCAGAATAAAAAAATGAAAACAGGTTTATCTCAATAAAAATTGACATTACATTGTTACATATCTTATAAAAATAGTATGAAACGACCCCTACATGGGCTAAAGTCTGTGGGTAGGGTCAGCTCAGTTCGAGATGTATAAAAAATGAGTAATTAACTAAAATTATATTACAAACTAACAAAGGAAAAGAAATAAACAAGAGTGTCATTACATCCTTGAGTAACACTAATACCTAATAAATGATAACAATAAATAAGTAAATTGGACTTCCTTACTAAACCTTAGTTTGACTCATCACAATAAATTCCTAAATCAATAGAAATACTGTTAGTACGCAGGTGTGCTGCAAGTGGTGTATAGAAAATGTTGAAGTGTCTGAACGTTTATTGTCCAAGTGTTCTACGTTGATACAGCTTATATTTTGTGTATGCAGTATCGACTTCAAAACCCAAAATCGTTGTGCATGAGAACAACGTGGTGAAAAATGTTACGTCAAGTTTTTATTGATGATACCAACTTTTAAATTGTAATCAGAGGATGTAACAGTTTGTCATTATTTTATTTGATTTTCACTACTAATTTTCATTATCAAACGACGTGATGTTAAAATTAAAAATACCATGATATATATAAAACCATAATTTAAAAGTAGATTTTGCATGTTTAGTTTAAAAGATACTACTGAATTACTATTTCCAGTTTTTCAAGCATTGAAATATAAGCCTTAAAAATTTCAATATTTTTGTTGTTTATTTTGTGTTTTTGAGTATCCAAAGCTCCCTGCAAATAAAAGCAGCCAACAAATCTAAAAAAAAACAATTGGGAGAAACACAAAATACGCTCTGTAAGAGATAAATTTAGCTGTATTTTAGTTAAATATGAAATATTGCGTTCAAACAGTTCTCTTTGCTGTAAAAAGGGGATTGATATTTGAGATCAAGTTTTCAAATCCTTTTTCGCACATACGCAAATCACATATTAAAAAATATTTAATAAAGTAATTTAACAATGAATAGGCTGTGACAGTTTTTGGCTTTAATTTGGTCATCCTCACCATTTCACTCATTCGAAAAACAATACAAAATTTAAAATCCATTTTGACATTATTAATTAACATAACTCATAACAAGGTAGAAATATATACAAACCTACATTAATAGACTATATAATGCAGGCAAATTTGTAGCTATATTATTTCAGAACTCTTGATGCTGAATTATTGGCTAAATATTTTAATGAGTCAGTATAAGAAAATAATGCTTTCAGAAAAATAAAGCCTTTATAAATTATAAAAATAAATCATTATTTATTTTTATACTACAGTAGCTATTGATAGAATGAAATATCGTATCCGATATCCCAGTAAAAATTTTGGACTGCACATAACCCATAGGGATGTAAGTGTAAACGCAGGAGCTTGTGTGCGTACACTATACAAACACTGTCGTCACAACATTGTTTAACGAGTGTTGTTTACTTTAATATATTTTCTCAGCATGGAAAAAACACTCATATTTTAATACAGTAATTAATTAAGAATTTTTAAGATATCGTAAATACAAAGATATCACAGTATAATTCTGAAATCTATAATACTATAAAGAAGAGGTGGTTTCTGTATGTTTGCTGGTTTGTTTTGTCAAGTAAATACGAAAAATACTGAACCAAATGGTTTGATATTTTACACAAAGGTAGATCTTAAACTTAAACAACACATAGGCATATTCATTTACTTAAAATCCTCTCGGGTTAAGCCCCGTGAACGTCCTAACATTTCAATGTTTACATTTTCAAAGAAGGAAAACGTGAAGAATAAGAAAGAGCTGCCGTGACCGTCCTGGGTTTCATGTTTACATTTTCTCATGTCAACATCCGTTTACACTACATTTTGACAGTTCGGGAAGAAGAAAAAATAAAGTTAATTTTTTCAGATAAACTGCTGGATCGAAATTAATATTTCCGGAAATGGTAGAATTTAGGCTTTCTCCCGATGCCTGTCTATTACAGTATTCCGTATCCTTTTCCAATATTACTTAACAGGTGGTAATTTGTCATTTTGTGGACACTCGTGTTTACAAATTGTTAGAAAGAATATATATAATAGGAATTGCACAGCTGGATTTGATCAGGTGGTAGGAACTTATTGAAGGTAGGTTGTACAGCTGTCTATGACCAGGTTTTGAGAGTAGATGTGCCATGTTGATGCGGATGATTCGCATCTGGCTACGAACAGGTAATGATTCGTTCGACCTGTTGAAGCAAACGCTGCACATCCTTGCTAAGACACCGAGTGATGAGGTTAGACCTTGTTGAAGGTAGGCTGCACAGTCTATGACCAGGTTTTGAGGTAGTAGCACTATTTTTTTAATTGGGACGAATCACATATGGCTATGAGCAGGTTATGGTTCCGTTATATCTGTTGAAGCAAACGAAAAAAATACTTCTTTACTTTGTAACGGAAAACAAAAAAAACTGACTAAGAATTAACAGCATCCTATACTTTTTCTGATGCAACTTTATCATAAAAATGATAAATTTTTAAAACAAAAATTTATAGTTAAAAATGTATTTACTTCCCTTTGGGATATAGCTTAGCTCATGGATATGATTAAGGGAATGTTTTTTAGTTCCTGTAAAAAGTTATCCCTATAACCATATGACGTCACTCCCGTTTCAAATTATGGTATGGTGGATATAAAAATCGTATAAAATGTGATGATATAATATATTCGTTTTAGAACATTTCAATTTCTCACATGATAGGGAACTCAATATCAACTCTAGATCAATACTATTAGGCTGACGTCAATATTCCCGTTGAAAATTTTACCAAACATGATATTTGTCTCCATCGCTCTGCGCCTTTGGTTTGCTGACCAATCAGAATTCGGTTGAGTGAAGCCCGAATAAACATGTTACAAATTTCCAATATTTACATTTGAACAAAGTTACAATTTGTTTCAACGTAATGAACAGCTTTCATGTTATATTGGCACGACCTGTTTAAAATATACTTCCAACAGAAAATTACAGTTGGAAGTTTTCATTTAAGTTAAAGTATCCTCAAAACTATTTTAAAGCCAAAGTGCTTTAATGAAGATTTTTTGAGCTATAAACACTCACGATTACCAACATTACAGCCAAATACTCTTAAGTACCAACGTAACAACCATACGATCATAAATACCGACATGTCAGTCAAACACTCACATGTATCAACATGACAATAAACTACTCTCACAATTACGAATATGTTAATAAAAAATCACAGAAAGTTATTTTATAGATGGGCTAAAATGCTATATGAAAAGTTTATTTTTTATTGGTGTGAATACTAAAAATAAAAAATAAAATATTTTGATTTAACCTTAAACATATCTACACAAATTTCTGCCATGGAATATGTAATTAGAATATTTACACTAGACATTAGAATCCAGTATAAGTTTTAGATAAATCGTTTATCAACTTGGGCTGTGGTTGGAGAAATTGACTTACTACAAACTTTTTACAACCTTCCACCTTTTCTACTTTACATAATTAATTTGTTTTATTATTGAATGACTTGTATTTTGGTAAGGTATAATCCATATTATCTGTAACATTGGACACACTCATTACACAGATAAGACTACATTTATAATTTCACATAATGAATTTGTTTTAAAAATAAAACACTGTCTTATATTCAGCAAAATTATACATTAACTACCTATTGTAACGAAGAATTTAGGCCCCTATTTTAACTGTTCAGTTTTACAAGATTAGTTGTTGTTTAAGAAGCAGGAATCCATTAATATAATATGAATACAGTATGGTAAATTGTGCTAAACCACATTATCAATAACTTGTTTAGTAAATAACCACAACTCCTTTATTATGTTCTCTTAATTTTCATCTGAATACAAACAGGTTGATAAACTACTATGGTGAAAAAAACAATGAAAATACAGTAAGTCTTTCCGAAAAGAAAGATTTCAAGACGGGGTGCCCCTGTAGTATATACTTGGGCTGCTTTTATTTATATAAAGTAGACTATTTAAGGGCAAAAATTTACATTTGTGCTTGTTTGAAAAAATGATCCATACTGTACAAATTCGAAAGTTACTTTTGTAAATTGAAAGGGAAGTGGTATACAGTAGTTGTAAACGCTGGTAAAACTGCATTGCTCGAACTCCAAATTTCATCCTTGTGATCTGTGGAAATTTATTGTGGAGAAAAACCCTTTTCTTAGACTGACTGTAGAAGTCTCGGCATTTCTTTACACACATACACTATTGTTATGAATCATCAGTCAGAGATGAAAGCCTGGTTTTCTAGCTGGGCTATCGCGCTCCCCCTGGGCGGTAGTGTGGAAATATAAAATTAAATCAGTTTAGAAGGGAAATATAAATTGTTGGTAATAATTTATAAATATATTTGTTAACCCAGGAGAACTTTCATTTTCCCTTAACTGCCGGATGGCTATTATGGTGGATCTACTTTATGCTAATGTCTCAATGCCAGTACGAGCTGGGCCGTGGCCAAATATGACCGCCCACTCTCTCTCTCTCTCGTAGAGCTGAAAGCTTGGTCGGTGATCCACGTGTCTTTCAGATTATTTTACCATACCAAAGTGTAGCAGTGATATAAAGATGAACTTAACATTTACAACAACATTATTTAGCTCATCACTGCTAAACTTTCAACAATTTATATATTACATAGCTTTTTAGTCACTCAATGACCACGATGTAGAACGTAGTTTAATGATATAATGAATTAAATAGTTTCGTTTTATGATACCAACTCCAACAAGTAACATATCGGGAGCAAAGTTCAGATTCTAAAGGTTTGACAACTTAGCTGTCTAAGTAATTAAATTTCAGAGATCAAAACATGTTTATCTTGTAATTACAGCGAAGAAAAGTTGAGTAAAATCATTAATAACATATGATTCATCAAATAATTTGACAAAGTATTAAACAGAACAAAAATTTCCAAAGTCATCAATTATACAGGTAAATAACAGAATTTATTTGATTTTGAAATTTTCTGAGTTATCTCGAATTGTTGTAAAATGAAGTAATTCATTTCTATTTATTATATGTATAACTTTGTAGCAGTGGAAGTGTAGTATGTATTTACTGAGGTAATTACTTATTTACTTGGACAATACTATAGATGGAAAAACCTTTATAAAGTTTGTAAAGCTTGTGATCTTGATGACAAACATCGAGGATAGGAAATGATTGTTGTAAACAAGAAATATTGGTTGAGAATTGACAGTAATTTTTTTAAAAAACATCCCGATATTTTGATATATTAAAATTTTAGGCTAAATATATAAAATATATGTTCATACAAGTTTTATTTGTTTGAAACAAAAAAACAATTGATTCGTAGATTATTTGCTTAATTCCTCTTCCATTATGTAAGCTACTATAAATTATTACTGGACGGCTGTGACTCTCTAAACTCTAAGCGGATTGGCGTTTTGTTCGACCAAGTATCTGGTAGTAAATAATAAGTTCGATAATAGTTTAAGATACTTACTGAAGCTTTAGTAACTGTTTAGAAAAGAAAATTGCGTTGAATCATTATAAACACAAATATCGTAAATTTAAAAAACAGAAATTTCTATTTAAATAAAAATGAAATTTCATAATATTTGCCACTAAGTATAGTTTTCTAGAACAACACACATCAATATTCTTGAATTTAAATTTTATGACTCTATAACTCTATAGTTCACTTTCTCCCCTTACATAATGGAGAAAGTATTATTTTCGAATTTGATTTGTGAGTAGATACATCTGTTTTGGGGTCCCCAGAATCCAAAAAAGTGGGTTTTGACGTGATATTTGTCCGTATGTGTGTGTGTATGTATGTGTGTGTGTGTGTGTGTGTGCGTGCGTGTGTGTGTGTGTGTCTGGATGTGTACAGAAGCCTACCCAGCCTAGCCCTTACCCCGTTGGTCCAATTTAGATGTCATTTGGCATGCATGTATATATTCACCATATCCCCTTTTAAAACAAAAAAAAACATGTTTTATAGATATAGCCAAAGTGCACCGGAGTGCCAAATTTCATAAAAATCAGACCATCAGTGTGGACTCGGGGTACGAGAAACCCCTCCATAAATTAAAATGTAATAAATAATTATACACAACCGTTGTCTTCTGATAAAGCTAAATACAATTTTTTTACACCGGATTACATTATTATAATTAAGTATGAATTTTGATTTAGGCGTGGGAATGTAAATTCTATACAAAGATAACTGAGACGGAACCATCCGCAAACGGAGATCATGCAACTACTGGCCATACAGCTACTTGAAACATACATTGAGGAACAGCTTTATAATTTTTTAGCAAGTTTGTATTTCCTAACGAATTATCGCACACATCTTATTCATAATTTTTTTGGTAGATATAAAACTAAAAATTTTTTTTGGTTAATTTCTTTTAATTTTTTCACTACTTCTAATAATCAAATATATACAGACTACAAGTTATATAACACAATTAGAAGTATTAATAACATATCAGTTTACTGATTATAAACTACATTACCTTATTACATTGAAAGAGACATTTTCTTAAAACTAATAACTACTCTAAGTAAGTAATAAGTAATTACATTACTACAGTTTACCATCAGGGGAAATGAACCAGCCATTGTTAAATACACATAAATAAACGCCATCATCCTAATTAGTGAAATGGGTGGGATGAAATGATGAGTGACATCATATTTACCATGAGTGGGCAATGTCCTGTCAGACCTCTTAAAATTTGTTGAGTTTTTATTACCAATCTTAACAGTTCTTTTATAATCTTTTATTTGACACGGATATTTTGATGAGTTTCACTGTTTTTCTATATTAGTTTTTAAAAAATGTCTCTCTTTCGCTATTTTTAGGTTATATTGTTACAAAAATTATGAAATTTACTCCGTGCCCCCCCAAACATGTAACCTCTAACTCCAGCCATGAATTTACCTATCATATTAACAGAAAAATACAATGTTATCTTATAAATATGGTAGATGAATAAACGAATATATTGTTATACTGCAACAGGAATGTTCCTGAACGCGTTAGAAGCAGCTGTGATTCAGCACACGAAGTGCCTAGACTTGTACTAGTCTAGAGCCTTTAAGCCTGCAAGCGTCTCGAACGCGATCCATTTACGTCACAACAGTGACGCATTATGTCGTGCATTTTTATTGCATTTTTGCAACTAAATAAAACCATAATATATTCGTATGTTATTATATATCGTTATGTTCAGCATGATTCAGTATATACCAGTATTCAGTGGCGGCCCGTAGGTAAAAGTAATTGGAGGACTCATCTATTATGTATATGTCATAAAACTATCGTCAAAAATCATAATTGATGACTAGCCAAATACCATACACTGCCGTTTCACTTAGTAGGCCTACTGTACGTAATACCAGAGAGGAACAGATTATAAAAAATGAAAACAATAATGAGAACACTGTGTTGGAGACATAACTAAAATCTCAACGGATTATTCTTAATAGTTTGAGTTTGTTTACATCCCTGTGGAGCTTTCATGCGGTGAAGTTTAAAACTACTGAGCCCGAACTGAGTCCCCGTGTGTGCATTGTCTTACCGTTACAGCCAAATTCTGTGTTGTAATTGTCTGGTTTGTCTCATAAGAATTACACTGGGTTTTGGAACCAGGATTACTGCGTCCTATATACTAACTATCTCAAAAACATTGATGAATATATTACAAACTTATATTTTCTTTAACTAATTATGAATGTAAACTGTTTTTTGGTTGTAAACATTATGTTATTTACGATAATACTCAATCGATTATTCTAAATTGGTGATTTTTTATTTTCTACTTTTCTTGCATGCGGTGAAGTTTAAAACTAATGGGCCGGCCACAACTGTGTGTATTATTGTCATATACCGTATTTGGAGGTCAAATTGTGTGTTGTAATTGTCTGTGTAGTGCTCTTGTGTGGATTAACTGCAATTTTGGAATACTGTGTCCGCATAATACTATCTCAAAAACATTCGTATTATATTCGGATATACGAAACTGTATATTTTCTTTGGCTGTTGCTATTAATAAATAGTTTTTTTGTCTATGGAAAATTATTAGTTTTAATACTCAATGATTATTCTAAATGATTTTTATTCATACTCTTAAAATTCCTAATGGGTAGGTCGCCATTTCAAATGGTAATCTAATCCTATTAATAGCATTTCTTGTTGTATGCATTTCTGTCAGCAGTATTGTAACGATCAATATTATCACTAGTAAAAGAACAACGCATAGTCGAGCGTTGTTGTTTGTGGCGTATAATTTTGTAAATATATTTTTTAGTAATATGTGTATATTTTGAACATGAATAACATCCGGATTATTTTGAGCGTTTTTGAATTCAATCGGTGTTTAAGGACAGAAATATGTGTTTAATATGAAATTGAAAGTTTTTTAAAATAATTGTTTGCCTGAGAATCCACCTGAGATTTGTTTAAACATTTTTAATACTATTCCTTGTAATTTACAGAAAAAGATTAAACATAATACTTATTACTATGTTTTTAAAATGTAATTTTTACAAATTTTCACGACAATCTATGCAAATCTGTCAATTTGGGCTCACCGATTGGGATAAAAATATCCACCAGTCGCAGGGCTAGAGGTACCGAAAAATCCAACAATACTCGAATGGTCACGAAAATTTCAAAAGACAACGAGCTGGCATCAGTATAAATACCCGGCGCTCTGTTCACGCCACTAGTTAATGTAATTGTATACTGTGCTTGTCGAGTCATAGACCAGTGTAGTGACCGCAAAGATAATCGAAAAGTGACAGTGCTCTTGATTTGTCAATTGTGTCAGTGACTAATGAAGTGTGTTTAACTAGGAAGACTGGAAATATTAAATTAATCAGCTCTAAGTATTGAACATTGTAAATTACGTTAATTTAGAAATTAGGTAGGTTAATTAGGTTTAGATAATTAATTGGTAATTTATATAATTTTGTTAGTATAAATAGTAGTTATTGCAAAATCACTTTTGATTTATTTTTAAAGCCCATAGGCCCGTAATAATCTTGTGATTGTTGTAAGCAATGTATCCATCCAGAATGTAAAGATGAAGACACCGATGGTGGCGCAGCCAGGCGGAAAGATCACGACCCAGCCGTTTGTCACACCATATGTTCGGTAATCTTCAGCTGATAACAACACGTGTGTGATGAAAATCATTAAACTTTTGGTTTGTTTTTTCACGTAAGTAATCGTCTAGCGTAAAATGAATAGTTTTGGAAGGAAATATTACTCAAATGGAGTTAAATTCGTTCACATAGCAGTATTGGTGTCCACGGGGCAAGACTAATGTCAGCTATATATCACATTTATTGTCGGCTTGAAAATACAACTTCACCTTTGGGTTGTTGCCAGAAGTAGAATATTATCATCCTTCAGTTCTGGCTCCTTATCTAGTTGACGTATTTTTAACTCATTTTTGTAGTAAAAGGTTTCATATCAAACCAAACAATGTGGACACAGATCAAGATCTATTGTTTTTCAAAATTTTCTTAAAAAAAAATCAATATTTTAAAAACTAAACACACATTTTGATACTTCAATTAATGTAGGGAAGGAGGCTAGTTCAATTATTTTAAGTGACAGAATGTTAATATGCTATTTTAGGTTATTTTAATGTTAAAGAAATGCAATCTGTAGCAGTTGATAAAATTGTGTAATTCTTGACTACGAAATAATGTTTATCTAGCTGACAACTTATTACAGCTTTACTACTAATTACTTAAATTAATGAGTAACCAAGGAACACGAGCGCGAACCGTGTATCGTACAGTTTCATTCAACATCTTGAATAAGTCTCTTCATTCAAAGTAAGTAGAGCTTGTGTGAAGAGTTGTTGAATGAAAGGAACGATTCATCTCAGCAGAGTAACACTTGTAATTATATCTTAGCTCTGATGTAATTAATACCTCAAGATTAAGACGAACTCGATATTTCTAATTAAAAAATATACTCTCGATTGTAGAGAATGAAGTCTGAATTTTGGACTCATCATTAATTTACTGAATGTATAAATACGATCATTAGACTTCATGATAGCTTACTTACTGTACTTTATACATACTTTATACTTTCACCAATTGCTTATATTACACCCACTGTTGTGGCACTTCCGTCAATTATCACCCTCTCTGTCTATGTTTGTTAATTTAGATAAATTTCTACATGACATCACCTTAACTCATTCACTCATCCATTTATCAATTATTTGTCATGAATTCTTCGATGAATTTAAACGGATTTAAATTCATCGTAGTGTTTGTTTCTTTTCATTAAAAAATTTATAAAAAAGCTGAGGATACATAACTTTAAATAACAACTTATTCATAGATATTTGCTAATATTGAATTTAAGTTGCTTTAGCATGTCATGTTATAGTGTTGAATTGAAATTAAACCATACAAAATATTTAGATGTAGTAAAAATGAAAGTTGTACTTAAATTTCTAACCGATTCAAATTTAGATACTTATTCGTATGTGAAATATGAAATGAGTTTATCAAAATAATTTCCCCCCTAAAATTGAAATTCCATTATAGTGGGTTCGAAACATGAACTCCCACAGACAATTTCTGGCACATTGACCAAACGATGATTGTGAGTCTGAATTAATAATCGTTCACGGGCTGTTTTGTTAAATATTTTATGAATATTAACAAAGTGATAATGGAGTTGCATCATTCTCCCACAGCGCCACTTACGCCGATCGTTTGAAGCGTTAAGGCCGCCAGTAACATTGGATATTTGCTCACGTTAACTCGTATAACAGCTTGTAGCGATCTGGAACATCAGCTTCTGTATTTGGACTGTAGTCTGTCCAAATACACATACATCCACACAAAGTTCAACTGAAATTGTTTTGTAACGTTTGATAAGAAAATACTAACGAATATTTTCTCTCTCTCTATTTTGTGTGATATGCTGTTGATTTTAATTGTGTTTGTAATTATAAGCTTTATTTTAATCATTGGAGTTCTTACCTTCTTTTATAAGTCACCTTCCTGGGTGTTTCAAAACTTTATATCTCCCTAACCACAGCCCCAGTCATGGGAAGAGATTTTCAATTTATTGAAGTAAAATACACATAAAGAAGCAGAACATTAAGTGATAATAAACGATTAGTATTCGTTTAAAATCAATAAAAACATGCTTTGAGTTAAATTTAAATTCTAAATTCAACCAGCTTTAAAATTTGTCGTGAATTTTATCTAGATCTTGAATAAAATATATGGTGATGAATTTATTAATGTTTAAATCTATATTCACTCCAATTTTGACGATTTATTTGATTTAAAAACACTTAACTTGAAGTATCCGTTTCTTGGAATGAAAGCAACTCTTCATCTGGCTAGGAGCGACTGACAAACCGTCAATGATATAATAGGTCTAAGGAGTTGTAAGTCCATTCACTTAGTCGTCAATTCTTTTATTTTACCTCATTAGTAATTATGTTGTTACTAGGAGTAGGATAATTAGGGTCAAAAGGTTTTCTTTTAAAAAAAATATATGTATGCGTGTTTCCACAAAAAACCATAACTCTAGTAAACAAAATCAAAACTTTATTAAATGTGAACAGACATGTTAATGTTCAATTATTAAATACAGTTTGAAATTCAACTAAATTAGTGTAACCGATAGTTACATAGTTTGTTTTTCAAAATGATGATTTTGGGGTTTTAGATATAATTTATAAAAAATATTATTTCCTACATTTGAATTAAAATAAACATTTAAGTATTTGAACCTATTTTGAAATATTTGCTGAGGAAAATAAAATTGTTGATAACAGGATATTTCCTTTCGGAGCTCCATTTTAATCTTATGGGGAGAGGATAAAGATATTACATTTAAAATTTGAAGTATTGTGACAAAAATTGTATAAAACTTCATATAGTTAATATTTTATAAAATATGCCAAAAATATAAATTATTTTGTTCCTCGTGGCATTAAACCTACCGTACTTACTCTTTTCCTATGTTATGGATTTTTTATAAAAAGTGCACTTTATTTAACTTATGATTAACCTTAGTTTTTAATCAGCACAGTTAATTACTAAATCTATAGAGAATCAGTTTGGACGCAGGTCAGCTGCTACGGGGTTATCCTAACTGTTACCGACACTTTCTGCGTAACGTTAATTTTTAACAAAAGTCCATACTCAATATACATTGAAAACATTTTGAACGTCAAACCAAAAATATATACTCAATTTAACAAACCAAACCATTTCTTATCTAAAGCAATTATTTATGTTGGAATCAAATAGTAATCTTATTTTAAGAGTGGTTTAGAGGAAGAGTAACGTTCAGGAATATCTGATAGCCCAGTTGAAAGCTACGTGGACTGAATCCTCATCGCAATTTGTCTTCCGAAGAACGCTTTAGTCGTATTATATTATGAGGATATTGTCAGCCAAATTCCGTTCACTAAATTTTATTGTAGCAGCATATTTTCAAAGCTATAGGTTGTTTAATGCAATTTTTATTCAGTAACAAAAATACCTACCTCACATACCTTTGCAGTTTGGGAGAGCGGTCAAGACGGATTACTTAAGAGCTTAACGTTTTTAAGTGAACATAATGCTCAATACATGATATTCCATCTTAAGCTTCAGTATTTATAGAGTTAATAAAACAATAGGATCAACTAATATATGTATTTACTATTTTAAAAATAATATTTTTTCAGAGTTTTCCAAGTTTCACATCTTCCCCTACAGCCAGGGCAAGATGGGGTGCGCAGCTAAGACAAGATGGAATATTAATATTCTCCAAATTCTACCAAATTTGGCCTCGATCGGACCATTTTTACAAGAGCTATCACGTTAATGTATATGTAATATATGAATGACTATTGTTTTTGGTCCCTAGGCGACCCAAAACGAAAAAGTAACATGGTCCTGGGCTTAGATCTTGACATAAGACTTGCGGTAATAGCTTACTCTCTATGAGAAGTTCTCTAAAATGGCAAAGCAGCTGGGGTAAACAGCTGTCATAGTGTCTCGTCGTGTGATAATGGCGTGTTTCATCTGACAATCTACAAAATTTATTAGAAATAAATCGATTGTTGTTGAATCAGTTGATCATATTTGAAAACAATCAACTGATCAGAGTGTCACATAAATATTTCACAGGGGTTTTTCTTTATGTGATAATAACCTGTTATAAATATCATTGGATCACAATGAAAGATATTAGAACAGAATTATTAAAATGGAAAAAACCCAACAACAAAATTAAATTAAATTCTTTTGTAGAAACACAATTATTGCCAAACTCACTGTAGTATTGGTTGAACTTAGTCCTTCCTTATCTCCTTGTAAGTAATGGCCTTCCTAAGGATTATCCTGAACGATTGGCAACCCTGATGTATGCGGGTGAGAACAATTAATTTATTTATACCATCTCCAGGTCAAAATATACAAAAACTTTAAGACAGCTTATTGCTTGGTACTTTCTAATAACTTAGTTGTATCGTACACAAAACCTGCCACATCTGTAAAAATATTTATGAAATTGTATAGTATTTTCAAGGTGGTACGTGTTGATGAAGACGCCGAACGCCGACGGCAGCGCAGCCAGGCGGCAAGATCACGACGCAGCAGTTTGTCACGCCATGTGTTCGGTAATCTTCTGCTCTAATGACACAAATGTTGATATGTATCAAAGTCATGTTTTCCATGTGCAATGGTTAATCTAGTATTTTGGTATTTAATTAGGCAACAAACCAAAAGTCTTTTGAAATTTAGTTTGTTGATAGCTTTTGGTGACGTGAACAGTATAAGGATGGTATATTGTAGTCTTTAATATTATACGAAAGTAACATTTAGATTCATCCTAGTATCAGTGTTCTGCGTGAATAACTAATGACCGTTATATATCCTATTTATTGTCGGCTTGAAAATACAACTTTACCTTTGAACAGTTGCCAGAAACAGAACATTATCCTTTCTTTATTTGAAATTTATTATTAGGGATATTGGATTTATGTCAGTTAGACTTTTTATTACGGACATTTTCTATCACGATTTTAAGTTAAACAAAGAACATTATCGTTTGCTCGTTATAGAGATAAGGTAGTATGCTCAAAATTCACAATGTACATGGAAAATCTCAATGTGTATTAGCTGTAGACCCAGAATCGAACATTTAAAACTAAAAATATTTCAATATGGCTTAGGTAAATTTTACTTGAATAAGCTAATGATCAAACCATTAATCCGTTTGAAGTAGTTTTACAACTTGTTAATTAGTTAATTAATTTTTTACTGACCATGTGTTTTTTATAATTTCACGTGTACAACCTGCTGTATCCTGCAAATAAACCTGGGAAAAGAAACTATAAAAGTCATTTACATCAATAAAGTTCCAAAACTGACCTATTAGCCTTCTTATTGGCATACGCACAGACCTTAACATATTTATTTCTGTTGAGAAGAGTTAGAGATAAGACAACAATCAGCTACACCCAAGCTCGGACGTTGGTAAGTAGACATACAGATGTGTCAATTCCCATCAGCAGATAGAAGGCGCCTCAAGCAAAACTTTGCCAAACCGACTGAGACTGTCCGTAGCCTTCTGTTATAGTTGATTCCTTTGTAATCGTCTAAAAGACGATTCTTTTGTTACTTCTTTATCATTCATAAAACCTTTAATAGATATCTCTGACCGTAAACCATTTATTTGAGCCTTTATACATATTATACATTCTCAGATTTAATCATACGGGTTTTAAAAACTATTTTATACTAATACCTGCGTAATTTTTCATTGGAGTTACAATATTTGTTATACAAACTGTACCAGGTCTTTGGTACCACCAACATTTATAGACGTTTAAACAATATTTTATTTACAACTATGCTGCAAAAGTCTCATAGAACAAGAAGAAAACTGAGTTATTAAAAAAATACTACAATACCATTAGTATGGAGGATAAGGAAAAATAAATATTTCACTTATCAATCAATATTTTTTGATAAAACTTGAGATTTAGCTTCATGTGGTTGAGATTCATCCATTTATGCTTAAACATCATAGTTTACGTATTAATCATGGCAGCTAACCTACATACACTTTTCCCATGTTAATCATATTGGGAATAGGTAAACTCCTTTATTTATGGATAAATGTTGATGAAACTTGGTATAAACTGTCAAAATAAAAATTGTTTATGCTACAAATGCCTATTTTCAGTGTTCCTCACAGCGGCAAACCTGCATACTCTTTCCCATGTTAATCTTATGGAGAACAGGCAAATAACTAACTCGTATAAATACATCCTGTATTTATCGACAGATATTGATAAAACTTAAAATATTATAATTATATTATTGATTTGGAAATGCTGAGTACGCAGATGTGCTGCGACGGGGGTATTTAGTTCCAACCACAGTGCAAAAGGTTTGAATAATGCAGTTTCTCACACATAAAAGCAACTAATCTTCAGGACATTGTAACAGAAATGACGGATGACCGTAGTGAGAGTGGGATTAATTCAACCCTCCAACACGACACCCTGTCACCCTCTGTGGCCTGACCTAACGGATGAGCGCAATTTTAATTTGATTCCTGATTCAAGCAGGTATGCTAACAATCTAACAGCAGAGACATTAATTTGAGCTATAAATTAGTTGCCCTAAACTGTACATTTCAATACATTATGTTCATTTTATTCGAGTCAATTTGATATATCATGAGCTCAAATGATATAGCTGAATAGACTTTCTGAGAGTTTTTGCTGAAATAACCTGGATGGTAAGCCAAATAATACTTGTTTTTAAGAAATATATTTGAATAAAAACGTAAATATCTGGGAAAATAAGTAGTGGAATAACAATTAAAATATAAAGCATTAATCTAAGTAAACATTACCAATAATTTCATACTCGATGTCTAATATTTCTGATATTCTATAGTTGTAGGCCTAGAGAATTTATATTTAACAGAAAGTATCTTAGTAAAATATTTGAATGAGATAGATTTTATAGTTTTTGGTAAAGTAAGAAATGAAGCAAAAAGAAGAAGCAACCAATCATGTACACGAGTTCAAATGGACTTGAATAAGATAAACTTGTTTTCAAAGTCATTACTCTTCTTATTGGCAATGTATTAGGAAAATACGGAATATTTAAATGAATCAGAAAAATAAAAAAAATTAAAGGCTGAGTGGCTGTGTGTAAAAATGTTGTACTTAAATAATTTAAAATAAAAATTGATGGATATGGTCCTTGGACTATACTAAATATACGCATATTTAGTTGTGTATTCTTATTTGAATGATCAAGTGTATCTATGAGAGCAAAGAACAGGAATGTAGTAGGTTTATTAAAAAAAACTCCAGAAAACGAATCATTAAGAAGATAAACGGTAAAGGTCATTGTAATCCGATCAAAGCCCGTCTACGTCATCGCTGAATAATTAGTACGGGACATTTCCAAACAGATTAGCATGATCACAATAACGACCAGCTGTTTTCGGTCCACAATGCAGCTGAATGCTGTTTCCATATTTTCTTTGAAGGTAGTATCTTGACAATGAAATAATTCATTGTCAAGACACCTCATAGTTAAGGTAAGTTTAGCTATTTATTTTAAAATTATTATATATTTGAATGCTACCATCCTAAACAAACTACGTGGAGTCACATAGGGTATACGTTTAACTTGAATTTGCGTCTAATAGGTTAAAAGTTAAGAAAATAAGTGAAATTATAGTTGAAAATGAGTCAAGAATGGAGTGGCGGATCCAAAAAATATTTCACTACTCCTTGGTGTAAAATGAATAAATTTAATTGTGGATTGTGGAATAAAGATCGTGTTAATAATATAAATCCACTACAGTTTCAGAGTTAAAGATAGGTTGCTGAGAAGAATAAATCAATGTTTTCTTTGTTTGAAATTCATTGTTGGTGATTGGGCTTATTGGGTCATTGGGTTAATGTTGTTTAGATTTTTAAGGTGGACATTTTACTTCACGATTTTAAAAAAGCGACCTAAACGTTTTTTAAACCGTTTGCAATAAAAATCTAAATGACAAGTATCAATGTTTGTATAACATGAACGAAACTGGAATCATTAGCCTTGTCGAAAAACTTGCATAGTAAAGGACTGCTTCGGTACTGAATAGTGACTGAACAGATATCATTGGATTGAAAACATCTAAAATTTACTAAATGTTGATTAAGTCTATTGTATGAGATGTAAAAACTGTTATTTTTTTAGTGTAATACGTTTATTTTATGAAAAATAAATTCATACGAAAATCTACAACAGATAGAGCAACGGTTATTGCTCAGCGTCCCTTTGGCTACATCAGATATTGTTGGACGTGATCTGGTTGCTTCAGTTAATTGATGTCTAGCCTCGTCAGTAGCTTAACAGTCACAGCCAGCTACAAGTATTCCGTAGCGTCCAGTTGGCGACATCAGATATTGTTGGACGTGATATGGTTGCTTCAGTTGATTGATGTCCTAGCCTCGTCCTAGCTAAACAGTCATAGCCAGCTACAAGTATTCCGTAGCGTCCAGTTGGCGACATCAGATATTGTTGGACGTGATATGGTTGCTTCAGTTGATTGATGTCCTAGCCTCGTCACTAGCTAAACAGTCACAGCCAGCTACAAGTATTCCGCAGCGTCCAGTTGGCGACATCAGATATTGTTGGACGTGATGTGGTTGCTTCATTTGATTGATGTCTAGCCTCGTCACTAGCTAAACAGTCACAGCCAGCTACAAGTATTCCGTAGCGTCCAGTTGGCGACATCAGATATTGTTGGACGTGATATGGTTGCTTCAGTTGATTGATGTCTAGCCTCGTCCTAGCTAAACAGTCATAGCCAGCTACAAGTATTCCGTAGCGTCCAGTTGGCGACATCAGATATTGTTGGACGTGATATGGTTGCTTCAGTTGATTGATGTCCTAGCCTCGTCACTAGCTAAACAGTCATAGCCAGCTACAAGTATTCCGCATCGTCCAGTTGGCGACATCAGATATTGTTGGACGTGATCTGATTGCTTCAGTTGATTGATGTCTAGCCTCGTCACTAGCTAAACAGTCACAGCCAGCTACAAGTATTCCGCATCGTCCAGTTGGCGACATCAGATATTGTTGGACGTGATATGGTTGCTTCAGTTGATTGATGTCTAGCCTCGTCACTAGCTAAACAGTCACAGCCAGCTACAAGTATTCCGTAGCGTCCAGTTGGCGACATCAGATATTGTTGGACGTGATATGGTTGCTTCAGTTGATTGATGTCTAGCCTCGTCACTAGCTAAACAGTCACAGCCAGCTACAAGTATTCCGTAGCGTCCAGTTGGCGACATCAGATATTGTTGGACGTGATATGGTTGCTTCAGTTGATTGATGTCCTAGCCTCGTCACTAGCTAAACAGTCACAGCCAGCTACAAGTATTCCGTAGCGTCCAGTTGGCGACATCAGATATTGTTGGACGTGATATGGTTGCTTCAGTTGATTGATGTCTAGCCTCGTCACTAGCTAAACAGTCATAGCCAGCTACAAGTATTCCGTAGCGTCCAGTTGGCGACATCAGATATTGTTGGACGTGATATGGTTGCTTCAGTTGATTGATGTCCTAGCCTCGTCACTAGCTAAACAGTCACAGCCAGCTACAAGTATTCCGTAGCGTCCAGTTGGCGACATCAGATATTGTTGGACGTGATCTGGTTGTACCGCAGTTAGTTGACGTCTATCTTGTCAGTTGTTAACAATCACAGCCTGACAGTTATTGGTCGCCGTCGCGTTGACTAAATCAGATATTGGTGGACAACATTTCGATATTTTATGTCATTTGCCAATTAGTGTCTTGATAATCTATATTGGTTTTTATATAAATATTTATTGTAAGTTAACAAATTAAATTATAATAGGCCTTATAGAGAAGAAGGAAATGCGAATATGAGTAAAACGCCCTATAGTTATTCTTGCATTGAAAAAAATTATAGTTGAACCAATAAATATAACTGTGAAATTGTGTATTTATTGCATTAAAATAACCTCAATAGTTTAAATTATGACCAAGATTGTATCGTAAGGCAGAATTTCTTTATAAATCTTTAGTTCTTGAAACTCTGTTTTTTCTTGTATATGAAATGAAATGAAATAGTTTTGTTCCCACAGTCAAAAATACAGTAAATACAGCGACATTTAATAATAATAATAACTACAAATAAAAATCTAAATTTTTTGCCGCGATTTACCAAAGGAAGGACGACATGGGCAGATGCCTGCGCGTAGACCGCGGTTGTTATCAATTCATAATGCCGAATTTTGTAAAAATGAGAACTAAAACAATTAACTAAGGTAATAATTTCGTTAATTTGACTTCGGAATTGATTTTAGTTGTAAGAATGATGTGAAATATGTTTTTCATTTTAACGGATTAAAAGAATGTTTGATTGTGTATTTTGTCCATAGGTTTATATATCTATAGGTTATGGTTATATTTCATATATTAGTATATTATCTATTTGATACGTAAATTAGTAAAAAGACGCGAACGTATGGAATATGTCTTTATTGCCAGCTGTCCGAGCCAAGGCAGGAGTGTCCATACTTTGCGACTCCCTTGTGCCATCCAGTGATACCAACCTATCCTACCCTTCGTACAGTTTGCAGTGTTCCCAACTGAAGCTGGCTCTTGGGAATAAATGTTTACGATAAGTTCAGCCGTCGTCCTTCTTTGACAGCAGTAAAGTTTGATACTATTTATGCTTTCAGGCTTTATGATGAAAATCCTTTGCTGCAAAACTTCCAACATACAGCTTCGCTATCAATTTGTAAATGAACCACTTTTCTTAGTAAAAGTATGTATTTTTACTATGTAAGGTGAAATTTTGATAAACAGAGTTAAAAGATAATGATCTATATAAATTTTGTGTTTACTATGATGAATTGAATAAATGAATTGATTAAAAATTTACTTTCTCACGATAGTAGGGTTTATCTCCCCATGGCTTAGTCCTGATGTAGTATGAAGGTATTCCTATTGGTAGGCTAATATACAACCATACAAAAAGCATCCACGGAAAAGCCCAAATAATCTACACTAAAATATTTCCTTTATTTTTATAAATTTGGATTAAAATCGATGCTTGTTTCATTTAAATGAGATGAATCATTGTGTGTACCACCGATTTTGTGTTTCAGATCAATAATTGTGTTTAACACCGATGCTGTGTTTGAGATCAATAACTGTGTGTACCACCGATTCTGTGTTTGAGATCAATAATTGTGTTTAACACCGATGCTGTGTTTGAGATCAATAATTGTGTGTACCACCGATGCTGCGTTTTAGATCATTAACTGTGTGTACCATAAATTCTGAGCTGGAGATCAATAATTGTGTGTACCACCGATGCTCTGTTTGAGATCAATAATTATTCTGTGTACCTTCGTTGCTGTTTTTAGATCAATAACTTTGTGTGCCACGATTAGTGTGTTGAAGGCGTTTCCGACAAGATATGCAAATAGGTTAGATGGTATAAGAAACAGTAAGAGTATTAATTACAAAGCTTATAACTAGCAACTCTTTTGTTGGATCTAATATCGCTTGCCTTTTTACACCGGCTGTAACGTAATATGCGGCGGGAGGCTTACCGGCGGCGGCGCGGCGCTCGCAAGGCTTAACGGGAACACAGGGTAATTAACGGGCCGCGCCGCCGTGCGTTCACGTTCACTCTTGGGTGGCTTGCCGGGATGGGATTAGGGGTTAATTGGTTATTACCTGATAGTGCGATTTTACCAAGCGGTTATGGACTTTGAGGATGTTTGAAGAAGAGGAACTAATTAAAAATATCCCCTTAGCAGCAAACCTGCAATCCATTAGATTAGATTAGATAATTGAAATGGTGACACCACAAGGTAGGTATTTTAAGCCAAGTGTGAATGAGGATTGAATGTAAGATGATTGTGGCGCGATCTTGTAGTCTTGTTACTGACTAAGGCTGACATCTTCCATAGACAGGACTGTTAATTAATAGCCCAACAGCTGATGGCAACTAAGGGACCTACAGTTTAACGTGGAATCCGAACCACGGCCTCTGAATTACGAATTGGTCTAATTATGAGAATCGTCTTTGTGGATTAACGTAGTATTCAATAGTGTGGACGTTAATCCACACAACAGAACACCACACCCACCGACCATCGCTCACTATCCACTAACGTGACCTCTGAGTAGCTAGATCAATTAACATTGATTTGGGAATAAATTTTTATGATTCATAATAAGTTATATCATACGTTTAACCTACGATTTATGATTTTATTTATTTGTAAAGAAGTTATGTCAATTCACTTATTTTTCACAAGATTATCATGTGATTTGCTTCTACGAGGAACAAAATAATTTTGATTTTCTAACAGACGTAATAAACGCTAGATGGTAAAATGCTATCAGTTTGTATATAAATAAAGAAGTTATATAGATTTAAGTGTACCTACTCCATAAAAAAAAGGAAATGAGTAAGTAGGTATACTCCTATTAAAAATATTATAACTAGGATTTTTCATCTTTGACCTCTACTAAATTCATGAAGCTGAATTTTAAGTTTTATCACAATGTTACACAAAATAAGGAAACTATTTCAATTCCGCTTATTTACATAGTAATAAGATGTGTAATGAATAGGTAGGTTTTGTCCTCACGAGGAACCAAAAAGTTTAGAATTTTCAGCGTACGTTATTAGTTCTTAACTATGTGAAGATTCATACCGGGTTTTACCATAATATTTAAAATAATAATAAAGATATCATTTTAACCATTCCCACATAACATTAACATTGAAGCTGCAAAAGACAACGTCCAGCTGCATAGTGTAACAGTTTCTAAATCTCAGTAATAAACTAACATAGATCAAAGATTCAAAATACTAAATTATGTTGACATGGATATGTATTAGCTCTGGAAGGGGGGAGCGTATTGACAATCTGGCAGACAAAATTTTGAAATGGTTGCAAGGACAGCTGTTTAGAGGAAATGCATATTCCCCTTAGATATATACATGAACTAACCTATTTCCCACAGGGAAGTAAATACAATCATTTTGTAGAACTGATTCCAATAGTGTTTGATGAAAATAAAATTTTTTAACTAATTATGTATAAAACCCATGTTTTTGGATACTACGCCCTCCTTCACCCACCTTTGCATAGGACCATTCTTACTACAATTCATATAAATAAATATAGAATTTTATGACTTCTACTTTTGGTCATGGGGACCTCAAAACGATAAATTATTATAGTCCTTGAGATAAGTCTGACCATGTTGCGTACGGTAATAACATCTTCCTTATAATAATCACAAAATCTCCCCAAATTTACCCTTAGTTGTGTTTATATTTACAATTATTAGGTACACCGATATGAGTGAAGCTGGTAGTCGTGTTTGTGATGCCGATATATACATATTAGTAAGAATACATTAAGAATAAAAAAAATATATAAAAAAATATATAAAATTAATCGTGTTTTACGTCTAATATGTCCAACAAGTATGATTCATTTTAGACATAAACACGTGTATGTTATAAACACATATGATGGTTAAAGGCTAGACGATTGCTGAAGTATTTACTTAATTAAATTCAAAACACTTACGTTTTATGTAATTCACCATATTATATTTATTAACTGTAATACGCATATCACGGAGGGTATCACAAATTTGTATGTTTCTAATAGACATTCAATAAAATTATTTTATTGGAGAGTTATCACAGGAGTTTTAATGACAGTTTTAGGAGAGTTACTCATCCAGGCGACAACAATAATTTATGATTTAGTATTTGTAATATTTTAATCTACTAAATCAATATTTTTAATATTCCACTTTTAAAAATTTTAAAGGCAGCTGGTTCTGACGTAATCTTTATAGTCATGAAAAATGCTTGCTCTTTTCGATCAAAATTATTCCAGAGGAACCAATCATTTTACTAAAGTACAAATATTTATTTTAAATAAAATATTAATTTAATTTATTTTGTTATTAATATAGTAACCGATTCCCACGCTTGTCTGAAATAACTGTAGCGTAATTAATTACGACTGTAAATTTGACTATGGATATAAATTTCATGTAGGCCTAGTATTTATATACTATGTGCGAACTATCTTTGAACTTGATCTGTCAACCTTGCTCAAGAAACTATGTTGGAAGCGTTACCTGGTTTCCAAAGTATTAAACCAAAGAGGAATTCAATTTTTGTACAAAGATATATTATGTTAATCAGAAGGGATACCTCCTTTACTTCTACTATAGATAATATCACTATGAATGAATTATGAAGGAGGAGGTGCTTAACGTGGTTGTTGGCTAGGACCAGCTCATACAACAGGCAAAAGCTCCATGAATAACAACTATTACTGCGTCCAATTTCAACCATTTGCAAACTTTGCTGAGAGTTTTAGCTCAAGATCGCATTAATCAATTAATATATTACTATATTTACACCAACAACATAGTTTCGTGTTTTAAGATCCAAATAATAAGACCCTTCATGGTGAAACGCGATTTAATAGTTTGAAATCATCGAAACTCAAATACCTACATGTCGAACTAAAGGTTAAAGAACAAAATAAAAGAATAGATTACCTATTTAAAGACAAAAAGATAACGTTTAAAATACCAACAATATAGGTAATTCAATTAAAGACAGTCCAACTAATATTCATGATTATATTTACTTCCATTTTGGAAGTATTTTAAATCATTGATATGTCTAAAGGGATTGTTTTCAAAACAGCTGTTCATATAACACTGTGACGTCATTAACCAAATGACGTCACTGTTTCAAATTTTGGTCTCGCAAATTGCCAACATCCACCCAGAGCTAAGTAAAAATATCTAAGTAAGTAAGTATCCAGAGCTAAGTAAGTATTTAAAGATTTTAAATATTAAAAGTATCCATGTAAAAAATATCAAAATCTGTCATTCGTCATCAAGACAGATGTTTTTAACGGGATAATTGTCTAAAATATACGTTTGGGAGATTATGAAGAGCTTTTGACATGGGGCTTATTAGGTTAAAGAGCTTGGGAACGTAAGACAAACAAGGCAACATATTCTGTTTAGCTTGTTCTCTTTATCCCCTTAGCTTACCGTTAGCTTCCTAGAACTTTTAATCGTTAAAAATAATGAATATCATTTCCTTATTTTGATACCTGAGGGACTAATATAAAAAACGGTTTGAAGTTTTAATCATATCTCAAATATGATAAATTAATTGTTTTCTAAAATAAATATAATTTCACAAGGGTTAAGATTAAAACTAGAACCATTGGATCCTAACCTTAATGGCTGGATAAGTCATATTCCACAAGTAAGCATAGTAAAATAAAAAAATTGGAGGATAACAGATTAATTTTAAAAATAAATCAAAACAAATTGATTTTCGTAGTATTATTTAGAATAGAATTCGATTACCTACTAGATTTTTTATCCTACTGAATGATAAATATAAAAAAATTTGAATTATATATGTAGAGGTACTATTCTAAGGAATGTTACCTTACTGAAACTTGCATTGACTCGGTAGTTTTAAGAATTCACTTTACCTCGGAGAAGCCTCCATTCCTGCAGCAGAAGCCTTTCAAAGAGGTTCAATCTATATAAACTCGTGGAAAATAATATTATCTATGAGTCTATCTACAATTACAATCTACAATAACCAATATAAATCTAAATTCTAATATTCTTTTTTAATATAATAGCCATGTTTTGTTAGTAATATTAATCACTTCCGTAATTAATTTTATAATAGTCTTTCAAGCTATCTTTAAGAACAAATTTCAATTTCTACTAAAGATAGTTAAAATATTATCGTTAGACCAGGGTATAGCGGATAGTTGATTTATATTACTGATAAATGTTAATGACACGTACATAAAATTAACACAAGAAAATAATACTATGATATAACAAAATTAATAAATACAATGCATTAACACAGTAAATAACACTACAATACATAGGTATTGTATGTTCAAAAAATCTGTCAAGTAGTGATAATTCCTTCTTTTCTCTATAAATGTATTACCTTTTGATTCATTTTTTCTGAGAAAAAAAAACTATATTTATATTTGAAGATTTAGTTAATCACTCATGCGCACAGGCAATGCCCATACTTTTTAAAGAGTAGCAATTTTTGTTTTTAATTAAAGTAATTAATATTACATTGTGCCAAATTTTATAAAAGATTAGTAAACAACAACATATTTCAAGAAATTTATGTTCTGTACATATTTTTTGGAAATAAATAAATCATTCATTCAATTTTATTTCAATATAGACCTAATTCCTAGGTTAACACCCTAACTGACAGTTAGGTTAGTGAAATAAGATATACATTTCCTCACTTAAATCAATAAAGCCCCTGTGTATGAATAATTATCATAATCCATATCTATCTAAGCCCGTAATAATTTCTTTCAGGTTGTCAAGTTTTAGAGCAGAATTTCAATTTCCTAGATAAAGAAGTTAAAAATATCGGATGGTTTTTATCTGGTAGTATGGACCTAGATAATAGAAATAAATCAAGAAATACGCGATTTATTCCAAATTGATAAATCAATAAATATATGTTTTCTTTACGCATTTCGATGTACGATTAAAGAAATTAATAGGCTGCTTACTCATTTTCCCATGAACAAAAACACTAAAACAATACCACAGTGTTGGCTAAGTAGTATTTATTACCTTCCCACATTATAAATGTTTAAACAACTATTTGATGAAGTTCTGAAAAAAAACTTTACTTTTGGACAGATTGTTTCAGTTAATCCACCTCTACCTCCCGTTACACAATAAGACATCCCCGAGTAGGCCACCCGAGATTAAGAGAGTGACATATCTTTCGGACATACACCCACAAGAACTTGATAAGGAATTAGAAAGAGTAACTTTATTTATGAAATTATTTTTCCTGCCCATTTTTAGTTATGGCACAATAATACCAACTGTGTGTTGATATATTAAAAACATTGTTCCCATTCCATTCCATTTGTGAAAAACTAATACATAGATATCAAAAGTGACAAGGAAAATTAACGTTTATATTGGCACAAGTTAAAAATCAATGATTTTAACGCAATGAGTTAAAGGCAAATGGCTATCAGCAGCACTTCTCTAAAATGTGCATGATTTATTTGTATAATTGATATGAAAACACTATGAACGTTGCTTGTAATTATTATGAACTTGTAATGGGCTGTGAACCGAATAGAGCTCAGTCAACCTGGATATTGCGGTCAATCTATTGCGCTATTTATTTAATTGGTTTTTTGTAGTGAATTAGTAAAACAATTGTATTCAACTGAAAGGTTTTACAATATAAATGACCCATGATAGTTGACACAATAAGATTAATCGCTTGTTATATTTAATATACCAAAAATATAACCCAGATGCAACATTTTATGAAAGTTTAACCAAACCCAATTCCTACCATAATATACTAGAATAAATTGAGCCAGTATCAATTTCGTGTACAGCAATTTTAGTATATTAACATAAACCCTTAATGTAATCAAGACATTTTTCATCGAGAAGGAAATAAAGTCTATTATCTATTAAAAGATATCATGACCTATAACTCAATCTCTATCTAGTTGTAACGTCTCCTCATTATAAAGTTAAGTCCGGACACTATCAGTTTGGTTCCTTAAACGAAAAACTTAGATTACGTTAGCACCCAGAGGGAATTGCTGTGATTAAAAAAAAGATCAATACATTGTACATACGATTAAATATATTTATCACTAACAAATAAAATAACGTGGCTTAGATTTATGTTTTTTTTAGAACTTGGCCCTTAAAATTTCCGATTTACGCGATGCTTCTGTCTAATTATTTAAGATTTTTAGCATAAAAAGCCAATTTGGTTAGTTAAGGTTACACATTTCAACTTAATTTAATTATGTAAGTAGTTTTTCATGCAGAAACTTTCTTTTATTTCATTATAATGATTGTGTTTAGTATGTCAAATTTAAAATAGTTTTCATAATTTTTTTTCATAAGTCTTACAAGGACTCTCTTTGCATTAAATATTAACGTTCTAAAACCATTCTTATGGAGGATATCATTGATCATTGGGGTATGATTTAACTATCCTAGCAAGTAAATCAGCTGATCATTGTCAGGAACAAAGCTACATGTTACAACAAATTCGTTACAATTAATTAACGTCCTCAAAATCAACTAAAAATGCATACGTGGTTTGGGTCGATATTTCGAATATAATAATAAACTTTAAGAGGGAATAAACAATTAAATATAAAAAGAAACAAATAGTTTAATTAATCAATCATATAAAGTCAAGGGCGACCCAACGCAGTAAATTCAAACAATACTTTTGAAAAATGATAAGTAAATTTGAATTTCATATTAGGAAGGAGTTAAGTCACTGTATCCACTGTTCCAAGTATTTTAAGACAGCAAAAGATTTAACACGTGATTAAAAAAATACAAAATACTAAACTTAAACTTAATCAAAACAAAAGGGTACCAATATTTTAACGGCCCAATTGAATCTATTTTTAAGGTATCACACGTTTTTGAAAAGTTTTACATCTTCAATTAATGTTGAGTTCATAAATTAAACTTTAACCAGTAAAGAAAATTTGAAAAAAATATTAAAGTATGATTAATACTTTCCAAAAGATAATAAATAGATACTTAAATATTAATAAGTATACTAAACACAAATTTAAAATTATTGAATACATTTTAGTACAATTAATAATTTGATCGTGAAAGGTAACTTTGTATGGTCTATATTGTCAATTTGAGTCAAGTTCGTAAAAAAATACAAAATCGAAAATATGTCACATGTCTGTGCGAGAGGTAGCATGCAACAAAAGCTGGATTAGTGTTCACGCATTCCTACCGCTCTGCCCGACTGTCATTTCAGAGAGATTTAACGTCAGTGAATTCCGATCCATGTTTGATTCTACTGTTATCGTTAGAGTCGTATATGCATTGGTAAAAGGTCTTGGTTTCTTTTAAAGGTTAATAGAAAACCCCAAAAAATATATTTTCAATGCAAACGAAATCTTTATTTTTTTGTGAACCGCAGTAAAATATTTTGCCTAGGACCGAGAATTGACCGTCATTGGTAATGACGTCATATTAAACATAGATGAGCACCAAAGAGTCACTTCATTTATTGAACGTATCTGTGTTTTCCATAGTGCTAACAATTTAGTTAAATTTATTTCATGGTACTTTTAGTGGCCTTATTAAATTTTATTGTTGTATTTTTAAAGTAGAATTAACATAAGTTTTGTATGAATAAATTGTTATGAGGGTAAATTCTAACAAACAGAAAGCTACGAAAATTCGGAAACCTTTCTTATATTACAGCTGTTATTAGTTTTCACTTTTTAGGTTAGAATGTCCCATTTACGTTAAAAAACAAATGTTTACAAAATTTGACTAAAAAACTATGGTTTTAATTTTTATCAAAGGGTATCTTAAAGTGGGTGTGAAAAGATCTGTAAATCAACAATGTCAGGCTATAAACCACATCCTGAACAAACAGGCCACCTCAGTTGCAAGTCTGACACTGAAATATAGTCTGTTCTTGGTTGTATTGGCTTAGCCTCTGAGAAAGCCTCAATAGAGTTGGCAATAAAATTAAACAACAAATCTCATTTGGTTTTATATAGAAGTCTATTTTATCTCAAATTTAAATCGTACAATAAACGGTACCTTTTTTTATTTCGCACACAAAATTGCATGAATTTTTCTTCTCAGATCGAAATAAAAAAATAGCCCGATTCATTAATTTTGTTTGGAAAATTCACTAAAACTAATCTTCCACATTTAATATGGTTCTTTCAGAGTTAAAGTAATAGTTTCGAGACATTCCTCACTCTAGTGTAATAAATTAATATAACATAAAATATAAATACAAACTATGCACGACAGTGTCTGTAAAAGAGGTCATGATAAATGTAATTATGAAACTGTTGATACAATTAAAATTGCTGACGTATTTCAGGTATTATTTTAAAAGTCAAATACAAAAATAAATAATAGTAATAAATACACTTTAAAATATCACGTGGAATCATTGCTGACGTACTTTATGACACTGGTCAAAAACAAGCTAAACTATTTTTGAAAAATTTTTCGTTAAAGTAATAATTTTAGTTTGGATTGACCAAAACATCTGGGAAGATGATAAAGTATAATTTAAGTACATTAACTTACTTATGTTACTTAAGTATATTAACATAAACTAAAATAAAAAAAGTGTCAAAACACCTTATATAACTTGAACACATATTTGTTGTTTTATAAAGTTTACATGAAATAGGCCTACAGTAGAATGACATAATGAAACAAACAATAATAAAGGCGAAGAGGTTAACGTATTTATTTGACTTGAGCGTGAGAGAAGATCAACTCTAATGACGTCACTCCGTTAATACCGTTAGCACTTGTACCTAGAGTTCAGAGTCATGTTAATTCCTTCCTCGCCACAAAGTCGTTACACTCTTGTCTAATTTGAATACAAATCATACTTTTGATATCGTATGTATAAGATTTTAATTTAAATATGGGTTACTTTACTTTAATATCCAGCTACTTATAATACTACTAGTTAATGATTATTAAATGGTAAAAAAATATTTTAATGTTATGCTACGTGCATAACTGAATTGTGGACGCCATACTATTCTTTATTAGTCTCTTCCTTACGGCGCTCACCAAGTTGGCTTCTGCATTACGAGAAATCCTATCACTATCCACCATACAAATATGTAAACTAATCAATATGTTAAAAATATTTAATAGAATTAGTACTTAAGGAATACAAATAAATGATATAAAACTTTATTGAGTTATTTATATACTAATGAGTTATTTTTCATGGTATGAATCTAAATTAGGTGCATAATCTGAACGGAACTCAACTGATCATTCATCTCATTCGACTCGACTCTGGTCATTCGACTCGAGTGGCAATATGGGCGTGTCGCTCCTTCGGTGGAGGTAGGAGTGGATTGTTGGTTATTGAGTGGTAGGATCAGCGTGCCACTCGTTGGGTAGAGGTAGGAGCAGAATATTGATTATTGAGTGGCAAGATGGATGTGTCACTCCTTCGGTGGAGGTAGGAGTGGAATGTTGATTATTGAGTGGTAGGATCGGCGTGCCACTCCTTGGGTACAGGCAGGAGCAGAATGTTGATTATTGAGTGGCAAGAGCGGCGTGGTGCCCATTGAGGCGTCCAAATCCAAGGATCAGCACCCTTGAGGAGGTCTAATGAGGTCTCACTCGTCATTACGGCAGTTCTCGTTGAGGTAAGGACTTTATTTTAGGTTTATTGAAGACATTTACATTTAGGAAATTATCCCGTTTAGCCTATATATTTCCATTTTTCTCTAAACTTTGTGTTTTTATATCAATTAATATATTAGTAATCCTTATTTTACTGTTGATATAGTAATAAATTATGTATAAATTATTATATATTTCGACATTTACAAGTTTTATCTTCTCACAAACCCTAAATCAGTTTTATCTCATTTCTGTGAATCTGTCTGTCTGTAGCGCTAAACAAGGCATTTGTGGTCTTCTTCTCCGTGGAAACGAGATCACCCACAATTTCAAAACGTATTTCCATTCTTTTATACCTTTTGGAGAAGATCCTTTTTAATTTTAACCGACTCACGCTCAGTAAAAATAATGTGCTCTGAAAAACTCAGGTTTGTGCGATATTAGACATATTTATATTGATATGGTTATCTATCTTTTTTACTGATCATGTGATTTATTAAAGTACTGTAACTTAACAGATAGAAGAAACCAGCTGTCAAATTGAAATTATTATTATCTTTTTCATTAACAATTTTTTTAAACCAATCTCAAATTCAGACTATATCAAAAGGTTATCTTAAATTTTTAAAACCTTACTTATAATGCAGGTTTTTAAAATTTAATTTGATTTAAAATGAATACTAAAATATTAATTGAGTTGAACATTTCTTTCTCTTTTTGTATATTTTTTTACTTAATATTTTGCCATAATGATAAGTAACATTGGAGTCATGTACAACTCGTATAAATAGATATATTGTTGGAATTCAAAATTTATTCATTACTTATGAATTTCAAATGAAAAAATATGGTGAACAATAAAAAGGAAGAAAATTATATTTAGGACATAGAATGACACATTGTATCGATTATATGTTAAAATATTGTACTTTAGTATAAACATATGTGTGAAAGAACAGCACGGAATTTAATTCAATGTGTTTCAATATTATTTACGGACATCATAGGTTTCACTTTCATAAAACCTTCCCAGAGGGTTTAAGAACAGAGATAAGCTTTTTGTAAGGGTGATAAAGTGAATGAGTATTGACAAAGAGATTAAAAATTCATTAGGAAGTTGTGGATGGGTCTCTTCTTTTTCGTAGAAATACTGAAATATTCCTTGTGGTTTGAACAAATATGGAGGATATGATTGATTTTTCATTTATTTACTAACATAGACAATTACAATTTCTTACAATTCGCTCTTTAATTCATTCGAATATTTAATGATGTTTTGACTGTGCTTTGATATATTCGTGTAACTCTTATTATGTAATGTAGTTACTGTACATTTATAAAAACTACAGCTAACACAAAAAAATTGTACCCTATTTCTGAATTTACGTAGTAACATTTCTGTAAATGATTTAAACATTATTGGAAATATCATCAGGAAACGACTCTTGTATGACGTCACCATATGACCATGTTGACGTCATACAACATGATGACCATCTGTTTCCGGATCTGATGAATCACATGACTGACCGGAAGCCATATTAACGGTTTGATTTTATTTCGATATACATAAATACAATGATTGGAATTATTACATTCACATGTAAAATTTGCAGTAACTTGCACCACTTCAAGGCAATGTCAATATATAAATAATATTGGTTTGGTTATATTTGAAACTGTAGTTCGGCAACTATTTTCGATTCTCCCAGAGTCGTCTTACTTGAGATCCACCTAACAGGAGTCCTCCTGCTCAGAGCCTAACTACCCGGATCCATCCACTCATCATCACTCAGGGATTTCCTTTCCGGAGTCCCCCTTACCTTGAATATACATACCCGGACCCCTCCTACCCAAGGTCTTCCTACCCAGACCTACCTACTTGGTGTCTACTTACCCGGAGACTTGCTACCCTGGGACTTCATACTCAGGACTCCTACCAAAAATCTTCTACCTGCAGTCGCATCAATTAAAAAATTAAAATAAGCCGATCTTGTAAAAAGAACAAAATATTATATTACACTTAGTAAATGTTTATATTAACATAGTGATCACTCGATCTTCAAGGGGTTTGTGGTACATATCAAGTTAAATTGTATATCGTTCGTCCTTTTTGACATGGATATGTCTTACCTCTGGGGGGGTGTTGGTGAGTTTTAAAATGGAAAACATGTATTAGGTTTCCATAGAAACAACCAGAACTATTGTATTGAATTTTAAATATAAAAGAATAAGAACAGCTGTTTAGATGAACTTAAAACATTCCCCTTAGATATATTTATGATCTAACCTATTTCCTACAGGGAAGTAAATGCAATTATTTTTTACAAAGATAGAGGCGAAAAAAAAGAAAATAAGGTAGAATTAATAAGGACTTTACTATAGAATATCAAAGTTATAGCTTTTTTTAAGTTTATAACACATTACACGTAATGATGGCAGGAACCAAAAACATTAGAAAACTGTGGAGATTTCGTAAAAATCAAATTATAAATATTACTGTTTGTACGGATGGAAAAGTATGGTTCATCCGTAATAAAGAAATCTAAAAGGTTTATATGAAACAATTATGATTTTTAACGTAATTTATTATTCGTTATTAATCAGGTTGTCAACAGCGGTGGCGGTGTTGCCATCTTGATAGAAGTGTCACGCAGGCCATTCATCACCGCTGGCTGGTCTCGCACAGATATGGATCCCTTCTTTGTCTCTAACCATTACCGTCACAACCGTGAAGGTTAAAGGAGAATTAATCATCACCTTACCTTAAACAGGTTTGGTTCTAAAACGTAATAAGAAAAAACTTCGAAATAGTTTGAAGTCACTTTATTATGGCAGTATCATGTGCTTGAAACGTTCGAAAACAGTTCTAATCTTATTCTGTACTCTAATTTTAATTCCATTCTCACATAGCCTGTATACAGCTTATATAAAAAAAATGGCATGGGACCAAAGAGTAACAACTCCACGAATACCTAATGACGTCAGTTAATTACCTGCCATGGGAGAAATGTGTACATGAGTTACCGTAGTTTAATTAACTTGTTAGGACTTACAATTACAAAGTATCAGTAAAACCATTTTCACATTTTTGACTAAGTTCTTCCTAATATTAGACTGAAATCTATGAGTTATTACCAATGCGTAGTTTACGGAATTTGGTAGGAGGTAAAGTTAAAAATAGCACTTATACTGGTGTTTTTTTTTTTAAATCAACCATTTAAGTTAGGCCTGAAAATTCAAATAAAAAACCTATTATTTGTTAATTAAAAAAGTATTCATCAATAACATGACTTAATGCAACATGACAGCATGATATCAATTTAAAACATTTATGAAATTTTGTTGTGTGCGCCTTTCTTGTTGTATATGCTTTTTCTTCTTTTTAGTTTTGGGGTGCGATACACAACGACGAAGTTGTGTGACAATATATTCGTAGAATGGTACAATAGTCATATGGTGATAAATAGTGCGTCCTAAAACAAGATATTTCAAAATCCTGTTTTACGCTAACCCGGATGGATTGACTGGTTCTCAAAGTTTCCTTTATTTATTGATTCTTTGTGGGTGAGTTATTGATTATAGGTTATTGTACTGCTGTCCTAGGCTAATAATGTGTCAAATCGCAAAAGACTGAGCAAAAATAAAACAATGAAAGGTAAGGATAATGATAAAAACTAACCATTTTTGGACGTCATTTGTGTCTTGGATGTTTATGATTACGTTTTTTAATTGCTATGTAAATTATCTTATAGATCTAATATAATACTACCAGGGTGGTTCATTAGTTATAGTACCTACTTCTGAATCTAATAGTTTCCGGTTCGATTCCGGACTATCAGTTACCTAGGCCTATCTAGAAACAGGAAACAGGAAGTAAGAACCAGGGTTTGGAAGTTCCATAACAATACATTGAGAAATCACATCGCTTCCGTTGATGAACACACGATAAAAACAATGCATAAATAGTTTCAAACTGTCAAATGTGGGGAACATTTTTCTATCTTTATTTTATTTAACATTCTAGATTCCGTTATACATATCCAATTTTTTAGATTATTTATAATGTTAATCGTTAATGCTAATTTTCGAAATTGAAAAGTAAATAAAGAATGACTGTACAGCAGTGTATACTTTGTGATAGATTTTGTATTTATGTAGTTTGTATTTTATCTTAAGGAAGTCAGACTCAGTGTTGACAACCTCTTGTGGCTGCATCGTTGCCAACTGAACTGAGTCATTCCCCAGAGATGTTTACGATGAACTCAGCCTTGATTTCTTTTCGGAGCCATAAATTGGAAATAGTCAAACGAATCAACAAAGTGTTGGATACTTTGCTGTAGAGCCTAGTTAACATATCTATTGTCACATTTATATGTTTATTGGTTAAAATGTTCTTCTGAAGAATTCCTCTAGTAGGACTGATGTTGGAAGACATATTCTATTTAATGCTACATTAAAGTGCCAAGACGTTGAATGTAAACTAATAATCTATGTTTTAGCGTTGTAACCACATAATCTAAACAGGTTTAGACAATATATTGTGGTACCAAATGCCAAATACCTAATGGAATTAATTAATTAAATTTAACCGTCGTTTTGGAATAAAGTAATAATAATTAACCTAAGAAAAAAAGTCCAAAGAGATGAAAATCTTTGTGAACTAAGCATATAAATAAAATAATTCCTTAAAGTAAATTGCTTTTTATACTTTTACTTTTAACTGAAATGGAAACCTACCCAGATAGGTATTTTAAGCAAAGTATGAATGAGGAATGAGTGTAAGATGATTGTGGCACGATCTATTAGTCTTGTTACTGACTAAGGCTGAGATGTTCTTCAGACAGAACTGTATATTAATAGCCCAACAGTCGGATGGAAAAGTATGGTTCATCCGTAATAAAGAAATCTAGAAGGTTTATATGAAACAATTATGATTTTTTACGTAATTTATTATTCGTTATTAATCAGGTTGTCAACAGCAGTGGCGGTGTTGCCATCTTGATAGAAGTGTCACGCAGGCCATTCATCACCGCTGGCTGGTCTCGCACAGATATGGATCCCTTCTTTGTATCTAACCATTACCGTCACAACCGTGAAGGTTAAAGGAGAATTAATCATCACCTTACCTATAACAGGTTTGGTTCTAAAACGTAATAAAAAAAATAATAGAAGTCACTTCGAAATTGTTTGAAACGTTCGAAAACAGTTCTAATCTTATTCTGTACTCTAATTTTAATTCCATTCTCACATAGCCTGTATACAGCTTATATAAGAAAAATGGCATGGGACCAAAGAGTAACAACTCCACGAATACCTAATGACGTCAGTTAATTACCTGCCATGGGAGAAATGTGTACATGAGTTACCGTAGTTTAATCAACTTTTTAGGACTTACAATTACAAGGTATCAGTAAAACCATTTTCACATTTTTGACTAAGTTCTTCCTAATATTAGACTGAAATCTATGAGTTATTACCAATGCGTAGTTTACGGAATTTGGTAGGAGGTAAAGTTAAAAATAGCACTTATACTGGTGTTTTTTTAAATCAAACATTTAAGTTAGGCCTAAAAGTTCAAGTAACGAACCTATTATTTGTTAATTTAAAAAGTCTTGTCAATAACATGACTTAATGCAACATGACATCATGATATCAATTTAAAACATTTATGAAATTTTGTTGTGTGTGCCTTTCTTGTATATGCTTTTTCTTCTTTTTAGTTTTGGGGTGCGATACACAACGACGAAGTTGTGTGACAATATATATTTGTAGAATTGTAGACAATAATCGGTAATAAATAGTGCGTCCTAAAACAAGATATTTCAAAATCCTGTTTTACGCTAGCCCGGATGGGTAGACTGGTTCTCAAAGTTTCCTTTATTTATTGATTCTTTGTGGGTGAGTTATTGAGTTATTGATTATAGGTTATTGTACTGCTGTCCTAGGCTAATAATGTGTCAAATCGCAAAAGACTGAGCAAAAATAAAACAATGAAAGGTAAGGATAATGATAAAAACTAACCATTTTGGACGTCATTTGTGTCTTGGATGTTTATGATTACGTTTTTTAATTGCTATGTAAATTATCTTATAGATCTAATATAATACTACCAGGGTGGTTCATTAGTTATAGTACCTACTTCTGAATCTAATAGTTTCCGGTTCGATTCCGGACTATCAGTTAACTAGGCTTATCTAGAAAAAGGTCGTCACTAGGCAGTAACAACCAGGGTTTGGAAGTTCAATATCAATACATTGAGCAATTACATCGCTTCTGTTGATGAACACACGATAAAAACAATGCATAAATAGTTTCAAACTGTCAAATGTGGGGAGCATTTTTATATCTTTATTTTATTTAACATTCTAGATTCCGTTATACATATCCAATTTTTTAGATTATTTATAATGTTAATCGTTAATGCTAATTTTCGAAATTGAAAAGTAAATAAAGAATGACTGTATAGCAGTGTATACTTTGTGATAGATTTTGTATTTATATATTTTGTATTTTATTTTTAGGAAGTCAGACTCAGTGTTGACAACCTCTTGTGGCTGCATCGTTGCCAACTGAACTGAGTCATTCCCCAGAGATGTTTACGATGAACTCAGCCTTGATTTCTTTTCGGAGCCATAAATTGGAAATAGTCAAACGAATCAACAAAGTGTTGGATACTTTGCTGTAGAGCCTAGTTAACATATCTATTGTCACATTTATATGTTTATTGGTTAAAATGTTCTTCTGAAGAATTCCTCTAGTAGGACTGATGTTGGAAGACATATTCTATTTCATCCTACATTATAGCATCAACACGTCGAATGTAATCTAATAATCTATGTTTTAGCGTTGTAACCACATAATCTAAACAGGTTTAGACAATATATTGTGGTACCAAATACCAAATGGTGTTTATTAATTAAATTTAACCGTTGTTTTGGAATTAATTAATAATAATTAACCTAAGCAAAACAGTCCAGAGAGATGAAAATCGTTGTGAACTAAGCATATAAATAAAATAATTCCTTAAAGTAAATTGCTTTTTATACTTTTACTTTTAACTGAAATGGAAACCTACCCAGATAGGTATTTTAAGCAAAGTATGAATGAGGAATGAGTGTAAGATGATTGTGGCACGATCTATTAGTCTTGTTACTGACTAAGGCTGAGATGTTCTTCAGACAGAACTGTATATTAATAGCCCAACAGTCAATGTTATATCTAAGGGACCTACAGTTAAACTAGGAGTCTCTGAATTACTAACTGGTCCAATTATGAGGATTGTCTTTGTGGATTAACGTAGTATTCAATAGTGCGGACGTTAATCCACGCAAGAGAACACTACACCCACCGACCATCACTCACGACTATCCAAATTGGTGTACTCCAAGTAGCTGGATTATGGGACACGCCACGTTCCAAGTCAATGCCTGATAGCCACGGCTGTTGTCCGTTTCCGTATCAGTACAATGAACGGGATGTGGCCAGCATAGGGCGTTTTTCGCCGTGTTATTGCTAGCTCCAGACCGGGATGCGCTGGCTATAATTCGTCAAGGTTTAATTTAAAAAATAAAAATTCTGTATTTCAAGTTCTTTTGGTTCCTGTTGAATGTTTTAATATTTTCAATGTGTATTTTATTTTTACTAACCAAATCAAACGATAGATTAGGTTAACAAATTATATTTGGAATTAAGTAATTTCTCTAGTTTTATAGATTTTACTGACGTTTTTGAACAAAAAGAGCTAAAACCAATGACATGGCGTTTCTTAAAAGACAGGAATAAAAATAGTAGTAGTATATTTATAGTGGTGGTGGGGGAGCCTTTTTGTCCATACCAAACCAATGGGATTGTGGTTCCAAATGAATCAAAATGCGCAAAACAACACAAGTATAAAATGTAAAAATGTGAGTTTTCAAATATTATTTGTACGGTACTGTTAAAAATATTTAAAAATACAAATAATTAATATTTGTATAGCCAAATATTTCATACAATGCTCGAAGAATAATATTTAAAACGAAAACAAGTCTAAAATTATTGTTCTTGAAATACTACAGATCGTATTGCTATCAGGTCAATATTTACAATTTATCTATTTTCAAAATATATTAGGAGCAGTTGTAAATCTTCCAGTTGACAGAACAAATAAAAATAAATCTCAGAACAATATTCTCAAAACTACATAATTATTTTTTATGTACTGTTAAATTCTCTGTGTGAATTTTAACCATAGGCAATATAGTTATGGTCACCAACACGACTTACATAACGAGAACACTGACATTGCAGCATCTTTACACTTTAAATGCAAATTTATGATAGTTTGATGATGCCAGTAACAGAACATCACAACAGTTAATGGGTGTTACGACCAAAGTTGCTTGAGCAGTGGATTTGAGTGGCTATAAAGGCGAAAACCACACGAAAGCTGCTTATATACTTATAATACGGTACTGATCAACAATTGTCTTAGAGGAGCGTCCTCTTAGTATCAGTAGAAAGGGTTAAAGCACCTTAAGAACGATATTAGTTTAGTAACATCTTTACTGGTCATACAGTCGTAGCAGTCGTAGAGAGTTGGTCAAGGCGTCAAAGTTAAAAAGGTTGTCTAGGGAATTAAAAGTTGCTATTTTTTATTATTTTTTCGTCAAAATAGATGGTTTTTTGTTATTTACCAGGTAAAATCATGTAAACATGCGTTTTAAGTAATTTTCAAGACGTAATGACTGAGATGGTGGTTTGTGCTGTAATCCAGCTACTTGGTAGTCACAAATTGTGGATAGTTGTGCGCAGTGGCCAGTGAATATTCCCAGGTATGCATTATTGTCCTCACTATTGAATACTCTATTCATCCGCAAATATCATCCTCATAAATAAACCAGTTCGTAATTCAGAGGAAAAAGTGGTTTGGATCCTACGTCAAACTGTAGGTCCCTTAAATGTCATTGGCTCTTGGGCTTTTGTCCTGTCTAAGGAACATGTCAGACTTAGTTATTCATACTTGGCTTAAAATACCTTCTTAGATAAATCGAAATATAAAAAAAATGTAATAGTAATAGTAATTTTATCGTAAAAAACATTTAAAAACAAGAATTTATTTTTCCAATAAACCACTACAACTTAAATTTGGTGCACGTGAGGTAATTACAAATCTTAAATATTAAAATTCTTTGTTTAGTTGAAATATTTTTTGAGGCTATCGTAAAAAAGTAATAGATACTCAATTGAATTTCATTTAAAAGACATTTAAACTGGTAATATGGAGCAATTTTATGAAACTGGTCAAAGCTGACCAATTTAACTGCTCAATAAAGTCCAATAAAATGCTAATAGAGGTCTTTATACGCTGCCTTTGAACAGTTGAATTCATTACATTTCTCTTTCAATTTACTATTTCTGAAAAAATCAAAGTTTATATTAGCTCCTTTAATTATTTGATGAAGAGCAACATTTTGTTTATTTATCAGAGAAAATGTTTTTGTAATTTAAAACGTGTTTCTTTAATATGCTCTAAAACAGTGTTAGGCAGTTATGGTTATGCAAATTTTATTTTTATATACGTTAGGCTTTTTCAACCCTAGTGTATAAGTTTTTACCTTTCAATAATTTCCATGTTTGAACGTACAGAGTATTTCAGAACTAACTATCAACCTTTTTGACGTATTGTTCCTGGGTCAGTATAGCATCACATTTAAATCGTCCGGAAGTACTCAGTTACTCATAGAGCCACCATTTCGATTTTTCAAAAAATATTAATCGTACAATTTTTAATTCGGTATAAATTTTAACAAAAGTGAGGATAACTAGTGAACAAATTAATTTAAAACTAAAGATCAAATAAGAATAACTTTAAAAATGGTATTCTCATAAAGATTTCACTCGATATTTTTTATATAATGTTAAGAAAAGTAAGATACCTAAAGTATTCAAATGCTGATTAAAAAATAAACAAGGTATGTCACTTTTTTCTGGTCGGTACACGTCCAATGTTCCGGTACTTGATTTTTCATTGTTGTTGAAAATTTTGCTTGAAACATTGGACGGGTCTAATACTTTCGGACCACATAAGTCTCATATATTTTTTATTATTAGATCTTTTAAAATTATACTTCTTAAGAGACGTCTTAATATTATACAAAAATATTCTTGTACAAGTTTTTATGGATATTGCTTTCGAGTAATCATATTTGACATATTTTTAATGGTCGCCATTTGGCGTCTCTAATTAATTAGGAAGTCGCCACAGCTCAGTGGTAGTGCATTGGCCTCATGAATCGAAGATTGCGAGTTTGATCCCCACCAAGGAACAGCACTTTTTGTTCATTGCTATAATAATTATGGTGTATTAAATCGGTTTTATTTAAACCACATAAATGTTTTCATTGAGTAATAAATGTGTTTTAATTTTGCTAATTAACTTGTATAATACATGTCTTATTCTATCCGAGCAAAGCTCGGTCACCAGGTACATTTTATAAATTGTGCTTACCTACATTAAGACATACATTAAGATGTATGTCAAAAAGTTTAAGTTCAACTTTTTGAAAAAAATGGCCACTCTATGAGTAACTGAGGTCTTCAGGATGATTTTTATTTAAGTAATACTTATATTTTATACTGATTAAGGAACGATACGTCAAATGATTGGTAGAGAATTCTGTACACCCTGCATACAAGAATATTATCAAATTTTGTAATCTGCTAAATGATATAAAAACAGGTTATAATTAAAAATTCAACAGCATAATCTCAAACTGAACCATGATCCGGGGATGATGATAAACAACAAGGCTTGATAAGAGATTATCTTGATTGATGGCGGAGAGCTTATCATGCCGACAGCTTGTCATCCGTCTGTCTCCGTTGCTGCCAACTGTACCTCAATGAATAGTCTATTGTCAATAGAATACTATACATCATGCTTGGATAATATGTAAATTAATGCGTTCACTGTTGTACGGTCTGTGGAGCTGAGTCAGGGATGGCACTGATTCTGATCTGGGGTTGCAGTACTGTCCTCCTAGTACACCCTTCTATACAGCCTCACCCTTATCACTGCTTGAAAAGTCCCTTGCAAGTGTCTGTCTATATGGACGGGCAAGTATAAATAAAAGAGACCGTCGCCCTTTCGAAGACAGAAATACAAATATTCTATACAATGATTGAACAAACAATTCTTGACATGTTGTTTCTTTTTTGCCCTATTTTAGAAAATTAAGAAAAATAACCAAATTCTATACTATTATTATTATTTTATCAATTATTATCTCTAAAACTAATAACTAACATTTTAGTTATACATTCTGTTGTCATGTGACAAATTTGTGAGGAAAACTATTAATTACGTTTTTTTATTTTTGTAAAATATCTACAAATAGTCTTTACAAAAATAAGACTTAATGAAAACTGAAATTTACACATGAAGTGAACCAACTAGGCGCAGTGAGGAGTGTGATTAAAAAGCAAATCGGAATAAATTCAGTGGACGAAGAAATCCCCAAATCTAAGACCGTAGATTTCATCCGAGAGAGAAGCTGATTTCGCCACCGGGAATTGCTTTTTGCTCATCTTTCATCTTTTGTCCGACCCCTATAGCTCATCGGTCCATCGTCTTTAGTTAAGACTTAGTGATCTTCATTTGGAAAGCTTAGTTTACAAATGTCAACAAATATCGGTGGATTTAACATATAATAATAAAATATAATTAAAACGTGTAACTCTATATGTAACGGGGTTGACGTATGCTTTCATGATGAAATTAATTTTTTAGAGTTAAGTGAAGTCAATTAATTGTAAAAAACTATGAAAATTTAAAATTTTGATTGAAGGATAATATTCACAAATTTATTGTAGAAAATTAAATTAAGATAAGAATTTTGAAATGAAGTATTGATCTTTTTTGTACTTAGTGAGTAGGTATATATTGAGTAACATCATATTTTGACATTATATCAAGTGTCGTAGTATTTTATTACATTGTTATTGTTTTAACAATATTGTTTTGTTATATATTTTGACGATGAACATTAATTAACTACTTATTTCTGTTTGATTTACTAAGTAGAATAGGTTTAAGTGAAATATGAATTTTCAGTGGTAATGAATTTAATAGTTTTATAAATGAAATTTGCGGTTTATTTAACGACGAATAAGAACATCTGTGCCTGCCTATAAAATCAAAGTACACCAGATAAACTTCGACGGAAAAATAACACTAAAATAAATCAGCTTCTAGTATCCATTTTGCAGTTTTTTGTGGAATTATACTTTCAGTTTGCTACAGCGATACTATTTAGCAAATATTAGTTAGTAGTTTTCATAGTACTCAAATGTACTATAGTTAGTGAAAACTACATTAAAATTATAAAAGAACTATTTCATGGAAAATCAACGATTTTTTGTTTGCTACAACAATCAAAGAGAACAATCAGCTGTTTAAAACAATTAAATGGTTAGCATTTTTTGTTTGGAAATACAACCATTATAACGAAAGAAGCTTAATAAAGCAATTCCCACTCATTTACCCAGATGTTGTATAGCAAATTACAACTTTATCAGAAAAATGATGAGACTCTAGAATTAAGAAACCACTGTATAGACAAACAAGACCAAACAGATTGATTCATCGCCTGTCATCGTCAGGTACATGAACCCTCATCCCTGTAACTATTTGTAACTTTTCATTCTGATTGTTACCGTTTAAAATCAGAGAGAGAGAAAATGGCTTTGTTATTTACCCCAATATGAGTTCATTTATTAACATATGTACAAGCAACTGATATGAGGTATATCTATTAAATACAAGTACAGTTTGGAGGTTGTAGTTTAGAGGTTTGGGTGACTTCCCTCTAATACAAGTACATAATAGCTTGATTTCACTTGCGTAAAACCTGAATAATTTGAATAAAACAATTTCAATACCGATGATTTCATCAGTTTTACTAACATGAACCTGGCCTTCTTCAGTTAAGGTTATCTTGGTTAAATAAAACTAGTTGATAAAAAGATCAAAGGTTTTTATGATTTAAGAACAATACAATTTAATTTTATGGGTGGGAAAGTGATTGCCATTTTTCACCAATTATCATTGTTTGCAGTGCCCGTTTCCGTTGCATTCGTCCTGAAACAGATTTTCCATTGAAATACATTCCATCAATCTTGTATTTCTAGGAATAAAATATTACACGATACAACAATTTTATTTGAAATCAGTATCGATAATATTATAATCTGAAAGTATTTATGAAAATAATGTTTATTAGCATAGATATGATCTAAGGTACTTTGCTATAAACTTAGCTTTTCTGTTAAATTATCTGTAATTATTATTCACTTGGTGTATTTTCCATAATAATTTAGGATAATGAGAATTACAACTACAGACACAATTGAGAGAGTTGATGGTCCTTTGTCAATCACTAAAAACGACATAACGTCAGTGTAAAAAACATTTCAAACACTGGTATGTATATAGGCCTAAAAATGATTAACAAATAGTCATCCTATAAGAATAAAAAAGTAACTGATATTGATAATCGATATAGGTTGATGTCACACAAGATTTCGTTACTTATTAGCGATCAGCATCAACACTACAGCTTTCAACATAAGTAAATATGTTAGAGGGTTAAGAAACTGACTGGCATCTACAAAATTATTTAATTTCATTCTTTACTTATATTTTTCTAAAAAACGACCACTTTAAATCATCAATATTTATTTAAATCCAAGTAAAATGAATCTGAACTTACATCAATTTAATTGGACCCTTTATGATTCTCAGAATAATGCTAACGCAACATAGTTAACGTACCAATGTTTATACGAGTCATATTTTTATTTAGAACATACTCTTAAGTCATTTTTATTATTTACTAATTATAGAATGATAATGAAGCGGTCATAACCTTGGAATATTTGATATCATACCCTGGAGACGACCAGGCCGCACCTTGCTCTGAGCCCATCAAGTTCTCCGACGGGCTTCTGAAACAAACCATATTTTAACAATTATATTTTATATTATTTATGAGCCAAAACAAATAAAAACAGTTTATTTTGTTCCTTGGTATTCTTTGTAAGTTTTCGACTGCTTTAGAAATTTTAATTTTCAAATTTATACCACCTTAGCTCGGATAATGTACTAATCTTGACGTTCTCGAATCTAGTTCAACTGAGGACTAACGGGATCAGATTCCAGTGAAAAATCGTGGAACTTTGTTTTGCTAATTGTGATGGAAAATGTCCACAATAACTAACTAAATACGAGTAATATAAACCCACTATCAGTACAGTGTTTCTTGAGCCCTTCTGACATTTGAATCTACCTTGTTTTGGTGCTCTGGTGTTATTTGTGACACTTTTCTTGTCTGGTATTCTTTGTAATTATTTTGACATTTTTGTATTGAGCTTTATACCAGCTTACTCCTAATTATGTTTTAATTTTGTCATGTTCTAGGTTCTAGCTTTCCTGACGACGGGATCAGGTTCCAGATCTCGAAACGTCGTGAATTTTTTTTACTACGTGATGGAAAAATATCCGCATTAATAATATACATAGCAAAAACTGTAGCCAACACCACCAACAATGAATTTCAAAACAAAAAAATATAATTAGAACTATACATAATACGTGAAACACGACTAAATATATGTAGATTCCAATACAGCGAAAGAAGAGAACAGATTCTAGCTCCTTGTTGCAATTACAAAGAATCACGTGCAGAGATGGTAACATTTAGAAATGTTCATAATCCCAGTGACAACGACTAAAAAATAAAATTTATATCATTACAATATCCTTACTTAGCTTGATAAAGGTTATTACCTAAACGACCACCTGGTTGTAACTAGTGATTATTTTAAAATTAATAATTAACAGAGGTAATTTTGACAAAGAAAAATTTTAAAATATAAAGCGTGAGTAAAAAATGTTGAAATTTGTAGCGCCTTTTTAAGGTTGCCGAGAAGAAGCCAGTTGTAAACGATAATAGAATCCTTTCAAGTTGAACTCTTTAAAGTAGATTTCTATAGAAAAATGTATTAAAACCAGATAGTTATTCTCAGAAGTCAGGAGGTTTAATCAAAATGAAAATTCTTTTAAAGCTTTTCTTTATTTTTTCCTTGTTCTAGTTCCTACCAACAATTTAAATTTGCTTCGGAAATTATGATTTACTATAATGCGTGAAACATCTTACTTAATACGTGAAAGCATTCGTTTAGTAGAAAATAAATTTATTAAAACAATTTAAATACTTTGGTTTAGTAAAAAACATACTATGGTAAAGGTGGTGTATAGGTAATAGTTAAATACACCAATAGAAATTTATCATATTATTTGATAGGGATATTTAACCAATAATGGTATTAAAAATAATAGGGGTGACCTAAAAAATGGGCCAATCATTGGATCACCCTGTGACTCTCAGCATAGTCCTGATCACGTCCTTATAATGGCATATTTCGGTTTGGTCCATCCCCAGTTGTCTTATGGCATCGTCATTTTGGGTGGATGTTCAGAAGCGGACTTCCTCAGGTTATTCCGACTTCAAAAGAAAGCGATTCGGATAGTGGCAAAGCTGCAGCTTAGAGTCTTGTAGGAATATCTTCAGGGAGGTGGGAGTTCTGACTCTGGCCTGTACATACTTGAGACCGATTCAAAAGAAATTCATGAGCAGATAGTGGGAGAGCTGCAGCAAATTCAGAGGTCTTTCGCGGTGAATTTTATTCTATTAGAGCATGGTGTGAAGAGTTCTGACTCTGGCCTGTACATACTTGAGCTTACAATAAATGGTCTAAGACTTTCGCTTTTTATTAATTTCTCTTTGCTTTTCAACCTCATTTCTAAAATCAGTTTCACAGATACGGCGGGAGAGAGATCGAAACAAATTCAGAAGACAAACGAAACGCCTGCTCATTCGCGGTGAATTTTACACGGTTCGCGATATTATGACCCACTCATGGTAGAGGCAGTTCTCCTGGGGGCGTCCTTTGACGTCCTACCCACTCAAGAGCTTACATAATTATTTTAAATGTTAACTTTCGCTTTTAAATAATATTTTTTATTTTAAATGTGCTTCTATCTTAAATTATTGACGTTTGTCATTTGCAATTTTGTGTTGTAATTTTTATGGAAATAAATATATTATTATTCTGATAAAATGTCTCTGGCGGTGAAAGAAAAAAATCAAAATTACCAATATAAAAAACCGAGAGCTTTTTTAAATAAGTTGTTTCAATAAATAAATAAAAAATACATAAACCACACTCGAAATAAATTAACACTATGATGTTAATAAGCATATTTTTGGTGATTTAGTTTGACTGACCCAGAAGACCTGGCGCCTCGAGCTCTGTAGTAGTCGACCAGCTTGAGACAGACAGGAGTCGCTACCAGCAGAACCATCAGGCACCACATGGACGCGAACCAGAAGCCATTCTGCAAATGTATACGTAACACTTCGTAAAATTATAAGCTCATGCGAATTAAAATCAACGAGTTCTAAAACATAATTCATGAAAACGAATACGAAACATTAAACTGTTAAAATGTATAGATTTGCATTTTAAATCCATCATTCGTCAAATGGGTGCATCATAACCTAAAATTAAACTTCCAAGCAATTGTGAAATTGAACATTTACCTGTTGTAGATTACTATAAGGAAACTTTAAATTTAGTTTCCAAGCAGTTGCTGACAAGATACTGGATTGTTAGGTACAATTACTTAACATAAGAGTTACTAAATTTAATTTTTCACCATCGAAGAAATTGGTTTATTGTATTTATCTCACGTGTTAATTGAAAAAACCACCAATATTCGTATTTTATCAGTGAAATATCGGCACGTGAGTGAATGCTCATATATTCTTAAAAAAGGTCCATGAAAAAATATGTTAAACATTTTTAAACTGGAATTTATCTGGAAAAGAACCAACAACCAAGAATGTGATAAATTGTTTTTAAGTAAACACTTTCACTTGTGATAATATTAACATAGGTATGGAGCAAAACAATTTAAAACTTTTATCTAAAACATTTCACCACATCATCTTCATTGTGAATGTTGTCAATGAATTTTTGAGCATCCCATTGTGAAATATTATTTTATTTAGTGGTTTTATTTAGATTCTTTTTATTTATTTATTTGTTTAATACCTTGTTAAAAACCTTATTATTCATAGTGTAAAGTTTTATTGTTAGAGATGTTTATTTTTTTTGCTTTCAGTTTCACGACATGTTAGCTTATGGTATAACTGTAAGAAATTTGCGTTTGCATGCATTTTTTGTGTTGTTCAAAAAGTCCAGAATATATATTTAATGAAAACGCAAAACCGTTTAATAAATCACACAATGAACGAAAAATTATTTAATAAGCTGTTCTGAAAGAGATGATAGTTAAATTTTTTTTAAATATTTCAAAAAAATGTTAAAACTAAAAAAACGGTACTTACAGTCATATTGGATTTGGAAAGAAACACTATAAGTAAGTTAATTTTTAATAATTTGATATTGTAATAAAGAAAAACGGTTCTCAAGTATCTACTTAAAATATTGTATTGTATTGGAATGTAAATTTAAAAACAAATTGGAAATATATAAAATAAATATGAGATCCGTATAAATGAAACACAAGAGAAATATTTTATCAGCGGACAATGTTTCAATGTCAGTCGTGGCTATAGTGTTACATTTTCGAGTTTCAATTGAGTTGATTTGCATAAATGTGTTTGTGACTGGAGCTGTGGTTGCTTGTCAACGGGCCAATATGTGTTTCAGGTCGAATCGTTCAAATGATTTCCTCTATTTTAAAATGTTTAATTAAAAAATAAATTAGTTATTATATATGTGTGTGTGGTAGCAGACATACACCATCGATTTAATACTTTTAATATTGAACCAGTATAAATACTACTACTTACGTAGTTTTCGTTGTAGAGATCTTTTGTGCCCCTTAAATAATTTTTTATACCTAGAATCTTGTCTCTGGAATACGAACTAGTCTATATGTGAGGATATTTTTATTCTGCACCCAATCAGCTATTTGGACATTAGCAAACTCCCTATCTAACAATACATCAACGCTAGTTAGGTAGTTTGATCAAGTTTAAAGTTTATCAAACTCGTTTCATAGGCTACATACAAATGTCACTTACGTTAAAACATTAAAAACATCAACAATAGTGAAATATGCCTCAGAAGTTCATTGAATCCCATGCCGAATCGGTTACTAATTTTAAATTATGCAATCTTTTTGAAATTTCACATGATAAGTAACACGTCGAAACTATTTATTTAACCAGCTGCTCTCGGATAGCGAATACACCATAAACAGATTTTCAGTATCTAAGTTTTGTCATAAAGACGCTCCTAGTGCAACGAACTGCGTTTTACAAACCAGAGGGTCCATGGTGTGTCGGCAAAGGAACAGTCGTGTCGTGTTGAAGATGTCCCACAATGGCCGACAGGGTGCGACACTGCTGCTGACAGCGTCGGTCACGTGACGTCTCAGCTGATCAACGTAGTTCAGCAGACGGTCCACGTACTGGCGGCTCTTCTGTCAAAGGGAAATGGAGAGAAGAATACTTTTAGAACGTTAAAACAATTCTTCGTAGTTAGAAACCTTACCTATTTCATCCATGATGCAAATACTAGTTAAGACAGTAGTCCTTTGATCTGACAATTGATTAAATATAGACTTAAATTATGTATAATCTAGTTAATTATTGAGAGCACAGTGTTTCAATAAAAATAATTCAATCAGGAACAGCTGTTGGTAACCAATTTAAATGACTTACTCTTTGAGCAATGGATTCGCCTTGGCTGTTGATGAAGAACTGGATCGTCTTGAGATGGGAGAGCGACTGGTTGACCTGACGCTGCAGAGGACCTGTTTGTACTTCGAGGGCGGTCAGCTGGTACACCAGGGCGTCCTGTGGCAAAGAACAATACACACACCGGACGAAACAAAACTTTTATGCTAAAGGTAATATGGTAAACAATAGCTATTTGTGCAACTAGTGTGCAAAATGGGAAATTACCTCGCTCGAGAGAAATATTTACACATGTGCCGTAGTTGAGTGTGGAATGGTTTTCGAGTGAGAGATTTGCATTTTTCACTCGATTTGCATATTATATTTCACATACTGTTACTATAAAATATAGAAATTGGTAAAGAAATGTACATATGTTTAAACAGAAATGAACTTGTACCATATTATTTCAGAATTGTTCGTATTTGAGTTTAGATTTCTCTAATAAAAGATCTAAAGACACTCCCCTGGCTAATTCTTTCAATTACTCTGGTGTAGAAGAATAACCACTAAAATCACTATCAACATACATTTTAGTACGGGAACACAACCAATTTAAATGCTAATAAAGTGTCAAATCAATAAAATAGAAATATCCGGCCTCGATGGAAGCTCAGTTGAATAAGCAGAACAGAACAACAGCTGGCCAGCTAATTTACAGACAGTGATACCAACTTATTTCGCACGCCTACGACTTTGTTTGCATGTTACGCTATTACATTTTCAAGTCTTTACGTTGCAAATCTGGAGTTTGGTAACGTGAATAGCGTTAGGTAACTAGACAAACCTTTATTTTTTCTGAATGGGTAAAATTCGAAAAATACGAGTCCCCTTTTTTACTGAGGGGAGTGTGTTGAATGACTGCAATTTATTCTTTGAACCCACTTTATTCTCCACCCACTCTCCCTCCCTGGCATCCACTGTTTACGTACTCTGTTACAAAAACTTAGTGTGGTAAAACTTTCCGTTGCCAATTTGCTAATCACATTGAAAAACTTCATCTTTAGAATAGTAAAAACTAAAAACTGTTGCCCTTATGTAGTGTATACTAGACAAACCTTTATTAATTATTGAAATTGTGACTGTATATGATTGAGATAAACTCTCCAATTAATACTCTTACATCTAATACGTACTGTTTATTTAACCCTTTCAGTTACCTCGAGCATAGTGTGTAATCTTTAGATACCTAAATATATTGTAAAAATATTTATAATAGAAATTAAATAAACTGTTTATTATATTTATCAATGTGAAAACAAATAATATGTTTTTAGCCTGCAAAAATATGTTTATGTTATTAAAAATTCTTACTTGTTACGTGTAAATATTGAGTATTTGTCATTTAATTATTGAGACTTATAATATAATATCAACAAAAAATTATATTTTCAAAAAAAAATAGTAATTTTATTAAATTGTTTATATATATACTATTTTTCAAAAATGACAATGTTTTTAACATTACCACATATTTGATATGATTTTTTATATTTTAAGAATTCTCGTTTACGTGTTACGGAATTTTAGTTTATTTACTCTAATTTTTTTTAATTATCATGTAACATATTATGTAATATAAATCAAATGAAGATTAAAGTAACTTTAGGAAAAAAAGATTAACTTTTCAATGAAAAATTCACAATAAACAGTCTGGACCCAGATACCATCTATTGTGTATGTGGACAAAACGAACTTCCGACCAGAAACTATTCCTTTTGTTCCATCTTTGAGCCAACATTTCATAGGTTCTTTATTTTGATCATGAAAACTTCCGAATAAAAAGGGACAAACGACAAAACGTGTCTGCATAAAACTGTAACGTCGAATTGTCTGTAATAAGTAATAACATCAATAATAAGTACTGCCATGTTCATATATTAACTATTTTGTAAGGGATACTGAGATTGAAAGCCTAAATGAGATTAAGGTGGAACTTAAAGTTCGTATTTCATGTTGGTGATGATGTTGGAGTACAAGTTTGGAGTAATTTCACTTTGATGGACGAATTAATTTTACAATTGACAAGCATATTTTTATGTCACAGTAATTAAAATTGTTAAATGTTATTTTCTCTCTAAATGTCGAAGACAATTATGAAGAATAATTTTGTTCATAAAAAGTTTAAATTAGATTTATAAATAGGAATTTTAAAGCATGTCAAAATTGACCTAGCGTGTCGTTAGTCATTCTCAAAATTCAATAAATAAACAATTTTGTATTCCTTAAATGTTGAATTTTTATTGAAACAACATCTACTTATATTTCAATAATAATGTGTCCAAAATATGTCCTACTTGTAATTTCTCAGTGCTAATCAAGTGATGATCGTTGCCCAATGAAATGTTTTAATATATATGTTTCTAAGCAAGTAAAAAATTATTATTATTGATTTGTAAACTCACATGGAAATTGTATTATATTTATTTGTGTAGCTCCCGGAATTTTTTTTGTGCATATTGAGTAATGGAACCCCGACATTTTGTTCTAGGGGTCCTAATTTCTGTTTAGGCCCTAATATTGTCTTAGGTGAGCCTAGTTTTTACTTACATGTACTCTATTGTTAATTATGTACTTATATCTATCAATTGTGCAGGAAAAAATATTTATTTTTGTATTGTAGCTGAAAAAGCTTATTACAAAGTTTTAGTTTCAGTCTTGAATACTTATTGTTGCCATTATACTTTGAGTACAGCAAAAAAATTATCCAGTGTGAGCTTTGAATATCCAGAGTAAACACTGAATCTTCCTTGAGTTAGAGTAATTGTATTCGTTGTCAAAAAATTGACACTCCCTTGACTTTGACCTCTCTAGGTCAAAGTTCCATTGATTGAATCCTTTTATTGGCGAAACTACCCAATACACATCGGAATGGGTTATTGGACACTATTAGTAGATTTATAGACCTTGACATACGGGGACTTTAATTTCATACGAAAATTAAGATTTCAATTTTGTTTTCTATCGACACAGAGAGACCACACTAAAATGTACAGTTATCGCTCGAGCTTTGGATAGCATTGTCAAAGTTGGACAAGTCGTGGTGCGTGGACAGTACACTCACCGGGTCTTACCACCATACCAAGTCGTGTAGAAGCAAGGGTTTAGACAAAAAAAATATATCAGAAGCAGAGGACGAGAGCTGCAATTGATACATTCATTATAATTAAATATTGTTTTTCAATTGTGGAGCTCATGTTGAATTCCGTAATCCGAAACAAAACAGTGTTTTGTACTATTCACGCCTATATAATCCTCTTATATAAAATCTATATGATTTTGTTTATCCAGCTATTTATGGGATATTGGATATTGTATTTGTATGTAGTAATTGTAATTGCTCTGGATGGTACTTAGTATGTTTATTATTCTGGTGAATAAATTAATTTACAAATCATTTGATAAATATTTGTGGATTTTACGTTTTATAAATAATGAAGTATGTACAAAAATATTACAAAGCGATTCTAAATATCAGAAACAACGATTCTATAATCCTTATCCCTTAGTCCTTTATTGAATCAGGTAGGTCCAGTATAATATAAACTTTAGTACCAATTTTTGTTTCTTGAATAGTTATAAAATAAAAAATAATTGCAATTATGCCTCTGCAATCGTAAAACTTCTGAAGTTTGACATTTATTAATCTGCTCACTCACTCTTACAAGATCACTTTTCCATGCTGTTACAGCACGAATAAGGTATTGAAATATTTAGATAGTGTTAAACAATAATTTATATGTTTGAAAGTGTGCAGAAGGTTGTAGACGGCACAGTTGGAACTGTAACAACGTGAATCTGACAATTGCTGTCAGGCCACGTCCATCTGCTTGCTTAATGAAACTAACCAACACACTGGCTGTATCAATGCGCTCTTGAATACCAAAGCTGCTTGTTTGCATACGTCAAACTGATCCAGTCAAAATAATATTACAAAACTGTGTTTTAATTATTTTTTTAAAAATTTAGTTGCAAAGTTTATTCAAACATACTTTTATATCTTTAATTTTCAAACTACTTCAGTCCTAAAATGTAAATAAAAAAATGTAATACTCTGAAACAGAGTACTTTAAAATGAAAGAATGCATTTTATAAGAGTAAAGAATCATCCTATCTATTAATTATGATCCTATTAATTATCATAATTATCCTACTGTTTTGTAAAAGTAAAGATTTAATTTTATCGGTTATAGTTTATATAGTTTAAGAATTTTATGAATTAAATTAAATTAACTTTCTAACAGAAGTATCAACGTCCTCATTTATACTATTCAACATTTTAAAATTATTTTCCTCGTATTTCCCCAATCACAACAAATTCAACAATTGTAACAACATATTTGTGAGTAAAATTGAAATGATTGAATGATTGCATTCCTTTTTCGTCCAGTTAATTACGACAAAAATGTATAAACCATATAGGCATATTCATCCCATACAGCACCGATTTTCATACGTAAAATTTTGATTTTCAACTTACCCTCTAATTTTAAAATATACCCCGTGGGGGAGGTTACTTTTATCCAGGAGGTGGATTTTTCCAAGAAGTGGCATTCACCCCCTCGAGGAAAACGCCCCTAACACAGGATGGACTTTGATATAGAGGGTAAGTAGGACCTAAATTCAAATTTTCAATGATAATTGGTATGGGATAAACCCGAGAAAATGGTAAGTGAATGCACTATTTATCGGTTAGGTCCTGGAATATGTAATCAGTAGTGCAAGACAGGATGTTGAGCATTATTTTAATTAATTAATTAATGAAATCACAACATATGTTTACTGATTATAATCGAGAGCAGGTTAACCTTATTATATTTGATAATATTCTTAAATAGTAGTTTTTATATATGTTTCAAATAGAGAAGAAGCCATTACTCTATGCTACATGGTCAGGCTTAAGTCGGAGACTACAATCATTTTTAGTTTTGAGGTTCCTAGAGACAAAAATCAGTATGAATAGATTTTTGTATTGAATCCTAAAACCATGTGGAGTTGAAAAATTAGACTTTAAATTAGTCGTTAAGGGGTGTTTTCACCCTTCGATTTGGGGTTATTTTCATATAGTTAAAAGTAAAATTAAATTTTTATTCGCAGCATTGAAACCAGGTAAAAAACAATTGGTAAAATACATTGAATCCACGGTCTACGTTAATTGGATACTGAGTTATAGAAACTGATAAACATTGAACGTCGACTTTTGGATCCCCAATTTTTAACTTATAGGCAAAAGATCTCTCTTATTATTGGAAATATTGTGATAAATCGCTATAGCTTCTGATTATCTAAAAGATCTAAACTTTTGTTCCTTGAGGTAGCAAACCTACTTACTCATCCACTAGTTTTTTACGAAAAATAAGTAAATTAATGTAACTTAACTATATTACCTATACTAAGCATAGTTAGAATAATCAAAATTAATTCCTAAATCAATGAAATTTTCCTTAGTATGTAGGTCTATTCATGCTATCGAGGTAATTATTTGTTTTCAACCGCACATACATACGATAGTGTGACAAATGATATTTACACTTATTACCAAAACTGAATTACAAATTCGTATTGCTTTCTTTTAGCCATACACCGTATGATTATTTAGTATTTCTAGATTGTTTGGCAAATTGCGTTTACGACGAAACAGCATGATTTAAAACGGATTTGAATCAATTTAAACGTGCAAAACACAGTTGCCATTTATCTTTGGGATATTAATTAATAATGTTTCTTAGCAACAGGTCGGTGACAGGTAGTGACAAGACCAGGGCTTATATAGTTCACCAAAGTCGAAGAGAAATTTAGAAAACAAAACTAACAAGGTAGTAGTAATATATTTATCATCTACTGTACAATAGCGGTTCAGAGACTAATTTTGTGAGTGAGTTAAAAGTCCCTATTTCACTACTGGAAAATTATAAAATACAATCATTAAATGTTGTTAATATTTTATGTTTTACATTAAAATTTTGATTTTTCTAACAGTAAAATTCAACATTTTAAATTATCTGTGGTCCTAAGTGGTTCGACAGAGATTATTAGATTATTAAATTAGTTTAATATTTAATACACACTACTGGAGATGGTTATATAAGTTGAAATATGTTGTTAGAATGAAACAAAAAGTTATAGCTTCAGATTTCATTGGAGTTTATATTAAGAAGATCTTAATAAATACATACACTAGATCAACTGATTTTAATTTAAATCAGATTGCAGCTTTGTATGTTTTAAGTTTTATCAGTCTAAACCCTCTCAAGAAAAATGATAAGTACTTTAAATAGTGGAAACTACCTTATGAGACTCCCGCCATTCCCTTAACAAAAGACAATCGAATTTTATGGTTGGTATGGCACCGGATTACTAATGGATTTTCCTGAACTTATATGCAGTTCTGAGTACCTTCCGCCCCTCCAGCGGCCGGATGTGGGAGTCGATGAGCCGGCGGGTGCGAGTGCTGAGCGTCTCCATGCGGGAGGCCACCGCCAGGTCACGCATCTGGTTGCCGATGTTATCCAGCTGCCTCGCGAACGAGTCCATGTCCTTGGCCGTCACGGGCCGTGACATCTGTGAACAATAAGGACCATATACACTTAGTATACAGAGAATCTACAACGAAAATCTCAGTAAACTGGCTTGTGCTGGAATCAAAACCTTCATGGCATACATGACAAGCAACATGTTATACATATTTCACAGAAAGATCTACTAAACAACTCCTACCAAAAACACATGCAATGGCCTCATAATGAAATCTCTTCTTTCACAACCTGTATCCTTTAGTTTAACTGGGCTTTTCGATTTATTTTTGATCATTGTCATACTTTTATGCGGAGGTTTTCATAAAGCCAATAATATCCATACATCTAGATTTGATTCTTGAATCCATGGTGGTCGCTGAAACGCAGACCTACCTGAATCCGGTGCTCGGTGAAGTTGACAGACAGTGTTGCCAACAGATCGCCCAGCTGGTCCTGCAGTGTCGGGCTCAGCACCTCCAGACTGCTGAGGTTGGCCCTCACTGACCGCAGCTGTGTGGTGACCGACGCCCACCGGTTCTGATCCACCGCCGCCTCCACGTCGAACACTCGCCCCAGACTCAGTGTCGGATATAACGCGTGGTTCTCCCGGCACTCCCTGAGGAACATCAGGTGTCTCCAGGTTAGATTTAGAAATTCTTCAAAAGGTAATTTTTGTGCATAATCTATGAGTTATCAAAATAATGTAGGAGTTTACGCTCCTCTTACTATAAAAGAAACAAGTTTTTTAATATGTTCCTTTAAATGCTTTACACATATTTTTTCTAAACACTAAACAGCACAAATATTATGATAAGTGTTAAATTTATTTCAAAATAATTATCTTTTAATTTTGTTACATATTTGAAGGAAATCCCTTAACTTGGTTAGTACAAATAATAAGTGACCAATATATTGAAGTGACTCAAAACTGAGCAGGAATTTTTTTTACATGTTGCATTATTATTGCGAGTTTTAAATTAATCTTGAAAGAGATGAACTATGATACTGAGAGAATTTTGGAGAACACCAGAAAACCAATAAATAGGATCAGATACGAGTTAGGATTCAATTTACTTGAAACTTGTCCTTTATATTTATAAGAAAATCCATCAAAAGAAGTCAGTTGCATTATTTTACAGACTACTTGAATATATTTTACAATAAAACATTTCACACCCAATGCAGTATTTGTAAGACATAGATAATAATTAAGAGCAATTCTGTTTGAGAAAGCAAAGCGATTTTAGCTAGAACTTTAACAGTCTCAAAGTTTTATTAAATTTAAATTTATAGTTTCAATTCAAAATAATCAATGTTATTATCCTGTACTACACACCTAATTAATATGGTGGGAGACACAGCATGTACTTTTTGTGTAGGTATCTGTAATTATTTAGTTCTTTAGCCTGAAAACGAATTTTTTAGTCACCTTTAGCCAGTCATTCGACTCATAAATTTCAAAGTTTTTACTAAATATATATTTTTTCTTCGAAATGGGTGGTTTTTGTTATAAATGTAAAAGTTTCTCTCAGTAGCCACTCTAAATTTACCTGTCATAAATTTTGTAGGTAATCTAAATATTAGAATAAATATAATTTAGTTTAAAAATAATAATAGTAACAATGTACCTATTTTACAAAATAAAGAAATAAATTCTAAATAGGTATAATTTTAATGTACATGACACTAAAATTATTGATTTGAACATAAACTAAATAACTATATGATTTTATTTTTATATATTTATGTAATCGGGTCACTATATATGTATTTTTGATCCCTTTTCTATCTTCTCATGAAAGGTCAAAGAAATTCAATCTCACAGAAAGTGAGCAAAGGACAGTTCGAAAGACAGACATGATTTTGGCCTACATGGACGAGACATGATCGATACAATTCCACAGATTGTAATACTAGGACAAAGAGAGAAGCCTCTCAGTGTCGCTATTTGCAGCGAGGGGGGGGGGGGGTAAGTCGGAGGGTGGTGAGGGGGTTGGGGAATGCTGATGACTTGTTACATTACGAGTAAACGTACTGAGAAAAATCCCTGATGTTGTCGGTACAGTTTGACGTTGAGCGTACTAATTAACTTACCCAGGTGCTTAAATAGCTTAATACGCTCAATAGGGGTTCATCATTAGAACTGTTATCTCAATATAAGAACAGTTTATTTCCAGGACTGGAGTAATATATTAGAAAGAGAACAACAAAAAATGTCTAATTGCCTTTAACCAATTAAGAGTCGTAATATACAAACGTGCCACCCTGTTTAGTTTCAGTGTCCTAGAACCAATGTTGAACTATGCTCACTCAATAAAATTTAGTTTTTTTTGTATTTACTTCCCTGTGGGAAACAGGTTGCATCATGGATATGTGAAGGAAATGTTTTCAGTTCATCTAAACAGCTGTTTTTATAGCCTAACTATGACGTCACTAACCATATGACCACACTAACAAAATGATGTCACTGTTTCAAATTTTAACACCCCTCAGAGCTAAGACATGTCCGTCCATGTCAAAATACTACGTAATGACATCTAATCGTTAAAAATTATACGTTCAGTTTAACGATAAAAATAAACAAATATTTAAAAGTAAAATATTAATTTGAAGGAGTGCTATGGATACATAGATAGATGTTGGATTATGGAGAGTTAGGAGGCCCCAGCAAAGCTGGCTAGGTACATCTTCCTTCCGAAATATTGTACAACCACTGAAATAAGGGTATCGCCAGGATGGGAAGGTATGATATGATCAGTACTTATTCTTAGAGATGTTAAAATAGTCTCCTTACCAGTCCAGAACCGAACTTAGGCCACGCAAAACCCGAAAAGGATTCATAATCCAACTCAACTGCTCACAAGTCCCCCAGAAAAGGAGAGTGTCTTCCCCAGGGAGCCCAAACTTTTAATTTGAAGGTTCACACCCTAGGATTACACCCATATGCATCATCAACCTGACAAACCACTAGAGCGAGCCAAGTGAGAACCGTTTCTCCAGAGAACCCCTCCCAAGTGAACAGTAAGGAGGTAACCCACTCTCCGAGAATTCAGGCTGACTATGAAGCTCTCATACTAGATAGCCAAAGAACTTACCGATAATTGGACAGCTTCCTAAACTGGTCAGGGAACCGACTAGGGCTGGCCTCTAAAGCTCTCTATGATCTAATGGTCTCTGATCTAAGAACCGTAAATATAGCTATCTAAATAACTTCATCAGTAAAAATATGGCTATTGAAACATACATTTTTACTTTAAATTTAAACCTGTCCTCCGATTCTATTAAGGTCTTTATCTACGACCATTGCAAAAAATACAAATAAAGATACTGAAACATTAAGGGACTCATTATACCGTTTGAATTATGAGTTCATAACAATACAGGTTCTAGACCAATCAGAGCTCAGCATTTGACGAAAGTAATGTTATTATGGATGTAATGAAATGCAAAATCAGCTGATTTATCCTTAAAGATAGTGCGTTTTAGTGGCTAACCTCAAATGTGAGTTCTGTGAACCATTTACTGAATAAGAACAACGTAATTTGCACATCAGCTGATTACTCCAAGAATGAAATACACACCAATTATTATTCTACAACCGATTGTACCAAAACAGTTATTGTCAGCGTTTATCAATGCAAACCTTGGCCTCAATTCTCCTACCCACCGTTCTACGCGATAATTTCCCTGTTGCTGACTTTGTTATTGCATAATTCGCAACAAAATCGTGGTTTAATATTTAAACTACGTTTGAATCGATCCGATTTGAGTCCACTGGTTATGCTAAATTTGTTACTTTTCGTATATTTAAGATAACACTTTATCACCTAAGTTTATTGAAATAATTATTGTAAATAAAAATTAATTGAGTTTTTGTTCATGAATATTTGATAGTTAGGTATTTTAATGTTACAAATAGAATATCTAGTTTTAATAAAAGAATAAGGAAATTTAAATAGGAGACTGTTCACTTAAAGTAGAGAGAGGAATGAGTCAGCTTTAACCTACGCCTTTATAGTACCAACACTTCTCTTTCACAGTAGTATCACCTGTTCGGACTCCAGTGATGACGTACAGTTTTCATTAGTATTGTTATCTTTTTGACATGGATATGTCTAAGTTCTGGGGGGGGGGGTTAGCAGATTTGTGGAACGCAAAAAGTGCAGCGGAAGTGTTTAACGGAAGTGCCGTCATATGGTTATAAAAACAGCTGTTTAGATTAACAACTGAAAACATTCCCTTTACACATATTATATATAATCTAATTTATTTCCCACAGGGAAGTAAATTACAATAACTTTTTTGGAACCTTTTCACCCCTATCTTTTATTACCATATTGTATTGATATATTTCAATTCAAAGCGGTAATGTAAAAAATATACAGTGAACAAAGTATACACAAAGATATACAAAGTGCACTTCTCCAAAAATAGCATGATCGGTGCTGTCAAAAAGTTTAGTTCTAGAGAAGATTTTATAGGTATGATTCAGAGGCAAAACTGTAATTAGGATCTCACGTTGAACCGTGGGATCAATGAATCACCGTTGAATTATGAACGTAGTAGGTTCCATAGGTTGGATTTTACCAAATTCATGGCAACAATGGTTTTGATAATCCTTGGTTAAAAATGACTGACAATTTAAACTACAATCAAGCTTACTACATGTCAGCCTTAGTTAGTAAGAAAATTGCTTGTCTATCACTATCGGATTGTCTATGTGACTCACATACTATGGAAGAATTTACCTTTACCTTTCATATGCTAATCTTATATGGAGATATGACAAAACATGAACTTCCTGTATTTTCTTGCTACAATAGAAGGCCACTAGAGAAATGTTCAGGCTAAGACCGTTAACTTCATGCAGGTGTGTTTTCAAGACCAATAAAGTTCTAAATTTTCCACGTATGTACATCCTGCAGTCCACCTGCCTTGTAATGAAAATCCGCCATAGATATCAAAAAACCACCCTCTGTTTACAACTTTCGTCTCTCCAAACTGTCTGGCTACCCCACCGCCTTACGTTTTGTAAACACGAGTATTTTTTGGGGGGGGGGGGGGGGGGTTGGGGGGTGGGGGGGGGGGGGGGGGGGGGGGGGGGGGGGGGGGGGGGGGGGGGGGGGGGGGGGGGTGAGGTGTCTTGGGGTGTGTAGGGGGGGGGGGGGGGGGGGTGGGGTGGGGGGGGGGGGGGGGAGAGGTTTTTTTTTCTTGTATTTCCTCTGTGTCCCTATTCAATAGGCTTCCATATCAATTTCGAGATATTGCAGATCTAAAGCCATCTAAGAACAAGGTAAGGAGTTTTTGATTCAGAAAGATTACTAAGTTTACTCTGTACATAAATATACTAAAGACAAAACTACTGTTAAGTTATAAGAAACGTTATTTTTATTTTACTTATGTGCATATTTATTTATATATAAACTTACATGCTGACTGTTTTAAATGCATATATTTCATGTCCTCAGACAATAAAGAACTTTGACTTTGAGACCGCCATGATAGCTCGCTGTCTTCAATTCGCCGCACAGGTCCTAGGCCCATGGTGATGGACAGTTGAGGTAAAAAACATTTCAAATGGTAGGAATAAGAAGGCAGTTGCTTAATAAAGATATTATATACCTACATCCATCACTAAATGTCACTTCTGATCCTTCCGTGTGTTTCCAAGCCGTTAGTCACACAAAATGCTAAAATAAACTTACTCAAGGATTTGTCTGATGGGCACGTCGAGCGTGTCGTTGCCGTAGATGACGTTGGCGATGAACCCTCCTCGAGGCTCGCTGTAGAACACTCCCGGCTGGTCCACCAGGCGGGATATCATGTGGTACTCGGGCTCGTCGTACAGAGGGCGGCACACGAACACTTCCCCGTGGCCGCCGAACAGCATGCCTACCAGGGCGACGGACCAGAGGATTGTGGACAGCAGGCAGACCAGCACTATGGTCCTGGGACAAACGACTATTCTACAGAAATGTTTACCTCAACTTTACATTGATCAAGGTTTACATTGATATGTTTTGCTTAGTTGTTTTAGGCAAATGCAATTTTTATATGATTTCCTTACTTCAAATTATGTAAGGGAAAGTGGTCAAATTTTTTAACTTTCCAGTACCGTTTTCCTTTAGCGTTTTTCCGTAATCCGCAATACCATCCTATAATTAGACCAATTTTTAGGTCGTGGACAGATTCCACGTTAAACTGTAGGTTTAGTTGCCATCAGCTGTTGGGCTAATTAACAGTCCTGTCTAAGGAACATGTGTAGTCAGTAACATTTTACAATCATCCTACATTCATTCCTCATTCATAATTGGCTTAAAATATCTACCTGGGTAGGTCGCCATTTCAGTTAAAAGTATAAAAGTATAGCAGAAGTCCAAAATTATCCGTTGAGCTAACCAGATTAGCAATTAAAATAACTTTTTGGGTGCTTTAATAGTTATAATACCAGCTTAATAATCTCGAGATTGATAGTTTGACCCTGAGCAAAACTAAAATGATTGTATACACTTCCCTGTGGGAAATAGGTTAGGTCATAAAAGGAATGTTTTAAATTCCTCTAAACAGCTGTCCATATGGCCATAAGAAGTCTCTAACCAAATGACGTTACTGTTTCAAATTTTGGTCTCACAATTTCCAACACTCTCCCAGAGCTAAGGGCATATCCATGACAATAGTTTGATCCTGAGTACAATTAAAAATTGCATGATATTTTGATACTGGAACCAGTCGCTTGTTGGGACATTAATTAATAATTTTGGAAAATGATCAGCTGTTTTTTGTCAGTAGCTACACCACATAAAGTCATTACACTTATCACATTCATCCTTCAAAAATGTAGGCCCATGTAGACCTTAATACCCCTAATTAGTAGTTGGATTGGTGTATCACGAATATGAATATCTGTAAGCCAAGATGTTTCTGGTTTTCCAAAATCTATATGAGCCCACTATTAACCTTGTTCATAGTTTTCCTTATTGTTTTTACCTTATTGATGAACAAGGATAGTCTCTCAAAAATATCAAGCCATATATTTATAGCATTGATGGTACAGACTTTACAGTCTTACGCGTGTTTTCCTTCTATAGAAAGGCAAATATACACAAGCTACAAGTGCACATTGTTGTTGTATGATGAGTGCTATATTACAGTATTGTATTGTTGTTGTTGAGTATGGTATAGTTACACGAGGATGGTGGGTCCAGCAGCCTTCTCCGAGCCGCAGCATCCGCAACATAGACTGAAGAGGAGCATGGTCCACACCATGAACACTGCCGCGCCACCTCCTGGGATTGTTAGGAAGTTGGTTAAGTCATTGTTATGACACTGATAATAATACTAAAATCAAATTATTTTCAACTACAAAACATTTTTTTATTATTTTGAAGTTTTCATGAACACTAAACGACATTACCACCCACCAAGATGTTAAGGACTAAATTTTAGCTCGTCTTTACGAAATTACGTGTGACTTGATGAGGTAGAAAAGGTTGAGGAATAAATATTTCTAGTTTTTTGACATGTATATATTTTAGCTCAGGGGGTGAATGTTAGTAATGTGAACGACCAAAATTTGAAACATAAGAATAGCTGTTTAGATGAACTGAAAGCATTCCCTTTAGATCTATTCACGATCTAACCTATTTCCCACAGGGAAGTAAATGCAACCAATTTTCCTTACCCTATAGACGTTTATCTATAGTTATGTAATTCCGTATTGTTGAAAATACTGTAAAGAAACAATTTCTATAAGTTTGCTACATTAGAAGACGTGTTATAGGTTCAATCATTAAGGGAACAGTCTGGGTGGTTTTGTGGTTGAATGTCCAGCTTCATAATTTGAAGAGCAACGGTTTGGTACTGTATCATAAGTTTTTGTGGTTGAACTTCCAGCTGTTTGTTTATGGGAAAATTGCATATAATATTTTATTGTAGACAATCCGTTAAAATATTTTTTGGTACTATTTATCATTTGTTCTGATACATAATGAACATATCTCTAAAATAATTATATGTTAATTGTATATGAATATTTTTCTACATGATATTTTTTAAAATATCCAACAATATTTTTAATATTTATCTATATATTGGATATTTTTATTTATGTACTTTTAAACTATGTCTGTTAGATATTCTAATAATAATTTCTTCTTGATTATATTTTTTTATGCATTTTCTGATCTTTAATTTGTTTGGCAAAGATATTTTACTGCAACTGTCTACTTTTCCTAAGCAGCCTAATTTTCTATATTAATCAATATAAAGTTGAATGATAAATACCCATGCAGATGATCCACCTCCAGTACTCGTACTGGTCCAGGTCCTGCATCCAGAAGCCCGCCTGGTACTTGGCCTCGCTCACCTTGCCCGTCATCTCCCTGACGAGACGCTCCAGCGGGAGGCTGCGGTCGTCCACGTCCATCCTCTGTCGCATCAGCTGACGGCGCGCAGCTGCAACAGTCGTCAAACAATCAAAGCTTGTCAGATGTAGTATGAATATTAAGAGCAAATTAGTTGATACCGACATTAACACTGTTCCCTACGAATCAAACTTACTCCTGATGCTTGCCCGTATACCCATCGTCTTACCATTAGTCTTACCAATAGGCTGAGGTTAATCCTGATTCGCTTTACGATGGCGTGATCTCCGAGTTTTAGGCTTCTTGAAACCAATCATGTGTTGGTGAAACCAACTCACCATCAAAGAGGTGAGTATTTCTACCTTATGTTGTTATATGTTAAGGATATATGTTTCATATAGTTTATTTTTATAAATTAGATCAATGTCGAATGGTTAGAAGAAGAATTTCGATGTTTAATAGCATCATTGGAAGTAATAGGAGCATTGAAGTTCTGATAGATATCAGAATACTGATATGCGGAGGGCTGCATAAATCCAAATCACTAGTCATTGGTTCTTAAGCTCATAGGCCTGTGCTAATTAACTGATGCTCCTGATGTCCTTCAGATTGTTCCTGGCATTGGAATGTCGGATGAAGTTGAAAATTTAAGTATTTTTTACCCTTTCTTTGAACTAGATTAGATTAAACTATTAAAATGGTGACCCTATCACAAGGTTGATATTTATGTCAATGAGTGTAGGATATACGTGGTGCAATCTTGTAGTCTTGTTACAATCTAAAGCTGACATGAACTAGGTATTAGAGTGTCATAAATTAGCACAATTACTTAACTACGCTCACTAATTCTTAAATATTAATTTACAATAACCAGAAAAAGAATTTTGGGTTACATGCTCTTAGCTGTTAACCAGGAGGATTTGTAATAAATGTCAGCTTTGAAATCTGCAACACCTTCAACACGTTTCAGAGAAAATTGTAGTATTCGCTCAAGTATGAGGAATTTTGAGAAACTATGAGAGAATATTGAGGATGTAGAAAGGTACCTTCCCTGGCATCTCTAGTATCGGCTTCCACTCTGGCAGGCACGGACATGAACCTCGCCTTGGCCTCGGTCACCGCCGCCTCCAGCGCCACGCCGCCCATGCGTCGCATCCGGTGGAGTCGCTCGTCAGACTTGAGCTGGCGGCAACATACACGGATATATAGCCACTTCAGAGAGTTAGAGGTCACTGTTGAATGATTCCCTGACTTAAAGACAATAAAAATATGGAGATATTGGGACAATGTAGCTTGTCCAATAGAATGAGAAATTTAAGGAGAACAGCCCCTTATATAGGGAAATTTTATTGAGTTAAAACTATTTGTTCAGCTTTTTCATATTAACAGCAGATCGAAGTTGAAATAATGATCGATACAAATACGTTGATACATTTTTGGTAACCGGTAAAATAGAGGTAAAACTGTGGTCTCTTCAAGCTAACACCTTCTTCCTCCAAGTTTCTCTCATAATATTTGTTTGGTCATAAGGCTAAACAGAATTGGGTAGCGCTGACTCCAGAAGCGTTACTATCTGAAGTCAAGGGCTTTGTGTGTGTGAGTGATATATGGACCTAAGTCTCAGTTAATGTAAGGTTGTAGGTAAACAGTTAATTTCATGTAAAGTCATACGCATCTCTATATTATTCTAAATTTCAAGTCAATCGTGCTCTGCTATGGTCGATGTTTTACCAATATCTATGAATGAATAGTGCGAGTTGTAAACCAGATGGCAATACGTGTGGCGCGTCTGCTTCTGCACTGCTCAGAGCTCACCCTGTTCATCTGCAAGGTGACCTCCAGACCGGTGGCGTCGATGGTGTCACACAAGGTCCGGTCCCTGGGCCCGCAGGCTCGCCGGAACAGCTCCACCTGCTGCCTCAGGTCGGACAGCTTCTCGGTGGTGGACACGACCATCTCCTGGACCACGCGCACCTCGTCCAGGAGTCGGTCTACCTGCTGCGTCGTTTCCTTCGCCTCTGGCAAACAAACCGCGTGGTGTTACTCACCGCCAACAGAACTAATATTCTAATGGAATTAAGAAAATCTATTAAATAGAAAGAAAATAATTCCAATACATTTGAACTTAATGCAATTGCCTACGAAGTCCCAAACACTCCATGAAACTTAGTGGCAGTTTAAAATTAAGTTAACGAAATGAAAATCTCACACTCTACTACTACAAACTTACTGTATACAAATGCAATTAGAGAAAATATAAGTTTTAAGTATTCTATAACTAATATTTGACATCTCTGTTCTATCTGTTCTACATAAGTAGCGTCCATCATGTCTATAAAGCTGATACGAATATGTTGAAGAAAATGCTATACTTACTTTAACCAGTTCATTGTAGAAGAACGTAAAAAAGCCTATAGTTAGCAAAGAAACTTCCTTCAAAGGAATGAAAACGCCACCCGATTTATTATATAATTACCATTAGACTATTAAAAATAATATATTTAAGGGAATCCAATATTGTTCAACTTAACTCATAAAGAAGTTTTAAAATGCTGTATAAATACTTTATTTAGTTTTAATTTTGTGTTTTTAATTAATATTTTATTTTAAATTCATTTTCATCAGTAGCAATTATTATTAATACAACAGCTATTGGCTCAGTAAAATAGTAATATAATTTCTAGATCCTTTTTAGTGGTCCTTTGTAGTGTAGTGGTTAGATGTTGTGCTGACGAGTACAACAGTTGAAGCCATTCGGAGGGACGAAGGTTCGAATCCCGACCATGAGAAATCCCAATTTGGCTTGCAAATGTGTGGTAAAGTGGAGTGGAGGATCCACCTTAAATAAACGGTGACCGGCTTGGGTGGAAGTTGTTGGCATTTGTAGGCTTAATTGGGATTGCAGTGGACACCTATTTTGCTTTTATGGTTAGTGGTTATAAGGGGGGGCATGTTTTGTGTTTTTTTTGTATGCTTGGTATTTTATGAAGAGTTTTTAAGGGAATCCAATATTGTTCAACTTAACTCATAAAGATGTTTAAATAAAACGTCAAAAAACTGTATAAATACTTTATTTAGTTTAAATTTTGTGTTTTTAATTACTATTCTATTTTCAAATTCATTTTCATCAGTAACAATTACTAATACAACTGCTATCCTTTTTGTTGTTTAATAATAATACATATTTCTTATTTCTCCATTTAATGTATAATGCCAACTACATGAAAAAATTACACCTGAAACTGTAACATTGGCTATATACTTTAGCTAACTGAAGTGAAATGTAATTAGCAAGAGAATTTAATCCCATAAATCCACAATTAGTTTGCAACGAAGTCCGACAATGCGTTCGATGAGGACTGTTGCTATTTGCCTGCATTCTATAATGTAAAGAAATAGGTTTGTGTTTCCATGATTTAAGTTATGTTTTTACGACTGAGAAGTAATTAAGTAAAGAGTCGTCCAACGGTCACTCACCTCTGGTCAGATCGACGAGCGACTCCAGAGCAACGTCTATGCCTGTCTCACGGACCAGCTCTCGTTGAATGGGTCTGCCCAGGAGCGTGTCCACATCTAGAGTGTAAATAATATTTAAACCCATCTTCGTTTATTAATAAGGAGAAAATAAATATTTAAAAAGACCAAACATCTCCTTGCAAAAGTCATAAGAGATTTGCGTCAAAATCGCTGGGTAATGAGTAGAATTTGTAAAGATTTATAAGCGGTGGAAGATTCTAACCGCAAACTTAATCTATAGATATAAGTGGTTTACGACAGGTTGCCAGTACTAAAAAACATAATTGGCAACTCAGATATAAAAAAATTGACAACCCTATCTCAGAGAGGCAGTCGCATCACATCTGTGTTAACACATCTACTAGATCAAAATAATGATAAAAAAAGGTTTAAAGTTACCTTTAGGTCTCACCAAATGAACCAAACCTACGTGTCCATGATACCACGTTCTTAGGGGTAAAAATGAAAATACTTTAGCTTTGAACTTATAGTTTCAACATAAAAGACTCTTTTTTGGGCAACTTTACAAGAGATTCAAAGTAAATATAACCTTTGTTATTTGGTAAAATTTATATTGGGCAAATCGTTTGCTTTCGATTTATTGCTTGTTCCCTTTTTTATGCTAAGCAAAACTAAACAAAAAAGTTTTAAAAATTATTCTAAATAATAATTGGTAGCGTAATAAGAACTCATAAACAGGTTGAGTGAATGCATTTGAATGACCCAACATCCAAAACAAAACAAAACATTTTTAAATATAAATGTTAGACGTTGCCTATTAACGTGTCAGCTGGTCGCCGCAAATTTAATATTTAATGAAAATTAAATTAAATGTATAAACCTTATTTTTCATTGATTATTGTTAATATAGTACTCCTTTTTTTAAATCTCAATTAATTACTTTCCAATAATTATTTTTTGGTGGGTCTCTTGTGATTGGAATCATTTTGAAACGAAATTATTTTCAATGCATAGACTGAAATTGAAACAAGTTTGAAGTAATAAGCTACTAAGGATCCATTTTCAATAAACTTTAATCCAAACAATCACATTATTGGTTCGTGGAACAATTTTAAACTGAATATTTTTCCTTACTCCATTTTCATGGTTTAATTTGTTAGAGAACTCAGTAATTTGAAATAAAAAAAATTATCAATGAGCGCAATATTAAAAGCTTGAATAATGTAACTAATTATGATGTGGAATTAAAAAGACAAATCGATTGTGGCAGATAGTACAATAAGCACTAATACATTGTATATAATGTATAAACAATTAAAGACAATAAACATAGTGTACGCTATGAATTTAGAATACTAATAAAATTTACTCCAAGAGTATTTATAAGTGAAGTATTCACTCACAGTATTTTCATGGAGTAACAGATTTATCGCAGCACAGAATCACTGAGTCCTATCACCTGATTTATGCGACTTTAAACATAAAATAATGAACCTGAATATTTCTTGTTGTTCAAGAAATTTACTCTGAACTGTCTTTGTTGGCAGAAGTTATCGTATATAGATGAATTCAAGATAGATTTCCTTGTTTTTATGTTTTTATACAATTGTCTCAGGTCAATGATTTCATCAAAACGATACTAATGCAACTCCCCATATGGTAATTCTGATTTGATTTGCTTGGATAAAATGTTGATATTGTTGCTATCCAAAACAATCAGGTTTTACAGTAAAATAAACACCAAGGTAATTGAATGTCAGCTACATCAGTATAATTTTAAAATTATCATGTCGTAGTTATGAATCCCATTTTCGCATATAGATTTTTAGGATCTTTCCGGTATACAGTTTAAATTATACGTTTAATTGTTTTATAGTGTTAACAAACATAACATCCAACTGTCTCAGTTGGATGATGTATTCAATGATGTATTAATGTCATTGATGATGTATTAATGCATTCACATAGGAAAGGTTGTGTATTTAGGTTCATTTTTAAGTCGATTCACACATAAATTTCAAAAATAGCACAATTAATTATGAAAGCAATTTCAGAAATAATAAAGATTTGGTTACGTCGAATAAAGAAAAAGCTAGGTTAAACAAAAAACATGTGATTTTCTAGAGGTTATTGACAGTATAAACATATTATTAACCAAATACAAATATAAAAAACCAATCTAACTAAACTCCGCAGAGCGATACGAGTACATGGTCGGTAATGTCGCATGTATTACGATTTTTTGCAACGTAAATTGCTCGCCAACAAAAAACGTTCTGCGTTCTTGATTATTGATATTTTTATATCGTTAATAGTATTTTTCTACAGTAAGTAGCCACCAGAAAACTACTATGCCACTGGTTCTGTTATACCAGAAAAAATTAAACCACCTTTATGTAAAAAGTGTTACAGGTCTAATGGAAAATATCTGACACCTAACAAAGAGCTTAAGTTTTGTTCAGAGCCCAAGCTTCTTCTTAATTAGGTTATAGGGTAGCGAAAAACGATTTAATATTGATTTAAATAAGTTTAATAAACCATGTAAGGAACTTTTAATAAAAAATGAATATATAATTATTTAATAAATGTTTTATATTACCAATCATCTGCTGCTTCATTCGGTCGATGGTTGCTAAACCTTTTTTATTGTGTATTACTACTTTTTAATCATTCCTTATAAATTACCTAAAGATTAAAAAAATATTTAGAAAATACGAATTTACACATGATATGGATTTATATCACTTTTGCCATTTACTAAAACACGTTAGGTTTACATAGTTGCTTTTCGTAATATAATTGTTTGCCAACTCATATTAATACACAACAAGATCCAGCGCCCTTATCTTTGTGTGTATTTTCTCTTTGAAGCATCACTCGAAAGAGAGAAACCTTTGATGTTTCATTCAATAACGTTCTCAACACGCACGCTGTACGGTTGTTTAAGCTCTTAACAGTCTTACCAACAAAAACACTGCGAAGGGAGAACTGACGTCGCCCAATACTTCAACTGCTGATAATTTAATAAACTAATCCCGTATAGATCTTAATTGCGAGAGATAAATTTACACAAATCGATCCATAAATTTATTTTCGTAATTCATGTGGTTCTGCTAGAAATTAATCAGTTTCCTGAAGTATATATGAAATTAATTATTCTGCTCCACTAAAATTATTTAATACACTAATAAATAATACACAAAATAATACAATAATACACTAAATAATATATTTAATTATTTAACATCACTCACTTTCAACTCTGTTATTTAAAATTACTCGGTATTAATATATGTATCACTGTTAAATATAAGGGGTGTTTTGTAAGTTTCGACAGTATTTTTATTTTTTTTATTGGAAGGGGTGGATTACTCCCAAGGCACTTTAGCCGTAGCGGCCTTTTGCGCACCCCTGTTTTGGGTCGCGGCGTTATCACATAGCGGAAAGCCATTGGTGATTGGCGGGATTTGAACCCGGGACCTTGGGCACCAAAGCCCCGCGCTCTACCCCTAGACCAGCGCGCCTCCCTTCGACAGTATTAACAATGGTTAATAAAAACGTACGGTGTTCGAAAGTATGAACAACGTACGTTTTTATTTCGAGTAATTTACGTGAGTTTCTAACAATCAGCTCACATTTTATTTTAACAGTCGTAATTAAATTGACGACTTACTAAAACTAAAAGGCTGATTGATTGATTCATACGAGCCACTCTGCAATGAAATGTTGTGGACTGAATGATTTTCTGTGTCAGAGGACAATATTTTGTGAAAAATATCTGATAAAAATGCTGAATCGACAGACAAAATGAAAATAGTGTTAATAATATTCACGATTAATAATATTCACATATAATTACAGTTATTATCCTCTCTTCATCAACTCTGGAAAGTTTGACCTCGATGTACCAAATCCACGCTCGAGGGTTAATGAAATTTCCACGAACTACAATGTGACATTTCACCCTCCACCTGAGGTTATACAACAATACGATAAGCCACGACACGCCGTAAACATAAACATGTCCCACATTAGCGTAAATCCATGGTGAACATTACCAGGAATCACCGCCTGACGGTTCCATGTAAACCATATTTACAGCTCTGGTCGGAGGATTCTGCTCACACGACAGCAACGACAGGTAGTAAACACAGCGGTCTTAGTACAAATCCAGGGGAACACTTTGGGAGGGATATTGTTGTTATTTACACCTACACAGTGTTCGCGGGAACATACCCTTTCATCTTATCTGGGGAGAGAACGAATGACTGAGTATAGGCTGTAAATACTACATTATTATGAATATACAGATACTAGTGTGGTAAGCCCATACTTTGTATGGGTTGTAGGATATATTATAAAGAAGAAAGATATCATGACAAAATATAAACGAATAAATCATGTAACTTATTTAACACAAAATAATAAAATTTGCTATACGTTAAGAAAAAATTTTTATAGCATAAAAATAGAAAAAAGAAAATATTAATCTTAGTTTTGACAGTTGATGGTTATTTGTTTCTATTAAATAACTTTTATGGAGATATGAAGAAAGATACTTATTGTCATAACAAAATATAAACATGGAACCCCTAACAGATCAATATAAAGTAAAATAAATTTTTAGCTTGATTATTTGCATTAATTTACGGTATGATAACTTAGATTTAATTACAAAATTTTACAATAGCTTGTTATTAGTAACGTTAATGTTTGACAAATGTTGGTTATTTAATTTAGTGAAATCGCATACACGGATCACATGTTTTGTAAAGCCTAAAAAAGTCTAATATTGCTCAAAAACTGGGTTAGTTTAAATTAAACGATAACCTTCTTCAAACGGTAAGAGGAAAATAAGTTTCATAGCTATGAAACTTATTTTGACATGAGTCTTATCTCAGTTTCTGTCGGTCTAGCTATTTGTAACACTAATCAAGGCATTTGTGTCCGTCCTTTCAATGAACACGAGAACACCTCTCGTGTTCATTGAAGGGACGGACACAAATGCCTTGATTAGTGTTACAAATAGGTAGACCGACAGAAACTGAGATAAGACTCATTTCGGCTTTTCTGTTTTTTTAAACAAAAAGTCATAATTACAAGCAATGTACAGGTCTAACTTCAAAGCTCTGTTTAAGCTATTTAAATATAATTTTATTTTACCCATATATGGATTGTTTGATAGTATTTTAACGGTTTTTAAAATCAAAATAGTAAATAAGTAATTAGTACAGTAAATGATAAGTAATAAGTAATGCAAAATTGGAATAAATTTCTTTCATCACTTAGAAATCCCATTACAGATATTTAACTTACTGTCAAGATCGGCGTTAATGGCCTGAAGTGTCTGGTCCAGGGACTGGGTGACGAGGAAGTGTAGCTGAAGGTGCGAATTCTGGACGAAGGTGGACACGTCACTGAGGGAGGCTTGTATGACGTCAGAGCTCTTCACCACCGCGTCCGACAGCTGCTCGTTGGTGACGAACATGGCCACCATTCCTCCCCTGGGGGTGACGTGTTTTATTTAGTCACTACCACAACGTGTTATGAGTCAGTAGTACTTTTAGTTATTTTAAATAGCTTACAAATAATTTAGTTGAAACAAATTAATAATATCAAAGAAATCATTTGTTTATAGAAGGACAAGACCAAAATATTTCAAGACCATGCATTTATACGAATATGACCTACTTATAAAGTAGAATAGATGGCGAACAGGAAAATTGAAGACGTAAAAAATAATATTTTTTACAATCTCTCATAGCGTCATGCACCTAATCAAGTACACTTTTATGAAGTCAATGTTGTATCCAATTAGGAGTTATGAAGACACGGAAATGTGATAAAAATTATAATACTGGTATTGTGCAATGTTTTATCCTTACAGTAGAAGTATCAGTAGAATCTGAAGTATAAAGACGAGCGTTCTCCGGCGACAGTTGCCAGCCCAGCCGACTTTGTCGTCAGTGTCGTCGTCGTCCCTGGAGGTCATGCGATAACAGGCGTGTGACAGAACCACCATAGGCACAGCAAGGGCGAGCAGAACCCCTACCACCAGACAGGCTACGAACCCCGCCTCCACTTGCAGTGACTGCACACAGTTAACCATAAGAAAATGCAATTTTTCAACCAATATTACAATTTTAAATTTATCTAATAAGGTAAGGAAATTTAGGTTTACACATATTCTAAATTTCTTCAATTACTTGTCTTGTAATAACTCATAGTATTTGTACATATTTTTAACTGCTTTAAACATTTTTGTTTTCACCTTTATTCTGACTTAGTTTGGATTAGGCACTAATCTTTTTATGATTTAGGTTTCACCTCACCGGTTTTTAATAACGGTAATGGAAAATGTGCGCAATAAAAGTCTAAAGTACACGTTAACATGGCACAACCATCTTCTAATACAAAAGTGATTTAAATATAAATTTACTATAAGCCGAGTACAATGAAAGATAATCAATTTGAAGTGTAATCAAAGGCACACCGGTTAGCATGTAGATTGTTGTCACTGAAATCGGTACCAAACCGATGATTATGGATAAGGCTTTGAGACTGGAGCCTTTAGTTCCAACAGTCAGTTCTTATTGAGAGTTACACTTGTAGGATCGAACCACAACATTGTTTATTCTATTGTTGAAACGTCGCCATATTATTTATTAAATGCCTGTCAGGATCGGTTAGGTTTTCAAACGACAGCTAGGTCGTAGCTAAACCATATCTACTTTCTGTACATGAAATAAAAATAATTTTCAAACTAATAAATCATAAGACGATTGTTAGACGATATTTTAAAACGATTAAGTAATATTTCAAAAATGGTATATACCTCTTTGAACCTTTTGTAATACATTATTATAATGGGGAATTCGAAGAAAAACTAGTTTTACATTGTGACAAAGAAAGACTACTGTGAATTTTAGTGTGATTATTATCACTATTTTGATTCAAATTTAAAAATGAAAACTTATTATTTGATTGCAAGATATATACCTAAGGACACAATAAGTGAAACGTATGAGTATATGAGAATCAAGAAACAGAAATGTAATTGTATCCTGCAAGCGATATTAGCGTAACAGCTCTGGTAACAATCTTCTTTCCCGAGATATCTTTCAGCCCAGGTTGCAGATTGAATAACATTGGGATTCACGGGAATAATTAAGTCTTTGTAACGCTGAGAATTGTGTTGTCGTTTAATTTGGACGGAAAAATTAAAGAAAATATACTCCTACACTTAGTAATATTTTTTGAAGCTACATGGTTAAATGGAACTGAAACAATTTAACAATTGTAGTAAAACTTAAGACAAATTTAAGTTATATTATGTAAAAACACTGAATAAATCAATTTAACTAGAACACATGTACTCATAAGTTACAATTTATATGGATAAACCCACTATCATGATATTTAATGTAATAATGTTGTAAATTATTAAATTTGCTTATGTAATACTTATGTAATTTTCTTAAGTTAAATGTAGTGTTCTATTTTTTAAAAGCATTCAATTACTGATGTTTTATCTTATTTCGTCCGTGTTTTCCACGTTTCTAGTACTTAAACTGCTGCACAAAATAATGTAACAATTTTCAATAAAAACACGGTATAAGAATACCGCCAGTGTACAGTTATTTTTTTCAAGTTGTAAAATAATATTTAAAATAACCAAATATTTAAAGCCTTATCTGTATCAGTATGTTTTAAACAAATGAATAAACGAATAAAATGTAGTTGGCCTTTTGCGCTTAGGATATAAGACGATAAAGATAATTTTTATAAAATTTTATATCGTTATGAAATGTAAGATTTGAAAATGATACATTGCATGGTAATAAAAATTGTATAAGATAAAATTTAAAAAAATCTAAGATGATAAATAAAAGCTATCAACTGCAATAATCTTATACGTAATCACAAACTATTAAATTTATAAGAAATTGTCTATTAAAGTTAATACGGTTTTTTAAAGATATTCATCATTGGAATATTTCCGAGAAATCAACCATCTGGAATAAAACGTATTTAGTAGATTTACATTGTTATTGGAGATTAGTTTTTAATGAGATGAATACAATGTATTCATGTTCTCCTAGTTACGATTCACGGAATGTACAATAGACGGTGTTCCACGTAAAACTCTGCTAGAGGTGACGCAGAGGGATAGGGGAGATGTAACATTAGACCAATTACTTAGGATTCTCAAATGCTTTGTGCACTAAGGTTAATTCCTTTGGATAATGCAGTAATGTGTTTGTGGTTAGAGTATGAGCTCAGTCAGGATAGACTTACACCAGCCGCTTCGGATACTCTGAACCGTGCACATTATTGACTATTACAACCATACAATCTCAGAGGAGGTTAGCAATACTAACACTGCTTGAGTATTATGCATTTACTTTCAAGGATTGGTAAAACATGAATTTTGAAGAGGTATTTCATTTTTATTTTCTAGAAATAGTAGGCTACCTTAACTATAGCATTAAGTTTAGGACATTCTGTTACATTTTATGACTTTGGTAATCCTGATAGTTGTTTCATGAATTAGTGTTCTATAAAAGGAGACATTTTTACAAACATTACTGGTCAAATAATAATCCAAAGCCAAGCAATAATCTAAAGTCAAATTTTGAGAAATTAATCTTTATTTACACATGCTTTTATTATTCTTACTTAATTAAAATTGAATTTTTTACTAAACTAAATTACAGTATTATCTAAAATAAATAGTACTGAATTGGTAATATTTTACTATGGTATACGTAGTGATATTACATATTAATTTTAACAGCACATACAAATTAAAGGAGGCAAAATCTGTTAAACTGTAATAACATGCTCAACATGACCCCGTTTAGATTAACATAACACTCGTACCGTTCTTGTAGCTTTTGTACCATTTTTGTGAATCTGTGAATCTTAGTTGTCTCACTATCCTAATAGACAAGGTCATTTTTTTCTTTGAGTTAAACGATAGTAGATAGTGGATCCTCGTGGAAAATATTTTTCTTTAAACATTTTCCAGACGTAGGCGTCCTGTAATTTTTCAACAAAATTTAGAATTACTAGGTGGGGTTTTATAGAAATATTTAAAAAAAGTAATGCAGTGTGTAACACATTTGGCCCTCCCGCACGTCAAATTCACTGCTAGAGAAAAAATGCTTTACGAAAGAAGTAATAAACATGAGGCCGTGTCATTAATCAACAAATGACTCAGCTCAAGAAGATCCAGTTTCAGTACTGTTGTTTGGCTAATACTGTATATATGTAAATTTCTCTTAACTACAAATTTAAGATTGCATTTAAATAGCAACAAATAAAAGATCAATTTAGTAAATTAAAATGTAATCTCACCTGTGTTATGAGGCTGATCCAAGTTATTTGACTTCGCAAAGCATCCCTCAGAAGCTCTGAAAAACAAATTGAAACAAACTCTTAAGACAAGGTTATTTTATTTAGATACAACTATAATATTTAATTAGTTTTTATAGTGTAAATTATTAGTCTAAGAGAACACAACGAGTTTTCATAGGAATCAAATTCATAACATAAAACAAATATATATTTGGCACATTTATATTAATATGTTATATAGATTTTGGATACCTTTCAAAAGAATACTGAACGAAGTATGATGTATCAAAGCAAAAGCTATTAATCTTAGGCCAATACGTTATACGTTAAGTTTTATTACTTGCCATTAACTGATTCAGTTTAAACTATTATTAAACAGCTTAGTCAACTGCACAACCATTTGATTTTATATCTATTATTATTATTTGTCTCTATAAATATCTAATACTTAAAGAAATGTAAAAGATGCGTTGAAAAGTTTTTTGTATTTTGGAGTTACGGTAAAACATAACCATAAAAAGGTTAAGGATTTCTTGGTATGGAAAGAGGATTTATTTTACATTGTAGATGGTTCTAAATTTCATTGAAACACAAGACAAATGGAGAGTAAAAGTTGTCCTAGTTAAAATATATTTTTGTGAACTTTATGGTAAAAATTTTTTAAATGGAATTTTGATTGTCAGCAGTCTCCGTTTGGGCCTGATGATGTTCGGTGTGATTGGACGAAATCGATCGCCATGTTGTATAATAACCTTTTGTATATATTTACCATATTGTATATAATTGTAAATGCATTAATTAGTATTGGAAGACGTGAGTTTTTACTTAATCTTATGTCAATAGATCTCACAAGTTTTTTGTAAAAACTTAAATTTAATCAAAACCACCACTGATGAAGTGTAAGAGCATCATGCTGATGGTAATGCCAGGAGGCAACCGCTATTCTATATGAGGTTATGCAAGACTGCCTTTGGCACTCTGTCTTATACACTATCTTGGTAAATGTTTTATACAACGCGACGTGAGCTGTAAGAAGAGGGAAGAGTCTCTCGTGCTTAGGTTAACTGCTATCATAAATATTTATAGCTTATTTTGATGTATAATTATAATATTGTATTTACTGTATTAACAAGTAATTAAACAGTTCGACCATTTTACAAACTATTAACAATTAAAAATCTACTATTAAAAAAATTCAGTAATAATAATAATAATAGCTAAAATACTTAAAATATTAAATAATTTGAACATTATACATTTAAAATACATAGAGCTGTAACTGTGGGTTTTGCTGGATACTTTTTATATACAGGATCAAAAATGAAATGCAAAGATATTTTTTTGATAATATTGTTGTGTAATTGAAGAAACGTAGTAAATTACTATCTGGGGCAGAGGAATTTGTCTCTGAGATATTCTGGTGGTAACCATTTATTTGCTTGACATTTATCTTCTACCGTTTATCAAAACCCTCGCAGGGCCATAAGTTATGGATGATATTTATATTAACGTTGGTAAAATGTAATTATGGTGAGTGCACCAGTGCATGACCATTTTAGGTTGAGTTTTCACTTGAGTCTTACATGGTAAAAAAGTAATTTAAGTTACATTGTAGGGGATAGTTTATAAACGTCTTTTCCGTATTCTCCTGTACTTCCTAATGGCAAAGCTTAATGTATTATGTTATAACAGAGTATCGAAAAATAAAAATTATCGCACATAACCTATTGCAAAGGTGAATGGTTACAACCACATACGACCGCATGTTATAATCTTGTGATTTTGGTTATAGATAACAGGATTTCAGCTATTTAGAATGCCGTCAAAAATAGCGACCTTATCCTAAGAAGTGTTATTAGTACTAGTGAATTTTCTGTATTTCTTAAAAATGTTCTAAAATTATTTGAAAGGTTCTTCTTAAAAAGCAACCCCTTATCAAATAACCTGTAAAGATTCTCACAGAGGCGAAGTTGGACACCCTGTTTTTCAACAATACCAACCATTTCCAGCTTATTAACATACAGTGTAAAATTTAAGTCTGAAACCCCCTTTTAATTTTTGAATCACAATAGAAAAAATACCAAAGTTTACACATGCTTACTGGTGATAGTAACGCACACATCTGCCCAATTACCGACCGGATAACCCCATTGGGGACGGTCCACAAGAAGTCAGACAAAATTCTTAAATAGCAACATAGGTCGAGTTTGATCTCAAATTAAAGGTCTCTTTTGTCAGAGTACAATGCCGTAAAATAAACGTTTAAAGGCGCATTAATTCAGTAGATATAGCTGTTTGAGTTTTAAAACTATAGAACAATGTAAATTTATTATGTATTACAAGTGAACACTAACTTTTAAGTACCTATGATCAAAGTTAGTGTTCAAAATTTTCCCCTCCCTTTGGAAAACATGGTAAAGTTGCCTGGGATCGTTCCCCTGATTTATCTCCGTTGGATTTTTTTGTTTGGGGATATCTCAAAGAAAAGGTTTATCGTACTAAGCCTTGAGATTTAACGTATCTAAGAAACCTCATAGTCCATAAAGCTCAAGATATTCCTCATGACTACCTTCAAAATGCAGTAGATGGCTTTTACAACCACCTAGGACTTTGCCAGACGATGGGAGGTAAACATTTAGAATACTTTTTGATCATAGAACTTAAAAACTAGTGTTTGCTTGCAATAATTAATAGTTTTACATTGTTGTACAGTTTAAAAATTTAAACAGCTATAACTACTAAATACATGCACTTATTGAAATTCGGGTTGTGGCTTTGTGTTCTGCTAAGTAAGACCTTTGATGACCTTTGAACTCGACCTATTTTAGAGTTTTGTCGTGACTCCTTGTGGGCCGTCCCCCAAAGGGGATATCCGGTCGGTAATTAGGCAGATGTGTGCGTTACTATCACCGGTAAGCATGTTTGAACTTTTGTAATTTTTCTATTGTGGTTTACAAATTAAAAATAGGGGTTCCAGACTTAATTGTATCCTTGTTTAGACACTAATGATTTATCCCTGTTCGTTTAGTAAATTTTCGTAAATATTAAGCCCCCGTCAAATTTTAGTCTATTGTATCAACATGATTTATTATTTTTTAGTATTTCTTTGTTTTTTATCTGCCAGAAAACATTGTTTCCAAAACCTTAAAATAAAATTTATTACAGTTTAGCATAAGACCGAAATGGTCATTAACGTTTTATAATGTGTGTTAGAATTTTGGTATTAATATCAGTACAGAATTATACCTTAAAATATTTACTGTTTAATGGGTTTCCAACAATAATTGAATAATTTCAAAGAAAAATAAATAATACAGCAAACATTGTTTGTACGATACGCTACAGTGGAATATCTTAAAGATGAACTGGGTAGAAACACTTAATTTTATGTTTGTTACAACAGATGTTTGGCACTTTTTTCAAACCAGCGACAGGGAGGATTAAAATCAGTCTACAAAGTTACCTTTAAAACAGTTTGTAATAGACTAGGAAATAAGAAAAGTTAGTATGATTTTTTTATTTGAAACTGTCATTCATTGGAGGGGGGTCATTCACTGGTGCATTCACCCTCCAAAGATTACCTGAAGCTTAAGAATAATTAATTTCATTTTTAAAACTGAGAATATTAATAAAATAATGTTGAAAATATCACTAAAGAACATGGGCAACTGCTTGAATCAAAAAGTATTTTATTACGGAAGTTGAATTTTTATAGATCGTTATCACTTACCTTAGCTGGTAAAGTTTACTAAATCTTTAAACTTCAACTAACAAAAGTTTAAACTAGGTTAAACTTGACAGCTGCGATTGATTTAAATATAAATAGATGAAAAAATCTGTGTATATAATAATCTATTATTGGTTCAATATTGGGTTACACACTATATAGACTGAGCTAACAATAATCGCTTCAATTATGGGTTCCGATACTAAGTACACAGTGTTATTGTATTTAATTATTTGCTTATGCCGTTTAGATTTACCCATTTGTATAGTGCATATGCTGTATTAACATTAAAATTATTATGGAATTATTATACAATTATTAAGTTAGGATGAATTTAATATCGTATGTATGACAAAATATATCTTACCAAGAGGAAAATCACGCTGTTAGATACTTATGATTGACTATAAAAACATTTTTTAGTAAATAATACAATAATTTGATACCTAATTTTTATTTATACGTACTTACCAACTGGAAATTCGTTAGGCTGGATCCAGGATAAAAACTCACTGAGATAACCGAATAGGAAAAATCCCTCTGAAAGATCTAGAGAGTAAATCTGAAGTTCCCTTCCCTCAGGAAGATCCAGGAACCTGACGGTTGGCGAGGGCAAGGGTTCTTCCTCCATTTTAGGAAGATCTCGTTGTTCAGATGGTCGGATTGGAAGAACGCGGAAGTCACAGTCGACACACTCCTCAAAAAGTACACCAGGCTCGATCTTTTCCTTTTTGAAACTCGGATGATCAGGCAGTAAATTTTGAACTTCAATCACATCCTCCTCCGATATATCTTTGTAATCTCTAAATGATTGGGAAAGCGATGCTTTACGGTGATTTTCGGAACTATCTTCAAGTTTATTCTCAAAAATACTGGTATCTTTTTCTTTATTCATTCCATAAGCATACAGTCTTTCTGCTACGGGGCCATTACGAACCTTTCCATCATCTGAATCAGAATCATTATGAGTTATTAAGTATACTTCAGTTGTTTCTTCGGCTCCATCTGTTACGTTTAGTTCATTTGAATCTGACAAAATTTGTTCTGATTTATCTAAATACTCTGTCGTATTTTCTGCTATAAAGTAGTTAGTAAGCATAGCTGTCGTTAATGATGGTTGGGGAGTATCAAAATAGCTTTGATTTATCAAAGTTTTTGTTTCAGAAGCTTCTTCCTCTGGTTCAGTTTGATTACTCATTGTTAGTTTGTAAGCCCTCAGTGTATCAAGACGTTCTTGATGACCAAAATCATCGTAATCACCTCCATCATTACTTCCATGTTTTTCATTATTCTCCTCCTCTTTCCATACTTCCCCGATGGTTTCTTCCATTGTCAGTTTTTCGGGCAAACCCAATGCCTCCAGTTTTTCATTTTCAGACTGCGAAGGTTCATTTCCCATGCCAGTTACATCCGATGCAACAGCGTTGTGATAAGCAACCCGACTTTTCATAAAATCATCCACTTCAACCTCTGACGTCATTGCTTCTGCATGTGTACTACGTTCATTCTTCGCTGAACGAATATCCGAGCCATTTACCAACGAATCCATGGGACGGGCTTCACTACTTCCAGTTGAAACTTCATCATTGCCTAATGTGGATGTAGGCTGATTGTTTACAGATTTAATTGGCTCTTCAGTGCTAACGTTAACATCCTCAGTTTCAACTGAAGTATGTTCGTAAACATTCTCCAGTTTCAGACTCAAATCTTCATCTTTTTCAGAGATTAAATGATCGGAGACGTTTGCATTAATTGTTTTTTCTTTTACCTCATCTTCCGAGAGAAGATAATCTTGAATGCCTTTTTGTTCTAGCTTCTCTTGGCTCTCAGAGAATGTCTGATCGTGTATACCCACTTGTTTTCCACTTACCTCTACTTCCTCTATAGACGAAGTATGACTATGTACCCTGACCTGTTCGTCATTTTCTTCTTCTTCACTTCCAATTCTGATCGTAATATTAGCCTCAGTCGTACCACTATTCCCTTCTAACACTACAGCACCAGTCACTGCTTCCGGTTGCACACTACTGTCATTTTCCACTGTAATCCCATGTTCAATCTTAGGCAATGAATGTTCTGCAGTGATGTTTACTCCAATGGTAGGTCCGTCCTGTACTAACGCACTAGTCGCTCGCGCACTATCCTCGGATATTGCTAGAGTGACGAGGAACAACACAAGGAACCATTTGTGTAGAGGCTGCATTTTGCTGACGGAGTGTTATGTCCGGCAGCACCGCCACCGACGGTCAGCGACACTGGCTCACTCCGACTATCTGGCGAGACTGTGAGGCTTCTAAGCCGACAATCCTGTTATGCCCCTCACTTATTTCACCCTGATCCCTGCACATACTTCCTTGTAAATATTTATGTTGTAATAGTAAAAATTGCAGTGGAACGTTGACTAAGGCGTATCATTAAATCCATTATGAATATAGTTGAGGAGAAAAACGTACTCATAGGCCTAATGGATATTTGTTTGTGAGAACGTTAATCATTGACTCACATCTAAAAACGCACGAATTAGAGATTTGATAGAAACTAAAAGATTGGCCAAACACATAACAGGGTAGAGGGGTTATCTCAAGTAATATGATTGGAAAACTGTAAACTATCAGACAGTATTATTTCTTATTTTATACACGTGGTTAAAAGAAAATCAACCGATTTGGGAAATACAGTAGTAGGGTTGCTTATAACATTATGAAAGCTACGAAACCATATACCACGAAATAAATCCATTTGATCTGACGTAATACGTGGTTAAAGAAATTTTCAAATAATTATTTACACACTTTCAAGAGAAAACAGTAACAGTAGTTTCAAGCACACATTACAATATTACTTTTAGGAATGAAATATGTCTGAATCTTCCAGAAAAATTAATTTAGTGTTTTGGTCAATTGATATTGTATGGCAAAGTTTTTAGTCCAAAAAATCCTCTAAAACTAAATATAGAAAATAGGAATTAGCATCATAATATATATTTTTAAAAGGCTAGAATAAATAAAAGTTACAATTTTCAAGAGGGAATTTGAACAGGAAAACATACTGAGAGATTGAAAAATAGTTCATTTCAACAATATATTTTCTACAGTTTAAAATAAAAATGTCCAATAAATATATTCAACAGAAAATTTGTGAGATACAATTTTTCAGGCATGATACAGGTTTGAAATCGTTCTAATTGTTATCCTGCAGGATATGACAACTACTATTTTTTAGCCTGTGTGACAGTTTGAAAAATGGATTCCGTCAACACATGATCTTAATTCTCCATCGTGTCTCTTTATCATATTGTCATATTATTATCATTTGAGACAGGTTTTTATTTATTCGTGCATTAATATGAACTGATCTGAAAAATAACTTTCTTATATAAAGAAATACCGTACACTATACATGTCTTAAGAAACAAGTTATATACCTTTAAAAATTATTATTAGGTGTGTACATTAATCCTCCTTTAGCAGGACGGTTAGTAATTAGAATCGGATACATATCCGTGCCATATTGTTAATGCAGAAATATTGAAAAGATAAGTAGCATATCAAATTGGTTAATAGAATCACAGGAAATTACAGAGTTTAGTAAACCCATAATATAAAGTGAACTAGAGTAGAATGCAGTTAATTAATATTGCAGCTGAATCATTGGTACCGTAAACTAGTCGAATTGCAATCAATAAATGAGCCACATATCCGGCCCAGCGGTCAGCATCACAGAGGCCATATGTAATGAGGATTTGATTACCAGCCACCAGGCCCAGGCCCGGGTTGACACATCTGATTTGTAGCAATACCTTTGTGTCGATGACAACACACCAGTCGAGTGGAGGCCGGTTCAACAATCGATTCGCTGACAATCGATACAACCCACTTCTCTGATTGATTGCCAGTTCACACTAAAATGGTTCAATAAAATTTAGATCGTATATAATTTTAAAAACCCAAATAAATAATTATCCTATCAAAGCGTTGTAATTGTATTCAATTTTTATTTTTCAGTTTTTTTCAGTTTATATGTTGCCTATAGATACCAGAACCACTTGAAAGGTTGTAATGCAACTTTCAGGCTTGACTAAACATGATTCAAGGATGGTTTCTACGAAGTTTGGTGCAAATCTTAACAAAAGACATAAATTTGCTCAATAATCTATCGCTTTTAGCAAATTAAACTTGCTTTGAAACTATTTTACTCGGTACTATTATTGAAATGGTACAAAGTCCAAAGTAAAAAAAACTGTTTGTATTTACTTCCCTGTGGGAAATAGGTTAGATCATGGATAAGTCTAAAGTTAATGATTTCATTTCATCTAAACTGTTCTTCTTATTCTATTATATTAAAAATCAATACAAACATTCTGATGGCTTCTATGAAAACCTGTTACATATTTTTCATCTTAAAAATCACCAACACCCCTCCCCCTACAGCTAAGACATATCCATGTCAAAATATAATTTCATACCTTGATCACTAGAGCATGATAGCTTTGACTATACATCATTAATAGACGTGCCATTCTTATGCGCAAGCTGTAGTGGCTTGAGTGGTTCCCGAATCGGCGTGGGGAGTTAGTGCGTGGTTCCCCGTACAGGAGCGCTGTCGTCTGCTACCCCCCTCCCCACCCTTCGGCCAACTTCCAACCAATTATAAGAGCGAGAGAGGGATGTGCGCCGTGCGCGCGCACTCCTGAGGGCGGGGTCAAGTGAGCTTACAGCCTTCGCCACTAGGATGCGGCACTACACTCTCGGGCTTTCCGAAATTTTGTTGGCGACAACTTTTAACCATGAATGACACGTCTATTAATAATGTATAGTCAAAGATGATAGTTTAACTGGTTTATGAAAGATGACCTATATGTTAAAAATATACGAACGCGTGGGAATACATACACACGGGGACTCTCACGTTCAAATTTACCAGAACGGTAGCTCAGTGGTAACGCTGTGGCCCAGTACGTGAAAGATTGCTAGATCGAACCAGTGGCCGGGGACTCTTTTCAAATTATTCTTGCTAGCCCACATGACTTACGCCGCTTTGAATCTCGTTGTCACCAAAATTCACTGTTCAGGCCCTCGGCCCATGGCGATAGTAAGTTAACATTAAAAAATGAACTGTATCAGTGGACTGACACTTACTTTCTTCCTCAAGTCAATTTAAAACAAAGCAATTTCTGAATATAACAACACGAGAAAAAATTAGGATAAAATTAATTGTTAGAAGTTAATGGGGGGGACAACAACCTTCCCAGGAAATACCAACCTTTTTCAGTGTTTCTTGGGTGATGTGACCTTACGCTGCACTTAAAGTTTCGTGGAAAACGGTTGGGAAATAAGGAAGAAATTGATTTTTCATATTCTCCCTATGAATCTAGGCCTACTGTGTTTACCACGGACCTTACATTTAACTTCTCTCTGGAACCGTTAGTCGTAGACTAATGAATCAAAATACTATTTTATTTAGTTTTTTAGCTGTTTTTAACGGAGACAGTCAAATTATTTTCAAAATTACTGTTTCGCCGGAAAATAAAACAAGATTTTTTGAATTTTAAAATCTCATAACTTTTAAACACCGATGTTTTGAGAAATGCGGGTGGTATCCTTTTTTATATCTCACAAATGAATAGAAATCATATAATTTTCATCCAAATCGTTAGAGTAATGTTTGAGAAATTTTTATTTCACATGTTTTTGGAGTTTTAGGAGTAAATCACCCATAAAAATCAAAAATCAAAAATGTCCAGGATTCCATGGATTTTTGCCTTCTTACCGAATTTCATGAAAATTTGTCTAATAGTCTTATAGTCTCGTCTCTAGACGTTTCTGTATATCTTCACCCACACGCAGACATCACTCTAAAACCCACTTTTTCGATTCCGGGGGCACTAATCTCTAGGCTTCTGCACATCCCTACATACACACACACATACAGATAGACATCACTCCAAAAACACCTTTTTTCGATTCAGGAGGCACTAAAATGGATATAAATACCAGAATCTTAAATTCGAAAATTATGACGAAAGCAATAGCCTACCTTCTACTTAAACAAATGTATAGGGGGAGAAAGTACAAATTAAAATATGTTCCTTACAAACAAAATAATGATTCCATGTATATTTGTTCAAAGAAATGGGATAAGTATAATGATAGCTGCATTGCATTATATTTGATCAAAGTCTGAATGAAATGTGGGATACGCGGACGTGACTACACTATTAGCATTATTTACTCAGCTGAGTCGTGTCGTCGGGTCATCCATGCCACTGTGTTATGGAACTAGAGCACTCTGGCGGCCCCATTATCAACCACGTTTTATATCCCTGTTAGTACGGCAATATCACTAAACTGAATGTCTTTTCCCTCACGATTTACACATTTTAGGGTCAAACATTGTTCTGTTTCAACACAAATCATCATTCAAAAAAGGTTTTTACAAGATTTCGATAAATAATCTTTCATTACACAGCGAAACGTGTTAATATTATATATTTGAAATGTGACTTCTACATCAATCTAAGTAAAAGATGAGTTTGTGCGGTGAAACAGATTTGATGACATATCAATTTATTACTGACAATGATGATTGGATATCATAAATAGCGTGTTTAATTTAAAATTTACATTTGGGAAAATTATAGCCATGAAATTACAGTAGTAGTTTTGCCATAACTAAAAAGACAATCAAAATATTTAGGTATATATTTATACAGTCTAATTAAAAATAATTTAATATTAAATACAATTTTATCACTGTAGCTATCCTTAACTTTTTAATTGCATTTTAAAATATTAATTTTAGACTTTCATCAGGAACATTTTCACTTTATTGTAAAAATACCGCTTTTTTAACATAAGGTATGATAATAAACTTGGAAGATTGCAATCTTGATGTTTGAATCCAAATCCTTTTCACCATTCCAACCCTCAATAAATCCCATACGTTGGCCATCTCCCAGAGATCTGATTTACTCTATTCCGGGTTATAGGATTCCATGATTTAGTCAACCATGATTTGAAACCAAATTTAATAATGTTACAAATCGGCTTGCTATTACACTACTAAGTATCGGTATGTTATTCCAACATTCCTAAGTTATATCGTATTATGCGAATATTAAATACAATTATGATCACTACATAATATTCATTAAAATTCAAAATAAAAGGAGCATCTACATTTTGAAACGAACATAAAAAGGTATTTTTTTATATATCCGAAATTATTTTACACCTTGAATGGTTTTATATCTCAATAATGTTCAGGTACTTTATTCGCATAAATATTATGCAGGGTATACATTAATTTTATTAGAATTAGCTGAAAATTAATATAATTAGAAGTAATTATTAATTGATGAAGATACTGAAACTGAATTTTATGTTTGAAGTGTATGGATTTTAAAGGTTATATTACTTCTTTGCTCGTTATTTGATTGCCAAAATTCCTACGAGTATAATATACATCGTAATTCGTAATCCGTGATGTAGTTTGGTATTGGACTCTGGGTCACCAAGCAGGATGTTTTTAAAGCTAAACATACAATTTCGTTGTAAAATGATAAATTTGACTATGTTGTAAGGCGTTCTTGTTTATCCGGAAGTGAAGGAGCCCCAAGCGCAAGGTTAACTGTTGGTAATTTACGTAACCCAGGTAGCAAAGCGAGCACACGACGTGGTGTAACCAGTTTACCAGGGTTAACACACTTAACCGGGCGTCGAAGGTTCCATACGGGCGGCAGCAACTTCGTCAACCTCTCGGCTAAACTTTCAACCACTCCCTCTCGTAATGTCTCAACCTCTCAACCTTTTTAAAAACTCCCATTTAATTGGTCAATTTTATAAATAAATTTCAGAGAACTCAAAACGTTTGTATACGTTATATATTTTGTCTTAATTATAAACGACTAAGCAAAAACCCCACTATAAATTATTGTTGGGTTGTATGAAGTATAAAAATTCATTTACAGTAATAACTTATACATTTTATGAGGAGTGAGTTAACTTAATAAAAGTTAAATACATATTAAGTAAAGTAAAAAGTATCAAAATTTAAGATTAAAAAAAATTATATACTTCATATGTTTGTTAATATGTATAGTTTTTAAACTGCTACAATAAATGGTGTATTACATGCCAATTTTTATGTTACCATTTTTATGTATGTCTTTGTATGGTCTTAAAGGAAGTCCATCCATTTACCGCCATAACCGATTTACAACTAATCTCCTCGCGGAAAGGTCTCACATCTTCTAATACACACAAACGCTCAACTTCACAAATAATCACCCTTGAAACCTCTCACACATACAACAGCTCAACTTCACATCTAATTACCCTCGCAAACCTCTCTTACATACAGATGCTCAACTTCACAGATAATCACCCTCACAACATCTTACTCATACAACTACTCAATTTCACAACTAATCAGCCTCGTAAACTTTCACACATTCAATAGCACAACTTCACAACTAATCACCCTTGCAACATCTCACACATACGAACTTTCAACTTCACAACTAATCAACTTTTAAAATACCCTCTTAACTCTTAACGCTCATCTCAGCAACGCACTCTATCAAACGTTTCCTCAACAAATATTCTTTTAAAACTCTGCCCACCTCCCCATCGAAAGCCTCTCAACGCCAACTAAATACCTTTTAGCATGTTTATATAATTTTTTGGAGTTGAAACAAACTACTTATTCGATGGAACATATCCCTATAATATTAAAGAGGTATTATGGCTGAAAATATATAAGTTTCAATAAGTTTAATATTATTTAACAACTTATGTATAGGAAAAGAATAAAATTTAAATTTAATATACTGCTATATTCACGTAATGGATTTAGAACTAAAATATATTTTTTAACACTTAAATCTACTAAATTACTTTATTTACCAAATTTTTTACTAAATATTTCGACTATTAAATTTATAAATATTTTACTTAGTTTTGATAAAATAGTAATGACAAAAAGATTTGCCTTAAGACTTACGAGTTTACCATAGTAGAATTTCTATTGATAGCCTACAAAACGGTGTGATTTCTCTCCCAGATAGGAGACATCTCAAATCTGTACTAAATTATCCTCTTGAATTTGTATTCCCCAAATGAAGTTGAGGTTTCTACAGTAATTCAACCCGATGTCAACTGAATGTCAAAGATTCATTATGTTTCTTTCATGAGTTTCACCATTTAACTAAACTCGATAACTCAATGGTAGTAGGTGCTTATTATTGCTTTAATTGATTTAAAATGGTCATTCGATCTGTGATTCATTGGAGTTCTGTGAACAGAGACATTACACGTTAGGGCACCGTCGTTATCACGAAATATTACCTTGGTTTTATTTAATTCTGAACCAGGATAATTGGTTTTTAAAGCAATTGATTTAAATAACATCATTGCCATAGTTTATACACTAGCAAAGTCACCTGGTAATGTACAAACATAGTCAGGTTATATTTTGTGAGATATTTTGGGCGATAAAAACATGTTATTTTCACAAAAAAGTTTTTAAATAATTAAAACATTCATATTATATGTAAACATATTACAAACAGACAAAAAACCAAATACGTGAATTATAATTAAACTGGTTAAGCTAAGTAATAAAATTGGTTTGGTTAAATTAATAAAATAATATAAATATAAGGCAATTAAGATCCTTAAAACAAAAAGTAAGATAGTTTAGAGCCGCTTTTCCAATCCGAAGGACCCCGTTGCAGTCGCAGTTAATTTGAGAGGGCTATTGGTTGAATTCCTATAACATTAAGTAGTTAGCTATGTTATAGGTTATCTGTGTAAGGGGTTCCGAGGGTGATTGGGATGGTGGCGTCATCCTGTAATCCAGCTACTTGGAGGTCACGATGTGGATAGTTATGAGCGATGGTCGGTGGGTGTAGTGTTCTCTTGTGTGATTAATGTCCGCACTATTGAATACTACGTTAATCCGCAAAGACCACCCTCATGATTAGACCAATTCGTAATTCAGAGGCCGTGGTTCGGATTCCACGTTAAACTTTAGGTCCCTCAGTTGCCATCGGCTGTTGGGCTATTAATTAACATTCCTGTCTAAGGGACATGTCAGCCTTAGTCAGTAACAAGACAACGAGATCGTGCCACAATCACCCTACACTCATTTCTCATTTATACTTGGCTTAAAATACCTACCTGGGTAGGTTGCCATTTCAATAATCTAGGTATCTAACTTTTGAATTACACAAAACAGGTATGTAAATATACACAGAACCCCAAACCATAGTCAGCGTCCGGATCACCTGTTTCAGCTCACGAAGATGTAGGTCGGTTTTCATCAGAACTGACCATGGCACGATGTCGGCTCACCGCTGTCTTGGCTTGATAAAAACTGCACATATGTTTTAGTGAAATGTAGTGTTTGAGGATGGGAAAAGTATGGGTAAAAGAGGGAAAAAGGTTGATGGAATCGTGCGTACAATGTGAGTGTTGCGCTAAGGGTTTCCTGGGGAACGAGTTGGTGTTTACGATCAAACGCTCACTGGAATGGTAAAAGTTTTACAGTCCGATAATAAAGAAGCGGCTAAAGCTGTAGAGGATCGGGTCCGAAATAAAACCAAGGATGAGACGATTTCTACTGATTTGCCCAATATTTGAGACGATGCACTTCACATACAGTTGTTAGGTTTGACACTTAGTTTGTACACAGACAATTAACTTATCAGAGGAAATCAAGCAGTATATTTCACACGATAAAACAGACCAAAACCGTTATCATTTAAAGTAGCTTCAACCTAAACTACGGCCTTTTTTACCGACTGATCACTCTAAATACTATTTTAACTTACGTTCTTAATTTAAAATTCAACAAGAAACTATTTCTACACAAGTTTTAATATCTTTCGAAATTTTTTGTTGTGTGTAGTCTAGACTAGCGGGGGGGGGGGTGCAGGTCCAAGGGGAGATACCGAGCATAAATCCAACCAATGGCTTATTGCTAAGTGATAATGTCGCATCCTATTAGGTCTAGCCTGTAATGTGAAAAACCATTCCGAGTTATGGCCTAGACAGTCAGCAGATGAGAAGGGGATAGTAAAAAAATAGAATAGCTAACGTTTCTAGAAAACCATAAATTATTCAGATCCGCAGATAAAATTTAATCAAACCTAATTTCAATATACCCTAAAATTTCTTCATTTTTATAATCAAAAGTGTGGATTTTAATTAAAACAGAATAAAATTAACTAGATACAGTTTGCAAAGCAGAATAGAAACCAGAAACAGAAGTGTTTTTACAACACGATGAGACGCGACTTTTAACAGAAGATGTTTTGCCTGTCTCAGCATAATTTTGCATTTCTATATGCATGTAAAAACCCCATAACCGTGATTAATGGTGTTTCTATGTTATTGTCATTGTTACACTCATATTATTTTGAAAACATCATTTTGTTTTTGTTATCTTTTAGAGGACTCGATAATTTCGTTTGTAGTGTTAAATATGTTTTTTGTATTATATTTTGGAAACTATTTTAATATACATAACTGATATTGACAAATAAAGATGTTTTTGAATTTGAAAACTTAGATGGAGATGAATTAAGACAATTCTTTTTTTCGAACCATATTTTTGTAGTCGAAAAAACTATACATTTAATATTTCAGGTTTAGTGTTATGATTAAATGCAATAAATGTTAGTTTTAAAAATTGTATGCAATGAGTACATTCTTGGTAAATAATGCAATATTAGTACTAAATATTCTATAAAGCATTCATTGAAATATTTTCTAAAGTAAGTAAATTTATCATGTGAATGAGCTTAGGGTCCATGTGTTTGACAACAATGAGGTGTGTAGGGCCTAATAATTGATCGGTGATCATGCTTATTCAACAACCTGGCAATCCACTCGCTATAACCTAATCGCTTTGCATACATACTTTACACAATTATACAACACAAATTTATAATTCTAAAGTTTACAGTTGTTAATATGAATGGTTTTTGTTAACCAACAATGGTACTTAATGGATGGTGACGTTAACAATAAATATAAATACGTAGACACATGAAATATTAAGCGTTACGTTACAAATTAATTTAAAAGTTCAATAAAACATGAACAATTTTTATTTGCATCGCCTATTTTGTAATGGCTACCAATCAAAGAATGGAAATTCAAAAAACACACTTTTAATGAAAGGTATAACGCATACAATATCTATGGAGAGTGCGCTGGTCTAGGAGTAAAGCGCGGGACATTGGTGCCCGAGGTCCTAGGTTGAAATCCCGCCAATCACAATTCAGTTATATTGTAGCAACTCACTATGTCTAGCCTGAAGTATAAACGGTCCAGGGCAGTGGATTGGATGGACTGGCTGTGTTTCGCCAATTGCATGGCCGCAATTGGCGCAGCATTCTAGTTCAGGTTCGCCGGATCTGACATCGCTGTATTTTAGCGAATTTCCCACAGGGAATAAGTTATTAGCGTAGGTCTCAGGCATGACTTAAGTTCGGTACCATGTTATTTTTTCGTTATATATATGCATTTACTCAGCCGAGTTCGTAATCCAGACATATCGGTCAATCGGAAGGAGTAATTGTGGGGGGGAGGCTGTATAAAAATTGGTTATCTGCATTTTTTAAATGTAATTTTTACAATTTCTAATGTTATCTTTTACCATTAGAATTAGCTCAAAAACTACACAATTTAGGCCTTTGAAGTTTTTCTCTATCTCCAAAGGTTATCAAGATGTTATTAACAAGATAAACACAGTACATTGCATTTTGATGGTACAGTACTATTACTGTGAAAAATAAGGAAAAATCAATATTTCCCTTATTAACCAATATTTTTTAATTAATCTTGATTAAGCTTCATGTGGTCGGGATCCATCCATTTAAGCTAAAAAATCATAGTTTATGAGTTCCTCACAGTCACAAACCTGCACACTCTCTTAACCTTATGGTGAATTGGCAAACTCTTTTATTTAGCGTTCTTTTATTTGGACTGATATTGATAAAACCGGGTATATGGTCAAAATAAAAATAGTTTACTGTAAAAATGCCTACTTTCAGTTTTCCTCACAGCAGCAAACCTGCAAACCTACTCTTTCTCATATTAATCTTATGGAGAATAGGAAAAACCACTCATTTATTACGGATGTATATCAAACCTGTTTGAATTTACTATTGATTTGGAAATTCGCTGAGTACGCAGGTCTGCTATGACGGTGGTATTTTTCTTCTGGAGTTTCCTTATAGATAGGGTATGTGTACCTCCTTTGCCGTCCACTCTATATGAATTTTCCCTGCCACTGAGCTGACCACTCGACTATTACAGTAACCACTTTAGTAGTTACACGCCTAGTAGGCTACTAGGGCAAATATGGGAAGAAATTAACTACCAATGGAATGTCTGCAGGGTAAACATCAGAAACACAAGGAATTTATTTAGTTTATGGTAAAAGAAATTTGAAATGAGAAGTGTTTTCCTCTAAAACAACACGAAAACCAGCTCGGTACCTATTTCAATAAATTTATATAAGCTTCCAAAGTTGTAAGATTACTTTTGTAATACCTGATATATTATATAATATCCAACATTTTGTTATGGTTCAACAACCTTCAACATGACCTATGTACTTACCTATGTACTATGTTTGAGTTTGGGTGGATTCTCCATTACTTATACAAAATGATTTGAAAAAAAATAGTGATGTAGTTCATTTGTGACTGCCACCTTTCATCTGAATGCCAGATGTAACATAAGCATAGAAGGGTCACTTCAGAGTTTCCCAATAACTTTGTATTCTTATTCCTACTTTAATTATAGTTTTGAAAGCAATAACATCTGAACTGAGACGTTTTCCAGATGTTCCATTTGTTGGAGGAATTTACAGATGTCCAACCAGGTGTGGAGGTGTGGAGGTGATTTACGTACACCTAGTCAACGCTGAGTAGTCATCGAAGTGAATATATAATAATACCTAGGAAACTTTCTCGTTGAGTAAACTTACAAGAGATATACAAATAGACTGCACTTGACTATTCCTAGAATGTTGAAACAATTTGAAAAATTATGTCATTAAGGCAGAATTCATATTGAATGACACTCTAAGAACAAGATTTTTTAGATACGTCCCATTTAAGGAATTCTTGTTTGGTTGAAATTTGATTAGGTTTCAAAACGTGGATAATTTGAAATATGATCATGAAAAAGAATGTCTATGTCTAGATAATTAAGACCACAAGTACATACTTCAGCGAGGATATAAAAGAGTTTTAGTATTTTAACTAGTATTTCAACAAAACTCTGGATCCAGTAACGAGCAACATGGGCACAGGAAACCATAACGTGGCTCCGACATCGACTTCAATTATCCAGATAATGCAATGATCGGTTTGATTTAGGGTGAGCCATTATTTGAAATTATTTAAAAATAGCAATATTTCGTATCTTTTGAGTTTGAACTGAGTTGAAAAAAAATTTTACTTTTTTAAAAATTGTTTAACTTATTCGTTCCCTGATCATTACAAGTTAGCAAGAGGTGAAAGTTGAAAGTATAAAGTTGGATGTAAGGTGTTACAGCCACACTGACTTTCGGAAAAATTCCAACGTTCATTATCGTCAGGTTAATTCAGAATCAATCGTGCCATAAACTCTAAAATCTATTGTGAAAGATACATAGCTGTACTTGCAGTGTAGGTAGGTAGAGGGTGTTAACTGTAAATTAATATTTAAAATGGCCATGAGTTATAGTGTTTTAATTACATATAAACAAAATATTGGTCAAAGAGACTAATCATTTAATGAGAAACGCCACTTGTCGTGTTTGCATATACGTATTTATATAAATACGTATATGCAAACATCAAAATTAATATCCAAATATACATTTGGATGTTAAACGCATACTGTGGCGTTCTAATTATTAGATAAATATTGCCTGGTATCCACATATTTTGTTGTACGTTTTAATACAATGAATGACATGGGGTTGCCAGCCTCACTGGGCCGGGTTAACCCCAGGGGACTTGAGATTCCGTTATTTTATCATCTACCACAGGTGTAATTTGAACCCACATATTTGAGCTGCACAAGCTCTGTGGATGGGTGATCGTTTTTAACGTTAAATACACACGATATGTTAAATAGTTTTTGGTGTTTGGGTGTTTGCTGTCTGGGGGTGGGGTGTGTTTATTGAAAACATCCAAAACCACGGTTTTATTTTCATTACAGAAATAAAATAATTTTGAGTTGTTTACGCCCCTCCCAGAAGAATAAAAACTGTATGTGAACATTTATTATTGATGCCGGGTTCAGAGACTATCTTAACTAATTTTACATCAAATCATATAGTGAAAAAGTCTAAAATAATTTCTTATTGCTTTTAACAATTATTTAAATGTGTTCTATAGTTTAAATTAATCTATGGCATTAAAAATAGTCCTAGTTTAAAACCAGAGTCATCTATTTAGCATTTCGTGCAATGTAAAACTACTATTGCAATGTTCACTATTCGCTCGTGCACGTCAATGGCCACTATATGCTAACTAATATCACAAAGGCAACCAGTGTTCCGATTCATGATTATAGCTACGTTATTATTATTATTATTATTACTATTGTATTATTTTATTGTGTACCAATGTAAAATATTATTTTAATCTTACGTATAAATACTCGTAGTGATTAAGATTTTCACCTTGAAAGAGTTATACCATACTAGCCAAAGAACCCATTCTTCGCACGGGTAAAAAGGCTGAGAGGTGTTCGTAGGCTCTACTGATACATTTAAGTTATTGTTAATTAATTCTTCGTTGTTTACAAAAAGACAGAACACGAGTGTCTACAATATGACAAAGTAACATCTGTCAAATATTGGGAGAGGATAAGGAAGGATAAAACGTAATAGAGACAGTCATCGGGGAAAAAACTTTAAATATACCATTCTACTATTTCGAACTAATAATTCACTAATTTCGATCCAGCACTTTATCTGAAAAATCAACATTATTTCTTCTTCTTCTTGAACTGTCAAAATATGGTGTAAACGGATGTTGTCGTTAGAAAATGTAAACATTGAAACCTAGGACGGTCACGGCAGCTCTTTCTTCTTCTTCTTCCCGAACTGTCAAATTTCAGTGTTCACAACTGTTGACATTCAAGTAATTTTATGTTTTCATTTTTTGAAAATGTAAACATTGAAACTTAGGACCTTTATGGGGCGTAGCCCGAGGAGATTTTAAGGGAACTAATATGCCTATGTGTTGCATGAGTATGATCTACCTTTCTGTAAAATTTCAAACCAGTCGGTTCAGTATTTTTCGCGTTTACTTGCCACAACAAACAAACAAACATACAGAAACCACCTCTTCTTTATAATATTATAGATTATCATATGAGTGGTCCATATTAAGCTTAGAAAAAATATTAGGTTTAAATAAAAAACTACATAACCAGGAAAAGGCTGAAAAAGGCAATTGTTTGGAAACACAGCTAAGTAGCAATATATTAAATAATCCTAAGCGCCCACAGATATGATCAATAAAATCTTCATCAAAAGGTCTTAGGAAAGGGTATTTTATTTTCATTCTCATCTCGAGCAATAAACAGTCCCCAAATACTAAATTTAACAACTACTTAAAGAATAAATTTATAAACACATGTAAAATAGAAAAGTAATTGTTAATTTGCTTGGCCATGTCGAGGAATCACAAAATAAACATGTGAAACACATTCAAACCTCGAATTTTTTGTATCTAGCATGTCTTTGTGTGAATGTCATAAATTATATGAAGGTATTCAGTTTGACTATACTAGATCCGATGGATTACAAGACATTCCTCCTTTGTGGCTATGAAAAGAAGATGTATCTGTCATTATCTTTCAGATTTTTCATCATATAAGTAAAAAAATCTCCCACGATTCGAAAGACCTAAAACTAAATTATTTAAAGACAATTTCAAACAAACTTTCAATTAATAAAAAAGTTAGTTTTTTCCATTAACCAATAAAATCATAAAAAATAATGTAATGAATTGATGTAAATTAGATAGCTATCTATATTAATGATAAACTAACCTGTAATTTTAATTAATTTGTAATATTAAGTGTTTGTATTGGACATTGTAATGCGAAATTTAGTGAAAATTAAAGTTGAATAAAACTGAAAACTACTATTTGTGAAATTTGTTTGAAAAGGAAAGCGGAAAAACTACCCAGCTAACTTTTACGATGCCGGTATATATTGGTGCAACACAAGTAACTTTAGGCGAATTATTGTTGTGAAATCAGTTTTGTTATGATAAACAACAATATTCAATTCTAGCTAAAGGCTCATAATAATTTAACCATACTGTCTCCACCCTAGGTTATGTTTTATTTAGAAAGTATTTAATAGAGCTTACATCTTGCATGGATATAATAATGAATCTAAGTTGAAAAAAGTTCACATTCGTTTCTACAACATATCGATACAATAGAATTGATGTATTGTGTTCTAAAGAATTAAAAAAATTGTTTGGGGTTGGTTAGGGGTATATTAGGGTTAGTTTGGGCTTATAAATGTAATTAGAAAAAATAAAATTCTTGATCTTAAAAATTTAATATGTTTATGAAAAATAACGCAATCAAATGTTTGTATGTTATACATACTAATACAGAAATTTCACTACAGCTCACGTCAAAAAGTAGAAATCAATTAGAAAAAATATATGTATGTGTTTTACAGCATAAATAAACTAATTAAAAGATTCAGTTTTTGTCCTCAGGTGGTAATTATTTTCTTAACTCTTATTATACAAATTTAACAAAGTAAAAAACATAATCCTTAAATTTTATCATCTATAAATTAATACATCTATAAAACAGAACTGCAACTCACTTGTTATAAAATATAAACTAATTGGTGAGTCACGGTCCAAGATTGTTCATAATTTTTAAATTTGTTTTACTTATTTGTTTAGTGGAAAGAGTGTTGTTGTTGGTTAGCTTTTAGCTAAGTTACTAAGCAATTGAATCAAAGTAAGCTTATTTGATTCCATAACTCGCCACTATACTTCCATAACTAAAACCTTGTAGCTGTTGCAGCTGGTTCGTGGAACAAGTTATATGATAAACAACTTTTTTGTACCTAAGTTACACAGATGGAACCGTAGAACGTATCGTTTTAACTCAAACATTTTCTACAAACAAAATCCTCCTCTGCGCCACAAAATGACATTGATAAATGACCATTTTAACACATTTATCATGTTACTTATATCCTGACATGGATTTTTGAGTATAAAGTAATCGAAAAATGTATATCGAACCTTAATCATGGAAACAAATTGTTATATTCGGAGACCGGAGTAAACCACATATAAATATAAACGTTTTACAAAGCTCAGGAAATGGGGTTTTAGAGATACCGTATATATAAAACAAAAACAAGAACGTAGGAACTAAATACACAAATGCGAACTAAATACTGTGATTTTGTTCAAATATTAGGGGTTAAAAATACTTTTAGGTTATATTGAGTGTAAATAAAGCTATAAAGAATTACGTCACGCTAAATGTGGGACCGGGCAACAATTTTCAGCAGAGCAGGAACCGATCGCCGGAAGTTCCCTGAGGTTTCCGCCATTACCCCGTTACTGGGTTACTGGGTCCACCGATTCACAGAATATACATTCGCTGCACTCATGTGCATTGATTTATGTTTTAACCTAGGTTGCATTTAAATCGGTTAAAATATCGTCCACACCATTTCCTTGTACTGATTTATAATACAGTACATTTATTATTATTTACTATATTTATTTCTCCCAAATTTATGAGAGTGGAGAAAAATGGATTTAATGAAAGGGATTTCTTTTTCTTAAGTTCATAATATTAGTTGTTGCTTTAATATTAGTTAAACATGAAAATGTTTCTTTAAAATACTGATTCTAAAATTATAGATGTTACCTAACGACTTAGGTAAATGCTTTTAGGTAAACATTTACATAAGGTCATCTTCAATAATATTTTGACATTATTTTTTAATAAAATGTTTAGGAAAGCTTTTTATTATTTTAATATAATATTATGGAAGATATTATAGATGATCCATACCAGTAAAAATTTGAACCACTTTAAGCAAGGTAGAGTTATAACAGTTAACGAAAATTTATAATACAGATTTAAGTTCATCTTTTATACAAATGTTAACTTCCACGACACCGAAGACGTTGTGAGTATTCTGACGGTAGCACGAGGGAGAAGAGGGATTTCCTGGTTTTATTACACATATTTATAGTTGATTATTACGAAACCATCCGCTTTATTTGTCATATTTAACAATGCAATGAACACACCCAATGGAGCTGAACCAAGACCTAAAAGTATTAAATTTACAGTAAAAACACTGTTTAACATGGGAACAATATAATATAATTAAGGCTACAAGATAAAAACACTGACCTAATAAGCAAAGAAATGTGGGTTACGTTAAAAGGTCAACTGATAGTTCCTCCTAGAATAACGACCGAAACAGCTATAGATGAGGATTAACCCCGTCACAATGCTACGTTTCTTTGAATCGTCGACCCACTTCAGGCGATGCCAACTGCTTTTGGCTCTTTCAACGACATAAAACCATTGCTTTTTACTAATGAACATTAATGGAGAGGGCTTAAGCATTATGAATTTATATGAACTATTTTATAGTATAGTTTAAGACACGGGCATTTATAAAAGAATTCTGGGAAACCTTAATACATAAAAATTTTGCATTTGCGTTTATGAGTGGCATTCCTAGAAGAGAGTTTAATGAACAAAGGAAATCCCATCTTAGGTAAGATTTTGAATTAAAAAATGTATTTACTTCCCTTTGGGAAATAACTTAGATTGTGGATATGTCTAAAGAGAATGTTTCCATTTTCTCTAAAGAGTTTTCCTTATTACGACATTTGGTTATGTGACATTTCCGTTGCAAATTTTGATCTGACGTATTGCCAATACCCCTCTCACTCCCGAGAGCTAACAGATATCCATGTCAATATTCTTTGCAAGAACAATTTTTGTATGCAACGGAAGGATAGAAGAACACATAATACCAAATATCGGAACAAACATACAAAATATACTTACATGCATTCAACAATTTTAATTCCTCAAAGCTTACTACTAAGTACCTGCCTAAGAAATTTTCCTTTCCTATTTCACTACCTAAAATCTTTTAAATGTTTAAATGGTAATAATAAATATTTTGAAAAATACGATACATTATTTTTCCTGCGTAATCCTAAAGTGGAATTTAACAATAGTAATTAACAGATGGCTGTTACCTTAGATCAATCGAGTATGAGAGGCGACATTCTGTGCCATATAGACACGATATTGGCCATTGGTCCAGATTGGATCGTAGCAATTGGACCTCGGCGGCTGGTAATGGGCCTTCCTACCGTATAAGCCACGACCAGGATCCCGACGTTCTCCGTGTCATTATGAGCTCTCGTTAAACCATTCTCCTGGTTCAGGATTCCTTTGAACCTTCCAAATTAACACGCACGTTCCACCTAGATGCGAAGATAAAATTTAATGTCTATTTATAACGGGCACCTAAATACCACCCCGTAGCATAGTCTTTACTATAGTACTATTTTTCAATGTTTTTACTGTTTGTCCTGTGCTTTTACTGTTTTTCACTTCAGATTCAAATTTAGTTTCAGTAGTCTGTAGCAATAAGTTTAAAAATATAATTGTTTTTATTTAGGCTAACTAATTGCTAACTTTTTCTGTAGCTTTAACAATACTGTATCGAAATAGTGTCATTGGTCTATTTTTGGTTACATAAGATGTGTATAAGTATTTAAAGGATAATTTATTTGGAAGCTGTAATGTTTTAATGGTTTAGTAAAGGATATCATGTACTAATATTACTATGGTAAATTATTCAATAGGTAAACAGGGTAAAGAAATTTTCATCAATAACAGCGCAATTATTCGTCATGCGTTTTTTGAACTTAATTAAGAAAACTGTACAACTCGGTAAAATTACCAACACTAGAGAAACTGGATATAATATATATTTTAAAGGCTCTGAGTTTAACTCATAAAATCTCAAACCTGTGAGTTAGATGTCAAGTGTTCAAATCTCAGTTTTCCAGTCAATGTTATTGGAAGCCAAACCTTTTCAACCTAGTGAGGGTGGAACACATCACTGTCAGATAGGTGGGAAGATCATGAGGTCCTGGAAGGTAGTGTACATACTGTGTTATCAGCACATTTCAGGAAGGGCAGCCAATGGTTACATTGATAGAGGTGGCACGATCAGGAGGGCCACCAGGTACCTTATACACCTTGTATTGTCAGGACATTTCAGGAAGGGCAGCCAATGGTTACATTGATAGAGGTGGCACGATTAAGAGGGCCACCAGGTACCTTATACACCTTGTATTATCAGGACATTTCAGGAAGGGCAGCCAAGGGTTACATTGATAGAGGTGGCACGATCAAGAGGGCCACCAGGTACCTTATATACGTTGTGTCATCAGCACATTTCAGGAAGGGCGGACAATAGTTACATTAGGACGTTAGGGCGTAGGACAAGACAGTAGTCACTCTGATAGAGGTGGCACGATCATGTAGGCCGCCAGGTAGCTAATAATCGTTGTGTCATCGGCACATCCCTCGCAGGGCAGACAGTAGTCACTCTGATAGAGGTGGCACGATCATGTAGGCCGCCAGGTAGCTAATAATCGTTGTGTCATCGGCACATCCCTCGCAGGACAGACAGTAGTCACTCTGATAGAGGTGGCACGATCATATAGGCCGCCAGGTAGCTAATAATCGTTGTGTCATCGGCACATCCCTCGCAGGGCAGACAGAAGTCACTCTGATAGAGGTGGCACGATCATATAGGCCGCCAGGTAGCTAATAATCGTTGTGTTCGGCACATCCCTAACAGACAGTAGTCACTCTGATATTCACGATCATATCGTAGCTAATAATCGTTGTGTCATCGGCAATTAGGACAGACAGTAGTCACTCTGATAGAGGTGGCACGATCATATAGGCCGCCAGGTAGCTAATAATCGTTGTGTCATCGGCACATCCCTCGCAGGGTGAACATTAGTCATACAGCAGACGCTCCTCCCTTTCCCTGTTTGTGTTTCGTGTTTCAATTGCGATACTCTGTGAATCAAATGCAGCCTCTTATTAAACATTTAGTTTACATTTAAGTAGTAAACTAGCGTTAAACTAAATAATAGTAAACAAGGCCATTAATTATAGTACGTTACGAACTAACGTAAGTAGTGATTATTTTATAATGCTCTGTTTTCTTGATTATTTTGGTTTATTAGCAAGTTATAATACCAAATATTATGTAGTTAGTTAACCGTAGGATTAATACATATTTTTTTGCCTGTACTAACCTGTTGTTATTAGTTAAGGAATTTTTATAATATACGTTTACATATTTCAATCAACCCTCTTGCTCTTTCGGTACTTGTATTATTATAATATTTTATTATATTACTCTTTACTATTTTATCTCCTAAACAGTTTGAACCTTAACGACAAGAAGTTACAGGTTTCTTTTGTGAAATACGTTGCGACAAGATTTTTAGATTATTTCATTCTAAAAACATGTTCAATAAATTTGATATTGTTCTATAGGTAAAATTTCGGTCCAAGTTTTAACATGACTTTTAGATTTTAATGATACATTAACTATTTTTATTTATAAATAAATATCGTGATAGTGTTTTTGCTAATTAATATGTTCTGCGTGATTATAGTTTTAATTAAAACATAGTGGTGATTTACCGAATCATAATTACCACTGTACAATCTGTACACTTGATTAACAAAACCCTAGATTTGTGGATTGTTTCAGACGCTCGCTTTACACATTTTCACACAGTTAAATTTTAAACGTTCTATAAAGCAATCATTATTTACTAATTTGGTCTGCACCGGATTCTTTCTACTGTGCGCTTATACACTTCGTGGTTATAATCTACGACAAAACATTGCAGTGGTTTATGGAAACATAATTACCACTGTACAATCTGTGTGCCTAATTTACAAAAATCTAGTTATGTGGGTTGTTTTAGGCACTTGTTTTACACATTTTTACATAGCTACATTAAACACGTTATAACAACAATGCATCATTCACTATTTTGGTCCTCACTGAATTTTCCCACGGTACACTTTATCCGATTGTTAATTTAACAAATTTCAAAGTGAAATAGGCCGTATTCCGTTTTATTATAATTTTTCATAAAAACATTGGAATATATTATCACTAAACTATTGGTTTCCTTACAAAATATGACTTTTACTAATTTGTATTTATTTACACTTTTGTATGAATGTACAAATAGACGATGTTTATAAGAAACTATAATAAAAGATTAAACCCCCCCAAAAATGTAGGTTAAGCAGAGTAATGTAGATTCTAATTAGGGTCACTTGATGACGGGACGAGTTTCCTTTCTCCAGAAACGTAGTGTAGTTAAACACTTGACGCGGAAGGAAAAATCCGAAAAATTATATAAATAATTTACTTTTGTTAACTATTTTCAATTTATGAAAACAAGGCTATGTAGTTTATACAGTGAGTATTCAGTATACGGCGGATGTTGACGTAAATATTATACAGCTCGGACCACGTTTGAAGCAGATTAGCAAATTACCAGCCTCTGCCCAGGGGAGGTCCTGCCTGAATGACGAAGTTGCTAATGCAGAGTTTATCATGGGAATTCGCTGCACCACCACCTACACATTTTTTCAAATTCATATCAAATTATGGAAAACTTTTGTTACATAATCAATGATTGTTTTACTTTTTTATGAAATGAAACTTAAAATTTGGTTTTATTTGAAACAACGTCACTTTAAAATAATTAAGTTGTATACACAGTGTCTAGGTATAAAATAAACTTTTACCAAATAATACATATATACTTTATGTTTAAGATAACAACGAAAATCAGATACTTTAACTTTATTGTAGTTGCGCCCCTTTTCTGCACTGTTCAAATCCATTACCAATCAAATTTTCCTTTAGACCTGGAACCCAAAAATTAAATCTCGAAGTAAATGTAAGTCAAACATATTTTATAAATTCTCTTTTCAATGATTCTTATTGTCAGTAAGAATTATTAAAACTACCAAAGAAGGATATAAATGAACTGCTCTTATTTATTAAAATGCTATTTTACGTAACTTATTAAAGTAAAATGTTTGTTAACTTTCCCAACATTAGCTTCCTATGCTCATTTGTTAATATATCTAAATTCTAATTATTTTAAAATAACTTTCAGACGAGTTCCTGCACCAGATGTCAGACAGGTCTAACAAGCAAGTACAGTAGGCCTATTGTTATTAGAAAATAGTAGTATTTAAAAATAAAATATTGACATCACTCCTGTTAGCCAGTGTTTTAGTCATTATTGTGTTAACTTTGTACCATTTGATCTAAAATACGTATGCTCTCTGAATTGTGTTAAAATTGGGAGTATAGTTGTATAAAGTTACCGTATTGATCAGATATTGTAAAAGTTAAACCTTTTTATAAATAAAACCAGCTGACCCGGCGAACTTCGTAACGCCTCACAGTAAACACATGTTAACTTTAAGATTGGCCATGTTCTGAAGTCGAATAGCAATGCGGCTTCATTGTGAAAGGTTATATATTCTGGGTCGCGGTATAGTGAATAACAATACTGAAACGACAAAACATATTAATATCATTCCCACAAAACAAATAAATCTGAGTGGATTAATTCACAATTTTCAAATCCAATCCAAACCCAAACGAAACCTAACTGTAATACGGCTTTTATACGAAAGATATACAACAGCTGATTATTATAATAAACGTAATAATATAAACATTGTAATTATCATATAAACACGTGACTTTAATCAGACAGAAAATAAAAATATAAATACATAATCCCCCAAAACCGGTAACTATTAACGTGGTGAATAAAGCTGTTCATTTTTTACAGTACACATTTACTTCATAGTTTAACATTAATGAATGATTCAGATGGCATTGGATAGTAAAGCATACGGTATTGCTAATGGAAAGTAAACCAATCAGCTGTAGCTAAGAAATCAAATGTTTTCATTGTAGACAATTTGTAAACAAACTTACTCTCCATAAGGTTAACATTAGAAATTTAAAACGCCATAAAATGGAAACTTATGGGGTTTTCGAAAATATTTTTTTCACTAAAACCTTCCCGGACACATATAGAGCAACTTCCTAAAATTTCATGGCGATCGGATGAGTAGTTTGGCAACGCATAAAGGACATACATACAGACAGACATACATTCAATTTTATATATAGAGATTAGTTCTATGAATATGATTACAGTGTAATGAAATATATCTTTCATAGATCGGATTAAAACTGTTATACCGTGCCTTGATCGAATTCTACGCTCGGCTGAACGCCTCGTTTGTAAACTCAATGTGGCCCGAAAACAACCACCTTCCAATCCTTGTAATGATATATAGTATTTCCTACAATTAATATGTAAATCTGTACTTTATTCTTTGGACTAGAGTACTAAAGTAATATTTTTAGTCCCTGGGAGGAAAAGTATGTAGTCTTTAGTCCTAAGGGAGAAAGATCCCATAGTAGAATATCATGGGAAAACCAAGATCACACTCTATTGAACCTTAATGATATATAGTATTTCCTACAATTAATATGTAAATCTGTACTTTATTCTTTGGACTAGAGTACTAAAGTAATATTTTTAGTCCCTGGGAGGAAAAGTATGTAGTCTTTAGTCCTAAGGGAGAATGATCCCATAGTAGAATATCATGGGAAAACCAAGAACACACTCTATTAAACCTTAAAAAATAATAGCATCTTGCAGTAGTAATTAAGTCTTCAACGGTCAGCTAAAAGTTTGCATTTATTGATTTTAGGTTAGCCAACTTGTAAAATGATATCATGATATCTTGGGATTCAGGTTAGTTAAGTTGGTAATTTGTAGCTTGTGTAACTTGTATGTGTATGAGGAGGAAAATGTTGTTTATCTTTTTTTTTGTTTGTTATTTTGTAATATGTCTCAGGAAGTTGTCACCCGAGGCTAGTTTCCTTTTCACAAACAAATCCTTTTGGAAAAAAATTTCATTTTAATCCCTTGTTGCATAAATAAATAACTATTTCTATACTCTAAAACAAGCTCTGTCCGAACTTATTTTTTCTGTCCAAGGATTTATGACTTGTGTAATATGGGGTATTTGACCATGACAAGTCGATTAGAGCAGGTCTCAAGGCTGGGAAAATATCAATTTTTGTCTTAAATTCCTTTAAAATTCTCCATGTTATGGATTTTTTTCTCATAGCAAAATTCGTAAAAAATGAATTTTTTTAGGTTAATTAAAAAAGAAACATTTTATGCTTTATTCTAACCAAGCAAAGCTACATCTCACGGTACTAATCAATGATATGTTAAAAGTTAAACAAAGTTAAAAATAACCCATCAGACAAATCTTTATTTAAGTCAAATAAAACTTTTTTACATTTTCAATAAAACCTTGCAAATACAGTAAACCAAATTGAACTTCTTTATAACGGAGAAGGTTGAATAATTACAAAATTATGATGAGCAAAACCTCAAAATAATTGATTAAAAAACACCCTTAAAATATTTACTACTACTAATACCTTAAGACTGTCAATTAGATTTTGGTATGCTTCATGTTATCTCATTTACTATTAAATGATCTCAAGTTTAATAAAAAACGTTCACATGATAAGGTGATGGTTTCTTGTTATAGCAATCAAAACTCATGAAGTAAAAACAAAAGAAGTATGCTGTTAAACTAAATGTTATTCAATCACATTTACTGGTAACACTGGTCAATAACATAAAGGTTAAATGGGTAATCATCGAATATCCAACAATTAATTTCCGAAAACATTTTACGGTTGTCCTGTAACCTGTTGAAGTGGAACTTGCTTGCTGAAGATTAGGTGAATTCTCCTTTAACCTTATGTTATTGACAGGTGCCACCGGTTAGTGTGTCTGAGTACAGTCAATTACTGTACTCGCTTAAGTAACAATGTCCCCTAGCCTTTAAAACCTGAATGTGTTTGTAATCAGGTTGAACAATATTAAGCTAATCTCACATCACTTTTATTAAACTAAGGTCAGTGCACTTTAAGTTATGGTTTTATGAATTCAAGAAAGTATTGTGAGTTTCATTTTATATTGTCCATTGTTTTTTACCACTTAAATGTGGTTAAAGGTTTAATGGTTAATGGTTGATGGATTTTTTACCACTAAATGTTTTATTTTAAACATATTTTGAAAATAGGACGTTTTTAGTAACGTTAGGCAAATTTTTCAGTTCTTAATTATCAACAATTTAAGGATATCTTTAAAGTCACTATATATGTAAATATATAGCGTTACAATCTGAATAATATGAATTCAACTATCCATAATAGGGGTTATTCATTAGTTTTTTCCAGATTCGGCTTGGAAATTCCATAGACGTTCTATAGAAAAGTTAAGCTATAACCAATAAGAAAAGCATTTTATAACAACTTATTTTACACTAATGGCCAAAATGTATAGTTTGAAAACGTTGCATGAATACATTTTAAGTGTGTTATTGTCTTGAGAAAATTGACGAGTTTTGATTGAACTTTATTTAAGTTTAGTATGTACTAGTATGTACCTACATTGTAGTATGGTTGCCATTTCAATGATCTAATCTAATCTAAAAGTACGGTGATTCTACTAAGCCTAATTCATATTCTTATCCATGTGACACCAACCCATCCACTAATTGGGTGATAATATTGATGGTAAATAAGTGTGAATATTTGGTGACCTGGAGCATTGTTATTCACAAGGACCAGCTGATTTATTTGGAAGGTGATTAATCAATAGCCCATTGAACACCGTAAAACCATCCCCATTAGACTAGTTTGTAATTCAGAGGCAATGGTTTGGACTTCACTTTAACTATAGGTCACTTTGATTTGCCATTTATTGTTAATTAATAGTTCTGCTAAGGAACGTATCAGCCTTAGTCAGTGACAAGACTACAAGATTTCGTAACAATCATCTTACACTCATTTCTCATTAAAATACGTTAAAATACCTACCTGGGTAGGTTGCTATTTCAGTAACTAACTTTGAAAACTTTTTCAAGTATCGAGCTGTTACAAAATTTTGTCAAGATTATGCTCAGGTTAGGCAACATATAATAGGTAGTTAGCTTACTATTTATGTCAACACAGATTGATGTGAACGGAGCTGGTCACTAGCAGAATGACACGATCGGAGTTTGTATGTTTACGAGAGAGAGGACTGATATTGGCACACTTAACAGTTCGGTACAAACGTAACCTACAGCAGGCTTAACTGTTTTGTGTTACGTCATCACATCACTCAGTCAAATCTGGTTGGTTCAAGTAGTTGACACCACTTCTCAACAATGGCAGAAACGCTTCACTATCCAGCTACGACCTAAGCGTTTATAACAAGTTTTTTTAGATAATAAATTTTACAGTCGGAAAAATACAAAACAGTATTTTGTTTCAAAATACCAAATATGACAGTTGCATATACAATTTCTTACTACATTTCATTTTGTTACAAAATTTATGTATATGTTTACGTAGCTATTAGTATGCTATGATATTCACGTATTTGTATAGACGAATTTAGAGTGTCCCGAATTGTCAGTAACTTATTATATTGTAAAGCAGCAAAGCAAAATTAATAACAAAAATATAGACCCAAGAGATATTCGTACTCGGACCGGAAGCGTAGCAGGTGCACACTGGACCCACTAAACCACGAGAAACGGACGGCAGCTTTAATAGCACATAGAATCTGAACTATTGATTTTTTTATACGTGTTACATTTTAATAGAACCAAAATTTCGTAGAAACGAACGCAAATTATTCGTCTAAATAATTCCTATTATTCTCCTTAAACCTAAGGCTACTAAAATATAAACCGAGCAATATATAATTATTACTAGGTTAATTAGGTGTTTAATTAGGTGTTATAAACTGTACTTCTGGTGCAATGACGGAAAACGTGTATAATTGTCAATGTAAGCTTAGTAACTTTTTCACATATTTTTTAATTTAACGTTATTCATCTGTAGAGATTATCATACCGTATATGAAAATGCACAAACCTTGTGCAAAACGGTCTGGCGTAAGTCTCAATTCCATGTCCCGCAGAATATTATTTTCGAGTGTTTACACCATTATAATCACATTTTTTCTCTGAGAGTTCTGCATGTGTGATCTTTGAAAATACGGGTGAACATAAATCGACGAGTTTAAGTAATTAAAAACCCTCTATTTAGCTAGTACATTAATTTTCATATTTAGCATGTCTTGTATAAAATAAATTATAAAAAAATATTATTATTTTGTCTATGCTAATTTCCTTGTAACTATCCCAACGGTAAAGACCATACGTTCCTAAGAACGTACGTTACGTTATACGTTATACCATACGTTAGGAAAATAACGTGAATAAATAAATAATTTTTCTTACAATTAACTTAGCTTATATTGACCTAAAATCTGGGGTGTTGTAAAACCTATTCATTTGAAAAGGACTTTTATAATAAATATTATTTAATAATTTTCACATACAGTTAAATCTTAATATTACAGTACTTTAAAACGAGTAGGATTTAAGGCATTCTTTACTGCTTAACTTTGTGATGAATTGAATTATAAATTAAACTACTAATTTATGGTAGAATTATTACCACAAATGACGTAATGTTTGGAATCTTAAGTACTTCCTGTCTTACATAATAGTTATGTCAATATTTATTCCAAAAGTTGTATCAAGTGCTGTTGTGTAGTCGTAAAAAGTGAGGTAGTGTGTTGACTTCCGCGGTCCTAAACAACAAAGTTGGATCTGAACGTTCCATTCCATGACACACAAGAAACTTTTCTGTTAAAAATAATACTTTTATGTTTGGAAATACTTGGTCATATATGTGATAGCATTTATAACATGGAGCATAGAGTTAAGGATTTCTAATTAGTTTTTATGGAAAAACCACAATACTAAGACAGAAAATATCAAAATGTTTGTGACATGAAATGGCTCCATCATGTCCTGATAACTATAGATATTGAAATTAAGTTGGAAAAAATTATATCCAAAAGTCCCAAATAACGTTAAGGCACATTCAATTCGCAAAACATTTACATTCCACTCGATGGAGTTAAAATTTATTTATATTTTTCCAAAGGCAGGCTAAGATTTTACAAATATACTATTAATGTACACCTATCAAAAGTCTAAAAATTCAATACTCAACTTATTTCATGAAATATTTAATTTTAATTTAAGTATCTATTTAATGTAAGTTTATTCAAAACTGAATAAACTTGCTCTCGTTTCATAAAGCCATTTGAGATTGACACATTTACTGAGACAGTTCTTCAGGCATAATTGTCTTTTATCTCTAAAACCTAGGCAATCTTAATGTTGTGAACTGTTTTAAAAGTGTAAATGCACTTTGCACAGTAAAGTGCTGCTTGGATTCGTTCTGTCTGTCTCTAATTTAATTTTTACAATTTTGCATAAAATGTAATTTTTATTCTTAAACTTTGAGTAAAATTGTGGTTTTTACAGCATTTTCGCAATAGAAAATATATAATTATATTTTCAAAAATACAAGTTCCTCACCACAACTTCTCTTTCTCTTCTGAACATGTTACAAGATAACACTGTGAACGGCATTATCTGTCTCATGTGTACAAGATGTGCAGCTTCCTCATTCTTCCCTATTAAATCTGTGAGGATAGTTTTGAATTGCTCCATGCATTGTAAAGGTCTGAGTTAGGTAAAACCCCATTTGGCCATCGCACGTTTCCAACCAGTCCAAATTATGAGTTCATCTTCTATTCTGTTCTCTATCCCATTTTTCTGCAATCTTTCGATAAGACTTTCTTGAGCCGCATTTTTGACGTATAGTTTCTCTTTCTTGACCTCCAAAATGCAGGTTTCCATTTCCTCGTACAGCTCCGATTGTTCCAAGACTTGAAGCGATCTTCAAGTCTGGTAGGGATCCAGGCAGCACCAAAGAGAAAACTCGGGAACTTTCCTTTATGCTGAAATGATTCTTAGTGTAGCACAGCGATTCACTGAAGAAAGCATTTTATGGTATTTTATCGTGAAATATATTTATAAAAATAACGCATTTGACATTATATTTTTATAATATTTAATTTGAAAATATTGAGTAATATTGAGTTTGAGTTTTGTTGAATTTGTTCTGCATTATATTTTTAAATAATTTGTAACAGTTGTGTATTGTTAATAATCTACTCACATCTACTATATTAGTTCCTTAGACGAATAAAGGTTATTATTTAAAGCCGTCTCTAATACAACTTGATATGCATATGAATGGAACTTTTTTATAACTGTTCTTTTTTGGCTATAAATACTATATAATATATAATTATATCTCATTATAATAAGTACAATTTAACGGTAACAAAGCTGCGACGAACCTTTGTTGTCTTTCAAAAATTTATCTAATTGAGTAAGATATTTGCTCTTATTCTCGCCTACGAGGTCGACGATGATTTGACGAGAATTTGGTCCTATTATTCTCCAAGCAAATTTGAACAATAGGAGGAAAATGGAAATTTAATCATTGCCAGTTATAACGGTTATAAAGCCAGTTATAAATAGTGAGATGTTTTGTGTCCCGTAATCTGTTTTATCGTATATGTCTATTTTAGCTATACTCTGTAAAATTAATAGAAATTAGTATTGGAAATGCCTTTATAGCAAGGTTATAATAAAACATCTCAATAAATAAACATGTAGATATTGAGACCATTGATGTGAAAAAGCCAGTAAAAGTGCTTTTCATTGAGTACACAAAATATATGAAAAATTTCGTTATGCCGAAATAATCTAAAAGTTTAAAAAACTATTTCCATAATTTAGCCAGAGAAACCCGCTAGGATATGATTCACTGTTCATAATTGGTTACGCCCTTAGGCCACTATAAATGAGCCGGTCGTAATTCAACTTTTATAACAAAACTCTTGTGGTTTTTACTAAACTGTAACTTTAAAAACACCCTCTCGTTGTGATTCTGTTGAAATTAATATATGTTTCAATTATAAGTCAATACATTTTTGGAGCGAACAACATACAGTTTAGTGATATTTCCGTTGCAACAAGGATATAAAACGTAGTTGATAATGGGGCCGCCAGAGTGCTCCAGTTCCATAACACAGTGACTAGGGCAGTAGCAATGAAATTGCTTTCTAAATACATAAGAATAGAATAGAATAGTAAAATTTACTTACCTTATTGCCTGTAGATCTAAGATCTTATTATTTTCCAACGTATCAGGAAAATAACAAGATTTTAGATCTACAGGCAATAAGGTAAATAGATTTTGCTATATATATATATATAAAACTGGATAACATAAAAAATAGAATGATAATAGTTTATTTCCATACAGTATATACAAACATCTGTGCAATATAACAATGTATTAGCAACGATATATGAAACGTGCATTGTTAAAGTGCACGTTCTGGCTATTGGCAACGTATCACTGTATTATGTTATCGCAAGGAATTAAATATATGGAAATAGGAATTGTGGTGAAATATGTTGAATAAAAAATTGCTTATCCACATGAAGGAAATATATTGATCCCCTTTAGAATGTAAAAAATCTTTAATAAATATTCACTAAATGAACGTCTGCAGACAAAAGGATAATACATTTTGACCAGTAATTCTGAATAATGGAACTTGAATTTGACATATATTTCAGACTAACTTGTTTCGATTACTCACAATGTAAATGTAAAAATATTTAAATATATAAAAACCGAACATATCAAGGTATATAAATATTTTAAATCATACAAATATAAAATAAACTTTATGCTTTGTACATTTAATATATCACGAAATAATATTTAAGAAAATTCTGGTCTACTCCTTCGCTCGATTTAACGATTAATTTGTGTTTGTTGTTTAAAAGGTAAATAAATAAAAAAAGTTAATTTGACGCAGTTTTGTTAAACAGTGCAATAAAGACGATTTGTTTGACGTTTAATAACTATGATATTCATTAAAATAAATAGGAACTTTGGCCAAAAAGCTAAATAATCACACTTTACACACTAACGGATACTTTTGAAATACATGAATTCACATACAACGATAGTACTGAAAATAATGGTTCAATTTAATTTAAAGTTGTAATTTACATGTTAAACATTATGATAAATCTTTTAGAAATGAAAAGTTATAATGTTTCGATCCAAAACCATTCCACAGTTCGACTGTACGATAAATCCGACGGCTGGCGGTCTCCCAGTGCTCTGTCTTCGCTGGGCTCGGCTCTGTACGATTCATGATTTATGTTAATATCATGTTGCCAAAAATAAAACTTCCGTAAGTTACCGCACGGGCTTTCACTCATTTGGTCTGGAAAAAATATAAAAGTGGAAGAATATTTCATTAAAAACAGTAATAGAGAAACGGTAAAATTATTTTTTAGGGTAAAAGTAGATGACGCTTTGTAAGCAGAGTATTTAACAAATTTGAGGTGAAATACTATTTTTTCCTTTCGACGATTTTTGTCCAAAATGTTTTTTCTAATATAAAGGTTTTGTGACAACTATATATATTATTTAAATTGTTTACAAATAATTACGCCTACTTATGTTAGTATTTTGCAATAGGAAGTATTAAAATATAATTTAACAATTTCATTCTTTGGGCACATACAATTAATAAAAATTTAAAAGAGGTTTTGAAATTGATAAAAAGTGTTTTTTCTCTGCACTTATTTAAATAATAAACAGAAAAAGTTCACAATTATACGAGTAATTTAAAAAAATGAATTTAATAATTAGTAAGATTGTTGTTTTCCCTAAAATATAATAGTGCATAGTTTTTTTACTAAGATGATAACTAGATTGAGGTAGTTTTGGAAGTTTTCAAGTGAGTGAAAGACATGTCTGGGTTGGTGTAACCAGTTTACCAAAGTTAACACTTTTAGTCCGGAGTTAAGCAGCGGATTTAACTTCTTCATCTTCTATGCTGATTTTCCTCAGCTTGGATTTTCCTCTCATAAACTTGCATAACCATCTTTAATGACCTAAGTTGAAATAAGTCTAAAATAACAACTTAGGTTTGCCTCAACGTTCTTTAGGAAGGACATCGTTCACTTCAAATATAGTCAGAAGAGTTACATGTTTTTACTTACAGATACACCTATCTGCTAAAATACTTTGACAACTTTTTATTTGATTTGATTGAGCGTAAATTCACGAATACTACAGCTGCATTAGCATAAAATGCAAATAATTTGGATGATTATTAACAATATGAGTTAAATGAATAATGGCAGAAAGTAAATAACATACTTTACAATAAAAACATCCAATAACTAAAACAAACCTTCCCTGTAGGTAAGGAGTCCCTGTGAGCATTAGGTTTCTAGGAAAAACACTCCTTTTAACTAAACGGCGTGGCCCTATAAAATAAATCCATTAAAGATTCTAGCAGACCTCCAGCACTAGAGTAGCTGCTGAAACGCGCTCAGGACACTGGAAGTAATGTCAGTAGTTGATAAGTATATAGAATTTTAAAAATATTTATGTATGGGAGTGTGCAAAGTAACAGGAATATTCACCATAGCAAATCAGATTTTTTTCAGAAGTTTTTTACCCAAAAACTTTTTCCACACACTAACTGACACTGTTTGAGACTACACCACATTTCAATAACCTCGATAATCACAGAAATTTTGATATACACATACTGGAAGAACCGTTTATCGGTTGTCAGCCGATAATGCGTTGAAGTTTGCAAACGACCGAATGGTTTATCGGTAGGAACGCGTTGAGATAACGGGCTGAGGATGAGGTGTGTGTGAATGCGATGATAAGGAGTTCCTGGGGGAGGAGGTCGATATTTACGATCTGCCGTTCTCAGAATGGGAGAAGTTTTAGAGCCGATAATAAAGAAGCGGCTGATGTTGTAGTGGGTAAGAAATAAAAGTGACACTGGAATAATTTCTAGCAAAGCAAAGTTATCCTTACCACTCATTAAATAGCTGTAATGTTCGTCTTATAAACCGAGTTTCATTTCAATATCATTTCTTAATCTTTACTTTTAAGTCTTGTCTTCGTTGGTCTATCAATTAATGTTTTAACTCTTGGGCCGATGCGGTAACTGGCATAGCGCTGGCTCAGAAAGTGAAAGGTAACTGTAGCGAAACCAGTTGCCAGCAATTCCTGGCAGATCATGAACGGTTACCTCTGCTAGCGCAGCTACGGATATTCGGTGTCCCTAATCAACCGCACAGGCCTTAATCCCAGGGTGATGGGAAGGTGTTGAGGTTAAATAGTAATTTATTTTCAAATCTCATGAAATAGTTTTATAGAGAGACTACAAAATATATCACGCTACTCTCACGTTTTATGTAGTTTTTTCCAACGGGGATTTTCACTATGAAACACCTACGTTTCACAGGACCTCCGAACCACCATTCAGCCTGTGTGCGTGAAGCGCTCGTGACAAGAGGACCTACTCCCTGAAGAAGCAGGACATTTCATTGGTCCTGCAAAACGTAGGTGGATTCCTGGGGTGCTTTAGGTTGTTTTATAGTGACACTCCCCGTTGGAAAAAGCAATATAAAAAAGGTGAGAGTATCCTAATAATTTTTTTCAAAATTTCCACCTAACCATAAAGAGTAATATGTTGTTCAAAAGTAGAATATTAAACATATCGCATACGTCCAATCGCATACGTCAATTATATTCATAAAAAGATAGCAAATAAGATTTAAAAAGTTACAATTTTTGCAATCTACAATTAGTTAAACACTTAAACGAGTCAGATTTTTTCTCGAATTTCCTATTGAATTTAGTTGAACTTACCGGCGGTAGCTCAGGGTAACGTGTTGGGACAGAAGGTTAAACGAGGCTGGATTGAAACCACTTGGGGGACTTCGGTCAGATGAAAAGCGATCACCTTTGGCCAGCTAATGTGACTCGATATCTTTAATTCACTGCAAAGACCCTAGCATATGATTATGGATGGTTACGGTTAAAATAACTAGTTAACATCAAAGTTAAAGTCAAGTCAAAGAAATTACTATTTATAATGGCGTTGTTTTAAAATCACATTAAAATCAGATACACCACACATATAGTGAGTAATTAAATACTAAAGCTTATTTTCACGGAATTAAAGTGAATGAAAATATTATATGAATCATATTAATTTTGTAGTGCTTTTCCTATTATTTCAAATATGTATTAGTCAAAGTAAGATCAATATCATTGTTAAGGGGGACTTGTTTCCGTCATTCGGATATTAATGAACTTGTAAAACATACTTTAAAACTACATACTTTATTTCAGGAACAATATCTGTTGACTTAAAAACTTGTATATTCCCAGGTTTGTTCGAACCCGGAGTTATAAGGATAAGGATAAGGTAACAGATAGCTCTAAACTTTCGGTTCATTATCTATTTTTTCAATTTTATGAGGGCGTGTTATAGTTGCAATAATGATCCTTTGAGAATATTTTTATATTCTCAAACGATCATTAAAATTTGCTTTAATACTTTCAAAATGGCGGCGGTTAAAAATCTTTTGTTATTTTAACTAAACGATTTCTAACTGCTGCCATTTTGTAAATATAAAAGCAAATCAAATTATCCTTTGAGAATATTTTTATCCGTAGTCAATAAATATGTGTGCAGGGTTTGGTTTCTGTACCTTTAATAGTCCTTGATATATAGCGTTTTTGTAAAAAATACAAAATGGCGGCTAGCGGTTAAACGAAGGATTTTTCGACAAATGCTTATAGGTAATTTTTTGTTTATTTTGATGAGTACTATCACCCCTCGAAGTTTGTCCCCGACTTTAATGAACGCCCTGTATATTTATGAAATACTATATAAACATATCAATATCCAACCTTACTTAACTCCGCAGTGCGCTGTATGTCGCGTTTATTGCGATGTAACGCAACGAGTATTGGTCGCCGACAAACAGAGCTCTTGGTTATTGGTAGTTTTATTTCGTTAATAGTATTTTATACTATCAGTAACCAAACTAACTCATCTCCGCAGAGAAAAAAATAGCTCCTAGTAGGTGAAATGAAGTTGTAGGTACGTAACGGGTTTTGGCCGCAGATTCGAAACTAGTAATAATATAACCATTGTTAAGTTAAATTGTCAATTAACTTTTATATAAATTAGTTTTTTTATGGGGATATTAGAATTGGAACGGTTTTAAATATAATTATTGTTCACTGTTTATAACACTAAAATTAACAAACATAAATAATAATCACAATATATTGGAAAATTGAGATGGTTTGAAGTTGCAAACTTAATTCAACATTGTCTGATTTAGACCGCTAACCAGTATTGACATTTAAGGAAAACCAATCCTCTTTCTTTTTATCAATTATTTAAGTGAATGTTTAATAAATTACTACTTTTATCACAATTTTTATTCTATGGTTTACATAATACAATGGATGTATATTTTTTTACCTGATAAGGTCTAGTAACGAAAACAAAATAATGAAGTCTATAGGGTGTCATTATCTTTTTTACCTCAGCTTTGTTCTATTAAATTATTCATATACTGAAGCATGTCGAGGGTATAAGTTATTGGAACTAAACCATACATACTGTATATAGTTTGAATACTATCTGAATAAAAAGCATTTTTGTACCATGGCTAAATGATTTTATAACCTTTTCTTTTATAATTACTTCCATAATAATCTATATAACATATTACAGTAGGTAGGAAAAACATTTATTTTCAATATTAGGGACGCATTTTATTTTAAACCTGGGGATAAAGATTAAAATGTTTAATTTTAAAGCAGTTTTCAATGTTTAAACTGAATAAACGTGTTTTGCATACTTCTTAAACTATTTTTAGAAAAATTGTTATATGTGGAAAATCAAAATTGTTGCATCTAATATGTTTTTATCCATGATTAGGTTTTCTAAAGTTAATTTATTTCACTTCGGAGTATGAATATGATTTGAAATCTGTGTTTAAATTGAAGTAGATTAATTTATTAAAAATATTGTATAGACTTATAAGAATATCAATTATAGAATTTAATTTAATAGAGTTTAATTACAAGAAATATTCTATGTGTGGAGGCAAAATAAAATGAGAAGATATAGGTGATTGTAATAAAAACCCAATTGGTAATCCTGAAATAAGACAAAAAAAGGTTAGGCCTTCTTAAGACGGACACCTGATTTGGTAACTCAAGACACCACACATTTTCATTCTTTCAAACCCAAACACACGCACGCACGTACACACACGCACGCAACCACGCACACACACCAAATCGATCGCGTTTCTTAGTAACACCACATCAAGCACACTTATAAAAAATTCCATTGCAATAATTCACAAAAAATTCAATTTTTTCCATGATTATAATATCATCAAACATCGTGGATGAATAATATAGTTGTGTCTATTTGATGAATATAAATTGCATACGGAAATTTAGTTAATTAATGATAATATAGTCACGTGGCAAACGCGGCACAGCCGAACGCACATTTAGTCGCTCAATCAGTCGGACTCTCAGGGGTGGCTACGGGCTATGTTCACGCAATTACTCTGTTTGGCTAATGGACAGGGCGTGTTATTGTTGCAATAATAGCTCTGTAACTCCCAGCGGTTCAAGGTAACCAGGAACTCTGAGGCGCAATTAGGAGATAATTAATAGGTCTTGAGATTATTTATTTTACCAGAGTTTTAAAACTATTACTTCATAAAAAAAAACTAACAACTATTCCACGTTTTAAATTTTTAAGCATAAATACGTAAAAATGGTGGAGCAATGATAATAAATTGTTGTAAAGATGTAAAGTATAACATATCTTACTCTGTATTTAAGTTAAATTCAAATTTTGTAGCTTGTTCAATGCGTTGCTGAATTTTTAACTATAGACGTAAAAAGGTATAAATGTATACATTTAGAGATGCGTTTTCAAGAAGAACGTATAGAGACTGTTTAAATAATTCTCATAAAGTATTTTACAAGATCAGAGGGATTTTAAAGAGACGATCAAGCAATTTCTTGTTATGTGGTTTTTACTTTGGCAAACGTAACTCACAGGGTTCTTAATTTCGGCAATAGTTGTTTAAGTGTTTCCTGCCACTAACGTAACAAGGGCCTAACCGTAAGGTGTTGCAATCGTTATCCTTTTTGTTTGAAGATTAAGACGCCACTTGAATTGATGATAGAGTATTTGCTACTTCCAAAAAATCTGTGTGAGAACTCGATTCTTCTTCATCAGGGGTGATTTTATGTTCACGTCATCTACATCCGTAACAAAGGCTGTGATTAAGGCTTGTTGGTAGAATAGAACTGGGGAATTACAATAATTGCTAGATTGTCGTAAGGTATTAACAAAATCTATCAAGGATTCTTTATTCTATTACAAGAACAGGATTTTACTCCCTCAGCAACAGCTATTCTTTTGACCTTGTAATTCCTTGACAGTATTTTAAACAGTTCCTTATAACTGTACTCTTCTAGAAACTTAGGTTTAGTTAGGTTCACCAGAGTTTGAAGTACATTAGTATTTAGTATCCAAACAACTTTCTAACAATACATCTTGAATACTTCTCATTGTTACATCTTGTACTCTTGCAAGTTGGAGATTGGTGGAAACTGAATGTGCCATACTTCTGGATCCATTCATTCTGGGTTGAACTGTTCACATTTGAACCTCAAGCTACTTTGCGACACTTGCTCTTCAACTACATTCTCCTGATGCCTCCTAGGCATTTTAACTTTACACCCTCGTCGTAGTTTCATGTATTCACAAATATATTAATGCAAGAAACATCTACTACTTACAAATTAAAGTGTTTACAAAAAAAACTAATAGCTGATATTTTTGTCACTAAATAGACACACAACAAGTATACAAATCGTTAAATAAAAAATAATACAACATCTTTCTTCAAACATTGATTCCTAACTATAAGGATCACAAATCTAGTCGAGAATTGTTTGTAGTGGTGTGGGTGAAGACTGTTTAGGTTGAGTATCCGATTTATGGAATTAAAATACTCGTATTGGACAGGAATAACTTTGCACCGAGACGAAGGGTTGAAAATATAAGCGGATTATAATTTTACGAGCGATAACATGGGATTAGTATTAAAGCGGTGAGAGCCTTCACAAAATGTGTTGTACGTTCTTTTTACGAATTCAACATATCTATGCTTTAGAGGACTTTAAAAAGTCCCAATAAAATATATTGTTTTTATGCAGGCAATAAACGTTTGAATAGAATTGACAATGATACAATTAAATGTTTTATTATTTTCATTGAGAACGTTCAAAATGAACAAACAATGTTATCACGGCATATGAACATACTACACAATTAAATATATGGTACAATTAATTATTGGTGAAATTAATACAATTAAAAAGCTTTTCCATACAAAAAATATACTCTCGTATTTAAAAAAAAACAAATCTCAAAACATATTATCTATTCTGAAACTGCTGAGGATAAAATTTCTTTGAATGTTTCACTATTCCTTTGACATTTTTTTTAAATTTGTAATATGTGTGAACTATATGAGTTGCAATCAATTGGTAGAAATCAGAACGTCGAAAAAGCCCGAATAAAACTTTACAAGTGTGATTATGGTAGAATTAAAGTAGTTATAATTAAATAAATAAATCCTTTATTCATCAAAACTTCACAACTACAAAAGATACAAGTTATACATAATGAAACATCACAACAATTGCATAAAACTGAAAAAAATTACTGAAAAAAACTATTACAAATTCATTTCGTAGGAAACTTGTAATTATGGTGTAATAAACTACCAGATTTAGAAGAATTATAAAATGAAAAATTAAAAAGGAGGCAAGTTTTGACGTGTCAGGTAAATTTTTATGTAGCGATTACTGTACTGTTTTTCTCATCTCACTCACAGTCCTGTTATGTATTTTTAGAACTTTGAGTGGTACTGAGCTAAGATATATTTGAAAATTTAACCGTTGCAAGGCTACTTCTGCTACACTTTTTGAATTCCACAGATCTGCTAACTTTCCCCCAGAGCTTAGATATATCCATGTCAATAAAAATTAAATTATTTTTAGGTTGCTATGGAATTTTTAGATGTGCTTGAAATATGGCACTTTAGAACTTCCTGAGATATATGGATTCATAATTTTAGATAATTTACCGTAGAAAATAGAAAACTAATGTTCAGATTCTAAATTATTCTTCTTCCTCGAGAAAAATAAGAGTAAGGATAAGAGGAAAATGTTTATTTTTGCTTCCATGTGGGAAATAGGTTAGACCATAGATATGTATAAAGGGAATGTTTTAAGTTCACCGTACAGCTGTTTTTATAACAAAACTGTGACGTCACGAGCCATATGATGTCACTAACCAAATGATGTCACTGTTTCAAATTTTGGTCTCCAAACTGCCAACAACACCCCTCCCCAGAGCTAGGACATATGCCAATAAGGAACTTTCCAAGATCCGATCACAACATTGAAGTTAGAACCATTTAGCCATGTTTAATAGGGTTATTAATCCAGTTGTCTTTTACGATTTGACTATAGTATTGATATAGTAGTCATATTACGCATATTATTAATTACAACTGAAATATAGTGAACAGTTATTGTACTCATTGTTTAGGTAAAATAAAGATACACTTTATTAAAAAGTTAATTTCCGATCCATATTTGAATTTTTACGTAGTTATCTAGATAATTTACATCGTAATATGGGAACTATTATGTCTCAATAGGTACTGTATTACAGTAGTTCCTAGAATCCCAGAACAGAATTTCGTTGTACAGTGGTGATAATGATTAAATAGTTAAGGGTGAAGAGGTATGAAAACTGCAACTCAATTTGATTTAGAAATAATCTTTTTTAAGTGCAGTAGACTAATATTTCAGACTATTCAAATCGGAGTTACTTAGTTATACAAAGCTACATGATCAAGGTTGTCAAGGCAACTAATTGTAATTATTTGATACCGAACTATAGAAGTTTATAATGCTTTTTAACATTTCCAAAACGAAGATAATTTTTCTGATAGCAAATGTGGAGCCAATTCGTTTGAAGTGTTATGTCCGCCTCTGGGGATTAAGCCATCCACACATAACATCGATAACTGCTTGTCCGATAATACTGCTAGAGGCCGTTTGTATTGTATAAAAATTGTAAAACCCTATGTGACCAAAGCTCAAGTCCACTTAACTCATTACTTTAGTTATGGTTATATTTCAATTTCTACATAAGGTAGTAATGTGGAGTTTGTAATTGTCATCTTTAAGGTAAAAGTCTTATAGAAGTACTATTGGCGATAGCTGAGCAATCGTCCAGCATGCCACAAGTCTGACGAGATTTATTCAGCCAATCAAAACACAGGATTCAAATAGAAGAGTGCTATCAGTTAATCAAAAGTAATTCTCTTTTTATCACCAAAGTTAAAAAAAATCACCATAAGCCATTTTAAGCAAGTTTGGATGCAAAATTATTTTTAACAACCAAAAACCCACATTAGTAGAGTTGTTTATAAGCTTAATATAAGTACAATATTAAAATATGTATAAACGATGACTATGAAACGAGCTCATAATTATGATTCATAATTATTCAATGTAAAACAGTGGTTTTGTTTTAATTTGAGACATAATTAAGAAATAGCGAATGAACTGTGAAACGTTCACCGTGAATTCCATTTTCCACCAAAACGCGTGTATGCGTTATGAAGTGAATCCTCCCTTTTTACAAAATATTAGTGGTTATTATAGTATTAATAATCAACATATTCTTTGTAATTTTACATCCGATGCGTCTTACCATCATCATAGGAATATTAACACTACGTCATGCATATCTTTAGTCACTTGTATACAGTGCTTGTTAATTGACGGATCAGTATAGGTGCAATGACAGTAGTAGTGAAATGTAAACTTTGTTAGTGATTATCGAAGTGAGTGTGAGATAGATATTTAAGACGATAAAAATTAGTTAATTAGCTATAAGTAGCAGCCTTTGCAAATTGGAAAAAATGAGGAACTATGTAGGATTGATAAGTTTTTTAAAATTAATTAATTATTTTTGTAATTATACTAATTGTAATATGAAAAAATTATTGTGAAATCACCATTGTTTCCATATCAATTCCATACAAACTAATTAGTCTATATCGTTACGTTTTTGCTGAGTATGACGCTTTGACAATTTATATAATATAATTTATATAAAATACTATTTATAATATTTTCTTAGTTATAGATTTATAAAAATACTGATTTTAAGTTTTTTTTCAAATACTGGTAGATATATTAAACTCCTGCAAACTATTATTTTCGCCGTAAATCTTGTGAAGAAATTTTGTAGCTCCAGTAAATCTTTTAGCTAAATTGTTTGAATGTATAATATCTTAACTATTATTACAAAATATGGTAAATGGAATTCCATGCTACATACGAACGTCTTGACGTTTTCAGCCGGAATGAAACCACGTTGTTGGGTAATGGAGCCAATCACAAAAGGCTCCATTACGAAGAGGGCCTGGAGACCTCCATGTAGCATCCTTGGATCCGATCATATACAGTTATATAAGACATAAACCTAGGATAATCAAACATTATGATATAATTATTAAGGAAACGAATATAGCTTGCATAATAATTTTAGGTCCTATTGTGGCTATGTAACACGTATGAATTTACCATAATAATAAGTTAACTTATTCAGTTCACATACAAACCTGAATAAATCTTCATAACAATTTTCTTCTCTCTTCTTGCATATTATACATGTCTCCAATATTTTAACAAAAATTTTTGTTAAAAAATGTTTATGAAGAATTCGATGTGTTCCGGTACACTTATTAACTATACGATCTGTCATTTTAATTGTACACAAATGTTCTATGGTAGGACAATAATAGGTTATATGCTGAACATTGATCTTTGTTAAACGGGGTTTGTCTAAACAAGTTTCAAAGTATTATATTTAAATTATTGTACTTTATATTATTGGGATTAATGATAAACACTTCAAGCTAGATAATTATTTTGTAACCAATTTTTGAAATAATAATTTCCAAATAACACTGATTTTACGACTAATTAGATGACACAACGGGCTCTAAAACTCTAACAGGAGAGGTTTTGTCAGAGATTTAATCAACGTTTTGTACAGAACTCTTTTCCTATATTGAAACAGCTAGAACCCACGAATATATTTGTGTCAGCAATCAAAAAGTAGATGGATGGGCGAATAAAATTTTTGTGGAGAATCTTTTCATCATATTTTAAACAAAAAATGAAATTCTCGTTGCTTTTATTTAAAATATTAATGTAAAAAGTTATTATGTTATTTGTTAGCCTAACGCTATTTCTCTTCACGTATACACCACTAGAGCTAGACAAATACAGTCTGGTAAACACATTCATCACAGGCGAGACTCTCCTCCCTTTTCCTGTACATGTTTAGTGTTTCGATTTCTTAAGTTTGGGATTCAGCATTTTGCATTGCAGATTATTTCTGGAGAAGAGATAAATATATCTGAAAAACAGACTAGAAAAATAAAGGGGTTTTATATGAACTCCTAACATTTTACACACCGTACTCATATACTGTAGCATCCATGAAAATGTGATACTGTATACTGTGTGCTGGTACTGTATTTCAGTAGATCCATATATAAATATCTATGTTTGTATATAAATAGGCTATTAAAACATAAAGCTAGGACAACATTTTTTTTAGATTGACTCATTAAGCTAAAACTGTAGAATAATTATTTAACATAGTTGCAAACAAGAACGATTGGCAATAGGTTTAGCCTAAACAAGTAAAGTTATATACAAGTTAACTGAGCCATAAACCAAATAAGTGAAAATTCATTTTCATAACACCTTACAGTTATTGCGTCTTACAGATTTCCTTTTTTATAAAAAGACTATCTTCATATCATATATTTTTACTTCAAATCTTCAACTTTAATCATTAGCAATTATAAATGTGATAGCTTGAAAGGTTACTACAAGGAAAATTTAAGAAAACAAAATTTAACTGTAAAAGTTCATTACTAAGGCAGGCCCAGCCACAAACATGGTAAACGTTTGATGAAATTAAATAATATTTTGGTGGTTCAAAATGTAATGTAATTTAAAACACAGTTATAATTTATGTTTCTTAAATTTTATACTGCAACCTCATTATTCGTGTATGTATAGTATACAGTATACTAGATAGAAATTGTAATGACATTTTGAAAATTATGATCATAAAAAAGGTTTACAAGTTTTTAAACTTATCAAACTCTAGATTTGACAATATCATATACCAAGATTTGAATCTGTCACTGAAAATCGCTTTGATATTACTCTTTAATATTTAATATTGTGGAATTGGAGACGTTATGATTTAGGTATTGTCAGATTATATCTATTACATGATAATATCAGTGTTTAGAGTTTTAAACATCCAATTATTCAGAACTCATTACGTTAAATTTGTTATATTGTTTTAGATGTAATATTGTCTTTACAATTTAACCATATGTATTGCTTGCTGTAAAACGTTTAAATCAATCATAAAATGTTCTGAGACTATAAATATTTATGAAAACAACTTATATAATTTGTTAATACCATTTTAACTAATTAGCATTATTTATTTTTAAACTGTAAACATTTTTACTTTATCAATATGATTTCACACACTAAAGCAAAGAAAAAACTATATGTCAAAACCAAATTCCAAAATATTAAGGTGAAATAAATGTTTCTGTGGAGTAACAAGTTTGTTTCTTTTTGGTACAAAAAGCTAAAGGTAAAATATTAAATTATTAGAAACAACTCTCAGCTGAGAACAATATCAAGGTTTTATATGAAAAACATAATTAATTCATATTCCTTTTTATATGCCCAACATGTCACTTACAGTGTTTTAGTAGCTGTGTAAATTTTATTTACCAGGAATTGCTAGGAATTCTAATCTTAATAGTGAGTTTTTGAGTTATAACTACATCTCACGGTAACAAGAAACAACAACAATCAGCTGAGGAAACTCCAACAATCGAACTTTAATAACACCTGTCATTCTGTCAACCACGGTTTGAAATGTGTAAACTAATTAGCAACAGCTGTCCAAACTGACCCATATAACAAACATATGCTTCGAGCTTACAATTTTGGATATTTTAACAAAGAAAATCAAAACATATAGGCAAAAACGTTTATGAATAAATTTTTGTCTTACTTCTAAGTAAATATTATTTATTGTTAAAAGGCATATTACATATATTGCCAGTCTTTTACATCATCACAATAAATATTTTTGGTCATGCGGAAACAAAACTAATTTTAATTTGGCATACGATATACGTGAAATAACATTTAAATAAATAGCTACGTTGTGATTAAAATTAGTTCAAACTTTATATTCTTGCTATTTATTTGCAAAGAACTGGCAGCAAACCAGATAGTGATGACTCCTCGGCAACATATATTCCCTAAATTTTAATTTCAGGCCTATGTGACAGGACAGTAGAATCATCCCCATACCAGTAGGTGACACATGGAACAGTCACTGTATTAGTAAATCATTGATTGAAATTAGAAACAGGAAAGCTCCCAATATGGAACCTTTTGGGATAACACATATAAAGTAGTAGCTCTATCACTTGAAATACACAGCGCTTTTACCTGAGTGACCGTGTTTTCTGTCACTGGGGTCGAACGAAACAAGTATTTGGTCGAGAAAGGGGAATATTGTCCAAGAGGATTCGATACACAGTAAAAGGTCTTCCTTTGGTCACAATACGTGCGTTGTGAGATCATGCTAAGTTTTTTTGTTTGTTTTAGGGATGAATAGCCGATTTTAGATATTATTGTATGATACGCTGCCTGTTGTACAATATAGTAAGACTGCAAACGTTTTGATATGTCAAACCAATGAACTAATGGTTTGAATTAAAATACTGTATGTCCTGGCTATATAATTGAACTAAAAAACCCTTGCCTAATATACATTTTACATTTTTTTACCCAATATAGTTGTTCCACAAAAAATGTAATGATATAAGGTGTAATTAAGACACTCAAGTAATAGAAACTCTATAGGAGATGCCCATGGGATATAGAATGTATTACATTGCTGACTCCTAAATATGCAGTTTTGGTATAGTTACATGTTTTAGATATTATTTTATTTCTATTTCAATGTGGAATGATTTTTGAAAGTCATAAATTGAAATGGTTTAAAGTAGAAATAAATATTAACACCAGCACATTTTAATTTTATTGCTTATTATTTATCATTGGTTCTTGTATTATTAAATTATTGTTATAATTAATATTCTTATAGTAAGTTAACTATAGTCCATTGTTTATATTTTTCATAATATATAAAAAATATATTTTTTACTTTATAAAACTTATTTTTGTATTATATAAAATAAACAAACTTATTACCAATTTCTTATGTAAAGGTGGACTGGGTGCAACTGTACGTATACCTGTATAAGTTTATTATTATTTAATGTAAATGGGCCCTGCCTGTATTGAAATCGTTGTAAATAAACTTATTAATTATTATTATTTACCTAGTAATTGCCTAGTAAATATAACTAATTTATTAAAAGAGTATAATTTTTAATTAATTAGATACGGTTTAATCTTACAAAAACAATATTTGTTCTCCATCAATAGATGATTTACAACTTTGCAGCAGCGATGGCCGGATGTTTATTCGAAGTTTCCGCTGTTCTTATGAACAATTTGTTACGAAAAATATTCAAAAAGAACAGATAAAATATGGATTATGATAGCATTAAGGAAATTACCAATACTTATTATAGGCTACTTTCCAATTAAAAAATTGTTTAAAGCTCTGCAGGTACAAAAAAGGTCCTTTTATATTTAAATCTAACAAGGAATGTCTATTGACTCATTCTTACATATTTTTTACTATATCAATATACTAAAAAATTTTAAAGAAGTCAATATGAATATTCTAAGAGTTCAAAACTCTAAATTATATAAATAATAACTCTGTAAGAATGTATAGTTAATTCCTTAATATAATTTATTAAATGAACGAAACTTGATCAAATTTATTTGATAGGTGATTCAACTGTTTTACAAATATGTGATTTAATGTATCCATTAAAACAAGTCAGCCAGCTATAACAGAAAAGAGGAGTTAAGGTGTGAGATGTATGTACGGCTGGGTGAATCCGAATCATGTTTGAGCTGTGTGAAAGACACTAGAAGCACCGCTTCTGTACATCCAAATAAATATTCTTAGTGTTAATAACATTTATGGCAACAGAACTAGAAAAAACTACTAACAAATCATGACAATGTCTCAAATTCATTAGACAAAATGGCAGCCATTTAAAATTTTGTGTCTCAAATAACTCGTCAACCGTTAATTTAACAAAAAATTTACAAGAATAATTTGTCTAATTTAAAATAATTTAGTGTTAATCGATTTGTAATTAAATCACCTAAACAAAATTATTCGTGTAAATGTTTCGTTAAATTAACGGTTCACGAGTTATTTGAGAAACAAAATTTTAAATGGCCGCCATTTTGTTTAATGAATTTGTGACATTGTCATGATTTTTTAGTAGTTTTTTCTAGTTCCGTTGCCATAAATGTTTGTGCAAAGTGTCAAATCCGTGCGTTTAACCATTATTCAGAAAAAAATTATAAGTGAAAAAAAGAAAATGGAGGCTGTGTGAGTAACTAAAGACTTCCGGATAATTTATATATGATATTTAGATATGTTTCTTAACCAGGAACAATGCCCTACAGCATTGGTAGGGAATTCTGAAACACCCCCTAGGTACCTTCTTTAAGCAGAAACATCCACCTTGTTTCAACCTGACAGGCAAAAACCAATTGCTATCAATTTGTCAAACGCAAAGCTAGCGTCTAAAGGCGGATATTAGTGCCTTATTGGGTTTCAACGAGTAGTTCACTTTGTCAGGTTTTCTCCCTGGAATGTGTCATACAGTTAAATTTTGTACATAGATAAATCAGCTACATAGAATGTCGCAGAAGTCTTGTATTATATAGAAAGAGTATATATTATTCTTACACTGAATTACAGTTTTTTTACAAAAATGATGTACTTATTAAATATATTTATGTAAATAATCATCCCTTTGGTTTATGCAGGCATGAACCTATTGCAGTAAAACTTAAAATACCATTTTTGAGGACTTAAGTACCTACAAAAAGTATGGGATGGGTATTTTATAAAATGCGTGGTAAATTGCTATATTTTTATAAAATTATGTCAGTATCTGTATATAATTTTGTATTGTTCTTATAAATTTATTAAAATAAAATTACTAACAAATTTTAAATAATTTTATACGTGTACAACTATTACAATATTGAACATTGTTAGCTGGAGTTATGGATTTAAATTGGTGTGCCATTACAATAACATATACTGTGATGTGTACATGAGTAATGCTGAATCAGATAGATTGGTATTGAATATCGTGAATCAACTGTGATTTTATGAATGAATAAATTAGGCTAAAATCTCACGATTGATAAAATATTCGTTCTATTTTTATACATTTTAGGTGTTTTAAGTGTTTTAGACCATATACTGGGTGTTCATAAAAGTCGAGGACAAACTTCGAGGGGTAATTGTACTCATCAAAATAAACAAAATATTTCCTATAAACATATGTCGAAAAATCCTTTGCCATTTTGTATTTTTACAAAAAACTCGTTACATCTCAAGAACTATTTAAACTGCAGAAAATAAAATTTGCAGACATCTTAATTAGCTACATAGAAAAAATTCTCAAAGTATCATTTGGATTACTATTATGTTTTCAAAATGGCGGTGGTTAAATTTAAATATAATAAATTTGAATTTTGTCGATTAATTTAAATCCATTAAGTTTATTACATTTCACAAGATATACTAAAGATTGTAGTTTAATTTAATAATTTTTTTTATAATTTGTAATTCCTCACAGGACTATTCAGCCTGTGTGTGAGGAAGAGTCTAACATCTAATATGTATTAATAGAGTCCCAGAAAATCGGCAAGTTAATGTTATGAACTATATTTAGACAAATAAATGATCATGATTGCGTGAATCGTCGTTTGTGTAAAAAGTATGTAAGTGGTTCAAATCATTCTCAAAATTATTTTTGGACGTTTTTCTTATTATAATATGATAGCAATAAAAAGAATGACTTAAAAATATATAAATAACATACCAAAAAAACGAAACTTTTTTGTTAGTAGAAATACCGTAATCGAACAAAGTTTTTACAGTATAAGTAAACACAATTTGCGGATATATAAAAGATCAAAAACAATTATGAGTAGATATAACTTTTAACTAAATTATATAAGTCAAGTATAAACATAGTCAAAACAATGATCTTTCATTCTCTTCTGGCTTGTAACCAAGTGCGTCCTGTGTTTTCAAGCTGACAATAAAATTTGAAATATTATGGGCATTAGTTCTCCCTAGAGGATATATAGACTGCACTACAAATATGTTTTGGCTAAGTTTACTTTGTAAAATGTCTTGCATTTTGTGAGACTAACTCTCACGTATGTAAGATATTGACATTTTCAAGGGTTAAACTGATTATAATTAATTGAAATGAGATAAGTATAAAAGTTCCAATGTATTTTAGGGTTATATTAATTTTGGAAACTACATAAATGGATAAAATCATTTTAGAAGTTAAAATTAATTCATTAAAGAGACTTGGGGCTAACTAAAGTTTGGCGAGATGGATTTCGTGTTTAATAAAGTTGAATGTATAACTTAGGGAGTTTTAAATACGTTTCATTGCTGTAATTCATTGCTGGAAATAATGTAGAAAACATCGTATAATTTCATAGTCAAGCGTATGATAAAGCTTATTTAAAGTCGTAAATCGGTTCATAAGTCATTTTTATGTGCTCTTTATTTATTTACTTAACGGAAACTCCTTTTTACAATAGAACAATATAAATATGTATATAAGTATGCATACACGATACAAAAGCCGTACACAATACAAACTCAAAATTGTACAGAACAGAGCAGTGACTTGATAATTAATTAGATTATGCAAGAATAACATCAATAACAATAAATAAATACGTATATAAAAATAATCACAACAATAAACATTTAAAGATGGTATTAAAAAAATATATGTTCGTAGGAAAATAATACAAAGAATCCTTAAACATTGGTATTGGCCATCAGGATACTTCTTCTGAGAGTTGAAGGAGTGGAGAAGAAATCAACTTCAGGAGGGAGTTGATTAGCCTTCATCTGAATACGAGACATTAGGCTATTTTTCTTTTATCCAGCTCCATAGTAGTGTCTCGCAAACAGTTCGACAGATCTGGTACCAGAGAATAAGCGGAAGTCAACACGCTTAAGAATTGCAGGACAGTTAATTATTTAAATAATTAACTGCACAAGGTGTCCTTGCTGTGGGCAACAAATTATGGAAGCATACTTAAGATTAGGACGAATATATTATTGGAGTGCTCAATGCAGCAGGATGACGAATGAAGCGTGATGCACTGAAGTCCAAGATGCATGTTAGCCTTAGTACAAGCCCGTGCAATATGAGGAAATACTGCAATATTGAGCCGTGCTCTTGAAAGGAAGTATTTCGTCCTTCCGTCCCTCGTCCTTCCAATTGGCTTCAGTCGTTTCACTCGTCGGTACAATGGTTTAAACCACTACACCAAATGATCACCATCTGAGAAAGCGCTTATTTGGCTATAAAAGGTATTATCTTGCGGTACAACAGCGAATTTCACGAGACATTAGTTCATGCATTAGCTCGCAGATGGCAGCACCGTGACGGTAATCGTTGAATTATCGTCGCCGAAAATTATCACGATAAGGCTATAGCAATCACTTTTCACTGCCATCGACACGGGTGTGTAGATCGGAGGGTGAAAAAGTTAGGAATTTGCCATAACTACAAAATATTATGTTACCTAAAAGGATCCAGACTCGTTTAATCAGGATTCGTGGCTCAAGAATGTGGAATAACTCTATCAAGATTCCTCTCTTGACTCATTGAAACCTGTTTTAACTTCTAAATCTAGAAATCCGAAGAAAATTCTAAGACTTCCAATCCATGACCAAACTTCTCAAAGGCTATGTCGACTGACCTGAGTTACTCTAGATGATTCTTCCCCATACCCCTAGCCGCACAAGATCTGTAGACATCTTTGAAAGGCTGCACTACTCCTCGCTATACCAACAACGGAGTATGGAAGTGGGAGCGGCTGTAGACATCTTCGGATGCAATGTGGAGTATAATGCGGATGCATCAAACGGAGACTCCTTCTGCTCAACGTCTCCTTCAGCAGTGAAGAAAAAAGTGAAAGCTAATTATGAACAGTAGGCCTACTGGATTCGGTTATTACCCACATAAATTGTATGTTTTCCACTGTTATTCGATATTATATATTATTATTTAAAATAGTTTTTACGTAAATTTTGTAATTTGTACAATTGTTATACCATATAGCTATTTATTGTTATTACTAGTTCATTATTAGTTATCTCACTGCATTAGTTAATCTTGTATAGTATATAATTGTTACAAATTGGCGTTTATTGTTAATGCTCAATTGAGTTTATTTTGTGTTTATTGCATGTGACACCCACGTCACAAGGTGACGTCACGCAACACGTCGAGGATAGTACCTTGACCGTGACCTCCACCACGGTAGGGATATGGTGACGCTCCGTCTGGTTTCGGGTGTCGGAAGAGGAGAAGCTTGGTAATCGTCGGATTTTTGTCGATAATTGATTTTTAAGGGCATGGAAAAGGTTGATTACAAACCAAGGGGGGAGTAGGTGAAAAAGTATAGACTGGACATTAATATAATATATATGGATTTGATTATTAGAGTTTTCAAATGAATATACAATCATCGGAGCAGAGCCTGAATTATTCATTACAGTAAAATTGGATGTATGATAGTTAAGATATAATTAATTTTGTGGGTTCAAATCTAAATTAAAGCTGGCTCTGATAATGGTCTGGTTCACTGTGGGTTTTCCATTTCGTATTTGGCACGCTCAATTGTAAACTGTTAGCCGACTGGGCCACAAGAGAATTGCTTCCAAGTATTGTGTTATTTATAAAATATTGACCACTGTTGAAGTACATAAAAAAGAATAATAAACATTTACTTTCTTATTTTGAAAATAAGTTTAACGTACAAATTCCAAGTATTTTTTTCATTTCGTCACAATCTTTGAGGTCTGGAGTGTATGAATCAGAAATGTCAGCCAAAGCCATTGCGTAATACCTGGAAGCACTTTCAATTAATTGGTCTTACTCTTTTACCTAACCAGGTGGACTGGGTGCGGTGTGATTTTCGTGGAAGCTGTAATACACTTAGAACTAATGAAAGAAAGACGAGCATTGACTTAATAAATACCTCTATAAAATATTGAGTTAAACATTTATATCAAGCTGTCACTAAAATCATTTTCCGATCATAAAATTCTTATAGGTGACGATTTTTTAACAAAACTGTACGTTGTAATTTAATAACGTTTTTAATGATATTTTTTACATTTTTGGTACGAAAAAATCTTATTCAGTGAACGGAAGTGGTAAATAAAATGAGGCGTAACAACGGTGAAAGTCACGTTTCAATTAAGTCTTTTGAAGTTACACACGAACAAGAACAACTGTAAGTGAATCAAGCAACTTTTAAATATTCTCAAGGTAAAATAAAGTCCTCTCCTGCATTTCCCTATAGAAAGCGTATAATATGTTTAAATATTTACGTCGTAACAGACCAGTGTATTCAGTGAATTCTCAAATAAATAATATGACGATAATAATAGTATATTACAATTTGATCAATATAGTCGATGAATAAGAAAGTTTGTCTGTTCTCCATAAGATTAACATAGGAAAAAATTATGCAGGTTTGCTGCTGTGAGGAATCCTAAAATTAGGAATTTTTACCATAAACAATTTTTATTTTGAAGATACCAAGTTTTATGAGCATCTGTCCATAAATAAAATAGTTTGCCTATTCTATATAAGATTACAATTGGAAATGAGTATACAGATGAGTTGCCATAAAAAGTTTGGAGCAGTTGCCATAAACTATGAAGCTATTTTTATAAAAAATACAGGGTAATAAGTGAAAAATTAACTTTTCCTAAGCCTCACTAAGATTGACATTAGATCTCCAAAATGCAACGTACCACTAAGGTTAACAATGGAGCTCCAAAATACAACGTACTGTGTTACGAATTTTGAATATCTCGGTATCTCGGTTTTGAATAACCTTTGGACATAGATCAAAAGATACTAAATTGAGTAGTTTTTTGAACTGATTCTAGTTATTGTAAAATATACAATTAGAAATCTTTGGGGTACAAAAATCCCCCTTAAACTACCAGTTAACATTGTACGATATATCTGGATTACGACTCCAACCGAGTAAATGTGGAAATACACATCTCTACTAGATTTGGTCTCGATCTGACCATTTTTACGAGAGTCATTGTGTTAACAGACATACGCACACACTAATATTGTTTTTGGCCTCTAGGCACCTCAAATGAAAAATTAATATGGTCCCTGGCTTAGGTCTTTCCATGAGACCTACGGTAATAGCTTTTTACCAATGGGAAATTTGCCAAAAAAGACTTTTGGTTTGTAATGAATGATAATTCAATACAGGTGAATAAAATATATTCTCAAAAATATTCTTCGTACGTAAATTTATTTACAAACAATACAAATATACAAATTTTATATGTACATATATGGACAAAATCGTTACATAGAAATGTGATAATTGTGGTTGATATGGAAAGTGATTATTGATAACTCATTGAGCCAAATAATCTTACTATGAAATGTTGATTAGGAATTTTAAAATTCTATTACGTGATTGGAAAGAAATTCTAAAATAATTAATGAACGCTATCACTCATAGTTAGAGACAATCTATATTTACAAAACCACGTGAGATTCAACAATACTACAATAAAATCATAAAATTTGTAATAGGATAACAAAGTATTTTGAAAACATAACAATTTGTTAAATATGAAGGAGCTTCTAAACAAAAATATATGCTATAAGTTCTTAACTTTATCCATAAATAATACGTATACTCATGTCATATAATAATTTATAATTGTCTTTATACAAATAGTATAAAACTATAGTATGTGCTTTTGTAACAAGAAGAATAACATAAACTTGATGTGATCTGTTACAGAATAGAAAACGAAAATACATATGATTTTAAAATGTAGGACTCCAAGTGGCAATCAATTTGGACTGATTTTAAGTTAAAAGTAGTGTGGAAGTATTGCGAGAGTTCACTGTGATTGTCTCCCTAGTTAATGGCTAATATGATAGAAATACATTTATTGAATCAAGAATATATAAACGAAATTTAAATTGAAACTACATTATATTTTCTCACGAGTCAAAAAATGTTGAAAATTCAGTGATTAATAATAAGATAGATTAATATTTTACTATTTGGTCTATAAATAATTAGAAGTGGGAGGTGGGGGATATAATCTAGAGAGAGTTTCAACACATCATGAGCAAATTAGCCATATCTAATCAGGTAAGTTTTGTGTCATGCCATTTTTTGTAGATTATCAATTTAATTATGGTAAAACAGTGAAATTTGAAAACTGAACAAAGTCATTACACTGAAAGGTACAGTGATACACTAAGTTTCAAATAGTGCGTGAGTTTTGATACCGTAAACCTCACATCAAGTGCTGTCAGTGAGCGAGTCTTTAGTGATGGTGCTATTGAAGGATCAATCGAGAAATGTCCATAAAAGGGCAAGTTTATAGTCCAAGGCCCAGCGAAGAGGTCCTAGATGGGTCTCCACTAGAGCGTGCTGTAAGTTTTGATGCCGAGCACCTCACATCAGTTCTGATCGTTGAACGACTCCTTGATGATATGGTAGTGCAAGGAAAAGATGGAACAGCGATCCTCAAAGAAATAGTAGGCTACATTCCCAGCTGGGCCTCATTACAGAGTGCTGTGTGTTTTCATGCCTTGCATTTCACACCAGTTCTGGTCGTTGAACGATTCCTTGGTGACGGAGCAGTGAAAGGAAAATGTAGACAGTTTCCCTCACAGAGTAAGGTTGTAGTACACTCCTACGCTGGGCCTCCACTAGAGCGTGCTGTGAGTTTTGATGCCGTGCACCTCACACCAGTTCTGGTCGTTGAACGACTCCTTGGTGATGGAGCAGAAGAAGAAAAATGTAGACTCCCTCACAGAGTAAGGTTATAGTACACTCCTACGCTGGGCCTCCACTAGAGCGTGTTATGAGTTTTGATGCCGTGCACCTCACACCAGTTCTGGTCGTTGAACGACTCCTTGGTGATGGAGCAGTGGAAAGACCAGCCGAACAGCGCGCATCACTGGGTGCGTCTGCTGGGTGCAGGCGCAGGCAGAGGCGGCGGTACCATGCGCGACATGGCCTGGAGGCTGCTGCTACTGACAGTCCGCTCCAGGATCTCGCCCCAGTACCGCTCACTCATGCCCTCCAGGTCGGTGCGGGTAGCCACGGCGGCGGCGATGGGGCCCGTCGAAGTACAGCACCGGATCGTCGCCTCGCTTGGCTTCTTGGGCTTACGACACAGTATCTGAAAACGGTGAGTTACCATTTAGATATGTTTATGCTCTTTTTGCAAAAAAATGTGGAAGACACAGTAATTTCCACAAAGCTTTCTAACTTTTGTTGTTTTCATCATACCTTACATTCAATTTCGTGAGATTGTTCCTCCAAAAAAGTATGATAAATTGAATGGCAAACTTAATCTAACCTCATTTTTGGTTTATTGGTACATTACTGTTGCATTAAAATTTAACATTAGCTACACCTAACTTCTCTGCTGAAGAATGTTTTCAATCAATTTAATTACTAGGTAATAACCAAGTTTAAATATAAATGTTTCCATTACTTAGTAAACGTGTTCCAGTCAGAGACTTACATGAATAACTTAAATATCGCTTACGTCAATTTTTCCAAACATCGTTAGTTTGATTTCCATGCTAAATTAACATTCAATAATGCTAGCAAACATCTAAACAAACGTTCAATTTTCAAGTTAACTAATCAATAAAGGCTTATAACGTACTTTAGAGTATTTGAAAAAGAAAAAGGTGATATGATATAGTACGATCAACAGCTGTAAAAATATTTTTCATATTTACCTTAGAAAGAAATAGATCTTTACTAATCCTTCTAAAGTTGTTATTGAGGAGCCAGTAGAGAAACGGGTTCCAAAAACTGTTACTAAGAGCGAGCCACGTTATCATAAAGTCCAGGAATGGAGGCATCTAAGGACCAAAACACAAATTTCATTACTAGCCAAAAACCCACTAAATATGGTCTTAAAACTTCTGAAATAACAAATATTTTGAATAAACAGACTGATTAGTTTGACAAAATTTTATGTTTATTTACAAAGATAGTTTAAACACACACTTTTTAGTAGTTATATACTTGACATATACACATGTAAGTAATGTACATTCATAAAATGATTGTATTTACTTTCCTGTGGGAAATAGGTTAGATCATGGATAATGTTTTCAGTTCATCTAAACAGCTTTTCTTATTCTTTTATATTAAAAACTCAATATAATAGCTCTGGTAATTTCTATGGAAACCTGTTACATGTTTTCATCTTACAAATAACCAACACCCCCTCCCCGGAGCTTAGACATAATCCATGTCAATATGTCATTAAACTACAACTAAAATAAAGTTGGATTCTAATGTTTGAGTACAAAGACTAAAATGACATTAAGCATTGTAAACCGTCGGTTGAATATGGTATATTTTTAAAGATTTGAAAACTTTCGAAAACTCGGATAGCCACGTCTTCTTAAAAGAAATTTGTGAAATCCACCAAAATTGTCGTAATGACATAGGCAATAGTTAATATTTGATTTACAAAATCTACTGTAAATTGTTTAAGTTGATTTATATTTACATACCGATTCTTACATAGCATAAATCATTTACTGTGTTATATCGTAGGAGTCACCCAACACGAACAAAACCTATGAGTTCAATAGATAGGACAGGGATGCCAAAATCTATCTTCAGAATAGAGTACATCACCCCCATAGAAAACGGTCTTCCCAAGTGACCGAGTAAGAAAAACATCGCTTCTCCAAGAGTTTAAATTGAACAGCATTATAAGGGTCAAATTAGATAGCCAAGAGGGAGCGAATATAGCTCAGAAGCCCCAAGATAACCTAATAAAAAGGACGTACCAGTACTCTAACTAATGCTGATCTTCGAATCTGAACACGTTAAAAGGCTATGACTTAATTGAAAGTACATACTCGTATACTGTTATAGCTATAAAAAATATTTTACCTTAGAACCGGTGCAAGCAACAACTACTTCCTGGATAGTCCAGGGAGTTACCATGACAATGAAGCCCAACGACATAGCAGCCATGGTCCGAGAAGCATTCGTGCTGAGTCTCCGTTCGTGCGCCACCAACTGCAACAAAGTCAGGGTTGACAAACCGTAATGAGTGTAACTTTACTATTGCTATTTCATATTTTGACTTACTGCGTTTTGCGGAATTAAGTTTGTTACTCGTACAACAAATAATTATTGAGGTTATAACAGGTTAACAAAATTAATCCTGTTGACTACTTTATGCTGATTATATAACGGGTGGCCCAAAAACCTGATAGTTTTCAAAATGGAAGTATTAAATAATGTGAACGTTAATCCACACTAGAGACACGACACCCATCGACCATCGCTTACAACTATCCACAATTCGAGACCTCCAAGTAGCTGGATTACAGGACGTCGCCACCATCCCAGTCATTATGTTTTTGTGCTATATATTGAGGGAGTGGTTGGTGTCAAAATAAAAATAATTGAGACATAATAATTAGTATAAACAAATGAGTTTAAAATAAAATTAACTTTCTTTACATGCATACCCTTGCTGGTACCCACAGAAACACGGACAAGCAACGAATAGTATTTAAGCAATCCATCCAACAAATATTTATTGCCAATACAATGATGTGTATTCACTGACCAGAGAACTATGCTTGCTGTTTTCAAATAATAATGGAGAACTAGTTGCAAAGAGAAAAGTAAAGAACAAAGTTTATTATATTCTCCTGTTTTTAGTCTCGTATGAATGATTGATGAAATAATATAAACGTTTTACTAGTTTGTTTAAGTGTCTAGTCTTAGAGAACTTCTTGTTTTCAAGAAGATACAAACTGCATTCTAACTTAACTTTTACAACTCGACTTAAGAGATACCAGTGTTCTCTCGGAAGTTTTGAAGGCATTTAAACTTGACTTAGGACATGTCTAGAGTGGTCTGCCTCCAGCCATCTCATTCTTTGTCCTAGTTTTTAGTTCTGGTTTCATAAAAAATGCATACGTTAGCTCCAGTGATTTAAGGTTTCAGTTAATGAACACAATCATTAAAAGCTATCACTGAAGCTGATATTTTATACCAAATAAGTTTGAACGGGGTTTTTAGAGTGATTTGTTTAATAAAATTCACGAGGAAGACCCAATTATTATTTAAATATTATCTCTTTCAGTTTCAACTCTAATACTAGGCCAAATTCATATCCGTTTGATATTTTTAAGGATATACCACTCACAAAGGTTGACGAAACAAACTATGCTAAGCTATATTAACGGATTGAAAAGTATTATTATTTTAGAGTAAGATTTTAGTAGAGGGTCTCAAGTTAGTCTAAGGTTTAATACGAAACATTAAATTTAGGACCGACTGACCAGTACCACTTCGAAATGTCATAGCAGGAATCTTACCAGATCTTTTCTATATTTCGAAACAAAATTTCACAGAAAGCTTATTATCGTTGATACTTTTGGGCTGTCTTTTGAAATGTCTCATATTTTGACCAAATTGAAATACTAATTAAAAATAAATGAATAACACTCCTTTCATTAATCGAACCTTTCTCAGTACTAAAATGTTTTTCAGAAGAACTATTGTCACATAAAATAGTAATACTGTATAACATAACAATAAACACACAAAACATAGCTAAATAAGCAAACATAACATAACGACTTTAGATGAAAGATGAACATTTTGCGTCATGCTGCACGCAATGAACATGCAAATGGCTCTTTATAAAAACACGCTTTAATTGCTTTAGGTCAAAAATGAAGCGTATTTCAGAGTTTTTAAATTGTTGAATCGTTATTTATTTTCTAGTGTTGATGTTGAAATAAGCTGTGAAGATAAACACGATCTATGCACGATGCACTAACCCTAGTGCATCGTGATTTTCGCAAGAGACCTGAGGCCTATTCTGCTGCCGCCATGGGTACGCACCATTTGAGCGGGAAAGGTCACCTTACCATCGACCTCACTCTGGAAGAGATCAACCATGTTTCAGACACAGTGCTTTTCAGCACTAACCACCGCCATTACGAAGGCGTGAATCCCCCTCCAGCCCGTAGAACGATCACCTTTTAAATCCGGAATATTATTAGGCTAAAAATGAATCTCTTCCCAATTTTTCGGAGGCTATAGCCTACCTAATCCTGGATCAAAAAGCTTAGAACAAGATTCTAGAGCTTCGATACACCTCATATGGACCTACATCCATTTCCCTTTGGGAGGGACCTGGTCACCAACGTATGAAGATCGCACGAGCGAAGCATCCGGATTAATCCAGTCGAAGAGCTCTAGAGAGATGGCTTGGAGGCACCTCCTGAACCCTTGAGCTTATCTGGAGTCTAGCCCGCAAACAGACACCAAGTCGTGTGGCGCTGAATGCTGAATGCCACAGCATTTGTTAAGCTTATGTTTGAGCCTATTAGCTTTTAACCATTACGTAAACAAAATTATTTGAATACTTTATATCTTTTACACTTTTCAATGTAGCTATGAGGAAATAATTAATGATAAACCTTTTCCATGGAGGCGGAGGAGATCTCCTGCTGGGGGCTGGCTGAGGAGACGGTCCGCTTGAGTCGCAGCTTATTGACGTGGAAGGCTGACCCGTAGCAGTACATGAGCACCATGGTGGTGGGGAAGTAGAAGATACAGGCGGCCAGTATACGGAGACTGGCGCGAGGGTAGAAGGGGTCGCATGCGGCAAGGCCTGAGCCGTTGAAGTAGTAGCTGCCTCGGGGTAGCACCAGGGCGGAAAACACCGTCAGGGAGGTGACCAGGGTGAAGCATAGCAACGCCATGCAGCCCTGCAGGCACGTCAGGTATATGTCAAGGCCATACAACTATCTTTATACTCAGTAAAACCTCTACATTTATCTGATCTTCTGTATAAGGTATGAGCAAAGCTTAACAAATAATACAAATACCACACTCACATTACAAATAGTGTATTTACTTCCCTGTGAGAAATAGGTTAGATCATGGATATGTCTAAAGGGAATGTTTTCAGTTCATCTAAACAGCTGTTCCTTTAACCAAATTATGACGTCACTAACCAAATTACATCACTGTTTCAAATTGTGGTTGCGCAAATTGTCAACCCACCCCTCTAAGCTAAGACATATCCACGTAAAAAATCTTGAAAGAACTTACTCTTTTGGCTACTCTGAACTCCGTTAATTACTAATAAAGTAAGACAGTTTCATGAAACCTTCTCTCTGGAGTCAGAGTTTTCAGTCACGTTATTCACGTCGTTTTCAGGTCACGTCAGAGACAATAGTTTCTGACGTGACCTAACGACTAATTATGTAACCGGAACCAACGACCTTCCAAAGAGGCACAGAGGCAGTCTGAGATAGAAACTTTATACGTGTCATGACCAGAAATCGAATTTGGGTCTTTTAAGTGGTAGGCCAGTTCTTTAGCCACTCAGCTGTGACTGCTACAACTAATAAAGTAGCCTGCTTTAATGATGTGCCAACATTAAAATGAAAGAAATAAATGTGAAATAAATAGAAATATGTTCCAATATTAATATGATGATGTACTAGTATTATTATTTCATGTTTGGAGCTGTCTGTACAAAAATCACAATGTATCTAACTAAAAATTGAGACATAAGGTTGTGTGTGACATAACAGGTGTCTTTTGGACTCTATGCAATTGCATGGAGTATGGAGTATTGTATGGAGCATGGCAATTGCAATGAGATACAATTGTATCTCATTGCTATTTCTCGGGATGAAAATAAAAGTAAATAATGTGTAACATTTGTAATTGAAAATCAAAATAGATTTATTTAGGTTTTAAATCCTGAAAAATTATGATTTTTTTCATGAATTGAGTTATTAATTATAAAAGTTACGGTTAAAAATAGAAGGCCAAAAGTTTTTACAAACCGTTTAGTGTTTTAGAAAAAACATTCAAACTCTTTGTACAAACAATAGAATTAAGACTTAATAGGCTTAAAAATTGTAAGTACATAAAAGTAGGCTTAATGTGATAATTTTCAAAGTGAAAACGAGCTTAGTTAAACTTACTTTGAAATGAAGAAAATATTTTCTTTATTAATTTATAAGGTATTATTGTGATGAAATGTTGAAAATTGGACAACCTTATCCATAATTGTGCTAATAAATATACAAATATGAGATTATAATTGTTAAAAAATTAGATATATCACAAAATGACAATGTTAAGCTAATTTTAAATATTCTTAAAGGGGAGTGTACTCCAGCCACGCTGTCAAAAAACCAGCTTTCAAAGAATTTGGTTTTAGAATAAACTAATTGTATGAGCAACGGGCAGTAAAGTAGGTTCTGATAGGGGATGAGGTTTGTACTCATTTAGTTTGTTGTTTTTTAATATTATATACGACCTTTTTAAAGTAATTGATTTTAATTGACCAAGAATAAGTTATTTTTAAATAGTAAAATTAACTTTTTTATTAGACGATACATACTAGCACGGAAACAATTTTATATCGTCTATAAAATACGTTTATTGTGCTTTACGAATATAATTATGCGTTCTAGAGAGCGAACAGAGCTCTTGGAAATATCAGTGACGCTAGATTTTCTTAAATCTTAAACCTCCATTAACTTAATTTTATTTAAGTTGTACAATTCAATTAATTAATCACGTGTAATCAGTTAACAAAAATAAGACATTTTATATTATAAAATAACAGTATACCGGTGGTGCATTCCAGAATTGTTCTTTATTTTCTCATAATTGTGTGCATCGTTTTAATAGATAAATAGATAACACGGTAAAAGGATGATACATTAAACTTATAAAAACGAAATTACTAAATTAAGAGCCTGCATCAATCTATTTAAGAGCTTAATAAAGGGTTATGGGAAAAGACAGTTGCAATATTATAAAAAATTAAAATATCTTTAAAATACGAATTATGAGTAGTTCAAAATTTTTTATAATGCTACTGTAAATATTCAATTATTTGAAAACATTTTGATCCTTTAATACCTTTATTTGATATTCAAAAGGGTCAAATGTTATAAATTTAATATTTACGCCTCCATAAGTAAGTGCACATATATTGCACTGATTAAAATATGTTTCACAGAAATTTAGGTTTGTGATAGTGAATAAATAGTTTAGGGGTTTTTGAAATCGATGAAAACATATTTTATTCCATAAATACCTGTAAAACTTAATGTACATAACCTTACGGATTTTATTTTTGTTTAATTTTAAGTTTTAATTATTATAATCTTGTATTTTGAAGACAGTGAATACACTTCTAAGCTGAGCCAAGATTTTATTCTTAGCTTCGTGACAAGACATCCAATCTGTTGTTCTAGTCGGGTCGGATTTGATGGTAGCATTTCTCCAAGCTGCTTCCGTCTAAGAAAATACTGTCCTATTTTACCCTTACCATCCGTGACGGTTGGCGAAAACAAGCTGTCTCTGAATTCAACGTGGTCATTCAGCAAACTTATTACTGTTTACGAAAAAAGTATCCACAATTTCTACCAATTAGGCTAAAAATATTTAAATTATAGTACGTAGTAAACGGAAACTATATTTATTTAAATAATAGATTATGAAAATTTACAACTAATCAACACAAGCAGGAGACAAGTAAAAAGTAAACTTTCACACTAAAATAGGACAATAATAACCAAGCTATAGATCCAATTTTGGCAGGAAACTCGATGTTTAACACACAGAATAAATAAGTAATCCATAACACTTTTATGGAAACCTGTGTTATGTACGGTTATACAGTATAATTTCGCAATTAAAATTTTTAATGAAAATATATCTGTAGAAGAACAATTAATTAAAAATAAAGACCGACGGTTTTAAACTTCGTCTTAGCTGTCAGAATTCCTTTTTCTGCTATCTAGTTTGTACAACCATTATTACAAAAGACCAAAAATTAAACTTTTAAGATTTTTGCATCCATTTAAAATCTAACATACAAGTTGAAGCCTATGCCAGTTTTAGTAGAAGGCAACGCCATACAAATCTGTTAAAAAACATTTATTGCATTTTAAAATTTATAGTTGATTTATTTTATTTTTGTGTCTTTATAAGTATCGCTTGTTTTACTTCCATGAATTTATGATTGATGATGAGTTTGATACGAACGATAATAATTAAAAACATTTAACTTAAGAGTCTGTATCAGTGGTAGCCATCTTGAATTTTAGTCCCGTAAGAGCATTGTTAAATTCTGGCGGAACATACCTTCACTTTGGCGTCTGTAGTGGCGTTAATTATCAAAGTATCAATGTAAAACTTTGGAAGTACATTGATGAGATGTGGCTCAAAGGAATTACCTTTTAACATGTTCAAAAATTTAACTTCATATAAAACAAAAATACAGGAAAAACAGGAATATTTTACAAATTAAATCATTATTATTATTTTATTGAGAGCGAAAGAAAGAAGTTCTGTAAGGTTGTGCCCTGGAGGACTGTAATACCTTTAATTTGACACCTCTTCCGTTAATTTATGACAATAGGTCAAGGAGATATAGGCACCAGAATTTAACATTGCTCTTAAGGGACTAAAAATCCAAGATGGCTACCACTGATGCAGACTCTTAATAAAAAAAGCGAATACATCTTTTAGCTAAACCAAGATTTTATTCTTTGTCTCGTGACAGGACATACATTTTCTTAGATATTGAAGAAATTTAAGTTAAATATAAGGTAGAAAGTTAGAGGTGATCAGGTGACAAACCTTTTTGTTGGAGTGCTTATGGTAGCTGACCGGATGTAACATGCAGTTGTAGCGGTCAACAGCCATGCAGACCAAGATGGCGGCGCTCTGCTGCGTCAGGGCTCCACGCAGCAACGCCTGCGCAGTGCGAACCACAAGTGAGCAGTTATTTCTATTGTATATTAAGATTAAATTGAAGATACTAACTTTGGTAGGCTATAACATACAAATCAGAGATATGTAAAGTTGTACCGGGTGTCCAGCTTAAACGTTTTTAACAGCTAACTTTCTTATTTTATACATGACAGTAAACTTCTTTTAGGAACTTCTGTTATATTTTCATCATGCTTTTAGGCATGTTTTCAAAATTGTCTGCTATGGTGGACAGCTTAGTTTTTTCTTACGGAACACTCCATATTTTATTATGACTTTAGATATAAAATTTTAGGTTTTATCCATTTTAGGCATGTTTTCCTAGACCTTACCAGTCAGGTTCTAGAGCGTTATAAGAAAAATGTATAATAAGAAGTAACCAATGTGCAATGGTATTCTATAAAAAAACAAAGTTGTCCGCCATATTGGAAAAATGGAGAGAAATTACAAAATTTCAAATATTTACTTAAAACCAACAGGAAAAATAAATGGGTTCCCTGATAAGAAGTTTACAAATATATAACAAACAAAAAAGGTAGCATTTAGAAAACTTTAAGCTGGACGCCCGGTAAATCTCATCTTGTGACTATAACATTATTTTTATAGCAATAAATATGTTATGGTTAAAGGGATAGCAAATTAAAAAATAATGGTTAAAAAACACGGTTTCGTTCAGTCGGTATCTGCCATTTTTAAAATTTAACTATATTTAAAAAAGGCAAATAAGAGTTTTAATTTTTTCAAACAGTCAGAATGTAAAATAATAACATAAATACCTTCATTAGCAACTGTTATTCTTAAATGTATATGAATATTCTAATAATTAATTCCTTATTATGTTGTATTAAACTTTGTAGACTTAAGTTGTACCTCCTGTTCTTTAAATGTATACTGGATACTAATGATAATTGAGAGTAATGAATATACATTTTACGTTTGAAGTATGAAACGATTTCAATAATAGTTTCATTGTTCATAAATCTTGGCATTTTTCACAAATCTACTGGTTTCCGTGAGATTTGAGAAACCATACAAAATTTAAACCCCGTACATCAGTCACGTCAAGCAATTAAACATGTTGATGTTGAAAAACAAAATGGTGGCCATTCGGATAAACTAGGTCGTAATTGGAAACCTTCACTAAATTATGCTTCGTTTTTTACTTAAAGAAAATGGTTATTTACACTGTACAGCAAGTCACGGATTTCAGCATTGAAATTTTATACAGCCTGCTGCTAGTACCAACTTGGTAGCTAATGGGAAAAACACTGTCCCTGTCAAAGTACCAAGTTGATGATATAATAATGGTGTGAGACCCCTACATAGCCTATATTACTAGGTAAACACTTCTAATATCATACATTTTTTCATTTCTATCCTCACGTTCCTTTATAATTTTTATTTATTTTTTTCTTTAGTCTGGAGCTTATTTGTTTTTTACTAATACTTGTTTGCCCTACCTGTATCTGGCAGAGTATGTCGCTGTATGGCCAGCACCCGTATACCGCTGGTAGGACGCCGAAGGGTGTGATAAGCAGACCAATGGCCAAGTCGTTACCTGCCAGTGACGTCAGCAGGTATCTGGGCTGTGTGGAAATAATAAATTTTATCAGTAAACTGATACGTACCTCTTCTAAAATAACATACAGTAATACATTCCACTTATTATACATTATCCTATATTTGTACATCTTTAATTTTTCTTTAAAATACACATACAACGTTACCAATAGTTACCTACTGTAAATTTAAAGCTTTAGAGCGGAAAAAACTCCATTGCTACAACTCCTTCCCATGGAGTTTTAAATAGTTATTGAGTAACAAGTGTTTTGTGGTATCCCCCAAAGAATAATATTATACGTGTTCAGGCAACGTTTAATGTAATATTTTTCGCGTTTAACGTTGAAAAACTCCCAGAAACAATCTAGTCGGCGTTTGTCAGTCTAGACACTAATAATGAGGTACATTAAAGAATTCCTCTACCCAGAAGCCCTAATTGTAGTTTATTTTTCCAATACAGGTAAAACCATCTCTCACTGAGTCGTCTTCTCATTATTGCAGCAGAAGGTTGTGTGATTGATCTGTTCAGTGCCACCTCAGCACCATGTTACATTTTAACCTCGCCTGCAATCTATGTATTGGATTGTTTAACTATATAAAGAATAATCTTAATCACTTTTACACCTGTGTTACTGTGCATGAGCATGACCGTAGGAATAGGCTTAACTTATTTATGAGTTGATACAAGTACACTAAAACACTTTAAGGTAAAGGTTTTAAGGTAATGGGGTAAGTGTATAATGCACTGTCTCACTCGCTTAGACTTCCATCACTGAACGCTTTCAGATCCAAAGCTAAGTAGATGCTTATTTTTAACCCCTTATACCTACCATGTGATCTTTTGAAGTTTTATTGCCTTGCACGTTTGAATTTACTTCATTTTAGATGTAATTAATTGCTTGCTTTATTGTTGTATGTTATGGTAGGATATCGTTTTTGTATTTAAATTGTTTATATTATTTGTCTGTATCAATACTATATTGAGCTTATCCAATGATCTGCATATTCCTATTATTTACAGGTCTAGATTTTAGAGCCTTTATTTTGAAATGCATTTCTTGATTGTATTTGCAAAGACGAGATTTATGGCGGTTGGCTAAAATCAATAAGGATTCTGATTTTGATGTTGTAACGATTGGATTTAGAACAAAAAATAAAATAAGGATGTAATTTCTCAGCATTGTCTAACTGAACTCCAAGCAAACATCAGGAGAGATTAGAACTGGGGTATCGAGTTTGAGAGGTTAGGGTGCGTGGCCTAGCTGGAGACCCAAGACATCCTAGTTGTTAAGAATAATTAAAGCTGTTCTTACCCAGCTAACCCATTCGTTTCTTCCTATATATTTCCTATTTATCACGAATTCTCTGGAAGTATGGTGATAGTGGGTGTGCCTCTTTCTTCGGTTGGCTAGCAAAATAAAGGCTTGGTTTAAAAGTATCAAAAGGAGATTTTCCTGTAGGATAAGATAAGACACCCCCCTCCAATCAGCAAGGCTCAAAATATCTCTAAGCAGCAGCAAAAACAATGCTGTTGATAGGAAATTTCAGTTTTTCTAAACAGCTAATATTGTAGAATAATTAAAAAAAATCAACCATTGTAGATACCGGGAGGAATTTATCTCGGGGAGATAAAGAATATCAATCTCAAAACGTATCTTTGGCCTTTAGGTGGAGATTTAAAAACTGAACGAGGCAGTTATAAATTTAGCCTAAATTAAAATGTTTTACCTAGAACGAAGTAGCGACTGTGAATTTTAAAACGAGGTTTACCTTTTAATTTTTGACGTTCCATTATTTTTAAGTTATTTATTCATGATGGAGATAAGTCCTTTCAAGAAATAATGTAGCAAAAACGTTTTAACCACCGAACGATAATTGTTTAATGGCCTTTTAACATATTATATGACACTTTAAAGACTAAATAAACTGTTATAACACTTAAAATTACTTTTTATAAACTGTAATAAAAATTAATATTATATACCCAACAATACAAAGATTACTATTATGGTATGAAAATTATTTTACAAACATTTTGAAAATGATAACATTCTATACATTTCCCTACGTTTCTTTCAGATGTTCCTAGGTATTGCTGTTAGATACTTAATTTCTTAATTTGTCTGCAATCTATAATTCGTATTTGATAGCCTTATGATACATATTCTTATCTTAAACTTGCTTATCATTATGTTTATTCCATGGTGCCTGCTCTCAACCACCAAATGCTGTATTATTAATTCTGTAGATATATTTTAATACCTATATGCTGTAAGGGGTTATAAGGAATTTATGTATTTCATTTTACGAGTTTTTCATTCCTGACCCACATTTACAAATCTCTTAACTTGGTGGACTAAGGTTCCTGCATAAAAATGTATTAAAAATAAACGGTTTTAAAGATTTAATTTTGAGAAGTGAAATAACTGTAATGACTGAAGAATTTAGAGGGTTAAATATAAAATAGAGTATTTCCGTGAGGTGTAAATAGCCATACGAATCATAAAATATATGTATCATAGACTAAACCTTAGAATGGATATTTCCTGTAATTTCAAATCTAGAGTTAGGTAGGCTACATCACATAATGCACATAAATACAGTTAAAGGAAAAACACGTTTTCTGCAAGAGAACCACAATCCAGGTCCGGGGTGTGGTAGCTTGGTAGCAACGCACAGTTGCTCAGACGGACTTTCCTGGAGATTATTAATGTAAAATCTACAGTTACTTTAATTTGTTATGGGACCTCGTAGGTTAAACCACTAGTTTTTAGTGACGGGCAGTTAAATTATTTTCATATATAAAATATACAAATGTGAACTGTAATTAAATTAAAAGATAATAAATAAACGTCATGCAGATCGATAAGACTGATTTATCCGGAATATATAAAATACATTGTGCTGAGTGTCCGAGTTTTTACATAGGCCAAACAGGTAGGGCATTTAAAACTTGATTTATAGAGCATCGCCCAAACCCGAGAATAGACTCACAAAAATCGACGTTTTCCCAACACCTGATTGACAATAATCACGATATGCATGACATTAACAACGGTCTTTAAGGGTTATATTACAGTTAAAAGGGAAACAGAATGAATATATTGGGAGAATATGAAATATATACTTACAAGAACCATGAGGTTAATAAAATCTTTTTAAATGACAAACTCCAATTTAAATCAAATTATATCTACATCAGCAGATCACCTAACCGCTGATAACATAGATAATAAAACTTGATTTTAAGTTTCCTAACAGTCTCTTCTTGGATAAGTAGTGCTAGAGGCAGGTGTGTAAATTTAATTATTATTTGTTACGTTGTGTTGTACAGGTTATGTTGGTTTCATTTACACAAATTTATACTTGTTTTAAAATGGTGTAAGCAAAAAATGTTACACAAAGAATTTAAATCTTTGAGCTGCAGACTGACTAAGGTATTATCTTTTACACACATGCGATCTATAAAAACTATAAAAATATTTTATTGATCAAAAGAGATTAAAGCTGTTGGTTCATTTTCAAATTTTAAGAATCTTTTGTTTTTACGCTAACCCACACTAAGGTCAGACAATGCTTAAGGATATGTATTATTGTTAGAAGGTTCACGCAACTTCAGGTGAACGTGATGACACCAATCCAAACGAAAGAATTTCGGGAAATACAAGCTTACACTACATCACATCGCTTTTTAAGTAGTGTGTACCTGAGCGTGGATATACTTGGAGTACCTCCGGCTGTTGATGACGATGATAACGAGCAGGTTGGCGACGATGATGCCGACGAACAGCGTGAGGATGATCGTGCCCTGGACCAGACCCCCGAGGGACGCCGTGGGACCCACCGTGCCGTAGCGGGGGTGCGAGCAACTCGAGTTGTGTAGGGGAGGCGGCACTAGCAGGCTACTCTTGGACGAGATACTTCTCATACTCACCCTTAGTTCTCCTTACACTCTCCGTGGAATTTACAACAGTAAACGTTTTCCAAAAGGTTTTTTGCTAAATTTTACATTTTTAATTTTCAAATAAAGTATTTGTTGTGTTACACGTTTTTAAAACTGAAAAATAACGAAGAGACTTTTAATGTTTTAGAATTTTATACACGTAAAGTTTGCTACCAGGAGTTCATTGTTTTCTTGTCGTGACGTCTTTTGTGTCTGAAACAGATAAAAGTTTGCGTTATAATACTTTACTCTTAATTAGCTAACTAATGAGAGAAGCACATAATAAAGGCAGTATTTTTAAGATGTAACTCATTATTTCTTGCTATTAATTTATAATAAATTGAATCATAAAATAGTTTCAACAATATCATATTTAAGAAGGTTTCAGTATTCACGCAGCGGTAGAGAGAAAACCATGTTATGTTTTAATTTTGAGCAATGAAATATAACAAGAGTAAAAGACGAATATTTTCCTCGATAGTCTTGGTAACTATATTAATATATTTTTTAACTTTTATCAAATACAGTATAGCTATTAGCCCCTAAATTATGCTCAAGCCCCTTTAGGTTCAATAAAGTCAAAGGTTTGTAAATATTAAGTATCTGCATCGGAATTTATCGAGTAACGCAGATTTTGCAGCAAGATAGTAACTTACTATTAGATTTTATGTATAAATATTTACTAATACAAAGATTACGTCGTATTTAACATTGTAATTCTTTTTCACCATATCAATTTTACTTATTTTAACTAAAAACGACGTTAAAGTTAAACATATCCAATTAGGATCCTTTATAAGCTTATAAGCTTCTTAGTTGAAAACAATACTGTATCAAATAGGCTATATATAAAGAACATTATGCTGATTTTAAATGGAAATAATTATGATTCTGTTTTTAAATTCACCCTGTATTTCACTATAGTGTAATAGAGAATATTATTTTTAAATAACGTAAATCACAGTAAAGTACCATTAGCTTTTTAGGTTGTCGGTGACTGCTTTGTTACTATTTCCGGAAGTGATTTGTTGGCGAACGACGGAAACAAAGGTGGAGGACAGTGGTCCCGAACAAATCTCTGGTCATCCCAAACCCCACCTCGCTTTCATATATTGCCTTACCGGTTCAACACTTTGTTAACGTATCTCTATTTGTTTCTGAACCTTCTTTGGAGATTGCCCTCCGGAAAAAACTTATTTCTTTTAATTTAGAGAATTATATACACGTTTCAAACTACAACCAGAGTTCATGCTTTAAAATTCCTCTACTTTGAATATATCCAAATTTTATTATTGGAATATGTATTTTTATCATACAGATGGGAAAAAAGTAGTTTTCCAAGCATGCGATGCGGTAAAAAGACGTCTTTTCTGTCCTAAAGTTAAAAATTATTGGAATAGTGCCTACCTTCTAAATTTAAGTTCACCAAATCGAACCCCGCAAGGGTCGAATCTGGACCAAGTTGTATTTTGTTATTGAGCTATTATTAATTATGCCTCGTAACAGGTCGATGTTATTTTGAAATAATACCTTTGCTATGACGAAAAAATCCATTAAAAAATTCCGAAAGAAGTAGAAACACACAAAATAACCAAAATTTTTTGTAAAAGTTTGGTCTTGTTCAGTTTTTGTCCAGCAAAAACTTCGAACCATCCAAAAATTTAAATTAAAGCAGCTTTTGTAAACGGGGCGGAAAACAATAAATACGCATGTTAACGACAACTCTTTATAAAATTTACCACAATATTTGAATATAGTTAAATAAATTTCTGAACGTCTATTTCTGTAAAATAATTCATAAAATGAACTACAAAACAAAGTATTATAACATATCATACTATCTTTACTTCACACGACCATGTCATGCGACGTCAGAACCACGGGTTTGAAGTCTACGTGAGTCAAAACGTCTCTTTTTTCTCCTCTTCTGGCAACAACTTATCAAAATTAAATTATTTAATTCATTTGGCAATGTCTAAACTGCTGGCTACATTGGTTCAAACATACGATGACTTTGGCGCGCACTTGGTCCAACGAAAAACTTTTGCCAAGTATCGTTTGAAAAACACATTTTTATGAAGCTATAAATATTTTGAGTCGGAGATAATTTGTTAAATCTGAATTTACCTTAATTAACTACGAATTATCCACGATTCTTTAGTATTGTAGGAATAAAAATGCCAGGGACCACGAGAAATAATAAAATTTAAGATGATTTCGAATGAGAGAAGTTCGGGTTATGTAAGTTTCATTGTATTTAGCTTTGTACAGTAAGAAAAAAAATACAGTTCGTCACTCAGACAAAGTGTGTCTTTTCTATTCTCGCCTCAGTTAAAATTGCCTTGGATGAAAAAGTTGCATTTGTAGTTATAGTTATAGCTCTAGTTTCTACAACTTACAAGTTCTAAGTGATTATACATATACTTATTTTTTGTTGATAATCTTTATTTTTTAGAACTAAATATTTACGAAAGTATTCAATTTTATGTACAATTATATTCAAAGATATAAGGCCATATTGTGTTTTAAATATTCGTTAATAATTTGAGTGATATTGATTTTATTGTTGCAAAACACATTTCACGATATCAAAATTTATACTAAAAAATACTAAACACTTATTTACGGGTTTTGAGGTTCATTATTCATAAAACAATCATCATTCAATAATCATACTTCATTTTTCAATAAAGTATGAAAACATTATTACTAGAAAGCTCTATAAGAATCGTTTCTTAAATAATATCCTGCTTTAAGACGCTGTACATTTAGTTAAATACTTATATTTTTAGAATTTTATATGAACACAGGAATATAAGAAACCATACAATTTATATTACAGAAGAGACGTTAATGTATTGAAAGAGTAGCTCAAATCCAGCAAAGAGACAAATTAATAATTTCACTGCCGAATGCTCTCACTGAGAATTGAGAACATTATTTTATTGAAGAAAGTTTTGACGTTAGATGCTTGCTAAGGCTTCCGCTTCACCGAAATTAATGCAAACCGTAAAGTACCTTAGTTAAGATACTTGATCCTCTCGTAAGGAAATAGTACTTTGGTTGGTTGGAATGACACGAACGTTTTTGTTATACAGTAATTATATTTCAATGTTTACTCTTAATAACAGTTTTATTCATAAAACTTGCATTATGATTCAAATTTGAACACTTATATAATTTAATTTTTCTGAAGTTCACAGGGAGGCAGACCTTTACCTGTTGACATGATTAAGCCGTATCTCTTGGGGGTTGGCAATCCGTCAGATCAAAATTTGAAACGTAAGTGACGTCATATGCTATCAGGAACAGCTAATTAGAGGAGGTGAGATATTCCCTTTAGACATACCCATGATCTAAGCTATTTTACAAAGGGAATTAAAAAAACTTTTTGCTAGTTTTGGATTCATTGGAATTTTATAAAACTATCAAAATGAACTTTATGGAATAGCATTATTAGCAGTAAAACAATAAGTGATTATCCTCAAAAATAATCTATACAATTGAGAAAATTTTTAAACGTATTCTTTGTTTTGAAGCACCCTACAATGGTAGGAAAACGTAAATTAATAAAGAAATTTATTTCTCATACCACAAATAGAGATTTGTAAATTGTTTTGTAAAAAAATAAATGATCATAAAGAATCTACTCTTTAAAGCTAAAACAAATAATTTAAGCTTCACAATTGTCTATTATTATCAAATAGACAAAAAACGAGTTAATCTAGTAAGTTTTAGGATTGTTATAAGATTTATAGGTCACTAAACCAATGTACAAATTTCACTACTATGTTTACACAACGGACGTACAATAATGGAATAAAAATAAAATTATATCGTTATCACGACGCTTTAAAACCTATAATGGCATAGATTTAAGACTCAATCATACTTCGTCTTTCCCGTGCTTGCGATTGCTATTACCGTTGAACAGGTAGGAACATATTATTCACGAGGTTCCGGTAGAGCGGTCGGGCTGACCAAGCCATTACACGCTCACCTGGTGATATCCTGAACACTGTCACATTCCTTCGTTTGGTCCTCACTCAGACGTGAAACGAGCGATTTAGTTTAACAACTTTGTTACCTTCTAATTATTTGATAAGACCGTAGTTAACGTTAAAATTAGATTTCAACCATAACATATACTTCATGGAATGATTAGAGTTATTTTGAAAGAGCTTCTTGTAGAACTTAAAATATTGGTGTGTGAAGTCTATTTTCTATAACCAGTATTATATTAATAACAAGAAAAATAAAAAGGAATAAATCGTAGTTTTCTTAATCGGAATTCGCTGTGTATACAGGTCAGCTCCGTAAGGGGTGGTAACATTTCATGATGGTTCTCCTTCGTTTTAGGGGATCTTTCCATCTGTATGAAAAATAACCATAACCACGGACGTTATAGAGTGCTTACAATATCTGTAGTCTTTTAAGTTTCATTAAATATCCGCCTTTGCGATTATTTAAAACAAATTGTAAGACGAATATGCAAAGTACAAAGATTACTTTTTCTAGTATCAACATAGCCTTACATTAAGTTATGATCCAACAGATCAGTCAAAAATATACTCGAATACGTAAAATTGAGTCTTTATGCTAACTTTAACACTGACTGCTATTAGACCCTATCTTAAAGGAAAAATGTGTTTGAAAACAAGGAAGTCTAGGAATCATAGGATCAAGGATCTTACGTTTTGATTTTTAAGTTTTAATGCATTTATTCTTTTTTCAAATTAGTTCTCAATTTTAAATGTATTAATGAAGTATATATTTAACTAATAAAAAAGGGACCAGTATTAATCAGTGTCAATATTAGGAAGAATATAAATATGAATAAAATATTAGGACGTAAAAATATTAGGTTGTCCCAAAATATTTTCCGGGAACTGCACAGATCTTAAATAAAGTAGTATTTAACTCTTAAATTCAACCTTTGTTTGAGCAACCTTTGTTCCGCGGTACCCAACGAAACGAAAAAAAAACTAACCACTATTTCACAGCGTGGCCCTTATTGTATTAAAGAAGAGAAGCAATTTGTTCAGCTTCCTCTGCCTGAATAAATCAAGAGTTTCTTTTTATATTGTAGTTTATGGGCTGTGGTTTGAAATAAATGTTAATTTATTTTAAGATAAGCGAAAATAAATATAGGTTATGTTGAGTGGTAGAGAAGTTATTGATTAAGTAATTCTTACAACAGGCTAACCATATATTTGCATAGGCTACCTGAAAATGAATTCAGTATTTATCTACCGTTTAGACGCATTTAATTTTTCGTGAAAATATTGTATAATACGTAAAACAGTTTATTTGTATTTTAAGTAGGAATATAACCTTTAAGATCTTAATACAAACTTGTAGATTTGCAAAAGGTCTGATACAAATCATTGCACTCACATTCACATAGATAAGCTTCTTAGTTTGTTAAGCATGTTTGTGTGTAGTGTGCGGTAGTTTAGCGGGAACATTTGGCGGGAGGCGAGAGTTCCGGCGCCAAATCCTGCGGAGCCTCGGCCTTGTACTCACGGTTAGACACATCCGCATCCCCTAGATTTATGTCCGCAGCCACTTAACCACACGACAATGTTTTGTTTTCTATTTCTATTATATGGTGATCTATATGGCCTTGAAAGCTACGACGTACACTTTAACTCCGGATTTTAGGGTGAATCACATTCTAACTGCTCATGCTGGGTGTAGAAGTAATTTGTAACTTTATTAAATAAACTGCATCACTGGACTGGAATATAAATGCTCCTTTAAGATAATAAAAGTAAACTACATGCTTTGAATAAAAGTATCACATTATTTAATGTTTAAGTACCTTTTAAAATGCATTGTATAAAAGAATTTATCCACTTTCTTAAAATAACAACAAGAGAAAACATACTTGAAGACAATCCCACCCCCAAAACCCTTTTTGAGTAGCTTGGTTTAGTGATGTGACTCAACACTGCATACCATTTTTCGTATAAAACTATTAAAAACAACAAAAAATGTTGTTGATTTCCTTTAGAAATGAGGAAGAAACTCATTCTTAATACCCTCTGTAGGAAAATCAAATACTTTTATCATTTAATTATAACATAATTACACCTTAATCGAAAATACCATTTAACAATACAGGAAAAAGAAAGGAAAACCAAACAATACAATAAAACATCAAATCAGCTGAGTATATCACAGCTGAATAAATCTCAACCACACGGCCCCGTGGTGTTAACACCACTTTGAACAATTCTCCTCAATTCAGTGATATGAGTGGGCCTGCCGTCCTCCTCAACGCTCGTTGATGAAAGCTGTCCTGTAAACATTCCTTCCTTCCATCTGGTGGTACAAGTTGGTATTAACAATTTCACGAACACACGTTAACCCACTGTAAAATCTGCGCCTCCACATTCTGTGGCGTTTTATATGCTCGCCTCTGCATCTCCACTTGTCCGAAAATAGTTGAGAGCTCGGTGATGTCTCGTCATTCAGTCAGATTATAGCAATACACCATCTCCTGGACATCTCCATTACTTCTGGCAGCCATTCACTTGATTGTTCTATGGTTTCACTCAACCATCCATCCCATTTACATACACATTTACATTAGGCAAAATTGTAGCAACGATACAGTTCAAAGAGATATTAATTCCAGTAACTCACACTTTCGTTTCACACATAACGTTACAATCCACAGCATCCACGTTCATCATTACAACAGGTTGACCCGTCGGTCGTTGTGCACCGCAAACCTGACTAGACTAGGTGACCTTCCTTTTTGCAAATAAAGCACGTCACTTGGGATGTCTTTTTTATCAATAGGCAATTGCGTTTGCGCAGCTACTCCAAAGTTATACTCATTTCCCGTGACTTAATTCCCTGCTCTTTCTAACACTTTACACAGCTCCATATCTTTCAAACAACAAGCGGCCTTCATCTGGTTTTGGATGTCTATTGTGAGTCCATGCACAAAAGAACTCTTCATATGCTTGAAAACAATTCACTGAAAAGGCCCGTGTGTAAGCTTCAGTAAGAGCCACATTATCACTCTTAACCGCGTCCGTCAGTCCATCGTAGACGGCAAGTGCTCCTCTAGATAAAAACAAAGGAATAACTGATTGTAATTCTTTTACTTTCTGGAGCCTACAAAAGAAGTTTCAACTTCTTCAACCAATCCGACCTCGTCCCCTTCACCAATTTCCTTTTTGATTAAATATCAAAACCTCATCGTATTCACGCCTGACAAAATGAATGCCGAAATAGCTTGTAGGAAAATGACAGATCAAATATTATTTATCATTTTATATTAATAATACCTTTACCAAAAAGACCATTTAAAATCGTTACTTCGATTTTAAATGGTCTTTTTAATATAAAATAAAGAGACAAGAGACAGGAGAAAATTGTTTGTTTTAAGTAAAACAAAAAAAAACAATACAATAAAACATCATATCGGCTGAATATATCACAGCTGAATAAATCTCAATCACACCCTCCATATGAATACATAGCACGATCTCAGACAACGTACTGCGTTAGACACAGATAGTAGTTTAATTTTCTCTGCAACCATAATCATAGACTATGGAGATATAGCCCCAATTTCATAGAAATTGGACGATCAGCGTGTTCTCTGGGTCTGTATACAAACAGACGAATATACGAATATATCCACTTTCAACTCCAATTCGAAAATCTTTACTAAAACAATACTTTTTCCATAAACTACGTATTAGAGGAGGAAGTAAAAATAGTATATAGCTTAAGTACATACCCGCAATACTTTGGAGAGGGGTTGTCACCTTCCCCGGGAGGAGCTAGTGGGGAGACTACGGCAGTTTGTCAGGTTTTTAAACTTGGAAGGTCCGTGAAACATTCAATCAACAGGGGTGCGCAAAAAGCCACATGGCTGACGTGCTATAGGAACTCTGTTCCGCCCCTTTGTGTAATAATGTAATAATGTAATACCCGGAATACATAAAATGTGTTATAAAAAGAATCAATCTGTATACGAAAGTTTTGAAAGGAAAAACGAAACCAATATTTGCGTTAAAAGACATCGAATTTTGCATAAAATGAATTACTTTCCTGTTGTGTCTCAATAATACAACTGAATTCCGATATCATTTAAAGATAATGGTTAAACGAAGGGTGTTTCAATATTTGACGTTTTTAATTAATATACAATCTTCAAACCTGTTTCTTAGTTCTATTTCATTTATTGTGAACCCTAATTTAAAATACAATCTATATTTCTTACTACATTATTGTTAATAAAGTTAAAACAAATAATTAATGAATGTATTAAAAGTGAAATTAACTTATGCCATTATATTTAACAAGTGATAATGTAAAATCCAACGTAAATTAAAGGCATAATGAGTTTTTTTTTCAACCAAGCGTGTAATTCCTCCACAGCTTAATGCAGGGTGTATGAGTGTCACCAACCAGTAATCATAAAAAAACAGATTTCAATGCCTTATTATATCACAGTAGCTAATTAATATGCATAGGTTTTATTATAAATTCATAGATTAATTTTGATTTTAGAGATTCTTTTCATTCAATTAATAATTTTTTACTACTTCTCTCATTACACTTAAAATCGGTTTTTTGTAAAAATCTAGATAAAACCAGGTCACTCTAAATTCATAAAACAAAGTCGTGTTGTTTACCACATTTATAGCTCGAGAACGACTGGACCATTTTTATTAATATTTAATTTTTGAACTCGTGTCTGCTCCGTGTAGGCTATGGGCATATTCAGTTTTGTATTTAACCTTAGGCCTAAGCAGCCCAACTGGCCAATAAAGTTTGTATATGTTAAGCTTATAAGGAAAACGTGATGCATTTTGATCATACGCATACATCAATATTGTGAATATTTTATTAACAGCTGATTTTGTGTTGCTTTATTTTCATCAGTCGATAGCTAACATCATTGTGCGAATGTTTGTTGCGACATATCCGATGAATATTTGTGATTGTTTTGAAAATACGTATTAATAGATTACTTGTTGGTTTGTTTGTCCCAGTGTAATTACTTCAGAACTTAGCCAATCTAAAGTAGCACGTATATACTGTTAGGCGCTACGAAGTTCGCCGGGTCAGCTAGTTATTAATAAACGTATAGCTCGAGAGAAATATAATTCATTAAACTGAAAATATTCTAAAATCACAATGCTGATCGTGTTTAGGATCTCTTTACAAAACTATCACACTATTTGTTTTACTGTATTTGCAAATGCATTTTACAGCAATCCACGAAAATAACCTCATTCAGTTCCAGTTCTATACATCCCATCTTTTCAGAAAGGGAAATTGAGCTCGTTGAGAAGCAGAAAGAAAGATATTATAAAGCTGCACTTCTGTCTCTTCACAATCTAGATGTTTTATCTTCAATACCGGTTGTATGTTTTAAGATATAAAAACGTGTTGGAATATTAAATTATAATTACATGAAACAATATTTATAATGAAAGAGTAAAATATTGATTAAAATTTTTAACTTTTGATCAAGATTTAAACAAAACAACATAATTTTAACTATTTTCTACGATATTTACAACCAATATATCTTTTTATGTAATTCACACTAATATATGACTGTCTAAGGTCGGACGTAAACAACGAGTTAGATATTAAATAATGCATTACATTTTTAACAAATGTTTCAAATCCTTAAAATGTGAAGAAAGTGCTATTACATTATTTGATTATAAACTGTTTCATCTAACTAAATAAATTAGTTTGATTATCTCATGTACTGATTATGTAACTACAAAAACGTAAGAAAATTAAGATACTATTTTGTTTCATTTACATAACAATTTGTAAATCAAATACATGTATTCACTTAACATATGGTTAAAATTATTTATGTGTCTTGCTAACCTAGGGGTTAGTTTCTTGGACTTTGGTGCAAGAGGTTCAAATTCCAGGATGGATATCAGGATTCGGACCAATTTCTAAAAAAAGTGTTTAGTGTCACTCTCTGACTATTAAAAATGGCTTTGGCATAGAAATAACTAGGAAAAGGGAAGAAAAATAAATAGCTAAGATGGTTAGGTCACATGTTGGAGTAGTTTTTTGGTTGTGTTTACCAATTTACTGTACATAATTAATTTTAATATTTTTCGGATTATCCTAGATTACCTAAACTTGATTGTTCTAGTTAAAATGATTTTTTTATACATTACGTGGCTCGCTAATACCATAGACTGAAATGAAACCATGAGTACATAGTTTGTAGTATGATTTCTATATAAATTAATTAGATAATTTGAAAGGTGTGTATTTTAATAACATTTTCGCTCTTTTTATAGTAATCTTTGATAATTGCCAATAAGTAGTGAATGTTTGTATCATGAACTTTATTTCAATAGAAAAGTAAATAAACTGCATCACTGGACTGGAATATAAATCCTCCATTAAGAAAATAGAAGTAAACTACATGCTTTGAACAAAAGTATCTCATTATTGCATTTTATAAAATAAATGCATTTTATAAAAGAATTCATCCACTTTCTTAAAATAACAACAAGAGGAAACATACTTGGAGACAATCCCACTCCCACAACCTTTTTGGAAGTACCTAAATTTGATTGTTCTAGTTAAAATGATTTTTTTATACATTACGTGGCTCGCTAATACCATAGACTGAAATGAAACCATGAGTACATAGTTTGTAGTATGATTTCTATATAAATTAATTAGATAATTTGAAAGGTGTGTATTTTAATAACATTTTCGCTCTTTTTATAGTAATCTTTGATAATTGCCAATAAGTAGTGAATGTTTGTATCATGACCTTTATTTCAATAGAAAATTTTTTTAAACGAATACTTAAACTTAGGAATGAAAATAAATAATTAAACTTACATTAAATGAAGTAATAATTCTCATATTTAAAATTTATAATCTTAAACTAATTTCATAAATAGAAAATATTATAATCACAAACATCTATTTAACCATAGTTTAAATTATAAGTATGGAATACATTCTTTCGGTCTTAAGGGTTGTTGGAAGCGGAAGGTCTTGGAACATAAATACAACAAAGAATGTTGCACAAACAGTGATGTTCATCTAAAGCAAAGACGAGTTCTTTCAAGACTGTCGCCATATTCCGCCCCACATTCAATCTTTTGTCGGCTGGTCTCCAACAAACTCCCTGTCTTTCCTACATTTCCCTTGAGTAATCTCGTATAGTCACCCACATGTATATCTATATCCTCCCGGATCACGTATCACTTCCTCCGGAAATGGTTATCTCAGATATAACTATTTATGAAGTTATTTCTATTATACACTTTTCCTATAGACTAGTGAAAATTAAACTACCTAAAAGTGGGAAGCATTTTAATTGGTATGTAAGAAAACAGAAAATTACATTTTTCAATGTTAAAAAACACAAAAACCTATCGAAAAAGTGTTAATATACAATTCTTTTCGAGTATCATTGAAATCGTTGAAAAGGTCTCTAGACACAAATCTTCACACTACTAGGACACTTTTAAAACGAATTTTTAGGGTGATAGAGTTGTATAATGCAATGGATTTCATAACATGTAGTTTTTTTACTGACAAAGATCATCAGACTCATTTGTAAGGATCGTTAATTAACGGCTTTGTGATCAAACATAAATGAGTCCAGTATCGAAACATTACAAAATTGTGTCTAGTTTACCTCTGGATCGAACCAACAACCTTTGAATTATGAAGCGAGTGTACTATACCCACTGAATTACCCAGCCAGATATTTTTTACGTTGTCACACCTTTCACTGGTGTTTTAAACAATACAGTTTAGGATCAATTTTAGTTAGCGCGGACTAAAAAAATACTTAATGCCAAAATCATTTTTGACGATTCCGTGGCTTTATTTCCATAGACACCGTGACGGATTCCGGACTTTGTTCCCTCGTTCAGATCCTGAAGTTGTTAATAAGTTTTATTGGTAGATTATCTTTTTGTCTTGTAGTATCTAATAATGCTCATTTCTATCTTTGCTTGATGCTTCCACGCACATGTCTGTATGTGTGAAGGATAGGTATTCATAAAATGGCGTACTACCTTCTTCAAAAATAAATAAATATTCCTAACGTTAATTATTATTCAGGTGAGATGTGTGGTGGCTGTTACCACCAAGTAAAATACTGATTCCGTTGACGAAATATCTAGTCTTGGTCGTCGCGTCTTTGAATTTGTAGGTCTGCATAGTTAGGTATAGAAGTTATGCCTAGTAAGTTGTACCACGTCTATGCGTTCACAAAATTATTTAAGTCAGTATTAATAGTAGATAGGTCAGCCTAGTAGATATATCCAGATAGTATATCTACTAGTAGATATACGCCATCCTGGATTGGTTTGTTGCTGTGTGGCTACGATTGGGCTCTTGGTAAAATTTCAAAAACCGGTGTAGGCATTGCCCTACAACTGAGAACTTTATCATTGAAACATTGCCACATGTCCTTGGACAATGTCGCATATAGACGTCCCTATCGGAAGCCTTTTAAAAATGTCCTATAATGCAATAAGAACGCTGATTACAGATGAATTTGGAAACATGTCATTTATTTGAATTTTATGAAAAAATTACAGCAATAGCTAAAAATGATTAAATCTTACAAAGTGACACTATTGTGCTGGACCACAGAAAAATGACAAGGGCTTCATAATTGTGGCTTCAAAACCATTCTTTTTGAATCGAATGAAAACAGCCAAAAGAAGTGGACATTGAAAAAATAGAAATTTATAGTGCAATTACTGAATTTTATAAAAATAAACACAAAATTAAAACTTTATGAAACAGCATTATAAGAAGTAAAACAATAAGCGATCATCCTCAGAAATCATTTATATATAATTCAGAAAAAATATATTGTATTCTTTGTTATAAAGCTGTTCTTTGTTATAATTAATGAATAAATTTACTCATTTCTCTATTCACCAGCACAAACACACACACACACACACACACACACACACACACACACACACACACACACACACACACACACACAACCACACACAAACAATGACCTATAAAAGTATCGATCAATCTCTCAAAACACGATTACAGATGTACTAATGAAAAATAACATTCATTCAATAAAACATGTAGGCCCTACATATTTTTTAAACGATCAAAATGTAAAAAATTAAGTCCATTATTATTTCTGAGCTAATTTGATATAGGTAATGTCAGATGTTAATATAGCTTAATTAAACTTGCTATGTGGGTTATTTTGCTTAGCACAAGTTATAAGAAGGAGAAGTTTAGTCATTCAATCGGACTGCAATGCTTATTTAAGGAATAAATTTAATATTAAGTAAATTAAACTTTTCTCTACGACTTTATTAGAAACTCTATCGTATTTCAATCAGAAAATCGTAAAACACTCCTGTTTACCGCGTTTAAAGAAGATTTAAATAAGCTTGTTTTCTCAACCGAGAGTAGAAGCAGCTGTTATTCGCTTTTAACGACCACTGAGTTCGTCGAGACAGTTTTATGAACGTGTAACAAGGCTGTACAAAATCCAGCAGATGAGTTACAGCCAGCCCCGGCGCCGGACGTTTCTTAAGATGACTACTCTTAATAGGTTTTGTTCAGCAATTGTCTTCGCTTCCTCAAGCCGCACTGACATATTTTATGATAGTCCAGAGTAGGTAATGCAGGGTTCTTCTAAAATATATATACACTTTGTAACGTGTACATTAAACCGGGTATAATCAAATCAAATCAAAATATATTTTACTTCGCAAAAGATGTAGAACAAATATATACATTTAGGTGTTGGTTAAAAGATAAAACATAGTGCTGTATAGCCTAACTTAATACCTAAATAAATACTACGAAAATTAATGCTGGCAAGGTAGAACAGAAAAAATAAATAGCAGAAAATCAACGGAAGAAAATAAATAGCACCATTTGAAAGAAGACATTTCAAAGTTTTTTAACCTAAATATGTTCTATTTGTGCCCACAGCTCACACGACAGACTTCTGTTTTATAGTCAAATTCAATTCTTACTTTTCCTAGGTATTTCGGCTTATACCCAATAAACTCAATCTTAAACTAGAGATAAACTTTTTGATTTTTAAACCACTTTAAATTTTGAATTTAATACGGAGTTTTATAAAAGCAAGTCCTAAACTGGCGTTACCCTGCTGTAACTTATTGAGGTTTCTTTAGTTCTAGCGCACAAAATGTCTTTCCAAAGTTATTATTCGCTATTTTTAAAGTAACGGGAATAAGGTTTGAGTAATTAGGTCTCCCTTAAAGACAACATTACGTGTGTAGATTAATCAGAATAAGTTTGATTGATTTTTAAAAGTATATACATGTTTTTAATAGCTCTGTATAAAATTGATGTAGTGACTATGCATTATTATAAAATGTAAACAAATTTATAAAAACTGATTTTTTGCATTCAACCACTATCAGCATGTTATAAATATCTTTCTATGTATGTATAAATATTCAAAACTCGTATGAAGTAAGTTAGGGTAATATTTTTAATTTATCACAGCCAATTGGTATGACCCATCATACTTACCACTTACTTAATATTTCTCCCTAATTTTTTAATCTTCAAAATATAGTTATATAGAAATGAAAGAACCCTATATTTTTCAATTACATATTAGAACATATTTCATTGTATAACGTGGAAAATATGTTTATAATAAATACTTATTATGTTTGGATTATTATATCAATGTTATAGTAAACAATATGAAAAGAAATCATTTTTTAGTTTATATGGAAAGAATATTTTGTCATTCGGTCTAAAGCTTGTGTTCAAAGAAACCATCAGTATAATCCGAAAGCCCCAAACGAAAATACAGAATACTTTCTGAGAAGAGGTAGATCTATTCAAGAATGCGTTATTCAAAGACAGCAGCCACCGTGATTTCATCATCTGTGGAGGGCTGTAAACATATTCTCCGCACAAACGAGACCTTTCCTTCATATAACACATTGTAATCCTGGTTCCGGTAAATATACGTTCATATTATACAACTATATTAATATTTTGCTGAAATACTAAATGGTAGCTTTATAATATTTTAATTAATATTATAATATATATTCACAGACCAACGTCACTCAAAAATGAAATAACCCTTCAGTGAACAAAATTATAAGAAACTATGATTTGAAAATTTGTTTATACAAGCCATTGACGACTTAAAGATAAAAGGTTTTAAAATATATTTTTACTTTCTCCCATATATATTAAAATGGGACTGTTGTTTCCGTCAAACTGTTGGATTTGAGTTTGTAGTATATTTTCTTTTGCGTCCCCGAACCCCGTAAAAACATCCGGAAAATATTTTATATCCATGCAATTGGGTAGGTCATGCGTACTCATATCTGTGTGTCCCTGATGCTGAGGGTCATGCTTGTGTTGCGTTGTTTGTGCGTGTGTGTGTGTGTGTGTGTGTGTGTGTGTGTGTGTGTGTGTGTAATATGGGCAGAGCTACCCCAATGGTCTCATTGGAATAAAATTTGGTTTACATTATGTAAAATATTATGCATATTACAATAATTAGATTAGGTTAGATTAGATTATTGAAATAGCGACCTTAGCACAAGGTAGGTATTTTAAACCAAGTATGAATGAAGGTTGATTGTAAGATGATTGTGGCGCGATCTTTTAGTCTTGTTACTGACTAAGGCTGACATGTTCCCTAGACAGGACTGTTAATTAATAGCCCAACAGCCGATGGCAACTAAGGGACCTACAGTTTAACGTGGAATCCGAACCACGGCCTCTGAAAAACGAATTGGTCTAATTATGATCATGGTCTTTGCGGATTAACGTAGTATTCAATAGTTCGGACGTTAATCCACACAAGAGAACACCACACCCACTGACCATCGCTCACAACTATCCACAATTCGTGACCTCCAAGTAGCTGGATTACAGGATGATGCCACCATCCCAGTCCATAATGCATTATGAACCAAATCTCCAGGATTTTCATTGTTTTAGTTTTTGACTATAATGGAAGAAATGTAATCATATCCTAAGTAGGTAATATACTTTTACTTCTATTGATAACTGACACACATACTACTTAAAAAAATAAAATCTGATTGATTTGTGCATAATATAAAACTTGTTGTAAACCTAAATCAAGTAAACGTTTAGTGGTAAGAATACGAGAGTTTGATCTATTTCTTATAAAAAAAAAAACAAGAAAATAAGTGTTGATGAAAAAACACAAACAAGAATTCGCACATATTCCCTGGTACGTCCAATGAAAACTATAATACGTTAGTTACCTGATCACATATAATATACTGCATAGAGGTGAATAGTATATGTTCCCCCTCCTCTTCCCTTTCTTACTTACAAACTTATGCTCTTAGAAGCTACTATATTAAAATCAAATGCAAGATTTTTCTACAAAAGGTATTAGAAATTTAAAAAATGGTTTAAATAACTAGAAAATACATTGTGATTTTAGATTGGCATACCTAAATGAAAACCCTAATCTGATTTGATCTATTCAGGTGTAGGTCATGTTTTAGTAAAATAGTACAGGTTTAAATATTTATACATCCTATGAACTATAGTTTCTTACATTAGTGTAGATACGGCTTTTCGTCATTTATGTTGTGAAGTAGTGCATTGTGTCTCGTTAAAGTTAAATGTACACACGTTCAACGGTGAATATGGTACTATGGTGTAATACACCATAAAACTATCAGTTTTACACGTCGTAAAATAAACAAAACACTACGTAATATCAGCTTTTAGTTGAATCCAGCCTACATGCTAAACATTTTCAGATATATTAATGTTTGATGATATCCCACTGGTCATTTAGCGGTTCCATGTAATTAGCTATATCTGCGGTTCGACTTCCTGTTACATGCATTATTAAAGGTTAAGAGTAGACAAAGTAGAAGAGGAAGTTTGTCATAAGATATGCTAAGTACACAACGCTTGTTGTGTTCTCTTTGTTTCCAGGGCTGATTATATTGTGACGGTTTTACAATATGAGGCATACAAATCTGGATCTAATAACTAATACCTCTTAAACTTTTAAGTGTTAAACCTGAATGTTTCTAATTTGTATAAATACGGTATCTACTTTGTCCTAATTCTAGAAGTTTTCCTAAGTGAAAATATCGCCTATAATCAATTATTAGCTTATATTTACGGTCAATCTTTTACATAATCAAGTAGTGACATCAGACAAACGCTTTTTGGGAAAGAGGTTCAAACTTAAAAATGGCAATTTTGGGATTTGAACTCGTTACCTCTTGCACTAAAGTTCAAGTCACTATTGGACATGAGACTATTGTTTTCAAGATTGATAAATAACAATAATCATTTTTACTAAAGAGTAGGTAAAATTCCATGACTATTATGTGATCAAATTACATTATAATTGATTTATTAATAATTAAACATTATTTACTAATAATTTACTAATGCTTTAATACTAATACTTAATGATTTTTACTAATATTTTAATGATTTAATAATAAAACAAATGTTGAAACCTATCCACCTATCCACATACTCTTTTTTGACGGTTTCTGATAACGCGTTGAAATATTATCTATTCTTCCTCACTACGCCAGATTTCACATCACGTGTACTTTGGCGTAGTGAAGGTTAGTGTATTGGGTTATAAATCAGTCACCCCCAGTGACGAGAGCTAGGTAAAAATAGGCCCTTATTAATTTTTAAAACTTAGATGTGAATTCAGATAATCAAATTTCTTGTTTTATATACCTAATGGTTTATTGTCGTTATAAACTCACAAACTGTTTAGCCCATTTACACTACAGTTTGATGGTGATATGTTATATTACTGTATATCATTCCTTTAGGCAGTTCTGCGAAATATAACTTTTCTATTAACTTCGACCAGGCCCTCGCGACTTGGCTGCTACGGAAGTAAACAAACGGTCCACTTTGTCGGCTGAATAAATCAACAGCTCTTTATAAACATTTGTGGATTTATTCCCCTCAACTTTCCAAGTAATCTGTGATAAATATGTCAAGCTAAGTTTACGTTGTGTAACAACTCTCTTCCTTTGTTGAAGTAAGGGCTGAGTAGAAGCCGACCAGAGATACTTGTAATTCGTGTTAATCTGACTGTTGTGAAAAATTTATTTTCTCAACTTTATTCTAAATGTACAGTATATTTTTATTTTGACTGAAATAGGTGTGTATGATTATTTCTAATAACGTATGCCCTAAGTAATAAAAATTGTAGTCTATAAGGTTCTTTAAAAATAAAACAAAAAATAATATGAGATGCATTCAAGTCATTAATCACAATAATTTGATTTACTAAGCACTTACGTTTAAGTTACAAAGAAAAGAAAAAACCCTAAAGGTTAGTGTAAAACGCTATTTAGTGTCTGTAATGAATCTAAATGGATTTTAGATTAATGACTGGAAGGAATATTTAATTCCGATTCATTTATTTCCTTTTTATAATTTTGTAAATAATGTGTGTGTATATATCTCTTTTCAAATATAATGGGTTTGATATGGAAAAGGAAGGAGAGAACGTCAATCACAATAAAAATGAACCCCTACAACAAAATTGCCTTAAACTTTCCAAGCGATTAACAAAAACAACTACTAGTATTACTATGATGGCAGGAATAAATGAACGTATTTGGTTTTTAGCATCTGTTAGATACTTAACTCAAGAAATTATCAGTGGTAATCACACTTCACCATTTTACAGATAGTAGAGAGCTCTTTTTCGATATACTAGGTTATATCTAGATTCCAGCTCACCTGAGGATGGTTCTGATTCCAGATATCTAAGCGTCACGAAACTTTGTTCTAAGAACCGTTATGGAAAAACGTCCTCAATAACAATCTAACATGATGGTTAGTATTGCAAAAATATTAACTCAAAAAAGATCGAAGCAGCCTACATAATCAAAAAATTAGTTCTGTCCATGTAGTTTCTTTGTGTGAAAACACTCCTAAAATATTACAATGATAAAATCACTTAGGGTCTAATATAATCACGAACTGCAGTAATTAGAAGTGAGAGTGTGTGTACCCCCTAGGTATAAATACCCTCTGGAAGGTGTAACTACACAAAAGTGTGTATTCAACTTAGCAGGATAGCATAATATTAAAATGAATAAGCTTAGTTAGTGACGGGACACGATAGAGTGCGTGGTTGTAGGTTGCAGGCCATTGCCAGCCGGTTGGCGCCTCTAGTCGTTGGGTTGTCTGCGCAGTCGGCCATAGTCCCAATCCCGGATTGATATTTCAATCAACCATCGTTTCAATATAATTTTCATAGTAAAATAGCTGACGATAAATACAGATATCTGTTTGAGACCGAACGATTAATAGTGAATAAAATGTTTATTTTAGATATAATTAGATTTGAAAATGGTTTAAATTGATAAAAACGTTTAAACTACAACAGTATATTTTGTGAACTTATTATTAGGAAACACTAAGTTCGACAAGAATTTTTTTGTAATACAAGATTTCAGTTTTTATTGGAAAAAATGTTAATACACTACCTAAACTCAGCCATTATATGACCAAATATGATAAACCGTAACGATAATGTTTATTATTCAAGCAGAAACTAAACTGATATAACAATTTTACTAAAAAAAACTAGTGCATAATTTATTTGAATTCATTTCTCTGCCTAATTCTTGAATGTATTTTACTTTACGAATATCTTTAATAATAATTCAATAATACAATTTCGCAATTATTAAATATTTTGTGTTAACGGAAGGGAAACGAAAATAACACTAATTTTTTATATTCGATTAGATTTAAGGTACTTAAAAATATTATAGTTTTAGTGAGCCCTCGTTCCGTGGAATGTTACCTTCAAGGTGAATATAAATCACTTTAGATTTACCTAACGTCCCGCTGTCGCTGGATATTAAATCTTTAAGATTAGATATTAAATAAACAGGGAAAAAGGTTTTTCATACAAGAATATCTTAGCTTAACAAAAAGGTTTGTAGGGATCCTTAAAAATATAGAATTAACACCTGTTTAGAATTTATTGCATATATTGTAAATGGTTAAAATATTCCAGTATCAGTTACTTCATCAAAAATTGTGAAAATGTTAAACATATTGATTTCATGTAGTTTTATGATACTTATTGTTGCACGTCATCGATAACCGTTTCTATGAGGCGTAGAAAGACGTATAACAGTATTAATTAAACTTAACCAAAATAAGCAAGTATTTAGTTTGACACTACTTGTTAGTAAATGACACAGTTGAATAGGTACCCCTTACTGTTATTATAGGTCCATAGTAAAAATAATTGTATATAAAACTCAATGTACCTACATTGCTTGGTGAACAGAATTGTGGAGTGGTTATTTTAAAAATATTAACAATCATTTTATTAGATTTGTGTGATCATTTTTTATACTTTGGTTAATTATATAAAACTACTGAAAAAATAACTTTCGTAAAAGTAATACTTTATGAGTTCAGGCATTGTTTTTACTAAAACATTATATGATACGATAAAGTACGTATATTTCCCAGTTTATGTTATACAATAAGTAATAAAAAATGAATTTTTGACATAAACCACATTACTAGGTTACTAACAATTTATGCAAACTAAAGTTATATATCTATATATTTAGTTTTGATTTTTTTATTTGATATTTAAAAACACTTAAAAATACATAAATAAGTGTTGCATGAGTTGGTTACCTCGTGAGGACGTGTTTAGAAGTCCGTATCCCAACGCGACACAGCCCACAGCCAGACACCGCCGGAGGAACGGTCCGCACACGACTGTGGGGATGACGCGCCTCCCCTCTCACCCTCTCAACCTCTCACCCTCTCACTCTCTCACTCACCCTCCGACCAATCCTCTCATCCTACTCAACACCACTGTGCTCGAGGTGCTACTGTTAATATTGCATTATATGGGCGTTTACCACCCACATTGAGTACGTTCAGTAATTATTTACTATCCTACGGTTACATTTTACATAATGAGGCTGGAATATAAGTTGTCAACGTAAGAACTCCAAATTTTCGAAGGCCAATATGACACAAAATACCAAGATTAACTAGCATATTAGTATAACTCAAAATGATCACCATAAGTGTGCCGGCAAAAGTCTAAACAAAATTTAACCTCTTTTCAGGTTTTGCCAGCATTTCAGTGAATATTGAACCAACGCCTGTGGTTAGCATTGTTCTCGAAGGTTATTAAAATCCCGATAACTTTGAAATTACACGCCATTCTTTACTGCCCTCCAAAGGATAGAGTTAAGAGGAGTAATGTCTGGACTAGTTGAAAGCCATCGGATGTGGCATTCCCTGCCATTCAACGATTTCCACAATAAATTTTGTTAACGAGAACACTTGATCTCCCAATCAACATCACTATTAGCATAATACCTGTCTCCCATTAACTCACCCGTTCAGGAAAATATGTTATTAAGGTGCTCGGCACCATGTTGCAAATGTAACAATAGCCTCAATACACAAACCGTATAACACACTGGACCTTTTGCTATGAAGTCACAATTACACTGTAAGAACTAAAGGAATGCAACCTGTTTAAAATAATTTGGGTGAAAATATCATACAAATGTAAATACTACAGTAGTTGCACTAATGGTGCAATTTTCAGTTATACTAAGTTTTTGATAAACTTGTAAATTTGAGCTTTGATACATGTATAAAACATTAAACTTATTATTCTGATTAATATCAGTATTGGCCTTCAAAATTTTGGAGTTCTTTTGTGAACACACGGTATTTTAAATGGTATTGTTATGTAGGTAGATAGTAAACACACGGTATCAGTGAGCTAACACATACTTCCTCCCTTTAAAAGTAAACTAAATATTACTTATCTTTTGGATACAACAATATTTTTGCTAATAAATGGGAAGAAGGTACAGTGATTATTTCAAGAAGGCCGGTGACTTATTCTGTATATTGGTTAAGGGATCAGAGTTGAAATACGGCTGCAATAATCGAATAAAAAAATAAGTAATAAATGTTACTGTCACCTCAACAACTACCAATGAGAACATTTTGGTTTGTACACCCAAATTTTTATTGGCACATTTAACAGTTAATGTAGTTAATTTGACAGTTGAATGAATTGAACAAAATGAGGCACATCTGTTATAGTAGATTTACTTACGCGTATATAACGGTCGGATCACTTATTTTTGTGAAAAGGTTAAATTGTTTCGTCAAACTTTGCAACTACTGCAAAACCTGTGGTCAATGACAGGATTGTAGTAATCTTATGAGAATTACAAATTGCTCAAAATCATTGTTTTCGCTTTCTATCCAATCTTCGTCTGGAAGGTTACACCTTGTTAAATTCACACTTCTCTTTTAAAACTATCTGATTTAAGGCAAATTCAAATCGTCATAATTACTCATTCTATGATCAACTTTTGGATTCCACGTTATTTATGTCAACTTTGAATTTAGTTTTTATATCAAAGATGCAAGAAATATTTGCTCTGGTTCGCTAGATCTTAGAATTTCCCAAAATAGAACAACAGTTTAAAATTGATCTTTTACTGTTACTGCTTGTCGTATTTGGAATTCCCTCCCCAATCATATTCAATCCACAGAACCGCACCCGGCTGACGGTGGTATTGAAAAAATTCTACCTTGATAATATGATCAGGGCGTAGCGAGAGGGCTTGCGTTAGACCTAGATATAGCCGGTAGTGTGAATGTGTGGGTGAATGGATTAAAAAGTTATATTATTAATTTTGTTACCGACCTTAATTTTACTTAAATGGTTTAGCATGATTTATGTTTTTTATTTATTAATCATTATTATTACAATTTGATGTTTGTCATTTTAGTAATCAATTTGCTTTGCGGTTAATAATATAAGAAATGACCAAATGTTCCTATATTTTGCCTCATTAATAAAATTATTTTTCATTCGCTCATCCATGAATTCATTTAAAAATTAGTCGTTCTCATTAATAAGCATTAGCTGTTCTTCTATCCGGAAATTGAACTTATACATATTTGTTTTTATTAAATGCAAACAAAAATCATGATATACATTTTTATTTTTACACATAAGCGTAACTCAATGTAACAAATTCCATATGTCTGTCAAAACTGCATTAAAGGTACTTACTTACCTGAGTTCCAAAAATAAATATGACTGACTTATAAATGTATAAAGATTTGTTCACCTACCTACTAATATTGAGGGCAGATCCTCTCTGGTTGGAGTAGTTAGTAGTTCCAAGGACAATTGTTCTCCCTCAGGTAGCAGTGCAATGGGCGAAGGGAAGGTCATAGGATACATCCCAGAGAGGAGAGTGATCTCGGAGTGAAGACTTCGTTTTGGAAGTCATCCTGAGTTTGAAGTTCGATGGATCCATGCGGAGTGTGAGCTGTGTGAGTCGCCTCGTCGGACACCTATAAGTGTTCGGTCCACCCACGAGGAGTGAACATACTATGCTTGGACTTATTAGGTGTAGGGATCAAATGTGACTGTGCACGTCTCCCATTATATGTAGAGTGTCGCGGTGACAAGTGTCACAGGGGTGATGCAGGGCCAGGGGGACAAGGTGGCCTGGAACTGGGAGCTGGGAGAACATATCAATGAATTGGGGGGAAAAGTATATTTTATTCAGAAAGAAGGGAAGGAAATAATTAAATTTATATTCAATTTAATATTTTACAGTATAACTACTTAGTTTTACGAGGGACAAAGGTAGGTAACCAAACGAACCCAAAAGGTTCAAGTAAAGTTACCTTTTGGGCCACCTTGGTGAAGGGGATAAAAGTGTGAAATTTTTAAAAACCTATTAGAACGTAAACTGAAATACGAATTTAGAATCTGTTTCAAATGAAGATAAGGAGTTCATCTGGAAATAACCTGAAACAAAAGAAAAGACAAACTTATTAGAATTTAACTTAAGTATATTTACTGTTATTTAAAAAGCGTTAATATTTGTAGATATAATCAGGTAAAAATCAATTTTGCATTACATAAAAGATGATTTGGGATAATTCACTTTAAGTATTCTTGTTCAATAATTTAACAGTTGGTCGGTAACAGATGTACATTTTTTTCTTGCAACATTAAATAATATTGAATTTATACAAAATGTACCAATCATTTAACTTTGAATCAATAAACCAACGTATCAAAAATTTATTGAAGATTCTTTCAATTTAGTTACAGTTTTAGGCATCTTAGAGTCAACCTTTCATTAAATTAAAGTATGCTTCATATTAAATAGTTTTTGTTTGTACTCACCTCGAGAATAAGCAGTCGGCTTCTGTCTGGCTTAGGACTACATAATGGAATTTGTTACATTGAGGTACTATTTAGAACAAAATTTACTTAGAAAATATTACAATGCTAAGAAATGTCATGTTATAATATGCACATAACACATAAGTTAACCACAAGCACAGGAAAATTGGAAAGTCGTCATGTTTTTCCAAAGATTTTTTGAATGAAAGCTTTCAGGGGTGATTATGGTTTTGAAGATTATTTAACAACTTATTAGTAGTTATTGTTATGTATCTAAAATTAAATTAAAATATAAATCTCTTATAACTTTATATAAAATATAAAACATTATCAAGTATTAATTTAAAATTATATAAATATATTTTGAAATGCTTTGATAACACTACAAATAGGCTTTCTACATTAATATTATTTGTTATTTATGAATTATAAATTAAATATAATTAGTATTTTTATCTATGTTTCCAATTAATGTTGAAAATTATATGTTTAGATAAAAAAACGTCTTTAATTATTTTAAATAAATTAAAATTAGGATAAAAGATACAGTATTTTAAAAAACTATAATAATTATTGTTCTATATAAATATTGACTAAACACCACTTTATCTATAGTCCCAAAATTAATTTATCATTACATATACAATTATAAACGAATAAATAGGTGTATGACCAAGTTGATCATGCTTTGATGACAACAATTTAGTGTAAAATCAACTTTTTAAATCTAAGTTTATTTTTTAAGTCCTAAAGAATTTCACGAACATTAAAGATATACAAGAATACAGTCCATGTTAATATGAAATGTTTGGTGATAAGAATGATGTGTCTCCTTGCAGTTTATTATTAAAAAACATTTCGAATGTATTTGTTGTATATGCAAACATTCTGAAAAGGTTATAAGTAAAATTATTGTAATTTTAAAGTAATAATTATGTTATGAAACTACCCGTCTACTTCACTCCTATAAAGAGTAAAATCAGCTTTTATCATTGCATATACACTTATTCTATAACTCACTGAACTGCATATCTTATTCGTGTTGGTCACCAAAACTGAATTAGAAATGTGAATGAATACGTTGCTAAGTAACAGATTTAACAATGTTTGAAAAAAACCGAAGAATTTCTCTAAACTATGTAGATTTGATCGTGGTTGTGTTGTAACCACATTATAATTCAGTGTCACATGATAGTAGTCCTTAGGACACTGTATGTACCTTGATAAATATCGCTTGACACATATTTTCTCCCTTGAGTAAATGTAAAACGACAATCTTTTATAATAATAACACATTTTTAAGTTAACCAAATATTATTTAATAATTTATTTATTGTTTAAAAATCATCCAACTTGCAAAAATAACAACAAGGGAAACAAAGTTTAATAAATTGTTAGAATTTTATGGGGGATAACCCTTCCTCCGAGAATACTAAACCTTTTTGAGTGGGTTTTATTGGGTGATGCAATCTTACAATCTTTCATGGAAAACGTTTGGGTAATGGGGAAGAAATTGATTTTTTTATATTCACCTTTAGAATAACATTGGGCGCCACACAAACTACATATCTGTATGACGACTTCAACTTTAGTTATGTAAATCAAAGTATACAATTATTGTTTGTGGGGAGGAGGAGATAATGCTAATGCACACCGTAGAGACCCGGTAGTGTGGGACTCGCACCCCCTAAACCCTCCCACTCATCTCCTAGGACTGGTCTGGAACTGTTTTGCACATTAATTCGGGCTAAACCTTTGATTATTCCTTATCGGGGTAATCACAGTGCTAAAGACGGTCGAGATCGGCCTTATTCACCCAAAGTATGGATTGGACATAGTGCTTAACACAGTTCCAGGTATCCTCTCCCTGGAGCATGGCTCCGATGATTTTGTCAGGATGGATTGATACGCCAATCCCCGCAGAGAGTGACAATCACTGTGCAATCCATCTGTCACTCTCGAAAAAGATGCGCTGTGCCGTGCCTGCGATTTCGGGATAGTACAGACATGTACATCTGCCGACTTTACCTATTCTTTTCGGATAGGAGCTAAAGTAACAGTTTTTGACAGGAATTGTGTTACGAAGAAATCAAACTCGCTTCCTATCCACCCAAGGGCGGATTCCTGAGATAAGTCTGTGGGGCAAACGTTCGTTTACTCGACTCGGGCTCCCATTCGCACAGGTAATAGTAGGAAAGCATGCATTACTAGTACATTCTGTTTCATCATTATCATCAGAGGAAAATTTAGTGCATTCCTAAAATAAGCTGCAGTGACTTATCATAGTATTATTATGTGTTGAAATAATCATACATATCGTTTCCAATACAAAACATATTTAGTTTCAATCTATAAATGATATCGTTCATATAAATTAAGATTTTAAAAAACTAGGCCAAACACCCAATAAAACTAAATTTAATTTGAAACATACTTTAGATAACATACTCGTATCGTCATGAACTGAACTTATGCAATATGCTTAGGAACAAAATTACTAAAGTTTTGTTACTACACAAAAGTAAGCTGCATAGTATATCATTAAGAATGAATTGATTGAAATGTCATTGGTAATACACATCCAAATATATAATGACTTTGGCCTGAGAAGAGTTTTAACACAAAGCATTCGTGGTAATTTATGGTGTAATGTTAAGTATGAATATTCGAATTCGTGATATATTTTTATGTCTTACTGTATAGTACGCAGAATATCAATTAGTGTCGTGAATATCAATACAATTGACATTCATATCGTGTGTGTAAACATTTTTAAATTATTCAAGAACAATTTTATACCATTTGAGGAGAAATTCAATCTTATATCTAAAATATTTCAACCTCACTTAAGTGATTCGGTTTTTCTAATTTCGTGTTGTGTAATTGTTGAAAAGAATTGCGGTTACTGCCCTGCGCCGATCCTGTGAAAATAATTACTAATAATTCAGCTAAATGAACTTGTTGCTCGGAAAATAGAATTTATGTCTCTATTGTACCCAATGTAGTGTATTAACTCTTACTGATGTTTATTGCTTTGGGTTTTTTTATTTGGATGGAGTTTCAATTTATACTACTGATTACCTTATTCCTAACATAATAAATCTAGTATGAGTTTATGTGTATATTTAGTAGTCATACAAAAAACTTTATTCGGTTTCTAAAAATAATATAAGCTAATGTTAAGATATCAACTAAACAAACTTGTGCTATTTTAGTGAAAATCATATGATTTGTTTAATGTTTATGTTTTGCTTGATGTATTACATTTACATCGCTGTATAATAAAGAGGTAAGTATTTTATTATGTTTTACCATATTTACATGTATATAAAGTTATATGTATTAAATTTAATGTATGTAAGATGTAAAGTAGCATTTACACAGTAAAATATAATTTTACTGTATTTTTTCATTCACGAAGGCCACATCTGTACTAGAAACCTGTTGTCTTGTGTGGCCCAACCATATTTTACTGTTTCTTTAATTAAAAACTACAGGTAATATTAACTTTGAAAGCTTTTGAACACTTCGTCAGACAATGGTAGAGGGAGATTGCCTTAAAACAAAAGGAGCTGTTCTAATGTCTGCTGGAACCCAAGTATCTGCAGCCTTAATACTTAAACTAACCATTCTAGTAAATGATACGTAATTTAATGTTCCTGAAACTGCCAATTTAGTGTTATTTACCTATTTGATGCCTTCTCAAGTGAGCTTCAAAAGAAATGTATTGATAAAATCGAATACGTCAACGGAAATGTAAGAGAAAATACTTTTGAAAACATTTAACTCTACAACTTACATTTCCAAAAAACTAAAAAACAATAGCCAAGTATAATAAATAACAACGAAAAACTATAGTCTTAGAATGTTCAAAGCTATAATCTTTATTATGTATAAGATATACAGCTAAAACTTGATGCAGTACTTAATGTTTAATATGGTGTCAAAAATTCTTTGAACACCTGATCCCGCGATGGGGGAGACAGTGTATGGCCGAATTCACGATTTTTAAATATTGATTATAATTATTTGAACTAATGTTAATCTTTCACCCCAATAGAGGCTTAAAAGTTAAAGATTGACGTTAATATTTTTAGTTCTACTAGCAGGCTTTCGACATGTAAAAAATCTTTTTCCTTAGTAAAAGTACCTACAATATATATGAGAGAAAATACGATAAATTTTCCCACACTTTTTACAAAATTATGGCAAAAACAAATTTATACAGGGTGCTCATTAAAGTCGGGAACAAACTTCAAGGGGTGATAGTACTCATCAAAATAAACAAAAAATTTCCTATAAACCTATGTCGAAAGAACCTTCGTTTAGCCGATAGCCGCCATTTTATATATTATACAAAAAACTATATATTTTAATAAATATTCAAGATACAGAAACCAAAATTTGCACAAATATTTATTGGCCAAAGAGTAAAATAATCTCAAAGTATCATTTAGTTTGCTGATATATTTTTAAAATGGCGGCGGTTAAATATCTTTTAAATTAAATAACAAAAAACATTAACATTAACTTACTATAAAATATTTACAAGAAATAAAAAATATTGAAATTTTAATTTAAAATCGAACGGTACATTGGTATTTTAAAATCTGTCCACGGATTAGTGAGAAAATGCACTTTTAATGTTACATTACAGCCCATGCGCCAACGCGGCCGTGGCGAAACAGCGGCTGGCACAACAATTAATTCTTTGCCACGGCCGCGCCGCGGCGGCGTGTGGGCCCTGTAATCTAACATTAAAAGTGCATTTTCTCGCTTATCCGTCCACGGATTTCGTTCATCAAAATACCGTTCGATTTAAAATTAAATTTGTAATCTTTTTATATCTTGTAAAAATTTTATAAAGTTAATGGGTATTTCGTTATTTAAGTTAAAAGATTTTTAACCACCACCATCTTGAAAATATAGAATAAAACTAAATAATACTTTGAGAATATTTTTCTCTTTGGCTATTAAATATGTGAATATGTGTGCAAAGTTTGGTTTCTGTATCTTGGATAATTATTGATATATAACGTTTTTTGTATAAAATACAAAATGGCGGCTGGCGGCAAAACGAAGGATTTTTCGACATATGTTTGTATAGGATAAAGTAAAAACTTACGTCTTCCAACACTACTTAATATATTTACACTTATATTGTAATTATATACAACGGTAAATATATACAAAAGTTGTTAAATTGGCGATCGATTTCGTCCAGTTACACCGAACATCAGGCCCAAATGGAGACTGAAAGAAACAAGATGGCGTCCCTGCTTGATACTACTGGCTACCGGAAGTTCCTGTCATGGCGTCATAGGTAGCATTTATAGGCTGGCTGAGTTCCGGAAATAGATTTTTATACGTTCTGCAAAATCAAAATGTATTTGTTGATTTATTAATTTTTATTTTAGCTTTACATTTTTCTTTATATTCTACGTAAAACCAACACGTATAATGCTAATCAAGAAGTTATTCATATGTTTATAGGATATATTTTGTTTATTTTGATGAGTACTATCACCCTTCGAAGTTTGTCCCCAACTTTAATGAAAACCCTTGTATAGTTAAAAACCATTCTCTTGAGAATATAAACCAATTTCTTGCAGGCATTTATTCATTTATTATTGTGAACAGATAGCATACTTCGTTGATGGTAGAAACAGTCTTGCATACTGTAGTCAACTAGTCATATAGTCACTGTCGCCACCGACTTAAGGTAACTCCCATAAACGTCACGTTGTCGTTGTTCAGCCTTCAATCAGACGTATGCAGATTGTCGACATAACTCACCCCAACACCAACACCTCGCACTGCATGCATTTGCATGTTAACCGCTGTAATGAAATTATACAGTCCCAATGTTGTAGTGGGAATCTACTGAAATGCAAGGAAGTGAAACATAATCAGGTCTCAAAATGACATGTAGAATAAAAAACTACATGGTATTGAAATAAAAAGAAATTTAAATATTTAACTATTAAATAGGTAATAGGGTAATTGGAGGGGTTGACGTTTTCCGTCATTGTCAACATCTTTGGGAATGTGGTACTTGTATAAAAGTAAAAATTGAAATACAAATTATTTTCTTCTAAATACATATTTTATTGTATGCTATATTAGAAAATATACACTTTACATATGATGCTAAAATTATAGTGATATATATATATATATATATATATATTTTTTCTCCCATACCTTTTTACACATGCATCCACCTAATCTCACAGCGCGGAGCCGATTATCCGAAAGTTGATTTTTCTATGTTTTAGGACTTAAAATTGATATTCTGCGAGAACCGTTGAAATTAGGTGGATGAAACTTATGGTACTTATAAACAGTGATACATTAAACATCTTTTTGTATTTTTAATGTTATTGGAATATTGGTTTCTACAAAAAAAATTATTTGTTATTTAATCTTCAAACAAAATCTGTTTTACTTTCTATAAAAACACAAAAATTAAAAATACATGAATCTTTATTTTACCTAAGTAGCCTACCTAAAATTTAATACCTAATTGATAGTAACAAATCAATCTGATAGTACCCAATTTAGTCAAATATTCAATTAACAAAATGGAAATATCAATGAAGAAAAATGTACACTGATACTCAGAAGATTTAATCATGCTGATTGGAAAACCGTTTTCAGTTTGTGACTGTCAATGCATTCACATTTTATCAAGTTTATAGAAACTGTTTTCTTTAGAAATAAATGTCCACTCAGTTGATATTTCATTGCCTAATGAATATTTCTCTAAAAATGACATAAGTTTAATTAATCTTTAAGTTCAATGATTCTGAAAGTATGAACTATATTTATATTATTAGTATTCAGTTGTCTGTCAAAATACGAAACACTAACTTTAAATGGGATTTATTTTTGTAATGGGTGACCTCTGTAAACAATATAAATATTTATTTGTACTTTTACATATATTGTTGATTGGTGATATTATTATTATTGCAAAACAATGTTTTTTACATTCTGTTGAATTACCTTGTAATTTTGCTCTTTCGCCTAAATTAAAATTCTAATCACACACATCACAAGTACAAGTTCTAAAAGATAATCACAAGTTCTATGAACCTTGTTAATTAGGTAAATGTTTTAATGTAGTATTAGTAGTTTTAGATGATTGTGTTAACTCTTCCTACATATTATGTGCTGCCTTAAAGTAGTCGTGCAATTTTACTTTTAAAACTTCAAATGGGCTAGACATCAAAGAAATTTCAGTCCTTGTTTATTTGGACTTTATTGTTTTCAATCCAACCATTGGCGTATTCAAAGGTATTTTATGATATCCCTTGAACCATTTCCAACCGCAGGGTTATAATGGGGGGGCTGGGGGGCTATAAGATTACAGCCATATACGATCATAAGAAGTGTTGCGTAGTGGATGACGTGCGCACCAGATATAACGATCGTAGCCAGCAATCCCTTGGAAAAATTCCGAGTGATCTAAAAAACACGATTGAATACACTAACGGCTGGGAAATTCAGGTTGAAAAATCAATCAACCTGAATTTCTTCGTTAAAATATTCAAAATTACGCATTATACCTGGCACCTCTGACACAGAGTTCGAATACTGCAGAATACGATATCCATGGTTTTCAGTGATGATTTGCATTGAATAAGTAAATCTACGGGAATATTTTATGTTCTTTTAGCACAAATTGTTTTGAAGTTCAAAATTTCTTTCTTCCAACATCCTTGCAACCCAGATTGGGACCCAGAAGTCCCAGAGGTCCAGAGTTCCAGATTTCCACAGCTGTTCAAGAGTTTGTGTAGTTTACAGTAGTTTCATAATATACAATTAAAGCAAATGTTTTCTAAGGGTACTGTCCATTAGTACCCACCACCAGAATCCTCTTTCTAACTAAGCTTCCTGCACTTAGATAGAATAATTGATAAAACCAAACGGCCTACATGCTTACTTAACGTTTGGGTTCCGCGAATTATCGAGAACGTTATGTCGAGGAGTGTCGACACGAAACTCATTACACACCAATAGCTGATTACGTAATGAACAAATGTGTTGTTACGTTCACCACAGTATTTGATCACGCAGTATTTGAATGCTCCCTAGATTATATACTAGGGCCAACTAGCCAAAGTACCCGTTCTTCGCACGGATAAAAATGTTTGAAATAGGTTACCTTTTTTTGGCATGAAATAAATATTCTAAAACACAAGTAATTAATTATTTGGCAACATCAGTATTAAGGTTATCTAGTACGTAATAATAATTAGTTCGTTCTGGTATGATTGGGATCATTGACGTCTTCTTCTGTATCTGACATTTTCATGAATCAGCTTCGGGAACGTTGTTGGTCACCAATTTATAGCACGAAGAATTTATAAATAAGAAAATTTGAAATGTTACCAAAGCTAACACCAATTAAAACATGTGATTTGGAAGTATAAAACCAAACTGTATGATTATATATTTTTCATAGTTTTAAAGCATATACTTCTGAAAAATAATCAGTTATTTGAAATTACACACTGTATAGTCTGGGGCACCACCCCAGGCCCCCTTATACTTGTCATAAACAGAATCGCTTGTCGTAAACACTAGTTGTCGTAATCACCGACCACAACAGAAACTCAAACACGTATAATCTTCGGTAACAAACAATTCGTTAGTACCCTCAGTTTTCCGATGGTACCTTTCGTCAAAGAGATATAACTATAATGAGAGAACTCTATATACTATAATAACTTATCACGTAGTTTAAAGGTGTATAAAAACTGGATCCCGTTCTGGTTGGTGGCAGAATGACTTATAGTCCTATTAACTAAAATCTTCAATGGTTTAAAATCTATGACGAACTAATTATTGTAACATAAAAGTATAGGAATGCAATCTTTGAAATAATTAATTAAATACTTATCAATAATTTCTTTATTTTAACATACTTTTAAATTCTAATAAGTGTATGGAATACACAAACGTTAAACAAACAACTGTTTGCAGTCTCAGTATTGAATCGATGCATTAAAATAATCCGTGCCGATGAATAGCGATTGAAAACTAAGTACGAGTACTTAGGCAAATACCACACCGGGTATATATTGTATTATTTGCATGGGATTATTTGAACAGCTGATATTACAGCCTTTCCAACGCGGGTAAGCCGAGCCGCTATAAGGCGTAATACCTAGGATCCCATATTAAAAGCTTACTCCTTTACCAGAGCAATACTTACGAGCTGGTGATAAAATTAAATATACATACATACTGACGAACAAATTAATCCGAACAAGGTGAATTATAACAGGAATATTTATTTGTTCATATAGTTTATAAAGTAATTCAACTGACCTACAATTAATAGTTTATATGAACCCCTCTGTTCTTTATTAATTCATCAACCATGCATGAAACGTATTCTACCATTGAGAACTTTGTTTTTTAAAATCTTCACCATGAAACCAAACCTGAATATCTGAATTGACAAATTCAGTTTTTCTTCTAAAATCCATTTTCCTAGTTTTTTCAGTATTTCCGATAGGATTTCAATTGGATTTACATTGGAAGAGTTTCCTGGCCATGGAAATACCTTAAAATTTATATTTTCGATGAACTGTTTTACTTTTTTTAGACGTGAAACATGGTATAAGTCAACAACTAAGACGTTTTTGACTGTTCATTTGCAAGAAGCTTTTAAATATCCAGACAAAAATATGTATTGGGTTTGAGTGTTTTATCCATGAGAAGACAGGAGAACTGGTAACTGGTAGAAGGATGCTTAAATTTTTTTAAAGCATTGTCCTAATCATGAAAATTGGAGATTATATAATTTACTAATTATAAGTTGAATTACTATATAAACTCCACAAATAAATAATGTTTTCTGTAAAAATCCTCTAATTTGGATTAATTTGTTCGCCACTGTATGCTAAGTTACAGTTGGTAACAAAAAGGAAACGTTTTATATTTCACAAAATAGTTAAACCTAAAAATTCGTTGTTAGTAAAATTATGCACTCAGCGAGACTTTTACATTTAGTACTCCAATTTAAGTATTATTTGAAAAGCATTATTGAAATTGTTTGAAGCACTAAATTTTACTACTTAATTGTCATATCATATACTATAACTGATTCAATAATATAATACAATTTACAATGAAACACATATCTAAAGAGATGAAAACAATTCTTTATCGTTGAGAAGCCAGAAATTATTTGTTTGAAAATCAAAATTTGTAACATATCTCTCCAAAGTGATTAAAATAATGCAGGTTAATTTCAAAAATCAACAGTAATTTTCCAACATGCTTGTTATGCCTTTGTTAAATGTATCTAGAAAATTTTTATAAAAATACAAGTGATGCCCTAATTCACAAAAAAACTGTTTCACTAGGAAATATTTTTTATATCATACTGTAAAACTATGATTCCCAATTATAATCTATGTATTATATTACCATACAAAGGAATATTTCTGATTTAAATTGTTCTGTAAAATTAATTAATCATTAGTTTATATCACTCACGTGTGGTTGGTTACCTTGAATGAAATACCCTGAATACGTAACGTAAGAAGATAATATGTAATAAATAAAGATGCAATAAAAGCTAGCCAATACAAAACTAAGATAAGACTAACTAGAAGAAATGAAAAATACCTAAAACTTTAACCACTTCAAAAATTATACTAGTAAAACCTTACATTTTTAAAGTAGACACTTTTTCATGTTTTATTACTATATATTTACTGTTTTTCGGACAAAACGGTGAAACATTTTAATACGAAATTCAATTATTTGAACTTAAAAATCACCCAATTAAATAGAGGTAAAGAAAACGATTCAAGGATGATTTTGGTAAGATTTCAGTTTGAGTTCTAAAACATCTCTCAATTGAGTTTTGAAACCAAAATCATACCACTAGCATTGTTTTAATTTAACGTATAAATGAAAGTAACCGATGAGTACAACAACAATCAGCCAATCTTTAAGTAAGTTTGAAACATGTAACCAATCTCGTGATAAGTCACTCCTGTTAGATTTTGATCCGATAACTTGATACTGGGCAGTATAATTCTATTGTCTGTGACTTAGGCTAATTAGGAATATACAATCAGCTGTTTTTATAAATTACAATTATCTGCTGTTGTTTTTGTTTACTTGTTGTTGTTCTAGAAAATAAATGTTTTGTTTCAATGTACTTCAAATGTTATAATTAATTATTCTATATTGGTGACGAGGAAATGCCAAGGAAAACTAATCAGTCACAGTTTAAAGATGTAAATATTGATAATGATATGTCTTGCATACAAGACAGAAAGAGCAGGTTTTCATTCAAGGAATATAACAGTGGATCAGTTAAGAGCAAGAGAAGGTGCGACTGATCCACCTCAATGGAAAATACAACCGGAGCCTGAAGACGACCTTGAAGATGATAATGGACCCAATTTCGAAAACTCAGCCTAAATTGAACGGGGAAAAATGTAGGAATATACAATTAGCTATTTTTATAAATTACAATTATCTGCTTTTGTTTTTGTTTACTTGTTCTTGTTGTTGTTCTAGAAAATAAAAGTTTTGTTTTAATGTATAATGTTATAATTAACATTGTTATAATTAATTATTCTATAGGTTATGTGACTAAAGCTGTTACAGTAGGCCTACCTTACTATGAGTATCACACACTTGACGGAGGGAGACATAACATGGTACGATTGATTGGGAAGTTGGGTTTGACAAACTAAATTAATTATTAAAGGCACAACCAGTTTATTTGTGTCCAACTTGAAAAGGTGACCTAGCCAGGTAGGTATTTAAAGCCAAGTATGAATGAGAAGTGAAAGTAAGATGATTGTGGCACGATCTTGTAGTCTTGTTACTGACTAAGGCTGACATGTTCCTTAGAGACAGGACTGTTAATTAATAGCCCAACAGCCAATGTCATCTAAGGGACCTACAGTTTAACGTAGAATCCGAACCACTTTCCTGTTTAAACTACGAAATTGTATAATCGTGAGTATGGCCTTTGTGGATGAATATAATGTCGACGCAATGCACACCATAGAATATAAAATGCACCAACCATAGCTCATAACTATCCAATTCATGACCTCCAAGTACTTCGATTACAGGAAACGCTACCATTCCAGTCATGTTTAATTTACGTTTATTTAAAATACAATACAATAGTGTTAATTTTTAATACTTTTACAATACGACATAAATTGTATTAGCAATTAAAATTACCACAATAAATATATAATTACAATGGAGTTATATATTGTAATTATTAATTTTTATTACATTATGTATACTGTAATTACATATATAATGCATATATAATTTGGTAATTTCGTTAAAAATAGTACTTATATTATGCAGATACACTTGGAGTCGTTAAAATATTTTCTAAGAAGCTCCTAATTTAAAATAAAAATCTTGACGGCTTATTAAATAGTAAGGTATTCTTTTATATTCCATTTTTTATAACTTGAGCAGGAAATAAAATAAATTATTTTGAGACTTTTAAATATAATCAGTATAATAAGGTTTATTTAAAACTTACATGGAGTTTATCGTGATTGGCCATCAATAGTTCATCAATAGTTGAAATAATGGATGTTAAATACTTTAGGATATATGTCCGTTAAATATTTTCCAATATATTTATGAATATTAATTAACAAATTATATTTTAACTGTATTGATGTAAAATATTTGTGGCTCATCATGGAGCTTATTGGACACAAGAAAATGCAATATAACTTTACTAGCGAAACTATGAAATATCTTCTTAGCGAACATAATAAATCCTTGCCTTCGTGTTCTTGAGGAATTTAATATCGAATAACATTACATACAGAAAATAGCTCAAGAAACATTTCTTCTATTGTTGGAAACAATAATATTTTCTCTATTATTTGTCAGTGAATAATAATATTTAAATGAAGTGCTCGATTGTCAAGCCTACACGGTATACAAAGACAAAGTCACACGTATTGAAAAATACTAATAAATTTATAGCCAGAACTATAAGTTAACACAATATAATTTTTTTCTAAATGAATAGAATATTACTATTATATAATATATAGATTTATCAGTTTAAAAATATTTCTTTATTATTGGTATAAAGCTTAAGTGCAAACTTAATAAATGTTTTGAAACCAAAAAATTTCGCTTTAACCAATCTGTAATCTTCCTAGGCTAAATTTAGTGAAGTGTCACCGCAACTACAAAACGGTGTAACATATATGGGAATATATATATAATGCTCCTAAACAAATAATGACACTTTCTAAACATAATAAGTTAATTTATAAAATAGCTAAATATTCTTGATAGATTTGGTTGTTTTAAATTGGAAACCCTTGTAGAGTTGCTGAAACCATTAAAATATTGGTTTTTCTTCTCCTATTTATCTAATCGAATTACTGGTTGTTTTAAATTTCAGTTGAGCGTTTTAATATACGTTATGAGGTTCCTTAAATCCAAAATAGTTTTTGTCTAACTCATGTTGTTCGGTCTCTCAGTCCTTAACAACTCCGAGACCACGTTATTAGTCCAATATTTTTTTTAATTTTGTACAACAGAATAATTTGGGAACATTCATGTCCATGGTTTTATTTAATTTATAGGGTGTTTAGCCCTATAAATAATAAAAAATCTAATTTCTTAAACAGCTCTATTATGTAATTATTTAATGTTTCGTCGTTTTTATGTTCTTAGGATAAAAAATAAAATCAGTTGTTCTTAGTGTAAGGATAATGTAACCTTATCCTATCACATTATCTAATAAAACCCACACAAGACGTTTGGTACTTTTGGGGTAAGCAGTATTCTTGCCTTATATTTTAATAAGAATATAATCTTAAGTAAACATTATGTATTATTTAATTGATTTTTTAAGTGAAAAATTACGTGATGGTTTTCCTATTATGTTCATTATTGATTAAAATAAAAGTTACATTTATTCTTTGTAAAAAGGTTTAGATCAATTTTGGTGTGAATTTACGAATAAATAAGAATCATTTATTAACCTGACTTTGTTAATATATTGACTGTCATAGTATTGATTTTCGTTAATCCTGGAAATTATTTAGATAACATTTTTAAACAAAACTATTTTTAAAATCCACACTACAATACGAACAATGGTTTTCTTTATATTCCTACAAATACCTCCTAAGTAGCTCCAACGAATTCCTTAAAATTTTGAGATAACTAATTTTTATGTATAATACGGTCTCTTCCCATGTCTAAGAACACTTTTTCGTAATATTTTGTGAAAATGAGAATATTTAAAATTAGGCTAAAGTGAATTAAAATACGTTCCTATTCAGTTCGTCTTCCTAATACCTGTGGTCTTGTGATATTCTCGATGTAGGTAATTGAAAGAAAGAGCGGATTGGAAAACAAATTATAGAATCCATAGAGCATTAAAATAACTATGCAATAAGGAAGTAAAATGATACTATTTAAAAAACCAATAATTATTTTGTAGAGCTACAATTATTTGGCGTGTAGACATCAGTGTACCTAACACAACCAGCTTAAAATTAAATTAAAAAGCTGGTGTACGATTAACTTTAAATATTCTGCTAAAATTCCAAATACCACTAAAAAACTAACATATTAAGGTATTAAGGTATATTAAAAATGGTGCTTGAAAATATGGAAAGAATTTAAATAGCCAATTCTAGTAAAACAACCTCAACGAGGATCAAAACAGAACTGTCTTTGTGGCTGAATCGTAACGTAGGGTAATCTATAGTTAACGGTTTTAGGTTTGGACCCAAGTAAAAGCCTGATTTTTTACAAGATTAAGAAATTTAGTAAACAAATTGGATATGTTAAACATTTGATGTATGTAGTTTTAAACTATGTAAATTTATGAAAAATTAAAACCAACCTTTCGTACGTGCTCTAAATGTTCTACTTGGATTTACTTGAATACTTACTTACTTGAATACTTGTTGTCTGCATCCATGACCGACATGATCGGATAGATTGCGTTACTAATGTTAAAAATACAAACATGACACACAACACATACACACAGTAAAAACGTGGCGGACGTGACTAGATGGGGTTTTCTGGGGCAAAAAGCGGCCGCTCATCTAACTCATCCAGCCTATAGAGGGGCCTATCCACCAGGCACTCACGGGTTTTCAATTTTAAGCTCTTTGAGTCCAGATCACTATCTCCTCAGAACTACGCCTGCGACACATACTACCGGTACTGTTACTAGCCAGAACTAACACCATCGCGTACTTTGACTGGCCAGGCTAGAGGGTTCCTATCCTCTATCTCATCACCCGCAGATACGCCTGAAAACCGACACACTACCGGTACTGCTACCTAGCCAGGAAGAAACTGAAAATATCCGTACTTTGAACTGGCCAGGCTAGAGGTCCTATCCTCTATCACCTCAGACTACGCCTGCCGACACACTACCGGTACTGCTACCTAGCCAGAACTAACACTATCCGTACTTTGAACTGGCCAGGCTAGAGGTCCTATCCTCTATCTCCTCAGACTACGCCTGCCGACACACTACCGGTACTGTTACCTAGCCAGAACTAACACTATCCGTACTTTGAACTGGCCAGGCTAGAGGTCCTATCCTCTATCTCCTCAGACTACGCCTGCCGACACACTACCGGTACTGCTACCTAGCCAGAACTAACACTATCCGTACTTTGAACTGGCCAGGCTAGAGGTCCTATCCTCTATCTCCTCAGACTACGCCTGCCGACACACTACCGGTACTGCTACCTAGCCAGAACTAACACTATCCGTACTTTGAACTGGCCAGGTTAGAGGTCCTATCCTCTATCTACTCAGACTACGCCTGCCGACACACTACCGGTATTGTTACCTAGCCAGAACTAACACTATCCGTACTTTGAACTGGCCAGGCTAGAGGTCCTATCCTCTATCTCCTCAGACTACGCCTGCCGACACACTACCGGTATTGTTACCTAGCCAGAACTAACACTATCCGTACTTTTAACAGGCCAGGCTAGAGGTCCTCTCCGACTGCCTGCCTACATGCTGCCGGTTCTGTTACCTAGCCAGAACTAACACTATCCGTACTTTTAACAGGCCAGGCTAGAGGTCCTCTCCGACTGCCTGCCTACATGCTGCCGGTTCTGTTACCTAGCCAGAACTAACACTATCCGTACTTTTAACAGGCCAGGCTAGAGGTCCTCTCCGACTGCCTGTCTACATGAATGTTCTACTTGGATTTACTTGAATACTTACTTACTTGAATACTTGTTGTCTGCATCCATGACCGACATGATCGGACAGATTGCGTTACTAATGTTAAAAATACAAACATGACACACAACACATACACACAGTAAAAACGTGGCGGACGTGACTAGATGGGGTTTTCTGGGGCAAAAAGCGGCCGCTCATCTAACTCATCCAGCCTATAGAGGGGCCTATCCACCAGGCACTCACGGGTTTTCAATTTTAAGCTCTTTGAGTCCAGATCACACACTTCAGCTGGCAGGGTGTTAAAAATTTTTATTGCCAGATGAGGGTAGCTCCTAAGTGTGTGACCCAGACGACAACGTGGCATGTCAACGCGTCTTGCCCCATGAATTTGCCCTCTTGAATTTAATTTTTTCTCAAAATTTAGGCCTATATTTCACGTCTGGTCTAAAGGTATTTTAGCCTTAATTTGTAAAGATCTCCATTATAAAATAATGCAGTTGGTTAATCAACGAACAGTTTAAACCAAAATATGAAATAACATATTTATTTATAAAGACAGGTTAACACGAATGCTGTTTTAAATAGGCAATATTTTTATAAACGACTGCCTTGGTAAAGTGTTATAAACAAATAATGGTAAAAAATACACATTTCACTGTTTTATCTTAACCAATGTTATCCTGGAATCTGCCTAAATGAATTTTTGAACTGTCACGTAAAATTGAGTGAATGGAACATTAATAATACACACTATTATTCGAGGCAGTTATAATTGATTATTCTACAGGATATTCTTAAGGTATTAAAACGATAAAGGCATGTCACCAGACTTCATACCAAAGCTTACATCCGATAAAGCTTAGAAAATAACCACTTGGCTGGAGAGCATTGCGGCATTGGCTCCAGGCCAAGACTGAGATCCTCTCTCTATCACCTCAGACTACGCCTGCCGACACACTACCGGTACTGCTACCTAGCCAGAACTAACACTATCCGTACTTTGAACTGGCCAGGCTAGAGGTCCTCTCAGACTACGCCTGCCGACACACTACCGGTACTGTTACCTAGCCAGAACTAACACTATCCGTACTTTTAACAGGCCAGGCTAGAGGTCCTCTCCGACTGCCTGCCTACATGCTGCCGGTTCTGTTACCTAGCCAGAACTAACACTATCCGTACTTTTAACAGGCCAGGCTAGAGGTCCTCTCCGACTGCCTGCCTACATGCTGCCGGTTCTGTTACCTGACCTTGGCTAGGATGGTTCAAATCTTTCTCCCCTAGTCACTGTCATCGTGCCAGGATTGAGGTCTCTCAGACCATTCCTACATTCATTTCACTGGTAGTCATACATTAATGGATTAGTTTACACAATTATGCAATATCTAGGAATTACTATTATCATATATCTGATAACAACTAAATTCATATACCCTCAAGTACTTGTATTTTAATCAAAATAAAAGATAACCAGGTGTCTCTATAATAAGTTCAACCTATGGGATATTTAATAGCTTAAAAACAACAAAAGTAAACTTGTTCCTTTATGGAGAGAGGTTGGTAAAATCCTTGGAAATTTACAGTGTAATTCCTCTAATGAACATTAAATGATTGATCAAATTTACCAATAAATCAATAGTTTGAAATTGAATCAATTTCAATTTGTAATTAGTATACATAGGTATTAGTTTACCTCAAACCTACTAACATTATGGACTAACTAATCAATCTCTTAACCCTATAACCACTAACCACAAAAGCAAAACAGCTGTCCACTGCAATCCCAATTAAGCTTACAAATGTCGTCAACCTCCACTCAAGCCGGCCACCGTTTATTTAAGGTGGGTCCCTTAAAGTAACCTTATTAAAGGTGGGCCCCCCACACCGCTATGCCACACATTTGCAAGCCAAATTGGGATTATTCATGGTCGGGATTCGAACCCTAGGACTTCCGAATGGCTAGAACGTTACGCTCGTCAGCGCAGCGCTTTAGCCGGTTAGCCACATAGGAGTAGAAAGCGCTTACTTGGTTATAAGACATGCCCGGTGGCAGTCTAGTACACTACTTGGGCAGGTTCCGTTTTTTACCACCAGAGGGCAACACGGTCACTTAGGCGCTAGTGTCTAACAAGTTCACGAAACTGACGACAGATGCCTCCACCTGCCACCGTGGTGGTATTCGCGATAAATAGACGCTGCAGCGTCTTTACCACTCGAGGGTTAAACGAAATAAACTGTTCCAAATAGAATAAATAATTACCTATCCTAATCTTTACTCGTTTTATAAATTTAAATTCTCATGGAATACTTCATGATATTTTTGAATTATCACTAGTTATTTTTCCTTTAAAGATAAAGGATTCAGGTTATAAGTTAAAAGTAACATTTCAATCCTCCTCCATCAGTGCTTGAGAATTAGATTCCTCTGGTGATTTATTGAATCATGATTGGTTATTACTAACACATTAACCATTCCGTTAATTCTTTTGTTGGTTTAATTTTCACCAGTATCGTTTTGGGCTGGACGTACATTGCTTTTTTCAATGGACTATCCCAACTGCTTACGTCAAATCAAATGATTAGTTCAGATGAAAATTGATTGTATTTTAATAATAAATTGATGCCAAATATCTATTTTATATTTATAAATAAAATTTAATATGATTGATCGATTTACAAAATCATGCTTTACAGTTTAACTTTGGCAAGTTTCATACGTAATTATTCTTTTAAATCTAATAATAATTCACGTTCATTATTTTAACAAGAACATTTTCATTAATGAACCCGTTCCAAAAATTACGACAGTTTGGAGTTTTAGAAATAACATTCCTATAGGTTCCTATTAACAAACCAAATTAAAGTAACACAGCAATACTGCCAGCATGCTCTGCGTACCTCACTATCGTCCAGAATCTAATATAAAATAATTTAAGACGTTAGTCATACATGAGAACTATTAGCCTATTCTCCATAAGATTAACATGGCAACATGTAGAGGTCCTTGCTGCTGTGTACACTGAATTACTTTCTAATGAATAATATCTTACTTTATAACAAAATTCATCTCCAACTCTGTCCATAAATAAAGGAGTTTGCCTCTTCCTATATGATTAAATGAAAAGAGTATGCAGGTTTGCTGCCATGATAAACACATAAACTATGATTTTTAAGCATAAATGGATAGATCTCTAACCAAATAAAAGCTAAAAATCAAGTTTTTTTATCCAAAAATATGTATTTTTGGAAATAATAGCAATTTCCCATAGGGAAGAACTATTACCTTTATGATAAGCCCGAGACCATGTTATTTTTTCTTCTTTAGGTGCCCAGAGACCAAAAACAATAGTCGTTAAAATTTTTATATATATATATATGTATATATATATATATGTATATATATATATATGTATATATATGTGTCTGTGAACACGATAACTCTCGTAAAAAAGGTCCGATCGAGACCAAATTTGGTAGAGACGTGTATTCCTACAAATGCTCGGACGAGTTCGTAAACCAGACATATCGGTCAATGGGAACGGGTAGTTTGGGGGGGTTTTGTACCCCAAAATGGGGTTTTTTGCGTTTTTCACATGTAATTTTTTAAAATTTCAAATTTTATCTTTCACCATTAGAATCAGCTTAAAAAACTACACAATTAAGTTCTTTAAAGTTTTTCTCTATCTCCAACGGTTACCGAGGTATTAAAAAATCTAAACACAGTACGTTGTATTTTGGGGCTCCAATGTTAATCTTATGGAGGATAAGGAAAAATTAATATTTCACTTATTAACCAATACTTTTGGATAAAACTTTATATTTAGCTTCATATGGTTGAGGTTCATCCATTTATGCTTAAAAATCATAGTTTATGTGTTTATCATGGCAGCAAACCTGCATACTCTTTTCCCATGTTAATCATATGGAGAATAGGCAAACCCCTTTATTTATGAACAGATGTTGATGGTTTTAAATATTAAAAAATTGAAATACAATGCCTGCTCTGATATTTTTGAATAATCCTAGTTATTTCTTTAGTTTTTATAACTATTTCAGGTTATAAGATAAAATTCAGGTATTAGTTTTCAATCCTCCTCCATCAGTGCTTGAGAATTAGATTCCTCTGGTGATTTATTGAATCATGATTGGTTATTACTAACACATTAACCATTCCGTTAATTCTTTTGTTGGTTTAATTTTCACCAGTATCGTTTTGGGCTGGACGTACATTGCTTTTTTCAATGGACTATCCCAACTGCTTACGTCAAATCAAATGATTAGTTCAGATGAAAATTGATTGTATTTTAATAATAAATTGATGCCAAATATCTATTTTATATTTATAAATAAAATTTAATATGATTGATCGATTTCCAAAATCATGCTTTACAGTTTAACTTTGGCAAGTTTCATACGTAATTATTCTTTTAAATCTAATAATAATTCACGTTCATTATTTTAACAAGAACATTTTCATTAATGAACCCGTTCCAAAAAATTACGACAGTTTGGAGTTTTAGAAATAATTCGATTCCTATTAGGTTCCTATTAGAACAAACCAAATTAAGGTAACAACAGCAAAAATGAAGTATATCAAAATTTTTAGATACGATCAAAACAGTAATGACGTTGAATACTTTCTAGTTCCTCGTAGCTACGGTAATAATAGCTCTTAAAAACCCCCTTAAGAAATGAAAACTTAAAATGTAATGTAGTTTTCTGGTGAAAACTATTTTACACGACCACAAATCTAGCAATAAAACTGACCTTGTTATAATTATTTTTAAAGAGTTTACTATTTATAGGTTTACCTTTTGTGTATGTATTAGATATTGTTGTTAACTTTGTTGTTGTAATTTAATTTGAATGAAATTTTTAAACTAATAAAATCCAAACGAAATGAGGACACATAATTATTATTTTTTCCTGTTCTCGGATTTATTAAGTTGATGAACGTTTTAGTTTTACTATTATTAGTATTATAATCGAAGATTAATGTGTTGGCTTTTGCAGATGATGTGGCAATTATTTCAGAAAATATAGAGGACATGAAAACTCTTACCAAATGCTAATTGAAGAAGCCGAGAAAATGGGCCTAATAATAAATGACTCCAAAACTAAATTTATACACTTTACAAGAAACCAGGGGGAAAGGATGGGCAGCCTGAAAGTAGATGAGCATGAATTCAAACAAGTGCAGAAATTCAAATATCTCGGAGTAACAATCTCAAGTAAAAGTTTGGATAGTGTAGAGATACAAAATAGGGTAAACTCAGCAAACAGGTGTATGTATGCCTGCAAAAAACTACTTTCTTCAAAGTCCCTATCTTACAGAAGAAAGCTCAGACTATACAAGACAATTATATGGGCCGACGTACGAGCAAGGAGAGTGGAGGAGGAAACACAATAGGGAAATCAGAGACCTCTACAATAAACCAGACATTGTAAGTGAAATAAAATGTAGGAGGTTACAATGGGCCGGGCACATACTTAGAAGAGGAAAAGAGTCCAAGCTGAAAAAAGTTTTAACACCCAACCCCCTAAGAAGGAGACCCCGTGGGAGACCCAGACAGAGATGGTGGCAACAGGTTAAAACTGACATGGAGAGACTTGGACAGAAAGAGATGCTGAGGAACGAACTACGTGGAGACAGTTTGTTGGTGCGGCCAAATGTCAACTTAGATATAGATGGCCCTGGGAGTAAGTAAGTATTATTAGTATTAACTATTAATTTAACACCACCTTTCAGCAAGAGCTACCTGGGACAAACATTACATATCTCAAGAGCATTCAGAAACAAAACACTAGTTTTCCGAACAGACCCATTTGTTTTTAAGTTAACTTAACCAAATCAATGATATTTTTTTTAAAAATTTATAGTATTATTACAATATTTTGACTATTTTTTTTTAAAAAACTATATAATAAATTTGACGAGAACGTCAGGTGCTGCTGCCTAGTGACGATCTGCATTACTAGCAACCTGATGGAAGATCCACAGACCATATTGTTTTGTATAAGTCAACTTTTTAACCAAGTCAAGTGATATGATTTTTAAGTTTAAAAATTTGACTTACTTATAATTTTTGACATGGATATGTATTAGCTCTGGGGGGGTGTTAGTGATTTTTAAGATGGAAAACATGTAACAGGTTTCCATAGAAACTACTAGAACTATTGTATTGAATTTTAAATATAAAAGAATAAGAACAGCTGTTTAGATGAACTGAAAGCATTCCCTTTAGACATATCCATGATCTAACCTATTTCCCACAGGGAAGTAAATACAAACATTCTTAATTAGAAATCTTCATTTTATTTCATTTGAATGAGTAGTGTATAATCTATTATTGGTACCCTTTTTAGGTCCAGATTTTTTTGGGGGGATTTTGATAAGGTTAGCCATATTGTAAAAATTTTCGCATCACTTGCTGTAGACCTGTAGTTGATAAAACTTTCGTGTATGAAGCTTTCTATAAATGGGTAACAAACATGTTAGCTGCACTGAAAATACGCGTTTTACTGCAAAGTAACAAATATTTATGCCCTTATTTTGACTTCGGGCAAGTGGTTTAAAATTTTTTTAGATGAAATAAGCAGGCCATCACAAAATAAAGCGTGATATTTAGTTCTTAAAATGTTATAGATTGGATGGTCATTGCTCACTACCACCATGAAAGGTCTTATTACATTAGGTCTTGTTACAAACAATTCAAGAATTGGTTAATGCCATTGTTAAACCATTCATTCATATAACCCAAATGACCATCACTAAATAAATTCCATATTTCAAAGAGATTGAACTTTTTTAAATTAGAAATCATGAATACACCATATCTAGATATTTATTTCTTACTCATTTTGTTTTTTAATTACACATTTTAACCTTATTAATTTTAAAACTCTAGAATATCTAAAGGTTGCCTTATGTAGATTGCATCCTGAACAAAAATGCAGCGATTTGGTAATTTCAGTGTGAAACTAAGGAATAGTCAGTGGTGGATTTCTGAACGAACAGCCATTGCTATAATATAATAGTATTTCGTTTTACTGTGCTATCTAGGTAGTGAAGATATAAAACAAGGGTTTATAAGAAACTATATGAATGTGGAACGATGTACTTTTAAAAAAAATTTAATAATTTAATTAAAATTACATTTTTACGTGTAAAGTAAACCGTAAATTACGTCTAACATTATATGTATACCAAATATTAAAGCACAATGGTCCTACATTTATCTCCCATGGACCAATAAATGGGTTACATTGAGAAAGATAATTTATGGCTCTAATGTTAGTGAACAGGAAAGCACAACTAGGTGTTGAACTCTATGGATTTTCAGATGAATCAACTCCAAACTTGATATCGCAGAACGTTGTTACAACCATACCGACCCAGTCGCTAGCGCTTCCTACCGGCTGATAAACGTACTAAATTTGAGATATTTTTGGCAGACTTATTATATTGCTAAAAATAAAATATCTTTGGTTCTAATAAATAAAAACAGTTTTTCAGTTATGTGCTAAAGCACTATGGACCTTAGATTATTGACCTTTGTCGGCTTCTTAGTTTATAATATCTTTCTAATAGAAGAACTGTTGGAACTAGACTGTATATTACGGATAACCTAAGCTAAGGTTGAAGATATTAAAATAAGCGGTGCTAGGAATGTTGTTCATAGAAATTGTATAACTGTAAAATGTTCATACGAAACAAATTACTTTAACACAAAATATATTAAGAATAATAAATTGATAGGAATTGAACTATATCGGATTAAGTAATATGTAAACAATAAAATTTGCTTATTACTTAGGGCAAATGAGATTAGATATAACTTTAGGCATTAAGTGTTTTTTATATTATTGTGTATTGTAAATATTCCACATAAATTTCATTATTAACCCTCGCTTTATCTATTATAAACACCAAACGCTTTACACACCTTTTCTCATTAGGCTTTAGTTAATGGCATAGCTCACAAACCTTCTTATTTATATAGTAACAGTGGTAGCAATCAAAGCATCTAATGGTGCCATAAAAATTTAATGAAAAATTCATTTTAGATAATTGCAATGATTTATATGCTTTAATAAATTTCTGTGTACTATTTTTTTATATAATTCTAAAATCCCCTTGTGTATATATAAACGTTTTGAAAAAGGGCACTCCTAATAAATTAGGAATAAAGGTTTATGAGGAAAATAATTGAAGAAATAAATACTCATGTAGATAATTAATATGACCTGATACCTGAAAAGTGATTCAATGTGGTTGATGTAGATCGTAACCAACAGACTCTCATACCGACAAGTTTGATTGGATATTAAGTGGAGAGCAAGCGCTCATTTAGTGATTTGATCACACTCAGCTATTACAATGTGTATTATTTATGTACCATGTTATCAGATATTTGAATACAATTAAGGGGAAAAAATATTATACTTGTATCCATAAACTATTCCATAAATCTTTTACAGCAGGCACTATCATAGCCTTTGGATGTGGATCATAGCTATTTTACTATGCCGTTACAACCTTCCATGGATTAACAATATCAGTTAAAAACTGCTCATTACATATTAAAAATAAATGTATGTATTAGATCATGGATATGTCTAAAGAGAATGTTTTCATTTCCTATAAACAGCTGTGTTGACAGATTGTCAATACACCCAAGAGCTAAGATATATCCATGTCAAAAAGTAAGAACCAAATCTCTAACCTTAAAAATCATGTTTTTTGATCTGGTAAAAAGAAATTTACAAAAACTAATTTAAATCCATTTATTTATCCATTATTTTTGAATAAGCGAATAAAACGATATTACTATTGTAAACAAATATGTTTTCTTCGTGCTTAGCTTTATTTTACGTAACAAAACACAGAGATATTTACATTCAACCAAAATCTTTTGCTTTAACACGAATTGCGTAGCTTTTTAGTTTTCATCACTCACAGAGAGTGACAGTAATTTTAAGCGGCCTGTAATATTATGTATTTAGTTTCCACCACACTTTATACGATTTAAAAAACTAAAATCAAATAACGCTGTGAATAAATTTTTGCAGCTTACTAATGCATTTTCTTAGCCGACATGTTTAATACCAGACTTAAATAAACCAGGAAGATCTCGGTGTAACAAAACAAACGCTATGCAACATTTACTAACAAGTCGTTGTGTATTCAGGGTGCGCGACAGTCGGAACTGATATTCCTTGATAGAACTTCTCTAATTGCCTCGGTAAGTTACTTCTTCAATTTCAGTTCCTTACTGATAAGCAGTTATACCAGCCTTTGTCTTTACATTATTCACTATACAAGCTGGAACCAGATCAATTTATCGTGATGGTAAGTATCATCCATAACTATCGAAACACATTGCAAGAGCTAGGTGTAATATTTAGGATTTTTATATACAGACGTTTTGGTTAAATTGAGTTATATAATTATTTATAAAAAATAAACAACCTTCTCGTTACATTTCATTGATACAATTTAACTAAATGGCTACTGCAGTACAGTCTCAACAATCCGGATTCATCCGGTGAAATCATTTTAGATCAATTAGCAAAAGTACACCAATTTGTTTTTTCATAAAAAACCCGTTATTGTAACATTTATTTGAACCTTACATCCATAAATAATGCAAATAAATTAAAAATGAAATATTTTATGTTTATTTAAATAGTTTTTTAACTCTAACCAATGTTTTATTTGTCCATCCGTTTCACACAACCACAAAACTACACACTGCAATTACACTGCTGCTACAATACCAACCTGAATTAGAGGTTAGATTATCCTAGTTTGCCACTTGCCAGTGAAAAGAAGAAAACAAATTGGCAGAGTTCTGGAACAAATACTGCTATTTTGATTACATTAACTGCATAACTAATACAATACTATAGAAAAAGAATGATACTCTACTGTGTAAAGATATAGGTGACATACGCCACCCACGCGAGTTGTCAAGTTTTTAAATGTTCGTGCGAAGTTTGTAAAAAATATCTATAAATAAAAAACTAGGTATACTAAATTTAAAATTTGAATGAGTGTTCTATAATATGTAGTTGAGGGTTAGATGTAAGGACATTGATATTCGTTGATTTTTTTCCTTGAAATTAAGCTATTTTTTAGCTGGGTGATAAATGTCGCCCGCGTGTGTATCTTAGTAGATGTAAATTGTATTGGAGTTAAAATGTAAATAAATACACTTTTAAGGATCACCGATATTTGTTTCATATTTGAAACTATCTAAACTTTATAAACTGAAAATGTAACAGTTTAGTAACAGACTGTATATGCGATCCAGAACTGCTTGTGGGTAGAACGACAACATAAACAAGAAATATAGCTTATTCAAACAATGTCCCGAGAGTGGTATAAACATAAGCGATGGTCTATTCTGGGATTATGGGGGTATTAGGCTACACATGGGTCTAGCTCATGCCTTATAGTGACAGAATTTCAAAATAAATATGTTTCGCTTCCATTTATTTGTAGAGAATATCAGAACAAAAATTAACGGTACAACAAAAATATTAACTGATAATAAAAGTTAATAGAGGAAATAATAAAAATGGAGTAAATTGCAAACCTCTGTTTGCATTCTCTCGGGTTAAAAATGAAGTATTTTGTAAACAGCTCGATTTATAATAGATTTAACAAAAGTTATTATTCTCTTCAACAAAGTTTCTTTGAAAGTAAGCCTTGTATTGACTATACAAATAAAACTGAACTGACAGTTCCTTCAAACGGAACTGACATTTCTGAAAAATCTGATACCGTTTCAATATAAAACATAGAACTCATTTAAAATTAATTTAATTATTCTTAACTCGAATACAAATACATTATTCTGATTGTTATGAAACTTTTGTTTAATCACTAATAGTCAACAGAGGTCTTCGTCTGATGAAGTGTGAAATAATCCAGCAGTATTTGTGTACTTTTAAAAGCACTTAAAACTTCATTTTACTATTATATTTTTAATTTTTCCCCTTAGACAATCGCTTTTTAAAATTTATCACTACTTCTTAAAATATTGGGCGATATATGTGGTTGTTTTCATGTTAACCAGACATTTCATTATTTTATAATGTTTTGAAAAGACTTATTGAAAATTGTGAATTGCACCTACTTGATATTAGGTCTCAGCATCGAAAAAATCTTCTTTGTTTGTAATTCGTTTTTAGTGATGGTGGATTTATGTTATTTAGTTAGTTAACCCTGGTGAAACTGATGTAAAACTTTGTTCACAATAAAAATCTAAATAAAAAAAATCTTCCTGTAGTATTGGAAATCATTTATTGCATACATAAAATTTTCAAACGTAATGAATTAAAACATTTACGAAATACCTCATATTTTGTAAGGTTCTCATGTTATATAGAAAGAATGCAACAATACAGAAGCATAATTGAAAATTTAATAAGACAAATAACTAGGCAGCCAATTCAAATACCTATTGATTTGCTAGATCCACGTAACACACGGTCTACGGTCACCTTTTCAGAAATTACAACCATATTAAACTCTACAACTCTACATATCACTTACACAACTATCAGCATTATAATTCATTATTAATAACTATGAATATTGCTATCAACACAACACTGTCATCCGTCTGTGAGTGAGTGTAGCATCCTCTTATTTCGACTTCTTCGGCAGACTAATTCGTCTTTCAAGAGACAAAATCAAAGACTACCCTCCACTTAATTGATCTTAATTTGAATACATGCATTTGTTACATTTTTGAGACAGATGTTTTTACATGAAATTTTATTAATTTGCAGTTTTGGTCATGACAAATTTACACTTTAATTGATTTCAATTATCTATTGTATATAAGTGCAGTTGAAAAATAAGTATATATTTTAAACGTTTATAGTAGTTAATAGACTAGGAACATATAGTAGTAGTATCCCAAAGCCCTGAAGGCAGTTTAGAAACAATATTTCTTATGTGCTAATTACCCAATTAATTCTAATTATAGTGGTATTCTTTAAGATTCAGTAACTTAATAATTATGTTTACATCTAATGAGCAGGTTGGAATCGATTACAATTATTTTCATCCATATTTATGGAAATTATTTAAAACCAGCCAAAAGTAAATAAATCAAACTAAAGGTAGGATTACATTAGTTTTTAATTAGATACTTGATAAAGTTAAAGGGAAAATTTAAAATAAAACTACGATATAAAATCACTTTATTGTTTGAATTCTCCTATCAAATAAGACCGTCTACTATTGTTATTTAATACTGTTCGTGAATATTGACTGGCATTGTATAGAGGGATATCCAGTTTCCGTAAATGCTTTGTTTATGAACAGAAAGTTATTGTACTTTTTGCAGTTTATTTTGCGAAAAAATCTATTATATTCAGTAAAATTCTTTTAAAATCTATCAAATTAAAATTATGTTACAACATATGAGGTTAGCCTAGTTTTTTCTAACTTCATTGAAATCTTTTTGTTAAAAAGAGACTAATTGCTTCGGGTTTTAGAATATTATTTTTTAAATTAGTTGAAAGATCATGTTTTGTTTTGCCATACACCACTTAAAACATTATTTTTGAAGTTATTGTAAACTAAATAAGTAGTTATAAACATTTAAGCACAAGACTACAGCTTTTATTTCTAACACCGGAAACAAAATCAATACATTTTTTCAAGTAAATTGTGAATTCTTTATTATTTCACTAAAAATATAACGTCACAACTAATCCAACCAAACAAATTAACCAATAACTGTAGCTCTCTTCCTCCACAAGAGCCTTCTGGATTACTGCTAACCCGGAAACTGGCTAATTGTCCTTGTTTGTATGTATATATGATGGTCGTAGAGACTATCCATCCAATCCATCCATCCAAATTAATTTATGATTATAAATAATTTACAATTTTTTTACTCTGTGTTTAAAATTTCAATAAGGATTATAGATTAATGGTTTATATTCACGTAATGAATTTTTACACTCCTCTTTTAGCACGAAGAAACTATTTCAAACCAGTTGTCAAACGACAGTAAACACATGTCATAATTTTATATTTTTATGAACCATATAAATTAAGATTATAAATAATTTGTGAATACGCTTAAAAAAGAATCATCGAAAATTGTTTAATTTAGATTTACATTTTTTAAGAGTATAAATATGTTTGTATAATAATACTTTGCATTTACAAATATGCGACAGATCTGTGCATAAAATCAAAATAGTATTTTTTGATACAGTTTACGTAAAGGAGTGACCTAACACAGTTGGCCTACTGACATCAACAAAACATTTGGAACTTTACAGTCGATCAGGTTTAAAGTTTTTAGATATTAAAATTAAACGTTTATTTATAAAATATGTTGCTATGAGTCATTCAAAAGATTGAATGCATCGTATCCTTAAAAATACGTTTAATGTACATTTAAATAGTTAACAGTTATAATAAGCTCAATTATACATTCAAGACGACTCATCACTACATCAGTGTTGAGGATAAATTTTAAATGTGGTATTTTGACTTGATAATGGACTTTTAAGTCCAAAACCTTGGTCGTCAGCACCTTAACTTAAGATCACCGACAGCACTTCAGGTATTTTAACCTTTAATTTTAGTATAATAAGCTACTGTGCATTACTGAAAAATGTATTATCAATTAAAGCGTCCTATTTAAATAATTATACTTTTCAAAGTCTACAATTGAAAATACTAATTGAAATATCGAGCTAACAATTTAAAAAAATATATAAACATGCAAATTGAAATTGTTGGATAATTTATATCTCTGATTTGATTTAAGTAGGTAAATTTCAGAATTGTATTATGAAAGGAATCTAGAATTGTAACCGTTATATTGGTAGCAGTACAATGCTAAAATCTTGTTACGTTCTGTATGTTAGTATGAAATTATTTTTTCCCGAATTGTTTTTAACGGAGTTAGAAAGATATAATCCCAAGCATATATACAGTATTAAACTTCAGAGTGTATTGGAAGTTTCATCAATGTCAATCTCTTCAGCGAGCCTTGCAGTAAATTAAATAAACTAGGTTAGGACGGACAACCTTTATTGACAATATATCACCCTTCGATCATTAAAAGGATTTTACTCCAGCCGTGCGTGTTGGTATTGTTTTAAAATGAAGGAATATTAACAGTTGGATTTTATGTATATTATAATCTAGGAACAAGTGTGAATATATTTGTAGAAACGTTTACACAAAGCAAATATTAACACTCAGTCAATATGAACGAACAATTTGAATACTTTTCTCTTCAACTGTAACATCTTTATTTTTTTGTCTTTGACTTATGGTTCGTCTTTGGTGCAATTATAATAGTTTCATAGAATTTCAACCACAAATAATGTATGTCTTGTAAAAAATCTTTTTCAGTAAAAACCCGATATCATAGTGTAATTTTGAAATAATAGCAGGTACCAGCGAGGGAATGCTCAATACGACTTAAAGTGTAATAAAGTAATGACAAAATTCAATCAAATGCACTAAGTTACTATAGCGAGGTAAAGGAAAATAAATAAAAAACTAAAAAAAACTGGAGGCCCAATAATCCCTTTCTACGTCTTGGGAGTAAAAAATCAGCTCTGTACGATAGTGTTGTATGTTTATAAAGGCTATCACTTTCTTAATAGTTCTTAAACACTTAAACACAATTATCTATTTTTATTTTCATTTTCTATAATGTCATTCAGTAGACATATCGTTTGAATCATTTTATAATATGCACTATATTTGAGGACGCTTGTTAATAGATTTTGTAATAATCTCACGTATTAGCTATCTAGATTAAAATTTAACTATTCATACGGTATGCTAATTTTAATAATATAAAATTAATTAACTTCCGGACTGACATAAATAGTATGACACTTAAATATAATGAAATATACAAATATAAATATAAAACTGATGGTTATCGAGGGACAAAAGGTGGAAATGGAAAAGCTAAATCTAGTTACTAACTTAAAGCATCTCGTTAACCAAGATGCCACTCAGTTTAATAGATGGAATCCATTTCAAGTTGAATCACTTGGCAGACTCCATGAATGTGTATATGTAGATTTAGAGTATCTGATTAATGTAGGGGTCGCAGGAACATGTTATCAAACGTACTTTTCTTTATTTATGGAGTTTTTTCGCAGCGTAGTTACAAGAGTCCAATTTTTACAAATAAATTGATTACTAATAACCTCGGTACGTGATTGAAGGCGTTAATTACATTCAGTATATTAGTTACGATCAGAATAAAGTAGTTGGTAGAATACTGTCACCATTAAGTAAATTAAATCTAATTTAATATTTTTGAAACTGCTATTTGTTCCATTAGTTTGATGTCATAGGATAGTGCATAAATAATTTCGAAATTCAAACATAACATTGAAAATATGTATTTATATGTATTTATAAAATACTAACCTAAAATCTAGTAAAATACTTTGTGTTATTTTTCTCTGCGTGTTTTTTCAAAACCACATTTTCATAATTAGTCAAATAATTGTGAACGCTATTCAGTGGTCCCTTCCCTTGTTTTCAACATTGCAATACATGTAAAGAGTTACTTATCTGTTGTAAAATAAATAAATACTTGTCTTTACTGTATTAGAATTAAATATTTATAACCACCCTTGAGGACCGACTGACTATTTATTGTCAGTAGCTAGTACTGCAAAAAAACTGCTGACGAATTATCGTCATTATGTATCGTAGTTTTTCATATAGTATATGATCTCTGACACATTTTAATCTAACTTTATTTCGTTTAAGATGTCTTTGTTTTTCTAATTTAATCTATTTTTACGGCTGCAGCCAGAAATAAATATAGCAATGTGTTTATTTGATCGTCTGTTCTACTGTTGTGAACGAACAAAAACAACAAATGTTGTATCTTGGACTATAAAAAAATCCTTAGGGAAAGGTTGTATCAAGATTTTCTAATATAACGTTTTTATTTTTGGTAAAAAATCCTGTGAAAATCTGTACACTTTCTATAATGTAAGTAATAAATTAATGCGTGGTTTCTATGGGAAAATTATTATTAACAAATAAATTTTATTTGTTATCTGTGAAAAGATAAATTGAAAAAAAGAGAATGCATTTGAATTGTTACATTCATTTGCAGTTTAGATATGTATATTTTTAACTGAACATCAATATTTCATTATTGGTTGCTAGGGTAACTAATTATAAGCATTTTGTAAAGTTTGATATTTTTTGTAGGTTTTTTGTATTAGTTTGATATTTTTATTTCATAACAACGATTAAAAAAATTATACTGTCAGGTTGATAAAGGAGGTAGTATAATTTAGCTAATTTTATTGTAATCTGTCAAACACATTTAGCTCACTCACTCATTTTATTTTTTTTCATTTAACTATTCCAACACGTTTGGCTGATTGATATTATTATATAATGATTGAAGGGCGAGATAACGTATTTTACGAAGATATCAAAGCTGGTTATGCCAACAGCTTTGGTAAGGTTTTCCTAAGCAAAAATTCCAAGTTATAATTGCATTAAAACCACCACAATTAAATTTTTTTTACAAACTATATTTTACTTTAATAAGCTAATCAACTCTTAGAATTATTTAGTTTTTTAATTCGAAAAGATTTCTTGGGTCTAAAATTATGTATCTGGGCACATGCTTGAGTTGGATGGAATGAAAACATAATGATCCCCTCTCAAGGACCTCCACTTTTTTTGTGAGAACAAATAACATCTTTAAGAGATTGGCTGATTGTTATTATTATATAATGATTGAAGGGCGAGATAACGTATTTTACGAAGATATCAAAGCTGGTTATGCCAACAGCTTTGGTAAGGTTTTCCTAAGCAAAAATTCCAAGCTATAATTGCATTAAAACCACCACAATTAATTTTTTTTTACAAACTATATTTTACTTTAATAAGCTAATTAACTCTTAGAATTATTTTGTTTTTTAATTCGAAAAGATTTCTTGGGTCTAAAATTATGTATCTGGGTACATGCTTTAGTTGGATGGAATGAAAACATAATGATCCCCTCTCAAGGACCTCCATCTTTTTTGTGAAACAAATAACATCTTTAAGAGATTATTTTGTCGAAGGGAAAGGTCAGAGGGATCAGTTTTCAAAGCACGTTCTTGTAAATGTAAATTAACCTTTATCATAGAATTATTCTTTTGTACACATTATGCATGGATATTAGACTATTAGTTTGACATTTTTCATTGTATAAACCCTGATTAAAAAAATTATACTGTCAGGTTGATAAAGGAGGTAGTATAATTTAGCTAATTTTATTGTAATCTGTCAAAAACATTTAGCTCACCATTTCTTACATCAGATGCTAAATATAATGTTTTATACCTTTGTTGGTTTGTGTATTAACATCCAAATAAGCAATAATGCTGATCCAATCCAGCAATACAATGATAAACCCCACAGTCCCATTAGGATCTGGATGGATTACTGTCAGATCTGGGGCAACTGCATGATTACTACAGTATGTAGCTCTGTCCATGCGTAAACAGTCCATCCAAAATATGAACACAAGTCCATTTACTCAATACACTGATTACTTTAATTTAGTTTTTTAGTGAATATAACCACGTTTTTTTCAAAACCTTAGCTTATAAATTATTTATTGGTTTTATTGGAAACTTCCTTTATTTTGATACGTGTATTAAACATTTTTGTAAATAAACGTATTAAAATACATTGAACATAGGTCTAAGTTTAATTAAAGGCAGTAAGATACCGTAGTGGCGCTGACTAGACAGAGGTTAATGTTCATGTTTTGACAGGAGTCATCCATTCCAATTATTTTCAGTTAATGCAAGATAACATTTTAGCCCACGTTTGATTTATACTGTGTCATTTTTTATAAACTGTCACGCATCTTTTACTTTAGTATAAGGTTATACCTTCCTACATTATAATAGTTAAAAGTAAAGTAGTAAAAGTGAAACAAATATAATGATTTGATTCCTGACGTGCTACATTATTACATTCGGGGGACCTTTTAGGTACACAGCGTCAACTTAATAAACTCGTTACTTCGCTAATAAATCAAACTTTGCCATTGTTTTGCTAGGTTATATACTCGTATACCTTTCACTACTCTGGATAGATTAGTTCGAAAACTCCATAATACATTATAATCACGAACATATATAACGTATCACTTTAAAAACTTCATTAGTGCTATTCATTATACTTATCCATTGTAAATATCCGTAGCACTAAAGTGTAAATAAGTAAAACAGTTCAAAAATATGGTAAAGTAATGACGATATTGAAACCATGCCTTCAACAATAATTGATCACAGCTTCAAAATAATCCTTGATAGAGTTAAGATTTTTTTATGACTGAAGTAATTTTTCTTCATAATTAAAAACATCTATAATCTATAATATTATAAAGAAGAGGTGGTTTCTGTATGTTTGTTTGTGGGTTTGTTGTGGCAAGTAAATACGAAAAATACTGAACCGAGCAGTTTGAAATTTTACAGAAAGGTAGATCTTAAACTCATGCAACACATAGGCATATTAGTTCCCTCAAAATCCCCTCGGGCTACGCCCTATGAACGTCCTAAATTTCAAATTTCAAAGAATGAAAACATAAAATTACTTGAATGTCAACAGCTGTGAACACTAAAATTTGACAGTTCGGGAAGAAGAAGAAGAAAGAGCTGCCGTGACCGTCCTAGGTTTCAATGTTTACATTTTCTAATGACAACATCTGTTTGCACTATATTTTGACAGTTCGGGAAGAAGAAGAAATAAAGTTGATTTTTCAGATAAACTGCTGGATCGAAATTAGTGAATTGTTTGAAATAGTGGAATGGTAGGTTTTAAGTTTTTTCCGACGACTGTCTCTATTACATTAATCCTTATCCTCTCCCAATATTTGACAGATGTTACTTTGAAATGTTGTAGACACTCGTGTTTTGTCATTTTGTAAACAATGAAGAATTAATTAACACTAACTTAAATGTATCAGTAAAGACTACACCTCTCCGCCTTTTTTACCAGTGCAAAGAACGGGTACGTTGGCTAGTACTAAATAAAATCTATTAAAACAAATGCACTATATTTCATCTGAAACTGTATTGTTCGTATATAAGTGTATTTAATTTGTATTTTATATGTTATTTGCACAGTAAAGCCTAACAGGACGGAAAAACGATTGTTGCATTAGGATTTAATATGAAAACTACTTTTAGTATCAGGAGACAAAATCCTTTGGGACAAAGTTACAGTGTAAAAGCTACATATCACCTTATCATTATACAATAAAACACGTTTGTTTATGAAAACTAAATTTAAAAATAATTTGTTTAAGGAACCGAAAGAACTAAAGTTTACATCTAAAAGATATTGAGTTAATTTTATCCGGCAGACCTTTTGGTCAGATCATGAAAATAAAGGATTCATTTCGCGGCGGGGTTTGATTTCAGTCACTCAATGAATAATGCAGATCTCCTCGTTGTCGTTGTCTAATCCCTGCGAGACTCCCAGGAATATTTCATGACCAACTAGTGGTGTACGAGGTCCCCCTCTATGTTTAATTTATCGTATTATCTTTTTACACATCAAACGGGTACAACCAAACAATATAAACTGGTTTTACAGTCGAACATATAACAAAATTGGTCTATTAACTTATCGATGTATTGCTTTATAATAAATAAACCAGCGAGACTCTAGGGGTTTTGAGCAAGGGCTATTTTATTTGTTCAGTTAACCTTTTGAATAACAGTTAATTACAGTTTTATAACACGATATGTATACTCATTAAGTACAAATACTACTACAGTAATATTGTAATCGTTGCTAGCTTCAAGAGTGTGTAAACTGAGTAAGAAATGTAACTAAACAATTAGGTTTTCACAAAATTACTTTAAAATAGTTCCAATTCTAATTTAAATTAATTTAACTAATTTAAATTAGTGTTTTATAAATAAAAAATTAATGAATAATTCTTTTAAAGGATTTATAAACGTTTTCAGGTAATCGATAATTAACGCCACACCGTGATAATGTTCTGCTAAATTTCAGCATATTTGTTTAAATTTAGGTTAAGGTATGGGCCTCTTTTAAAAAGTGAAGCTTAGATTTTTATTATTTTATAAGATTCATGAACAATACCAATTTAAACATCTGACAATCGGAACGTATCGACAGATATATATTTTCCAATACTGGCTTGAATGGAACAATGCTTATAGTTGATTAAGAAAAAACTGTGTAAAGGTTTGTTAATGAACTGTATAGATTTACCATTATTATAAGTTTTATTTTTTTAAGTATAATGTTCTTTAGTCTTTTGAATATATCTCTTTAAATACAATCATAATTTTTATACTGAATGAAATAAAATATCTTATCTTATATCTTATCTATCTTATAAAATCTTATCTTATATTTTATAAAATCTCTATTTTTTAAATACTTTACTTGGGGGGCGAATCTCCTAAAACCTTCTTTTATAATTCCCAACAACATAGTTTTAAATCGTTAGTCTATGGAAATTATACAACTGGTTTTAAGAGTCAAAGTGCAATAATGGAAAAAAATTAAGCCCAATACATTCAGAACTTTTTATTTTATTGATTAAACACTACGAATCTCCCATAAGGCCATTGTTATGACAGTACATTTGCAAAGTCTGTCAGTTGCAATATTCTATTCGGAAGCAGAATGATGAATAATGAGTAGCTGGACTGTGATCCGTGAGACGACTATGCGGAGGCGCTTCCGCCCAGTGTTTGATGGCCATGATTGCACGGAGAGTGCGACACACAATATGTGTTCACAGTGGTTCAAATGTCAGTTGATCGTGAGCTCAATTTTGATTTTTATGGTGTGTTTTCACCTGTATACAAGCGTGTACGGTTATTAAATATTTATTTTAGACAAACTACCTATCACTTTATAACAAAAGTAGTTTAAAGGTTATACTACAGCCGTGAAAATTGACCTTTTGACTATATAAATTAAAAAGTAACACTGTAAAAACTATAAATGAGGAAAACGATGTTAAATTCATCATACACCAAAATTGGGATTTAATAATAGTTAGGTGGCCATTTTGAAGTATTTTTATTGTACTTGCTTTAGGAGATTAGTTGATAAAATTGATTAGGGAATGTTTTGTTTTTACTTATCTTCACATCGAAATATTTGCAGTTAACAAGTAAGGATAAAAAAATAAATAGAGTGAACCAGTAAAAGAAAAGTAATTGACCTTTTAGAAGGTAAGTAAGTAAGTAAGTAAATGTAACTTGTATGGAGACTGACCCAGCCGTTGTGAATAACTGCGGAACAACGTTGAAGCTTAACCTGTAGCTCGGCCAGGACGTGATCAAGGGTTGAGGAGAAAAAGAAGCTTATTCACAGAGATATCGTTTGTAGTCAAATAAATAGCTCAGTGTCCAATGATATATCCAACAATCATTAAATGGTTTGAATACGAGTGAAATGAATGTTACATACGGATTCAATTTTGGCACATTTTAACGTCTGAATTATCACACGTTAAAATATATTTTAGCTTATATATGATAATTCAGTCCTATAATGGTGAAGCACGTTTCGGAACAAAGCAAAAAATTTGAATAATCTATACATTTATGCTTTTTAACCTCTGAGGAGGAATCTCTTGCCACGTCTTGATTTCCAATCTTTAATTACAGTGCTGGCCAATAATGTCCACTAGATATGGTAAAAAAATCAAATAAAGTCAATTTGTTCATAATATTATATTCAATTTTACATGATTAGTGCAGAAACATAAAATAACCATGACTGTAATTTCAAGACGTACTTAATACTACTTGATGTATGTATTTAATAATCTCTTACTAGTTTTACAATCGATATCCGGAACACAAAAATGTATAGTGACTGTTGTAGTTACTAAATCGATGATCAACGAATGCTAAACTCGAATCAAAAGTATAATCAACAATGATATTTTGCGGCCTATGACTCAAAATAATCATCGGAATATAGGTTTCGTCTTAGGAAGAAAACGACTCTTGCTCTTCACAACTTGTAGGCCCTATATAAAACACCTGTTTTTGAAGCCGTATGACGAAAATTATATTTTGACTTTGACGTTGAATGCGATAAAAATATGTCAGAAAATTGTAATACAATTTAGTACTGCAGGTTTTTAAGTTAATGACGTGGCTATAACGGAAGACAAGACAAATGTCCGCAGGTAAGGCCCTCGCCACCGGCCATTAATCACTGGTGAAACGGCGCTGGTGACGTCACGTTTATCGCGATGGTCACCACCGAGCTTCCGGATTACAGACGATCCAATTAACGATCAGAGAAATTTGAATTGCAATTATCCTTGTAAATATATATTGTTTCGGGCCTATGTACGGGGGTCCCCTTAAGCCACTACTCCAGTTACTAATTTTGTAATAGTGGGTTGGGCAACGCTAAGCTCTAATAAAACTATGACCAATAAAAAAACAATTTTAGAAAAATATAATACTATTTGTGCCATTGCTTGAGCAGTACTTGAATGTATTGAGCAGGACACGTTTTCAAGTAAATGATGCTTTGCACTTGAACTTTTAGGTACAAACATTTTCTGCACCTAAGTAAACATATTCTGAAGACATGGCTTTACAAGAACAGCTGACTTTATTCAATGGATCTGAATAACCACCCATTAGAAGCTACCGGAAGCTGTAAGTTTGTTGCTTAGGAACCGGAAACACAATGCATCCCGTTTTGTTAGGTTATGTACAGCTCAATAATGGGCCCATGGCATTTTTGTTAAATGTGTAGAATTTACTGCGTACTACATTGTGATTAAAATATCGTTACAAACAATTCCAAAATCGTTTTACTGTATAGTTCCTGACTGAGTCTACACCTTGCCAGATGCTATTGAGGCTGGAAATCACATTTTCGATCCTTACTAAAAAAGCAAGTAAAACTTAATATTATTGTTATGAATTTACAATCGTTTCACATTTAAAAAACATTTCAAGAACAGCTCAATCCTGATTAATGAATATAACTTTTGTTAATAATCCCTCGTTAGTTTTTATTTTGTTCAAACAATAGTAGTTTTCATTATTAGGACCAGATACAGCTAATACTTTTCTCCGTGTTATCAACAACTATTTTCAGCAAACTATGGAAAAAACCTTTTAATCGTTACAGGATTAGACCACACAATTTAAGACAATTTTTAGCTTATCTAAACAAAATATTTATACCATAAATATTTGTTCCCTATTTTCAAGCGGTCTGGAAACGATGATTTTGTGGACGTTTTAGTTTTACTGAAAATGGCTGTTCTCCGGACAGTATGATAAAAAATCTGCACGTAAATATAAATAAACAGTGGATTTAACTAAGATAGAATCTAATCAAACCGACAAAGTGGTTAGTTACCATCATGTTTTATTTCCAGGACATTATTCCAGATCACACTGAGTCAAATAACGATTCGCAAATCCTCCAGAAATGAGGAAAGTTTATCCTGAGCTTTCAACCATCGCTGTTCCAGCAAATCCTAAGCCTCGGGGACATTTAACTTGCTAATAATTAAACTATTATTAAGTCTATTACTTTTTTAAAATACATCACGCGTATGTATGTAAATTTATTCAGCAAATCTCTGAGGTGCATAAATAAATCCTTCATATCTAATAAGCTCTAAAAGTTTTCATTTTCATTAAAAATATTTTCCCTCAATGGAATTTAATCCATTTTATCAACTAGGTAAAACATAATATTAACATAGAACATATCAATGAAAAATTTTTTGTGTAAAACAGAAAACAGAACTCATTACAAATTTAAATAAAAATGCATTAAAATAATAATTCCGGTCCATTCACATTCCCCTGCAGGAGTATTGCCAGATAGCCACGACTTTTCATTACACTTTTTTAGTGGACGTCTCATGTTCACCATAGTCCATTTTCACTGATTAATAATAAAAAACAAAAATAAACCATTATTATTACTTTTTATGACCTTAAAATACACACAATACATGAAATCAACTCCCATAGTATTTAAAAGAGGGAGCAATGATATTAACTTGCCAATTGTCAGACTTAGTAGGGTTTCAGAATAGCAATAATATGATTCGTTTTAAACTATTTAACCATCTTACTTGTACAGCTTGGAACCTTCCAGATTTCTAATTCAAAAAGGGGATGAATTTTTACAAAATTAATGATTTTTGCACTTTAAAAGTCAACTTTACGTGTTTTTTCATTTTGTGTGACTAGAGTGTGTTTTCTTCTCTCTATTTCAATGATGTGTTGTAGGTTAAGCTGCATTTTGAGGTGTGTGCCTTATGTTGAAGCTCTTAATTTCTGTTTACAGAACATTTTATTTATATAGTAATATATTTTTAATCATTATCTCTATTTATGTTTGTAATTAGTAAAAAGCTTATGTTATATGTTGACGTGGCCAATTACATATATGACTTAACGGCTAAATAGATTAATTACTCATTACTTAAATATGCAAGTGTTCGGAAGATAGTAGAGCTCAAAAACAATAATGTCTTAAAATTTACATTCATAGGATAAAACATATTTTCTCTGCTCTTCTTTCGGATGGCATAGTACTTTCATCGAAAATGTTGACGTCATCTGGCAAGGAATTCGTTTCCTAATCAAAGTAGTTAAGGAGATGAAATGAACAACGCGTAGTTGGCTGCGAGCGAACATGTCTCTGGAGTTGTTGAGAAACATTACATAGTAGTTGGTATGAGGGTGGCATAACATGTCTTTGGAGTGATGAGAAACATTACTTAGAGATATTTGATGGGTTTTCAAACATTTTAAATTTTTGGTAAGTAACCTTATTATTTTATTTCTATAGCAACCTTAAACTAATCGTCAGAGTTAATGGCAAAAACATGTACCTGTTTTTAATACATTTATACAAATTACAATTTTCTGTGATCCAACATTTCTCTTTAAATAGTTTATATGTTTGAAGTTTTTTTGTTTATATTACCCAATGATTTACTGCTACTATCAGCTTATACAAAAACATATGTTTATACTGTAAACACGATTTTCCACTCCAATTATCTAACGCCATCTTGGTACAATTCACTTACCCTCCCTGCCTCTGTCCTTCCTTTATTGTGTTTTCACCTCGATCCAATCCAATTTTAAAAAGCTAATTTAGGGGTAGGCCACTTTATCGTATTTCTTTTACCTTAAATTTTAAGAAAAATAGTTCACACATGAATAATGTTATAAACCAATATACTTATAAACAGTGTTGATTGTTTAGACTAAAATTAGTATTTTTTTAACTAGATTTAATTTTTTATGGTGGGAGGATTTTTGCCAGAATATCATCCATACACTCGGGAAAACGTCCAGTCAAGAAAATAAGGATGATGGTGCTAGCCAAAGCATTCACTCAAATTATCACTATTTCTCTTGGGCAGGTTCAATAGTATACATTATGTAGCAAAAAATGTTGATTTCTATAGGAGAGGACGGGCTTGGGTGGCTGAAAATGAATTATAGAGGGGTAGTCCCTTCCAGGTCCGGTAGGGATCTTAGGTCTTCAGCTCAAACCAACCTAAACTTTATACTCCTGGCGCATAAGATTCTTTTATTATATCTTTTTATCGGTACCTAAACTGACAAACGCTAGAACTCCACTAGGGGGACTTTACTTACTGTGCAAACCTACGGTAGCCTTAGGATCAAATAACACTAGGTTAATCGGCGATTGAAATCACAGATTCATAAAATTGAATATTAAATGGTTTTGATGGACTACGCAAGGCAAATAGAAACGACATGTCGTGCCTTCACGTGGTGGAAATTCATTGCTCAAACGCCAAGTTTCCGTCATGAAAGTCACCACGGCAGATGCATGAAACTCAGTCGTCAAGAAAACAGATTCTTACTAGAACCATATTTCAACGTTACACCATTTTTAGATATGAAATAAACACATAACACCAAGTGACCAACCAAAATATATCCCTGGATAACCAATAAAATACTAGATCAGTAGTCAAATTAAAAGAAAGGAGATGAATTAAATTACATAAAAGATCACAAATTAAGTCCGCATACAGAAACATACACATAAAACCGATAAAACCATTAAGACTTACTGATCACGATGACCAACAATAGCACAGATTAGAGTGACCAAATAAAAGGTAGCCTCAATGACTAATGAAAATAAAAGTGTTTGCCAAGCATCATATTGTACTAAAATTTCTACAATTACGATTTGATCTCTATAAAGAAAATGTTATTATCCTGTCATATTAGAGAGATCAACACAAAATATGCAATCATTGTACATTTTGTTGGAAAAAGCTAATAAAAAAATACCTGTTGTTATATAAAGTTAGAGACAGTGAAAGCTTATCCGTTGCCATGGTTACACAAGGAATCTGTTGATTACGCCGACAATAAATTGGAACCGTGTCCCAGGTCTCCAATGATTGGTGCGCCATTAAAAATACACTTTTTTATTCTTACAATTTAATCTATTAGCTGAATAAATTACTCAAATGATATTTTTATTGTCTAAAATGCATATAAAATAGGTTAGATCTATAACCTATTTGGCATCTAATAAAATAGTCTCCATCTAAAGTATCTCTATAAATTACAAATTCTATAGTACCTATAACTAAATAGAGATTAAGAAGTTTATGTTCCATTAAGAATTTACTGTCTTCCAATCCTGAAGTTTTTAAACAAGAGTTTGAGAGTCTTTTTAATCCAAGCTCAAAAAGGTTTATAACAAAATTTTTCAAATGAATGTTTGTGTTTTCGTATGTAATAAGGACAGGACAGTCTGGATGTGAGGTTTCAGTGGTCTGGGGCCCACTGCGGCTGTTATAGAACTATGTCCTCTTCAACCAAGGATAGGTTTTGTGAATTTGGGTTGCGGGTTTGAGTAAGGTGTTGGCTGCAGATATTTTGGGTTATGGTGGGTGCGTGAAGGTTTCAGTTTGAATACAAAGACCAGAGCTAAGCCGAGATTAGGTTGCTTCCGACCGAACTATTGTCTGGCTTTGGATTTTGTGTTGGAAGGGTTAGGCTGATGGTCGGATGTATTTGTTTATTTATTTATTTTCTGGTGGTCGGAGCAGAGGGGGTAGAGTCAAAGACCAGAAAAAGGCGGGGGATTTGTATCCCACGCCCAAACGAATATCTGGCTTTGTTTTGTACGATGGATTTAAATGGTAGCAGTGCGGTAGTAGGGAGTAAGGAAGTCATAGTCGTAGAGAAGCCTGGGACTATTTGCCCTGACCCAAACGAACGTCCGGACTGTGGTCAGGTGATGAATTAAGTGGTTTGGGCTATGGGTCTTAGAGGTATTAACAGTGGAAGCTGAAACTAGAATCTGGAACATAAACTACATTAAATACAAAATAGAGGCATTTCGAGGCAACTGTGGCGGAAAGTATTGAGGCCACAGTCGTGGACTAAGCCGTGCCTGTACGGGCTGAAATTAGTACGGTATCTGAAATTAAATTTTAAGGCTATAGGTAATTTATATTAACTGAAAAACAGTGACGTCAAGCTGTGGTGGGAGGTTGATAAGTGGTGGACGGTGAGTGATGGGTGGTCTGTGAAATGAGGTTCGAAGAAGGGTTGTAGAATATCAGAGGCTCTTGCTAGGTCGAGGTATTTGGTGTTGAGGTGGTAAAGGAAGTCACAGAGAGGTGGAATAGTGTGGGTATCGTAAACCGAGGTATTACGGACCCAGGAAGGGAGATGAGAAACCAGGCGGAGTAACCTTCTCTCAGTAGCTTCAAGACTGAGAGAAGGGTACAAGAGATGGCTGGTCTGGGGCAATAAGTAGCAAGGGATGGGCGTAGGTGAGGACTGGGTGGATTATGCATGAGTATAATAGGGTGGCTAAGGTGGAAGTGGAGCAGGGGCGGGCGCGGTTGTTGAGGATCCGGAGGGCACAGAGACGGGATGTGGCACTTTTTTGGCATCCACGAGGTGGGAGGAGAAGGTGGTAGTGGAAGAGGTAGGTACAGGAGAGGCTGAATGGAAGGAGGACGTTATTGAGGAAAATTGGCATGGAATAGAAGCGTGTATGTGATACGTTTATTTAAGACTGCCTAGTATTAAATTCACAAATCTACCAAATATACGTCTACAATTTTATTGTGTTAATCGGGCACCATCTTTATGCAAGTTTTGCTTGTACCTACAGCAGTTTCCATCCTTTTGTCAGTTTCCATCGTGATTAATTAGGATAGGGGTTTTCTTTATCACTTTTTGAAAATGGAGAATCATTCACAGTTTCTCATAATCCCATATATTTTTTCCTATTAGTTCCATAAAAGATGATTTAACCACTTTATTAATATTTAAGACAGGTTTCGCTGAATAATTATAAAGTAATTATGATTATTACTTAATAAACCCACAGGCTAATGTGTTAATGATTAATAAATATGCATGTTGCATAGTAATAGAGTAAAACTGTTTTATTAATCTACGTAGATATTCCATTTAAAGATTTAAATGAAGGTATGCGAAAACAGTGAAACATATTACTAGAAAATATCTAGTAATATGTTCTAGTAATAATATGTAATATTTAGTATTTAATACTAAATAATCGGCCCCGTGCGTTGGCTGAGACTAGCTTCAGATTACAAATTGAATTACATAATTTTACTCTTGTAAATTCTCTAGCGCAGTTATTGCATCCATGGAGCATAATGCGCTTTTATAAGGCTTTTGGTATGAAGTTACTGTAATATATATATGACATAATTTTTCATTTGAAACTGAGCATTTACAGCTGAGCAAATAACAAAAACTAACTACGATTTTGAATACTTGATAAAAACTACTTTCACCATAGCATTGAGATACCAATGGTTACCAAAACCTAATTGATATGTAATAATGTTAATAATAAATCTGTACAGTTAGTTATGCATTCTTAAACTAGTTTTTAGTCACAAATAACTCAGTTTCCCTCAAAAATATTTGGCTATGAAGGTAGGAGATAACAGATTGCAGCTTAGGAAGGACATTTCCTTGCTCAGTTAACACTTGGTCGTTGGGTGGGATATTGGAAACACTCATGTTTTACCCTGATAAATTGTGGCACTTTCCTTGTGAGGATACTTGAGTAAAGGAAAATCGATCACAGGCTTTATAACTCCATGTCTTTAGTATACTACATTGTTTTTAAAAATCATATTCACAATCCTTGCTGCGACTATAATATTAAATACCCCCGTCGCAAAAGACCTGCGTACTCAGCGAATTTCCATATCAATAATATAAAAATAATATATGACAAGTTTAAAAAAATCTGCCCATAAACATGAGAATTATTTGCCTATTCTACATAAGATTAACATGGCAAAGAGTGTGCAGGTTTGCTGCTGTGAGGAACACTGAAATTAGGCATTTCTACCATAAATAATTTTTATCTTAATTTATACCAACTTTCATCAACATCTGTCCATAAATAAAGGAGTTTGCCTATTCCCTATATGATTATTATGGGAAAAGAGTATGCAGGTTTGCTGCCATGATAAACACATAAACTATGACTTTTAAGCATAAATGGATAGATCTCAACCACATGAAGCTAAATCTCAAGTTTTATCCAAAAATATTCATTAATATGGGAAATATTAATTTTTCCCTATCCTCCATAAGATTAACATTGGAGCCCCACAATACAACGTACTGTGTTTAGATTTTTTAATATCTCGGTAACCGTTGGAGATAGAGAAAAACTTTAAGAAACTTAATTGTGTAGTTTTTTAAGCTGATTCTAATGGTGAAATATAAAATTAGAAATTTTTTAAAATTACATGTGAAAAACGCAAAAAACCCCATTTTGGGGTACAAACTACCCGTTCCCATTGACCGATATGTCTGGTTTACGAACTCGTCCGAGCACTTGTAGGAATACACGTCTCTACCAAATTTGGTCTTGATTGGACCATTTTTACGAGAGTTATCGTGTTCACAGACACACATATATATATATATATATATATATATATATATATATATACATATATACATATATATATATATATATACATATATATATATATATATATAAATTTTAACGACTATTGTTTTTGGACTCTGGGCACCTAAAGAAGAAAAAATAACATGGTCCCGGGCTTAAGTTTCACCATGAGACCTACGGTAATAGCTTCTTCCCTATGGGAAATTCGCTAAAAGCAAACAAACCACTTTGTACCCACAAATTGTAAATACTTTGTACCCACAAACCACAAATCGTACCCATCCAATTATTTCTGGGTATAAATTTTAGTTCTGACTAAATTTAAATTCTAATCTAAGTTTAAGGAGACCTGACTAATTATATCAGATATACGTGCCATTTTATCCTCCTGTATGGCCATAAGAGATTTATGTTTCGATTTTTTATTCTCTTATATTTTAAAACTGAAGAGCTAGAGGAGAGGGCAATGTAGCTTGACCGACCAGCTTTAATCAACATATATAAAATAAAAAAGGAATATTAATTACATATTTGGTCTACTGTTGTCTACTGTTTTACAAAAGTATAGTTTAGTTACCTAGTTCAGTTTAACAATTGTTTTACAGTGTTGTCCTTATATTCCCTAAAGATACAATTTTTGAATAATATAAATACTTAATTCAAATGCTACTTGTTTAACACTTGTCTTATAATATTTCCATTTGGTATCCTGAAAATTAAGAGTATATTTATATAGGAGCGTGGGGCAAGAATGCGCACTTAAGATATCCCTTCTTAAATTGTGATTTGAGTGCCGACCTAGGGGGAATTTCGGAGAGCTTTATATAATTGAATATTTTAAAGTTGTAAATGATATTTTTATGTGAAGTTAAGTCTCTTATGTCTATTATGTTCATTTAAAAACAATTATATATAATATAGAGTAAGAATAGCATATCGGGATAATAGTGTGTATGCAAACTCTTACCCCGCGGTCGAATGCGAAATTTTGCCCCAAACTTCATTTCTTTGTAATTCGATGAGTGCTGAAATCTATAAGCAAACTAGAGACATAAATGACAAAGTAAACGAAGAATTTTAAAGCAACCAAAATAAATGTGCTACTGAGAAATAAACATAAATATAATAAACGTAATATAACAACATAATAAACATAAATCATCCAACCCTTGAATACTTTAAACCTATTTTTGATAAATATAGATTTTACTTCATTTTATTAGAAAACAAAATATATATCATAATATCAGTAATATTGAATCGAAATCGCTAAATTTTAGTCCAGTGGTTCCGTATCCTTCCACTGATTTCACGCAACAAAAATTACCCGCATGCGAACTCTTATCCGCCGTGAACTTTTGCCCCACTGAACAATATACTGTGCAAAATATGTTACGTAACTGTAAAATTTAAATATTTTGGCATTCAAAGTACAATAAGTAGATGGAAATAAATAGTATTTATTTTATAAGTAACATGAAGCATAATAAACGTAGGTTGGATTGAATACGTTTCAAAAATTTCATATCAGTTAAGGTGGTTCCACAAAACTTTTTATTTAAATTCAAAGGTGCGTTAGGCTTACGCTGGCTTAGAGGTTGATTTTACCATTAAATTTACCAATTATTATTCATGATTTGATATTTAAGTAAAATTAAATATACATAAAGAAAATTTGACCATAGACAACCCTTTGAAGAAAGGCTCAAACCAAGAATGAAAAAATCAAACAAAACTGAACAGGAATGCCGTCTACGATGAGGCTTGAAATACATAAACTTATGGAGTTACCGGGTGATTGCACTTCCAGAATACCAACTCTGTCGAGACTTCGACGGAGAAGTTTGTGTCCAAAAACTTTTAAAACCGTTCGCTTTCAAAGTTCAAAACTCATTTTAACGCTTCAGAGCATGCCAATACTCCGCTCTAATTCATTATTAATTCCAATTTGCTTAACGAATTTTCAACTGAAATGAGTTAACAGTAGTACCGTAATAGTATATTTATTCTTTACTAGTCCGGAAAATCGTTCTTTATTAGTGCGAAATCGTGTTTGTTTAGTATATTTCACTAATAGTTAGGAGCCTTCCATTTCGGGGCGAGATAGCGTTGTACGTTCCAGCGTGGAAAACACTATCGAGCACCTAAATGAAACTTTCATAACGCTTTGTGCTTATTTTCATACTTAACATAATTTTCATTACGAAGCAACCAACAATTTTAAGCTCTTTAAAACACTATCTGAAAATGTTTTATGTAATTTTTCATTATCAAGCACAAAAGGGATTTGGTTTCATATCGAGCTTAACTGTTTGAACATAGCTTCTCAACACAAATAAAGAATATCACTGGTGTGTTTACATTTATAAAACATGTCTCAAACACCAGAGATTTTAGGTTCTGTTGTTTCCAAATATAATTGTAAACTATAACTCTTACTCATACAGTACATTTTTGTTCGTAATTAAAACTTGTCAATTGAAATTGTACCTGCCGATTTATAGTAATAAAATAATAGTAGTTTTTGTGAATGAAAGGCTCTGTTTTGGTCCCTACGAAAGAAGGGAAAGTTTTATCACATAGAAAGTAATATTTGGAACATATGATCATTGTGAGTTTTGGTGTAAGGAAATAATTGATGATTTTATTTGATCCTAGCTGTAAGGAAACAAACCACTTTCAAATACGGAGTAATGAAAACTATTTTAATAGTACCGTAACTTATTTGAACCACTTTTAATTAATCGATTGTAAATTTACAAGTAAAGAGTATATGTAGTTATCTTTAGCTTGAACTATATTACAGTTACTATATATTGCATATACAACTTATAATATTACGTTTAAGATCTTTATTGGCCATGTAAACACGACTAATGTTCAATTCATATGCCAAGTAAAATTATAGCCATAATTGATCTGCATGTCATATTCTTCCACTGTAAAAAAACTTAGGATAAATCTATAAATCTGAAACAAAATAATATTTTTACTGAAAGTATTTAGTAATTGTGTAATCTGTATGCAGGATGAATTGCAAAACCAATCAAACTCTCTTAGGGATATAAATCCATTTAAAGCAGTGTTTCAAAAGTATTAATTTAGGGATTGCTTTAGACTGAGTCTCAACTCACATAATCCCTTTTCAAGTCCAATTTCCTTAACTGTATTTAGTCGGGTGTTTGAGTCCTCATCCCACCAGGCTGCGCTTATTTACCATTCGTGCTTCTGACGCAGATGTGGTTCAACCAGTAGACTGTCCAGTGGACATGATCCTGGCTATTCATAGTGGCATCACTACCTACTAATGTCATAAAAATGCAGTGCAAACCTATTTCAGACCTTTTATAACTACGCCATGAGTAAGATTCCATCAGGTTTGGACGTATTAAAAACCTTTTCAAAGTACTATTATTAAGATTTTCTACAGTAAAGTTATCAACATTCAAAATAGTTTTACTATCTGTATTACAACTAAAAATTACAGTTTAAATTATGTTTGAAAACCCTTAATAATATTTTTACATAATCCCTACGAATCATTATAAATTGTTGCTACATATTTTGAAAAAGTCAATAATATTAAACTCTTTGTTTGTTCACCAATAAATAGAGAATCTTAAAGCAGGTGAGAAATCCTAGGACTACATTAAAAATAATATTTTATATTAAATATGCAAATCAGTTCTGTGCAAATCCTCTGTATAATTTGAATCCACAAAACCATTACGACGTTCATTTTCTCGGAATTATGAAACGTTTTTTTTCGAATTTTCATGGCTATAAGGTTGTAAAATACGTGATTAATATAAGGAAAAACAAATTTACTGTTTAAAAAACAATGGAACTACACGACTATAAGCCCTAAATAATTTGTAGCTAATAATTTGTAACACCATTGTATATTTAGTAATATAAAACATATTCCTAATTGGATTACGTTGGTTTATATATAAAAGCTGTATTTACGGTATCTTAAATATTTGCTCGTCTGATGTCACATTAAAAATATTTAATTTAAGTTTATAAAAATTTTAATAAAATATATTGAATTATTTTTATAGAACACTACGCGTATAAGGTGTAAAGGTGAAGTAATAGCAACATTTGTTTATTCATAAAAATTTATCACTCGTTTACCTTTATTCATTTAACTATTTAACTTGGTGATGTTTTAACACCTTTTTGCATCTTTTCAAAATTGAGGACGACAGTGCAAAAGTTCAGGGATTATTTTGTTTTCAAGCTATAAGAAATCGAGGTGCTCAGATGCTGCCGCTCCAGATCCTTAGAATGGATCCACGAAAACGACCGACGTCTCTTCCTTCGTCTTCGACGTATATAGAAATATATTTTCATTTCACCTTGTTACTAAAAAGAAAATAATGCAAGACGATATTTAATGGAGGGTAACAGATGGAATTTTATACTAATATTGACTATGTACGTATAACAAATTAGAGTTCTTTATAGCTGAATTAGGCTATCAGTAAAAATCTGATTTTCAACCTCAAGGGGTATCACTTGCACATTTTTGTGTTGTAAATAGTATTAATAAGTTATACAAAAGATTTATTATTATTTATTCAAGTAAACTCTGTGAATACAGAGTTTACGCTGCTACGGTATCTCGCCGTCTTTAGTTCACCACAGTCTTTAGTAGACCTATGGTGAGGGTTAGTAGTGTAGTCAAATGGATTTTGCAGTCATTAATCTACAATCTTCATGACGCACATGTTTAACCAAACCACAGCTGGCCACTTCTAAATTTCTTTTAGTACCGTATTTGAAATGTTTAAAACTTTTATAGCAAATGATGAATTTTCTATATGAAAATAAAAAATCCTGATGCTTTAAAATCCTTTTCAATGTGCTGTAAAAAGTAAACAAATTATATTCGTCACTAGGAATTTGATTTAAAAAAGAATCATTTTATTACTAAGTTTACATATTATGTATCAAAGCATCAAAATTATGCACTGCATTAAGGGATTAGTCTTAGTAACTATTATTTTGTATGAATATTAATAGTCCTCATTCCCTTAGGCAAAACAGTATATTCAATTTACTTCTTATAAAATTAGGTATTAAAAATTCCTTTTTGAGATACTCTATAAAAAATGCGATCTTCCTTTTCTCCTAATAATTCAAGATAAGGTCCATTTTAGTAAAGAGTAAGCTAAACTAGTCTTAAAATTAATTTGTGATCACGCCATCCTGAGTGAAAACGAATTTAATATTGTTTCAAAGAACTGACCTATTTACAGCTTCTCTGTCTGGTTAAATTCATTGGACTTAGACGGTTATTTTTTACATAATTTTTTATTTATTCATGCATGATTCTTCAATGATACATAATTGTTCGCATTTAAATTAGTGGTAAAAAATCAGTATAAATAATACTATCTTATTCATATTAAATAAATATGCTATTTATACGAGGTATTCTTATTGATTGAGTAAAAAATTTGCATTTAGCCCATTTGTCATTTTTTCCCCTTAACACAGTTTCTACCGTGTAGACCATAAGCGATAAGGAACATCAAACCGGTTTGATAACCTAACTATGATCAAATTATGGAGTTGTTAAACACATATTGTCACACTGCATAAAAAACAGATTTTTTAGATGAATGTATTGAAGATAAAAAGTTGTTCTTTTTCTTCCTAGAAATAAAGCTATATTTATGATGATTTTTTGAGTCCTAAGCCGCAAAAGATCGTGTTGATGATACTTTTGATTCTAGGTCAGGATTCGGTTGTAAATAATCGATAAGGTAACTGCAACAATCACGAATTTTGTTTACTTCAGACGTTTCGGATATCGATAGTGAAACTGATAATCGACCATTTAGTTGAACTATCGAATAGTTGAGATCGAACTATTGATAGTAACAACTGACATAACCTAAACAACCAATCGGGACTCAAAAAAGAACTTTACTGCTACAACGTAAGTAAATAACAGCTGATAAGTCTAAAGCGACAAAATAGTCGACAACTATTGATACTAAACCAGGTAATAATTTAAGTTTTACGAGTTTGTTTCATTTTATTCGCAGAATGACGAAAAATATAATTCATCACACGGCCCAAAATTGGCTGTTAAATATAACCTCGCACATTTAACAGCCTCGGCTGTTAAAGTTGTGCTCGTAAACCCCGTTTTTGGTTCTAATGATGAAATATACTATTACAAAATTGAAACCAAATACATTCAACAAAAGGGTTAATCATGACACAAAATAGAAAATTCCACACACTCTTGAGTAATTCAGGGAGCATTAGGCCTAGTTAATTAGTCGTAATTTTCCATGCAAAAACCGAGCTTTGACTTTAAACATTTTAAAATAAATTAGAATCTAGCTATTAATTAAAGCTAATAAATAATATGGTTTATGTTACCTAAATAAATGTAAGCGAATAAATGGTTGAAGGGCTAGGAATCAAATTTTTATGTTTGTTATACAAAGTCATTTTGTTATGTAAATATCAGTGAAAAATGTATGTATTTAATGTAGTAAAAAGTGATTTCAAAGTACATATCGGGAGAAAATATGACAGCTAAACACATAAGAGGATGTAGAGCGATGGGGGATCTATTATTATTATGCATGTTCTACCGGCATTCCGAGTGGTCATGAATCACAAATTCCAGACTTTCATTATTCATTGTATTCATCATTATTCATTCACAACCTTCTAATGGACAAGCAAACTTTGAAAGAGGTTATTTTACTTCTGTTCTGTTCCAAGTCCACCGTTCTCTTAAACTTCTTGCTTAGTTATAGAATGATTAATAACTTGAGACTAAAGAAGAATAAACCTTGAATGAATTACAATAAAAAAATATGTACAATGTAAAATATATTTTTTAACATATTTTACAGTTTTACGTATGCCGTCTTCCAATAAACATAATTCAACAAAACCCAAATAAGAATCTCAATTGACAAAAGATGAAGCAAAGCAAATTTAGATCAGCCTCTCCGATTTCTATTACCTTTTAAACTTTCAAATGACGTATTTTCTTAATACATTTTAAAATTTAATATATCTTATGCTAAGCTTTAAGGATTCGACAAAATAATAATATACAGGCTTTGAATTTGTATTGTACAATATTGTACTTTATAGTCATTTATAAAAAAATTACATAAACATATTATAAAATAAACTAAATATTATTGAATAAATTTATTTTGGTTTGTGTATGTGATAAAGTATTTATTAATGTTAGGTAATCATATTAATTATAAGAAGTCATTGCACATAATCTCAATTTTAGACCAACCGCCCGTTTCAGTTTTTTACATTCACATCAGTAATAGTTGTAGTTTTGTCGTAGGATCTCCTTTTCCTCATACGATAGCTATTCTTGAAGAATGTCTTTTCGTCATTGTTTTGATCTGTCAGACAATCAAAGAAAGGGTTGAAATCAGCTGAGTTAACACGCTACAAAAATTACTTTAAAGGAAATGAAGTTTTCTTTATACATATGACAGGTACAGCCATTAATTTTCTTTCATTTCCAAAGAAATTGTGTACGGGACTCCAAGAGAGGTGAAAAGTTTCTTATTTGAAAAATGTTTCTATTTGGAAACCTTCAATATCCACTAAAAACCTACTGTAATAAAGAAGTTGTGCTTCTAAAACGAGGGCTGTGAACTATGTGCAAACGTTGTCCCGCCCCAAGGCGTTTGCCAAGGATGTGAGGTGGCTTGTTTTGTTTTAGACAACATTGTGTTCACGTCTTTGCCGTATATTCTTAGCTCTGATCGATACTATACCAAAAACAATGACTTCTAACCATTATATAAGTTTTAGCTTCATCAGTGATCAATCTATATTTGTCCCAATACTCTCTTGTTTTTAACTGATTTGGTAACAATTATGACTAAAAAAGTAAAAATTTAGATATTTCCTGTTAAAGTTTACTTTTATTTACCTATAAATTATAAAATCGAAATCCGTTTTTCACGTTGATCTTCTTAGCCTATTGGAGTCTTCTTTTTTTTATGAAATACTTTACGTGAATAAGTTTACAGATTTAAATGTTCAATAAACCAAATTGAGTAAAACATTTTAATATTATAAAATCTTATAATTATTGTCATTGACAATGCCATTGATTGAAGAATTATTGGCATCAAATTCCAACGATATTAAATTATTGGAAGCAAAAAAATTTAAATAACAAACACGAATCATGTCATCACAACGGTCTTTGACTCTGTAACATTATTTTTTAACCAGAGAAGTTTCAACATTATTTAAAATTTAACAGTAAGGGCTTCCAATAGTGGAAGTTAATTCAATCGGTTTTGGAGGAAAAATAAGTTTGATGAGGTGAGACAGACAGTAATTATTCATTGTATTAATTTTAATGACATTGTTTTAAAGTTCATTTAACTGTTATTATTTTACTGAAAAATAAACTTTCTAAAAAATAAACAGATGGAAGATTAAAACAATTATTACAAGAATACTTCTTCCAATGACTTTTGCTTCTTCAAATTTTTCTACTAGCGGACAATTCAAGTGTAACTATTAATTTTATTAGTATGAATATTGTTATTGTAAAACTAAACTCGATAAAAAATATGATTTTAGTAATTTCTTAAAACAATAAATAGGTTCTGATTTATATGCAACGAATGATGGTGGTGAATAAAATGTGTTAAATACTTTTGTTTCCTTGGTTGTTTAATTTAGCTTCTTCATAAATATCTTTAGTTTCTATTGTGCCTAAGCATTTGTATACTTTATTTTTAAATATAATGTTTAATTATATAAGGGCATTAGCTAAGGGACACTCGTTTATTCGTCATACAGTATTCTTTCAATATTTACTTTATCATTAATTACCCGTTTCCTAAAAGACACGTTTATGTGATAAGTAATAAGGATGTTGCAAAAGATGCGGTTAGGAATTTAATTTAAAATTTAATTAGTAAAACTACGTGAGAGGAATTAACAGTTCCACGTGTAAAGCCTTATTGCCCCATTACCTCGTTCCTTTACCCAGGGTTGATTACAGTCTCAGAGGGATACTGCGTTGCGATGAACTCGCATCACATACAAGAGGCGACTAGTGACTCTGAGTACCACATACACAGACGCAAACACATTTACGAGAATTAAGCAACGTTTTTCGTACTATAAAAATAGATTTAGGTGTAATTGTTTAAAAATAAGTCTTAGGTTATTATTGACATGGATATGTCTTAGCTCTGGGGGTGGGCGTTGTTGATTTGTAAGATGGAAAATATTTAACAGGTTTCCATAGAAACTACTAGAGCTATGGTATTGAATCTTTGTAAGAGAATAAAAACAGCTTTTTATATGAACTGAACACATTCCATTTAGAAATACCCATGATATAACCTATTTCCCACAGTGAAGTAAATACAAACATTTATTTGAATCTGCAGGTGTAATTTTTATCAATTATTACCTATTTTTGTTTAAGTTTAATGCTTGTTGAAATATCCACTGGCTATTCTTTTTAAGAGTCTGCATCAGTGGTTGCCATCTTGGATTTTAGTCCCGTAAGAGCAAAGTTGAATTCTGGCGCCTACATCTCCTTGACCTATTGTCATAACTTAACGGAATAGGTGTCAAATTAAAGGTATTACAGTCCTCCAGCGCACCATCTTACAGAACTTCTTATTTTCGCTCTCAATAAAAAAATAATAATGATTTATTTTGTAGAACATTCCTGGATTTTTGTTTTTATTTTAAGGTAAATTTTTGAACATATTAAAAGGTCATGCCCTTGAGCCACATCTCATCAATGTACTTCTAAAGTTTTACATTGTTACTTTGATAATTAACGCCACTACAGACGCCAAAGTGAAGGTATGTTCCGCCAAAATTTAACATTGCTTTTACGGGTCTAAAATCCAAGATGGCTACCACTGATGCAGACTCTTAAGGAATTCAAATTACATTTTTGTTTGATATACTAAGGTAACGTAAAAAATACAAAGTATATAATGTTTCCTTGTTTCCAGGAACATAGAACTGTTTTACTTTCTTCCCTTATACATAGTATATGGAGAAAGTATTGTTTTCGTCAAAATTTTCGAATTTGAGTTGAGGGTGGATATATCCGTTTTGGCGTCCCCTGAATCCAAAAAAGTAGGTTTTGACGTAATGTCTGTCCGTCCGTGTGTGTGTGTGTGTGTGTGTGTGTGTGTGTGTGTGTGTCTGGATGTGTACAGTGCCACAGCCTACCCCGTTGGTCCGATTTTGATGAAATTTGGCATGTATATATATAGTCACCGTATCTCCAGGCGTTTTTTCATTTTTTTGAATTTTTGATTTTTAAGTGTAGTTCACCTCTAAAAACCCTTAAAAACCGTGAAAAATCCAATTTTCTCAAAAACGGCTCTAACGATTTTGATTAAAATTTGATAGTTTATAGTGCACAGACTACTAAATAATTTGACACCACCCGCATATCTGTAAAAATGACGGTTCAAAAGTTATGGGCTTTTAAATGTCAAAAAATCAAATTTTTAAATTTTCAGCGAAAACAATAAAAGTAAAGAATAATTTGACTGGTAAGGTATTACAGTCCTCCAGCGCACCATCTTACAGAACTTCTTATTTTCGCTCTCAATAAAAAAATAATAATGATTTATTTTGTAGAACATTCCTGGATTTTTGTTTTTATTTTAAGCTAAATTTTTGAACATATTAAAAGGTCATGCCCTTGAGCCACATCTCATCAATGTACTTCTAAAGTTTTACATTGTTACTTTGATAATTAACGCCACTACAGACGCCAAACTGAAGGTATTTTCCGCATTGCTCTTACGGGTCTAACATCCAAGATGGCTACCACTGATGCAGATTCTTAAGGAATTCAAATTACATTTTGTTTGATATACTCAGGTAATGTAAAAAATTCAAAGTATATAATGTTTTCCTGGTTTCCAGGAACATAGAATTGTTTTGCTATTTAAATCAAATATACTTTTAAAATTGTGTAGTAAATAAAACAAAGGTTATGCTTTAAAAACTTGTTTGTTAGCACACAGTTTAATTTGCAAGGTTTCATTCTTGTGGCTAATCAATTACTAAACATATTCTAAACCTATTCCACTTGGTTCTTATAGTAGGATATGTGACGTTGCACTTTACCAGAAATTACTTCAATTTGATACACACAAACCTATGCCTCTATTTAAGATTTCGTACTAACTCCTCGTGAGCCGTTTCACATCTGTGGTTGGTAGTTGGTAATAAGCTACAAAAATTGTATTTAGGGTCCCAATTCAGTAATATATACTCTTATAGGTTTGTTAATAATAAAAAATTAGGGGTTTACAAAAAATTCACTACCCTTGTATTTTACAATTTGTTATTAAATTTTATAGGCAATTCACCTTTTCATTAATTCGTAATTGAGTTTAGTGTAACTGATTAATTAGTTATTCGTGAGTGTAACAGTATTTTGTACATTAAAAGGTACGGAATCCAAAAAAACGTTTCTGACATAACTTCTGATTACTTACATTAATCCTTCCGATTTGGTAAAATTAAAAAAAGTAATCTATTTCGTTTTGAATATTTTAGTGACACATTATAATGAAATTCTACGTTGATTTGTTTACCATCAACATTATAGCTAATTTAAATGATAGACACATTTAACACTTCCAACAGCTGTTACCAACAGTTATTTTTAGAAATGTTACATCTCTGAGACCAAGGCGCATGATGGCCAAGTTGAACATTAATCATGGAGATAACAGAGCCGCCGTAAGTTATCCAAGGGTAGCAACGTTCTGCAAGTGTTGACATGACGTATTACAACTTAAAATACTATCCTTAGAAATATGAAGGAGAACCATCGTAGGAATCGTAGGAACTATCGTAGTGGTTATTAAGTTCTGTTCCTCAAGTTTAGATGTATAATTTATTATATACTATTATTTATTTTATTATTCCCATCAGTTATATTCACTAAACATGTTATGTAAAATGCCATGTGTTACTACAAAAAAACGTTATTAGTAAAATATATTTTTTAAAGTTTACGTAGTTATGGAAAAGCGTGTACCTAAGCTATTTGAAACAAGTTTTAAAGTAAACCATATTTATATTTTAAATAATTTCACAAACATTTAAACTTCCATATTTAAGCCCATTGGTAAATTCCTTAGCCATAAAATGTGCCGATCACAAATAAAGGTCCTCTACGTTTAATGCAAAAAAAATGAATTTACTTTTTTCGGTTTAAAATAAAATAATTTTTAGATTGATTTAACTCTCACACACAGAACGCTGGCGTGAGTAGAGCCAATTTCATAGAACTTGTATTATTCCGCTCACAGTAATCGTAAAGACTGTTAACTTAAGAAAATACATAGCAAAGAGTACATAGGTTTACTGTCGTAAGAAACATTATATTGTTATACATAAACTTAACTAGATGAACTTACATACCAAGATTTGGAAGAATTTTTAAGTTAATAAGTGAGTTATCGATTTTCGCTGTTCTCTATAAGATCAATGTTAGAAACCTACAGTGTTTACTGTTTTAAATATCTCAGTATCCAATAGATCTAGAGTCATGAATAAAAATACAAAAAATGTATGTTTTTGAGCTGAATCAATTTAATTAATTTTTTTTTCTTAAAAAAGGAATTTTTTATGAATTAAACATAATGAAATTGAAACCCCATTTTCAGGGTAAGTAAGTAAGTAAAGTAAATAACTAATGTAGTTAATGTAGTCCGATTGCGACGCCCAACGAACTCATCCAAGACATTACAGAAACGAAACGATTTCACCAAATTTTATTATAATGAGACAAATTACGGCCGTTATCGTGGTGACAGATATGCTTATATACCTATACATACATATAAATATGTATAAAAGTTTGATGACGCCTCAAAAAGTGTTCAGGTGGTTGAGTTATGAACTTCTATCATGGTCCTGGGCTTAACTGTCCCCATGCGGGTCATGTTAATAGGCTTTCCATAGGTAATTTGCTAATGCACATAATAATATCGTTCGTAGCTTACAACAATTACTATCGTACATATTTATAATATTACCTGTCATTTAAAAATTATTATTGTTCAGAGGATAAAGTTATAGTTAAAGCTACATCTTCAGTATCATCATCATTATAGATAAGCTTAACTATAATTCTCTAACGAAAATAAAAGTAATTTCCTAATAAAAAGAGGATCCCTTAAAGTATGCCTCTTTTAATGTAGCACTTTCTATTTTCTCAAGAGGCATTTAAGTGTCTATATTATATAAACACACCTTAATTCCTAAAGTAATTACCCAGCTAATGACTTGTAAATATTTTTACGTGATTGTTTACTAAGGAGACAATCTGCTCTCAAGAATGATTAATGTCCATTAATGCCTCTTGTTTGTTTTATCTTTCTCTTTTATCAACTCAATAGTGTATTTTCACAGACAAATAATATCTCAAAAAACATTTCACTCAATATTCTATGTATTACATAGGTTAACGTACCTTATACCACCTTGACAGTTCTGCTCATAGAACGATGCGCATTTCATAGCTTTAGCTTCATCTCCTCATCCATGGATACGTTCATCTTACTTAATATTAAAAAATAAAATAAAACATTAAAACACACATGCACATACACTTGATTAATTTATATTTTTGAATGACATGCCCCGGCCGGCGATAGATTCCGACTGAGGAAGAAGTGGACTAACTACCCTGAGGTAGTAGGGTTAAGAGTGTTCAGCCCACTATATAGGCTATGAAACTCTTATTAGCCACTATACTATGATAAAAACGGTTTTAGCATGATAAAAATCTTAAAATTTAAAAGTATTGTCAGTTTATTTCCAATATTTTTTAAACTATTACATATCCAGCGATTATCATGCGATTGTTTTAAACTACGGATTAATGGATAGAATAGACTTAAAAAATTACAAACAAATGTCTATAATGTGTTTATAGTTGAAATAGCAACATTTGAAAATGGTGATGAGGATTTGCTTAAAACGTTATCTGAAAAATGTTGGTTCCACTCTGTCTCAGTGTCATCGTCAGTGAGGGCTAAACAGTTACATATCTAAATCAGGATAATATTAAGAAGTAACAAGACAAACTGTTGGAAATTACCTTACCAACGAGTAAAAAGGTCTACTGTCTTACAAATACTCTAAAACACTATTAATGTTTATGAAAAATATAAGAATTTTTTTAAGGCCATACCGTTAACTGATCATGCCATTTCAGGTGACTTATGCTGCTGGTTTTGTATTATAAAGTCTAATTTTTAATAAACTACTAGCCATCATATAGATTGTTTGCATTTAATTACCAATTTAAGTGAATTCAACTCATTTTTAATAGCAACTATAATCAGGTACGTTCAATGTGCTGTATAATTATAACAATCTTCAGGGTTGTTTTTTTACATTTCCGCTATTTTTTCCTCTTTAGGTTTAGACAACAGCTCTATTCAAGATATTCATTGTAAACATTTCAGTAAATCTGTGATTAACAAAATTGACAACATTCAGCAGACTACAAATAAATATTCTCTCAATATAGATACTTACCCATGTATCCGTGCAAATTATCCTATTTGTATGCATACATGTTATTTCCTTGCATGAAATTAAAATTCATCGATTTAGAAGTAAATACAACTACTTTTATTGTATATTTTTAGATTGTATAGTTTCTTTATTTACTCTGGTTTAATCACGTCGTATTATTTTTCAAATACTTAAAGGGTATTTTATCGAATGTATTCACATAGTTTGATATACATGTGAAAGTGTGTAAAATTTTGGTTTTATTCATAACGAAACATTGCAATATAGCACTCGCAACACAGAGGTCTCGCCACTAAGCCTTACAGGTTGGAAATACAACACCTGAAAGGAATATATGAATACATTTTCTCCGTTTTGTGTGGCTTACAGTTAGAAAGCAAGGCTTAACTATAGACTTGTTAGCTAAGATTAACTTTTTGCATGGTAACATACGCCTCTGAGAACTTTGTTTTTCTTATATCCCATTATAATTTGCACAAAACAACAATATTTTAGTATATATTTACGGTAAAACACACTTAAAATAAGTAGTTTACTTAAAAAAACACGCCAATAAGTAATAAGTTGAATAAATTAGTTGTTTGTAAATTACGTATAGTGCTAAATTAATTATTTAAAATTATTTTAAGTATTAAGTTTAAGATATAATAAACAGTTATAACGTGAAAGGAATAAAACTCTGTTTAGTAAATATCTTTCAAATGTTTAAAAAGTTTATCAGAAAATAATTAGCTAAAATTTATAACGGCTAAATAAATCAAATTTATTATTTTTATCCCACATGTAATAAAAGTAACCATATGAAAAGTTGAAAGCTATGAATTAACAATCTTTAAATTACTGTAATACAATTGAATGATTTTAGATTATAACCTAAAACTATTATATGAAACTAGCATAACCCGGAAAACTTCGTACCACCTAACAGTAATGTATACAGTTTTAAAGACACTTTAATCAAATTATTTAATTACAGCTGTGTTAACTTTATAAATACTAATTTTTAAAACTTGACACTGCCTCCTTTTATCCCCTTTTGATTAGAGAGCCCTATTGACGGATTCGCACCAAACGTCATACAATCTATCCTGTAATTATGCTTAATGATCCCCTAAAGGTTCATTATAATCTGGTTCCGGGGTTTATAGCAAACATACACAAAAACATATCCATACTTCCTCTTTCATATATGAAGATAAACGCTTTACCTCTCTTTTATTTTGAAGTGGCAAAATCATATCAGTAAGAAGACAAACTAATAAACAAATTAAACAGTTGTTTAATAACTACTTTTTTACACATATACAGTGTAGGATTAGTGAATTGGACAGGAATATACTCTCAAGTCATATCGGAAAGGTTTTTTTAAAGTACAAAGAATAAATTTGGAGTTAATTGTAGAAAAACCAGGAAAATACCCAATTAATTAAGAACGGATCTCTCCTTTTATAAAATTTAAATCAATATCAATCATACTAAATAGTAATAAAACTTATACAATATTACATTACTATACAGCAAACGTTTAGAGAAAATGGTTTATAAATTAACATTACCAGATTCCAGTAACGTTTGACGGAAGCGTTTAGATTGTTCATTAAACCCGTGTCACGCCGCTGAAGCCCTAATGTAGTTTGGAAATCCGTGTTCCGAATAGCCGCTAGTTTGCGCTCTAACTGTTGTAGTTCTGCAACGTGTATTGATCCACATCGAAGTTTGACTCACAGCATTGGCATGACCGTGCAGTCTCACCTTCAGTTCGTGTTTAAACTGTTTTAGTTCTACGTGGTGTATTGATCCGCGACTGAGTTCGATTCCTTTACCATTACATTATTTTCATAGTTGTATAGTCTCACCTTCAGTTCGTGTCCAAACCGTTGTACTTCTATGACGTGTCTTGATCCATAACGAAGTTTAACTCTACTAACGTTACATCATCGGCAAGGTCTTTTAGCTTTACTTTCAGTTTGTGTTTAAATTGTTAAATTCATTCAATCATAGATTTAAATATGAACTACTTCGGAGTCTTCATTACATAATAGGAGAATCTTAAAACGTTTTGAGGTTGGCCATCACAACGTAGGATTTGTAGATTTTAACATCCTTACAAAGAGTACTCTGATTCCTAATGGATCAAAAGTTTACTTGGTTTTGCGAGGGGTATCCAACATTACAGTGCTCTTAAATATCTCAGGGTTGTCCTGGAGTAAGAAAAGAGTTTTCCATTTATGTGGATCAGAATTTATTCATGAAATCACTGCTATCTCCCATCAAAAATAACACGCCAGAGCAAATGGAAAACTTTGAAAATAGCTTGACAGTAAAAGCATTATTTATATTATATACCATTAACTCTATCACGATCACATTACTGAGAAAGGCTAAAGTCTTACCTTTAGTTGGGAAAATACTCGTATAATACACAAGTGCCCACGATACAAATCAGTTGTTAAATCACACGAAAATTTATAAATATTAGTCCTTGGTTGGGAAATTTAAAACCGTATTTTCCATCAAAACATATATCAACATGCAAAAAAATTGAGTAAAATTTTAATATAGACTAAATTTATAAGTGAAATATAATAATTGTGTTTTCAATTAATACTATTAAATATTATGTATATTTCTTACACTTTAAATGTAATTTACAAACTGTGATTTTAATGTAAAGTGTTTTTCTCTTTTGGAAGGATCCAAACTAAAGACCGTTACGGAAGCTCAGGGATAACTCGCTGGTCTAGTACGTCCAAGTTTGCTGGATCGAAACCTAGGGCTGTTGACACCTGTCAGATCACCTCTGGCTGGCCTGTGGTGATCTACGCTACAACATTCGCTGACGTCAGTCTCAGACTGGTCACTCCCGTTCATCGTGTCACTTGTGTTAACTTTATACTTATTTATTATTTTATACGCAGTTTGTTTTGGTTAAAGGATTATTAATTTTTTCACCTAAGCTGATTATTTTTAAATTCTAGCGTTTCAGCGAAAATGAGGAATGAAATCTTTATTTTTATTTATTTCCAATCTCAAATACTTTTAATGTACTTTTTATATATAATATAAACGGAAAATTTAATATAGGTTAAGTTTAGGAATATTCTGTAAATAAAAAAATAGTATTGAGATTGGAAATGGCAACAGCAGTGGCAGGGTATAGGCCAAAGGTTGCACATCGGTTATTCGAAACATTCTGTTATTGCATTCTTTACGTTAACACGAGACGTTTTGGTTTTATTACAAATATAGTTTAGGGTACATCGTTTCTAAAGTTTTATATTTTACATGGCCATTAAAACTAATTTTAAAGTAAATTAAAATCAATGTGCCACGTCATACATAAAACAAAATATTCATTAAAACTTGTTTGTAGATATGTTACCTGAAATAGATTATCGGCTGGAAATATCTCTGTACGTGTGTGTGTGTGTGTGTGTGTATGTGTGTGTGTGTGTGTGTGTGTGTGTGTGCATGATTCATAAATCTATAATGTTTTACTCTAAAGAATCAGTTAGTAAGGGAAATGTATTATGTAGATATTTATAGGGTGTAGATTTAAAAATTCTTGTGATTGTGTAGAATTACATTTATTAGAAACAATACAACATATATTTGATGTTATCGTAATTTTAAGATTATCAAAGAGTACTCCCAAAGAATGCTAACCCCGAAACAAAGATTCTCTCCCTGAGCTGTAAAATGGAAGTCCAAGATTTGATGTTTCAGTACTTAACTGAACAAAGACATTTTACCAAACCCGTCACGCACGGCCTCTTGCTAGGGTAGCCTTGATGAAATCTTCTCTGCGCTTTATTGCGTTTACTCTATCAGTCTTTCTATAAATCCTTCTTAAACATGTAGACTTCATTTGTAAAGATTAAATGACGAAAAATGTAAAGGCAAAGAAAATATAAATGTTTAAAAATCACTTTTAGTAAATATTACAAATATCCTATACAGTAACATGAGTATGGTTTGCATATGTGTATAAAACAAACAGAATTTCTCTAAATTTTGAAAACATATGATTTCTGTGTAAAAATAGCTCAGGTGTTTTTATATACACATGAAAGTGGTTAGTAACAAACTAAGCAATAGTCTAAAATAATCTATAGGGCTTTATAACAACGGTTTTTTAAATAATGGTCGGGTTTATCTGTCTGTAAAACTATTAAGACGAATTAAATATTTCATACTGACACCCTCCATCTTGTAACTCTATCAGTTTTGTTTACATTAGTGATTAAATTAATTACTGCTGTGTAGTTTGTAATACTAATTGATAACTCCATTCTTTTAATACATTTAAAAATGTGTTTTCTTTAAAAAACATTTTTTCTGATTAAGAAAAGGTCAAGTGTGTAATGTTGTTAGTTGAACTGAATTTTTCTCTTGGTTTTTCAAACATTATTTACTTTTAAGAAATTCGAAATTTGGCCCATTAAGAAAGGATCAGAGATTCAGTCTTCACTGTAACAAGAGAAGTTTTGCATAATAGCACAAGATGTGGGTTGTGTATGCAAAATAGATCATCGTCCGGACGTCTATAGAGCAAGAAATGATGGCTGTGTTGGTGTTAGTAACGATGTATTATTTATGTCAAGAGTTGTTCAACAAAATAAATGATTTTTTCTTTTAGTTTTTCCTGGGAAACTCCTCCATTATTCTATAAAACTCCTTTTTTACAAAGCAAAACGATAAACCCCGATTATGGAAATTAGTAATTTGAATTAGAGAGAAGTCGTAAGGGTGAAAACTAACTATAATTTATTTTTTATTTTTATTATTCTTTGTTTTTGTTTTGAACTATGATCCTCATTCATGAATTCACCAATGTGCAATATGATGTCAATTGAAACTAGGCTTCCCTTTAATATTTCAAACTTTTCCTTTTTTTCTCTTCCCGAACCCATTTTCAAAACCATTAAAATTCAGTTAGAACTCTAATAGCATTTAAATTGGAGATTAAATTTCATTTGACAGAAAATCTAATCAACAATTTACCCAAAGTTCTTTATAATTAGGATTTTTATTAACCACTTATAATCTTATCGTTTGCCCGAAATGTTTGTACCATATAGATGTGAGGTACAATACCAGCACGTAACAATGTAATTTCAACATATAGTAAGGCGAGGTAGATCAACCAATCAGCGTTCGAGTTTTATAGATTCTTCTAGATCCTCTTCTTCTAGATTTATTTTAAAATCCTTCAATAACTTTTATTTTATTTATATAAAATTGTACGTCAAAAAAGGCGGTACATGTATTAGCTCTATAATAATTTGAGATAACTGAGCTTCTTGAACACTTACTTTTAATAATGACTGAGGAATTTTCTTGAGATTATTTTAAACGTTATATTATTATTATAACTTTATAATAAATACGGAGGACTTTTATGAAATACCCAGTAGCATAAGTATTATAAGATATGTATTAAAATGTTGGTGACGACACGTTTCTTGGAACATTATTATTAGCTGCAGGCTGCAGCAGCTTGTGAATATGTGGGCCATATTCTTCAAGCACGCTCAAGCTTTCATTAAAACTCAATATTAAATGAACTTTTAACTTATTATAGATTTTAAAGATTCTATTTTTCAGTAAGTACCATTAATTCGGAACATTACTTCAATTGATCTAATTAATTTATAAAATTCAGTGTTTCAATCTCAATCACATTTAGTATTTCACTTGGTATCTCAACTTCATTGCTACGGTTTTATTCAAATATATTCTTTTTAGTACGTTGTGAAATAAGGCTCAATATCTGTATTGTAAAAATACTTTGATCTGAAGTTAACAATTGAATCCGTTATTATTTTTATTCATAAGATTTTACTTTATTTAAATTTATAAGCAAAAATTCTATACTAGTTTAAAATTATTTCCATTATCTGTGTATGAATCATAAAGTTTGATTTTTTGCTATGTTAAACTTATTTAGAATTTTAAGGATTAAATGCCAATATATAATTTTATTAGGGTCTATAATATTCTCTTTAATGCACTAAACCACTAACTTCCAACCAACAATAACAATGTTTTTAATTTCATCGCAAAAACTGTTTTATTGTTGTAGAATATTGAGCAACTACAGATCACACTGTGTCAATACAATTTTACTTAAAAGAAATGCCATACATTTGTGAAATGCAAGAGTCTTTGTGCTGAAAAGACGTTTATTGCAGCTGGGCTCAAATGAGATAAAAGCTTTGTAACAAAGGCCAGAAAACATTTCACCCGGAAAACTTTACTTGTATTTTCCACGCAGTCGAACAACGAACTACTGTACATTTATTAAAATCTCTTTTCCAAAATTTACGTTCGTAGCATAAAGGTTCGATTATTATATTGCATCATTTTATAATTTAAAAATTATAATGTACGGTAATAATGCTAAGTTCTATTTTTAAATCGTGAATAAAAAATGTTAAGTTTTGTGAAATATGCTTAAAATAAATGTAAAATATATTGAATATTCCTGGAAAATTCTACATAAAATCCTATTTTGTCTGTTTATCTTAACAAATCAATTAGTAACACAACGTGCGTTTAGGTAATATATTCAAGTATATTTGAAAATGTACACATTTTTAATATCAAAATTATAATTTCGATAGTAAGTCGGTTTGATTAGTTATTTATATATAGTTAATTGAAATGTAAGAAATACCTTGTTAGTTTAGTGGTATACAAGTTTAAAAAATTGATAAGTTGTAGCTAAGTGTCAAACATTTCTTTATATTTATTACATACTAATAATAATTTTTCGTGAACCAAACATTTTATTCACCCTTTAAAAACGTGTATAAACATATTTTAATAAAATAAATGAAACCGTATATGTCTGTACACGCCGGGCAATAATGGTTTTATGAGCACTAACAAACTGAATGGCTACCTCACTCATATAGACCTGCTCGTATATCAGGTTATGGTTAGAAACTACAGAATTCCGTATAGGTAAAATATGTATTTAAAAATAACACTTAACACAATTTAAAAATATTCCGTTATTTAGAATATAAATTTATATTTTGAATACATTCACTTCATCTATTCCGTAATAGGTTAACTATTAATTTTTTCCACAAAACAGTTAATATTACCTATAGCTTTTGCTTTTGAATGGAAACATATTTACTTATTCAGTCCGGGTGGTATATGAGGAGCTTACACAAATGTTCCCAAATGAATTATTCTCAATATTTTACGTGACACCTTAAGATTGCCACTTCAAACGAAGTTAAATGTATTTTAGGGGGGAGATAGTGTCCATAAAATTCATTTTAACTTGCTAATAGATATTTGACTTTAAGCCTAATAGGTTATTTAAGTTTACCCTGAGTATTCATATTCTTATTCAAGAGACACAGATCCAACTCATATGTTGGTATTATTCCGAGTAGGTATAAGGAAGGGTGTCTGTGATGAGTGTTAATGGATATAAAGTGGTTTAGTTGCTTTGTTATTGTCAATGAAATACTGTCTGGGATCTTTTCCGTTATACTTGTACCACTGTTTAGATAGCTGTTCATAGAAAACATAGGTTTAGTGGTTTTTTTATGATTATTGGCAGTGTGAAAATATTATTAAAATATTAATAAACAACCTAACGTTAGAGCGTTGGAGCGTATGTCGGCGACAAATACACGCTACGCAAAGTCATTATACCAGCGATATTGCCGACATACAGCACTCTGCGAAGTTGATTAGATTGGTTATTGGTATTTTTATATCAAACAGGAAACTACTAAGCCATTGGGGTTCTATTACACTTGTGTTTTATATAACGACACAAAACTAAAACCATCATAGTTTAAGTTATTCCGGAAATTTATGCGTTACGTAGACTTAAAAAGAAACTTACAGCATTAATTACAGTTAATACAGGCCTTAATACAGTATAAATTTTTGAACCAATATTTATTAACTTTATTTATATGAATATATATAAACATTCTGATAACAGGGAAATAATATATACCTATTATATATCAAGTAACCACAGGTTGGTGTAAGGACTTATTATACGTATAGGTGATGCGGATACGCCATCTCTACTTTCAGTAAAATCTAGGAGTTTGGTTGAACAAAACTAAAATTACTACTCTATATGTGATATTTTTAATCTCAGTTAATTGTAATATCAGGTTAGTATTGCTTTTGGTATTATTAGAAATTAATATGTCTGTATTCTTGAAATCTTTATATTAATTGAATATTATCTAATGTTTTATCATTTATGATTCTTATTTTGACTATTAATGTTAGCTGTATTAAATATCTTTTAATATAACTATTTAACTATTATGTTATTCATCAATTTGTTTCTAGACTGGAGAAAGGTGTAGATTAAAAATAAATAAAACAACTGTAGTTAAAAATACCAATGAGGTGTTTGCATGGGATGCAAATGTGTACGAAACGCTTCACTCTACAAACACTGCAAGAGACAAGTCCCTGTAGTCTTACAACAGATGTGGAGACAGAAGTGGATTTTGTGTTGATAAAACACCAGCTTCTTTTCATTACACAGTAGTCTGTGAAGAGCGATGTAATCTCTGGAAAAATAGTCGCTAGGATGATCATCTTTTGAATATACCTAGACTCACGATCAATGACTTCCTATATGTATGTTATAATTAAATCTCATATCATAATATTTTATACGTTTAGCTTTCCGTTAAGTTTTATTGCATGATGCCAATATACAGATAGATTTTTAAACGTTAGAATACAAAACCGAAATAATGTTTTAAACTATAAAAATCGAGATGAGTCGTAAAACAATATAAATAATTATTCTATTCCTAAGGTTGGAAATCTTTATTCATGGTTATTATCTAAACTATACCCGGAACATAAACAGTAAAACCCTACAACAATAAAAAATATCGTAAAAAATTAATTAGGAAAAGCAATTCTGCCAAGTTTTTAGTAAATGGATTACACTCGGTTTAACCAATGAAGTTTCCAACTGCTTGGTTATCCTGCAATCTCTCTACACTCTACCATTTAACTTTCCCATAATTTATCCTTCTGGATCAAATATTGTCAGTTATACAATGTAGAGAAATTTAATATTAAGTGAAAATTATTTGTAATTATTAACAAAAGATTTTCGAGTTTTTCATTAGTAAGTAGTATAGTTAATTGCATAGTTTTACGTTGTTTTTCATAGCTTGTTTCCATATTATGTAAAATCAATTTTTAAATTACAGATGAAGTTATCAGTAAAATTCACAGAAGCTTACTATAGAAATAAAATTCAAGTATCACAATTTATTTTTCCAGGAAACTCGACTACCAAACTTATTTGGTTCCTACTTCTGAAATAAAAAATAGTCTTTTACGTTATAAAAATTATAAAATATATCATAGTTTTATGCAAAATTATTTAGAGCGAGCAAACTTATTTTTACAAGAAAAATAACCAATAAAATCACCATCCTAAAAGTAAGTATTACACGTCTAGTGATGGTTAGTTATATTAATGTAACAGGTTTCACTAGTTGTGGATTGAATTGATAAAATTATTTATTACTTACTTTAAAAATATTCGTAACTTTTTCCCTGGGTAAGAGGAGGTAGTTGTAATGCCCACCGAAGAATCATGGTATAGTGGGACTCGAACCCACTAAGCCATTTCACTCGACCTCTTAAGAATAGCCTGGAATTGTATTGCATCTTACTTTGGGCTATACCTTTGATTATTACTCCTCGACGGGGAGATCACAGTGTAACAGCTGATCAAGATCATCCTTTCCTCCCAAGGTATGGATTGTAAATTGGAAAGATATTAAGATATTACAGTATTAAGAAAGCTTTTAACTTGATTGGTTATTTTGTTCGTTTGTTTGTCCATTGTCAAACTAATTTAATGCGATCTATCAACTAAATGAAAATTTGTTGCATTACACAATTAAGCTTATAATACAGAGAGATTAGTAAGCCATTGTTAGAATAAGAATTAATTATTTTCTCTCAGTCTTAAAATATTACAATACTGTTATATTACCTCAAAATACTTAATTGATTTATACACTTAAGTAGCCTTTACATGAGTGAAATGTTTGTGAAAAACATTAATTTGTTATATTAATATAATAGTATCATTAGTTTTCAAATCTGATAATATAATTCTTAAAATCATTGATAAACCTAATAAAAACAAAAATATACCTGGATCCTACTTCTGATTTGGGGCTAAACAACTCAACAGTCAATAAACCAATACACCAGACTTTACCAATATTTTAATATTTCAAAATTACAACCAATTTTTACTTAAAAATTACATAGGCTTTATTAAACTAAATGTTATGCGTAGATTGATAATTTTTTCATATTTGAATTATAACATAATTTTTATATCGAACTAAAACTTTTTTGTGATAAAGTAATTTATGTTGTATTAAAAACAGTAATAAATTAATGAGTAAACAATTTGCAATTGTGTTATAGTTATGGCACATAAATAGTCGCACTAATCATTATGTTATGTAATGTCATTGTCATTGTCATTTTCACATCATTTTATGCTGTTTTATTGTTATTTAAGTGTTTTTTTTATTTAAATCAAGTAATTTAACCAATAATACATTTAGCAGAGCAATCGCATATTTTCAATGTTTTCTGAGGAATTCATATTTAGCATGATAGTCAATAAAATTTCTTCAGGTACGCTGTGTACCTGTTTATTATATCCTAGGGAAGGTAACTAGAAAATGTTATTGGCTTCTTGTTTGATGATTTGCTTATGCATAAATACTTCATCCTTCGTATAAGATATTTGAATTCATGGCATTTTGTAGGAAACCTTAATCAAAGTTGAACTAATCAATATTGAATAACATAATTGAATGGCTTGACGAATATACATACTTATATAATGCTGCGCTATAGTAATACATAGTTAATACACATGTTAATACATAGGTTCAAATTATTTTAAATACTCGATCGTCATAGTTTTTTTTTATATTAGTTATAGTAAACCCAGTTCTATTTTTCTCATATTCAACTTTATAGCATCTATATTTGTTAAGTGTAATTAACAAAATAGTTTCAATTTGGAAAAATAATTTTTAGATAAAATAAAATTAGTTATATTGAAATCATATTTCAGATTAATAGAATTTGCATTTGCAGCAAAATTATTCCCTAATGAAGTAGTATCAAATAGTTTTAATAGTAAGAACCTCTCCACTGATGAGTTTGCATTGATTAACGAAACGAAAAGGTCGTTTTGATTATTTTTGTCATCAAGAGTGATTGAAAACGTGAATATCTAATTTATACTTTACAATTTAAATACTATCAATAATTTCAATTATTATTTTATACTTTTACAAACGGAAATATTTATTTATATTGCACTAATACTGATAACCGCTTTATTGGAATCAATACATACGTCGTAAGTATTTTCTTGTACCATTAAAAATGTTTTTATTTTACAAAACCTTAAATTTATCATTAAAAAATACTTATTTTAAACTTAGTTTCTACATATCTTTATCTTTATCTTTATAAACTATTCTTATAATATATTTATAACTGTGTAAATTAAAACACAATTCTTTGATTTTATTATACGATTTTATAGTTGGTCACCATTTTGTAGAATTAGTTGTTCAATCGCATAATTATTTTAAGTGAAATGCCTTACTTGGATTTTACAATTCACATAGCTATTTAAGATCTTTATAACTATATTTAAGGATAAGTCAGCTGGTTTTGCATTTCATTATATCCACAATGACATTACTTTTGTCAATTGCTGAGCTCTGATTTGTCTAAAACCTGTATCGTTATGAACTCATTATGCAACGTTTATCAATTGCCGTTTAATAATGAGCCTCTTAATGATGTTTCTTTCAGCATCTTTATTGCTAATTTTTGCAATGGTCGTAGATAAAGAACCTGACGCAACTACCATATTCTATTACTGTATTTAAACATTTTTTCTGTAGTTTTTATTGAAATTAAATTATACGTTATTTTATATGCGAGGGAAGGGAAATGCAAGGAGTGAGAAAGGAGATACGTTTTATTTCACTTCACAGCTCCTCCAGTTGTGAAATCAACGTGTGTGAAAGTCTTTTACTTCACGTCTCCTATATTTTCCTCCATCTTTGTCAAAGACGTTCATGAAGAATACAGCGATTCGTAAAAATACTCTTTTGTAGCACACCGTTATTTACTTTTGAACAGTTTTATATGACAAAGAAGTAACAGTTTCTGTTTGTGTTTATCATTTATATTACAAAATCTTTATATTTGAAATAAAAATATGATATCTTAAAATTCAGTTTAAAAAATACAAACTTTAAATATGGACATTTTCCTGTCATGTTTCCAGGAAAGAAATATTAACTACATGACTTCAATAATCGGTTTAAAAATATTTTTACCGAAAAACTTGGGTCTAACTTATAAATAGTAGTAAAATATATGATTGTGAATATTATATGAAGTTGATATTATCTATACATTTTTAAATGTCTAAAGCTAAGATAACAAAATTATGAATAACACAATCAAATAGTCAATACTGAATAGCTATTAAAAATTGTGATTTTGAACTTAAGAAAAGGGGTATATTATTTAACGAGCTACAAATATGTATTCTTTGTGCATTTGTATATTCATTGGTATTTTACTAATGGTACAGTATTTTTAAAGATTAATTATTGAAAAATAAATTGTTACTTATGGATAGAAAGTTGTAGCTACTTAGCTATATATTTTCTAGAAGAATCAAATGACACAGCTTAGATTAAATTTATATAAAACTAGATATGGGAGACGTACTGGAAAATCGGCCCATAAAGGGAAGTTGAAGAAGTTTAAGATAAAGCGTGGACCTTAAACAACAGAGCCTAACTACTTCTATTTTGCCATACGATCGTACAAGGTTTCTATTTATCGAGAGCTCTGAGTTGACTTCCCTTACCTAAATAATAAGCGTACCAATTTATATTTTAAAACACGACGCAAACCCTTCTGCCGATTTCAATATGATTTTAATGACCAATGGGTCATTAGAGTTTCTCCCAGAATTTAGCGTATAACTTTACATTTTACACCTTAAGGGCGTTGCGTGGTAACAATGACATAATTAGATACAACATCAGATACATTATTTATTATAATTGATTAAATTAATCACTCAGATGATTGCAATACATGAGTAAGTTTAGCATGAGAGATATTCAATAGGAAAACAAGTTTTTATTACAAGAAGTATAAAATATTGATAAATGTTCAAATAATTATTTAAAATACTCCCACTCTTTTTACAACAAAACTTTTAAGTTTGATTACAATATCAATATTTTATTTTCATATTACTTCCATATTTGTTTATAGCAAACTTATTCAAACAAGACCCACCAAACCATTAATTAAAATTTTCTAACTAAACAGAAAGTTGTGTTCAACCAATTCCTAACAAAACTCTTCACTAACTAAGAAAGTTTATTACATTATTCTGTTTTCCATTAAAAAATGTATATTTAAAAATACAAACTGAATTTTTATTGAACCTGACTTTTCAATGAATACCTGTGACTAAATAAAAGAAAAAACATTAACTAAGTATAGAATCGAATAATAGATTTTCGTGCCCTCTAAATTAAATAAATATTCTATTCATTTAGTTCTTTAAAATACTATTATTTGAAAAGTTTAAATTTTTTAGTAGCATTGTTTACAGTAACAAATCATAGTTTAGAGACTGTGCGATGCGTTAATTGAAAATGATATAAAAAGCGTTTAAAATAAAATGCTGGAATAGGAAAGTTAGCTGTGTTTACTATTTACAATATTAAAATATTTTGTCTACAAAAATAAAATCATATGTTCAATTACAAAAATACAAAGAAAGACAAGTTGGAATAATCATATGTAGCACCGTGTCGAGGACCCAGTTAACTCACATATATCAATTAAGTGGATTGAATTACTGTTGATTGTAGGTGACAAATCCGATCGATTTCAATTTTAATTTACTTAAAGTTACTCGTTATAAGTTTTAATTTGCTATATTATTATACACTACTAAGTATAGCAAATAACTGTTGGTTAGGCAATAGTTAGGAACTCTTTATATCTTGAAATGATAAAACAATAGATTGATGTAATCTCTAAAATAATTATTTATTATTTTCATTCATGCCGGCATTTTATTATTTATAACACTTAAGTACCAGTTATTCTAGTTTGTATGTGACCTAAACATTCTTATTTATAAAATAAGGATTCCATATTTAAAAACTAGAATAGAAATTGCAATATTTGTGAAATTCTAAGTATTATCAATATATTCCAAAGTGAACTAATCTAAACTAGCTCAAAAAAGTTACAGAAACACATTCGGCAAAGTAAGATTAATCTCTTAAAAAAACCAAAAATTGCTGTTGGCCCGTCTATCAAACCCAATCCAATGTAGGCATGCTGTCTATCTGTTGTCCTATCGTTGGATACATCCAAGGCTCAAGGGCCGACTGTGGTCTGTTTAATATCCGACAAACCTTTTCTTCAAAGTTAATAAACTAAATCTTGCTCCTTATAATGACATTAATAAGACAATAACTTAACTATTAAAATACTTTTCTCGTTTAACTTTTTACATAGCCAGGAGCAAACTCAAATATTTGCGTAACGGAATGGCCTTAAACATTTTAAAATGTTATGTGTTTTAAAATGCCGGTCAAGATATACTTTACTTTTATTATTTTCGCTGAAAATTTAAAAAGTGGATTTTTATACATTTAAAAGCCCATAACTTTTGAACCGTCACTTTTACAGATATGCGGGTGGTCTCAAATTATTTAGTACACTATAAGGTATCAAATTTTATTCAAAATCGTTGGAGCCGTTTTTGAGAAATTTGGATTTTTCATGTTTTTAAGGGTTGTTCATCCCTAAAGGATGAACAACCCTTAAAAATGAAAAATTAAAACAAAACTCCTGGAGATACGGTGAATATACACATACATGCCAAATTTCAGCTAAATCGGACCAACGGGGCAGGCTGTGGCTCTGTACATATTTATACACACACACACACGGACGGACGGACGGATAGACATTACGTCGAAATCCACTTTTTGGATTCAGGGGACCCCAAACCGGGTATATCCACTCCTCAAATTCAAAAATTCAAACCCAAATTCGAAAATTTTGATAAAAACAATACTTTCTCCATATATACCGTATATAAGGGGAGAAAGTAAAAATAACAACAATGAAATAACGTACTCACAGTTTTATCGCATGCAAGGCGGGAGGTACACGTATTGTTTTCCAATGTTGCCGGCCAGCTGGCGAAAGGTGAAGGAGCGGTTGCGTGTGGAGCGTCGGTAGACCATGCTGTAATTGAAGCTGGGCTCAATCAAAGCTATAATGAGAATTCTGATTGCACATTACTGATTCTCCTCGAACAATGTCCACAAGCACTGGCATAGTAATTACCGACAACGCGTGTTATAAAATTATTTTTGTAAACTTGTTTTCACAAAACCATAAGCGTGAAACGCTATTAAATAATATTACGTTGGAACGTGCAGCTTGATTTTATATAATCAACCCTCACATGAAATAAGTCAGTACATGTTATCTGTTATGATAGTCATATTTAACTTGGATCAAGTTCTTCTAGTTGTACTATTCGTTTTGAAAAACATCGCGTACTTATTAAAATACAGAATAAAAGCAAGTACTGATACTTAAAATTAAATGGAAAGTAAAATTATTATTTAGTCGTTCAAACAATAGGGTTCTCGATAGTAGAACAACTTTCGAAAAAACAATCACTGTAAAAAAAACAAAACAATTTCTTACTAGAAAAGAGGTATTGAGTGATTACTTTTATTTTATGTGTTAGAGTTATATTTTTAGTAACATCGTTAACAATAATAATAGTAGTTAACGCAACGATATCTGTAAGGTAAAGTATAATTTTCAATGATAAATTAAAATGATTTAAAACTATATTATTTAAAGGTACATTAAAGTTTTAGGAACAAAATACGTAACAACAATGACAATATAATAAAAAAATAAAATACTAAAATAAACAAGGTAAGGAAGTAACTAAGAAAACTCAAGATCTAAGCCACTAGCATTTATAAATCCTATTATAACAGTTTTAGTAAGCTTTACTAACTTATTTATATCAAGTATATATTTTCCATGTTCTGTAAATGTGGAATTTAATGCAGGTAATTTTAAAAAGACAAAATTGTTTGTTTTGAGCTAATTCCAACGATAGTAATAAATAGAATTACATGTTAGAACCACCGAAATACAATTTTTGATGAATAACTCTCCTAATACCTTCCTTCGGACAGAACTTTTCACCAGCATTTTGAACTCATGACTACAGAATTTAACTAGTCTACATAAAGATGTGGACTAGTTAAGATATCTAGATGAATTAATCGTTAGACCATGGGATGTCTTCTTTAGTGTTAAAAACTCGTCAATGTTTGTTTGAAATTCATTAAAAACATTTTTTTAACAGACAGTCACAAAATCCTCACACTACAAGGATTGCTTTGACAGTAAGGTACTTAAACCATTTATTCATTTTGAGTTTTAGTGGCTGATAACATGAACATAAGACAAAGGTATTGAGTGATTCAGCCATGATGGGTTGTAGCAATCTTGAGCTTATAGGTCAGGGTTCACGGCAAGTGATCTCCAGCCGTGTTGCTGCCAAACCCGCATGAACAATCTTTACGACCACCCTGCATACGCGGAGGGCAATATTTATTCATAAAATACGAGTGAGTGCAAAAGTATGTTTGTCTGGATAAAATATCGTTGCTACGCATATTATTAGAATATATTCCATGACCGAATACCATGTGACGCATGCAACAGATTATACACGGTGTATGTCAAGCAATGATAGCTATCATTGGTACAAGATGGACATTACTGGTGTGAACTTATGGGCAACCGTAGAGTCCCCAAACTGAGGCCATCATACTACCAACTGAACCACCAACGTACTTACTAATACAGAAAACAATAATATACATTTTATGTATAAATATGAATTAAAATAAGTTTTAAATGTTCAGACGCGAAATAACGTTAAAAAATAGTGTCATAAATCGCTCTACGTATCTTGAGTACCACATTTTATCTAATATGATATCCATATAATAGTTAAAATTATATGCTACTTGAACTTTAATATGTTTACGTTAAATTATTTTAGATTTATAACATATAATTAAAAGACTCTATATGAATTTTACACATTTCAAATTAATTTTGTGTTATTTTGTGTCACTAGTGATCGGCCAGGTGATCCTGAATTTCGAGTTTGTATAGGAGCTATATTATATTGGCCTCGTATATTGGCTTTACACTTAGATTCTTTCCCACTCCGGTTTCTCGCTTTATTGCTCTAAAAAATAAGCTATTTCGTTATTCACCATAATGTTTAGATATCATAATAAGTTGTTTTATTTTAATTTAGTAAAATGGTCTAATCTTACAGTTTTAGTTAAACATGTGTTGTACAGTGCGATGTTTTGTTTTACCGTATGATACGATCAAGAAAGTAATTTTTCAGTTCAGTTCAGTTTAACTTCAAAGTTTGTTTAAAATACCCAAGAAAGGTTTTCAATAGCTATCGTTCCTTCATTCATTACCGAAATAGAAATAATAAACTACTTGTATAGAGGTAAAACAAGAAATGCCGTTTTAGTTTTAGAGGATTATAAATAATATTAATCTTAACCTTTATTTATAACAAACATTTTCTTTTCAATCCTAAAATCAGTTAAACCGCTGTTTAAAATACATTTACTGCTTTTGGATATCAATGAAATCGTTATATACATATTTTGTTTGTTTCAGTTATTAGTATGCACGATGTATTCGTACTCTACACGAAGAATATATGTAACGAAACATGTAGACTTAAATATGGATTCCCTTATATATTAAAACTTCAGGCAGGTTTTTGACCTTAAAATAAAATAAAACTTTCCATGGGTAACCAAAATATTGTGTGTTTAGCTAATTTCAGACACAGAGTAGTTTGTTAGTACGTAAGTAAAATTACATTAATATTTATTCAGAAGATATTCAATGCAAAGTCACTGATTTTATAATAAATTAAAATAATGAGCCACCATAATAATAATGATGGCTTCATATTTAAAGTTTTTCAATTTGGACATTATTAATTTGTTTGATTATCATTGTCAACTAATAAAGTCATTTAATAAAAAACATATAATTCATACTCTGTACACTGTAGAATCCATTTAAAAGAATTTAGGACGCAAATCATGTACTTAGTAAAAACTTGACGACCAGAAATGATACTCAGGCCAAGGTTTACGGTCAATATAAAGCGAATGAAGGTAAGATATCAGATGGCAATCAGCTGACTTTACAGCTCTTTCCTACGGGATCCACTAACTCAACCGGCTGATTTTATATATTACTAGCTTGCCCGTCAAACATTGCTGCGATGTACAAAACACATTAATTAGGTTTCGGTCGTTGGCAAATGTGGAACAAAATATAATTATCATTATTATTCGTAAATGGTGACCTATCCATTTATTTTACGTCATATTATGTACTGTATAAGAAATGAGTGTATCCATGCGGACTTGAGACTTTAAACATATATGAAAAATTAAAACAGACTATAAAACCTACCACCAGTACCTTTTTTCACGTGGTGCGTAAAACTGTACATTATGTACAGTATAATTTGCTTTATCGTTTTACATTAATAAATGATTCAGATATCATTAGATAGTAAAGCGTATTGCTAGTGAAAAGTTAACCAACTGTTGTAGCTTAAGAAATCAAATGTTTTGACTGTAGGAAATTTGTAAACAAACTTAATCCCAATAAAGCTAACATTAGAGCTTCACAATGCAATAAAATGGAAAGCTAGGTAGCTTTTACAAATTTTATTGCACTAAAACCTCCTCAGGAACATATAGATCGACTTCCTAAAATTTCATTGCAATCTGCTGAATGGCTTAGCAACGCGTAAAGGACATAGCCTGCATTCAGTTTTATAGAGACTACAGTTAAATGTTACTAATAATTAATTTATATCTGATTTTTGGTTTAATTTACTAACAAATATCAACAATAACATTTCAAATTAAGATTTTAAATTAGAAAAAAAGATATAAGCTTCTGAACCTCTTCATGCGATTGAGAGTATTTGAATTTTTTATATATGTATATACTCATACCTTATATCGATTTTAATACAGAGTGTCCCATAAGTAAAGTGTCAAACTCTGGGTAAGTATTTTATGTGTCAAAATAAAGAGAAAGTTAAGAATATTTTTTCCAAAAGCGTTTTGTTAACCTGATATCCGCCATTTTGTATTTATAACAAAATAGTTGTTAACGTGATAATGTTCAACCGATGTTTTTAAAACTCAATAAGTGTGTTTATATATAAGAGGTACAATGTGGAAAAAAATTCAACTTGGTCAAATTTAAAATTACAAAGTGGCGGACATTTTAAACTTTTAATCTTTATCTAAAAAATGGCCGCCATTTTGAAGTTGGTAATTGGACCAATTTAAATTTTTTCTACAGTAATTCTATTTTATTTAAATATACTTACTGAGTTTTATGAAGATCGGTTGAAAATTTTCGAGGATAACAATTATTTTGTAAAATTACAAAATGGAATGCAGAACTCATAAATCAATTTAGATGTTCAAATTGTTAAATTCAAACTTGCTACTTAAATTAGAACTATTTATTCCTAAAATGTGACTAAAAGTACAAAACTGATTATTTGTATCGTTACAATGCGGTGGCGAATTATAACGGCGGAGCTATTGTACATCAGATATCGAATGAAAAGATACACATTGAAATTTTACAAGATATAAGCAATACATTTTATTGCGTAGTATATTAATCAGTAAAATCAATCATAAAACTATTAATGCTCTTCAAGAAAAATCCGTAGATTTAAACCTTACAAAAATGAAAAGAATAAATGGAAAATGGAGATATTTTTTGGAGATCCCAGGGACAATGAGTTTGTGTCTATAACATTTTTTTCATTAGTACTTGTGTCTGCAAAAATATTACAGTTTTTCTTACTTAGTAATAGAATTGTCACCTTAAAAGAATCATGAACTTTTTATTAAGCCGTTTTTTTTATTTTTTCAAAGTTTACCGCATCAAATATAGCCTAAGCAATCCGTGTGAAAACCCAAGTAGACTCTAGAATGGAATACGTCGGTGGTGTCTAGCCATATATGTAACCAATTTCAAGTTACAGGCTATGTACAACTACACTGATCTCACCAGTTCCCCCGCAGGCGATTCTTTTTGTGGAATATCCTTATATTTTTTCTGTAATTAACGCTATATTTTTATCTAAACTAAATCAATTTCATTTCATGTAAAAAGTTTCATAACATTTTAATTAGATCAAGTTGCATAAAATTTCACTACCTTCATTTCTTGAAGGAAGCATCTTAAAGGAATAAACCATAATAGTATAACCATTTAATTTCATTACAGATTTTACAATGTTTTATTCTAATACTGTTCAACTAATTATGGCTATGGTAAATTAATAAATTAAACTAATTATTCTAAGTATTACCTTCACCCAGATACTCCACACAGGATGTGGCAGTGCCTGAGAATATTATTACACTTTACAGCTACATTACTGGTTTTTATTTTTTAAATATTATGTAATTAAAGATTTTTTCACTCGAAGATACTAAACAAGGCTGCAATTTACATAGACCTGTAGGTGGAGAAAACATAAGGGAAACTTGTTAATCATAATACGCCTTACACATTGTAAAGCTTTGCTAGATTTATCCTTTCAAGAGCAGAGATTTAATCAAACAAAATTCAGGTTATCGTGAATTCAGGAAGATTTATGCTTTTAATCCGACTTAATTATCTTTACCTCCAAACTACCAGCTTCATCCTTCTCGAGACGGCTGGTTTTTGGCATAATGTAAATAATAGTGAGCTATAATTATGATTATTTCTAAAAATATTAATTTTATTTACGTATTTAGTGTTGAAGACAGTGTATGATTGCACTCGGAAATTAGCTGGAAATCCCAGAATGCAAATAAACCAGTAAGAAACAGAAGCAGCAAAATGATAACAGATGAGCAAGAGCAAGTGAAGGTGTGGGAAGAATACTTTAAAAATTTCCTAAACCGGGGTCAATATGAAGGCTTCACTGAACTGACGGAGGAACGTTTACATGAGCTGAGGATAGAGACCGGAAAAATGACAAAACAAGAGAAAGAAATGAAGAATCACAAGGCTGGAGGAATTGATGATATACTCAATTGTTGATATAACCAATACATGCACACAGTATACAGTTTTCATATAAAAATAATGTTAACTACGTGAAATAAAATCCACAACATATGTCACTCAGTGGAAAAAACGGAACACGGATACTCGCGTGGAGTGCACCTGCACTCCAATACCGCGGCACCTCGGGGAAAAAATAAAAAAAAATTGTTTAGCCCGAATTGATAGCTGTCACTATACTGACAGGTTCCAGGATTGTCAGAGTGAAGGTAGATGACTGCTCAAGGTCACACATGCAGTCAACTGCGTTTTATGAACAAAACAACATGACTGGAGTGCCACCGCACTCCGCGCGAGCACCGGAGTTTTAAAGACGATAAGAGTGCTGTATCATGACAATCATACATCAAGGCATGATTTTGGAGGGGTTCGGATGTAATAGTGGTGTGAAACAGGGATGCTCATTGTCTGGGACCTTGTTCTTGGTTATAATTGATCATATAATGAGGAAAAGCACGAATGGAAGAACAGGTATTACCTGGAAACCTTTTGACCAGATGGAGGACCTGGAGTGCTGGAGTGGATGGACAATGTGTGCTTGATATCCGCAACAAGGCAGTAGCTACAACGAAAAATAGAGAAACTAAATGAAGAGGCTCTCAACAAAGTAAACTCTCTGTTGACTCTTAGCAATAATTGTGTTTAGGTCTATGAATTGTCTGTGTCTTAAAAAAACTGAAAAATTTTAAATTATTATATAATGCATCGAAGCAAACCTAGTCCGTTTTGAATATGATCATATGATAGCTGAGCTTATAAAGTTTTATTCAATAACACTTGGAAGGTATTTTTGCGATAAAAATATGTATGGATATTTTTTATCGTATCATAGGATTATGTATCGTGGCAGTCATAGCTGAGTGGGTAGAGTACTGGCCTACCACCCAAAAAACCCGGGTTCAATTCCCGGGTGTGTCATGACACATGAAATTTAATTTCTCAGACTGCCACCGTGCTTCGGAAGGCACGTTAAGCCGTTGGTCCCGGCTACATAAGTAGTCGTTAGGTCACGTTAGAGGCAGTAGTGCGACCTGAAAACTCTAACATTAGACCTTGGCCAGAAGGTTACACGGAACTTTACTTTAACGTATCATGAAATAAAGATATAAAATTATACCTGTGGAAATGTGGTTACAGGTTTCATACTGGCATTTTGCCAGTATATATTGTAGTAGTATATTGGGAGGTGTTTTATAGTTTTTAACTAATATTAAAAATTCTTATTTACTTTTTGCCTAATTTGTTTGCTAGTTTACATACTCTCATTTCGTTTGTTTTTCTTCTACAATTTTTATCAACGTCAGTACTTATGTGTATGAAACTAGAACACCATATCAGTTTTAACCCTAAAATTTTACTTATTTGCGATGCAATTAAAATTAATATTTTAAAAATTACCGTATTAAACAAAACAAAAACTTAAAAAACATTAAACTTTTTAAATTCATTCAAATCATTTAAACATTTTCATATAACCTGCATGATGGGAGTAACAGAAGTTATAAAAACCATCGCATCAAAGAGTTTTGAAAACAAAGTGATTTTCAGCAAATTTCAATGCAGTATCATCAAGCTTTATATATGCTAAGTTAAACGTAAATACACAGTAAATACAGTGCAACGTTTATCTTTTTTTTAGAAATGCGGGACTATAAAAGTAAAACCCTTTTAAGCGACTCGTGTAATCTTTCACAATAATATCCCAAGAGAGTGACTTTGATAAAACTTTCCATCCAATCATCTGAGAACACTCTTGTAAGAATGACTAAAAGGGTTGTTACTTTTTACCTATTTATCATTGCACTAACTAAGCTTAAATGTTATATGGCCACTTTTTCATTTTAAGTTTAGTTTTAATATTTTGGAGTATTTGAGTTTGAACTGTAATTACTGTACTTTAAATGCATTACTACAACCTGACATAAGGAAAATTTGTATTTGAATTTGTTACAATCAGAAAAAACAAAGTATTTCTAATACTTGGTTGTAGCCTACTTGAAGAATCAATCTGTGATCAGTTATAGATTCTATAAACGAGACATACGAGACGTCAAAGCGTCGCGACATGACGTCACGAGTCACGCCCCCACTGATTGGTTCATCTTTATCGACTCTCTCATTGGACATCTCTATTTACCCTTTATTAATAAAACACCTAAAATACATAGGTTATCATACAGTTTTTTATCTACATCATATTTACAATTTCTCATAAAATACAAAACACTAAAATGAGGTAATATTAAAAGTCACATGAACGAATAATATAGTCAGGATTAGTAATACTTGCATTTAAGAAGTAATAAAAAAAACTTGTTATTGAATATAAAGAGATGTAGTTTTATAACAATATTAGTAAACAATAAACTTGGTTATTACGAGTTTCTCGAACCAACATTAACAAACAACGTATATTTTGCAGTAATCCTACCAATTTAGGGAGCTAAAAACTTTTAAATCATGTAGTATATGTGTTATTATTTTACACTATATATATACACGGTGTCCAAAAAAAACTGTTCAAAAAACTGAACGATTTGTTTGCTTATAAAACGTTTATTAACAATAAGAAAATAAATATTTTACCCTTAAATTGACAAAAATACTTGTTTAGTATCATGTAGTTTAATGTTTTTCTACTTAGTTTCCATTTTCGTTAAAAATATAGTCAATAAGGCTGTCAAATTCAGCCCATCCAAAAATCTTTCAATTGACACATAAATTTTCGTAAGTTTTTGTAACTATGATCACAGTGAAAAATCATCGCTACGCTAACGTAGGTCACTAATTATAGGCCTAATTACTTTTGGTTTGCATTTCTTCCTGCGAACCAGTGATTAAACACACATCATTTGTAATATCTCCCAAAGTAATATCATCCGCAATTATTTTGTATACCACATGCGTGTTGGATCGGGCGATGAAATGATAGTGTCAATACACAGCTGTGTCAACATGTCCGAACATGTGACTATTGTAACTGATATCGACAGTCTGCTGTCACAATGTGGAGCCTAACAAGGATCTCTCCACTGACTAGCCGAACATAAGCTGTCGGTATTGTGTTGCTTCTAAAATAATTCTTCTCCGCATTCCAAAACATCAAAACTGTAGCCATTGTACCTCTCGATAATATATATTTTCCCAATTTTCTCCTAAATTATTCCTTATATTGCAACAGTGAGTGTTCATGTACGTGATTTCGTTTTTACATATTTATCAAGTGTTTAGCCGATCTAAATTTGGTTAAATATAGTTTTGAAAAAAACTGTACCACTTTAAACTACTGTCAGTATAAATCTATATAAATAAAATTAAACTTTCGTCTGTACATTGCTCAGAACTATTAATTTTTTTTGTTATTTTTACTTTTCGTGCGTTAGAGAAGCCGAAACCGGTCTTATCTCAATTTTTGTCTGTTTGTGACGCTTCAGGAGGCATTTTAAGCCGTCTTCTCCGAAAAAACGGGATAACTGATTACAATGAAACTTATTTCATGTATTCTCTACATTCCAGAGAAGGTTTATAAATGCAAGATCCATCTTGATCTTGGTAAATCACCCGCCGCCTCTTGAAAAGTAAATTATAAGCATTTAAAAACCCACTTTTACGCGATATTACTCGCATTTTGATTCAGTTTTCAATGAATAACCTACTGATAATAATCAGCTGTCTTTGTAGTTTGAAGATTTAATAGAAATAAAAACAATCAGCTGACAATATTAGTTAGTTTATCTTGGTCATTGATTTTAAACCCATTTCGAAATCATACTATATTAAAACGATATTTTAACGTATAACTAATCATAATAATTGTATAAATGTTCTAATCTATTTAATTGTAAAATAAGTAAGTAGTTTAGGATTTCAGGTTTACATTTTGGTATGATTATCTTTCTTCGTTAAACTGAATCCTACAACACGTACAAAGTACGGGCTTACTGCTAGTATATACTATAAATATAACTATTACAAAAAATGTATCTACTACCCTTTGGGATCATAGATACGTCTAAAGGGACCTCTTTTAGTTCAACTAAACAGCTGTCCTTGTAACTATGATGTTACAATTTTTTCGTGACGCGAATCGCTAATCCCCCTTCAATGACAGCTTACTTGGTATATTCTTTGCCCGACAATATAGATTAAATGTTTGTGTGTATTGGATAGATCTTATAAAAACCGGTTGGCTTCGGGACACCAAGGTCTTGACTGAGGGTAACACTGCCTCAGGTTTGAGGATCTTCACGCAACCGTCTGAAGATACAAGTAAGACATTGACTTTTATCACCAAGGGATTAAAATGACAGAAACATTTTATCCCTGAAGGAAACATTTGAAGCCCACTGGCTTTTCCTGATGGACGAAATTAACTCTCTACACGTACAATTATCCTTCCACTTAACAGTAATACACGTTATAAATCACCCACTATCAACTACTCTGAATGACCATCAAAATGACTGATCATTTTACAAGTTTTATAACATAGCAATCAATTTAAATTTTCAGCTGACCATTTGCCATTTAGGATGTGTCAGATTTCTCCTATGTTATTCTTACGGGATTATTTTTAGCCCCAAGAGACTAAACAGCACCTAATCTTCCCTAAGGACGTAACGTTTACTTTATTACTCTATTCCAGAGGATATAATATAGCTTTAGATAGTTGATGGAAGTAGAAAAAATGTTAAAACTTCCTTCGTTACATATACTGATTTTATAAATATTTTATTTGTACAAATTATTCGATCCAATATCAGTAACATATATGTTTGTAGCCAAGATGTCTGTATTTACCAATCGATGTAGCTATGATGGACACAGCTTGTTACTGTGCCCCCCCCCGGCTAGTTACAGGGACAGACAGGTCACTTACCACCTGACAAGCTAGTTGGCCCGTTAGCGCCACTGTGGCTTATTCAGGCTTAACATCTGCCGTTTCCTTTTATAAATATTGGAGCTATTTCCACTTAATTGATTTTCCACGTATATTTTTATCAAACTAATATGTGGACAAAAAGTTATTATCAAAATTTAAAGTTTTTTGACTATATTTTAGTGAAAATTAATTGCTTTAGGCAAATACTGCTACAGACATATACCAGCCTTACTGTTTCAATTTAATAGCGAGGAAAATCAAGGTGAATTATTGGCAGTGTATTAATATTTTGGGTTGAATGAAAAACTTGTCGAAAATATATGTTTTTCTTTTAAGACTGGTAATTATTTTGAATGACGATCATTGCGTTGAAATTTGAAAGCGTACGAGAAATACCATAAACCCACGTTAAAAAGAAGTTTATTTTAACATGCTAAAATTTAATTTATTTTGCTTTCATGATTCATTTAGACATTTCACATAAATTTTGTTTGAAATTATTTTAGTATCATATACTGCAAATTAGGGTACTTTTTTAATTTTTAAGAAAATCTTTTAAAATGATGTCAGTTTTAGATTTAGTACTTACAGACTATATTTGTTCCTAGTATATATAGGTTGTAGTTAGTTTTCAGATGTTATATTTGTTTTCCGAATGTCCTGAGCACATTATTATTTGGAAAGTAGTTTGCAATCAATCCATTTGTTTTGTATTGTGTACATATTTGTAAATTTATTCTAAAATGGAAGAAAAACATAATTTCAACCTTGCAAAATATGCCAGTGAATACTATTTATTATTGGTAATGCTTTTATTCCAAAGAATACCATAGCCTAAACGAATCAGGAGGATATAATTAATTATTAGGACGATTGAAACGGGGGTGTGCCCAATAAACCAACCACTCATAGGTCATAAGTTGTGGATAGTTATGAGCGATGGTCGGTGGATGTGATATTCTCTTGTGTGGATTAACGTCCACATTTTTGAATACTACTGCAAATTGTAGGTCGCTTAAATACCATTGACTCTAGGGCCAACTATTAACAGTCTTCTCTAGGGAACATGTAAGCCTTAGTCAGTAGCAAGGCTACAAAATCACGTCACAGCCATCTTACTTTCATTTCCTATTCATAACTGGCTTAAAATATCTATCTGGGTAGATATTTAAAAATGACAAAGGTAATCATTTTACTTTTTTTAATGTTGAATAGAAAATCTCTGATAAGATAGAAGTTTAAGCCTGTATTCCGTCGTGTTAATGAGGTAACGGCGTTGAGGCTTCGCGATGTAATTGCTTCACTCGTTTTACTTCCTCTAAGAAACGCATTTCGTAATTGCTAAGCTTATTTATCAACTCAAGTGTATTTCTGTTTCAATTTTTTTTAAACTACGATTACTTTTGTTGATTTTTTCTTTAAAAATGTATAAAAATAATTAAAACAAACTTTTATCGTTATCCGTTTGGGTAATTATTAGTTTAACTTTATCACTCAAAAGTGTTTATTTACTTGATTGTAAGTATAGTCCAAAACAAATAAATAAATCTACTATATTGTTTCAATAGCCTTTTTTAAATATAAATTATGCTAATTGAATCACGCATTGACGCAAGGAATGTGTTCACGCATGAAAAGTGATAAGAACATATTTATATTTAGTATTTATATATTATAAATACTAAATCTCTTCATTTTTACTATGAAATTAACTCTTATGAAAACTTGGATTATATTTACAAATCTTTCGACGCATGACATAAAAAAGTATAATACTTAATTGAAAATCTATTTAGTATATTTAATTTTTATAATTATTGAGCTTTTTAAAGCTTATATTCTGTTTTAGTGTTTTTAATTAAATTTATTGTAAAATGGATATTTTAGCTCCTTGAATTTATGAAGAAAATAATTATCTCTGAGACTTAACAATAGCACGTCAACGGTAGTAAAAAAAGGTTAATTTATTTCCACTATTTGTTTACTAAAGTTAGCTTCGCTGCATTGAGTTCAGACGTATTTTGTATGCAGATAAAATACATTCACTATACCTCTACTATTGTTTAAATGATTTGACTGAAGAAATTAGTTATGTGTTCATTAAGTCGTTTAATATTTATCTATACCTTTTTTAAGATTAAAGTTTCACGAACTTTAAAAATATACTTTGCGAAGGTCGACCAAAACCATTCACGTAATCTTCAACAAAGAACAGGTTGATCAAAAAATGAATTATGCAATATCCATCTGAAACTGTTTCCAGCTGATTAATTCATGTCATCGGTCGACGACTACTCATTCAGGCTGGTCTCTTCCTGTGTATTTACCTTCCATTGTGCCGTTACAAAAGAGTTCTGAATCTTCATGCTCATCATTACTGAAGGCAATCAATCACGAGTTTTATTTTTCCTTTCCCTAAACATATTTTACGGTTTCGACATATTTCCTAAATTGTGTCCACTACTTTATGAAAAGATTTCAAGACACTTTAAATAATTATAAAAGTATCATATTATTTTTATTTTATTCTAAAATATGTTTCCATTTTTGTATACTTTTTCCTTTTTACATATAGTATTAACTATCCCTGTAATAAGAAGACAATGTCAATTATTATTCTTGATGTTGAGATTGTAAATGAGAAGTTAAAATGAAGGTGAACAATTTATAATATTTGTTTGTATATTGCTGGTGGTAACATATTCACTTCGAGAATAACAGAACCTCTGTCACTAAATCGTCATTATTAAATGAAATACAGCTTGGTTACCAATTTATAACAGCTTGACATCACAACAAACTCAGGTTTCGGATAGTTCCATTTCAAAACGTTTTTCAATGCTTTTGGCGTTGACAATATACGGATTAAAAATTTATTTTTAAGATGTTAAATTCACTTATATAACATGCATTTGTATTTTAAAACTACTGTATTTAAATTCAGTGATAGAGGGACGAACTTTCTGAAACTTCTGAATAAAATTGCCATAACTAGACGATATATTAAATATATTAAAATTAAACATTAAATATTATGCAATACCAATCCAATATAATATATATAAGTCATAAATATATCTATATAAATAAAATTTGAGTTTGTCTGTACATGCTGATCAGACTATTAATTTTTTAGTTATTTTTACGTTTCGTGCTTTATAGAAGCCGAAACAAGTCTTATCTCAATTTGTGTCTGTGTGTTTGTCTAGGAGACATTTTACGCCGTCTTCTCCGAAAAAAAACAGGAGAATAGATGATAACGAAACTTATTTTATGCATTCTCTACGTTTCAGAGAAGTTTCCAATGCTTGAAACTGTCCAACGCCCCTTGAAAAGTAAATAACGAGTATTTTAAAACCCACTTTTACGCAATATTAGTCGCATTTTGCTTTCAAATTTGAATGAATCACCTACTGGTAATAATCAGCTGTCTTTGTGGTTTAATGATTGAATAGCAAGAAAAACAAACAGCTTTCAAATTAAAATCAATATTTGTTAGTTTATATTGATAATTGATTCTAAACCCATCTTGAAATCAAACTGTAGTAAAAAGTTATTCTACTAAAATTATAAAAATATTCTTATATATTTAACTGTAAACTAATATTAAACTATAACGCTGGGTATTTATTTATCTTCTATGTACTGATTTGTTGAGAATTTCAGGTTTACATTTTGGTATGATAATCTTTCTTCTTTAAACTGAATCCTTCAACCCGTAGAAAGGACAGGCTTACTGCTAGTACTGTATCAAGATATAAGTCATACTGTGCATTACAGTCGAAATTTATTTGCGTCACAGTGAATTTATTGATAATTAATTTCACTTGTGTTCTATGTTTTATGTATTTCTATTTCTACATAATTTCCATTTTGAAATCATAATTTTTTACTTTGTGTATATATTTTTTTATTTTAGTTTCCAGCTTAACTCGAAGGGTGTTTATATTTCAGATCTCAAACGTTTAGTTATTAGTTATTCAAAGTGATACCAATAAGTTCTGAGTACTTCATACGGTAGTAAAACTCAATTATTTCCACGCAAAAAAATGAAATAGTTGTAGAACCTGAGTGATGGTTGTGTAGAGATATTATTATTACAAAGTTAATAGGAAAAGAGATGAACAAAAAACCAAAGAACGAAATGAACTCAGTATAGTATTACTCCCGCAAGAGAATCTGATAAAGCTGATTTTGTGATTGTGTAGACGAATAACTGATGAGGCTTGATCCCTATAGCCGATTACTTGAGCTTGGCTCCAGGAAATAAATCACTAACTTGTGGTTCACCTTCGCAAGCTTCAGCAATCCTCTTATCTCGCTCCGGCCAACTGCTAACAAGTTTGCCTAATGAAGTACGTTTCTTTATTGGACTTTCTACTCTTTTCCTCTAGCTATTTAAAACCAGGATATATAAAAATACCAATATCACAGTATTTTATTGCACACACCTGGTTATTCCTAAGAAATTTGTGTTTATTAAGAGTCTGCATCAGTGGTAGCCATCTTGAATTTTAGTCCCGTAAGAGCAATGTTAAATTCTGGCGGAACATACCTTCACTTTGGCGTCTGTAGTGGCGGTAATTATCAAAGAATCAATGTAAAACTTTGGAAGTACATTGATGAGATGTGGCTCAAGGGCCATGACCTTTTAATATTTTCAAAAATTTAACTTGATATAAAAACAAAAAAATCCAGGAATATTTTACAAAATAAATCATTATTATTTTTTTATTGAGAGCGAAAATAGGAAGTTCTGTTAGGTGGTGCCCTGGAAGACTGTAATACCTTTAATTTGACACCTCTTCCGTTAATTTATGACAATAGGTCAAGGATATATAGGCGCCAGAATTTAACGTAGCTCTTAAGGGACTAAAATCCAAGATGGCTACCACTGATGCAGACTCTTAATTGTTAGAGATTATTAAAAATACTTCATGTTCACTAAATAAATTAAAATTTTGTATAATCTTCTTCATAAAATATATTTTTTAGATTACACAAAACATAAAATTTATGTCGGTATACATTGCATAGGTTATGCAAAACAGATTTATATTTGATTAATTAAGGTTTGTGATGAAAAATATAGTTTTATTTTGTATTTATTAAATGTGTTTTTGAATTAAACAATTTTAAGATAAAGTTACCGTTAAAAGGAATGCTTTATTCATTTTAATAGGTAGAAGGTAAAAGAAATGCGTTCAGTTTTAAGTGAGAATCGATTACTCTCAATCGAATGAGAGTATTTATCTAAAAGAGTGTTTTAATTGGGTAAACCATCCGGTAAAGGGTTCTGATCAAACGGTGTCCAAACCAAACACCCTTGTCTCTAGTTGTGTGCTCAAGCTCTGTCCCGATATTATCTTTGACCCTTAGTTAATTCCCCTTATGTAACACAAACGAACCAAATTAATTGATCAAAGACGTCCATCTAACAACATAATCTTTATACTTGTTGCTAAGTTATTTACGCGCTTAATTTGTTCACTTAATTTTTGTAACAATTTTTATGTTTTAAATTTATAAAAAAATCACCATTTAAATATGATACTTAATATCTAAATAGTTTTATTGTATACAGTTTAGTTCTTTCTTGAGGACTCTTTAGTTTGTAGCAATGAAAATACTGTACTGTTAAACACACGTAAGAATAGTAGAATAAGTATGTTATTGTTAAATTTTAAAGCAAAATTTATGCCCTCACGAGGTTCAACATAATGTTTTAAATTTTAATAAATGTTTTAATAAAATAATATTTCAAAAATCAGTTGTAAAAAATCCTTAAATTTATACCTCGATTGTTTCAACTCTATCTTGTAATTCAGCCTATACTATACTTTATTGGCCAATTTCCCATGTTTTAACAAGATATTATGATAATTAAACCAAAATTTGGTAATTATTAATTCAGACCAATATGCGGATAAGCTCCAATTTTCCTGTTACCTATTTTTTCCGTTGCTCATTCAGGAACATTTCAAAATCACCTCTCAGAAAGCAGTAATAACACTGAAACGGTTGGTCGAAGTCTACGTTACCTTATATTTGTAATTTTTCCTCTTTCAACGTACACTGGCGAGGTCAAAATAAACATTCCACCATTTTGTAAATAGATCGGAACGTAAAACTACGATGATTTATCATATAATAATATATTTGTATTTACTTTCCTGTGAGAAGTAGGTTAAATCATGAATTTGTCTGAAGTGAATGTTTTCAGTTCATCTAAACAGCTGTTCTTATGTTTCAAATTTTGGTCACAAATTGCTGAAACCCTCCCTCAGAGCGAAGACATATCCAAGTCAAAAATGTTATTACTCAAATACAACATTATGGTTATAAATATAATACTTTATTACCTTGGCCTCCCAGGACTCCACAGTTTGTAAAAAACTAACTTTGACAACTTAAATTACTAATGACTTTATGAACTTTTATAGTATGGATAATCAATGCTATTCCCTTCCAGAATCTGGATCTGAAATTTTATCTATTAATTCTTCTACAATTAACCAAGATAAAAATATAGCAAAAGTATGATCAATATAAAGTTTGAACCATATATTGCCCATAATTACCAAATAAAATAAATACTTTTTGAAATTAAATGTCTGCATGCAGTCAAATGAATATGAAAACACTATACGTTATAACAATAATATACGTTATAGCATTATATAAAATGAATTGTGTGATGGAAACCCCAAATTATATATCAGTGTAACGAGTATTAACTTTCTAATCATACAGTTAGCATAAAAAATGTGTTAAATGTTTTATCATTAGGTTAAAGTAATTTTCGTCTTTAATTCTTTCTATGTTGTCAGCTGACGAATTATGCGAGAAATTATATTTCCGATATTACGCTCCTGTTGGTCAAATTATTTAACTAAATTTAGGATTACAAAAACACTTATAACATACACTGCACTTTCACATTGATACGTTGTACCGGCCTAATAAAAATTTACCAACGAGAACCAGCCACGGCCACGACATCTCAACCGTCACCTCAATGTCAAAGGCTTGATAATGGGAAAATAATTTCCTAAAGTTAGTTCCCCTGCTGACTACATACAAATTGAATACCAAAGATACTGTGACGTAATATGAGTCATATGGCAATTATGGAGGTGAGAATGATTAAACGTCTACTTTAAATAGAAACAAAATAATGGAATGTCTAATTGAAAATCTTTTAACAGGTATGCTGTGAAATCTAAGTATTAGTAATTTGGTATAATGGAGTATAATTTTAGATCTAAAACTGCTAAGCTAATAACGAAGGGAAACATCGGTGGATGATTCAAAGGGAAGGGAACTTAAAAGATTCCATTTGTGTATAAATTTACTTAAATCCGGCTCATTGACGTCACTGGCTTTATGTACCCTAGCTCATTATCTCTCTATCACCTACAATCACCCGTAGAGGTATTTCTATACTGTCTTTAATTTTTTCTAAATTAAAGATATTATATAAATATATTGAAACCCAATATATTTCTGTTATAAATTCAATATATATGCAACCACAGATTTTTACTGGGTCAATTTTTATTATTAAGAAGCCAATTATTTATTATTTAACGCTAAGTTGGTTCAACTTCATATAATCTTTATCAGATTATTTGGTGGATTAATCATAATCCATCAGAATTTTTTAAATATCATATTTTAGGTCAGGTAAAGAACATTAAACAGTTTTTCATACAAAAAACGGATTCTATATATTTTTATATCCTTAAATCTAATACATGAAGCCAGTTTTTGTGAACACCAATCTTCCTTAACTTGTCTTAACTGGTTTTAACGATCAACGTGTCAACGAAATCATTTTGGTCTTAGATTTGCAAGAAAATATTTTATGCTAGCTGTAATTCTCGCTTAGAGTTTATTTTTTCCCATATCTTTGACAGTTTTAAAAGCTAATTACAGGTGAAATTTTTCACGACCAATTAGCTAAATCATATGCTATGAAATGTGTAACAACCTGGACCAAACTCAATATAAATAAATATTACTAATCAATTAATCAGTATTATTTGATAAGGAATGATGGAAGACCGTTAGTTAAACTCTATTATTTTGCATTTTTGTGTAATTAATGAGCATAGCATGGGATATATTTATAAATTGTAAACGAGAGTCTAAAGCGAAGTAAATGTATTTTTGTATTTTAAACAGTTGTACGCAGTGAGCAGTGAGTTGGCTGAGTGCTGACGCCTACAGCTGGAATCAGCACTTTGCTGATACACCCGACAATCGGGGCCGGAGACATGTAGTGAGTGGATATATACTCCGAGTGTAGAGTAGGCCTATTTGTAATAATTAACGATTCGTTTTAGACCCTCTTTTATTGCGATCTGATTCGAAAATTGTCTTTCATCTATCGTGGTTGGGATTAATGAATAAATGTATCAAACAATTCCATGAAGTAATAGGCTAAATGTGAAGTTTTACTTTGGCATGTCATGAGCTTATTTTAATAAATATTTCGCCGTGAGTTTGACAGGTTTGGACAGTTGAAGAGCAAAATTAAAATAAAGTTCGGCCGCACTATTACTCTAAGTATAAATAAGTTACTATAAGAATAAGTATAATTATTTTTTCTAAAAAAAGAAAAACAAAAAAGGAAATATGACGAATATAGAGAAACAATAAAATACTTATATAAAATATTTATCACCTTCCCTACACAAATTTAGCATTGGTTTTGACACGATAAGCCTAACCTACCTGTGTGACTGTTTTTTATTAATTTTGTCGATATTCTGCTAGCTCTACAGGGTATCCTATAAGTAAAATGCCAAATTCTGGAAAAAGGTTTTATGGGTCACTTAAGAGAAAATTTACTTTATTTTTGTCCAAAAACAATCCGTTTATCGGATATCCGCCATTTTTTACTTTCACAGAATATGCAAAATAAAAACTTGGTAAGTAACCTATACTGTTATACTATTACTATACTATTACTACTTATAATTAAAAAAGGGGCTGTGTCTATTAATAAACTAATGGATTTTTTGCTGCATCTAAACACACATTTCAATGTGTCTCGCTGATGTTTTATTTAATTTTCACGTTTTTATGTTGAGAGATTAAAGTAAAATCTTCAAAAAAGTTTTCTTGTAATTTGTCTATTTTCTCCATTTCCTTACCATTTTAGATTAAAAGGCAATAATGGCCTCCATTTTGTAATTTAAGTCTAGAGATCGGTTGAATATTTTAAGGATAATTTTTTTCCTGAAATATAAAATGGTGGATATTTGGAGAAACAAAGCATTTTTGGAAAAAAACTTTTTGATTTTCTCTTTATTTTGATTCATATAACCTTTTTCAAGTGTTTGACTTTACTTATAGCATCCTTCAATAGTATGAGGATATTTCATACAACCAACAGCTTAATATGATTGACCTACTTTGGGGGAAGTGTGTTTGCATCAAATCTCTTTAACTTCCTTCCCCAAGCTATTTTCTGACCATATCCTATTTCACCCGAGGTAAATATTTTATCACTCAGATCTTGTGTGTATTTTGGTTCATTTTATTTCATTCGTGTGATGTTTTTAACCGTTCTACTGTTTCCAGCACACTGAATAGTTAGTAAGGGTTGATAACAAATGTTCAAACTGTAATGTAACAAATGAAAAATAAAAAAAACTATTTTTACTGTTAAATCCCCAAACCTTTAAACCTTAACCTTGTTGTATGGAGAAATTCTGGTGGTGTCATTTTGTTTATCTCATAAAGGACTATAAACCATCTAATTTTCATACAAATAGTTAGGGCTGTTTTTGAAAAATTTTCATTTTACATGTTTTTTGTGGGATATGGGGTAAAATAGGTACCCTTAAAAATCAAAATGTAAAAAAGTTAAAACATTTCTCGAAATACCGTTGATTGGTACCTACATACCGTACCAAATTTCATGAAAATTGGACCAATATTCTCGTTTCTAGGCTTCTGCATGTCGCACCCACAAACGGACAGGCACACAGACTTCACTCTAAAACAATTTTTGCGATTCAGGGGCCACTAAAATAGATATATCCACCAGAAACTCAAATTCGAGAATCCTGAAGAAAAAAATACTTTCTCCTTATACTACCGTATAGAAAGAGAAAGTAAAAATAATATGTTTAGTACACAAATGTTAATAGAATTTTTCGACACTATATTTTAACAGGAATATTTTTTAAATAATCAATTTTTTAACTACTAATATTTAATAAAACAAATCTCATGTTTTCTAAAGTAAATGTAAATTGTATTATTTCAGTTTAGATAAACAAAACAATACGCAAAGCAGCCAGTGGGCGTAAGGCGGTGACAGCAAAGAGTACTTGGTAACAAAGCTATAGCGACTGGCCGTAAACAAGCTGGAAGTCTTTAGGATAAAATCCCTTGTGCTGTCTCCTTCCCGCATCCTATAGTAAACTGTCAAAGGAAATGTTGTTGTCGTGTTCTAACTCAGCCACGAGAAAGTAGCCCATTTTACATTTCCTTAAAGAAAATGAACAAAATATTCTACTTCAGCAAACTTGAAAGCTATTGAATCTATTTTAACAGTGTAAATAAATTTCAATAAAGTATTTCACGTCTGTAATAAATAACCCTCCGAAAAATATGTGATTTAGTAATTAACTATTTCATTTTGATAAAATAGTTAAAGCTCTCACCCCTAAATTTAAAGCTAATAGACTATTTACTCACTTTTAGCCTGATGATGTCAACTAAGTGTTGCTGTGGAACATTTTTTAAGCTATTTACGGCTCATCTTCAGCCGCTTGATTTCAAATCAAAACAAAACATGAATTTCAAAACGATCACATAATATTTACCTTGTTTAACGTGCTTGTAAATATTATGTATTTGACGAATTTACAGTTTTGTTTTAATATAAACAGCTCAAAACATGTTCTGCAGCAACAATTAGTTGACACCTTCAGGCTAGAAATGAGTAAATAATTAAAAGTAATAGTCTAGAGCTGTAATTATTTTATCAAAATGAAATAATTAATTACTAGATCACATAGTTTTCAGGGGATTCTTTATTAAAGACCAATCGTTTTAATACTATGTTTATTAATTAATTACTCACTGTTTATTGAAAAATTATATCAAATGAGTTTTAATACTAATCTGAAATGACATTATGATATACACATTAAATAGGAATAGTTATCAAAAACTAAATTTACTGTACTTTTGTCATAATTACGTACAAGATAAAGAGGAATAACAATTTTTATACATCCCCATCTACACCTATCTACGTTTAAAGTCAATCAGAAAGTTATTTTATAAAATAAATGTACTTTTTTACTCAGAAAAGTGGACGACCAGGGTAAATACGTTGGTTCTCCTAGAAAGTTTGTTGATTTTTGCGTCTGTTCTCGTCCTTATTAGATCACCATTACTTTTTGTTAGACTTTCTTGTTACGTTTTCGACTGCCAGGTGGAAAAACCCTTGGGGTTTTAACGTTCCTCTTTCGACTAGTAATTTTGAAACGTATTGCTTTTTATTTTATTTATATTCTACCCACGTAATTAACTCAAATATTAATATTTCAATAATTTCATATCAATCTTTTCTATATGTATTTACTTTAACAAATAAAATTATATATTTATACAGTTGTATATATTATACAGTAAAATTGTTTACAGGTGTACTAACAAAATGTAGAGCTAAGATTCATTGAGAGTAAGTACACATCGAGAGTAAGTACACATTGAGAGAAAGTACACATTGAGAGCAAGTACACATTATGAGTAAGTACACATTGAGAGTAAGTACACATTGAGAGTAAGTACACGTTGAGAGTAAGTACACATTGAGAGTAAGTACACATTGAGAGTAAGTACATATTGAGAGTAAGTACACATTGAGAGTAAGTACACATTGAGAGTAAGTACACATTGAGAGTAAGTACACATTGAGAGTAAGTACATATTGAGAGTAAGTACACATTGAGAGTAAGTACATATTGAGAGTAAGTACACATTTGGAGTAAGTACACATTTGGAGTAAGTACACATTGAGAGTAAGTACACATTGAGAGTAAGTACACATTGAGAGTAAGTACACATTGAGAGTAAGTACACATTGAGAGTAAGTACACATTTGGAGTAAGTACACATTGAGAGTATGTACACATTGAGAGTAAGTACACTACTCTCAGATTTACATCGGTTTATATTGATGTGGATGAGTCTACTGTAATGAAGTAAATACGTATTAATGTGAATATCTGTGATGTATGAAATGTGTGAGATTCCATGCTTCTAAATCATCAATAATAAGCTAGTAGTGATTTTGTGAACTCATAATAAATGTTAAGTAAACCCATCACTCGATTACATTATGATGGGCGGTAATCCGAAATATATAGTTCGTTTAGTCAGGAATAGTTTTGAACTAAAAGTAAAAATTCTAGTTTATATTATTTTCATTGATTAAGTCGAGCTACGCAAAAATCATTAGAGAAAAAATATTTGTAATATGACATTGTAAACATAACACAGCGAACTGATACAAGCGTGTCACACACATGTATCAGTTCGCAACCACTATAACAGCCTGAAGGTGATAGCGGGTGTTTCATCAGAACAATATCAAGTTTTCCACCACAAAGTTAGGTCGTGCTTTGTCCGCAAACCAGTCTCCAATAGCTTGCAACTGTATTGTCTAGTTTGCAGCATTGTTGATCATAAATACAATGAACACAGGGATCGTGCACAACACGCCGGCGTGAGTAGAGCGAATTTTACAGAAATTATACTATTCACGTCATATTAATCGAATAGTACTGAGATGCAGGTTTGCTGCAATGAGATTTGTTTTACATAGTAATATGCTTATATTAAGGCTGTTCACTAAGTAAAACACATACAAAATGTTATCACAAATATACAAAATGTTACACATGTTAAAACTACTAAATCGTGTATTTTTTAACTGAATCCTATGATAGAAAGATAGATTTGTTTAAAAAATTATAGAAAAACAAATTGAAAAACTAATTTTGGGGTACGCACCCCTTCCGAAATTTCCATCAAATCTCATAATAATCAGACAATAATTGCGGCCATTATGGCATTGACACACACACATATATACATAGGTTTTTCAATTTTGAATGATCCCCCAAAACGTGTTCAGGAGGTTGAGTTATGAACTTCTATCATAGTCCTAGGCTTAACTGTCACCATGGGGGTCGCGAGTGAATTGCGTTTCCATAGGAAATTCGCTAATAAGGTTATTCGTTGTATTATACATGGAGAGAACACATGTCATCATTCTTTTAGTTGATATTCATCGACTCTTGTAGAAGTTTTAATTGTCAACTCAGTATTTAAATGACAAGTTATATTGATAATTAAAATTTGACAAAGTGTGAGCCCCAAGGGCGTTAGCCAGATTTAGCCTGACCTGATGTAATGTGACAAACAGTTCCAGGTTAGAACATTAGGAGTAGAGGAGGTTTTTTAGTGGGTAACCCCGTTTCTTATGTGAGTCCCACACTACAGACTGGCCACCTGTGTGCATAAAACATTTCATCCACCTCTCCCTGAAAAAACAATTAAAACTATTGAGTATTTTCAGTTTTTCTATTAAATTTTAAAAATATATCAAATTACTCATGAAAATCTCTGTAATCACTTCAAGGAAAAATATCGCGAATGAACTTACAAACTAACGTTTTTCTATGTGTATGAAATGTTATGAATGATATCTTTACATGTTACTATTAATTATTTATTTTTGATATTTATATATTCAACCAAGCCCTTTAATGAAATCCACTTTTATAATAAATTTTTCAAAATAAAAATGAGTAAAAAATTTGAGTTCTTAAAAAACAAAAGTAAAATTATTTTGCAATTTCAACTCAACTTGCTATTAATCAGGGATATATAACCTGACGCAGAATCTTGAAAACGTTTACTCTAGCTAAACCATAGCCTAAAAATTACGCATTTACTATTAGTCTAACTAAATAACATTTTCTTACAATAAACTATGTATGATCAGTAAATAACATTTTCTATCATAATATTTTTATGAATATCAATCGAGTTAATTATTCGCTCTCCAGTTAATAAGGACAAGGGTTCCCCAGCAACCCAACATGAGCAGGCGTCAAGACCAGAATAACAAGTGATCCTTTGAACCACATCACGTCCTGGGTGTCTGGAGAAATACTCAGTTGAAATCTCGTTGAGTTCCCAGCTCCCGTTCACCTTTGGATGTTGCCATAAAAATACCTGCTATTCCTTTTTAGTAAATTCGATAAAAATCATGATTTTTTGTAGTATAATATTAATGTGTATCTAAGGACTACATTGTACTGTTGCGAAATCAGTTGGTCACTTCTTCAATCAGCTGTGGTAAAATTTTTATGACATATTAAAATCAGTAATTACCAGTCTTCATGTATTCTGAACAAGCTGAAGAGATATCTAAGTTTACTTTTTATTTCTTCATTGCAGTCAAAGACATATGTCATATCCCCGGATTAGTTTTGATATGTCGAATTAGCTTAATTCAACAAAATGTTTCTTTGTAAAATGAATCTCAATTGACTTTGACAAAAGCTGACATGAGTAGCTTATTTTACACTAAACAAAACACAATAGATTGAGAAAGGTTTAGTTTTTTTAAAGTTTCAAGTATCAGTTGATGGATTAAAATTGACAGCAAACTGACACACACTTTCTCCCCTTAAAAGTAAACTTTTTGAAATTACATGCATTTAATAAAACCATAATGTTCCAAGTTAAGTGTAAGAAAGGGCCAAGTGGCCCTAACTTTGCCTGTATAAATAAAATATGTTTCATTTCATTTTCATTTCAATGTTCTTAAATGCATATTATTTAGGTCAAATTACTTTATAAATTAATTGTTTCACTAGGATATCCAAAGATCTTTTTATTTTAAAATTACATAGCTTTTAAACTATTTCTTTTACACATACCTTTAGTTTAATATTAATTAGGGACCTTAATAACTATTATAAACTGTTAAACTTTATTCAAAATCGTTGAAAACATTTTTAAAGAAATTGTGATGTATAATTTTATCAAGAGTCTTTGGGGCAATTCGTCCTTAAAAATTTAAATAGATGAAAATAGCTTGTAAATATATCCAAAGTACACCATGTACAACATTTCATAAAAATTGGACCGTTAATGTGGTTAATGTGGGTTACCTACTAAAAAACCTCCTCTACTCCTAGGATTCTAACCTGGAACCGTTTGTCACATTACAAATTTTTACTTTTATAAAACTTACCAGTCCCGGGTTCTGGTGACAACTTGTATATTAATAAAATATTAAATATTTCTCTCTGAAAGATAAATAATAGAATAACGTATCTTTAAAAACTATTTAATAAAGATTATACTTTATAAAACTATATGAAGACTTGATATTTTGGAATTATACCTTTATAAACCCGTTGGCAATGTTTTTATCAAAGCTAATGTACATGTATACCTGGTGTTTTCATTGTACAGTATTTATAAAATTGTGTTGCATGCGTTAAGCTGCTTACTTATGTAACTCATGTGTTTGGGTCTTTCATCGACTTCGGCATTTTTTAACGGGGGAACAGTCCAAACCTTATTCTTTTTAAAGTAACTGCTCAAAGTTCAAAGTTTACAGTGGTGTGTAATCTTAATTACCAAGTAATTAAGCTTAGTTCAAAGTTTTACCCCGATTAGCTCACTAAATAAGTTAAAATATTATCGAAAAATTCAAATATTCCCCTGTACAATGTAATGACAACCCGATTGAATATTGGAGAGTTTTGTACGAGAATGGAATTTTCCATAAAAGAGGTTGCAGTGTCTACGTTATTACATTTGGAACATAGCGTGTTAAACATGTTCCGCCTATTTGCAAAGGAATGTTGAGAATGTGGAGAATGCTCTGGCCATGTAGAATGGCGAATGTTCTGGCTCACATCGGTGGATGCGTCAAACTGTTTATTCTACAACCAAACCAAGCTCACCGATCGGATAATGCTTTGACCTATATATTCATCACATATAACAGCATTTCTGTTCTGTAACGTACCAGTTTATACTGTGGAAAACATTGTTTTACGAAACTGTAGTAACTTTTAATAAGATATATATAAGCATTTACCGCTACGAAGTATAATTAATTACTAAAAAATGCGTTGTAGTAGGTTACAAGGGATAACAGGGTTGACCTTTGTGGTTAAATTGCGTCAACTAAGCTTTTGGTGATTACGTCAAGGGTATTTACTAAAAACACCTCAGTGATAATGGTTTTCCTCTTCACAATACAATATGTTTTAGTAACTATTCTATTTCTGATTATTAATTAACAAAAACAACAATTACAAAACAACAAAGTTTTTTAAGGATTTTTAATGCTTTGTTTTTGTATTATAAGGCCCTCTTCGGTCCTTAAATTTTAAGAATTATTTCAACGGACCAGTACAACATGTAATACTAATTAACTTGTCAAATAATATTTTTAAATTAGCATTTTGTACGTGTAAAAATGGATTAAACGTCCATCTTAAATTATTAAAAATTGATTTAGTAAAGATGCTAAAAATAAAGTTCAGTATAAACGAAAGTGTCACCTAATGTAAAATTAGCAATTGATATCAAATATATCAAATGGCCCAATATACTTTCCTGAGGTTCTCCAGTATCTGTTCTTTGATGAAAGACTCATTAATACTTTAAATTATATATTTATGAAACTTACACTAAAAATAGCTATTGATTAATTATTTCATCTTCTGACAATATTTTTTTAAAACGTTGATAGTTTATTAAGTACTTAAAAAGTCACAATGTACAAAAATTGATAAATATTACGGAGTATATGTAAGATATATGTCTTATGCATATAATTAAGAAACCCAAAACATATACATATTAGTAAAAAAATTAAAGAAACAACCGAACGAAATAGAAGCAGATTACAGTGAATTCTGTATAATCCACCCTTCCAATACCTCAGCACGTCCGGTAATCCGCGCTGTGTTTCCGTCGACGAGTCTGCCTACACTCATTGAGAAACTTATTTTACTAAAGTTCAAGTATCCACAACAAAATAAAAAGTTTAACATGGATATTTAAAACTTGTTTTGCTGTAGAACGTCATGTAATAATGTACTTTAAAACAATTGATCCTATAATTGCAATATACGTGTATTTAATTTTTAATATATTAATTCACTTGGTTTTAATCCAGAATTTTAACAATATGAACTTTAAGTCATAAGTCATAAGTACTTTATTTACACATAAGATTTGAACAATAGTTTTTGTTAAAAATATTGTTTATTGTCATAAATATTATATAATATGGTTACTAAACATACCTTAATCTAACATAATACATAAATGCAAGTAGTCTGTCTCAAAACAACTTAAGTGTTTAAAAATTCTGCAATAGAATAAAAAGTTTTGATGGAGAAATTTCTTTACTTCTTTTTTAAAATGGTTCAGAGAGGTGATTGATTTTATTGTAGCAGGTAATTTATTGAAAAATTTGATCCCTCTATATGCTGGGCTCTTTTCATAACTGTTGGATCTGTGGAGAGGATATGCCAGGTTTGTCTAATGTCTCGTATTGTGAGCATGGAAGTTCCCTACTTTTGTAAATAAATCTTTATTTTTGAAAGTTAAATGGAGAATCTCATGAATATATAAAGCGTATACCGTAAGAACACCAGATTCAATGAATACATTTTTACATGGATGACGAGGGCACAGACCAAACATGACTCTCAGGATTTTTTTTGAATATTTTTTCTATATCCGTACCCCCTCCCCAAACAGCAATCCCGTAACGAATAATGCTCTCACCATAACCACGATATACATCCATCAACACATTTTTATCACAAGTTGATTTTAGAATCCGGATGGCAAACCGAGATGAACTCAACCTATTTGCAATACCGTGAATGTAACTTTGCCACTTCATAGTTTGATCAAAAGTTAAACCCAGGAATTTATAAGATGATAGAGGCTGATTTGGAACAAAGTTTACTTCATTATTGGCTCTTTTATTTAATTTGAAATGTATTTTTTTGTTTTGATGGTGTTTAAAAAAAGACCGTTACAATCGAACCATTCTTTCAATGAACTCATCGAAGACGTAACTTTCTCTTTCATATCTTCCAAATCATCACCCCTTATCAAAACTGACACATCATCCGCAAAAATTGTAATTTGGCATCCACTTTCCTTGGCCTGAAGATCATTGATGTATAGTAAAAATCAAATAGGAGATAGTATACAGCCCTGCGAAACTCCTCGCTTTATGAGCCTGAAAGACGAACACACAGGACCAGAGGAACTATTTAATTTAACTTGTTGAAATCGGGTTGAGAGAAATGACTCAAACCAAGACAAAGTCATTCCTCTAATGCCATAATGACACAATTTGTTCCAAAGAATCTTGTGATCCACCAAGTCCCCTAGTACTTACATCTTGAATATGAAGGGTTGAAAAAAAGACATTTTGCATCCAAGAATATTTATAACTTTATTACCAGTATATACGATCTGTTCTATTTTACAAATAGTGTTGCCGAATAAATAAATAAATTCTACGTTAACATAAACTTAAAAAGAATATATTTCTATGTCATTAATAGATAGACGACAATTTTTTAGGGACTATATACAAAAAAAGGTTACACTAATAAGGAATCTGTTTTGATTTTTGGTTTTCTAAGACACTAATTAAAAATAATATTGAAAAAACTGATTAAAAGCACTTTTTCCAGATATTTTGATAGACTAAGCGAGTGTATAGTTAAAGCAATAATAGTTTATATACAACAGAAATATATACATTAATTTCTGCGCTTGTTTATGCGTTAAGTTATGTGCGGAAAAAAACTCTTTTGGATTTGGCTTAGTCAAAATTAAATCTCTGAAAACGATATTGAGTAGGTATAAAAATATTTTTAAATAAATCGTGCAAAATTTGGACCCTACAAATGTCGGGAGACGGCCAGCGTCGTGTTGGGGCTAGACTACACGCCTATACTACGGCGGCATGCGATACAAAATACGCGGCACTATGACCGCCCTCCACCACCCGTCACGTTAAACTGTTTATATATGTATATTCATTGCTCCATCCATTACATAACTTTCATTTACTAGAATTCTTAACAATTAAGAATATCTTTATAATAATAAAGAGTTCTTTGAAGCTTTATCTTAATCTTTGTGAGTGTGTGAGTTTCAATCGTCATTATTTTATTTCTCTATTACGTCAGAATAATTTTACAATATATATTTTATCTTAAAAAATATAGTTTAAACAAATATTCCAAAGATTTAATACATTTAGTGATAAAAATTAAATGTATTTTCAATATTTTAAAACATTTACTATAAAATAGCATTGCAATTAAAAGTGATGCTTTTTTAAAATTTGATTCAATAAAAAACAATAAAAATAAAAATATACAATAATGGGTCTATTTAAAAGGCGATTTAACAATTATACGAAAGAAACAATAATAGTAATAGTGTTCACTGACAACTCGGAAATTTTTAAATTAAGAAAATTAATTTAAAGTACTGTTTGAAACTATATTAACATTATATTACTTTAACTTTGTCTAAATCATATTACATATACAGGATATATTCCTGAAAACAATTTTCTCTGCTATAGCACATTATAAATCTTCACTGCATTCAATAAAAATCTTAGGATCTAAAATATCCCCTCTCTTTTAATAATAATAATAACAATGGTAACAATTTTATTCAGCCATTAAATAGCCTGGAACATCATTATTTTTATTTTTCATAGCACCTACAAAACCTTTTATAAATTTCATTTTAAAGGTAATATAAGTTTTTACATTCATCCCCCTATCACAAAACAGTCCTTTTAAAATGTTATCAATTTCTCACAATGAAATTCGTAAAAGAAATTGTACTGCAAAACATAACAATTTTACCCTCAAACTAGTATTAAATAAATGTTTTAAAATCCTCTTAAGAATATACATGTTAGTTCTTTATATCCAGAGATGTTTCAAAGATAAAATGAATCACAGCCAATTTTTTTTAATACGTCTGTTTCCAAATGATATGCCTTATATTAAACATGAACTATCCTAACACTTCCATAAATTTATTTAAGTGGGAAGTAAAAAATATAATAAAAATGAAATAAAAAATTAATAAGTTTTTTAACTTAGTAGGTAACGTTGCATAAAAATATTTTATTATAAAAATATAAAGATAATGTATTTAATATGGGTGTTATTATGGATATTGAAAACAATAAATTTAGGAGCATTACAGTTAGTATTTTAGTGAATATTATTCAGATACGTTTATACAATCCACTCATTTTCAAAAGCGTATCCATTAAATAAAGTCAATACATAAAATAACTTGTGGATCCGCCTCAAAATATCGTAAGAACATTTGGGCTGTTTGTTTTGTTTTGATACAATTATCTATACAAGTAATAGAAATCTATTACAGTTTTCTATCTATGTACGATTAAATAAGGGGCTCTTACTAATTTCTAAAACATCTGCTGACACATAATATACCAAAACATTAATGACTGGGCCTTCAGAAACATATTTTGCTCAGTAAAATAGTGGCAGGAAAGAAGAAGTTTTAAGTTTGCATTAAATGCTACGATTGGACAAACGAGGTAGCATTCAGGCTTCTCTTGCTACTTAGTTTTGATTCAATTTAACTATAAATGAGAATTTTACTGTGTTCGACTTAGTATTGATGAACAAGGTACAGGCAAAATAATCCAGGAGCAGTGGTGATTTTTATAATCACATGTACCTTTAATTACTGCTTATAGAATTTATTAATAATTTTCAAACCATTCTACATATTTTATTTTTTTATTTTCAAACTCCAGTGTCATTGAATAGCATCTTACTTGATTTGTATAAATTAAGTATGGATTTTAATGCCTGTTTTAGGAGGTAATTTAGTGATAGAACAATTATCACAAATTTTCAATTACTCCGATGGCAAGGTACTTTCTTCGTGATATGTTGACAATATGAACGCTCATTATAAGGGCTGCGTGATACATGATAAGACACCCTTTGTTCTCAATTATTTATGAAATATTTTAATTAAAAATTTATATTAAATGGCGTTATTAATTTTTCGGCGTTTTAGTATTATTCCACATCACATATTTGTGTTGGTTATATGTTTGACCGGTTCTTATCATATTTTGGCACTGCATGTCATCATTATGGTCATGTCATGCCCGTGGAGCTTGATTACATCTTACTCCTCTCCTCGTGAGCCTTCTTGACTATGGCCAGTTTGGAGTGAGGGTCGGACACCGGGAGGTCGCTGTAGGGCGGGTCCCTGGTCCCGTGCAGCATCAATGTCCACTCCTTGATGAAGCCCGACTGGACGCAATCAGAGTTAAATCGTATCTGTAAAAACAATCATTCATTATTAAAACTATTGCGCTTTACTTTTACGTAGAAATAATCAAAAATATTTTATAGTAAATGGATATTATAAAAATGTTTGTATTTACTTCCCTGTGGAAAATAGATTAGATCATGGATATGTCTGAAGGAAATATTTTAAGTTCATCTAAACAGCTGTTCTAATTCGTTTATATTTAAAATGCAATACAGTTCAAGTAGTTTCTATGGAAAACTGTTTTATGTTTTCCATCTTAAAAATAACCACCCGCCCCAGAGCTAAGACATATCCATGTCAAAATGTATTGTAACGGTTCTAAGGAGTTCGTGTTCATTTACAGCGGGCAATTTTCATAGGGTTTCGAATGTAGTTTTCAGAGGTTAGTGCAAGGTTATTCAAATACAAACTTACACTTTATAATGGACATAGTATACCAGGAATAAGTGACAAAAAAATAAGATTACAATAGTTAGAATGGGGACATTTCAGTCTTTTTAAGTAAGATATATTAATTTTCTGTATCTGGTTCACATCTGTTCTATAGTCAAATTCTGTCAAGACTTTTCTAAGAGTATATACTTCTATAAACTTCTACTAAGGATAAATCTTTCAATTTGCTTTAACTACCTTTATATTTTATTTATTGTGCCAATCATGTGCAGACTTCCTACCTGGTGGGTTTTCTTTCAAGCGCGTCCTAAACCGGTTTCAGTTCAGAACGGATTAAATTTTCTCTAGTCCATGCCCACAAAAAGCCTTTTTAACGTTATTCACAATTTACAACAAAACGCCAAAAATTGCGTATATAGTAAAACGTTAGTTCATTAGTTAACCATAATGTTAACATTACGGGTATAAATTAAACTGTTTCAGTTTTGTTGATTTACAAAAGTGTGTACTTTTTTACAATACTCCTAAATGTATTTTATTTGTCTGTAGTCTAAAACTTGGCTCTGATGTGATAGTTTTACCTCCAAAATCCAAGTGCCTTGTGGGTATTCTCCCCAGGTGTGAGTCGTCATGAAGGGCCATTTGGTGAATCCATCCCGGCGGTCGTCGTCGTTTACTCGCTTACTGAGAATCATTGATCTGCAAAAAATATATTTTTAACATATATTAAAAGTTTTACTGGTTAAAACTATTAATTGTAATTAATTTTAGTCCTAAAATTATTTGTACAATTTAGGTGAGGGTTGTAAAGCTTAAACCGATGTTTAAACTTTACAGCCCTCTACTATATTGTGATAGTCAGTGTGAAGGTTGTCACCTTGTGCCCATCGGGGATGTGAGGAAGAGTTCGACATCTCCCCTCCTGGTGGAGTTGAGGGTGATGACTGCCTGGACGTGCTCCAAGTAGCTGACCTGTGTGTCCGTGCCCTGGCAGGCGTTCGTCGTGATCTTCAGGTAGACGGATCTGCTGCTTGGGATCATCCTGTAACACAACCATGTTACATTACAAGACACTCGTAAATTTCTTCTATTCCTATATGTATTATTATTTTACTTTAAAATTTTTTAAAACCTCAACTAGCCATCACCATGTCTGGTGATGGCTAGTTAAAGGCCTGTGCGGTGAAACAGCGAGGTGCCGTAGCGGCGTGGGTCACATGGGCTAGCCAGAGGTGACCGCTCATGGTCTGTCTGGAGTCGCCGGCAACTAGTTTCAAAATAAACAAAAAATGTCCTATAAACATATGTTGAGAAATCCTTCCCTTAGTCACTAGCCACCATTTTATATTTTTTATAAAAATCACAATATCTTAAGAACTATTGAAACTACAAAAACTAAAGTATGCACGCATTTTTATTAGCCACTTAGAAAAGTATTCTTAAAGTATCATTTAGTTTGCCTGCTTATTTTCAAAATGACGGTGGTGACGGATTTTGCTCAGCAAAGTATCGTTTGATTTGAAATTAAAATTACAATATTTTTCATATCTTGTATAAAGTTAATGGTTTTGTCATTATTTAAATTAAATGATTTTAACCACCGCCATTTTGAAAACAAAACAGGGAAACTAAATGATACTTTGAAAATATTTTCTCTGTAGCCAATAAAGTTGCGTTAATGTTTAGTTTTTGTAGCTTTGATATTTTTGAGTTATAGTGATTTTTGTAAAAAATACGCAATTGTGGCTAGCGTCTAAAGGAAGGCGTTTCGATGTATGTTTATAGGTCAATTTTTGTTTATTTTGATGAGTACTATCGTTCCTCGAAATTTGTGCCCAAATTTAATGATCACGGTGAATAGTATGGGTTTCTACATACTCATAAAATATCCACTTGTATGCATAAAAATTTAGCATCCAATAAAAGTCCACTGTCTGCAGTAATCACTCCTGGTGATAAGATGTCTCCATGACCTGTTCAAGTGATACGATATGTTATCGCATTCCAAGAAAATGCAGGGAAACAGGAATTTACCAGTGGTTGTTTTACTGTTAAAGTATGTTTACTTGTTATATTTAACACGTCACCATTTATGAACGGATTGCCCTTTCGAGTAATAAAAAATGAGCAACAAAACTTAATAAATGAAGAAACATTACAAAAGTAATAAAATAATACTGCTAGTAGTCACGTAAGAGTAAGACTGAGTTAATAAATATAGTGACGTAATACGGTAGCAGATGTTCTCACAGATAGCGACGCAATCCCGCTAAGGCACGGCTCCGTTAGTCTTGTAATTATATTACCATCCTTGGGGAGGTTCATGTTATTGACGGAATTGTTTCTTAGGTCCCCTCCCCCCCCATTTCTTACCAGCTCACCATTCACTTCCTTCGATATTGCTTTATTTCCTTCACTTCCTACTACTGAGATTCAATATTAACCGGATATGACGCAGGCATTTCCATTTTTGCATAATACATTGTGAATTGATGAAAATAATTCTCTGTGTCTCTCGCCAATAGTTTATTTTAATTATCATTTAATATATCCATATACTAGGTATTTAACTACCTACGTCAAATAAATAAAACTGTTTTCTACAAAATATTTATACGTTGGTGATTGTATCACGCGTTTCTCTTTAGAGATATAAACCCTAAATAGTAGAAATCCTTATTTTGTTTCATTTAAAAATGGAGCATAGCCTTATTGTTTATTATCTGCATTAGTTTCAAAACAAGGATGCTTCTTTTACTAGATTTAGTGTAGAAAATATACCAAAATATTGGATGTATTTTTTTTAAATTACAACCCTAAGTTTCCACTGTGCTACAGAATTTACACTACTATGTAAGAATATACTTTTAATATAATACGTAAAAATACCTCGAAACCAAAACAATTCTTTCAATTTCATATTTATTGGGACATAAGTTGTTAGCAAAATGTGACTCTCCGCATCAAGCAGCATAAAAGCAGCATGCAGCATAATTCAGATTGGTATCAAATTTTAGTATTTTTAACTGGAATACAATACCCGAAAGCGGATCTCAAAAAGTCGCTCAAAAAGAAAATGGCTTTAAACTTTAAATTTTGAAACCACCACGATTTTTTGCATACATATTTTAGCAGGTCAGGTTTGCAGCATTGTTTTTAATTCGTCAAAACCTAAATGTGATGCAGTCGTGATCATCTTAGACATTCTGACGGATCTTAGGTTGCATATCACCGTATGCTTAACTTTATGATTTTTACATACCCCCCATGGGCTGTCCCCGATAGCTAACACCCAATCACCATGTTCACAAAAAAAGCTTATCACGATTTCCAGTAATGCTATGCCAAATTTGATTGTGATATCTCTTTTCGTTTTTAGTTTATAACTAGTAGTACGCTCGTACTTTATACGGGCTTTAGGACTCTGTGTTAGGGGTAAAATATACTTATTTACGTGACAAAATTAATTAGATTCGATGAGAAAATATGTTTGATTATTAAAGTTTGTTATACGTCAAGTTAACATTTTAATATAGTATGATTTCGACGTGGGTTTAAAATCAATGCTGAATGTAAAAAAACTAATATTATTTTTAATTTGACAGTTCTTTGTTTTTCTTTTTATAAAATCACTGATTCATCACATATTCTCAAAATCAATTATCAAAAAATTAGTGTTAAAAACAAATAAATAATTAAAGCTATGACTAATATCGCGCAAAAAGTGGGGTTTAACATGTTCATTATTTACTTTTAAAGGGGCGGCGGACAATTTCAAGCCTTGAAAAACATTCTCTATAATCTTAAGAATACATGAGATAAGTGGCATCAGTTCTCCCGTTTTTTTTTCGGAGAATACGGCATAAAATGCCTCCTGTAGGGCCACAGTTAGACAGACAGACACAAATTGAGATAAGATTTGTTTCGGCTTCTCTAACGCACGAAACGTAAAATTAACTGAATATTGAATTACTCTGAGCAATTTACAGATAAAACTCTAATTTTATTTATTAAAGAAGTCGTCCTAAGACGCAATTTTCATCATATATATATCTATAACTCACTTCATCTCGGTGACCTTGCCGCCTTCGCAGTGGTATCTGGCAGGCACGGTCTTCCACTGCTTGGCCAACGCCACCATAGCGCCCGCGTCCAGTACTCCAAAGCCGAACAGATGGTTGAACTCCAGACCCACGCCGTTCATGGTCCAGTGGAACCTTCCCTTCGCGTCGAACAGAGAATTGCGCTTGGAGGTCAACACGGTCAGATGCTGGATGTCCCTCCAGGTCAGCTGGGTGCTAGAACATGAGCAGGGATTTTATCTTAAAGAGATTTCAAAGAGAATTTGCGGTCTCAATATAAATTTTCATAAATATTCGCCTAATTATGGTTGGACCAAAGTATTTATTTCAATATACAGTTTTTTAGTTTTAGGTCTCAGTGAAACTCAAAATAGGCTTTTTTAGGAATACATGTAAATGAATAGTCGAATGTAATACCTGCTAATTATGATACAAATATAGAATATAAACTTCTATAAAATACACATGTTTCTGCAAATATTTTTCCTCATGCCAAGTCATAAATTTTGTAAACAGTTGTGCAGCATTGTGGACGCTACATTAATCAAAACCCCATTCAATATTTAAAATGCTGGTATCCTCCATTCATCACTTGGGTATCTTTCTCACCTAACTGTTTTGGAAAAGATTAATCAACACCGTCAGTAAATATATTGTAGGGTAAAATACTTTTAAATAAATATTTGTCTTAAAAAATTAGTTTTTACCATGTCAATTTTACTAATTTTACAATTTTACTAAACCGGAGTGTTATTTACAGTTAAAAATGTTTTTGGACGACAGTTAAAAACTATTTTAATACAAATAATTTCAACAAATTGATCCAGAACTTTAAAAAAAGCCGTTTAACTTAAAATTATGTTACCATTATGGGTTTGAAAATTATTATTTTTTAAGAACGGTGAAATGTTATTGATACTTCAGAATCATATATTTTCTTAGTTACACATGATAAGTTGAAATTCTTACAAGATTTCCTAAACTTATTTCCTGTTTCCCTGTTTTTTTTACATTTTTAGATCAAGAAAAAGTAACCAATAGTAAAATAAACACTGTAAAATATAATTCTACAAACTACTGCATATTCTTATTCATTTAGGAATCATTTCATCTCAAATAAACTAAACGTCAAAGATACTTAGAGTTTCTTGAATTTTTTAAGAAAATATTATTCTTGTCCGGTAGATCTTTTACTGCAAACATTTATGTTTCGTTGAAATCAATAACGAATTATAAATGAATTAATCTTTGAATTATTTGATTCGGTTTCAAAATATTTGTTGTAAAATTACAATAGTTTCTGTTTGATTTCGTTTATACAATGAGGAAAGGCCGTTTGAAAACTTAAAGTTAAGTTAAGATTAAAATTTCTATGAACTGATCAAATTTTGTGTTTCATAATTTTTTTCATTCTTTACCAGGATAATATTTACATCTGTTTTAAGTCATGAACCAAAGTAATATTTTTTGTGGTTTGTGTAAATATTTAACAATATTATGATAACTTGGCCGTAAAATTATTCAAGGTTGGATCAACAGCCTCACTTCAACGGATTATATATTGAGCGTCGTAAAATCTGCCTCAATAAAGTATCTTAAGTGTAGGTTATGGTAAAATATGCATTGCCCTTCCTTCTTTCCGGAGGGATATTAATATATACTCCATCTCCTCTATAAGGGATAAAAGTGCATTTCTCGTGTTCGAACTTACTAGGAAAATAAATAAAGTGGCAAAAAACCTTTAAATATATCGTGAGTGATTCTGGTCAATGAATTTAAAACATTCTAAATGAATTGAAGTTTTTCAAATTATTTTAGCCAATACTATTCAATCAATCTGCTAAATCACCTTTACGTAAACACTCACTCATCTTAGTGCTATTTTTAAAAACATATTTTTATAATTTTATTTTCTTAACACTATATTTTATCCAGGCTGTGTTTAGTTTTTGGTTGATAAAAAATCAATTAAGGTTTAAATTTTATTTTCTTTGGTAATTTTTAACCTTAAATAAACATAAATAGACATCAAATAACCATATAAATAAAAATAACGATAATATCAACATGAAATATCGGAAGCGAATATGCTTTGTTTCTGCAAAACTTGTGATTAATTTGTTTACAATATTAATTGTTCAAAAAGTGATTCTTTGTAAAGCATGAAAATAGAACAGCTACATTCATAAAGTAAAACTTAGACGTTCTTAAATCTCAATTAAAGCGGTGAGTGGAAACACGGAATAAATCTACATAATTATCATCTCAAATATTCCCTTGTTTCAACCACCTTTTATGCGAATTCTCTATAAAATGATAAATAATAATTTAAACTTGACGTGAAGATGAACCAAACAGCAAGGTCATGAAAACTCAAAGTGTAAATAACAATTACCTTTAACTTTATTTCGTTCTATCACCTTTAACCTTTAACGGTCTATCAATTGACAAAGTTAACTTTAGATACACATACTTGGCTTCGAGGGCGAGAGCGAACACACCAGCAGCTTCCGGTGCGGCAGCGGAAGTTCCGGAATGAGTGGTCGTGCACTTCCCGTACAGATCAGTGGTAGCCTAACATCAAGATTGAAATCAAGAAAATAAATAACAACTTATTGTATCAAATATCCTTTTATAACCTTGTAAAAGTGTTAATGTAGGTATTTACCTCTTAGTTATACATAGGTAGTAATAAGAAAAAAAGATGAAGTCATTTAAAAAGAATACTATGAGCATTTTTAACATCTAGCAATATCTGTACTGATGATGGACGTTATGGTAATAGCCGTAACATACATCATCAGTCATTTTTAAACTATTGTTGTCTAGAACATAGACTCGTTTTTAGTATGTTTTCCGTATTAACTATTCCGTATTAACTGTGTTTTGAGAGTAATCTCTTTTAACTGTTAGGCATTATTGTAATTTTAAGATACTTTAGTTATTTCTACCAAAAAGATTTATCTTAAAGATAACTAAAACATTTCATTGGTGGCAATAAACCCTATCCAGTTAGGTGTATAAAAACGACATAAATTTATTTTGATAATATTTAGATAGGACCATTGAAATTGGTTAAAATAAATTTTTGTTGTTTCAGAGAAACCATAAACTGAATGTTATGTGTAAACACAGTATGTTGTCTGGGGATGCGCAGTGACAATGTCATCGTTGAGGAAGTACCTTTTTAATAAGACTTGGTAACTCATATTTTCAGCTCATCTTGTGTTTTAAATCTACATTCGGGGTTCCAAGGTGATAAACATGGTCTGGTTTTATCAGACTGATATCAAAAAGGGCATTAAACCTTTATTTATTTAGGCCTACACTTGATAACTGAATTCGTAAAAGTTTACGTAATTTTGGTTAAATTTAGATTGAATTAGAAACTAGTCTCTTCAAAATGGAAAAGTTCATCTTTGGAACCGCTGTGTAGCTTTTAAACACAAGATACGTTAAAAATGTCCAATCAAAATGATTCAATGAACTAAAATTCCTTTAGAAATTTGATATGGTTTTTAATACCTAAATATAATAATAATTTAATCCAGTCACAATATACTATTTTCAAACTGAAAATTATATATTTTATTTAGGTATTTAAATCCTAAATGCGCGTGTTTTAAAAGTTAACACAACAGCAATTAAGGTTTTATAGTTTGTTTAGCCGCTCAATACAGAAGAAACCGATATAAATATCGAATGACAGAGACTGAGTGAGTTAGCATGAGACATTTGCATGTTGATGGCTCTTATTGGTAGAGGATGGAGTGTTGAGGTTTAGCAAATGGTCGTTTTGCTTACAACCCCACCATGGCCGAGCTGCTTCACAGGAGAGTAGCCCATTACGTCACTGTACCTCGCTATATCTCATCCCTCCGAGCCCTCCCTGCACTAATGTCCCGCTTCGTCAACGTCCATTATCAAAGCTTTACGAAACTACTTACATTCCTCTCATTGCATTATTGGTTCTATTCGGATAGAAGAAAGATATAAAATTAGTTTTAGTATTTTATACAGTATCATTAAAAGTATGTAAACATTGGTGTAAGGGGTAAATTAATTTTATTTTAATCGTATACTTTGTTAAATTGTTGTAAAATATTTTTACGGTCATGATTATCTTTAATTACATAAAATGGATACAAAAAAAACAATTTATAATAATACTTTTATCCTGAATTCTTAACAATGATATTAGCGTTGGGCTAAAAGTATTTCGAAGATATACACGTACTTAATACCATCGAGTCTTACATTATTGTAATGAAAAACATCTACATGTAATAAGACAATTGCATTAACTGGGCTAGCCAATGAAGGGCTTTTAAGCCTAGTCAGAACCCGTCAGCCTCTGGAATGGACCCGGTACGTGAACTCTTTACTAAACTAGCACGTTAACCCTAGCTTACCTTTCTCTAACCAATAAGAAAATTATTCAGTAGTTTTTGTTCGAAAATGTGGGACTAATATACAATTTTAAGTCCCCTAGTAAAAAACTGTAGACCATTCAAAAAGAGCAATTTCTTTATTTTTTCACTCATTCATTTTTATTCACAATTAGTTTATTTTTTTCAACAGAAAAAAAGGAATTAAGCTGCTACCTTAAACCTCAATCATGGCACAATTAAAATCGACCCCTTATGTATTTAAAGTTCGATCGTATTTAAATTTTAACCATCATCAAAGACTGATTGGGACTAATATTTTGTAAAATGATTAATTTCGTATTTAAATAACAAAAAATAATATTTGAGACGTTATAAAATTTATTGTTTCTCACAAACATTTAAAAAAGAATTTGAAAATTTTAAACTTGAGAAACATCCTGGTACATAAAGGTGAATAATTAACGTGGGTTTAAATTAAATGATTGTTTACCACCTGGCTGGGCACTGTTGTCTACATCAGAAAACAAATTTGGCTGGAAAGATCAAAGGGAAAACTATGTAAGGCAATATAAAGTTTGTTTCAGAGAATTTCCTGTAGGAAAACAGAGCTAATACCATGGTTATGGTGACAAGACCTTGTCTCGCGAGGTCGCCAGATGACAAAAACGTTGTACACTGTACATTATTTTGTATAAATGTAATAACTATATCTCTCGTTTTACACCTCCCCCCATTATGGTTTTGCATAAATCTTCCTAGGAGAAGCATACGCATAACAATCACGTAATGATATGGACGAATTCAGAAAACCATATCAGTAACTAATTATTGGCATACCGTTTGTCGGCACACAAACATATCAACAATAACAACGAAAATATTAACGCCGGAGCGGGTTCAAGGACTGTCCGGTGGAGTAGTAGTCACGCGTCATAACCACTTAACCACAACTGCATTAGGATCTATACAACCCTTACACAATTTAGAAAAAGTAAACTAGTAAAAATAGGTTTTCCAAAAAGTAAAAGTAATAACTAAACGAATGAAAATTGTAAAGTAAACCACCTTTCTGAATCATTTTTTTAATCTCAGGGTTAATTTGTATACTCCTTGATTATGTGTTTGACCAAAGTAGCACATTATCTGCCATCACAAAAGTTGACTAATTTTTTGCCTATTAGGTGTGTTGAGGAATTTAAATTGCAAATTTTGTATTTTATTACGTCGTCAAGAAAATGTCGTTTTTCGTGTTAGAAAATATTTTTAACGTCCCCAAAAATAGAAATGTTTAGTCTTGTTTAGCAGATTCTAGCAATCAATATAAATGTACACGTAAAGGTTCGTCCTTAAAGTCTAAATGTTCAGGCCAAGCTAGATCTTCTGACGTTTCAACTATTATTCCTGTATATAGTTCGGGACCAACAACTTCACTTGTCTGGAAGTCCGTTGGTAGTCTGAGATACAAACTTCATACGTTTCGTGACTACGAAGCAGTATATAAACATTTTAAAAATCCTTGTAACGAGTTTGGTAGTATAACTCTCTCAAATTGAGGCAAATTATGTTTGTAAAGGTTCGTATGTATGCAACGTATGTATGTTCGTGCAATATCAGGACATAACAATTACAAAAATGAGATTTACTGTGAGTGTACATAAACTTAATTTATTTTAAATTGATTGATCGACTTAAATGTCTAATTAAACTTCCCTAAAATGTGCCTAGGAAAACACTAGGCCTAGTGTTTGAAAATGGGGAAAATAAAAAAATGGGCCTAGTAATTTAAAATATGTATAGTTGTATTTTGTGAACATTATTTTTTCTTTTGACGTGTCTTCATGACGAAAATTTGACATGCGCATTGTAATGCGTGAAAATAACGTGCATAGTGGCATGAAAAACGATGAACTGTTTGAACGGATAAGGTTAGTAACCTAGTTCTGTCTAATTAAAGTATGGTTTACACAAGGATATCAGCTTTACTCAACTTGCATGTGATTGAGGTCAAATTCCGAAGTCGTGTATTTTTACAGTGGTGCATTAAGCCAGTAATTCTCATTCAACAGATCATTAGTTTAGTAGATCGACGTATGGAGATAACTTTCATATTAAATGAAGTGTAAAAACAATATTTACATTAAATAATACTTACAATCAAACAAAATGTAGGTATAAAACGAAAACATTACCTAATTATTTGACTTTATAAAAGTAAATTCAAATACATAACTGTGAGAGATAAAAACTATTTTATTTTTTATTTATGAAAATATTAAAAAATATAAGCTTTAATAAACTTTAATCCAAGGCTTCATCTAAACAGATCAAAGGAATCTTTTAATCTACCTCGAGTCAATATTTGGCTAAATCATTCCGAATGTTGGACTAATAGCTTCCCACTGGAACCTAATTCCCTCTATTAACCATTCATCTCTTCATCCAAGAGATTTCGTGTGATTTGCATCAAACTTATTTACATAATCATCATTATCTCCATTATCTAAACACATCTGCGCCGTCCTCATTTTCAACTCTGTAATTTATTTACACCAGCAGGTTGCTAGTGGTTTGAATCTTTTAACACTCAAAATATCTCCAGATGGAACTAGATTATGCTAGTACCTAAATGGTTACTGTAGGAACAGTAAGGATAGATTCCTAAGTAACGTAATGAGATTATGTGTGTTATATATTGCAAAGTATGCAAAGTTAAAACTATGCATGATTAATAAATTAATCGTAAATTCATACTATTCTAATCAGAGGATTGCTGATCTACATAAAAATACTAACCACGTTTTATTTTTTTAACGATAGAAATTTAGGTATATGTACATAAGAAGTAAAACACAAATTGAAATATTAAAATGGGTAACACAGTCTGAAACAAAGTTTTTTTTCAACCTTCCCTTAGGCCCATATACCTCCTGAGTAATAATATTGATATTGATGATTTTAGAAATAATTATGTTAGTTCAACTTAACAGTTTTCATTATTGTTACTTAAACAAAAGCATCAAACCAGTAATGTATAAAACCCAAAAAACCTAGTTGGGCTGATACAACACTTATTGTAAGTGCTATGAAAAGCAATAATATTTCGGGGATTTAGGCTCATTAAATTTCTTTAATGGATATGTCTTAGCTTTGGGGGGCGGGGTGTTAGCAATTTGAACGATCAAAATTTCAAACATAAGAACAGTTGTTTAGATGAACTGAAAACATACCCTTTAGACATATCCATGATCTAACCTATTTCCTTAGGTAACTAAATACAAACATTTCTTGTTTTATTTTTGATGTAATTAAGACAGCTGAAGTGTTTAGGTCTGATTTATAAATTTACTATCCGCTAGCAGTTCACGTATCTTGTATCATGTATTTTATACTTTTAGAAAATTAGAAACAATAATCCTAAGATCGGAAGCAGTGTATTAAATAAATAAAAATATATGTTAACTGAACACAAAATTTACAATCGGTGAGGTATAGTTTGACCTGTGTAGCCCCTAGATAGGTCCCCCTAGTAGGTGTGAAATCTGTAAATTTAGTGTGGTAAACTCAGCACAATATCTCAGAGTGCCCTATGTTATTCTTGAGGAGAATATTAAAAAAGGTTAATTTCTACCTTATTTCCCAACAGTTTTCCATGAAACTTGATATGTAGCGTAAGGTCACATCATCCAACAAAATCACTAAAACAGCTTCATATTACGACGGGGGGCTAGACCCCCCAATGATATTCCAATAATAAATTTAATTTTGTTTCTCTTTTTGTTATCTTCAGAAATTGGATGATTAAGTTTGAAACAAAAATTATTAAAGTTCAAATTAATTAAATTATTAAATAATATTTAGATAAACGTTAAAGAACGTTGGCTCTATTAAAGACTGTCCACTGATATCGTTTATTAACTTACAACTCCAGTATTGGGATCCTTAGCTCCGTTGCTGAAAGTAGAAGCCAGAGTGGAAGAACAGCTTTCGTCATAATGAGCGTTCTGACCGTCGTTGATGGCGGAGTTGATGGAGACCGTCCACATGCTGGCTGCGTATCCATCACAGTTGCAGTCGTCATCTTCACCTCCATCACCACTGGCCCACACGTAGATGTTGCCTAGACCATTCCTGCCCTGTAACCGACAGTAGGATGTTACAGTTCATGGAGGCAATAGACACACTGTCATCAAAACAGCAGTACTGTTGATTAAGACGACCTGCCTAACGTTTTGCCTAGCACGTTCCTTAATACCTCGAAAAATCTTTGGATTGCATTTTGTCATAATAATTCATTTAAAGAAATTGTAGAATGATTTTTCTCTAATTGTGTTATACGGCCTGTCACTGTGACGCAATCATAAGATTGCGTCGTTAGGTATAAACCTAACGTAAGGTTTAAGTTAGGTATAAACCTAACGTAAGGTATAAGTTAGGTATAAACCTAACTTAAAACTGACTAGTATTAAACATAACTGGGTGTTTTGACTTTCCAAGGGAGTAAACGTCCGAACTATTAAATACTACGTTAATCCACAAAGACCATCCTCATAATTAGACCAATTCGTAATTCAGAGGTCGTGGTTCGGATTCCACGTTAAACTGTAGGTCCATTAGTTGCCATCGGCTGTTGGGCTATTAATTAACAGTCCTGTCTAAGGAACATGTCAGCCTTAGTCAGTAACCACACTACAAGATCGCGCCACAATCATCCTACATTCATTCCTCATTCATACTTGGCTTAAAATACCTACCTGGGTAGGTCGTCATTTCAGTTAAAAAGTATAAAAGTATAATTATAGAAAAATATTTCCATAAAAAGCGTATTTTACATTTATAAACCACATAAAATTTTATTTAGTACACTATTTTATTTTATTTTTTAATCACCTGAAGTAGCATACAAGGATGAATACGAGATAGTAATAGTAATAAATACTTATATGCCTTCGATCAAAATGATTATAAGGACAAAATGTTGATAAGTAGTGTGGAGGTGCCGTACACAGATTGGACACACAGTGTGGGGTTTTGTACACAGGCCGGATACACAGTTGGAGAAGCTGTACTCAGACCGAGCACACAGAGAGAGATGAGTGTTGTGTGATAGAAACCCTTGTTATTGGGTGTAGTAATCCATGGATTAGGTTTACAGAAGAACCATCCTGCTGTGTGCGTCTCATGTGCATAGATACATTTGAGTGATACGAACTAACGGTACTTAGAAATTTATAATATATAAATATTCGTTTATTTTATGAAGTTCTAAAATATTTTTTTTTGCCACATTCAATATCTTTAAAGCTCAAACATTCAACTATCATAATACTTACAAAACTACAAAACAGGGCGGAGAAATGGTTTCAATAGGATAAAGTAAAAACTCACGTCTTCGAACACTATTTAATATATTTACACTTATATTGTAATTATACAATGGTATTTATATACAAAAGCTCTTAAATTGGCGATCGATTTCGTCCAGTTACACCGAACATCATCAGGCCCAAATGGAGACTGTCAGTTCCCTTTTGGGCAATTTATTTGGAAGAAATCGATCGCCAATCTAACAACTTTTGTATGTATTTACCGTTGTATATAATTACAATATAAGTGTAAATATATTAAATAGTTTTAGAAGACGTGAGTTTTTACTTTATTCTATAGTACAACCAGCTCGTATAGTGCTAATCAAGAAGTTATTCAAATGGTTTCTCTAAATAAGGTTAAAAAGCCATAGCCTCCTTATAATTTAAAATATTTCTTCATAATGTAATTCGATAAATCTCTCGTAGTTTACGAAAACCTAATATTTTACCTCACCAAGTAAACATTTTTAAAAGGTCATTTTATGCGAAACGGTTTAAGAATAGCTTTACGTGACCTGGTTGCAGCCAGGCCACTTAAGGTCCATTTCGAGTGGCACACTTGAAACGGTTCATAAAGCAGTCTACCGTTGGACTTGTACACTACAATACTCTAACCCCAGATTAAACCAGCTTCGTCGCAATGTTTGTCGATCCATGTTTTAGAGTACTTTTAGCTCAGGATTTACATTAATTGATTTTTGTAAGCTGTTCTATTTAAAAATAATTTTCATTGTTTTCTCACATGAGCAAATTTCATTAGCACAGAATGTTTCTGTAACTTCACTTTACCATTGTTATTATTTTTAAAAACCTTAAAGTTCGTAACCTTTTAAAATCTGAAAACATACTAAAACTGTATTGAAAGAAAAAATATTTTACCCAAATAAAAATACAAAATATTTATATATTTTTATTTAAAAGCAGCCTTTTGAACTAGTTTTGATCTTTTGAACTTTATTTTTTGCTGACATTTTACAGAAATTCATGTTTTCGACCTTAAAATAGTATAAACCATGATACTGAATTTTGTGCCATTTTAAGTAAATGTGCTTGATAATTGTTGTATGATTTATAGGGATAAATATCCCTTAAAAATATATAAAAACAAACACCATAAATTAAAACCCCACCACATGTGTAGGACATGTGGAGGGTCTGTGTACCCATATAATAAGTTACATTTAAACCATAGACCACTGTTTAAGATACACGCAAACTAAACTTTTTTAAACACACACATACAAACTCTTCTTGTAAACTATTTTTTTAAGTTCATGGTACCCCAAAACGGGTAAATCCATTAAATTTGAAATTTGATTATTTTTATGAAAATCACACTTTCTATATATACGAACGTATAAGTTGAATAAAATAATTGTTGTCTTTGAAGTATCGATTAAATTAAATCTGGAAAATGTGCCAAAAGAAATATAGGGAATTCAGATAAAGTTAGACGAATAGTTTTCTTTATATTAACGTTGCAAAGAGACAAAGTTTATTATTGACAAATGAACAGACCAATCACAGCTAATCCGATGTTATTGGTTAGACAGTAAAATCGTTTCTTATGACACAAAGTGTTCCATTATTACTTTAGCCTATTTCGAATGTTTCAAGTAATCAAAGCTAAAAACGTAGTATAATTTATGCTAGGCTGAGCATTGAGCAAGCTAATGTGGTTGACGTCAATCCGTGCCACATAATCGCCCTGAGTGGTTGGGGGATGATGATGTCGTCAAATCAGTATCAGGTCACCGCCACCGCTTAATTAGGGGGTGGTGGACGTGGTTGACGTGCGTCCACCACACGTAAGCTTTACGGCTCTGGGGCTCTGGGCCAGCGCGGCTGTAGGACCGTATATCACTTCATCTCAAATTGACTCATGCTCTGTGAAGTTAAATAGGGTGACTGTATACCTTGTATTTTACAGTGACGAATAAACAAGAATTATCGTAGGAATATCGGCAGAAATATAATAGCCTGATAGTTCAAAACCGTAGTGAAACTTAATACGTCATTTTCATTGCCATCGTGAATGAGGTGAATGAAAGTGACAGTTAAATTTTTTGAGATAATTCTTGGTAATGTATACCAGATTTGAAATTGGTTGATTGCCTATATTTAGCTTCGGTCATAAAACTTAAAAGTTTCTGAGATGATGATTCCATTGTATAATTTCACTCGTAAAACGATCGAAAAAAATTTCTTTCTACCACACAATGATGTTTTCTTGACGAATGACCAATTTAAATAACGATACACATTTTCCAAATTAATTAATTGATCTAATTAATTATACGCTAATTCTAAACATTTAAGTTAAGAATTAAATTTTTTGCATTTATTTGTTAAAGTTTTCATGTTTATATTCTATCATGATTGTATATTTATCCTTTTAATGCTATCGTAATAGTCTTACATGTCTCTAAAAGCGAACAAAGGCCATGGGAAACTAATTGTCGGTTTTAGCATAATATCATAATACCAATCAATTTATAAAAGAAATACATTCAGGTGAGTTTATTTAAAAAAATTGTAGACATATTGGTAATTATGATAATGACTTATTGCATAGCCCAAAAAATGTAGTATTGTGTAGCTCTACACAGTTTCAATACACTCTTATGTCTTCAGAGATCTCGATGCAGTAAGCTGAGTGAGTGTGAGGAATCACCGTAGATGAGGTGAAGTGTAACAGTGTAAATAACAGTTAGTGAATCTGGGATCTGGAACAATTGGACAGCTTCCGTTTTGAACGGAAGTAAACGGTAGCAGTTGACGCGTTGGATACCACAGGAGACTCTCAGAGACAGGAGGCCACAGTCACTTACGTTTAGTGAAGCCAAACGCACACAAGAGCCCACACTCGCCCATGTGGCGCGAGAAAGCGAATCCTGAACGTAAGTGAATAGACTTGGACCCACTCCGTCGCGGCGGTATGAGCGGCGTTATAATTGAAATCCTCTAGGTCAGTACTAGTATCGCTTATTCGTTTTTCATATGTGATTGTTATTCAGTAAAGGCAAGTGTGTAGGCAGGCTCATCCTAATACACATGTAGCCTACATGTATCCTCCTACCTCGTTGACGCCCCGCACGATGGCGCGCATGGTAGCGTTCCTCGGGCCGTCCACAGTCTTGCCGTCGTCCGTGGGCCCCCAGGAGGCGCTGTAGATGTCTATTAGGTTGGGCTCGTGTCCCATGGAGTTGGCCTCTATCAAGTCTGTCATGTACGGCTGGTCCAACATGCGAATACCTGGACAACCGTCACAAGGAATAAATCAGTCCAAAAGTTGTGTACTCTTTGTTTTGATATCATTGATAATACTTACACTATGTAATGCACCATGTAGACAACGGAGTTCGTTATTATTGTAACATGCATTATAAGGTCCTGATAATAAATTTCTAACAAGCTAAGTTCTAATATTTTTTTATATTGAGTAATAGATAACTCATTATATTAACAGATTTAAAAGCAACTCAAATATTCAATTAAATGTATCACATTCAGGAGATATGTAGTCCATCCCACTCTTAGATAGCATTGTACTGTTTCTTATCAGAAAAACCAAAGTAACAGAATTGTTCTACCTCACTTGCTTTTATACTAATGGCCATAGCTTGTGGAACTGAAAATTCTTGTATGATGTGGCATTTTGTTAATAAAATAAACTATTATTAGTGAGCTTTAAAACATAACCTCGATATTTATTTTGATGATATGTGTACGCTTTAGCTAAATCCTCTTAAGATGAAGAATACGTGTCATCATAAGGGGAGTATTAATTTCAATATAATACAGAAATAAGTTTCTCTATTAGAATTAGTATATTTATATAAAAACTTGTATTTACTTCCCTGTGGGAAATAGGTTAGATCATTGGTAAAGGGACTATTTTCAGTTCATCTAAACAGCTATTCTTATGTTTCCAATTTCGGTCGTTCAAATTTTAACAACCCCCCTCAGAGCTTAAGACATATCCATGTCAAAAGTAAATATTAATATAAACGTATAGGTGGTTAACGAAAGGGTCCAACACTAAATTTCAGTATGTAAGAAAAATCGCATGTGATTAACAAAATCACATAATTGTATTAACTTCGTATGGGGAATAGCTTAGCTGCTCTCAACAAAATTTGATGCTACTTCCGTTACACTTTTTGCGTCTTGCAAATTGCAAACCACTTCCCCGAGCTTAGATATCTCCCTGTCAAAACGAATAATAAAGTTCATCAACGCTTTAAGAACATTTTTTCGTAAATACAGTTAAAAAATATTAAACATTATTTTTCAAAATTGTGAGGAAAATAGCTATCTCTTGTGTAGAGCATCAACAGTTCCATAAAACTGTGTGCTCTCGCTTCGGCAAAGATATGATGTTGACATTGTTTAACACAGCGTGCTCTGTTTGGTGTCCATTGTATTGGTGTTTGCTTTGTGCTTACAAATATTGATAAAAGTAAATGAACGTTTGGCTGACAAATTATAAACATAAAATACATTTGAATGGATAATACATTTTAAATTTTTGGATTATATTTGAATATATTTTCATATTTTATTTCAATATCATTGTAACAGTACTAGTTCTAAATATTCACTCAGAGGTATTGTGTCAGGTAGACTGTGCATGACAAGAAGCTGCTTTAGAAAGTGATGGACATGGCCTATTACAAAACCTGTTATGCCTCACCGATAGGGCTTATCAGATCAATCAATTTCTGACAACCTAATTTCCCAAACTTTTTAATTTAGAGAAACTTCCTCCTATACTCAGTTGACAAAAGAGATTCAATATACTTCACGCTTCTACTGAAATTTATTTTTCATAAACATTTTCATAGAATCTTTTAGCGTTGGTGGACCTACTTTTTCTAAAATAAAAACATTTATGTTATTATTGTAGCTATCCAACTTCCCTGTTCGGTTCACTCCAATGATCAATTTTCAGTCACAAAACCTCAATATGATAATTTTTACCTACCAGAAAGATGAATTTCGTTTGGACTGTCAACTACATGTGATAATTTCAACTCAGAAAATTAAGTTTGATCATACATTACATCACTTTGAAAAACACAGAAACACCCAAAACTTAGTCTTTCCGTCATATTTCCTATCTCACTGCAATAAAACATCGGTATATGCAACAAATGGTGTGGAAAATATATTCATTTTTGAAGAATCAAAAAGTTTGTATTCAGTGAGTTTATGTTCCTCTCAATATTATTTTTCATACCGTTTAAGTGATGGAATCTTAATTTTATTATTTTTCTATAAATAAATATTTTGAGTCGTAGTTTCCATTTTACTATAAGTATTATTTGCAATGAACTGCTTAAAACATAAATTTTGTTATGTATGGCTAGAAAATAATATTTCATTTTTCAGGGCTAATCTTTAATTACACTTTGAGTTTCTTCACTTGAAAACTAATTCGTAGTACAAGTGCACATAAAACACTTTCTGAGTGTTACACATGAACGCATAAAAAAGTCGATGTGTCTAAAATTATTTTCCGTGTAAAACCAGATTTTAATTTTTATTTCAGAAATTAAGTATTTTCAAAGGACTTCGAAACTAAAACAAAAAATATGTTACTAATAGTAAGATTTTTTATTCAAGGTTGTTATTAAATGAGAATAATTTTAAACTAAAATACACCAATATTTTACCGAGATATATCTGAACATTGCTACGTCACGTAATTAACTTCCTTTCACAGGTGATTGCTAAGATGGCCGTCGTGCTGAGACAAGAGGGGTGATCACTAACCTGCAATCTTGCTCTCGTAGGCGACGCCAACTCCGCAGACGCCGTTGTCCCTGGCCGCCGCCACCTCGCCGGCACACCGCGTCCCGTGGCTGGAAATGGAGGACAAATCACCATAAAGTAAACTGTGGCAAAATTTAAACATCTGATCCACTTTCACCTTCCGCTATCACGTAGCGGTAGCGATACTGTAACCGACACGCCACCACATTAATCAGCTGTTAGCTTTATTAACTAGCCAAAGTACCCGTTCTTCGCACGGGTAAAAAAAAATAAGTGGTGTACTGATAAATTGTTGATTAACTTTATAGTTTACAAAATTACAAAACACGAGTGTTTACAACATGACAAAGTGTAGTAACACCTTAGTAATGTTGGGAACGTAACTTCATAGAGACAGACATCGGGAGAAAACTTAAAACCTACCATTCCACTATTTCGATCTAATAATTCGACCCAACAGTTTATCTTTAAAAATGAACTTTCTTTCTTCTTCTTCCCGAACTGTCAAAATGTAGTATAAATAGATGTTGACATTAGAAAATGTAGGATGGCCACGGCAGCTCTTTATTCTTCTTCCCGAACTGTCAACTTTAAGTGTCCACACAGCTGTTGATATCGTTTGAAAATGGTGTGATTTTTAAACTCAACTGTAGTATGATAGGTTTAGTTGTATCACCCATTGTAATTATTTACATTATTTTACACAACAAAATTTTATTAATTTAAATCCGTATATTGAAACATAAAGTATAATCTATTCATTTTTAAATAATATATTATCAGATACTTAAAATATATGAAATTGTATATACCAGAATAATTCTGATAATCCTTTCTCAATGGCTCAGCTTCATAAGCAAAAACTAAAACGATTTTTTTATTGGAGTAACTGGTTAAAAAGTAGCAGCAATTCGCTAGTCAATGCGTGTATGCAATTAATATAAATTGTTTCCAGAATTGTTTTAAAATTGTTTTAGAAATGATTTAAAATTGTATATTTTCGTTAACGTTTTTTATGTTTAATTGTGAAATGTGAAGTGTTCTGCTTTCGTGGTAGAAACCAAAGTCTGAAATTAAAGTGTGGTGTTATAAGGTGAACAACATGTTCTGAAAGAAAATTTGTTGTGAAACCAAAATAACTAAAAAAATAACTCTATAAATAAAGAGTTAAAGAGTTAAAAAGAGTATTCCTCATATAAAGGAAAAATTTATACAACTAAGTAAGAGTTTATGTATTTATATTAGTTTTTCAGGAATATTTAAATTTTTTATCCACCTATATTTTATTTTAGACTGCCTTGGAAACTAATTGGTAAAATGTAAAATTTACAAAGACAAATTCGGGGGATTTTAATTGGATGACACCTAAAATTTAATTAATTACAAAATGAATAAAATACCGATAATGGATTCTACAATTACTGTGAAATCACGATAAAGAAAATGGTAAAGATATTATCTGTATCTGGGCTATATATAGAATTCCATTTAACGACGATATTGAACCCTTTTCATCTATATTTTTGAGCTTTGAACCCAGCAATATTTGTCTTATAATCGAACGATCTTTGATGTGTCGGATCAAAGCGTTATTTCTTTTTAATCTAAAAAGTCATTTATTTCTATCCTCAGATCTTCCAATTTCAAAACAATAGAAATATGCCTAATGCTCCATCAAAAACATATTTAGCCGAAATTTAATTTTACAGATTTTTATAAAATCTATAAGTTAAGATCATTATGAAAAACGTTCTATTTTCCAGGATCATTGATAAACAGAAAGTCGGCCTAAGAAGAATGTGTCTCGGATTATAATTGGATAAAAGTCTTAGTCCACTTTCTACCAAAAGTATTAAAAAACCTTTCAACAATTGTGACGTTATTTTTCTTTTAATCAACAATTGGGCTATATTTATCTACTTACACCTGTTACTTTTCATCATTATATATGTATTAATTTGTAGGATATTGAGACATAGTTCTTGTAGAGTACAATTTCTTTGTATCTATAGCTAAGTTGTAGTGCTGTATTGTTACCTATTGAACCAGTCGTCGGTGTAGCGTGGGTATGGATACGGGTCGTTGCTGCTGAAATCATAGCTGGCACGCGCGTTCTGAAAAAAACTCCAAATGATTAAAACTGTTCTACTCTAGGGGAAATATGCATTAAACTCGTGCATATTGATAAAAATAACTATCAACATCTGTTTATAAATGCAAAAATTAAAGAAACACCCTTTCAATGAGTCTAGCAATAATTAAAAATGGTACTAAATGGGGAAAAACGTTTAGGAAATTATAATTTAGATTAAACTTTGTAAAAACTATTATGATGGAAAATTTTAAATAATTTTGATTAGTATTAATATAGTTTTTATTAAAACCTCTATGAATTAGACTGTTAAATTAAACGAAAACTCAATGAAGGCAAACAATACAGGTGAAATTGAGCATACTTACATAATTATGTTTCAAATCAGGATGCATGTAGTCCACACCTGCAAAGAAATATAAATTTAAAACATTCTAATAGAGAAGAAAACTAATGCAGTGTAAAATTGTATTTTAACATTCTCTACTCCTTAATTCCGTAAATAAAATTAATATTTTAAAGTTTTAAAACGCATGATCTCCAAATTAATTGCATTAAAAATAGGTAGAGCTACTAATTAAGGGTGTTTTGGGAAAAATATTTTGAACAAGAAAGCTTGTTAAATATTGAAAGTAGTTTGACCCGGGGTAGCGCTGTACAACAGTTACGTCACATTTGACAATGTTTTACGCAAGGTTCTCACTCTGAACCTATATTTCCAGACCATTCGTCGCCAACACCTACAGTGCTAACACAGTGTAAATCTTATAAAGGGTAAACAAAATTCCCTCACCGTCGTCCATGATGGCTGTCGTGACGTTTTTTCCAGTGACGCCCTGAGCCCAGGCTGCCTCCACGTTCAGGTCCAGCTTAGCCTTGCCTCCGTTCTGCCCCGTGTTCTTCAGGTACCACTGGAAGGGGAAGTACGGGTCCGTGGGGTCCCGCTGGGGTCTCATGTAGGGTACCAGGTTCTCCACCTTCAGGGGCGTGTACCCTCGCTTGACTCTCTTGAACCCGGTCATCTGGACGGCTGAGTGGACCTGGAACACGAGCCCTGGCATTACTTACGACTCTTGCATTGCACGACGGATGTCTAAAGTAATAACTGAATGTATAAGAGATGATTTATAACTTTACTTTGTTAAAAAACAATATAAATACTTTCAAAATAATTGTTGATAGTTTGCGCCATGCAATTTTAAGTAACAGTATGTGTAGGGGGAAGATTAGAGCTTTCAAGAGCTTTTAGCGAATTTCTCCTAACAAAATTAAAACCATTACCGTATTTGTCTCGATTATACCAAGTCTGTAAACTTGACAACCCTAGTAAAAATATTTAGATAAGAAATCTGTCTAAAATATGGGTAATGAAGAATTTCAAATTTCATACGAATAGTAAAATCCAAAAATTATTTAGTATTTTGTATCTCCGTTCTGTGACAATATTATGAGGAGTCGCCTCTGGATCACTGAGTAATAATATAAAAGGTTTAAATTGCTTATACTGATAGGTGATCCTGTAGTAATTTTAACAACCATGGGTTTTGCCATGAGTTCACTATCTTGAGTTTATTTTCAAACTAAACTTCAAGGTTTTTGTACGGTAATTTCTTTATGTTGGAAAAGTAAAAAAATACAATATTTTGACAGCTAAAAAATACACGAAACATATGACTGGCAAGATAAGAGAAACTAGAACTATTGAGTTTACCTATGTAGGACAGACTGAGTGTGAATCATGACTTATGTACGTCATTCTCTTGACCATTATTATCTTTGTAGATATTTTTTCGGTAACTACTATTACCTATTATTGTCAATGTTCTATTGTAAACTATGTTTGATTCAACAGAGCTATGACAGTAATTTTATATATTATTAGTCTAACACTGTTAGATTATTTGTAGCAATTATATGATAATATTAAATGAGTATTCGGAATTACAGTAGAACTTCATACGTAAGGACACTCGTCAACAAAACTACACTCACCCACTGGCAACATAAACCAACGATCTGCGGATATGGAGGTGCAATGGTTCGTGTTATGAGTGTCCGACAAATTGAACGACCATCACGTTCACATGTTACCCTCGCCCTCTCATTGCTATCCTACCTTTACCCTCTCTCACACCATTCCATTCGTCACCCTCTACACCCTTCCTTCCCTCACCCTCTCACACCCTTCTTTCCCTCACTCTCTCACACCCTTCCTTCCCTCACTCTCTCACACCCTTCCTTCCCTCATACTCTCACACCCTTCCTTCCCTCATACTCTCACACCGTTCCTTCCCTCATCCTCTCACACCCTTCCTTCCCTCATCCTCTAACACCCTTCCTTCCTTCACCCTTCCTTCACTCACCCTCTCACACCGTTCCTTCCCTCATCCTCTAACACCCTTCCTTCCTTCACCCTTCCTTCACTCACCCTCTCATACCCTTCCTTCCCTCATAATCTAACACCCTTCCTTCCTTCACCCTTCCTTCCCTCATACTCTCACACCGTTCCTTCCCTCATCCTCTAACACCCTTCCTTCCCTCATCCTCTCACACCCTTCCTTTTCTCATACTCTCACACCTTTCCTTTTCTCATTCTCTCACAACCTTCCTTCCCTCACGCTCTCACACCCTTTCCTTCCCTCATACTCTCACACCGTTCCTTCCCTCATCCTCTAACACCCTTCCTTCCCTCATCCTCTCACACCCTTCCTTTTCTCATACTCTCACACCTTTCCTTGTCTCATTCTCTCACAACCTTCCTTCCCTCACGCTCTCACACCCTTACCTTCCCTCATACTCTCACACCCCTCCTTCCCTCACCCTCTCTCATCCTTCTTTCCCTCACCATCTAAAACCCTTTCTTCCCTCTTCCTCTCTCACACTTCTCCTCCCCCAACATCCAAATATCCAATATTAACTCCATCCAACCCCCTGCTGTTCTCTCTCGTGACTGCTATACGGTCATTAAAATGATTATGGACTGTAACCTGTTATCTTGTATGCAATTTTAACTCTAACTATACACGCCTCCAGAGTGTGTTGTGTTTGGATCTTTATGATAGGAATGATCTACCGGTGAGTCATTGCATACATCACGTATACTCCAAGTCTATCAAGTACGGTTTCATTCACCAAAATGGCCAGAAAAGGAGAATGGCCAGTTCGGACTTGTCTTCCGAATATTATTAGAATATTGTATTCGTTTTTAGTAGTATATTTGTAGAAGGCATTTGTAAATATACCACCTCCCTCCTATAAAAATACTGCTAAATAAAAATAAATAATCTATTTGTTTAACATACATAATTAAAAATAATTTTAAAACCTATTTAGATTTTATATTAATATATTGTGTATTATATTTATCCAATGCATGCTATCACTTTCAGCTAATGATTTATTTTATAAAAAATAACTGGCATTTTATAATAACCATGATTATTAAAATCTCAACTATCCATCGCATATTTAGATATTAAAGTTCTCATTTACAAAGTGATGTCATAATAAGGGTGTTTATATAATAGAGAGTGCTTGTGTATTTAATTAAGCAACTACATGAAAGCATCCTTTTCATGTACATTTAACACTTTGAAATGGTATTTAGTTTTTGGTGAATTCAGTGTAGTAAAAATTCAATTTGAATACTCAATTTCAGTTTATAAATTATTCAGTCGAAGTACAACAATGTATTTGTTTACTAATTCCAACAAACTTCCATAGTGTGCTAGTCACATTAGTCACATTCACTTACTAATCCAGAGGTGGTAGAGACGGACAGCTCATAATCTGACAGCACTATTCCGCATATATACCGAAATGGGACAATAAAACGCGATCTAAAATTTGGGGCAAACGATCCGGCCGCTATGCATTTTGGACAATAGATTGATAAATAGTTTTATTTGGATTAGTACATCAGTTAATACATTAGTTACATGATGTGTAACACTAATCGTTTTTAATAATATGTGATGTCACTTAATTGCTCACTATTATTAACTTCAATAATCACTTTCAATCGATTTTATACACAAAATCTTTGAATAATAGTTAAATTCATTAAATATCTGGTGGGATGTAAAAGTAGTCTTTTGAAACAAAAACTGAGTATAACGTAACTTTGCTAGGCTGATATAGAACGATAAATGTTGTGGGTTGCTACAGCTTAAACTCCTCTAAGCGAAGCTATTGTTACAACTTAAACCCAGACCAACTTGCCACAAACTGCTATGAACGTTTATTATCAGTTATCAATCGCTTTAGTTGGGCTCAACTCTGCGAAACCGCTCGATGCGCAGTTTAGTTCCTAAGCTAATATATTGCTCATACGTTTAATATAAGTTCTACGGCTTCTAAACCTGACAATTGCTTCCATATGCTTCCATATTATATGTTTCTCTTATAAATTTGTGTTTAGGACTATACCATACGTCAATATTAAAAATTCAAAACTGAACACTAAGATGAACACAAAACTGAAATCAATATATTAGAGATTTAGATAGAAGACTATGCCTTGTTCATTACGGAATCACATTAAAGTTGTTTGGAAATGTTGGTAATATAATTTTACTGAAAACTAAAAACAGTTCATAAAGCTAAATAGTAGGAGTCACATAACTTATACGTTTTCTATGGTACATTAAATGAGGGTCGGACTTTTAATTCACACCTTTATGACAACATTTTTAAACATAAATGTTAACCTAAGCTAATATCTTACGAAATCACTCTTATAATGTTGATTAATTAACATCTGCTAAAAATACTATGAAGATGTAACATGGTGTCCAAGGTTGCTCTTGACTATTTTTAAAAATCCTATAACCCTGGTAAAATTTGAATGATCAAATATTTCATTATTAATGTATTTACTTGGACTGAAGCTGAACTTTATTACTACCAGTACAACGTCAGAATATTCAACAGGGATCATGATAGGTACAGTAACAAGGTTGGACTAAATTGCTCCTTTTAGAGCTGCCAACCTGTTTTGCATTTGATTATTGCAAGCAAAGTGTTCCCTTCCCTTCTAACATTTTTCAAAGAAAACAAAATTATGATCAAAGCTTCAACATAAAAAACTCCGACATCGTTTTCTCATGTTTAAATAAACGTAAAACTCTGTGCACAACGTGAACAAAATTACTCAGAATAACTAAACTCGGTTCACTATATCTAACGTTGTTATACTTAGGAAACAATTAATTCTCTAAGAACCACAAAGCTCCTCCTTGTCAGTTTACAAGTACTTTATGCATCGTCTTTACAATAGCTTAGAGGTAAACTTTAAGCTCACATACATCAAGTAAGTTTAACTTACTTTGGTCATATTAATGTACGTTTTATTTTCATAATTGCAGTTTTTGGATCCAAAATATATGTACTGTAAAATATATGTAATTAGGAAAAATATATAAGGGTTGTTTTAAGTAAAAAGAATAGATTAAATAGTTTAAACAGGTACTGATGTAGTCCATAGTTATGTTTTATTGTTATTTATTTAAACGTTACACAATTGGCTTGTTAGCTAGGCTGTGTAGTGACAATTCGTAGTACCAAAGTTTGGCGATCGATGGTCTGACTTATCTTAGATTAATTACCAATCAAAAATCAATGTCATGTTAAAACTTAGTACCATATTATATGACTGTACTGTTTAAAAAAACTGCCTGTGCCACACGAATTAAAAATCGGTAAAAAGCGTGACAGAGTTTTTTAAGTTCAAAAATACTTTTCAAAGTAATTAATGGAGTTATTAGTTTAAACCCGTTTTAAAACCTTGTATTAAAAATTTGTTAGTTGAAAAAGAATTATTTAAGACTTGAATAGCAATACCAAAATTAAACAGGTTTCAACCTAATTTGAAACAAACTCGGTGTTAGAGGTCTGCTGGGTTGATTACAATTAATATGCGTACCTTTGAAGTAATAGTCGTTCCATTGTGTTACCTAAAGTGCAAGGTTTTATATGAATTTTCAAATATTTTTTTTCTTCTTAACCGTTTTGTTTTTTCTTAAATTAATTTATATTTTTTTATTTACTTGCCTTTATAATGTATAAATGTAATCTGTTTATAAATAAAGCAGAAAATCACTATCGTAAAATGTTCCTCTAGCAATTTTTTTTCAAAACTATGCTATTGCATTTCAGTATGAGAACAGTTTGAAGTACAAGAAGTAAAATCTCAACATTATATTACAGTATAAGTTATTTACCAGGTCTGCGTCTCTTACTATACGCTGTTTGTATTAATCTTATCAGAAATTTAAGTTGTATTAATATGTTTAAAATGTTACGTTTTATGTCATATTATTTGTGATGTACTTTTTTATTGATTCTTGTTCAACCTATGAAGAAATTTAATATTTCACTCAAGAGTCTGATTCCTGCATATGAGGATAGGTTGAACATATATTTACAAACGCTCTTATACTCATATACTAAGAATTTGGTTAAATATTAGCAAAGCCCCAAACAGATCGTTAATTTAACTAATTTAATTGTTGATCCAAGTTAATGTTAACGTAGGATAGCTAAGAAACAGTTTATATTCATTAAATCTTTTATATCGATTCAAATATTTAGAAAATTCTTTTGATCTTCAGTTGGATTACGTTATGGATGTTTCAGAAAGAATATTTCAATCTATATGGTTTTTTATATAGAATCCTTATAAAGGATTCTATATGAGTAGATATTTATTTCTTAATACATTTTGTAGTCACAATTCACCCCCAAAAGAGTTCTGTGTTTAAGTAAAGTAACCAGAAAAGTGAAAAATGAAACCACGGGGCAAGGGATGCCGATCCATCTGATTAGTTTAAATTAAACTGCTTAAAAACAGCTGTTTTAAATGCGTGTGTTGAAGAGCATAAGTTATTTTTTTAATCCTAAGCCGTAAAAGATCATTGTTAATAATACTTCTGGTTCGAGGTCAGCATTCGATTGCAAATAATCGATAAAGTAACTCTCGTACTTCGGACGTTCTGGATATCGATTGTGAAAATATTAGTCGATTATTAAATCAAACTATCGAATGAGTTGTATCGAACTATTGATAATAATAAATGACATAACCTAAACAACCAATCGAGAATCAAGAAAGAACTGCAAAATTGTTCGACAATAGATCAGGTAATAATGTATGTGTTACGAGTTTATTTTTTTCATTTTATTTGCAGTATGATAAAAAATATAGTTCATCACATGGCCCAAAATTGGCTTTTTTATATGTATACTCGCACATTTAACAGCCTTGGCTTTTAATGTTGTGCTCGTATCAAAAACACCCGTTTTTTCTCCTGGTAATGAAATATACTATTGTAGCCTATGACCGTTAACCAACCTATACTATAAAGTTAAAATAGTTTTGAGTGCCATAGTTGGGAGTGGCACCTTAATGTATTGCGTTTGCCGATGATGTCTAGTAGCTGGATCAAAAAAGACTTGAAAACATATAATAAATTAAAAGGCTAAGAAAGTTGGACTTAAAATAAATTGAAAAGACAAAATATCTTTTAATATCAAGAACAGAACAGATTCAAAACAATAATCTTGAAGGATGATGTAGAATTCACTAGAGAAAGAGAATTTAAATACTTAGGGTAAAATTTTAGAATAACAAGAAGAAAAGTAGAAACAGACTGATAGCTTTCTATTCATTATCTAAATTGTTAAGTTCCAAACAAATATCAAAAACAACTAAATTAAGAATATATCAAACACTTATTAGTATTACTTTATGGAACAGAAAATTTAGCTATGAGCAAGAAATCAAAATATTTATAATTTTTGAATCAAGTATTACGAAAAATATATGGACCAATAAATGATAATTAATGGAGAATCAGAAATAATCAAGAATTAAGAAACCTCTACCAACATCCGGACATAGTAGCTATTATCAAAAGTAAAGATTAAGACAGGTATATAGAGACAAAAAACATGATCAAGAAGTATTTAAACTGCAGGCACTAATAAAGACCTAAAATAAAGACCAGTGGCAAAAGACCTCAGGATATACTTGGAGCAAGCCGAAACAAAGAAAGACGAATTGTTAGGCCACCTACTTCGGTTTAATGGCCACACTAATAATAATGAAATATACTATTGTAGCCTATGACCGTTAACCAACCTATGTAAACGTTAATAGTGCCATAGTTGGCGAGTCCCACTCACCAGAGGGTCGACCTTGAGGCGGCGGGTGTGGGGGATGCTTCGCTTACTCCGAGCATGGGGCAGGGCGGAGTGCGCAAAGTGGAACTCACTCTTGGACCCCAAAACCTGCAAACAAACCAGACCAAAAAATCAATAATGTAATAATATTTCGAAATGATTTCTCTCATTATAGTAAGAATAGGACATAGACTATTCTAGATCCACTTAGGCTATTTCCTACATTTTATTTTACATATTATAGATCTTTCTGGTTTTAATTGTTTTGTTATCGTATTTTGTTTGTTTTTTTCAGGAATAAATTGTATTTTAATTTTGACATACTGCTAAATTTTACATAAACCCATAAAAGCCAATACAATAGGGACATAAATTCAAAAAGACTCATAGCATTTTAATTAAAAGCTAATTAAATAATAAAAATGTCTTAATGTAAAAGCTATAAACTAAGAAACAATTAGGAGAGGAAGCCTCAGGACTGTTAACTCATTAACACGAAGGAGTTTACTTTAAGGAAACCTTAATGGAAGGTAACTGCAAGCTCTACACTAAGTCAACGTTATTTTTGGTTACGTGGCTCTCCAGGTGTTTAATATAAAAGCCTTTAATCAAGTAAATATTCTGTAGTACGTTTTTGAGATAATTTTCAATTAATAATTTACGAACAAATGTTACCTATGAATGTCATTCGTGAATCATTAAGACAACTTTAACAATTAGTCTCCGTATTTTTCCTTCGGTAATGTACGAGTATTGTATGAGTTTTATTTACTTTACCTGTAAATAAACGATATTTTACAAACTATATGTAACAAAAATAAGAAATAAACATTTCTCTAATTATGTATTACTATATGAATTTAACAAGTTAGGCGATCAAAAATTATGTAAAAATACTAAAATAAAATGAACTTATATTTATTCAATATGTTTACCCTTTTACACTGGAGTAATCCCTCCTACCACGTGGTAGATTTAAACACATTATTCCACCATTCCCGATGAAAGAAGCAAGTTGAAACTTTATCTCATATACCTTTCTCTCAAGGAAATCTCATTCTTTAGACAAAATTGAATCAGCCACCCTGATCCTTATATGTTTGCTTAGCATCTTCAGCTTTAACACATTATACACTCTGTCTCCACGGGAACTAAACCTTTGCCTAGCAAACTAAATTTACGATTAAATATTTTATTTTAACACTGGGTACTTTACGAAATAAATTCACTTTTACAACCAAAGAGCTAATATTGCATATGTGGTACAAATATGATATTTTTTAGTTATGAAGGATTTGAAGACTTTCAACTATAATACAAAAGTTCTTTTTATGTTCAATATTTTTCTGAAGAACCAATTTCATGTTTGAAACTAGTGTGAAAGGTGCACAAAATAATTCCAGTAAGATACAATAATACGTCATCGTCATCATTGTTCATCGTTAAAATCAGTTGTAAATGATATGAAGTACTTGTTTAAACTAAACGCAAATTTATGAACATAATGTAAATTAACCATATTGAATAAACACCCAAGTATTAAATATATATTTTAAATGTTGGAAGTTGTGAGTTAATATACGTACAGCTACACCTTAATTAACCATCGATAGTCTCTTTGTAAGTAGCTTAATTTATTCCCCGAAAATAAGCTATCAAAATAGTGAAGAAATAATTACGTTACACTTTATAAATGTTTAAAAAATAATTACATTTATAATAATGTTTAAAGACATGGTAAAGTCGATGTATTTTTAAATGTCAACATCGATGTATATTTTCATATTTTTTTTAATTCCATAAAATTGAAAATATTTCTTCAATTATTTTTCATTTGCAATTACAACTTAAAAGTCATTATTTACTACACATACATATTAAAGTTTTAGGTCAACTTAAGCATAATTTACACATTATTTTAACTTATTCCCGATTAATATTATGCATCCACTGAAAATGATTCCATTTATATGAGATCATTTTATCCGCACACAATCGGTCAACTTCAACGGCTTCGCTCTAAAAGATTCCACTTGAAGTCATCCTGCACTCTCGTTCTCTCTATCTCTCTTCCGCTCTCACTATTTTCTATATTTTATAAAGGATAAAGTAAGCGTGTTGATATCAATAGTACTTTACGACAAAAGAAAATATTTGGAGCGACAATGTTTATCGTAAATGGTGTTGAATGCAAGTTAACATTTATTTACCTAGATAATCATTTCACTTATCACAGAAACTGTCACCACATTGAAATCGACTAACAAATGATAATTCAGCGTTTAATTCTCTCGTTTCTCTTTGAAATGTGTATCGCATGGCAGTTAATTTCCATTGGTTCAACTAAAAAAATGTATTTAAAGTTTTCTTATAAAATATTTTTTCCCTTATTCAAATATAGGATGTCAAATTCTTATTCATGAGCAAAATGTCAAACTCTGTAAAAAGGGGTCACTATGAAGAGAAAATCATGTTTTTTCCGAAACACTTTGTTTACTAGAACCGCCATTTTGTATTTTTTACAAAATAATTGTTATCTTCAAAACTATCCAACCGATCGTAATAAAACTAATTAAATGTGTTTAAGAGAAAGAGATGCACTGTAGAAATATTTCTACATGGTCCAATTTAAAACGTCAAAATGGCGGCCATTTTAAAATTTTAATCTAAAATGGTGGAAACACGTCAAAAAAATTAAAATTTATTTGGAACTCATTAAAAAAATATCAATTTGAAGCTGTCAACCTAAATTAAAAAGGTGAATGATTACGAAAAAGGCTCTACATGTCCTCCATTAATTTCTATGACACAATCTATCCTCTTTTTTATAGACAATCCTTCATTCTTTTAAATGCTCCGGGATTTTGTCTTATCACTTTACAATCTGGTACAATTCGTTCCCTTAAAACAATATTGTCAAAAACTATATGGTAAACCATAGATTTCACATAGCCCCACATAAAAAATAAGAAGTTACCTAGTAAAAAAGCGTTTTTGGAAAATGGCACTTTACATCATACCCTTTGCAGTGCTAACACCTAGTGCTTTGCGGATTTAAGCTGGATTATTTATTGATAAGTTTATATTATGGTAATAATAAGTCATTCTCTAAACGTCTAAAAAATAACGTTTTATAATTAATAGTTTTTTAATAAATAAAAGTTTTATTTTTTAAATTTACCTTTGACGGCCTTTGACGGATATACTTTTTTTATTTATTAGTGTTGTTTGTAGCCATCCAGGAGCTATAAATATACTTGGTAATTTAAAAAGCCAGGAATATGAATGACCACTGTTTAGGTTAAGGACTCCTTTATTTTATTACATTTTTAGAGTAATAGAAAAAATATTGGTATAATTATTTTTAACTATAAAAATCTGTGAAGATAATCATTTAAAAATATTTGAACACTGCAAACCAAAACATTCTAAATGATACTGAAGTTGAGTCATCTTTTAAAGGTTTTTATTTTTGTTAAGAAACGCTACAATGGCACTTTATAAATAGGAAATGATACCAATGAACATGAATATGGTACAAGAGTTTGATATTTACTTCATTTGCCTAAATATAGACTTTTAAAAGTCAAAGATGAATATTATTTTATAACAAACAACACGTCTATTTATCTGACAATAGATTTGCAAACGTTTGATATAAATGAATAGTGTATAATTCTTTTTACGGAATTTATGGAAAGAAGAAAAGATAAACTGCAACATTTAGCTTGCATATCACAGTACTGTATTTGTATAAACAATATTTAATTGTAATTTACAATACGATTAATCTGCATTAGTCCTGTAAGCCGATTAACATACTGCAACTAATGGTATGCTGTATAGCATGTGTGTATTAATGAAGGAAAATAAAGGATTACCTTTAAATATTATAAATAAACTATAAAAATACTATACCATTTTTACGTTAATTTCGTAATATTAAATTAATGATGTAACGTAAAAAACTCATTTAAGATAAAATTTACTAATTCAGGTGTAAAATGATGAGTATAAATTGTATTATTTTTCTATAAACCATTACAGATAGGTGAGAGGGGTTAGCTTATTTATTACTGTTCAATAATAAATAGACCACTATTTCAAACCATACATCAACCTGATGTCCCGATAAATCAAGCAACGTCACATTATTCTTCACCATTTATTCTTATTTCTAAAATATTCCCTGTGAAATGACTGTTTTATTTCCTGCTTCAACAAGAAATACTACCTTTATATATAACTAAAGACATTTTTATCAAGTAGAACTAATATATTAAATATTTTGATTAAAATCTAACTATAACGTTTATATAGTAACTTATTTAGTATCAACAAACAATTTAATGATTCTTTCAGTCTTTTTATTAAATTTATTTTTTCAAAATTTTATTTTGTTGTAATCCATTACGTTTTAGATAATTAAGGATACCTCTGATGATCTGGAATAAAGGCGTTCAGGACAACGAATATTTATATAATTTATTCTCACATACTATACCGTTGTACCAAATTTCATAAAAATAAGACCCGTCAGTGTAGTCTAGGATTCGAAAATTTTGACGAAAACGATACTTTCGCCCCAATACTATTATTTATAGGCGGAGAAGTATTAAGTGAGATTTATTTTTAACCATGTTGTATTGGTTGTAATGTCAGTAAGGATTAATTGTGTTTTTAAATAGGACACAAACAACCTTGCCCTGGAAATGTAGCATTAAGGGGGTGGGCAGAGGACACAGTCCTTGTACACCGCCTACTCGCCTGCTTGCACAACAGCTCTGTATTTGTATTATTTAGCTATTCGTACTGTTCATTCTGTTCTTTTCATTTACTCTTCTTCTATATTAACCAATTATTATGGCACTTTACCCACTTAGTATTTTTCGGTCCTCCTAAAACGTAATAATTACTCCAGAGAATGTATAGTAAACGTATTTTCCGATAAGTCAGCCTTAAATTTATTAAATACTAGCCAAAGTACCCGTTCTTCGCACGGGTTAAAAAGGCTGAAAGGTGTAGGCTCTACTGATACATTTAAGTTATTGTTAATTAATTCTTCATTGTTTACAAAATGACAAAACACGAGTGTCTACAACATTTCAAAGTAACATCTGTCAAATATTGGGAGAGGATAAGGATTAATGTAATAGAGACAGTCGTCGGAAAAAACTTAAAATCTACCATTCCACTATTTCAAATAACTCACTAATTTCGATCCAGCAGTTTATCTGAAAAATCAACTTTATTTCTTCTTCTTCCCGAACTGTCAAAATATAGTGCAAACGGATGTTGTCATTAAACATTGAAACCTAGGACGGTCACGGCAGCTCTTTCTTCTTCTTCTTCCCGAACTGTCAAATTTTAGTGTTCACAGCTGTTGACATTCAAGTAATTTTATGTAAACATTGAACATTGACATTGGTAAACATTGAAATTTAGGACGTTTATGGGGCGTAGCCCGAGGGGATTTTAAGGGAACTAATATGCCTATGTGTTGCATGAGTTTAAGATCTACCTTTCTGTAAAATTTCAAACCGGTCGGTTCAGTATTTTTCGCATTTACTTGCCACAACAAACCCACAAACAAACATACAGAAACCACCTCTTCTTTATAATATTATAGATATATGACAGAGTAGAACACTGATATCGCAGGAACTGCAGTTACTATATATTAAAATAGCATTCATCAATCCTTAGTTTTTAAATGCAGCACCACGTGGTTACTTTTGAAATGTGGCGAGATGTAAGTCGTGTGGGTTCAAAATCAAGAATTTATTTGGACAATCGATGAAAGACATGTGTTGAAGAGCAAAAGTTGTTATTTTTCTTCCTAGGCCTAAACCTATCATTATGATGATATTTTGAGTCGTAGATCACAAAAAATCATTGTTGATGATACCTTTATAATCGTATTAATCGATCAAGTAACTGCAACATTCACTATCGATTTATTGTGTATTTCGAACGTTCCGGATATTAGTTGTGAAAATGGTAATCGACTATTAAATCAAACTATCGAATGTTCGAAATCAAACTATCGATAATAATAGTTGACATAACCTAAACAACCAATTGGAAATCAAGAAAGAACAGCTACAATGTAAGTAACATAACAGCTGATTAATCGAAAGTGACGAAATGGTTGACAACTATATATAGATACTAAATGAGGTACCTAATAATTTATGTTTTACGAGTTTTTTAATTTTATTTGTAGTATGGTGCAAAATTGGTTTTTTATATATACTCGCACATTTAACAGCCTCGGCACGCCTCGGCTGTTAAACTTGTGCTCGTATCAAAAAAGCCCGTTTATAGACCTAGCTATGAAATATACCATCTCGTTTTCATATAGGCTTTTCATTGTTCGTAAAACGAAATGCAATCCTTTGTATTCATGTTCAAAGTTATTCATGCAAAACTATTCAAGTTTTCTATTGAAATCATATTTATTGAAGGAGCAATACAACGAATAGTTTGCCTTATTTTGTACACGATGCAAAAATGTAGTTCAAATATAGTTTTTCCTGTTTGAATAGTCTCTTGATTACTTAAAAATTGATCATCATATGATATAATACATGCCTGTGATTAGTTATATTTAAATTTAAAGTGCAAAAAATATTCTTTTTTACTGCATTACACTCGTTTTAACTAAAACTATTTTGCATTCACGTTTCTTGAAACGTAAGAAAATTTATATTTTCAACTCAGACAAAAATGCTCTATTACAAATTATTTCACCATATCACGTTAATTTTTGTTGTTAAAGAACAATTAAAAGGTTATTAGAGCCTATAAACACAACTTCTGATTATGGTATGAGGTGTGAATGGAAAAGTGAAATCAGAGTTAGTTAAACGGTGCAACACCTTGAATTGAGGAAATTGCCACCAGGTGGCGAATCCAAAGTGGATCTGACTTTCATTGACGTTACTAAGGCAATTTTATTACTTATGATAATACCCTATTATTTGTTTGCGAAAATTTTATTTTCGTTTATTAATTTTCTTTTTTCCAAAATAATTTCAAAATAACTCTTACAAAGTTCAGGCCAATCGGTAATTTTTAAACAGGCAATGATTTGAATCACTAAAACTTTATAGTAGTGACAAAATGTCATCTATAGAATATTTCTTGTAGAAATAAATACCTGAAAATAAAAGTATGTGTTATCCACCCTTGAATATCTTTCAATTGTTATTCGTAGGGCTGGAATTTTCGTAATAAAAATAAATATTCGTTTTCGACCTAGAAAGTTATTTTAGAGTAATATTGACGTAGTTGATAGTGACATTTGTCAGTATTGTTTTTTCTGCACACTGACGCCGAGACGCTGTCAACGGTTTGATTGTTGTTATTTTTATTTTTGAATTGTTTTGTATAAATAATTGTAAATGCGAACCACACGAGATACGTTATGCTGCGTGTAAAGAAAAGCAACGAAAGGAGAGCTAATACGTAGGTTAAAGAAACTTTAAACCATAATTCAACAATAGTAATATAATAAATGCGTGAAGACTAATAAAATAATGTAATATACCTTGAAATAAAGTAGTATTTAAAAGAAACTAAAATATATACTCAAAATATTTCTACCTTGGACAATAGTATTGTAGCGCCTTACTTTCGGCGATGAAGGTCATGTAAAATATACATTTCGATTGGGACCATTTTCCCTAAAAGTTTTTACGTAATTCTAGAAAGCTGACAATCAAAATATTTATCGTAGTAGTACACCCACAAAATGGAACAATAATTAATATATAATCTAAAGGGAGATACATTTAAACAACTTATGTAGTCATTTTAAATCAAATATTTTTTCCATCTTATAGAGTGAAGAATAGTATTGTAAAAAGGAATTTTGTTACACTTTGCAATGAGCTTCCATTTATGTATTTAATTTAATTTTTTGGGAGACGATTCGCCAGTCTGCTATCCTCGTAGCTCGTTAGCTGTTCTCGGCGATCGATAGACTGTATAATGGGCTATCCGGTTTAATGTTTAATCACCACGGGTCTATTGCCAATATCTACATCAACCCACCCTTTCTCAATACAGTATAGGCTATAGTCGCTTAGAGACCAATCAAAAGGATTTTCCTGATTATAAATGTTTAGAAAATAGTAAATAGTTTTGTGTATACTAAGAGGGTAATAAAACAAAGAAAGTTTAATTATTTAAAATAATTTTAATATTTTGTAATCTTACCATCGGTTTGAATGAAAATACATTACTTACAAAATCATTTAATTAAAAAAATATTTTTATTTTCATGGGATGGATCAAATATCCTGTATTCACATTTGAAATTCAGTGTACATTTTATATGAGAATTTCTTATAAGGAAAATTAAGGACGAGCTAGCACGTTGATGATGTAGAACTCTATCTCAGGATCAGCTGGGTCAGATGCGACCGCCGCGCTACGAGAAAATCTGGTGGACGAAAGCAAAATGAGAAAATACCGACGCGTCAGTTGCGGTTCATACTGGAAACTTAAGCTCAACTAAACACCACAGAATGCTCCACTAAACTGTTTGTAATCCACGAAGCGGTTTAATTTGCACTGTAGAATTGTATCGCTCTATTTGAACATATGAAATTTAAACTGAATTATATTCTTATAAATACAACAATAGCTTGTCTCTGTGAAGTAACGTGTTGAAACAATACTACGATCAGAACTACCTTTGGGTATCGAAGTAGATTTTCGTAATAAATTAATAAGTTTCTATAAGCAAAAAACCACTATTTTTTAAAATAATTTTTAGATATGTATATGTTTTTAATACACAAAATTGTCTAAAAATATATGAAACTAATTTGTATTGAATTGCGAGCTCGGGCTTCAGGCTTAAGCTAAGGCAGCAAGATTACAGTTTATTTAAAATAGGTAAGCTTTTAGATTAGTGTGTAGCTCTTTATCCTCCTGCAATGTATTTTAGTTAACGTTACAGTGTATTAACTAAAAAAAACTAAACAATTTAAAACCTAGCCAAGCCTATGAAATCTAGGACTTTAATGTAATGGCGAATTAAGCTTGCGTTTAATTGTTAAGACTTATGCTAAATTACTCTAATTTAAAGCTTATGAAGTTAAACAAATTCCATGGTCGATGTTTAAACTTGATGTATTATTATTTGAAGTTTTATATTATTGCAAAATTTGATTATCTTTGTATGAAAGTAAGCCTATAAATTCAGAATAATCATTAGATAGCCATTTATACGTTAGGCCCTGAATGATTACTAGAGTAAATCTTTGGTACATATAGAAGGGTTTGAAAAAAAACTAAAAAAAGCTTATAACTCGTCTTGCATTATTCAATCAAGTTTTCCGATCAAACTGAGATCCGAAACAGATTATGCAAATTGATCAAGCCGTCCTCCTGGAAGACCAAATTTTAATATCTCGTGAAACTCTTGAAGTGTTTACCATAAAATCCGTAACACACCCTGTGACACTAAATATTTTATATTTACTCCTGGCGATAATTTAATCGCATTTACAAGTTTCTAAGATTTCGTCATGTAACCAACTACATTTTTACAGGAGAATACTCAAACACTCTTAAAGGAAAGCGGTCCAACCCCATCAAATATTTGTGGACATCACGGGGATCAAACGCATGACCTCTTGTCTACAGAAGCACAGGACGCTAGCCGTTAGTTCTAGAAAGAAGTATACGTGTAATTTTAATAATTTGGACGAGAGCACTACAGGAAACCCTCATACGAGTGTATTCATTTTGTTTCTCAGTTTTCAGATTAATTTTTATTCCTAAATATCAGTGAAACTCAAAGCTTATTCAGATAGTTGTATAAAGGCGATAAAAAATACTTAAGGAACATTTATTTGGAGTCTAGAATAATTTAAGATTGTTAGATAGCTCACGTACCTCTCGTTTGCTTTACACGTACCTCTTAACAACTTTGAACATAACCAAGTAAATGTAAGATTACTGTTGTAAAATTTCACATTCTGTTCTAGTTTTACCAAGAAAATAATGCTTAACACGTGCAAGTTAATATCTAGACCCACACATGCCGTGGGGCACTAATTCTGGTTAATCAGGTAACACCCTGATGCATATTTTTTTTTATTTGAGTACTTTCATAAAATTTTAACTTTTCTAAAATAGCTTTTGATTCTTTATAAATAAAACCTAAAAAACTTAAGAATCACTTTATGGTTGGAGAAAACTTGCTGGAAATTGCATTACATTTATCCATAATAGTTTGAAAAATTACTACGCTTTTCAGTATTTTCAATATGTGAACAAACGACTACGTATTGATGTGTATGTGATCAAGATCGAATTATAATATACGTAGGGAAATAAGCTATTCGAATAACCATTAATATAATTGTTTATGTATAACATAAGTGTAATAAATAATATAGCTTAAAATATTTATGTTGTATATATTATTATTAAAATATAAATACTGTATTTCTTTATTTTAAAAGTTCGAGAATACGATAGTCATAATCTTTAGACAGTTCCAAATTTATGTGGGTAAGATAACCAAAATCAGTATTTATAAAATTTTATTTCATTGTTGTTAAGCATCCCTGAATAAATATACTCTAAAAATTTCTAAATTAAGTTTAAAAATCTACACAAATAAGTCATTCATCATTAGTCTACGTTTACCGGTTTCCAAGAAATGTCCGTGGTAAACTAAGTACGTTGAATTGGAGCACCCAATATTATTATTATCGAGAGTATTAAAACCCAATTTCTTCCCTATTTCTCGCCTGTTTTCCACAATACTTGGAATGCAGCCTGTGGTATCATTACGTGGTAAAACCCACAAATATCTATTTCTATCAACTCGGGCGGAGGTGAGCTCCTCCCTTAAAATATTTATGTTAATTAATTTATTTATTTATTATTTATGTTATGCCACTGGGATGGTGGCGACATCCTGTAATCCAGCTACTTGGAGGTCACGAATTGTGGATAGTTGTGAGTGATGGTCGGTGGATGTAGTGTTCTCTTGTGTGGATTAACGTCCGCACTATTGAATACTGCGTTAATCCGCAAAGACCATCTACATAATTAGACCAATTCGTAATTCAGAGGCCGTGGTTCGGATTCCACGTTAAAATGTAGGTCCCTTAGTTGCCATCGGCTGTCGGGCTATTAATTAACAGTCCTGTCTAAGGAACAAGACTATAATTCAGTAACAAGACTATAAGATCGCGCCACAATCATCTTACACTCAATCCTCATTCATACTTGGCTTAAAACACCTACCTTGTAGTATGGTCGCCATTTCAATAATCTAATCTAATCTAATCTTAAAATATTTTAACCTGTATTCAGATTGTATTGTAAAATATTTAAAAGGTAATTTTGAAGCAAAACATTTAGCTATACTGAAAAGCGTTTAGAAATATATGATAAATATATGAATCTAAAGTAATTTTTCAGTGTACGTTATTAGAGGGAGAAAGTGTGTTTACAGGTACATTGACGAATACCTGTTATTTAAATATTAATGGTTAGAGTATTCAGTTATATTCCTTCAAAATTCTTATATCCCCTAAATACTCGCAGTGCTTCCATTGTCATGCCCTACCCTACGCCGTATTGGATAGTAAAATAAAACAAACCATGATAAACTATTAAGCTTGATAAAATTCCTAAGATTCCAAAACGTCTCTATTTAAAGCGGTTTTAAATATCTAGCCTTACAGCCTTTTATGACAAATCCAATGTGTATTTTTCAGGAAAAACATTAATCTAATTATATTTACAAATACTTTGTAGGACTATTTTCAACAAGTCACCATGGATCTATTTGTTTCTGTTTTGTTTCACCATCGATGTTTCAAGCAACCAATTATCCTTTTTTTGAGTTCTTGAAAACTTTTAATTTTACTATAAAAATATATTGAGAAAAATCTTAAAATAAGTTGTTATCATTTTTATACATCTCATTATTATTCTATACCATATTACACAAATTACGACAAACAACAAACCTTAATGTTTCTGTCTCACTTTTTCCTTTCATGTTAAGAATATAAAGTGGAGACGGTGCAAAGAAAAGAACCACTCAGACCCATTGGGACTGGGATAATGTCACCATTTCTTTCCTTTGCCCTGCCTCTAAACCAAGACAGGACTGTCACGTGTTTTAGGCTTGGATATTCCAAAAGAAGATTTGCCTTTCCTTTGTTATTGCATTATGTCGTAATAAATTAATTAGATACGATACGATTTAAAATTTCTTTTCGATAATTTTCCGAACCTAAAAAGAGATTTTGGATTGACATCTCTCTATCTGTCCGTGCATTAACCATAAGACCAACCCGATAGTCTGGTTTTTATTTGGTACAAGATTAACTTTAGTATCATCTTGTAACAATTCAAAGTAGGTGTTATAAAGGACCACGCATTATTGTTATGTTAGTTGCGTTTTGTTATTTAATATATATAAACAAAGAAATTTATTTTATTTTCAAACACTTCATTCACATTTTACTATTGGCATATATATCTTAAGGGAATAACCATGATCGTGGGTAGCCATGATCCATTTTCTAAATTAAAAATACCAACTTAACAACATATTTAAAACTGTGAGAAAGGAAAACATTTTAAACAAAATTTTATTATTTTTGTTATTATCATGTTATGAAGCTATTTTTGTTTCTCTTCATGGCAAGAAGATAAACAATACAAAGGATGAGAAAAAGGAAGAAATATGAAGAGTCCTATCGGTTTTCAAGAGTTAGAAAAATAACTACAATTTTATAAACACCAACTGTGAATAATCAATCTTATTGAGCGTGTGCGAAATACTAACTGCAATTCCAGTTTATCCATACAATCAATAACCAAAGATGATGATGACGAAAGATGAATATGATGATACAGTTTTAAGTCTACTCCATTTCCTAAATTGGTAAGATAAATTTATCAATTTATTACATCCGAAGCCAGAAAGCAGTCCAGATCAAATCAATCTTATTATTTTAATAGATTCAATGGACATGGAATATACGAGTACATATTAAATTTCTCTATTTTAAGCGAAATTTTCTTTTTTTAAATGTATTACATTTAAAAAAAAGAAAATTTCAGCAAAGGACTCCACCCTAAGATTACCAACATTCTATTATAATACAAAATATACTATTAATTGAAATCGCGTAGTTTTTCTTCAGTAAAAATAACCAAACGTTTTAGGTTTTAGAAATGTTTTAGAAAATAATGTCTTAGAAATATTTTAGGACAATTATACTGTATATCCAATTGATTGAATTCAATTTTTTAAGTTACAAAAATTAATGGTAATAATCTTCAAGTATTTTCCTTTGTTAACAATTTTTCCTAAAAATACCTTTAAAAGCTAGGAACAAATCAAATCTATCTATGACGAACACAACTATTTTTGATCAAGCATAGATTTTTTTATTGCTATAAATCAAATGTTAAAACACGTTGTTGTGAGATGTCAGGGGCTTGAACTGATATAAGTTAAATTACATTGAGAATGAATATCATCATTAAACCTTGGCAAATTAGTGGTCAAACCTGCATTAACCTACAACGTTGTCGTCTTTACAGCGTCGAGTTGTCAGCCCAAATCCTCCTGTAAGGGACGGGCTTACCGTGACGTATTATCGTGACGTAAGGGCTCAGTGTAATGCTACCTAATCAGTCCTATTCTCTTCTTATTCTAAGCAAGACGCCAGTTTTTACTTATTCATGTTTACAGATTTGACAATTTAATATGGTTGGCCTTATTGGTTTTTGTATACTAAACAGATTAGGATATTTCATAAATAAATGGCACATTTGTTATAGGATGAACTTTAAATTTATTCTTCTCGGGTAGCTCTATACTGTTCGTTGTATATTAGCTTTGTAAGGAAATAACTAATGAATTAAAAATAATATTTCGATATTAATTTAATATCTTACAGTTAATTAACCTTTACAATCTTTTACTGGTCTTTTATTATGTTATTTTTGTTGAAAATATTAAGCCGATCTGTGCTACGTTTATTACTGCAGACTTAATATTCGTTAAAATGGATGATTAATTTGTCGAATTGGGTCGGTTATTGGTTATTGTTTGGTACAATACGAAAAATAATTATCGCAGTCGATGATATTAACAATGATGTACAAGTCACAATCTCGTGTACCAGAATCACCATCGAGAAGTAAAATGAACTTTCCTAATAATATTCGTTCTCTAACACTTAAACTTCTTGGTTTAAGCATAGAAATAAAGCATGCCGTGCTTCATACTCATCCATTACACCTATGAAGGACCTTTTACAATTTCCTTTTTTTACTTACACAATTCTTGCTTTTAACTATTTACTTAATTCTGAACAATCGATTTATACAACACTCGGTGTGGTGTCGAAGCTGCGGCTTTTCAAAACCATAATGGCCAAAACAAACTGTATTTATCTATAATAAATACATTAATACTGCCTAATTTAACTCTAAAGTTATCATTAGTATGTTATTTTTATGAATACTGAATCTAGAACGATATCAAATATTTTGTAAAATATTGTTTACTTTTAATTATTAAATGTACTTGTATAATAATAACTTATGCGGTATACAAAAATAATATAAATATTTTACTAAGAGAAGTAATTAGAATTAGTTACACATTTATAATAACGAGAAGCTCTATTTAAAGAACAAGGTTCTATGTTTAACGTTAAATAAAGAGTTTTAAGAAACAGTTGCATGCTTGTGGTTTCATGTCACCTACGTAACGTATAAATCACCGTCCAAGAACAACGCACGTTTCTCATTTACCTAAATTAAATTTTAATTAATGTACAAAGTACATGAATTTCGTCAAGTTACTAGAAATATTAATTAAATTTACATATAATGTGAGAACACGAATGTCATAAAGTTTACTCTTGCTAATCTTGTTTTGTGGAATAACATACAAAATTCGACAATCGAGTTCAAGTTTGTTCACCCATAACATATAAAAATAATATATACATGTTAAAACTGTAATTTGAACTCATTTCAAAGTTTCACATTTTTCGACACGATTTCCATCCTTACCAGAAAACAAAAATCTGAGATAACTGTAAATAGTTTTTTAATAGTTTACCTCTACATTGTTAACCTTTGTAAGGTTTTGGAAATGTGTTTCTTCTTCTTCTTTCACTATTCATCACATTTCGAAAGCAACTTTAAAGTTTTGTACATTACATTAGTCGATTTTAAGTAAATGACCAAAACAGAGAAAACTTAATGAACCGAGGTAACCGAGATGAAAATCGCAGTCACTATGTACCAAAATTATAATATCTTACTTTTCATTGTTTTAATATTATTACTTTTTGAGTTAATTTTATATTATAAACACCTGGAGTATTCAAGTAGTCTTTATATCCCTCTGTACAAAATTCATTTACGGAAATAACAGAAACTCTGTTTTTTGTAATTACTTTGAAAGTTACAATTATCAAAGTTGTAAAGTCCTTTTTTGAAACACCCAGTATTATTTAAACAAATCTAAATTATATTAGAAGTATTGCTTTAAAAAGAGAAGCAAAGGAAATCCATCATTTAGTATTCCAGGTTGTTTTATAAAACCGATTTAGTGACGCCTGTCCGTGTTCCATAATTTATTGCGTACCCAAGTTCATCCCTCGTTGTTGCGAGAGAGCTTTAACTTGTAATTGTGCTCGCTTCTTGCAAACTCTCCGGGAAAGAGGTTTTGTGGAACAAAACTAATAAATATGTAAGTATATCGTAGATTGGGACGGTGGCGTGTCCTACAATCGAACTCCTTGGAGGTCACGAATCGTGGATAGTTATGAGCGATGGCCGGTGGATGTGATATTATCTAGTGTGGATTAACGTCCGCTAGTAACTACACCTGCCCAGTTATCAAGATACTGACTGACCCGTGAAGGCTTTCGATGCCACCCCGATCGGGGACGCCCCCGTCTAGCATTCTCACCACCTTTAACCCCCGGTCACCGGTTACGACATCGCCTAACCAGAGGCGAGTGACACCTCTCCATTGGCAAACCTCACTCTGGAACGGAGCAGGGGCTCGACCAGAGCATTTCAACACGAACCACTGTCACTACTAATCCAAACACAAGAGGGAGTGTAGACCCCTCCATCCCGTAGTACCATTAACTTTTTAAAGCTAGAATGGTGTTATGCCAAGACTATTCTCTTTCCAATTTGGAGGCCATAGCTAACGACATCACTTGGCCGATGTCACTAGGGCTTCGAGGTTTACACTTCCTATGGACCCCTACATCCGATTGTCGTTGGGAGGGACCTAATCACCAACATATGAAGGTCGCACGCGGAAGGTGCACGAATAAGTCCAGTTAGAAGGCCCCCTTATATAGACGGCTGGAGAGCCTCCGGTAGCCTTGGGCCAAACCGGATGTCCAGGTGAGCTCTTACGCCGTCCGGGAGATGGAGGGATCGACGCACAGTCATTGTCTTCGGACCTTAAGGCCGCCTGGTGTCTCGGGACAAAGCCTACCCAGGCACCCCGCAAGTAGAGACTTAACACCTAAGATCAACCTGATGTCTCAGACCTACCATAAGCACCCCACCCAGATTCAGGTTCCTGACTTTTATTTGCCCCTCAGTAACAAGACTACAATATCGCGCCACAATCATCTTAAACTCATTTCACAATCATACTTGCCCGTAAATACCTACCTGGGTAGGTCGCCTTTTAAAAAACGGTGAAGGCAAAAAGTTATAATTTAAACTAAAATTTAATAGTTATAATGAAAATTTAGTACCTTTTCTATTACAATAGTTTTTATTTCATAAACAAATTAAAATGTTTGCAATAAATCATTTAAAAACGTTAATCGTTTCTTTGATGAATTCCTAAATCGAGCAGTTTGTAAAGCACAATTTATTTGAGATGACGTCAACCACTGTATAAAAGAGGCACGGCTTACGCCCCAAGAGCTCAACCCGTTATAAGCTTATTAACTTTTAGCCACTCAAATGTTAACTTTCTTCATTAACACGGAACCCATTAAACTTGTTGCTTGTGAGCTGAAATAAGATTACGAAACCGTATTAAACTGGAGTGAAGGTTTACAAATTTTTATTTTATACAAAATGCAAATTAAAGTCACACCAGCTAACTGTGAACTTAACAATAACTTTCCAGAATATTTTTAAGTAAAGTAAGTAAGTAAAAAAATATATTAGCTAGTGACGTTCACTTAACGTCAGAAACATGTGTTGATTTGTTTACAGTGTTTAGTGACGTCAAGAGGGAAGAATTCTTGAAATAATTACGGTTAATTTTTCATGTTGATTTACACCCTGTTAGATTTAAACTTTGATGAACCATTTATTTAATATTCTTAATGATATAATTATAAAACTTTCCATAAGATCTATATCTTTTATAAATTCCGCTGTACTTTTTGCGCTGTAAACTTTTTATGATACACAAATCTGCTGATACTCCCCAGAGCTTATTCATTTCAAAATGATTATTAAGCTACATTTTCCTTAGGATACAATTATATATTTCTACGTTATAATAGTTGAATGTATACAAATTTGTTCCCTTAAAACATGTCTGAAAAATAAAAATCCAAACTATTCATGAAATATATTTAGGTTCTGTTGGTTTGTTTACAATTAAATGTATAAAAATATTATTCAATATATTAACCGTAAAGTAAACAAAATTTGTTTACATCCACTGGCTATAGCCACTGGATGTTCTACTAACCAAGAAAATGACAGTCAGAAAGGATATAAAATACTAAATGAAACTGTATATTGAAAAGCCTTGTAATTACTGTAGATATGAAGTTTTATATATATTGCACAGCGATTAATATTATTTATTTTGTTAGAATAAGATAACTATTTTGAATGTAATTTTGAGGTAATAGGGAAAGGTTTTATGTTGTTTCGACATTACTGCAACTCACGCTAAGTAAACCTTGGAACAAGAAACATTCTTATTAACTTTTATGCTCTGCACTGTTTGTTGCACATGTTCGCTTTAGTTTTTCCTTTAACATAAAAATAAGATTTTAACAAGAAAACTAGCATTGTTTCATAATGAATGTTTTTTTTATTAAACGTTTATTATTAAACTCTTTAAACGTAGCATTATACATAGGTGTGTTGGTCTGTTAACTTAAATTGTTTAGAAAATGGCCAACTCAACTACTTAACTAAGAAATGTAGAGAATACTAATCGAAATTCACTTCATCCAATTATTTTGTAAACTGTACAAAACTATTTTCGTTACATGTTTAGAAATTTATGATTCATCGGATAGTGAAATCAACGTCCAATCGATAAATTTGATGGACGGTTTGACCAAACAGTATCAGAATCAATTGGTTGGAGTTGATTCATGCAATAACACCGAGTAAATAGACCCAGTTAAAACAAACGACGAATCGAGAGTCAGACTGGTGCAACAAAGGTTTCTGCTCTGCCAAGCTGACAGGGGTGACTATTATTACGAGGAATATTGCCGCGTGTACTTGAGTGGTATTGGCTTGTCTCTCTATCTCTCTCTCTTTCTCTCTTTACCCTTAGACCACACTTCCATCATACTGTTTTATGCTGTCATAGTTTTTTTCCAATATTCCCAGAACAAAAATTCTACACATTCCTATTGAAATTTGAACTTTGGATTTTTTTATAAAAACTTTATAAAATCTAGAGGTTTATTAATTATTTTTGTTATGTTGGAGTGAAGTATTTTGTTGGTGAGAAAAATAGTGTAATTTAAATTTCATTACTTTAAACTCCTTTAACTAGTAATTTATAACTCATACGTGCTGCCTCTAACACATGAAAAACATCATATTCTGCCGTTTCCTAAGACAAAGCAAATTTAATAGCTCTTTTAATTGTTAAATCTGTTTAGAAAAAAATGTTTCTCCAAACTGTTAGTTAATAATCAAGAAAAAACTGGTTCTCTCAAGAAATTTCCCGGTTTTCAAATTTACAGTACACTTTATAACGTTTCAAAGACAAAATATAACCAGAAATGCATTGATTTTTAGATTGGGTTAGTATATGGAACTTGTAGCGTTGAAAGAACTGATGGTTTTAGGGTTTAAGTGGGTTTTCATTAAAGAAACTAGTTCGTTATAATCCTTTGTGGATGGTATATCAGGTTGACTCACACATGTTTTAACACTTTTACCCAATTGACAAAAAATGGAAGATTTTCTTTTTACCCACAACCCTCAGAAACATCGTTTATCAAAAAAAGTTCGATATAACCGTTCCAAATAGTATTTCCTCATCAAAAGGCTCAACAATTTAAAAACATTGGGACCTGTTGTTACTTTATGAACTTGCAGATGTTTTATTTAATCTGCATAACCGTACGCTATTACTCTCTTTTCCCGTCAATAATCTTTCATTTAAACCTTTCAATTACCTCGATTTTTTTGAGTATTATCACTTGTTATATGTAAACGTCTGACACAAATTCAAGGCTGAACGTAAGAAAGAGTTTATTTCGCCTAATCATAGAGCTTTTTCTAACATAAATACATAGAGAAACTGTTACTAGACATTATATCGCAAACTCACTGGATATATGTTTTATTATTGTATTCTGAGAAAAAATAGCAGTGAAATAAACCATCAGTGGCTCAACACTTGGTGGACTTCAGGAGGTGTCGATGAATTGAAACTTCGAACTACTTGGAGTGAATGGAATATTTACTGGTTTGTAATCAAATTCATTAAACTACAGTAAGTTTGACCTAGACGGCAATTACTCAAGTGTGCTGAGCTAGTGGTCAACAACTATTGCCGAACTTTGTGAAGAGTAATGGATTAGGGGTGGAAGGCTGCGCTAAAACGGGTTTGGTATAATGTCAAGATGTTGTCCTATGAAAAAAAATTAAAATTGCCCTTTGCTGTTCTGACTTTCTCAATCAACCTGTGTGAAAGTATTGAACGACAAATATTTTAAGCTTTTACTTTTTAATTAAATCTGGTAAAATTGTTACATCTTAGCTTTCTTTTGCTAATATCCCACTTTATATTTTCATAAAATACCGTTACATTCGGATAAAGGTTACCATTAATTTTACAGTACAATAGTTTTTATATAATCGCATTAAATTTACACGTTATTTTCATTATATATAACGGGCTCATATATTTTAAGAAATCACGGTTTGCGTACATTAATTGGTATAATTGGTTAAGTACAATACGAGATCGTGTAAAACTAATTTTATAAATAACTAATAGACATACGTAATCAATATATTAATAATTTAACAATAACAGGCTTATACAGATTAAAATTTAAACAAAATACATCCAAACAGCTTTAATAAAGATGTTATTTTTCAGTACGTAAGTTAATTGAAGATACAATTTGCTCCTATAAGATATGAACATGTAAATGGTATAGGTTACAGATATGTGCGTGCATATACATGGAAAAAACAAATTAGTAAGCAAATTGGATAAATATATATCAATAAAATCACATCGTGAAATAGAAACAGTTACATTTCAAAATATTTTGGGGTTTTCGTAAAACTACAATCGTTTTGTGTGAACACGTCAGTGACCCCAACAAAATTAGAGTAAAGTGAATTTTAATAAATCTGTCACACTTTCCAACATATGCCATAGCTATCACAATCTAGTACTACATCCTATAAAAACTGCAAATAAACTACTATATTATAAATCGTCCCAGGGAGACAATGTTAGCTAAACACCTAAACAAGGTTCACTACAACGGTCTCCCTGTTCAGTGGCATCGCGTAGGACCTGTAATAGAAGGAAGGAGATTTTTTTACGTTTAATGACGAAGATTTATGTGAAATAGTGGCAAAGTATTATTAGAAATAAACTTATATCAGCTGATGACTTAGCTTCTCTCCAGACTTCAGTAGGCCTACGACATTAAACCGGAACGAATTTGAAAGTTAGTTCGGTGCGTTAAAATTTCCATGTTTTAACTTTGTGCTGTTTTAAGTATACAAATGTGACTGTGCATATTTATTCAAACATATATGTGTGTAATTGATAATCATCATAATAACAATTTAATAATGGGCTTAACTATGCTGCTGAAGATGGATCATCATAGGCCTGAAACGGGTACATTGTAAAATTGTTAATAATTGACACCTCAAGGGAGTTTACAAAGATGAATAGCTTTGAATCATAAAAAATCGATTATTAACTTGATTAGATCCTCCAAATCTATGATTTGTAGTTCAGTATCTACAAATTATCAATATTATACCTCAAAATATTCAACCGACGAAGTTACAAAGTTTCACTCTATGGGCAAAGTTAATAGTTAGCTGGCTGTATACTCAGTGAAGACTTAGAACTGTCTGAGGTGTTAAGAGTTAGTAAAGTTAGTGACAGCTGTTCACAGGTAACTTTCCAAGTCGTTATCCAAAATGACAAACGACACTTCAGGTCCTACTTACTTAACTTGCTTTTTAGAGTTCGGTTCCAGGTTATTCTTATTCTTATTCTAAAACGGAATCAACTTCCTCTACTAAATATGTCTAGATTATTCACGGTTCAGAGAAAGCCTTATGGCAGATTATCATGTATTAGAAAATTTATAACATTTCCGTAGTGTTTTAAATGAAAAAATTCGTGTATTCTTTCCTTATTGATTTATTAGAAGATTTATTTTTATATTTATGAACATCTATCTTCTCTTTTGTAAAAACCAATATTGTCCAATATAAATTTTCAAATTTTCAAAAATTTCAATTTTTGGTTTTCAACATAAGGTATTATATTTTGAGAAAGTTAAAGTAATGAAACCATACAAAACAGTAAGTAATAATGAGTTAAAAAAGAAATATACTCGCATATCTACCCAAACAAGTTTTAACTGCATGCATTATCGTATTAGTGTTAGTTACATAAATTAACTTTGAAATAGTTTGACAAAAGGTGTTATTATTATTATATATGAGATTGAAAGTTTTTCTTCATCTAAGACGTGGATGAACATGGCTTAGTAAAATTTAGTCGTTTGTCTATCCCCAACTCCACGTCTAGGCCATGAAACACGATTTACATACAATTTTCCCCTAAAAAATTTGTCCTAGGAACTTAGAATTTCTACCTAACTGAATTCCGTTCCTACTGAATTATTGTATATTAACTTTTTCAATCAACCCAAGTAAGCGTATAATTTTATAGTTATGTATTGTACGTTCAAATACCCCCGTCACAGCAGACCTGTGTACTCAATGAATTTCCTAATCAATAACATCATAATAATTATATATAACAAGTTTTATCATTATCGGTCAGTAAATATATGAGAGTAACTTACTTAGTAAACCTTAATATTAACATGGGAAAGAGTATGCAGATTTGCTGCTGTGAGGAACGTTGGAAATAGGCATTTCTAGAATTTTTTTTATTTTAACCATTTAAACCAACTTTCATCAACATCTGTCCATAAATTAAAGAGTTTTCTCTATATGATTAACACGGGAAAACAGTATGCAGGTTAGCTACCATGATAAACACATAAACTATGATTTTTAGGTATAAATAGATGGATCTCAACCACATGAAGCTAAATATCAAGTTTCATCCAAAAATATGCATTGATAAGTGAAATATTATTTTTCCTTATCCTTCATAAGATTATCATTGGAGCCCCAAAATACAACACACTGTGTTTAGATTTTTTTATATAACTGTAACCGTTGGAGTTAGAGGCACCTAAAAACGAAAAATAACATGGTCCCGGGCTTAAGTCTTGCCATGAGACCTACAGTTATAGCTTCTTCCCTATGGGAAATTCGCTAAAAGTAAAATTTATTTGTTGGTAAATTTTTAGGTAGATTCTTAAGTTCACTTTATCTTTCTGTGTTCAAATGTAAATAAAAAAAATAATATTTTAATTCCGTTTTTAAGTTACGTTAACTTATAAACAGCGAAACATTTAATGTAATTTTCATTTAAAATATGCTAACGTAATTACAACGTATGGTATCTCACAAGAAAAATCCTTGCACCGTTGAAGGGATTAAAAGCATCCTCGTGTGAGCTTTGGACAAAAAGCCAGGATTAGAGTGATTCATGCATTCAGCTGTCAGAATTAACTTTTCCTAAACATAATTTGAGTCCTTTTTATGTCAGATAAAAAAATCTAATACTATTATTTTCAGAAAAGGATTAGTAGGAAGGCTATAAGTCAAAGGTAACCTATATTCTACGTAATATTATTTTTTAAACTTTAAACTGTTGAATATATTTTGAAAGAGCTGTTCAAATTATACAGAAGCTCTATAATTTGTTATTCCAATCAAATTTTGATCAAGATAGTGGCACTGATCCGAGGAATTTGTCAAATTAATTATTTTCCAAACAATATTTTTATTGAACCTTTTTGTACACGTTCGTTTTGGTAATTGGACTATAATAAATATTCGTGTGCTTCTAAGTGTTTGTGAATCTGAAACCAATAAATATTTTCTATTGAGGAATTAGTCTGATGAGACTTCTGATGAGATGATGTTTAGAAAAATAAGGTCATCACTTTTATAAAGAGCTGTGGTGTTTAATTAAAAGTATAGTTAATTGGTTTCCAAGTTGTGACCTGTATATTATTTATGTTAAAACACTACGTTTTTGCGTAGCCAAAAATTGGATTTTAAAACTTGCACAGACTTTTAGGAGTTTTACTATAAAATATGAAGGATGATTGGTCTGTACTTTGAGAAGCAGTAGAACCAGAGTAATTCTTTAATCTTAAATTCAGCTTTTGTGTATCCCTACAACGTTTAAGTTTATTAGTAATTGTTTGTAATAAGTTTATTTAATATACGTCCTTCAAACTATACCAACGTTTCTTTTAAATTAGCTATGTGGCTTAAAAACAATAACAGTAGTATTTTCACTTCTTTTCAGATTCACCCAAAAGTATCAACCACTTATTGAAGCTGTGACTGTAGACTATCACTTATTGATAATGAGGCTATACTGATTAGTAGTTTGTAAAATAATTTTGAATATTTCGCCACCTCAAGTTTGGTTTTTAAGGTACCCAACTTAAAATGTATACGAATTCCCTTGAATTGAAAACATATATTTCGTCATTATGCTGTGAAACCGACCGCCCTGATATAAAAATGAGTTCAGGTTCGAAAGTATTCCTTTTCCAGCCTCTCTAGGAAATTGTAGCAGATGATAAGGTCATCTGTTTTTAGTTTTTACAATGTAGATCAGATTGAAACAAGTGAATGTCAATGGTAAGCTATCGATAGTGCATAAGCGATAATAATCGATTCAACACACAATCAGCTGATGGTTTCCAGTTGCAATAAACATATGGATGCAGCTCTCTTCTGTATAATTTGGTTTGTATTTTGTATATTGCTCAGTATTTTATGCAGTCTCGCGAAAAATATAATTCAAGACACGGGTTTGTGCAAAACACTTTCTGTTACTTTATCTTTACATTACTCCCTTGGATTACAACTTGCCTGACGGCTCAGTTGTAAATATGGAGCTCGTACGAAATACACCACATTTGATCCTTGCGCATGGCTCGTATTCTAAAAAGGCCGAGTAGACGGTGATCTTTGACAGAAAGTTTGTATGGCTATTTTTTTCAATAGATTATCAGATAAAATAAAATAAATTTAAAATAGTGTAACGGCATTTTAAAAAAGTTTATATAATGTTAATGTTTATATAGTGTGAGTAGTTAGCTATATATGCCTAAATAATCTATTAGCCTAAAATCCATATTTATCCATAGAGACCATATTTATATTATGACATCTAGTGGAAATTAAATGTTTACGTATGTGACGTAATTGTATAGCTTATTAAAAAATTATTTTAGTATTGGACTGTAAAATTTTTTTATCAATGTAACATAATTTGTTTTATATATAGAATAATTTACCATATTATGAGAATGGAATAAAAATACTAAAAAGCTTGAGTTTAATTCACAAGCAAAAGATTATTTTTCTAAATTTTACACCCTCCCCATCCTCCAAGAGCTAAGCCCCGCGTATCTTGTCACAGAGTGATAAGTTGATTAAAACTCCTGTTATTAAATAGCTTCTCATCAACCACTTACGCTCGTATCTTTCAAAAGCTTGTTAAGCCTCCTTGTTATCACCTCATATGACTTTCCACACAAAAAATAAAATAAGAATGGGGTTTTCAGCTAAAACTCGGTATTTGAGCTGACATCACTACTCAGTATTTGTAATAATTATCAACAATGTTTTTTTTAACAGCAAAACAATTTTCCTTCTATTTATTTATTTTTAAATTTCAAGAAGGTTTAGTGCCACCGTTACAATTGCTTTTACGTTACCTTGAAATCAACAAAATCGTGCATTGTAACCAAATTCAGTAAGTTCACTTGGCATAATCAGCGTTTTCAAGTCAGTTGTTGCGTGACAGCTCAAAAAATATTTGTACTGGAACTGATTATGGCTACAGTATTGTTTCTTTGTCTTTAAAAACGCTTTCAATTCCGTAGACAAACATGATAAATTACCAGAATATGTGCTCTTTAGTATTTAGTGTAGAGTGTTTTGTTCTAAGAAAAAATTAAGTGTTTTTTCCATTATAACGGAAATGGTGATCAAAAACTAAATGACCATACATTACATAACCAAGGAATTATCTTGTGCCCTTTTCATTTTTATATTTTATTGGTTTTATTGAACTTACAGTCTTTTAATCACCATTAAGAAGGTAGTGTGTAGTTAATTATTTTACACAACAGCTTATTATAATAATATTTCGCACAATTATTGGTCTAGTCTAAACAAAAAGAACATAGGAATCGCCCAGAAAAAAATAATCATATTTGCATTTAATTCAAACAGTTAAATCGGTGCTCAAATTATTTCTCTTTACCTTTTATTGTCAATACATAAATTATAACATAATTATATATAAATATTATAATTATATAATATAAATTATAATTATTATAATTATATAATTATAATTAATAATAATTATATAAATATTATATAAATATAACATAAAATATAAACATTAATTAATGTTCATCACAGGCCAAACATAGAAAATTTGCTTTCATATTAGTTATGTTAGCCTCCGGATTATGGTAAACATAAAAGTGTTTTCAATAACTGTTTACGTAATCCAATAGTTTGCTACTGAATATTAATTAATTAATCTCGGTTTTATTATTGAAAATACGAGTTTAGCCGGCAGGGTGAGTCACCCTGTATATAAAAATCGTTATTTTATAAAATATGTTTTACAAAAATATACTATCCAAATAATGCTAGTGTAAAATAGTTAATGAATATATAAAATTTACCTTTTTTACCTTTTATTTTGGATGAAAATTCAAATACATATTAATGGCTTAAAAATATATCAGGCCCAAATCATTTATCATAAAATAAAATATAAAAATACATATATAGAACAGCTCTATCTTAATCAAATTCCGTAAAAATATTTAGTTCAGGATTGTTAGTGATTTTTATCTAAATCATAAGCAAGGGGATCTTAAACTGGTCTTCTGAAGCAACTATAAACATTTTAAGAATTTTTTCGATAATTCAAGCTAAATATACGTTGAATATTTCATTTAAAATGGAAGATAAATCAGATTTGTTTAGTTCTAAATAAAAATAGCATTGTATAGAAACATTTTTAATTTTATATTAATTTTTTAAACGTACAAATTCATTAGTGTTAAATTCATTAATGAGTTAATACTAGTGTTTAAGTGTAAGTTAACTATTCATATCGCTTCCGGTACTGTACTTCTGTACAGTTCTGAAGTATCACGGGTCTAATCCATCAGCCATTCTACAATCCGTCAGCAAAAGTCTTCATCACATATTACATTTTCCATCCAGGACTACCTTTCCAGCAATACCTATCATGTATCTTGATGTTACATTACGTTAAAGTGAGGTTTTTACAAACTCATGATTGATACAAATTTTAAATTGATATACACTGCATTCATAAATTTAACCATATCCCACCATAACGATTATTATAGATATTCAATTTCAATAATAACACATTATTAGTATTTCATTTTATACATTTATAAACAACAAAGTTTTAGGATTATCCTACAATTTTAGTTGGCTGAAAAAATTAAATTGCAATACGAAATTCTAGCTATAGGTACTATTTTACAATAGTATTAACACCTAGCAAATAATACACAACTTTCTTATGAAATATATATTATATTATATGATTATTACAAATCTAACTAAGTACAAAGCATGCAAGTACTAAGTTATTGCATCAAATTTACACTTATTCCAGCCATTATTATTTCTTTTGATACCTTTTATTTGAAGTAGTGAATTAAATAAATTTTTATAAAATATTTTTATAAAATAAATTATTTTATTTTTCTAAAATTTGTTTATTTTGTAGTCTTAAATCATAGTTTATAATGAAATGACCTTGTAAAAATTACATAATTTTACATTCATATGTAATTTTATTGATGATGTAAATGAAGTTCCCCTTGAAACAATAAAATAATATGTTTTGTCTTTGGACTCATGACCCAGAAAATCTTGGTAAACTACAATCATAAAGCATTTTCATCATATTGCACATTTGACTGTAATAATTCATTCGAAACAGTTATATAAAATAAACCTGTGTCATCTTGGAAAGCCACCGGAGTACCCCTAAAGCGACTATTACACAAGTTATTTACATAAACGAGAAATTAACGTCCAGAAAGAACAGATCCCTGTGGGATGCTATGTTTACATAGCAAGTTTACATAGCACCCCACATAGCATAGCATAAATCCTTTGTCACTGATCACTCCATTTCCTTTGGTATGTTGTTACCTTCCCGTGAGGTGAGATTGGAACGTTTTTTGTTCATATAGCCCCTAATACAAGCCTCATGCAACCGGTCTAAATTATAATATAAAACATGTACCACAGCTGATTATTATAATAAACGTAATATGTAATTTTTTATTTGGTCAATATATAAACGCGTGATTTTTAATCATTATACATAATCCTCAAAAACTGTTAAAGATGAAGGTGGTGAATAAAACTTATCATTTTGTACAGTACATATTTATTTTATAATAGTTATATATAAAGACGGCATTTAAATAGTAACCAAATTTTACGTATTGAACCAAAGACAGTTTAAAAATATTTAAATATCAAAGCTGTTTATTTTATATTTTCAAAATAGCAGCTTTTTAAAGTTAATGGATTTTTGTTATTTAAATTAAATATATTTACCCCACCATTTGAAAAAAAAAAGCTAACTTATGATAATTTAGAAAATTTTTTTACATAAGCCATTAAATAATCGAATTTGTTTTCATCTTAAATAATAATTATAAATATAACGTTTTTTGTATAAAAATACAAAATGTACGGCTAAACGAAGGATTTTACAATTATTAATTTTTTTGTAATTTGAAGATACTATCATAAGTTTGTTACTTTAATGAACACCCTGTATACACGTGATTTTCAATCATAATACATAATTCTCAAAAACTGTTAAAGATGAAGGTGGTGAATAAAACTTATCATTTTGTACAGTACATATTTATTTTATAGTTTTACATATATGAATGATTCAGACGGCATTGGATAGTGAAGCGTATCGCTAATTGTTTACGTTTGAACCAAAGACAGTTTAAAGAATATTTTTAATTACTTATCAAAGCTGTTTATTTTACAAATACTAACATTTAAGACTTAACGCCGCACTCTTGTATACCCTTTGGGGTGGAACCCTTTGGACGGATTTTCAGAAATTGTGAATCTAAACTATTCCCAACCCCCCCTGAACATAAGCAAAAAAATTCATCCGAATCGATCCAGGTGTTTAGAAATAGTGTAATTACAAACACGCGTACAGGAGATTTATATTTATCAAGTATTGTACTGTGAGATTTCAATTATGTTTTTAGATTGAAGCATCAACAAATAACGAATTGTAACAAGAAAGCACCGAGCTTTTAAATAAAAGACATTGATGAACTAACGTACACTGCCCCCTTTAAAGTTACTAAATCTACATAAATAAAATTAGATTTTAATGTAAATTATCTCATTTAGATGTATACAATATATCTATCTTAATCAAATTCCGTTAGAATATTTAGATTAGGATAAGTCAAAAAACATTTCCAATTTTTTGACCATATTTTCTGTTAGGGGCTCTTAAACTGACCTTCTGAAGCAACAGTAAAACATTATAAGAATTTAACGTTTTTAGATTTGTTTTCAAGCCAAATCTATGTAGAAAACCTGAGTCGAAATGGAAGGTAAATAAGTAAGAGTTTTTAAAGTTATAGTTAAAAATAGCATTGGATACCCGCATAAGAGGCACTATGTTTACTATTGACCGGATATATAATTTTGTGTTTTTTATATATTGTCATATAATATTCAAATCAAAATCAAAATTTAAAGAAAAAGTATATGTTACTTCTCAACAATGCACTCTAAAATTAAAAGTTTCAAACCTATTTTTTATTTGTAGTTCCTTAATGGTATTTTGTAAGAAATTATATACCTAGTTTTTTTTTCATTTTGAGTGTAGGATAGATATTTTAAACTGACTTATTTCACTACCAGAAAGTGTCAAGTAATAGGATGAGAAGACAGATTGTAAAAAACATAAACCTAAAGCGCAAAACATATCAAGCTTCTTATGTAAGTAACATTTGTGAAGCTACATTGTGCACTGTAGACCTTGTACGTTGGTGAAATTTCTACTCTGTGTATTTTGCAAACTACAAATAAGGCTTGGAACAGCGACAGCAGTGTTACATAAATAAGCGGCAGTGCCCTCCCTACCGCCCCCCCACCAACAGCTGGCGGCATTGATTACGTTCGAATCTGAAACATTTTATACTTGGTTGGGTTTGCACGTCGCAGAAAATCAATTTTTTGTAGTTTTTTATCATTTCTGTACAGGTTCAACATTTAATAAAGCTGAATAAAAACGGTACTATACATCAAGGTTCAGTTAAGGTGCGTAAATGTCCCAAAAGCTATCTCATGCTCTAGTAATTTTCTATTTTAATAAATTAAAAATTAAATATTCATATTCATTTTATTTTATATAATATGACCTAAAAGTCTAGAAAAATCGAATCCATAAGTGCACATAGGAAAGTATTAACTAAAGCGTGAAACATATTAAGTTAAATATGCATTAATTCTGTATCAGTTACATATACGGATTACACATTTCAAATATTGCATATGTAAATTGTTAGTAAATTTTTCTTTCAGTGTTTTGATTGTATGCAATATTAAATGGACTCTGATCCATCAAACACGTACTTTAATGCACTAACTAAACCATCAGCTCAATATCTGTCGTCGTTTTATTGAATTTTGTAGACATGTAAATGTATGCAAAACTGTTTTCTGGGAAAATGTATACGTGATATGGCATTTGTGTACAAACATGTTATCCAGGGGGATATAACGAATGGGTTTAGCATACTTTCATACTTTTCTCTGTTTTTCAACATTTAAAGTTAAAGTATAAACGTAACAATTTACATAAAAGGCTTATCCATAAAATATTCAAAAGTATAATCGAAATAAAACAACATGAATATTATTTATTTTGGTAGCTCAAAAGGACCAATTGTCTTCTAACATGGTTAACGGCTTTTATAAATGTGTCTCACTTAAACATGCCTAACAAATCAGTCATTGTTCAATCTTACTATTTTAATACTTGCAGACTCAGATTGTAAATTAGGAACCTATAAAGACTTCCGCATGCATATATTTATTCTTTTTAAGGTTGGTATCCATACAAAATTAAATCGTAAGGCATATTAAAATTCAAACAACATGTATGCACTGCCATACATGTTATTTTTTTCGTTTTAAGTCTTTTAAAAATGGTTTGTAAAATAATATTGAGTTAAGGTAAAAATATAGATATAATACGTGATTGATTTCATTGCATAAACATATATCCATATAATATTTTTTAATACTTTTATCCCAATAATGTAGTGACACTCTATGTAGCTGCGGTATAACAGATACTATTCATTTTAATTACAAGTTTATAATTCAATTGAAAAGTTAACTCTTGGGAATGTGTATTATCATAGAAGAAGCGTCATAAGTTGGATGTGGGTGTCCTATTTCCAAGTAATAAATTAATACTTCCGGTGTTTAATAGGCTATTATCTTGAAACACATGCATCGAATAGGACGTTCACCTCAGATACACGCATTATTAATAAGGACTGCTCCACAAAACTTTCACACTTTTACATCGTTTTGAGACCGCCAAATATTTCCTCAAACATAATCTGTCTACAATCTTTCTTTAACACCTATTATAGAACAAATGTATACAATGTTTTTGGGTATCTCAAATTTGATTTGTGGGTTGAAGAGTGTACAAATGCATCGTTGAAGGATGACAGGAAACGGTTAGATGACCCACACCTTTGGAACTTCTGCCGAGCTCTCTCTAATACTTGTGGGAGGGTTGGGAGGGTAATTGGGAGGATGTGAATTGGGGAAAAACATACTTTAGTAAGCTTTTTGGACAAAGGCGAAGATTTATTTTTAAGCTCTTAACCATCACTCAAGTTATAAAAATGAAAAGCATAGGTAATTAACCTATTGTGATGTTCGGATACGTTATCACAAAACGTTACATTAGATTATATAAGATTATTGAAATGGCAACCATACTACAATGTAGGTATTGTAAGCCAAGTATGAATGAGAAATGATTGTGGGATGATTGTGGCACGATCTTGTAGACTTGTTACTGATTAAGGCTGGCGTGTTCCTTAAACAGGACTGTTAATTAATAGCCCAACAGCCGATGGCAACTAAGGGACCTACAGATTAACGTGGAGACCAAACCATTGCTACTGAATTACGAATTAGTCTAATTATGATGATGGTCTTTGCAGATTAACGTAGTATTCAATAGTGCGGCCGTTAATCTACACTAAGGTAACACTACACCTACCGACCATCACTTACAACTATCCATAATTCGTGACCTCCAAGTAGCTGGATTTCGGGACGTCGCCAAAGTCCCGGTCAAAATACCAGTACCCAAATACTGTACGTAAAATCTTACAATACATAAATTCAAACTTCACTTCTACTCACCTCAAAATATCCCCCAGAGTGGGTCACACCACCTCATAAACGAATATGAATAATAAATAGTGAATTTGCCATTAGCTAAATCAAATTCCTCTTTCTACTTTCTGTAATTTTTTTAAACGGAAGTTTGAAATACACTGAGCGCAATCAAGATGCCAAGAGCATGCAAGAAACACATTATTTCTCTCAATAACCTCAATTACGAGGCGTATTGACGAAAATGGCAACAAAACCACCAACACAAAACATGGTGTAAGTGGGTGGAGTGCGTCAGATAATTCGCTTTTGACGCTTATCACACCGACGCGCCGCTCCGCTATCCATATGAACACATTACATACAGCACTCAATATCGTGGTTGCGTCAGTTCACTAATAGCTACATCAGATAAATCAGACAATCATCCATTAGCTCTTGAGGCAAAGGGTTGTTACCCTGGGAATGACATCACATTTATATGAATGGGATTTAGGGCGAACATGTGAATGATTCACGCGTTAAAGTTGCACTACATTTTTGAATGGTGCAACATATTTAGTGGATTTATACTAGCTTAAATTTTATTTTTATCCAAGAAAATTGTATTTGATAATAAATATTTCTCAATAATTCGAGATTATTGGAATTTAGATATTATTTATTTGGCGAAACACTGTTTTACTGCTTATATGATATGAAGATTCTTATTTTTATACCTTAGACACTGATCCAAACTGCAAAGGTATTTTAAGTTGTATATGGGTGACGAGTGAATGTGACGGTTTGTTACTGACAAAGCATCAGCTGACTCATTTATCAGGATTGTTAATTAAAAGATTGAATCGGCGACCTTCAGATTATGAATAGGGATCCTGATATGTCTTTATAAACATATATACACATAAATTAATTGATAATTCTTCATCCTACAAATAAACTAACTTCCGAGAAAAATGTAAACAATAATATTAAATAACAAAATAATCTGCTGATTATTTAAGCATATGACAATCCTCCCCCCTATTGAGCTGCTCTTAGTTGGTCGCAATGCCTCTTAAATAACCGTCCATCTTCTGATTTAATAAGGTACATCACGTTTCCAAGCGGTCTTTTAAGCATATGACAGATACATAACCACAGTACAAACCAGTCTGAATATTAGTGTCTACCTTCTCAACGTTTTCCATTTAATTAGAAGAAAAAGATCACAAGAGAAATATAGCTTGAAATAATATATGAAAAATGAGGATTTCATCTGTCAATTTAATTAAAAGTCATGATTAAGATTTGATATTACCTTTATGTAACGTATTACTTGTATATGTCATATTTAATTTGAAGTGTATTAACTTGTCTGAATACCTGAGTGACACACGACAGATGTAATTGCATACCTGGCGTGTTCAGAATGTACATTAACGTTTGGGAGACAAAATACGTTTTAACAATAGAATACGAGTATTTGACGAGTGTCAAATAAAATCCCATTTTTCTCTGTTCTCTCTCCTTACGTTTAAAATATTTTTGTATGTATATTTAAATTTGAAAATATATACCAGGCAATAAACAATATCACAGATCAATAAAAATAGCTATTATTATTATTGATCTTATTATCATTGATTGATTCAAGTCAAGCGGTCTTTTAAGCATATGACAGATACATAACCACAGTACAAACCAGTCTGAATATTAGTGTCTACCCTCTCAAGTTAATATATATTCAACCACGGTTTCGAGCTATCTCAAGAATTCATAATCAATTAAATCCTTTTTCGATGGTGGAGAAAGTCATCAGGAACAACACAAATATCGTCAACAAAAAGCACACAAAACACATCGCTGGTTTATTCAAAAAAAATTTTATTGGGTATTCTGGTTGAGACAATTTATTATTTCCTACATACATTAAAATGTATGTATTTTTAACTCAACGTATTTTATTCCATACTTTTAATCCGTTAAAATGATCTTGCCTTAGACACCTCATAGTACGAATGACAAAACAAACTAGCAATCTATTTTCATCTATAACAAATAGTTAATAGCTGGTTAAAAATCCTAGAAATGCAACGTTTTCCATTTAATTAGAAGAAAAAGATCACAAGAGAAATATAGCTTGAAATAATATATGAACAATGAGGATTTCATCTGTCAATTTAATTAAAAGTCATGATTAAGATTTGATATTACCTTTATGTAACGTATTATATGTCATATTTAATTTGATGTGTATTAACTTGTCTGAATACCTGAGTGACACACGACAGATGTAATTGCATACCTGGCGTGTTCAGAATGTACATTAACGTTTGGGAGACAAAATACGTTTTAACAATAGAATACGAGTATTTGACGAGTGTCAAATAAAATCCCATTTTTCTCTGTTCTCTCTCCTTACGTTTAAAATATTTTTGTATGTATATTTAAATTTGAAAATATATACCAGACAATAAACAATATCACAGATCAATCAAAGTAGTTATTATTATCATTGATTAATTCAAGTTTTTATTACTAGTTAAAACAAGGATATTACTCGTATATTGAAAAATATAGTTTTTAAACGACTCATCCATACTTGGAGGTCTGACATTTTTGTACAACATTTTCTTTTACATCTTTGATAAAACCCTACATTTAAGTTATTGGTTCCAGAGGATGTGAAGTGAGATTACAAATGTAATGGGAAACTGAGATTTGGTTTGGATGAATTGAATTGTTATTTGTCATTAACTAAGAATAATTAATTCCTGCTTGATTACGAGATATAATATAAAAATAACGTCGTATGTGCCGTTTAGTTAATTTATGGCGTTGATGTATAATGCTAGGAAACTATGTGTTCTAAAACAATGACACACAGCAAACACTAACCCTTTTATATAAATATGGGAGATTTGGACGGAACAAAAAATTAAAGAAAAGATAGGATTTTGAGAACTAATGAATTAAATGTAGCATGAAGATGTGAATGATACAACATTATGATTTAACTAAGTTACATAAGAGCCTGTCCATAGATTTTTCGTTTTAAAGTTATTAGGAGATTTAATTTTTTTCTGTTAAAAGCAATAACATCTTGTCCTCAGCAACACTACGAATTTGGCTTAGTTAAGCTAATTTTACAAGATTTAAATTCTCTTGCAGAAAGCGTTTTCACTATTCGGTTAATCGCATTAGAGGTGTAGTAACATGTTATGCCTATTATAATGTACACTATGAATTTTTATATTTAGATATTTAGAGGCAATAACATTCTTATGTTTTGCAACCTATATTGCGTGGCTGGGAGGGCACAACTATTTTGTGTACCTAAGGGCAAAACTAATATCTTATAAAATAGATTGATGACGATGACGATAAAATGAACTCACTAGTCTTCAAAATAATAATCTCGTGATACATGTGTGGTATGCGTCTTCCACTGCAGTATGTGTTCACACTATTGTTCAAGATAACGTTATGGTTATAGTTAAGTGTATCTTTGGGTTTATATTTCAAGAAAATAAGAATTGAAAATTTTGCAGACTCTGTGAATTGTATGGTGAAAATAGAACAAAATAAAATAATTTAGTTGATGTTAACATGACAACAAACAATATATTAAAACATAAGATGTTTAAAAAATGCAAAACATGTGATCATATTGAAATAGGTTAAAATTTATTAATAAAGAGTAGTTGGGAAAATAAAATAAAATGTGATGAGCAACTCATGTCCTTTTTTATGTATTTTATCTCAAGTGCTACAGCTGGTGTCAAAAAAAGTTTATAATCATCTTATGAAAAGATTGTTTTAAGTCATAAATTAATAGTAGATACAAATTTTCTATAATTTGAACTGCTTCCTGTTTTAAAACTCAGAGGGGAGTGTTGAAGTTGTTTCTCACGAGAACAGGTCTTATGAAAGTTCTTAAGTAAACTCCTTAAACTTACCTTACTTCGACAGTTTACACTGAGTGTTATTTCTCAGGATTAAACAAAAGTTTAAAATTTTTATTTTTAGGAGTAGTTCACCACTTAAAAATATAATTTTTGTTCATTAAGTATTAGTATAAAGTAGTGTATTCACATATAAAGTGTAACTAGAGAATCATTCGACACCGATTGAGCTCAATAATTGTTTTTATTTTAATAAAATTCAGTGGCTATGCCGTGTGTCCAAAAAATAATGTCACACCTTAGATAGAATCTATATTGCTCAGAAATAGCCTAGATATTTGCAAACATATGAAATACACAACCAGCTAGATCAGTTGTGATTAAAAAGTTGTGTGTTAACCTTTATTGAGTAATAAATATCCATTGTACACTAGGCCTACCTTGGATGACTATGGCCACCTCATTCAAGTAAGATTTTCAAACTTGTGGTCTCAAACCTCTTTGGATCAAAGTTTAATCAATATTATCCTTTTACTTATGAGACTACCTTCCAAAAATTGTAGATTGTAAATCTTTATAACGTCAATAACTGGGTTAGATAAAATTCTCTTGTGCTTTTATAGAACATTAACGTGAAACATTTCTGTATGAAAATACAGATAGTGATTGGAGAGGTAAATTTGGAAAATGTAAAAAAATGGTCAATTGGTCTTCACGCTTGCCCAACCTCAAAACCTAACCTTAAGTTTACCTTATTTCTATTTTAGGGTCGTGTTAAAACAAGAGTTTAAAATAAAAGGAAACAAATTTCATTTAACTAAAGGAAAATATCAGTGCTGTGGCATACATAAATATGTATGTGTTATCCAGATACAGTTAGATATTTTGCACAAAGTAGGAGAAAGTGAAATTTCGTTTAAAACTCCATAGGGTGACTCGTAGCGCTCAGGTGGAACTCCGATAAATGGAAAAAACATTTTTCTGCAAGCTTGTCACATAAGCTTAAATAGCGGAAAACGTGTCGTTTATATTTATCAAAAAGGTACTCCCATAAACGTGGCATCCTCGTTAATGTAATGTGGTATTATATGGTGTAATGTGGTGTTAATGTATGTTAATTACTTCGCGAACATATTTTATTAAAAAAATAGCAAAGCAAGTTTTGTAAATAAATATCTTACAGAAAAAACTGATTTAAACTATTTAATTATATTAACTTATAGCTTCAAGACCTCTTACACGAGTACGCAATGAATAATACACATGTTACCACATGTATACCATTACCTCGTATTATTTGGTTGTCAGTTGCTAATGGAACCAAAATCAGTTGTATTAAGCGCAGTAAAACAATTGTAGATTTCTTTAAAGAAGCAACAGTTGTGGTTTTTAGTGCACTATCACGTTTTACTTGTGAGGCGGCTTTCACTTTGAAGATGCTCAACAGGTATTATTTAACTACAAAGAATATTAAGGTTATCAAGTAAAATTAAAACTTAAATTTATTAACCTGCACAGTGAAAAGCTGTTCTAACTTAAGTCCATCAACTAAGCGGCTTACACAAAAATTAATTATTATTTTGAGGTGCCTCACAGTAAACCGCTGTCTTTAATTTACCGCAGAGGATAAAGCCAATGTGATAGACTGACCTGATCAGCCTCAATTATTGGCTTAAAGATAAAATATATTGAAAAACAGGTGTTTTTCAGTGTCATAATACTAGGGCTAATACGGATGCCTAATACGGACCACTCACAGAAACAAAACAGTTATTTCATGTAGTACTACATAAAAAATAATCTGAGACGTTACGAAAGAGTTTATCTGGTTCTCTGAAATAATAAAAATTAAGCTTCGGCGAAATAAAAGTAGGAGGGGATATAAACACCCAGGACAACGTCACGAGTCGTATCCTTGGATATGCTCTTGTGAAGCCTACGTTAACTTTCTTTTCTAGAGGGAATTGTTAACCCTTGTCAATCCCTTCAAGACTTTATAAAGTTCAACCCAGAGTTTGACAGTTGAAGTCGTCGCAGCAGCTGGTGACGTCTACCTGTTAGTTTTCCACTTCCGTTCGGGGCATTGGAACGGAAACTTGAAACTGATTGATGGTTGTTGATGTAGGGAGGTCTATGATTGGGTAAATGTCACATTTTGCTTAGTTAGGCAATTGGTTTTAACAAGGAAACTTAAATATTATAAATCTAAACGAATGTAGATAACTTAAATCCTATTCAGATTAAAATATTAATAAAATAAAATGTTATAATATCTCATTTAGGAAAAAGATTATAATATTATAGGAAACAGGGGTATGATTTAAATAAAGTGGGTTTATTTCCAATCAATTAGTTTATTGCATATTTGATTAACCTGTTACATAAATCGTCTCGTTCATAACTTTATGTTTGTGGTATCCCCAGAGATGAAATGAACTGATGGAAAATTTTAGTTATATCGTTTTTCACCAAACTATGTACTATTTTTTTTATATGTGAGCTTTGTCAACGTTTTTACGATTTTAATGTTTAATTAGTGGTGGATCTCTTGAAATAAAACACTAGATGCTTCTTAAATAGAACTTTTAGAGCAAAACTAAAAACAAAAATAAACTATTCAAATGATACATTTTTTTAATTTTTTATAATTAACTTATAAATTTATAGCTCTCAACTGTATTAATATTTTAATTTATTAAGGGAGCTGAAGCCCTAAAACTCAGTGTCAGAGCCTGTGTCATCAACATGCTGGCTTTGACTGAGTGTTGCTTCAAAGCCTTCATGTTGTCTGCCGCAGACCTGAGCCTCGGACGATATCAAACAGCCTACATCAAACTGTGCTAACACTAGAATATTAATACCAACACACTCCACGTTTATTAAATACACGGTGTCAGTGAACGGAAACATATTTCCTCGCATTAATTTTTACTTTCTCCCCTTATACATAGTATATGGAGAAAGTATTGTTTTCGTCAAAGTTTTCGAATTTGAGTTGAGGGTGGATATATCCGTTTTGGGGTCCCCTGAATCCAAAAAAGTGGGTTTTGACGTGATGTCTGTCCGTCCGTGTGTCTGTGTGTGTGTGTGTGTGTGTGTGTGTGTGTCTGGATGTGTACAGTGCCACAGCCTACCCCGTTGGTCCGAATTAGATGAAACTTGGCATGTATATATATATAGTCACCGTATCTCCAGGCGTTTTTTCATTTTTTTGAATTTTAGATTTTTAAGGGTAGTTCACCCCTAAAAACCCTTAAAAACGTGAAAAATACAATTTTCTCAAAAACGGCTCTAACGATTTTGATTAAAATTTGATAGTTTATAGTGCACAGAATACTAAATAATTTGACACCACCCACATATCTGTAAAAATGACGGTTCAAAAGTTATGGGCTAAAAGCCCATGTCAAAAATCAAATTTTTAAATTTTCAGCGAAAACAATAAAAGTTAAGTATAACTTGACTGGTACCATTGAAACCAGCTTAAAAAACTAAACAAATTAGTATTTTGAATTATTTGTCTACGACTAACGGTTGCAGAGAAAAGTTAAATTTACTGTCCACGATAAACGCAGTACGTTGTCTGAAAGCGCCCAATGTTATTCTTATGGAGAATATAAAAAAAATCAAATTCTTCCTTACTTTCCAACCCTTTTCCATGAAACTTGGTATGAAGTGTAAGGTCAAATCACCGAACAAAACCAGCTTAAAAAAAGCTTGGTATTATCGTGGGGGGGGGTTTCCCCATACAATTTGAACAATATATTATTAAATTATATTTAGAATAACGTTGTAGAACATGATAGTTTTATTACAGATTGTCTTTTTTAAATTTGCTTAAGTATGTGTCAGTCCACTGGTACCGTTTATTTTTAACAAAACTATCACATTTATAATCTATATAAATATATATCGTTTCAAAAATAGTGATCAAATTTGTTTTAGCCAACCTTGAACATTTTTTTAAATTGTTATACTAATCAACTAGGAATACCGAACCGTTTGAGTCAGTTTTATTGGGTAATGTGACTCCAGACTGAAAACCAAGTATCGTGAAAAATGGTTATGATGAAATGTGTATGAATTTGATAAACATTTAGCATTGGGTGCTCTCAGACAACTCAGATTACTGTTGTCAGTAGTCTATAGTCTAGTCTATAGTCTAGTCTATAGTCTAGTTTACCTTTTCTTTGGAACTAATGATTAAAACATTAAGTATTGTAAATAAATTAATCTATTTACAATGCTTAATGTTTTTACTTTTTGGTGGGGAAAATAAAAAATAATGTTTTATTGTTATATTATTGGCTAGCTGGTTGATTAATTATTCAATGATAGATTTGACACTTCGTCACGTTAATGTACACTAAACAAACATGTAATAACAAGTCAGCTGTTTTTAAGCTATGATCGTTGTAATGGCTCATTTTCAATAATTAGAAAGCGTGTTAGATGTTGGTAAAGTGTAATGTTAACCTTTTGTTTAGTCAGGGGACTTAGATGAATCAATAGAGAGCTTTTTCTTCTTTGTTGCAAATGCCTCACATTCTAGGATGATGGACGAGGAGGCCTCTTCTTCGTTTTCCCATCGTAGTCGGCAGTCAATCCCACCATCAAGGTTAAGGTATGTAAGTATTGTCTATAAGTATTGTTTCCGTTTTTTGCTATTGTTTATGTATTGAGTTTGAAAACATTATGTTTATTTTTTTATGTATATTGGGTTGAAAATTGTATTTATGACTAGATGATGTAACATAATTGAACGTTTTTAATGTTTATTAAATGTTTTAAAATGATACCATACACCTATCAAAACGCAAGTTATACTCTGAAAGTCTTAACTCCGTGGTAGATACTATTTATAATACGTAATTTAACGTAATATGGTTACACAGGTTTTTCCAAAAATAAAATAAATCCCTCCACAAAGTCAAAAGTGAATAACCGAACATTAGTGTGTCATTCAGAGCAGGGATTCAGACCTTGATTACAGGGAATTTCACAGAACACGGGTGGCTTTCACTGGAAGTGTGACGGTATTGAAGCGTCTCTGGAGGGCGATGTTGGGGTGAAGGAGTATGGAGAGGGGAGGGGAGGGTATGAGGGTTAAGGGGGTCTGAGCTCCGGAGGCTTGGAGGCAGAGATCGATCCGAGTAGATGCAGCCCTCACCGACGACTCAGCCCGAACAGAATGTCATTTTAATAAACGACATTCACTTAGCGAAAACTCATTACAGGTCACCCTTAAAAAGTAACTATTGAAATTACTCTTTTTATATTAAAATGTGTTTTAATCTAGATTCAAAAAAATTTCAAATCCAAAAATTTAAACAATTTTGAAAATTGTTATGTTCCTATCATATTAACAACTAGTTTTTTCAACTACACGTAATATTATAAATTAATTATTTATTTAAAAAAGGTGCTAATAAGTTAAATTGAGCTTCATAATGGATTAGGTTAACCTTACGATCATTCTTTCATTTGAAATGTTCGTGTAAATCACATAAATCAACAATAACTAATGGTTTATTTATTTTACAGTTTAGTTTATCATCCAATATGCCTGGTGCTATTCAAAGCAACATTAGTGCAAATCAGTTATGTTTGTCCAATTTAATGTAGGAGGACAGTGAAATTATGTGAGAATTAACATACAAGTTAACAAAAGTTGTAAATTTATTTGCAGAATTTTTACATTTTGTTTGGTTAGTATGAACAATTAACAATTAACATATTTAAGAGAAAAATTAAATTATGGACAGCTTCTCACACGACCTGAACCACGACCTGAACCATAAAACCACTGTTGGAATTTTTAAGACAATAAATAAAAACCTAGTAAACTTAAATTGGTTTGTTTTCATCACAAGGGTTAATTGATTTGATTCTATGTTTTATTGACTTTTACTAATATTCAGTAATACATTTATATTATTTTTCAACCTTTTTTTCAAATTATTGAAGTATGAATTGTATCTGGTTTACACAAACCAGATACAATGATTGGCAACATATTATTACAGTGTTTATTTGCATTACAGTATTTGATAAAATTACTAAAAAAAATTATTATGTTAAAAATAACAACATTAAATAAAAAACATTGCAGTCCTAATTGAATCATGAAGCCATTATCGTGATAATTAGGCCTAAACTTTAACAAACCCTGCGTAAAATGTAACTCTCATTATAATTTATCGACACGGTGAACTCTAACTGGACATTCCAGGAATCTGTGACATCATGATTTTTAACATTAAACTGATTTTGAAAATTGGAAGCTAAACACCGTTCTCTCACTCTTAAAACATTTTGTAATGTGTTCGATCAAGTTAAAGTGAAAGATACGTTGTCATTTAAAATGTACATTGACCACTTTTGGAATATTTGAAAATGAACCAATAACCACCGCACAGAGGATTCAGTGTAACAGGAGTGGAATCCTGAGTTGCGGTTGAGGCAGGCGCGTGTATAGTTTGATGAAGCCAGCGCCATCTATTCCCGCGTGATTTCATCGTAGCTCATTAACAATCCCAGGCTCTGAATAACGACTTCGTCAGCATTCAGCTATACTTGAATTGTTTGAGTTGTCTTTCAATTGAAACTACATCTAGTTTAATTGTTTGTTGTACACTAAAATAATCACAGTAAATCGTAATTTTCTTTAAATAAAATCAACATAATATGCTCAGTTGACTAATTTCAATGCCTTAAAATATCTTATCCCTAATAAAAGCAACAGATCTGTAGTTTCTGGTAGCGACGCTGATAACTATTCCAATTAATTTACTTGCTATACTTTTGTAAAAGTATGTACAAATACTTTGCTCCAGCCATTAAGGCTTCGAATGCAATGTAATGAATCAAATAAAACCCTCATAAAAACAAAATTTACTATTTATAATATGAATTCTTCTTCTTTTAATATAATTAAAAAATGAGAACGAAACATAAAAAGGAGTGGTTAAATTACCAGTACTTTTCTCGTCACATAACGATGCTTGCTTTGAATTATACTTTCAAAAACTGCATTTTCAAATAAACAGAACTGGTATTAATAATTTAAAACGGATTAAATATCTATGAGATCGTAGTTGTTGTCCAATAATTCTTAACTTCGCTAACTTTATCTTCACTTAACACTAATTTGTTCAATAGGGGAGTATAAATAAATAAAAATAGGTAATTTATAACGTTGAGTTAGATTTTACACAAATTCAAAATGTTCTGAAATATTATGAATTGTTACTAAAATTTGATAGTTTACCAAATGTTTGAGCAGTTTTCGTAGAACAAGGTATGTAAAATAATTTGGTCACTCGAATTTATAAGATTTATAAGAATTATTACTCTCATAGCAATGCAAATATGGAAATGGATGTCATCAGGGTAAAGTGTAAGCTAACATTCATAAAGTAACTTTGTTAACGATTTGCTCTAAATAAATTTATGAATTTCAATATACTTCCCACATTAATATTTATTTAAGTGATATCTAAAAATTAGTTATGGTCATATTTTATCTTTATAATACCCATTTTTTTATTTATGAACACATTATTTCTTTCGTCAGATACGTTTTGGTGTAGTAATATTTATAAAACTTTGTAGAAATATTTTTTATTTTACTGAATACTTTATTGCTATTAAACCCTTGACCCCTGTTAGTGACGTTTCCAAAACATGACACTATCGTGGTAAATTACTACACCTAAGTTGTCCGATATTGCTCTCTTCTCATATATTTTTCTCGTCTTGTGAGCCCGGTTTCTGAGTCCTTTGAGGCCTGAGTGTAGCCGGCAGGTGGTCAAACTTTAACTTTTTAGATTTTTGTGTTGATTAGGTATGTTTTGATCATGTACGATACATATATTTTCTCGTAATAAATATTTATGATAGGCAGCCAAGATATTGGGCTAGACTAATATGTATCTAAAGATTTTTCGTCATTCATTGCTTCACAAGACGATAAAAATCCATATTGGACACCTAACTCATTTACCAAAATATGAATAAGCTCAGGCTAAAATTTAACTTAAGTTAGATAAAAATTTATTATTAGTTTATTTTAGTCGTTAAAACAACAAAAACATGTATATAAAAAGTTGTAAACTATATTAATATGTGTAATTACGTAAATTTCATAATAAATAAACTTGATAGTAAAACTAATTTAAAAATTAAATTAAATTAAGGAAAGTGTTTGGGAAACTATTTCTGGAACACCACAGAGAGAGGGTATTTAAAGAAACGTCCAAACATTGCATGCTGTTTTATGCTTAAAATGTCAAAGCTCGAGCGTGCCCCGCCTCAATGACGCGTCATACATCTCCTGATTAAATGCAAATGTTTTATTGACTAGCCTCAAACGAGCTGTGATTTTCATGACGCAATCATTAAACCATTTTGGTCTTTATTAATTAAATCATTAAAATAACTACGCGAAATTATAAACAAAATATGCTAATTAGTTGTTGTCGAGCATAGCTGAACAGCAGAAGTTTAGACTTCATTGATATTGAATTAATTTTGTATTTTTTAACCTCAATTTGAATGGGATTTTTGAATAAATATTTCATAAACTTCTTTGTTTTTATATTAATTTTAAAAGTTTTTCAATACTCGTTTTTAAAATTTTTTATGTCACTCTGTTATGTTAAGAAAATATAGTTTCGTAACTCTTATAACTATTCAGGTTCCATTAAAAATAAAGGTAAAATATTATGTAAATGTTGAAATCGTAAGTTATAATTTATGAGATATAGAGAAGATTTTTCATATTTGTGTTTTAGTTTAACTAAATGTATAAAGTAATGTAAAAATATTGAATTTGACTTCACATTTCACATTTTATTTTACATATATACATAGGTTTCATCCTAAAAGTATACACTTCTCAGGAATAAAATGTATACCAATATCCGTAGGAATCTTATTACACCCATATTTTTTTATAAATATAAGTCTTTTATACTTGGAACATATTACTAAGCACCACCTGTTGGAATGAACTTAAACTGTACGAAACCTGGTCTGTGCTCAGTAAAGTCCTGAAACCGAAAAAATAGCCTAATCCATTTTACAAACCCAGATCTATTTAAGCGTAGAAAATAGTATATACACAAGTACAATATATTTGAGTCCAATTAACTAAGTATCACCAGAAATGTAAGAAAGTACGACCAACAAAGAGTGTTGCCTTGAGTTCTGTAGCGCAGGGATTTTAATCAAAATATAGTCCTATATCGAAAATTTTCAAATCAACTTTAAATAATTTTATAATCAAAAACGTTGAACTTTAAACCACAGAAAGAGTAATCTGTAAAAAACGTTCCAACCAACTCAAACGTGTTTTAAAATTTATACACAAACGATTACAAACCGCACAAACATATCTTTTGTGATGCTGTCTCCCACTCATACAAAAGCCATTATTTAACGAATGTAATCCGTCAAAACTCCCGCGCTGTCCACTTTACTCTTGTTCTCTAATGAAACAGATTTGTTATTAAAATGTGCCGACCGCATGAAAACGCATGGTTGGTGGTGGGTTGGTCGATGCTACAGCACTGAAGGTAATTGAAACCTAGCCGCGGGGCTTGCTTTTTCATTCAGCCTGAAATTTCCCGATATCGTTTAAAACATTTAAACTCCAATTCGGAATATGATAGTTCAGTGATCAATTCGTATTCAAATTTCAATAGCAAGCGGCAAATTGGAAAGCTTGTGAGAGCTTTTGACCTCTTTTTATATCTGCTGAATTACGGTTAAGGTAGAAGATAGAACCCTCTACCACCCTGTTCATAATAGTCAAGTTACGTTATATTTATTTATTTAATTTCCGATAAATTGGAATAAATTTTAACCAATATCGTTGGACTGTGAATTTAGTTGTAAAATTTAATCCGGATCATCTTATTCTTATGAAACAATCAAACAATTTTCTGTTTAAAGTATTTATGATTTGTTGTGTAATACGGTGTATTTGGCCACAAGAAATCGATTTGAGCAAGACTCATGGCTGCGGAAATCTGTTTTTCCTACAGTCCTTCAAAGTGTCCATGTTATAATTTATACCTCTTTTAGCTGCAGTTAACTAAAACATCTGGTTCAGATTGTATGTATTTTTTTAGTAAAATCCGTAAACAATTAATGATTTATTTTTAAGTTAGTTTCCCACACCAAGCATTTAAGCATTCACATAAACCAAACACACCGTGATTTCCACATATGTACTTTTTTAGCATATTTCCAATAATATGCTACTCTAAGGATGAGAAATGGAAAGGCCTAAAAGTGGTTTTCCCGCCAACAAATTCTACTTACACCCGCAACGGATTATGGGAAATGATAGGTGTTTTAAATAATACATGTCATTCTCCTCAAATGCAATCATACAGCAACACGATTGACATGGAAATTGAAATGTAAAAGATCTATTTACTAACGTGTAATAAAACGTTTTCATTTCAAGCATATAAACTGCGTTCACGTTGAGTACATAATAGGTATGTTTTAATTTAGCTAGTTAACTTATCTAAGAGTTTTATTATACAGAGCCACTCTGATTGGCAAACGCGCGCCACAGATAGATGCCCGTGGTGGCCACAACTATGGCACATCCAAGCCACAGTTGTGGCTCGGCCTAGCTTCCGTGCATTGGATTAAATTGTACGTTTCGATTTTAGTATTAAACGTGGCGTCATCGAGTGAAATTCAGGGCGTCTTCATCGAGTGAAGATGATTAATTATTGTTTTTCTCCTACTGGTGAAAAAGAAACCTAGGAGGAATATAAACGTGCATCCTTTTTTTATCAGGAAGCCCCAAAATGTGTTTTTCCACTCTGTGTGAAGATCTGAGAGAGGACGACAAGAAGGTTTTGGTTAATTACTAATATCCAAATTATCTTTTGATGAATTGTTGAACTTTTATATTTAATACTTTGAACAGAAATGGTGACCTACCCAGGTAGGTATTTTAAGCCAAGTATGAATGAGAAATGAGAGTAAGATGATTGTGGCGCAATCTTGTAGTCTTGTTACTGACAAAGGCTGACATGTTCCTTAGAAACAGGACTGTTAATTAACAGTACAAGCAATGCTATCTAAGGGATCTACAGTATAATGTGGGATCCGATCTACTTCTGCATCTGAATTACGACCTGGTCTAATTATGAGGATGGTTTAACAGATTAACGTAGTACTCAATAGTGTGGACGTTAACCTACACAAGGGAACACTACATCCACCAACCATCGCTCTCAACTTTCCAAAATCCGTGACCTCCAAGTTGCTGGATTACAAGACACGCCACCGATCTAGTTAAAGAATTATCATATCCTCTTAAATGTTATCAGACATAGAAGACGATATCAGAAGACCTTCCAAAAACTATAAGAATTCTATTTCCACAAAGAAGAGTAGGCATTTATTTTAAGGATAGTGATGCAATGGCCGACTGTTGGCGTATGGCAGAAGCTCAGTATGATAGGCTTCGTAGCAAACAACGGCGCGCTAGCCGAGCCACAGTCGCGTAGGAGCGCTATACGAAGCGCGAGGGTGTGCAACTATAATAAGTTCCATATGATTACATCTACTATGTTGTTGAGAGTGGCTTGTCGGAGCGTCTGAAGCAGAAGCGTCTCTGTATAATAAGGCTGTAATACACTTTTTATTCTCTCCAAGGAAATCGCGGTCTCCCAGTATTATTGTTCTAAACATGAAAACGGAAAGGAGATGTCCGAAATATTTTGGAATCATGGGGTACAGTTGAAGGGTTTTAACCCATTATTGGACTACTAGATGAATAAATCATCCACTGTATTGAGTCTCGCATTGCTGTCCTGATAGGCAGATTGGCACGACTTGCATGCTACGTCTGAGTAAAACCGATGCAAGGGTTTGATGGTTTGGGATTAAATACTCTTTGAAAGCCTTATTTGGTGGTAATAGAAGTCGAACAACGCTGTGGTTAGAGATATAAAACCGCGACATGCACACAACATGGTAGTTAAGGTCTTTCGCATAAAATTCCAATGTAATACTGTAGGTCTGTAGTTTGTTTGTAATATGGTGCATTCACAGCGTAAATCATTTTTATGATCACGGATTATACAATTTTTAAAGTGATGACATTTTAATTTTAAGTTCAGTTTTCCAATTTCTCATGTTTACACTTTCCTGATCCAAAATGGCACTGAAGTTTATAACTAAAATTAATTACAAAATCATAAAATGGAGAGTAAAAAGGGCTCACATTTTATATCTCGATGTTATATAAAAATCTAAAAACGAACTATTATGAACTCCATTGTTATTTTATACATAAACCCCCTGCAAATGCTCAAAATATGGTCGGTAAGGAGACGTCGACTCGGATATTGCGCCCTCAGGCAGTCCTCTTTGAGCATACAGGCAAGACGCATGCATCGCTTTGCCGATTTCACTCAGCCAGACGAAATACTTGTAGAACTATTTTTATCAAAATGAAATAAAAGACCACAATGGCAAATGGTCTCCTTTAGTTTCCTATCTTCTCACAAAAAGCGTCTAATAATACCGAGATATTCTTGAATAGCTGAATTCTTGAAAAAACATTTACTAGACGATATTCTTAGAAACCTTATCTTCAATAATTGGATTGGCTTTCGCCCTAAAACGTGTATTTTAAACTCCCTTCGGCCTTGATTTTTCTTTACTCTTGATTTATTTCGGAAATATAGTAAGCAATTTCTGAAGTAATAATGCCCATATATAAAATTACATTTAGACTTAATTTATGGGGATATGCTATTAATATTTCAGATTAAAATTGTTAGTGGTTCGATTTTTGTTTGCCACCTGATTTAGGGAATAAATACGTTAAATGTTTTAAATCTATTTATATTATTAGGTAAGATTAATAAAGCTTATGTAACTATTTTAATACAAGTATGGCGAGATAGAAAACACTACTACCACCACCACTGAATCTACAATACAGCCAGACATTAAACTATTAATAAAAATTTCGAATGTTTGTAGAACCACAAATTCTTGTGTTTTGATTTAAAAATGAGATATTAATGAGTGAAATACTTCACACTAATAATTACTTAGCGCTCTAGCCACAATCATAAGTCAGACCTTTGTAGTTGTTTAAATAAAAATAATGTTAAAAACAATGGAACAGATGTTTAACTTTATTTGGAGGTTTTGGCCTCCGAAAGACTGGGGAGTACTAAACAGCCCTGCAATGCAAATGTTTATTTAAGGATGGGACGAAGTACTAACATTGCAAAGAGCAAATAAAGTACATTCAATACACTTGAGCCACGTAGTCTTCAACCAGGGCCCTTACAAATGGGTAACTTTTCGTCTGCCCGTATGGATTACACTCTTGACGAGTCACCATCAGCTGCTGATAGATCTACCGGTACTTTATAATACAGTAAGTAAATAAGACACACACAACATGTGTAACATAAATCGTAATATCTTAACATTCCTCGCTATTTTAAGAATTTCTCTTTTTAAATCCAGTTTTGCAAATTTTTTATAATAAGTAGTGAAAGATATATCACAAATGTTGTATGATTGTATAATTAAAATATGAAGGAAATCTAAAGATAAATTATTAGGACAAACACAATCACAAAAGAATTCAAATAAATGTCTAATTTCAAATACAAATCTTTTACGAATCGAGTGACAAGACCGCTTCAAAGCAATATTTTCAAAGCGCGAAACAAGAGTTTTATCGCTATTTCATGTAATACAAAATTGTAAGCTGGCATTTATTTTTTTGTAAGTTATTTGCGGAAGGAATCTATAAAGTAACATACATAAAAATGTAACATTATTTATTAGAAACAATTATAGTACGAAAGTTTAAGTATTAATACTCTTAAAGAATTCAAGGTAAAAGTAAATACGTGAGCAAAATTTACCTGTAATGGTAAATTACATACGTTGCTAAATTTCCAAATTAAAGCTCGAAAGATACAAAAAAATTGTATCATAATAAGGTCTATTAAATAATATCAAACTATATCAAGGCCTTATCCACATTGCGCTACGTATTAGCACTTGATGAAGTGCTTCAATATTGAAAGTAAAGAGCAAATTTCCATATAATCAATACATGCAAGGTGAACAAAGGTAATTTGGCTGCCACTACCTTGTGTGAAAAATAGCCTAGTAATGTAACCGGCCCCGTGCTTACAGCCTACCTGTGATCAAACATGCTATGTAGGCTCAAATATTTTTCAATGCAAATATTCTACACTACCTACATCGAATATTATAACCAAAAGTAAAACACTCACTTTCGAAAAAAAATTTATCTAATCAGTATATTTTGTACAAACTCTTTTTATCGAAACTCCTCATACAACCATGTATTAAATTAAGTTATTAATATTAAACGTTATTGTTTTGTCATAAGATTAAAATTGATTGTTTTTAAGCTAGACAGTATCGTGAAAATGTGCATGAAAACGTGATCGAGTAAATGTTTACCAATAATTAATCCTATTGCATTTAACATTACTCACTTATTTAAAGAGCTATAATCCTTTAGGTTTAGGATATAGTTATTTATATCCAGATAAACGTATTTTACACTTTTTATACACTTTTTATCAGAAGTGCTTTGTATCCAACCCTGAAATTACTTATAGTTTTAACATTACATTCATACTAAATACTGAAAAAATATTTTTTTGCTACACAGATAATGAATGGTAAGGGATAAAAAATATGGCATATTAAACTATTTTAAATCGTGTAATCTGAGACAGGCCTCAATAATATTTTATTAATAAAATAAAATTTTATTTTTTACCTTTCAGTTTTTGCAAATTGTTTACTAATTTCATAATTTTTCATTTATTACCTGCATAAAATATTTATGCAAAACCTCTCTTCACATATTTTTCAACAACTGTCAAACGGACATAAACAAATGTTTTGATTTGTATTATTTACGTTTAATTCTCCATAAGCTTAATGTTAATTTTTTAGATTTTAAATTTAATATTACGAGAACTGGTATATTTGCCTGGACATTAGACCTATCGAGAACTTATTTTCTACTCGGAAATCAGTTATTTCCAAAATTTAAAGAAATTCGTTAAAGCTGTTTTTGAGATCATTCTGCAAATATACAAACCTTGCTCATAGTATTAGATTGAATTCAATTGAAAGGTAATAAATATTTTGAAATCCTACTTGTGCAAATCAGCTGAATTGATCAGCTAATTTTCTGCTTTTCTTGAAAACTCACTTTTTTAAACTTTGTGCACACTTTTCTCAGGAACCAATAAAGATAATGAATAATGTGATCTTCACCCTCTGCTTCCATGGTTACTGAAGCACATTTTGACACAGGATTTTTTCATAGTGACCTTCATTTTTTTCTTTGAAGAAGTTTAAGAAAAATATTACATCGAAAAAAACGTACTCTAAAAATTCTAAATTAAAAAAACCCTGTGTTAAAGTGTGCTTCAGAAACTACAAAAAGCTGGTAAAAATTGAATTTAGTCATGTTTTCTTTTCTTTTCTAAGTGTACACCAAAATAGCAGATTTATCATGCAAGGTATAGGACTAAACCGGGTACCCTTAATGTATGATTTGATCTGATTATGTATAACCCTAAGTTTCATCCTTGGGTGTTGGTTCTTCCAAACCAATAGTTGACTCCCTGAGGCAGATCTCTGTCCTTAATATCAAGGGGCCATGATGGGTATAGCACAATTTATCTGAAGGGGCTCTATCAGGCAAGCCAGAACCTGTATTGGTGTGTGTACTTTTTTGCCAACAGCTAGGTAGACTTTTCAGGTCACACCTTTCCTTACAAATCATTCTTTATGTGTGCTGTAAAATGTTTCACTTGGAAAGTCGTGGCTTGCTAGTTTCACTGGGGTCCCGTAATTCTTTAAAATATGTGTAATATGTTTTGTGCTACATCTTTATTTAATTTAAATTGTTTTAAACTATTTAATTACTCGTTCAATGAATTTAAAAAATAAGTTTCACTAATTAAGTCTCAGTTATATACAGTTTACTGTACAAATTTGTAGCATAAAACTACGTAGTTTTAAATAACGATGTTTAGTTTAGTGAACGAGATATTCCTACATACTTAGAAGAATTAATTGTTGACTATGGTATTGTAATCTATTATTGAATACAATACGCTATATGTAACAATTAATTGTTTAGTTCAGCTGTGCATTTATTTGTTTTTGCTAAAGTTTAAACTAATTTACTTTTAGAAGGACACGCCATTTAGAGATTAATTCTTTTCATTCGAATCTCTTTGTAATTCAGTCAAACCAATAAACAAATTTGACCTCATGCAACTCGTAGACAAATGCATTTCTTTAAAATGCCCTTGGGATACGGCCCGTGAACGTACTAGGGTTAAATTTTTACATTTTCAAAGAATGAAAATATAAAATTACTTAAATGTCAACAGCTGTGGACACTAAAATTTGACAGTTCGGGAAACAGAAGGCACAGTTGCTGTAAATGTTTTATGTTTCAATGTTTACATTTTCTAATTTCACCTTCTGTTTACACTACTTTTTACAGTCCATGAAGAAGAAGAAAGAGAGTTCATTCTTAAAGATAAATTGCTGGATTGAAATTAACATCACCTAAAATGGTCGATTTTAAGTTTTCTCCCTATGCTCCTTATTCTCCCTGCTCTATGACGTTATTCCTTATCCTTTCCCATTATTACTTAACAGGTACTACTTTGTCATGTTGTAGACACTTGTGTTTATAACATTTTGAGATCGAGGACTATCTTTTAATGTGAATAATATTTTACCCAAATAAAGCATTTTTATCAAATTTTCATGTTTTAGAAAATTTATTTCATGCTAAAGAGAAAAGGTAACCTCTTTAAACCTTTTTTACCCGTGCGAAGATACTTTGGCTAGTTTGAAATAAACATAACCATTACTTATTCGTTATTAAGGTATATACTTATACAACGAGATTTTCAATTTTATCCACATATTTCGCCCAATGTCAAAACCAGAAGACGTTAGAGGAGACATGATTTATAAGAGTATTAACCTTTTTCAGCTAGTTAAGCTGCTAAATGATATCATAATAAACTTAACTTAGCTCAAAATATAGACTTTTTAAATATTTCTGTATCTGTATTATTTATAAATTATAGTTTTTAATTATTTTTTCTTCACAGTGTTGATCAACACAAAGGCATAGGCATTCATCACAAAGTTCAATTCGGAGTTCTCTTCATTATCTCAAATATTCTCCCGATATTTTTCATTGCTTTGGATTCACATTATCACCAGCTAATTGAAAATAAATATTTGTTTTTATTGGCGCAAAAGAATAATTAGTTTTCTATATTCTAATTATAATGTTAATTAGCTTTAGCCTGATATCTTGGCATCGGAAATTGTGATGGATGACATTTTTATATAACCTACATATTGTTGAGATTAACTAAATTTTTATTGGTATAACAATGTCTGGATTCCATAATACCTGTTTTGATCAATTAATCAATATTTATTAACTTTGAAATCTATTATTTATCAATTAATTGCATCTATTAATTCCCGTTTAGCCACGTTTCCAGTGTAGTATGAATAGCTCAAAGGTCTTATCCGAAGAAAAAAGTTACATATTGAGTTAACTCCATGTAAAAAGATAAGTTAACTGTATGGTCAAAATAATGCAAATTCAAAATAGGATACGGTTTATTAAGTTTTTTGAACAATCTACTTAAGTAAATAATATGTTGTAGGTTTTCAAGATTTCCAAAAGCAAAATCTATTTTTACGCCTTTGTAAGTTTTTACTTTTTTGATTTTTTACGACTGATAGCTTTTCCAGGATAAGAAAAACATATTTTCTAAAATGAGTCATTTTACAATAGGTGTAATTCATCTCTAGTTACACTTCATGTCAGATTATGAATTTGATAATATTTCGGTTAGTTAAAACTATTAAAAAAACACACGGAATTGAAAAAGTTTGGACTGTATATCTCAGATAAAAGACACCAACCCGAGGTCAATAGCTGCAATTTGTATCGTTATCGGTTTCTTTCAACCACTGAGAAAAGCGAACATTTCACATAGTGCTTATAAACAAACCTAAAAACCAGAATCTATTAATAAAATATTAAGGCCTAGTAACTAGGCCCTAGTTTGATTTCAATCCAAAAATACTAACTTTGATCTTATAGAACGTTAGTTCATTTATTATATTTTATACAGTATTTCAATGAACCAGAAATGTATTTCAGTATTGAACACGATAAAATTCTCGATACTTTTTATTATTTTGAATCTATTTTATAGTTTATAAAATAGTTTACACTTCTTTTGCATTTTCGCCCTCCTGTTTTATAGCTGTGACAAATTAACTTTTTTACAAGTTTTTCTTATTTCTCGTATAATAGTTAGTTTTTTCAAACATCACATACATATAAAGGTTATAAAATAGTAATGCAATCGTGTTTATAAGTTCTTAAATTATTATAACATGTCAACATAAGATATCAAGTAATAACAAATTGTATTTCATAACAGTGGAAGAATCCAAGATTTATAAAAAATGTGAAATTTCAGGAATATTTTTATATTTAAACTGAAATATATTTAATTCCGAAGGCATAATGATGTTTATGACTTATATGTAGTAAAATATAATAGTATTATAGTAAAATAAAGTCGTTGAAGTAAATTGAAATTTTATTTTATTTTCTTTATTTTTTCATCAATCTTATTTCATTTTTTAATTTTTGTTAATTTTTGTAAATAAAGTTATATGTTAAGGATAAAGTTTTTCAATTCTCTATAATTTGAACTTCTTACAGAGAATATTCATTACAAATTATCTGAAAAGTTTTCAGTCCTCTAACATATCACTCGTATTGTACGGTAAATAATTTCCACAGGCTAGATCATGTATTATAACTGACATTATTTGGTTGGAATATTAATTTTAATTTAATAAATCAAGATTGAATTTTCATATTTTACATGTATCATTTGCTTTAAATTGCAAAGTATTTTAAACATTATATTTACTCCTGGTTTTTATGAAATATTAGTTTTTGTATTTCAAATATCAAGTTATGTTTCTATTTTTTTAAAGAGTTGTCCTATACTATTGTCTCTGTTGGAAGGTTATATTATATCAACATAACTGAGTTACTGAGTTTAGTTTTTTATACCGTAAGTATGTCTCATGTCAAGGGTGACAATCAAAATAAAATGTTGCGTAGTAAAATTTCTAAGTAAAATAGTCAACTGTATAGGCTTACGTTTAAGTAGTTTAATAATTTTTTATTTCTGATCGAAATGTTGTCCAGGCCCTCATTTTGCATCAATAATAATAATTTACCAAATCCAATATAACATGGAATGAATTAAAAAATAAAAATAATATATTATTATTTTATTAAGTTTATATTTATACATTAATACTAATAATATGCGTTCAACAAGTTGCTATGAATTCAACATTTCACGCATGGACTAGATTAATAGAGTCGTGTACTAGTGAAAAGAAAATGGATTACTTCATAAAAACACCTTAAACAAAAGAAATATTATTAGGATAAATCTGGTGTTAAAATGGGATTACAGGCGTGTATTTGTTGATCATTGTTATGTAAACAATATTTACACATAATGAATACGTGGAAATCGATAATATAGTCGGTTTGTTTACGTTGGCAAAGACCTCTCGAGGTATTATTGGTATTAGATAACCACAAATACGGATCAGATGTGATTGAAGCTTCAACTCCGAGTACTATTAGCTGGTAATCCCTCTTAACAACTCTCGCGTTGTACCGAGGGGCTCTAACCTCTCACTCAGACATATGGTAAGACTCACCGGTCCGCGGTTGACGAACCCTGTGCGAGCGGCAACCCTGTTCGCGGCCTCCGCCCCCAGGTCGCCGTGCAGCCTCACCAGGAAGGAGTTGGTGAACACCTCCGCGCTGGAGGCGCTAAATACTCCGGCCACGGCCAAGAGTAACGTCCATGACTCCATGACTAGTGACACTACTGGAGTGACTAAGGAGTGACGTCACGCATCGATCCCAAGATGGCGTCGGCGCCGCGGCGCGCAGGTCTAACAGCTGATTATGCCGCACATTCCTGCCCTCGTACAAACAATACCAGACTCACCTGACCGCCCCTGAATGTCTGCATCGAGCCGGACAATTGTCTGCACTTTGTGTCTTCTGCATCGTCGCTCCATTCAGAAGGACTCTCGAGGCCTCTTTGATCCCTTCCAAAGTCCCAAAGTCATTATCCTTATGTGTATACAGTTGTTGTTCATAAGCCCGAAGATCTCTAGAAGACGAGATCCATCTTCGGATGGTATATGTGCACATGGTGTTGATCGATATCATACTGTTGAAGGTTACGAATTGTGGATAGTTGTGAGCGATGGTCGGTGGGTGTAGTGTTCTCTTGGGTGGTTTAACGTCCACACTATTGAATACTACGTTAATCCGAAAAGACCATCTTTATAATTAGACCAGTTTGTAATTAAGAGACTCCAAGCTAGACTGTAGGTCCCTAGATGTGCCATTGACTGTTGAGCTATTAGATTAACAGTTCTGTCTAGGGAACATGTCAGTCTTAATCGGTAACAAGACTACAACATCGCACCACAATCATTCTACAATTCTTTTTCTTTCATACTTGACTTAAAATACCTACCTGGGAATGTTGCCATTTCAGTACAACGTATAAAGTATAAAGTAAAAGTAAAATGGAGCTATACAGGTTGTAAGCCCCGGCCGTTAGGTTTATTTTATTATTGTAACCTTTAAAATATTCTGTTTGCAAATATGTTCTGTTTAGAATAACTAATTTATAAATCTAGCGAACTCAACGATAATTTATTTTAACAATGTTGTTTGTTACTTTGATACTTTTTACTAAAATGGTGACGTAACCAGGTAGGTCATTTAAGCCAAGTCTGAAAGAGAAATGGGTGTAAGACGATTGGTGCAATTTTTTAGTTTTGTAACTGTCTTTTGAGGCTGGTATATTCACTACAGCCGAAACACTAAAATAAACAACACTAACGAAACACTAGGAAATGAATTAGAACGTAGAAGATATTTTTAAAAAGAATAGTGCAGAGTTCACTCATTTGATTGAGAACGTCCAATAGTTGGCCAAACACGTGTACTCGTTACCAACTTCATTGCATGGAACTGTGAAGCAAAGCTCGAGCAAGTTGCGCTGTTATCCTCAGGTGCATATAGCTCCACAACTATCAATCATCACCATTAGTCTCCGTTCTATATTCCTGATTTACACCTGTGTTATGTTATAGAAATTACCCTCGTTCGTTATTTTTACCTAATTATTTTCAAGTATTAATTCCATTTTTACCCAATCATTTTCAATAGCAATCCTTCATTCATTACTGTATCTAGTTTTTTTATGGAAATGATGCATTGCAATACATCAATCATTGGAATAGGTTGTATGTTATATAAACACGATTTACTTACACTAACCATGCAAGGGCAACTGGTGAGTTGACAGAAAGAAAAAATAAATAAAAATAAGTTAGTTTGATCAAAGGAAAATTATTAGGATATATTTTTCTTCATACGAAGTAAATATAAGAGGGGTTGCACAGTCAGTTTTTTCCCCTGAGAGTGTAAATAGGAAAACTGTTCTGACCTTAGAGCAGACCCCATAATTGGTTTTTGAACAATATTAAGTTAAAAAACACTAACTTTTAGTATATTCAGCACATATACAAGTTTAAAGTTACTTCCGATAACAGAAAGTATTCAAGATCCCGTACTCAATATGTTGCTCAACATGAGCTTTATGTTTAATGACTAAAAAACAATAAGTCCCAATGATTACTTTCCAATAATTGTGTTGCCTCTGAGAAGAAAGCGGCCGATAAAGAACAGAAGACTTACAAAGTGTTATTAAATGGAATCTGCCCTCTAAGCTTTAACAAATTGTCTCCTGCTTTGATTAAATCAACTGACTCAGTAGGGGTTTACGCTAGTATTCACCACAGAGCTTTCTCAGATCACTAAATAAGTGTTATTAATTTGCCTTTTTAAAATCCCTTTCTGTAACAACTGTTTGAAACCTACCTAAGGTTTTTTGTGGGTTCAACTATTATTAAATTGTTGGCTACGGGGAAATAGAGGCATGGATTCATTACAAGGTGTGGATAGCACAATTTATTTTAATAAATGTGATTATGTTCTTAGTGGAGAATTAATTGTCTTCGTTAATCTGACCTTGATAATATCTTAATATAAATATAACAAACAGGGATTGATTTATTATTAAGAAAATTCGTTAAACATAACAACTTATTATGAATTATAATTGGCTCCATTATCGAATACCATGAGAGTGTGAGCAAAAAAAACGTATTTCATTTATTTATTCCACCATCAGGCCTATTGTTGCAAAAATGTAATTTTTACCTCTAAAAATAATTCGTTATATGGTAGTTTTTGGCATATTTATTTGAATAAAAGCATAAAGAATTTTTGCAATACGATGTATAAACCAATCACTTTAATATCACGCTCATTTTCTAGTAAACTTTTAGAATGTAAAAGCTACTACATCTGATGTAATTTGAACGTTGTTCAGTCCTGTTTTATACAGAGTGACCTTCAGCGTGTAAACAATTTGACAAGTTGATTGGACAAATCTGTTTTAAAACCGAAACTCATTTGTTTAGGATTTTCCATTCAACTTGTTTTTCTGCCTGTAAGGGCAAAATTAACAGGCCTTTAAATTAAAAGGATGTAAATGAATCAGTCGATGGAACAACGCATATAGCATTCCTATAGATTTAGGATGAATAATCTCTAAAATATATATAAATGAATGTATGTATCTCCTTTATGCGTTGCCAAACTACTCACTCATCCGAACGCCATGAGATTTTAGGAGGTAGCTCTATATGTGTCTGGGAAGGTTTTAGTGAAAAAATATATCTGCTTAAAAGTCACGTGTTTATATGTTGGCCAAATAAAAATAATTAAAATGGTTATACATATTATGTCTATTATAATAATCAGCTGTTGTATATCTAAATGTATAAAACAAAATTGTGTTAGTTACATCATATATAACTCAAGAACAGCTGGACAGATTTTAATAATCATTGATTTTTGGATTCCATTTTGGTTGTTAGATTATGCGAGTACTATTATCATAAAAAATGTTCTAATTCAGAGAATTTAATATTTTTTATAAAAGCCGTATTATAGTAGGTAAGTTTGGTTTGGGTTTAGATTGAATTAAGTTATATTTTAGGTTACAAGTTTAAAAAACTATTTTATCATTATTTTATGAATTTTAAAATTATAAATAGAGAAATGAAAATATCTTTACCATCGCAAACGGAAAATTATTTTAGAAAATTCATATTCACTATTAATAACAACATTGGATTCTAAAGATAGTTATAAAGAGAGATTATAAGGAATCAGCGAGGGCTTGGAAAGAAGCATGAGGGTTACTCACAACGACAGGTCTAATTTGGGAAAGCACTGAAGCTGAAGACAGCGCAAAAAGCAATTACTGGAGACAGGGCAGCCGTAATTGTCAACTCATCTCGAGCAGTGAGAAAAGGTGAGACAGCGCAACGGCGGACCCACGACTTGTAACTAAACTAAACCAACTAAACGAAGTTACAGCGTTTGACCTCGTGGGGCGATTGGATTAGGGCACCGTAATGGTTACAAGCGTAATGTAGTGAGATATATATAAGTTACAGTATGTGATCTCATGGGGTGATATAGATGGAGACACTGCGATGGCCACTGTCGTAACGTAGTGAGACATAACGAAGTTACAGCATGTGATCACATGAGTCAGATAGATGGAGACGCTGTGATGGCCACTGTCGTAACGTAGTGAGACATAACGAAGTTACAGCATGTGATCACATGAGTCAGATAGATGGAGACGCTGTGATGGCCACTGTCGTAACGTAGTGAGACATAACGAAGTTACAGCATGTGATCACATGAGTCAGATAGATGGAGACGCTGTGATGGCCACTGTCGTAACGTAGTGAGACATAACGAAGTTACAGCATGTGATCACATGAGTCAGATAGATGGAGACGCTGTGATGGCCACTGTCGTAACGTAGTGAGACATAACGAAGTTACAGCATGTGATCACATGAGTCAGATAGATGGAGACGCTGTGATGGCCACTGTCGTAACGTAGTGAGACATAACGAAGTTACAGCATGTGATCACATGAGTCAGATAGATGGAGACGCTGTGATGGCCACTGTCGTAACGTAGTGAGACATAACGAAGTTACAGCATGTGATCACATGAGTCAGATAGATGGAGACGCTGTGATGGTCAATGTTGTAACGTAGTGAGACATAACGAAGATATAGTATGTGATCACATGAGTCAGATAGATGGTGACGCTGTGATGGTCACTGTCGTAACGTAGTGAGACATAACGAAGTTACAGCATGTGATCACATGAGTCAGATAGATGGTGACGCTGTGATGGTCACTGTCGTAACGTAGTGAGACATAACGAAGTTACAGAATTCACATGAGTCAGATATATGGAGACGCTGTGATGGTCATGTCGTAACGTAGTGAGACATAACGAAGATATAGTATGTGATCACATGAGTCAGATAGATGGAGACGCTGTGATGGCCACTGTCGTAACGTAGTGAGACATAACGAAGTTACAGAATTTGACCTAATGGGGCGATCAGATTTACGTACCGTTATGGTCAATAACATAACGTAGTGAGACATAACGAAGATATAGTATGTGATCACATGAGTCAGATAGATGGTGACGCTGTGATGGTCACTGTCGTAACGTAGTGAGACATAACGAAGTTACAGAATTGATCCATACGATCATATTAGTTACGTAATGGAATGTAACGTAATGAGACATAATTTATAATCAACTTCCTTACATACATAATGATATACTATAACGTATAACCTACGAAGACAAGTCAGTCACAGCACGTGATTCTTTTGGGAATAACGTAGTGTTTCATGGCAAATAAGTTATTTTGTGTAATTACTACTTTGAAGTTTGCAGTTTAATATTAAATCCAAGACGAAACCCGTGTAAATGGGAGTTAACTTTAGTAAAATTTAAATGTTTCCATTTTTAATAGAACCTTTATAGGAATATTATTTGTTCAAGCGGATCTAATTATTGAAGAACAAAAAAATTAAAGTGATTTCCTATCGATGCCGTAAAAGAGCGTTTAACCAGACAACAGTCGGAAGCCATTCACTGAACATTTGTCTTTCGGTTGGCAAATAAACACAGTGCGATGTTTCATTGCTTTTTGTTCACGCTCAACAAATCATTGCTTATTTTTGTTTCATTGTTTTTTATATTTATCTTATGTGTTTGATTCCACGTCATAGTTGGTTAGTCATTGGATCGTAATTGGAGTCATACATCTATCTCTACTATGAAGCTTTGTAAATAATTCATAAAGTATTTTACTTCAAGAAAAAATATTTTTGTGTGTGGTTCTAACGTTCACAATTCATATAGCATCGCATATACTAGAGGAATCTAAAAACAGTTTTGAAAAATTATACGTTACATTTGTTATTTAGAAGAGGGTTGTATGCATAAATTTCTCCAAAAATTGTTTGGCCTTTAGTAATAAATCTAATTATAAAACGACCGATTTTACAACAAACAACAGTTTCAACATACTAAATAAACTCTGACTAAATTAAACTCTAATCCCAAATCGATTGAACGCGTGCATATTGTTTTCCATGGGGAAAACAGCATAATTTGAGCAGATGGTTCGAGGTGTGGCAGTTTTATCGGAGGTCTGCCTGCACTCTCGTTCCCGTAGGGATATTACATCCAACCTGCGACACGTGACCGTATTATCTGTATACAATGTGTTGTTGCCATTTTATGCAAGTTTTGTATAAAAAATCACAGTTTTTATTTTTGTTGCAAATAGGCTAAGGTACTGGTTTTTAAATTTAAAAAATATTATTGTAAAAACGCATAAAATGTGTGTAACTATAGGGTCATTTTAAAGTTGATTGATGGTTTGGTTTTTTCAATTAAAAATTGCTTTATTTTTCGATTTATACATAAATTTTAAAACCAACCATAATAGTTTGCATAAAATGTATACAATAAGAATTAAATGTACCGTGATTGGAGGTTGGTGTGGCAACATTTACCTATGTAATAAGACGAATTCATATCCAAAACTATTTTTGTTTTATGTTTATATAAGGAAAGTTATTAACCCCCAATTTTGCTTGGGATCTACCTTTTGAAATCCAATTTTATTACACAGTTAAAAACATCTAAAATTGTATACCAAATTTGATTTTTGAAAAAGTTGGAAAAAACTTGGAATTAAATTGTAGGTCTTTTAAATTTATGTACACGGCAGTGAGCTAGATTAGAGGCTTTGCAAATATTCAGGCGTAATTCCAACTGACCCCAGACGTTCTGTGGCATTCCCTGAGTTACGGACTGCACGGTTACTCTTATTCGATGTCTTAGTTCTTGTAGGGTTTGGGGCATACGAGAGTAGTACACTTTGTCTTTGACTAACCCTTTACTAAAGTACGGTATTAAAGTTCCGCTGAACTCTAACAATAGGATTAGTACGAGAAAACTCTTAATTACTCTTAAAATACTTTATCTTGTTTAGTAGCCATTTGTTGACAAGCTTCATGGCACTCAACTGCAAGCAACTGAGAAAAACATAATCTTGTAAAAACACGTCCTTTATACTTTTAACTGAAAAAATAGTATGTCCTTTCCATTGTAGTAACAATCAGCTATTTTAAATCACGGAATCAGGACGTACCAACCATTTTGTTTTGTACCATTATTTTTTAATAGTCCTGTATATGTGATACATTTGATATATGTGCAGACGTTTATTTCAACACCGTTCTTTACCTGAATTATATTGAAACCTCTACCACAACCTGAATTGGTACTTCACAAATGTTATAACTTGATCATTCCACAGATGTACCGTATATTGTATTGTAATTTTCTATTTTCTATTTTCATCTCCATTTACCAGTATATTATAGTTTAGACTTTACTATTACTAGGTTAGGTGTATGTGAAAACACTTGACAGTATCCCAAAACCATGGCAATTAATCATCAATGCATTTTTGCCTACGACAAGTAAACGATTTGATTATATTTTTGTATTTCCAATCGTATGAACCATTAATGTATAGTCTATTAAGCTTGGTTCTAGAAGGCTACAGTACTTAATTATGCCTAATTGACATGAGGAATATGACTCGGAGGTACCCGCATGTGTCTGCTTGTAGGCCTACGGTCGATACTTGACTGACCCATATCTGTTTTATACAGTTCATCGAAGCGGATATCTTTCCAATGCCGGAAACGTATTATTCCAATAATACAGCTTTACCCTGAGGTCGTCGCAAATATTTATTTTTAAGAGTTGAGTGATTTCTGAATAAAGACGAGGAAAACTGGTTCGAATATTCGTGCTTTGTAACCAATCTGAAAAGGTTTTTTGTAACTCCCTAAACAAGGGAAATTTTACGGGAACACTCGCTTTTAAACAGAAAACACAAAAGTAAGAAATGCAAGTGGGCGAGTAATAGAAAGCTTCTAGAATATTACTAGAGTATATTGCATTATAAACTGACAGTCTGTTTCATTTACTAATTGATTTATTAGGTTTCTATTCATTATATCGTCATGAATAAACTAAACGTACAGTAAATCTAATTACTTGAGATTTTTCATGGGCTACAAAAACGTTTAATATTTGGGCTTAATGTAAGAACAACTATTTTTTAAAGTTTTTAAGCTGCTCCTAACTTTAAAGATTGTCAAAAATCAATAATATTTTTTAATTGCTCAAAATAATTCCCATTGAAACCCACTGAAAAGAAAATTTTCACGTTCTTATTAAAAGTCAAACTCACTAATATTATCATCTGTGTAATAAAGCATTGAAATATCACATTACATTTTTATTTAGATTCTAGCTTATGAAAACTATGTTGTACTATAAAACAATGTATTGGTACTGTATGGTATTTTAAGCTTTGCCACAACTTTTTAATATATTACTAAAGCTTAGCTTAATTTAAATCAGCCTCCTGCCTTTATAATTGTGAAAAATTATCCCCTCTAGTTATTGATTAAAATGGCCATGAAAAGGGTTCAAGTCGATTTGCTCATGAAGTTAACTTTATAATAAATAAAAATACACTCGCAGATAATAGAAATAAAATATGAACCATGTAGAATAACCTGAAAAATTTATTTTTCAGGAATAAATGTTGAGTAGTTATTTGGCAACAGGTTGATACATTTTGTTGATTATCCCATTTAAAAGCATCGGGCGACGTTTTTCCCTTTTATTATTTAGATTTAGGGCTTAAACTTTCAATAATGTTTTCTCTCTTATTATTAAAATTACCTAAAAATCTAAAAATTGTCCGGGGGAGGGCCCTCTCTCAACTGAGAGTATTCAACCAGACCTCCCGGAGCAGCCTCCCTTGTCAACTTGCTGGATCCGTGCGTATGCTTACGCCATACTTAGGCCTACATTAATTATTTATGATATAGTTAGTTTTTGAAACAATACTATCGTAACATCATTATGCTTATTAGCCTACAAAGTAAACATTTTGTTCTTAAAGTAACAAAATTATGTCTCCTAAAGTGAACAATTAGTTGTTTAATAAATCACAGTACCGGTACTGCAAATAATTTTAGAATAAAATAATTTTTTCAAAATAAGGATGTGCATATATTGTAATGTAATTGTTTATAGTTTACGGTTGAGAAAATTATATTTTATCAATAAATAATTGAATGGTTGAATTTCATTTTTTATTATGATTTATCGTGTAACCTTAGAACAAAGTTGAATATAAAAAGTAACAACACAGATGATAAAAGTTTAAAGTTCTACTGATTCAGTTGTACGCAATTTAATATTACGTTACTCTACAACTTGTAACTTAAAGGTAATATTTCAAGAGCTCTAATTGTAAAAAATTAATAGTGTAACTGAGAAAAATATTATTTAAAAAATTAATAAAACTAAGTTTAAGGTATATTATATTTTTATTATAGACTATAAATAATGCATTGTGCAAAAATCTATTTGCAAGTGAGAAATATTTTGCCATTGTATAGTATGTTCATAGCAATTAAATTGGATTTTACCTGTACAGAACTGGAGCTAATCATTATCTAACGGCACAGCCAGGTCACAAAAGGAATCCTCCCCAATGAGTTAATCTTCCTCGGAATTGTCATAGTCGATATGACTACCTTGTCCACCTCTCAGTTCTATGACGAATTGGTCTATCACGCCGTCACTGCGCTAGTATTCAGCTTCAATGTATTTAACATGTTTTACGAAGTAAAACCTTGGGCGATCATTTAATTTTACAACTAAACCAACCTTCATTTTCCTAAAAAATCAGACATTTTACCGTCTCAAACTTTCTTGCTGGTGAAAACTACCCGACCAAAAAATAAAAAGTCCTCGCAATGAAACTTTTTCATGTCATTCACAGTGAGTGAAATATTTTATATTACTATGACACAAATTCAGCTAAATAGATTAAGTAAATGAAAATTTGTCCGCCAGTTAGTTATAGAAATATAGGTAGAATACATATACCAAGAATCAAAATTTTTATGACGTTTCCCAATTTCATAATTGCCAAATTATGTGATCAATCGATCGCGATCATCTAACGTAGCAGCCCGCTGAGCGGAGTGCCTCGACGCCTTCAACATCTTTGATACTAACTGGTAATACAGTAGTGTTTGTCGGATAATGAACGTCTATTATTATGCGATGCGTCACGGACAGTTTTGAGTTTAGTGGTCCTCAGACGACAAAAGCGTAGTCACGTGACCTATTAACAGTCATTATTGTCCGTCTTCATCGGCAAGTTCTCATAAAATCGTTGATGAATCTCCTAGGCTACCGCGATGTCTCACCCAACTTTGATCCAACAAGACCTATTATTTTTCAGTACCACTTGCAATTATTCACTCAAACAATGAACTACTTCGACAACTTTGCAAATAGCTTTATCCACTGCATTTTCGTCAAAGCCCAACCTTTCTCCCACACTGGTCGCTATTAGAACAGTTACAATGACAGCCAGTACAACCCCCTCGTGTTAAGGCCACAGATGTGACAATACAGTGGCTGCCACTTGTGGACATCAAAACTGGCTGCTAGTATTGTTCCCTGTCTACAAGGGACCTTGTTAGATGGATCTAATAAGTCGGGTGAATTATCCAATTGGTTTTACCACTCAAACTGAAACCATTGCTGAAACCTAAAATGAGTACTGTATTTCTGAGGGCCATTTTTAACCTCTCAGAGCTCTAGAATTTATTCTAACTATGATCTCCTTTCATTTTGTGTCAGTCATTTGCCAGTGGTATTTTTTTAACGTTTTGAAAACAAAGTGTCGAAACCCTGTCAAGACCCCTTGTTCTTCATTCCTAACATCAACCTGTTGAAGGTTAATAATTAATAATCAAATTACAAATGGTAACTTGGTCCGGAATCAAACCAGTGACCCTTAGGACAAGAGGTGAGCAAGTTATCTCTAAACCAGCTGTTAAACATTGTTAAATTATTAAAAAGAAGCCAGCTGCATGTGACAAGTATGTGAACATATTTATATCATAAGTTCATCTTGTTTTGAGCATGTAATACAAATAATCTCAGAACTTTGGCTAAGCACTGCAGTTAGTTCTGTCACTAAATAATTAGCTGCTCTTCAATTTGTGTACTTTTAACAAATTCATTCAGCATCATAGAACATTCATTAAATTATGAAAAAATAACTAAGAAAGGTTTGATTAGGAAAATAACAAATTGTTAAATCATTTTCATCCCATTTTTATTACTTCTCATAGAGAGCACTATTATGAGACTATAATCTTGACTACAATAAATCACGAAGGGGTCACGAATTGGGAATAGTTATGAGCGATGGATGGGTTATTGTTTGGTATGGATTAACGTCCGTACTATTGAATAGGGCGTACTAAGTCCAGCCGACAATGCCATCCTCATAATTAACCAGATTGTAATTAAGAGGCATTGGTTCGGACACCGCGTTAAACTGTAGGTCTCTTAGATATGCCATTGACTGTTAGGCTATTAATTATTAGTTCTGTCTAAGGAACATGTCAGCCTTAGTCAATAACAAGAGTACAATATCGCACCACAATCACCTTACATTCATTTCTCATTCATACTTGTCATACCTACCTGGGTAGGTTGATATTTCAATAACTAACTAACTATCCAAGGCAGAGGTAAAATATGAGTAATTGCATACATCATTTGTAATGTTGCAAAAAATCACAGTTTTGAAAAATATGTTTTTTATTTGTTTTTAAGGTAACAAAGCACAGTAAAGTTACAGCTAACATTTACCAACAATTCTTTACAAGTTATGAAGAAACCTATTTTAATACATTTTGTGTTTAGAAGGTCAAAATATTGAACCGAAACTGGAAAATTACTCAATTTATGATAAAAAGAATATAGCTAATTATTTTTGGTCCGTGGAAAAATATTTTTGTTGATACTGAGATGGAATACAATTTTGAAGACCTAAGCAGGATATCTACCTCCCTTACAAACATATAAACTATATTTTACTATTCATATGAATCGTAAATGATACTTCAACTCTAACAAAGTTAAGTTCACAATTCAACTGATGTTTGAATTATTGGTAATATATAAGCCAAAATTTATTGGACATATATGATATAGACAATTAAAGGGCATGCTTATAAAAATATGAGATCTAAATGTATAATTTCCTCTTTTTGTATTGGGTTGATGTGTTGGCCCTATTGAAAATAAGTCAATCATATTTTTACCCCTCTGACTTTGACAATTTTTAAATATAAAATATTATTATATATACATTACATACAATAATTAAATTGTGATACATTTAAAGTACAAGAAAATCTAAGGGAGAAGAAATAATCTAATTAATCTAAGGAAATATTTTACAAAACAAATTTGCTGCATTATTAATCTATCTCTTCCTCTTCATCATGAGTTTGCGAAGTGCTGCCAGTCTCTTTGCTTCTATTTCCTGTTGAGTGCACTGCCTAGGGGCTGAGTCTATCCCACTGGTACATACAGCTTGAGAGTTCTCACCTGAAATATTGAGAAATAGTCATGATCGTTTCCAAAGTTATGATGGTTGAAACTAAGAGACTAAAAGAGAAGGGGTAGAGTTTATTTCATTTTTTTTAACAATAAAAGTTAGATAGACAGAAATTGGACATAAATAACTCAAAGTATACAAACTAATAAAATCCTTCGAACATCAAAATTGTATTTATATCAAAACTGTGACTTGACTCCGTCAAACAGTGCTAGTTTTTCCGTATTATCACAGAATCTACTTGATTAGAGAATTTCAGTATTCTCACAATCCAAACAGAGTAAAGAGAATAGTGCAAGTTACATTTAAGAGTAATGACATTTTAAAACTTCAATATTTCAGAGCTGGTAAGGAGTAAGGGGAAAATATCAAATTACACCTCCAAGGAGTAAAATATTTCTTCACTAAATTTTATTGCAGCCTACTGTAAATATAACAGAAAATGTGTATTTGGTTCAAAACACCCAAAAATGAACATTTTATAACTTTTTTCGTATGAAAATCTTCAAAACATGGACCCACGGCTACGCCTTATTACACTCTTTGCGCTGAATGGTTATATCTTTTCTCTTTTTTTCTCTTTGTGAAGAATGCTCTCACACTTAATGCTGAGAAAAAGTTATTCACACGCTTTTATTTCCCGCCGAAACTTCACGCTGCAGCTGCCACCTTTCGTGCCGAAACACGCCGCCTTTCCCGCAGTAGCCACCATCATATGATACCTCCCCTCTACCGCAGATTACTTACCAAATACACCAATACATACGTGCCGTATAACTACATGTCTTTAATTATTGATTTATGACTTAAGAAACAATCTGTATCATGTTATACATTTATATAAATGTATTTGGGCAAATTTTGTCAAATGACATCTTAAAACGTCACTACTACTTTTTTGCGTAAACATAAAAAGATGTATTAAAACGTCAATACTACTTTGGTGCAAATACGGTACTCCTTAAAGAGTTAAGAGCCAATTATCATTCATTTTTAAGAAATGCATGTGTTCTACATAATTTGATAAGAAAAAATGTTTACTCAATACTTACTGCTACGACATAGTGAGTCAACATCCAAACTTGACAGTTCCAAATTGAAATCATCGTCTAGTAACGATGACACATCCGAGGTATTAGAATGTACTGTAAAAAACAAATAAACTTAATATATTACTTAAAACAATTAATAATATATGAGCATGACATCCCAAACTGTATTTTTTCATGGAGAAATTCGAGATAATACATCTAATTCAAATTATTATATATTATAGAAGATTTTTAAAAAGGAAAATTTAAGATACAGAATTTTTATGACTGAATTTTTAGAAAAATACCTTTTAGAAACTACGGATGAGAGGCAAAGATGGCAATTGAAAGTCACAAAAAACCTCTACTCAAGAGTTAAGAGTGTGTATTGAAGTGCCTCACTCCAATACAAATGCCTACTCCAAACCTGCATCTGTTGCAAAAAAATTAAAAATGTAATTACAGTTAAACATATTTACTCTATGCCATTTTCAATTACACTGTGGATAAAAAAATTCATAGTTCATATGAAACAAATTCACACTGAAAATCAATATTTAAGGATTTTTCTCAGCCATTTCAGTTTTCATTAGTTTCATTTATTTTTCATACAGTGGTTGAAAAATATTCACCTAACATGTTTTTAAAGAGGTAATTAAGCATGACAAAGTGTCGACTACAAGTCGAGCTGGGCCTGCCATGTAGAGCAGACAACTAATAGATTATCAAGAGTTTGTTTTCTTCTTCTGAAGCTAAGAGGATGTGTGACGCACAACTACCTGTTGTGGGGTCACTCATCCAGGAAACCTGATGTTCAAAATGCAAAAAAGTGCCATCAGGGTTATCACAAGGAGCGATCGGCGCGCTCATTGTAAGTCTTTTTTTGCAAGACTTGGGGTGTTTAAGATTTTTAACCACTATATCCTGCTCTGCCTTATGCACGTCAAGTTTAATTTGAATAACTTGATAATCAGGCAGGATATCCATGCGCACAACACCAGACACCGTGGCCATCATGATGTTCCTAGAGTGTGGCACTCATGAACCCAGGCTAGCTACACCACTTCGTCTATTGTGTTTTTCAATAGACTGCCACAGAGTGTTAGAGAGCTTGAAACTTCTAGTTTCAGAAGATTTTTAACTGATTATATTGGGGGCAGAGCCTAATACAGCATCCAGGAGTTTATGGATGTAGACTTTACTTATTTGTAGCTAGCCGGAAGTGACAATTTAAGTGTTTTGAATATATGTTGGGGCTAGCACAGCGATCTTGGTGTCAGAGTGTTAAGCAACTCAGTCGGCATCTAACCATGCTAGTTTGAGGTTCGCACTGCACTCTGTTGAGTTACTATGATAGTTTGAGATTGCTGTATTAATGAAAAATTCCGTGAACTGTGAGGTGTGTGCAGTAATAAGGTTTTCGACTGCAAAAAACTGTAAACCGATAGAAAATTTTTATGAACTTTGTCAAGTGTTTGGAAACAACATTATCACTGTAGGTGAGTGGATCAATGGTCCTAAAATTCAACAATGGCAGACCTTACGTTCAAGACAAAAAGCAAAGTGTAAGTCCAAGCACAACGTTGAATATTACGAGAATATTACCTCTATTCGTCATTATTGTTCAAGATATGATTACTAATTAAAGCCTGCATAGGCCTGGAAGTGGTGCAGGATGATCATCACCTAATCGATGAGGGCTATAACGGAGATAGCGGGAACAGCCAGAGTCCGGAATCCCTGAAAATTTGCATTACAGGAACCAAGCTTTTTGGTTATGATTTAGTGCAACAAAAGTTGCAAAATTGTGGAAACTCATTGAAAGTACCGATATTGTGAATTTTCTGTTTTTATGGACATCGGCATCAACTTTTTCGACAAGTTCAGTAGTCCCTGTGCTAGGACTTCCACTTAGCTTTTCGTCCTGAATGTTAGGTCAGCCATTTTTAAATTTTAGTACTCAGTGACAAACTCACTTACATCAATAATGTTGTTCCCAAACACTTTATAAAGCTTCACCAATAAATTTTCATTGGTTTACAGTTTTTTTGCAGTCCGAAACCTTATTACTGCACTCACCTCGCAGTTCACAGCATTTTTCTTTATCACACAAATTTCAAACTGCCACAGTAACTCAACGGTGTACAGTATGAAAGTCTTATCTAGTATGGTTGGAAGCCAACTGAATTGCATAACACCCTGACACCAAGATTGCCGTGCAAGCCCCAAACCAACCCTTGCGGATACAGACAAAAATGTATCCTACTTTCTGGATAGCCCTTGTATTTCAGTTAGAATTAATTCTCTGTGGTTATTTTTTATATAAAATGTAGTTATTTCCAAAATTATTTGAAAATGACAAATGATTTCAAATTGCAAGTGAAAAGCCGCATTGGAATTGGATTTAGCTGAATGAATTAAATAGGTTTTTTGAATAGATTAATAGGCTCTTATATAGGTTTTGGGGGCGGTTATTGCACAAGGGTTCATCTGTAACCCTTTCTGCAGGAAATGTCAGCAACAGGCAACTGTATATCATCTGCTGTTTAATTGTAGTCTTTATCTGTTTCATTGTCTTTTATTGGCTTGCAGTGGTGAGATTCTCAAGCGAGAGCAAAATGCTTATCAGATAAATTAGAAGTATGCTTACTGATGAGTTTTTCAATAAGACATTAGCAGTTTGCCAAGTTAATTTACTTCGGAGTTCTGATTTTTTACATAGTAACAGGAATGCACAAAAAAATTCTTGTAGCTGATTTGCCTTAGGTTCATCCACCCTTTTCACATAAATAGCTTATTACATACATCTAAAAAGGGTTGAAATAATAATCTTAAATATCACTTACCTCGATTACTTAAGTTTGAATTTAGTCTCTGCATTTCTTTACCACAGCTTTCACTACTATTTTTTTGTTTGGGAACATTAAGACCATTTTTTGTTAAGCTGCTGCAATTTGGAGGTTTCAAGGAACTTTGATCATCTTCGCCAAAAAAATTATCAGCATTATTAGGTTTAATTAAATCATTCTTCCCTGTATCATGTTTTGAAAAGGTAGTTCTACTATGTAGCCTGTCATCACAAGAGTTTTGTGATTGTACTGTGACATTTTTACTTGAACGATTACATGTAGGCCGATTCAACATTTCGTGAGACAACTTTGTATCTGAATTGGTACAATTCGAATTAATTATGCAATTTCTCCCAAATCTTTCATTTAAATTTTTGTTGTCAGGCTTGTCATTATCTGGGAAGAGATTTACCCTCCCATGACAGATCTTCTTGTTTAGTTTGCCATTATTGACATTTGGACTATGAGACCTTTTAGCTTGTGAGATCTTAATATCTACAATAGGTCCCATATCAATTTCACCACTTTTTAATTTATCCTCTATTGCTTGGCTGCATTCCAGCATGAATTCATTTGCAGAATCGTCAAACAATGAATTATTATCTTGTTTTTTCTTTGATGATGATGATAACCTGGTGTTAGGTCGTTTTGGAGTATTGAAAGATTTGGTTGCAATAATGGACATATCTTCCAAGTTATTATTATTTGTTGTATCAAGTATATGAGTAGGAGAACCTAAAATAAAATAAGCAAATATTAGTATAAAAACAAATAAGTTTACAGCTTACTAAAACATTTTTAAAATTTAAATGATTAACAGACAAGTATTCAAAATATTTGTGATCAACCTGTGCACTGCAGTACCTCTAAATTCCAATAAAATAACAAAAACAGCAATTAAATTATTTAACTGGACTTAAGTAGAAGAGATGATAGGAATATAGCAAGTATAATTCCAAGAAAGTCTAATGGAAAATTCCTCGGTTAGGAAAGTCATACCTTTTTAAGTACTTAGGAGTCTGCATCAGTGGTAGGCTTCTTGAATTTTAGTCCTGTAAGGGCAATGTTAAATTCTGGCGGAACATACCTTCACTTTGCTGTCTTTAGTGGCGTTAATTATCAAAGTATCAATGTAAAACTTTGGAAGTACATTGATTTAACTTGATATAAAAACAAAACAAACAAACAAAATATTCAAAAGCAAAAAATTCCTGGATTTTTTTTATATTAAGTTAAATTTTTGAACAACCCTTGAGCCACATCTCATCAATGAACATATTGGATACCCAGAAGACCATCAAAAAACACTACACAAAAATAATTAATGAAAAAAATATATCATTACTAAAATTGACGTGAATATGTTGAATTTAACATTGCTTTCTATAAAGGCTCATGATGCAGACTCTTAATTGTTCATTATCAGCCAAGAATTTGTACAATCAACAACAGCAAGGAATCGTAATAGAAGTAGTCATGAGCTATTACTGCTTATGATATAAGTCAAAAGTCAAAACAAACTTTATTCATAAATTGTACATAAGTGAGATAATTGTAATTGTACGTATGGATGGAGGCGTTCAGCACTGGAACTTAAAAAATATAAATCAGCTCTACCAGCCTCCTGAGATACAATGTTGTTCGTTACCAAACTATATTGACTCTTTTGTAGTCCATATAAGAACTGATATTTTAACAAGACTCAAAAATTGTTATCAAAATCTTTCACACTTTATAAATCAGAACTGAATAAAACATAGTGAGACTAAAATGTGTAAAAGTTTTTAAAACATCTAATCATACCTTCTGGTTGCGCATGCAAACTATAGTTTGACAAAATTAGTAAAAAAGTTCATTCTTTTGGAAGTTCAATTGTTTTTTAAACTGCAGTTTTTAGCAACTAATAGTTGAAAACGTTATGTAACTTATAAGATACTAAAATATGTATATTACAATATTCGCTATTAACATTTTTTTGTTAAACATCGCTCACAAATATCATAAAAATTGCTGAAAAAGTAATATTCTGTAAGTAATATTAGTAATTTATAATAGTAATAATAGTAATATATATAAATATAATATATATTTGCACAGATTGGCAGATTAATTCTTTAAAGTAATAACATTTGGTAGATAGTTCTAGATAGCTAATGTCGAAAATGATTTTTCGAATATTAAGTTTAAAATCTAAAAATTAACTACCTATGGAGAATAAAATGCAAACAATGCAAACCAAAACAGCTGTAATAAACGTTTACACTGATTGAAGACGGCAAAGCAATAATGAATAGAGGTCATAAATATTTATTTTAGTATGTAATAAATGTAAAATTATCAGGTTACTAAACAATTTGTAAAAACTTTAGGGTAACATAACTGTGCGAAATAAAGCGTTTTCCAACTTCCGTATGATAGAAAACGTATTCGTTGTATTGCTTGAAGCTACTGTAACAAACCAAATAATTGGTGTAAATTAAATTTATCTTTTGCTTTTCAATCCTCATTCCGTTTTTAACAAAATCAGTTGATCATTGAATAATAATAACCAACAGTATGGCTTAAATTCAGTATAAGGTTAGCAAAAACAATTAATTGAGGTTGGCCAAAAAATAAACGACGACGCGAAATCGGCTGGCGTGTTAAGCGCTTTTGTATGCAATTGGTGATCGATCCCCACCGATTATTTTGCATTTTTATGCCATATTATTAAGGGGGGTATTAAAACTTTTTTTGTTTAAACCACATAAAGTTTTCAGAAGCAGTAATTTGTTTTATTTGCTAAAACAGTAAAAAGCTTGCCACTTCTATGGGCAAAGTAGCAGCAAAATTAAGAAATAAAATTAAGTGGATAATATGGCAACTTATATGCTTTTTATACATAGTAGATATCCAGATTAATTTTCAATATTTTTTTCTAGGGATGACTGATACTGAAAAGTGTAGTATTTAGACTACTACAGGTAATCACATGACAGAAAGATAACCTATTAACCCTAGAATGGCAAAGTCAATTAAGCATTTACATAATCAATAAGAAGTGGAGGTGGCATCTGTTATTTATCTGCGACACTCCTACGTGACCGTGTCCTCTGGCAAACAACCGAACCTGTTTATTAGACTGCCACGGGCAGGTCATAACCAAAAGCGCTTTAACTCCTATGCACTGGTAGCCTAGGCTAAAGCGCTGCGTGATGAGCGTAACGTTCTAGCCATTGTTGTGCTAGGGTTCGAATCCCGACCATGAGCAATCCCAATTTGGCTTGCAAATGTGTGGTAGAGCGGAGAGGAGGGCCCAACTTAAATAAACGGTGACCGGCTTGGGTGAAAGTTGACGGCATTTGTAGGCTTAGTTGGGATTGCAGTGGACACCTGTTTTGCTTTTGTGGTTAGTGGTTATAAGGGGGGGCATGTTTTATGCTTTTTTTGTTTAAACTTTGAATTTCAAGAAGATATTAGTAATTATTTTTATGTTACAGTTAAGAGTAAAAAGCTTGCCACTTCTAGGGTTAATATTTAAACGGTAGCAGCAAAATTAAGAAACCCCAAAATTAGAAGGTTAGAGAATGTTCACATTCTTTTTAATTCTGGCTTTCAACGTTCTTATATTCTTAGGGATGTATCTGTGATACTGGGAAAGATCACCGGTTAACACATTGTGATGCCAGAAAAGATGCACTTGCCACAGCCATAAGTTTAAGCATTCAAATTAAGATGGAGTATGTGTGCAGTTATTATCTGCGACATCCAGAGCTGCTCCTTTGAAGAGGACATCAATTCCAGGATTGGATTTATTAACTGCCACGGTGGAGCATGTCTCACAAAGAGTATTTTAGAGTCAATGAATTGGGAAAGTAAAGAAGTGTGTTACTCGTCAGATTGTCATGTGGTGTTGACTTGGATTAAACCAGACAGAAACTGGAATGTTTTTTATGGAACCGAGTATTGGAAATACAAAATATAACTGATATACATCAATGGGATCATGTACCAAGTAATTTGAATCTCGTAGACCTTCCATTTAGAGGATGTGGTGCACGGTATTTAACAGAATCTTTCTGGTGAGAGGGATCTGAATGGTTGAAAATGCACAAGAATAAGTGGCCTGATAGTAAGAATATTCAATAAAACAAAGCAGAAACTGATAAGGAGAGAAGGAAAACTAGTAAAATTTCAACTGAGATAAGCTTGGTACGATAATGATTCAGTGTTATGTTATTGGTGATCAACTTCATCTAAAATGAACTCTGCTGTTAAATTTTGTACGAATTTTGGAACAAAATTGGTATTCAATTACTTTTCTAGCTTTCCAAAAATGATTTCTTTAATTGCTTGGATAGACAGATTCATAGAGAATTACAGATACAAAAGAGGAAATCGTCTCATCATTCAAAGCAAGAGGTGGAAGAGGCCAAATTAAAACTTTTGAAAAATGTTCATACAGAAATGTTCATCGATAAAAAAAAGAACAAAGCCTTGTCTACACTGACTCTTGTAATTAAAATTCCAATGAAGTTTTTGAATAGTAAAACTACTCAAATGTGGGAGAAAGTTCCTGACGACTATAAATAGAAATGTTTATTTTGAATCATATGTTTTTTTGTTAAGATTAGATTGTTGTCCTTAAAACTAAATGAAAGTTTTGTAAAATGTTGTGATTAACACGTTCACTGTGGCAAACGTCATTTGGCATTATAGAGTGCTACGACCCATGCTGCAAACCATTCGGTTTGCAGCACATTTAGTTTTGGCTTTCCCGCCATTTTGGAAACCTCTACTGTAGGTGCTGTGTAAAATGTTGTTTGGAGGTTATGTCTTCCTGTGCTCTTTGCTTATTATTTCCTCGCTTTTAGTAATGTATTAGAAACGGATAAAAATACTAGAAAAAGACCTCAGCATAGCAATACATATATTTCCAGCAGTGAACGTGTTGAAGTAAAGTTCATTTAAAAAGAAAGTTAAGTGTTGTAAAATGTGATTAAAGTAAAGTTAATTTTCATATGAAACAGGTGAGTTATTATTGTAAGTTTACAATACAGATAACTTTTGACAGGCAAAGTATTTGTTAACCCTTCGAGGACTTGAGCCATTTTAGGTAAGCTATGCGAAAAACATCATGTGAAATCAGCATTTTTGTAATTTTTGTAGTTTTTTAAACAAAACCTGAAAAGTTGCAAAAAAATAAGCCGTCATTACACAGTAAAATGACTGTCAGTGAAGATATTTAATTTTCAGTGAGTTAAAACGAATATAAAATAAAATTTGTTTTAAGATCATTTAGCCTGTAAACACAACATTCCAACACACACACACACAACAATTACCTATGATTTTTGAAACACCTCTCATCACAGTCATTCCAATCCAGCCATAGATTAGTACAGAATACTAAAAAAAACAACCAAATAAATATGACAAAAAGTCTAGTCTTTTCTTGCGCCTTCCAGAACGTACCGCAATTCCTCATTATTTTTGTATTTTGTGTTTTTGTCGCGTGTATGTTAAGTTCTGAATCCTATTTGGCTTTATCAAATGAATTTTTAAATAATGACAATCTTTAAATGAAGAGAACTACACTTACTTGACAGGTATGATTGATGATGGTTACATAGGAACTCTAACTAGTTGCCATTAGCAACAATTAGGAACACACTAAAACAGGATTTTAAACCATTTGAATAAATAAATAAGTTAAAGAAAATATTATGTTTCAGAATAGCCTATTTTAACAAATACAGTCATAATAAATATTCATACATAATTAAATATGGATAAATATTTAATAAAATATATTTATTTTCTTCCTCGCAGCGCACAACTGCTACCTTGACATTTAGTGGGTGGGATTTGATAAAACACTGTGTCCTGTAGCTGGATTAGCCCACCAGCCGAACACCCTTAAATCTTGGCAACCTTTACAACAGCTGCGGCTTGTCGGGGTGAGCTTCAGTCAATGTATTGAAAACATGGAGTTTCATGTGATTAGTAGGCTAATTCTCTAACTGAAGACCACAGAGAATTACTGTTCTTTTTCTCAGAATTTCTAAGGCAAAATTTAAACTGATCTAAAATTATAGATGTCAAGATGTAAAAAAAGTATAAAATATCCTAGTTAAAAATTATTACGATTTTTCATTTGATTAATAGCTATTATTGTTATTGATCAAATGAATTTTCATGGGTTTTTCAAAGTGAAAAGACTATTTACCTTCTGACTTGAAGGAGAGGATTTGTTTGAAGTAGTCGAGTCTCTGTTTCTTCTCCTCCTCGGTCATTCTCTGTTGGATCGGATGTCGCGGTCGCAAGCTACACATGTTGATCGCAGGTAGGACGGGCTTCTGCGCCTTTGCGTCCTGAGCCCGCTTTGACTTCTTAGGTGGTACTGTACAGTAAAACACATGCATTATTAACTTATTTTACAACTAATTTTATTAACTATTATTTATAGTAGTGTACAATATACGGTCAATTAGGCAGTGATGATATAAGACATTTGGTATAAGACTACTGTGAAGAGGATCAAATAATCAAAGACGCTGATGTGGTTTTTATTCAGAGCAGATGACTCTTATAACATTGATGACAGTGATGGTGAACTGATCGTAAATTACATGAACAGTGTTTTTGATGAGGATATGTTTGATTTACCTAATCCGACTACACCAACTACATCAGGGTGTCCAGTGAATGGGCTTTCCTAAATTCCTGTACATTTTACATATTTTTCACAAATTTCTCATACTTTTTCCCGCACTTTTAACATGTTGCAAACCGGTAAATGAGTTCATTATTCATGGCTTGCACATCACTTAAATAAAAAAACCCGCTAATCTAACCATTGCAGAACGAAACTGAAAGAAAAAACTGACACAGGACACGAAAGCCCACGTTATGGTTAATGCGGCGTAAAATCAGCCGACACTTATTAGTTTGTTTAAATCAGTGGTACTTTTCTAGTGATGAGTAGAATCAAAAAAACACTACACTGTTCAATCACTACAGAAACCCAGTTAAATAAACAATTTGAGATTTTAAAAAACTAAAGACATGAATTCACTATTTGGTTTTGACAGCAGACAGCTGACAAGCTGGAAGCTAGGTTATCGGGCATTATCAGCGTCGGCGTAAAAAAAATTCCAGTACAATTCCCACTTTTCCCGGAATTCCCAGTCACTGGACACCCTATACATCGATTACTCCATCTGACACAAATGTATCTTTGATTCACTGGGCCAACATTCACAAGACGCTCCTACATCACCAGTAAGAAATTTAGGCCTAATAAGTAATAGGCGTATTTGTAAATAGAAACATTCAGACCATTTTGACCAATTTGAGCCAACAAACATTACTTTTGATTCCTCAAAGAGTGGCATTAATTTTTATCAAGATAGAAAAGATATTGGTTGTTTCCATTACTTATTCGATTATGATATGGTCTCACACATAGCATATGAGACTAACAAGTAGGCTTTGCAGCTTTTGAATTCAGAGACCGATTTGAATGAATTTTCGAAACTCTGGGTAAACACAAGTGCAGATGAATTGTACTGTTTTTTTTGTGTCATACTGTTAATGCAACATGGAAAAAAAGTTCTTGGAAACAGTAGGCCTACTGGAGTACTGAACCACTGCTACATCATCCATATTCGCAAAATGTATTCAGCCAGGATAGACTCTTGCTATTGTTAAGTCAATGACATTTTGACGATAACTCACTGGTGACAGGTGGTAACAAATTGTACAAAATTCGTACAGTTAGTTTGAGTCTTTACATCAAATATTTGCATCACCTTTTATCCCAGGGAAAAATCTTATGATTGACAAAAGCCTTATGCTTTGGAAGGGAAAGCTAGCCTTCAAGCAATATATACCATCGAAACGCAAGAGGTTTGGCATAAAACTGTTCATTTTATGTGATAGCAAGTCTGGTATTGTGCTTGATTTTATAGCTTATACAGGCTTATAGCTTAAAAATTAGAAATAAACTTTTTACTCTTTGGAGGTGTGATTTGACATTTCCCCCTTACTCCTTACCAGCCCTGACTTAATGCCATTTTAAAATGTCATTACTCTTTAACACGTTCGCTGCTTAAATGCACGTAATGAGAGTGGTATATGCTAATTTTGTTTGTTTTAATTCACCATTTTATGCCTCTTGATGGAAAACGGTGATGAAACGCCATCCGGACCAAAAAAAAAGCATTTACGGCTACTTCTTTTTGCAACAATGATCGTGTATGCCTGCACCTGGGGCGTTCTTTTACCGTTTCACACACTTTTTGTTCTATTTTTTTTTAACACGCTGTTATAAGTCAACCCACATATATTTTTTGAATACTTTTGATTCCTTAAAGAGTGGCATTAATTTTTATCAAGATAGAAAAGATATTGGTTGTTTCCATTACTTATTCGATTATGCTTTGGTCTCACACATAGCATATGAGACTAACAAGTACGCTTTGCAGCTTTTGAATTCAGAGACCGATCTGAAGGAATTTTCGAAACTCTGGGTAAACACAAGTGCAGATAAGTTGTACTGTTTTTTTGTGGCATACTGTTAATGCCACATGGCGAAAAAATTCTTGGAAACAGTAGGCCTACTGGAGTACTGACCCACTGCTACATCATCCATATTCGCAAAATGTATTCAGCCAGGATAGACTCTTGCTATTGTCACGTCAATGACATTTTGACGATAACTCACTGGTGACAGGTGGTAACAAATTGTACAAAATTCGTACAGTTAGTTTGAGTATTTACATCAAACATTTGCATCACCTTTTATCCCAGGGAAAAATCTTATGATTGACAAAAGCCTTATGCTTTGGAAGGGAAAGTTAGCCTTCAAGCAATATATACCATCGAAACGCAAGAGGTTTGGCATAAAACTGTTCATTTTATGTTAGCAAGTCTGGTATTGTGCTTGATTTTATAGCTTATACAGGTGAAAAAAATTGGTTTCAGAAAGTGAAGATTTTTGAGCCTCAGCCAAGGTGGATGTATGTTGATGCAGCCTTATTTAGGGCGCAATCACTTCTGTAGCTCGACAATTAATACAGAATTCCCGATTTATAGGAATGGCTTAGAAAAGTTAGACAGGAACTTGTGGAACAAACTGGAAGAATCTTACTCGTTTACCAAACAAGATGAAAAAAGGAGATTGTGTAGTAGGTAAGAAGTAAAGAACATATAATTTGTGTGAAATGGTGTGATCACAGTTAAATTACGATGATTAAACCTGTTCACAAGCACAAGATGATTCCAGTCACACGGTTTATGAGGATTGTACGCAGGCCTCCAATCAAATAAAAATTTCTAAAATGTTAATTTTTCTTAATTTGAATTTTTGAATTTTCAGCTATATTTATACTAAGATGCAATACAATTTAGTGAAAATAATTAAAAATAAACTTTTTACTCTTTGGAGGTGTGATTTGACATTTCCCTTACTCCTTACCAGCCCTGACTTAATGCCATTTTAAAATGTCATTACTCTTTAACACGTTCGCTGCTTAAATGCATGTAGTGAGAGTGGTATATGCTAATTTTGTTTATGTTTTAACTCACCATTTTATTCCTCTTGATGGAAAACGGTGATGAAACGCCATCAGGACCAAAAAAAAATAGCATTTACGACTACTTCTTTTTGCAACAATGATCGTGTATGCCTGTACCTGGGGTGTTCTTTTACCGATTCACACAATTTTTGTTCTATTTTTTTTAACACCCTGTTATATGTCAAACCACATATATTTGATTTTAAATCATAAAAATACTACACTAACATAAAAATGTACTAATTACATTACCGCCAACCCACCCAGATGTGTTACGTTCCCTTGTGCCAGTATCAAAACATTTACGTGTGACGCACAATCCCGGCTGGTCCTCACACTCAGAGCAATGCCAAATGACCCTTTTATGGATATTTCTCTTGCTGCATTTGTGGCACCTTTTATTTTTTACTATTTTGCCAAAACTTGCCTTTTCAGGGAATCAATAAAACAGTACAGTAGAACTCCAATTATCCGAATTAATGGGGACCGGGACCCATTCGGATAATCAAATATTCGGATAATCGGAGTTTTTTTTAAATTGCCATTAGAGAGAAAAAAAGCTATGTTTTGATATTGCACTATTTTTTTATTGAATTAAATGTAAGAAACATGATATTTTCACATGTTTTAAATATAAATAAAATGTACTTACATTTTACATGCAAACACTGGCTTCGCGGGGGGAAGAATAATAGCGCACTTAGACTTTTTTTGAGCAAATTTTTTTCTAAAAGTGATTCGGATAATCGGCGATTCGGATAGTCGGAGTTCGGATAATTGGAGTTCTACTGTACTTACAAATACACAATGTTTACATAGACATGTTTTCATAGAAATGTGTGAATCAAACACTGAGACCGCCAAAAATGGAAGAAATTTACCTCCCAAGCAATGACAAACAGAGGCACTGGAGAAGTGCAAGCAGCTCACTGACGTATTTATTGAATGGCGGCAACGATCGTTATTGCATCTGGGGAAAGGCCGATGCGGCAAACATGTTAAAGGGTTAAATTAGATTCTTGGTACATTATTAACGATTAACAGCTTATTTGAGTCAAAGAAGGTTAAGGTATTAAAACATCAATTAGTATGGTACTCACACATTTCTTTAGGGACTTGCGAGCAGCTCCAGTCCCATGATACCTCTATTTCAGGTGAAGCAAGAGTCCCTGGAAACAGCATTTGGGAACTGGGACTCTGCATGGGGGAACATGGAGACTCGGACAGGTTATGGCGAGTCACTGGCGTTTTCTGTTTTGGTGTCACACTACAAGTAGGCTGTCCCCTATCTGATGCCTTACCTGAAGACATGACAATGAGCTAGTAAAAAAATAATGCATATACAGTATATATAAATAAATATAGGCCCTAATATATATATCTATACATTATTTATTGATCGTTCACTTATTAGGGCTACTAATATAATTACGAAGTAAATAATGGCAGAGTACCCTTTTATTTTCATTTTTATTATTCTGACATGTGTTTCAGGGATCACCCCATGATCACAGTGTTTATTTAACCTTAAAAGCAAAATATATCTTTGCGAATATATATTTTGCTTTAATGGTTGAAAGTTACACCAACTCTTTGTAGGTTTTAGACTGACAGGCCACCATTTTGATATGGTTCATAAAGATTTAAGAAAGTCAATTTTCAATCACACAGCTCACCACAATAAAAATTTTGGGGCTGTTATGAACTTAAAGCCCTCCACAAAATTTCACCACATCAAAATCAAAAGAGAAACCTTCTTATTTTTAAAAATTCAGAATCGGCACACCAGTTAGTATTAAAATCAAAATTTCTTACAGGATTAGGAATCTTAGATAAGTTAATTAATTATTAATATAAATAAATGATTCAACTCAACTACCTAAAATCATGTGATTTCAAAATTTGTCTTGTATAACTTCCTTTTTAATTTGTATTTATTTGCTTATTTTCTATTTATTTATTTATTTCCTTTGTATTATTATTTATATTTATATATCGTTTCACGTAAACAGTACCGTCTTTGCTAGAAAACTTTTTATATTAAAAAGGAAAATTAACAAAAACCAGACATACACATAACAAAAATGGCAACAAATTTCGGTCAGGGACCTGTATTAGACATCCGTACCCTCAATGGTTTATTTTATTTACTTATTTTCTCCCATGTGAATTAAAACTTCTAGTAGGCAACAATATTTGGAAAAATATTTTAAGAACGATATAGCTTTTAATACTTAGGAATTACAATATGTATAAATAATAACACTATGTTTTCTTTCTAAGGACTGGTAGTTACAAAGTGTAATCCACTTTTTGGCCGCTCAAAAATTTAATCCTATTGAAATTTAGGCCTATAGACAAATTTAAACAGACTATATGAAGATGTGATGAATGAGACAATAGTGAGAAAGTGTGCATCAAGTTTAACCAAAGAAGGACTAAATTAGCATGATGAAGATCGAGAAGGGAGATCATCACTAGTCACACATGAACTAACACAAAAAGCTGAAGAAAATTTTCAGGAAAACCGATGTTCCACTTATATGGTTTTATATGACTCTTTTAAACAAATCTCGTGTTCACTGCTACTGGAGATAGTGAGATATCATCTTTTTATCTAGAAGAAAATGACGAATTGGAGATCACCTTCATTACAAGAAAATGTGTGTTACAATACAAGAAAGAGGGTGTCTAAGATTTCGCCCGATGACCATACGACAAAACAAATGGAGGCAAGCCTGGAATTTTTGACATAGCATATAATGGCAAAGATGGTGACAGATTTCTGTATTGTTACAGGAGATGAAGTATGGATTTTTATAAGACTTCGGAGAACAAGTGTCAATGGAGTGGCATCACGCAAATTCACACCCAAAACAAAAAAAGGAAAACCCATGTTGCAGACTTGCAAAGTTATGACAATGGATTTTTGGGACCTAAATGGATTAGTTCACATCAAATTCATGCCACTACATTCAAAAGACTCTAAATCCTCCTGTCATATGCACAATATAGTTTGATTGCACTTCACCGTCTTTTACGCACTATCCAAACATGCATTGAATGCAACTGTTTGTCATTCACGATAATGCCCGGTGTCATGCCTCAGCATGCACTCTCTAATCATCTTCAGTCATCGTGAGAAATCTTTAGTCATCCTCCCTCCAGCCAAGACCTAGCACCTAGTGATTTTCATCTGTTTCCAAAGTTAAAAGAATTTTTTGGTGGAAAAAAATTTGGAAATAACGATGAGCTTACGCATGACAACAGACAAAGTCACATATGGATGGCTCATATCCATTTAAAAACAAATATCTTTTGTTTTTTTTTAACCATGCTGAAACTTTCTTTACTTTCTAGACATCTCTCCTAATTTGAGATATCCTAACTTATCTAGGTAAATAAACAACCCGAAATATTTTTAGGTAGGATAAATAAACAACCCCAGATATTTTTATACTTGGGCTATTATAAAAACCAAAACAAACTGTTTTCTACATTAGTACTTAAGTTTGTTAACTTAATGGTTTAACAAAAGAGATGAAAAATAAGTACAAAAGTAGGCCTACCTCTTGCAATTTTATCTTCCGGGTTTGACCCTGAATTCTCACAAATATTGTTCATTCGTCTAGATGACCTGGGAGCATTTTTTTCTGGGGAAACACTTGGCTTCTTCAAGCCCAAAGCTCTTCTTCTTCGCTCCATTTTGAAATTATTTGTGGTACATTAGTTTGTGATACATTTAATCATACAACCCTTTCCAGATAAAAAGGTAGCCTACAAGAATCAAGATTTTTCTTTCAAGTTCATACCAACCTAAAGAAAGAAATATTGGGTTACAGTATTACAGATATACAATTAAGCATTTTCTATATGCCACTTTTTGCTTTGAAAATCAATGTTTTACTTACTTACTTGTAACTTGTGTATTCCGTCCGTAGTCCGGGCAGCCGAGGAGTTGGACAGGTAAAAAGGTACAGAGTACCGATTAAAACATTATCCTAAGCTACTTGTTAAGAAAACTTTTGAGGTCATAAAAAACCTTTTACAAAAGGAATTTTTTAGTTTCAGTTTTAAATTTAGAAAAATCATTGATATTACGTAGATTTTCTGGCAGTGCCTGGAAAAGTTTGAGGCCTCTATATTTTGGATTATGTTCATATTAGGTTAGCCTATGTTGTTTGGCATGGATGCCTTTTTTTCTTGTATTGTAGCTAAGGATACAAAATTGGGTTTTATATTTTTATTTTTTATATATCAAACTGCCTCCAAGATGAAGAGACTAGGAACAGTCAAAAGGCCAAGCTGAGTGAAATATTCTTTGCAGCTAGGCTGAGGTGATAAGCCTAAAATAATTTGAATGGTTTTCTTTTGCCAGACGAATACTTTATTACTCTAGTTTGCTACACTGTATACTGTGTACCACCAGTTTTATCTTTCACTTTTTTAGTTGTAGCCTACGAGTTTTTCAGTAGACTTGCTAAGATACATAACAACATACTTGCAGTATATTGCTATCTCTTATAAGTCCTGAAATGGTCTTAGTTAGCAAAGATTTATTTAGGTCTAACTGCCTAGAAGCATGATTCACAGCCATATTGAATAATTTTTCAATTAACATTGACACAATGCTAGATATAGTTATTTTCAATCGTTAATTGTTTCTTTTTATCTTATTCTTCAGAAACTGACCCATACCTACTACTTAATTAGGTATTTTAAGAGTGCTGAAATCGCTAAAGACGTACAGACTATTTAAAACTTGCCAAAATATACAATCATAAAAATTGATGGTTTTAAGTAGCCTCCAGATTACTTTTACAAATTGAAGAGAAGTTATATACATAAGTTATTTTCTCTTCATGTAAAAAATGTTCACTTCCTACAGATTCAGATTCAAATTACGGTACTTTATTTGGACAGTTGTTAACAAAAACTGCATAATAGTGTCAATAAAATTAGTAAGTAGTCATAATAAACTATGTATAATAATGAAGTAGGCCTAACGTATTTCTTTCTATTTACAAAAACCTCATTAGGCCTATATAAAACAAAGGACAGTATTTAGGCCTAACCCTAGAAAGGGTGCGCAGCGCAAAAATTACTGCACAAAAAACTACTTTCATTTCCTCTCTATTGTAGACAGCCGATTAGGGTCATGTTATGTAACATTCATCCCCACCCCCTCCTGTCACTACTCGACCTACTTCCAGCTTCCAGCCAATACCGTCAAAACCCTTGTCTGAGTATTGTATTGAGTAACCCTTCCTGGTCTGAGTAATGTTTTAGGGACACTTTCATTTTTAGGCCATGAGTCCTGTTCCATTGCGTATTTTGCAGTTAATTTAGGCCATGTGTCTTAATTAGTTTGTTTTTTTATATAACTCAGTTAAACTATTTCATAAAGTTTTAGCCCACTTTCTTAAAAATTGATGAGTAGGAGCGTTAAGTTAGATCAAAAATGTTTGAAATACAGTCAACTCTATAAGGTTATATACTACAATCTATTTTCGGCCACCCGCCTCTTAGTGTAATGAACGTTGACGCACCCTAACTAAGGTTAAAACAAACACTCATGTTGACATTAAAACATTATGATATTTAAAAGACACTTAATGACTTTTTGGACACAGGCTATGTGGTTAGAAAGGTGCCACACTTGTCATAAGTGACGTATAAATACTGTAACTTGAAAAAGTTACTTACAGTTAAAGTAACTTGAAAAAATATGAGGGGTTTTTTGAAACTCAAACCCGTGGTAAGCCTAGTTTTCAATCTTATCTTTTAACCACTTGGCTGATTCAGGTAAAAACCTTCTTATTATTTCATACATTTATTAAATCTGATGTTAGGGCCTATATTGAACTGATATCTTGACAAAGTTCCTCCCTGAGAAGTGAGATTTAACATTTGAATAGGGAATATTCATGTAAAAATTGTGGCATGAATTTAAACAGATTGGCAAATCCTTCTCCTTGGCTCTAAAATAAAATACATGGTTAGGAAACACTAAAAACTCACCTTGTAGTCCAAGAATAGCTTTTAAACAATAGTGGGTCCTACTTGCCTACATATGGAAAATACAAACTATTAAATATCTTCTAACTTAATATACAAACCATAGCCTGAAAAACTTTAATTTGGAAAATAGAAGATCATCTCATTGTAGTCACCCTCATTACAACACCTAAATTACATCTCTCTAACCATTACTATTTTGTAGCACTTATTAAACTCACCGCCGTTAAGCTTTTCAAAAATTATTCATAAAATATTATAAACAATGTTCAAAGCTCACAGTCTCAAAGGTTCTTTCCTTCAGGCTTTCTAACATAACCATAACATAACCTTAAATCAAATCCTGTCCAAAAATAAATAAATCTAAACCAACATACGACCACAAATCAGCTGTGGAGGCTGTGTTTTGGCGCGAAAATAGGGCTGAAGCATAAGATGCATAAGATATTGTCTGAAGGTAGCCTTCGAAACCTTTTTTCTCTCTTTTTAGGTTAGGATAAGAAGACCATGCAACTGTGCAGTACACTTCCAACTTTATTATATGTACTGCCACTGCCGAAGCAAGTACAGCTTACGAAACTTATAAGAGTCCAAAAAGAGAACCTGACAAAGGCTTTCGACGCATTTTCTCCTACAGTTTTTCTAGCAAATTCTAAAAGATTTATCGATGATACAGTATGATGAATTCTCTCCCTATTATAAATGAATCGTATACAAACTAGGAATAATGTTTCAAAGTGGTACGTAAGAAATAAGAGGGGTGTATATGAGTTTGGACATTAATTTTCAGCGTTTTCTAAAATTCAGTTATCTTCAATGGCGGATCCACGGGGGTCCGTGGGGGCTGCGTATTAGCAGAGAGAAACGGATCGGTTCATCTATGATATTAAACCCTTTGACCTAATATGTATATGGACAATTATTGATGAAAATCCTACTTATCCACCACTTCTCCACTAATTATCGATTTTATTGATACATAATTAAAACAGGGGTTGTCCAAATTAAATTAAAACGGTGGTAATTAAGACTATAGCAGAGAGGAACGGATATAGCAGACTAGACAAGATTTATCCTAGTAATCCGTACCCACCGAAGTTTGTATTTAACATAAAAGCAGTTTAGTTTTATGAAGAATTTTAGATAATCGTATCAATCATGGATTTTATGCTTTCAAATGTAAACATTTTATTTTCAAATCCATACCATAAATTATTAATTAATTATATATCACTGCCTAATCAGTAGTTACCATAAAAAAGGTTATGTCTTCCACATCCGCATTCAAGTTGAAATGAAGACTAAGATTTCATAATTGATACGGAAATCAATCAAAATATCCATACAGCGAAAATAGAATTGCGTTTAGCGACTCCTCGAATCGCATAAACGAATACGTCATCCACGATGACGTCATGACCTGCTCAGCTAGGTATGATATTCCGCTCACCTACTAACAGAACGAAATCGTACTAAAAATATATGCTTCTGATGCAAGAGTCAGTGAGTTTGAACATCCGAAAATTTCGTAATGATTATGTCTATTTAATTTTTTAATAGGTAAATCAATATATTTATTACCCCTCTATTAAATAAATGGCTAATTACAAAATAAAATTATTCTTTATAATTAAAAGGGAATAAATAAATTTGATTCACTCCCTTTTAAAATTACCTTTAGTTTTCGTATGACGATTTCAATTATGTTCATAAAGTGCAATTATTCCTCGGTTTTATTTTAGAGCTACACGGTAACTATTTTTATCTAAGAAACCTTTCCTGTGAATATTCACTTATTGCGGATAATAAGATTACATATAAAAATAACGAGGCTGATGTACACTTTAAAATGTTTTACTTCTGATCGTCCATCCCACTACAAGAATATTTTAGTGTATGCCTACTCTTAAAGTATATAATATCAAAGTCTTTGATAATATCCAATGATATTTTGATTGCTATAAAAATCCTGAATGAAATTAAAGGTGTGTACATTTTCTAAACAAACTGCAGCTATCACAATGATTTAATTTAGTTTTTAGAAGCCAAAAATGGGATGCATAAATAATTTGTATTGTTTATGCATTATTTATAGCATAAGTAACCATAACTTGTGCAAGTGTAGCACACTAATATCGCGCGGTCCATCAATTTGGTCGCCCCCTTTGTGTAGGACTTTGCAAACGCCATTGATAACTTCGTCTACAAGCACAGGCCTAAGTTAACTTTAATTTGAAATTTTATTATCTCCTTATGAATCGACAATTTAGTTTTAGAAATGACCGATTGATTAATTGTATGTTGTGACGCTATCCTCAATATCTAAAAAAGAGATTACTTATAGCAGAGTCTCTGCTTATAGACAATTTAATTTGGTCCCAATCGCAAGCCATTTATTTGTAATCATATTTCACAATCTGGAAAACTAGGAACTTGATGGTCCTGAAATTGTTCAGGGCAAATTCCAAATACGTAGTCAAGCCATATGTTGTTGATTACGATGGAGAATGAATTTATTAGTATTGATCTTTACTCGCCTAGAGCACGTGGGTCCAGGTTCACCGATTATCTGTTGTCTGGGTAAATCACGCGGCGACTCTTCACCAAGATCGTCTTTACTTTAAAAATTTAGCAGGCCTGCACACTGCATATATTTTTAACACAATCACCAATACAGTTAAAATGTTATTCAAAATAAAAATAAAAGACTTAATGTCTTTAAACAATGCTATAAATATAACATTCATGTGTAGGCTATCACTATATAGATCAAAGTATGAATATAAAAATCTATTGACCATCCATTATTATTAAAATGAAGCATGTGTTGAGAAATACAGTACAAATATTCCCGCAACTCAAAGTTCCAGATGTCTAGCTGATTTTGATTATAGTTATAAGAAAGCAACTGCCGGATACGTTGTAGTTAATTATCTAGACAACTGAAATTGGCTACTATTTGTTTAAACTCTTATAAGACCTACAGGTCAAATGTTAGATAGTTAATTTTGTGACAACGCCGTTCTTCATTTTGTTGAATTCTTTTAACGTTTTTGAAGAATGTGTGTTTACTATATTTCAGATATTTTGTATTACAACAAAATTCTGAATATCTCAAATTAAAATTTTTATTATATTTCACAAGTAATATTGCCTTATTACAGCTTGTAAATCTCATGTACCGTAGGCTACTAGAAACAAGAGAATTCAACCAATTTTATAAATTGATTTCTTGTCTGACACTCATCTATAGGAAATGAATAGGCCTATAACTTTAATTACTGCAATTTAGAATTAGCTGGAGAAATCCTGAGTTAGTTTTCATTTCGATTGCTCCTAACTTTGAGTAATAGGAGTATTTTAAAAATCAAATAGAGAACGTTAAAACAGAATTATAAAATCAAATGTTTGAAATTTTAACGTTTTTTTATATTTTTCTTCTACCGCTGAAAGCATTTTTCAATCTACGTCAACGCTAATTTTTACAATCAATAAAACTCCTTGTAAAGATCATTGGGAAATAAATAACGTCCTGGCATTGTAAGCAAGATTATTAGATTATATTACTCGTGTAACAAAACAACCTCAGCACGGTAAAACAATAACAATAAGCTGTGAGCATAAATGTCAAATCAAGCAGCATTCTGCAGGGGAGTGGGAGAAGAAGACTTGGGGCCATAACCTTGAAACTTGAATACTAATACAGTTCAGGTTCAGTAGTTCAGTCTCCAACACGCGAGGCAAGACGAGGTGTGGTTCAGTGGTGTTTTCCTCATCCTGTTCGCTGCTTACTAGCTTAGTGATGAGATAGCTGCCTTGATGGTGCATCAGGAAACATGATTGTCCGTGTGACATTGGTCTTGGGTGAGAAATTAATCAAGTCTACTTAAAAAGTAACTACCGATTTAATAACATAATAGTTTTCAAAATAACATACAGTTGAAATATTAATTGAATGATGGATCTACAAACAGATAATTAAAATAATCAAATTAATATTTCAGTGGGATGAATGGGGCCCCAGATTCATTAAAACATAGCTTATGGGTTTTTAAACATGTTTATATGTTTTGGCTATTAGTTAAGAAATGCTGATAACTAATGCTAATAATATTGAAAATTATGACAATACATTTTATTCTGCAGCAGTTGCAATATATTTGCAAATGTGTAAAATTTATGATTTTAAAACCAGTGTAGGCCCCAAACCAAACCAGTCTAATTTTTTCAATTATGAGTACTGCAGTTTAAAATACAAAAACAAAACAATGTATTTCTTGATATAGAGGTTTTGTAAGTACTGTAACAATTTATTTCAAGATAAATCCATAGAAATAAATCCCTTTTAGATTTCCATATTTGTATTTGTTTTAGTCTTAAGCTTTTCAATATTTTCAGAGCTACATTTAAACTTTAATATATCTACTATATCGACGTTTTGTGATCACTGTGCAGTTATAAAATTAAGTTTAATTGATTTTATTTGAATTGATATAATCATCAAATACTTGCAATCCAGAACTTTTTCAGGAAGTGAGATTAAACCAATTAAGTCAACAGTTTTACTAATAAATATATAAACAAGAATGTATAGTTATTAAAAATAGGATCTTAAAAAAAGTAGTCAGTCAGATTTGATTAAAATATTCTTAAAAAAGTTTTTAATCCACTTACGCTACAATTTCATAAGATGCAGTTATTCAGAATAACATATATACCTACCTTCATTGGATTTCAACGACATTTTTGTTACAGCTCTGGCAGATTTTACATGTAACTGCCTTCACGTAGATGCAGCCCAGTTGTATGGAACAATAACTAACAGTGTCAGCGCTAAACTCAAGTAACACATTTATGCTTGATTTTTTAAAATAATTTATAGACAAAATTAATTAGTTTTTGTTTTTCATATCAAATACTTTTAACTATGCAATCCTTTACACACACACACACACACACACACACACACACACACACACACATATATATATATATATATACCTATATACCTGAAAATGTAACAGTCTTATAATTATGTCTTGTAACACTGACACTTTCACTCCTATTCAACTTGTAGAAAAGATAATGTACAGGGGTCCTGCTTTGCTGGTGTCATTTTAGGTTGAGAAAACTTGAACCTGGTGTCCTATGGAAGTCCCTCCCGTCTTAATATTTTCATCATTAAATTTTTTTTAATATTCGTAGGCACATATCTATTGAGATATATGTGTGGGTAATTGAACCTTAAGTGCCTTTTGAGTTTTACAGTAATGTCACACATACTCATAAGTATATTGTTGGAGGTTGTTTTATTTATTTTTCAAATAATGACCCCCAACCAAATGACATATAATTTTTTAAAGAGGAAGAAAAATAAAAGAAAGGGCAGAAACAAAATCTTCGTCAAATGGTTTAATCCATATTTACGACTTTGGAAAATAACTTTAAAATAAAACTTTTGTATAAGGGGTTTAAAAAGGTTTGCAATTATTATTTATTCTGCACAAGAATAAAATTGAATCTGTAGGTCCACTGATTGTCTGTTGACATGCATCAGTCCCCGCTCTCTTTTATCAGCATCAGGAAGTTTGACTTTAATTTAAAAATGTTGTACTCCAATCTAATACTTTTCCAATTGAATACTATTTATTTTACCAAATTAATACACTATACATTTATAAAATTATCACCTTAACAATTTAATTTTTTATAACAAATAAATGACAGGCCTTAAAAACTTTGAAGAATGCTAAATATTAATTGAATTTTATTCTATAAAATAAAGACTAAAGAATACAATTTTACTTGAAATTCTACCTTTATAGGCTATTTTTGAAAGTGTTAACATTAAATCGAAACTGAGCAAAGAACCTTGCTGCAATGAGATATCGGAAAAATAAATATTTTGAACATAAATTGATACTAATTAACCAAATGAAGCTCTACACCAAATTTTATCTGGATATTTAAAATGTATTAAACAAAATATCAATTTTAAAATTAATCTCCATAACTATTAAGAGACAACGATAGGGTTTACCTCTTTTATTATTTTATTATTTCATATTACATCATATCATTTCCTATAATGCAATATTTAGTACTTTTGGTTGTCCTTTCTCCAACTGGCTAAGTAAGCTGTAGCTGCTGTTTGATGCATCATGAATGAGGTACCGGTAGTCTACTGAATTTTGGACCTGAGCCAGCAATGTCATTTGTTTAGATCCCAAGGTTGCAAATCAGGTGTGATCAGTACAGTCTTTGCGTATAGGTGTCCCCTGGTATGTCCTATGTGGTACAATCCACCTATGTGGGGTGAGAATTATGTATAAAAGAGATTACCTGCCTCTTAAAACATAAATAATTTCATTATAACCTTTATATATACTTCAGGACAAGGATAATATAAGACAATTAATAGGCCTTTAATGCAATTACTCGGTTTATGCTAAAAAACCACATTTTATGTGTTCCTCACAGCAGCAAACCTGCATACTCTTTCCCATGTTAATCCTATGCAGAATAGGCAAACTCCTTTATTTATGTTCAGATATAAAACTTGGTTATGGTTAAAATTAAAATAGCTTATGGAAAAAATGCCTACTTTCAGTGTTCTTCAAAGCAGAAAATCTGCATACTCTTTCCCATGTTAATGTTAAGGAGAGGCAAATACCGTACTCTAATTTATCAACAGGTATTGATTGATCAATTTTTTCATACACTTGTAATATTATTGCCATATTATTGAGGTGGAAATTCACTGAGTATGCAGGTCTGCTGCGACGGGGTATTTAACACTCTAAGAATTGTTTTATCATTGACAGGTGAAATTATTTATTAATTAATTTACATCTTCCTACCGTTTTAGGTTGCTAAAAAACAAAGAATACTTTTACAAATATTTTTTCTTAATTATATAAATGATTTTTGAGGATGATCGCTGATTGTTTTACTGCCAATAGTGCAAGTTCATAAAGTTTATTTTGGTACATAATACATTTCATTATTACATAAGAAACAAAAAAAAAACAATAATATCCTCAAATAGGTTAGGGCTGTTGGCTAACTAAACAACTAAACAAACAACAGACGTTGATGTGAACTGCAGCCAAAAATACTTAGAATAACATTTTAACTTAAATAATGATATCTAATTTGTTCTTCATATCCCAAACACAAATATAAAAAAATTTTTTTGAAAAAAACTTTTGTAGGATGTGCGTATAGTCATACGCTGGCTCCTCCTGCACGTTTTGCCGATGTCCGTATATACGGACTTTGGTACTGAAAGGGTTAATCTGTTAGTTTTCATTTTCAGTAAATAATTGTGACACAATAAATGTTTTTTATTGGTTCCAGAAGAAGTGCGGATGGGACAGGATGCGAGTTACCCTCCCCCCTGAAGAATGGCCGATATACTCCCAGTGAAAGGCGATGCTTCCCACCCCACAACACCTCTGCTTATTGCCAGATGACGCCAGGCACACAAGTGGAAGCAAAGACACCAATTTACTTCCAGTGTAACCCTGGCTACACACTCAATGATGCTTCAGGTCAAATAGAAAGAAAATTCTCGGTGTGTAACCATGGTCAATGGACTCCATCTTTGCCACCTGTATGTCTAGGTTGGTATAGTTAGTTCACGTTACCTCTTTTTATCATACGTTCGTATAGACAGTAAATGGTTGGCTTCATCAGCGGACCGACACACATTTCCTCCCTTAAATAAACTTAAAAATTTCATAAATTTATCCCATTGGGGTCCAAAGATGGACGGTGTCTGTCTCTTGATGCTACATTAATTAATTAATTTATAACAAAAAACCTGTGCCACCCCGTATAACCACTAACCATAAAAGCAAAACAGGGGTCCACTGCAATCCCTATTTAGACTACAAATGCTATCAACTTCTACCCAATCCGGTCACTGTTTATTTAAGGTGGTCCTTCCCCTCTATACCAAACATTTACAAGCCAAATTAGGATTGCTCATGGTGGGGTCGTCAGTGATACACCTTAACGATCTCGGCTACACGTGCATAGTCTTTAAAACATACTCTAGCAGCAAAATATTGGGCTCCGTAAGATATTTCCGAGATTTGATCATAGGGTGCAGCACAGAATGTATTTTTTTAGATTAGATTAGATTATTGAAATGGCGATCATACTACAAGGTAGGTATTTTAAGCCAAGTATGAATGAGTTTACGAAGTTCAAAGTGATAGATGTCACTGCCTGATAGGTTACGTTAGTCATTGAACAGAGCTGGTAGTTTTCTCGAAACATCAGATAAAAAATAAATGCAGACCTAAATGGGCTAATAAAACTGTTAAATATTCTAATTCTTATTTAAATACCAGTGAAAATTTTATTATTTTAAACATAATTGTTGAATTTCTTACAACTTACCCCTCCTACAAGTTAAAAGGGTTGTTAGAAATTTTAAGGGATATATCCCCCTCATGAGGTTATACCGGTACCGAATTTATTAAGTGGATTATATTTGGTAATATGATCTTACGCTGCATAAAAAGTTTTACGGAAAATGGAAAATAGTTGATACATAAGTAAGAAATAGATCGTTTAGTATTCCTCCTAAGATTAACATTGGGTGCTCTCAGGAAACTTATTTTGATTACCAAAGACAGTCAATTTTACTCCTATCTAGATCTGTTAGTCGTAGACTAATGATTCAAGATACTAATTTGTTGGTTTTTTGGACCAGTTTGAATGGTTATTTTCAAATTACTTCATATATCTATGGTTTTCACAGGAAAATAAAAAACAATTTTTTGACAAAAGCCCATAACTTTTGAACCATTTTACAGACATGCGGGTGATATCATATTATTATGAAAGTAAAAGGAGAATTGACTATTTCATTAATATTTGAATTTGAATTATTAGTAGACCTGATATTTTTGTTTTGTTGGTTTACGCTGAATCCAAAAAAGTTTACGAAACGACCTCTATAAAAATATTAGAAAATCTCCTAAAGCGACTTTCTACCTGGTTTTCGTACTGTTCTAAAGAAATCTAACGAATTGATTGAACAGGGTATCATAATATTCAGTGTTACAAAATTATTTTTCAGAAAGCCACTACGATGCTGAAAATCTGCCAGAATTTCAATCTCCAAGTAGTTATTGTGGAAAGACTTTACAAAGACAATTTACAACGTCAAAAGATGATTCAATTCAATCAAGGAAAGGTAAGCATAATTTATTAGTTTTTTCGTCTATCTAAATCCAACAAAATTTGACACATTTTTAAGAATAATAGATAATTTTTAGGATTTCTAAGTTGGAAATCTTGGACATCTGCCCCAGAGCATAAATATCTGATAATAGTTTTTTTGAGAATTTAACATTACTGTCCTGATATCTTTCTTTATGTTCAATTTTTGATTTGTATTGTCTTTTTATGAAAATATGGAATTAGATCTGTTTACATTTATAAGAAGATTTTTTAAATCTAAAATTCCTTACCAGAAAATTGCCTGGCAACTTTCAAATTAGTTTTTCATATTCACCTATAAATACAACATTAGAATATTGTAACTATGTAGACCTATAGTCCAATCATCCTCAGAAAACCCGCTTATGTAAAAAAGTAGGGGTCCCAAATGAGTTAAGAGTTTATCAATGTACAGAGAAATTAGGATAGTTTGAATCTCTAGGGACGAGTTAAAAACTTCAAACTATGAAAAAATTCTAATGAAAGAAGTTCTTATAAACGAGGTTGAAAAAAATTATTAAATTTAACAATGAAATTTATGTATGGTATTTTTTACTTTACATGTCAGGCCCAGAGGGCCGAGCAACGTCAGAACCAAGTCTTTATACATGAGTCAAAGCATTGGCTGCTTTTTGCACCAGTATTTATTCTCTTCTAGCAATAACAAGTCATAATTATTCCGCAATATCTGGACTAATATAGGCTGCATTGGTACAACCTGAACTTGACCATATGTGTTTATTTTCTTATATTAGACTAGGTTCATAGAGAAATTTTGAAATGGAAATCAAAGATAAGAAAATATTTAATACTGTTTGACCAACAGAATACTGAACTAGAAATATAAAACTCATAAATCACTAACTGCATTTAACTGCAACAATAAAAATCAATCTATTGTTTTCCAAAAGAAAGAGGAGGAGATTTTTGCCTGTGTCCATGAATTGAGTCTCTCACCGGCCATATGAAAGACACTTTCAAAGAATGTTTTAATACCTTGTACGTCACTAAACTTGCGTTTGTGCGTTCTTGAATTGATGTTCAAAGACCTTTTTTAAGCTCAAAATGCTTTTGTAGTTTATAGAGTTTATAGTATATGTTATAGAGTATAGTAGTATATAGAGTTCTTTGTATCTTTTTTGAGTATCACATTGTAAAAAGTAAATTAATACATTCTTTATTATGTGCTGAATATCATTTTCCCGTCTGTGACCGATTGTCCGAAAATTCAGTTATCCGAACACCCTTAATCCTCTATTGTTTCGGATAATCGGCTCTCTACTTTATTTTGAGTTAGGCAATATATTATGTCTACATTGGTCAAGTAGAGACACAAAAACCCTTATTCAGTACTAAAAATAGCATTGGCTATCTTCATCTACTATAGATAGTCTATGATGAGGCTTGAGTTAAATTACCGTCTAGCTAAAACAATTAGTTTCACTAGGTACTTAGTTATGCAGGAAGTAGGCTACAAATAGACTTAAAATTACAATTTTTTTTTTAATATTTCTGGTAAGTTGTACCGGTAAGGTGTTTTATTTGTTAAAATATTTTTTTCTAAAATAAGATTTTGTAAAATATTTTTTGGTAATTCACAGGAGCATGGCCTTGGCTGGCTGCCCTTGGAATGCGCAAAGACAACACCACAAATGGTATCCACTGGTTTTGCGCAGGAACCCTTATCACTACACGTCACATCATTACAGCAGCCCATTGTGTTTTTGACAATCAAAATGTGTGAGTTTTTTTGCATGAGGAAACAATACTGTCACCTGATCATATAATTGTTAAAATCAAATTATTATTTTTACAATTTTGAAAAAATGTTAATGGAAAAAAGAACTTTTATTGTTATTTCGAAATCCTAGACACCTAGATGGTTAAATAATCACTTACCAAATGAATGGCATCTGCCCTTCAGGTGTCAATTTTATTAAAATTCCTTACAGGAACCGGTTTCGGTTTCATCGGCTGATGATGGTCTGTTAAAGAACCGAAACCGGTTCCTGTAAGGAATTTTAATAAAATTGACACCTGAAGGGCAGATGCCATTCATTTGGTAAGTGATTATTTGACTTTTATTGGTTAACAATCAGGTGAAAACCTTTTCTGTAGATTACTAAAATATTTAATTTTTTGAGTAAAGTATGTTATTAATAAGAATAAGAATTATTTATTTTTTTCTCAAAGAAACTCTTTGTCTATCATAGCACCTAGACTAATGATGTTGACTAAGTCTGAGAATGTTCATTTAGGTACCGTATCAAATTAAGTTGTGGGTTAATTTAGGTATGTAATCTTTATATGGTTATTTTAAGTGGAAAAACATGAATTAATTAAGAAATCCTAAGCTGTAATTTTTTGTTATTAGTTCGGCTTGATTCCATTGTGATGACTGACTGATTCCTGACTTGATTCCAATTATTGACTGACTGACTCTTACCAAATTCTTTTGCTATAGATTAGTTTCAATTTCAATAGTGAAGTGAAAGTAAATTCGTAAGTTATCCTTGTTGAGATGGATTTGATTGAGTTACTGTATATGTTAACCCTTTGAATGCTGAGCGTCTTGCTCCGAGACCCTTAATTATAGTAGCTTGGGTGCCAGCCGCCTCTTATCGAGATGTCCGTGGTTGTGCTAGAAGTGCCAGCGTCTCGCACCGAGACGTTTAGAAATCCTTGATTATAATATGACTATGTTTTTTGTAACTGGCTCAAACTTATACCAAAAGCTTTATTAAAAAATAGGCTACAATTTTATCCATATTACGTTGTGGTTTCAGCTTTGTCTACTGACCAGAAACTATCATGCATGACCAATGAAATCACAGTCAGCTTATGAGTGAAAATATTGACTTGTAATTAATTGTGTTTTGTTGTTGTTAGGTTAGTTTTTTGTTACCCGTATGTGCATTGGTTTTTTAGGTATAGTTTATCTGTTTGTAGTTAGGTTATCATGATTTTTTTCATAAACAAATTTAATAACATTAAAAAAATTATAGTGAAATCAGAAACGTAATCCAAAATGAAATTACAGTAAAATAATAAAATATAAAAAAATATATTTAATATTTTATTTATTGCTAAACAAATTAGCTATTTTCATTTCTATACTAAAAATTAGTAGCACAAACATAGACCTCTAAAGCGCACCCTATACCAAATGTTTCCACATAGATCACTCTTTTCAAAACGGCTGGCATTCATTCATAACTACCCCAACCAGTCAAAAAAGCAGAGAAGCATAAAAGAATCATGCTTTACACAGCTTGAACTATGAATGAGTAACTTTGTGCTCATTTTGGCTAAGGCTCCAGGAATCTGACTGGTAATGAATCTGTGAAGAGACAAGGATTTTTCAATTCTATGTTTATCTGTCATTGAATTCACAGAAACATTGGATACCAGGGGTAGCCAATTCCAGAGGTTCAGAATGATTTTCATTGAAAAATATGTACGTTTTAAGTAACAGAGTTTTAAAATCTAGTTTAAAATTGTTGATGTACCCAATTCACATTTCCTAATTATTTTTTTAAGTTTTTTTCAGGTCATCTATCTAATATCATGGAGGATTAACTGAAAGGAATTAATCAAACAAGCTTCTACAATACAAAGCTCTTCTTAGCTTTGAAAACACAATGATACAATTAGAAAGGCCTGAAAACTCCATAAAAATATCATTAGACTACACAATGAGAAAATCAGACAATACTCATTGCTGCTTATATTAAACCTATCCTAATTTTCATCAAAACCTGTAGTTTCTTCAATATTAGGGATTGTGACATTATTACGGATTTGACCTTAAATACCTAATTTTTATTGGTTAATGTTTGCTGTATATTAATATCATTCTCATTTTTAGGTTTTTTGTGAGATTCAATGATATAAATTTAAGCGATGGGTCTGACGATGAAGACATATTAGATATTGAAATACAAATGAACAATGTTCTCATTCACCCTGGTTTCAAAAAAGATCAAGAGTTTGCTCACAATCTTGCTATCATCAAGTTGAATTCAAACTTACCAATTACAGGTAAGAGTTAATAAATACTCTTGGGCTCCCTCCAAAACAATCTCATGAAATAGTAAACTAAGTTTTTATAGATAATTAGATAAAAGTTTCATGACTTCTCATTTTACGTACTTGAGACACTGGCAATATACGAGGGAGTACGGTAGCCAAAAGTAAACGGAATTTGTCTGCCGAGGTCGGAGCTTGGGTAGTACGGGTGAGCGCCCCTAGGGCGTGTCTAGCGCAACTCTTGGCCGGTTCAGTCCCGTGCGGGTGTTGCGCTAGCACATTCTGTTCGTCTTTAGCGTCATTTTTTGCTGTAGCTGTTTCACTGTTGCTTCGTTTTTTATGATAGCAAGTTTAAGTGAACAACACGCCGCTGTGAAATTTTGTTTCTCCATGATTCATCACCAGTAACCTTTGATAATCTATTATGATAAGATAATCTGGATCAATTCTGAGCTGTTCTTTCAGTTCATGACATGTTTCGACTCGACAAGCTTTTTGATTGTCATTCAGAGCCCGATGAACAAATTTGGTCTCATTCCTAAATCTTTAGTTAAAATTCGCTGAACCGAGCTCCAAGTCATTGCACTAATTTCTGACAGTTGATCAATTGTCTGTCGACGGTCTGTGAGCACAAGCTCTCGCATTTTTTTTATATTTTCATCAATTCGGGCAGTTGGGCAGTCTGGAACGAGGTTTGTCATCAATTGAAAGGTGGGCATTTTAAATCGAGAAAACCAGTCATAGTTTTGAGTTTTCCCCAAAGCATCATCTTTGTAAGCAGTTTTCAACATTAAAACAGTTTCAGCAGCGGTTTTACTGAGTAAAAAACAAAATTTCGGAATTTGTTCTTGCCATCATAAAAAACAAAGCAACAGCTACAGCAAAAAATGACACTACAGACGAACAGAATGTGCTAGCGCAACGACCCGCACGGGACTGAACTGGCAAAGAGTTGTGCTAGACACGCCCTAGTGGTGCTCACCCGTACTACCAAAGCTCCGACCTCGGCAGACAAATTCCGGTTACTTTTAGGTACCCCCTCGTATAGTTTTAAGATGAGGAAGAGTCACAGTGAGTTTTACCGGTACCACTTTTCTGCAATGTATTGATAATGTGAAACCTATGTGTTTAGAATTACATACCTTTGCAATGCACTGACTACTTAAATTGCAATAATTTTATCGGATGATATTTTTTAACTGTGAAGGTTTCTTTCTAAAACTTTTCCAAAAGATTCTTAAATTTACATAAATACGAAAATTAGTTGTAAACAGTATATTGTACAGTATATATGCAATTTTTTATCTTTGGATTATGTTCAAAAGGAGAGTGAGGGGAACTATGAGTCGCCCTAGTCCCGAGCACCTGATTATTGAGTGATACTCTCTGTATTCTGGGCTATCTGATGCAAGTCACTGACTCACAAAATCACTAACCTCACCTTTCCCTACCCACCCCAATAGCCAACGCATCACTTGTACTGTAGTTACAACACCCGCATCAGTGGTCAGTGTGGCCTTTGTTTTGCTTGAGTGACCTAGTCTTTCATGCAATGATTCATTTTAGTTTTTGGTAGTAAGAGTGATAACCATAAAAACACGATTGGTCACCAGTAATGAACCAGAAAACCACTAGTATAGATTTTCACATTTTAAAAACGGTGACATATTAATTGTTGACAAACCCTGTCAGGAACATCCGTCGACTGCCGAAACTGACGAAAATGTTGAGAAGATTCATGAGCTCAAGCATGAAGACCGGCGACGGACCATTGACGAGCTATCAGAGACATCTGGAATTAGTTGGAGCTCTGTCAAGCGAATTTTGAGTAAATATTTGAAATGACAATAGTGGCTGCCAAGTTTGTGCTGTCGAGTTTTGACTGACCAACAAAAGGAACGTAAAGTGGAATCTTGTCGAGCAGTGAAAGAACACCTGCAAATTGATCCATATTTTTGTCTAAGACCATTACTGGTGACCAATTGTGTTTTTATTGTTATGCCCTGGAACCAGTGCAGGCAATGGAAAGCGGTATCGTCCTGTCGGCCAAAAAAAAATTTTTGTCATTTTTGGCAGTCGACTGACGTCCTTCACGGGGTTCGTGAACAATTGACATTGTCATTTTATAACATGAAAACCACTCATATTCTTGAGTTTTACCTAAAGCATCATCTTTGTAAGCAGTTTTCAACATAATAATAGTATCTGCAATACTCTTCCCTAACAAGAAACAAAACTTCAGAGCTGCACGCTGTTACGTCAACCAAAACGTAAAAACTATGAAATGGCGTAACAGACAATGACGGCACTAGCGGCACGCACTGAACTTCGGATGAGCTGCGCTACACATATGTAGTGGCAGACACACGTACTACACAGGCCACACCTTCAGCAGTGTAATTCTGGTTGCTTTTCGGTACCCCCTCATATGTCTTAGGAAGCCTTATTTTTTTCTTTGTTTTTTATGTTGTGTTTGATCAGCCTGCGGTGCATTGTATTATATCTAATGTAATGTATATAAGGAAGGAAAAATAAAAATTGATTAATTCTATTATTAATTTTATTTCCATGTATATTGAGGCTCTTGAAAATAACTTGGCACCAGTTTTTGAATACCCTCCTCATAAAATTCTGCCGCATGACTTTTTAACTCATGAGGGATTTTCCTCCAGGTCGTCTGTTTTTGTTTAATATCTTTGAATGTCAAGGTCGCGAGTTTCCTAACTTCATATACCTTCAAATATACTAGTACACTGGCCACTTGACTATACTTCACCTCTTTCCTGCGCATCAGTATTTGACTGGAGTCTGTTTATGGCGTATACCTGTGGATTCCACCGTGCGCGAATTTTTTTTTGGTGTGATTTTATGGTTTTATCCAGCGATATTCAAGTGCTTTTAATGACTTTAATGACAATGTATTAGATAGTCTTAAAAAGAGGAAGCAAACCTATGAAATCTATGAGCGATTAGACAGGAACATTTTGTTGACGAACCGTCTGTCGCCCGTTGACGGGAGTCTGGACTCAAACTTATTTGTTGAAAAAAAATTTGAAAGAGGAAGAAAACCTGCAAGGCCTGCAACATGGAGAGAGTATGCAGTTTTCATTGGCGTGAACTGTGTAGAAGACCAATCTCCCGCTATTGAGGAGGACGACGACTAAAAGACTTTGATGACTTAAGATTTTGTTGCTATTGTACATAACTTTTGTATTTACTTATTAATATTACTAATTAATTATTGTTATTTATTTATTTGCATTTACCTAAAAATGTGTATAAATAACAATTTGGACAATTCCAATAAAAACTTAAAACTGTTTTTCAATTAAGAGAAGGCAGGCTCATTGTATGAGAATAGTTTTTGCAAAAACCTATATAATATATTTACAAGAGATACTACACTACCTACAATGCTATAATATTTTAATATGCAATGTTTCTTCATTGAAAACATATTTTCATAACACTGTTGTAAGTTTTTTTCTAGACTGGTGGAATCCACCGTGTGCGACCCCTGATGTAACTTTTCTGACGAGGCCCCTCATGGGTTAACCACTCTTATCACAACTGTTTTGACTTCGTTATCGTCTTGAAGACGCTGACCGCCCAGGTGTTTCTTTAAGTAGGAACAAAAGTGGTAGTCGCTTGGGGCCAGACTAGGACTGTGGATGATCTAGAGTTTCCAATTTGAGATCTTTAGTCCGATTAGCCACGCGTGGACGGGTACTGTCCATAATTTGCATTGTCCATTGCAGCAAAACGATACCCTTACTCAACTTGCCATGTCTTTTGTTCTGGATTGCACGGCGAAGATTGTTCAATGTCTCACAATAAGACGCTGCATTGATGATCTCATTACGAGGCAGAAACTTCACTAGCAATACTCCTTTTCAGTCTCAAAAAACTGTGCACATGATTTTCTGGGCAGAAATTGTTTGCTTAAACTTCACTTTTTTGGGTGATGATGAATGTCACCATTCCATGACTGTGGTTTCGATTCTGGTGTGACGTAGGCCACCCGTGTTTTGTCATCAGTAACAATTTTGTCTAAAAAATCTTCATTTTCATCGTGGTACCGCTCAAGGAAAGACTGTCTTTCCACGATGAAAATGAAGATGAAAATGAAGCACTGTCTAAATGTTGGGTTTTGTGGAAATCCGTCAACATTTTCGGAACCCAACATGAACATAATTTTTGGTAATTCAAGTTCTCAGTCACAATGAAGTACAAAACACTAAAAGAACATTGAAGAAAGTAGTTGCACAATGATGAAAGTGTAAAGCACGGTTTTCTCTCACCTTTTGGTCCATTTTCTGTATAAAATCTTCATTAACGACTGAAGGACACCCACTTCGTTCTTCATCATGCACAATTTTGCGGCCATCTTTAAATGCTCTCACCCATTTCCTTACCATTCTATCACTCATAATGTTTTGTCCGTAAACTTCACAGATCTAACAATGAATATCGATCAGTTTGATGCCTTTAGCACTAAGAAATCGTATAACAGCCCGTACCTCACAATTTTTGGGACTCACGATTGTGGGAGGTATTTTAAACACTCAGTAAACAATGTATACAATGAAGAATCAGACTGTAATGATGTAAGCGCGTAGACAAGAGATGTAGGTAACTAGTACCCAAGCATGGAACTCTGACCCTACGATCAGCGCTATCGCTGCGGCGGCGGAATCACAAGGTAGCTACTTAGTTAAAAAACATGTATTGTTTATTTTTTCAATACACTTCTATTCAGTTTACATATTTTTATTATTCTATTTAATTTCAGATTCAAACAAATTATGCCAATATTGTGGGCTCACATGGATATTGATTTGAATTTTTGAACAATATAGACAAAAAAGTATATTTTCATATTAAATTGATATACAGTACTGTACTAAAAATTTCAAGAAAATTTAATTTTTTTTAGATTTTTTAAGACCAATTTGCCTCCCATCTTCAGATTTCAAAGGCAAAACATTTGACAATGAAACTGTTCATTTAATAACTTGGGGGCAGACTGAAGATGTTCGAGAATGGAATCGAAACCAGAAACGTGAGTCATGTTTCAACATTATTAATCCTGAAATAACTGTAATAAGCAATAATAGAAATAACATGGTAAGCTTTTACTGTCGTTATAAAATTGTACACAAAAACTACCAGTAGTCTAGCTATTATTGTAAACTATAAAATCATAGAAATAAAAGAAAATATATTTATCAATTAGCTCATTGTAGTTCTACTACCTTTTGTAGGTATATTCAAAAGTTGATTTGACCAGGTACGGTACCTCAGTAGTAACATACCACCTCGTAATCATAGGATTATGACTTTATTCCAGATCAACGTTTTATTGAAATTCAGTTATTAATTAATTCCCTGTAGAAAATGTTGTCATTAGGAAGAAAAAGACCAGGTTTGGGGTTAGACCCTATCAAATTTTATCAAATTTGAATTGTTCTCTTAATAGCTAGATCATTTTGATAACATAATAGATTCTGTCAATAAAAACAGTGGTGGATTTAGGTGGGGCTTCCGGGCCGATGTCCCCCCAAAATATTGGGAATCGTGAAAAATGTGATAAGTGGCTGAATCATTTATTAGGTTAACCCTGGAACTGCCTATCAAATTTCATAAAATGCTACCGTATTTTGAAGCAATTTACGAGTATATTTTTAAAAATTCTTTTGAAATTTTGTACATAATAACAGTTAGTAACTAGTATGTATCATTTTATTCACAAAATGGCAAGAAATATTATGGTAACACATATATTGTAAAATAATAACTTATATATCAACAAAAAATAATGTTTATGGATTGAAAAAAGAAAAAATATATAAATAAATTTTTTAGTTATGTTTAAATTACAAAACCAATGGCATAGGAATTTTTAAAGTACATTTTGTAGCATATTTCCTTTAATTTTAGAAACAAATTTACTTAAATGAAATAGGTAATATATTAATTTACGAAAACAAATAAATATGTACCTATTTACGCAAGGAAACCCATAGAGACATCAAGGCAGTTAAAAATGCCCCTACTTTAAATACAAATAAGTTAAATAATCCTAGGTTTACTGTAAAATCTAAAAACAATTCACCTCAGCAACATTTCAATAGAAATAAATATTGTTTTAGATGTGGTAAGGACCATTCTGGAATTTGTACAGCTCTATAGATGGAGAAATATTTACAAAATTAAAAAATACTGGTCATATGTTAAAAGGTATTAAAGAAAATTAAAGATGATCAGACAAAAAATTATGTACTATTTATTTAGTCTAAATTGTAAAAAATCTGTTTTGGTAATAACATTGTTTTTTCAGGTAAGATTCACAAGATTATTGTGTAAGGATCAAAACGCTGACACTTTTTCCCCTGGAAGGTTAAGTTAACCATAAAAAGTTATGTTTCAGGAGGCCGTCTTCCGATATTGAAACATCGCGTAGGATCTGTAGTGAACCACTATGTATGTAACCGAAACTACAGAAACTATCAGTCATATGCATATATCATCATCAATTGGGATATACTGTGCGCCTCAATTCCAAGTGAACATAGTTGTCAGGTAATTTGATTTCTTAAATTTAAATTAAGAGTTTGGTATAGAAAAGTTAGCCTCAAATACTAATATTACATAAAATGGATACCCCTACTGGGGTAAATTTCTTTACTCATTATTTTTACTATTTTCACCAGGAAATATTAAATTTAGTATATATCATTACAATACATGAGTTAAACTTATTTAAAACACAATAAAAATGGGATTATATGTCTGACAAGATAAATTTAAGATAGTTTTTATAAACATGAAATAAAATGTAGTCAGCAGTTATAAAACCTAAATATTTTTTAAATATTCTTTTTATTTATTTATTGTTGTCAATGGAATTCGCCATATTTACATACAATGCACAGAAAAATATACTAAATATATGTAGAATTGTATATATACATACCCATAAATACTATTTAACCCTAGAAGTGACAAGCTTTTTACTCTTAAATGTAACATAAAATAAATATAATAATTACTAATTTCTTCTTGAAATATCAAAATTTAAACAAAAAAAGCATAAAACATGCCCCCCTCTTATAACCACTAACCACAAAAGCATAACAGGTGGGACCTCCTCTCCACTATAGCACACATTTGCAATCCAAATTAGGATTGCTCATGGTCGGGATTCGAACCCTAGTACTTCCGAATGGCTAGAACGTTAGACTCGTCAGCGTAGCGTGTTAGCCGGTTCAGCCACTCAGTGCATAGGAGTAGAAAGCGCTTACTTGGTTATAGACATGCCTGGTGGCAGTCTAGTGCACTACGAGAGCAGGTTTGGTTACTTGCCCCCAGAGGGCAACACGGTCACGTAGGCGCTAGTGTCTAACAAGTTCACTAAACTGACGACAGATGCCTCCACCTGCCACTTCTTATTGAATGAATGGGTAAATGTGTCGTAAATTACGACTTTGCCAGTTGTAGGATTAAATAAATTTAACTATGATTGATCCTCAACATATTCCATAGCAAATATGTAACCATTTATTTGATTAGATCCGTCTCCATGGTATCATTTTATGAAGAATATTAAAAATAAACATCAATTGAAAATTTGAAAACTAGTTGACCCACCCAAGTGGCTGTAACTGACTGGAAATTCCTTTTGCAGCATATTCATCCTATTACTTTTCAGTTTTCAAGATTCCTTTGTTGGTGCGACTAAATATCACATCCGATATAAAAATGGCATTGGGAGTAAGTATTCAAAACCTTTGTAGAAATTGTATAGAACAATGAACTTTTCCTCGTTTGTAGATATCAACAGTGAACTTCATCATATCAAGTTCAAGTTCAAACAGATTATCGGTGCAATATTACAGTTATAATCATTCTATGAGCTATTTTATTTTAGCTTATATGTAAATACCGTACAAATAAATAACCACAACTTTTTAGTACAAATCTGGAGTTAGCCTTTCCAGTTATCTATATTTCATAGTGGTTTAATAATTTTTTTACTTAGTCTTTTTTAGTCACAGATTAGTTGACTACAATGGGTGTTTTATAAGTAAGGGCTGTTTTGACCGTTTTTGGCCGACTCTTGTTGTTCACGCGTATACTGCAACAAGCATTTCTTACAAATATTTTCGCTTAAAATACCTGGATTGGCAATATATTCAGAAGGATAATAATAATTATATTATGTTTTATATTTGCCAGCGAACATAAACCTAATAAATCTGTTTTGTACATCGCTGCAAGGGGCGACGGATAACACTACCTAGTTATATTATAAATCATAGTGTTAATAAAACGTACATATTTGTGGATACATTTCCTTAACTCATATTTACCTTAAAAATGTATTTTAAGGTAAATACCTAACTAAGTAGGTACAGTACTTAGTTTCTTATGTATGCACAAAACATAGAAAAACTCCAACCATGTAGAGGAACACTCCTATTTCTTAGAAATTCTCCGTCTCTGTATAGTCTTATAAACAATTATATAATAGTGTTACAAAATTAAATGAGAGCTCATGTTTGGCCTTGCTTAAATCAATACAACAAAGCTTGGATTATACAGTACAGTGCAATTCTACAGCATGCCATTTTCAAGGACAATAGTTTTTTACAGTAGACTTTCGCCCAATCCTTCCATTTCCACTCTCAGACGTGTTCAAGATGCTGGACGGTGCCCTGGAGTAAGTCAGTTTTCTAGAAGGCGTGACTGCTGCCGACATAATGTTCTTACGGAAACTAGAACTAAGCTTAAGCTATCAGACTGTATGACAGGTTTAAAATGACTCTCAGGATATCACAGATTAGGGGTTTGGAGATCCACTAAATCATTTAAATAGCTATTGACATTGTGCTAATTGATATTTTGACTACAAGACGAAAAGAAAACATTTAACTCATTGTGATCAATGAGTACTTATCGAGGATCAGATTGTTTCCGAGACCAAGACTTTTTACTTTACGCCACAAAATTCTAGATGGTTGCTTTTGATTTTCAAAAAGTTTATGAATGTATTTGAGTTTTCAACTACCCAAAAGGGGTTTTACTTGGTTTTGTAGATAACAATATTGCTGTTGTAATTTCACATTTTGTGACTGCCTTGCTCTACTAAACAAGCTATCACGCTTAGCCATCTATTTTTTTTATTTCTGTGGTCATCCACGGAACCGGTCTTTGTTCAGTCAAGCGTTTTGTAATGATTGGAGCATGTTTGTCAAAGAAATTTAATATGGAAGAGTTAAACTCGTCAACCGTTTCATCAACGGAATTTAAATTTTCAAGAAGCTACCACGGGATATGCCGAACATTTAACATAAACTGAACTTCATTCATATTTTTGGAAACCTGGTATTTAACAAATTTTGTCTTGGGTTCGTGAGATCAAGCACGCACAGAAGATGAGGTCATGCTTGGATATTGCAGGAACTGGAAGCTGCCCATGAAGAATGATATCATGATGATTGGAGACTACAAGTAGATCCAGCAGTGTCATAATTTGTGTGTGGGTTTAAGTGACAGTACAGTCATGTTGCATGAGTCAAACATGGTAGTCACCTACCTACCTGTGTTCATAGATTTGAGAGGTCGACAGTAAGTCAGTGTTGAAGTCACCCATGATCAAAACATGACTATATCTTACCATTTCATTAACTCTTCAAGTCGCTAGTTTTTTACAGAGTGCGGGCGAAATCCACCCACTCTCATTTGATAATAAACCTACATCATATAGGTCCAACCAAGTATCTATTTTACTAGATCTAGACTTCATAAAACTACTAAAATCAAAAATAATAGTCTAAACACTAGCCACCCCATTTACAGTTAAAATAAACTGAATCACTAACGTTACACTTCAACACATAAGCGTCTCTTACAAACACATTACTAATGTACATTTCAAAACAAAAAGAAAGAAACAATAAACACCTAATTATCCAGCCAACAGCCTAGAATATAATTTGACATCAGTTTACATCGTAAAGATTATAAATATACGTAAAAAACTACTGTAAACAGGATGTATGAACAACCAGTTAATGCAATGAACAAATACTGTCATTGTAAACAACATACCTCTATCTCTGTCACACTCACAGCTGATCCAAATTGGTTGATAAATGTAGAGAAACTCGGGTTGCGTGATGACGTTAAACCTACGTCAAACCGCAGCAGTGTCTTTTTTTCTGTGATGTGAAACTAACGTCAAACCGACTTGAGGGGTTAAGAAAAGTATTTTTAAATTGAAGCAGATGTCCTGATCTAGGTGGGCGGTAGCATACTCCCAGTACAGAACATTGGCTGCAGATAATTTTATTTCGAGAAATATGAATTCTGGTCCAGCCGAGTACTCAGAAGGTGAAGAGCAAAAAGTTTTGAACTTCAAATCCTCCCTGACATATAACACAAAACCACCGCCCTGTCTACCAATTCTATCCTTCCGCTGCAGCAGATATCCAGGGAGAGACACCTGATTTGAATGAATACTCGCTTTGAACTGGACTCCGAGATGGCAATTAAGACAAAATTTCTCTGACCTCATCAATGTGAGCACGCAAAGACTGAGCATTGATGTGCGAAGGGGAGATAGAGTCCTTAGGTAGTTCTATCCCCAGCTTCTCTTTGCAGATGTCTGTCACCAAGTCATCCGCGCTTTCTCCCGATGTTTCCTTAACGCCAAAAATGTGGATATTTTCTCGCCACTGATATTGTTCCAGCTCGTTCGTCCTGTGTATCAGCCTGTAAATTCATTTTTTTATAGTTTTCTGTAGGCTAGCCACGTCGTCCTGCAGCTTACAGATGACCTCGTTAAATGTGGTTAATGCTAACTTGACCGTCTTCACCGCCCTCTGCACGAAAGCCTCAACAGCAGCGAGTAGAGCCTGGTCGATTACATTGTTTGTTGAAGTCATTGTTGTGGTAGCAGAGGATGAGCTGGCGCTAGCAATGGTGGCGGCGGCAGAGGTTGGCGACGGTGCTGATAATGAGCCCTGGATATTCGACTTGGTGCTCCCAGATAGCAACACCGATTTGGCCTAGTTTCCCGAACTCAAGCTTGGTGGTTTCCGTAAAATGTAAAGTTTAAAGTTTATCGTATTATGAAAGTTTATAAAACTATCTCAATATTTTACCAGTCACACATGTCACCATTGAATTAATATCACAACACAAATTCACTTGGTTCCAACCAAAATCACAACTTGTTTTACTCTGACAAGTTCATCCCCTCCAATTTTAAGGCTTGATTCTTATTATTGTACTTCTTACAATTATAGACAGTGTCATTAGTCTGTGGGTGCGGCTCTGACGCTACTAAACGTCCTATAAAAATGGCGTGTCGTTTCATTTAGTGACAACAATTCTCAAAAAGCACAATTTCTAATAACAAAATTGAGGGTGACTCATGAGAGTTCTCTTCCCACGGCATGAAAAGTCCTCCCACGGCATAAAAAGTCCTCCTATTTTACATCCAGTATAAAAAGGACTTTTATGTGTTACTGTACTTTTGAAGGGAGAAAGTACTGAAAGTGTCAGTGTACTGATACCGTTATTTTTAATTAATTAATTTAATTTTGGTTCCTATATTGTTGAAGAAGAGTATGAGGAATCTAAGTATTGACAGTCGACTGAAAATTTTATTGAATATTATTCATCTTTTGGCAGTTTTGACATGGATATGTCAAAGCTATGGGAGGAGGGGTGTTAGCAATTTACGGGATGCAAAAGTGTAATGGAAGTGTTGGGGAGCACGCTGGTCTAGGGGTAGAGTGCGGGGCTTTGGTGCCCAAGGTCCCGGGTTCAAATCCCGCCAATCACCAATGGCTTTTCACTATGTGATAATTCTGCAACCTAAACAAGGGTGTGCAAAAAGCCGCTACGGCTGAAGTGCCTTGGGAGTAATCCGCCCCTTCCAATAAAAAAAAAAGATGTAACGGAAGTGACGTCATATGGTTATTAGAACTGTTAACCAGTTTTCAGACCCAACATCCCGACAGTTCAAACACCACCTTCAGACATATCCATGATCAAACCTATTTCTCACATGTAGATGTTAAATATTTAGAATAGTCAAATAAATACAATACTGTTTTCTTCAGTGTTATTAATTTATTGTTTAATACTGTAGTCAACTAATATGACTAAGCGATCTCAGATTCAGATCTCAGATTTAGGCAAAGTATTAGTATGAGGGCTATCCTAAAAGTAGATTACGTTTTCGTCCGTGTCCGCAAGGGGTGGGGCTATCTTGATGTCTTGGATTTTACATAAGTCAGTCGCATATAACCGTTCTAATCAGACGTTCATACACTACTCCGTTGAGTGACTGTGGCTGTTTGAAATTCCTGCGTTAGTTAAAATTTTCACGAACTGTGAGGTGAATGCAGTAATAAGGTTTCTGACTGCAAAAAACCCGTTAAACGATACGGGAGCTTTGTGAAGTGTTTGAGGACAACACCATCACTTAAGGTGGAGTGAGATAGTTTGTAGAAAAAATTCAATGCCGTAGTCCGCGAACACAAAAAATTCACAATATCAGAACTCTCTATGAGTTTTCAACAATTTTGCAACTTTTGTTGAACAAAATTATTCCCAAAAACTTGGTTTCGTTAATTTAAATTTTTGGTTTTACCGAACTTCGTCACTGACATTTTCAACAAGTTCGGCAGTCTCCATACTGGGACATTCGGTTTGCTCTTTGACCTGAACATTAGTTCGGCCATTTTTTAATGTTGACACACTCCACCTTCAGTGATACCCTTATCCCAATAGACCTCAAAAAGGATCCATTAAATTTCTATCAGTTCATAGTATTTTGCCGTCAGAATAATTATTACTGCACGTAACTCCCTGTTTACGGAATTTATAATCAACATAGAAATTTCAAACTGCCACAGTTACTCAACCGAGGTCAGTACGAACGTCTGATTAGCATGGCTAGATGCAACTGAGATGTGTAGCACCCTGACACTGACAAGATGGCCGTGCTAGCCCCACCCCTTGCAAACACAGATAGAAACCTAATCTACTCTTTGGCTCGAGTAGCTTTCTTTGGGGAAGAGTGAAACTATTTTGATTAATATTTTGATGGTAATCGGTCATTCTCAGGGGGATGCTGGTAGTCCGTTGATGTTGAGGGTGAAGAACAAGTATGTGCTGCTTGGAGTGGTTGCTACACCACATGCCTGTTATGATGACCAGTATCCACGTTTATTCACTAAGTTGTCACAGTATATGCATTGGATTATTGTCAATACTAAGTTTTAATAAATTCATTTTTTTTAATTTTAATGAATCTTTTATTGAGACAAAACTTATTCTTCTTGATCTGTCTGTGTTTGCAAAATGAGTGTCAGTAGCCTGGTTATCTGTTAGGATTTCAATCATCCCTACTTTGAATAGGCAAATCCACAGGTGGTTGATGGGGGGGAGGTGTTCGAGGAGGCTATGACCCCTCCCATATGTTTGGCCAATGAGAAATGGTAAAATTTTTAAAAACATAATTTTCTTTGATTTGAATTTTTTCATGTCCCCTTATTTTAGATACATCATTGAGTTTACTATCCTAGACATCAGTAAGACCCGACTATGGAAAAAATTTCTCAGAGCTATATTATCCCTGAACTGAGAAAGGTGTTCCTAAAATTCCTATGTATTTCTTATACGTAACCCGTTCACAACTATTATTTATGTGTAGTACTACCACACTACTGAAGAAATTCCTTTGCCATCTTGAAGTAAGAATTTAACTTACTTTCTTTTTATTTGATTATTTTAACTGTGCTATTCAGTTTTATGTGTGTGTTTTTATATGAAGGGATATAATATTTTTTTAATAATATTTTAATGTTAATTAACCATTCTCAGGGGGATGCTGGTAGTCCTGTGATGTTGAAGGTGAAGGACAAGTATGTGCTGCTTGGAGTGCTTGCAACAACATTTACCTGCTATGATGATCAGGTTCCTCAGATATTCACCAAACTGTCGCAATACATCGACTGGATTATTGTTAATACAAAGTTTTAATGAATATGTTCATATTTTTGTATTTTTATTTTTGTATGATTGAGCTAAACAAGACTATTTATAATTCCGCGTGCTCATGTTTACTAGTATTGGTGCAGGTTTCTGAAACGCTATGTTACCATCAGAACCTAAGTTAAACCAGCCATTGTTGCTAATCTAGTCCAGCTTAAAATGTCCACTGCGGCTATCACCACAGTCGAAAAAGCAAACATATACAGGATTTTCAAATGACATTAGAATGTGGATAAACAAGGAAAACTGAAAATTCCAGCCTGAACCTACTTTCCTTAAAAATAAACGTTATCAGTGAATTGACACATACTTTTTCCCTTAAGTAAATTTAAAAACGACAATCTGCAATAGAACTATTATATTCTTTAAAGTTTAGCTAAGTATTAAAAATGTATTTAAAAAAAAAAAATCATCCAATTTCTGAAAAAAAACAACAAGCGATACAAAGTTAAATTAATCATTAGAATTTTAGGGGGAAACCCCCCACTCCCCGGCAATACCAAGCTTTTATGAGTGGGTTTTGTTGGGTAATTTTACCTTATGCTTCATACCAAGTTTCATGGAAAACAGGTTGAAAAATAAAGAAGAAATTGATTTTTTAATATTCTCCACAAGAATAACATTGGATACTCTCAGACAACGTACTGTGTTTATCACGGAAACTACAATAAATTTTTCTCTGGACCTGTTAGTCATAGAAAAATAGTTCAAAATACTAATTTGTTTAGTTTTTCAATGGTGATAGTGAAATTAATCTTTACCTTATTTGTTTTCGCTGAAAATTTAAAAAATTGAATTTTGACATTTAAAAGCCTTTTGAACCATCATTTTTACAGACATGCAGGTGGTGTCATATTATTCAGTACTCTGTGCACTATAAACTCTCAAATTTTAATCAAAATCGTTAAAGCCATTTTTGAAAAATTTGGATTTTTCACATTGTTTAGGGTTTTTAGGGGTGAACTACCATTTAAAAAAATCCAAAAAATTAATAAAAGCCTGGAAATACGGATATATATATTCATACATGTCAAATTTCATCTTAATCGGACCAAAAGGGCTGTGGCTCTGTACACATCAGACAGACACATGTACGGACAGACATCACGCTGGGACCCCAAAATGGATATATCCACTCCTAACTCAATTTTGAAAATTTTGACCAAAACAATACTTCTCTATATAAAGGGAGAAAGTAAAATGAGGAACTTCTTGGTATAAGAGTACATCACTTAAAAAGTATTTATAATGTGTATTATGCCAAATTTGTCCATGACCACGAAGTCTTAAAACTCAAGTGACCTAAGGACATAGCTCTTTGAAAAACGCTTTATTTTTACTGAGTCTATATGGCCAGCAAAACAGTTTATGCAACTTTTGCTCTTATATAAAAACACTGAAATATTGGTATAAGGTGAGGGCATAAAAAAATTTGCAACAACTCAAGGATATACTGTATATTACCAGCAGATCTTTTTAAAGCATTCATACCTTTTATTAAAATCATGACACTTTTCTTAGTAAGTAATATGGTACCTTAAGTAATTGTCCCATTTTTTCAAAAAAATTCAAATCCACAATTGAATAGGTCCTCCGGAAAACGTTCCGGACGTGTTGTCGCTTGGAACGTTTTCCGGAGGACCCATTCAATTATTACAGTCACAAAGCTGCTATGTGAATATGGATGGAATATTGTCACACATTTTTCCCGAATCAGTTTATTCTTGCAAGTACTCTTGTTATGTAAAAAATTAAAATTAAATGTTATGTAAAATTAAGTCAAATGTATCTCTCTAGAGTATGCTCTAGAAAGATACATTTTACTTAATTTTCTACAGATTTGAAAATAAAGTTATTTAAACCACATTACCTGCTTTTACTTTTAAAAAGGAATAAGAATTTAAAAAAGTATTGCATATGCTGTTTGCCCACATCTTCAAAATTAAAAAAAGGCTATACGAATAATCCAACTGGCTCGGTAGCTCAAGGGAAATACTCTGACCCAGTAATCCAAAGGCTGCTGGATCGAAAATAGCAGCTGGCGACTCCAGCCAGATCATGAGCGGTCACCTCTTGCTAATCTATGTGACTAATGTCACTACGGTACCTCGCTGTCTTTAATTCACTGCACAGGTCCACGGCCCATGGTGATGGGCCGTTGAGGTTTTTTTTTAAAAAATTATTTGAGTAAGTAAACAAATCTTCTACCTGAGCCTTTTTCTTCTTTGAATATTCTAACATAGCATCTCACTTTATTTCTCCTGTGATAATGTTTTATAAATTTATTTTAAATTATATTCACACCGGAGCAGATATGCAAAGTTATAATACTAGGAATAGAAACTTAGCAAAATTTAGCAAATTTCCCATAGAACAGAAATAGAAGCTTCCCTGAAGATAATTTAATAAAAATGAGACAAATTAAAAATCGTATATTATTTAATAATTTATTTAAGAAATTTGCTGATGAAGGGGGTCTTTTTATTTGTTGATGAGTTTTTTATGTAATAAATAAATAAGTTTAAAATACTGAATATGTTAAATGTTTATTAAATAAGTCAAATTTTGTTAAATGCTTAGTAAATTTTGTGTTTGGTGTTAACCTATATTTTGATTTTTTAATGTATTTGTCAAATTTATCAATATGCCAATAAAATAATGTAAAATTAAATTGAGAAACATATAATTTCGCTTAACCTTCACACAAAAATTAGACTTGACACCTGATTAAACATAAGCTGTAGTTTCTTGGATATTTATGTTGGTGTCGCTTTAAACACTCTTCTAAAATTAGTAAATACTAAATTGCTATGTTTTAGAATTAACCAAACTGCAAAGCCTTACAGCTGGGGACAAAGTTTAATTGAAAAACTTATGATGAAGGGATTTGGAATCATAATGCAGCATACTTAATATCAAGTAGTTGTTGCATCAAGAGTATATTAAATTATTTAAAATAATTTTGGTATTTATATGTGTGTATGAGTTAGTTTGTGTATATGCAGATTAACTTTACAGTGAAAGTTTTTCTGATTGATTCAGTGAATTCGCCCAACTATGTACATTTTATCTTCCATCATCGTCAGTCTAAATGCCATTGATTAGTTCCCTATGTATAAATAGACTCTATGCCTACATGTCAGTCAGCGAGTTCGAATTTAAATGTATTTTTTATTATTTTAATTTGTTCTATTTCAATGGCCCTTTCACAGAAGTGCATGATGAAAGTCAGCATTAGAGCCTTTAATGAGCATTTAGAGTATTAATGCATTAGAGTCAGCATTTGCTGACTTTCATTATGTAATATTCATCCTGACGATATTACATATTAAACTTATACCATTAGACAGATAGATAGAATAAAATAATTTCTGAAAAACACATTGAGACCGAAGGATGTAAAACTAGACACCACAGAGCCATGTTTATACTGTAAAATATGTTTGTCTTGACCAAACATATTTTACAATTTTCAATTTAAAGTTCCAGGACACACAGTATGGTCTACTGAAAAAATAGTACAAAAATCAACTAATCATTATTCCATTCTTGGAGATTCTTTAAGATTTCCCTCAGATTTTTTATGCTCGTTTTTCTTTGGATTTTATTAGAGTTTGAGAAATAATTATTTCCTTTGATATCAATTAACTCTAATCGGAAATAGGTAATTTCTGCAAGGGGAGGTGATTTATTTTACTTCGGATCCTCAGAACTCTCAAATACCCAATAATTAATGTGAGTATGATACAATATTCTCAATAATACAACCTTTTGAGGCTGGATCAAGATAAAATCTAAATTTCACACTTAAATCACCCTGAAATCTTCAGTTATTTATAGCTACCAAAAGTGTTTTTTTAAATTTAGTACACATTTTAATAATGGTTTGGATTACTAACTGACTATAATAGGTTTTTTCTATTCCATTTTTTAAGGTTTTTTAGTCATGTTGTTATTAAGATCCGATCTGCAGTCATTTTAAACAATAAATATTTCTTTTATATGATTTTTTAAGATATGATATTTGAAATTCACACATTTTGCCCTTTTTTATTGTTATAGATCAATGTAATTGGTTTTTTCTCATTTATTATTGTAAGTAAATTACCTTGAGATAAAAAGTATACCATTAATATATTTAATTTCTACCATTATTCTATTTTAAGTTGAAATTGGTTTACATTATTTGTTTATTTATTTGAGTTAATCATAGATAATGCAAATATCTGCAAGAAGGTTCAATAACAGTAATACCAATTTTAGCCCGTTATTTGGTTAATATATGAGAATATTACTTCCCTGTGAGAAATAGGTGGAATGTTTTCAGTTCATCTAAACAGCTGTCCTTATTACCAAACTATGACTTCACTAACCACTTGTTCAAATTTAGTCTGAAAAATTGCCAACACCCTCCAGACCTAAGACATATCCATGTAAAAACGATTGTATCTACTTCCCTATGGTAAATATGTTAGATCATGGATGTATATAAAAGGAATGATTTTAATTCCCATAAATAGCTGTCCATATAATTATATGACGTCACTAACCAAATGATGTCACTGTTTAAAATTTTACTCTTTGCAAATAATTGTCAACACCTCCCCCGCCCCAGAGCTAAGACATATCCATGTAAATTACGTCGAACTAAATCTAAAGTAATTTTGGTTCAAAAATGTATCAGTCAGTTCCATTCTTTATTTAATTTTTGTATAGAACAAGTTATTTTTATGTAAGAACATTTTAATACGTGTTTTTAGCATCAAATGATTTGTAAATTTGATTGAACATGCATCTACGTACCTATGTAAAACCTAGATCTAGATCTTGCAATTTCGAACATGGTAACATCTCTTTTTTTAGGAAATTAGCTAAAATACATAAGTTTAAGAATATTTGTCGTTGTAAAGTTTTAAATATTGATAGTTTTTTAATATTTCAGAGATTCTTAAAATTGAATACATAATTGAAGTTCGATGGACATTCCAACTTTATTAAGTATTCAAATAGCGTCCAAAACTTGTTCTGTTTACAGATATATATTCCAGAAGTCAGTTTGGGACAGTACAAACTTATGAGCCTGAGGCTTAGTTGTTAGCGAGTCTGCTTCCAGTTGAGGCTCCGGTCTGGAATTGTCAGAGGCTAACTTATCTGTGGCTGTTGAGTCTGAATAGACTTTTTGTTGAGTTGTAGCATGTCTTGTCGATTCGTAAAAAGTCGGTTAAAACATTAGTCTAGTTTATTAACCCCAATACGCAAAATTGTAGCCAATCCAAGATGGCGGATACTTATAGTATGTCTGTAGGCTTTCACCTTGGAAATCATCATACCAATATTGTGTAGTTTTTCAGATAAAACTCCATTGACGTTTATCAATTCATTTTTAATCACACTATCTTATTAGTAATTCGACAAAACTAACTGTTCGATTTAATTCACAAAAATATGGACATCTTCCTGAATTAATAATTAAAGGTTGATTTAGTCAAGAAATGAATGGAACGACTTTTACAGTACACATTGTTTTAAACAATGTTTAGTTGCAAAATGTACCCCAAAATTTAATGCGTCTGCCGTTTTGTATCTTAACCATCAGACAACTAAGTTAAAGTTAAACTAAGATATAAAGGCTTTAATTTAAATATAAGAATTACTGAGACACTTTATGGTCCCTATAGTCATGTTGTCTACCTCAACGTTCGCCATCTTACGTTTAAATAGCTTTTCCATGGAGCTACTATTTTGAAATAAATAAAACATACGGTTTTCGTCATCCAATAGCAATTTGTTACGTGTTCCAAGTGTAACTAATTGCTGTTCTGACTGATGAACATCATCAAACATTGACAATGAAAGCATTGTGTGCGTCCAGGACAGACTAACTATAGGTCTAATTAGACGTACAATAACTATGATAGTGAAAAGCAATAGTTTTTTTGTGTTTTGCGATTATACTATACATTGTTAAACATCAACTTACCTCATTTTCCATCAATTTACCTAGAGTTAAACAATTTTAAGTTTGTTTAGTGAAAATATGGGTAGAAAAGTGTTTATTAACAATTCTGGGTTTCCCAAGAGCCGCCTAGTCGTAAAAGACGTAGTAATTTGTTGTAAATCAGTGTCGCCTTCCAGCTTTCCAATTAAAACTTTTGCTTCAAACGTAAAACTTGTTCACGCTGCTCTTGTTTAGAATATAACTTTTATTAAACTTTGGAACACTATCACCATTACTCTAAACTATGATTATAGTGTTTTAGTGAGTAAGTGATATTTTATTTTTTAAGAAACTCATAGACTTGTTCTTATTGAATGTTATGGTAACAAAGAGTATTTAATTTTACTGTCCAACATAAACATAAAACCACTTATAATCAATATTTAAGTTTTATTCAGTCTGTAAAAAATTGAGAGGTTTGTAATTAAATGTTCAAACCGTTTAGTAATAGATTTTATAGAATGCTTGAAATGCTTTACCTCCCAAAATATTCAACCTTTAAAATTTTTCTAATAGTGAATGTAGTTGAGTGGTCATTTACACCAGACCTTAGCACCCAAAGAGTAAGATAGGAAGAAAACTCATTTACTTACTTATGTACAATACAACAGATGACGCTGTCAGCCTGGTTGACAATTGTATATGGAATAGATTAAAATTATTTTACATGATAAGACAGACTACTATTGATTAAAAAAACATTTTGAAATCTGACTACATTAACTACACTTTGGCGGGAGGTTGTACCCAAAAAATTAAGTTTTCAATTTATTTATGTTTAATTTTTGAAAAAATCGAATTTTTCATTTCACAATTGGATTCAGCTCAAAAAACAATTTGGCATTTTGAATCATGACTCTAGGGCAATTGGTTACTGAGATTTTCAAAATGGTAAATACAGTACGTTGTCTTATGTTAATCTTATGGAGAATAACTAAAAATCAATAACACACTTATTTACTTAAATATTCTCCTAAAATTTGATATGCAAGTCCATCTAGTTACGTTTTATCATTAAATCCATAACACCACCAAATTGAATGTTTCCTACAGCAGCACACCTACGTACTCATTGAAAATGTAATTCTTATGGAGAATAGATAAATGGGTATAACTCGCTTAACTGTCGACACAATTTTAAAAATATTGATATTTGTTTACCTTCGTTAACAGTACGATGTACGATATGTTGGGAATAACATAAGTTACGAAATTCGCTATACTCACGTCAGCGCGCTGCGTGAGAACTCGTTTAGATCACATGTCATTACAACATTTTGTCCTTAGTGTTAACACAGAGAGAATAGATGCATCATTTTGGCTGCTGTAGGATTGGACTATTCAGGTTGAAGTAAGATCGCCAGTGGTTGTCAGGTTACAGGAGTTAGCTTGTTAAAAAGGCTGAGAGATCTCGGGTTCGGATCTCGATTTTAAAGTATTTCCCCATGTCATTGGAATTTTGAATTGATGTTTAGTATACTGATGTATTGTATGACGATGGTGACCAGTGCTTTGGTGTAGTTTTTTTCTTAATATTGTGAGCAGGAGATAGATTGACTATGACGTGGTTAACAGTATATAAGTTAAAAGTTTAACTCACCTTCACAAAACCACGCAGACTTGTCATAGCCGGATATAGCTTTGCAATCCAATTATAACCTATTGACTGGGACGGTGGCGTCGTCCTGTAATCCAGCTACTTGGAGGTCAGGAATCGTGGATAGTTGTGAGCGATGGTCGGTGGGTGTAGATTAACTCTTGTGTGGATTAATGTCCGCTATTGAATACTACGTTAATCCGCAAATACCATCCTTATAATTAGACCTATTCGTAAATTCAGAGGCCGGGGTTCGGATTCCACGTTAAACTGTAGGTCCCTTAGTTGCCATCGGCTGTTGGGCTATTAATTAATAGTCCTGTCAAAGGAACATGTCAGCCTTAGTCAGTAACAAGACTACAAGATCGCACCAAAATCATCTTACACTCAATCCTCACTTATACTTGGCTTAAAATACCTACCTTGTGGTATGAATGCTATTTGAATAATCTAATATTCGAGGACAATTCGTGAAACTAATGGTTTGGAAATTTTAAATGTATTTCGTCAACTAGTAAAATTGTTTCTTCTTGCTAAGCTTAATGTAACGGCAAGGCAAATCATTGCTGAAATAGTGTTTCTGAAAGTGGTACAATCCTTTGTAATTTTTGGTCCTATAATGTTCAGTAAAATCTCGTAGTCACTTGGAGTAATTCTTAAAAGATTTCTAAATCCAGCGCCACCTTCAAATCTCAGATCTAACAAAAGGTTTTGGCCGTAATGTGAACCTTCAAGAAATTTGCGGGGCCACCAACGCCTCCTCCTAGGTTTGGCACTTTCTTAGTTCAATATAAAAAAACACGCACACGCTAAAACCACATCTTTCTCAGTCAACATCATGAAACTGACTGGCCAGTATGTAAAAAAAACTCGCATACATGTATGTGAACCATTGTATGACTGTATGAGACAGTCTACATAAAATCTACAGTCTTTAAACATTGTATCCGAGCGTATAGTGGGCCTTTGAAGTATAGAATTCTGTAGTTTTTGGGCTTTTATAATATCATTGATTTTAATGGAGTATGCAAATTCGGTATGTAAAATCTAGAATACTAAATTAACTATATTGACCCAGGTAATCTCTATTTATATTGACACGTAAAAAACTATGGTGCAATATTTTATTTCTTGTTCGTATATGTGTATGGTGTATTGTTTTGTGTGGAGCCTATGTCTAGATTGAAGTTAGGTTTTATTCTCTAGTGGAGAACTATTATACTAGTAGTTGCTAAAGTATGTTACATCCTAGTTTATGTTCTAAACGATTTTACCAGTAAAAATGTTTCTAATACTGTTGAGAATATTGATGTTCCCACAATATTTCTAAGGCTAGAATTAAAAAAAGGAACCAATTTCTATTGTATGGGGAATGGCCCATTACTAAAGGAGCACTTTACTGAAGTCAGATATCCGTAAGAGCCTGTTGAAGAACGTTAGCCTTTTTTTGAAATAATTTATAGTATTTACTTCCTTGTGGGAAATAGAATAGATTATGGATATGTCTAAACTGAATGGAATGTTTTTGTTACTCTAAACTCCAAACAGCAGTTCTTATAACCTTCTTATAACCATATGACGGCACTCTCGTTTCAAATTTCGGTCGGACGGATTGCCAAACACCCCCGCCCCTAGAACTCAGACATATCCACGTCAAAAAATAGTTATAATGTCAATTATGTGCACTGGATCTTTTTTCATTCCTTGGCACTCAAATTCTCTTGTCATATAATTTTTTCATCATACCACCACAATAAACTGCCGTTTCCAATCCGTCGGCTGTGATGGAAACTGATCAATATCAGATGGGCTTAAAAAAAATCCGGATAAAACTGGAAAAGGGACTAGTTCACAAAGTAGATTTCAATAAATTGAGACCTTGAACGCTGCTATGTACTTATTTACTAAATCCTTTCTTTCAAAGCCAAACATCTGATCTTTCTAGCTATATAAACGAATGGAACAATAAAAAACACGTGTGATATCAGTTTACCCACGAATTATTATTTGTTTGTTTGTTATTATTATAAACCAGTTTAAAATTTGACAAAGATGGATAAACAATTTTCCTAGAAGTATTTTGTGCAAATGATTCAACGAAACAGTTGTTACCTGACACTTCGTGAATGCGGTATGAAGTCAAATATAAGAAGTTTAAAAACTGGTGTGAAGAACAAAAGAAGAAAAAAAGGTAAATGTGGGTATATTTAAAAGTTTATTTTGGACACTTTTAAAAGGTGGTACGATGAAAATTACAGTTCGTAACACGTCCGAAAGTGCTATATCGGCGCTTGATAAAATTCAAGTACTCTAACTTATATAAATACAAGGCAACCTTGTACTTTAAACTCTATCGGACATTGATAACTTCGTGTCTCTTAGATGCTCTTGGCTGCTGGGCTGTTAATATTGAAAGCTACGTTAATCCGCAAAGACCATCCTCATAATTAGACCAATTCGGAATTCAGAGGCCGTGGTTCGGATTCCACGTTAAACCGTAGGTCCCTTAGTTGCCATCGGCTGTTGGGCTATTAATTAACAGTCCTGTCTAAGGAACATGTCAACCTTAGCCAGTAACAAGACTACAAGATCGCGCCATAATCATCCTACAATCAACTCTCATTCATACTTGGCTTAAAATACCTACCTTGTGGTATGGTCGCCATTTCAATAATCTAATCTAATCTAATCCAACAGTTCTGTCTTAAGAACATGTCAGCCTTAGTCAGTAACAAGACTACAAGATCGTGCCATAATCATCTTACACTCAGTTCCCATTCATACTTGGCTTAAAATATTTACCTGGGTAGGTTGCAATTTCAGTTAAAAGTATAAAGTAAGTCAGTATTAAGTATCCACGCTTTAAAAGGACAAGGGTTATACATTGTTAAAATAGTATTTCTATAAACTATAATAGTTTACGAATATATATTTCGTACTCATTTATTTTATTGTTTGTTTCATAAGTAAGTTTCTATTCCTGTCCCCCTTGCAACTTCATTACTTGGTAAGAGTTTTTTGAGGAGTACTGGTGTATTATTTGCTGGTCGATAACCCAATATATTAGGAATTCCGGGTCTATGTATCCTTCTTTTGCCCCTTTCATGCATATGTGCGTGGACACAAACGTGAACGTGTTACTAATGTCCGACTCTGAAAAATACGGTTGGATCAAAACGTTAGAATAACAACTGCTTGTTGCAAATAAAGATGCAAGTTCTCTAGTTTTGTATTTTTTTCTTGCAATTGTATGAAAAATTTGCAAATGTTTCCTCTTGTTCGCAACTTTTCGGTGTGGTAGGCCAGTTCCTGTCTCGATGAGTTTACTTTAGTTATTTACAATCTACTAAGCTAGGCCCTACTATCAGGAACAATACTACAATACAAATCTGCTAATCTGGTCAAAAAACCCTGCCTGATTTTAACTCATAACATTCTCATGTTATGGCTTTTATCGGAAAAACGGCCTTTTGTAGCCTAACTTAAAAATAATTCCTTATAATGCACAGTGACGTTTAATGTTACATATTGTAAGGGGGAAAAAGAAAAATAAGAGAACTTTTATGGCGATCGATGTTAGTTTTAAGATACTTTATCATAGATAGACCATCCATCCATCATTACGGTATTACACTAATAATAAACCTAAAATATCAAGGTAAGTGTGGACTGTAGAAATGCGTCTATGAGCTGGGCTGGTGTTCATGCACGATCCGGTCTGGTTTCATACTTGGCTGGGTTCATAGCAAGTATCCGTTGCTCAGCTACATAATAATACACAAACTGATCCTCTACGTACTGTGCCCCACAACCTATCTTAAGAATGCTGTGTACTTGATCGAGTAGCGTTTCAGGAGAGAAATCTGAAAGCCATGGATGATTTGTTAATGCAATTCGATTCCAAAAAAGGGACTTACACTTATCTAAGATGTATTGTTGTTCCAGAAATTTTATTCTTTTGAGATCATGTTCTTAAGAATGATGTTATGAAAATTAAATGAAAAATAGATTCGTTGCATTTAACAATATTATTGTTTATTTAAATTTCCATAATTTGGAAGTTTCATCGTAATAGAGATGGTCTGGAAAATCCATAGGCGTAAAATTGTCATCAACTCCTGCAATTTTTGCTCCAACACATTTGTCGTTGACAACAAAGTAATAGAAGAAGGGCTTTTCTAAGTCACCGCTTTCTATACAGAAAGCAGGTATGATTTCAGCATGCTTTTCCATAGTTTTACTTATCTGGACATCTGAAAACCAAAGTAAATTTGTAAATTGAAGTCGGTCTTCGACCATAATCAATAGAGGGTGACAATGAAGTCTCAGCACGACTTACAAAAACGAAAATACACAACACAACATAATTTGGGATATCATTACTTCATCAACCTTTTGAGATCAGGTTAAATTCAAAAGGTTTGATGCAAAACAAAATGGTGGTGGTTTGAAAATTGAAATGCATTTAAAAGCACTGCCATTTTGTTTTGGATCATTCTTTTGAGATCAAAACCAAATTTTACCCATCCTGCTAATTAAGAGCTTCCTCCAACCTTTTATTAGATTGATCTCCAAGAAATTACAGGGCATTTTTAAAAGCAGCATGACTAAAATTTAGTATGAAATTTTAGATATTTTAAATTATACAAAACCTGAACTCATATTTCAAAAGGTTGATAACAAAATGGTGGCGGTTTGAAATTTATAACTTTCCATTCTAAAACCACTACCATTTTGGTTTGCATTGTATTTTTACTCGTGGTATTTCGGGCTCGTAGTACAGTTTTAGTTCAACAATACCTGCAATCTGATGTGTATATCAACCTATAACATCCCTTTTAAGAACCTTTAGGATTTTTAACTTACTCCTCATGGGTCATCTTGATACCTCGTATATAAATATCTAGTTTAATATTACCAGTAATGATATGCCATTTTTATTTGTGTTATTTTCTTTTAAGTTATCAAGTCTAAGACCTAATTGTCACCCTGTCTGTGAAAATGATGCCAATAAACGGTTAACATCCATCGAGTTAAAGTCTCTTACAAGTGTTCAGAGTGTTTTCTTTACATTGTAGTTCATTGTTTGACTTGTCTTTAAATAATATTTCCAGATAAAAATAATTGTGTATGTAACCGCATTTTTAAAGTTTAGGTACACCATTTTCTAGACTATTATGAACGGCACTGACTTAACATTTTATCAAGTTACTTGGACATTATGGTGAACAAAGTGTACTAAAATGTTGCTTGTCTTGTAAAAAATAAGTAATAAAGTAAAATAAAATTTTAAGCCTAATGACATTTGTTATATTTAAAACAGTTGTATTAAAGTTACATTTTTGGCAAAACACTTTTAAAGTAGTACACTTTGTGGGAAATGTCTCTAAGAATAAGTGGTTGAAATTTGAGGTGCATAGCTTTAGGGGATCATTAGAGGTACATGATGTTTACCCATACGAAGTACATTGAATCTAAAAAGTGGACATCTTCCCTTAATAATAAATGGTTATGCTTGCTGTACAGTACAAAAGTCAGTCATTAGATATCATAGTAATAACATGTCTAAAATCTGAAATGTCTATTCTATTTTCATGTATATATAATGAACGAGAATTGCCTTTTGCCGTAGAAGTTTTACTATCCTGATAGTTTCGTAGGACGAACTTAATGTAATATAGCCTAAGAGATTAAAGTAAAGGGATAAGTTCTTCAGTTTCAAAAGATTAGAAGGAGTGGTTTTTGTATGAATTTTATTTTCCATAGCTCATCGAACTACACTTCTATTGTGCAATATAATAGACTTAGTCTTTTACTAGAGACAGAGGTATCTCGCCTGCTATATATCTGAAACGATCAGATTTAGAGAACTCAGCCGGTCTATATGAATTCCAATCAAACATAGCATTTTTATGTATTTTTTTCTCTGACACTTGTTTTCCAGCGAAATCAAAAACTGCGCACATCATTACTTCATTTAAATTATCTTCTGTAAAGGGACAAGTATATTAGTTACAAATTTCAAAGTTTACAGCTGTTTAAGAAGATTTGAGTATTAAAAAGGAACAGTAAAAAATACAAAATATCTTTTTACGTTTCGATGTAATATAATAATCATCCATAGTATTAAATAGGATATCTCACTCAGTACATATATTTAATAATTATAGCAAACACCATCCTAATCTTTGTAATATACATTTTACTTTACTTCTAATAGGCTTTTGATTTTTATAACCCTAATACTTGTAATAATAATACTAAAATGATGACGGTTTAAATATTTTAAGTGAAAAATAAGTTGGAGACATATTAGGAAATACCTAAAAACTGTAACTACTCATAAATTATTGGTAATTATAATAATACATGTTTATAAGCTTTCAGGGATGTATAAATACCATATATTAAAGTATTGAACAATACAGAGTCATCAATTCCTTTAAAAATAAACAGAGTGAGTTTACGAAAATTGTCATTAAAGTTAAAGGGAAATGTCTTATGTTTTAATTAATTTCTAAAGTAGACTATCCGAATATTAATTTACAATGCTAAATTAGCTGCAAGGCCACAAAAACCTTCTATGTTTTATAAGATTTCTAGTTCTAAAGATTTATAAAGTTCAGTTTTTAATTTATTTTGATCAAACTTTTGAAAAATAATTTCATGTTTACATTTTGTCATGGTAAAAAGTATTTATAACATAACAAAACAACAAGTCTGAATTATACAACTTGTACAAATGATGGGCTAGTACCATTATAAAACGACATTTAAAAATTTATAAATTTAATCGGCAATAAAAGTAAAAGAAAAAGAAGAAGATTGGATTTATTATGGGAACATCAGCGTAAAAAACTATAAGCTATATCATAGGCATGTGATCTCTTTGTAAGATAAAATAATTGTGAGCTTTTACTACTACAACAGGGTTAATTATTGTATATTAATACCCAATTGCGTTTGTCAGACAGACGTCAAACCACAGTAGATAATGTTAATCAAACTATCAACAACTAATATTAATGACATATCTAATCAAAGGTATCCAGGTAGAACCAAGAGATGGAATGTTTATTTTTAAAACAAAAAATACCTCGTAGAAAATACAGTAAATTATCCTTGTAGTATGTTTCTGTCTGATTATTTCAGTATAAGATAAACGTTTTCTTTTCACAAAATTTTGATAGGTAATACTGAATTTCTTATGGTTAGAACTTGGAGTTTGTAAGCTAGTCTATTCTATGAACTGATATAATATAGTTCAATTTGACTGTGTTTAGTAATCAGCTGTTCATTTGTTTAACTGTTTGCCAATTCCGTTATGCTTACTTTGTTCATACCAACTTTATGCTTTGGTTCTAATTTTATTAGTATATAGTATACTGGCGATGAGATGGCGGAAGTTAATAAAATTAAAAATAAAATAACTGCAAATAAAATTCAGGTAAGTAAAACTTATAATTAAACTGTTAAAGGTTAAACAGTTGATCGAAAGTATGGAGATTAAGCTTGTGTGTTTGTAATATACACGGATTTATTGGTAACGATATGAAAGTGCCCAGTCAGAACTTGAAGCCATTTTTGATGAAGAAGATACTGAGCTATTGTCAGTCAACGGGATTGAGACAGAATAAATATATATTTTACTAGGAATAGCCTTGAGAAACAAATTAACACAACATCTACTATGAACCAATCTCCAGTTGCATCAGAGAGATTACAAAAATCGACGCTGTAGTTACATAGCTGCGGAAGGCACCTGGTTCTACCACTGGAATGTCTGCTTATAAGTTGACGTGCGGCAGTGACATTGGAACAAAATAGGGCGTAACTCAAAACCTAAGAGGGATGGGACGGCAGATCTTTGTGGGATAAAGAGTGCAAGCACGAAGTTTTACATCTTAAGAGAAATGGACATTGGGAAAATTAATCGCTAAGGTGCGTATTGCTATGTACAATGGACTAATATGGACCAAACCAACCGACCAGATACTCGTAAAAAAGTAAGAGGGGAGTTTGACTGCGTTTGGTTAATTGAGTTTTACTGAGATTGTGAGGCGATCAGCTGATCATTTATTTAAGTGATTGTCAGTTCAGTTATATTTATTCAGAGACTGTTTATATTTTTGTTCTTACCAAGTACAATATTAAATTACTTTGGGTTTAATTTGATTAGTAGATATTAAATCAACAATACTGTTCCAGGTTTTAAATATTATAATGTAGCTTCTAATAGAAGCTCCATTATATCTCAATAAAGTTAATAACGTTCTTGTTATATGGTCAAATAAAATATAATGTGGATGTTTGATGAAAGAGACCGTTAATATTAAAATTTATTCTGGGAAATCTCACCGGAAGTCCTCCAGTATCCGAATCGCGGTGATTATGAAATCGGTTTGAATTACCTATCCTTCTGGCAATTCACAAGATTTGTTGAAAGGCAAATCACAGCAGACATTTAGCCGTCGTTAACATTGCGAAACCATTACATACGTGGTAAATACAAAAACTACTTGTACATTATTTAGGCTCATGCCTTTCTTCAGCTCTTGTGATTAACATGTATAAAAGATAAATCTATAGCTTTTATAAGTTATAACTTAAATCAAATTGTTGGTTATTTCAGCTGCATAAATGAATAAAAATACAAATAGAAAAACGGTAATATTTATTAATTTGTAGCACTCGTAATTTTTAAGCTTTATCAAACGCTTTCAAAATTTTGGCATAGAACACAAATGTAAAAAAACTACATGGATCTTTAAACGCTTTATAACGTTGAATTAAGGAAATTCAACATTTTATTAAATCAAAACATGGCTTATGTGGGATCTAAGTTGTATTCCTTTATAATATCCTCATCTTTATACTCCTCTGCATACTGCTCACGGCCATATTTTTCTTTGCCAACTATCCTTTCTTCCCCCAAAAGCCACATAAAGTAGAATGTTTTGGTCAGATATCCCGAGCGTACGGCGTACTCTACAATCTCGGTTACATTTTCCAGTTTTGAGTCTTGGAGCTCAGTTTCTGAAATGTGTTATGCATATTAAAATTTTAAATTTTAAATACATTCCTTAGGATTGCGTCATTGTAAGTGTTACATAATGTTGTCACATGTGCTGTTCGTTTCGTCCATTATCTTTTGAAAGTAGGCTATTATGTTCTTATTTTCAAGGTTTTGAAGACAGATATTCTATTATTTGTTTAGGGTAAAATATTTATCAAATATTTTATAAATTTTAAATGAGTTTACCAATTTATCATTGAATGCATACTAACAATCAAATTGGGTCGTACGAAAAGTCTACATCTACAGATTTATGTTTGGATAAAGTTTTCAAACGTAAATATAACATTTTAAGAAGTAACGTCCCCAGACGTTTAGGTCCACTCTAAACTCCAATTCGAGAATTTTGACGAAAACAATACATTCTCCGTATACTTTGTAAAAGGAGAGAAAGAAAAAATATAATTTTATTGCTGAACCATTACATACTTAGTAAATACAATAATGCGTGGATATTATTTAGCGGTCACAAAAAACTATATTTACAAAAAAGTTTTTATTTTAAATGTGTGTTTGAATGCAACGTACTTATGAGGACGATTGTGGGCTTCTTAGTATTCCATTAAGATTTTAGAGGCACCTAATACAGATCAATTTTATTTAAAGTATTTTTTGATCGTTTATGGACCCAAAATAAATTCCTTTAAAACAAGACGAGGTTACTAAAACATATTTTATTTTGTAATTGTTTTATTTTGGCGGTTTCTTTGGATAGGACGTTCACCAGGATAGTTTTCGTTCACAATTTCACTGTTGACTACCCAAACTAAACAAAAATCTTCTTCGATAAATCCTTTGCCCAAATTTGCCGTACAGTAAGACGCCCCGATCACCATGGGCTTGTTTGGATATTGTTCTGGAAAGCACGAGTAAATTACAAAATTCAGCAGAACCGAGAAATTAAAGATCGAAATTAAAGATAAAGAGAACAGACAAAGTTCGGTAAGTTGATTCAAATTATTTAACTAAAAACTGGTGATAACTAGAGACTTAATATTTCATATTAAATAACTTTACTTGGAGAATTTCAGGGATTGTCGATAGAAGATGTACATTGTACGTATAATGATATGCTCTTAAACTTTATTCAAATTTAAATTCTATGGTTTTGAAACTTAAGGGATGGGAAAAATTAGATCAGTATTTATTTTAATTGTTATAGTTTTTGTTTGAAAAATATTTTTAATTCATGACTTAACAGTGTAGACATACCTTAACAATCTGTTCAATAATATGAATAATGGTGTTTTTACTTTAATTGATGAATTGTGATTTGGGTTTGTATTGTTGCTACTACTAACAGTCATGGTTTGCCATGTTAAGTACGTGTTTTGACACTTTTTACAACCTACGTGTCTAAGTAGACTGTAGTCTGATTAATATTTTTACGTGAGCACTTCATATTTTTATAATCGTCCAAATATTAAATTATTACATTCACAATAACTAATATTAATTATTGAAGAAAATCGTATTAGGTTTTTGTATAGGATTAGCCATTTTTTATTTAGTGTAGTTCCAAATACAAAAGTCATAATTTTTTAAACCCTAACAATAATTAGTCTTACTAATGGTAGCATAAATAGAACTGGTAACAGAATTTTCTAGCTATTGCTGTAGTTCCACGGTTGTGACATGCCTTATACTCTGTCAGAATTTAATTTTACCCAGAAAAATATGTAAAATATATTTTTAAGAATAAATACAGAAAGAACCAATAGGATGAAATAAATGTCTCATTCTCATGAAAAGTTTATCTGTAAGCTTTATTTATGTTGACAGTTTTTTTTGTTTTTGCACTTTGCTCCGATATGATTTCATCTTGATGGACGTAGTAAAATGTGAACTCATCCTCAATATATTCATACCGTGACATCCCACGTATACAGTCTGGTATGATTGCCAGTGTCATTGGAGTTAAATTAACCGCTGGAAAATGTAGTCCATAGTTCGGTATTTATAACTTTGTATTTTGTAAAAATAACAAGCCTTAATATTTTATTTTAAGTATTCTGTTATTTAAACTTGCTGTGTGTTTTTAGTAGCATTATTTTCATTTAGCCCTCCTGGAGTTTTATATAACTTTAAACATTAGTGGATAAGTCATTTTACATGATTTGTGATTGCATAAGTTCTTGAGTTGATACAATAGAACATTATTCCAGATATGGAATATATGATAAATGATTCTATACAAAATATAAATTCTTATGTTTATTTTTTATCCCCGTAATCCCACAAGATATTTCACACATTTTCATAGCTTTAGGATACTTTTAATGTTATATATTTTTTATTTCTTGGGTATATTGGTTTATTTAATTTTTCAGGGGTTACAGATTATACATTTCTAGACAGTGTGAGTCTTCAGAATGTTTAGAAAGCTATTATTTGACCTTTTTTACATTTTCTCATTGATTTATTAGATTGTTATACAAATATAGCCTGGAATTAGTTTAAACTAAACAATCCTAAAACTGTGGGACGTAAATGATAAATTATTGAGACAATCTTCTTGCGTTTAAAGGTTCACTTAGTTCTTCAATAGAAAGGTGCTTCTTATCTTTAATAATATTATCGATCACCCAATACATAGTGAAATATTCTTCCATGATCACATAAGAATGTTCCGCCAAATATCTTGCAATCACCGAACCCATGGGGTAGTCTAATTTATTCACTAGAAAATTAAATACATAATGATACTCCTAATAACAGCTTTATTTATATTTCAATGTTATTGATACGGGATTTTTCTTAAGTTAAACTGTGAACCAAACGCGTTTTAATATTTATTACTCACACAGTTTATGTAAATGATATGTGAAAAATAGCAACTGAAACAGTTTTGTTTATAGGCATAGGTGTACATGTGAGCTAAATATTTTGAAGCTCCAATTCGTTGAAAGGTAACAGTAAAAACTACAGTTCACATTAATTATTTCAGAGTGAGAGCTTCTTTTACCTAACTTTGCTCGTTCACACAGACCACACAACTGTGCTTAGGACTAATCAGGGAAGGCCAGAGGTGATCTGACTCAGTATTATGTAGGCAGTACAGATTGTATCCTTGGTCATGGCTGGAACTATTATTGTCACTTGGAGGATCACAACCGAACTTCATTCTAACGCCGTTGCACTCCCCATAATCCACCCTTCCTTAATGCCATAATGCTCCCCTAGCTACTAACACTTCCAAGTGGATTGCAGTTGGAAAATACTCTCACATGAACACTCATGCCAGCAAAAGGAATTATTTTATTTCATTCGAAATACTATTAAAAAATTTAAATTTACTTAAATGAAAAATAATCAGGACTTCAACCATCAAAATTTATTTGAAAACTTTTTGGGATTTTTGATTTAAAACAGATTTAATAAGTGAATTTAAATTTATATATATAAATTCATAAATGAAATGACTCTAATTTTATAATGAAAAATGGGATAAAATAACGATTGTGGTGTTTCAGCAAAATAATTTATTACGCAGAGACAATTTCATTTTTCTTTTCGTCCCATTTGAAATGATGAGTTCTGAACACCTCGTTACCAGTCAACCACTTCAGTTCAAATTCTTTTTGTATGTATGGCCCTCCATAAAAGGTAATTGCATCGTGAACACATTTGTGCATATTTTCATTCGAATCTTGTTCTGCAAAACGTATGATATTCAATATCTCAAGCTGTTTTTATTTGGAAGTTTTTTTACTACGAAAGAACTCATACTGTTAGATTGTTTTCCGAGAAGAACGAAACGAAAGAAAATTCTCTTTTCGCAGTAAACTCAGAAAATTCATATTTCTTTTTATAAATCTGAGCTCTATCAGATGCCTTCAATTTATACAACAGGTAGCACTTCTATTTCAAGCTATGTTATAGTCTATAGTATATTTTAATCTTAGTAGAAAAGAGAGTGAAGGTTTGTTTAAGAAAGGAAGCTGTATAACAAATTATGTTATCGAAGAATGTTTAAAATAAGGAAGTAATATAGATTATTTTTTGTATAACGATTATGCATAAGTAATGAATCATTAAAGTAAGACAAAACAAGAAACATGCTTCAACGTACATGCTATTTATGGCAAGGATATTCTATGGTAAAATCTCCAGGTTTCACGATTTTTTAAGATCGATTTTTATGTCCCACAAAAAAACTTCTAAAATTCTGATTTAGTGTTTTTTTGTTCCTACCTAATCGTATATGAACGTGACAGTTGGAAATTTATAAGGCATTAATTGTAATAAGATCTATATTCTCCTGAAAAAAGTAAATGTCATTTAGACAAAGACTAGTTTTGTTACGTTTTTAACTATATAACTCTTTTAGATAACATCTCAACTTAATTGATCTTAAATTCACCCTCTCGAAATATTCAATCTATGATAAAGGTAGAGCCCATAAGCAATTGTAATCAAGGGATGTTAAGGCGGTTTTAAATGGTTCATACAGACTAAATGAATCATCTATTTATCATCTATTTTTTATTGTAAAACATTTATTTTGCTTATCTATTTTAGAATCTTATAAAAATTTATTTTTTGTAGAATAGTAATTTAATAAAAAAAAAAGAATCCATATATCACAAAATTACTTTTATTGTTATCAAGTGAGTGTCCCCGCCCACCACCGTTGGGAGATCGGAGCCGGCCTGTAACAGGAGATTTCCTTCTTCGGTAATGGAAGCGTCATGAGTATTCAGGACTTTTGAATCATGAACCCAATATAAAGTAAACTTATCCTCAATTCATAGATTAGTAGGTCAACAATCTGATGATCATCTTGATCATAATGTGACTTGACTTAATGACATTTATATTTATCATTTTTCTAAAAATCAATTACGATCATATTGATCTTATTTTTTAAGGATAAGTGTTGATCAGTAAAAATAAAAAGAATATGAATATTTTGATATAACAGAAAAACTATCCAGAAATTATGTGTAAACGAGTAAAAAAGAATCTATGATAAATAAAATTACTTATATATTCAATTGATAAATCGATACTATCATGAAATAATACATATTCAGTGGGGTGTGAGTAAAAATTTATAATTTTTGATATATATTCCAGTAATAGTAATACATACATCATGTTACAGTATTCTTGTAGTACTTCATCAATTTAAAATATTTTATCATTTTTATATCATTTAACTAGTCAATACACAAACTCATGAATCTCTTCCAAGTAACCGTAGTCTATACCGACACCCAGACATGCCGTTACAGCTTCTGTAGTCTTATTATCAAGATCAATTTCTGCAAAAAATATTTCTTACAGGTTTCTCCTTTCATTAGAATACCCATCAAGGACTGGATCAAGAAGCAAAGGCTGTAATGGTTGCGGTGGCGACATTTAAACATATGACTGAATGGGAGACGGAGACGGTCTCCCACCCACTCTTTGGAATTGTTCACTTCTAGTCTCTAAAATAAAATTATCCCAACAGGGGAGGGGGTTTTACGTACAAGGGGAACATGAGTTTAAAAAACATCGAAGTGTAAAAAAACTTGATAAGCGAGCAGTGAAAAATACTTCTTACAACAATATTAATGAACAGGTAATAAAATATTAGTTTGGTTACATAATTTTCACAAGTAAAAAACTCAATGTACTACAGTAATTTACTAAACACTATTATTTTTCCTCGGGTAGACATGTGATAACAAAATTCAACATTTTAAAAGTTGTTTGAGCTTCATTTCAGTAAATACATTTAAATAATAATTATTCAATAATGTCGAACTTTTACTGATTAAATGATTATCACTAAGTGCGTCTATAAAAAAAACTTTTCACGCGTTGCTTAGCAAAAGACTAAGTTGAAACTACTCTTCATTTGGAAAAAAACTGAAAACGTTACATGTTTAAAAAATTATTACTACGAAATGTATATTCCCACTATGAATCCTTTTAGAACTAATACGGAAGGCAATGTAGTATATATTGCGAAGTAAAGCCCCTATCTACATCAAATTCAACTAAATGTCACCCCACCTCTGTTACCTCTTCACCCCTGCGGAGTATCCAGGTTTTGTCTGAAAACCTATTAGTGTTATTAAAATGCCAGACCCAAAATAAAATGTTATGAGACTTTGATTTTCAACGAAAAAATAATTTAAAAGTGACAGAATTAGGGGTTCTTTTAAAAATCTCGATATGCTTTTTTACTACTATAATACAAATATTTAAATCGTATTCCTCTTAGCAGCAAGCCTGCTTCCTACATTTATCTTAAAGAAAATGAGTACATTGACGCGACTTTTGTATTCAACCTACGAAGTCTGATATTTTAATAATACTTGTACAAGTTCAAAAACAAATATTTTTTTTAAACTGGCAAATATTTGAGGTAAATATAGTTATTTCCTTTTTGTTTTATTGTCTCTCATTATATATGATATGCGGAGTGTTTTCATCAGGACTTATAGACTAGATGTATGGGAACGTAATTAGAATTCATAATATCAATGCTACATGCAATATCATAGTTATTGTTATAAACCCCGACTTTCAGTATCTTTTCGAAAATATATGTAGTACCTATTCACTGTAAAGCTTGCAGGTTATATGTAAAAATAGTATTAGTGAACTGGTAAATACCCTCTGAAGGTAAACAAAAAAACTTACACTTTACATAATTATCACATTTTTTCTAAACCTATCAACATGAAAAATTTATTGTTAAACGTACTCATAAAATTTATTTTCCCCACTCTCTGACTTAGTTTAAAGATTTTGTGGGAGAATCACACCCTTGCCCCAGAGATAGTAACAAATATTTTTGATGTGGATTTTAATGCGTGATGTGGTCATAAGTTGTATATCCAGTTTCTTTTATGGAAAATTGTTGAGAATAATGTAGGGGATATTAATTTTTGAGGAACTCCTTAAGAATAACATTGGGTGTTCTCAAACAACTCCTTGTGTTTACTATGGGATTTAATTTTAACGATGCTCCGGATCCGTTTTTTTCTACAAACTAAACTAACTACTAAATTAAATGAATATATTTTTAGTTTTTGATCTAGCGCTATTTAATTATTTTAGAAAATGTATTGTTGTGTCAAAAATAAAATATTTTCTACATTTAAAAGCTCATAAATCTTGAGCCATTGGTAAACATTTTATGCAAGTTGGGTCGTATGTACTATTTGGGATCCTATGTCCTTTAAATAATAAAATCAAATTAAAAATTCTATAAAATTATTGTATCAGTTTTTGAAAAATTTGTATTTTTTCCAAATTTGGGTGTTAATGTGACCAAAAAAAACTTTCCCATTATCTATTTGAAAACGAACAAAAACTAAGAAAAAATTAAATAAAAAATCATAAAACGTTTAATTTGAATCAAAGCAACGATGCGGGCTTTTTCTCTAAACACCCCCTCCCACACACATAGACTACATATAATACGTAACTTGTAAACACTGCAAACTAAAATTTTGAAACTGACTAAAATTCTCTCTACATAGACGGTCGTATAACCGTTAAAAACTAAACTATAGTTTAGAAGTATAGAATCTGTAGTTTACTAACAGAAATTTAAACATATTATATTTTAATCGAATATTGTGACATATTATTAGTGATGAAAATAAGGTTTATTTTATCTAATAAAAGGTAAGTTGGCATTTAGTTTGTGAAAATATTTATCGGTGTTTGGAATTTATTGTAATAAATAAGTATCTACAATATATTAGGACCTATAGTATTATTTACTAATCTAAAATATTGACTGATATAGACAATGAAGAAGGAAATCAGCTTACCATGTCGTTGGATGAAAGCAATTTCTATACTTTTTCCGTAAAGCTCTTCATGTGTTTTGTCGGACTTGGGGTAGGTTGGACCCATCCTCGTATAGCCTCTACCTTCGTACAGCGCCCCGTCGCCGCCAACTAGAAAACTTACCACAAACCAAAACTGTCATCATCACATTTCACATTCGCAACTGTTTGTTTTCACATAATCGGTATAAAGTTTTTTTATATTTTCGGAGTTTTCATTAAATGAGTTTTAAATAACTTATTTTTTAATATATAATTAATTAAAAAGTCGAAAAAAAAAATTTTTTCTTTAAATAAAAAAAGGATTAATATTGATGTTATCAAATAATATTAAAATTACAAATTCTTAAACATTAATTTAGAATAAAAATACAATTCAAAACATTTCTTAAAATTTTTATTTAAAAAAATAAAAAAAACTAGTTATTAAATTGAAGTAATAGTTTTTTTTAATATTAAAAATATTAATTTGAGCCAATTTAACAATTTTTAATAGGTACTAATTTTTTATACGAAAATCTATAATGTAATGTTTTTATTCTATCAATTAATTAATTTAAAAGATTGACGAAAATCTAAATATGTTTAAACCAAATTGAAATGTAATAAATGACATTTTTGTAAAAAGTATTAAGTGATTAAGTAATTAAGTGATCGTTTTTAATGTAAATATGCATGAAGGATGAGTGAAATGCATCTGATGAGCTTAGGCTTATCTACAAGTCCTGGATCATTGATTGATATACCCGAATGTATATATTTTTATTATTGAATTTTTGTCTAAAGAAAATTTCCAAAGAAAAAAATGTTTGTATTTACTTCATATGGGAAATAGGTTGGATCATAGATTTGTCTAAAATGAATACTAAGTTCATCTAAACAGATGTTCTTATTCTTTTATATGAAAAATTCAATACAATGACTCTGGTAGTTTCTATGGGAACCTGTTACATATTTTCCATCTTAAAATTCACCAACACCCCCCCAGAGCTAAGACTTATCCATGTCAATAAATATATTTTCTTTAACTTTTACTCTCCTGCCATAGGTATGTGGGTTAGAAGTATCAAGCAAAGATGGAGTGGAGGTGAACACGATTGAGGCGTAACAGGGCTAACTCAAACTTTCGGATCAGGATCGCCTGTACTAACGTCCTCCGAGTCCCAGAGATTTACAACCAAACCTCCGACTCACCAGGCCTGATCGACTTTGATTTGGGATACAAGAGATTTTACAAAATATTCCGATTTAATTCCTCACCCTTTGAGGACTGACGGCCAATATTTCGTCGGCACAGTTACTGCCGAAAAAGACCGCACTGACGATGGATCGTCAGTTGCTATACCGCGAAAAACCCAGCTAACGAAATAATGGTCAGCTAGTAGTTTTTCATATATGCCTTCTGGAACAATTTAATTTAACTCATTTCATTTTCAATTTTTGTATTTGTTTTCCTCTTTTACTGTCTGGATGGTTTTTATTGTACCAAGAGCCAGAAATAAATATGATGCGTTTGTTTGATCGCCCGTTTGTTTACTGTTGTGAAAGAAAATATCATATGTTGCATCAACATCAACATTTTCTATGATATTAATTTTATTCTTGGCAAAAATTCCATGAATATTTGTACACACTCTCTCTATAATGTAAGTAATAATTTAAATGTGTTGCCGAAGGTAAAATTATTCTTTATTTTTGTTATCTGTGGAAAGTTAAATTAAAAAAAGAAAGTCCATTTCAAATATTATATTATTTGCAGTTATGATATGTATATTTTAAAATAAATGATTTTATCAAATAATATATTAATCATTTTATAACATAAATATATCATTATTCGTTACTAGAGTAGCTAATTATAGGCATCTTAGTAAAAAATCGTTAAGATATTTTAAAAATAAACTCAATTACAAAAGTTTTTATAAACCATTTAAAAAAAGCTGATATCACATGGTATTTTTCGTAAAGCATACCGACTCATGACATTAAAAAAATAGACCTATATAATTACTATAAAATTATTGCTCTGGCCCTCAAAGGATTTTGATCACACAGTTTCTGACTGACCTAAGGTTGATTTCTTTCCAATTATATATTTATTAACTCTTGAATACACTCGCGTGAGCTCATCCCTAATAGTTAGCTATCCTGACGATACTTGATTATGAGTGGTCCAAAACAATAGAGTGGTGAATTAATTTGATTAATTGATTAATTTGAATTAATTAATTGAGTGGTGAGTGACCTGCCCTAGTAAAGAAGGAAAACAAGGAGAGGAAGAATTTGATGTATGCCTTATGTCGGGGCACGCGTCGTCTTTCATATGCTCTTCCTGTATCTCCCTTACTTTCTGCATACATTCCTCCTCAGTCGTGCATCCGTCTGTCTCAGTCCAAGTAAGGACGACTTTCTTGATGGGTGTTTTTAGCGCCTCTATCCATTTAGGCGGCTTGGCTCCCCAGTCTGATCGTCTTATAAACTTTGCTGGACTTGGTTGTGTTTCTCCTTTCTTCTCTGACGACGCTTGTGCGTCAGGGCTCGGTTTGTCTGGGACCTCTACTTCTTCTGCCTGTTGGTTGTCCATTAGATAATGGGGTTCCTATTAGAAATAAACGATATCAGTAAATTGAAACGTAATTACCCTCTCTCAAGGTAAAGTGAAAAATTATTTACGTTTCAATTACGTTACAATTATCATATTTATAAACTCTTTTTAACATGAAAAATGTATTGCCTTAAACATATTCAAACAATTTCTTTTTCAAACTCCTTAGTTTGATTTAAAAAAAACTTTGGGGTAGAAGTTCAAGTCAATTGTATGGCATGACCGAAAGCTACCTACAAAGTTTCATGGAAAACGGAGGAGAAATAAGTAAGAAATTGATTTTTAATGTTCTTCTTAAGAATAACATTAAGTCTACTCGCAGACAACGAATGATAATTCAAAATACTAATTTATCTATGTTTGGGCTGATTTTACTGGTGAAGATGAAATTATTGTATTCTATAAATTTATTGTTTTGCCAGAAACGAGATAAAATAGTTTTTGGACATTTAAAATAACCATAGTTTTTGAGCTACAATTTTTACAGACATGCAAGTGGTGTAATCTTAAGTATTCAAGACCATAAAATTTGAAACAAAATTGTTTGAATCATCTTAGGGAAATTTGTATTTTAACGGTTTATTAGTGGTTTCCGCTGTTTTGGGTTCAGAGGACCTCAAAATGAACATATCAACTAAAAACTTAAATTAGACAATTTTGAAGGAAACAATATTTTCTTCGTATACTATCGTATAGACGGGAGAAAGTAAAAAAGTCCGTAATTGTTTTGTGTAAAGGAAATCCCTATCTCCTCCATGTGTTAGGTGTCTATTAGAATATTTAAACGAAACATTTTATTTTTTAGTGAAGCATGTTTAAAAAAACTTGACCTTTCACGTGGTCTAAAATTTTTAACCATATTGTTAAGCAACAATAATGATACAATTGATCTTAGGTAATAGATTGATAAAACCTTTACGACTAACCTGATTGTCTGGTTATTCTGACGGTTTGTAAGAACATTGTATTCAATCTGTGTAAATTAGTGTTTAAGATAACGTTATCTAAACTATTATTATGAATGGTTGATGCTATCACCATTTACCCGAGCGTTAGCTTCGTCACTACTCTTGTGTAGTATGCGTCTAAGGTTCCATGTCAATCGGGAAAATGTATAAAGATGAAATTCCCCCTTCGCAGCAGACCTGCGTTCTCAGAATGAATCTTTTACACATTCGAAATTTTCTCTTAAAAATACCAATTTTCCTCATTCAGCCTACTCTTTTGAAAATAAGTCGTCTGAGTGTGAATTAGACTAAAATGCACAGTATTTATTATAAATTAAGCATTATTAATTAACTGATTCAGTCAATCCTTACTAATATTACAAATTCAAAAGTACCTTTTCACGTAAAATCTACTGGCCCAATCAACGATGACATTTTAAACACATATTCTTGAATGTATTAGAATGAACATGATACTTTTTATTTAAAATATACGTAAAATATAATATATAATTTTTATAGGTTCTATAGAGCACGTGTGATCTATAAAAGTGATTTAATAAAAAAATAAACTTTAGCTGTGAAATTAAAACCAATAATTATTTGTTTATATTGATCATTGATATTGAAATCTGTTTCAAATTACTATAGGGGTCTATTAAATGTTATTTTACGTACAGTAATTTTTTAATGGTACACTTTTTTAGCACCTAACTATTATTAGATAGTATCGAAATGAATAATACTATAAAATTTAGCGAGGAATTCTTTGAATTTATTTGTATAGTATTTCAGGTTTATATTTTGTTATGTTCTAAGTATTATAAAACTGAATATAACTTTTTTAATTTTAGTAATATTAACGTATAAAACCATATTTCATAAAGCAAATTACAATTCAATGGAATAAAAAGTTAAGTTCACTAAGCCATATCATATATTATAAATAAATAGAGGATATTCATAAATAAAAACCTCCAATCAAATATACTACCTGTTAACCAATAAGATATACCAATTTTTCACTAATATGTGAACGCTAATATTTTTTGGGAATGAAAAAATCGTTTTACCTAAAATCATATCTTGTTTGAAAGGTGATTTATTGTCTAATTCCTAATAGTAAATGAATCCAGAATAGAACCGATAATATTTAAATAACGAGGTGAGCACATGACCACTGTTGCCCAGAAGTTATATGGAAGAAAATTTGAACGTCTTCTCCGTGAATATTGCACATGAATACCAAATTTCATAGTAAATAGTTTTATCATGCTATAAAGTAATGTTGAATTTGATTAATAGGTTATTAGGTTTTACTAGGCAGGAATTCTATAATGTGGGTTGTGGGTTTCAATTATGGGTAAAACTGTCTTGTCATTTACGAACTTTGTAATTATTTTAAATTGTGTACTTGTTATAATGGTTTACTTACACTTCTTCAGTACACTTCGAAGAGAGGTATAATGTCAAGTTTGGAGAATGATTACGGGGAAATGACCCCATGACACACGCCCCTTCTCTGGAATACTAGAGACGATTAATTTTTGGGTTCTATAAGTAATGAACTACTGGTAAGTAATAAACTGATTTTATTGAAATGTGTTGAAAAATAAAGAATTAACTGTTTTCTTACGTTTATCTTATTCATCCTTGCACAAATTTAGTATCAAATTAAAATACAGAAGGAAAATATAAATAGGAAATGCATAATACAATTGGTCAAAATTGTGTAAGCCTTTATTTTTTTGAAATTAGCTTTATAAGAAAATTTCAATTTACCAAAAATAAATTTAGATACAGTGAGAAAGAGGATTTCCCAAATAAAAGGAGAAACAACATTTTATCATAGAAGATTGTCTGTAGATTGGACTGGAATTGTTTCACGGCTATCCGAGAAAACTGTGCCTTATTTTTCCATTAGAACTCTTTTATTGTACATAACCGTGTTAAAACTCATACAGGTCGCTACAAAAGATTTTGTGTAATTGAAACTCTTTGCTATGTTATATAACACGTTTAATCAGGCCTAAACTATGATTAATTATGCCAGTTTTGCTGATATTAATGTCAAAATAAATTTCGAAGTCGAATGGTAAGATTAATCAAACGCTTTTTGAAAAATGGATCCGAACCCAAATCGACGTCCCGAAGTTTGAACACGCGATCTCTGATAGCGAAGTCTAAAACGCTAACCACTATACTAGCAAGATATACTAGTGATATAGTTGTCATTTTTTATTTAGACAAAAATGTTTTATTAGGTTTCTTTAACGGAGAATATTTCATAAGCCCTGCAATAATACAAACTTAAGAAATATTAAAAAATATATTTGTTCAATCTTACCAATCGTTATTATCAACTGATGATAATAAAGCTCTGCGGAAGAAAATCATCTTATATTTTCATCGTGTTGTATTAATTTATGGAAAATTCGTAACAATATAGTTGATAGACGAAAAACTGTTAAATAAAACAAAGGACAACATTTTATTTGGCCAACAAATACTTTGTGACATAACTTTTTTATGCTTATCAATATATGTATTTTATGCATTTACACACAGGAAAATTAATATTTTATTAGTTAATTGCAGTTTGAATTGAGCCACAATAATTGATACCATTCTTATATTAACGCACATCTCTACAGTACGGTCGATTGGAGTTATGGTCATATTAGTAAATAAGTCAAAAAGTAAATTATGCTCGAGTCAACTTTATAAACATGTTTTTTATTCATTTCTCAAATATATATTGTGATATTTTGAAATACATGTTCTTGATAAATAATGCTAATTTTAATAATGTTTTATTTAAAATGAGATCACGCGTAGCAAGCTAGCATGAGTAGAGCGAATTTCATTTTTGACAAGCCGTGAGATATTACTGTTTTAATAAAGACTTGATTGTAACTGTGTGCATATTTGTGTGCTTTTGATGGAAAATGCTATTGCGTGAATTCAAACCAGGAGCGTACCAATAAAAATTATGGCTTTTTTGTTTTTAAAAATTATTTTGCTAAACGCTCCAAATGAATATATGGTCTAATATTCATTAAAGCCATTTCGTTTACCAGAAAGAGAATGTCTCTGCTATCTATTTATTGCATATTATCTATGTATAAGACTACACTACACTTCCTACCACTAATCTATTAGTCTTTATCGTCGAACAAGAAAATAGACTTATATACAGTATAATATACTGTATATAAGTCTATTATACAATAGATTCTGTGACTGGATGTACGACCTAGTTGGTGACGTAAATAGCTGCATTTTACCTGTCGTTCCTTCCTGTCGTTCGGTGATAAACTTAAAGTCAACCTTTCCTCCTCATATTTATAAATAACACGATATTATCAACATGTTTTTTGTATAAATAACATAGTAATTTTAATTTTGAAGAGAGGATAAGCCTAGTAGTTCCAGGAGATGGGTTTGAAGGCGTTCGGCAAAGCGCCCTCTTGATGGATATTTTTGTGAGAGCCAACCATGGTCCAGTAAACGTGCGTTTACATGCATCTGGATTCGAGAGAACTGGGTGAATGTAATGTTTATTCGAATGAAATGCAGTGAAATAAATACCATAGTTTTATCATTGACATTTGGAGTTGACCCGACACAATAAAACATACTTAGTTAGTTTATTTTTCCTAGAAAATTGACAGGACTTTCTTCTCAGAACTGAAAATTCGGCTATTTGCTGATACGTGAGCTTTTCTAAAACATTTTTCCAAAGTTTTCTTTTACCCTCATAAAGAAGGAAAAGATTTACTGTTTATTGAAAGTAGAACTAAACAATTATGGACGGTACCTGATAAATGTTTTATTTGACAAATTTTAAAGATGCTTTCTCCCTCTTCTGCATTACTTTTCATGCTCTGATATTTTTGTCACCAAACGGACCGGAACTTTACCACCTCACCACATTACATAGTAAACGTATACTGTATCCTCCTTTATTCCCACTCGCCACTAAGTTACTTTGACCCTGCAGCATTGCGTCTGGATATACGACGGCATAAAATATAAAAATGTATTATGTGACCCAGTCATATTGAGTGGAGCTTGAATGTATGTATGGGCTGCATGCAATTCATTTAAGGAAATTAGGAAGTTATTTTTGCGCTACGGAGCAGTTTCCCTTACATGAGGGGGTTTTCACACTTACCGTACGTAGCTACTTTGCAACTGTATTTTTTATTATTTAATTTCTATCATTACCTATAATACATATTTTACAAAGTAAGTAATATTTAAATTTGTATTTTCATACAGACCTCAAAAATGTTTTTCATAAAAATAATAAGCTATGAACAAAGGTATTATTGATATGTCTAATTGAATGTCATTCAAAGGTATTTTTGAATAAGTATGTTTGGAAATTGAAATTGTTTAGATGTTAAACGACGCTACTAAGTACTCCAGTATAATATTCCCGCTGGCGCCCTTCAGCCTTATTAATGGACTCAACATGACAACAGTAGGCATATTGGCTGAACCCAGAGCCACGTGTTCACTCACCAGGGTTAGTTGGCTACCTGAAGCTACATCAACTGTTAAACACCGAGCTGCTATTATGTAGCTCATATGATTGACAACAATCAACTCCATACCTTTTTGAATATTTTCTGTATGTTGGGCTTTAGGGTTCATGTCTTAATATAAATATGCTAGTTTTTTCTTATTTTCGTAAAATATTAGTGTCGATTTTTTTATATTACACTTACTCGTGCTAATTATTACCAGGTTTCAGGTTAATTAGAACAAGGAATTGGCAGAAGAGCAATTAATTAACCTTTAAAAGTTTTTTTATTGGCCCATCGAACTAATTAAATTAGAAGTTAATATAATGAAATGGGTTCTCTACATTTTTGGTTATGTTAAAATTTTTATCCCAGAATAGCCGAAATATGTCTTATATTAATTTCTGTATGTATGTATTTATGTAACGGTAAACAAAGCCTTTTTGTAGCTCTTCTCCTAGAAAACGAGAACACCCAAATTTATGAAACTTATTTTCATCGTTTCATACCTTTTGGAAAAGGTTTTGGTTTACTTTAAACTCACCCACGCAATATTATAATGAAATAATGAGCTCTCCAAAAAGGTTTTAAGCAGAATTAGCAAGTTTTAACTCATTCACGCCTTATCCATTACATAAGTCTTGATGGCTGAACTGGCCCAAAAGCCCCATGACGACTTATGTCGTGATGGTAACTAAACTTTTTGAATATCCTCTTTTTAAAATTTAAAACAATTTTATTGGGATTGTAAATTATTCAACGACTAAAGGTAGCACTAAACTATTAAATTTATTATAATTTAGTTAATTATTGCACAACATCCATTGCACAACAGGAATGATTCTGTTTACAGCTGTTTTAGCATCACTATCACTACGCCGCCGCCAATCAGCCGTCTGCACAACTAAATATTGCAGTTCACATCTTCAGTTGTACTTGCAATTGTTTTACCTAAAAGTATTTATTTAACTATGTCTCCATAGTGATTGAACAGTATAGTGTTGTTTTTCAATATGTATTCAGCCGTCGTTGGTTAGTTTTAGTTTTTTAGAGAGGCCGAATATTGTTTTGACATATTTAATGTTTAGGTTATGTACTGTGATGGCTCATCGTGATGATTATTTACATTTTAGTGAAATATACATACATTTGGGTGGAGAATATGACAGTGAAAAACAAAGTAATAATAATGACTCAAGTCACGATTGTTTAGCGTTATTTGGAATGTGTTAAGCCTAATACAAGTTCATTTAGTTGTGTAGGTTCCACTGTATAGGGGAAATGTAAAAAATCAAAATTTGTAGCGTTTTACCAAGTCTTATATGCAAAAGTAAAAAAGATATTCTGATAAATTACAATTTTCTACGTAGGGAATTGAATTTTTCTTGAAAATGTACAAACAAGAGGGTTTTAAGGGGTTTATTAATAAAAAAATTTGTATTTAAAAATTAAAAATTTTATAATGTCATATGTAATTTTGTATTTTTGTGATGTTTATATACATGTAACAAATATATGGAGATAAATTCCCATCAAAATCTTTGAAAAGTGTGTAGAATTTAATTCTTAAAAAAAATAAAAAACATTAATTAGTTTTATACAAAGGAAACCCTAACATAGGTGTTAAGTTAAAACATTGCATTTTGGTGAAATTTAATTGGATCTGTACAGGACCGCTGGCAAAATTAAACTTAGTTGCCAATGGGTTTTAATAACAAAGTCTTACTATGAGTATATCCTGTATTTAGGTTAATCAAGAAAAAGAAATAACCAGCTTGCAAACTAAAGTCAATATTAATAATTTGTTTACATCAATAATTGAATTGAATCTAACTTTAAAATTACGCTACATTAAAATGTTAGACTAATTTCAACCAAATTTTACTAACCATACACAAATTCTAATTTAATTTGTAATAAAAGTAATTCATTATCATATATAGCTGAGAGTTCAGTTTTCCTTTTTCTCAATTATTTGTTTTGCTTTTTACTTTTGTTTTCATTTTAAATCAATATTTAGTTATAGTAAAACGTGACTTTCTTCATAACACAAATAGCAGTCATGATCCAGTACAAAGGGCGAGCAGTCGAGTAATTAATTAGACGGTAATAAGAGAGTCTATTAATTTGTAGTAAGGAACTTTGTTGCTTAGCTTTTGAAAATATAAGCAACTTACTTTTCCAGGTATTTTAAAAGTAAGATTGCCGCAAAACTGGTGGAGGTAGTAGACTACAGTTGGGAGATTCACAAGCCATAAACCCTATACGGCGTCTATAAAACAGCCGTGATACAAATTACAAGCGGGGTTTTTATTGCAAGTTTAAGTTTGATTTTTTGCTTCATTTAAATAACTATCATAACAAAAAAAGATTACACGGAGAACTAATTCGTACTTACTTATTAACTCTTAACTGCAACAAAGTTTAACGAATAATCACAAATTAGGTATAGTGTTTTATATTTCTTTCATAACTTCAATACGCGTTTGATATTTCTTAAAAAATATACACTTTTTGTGAACGTTATATTTAGAATCAATATTCAATAGATTTTAACCACCCGAGTGGCGGGGCTTTTGAGCTTAATTGTATTTTTTTACATGGATATGTCTTAGCTCTGGGGGGATGTTGGTAATTTTTAAGATGGAAAATATGTAACAGGTTTCCATGGAAACCACCAGAGCTACTGTATTAAATTTTTATTATAACAGAATAAGAACAGCTTTTTAGATGAAGTGAAAACATTACCTTTAGACATATCCATGATCTAACCTACTTCCCACAGGGATATAAATATAAACATTTTATTGACTTTGCAAATCTCCTTAAAATACTAAGTACAAACAAAAAAGGCCCCCCACCTTTAACCATACAGTCGTAAAAGAAGCAAAATAATTGTCCACTGCAATACTAATTAAGTCTACAATACTGTCAATTTTTACCCAGGTCACTGTTTATTTAAGGTGGATCATCCCATCACTGTATTACACATTTGCAAACTAAATTGGGATTGCTCATGGTCGGGATTCAAACCCTCGTCCTCCCAATTGGTTTCATAGTGGTTCCACTGCACTAGTCAGTATCATGCATTGGCTCACAGATGGCAGCACCGTGACGGTAATAGTTGACTAACCATTGCCGAATATCATCACTAAGTAGACGATATGTTTCACCTTTCACTACCATCGACACGGACCTGTTGATTGCCCCTCAGATGTTTAAATTAAAATGTTTTGGCACACTTGCTTCCAGAATCATTTTGATCCAGTCAGTGATCTCTGATAATGTGAGAAGGGTGAGATTAGGCTGACGATTGGCTGTACTAGACTGGGGAAGGGATACCTTGATATATATGACTACTGCTACGTAATCACTCTTGACTATCGCGAATGTATGTAGTTATAGTGTATCAATTTGGAAGGAAAGATTTAAGAAATTAAGTAAGTTTTCAGTTAGAATAAGTAATACGTTGCCCCTTAAGAAAACGTAGGGTCAAATCAGGTGAGATATATTCAAATGCGTTGACTTGGTATTTCTATTAAAAAATTAAACGAAACACACAAGTATATAATTCATTTTTTATACATTAGTGTGATACTATTGACAAAACCATTTTAAAGCAATAAGATTGTATGAAATCTGCTCATGGATCTTAAGATAATAATCTTTAGAGTGACATTATCTTTACCTATATTGCGTGTCTTAAAAAAACTTTAAATACATGGTAAAAAAATAAAATATATAAAACCAAATACTAAACCAAAGAATTCAGTTTTAGACATTTAAATGTGGAGTTTACCGTGTTAAGGAAGCGACATCTTACAGTAATAAAAACAAGAAATCCTTAAGAGTTTTGAGGGTGCTTGACTTTAATTGAATTTTTCTCTTTGTGAGATCTCAAACGTTTTCCTTCAAACGGCAGACATGCTGACACAGTTGTCTTAAAAATCTACCCTCTATTTAATCATATATAAGGTAATTTTACCTCAAGAATAATATGTACTGATTTATGCAAAAATAATATATAAGTACAATTTTAAGACTTAGTATTTCCATATTTACAGTCTAAACTTTACTTACTTTCCAACTTTACTTAAACTTGACTTTAAACTTACTTTCCAAAATAAATTAAATAATATTAATTTGTATTATCAAGGGTAAAATAATTCACAATCATAAAAAATACTGTTCAGGAGGCATAAAACTGAATAAAATACTAATTTATGATTCTCTGTATTTTGCAAAAGTAAAATTTAGTGGTATTTTTAAATGACCAAAAAATTTCAACACATAGCATCCATTTACATAATAGGATACTAATTCTACAATCCTAATAAGTCATGATATAGTATTTCTATAACATCCTTTATGTCTTACACGCTTGATAATTGAGTATTTATTACAAACTTTTTACAGAAAAAAATCAACGAAAAGTACTGATTGCGGGTAAGTCAAACTATTGTTATGGGCTAGTTTATGATTTGCTCAATTTTACTTCTTTGTTCTTACTGCCACAATGTAATTCAAAGAATTAATTTTCACATGTTTGTTCAACCGACATTTTAATAGAATTAACATTCAAAAATGACATTGAAATCTTTATTATGTTTGAAACTTCTAAAACTAATAGAAGATTAATAAAAAGAAGAAGAGTAAAATGATTTATATTTTGATGGAGTAGATGCTATCGATTGCTTGGATAGTGCTTCATTAAAGATTAAAAGTAATCTGTAGTAAAGTTTGCTTTATCGAATTAACTGCTCTACAAGTTAATTTTGAAGCCAGCTCGGCGAAAGCTTGTCATAGTTGACGAATGCCTGGAATTATTAATATTCAGTAATTTACGTACAAATCATATTATTGTTTCCCATTATTAAATAGCAACCAAACACAAAGTTTGAAATTTGTTTGCATATAAGGTGTAACGACTAGTGAGGGTTTTTGAAAACAATTGCCCTTAGCATCTGTAATGTATATTTTTTAATATCTTTTATGATTGAACTATCAAGAAATGATCATTTTAGTGTAGTAAAAACCCTAAACCCCTACACAAAAGATACGAAATGTGTTTTATTTGTAAAGATATATCGTCATCAGTGCTAAGCTGATTTTATTATAGAGTTTGAAACATTCTCACGTTGGAATTAATTTTTTTAGGACCTAATTCCTATTAGTCACGAGTTCTTAGCTCCTATATGCATAAGATATATAAAGTCCCCAGATTGTCTTGGTGTCACGGATCACAGCACACTTTGGTGCAGCTTGACATCTACGGAGATGACAAAATACCCGGGGGAGAGGACATAGGATAGAACCGCGTCTAACACTACGCCCAGTCCATACTTCAAGGGGAAATGGTTGACCTTGATCGGCATTAACACTGTGATCACCCCAACGAGTAAAGCTCCCTCTAGTGGTGAAATAACCAAAGGCCTAGCCCAAAATAATATGCTAAATAGTTCCAGTCTAGACCCAAGAGATGTGGGAATTTCCCTGGCGTGCAATAGAATTGCCACTTAAAATTATTTTTGAAAATTAAAACCTACTATGTTTTAATATGCATAGCTTCAGCATTTTTAAAATGGATATGATTAGAGCGTGCAAGATGATTTATTTAAAATAACTTTTGAGCGACACTTGAGGAAGATGAAATTTTAATACACAGGGCACAGTTAGTAGCCGTTGCAATTAAAATTCAATATATCTTGCAACATACCCTTAAACAGCTTATTAAATCCTTATTTAGTGATATAAATTATATTTTATGAATCGATTGTTTTATTACTTACTCAATAGCTTTGAAAGAAATTATTAAAATAAAAGTGTAGGAGTAGCCTTTTACTAGTCAATACGAAACCTTCATATTTCATAATCGTGCCTTTCATATTTCAGAGAGCATGAAAAACTATATTTTTATAAAACAAATTATAACACTCACAAATATCAATAAGTCTTAATGCCACGTCATATGTCTGAACAAAGAAATAATGTAATAGCAAAAGAAGTCTTTATGTATTGTGTATTAAGCGGAGAACACATTTTTTGGGCATTAAAACCATCGTAATTTATTATAATATGTACTAAAAATTAAAAAATAAACATATTTTTATGCTAGTGAACCATTAATGTAAACTTGAGTGGAGTAGGACTTGTCTGCAGAAGTGTAAGGATCTTGCTGGCGAGAGACTCACTGCCACGCACTTTATGCGTCAACGTGCATTTCAGTCACATCTGTATTTCTGTCTTTTATTCCAACCCTTTTCTCATACACTGAAAGCCCCAGGGCACAATAAGTCTCCCCGGTTCTCTTACAATCATCTTGAATAATAGTTGCACAATGATTTGGTATGCCAGAAAAAGGGTTGAATAGAATAAGTGCGTAAACATTGTATAGTGAACAGCTATAATAAATTAAAAATGAAATATTGTCTGAAATAGTGTCAAATTAACAATTTTTAAATAAAAATCATCATATAAATCGTCTATAGGCTTTGATAAATTGTTATATCCAGTTATATCTTAGTTGGCTTTGTATTTGGTCCAATTGAAACATAGACAATCCTATTTTTCCTTAGACCCAAATTACTACTTAGAATAAAACGTAGAAATAATATGTGTACTTAGAAATAATATAAGTATATGTAATATGGATTAGACACATAAAATACGTGACGTATTGTATTCATACAAATTTTGAACTAATTTAGATTAGTCATGGTGTTAAATAAATGTGGTTTAAACAAAATATAGTTTGTTTTTAAATTTTAATGTAGAAGTGTAATGTTGAAGTGCAGATTTTAGTAGCTAAATTTAAAATATATGATGATGAGGTATTCATTTTTAATAATAATAAACACTATACAATAATAGTCATTTCCCATATATAGAACAATGAATAAATTCCTGTATAATATAAGAGTATAATTCCATCAAATGAGTGGTAAGAGATTATTTTAAATACAGCCTCATATTAACATTTATTTTAACTAGGTAACAAATTATACAACCTTTTTACAGCTCTATAAAAATTAGTAGAAGAAGCTATATACCAACGTTGCTCGGGCATAAAATATGTTTCTTTTTAATCATACGTTGCCAAAGTTACACTTATTATGAGCATGTAGACTGTGTTATTTGACCAAAATTAGCTGTAAATTATAAATATTTTACGTTAAACTTTGTTTTTCCTGGTCAGAAATAGTTACAAAAAAATATACATAAACTGAACTAAATATAGTCTGTATGAATATTTTTGATTGTAATTTTTTTGCGTATAGCAACTATGAATACTTATTTTAATTTACTAACACTTGTTTGACAATTATGAAAATATTTACGTTATATTTGATCTATTTAAACGATAATATATAGTTCTCTTTATTGATCGCATAAGGGAAATAACAATAAAAATAACTGAAAAGAAAAATGACTAAAATATTATAAATACAAGACTTAAATGCAATATAAATATAATCACATAGTACTACTTTAAGATTTAATTAGTTTCTGTTACGGAAAACATGCTAATAATGCAAACCTAATTTCAACAACCAATTCTGTGCGTAATGGGTAAGAAAGAAGACAAAAACTCCAAGACGGTAATTGTCCTGGTGGATGGTTCAGGATTTTTTATAGACCTTGTTCATGATTTCCCCAGACAGTTTTTTAGTTTTATTCTACTGACTTTCACCACACCAGAAAATTTTATATGAGCATTTATTACTCCAACACCATGTAATAATATTTCATCCGGCACTATGCTGAGAATGTGTGATGTGATATCCTGTTATATTTACCTTAGTGAGTTTTTAACTCGGTGAATCTAGTAGTCAACACTCAATGCCATCAAAGACCACTAATCTTAGCTAGAAATCAATACAAGCTCAACATCTTTGAGTATCTACCAGCTAAATTTTAATCTAGGAGATCTATTTTTAATGTAAGTGCTAGACATTTAATAATAAGACACTTTACTAAGTTTATTGGCTTTAGGTTACGTAAATTATATGGGTAAACGACCCCAAGAGTTAGTTCATATTTTAGAAATTCTACAAGTTTCATGAACTAGATAAGGTAACATGTACTTTATTAAGCACGGAGACATAATCTGTGTAATACATATGTCAATTCACAAAACAATTTAAAAAATATAAACAAAATTCATGAAAATATACATAAATAAAATTACAATATATTATGGTTTTATAATTAATTACTATAATAAAGTGCACTAGGTTAAATAATAAACAAAAATCGGCAGTCACTTAGTTGCAGAAAATTCTTTAAATTAATCAGTTTTTATTTTATTTTTGTATTGAGGAAGTGAAGTTTACTATCTGACTAAAGTAAAAATTGAGAAAAAATAAATAAAATAATAATTGTCGTTTACAAAACTATAATGAAAACTTTAAAGTACTAAAACAGAGATTCCTTATAATTCATCCTCTTTGAAAAATCGTGCAATTCTTCAAGTAATGTATTTAATTTTTACTATTTTTAACCTTATTTTGATTTTCTCATTTATTTTTTAACCAATCACAATCAGGAAGAGAGAAAATTTGTTAAATTAAAAAAAATCACAGACATGAGTTAAAATGAATTTAAATAAGACATAAAAACTACATACGAGGAGTTTATAAACTACTTATAATTCATGAACTCTTTATTTTTCAATCAATCTAGACTGAAAAATAAAGAGCTTTTTAGGAAATGAGAAGAAACTTAATCAAGGTGTGTACAATAAAATAGATTGTCACAATATGGCGAGACCGTAATTGTAGCTCTTTGATCTCAGAAACAGCTTCTTTTTATATGAACTTAATGAGCACAGAAATAAGAAATATTTTGAATTCAGCTGACTCTCAGAAATTGTATAAGCAATTATAAATACTTAACCCACCATCGGTCCCCTTGTTGGATGGCATCTAACAAAACCTACAGCTCTACAGAAATATTTTAAAATCCTTTGTCTATCACCTTAGGACTCAGTAAATGTCTCAAGGACAATCTTTCACAAATATTTCACATTAATAAGGGATGATTCACATCTAGTGGTCACCACCACCAGGGGGAACAGGGAAAGTCAGGCGTGCATGGTCTGTTAGATACCTACCATCTGTAGACGGGACAGATTACGTCAGTCAAGTTGCTAGCCGACACCACTCGGGACTGTTAGTTTTAGTGTTTGGTGTTGTATACAGTTCGTATGTTTTTAGACCGATTTGCGTTTTTAAAATAGTTATTACTTGTTTAATCCTTTTGTAATGTAGATGTACCAGGACGAAAGCCAAGGTGTATTTCTGCCCAACAAGAAAAAATCGTTTCACGCAGTTCAAATACAATGTGTGCGAAAAATCCGTTTTCAAAATGCACACGGCAGGAGTCAAGTATTGGTGCCACAATTGTAGTGGCCAAGAAAACTAGTTATTACAAAAATGTTGTGGAAGTTTATTATTACTAAATTAATTAAAACCAAATTTTTATTTCCATGACTCATCATATACGTAAAAATATCTAAACACTTGTTCCGACTTATTTAACTGTAGTCGAAAAAATCATTTAACATTTTGTATTTTTGATACAGTTTAAAAATCTTCAGTAAGTGAGGATTTTTAAAAGTTTTAATTGAAGGGGTTAATGAGAGCAATTCATTTAAGTGTTAAAAATTGATTCAGTCAAAGTAATCTACTTTGATTAAGCTCAAACATGTTTGAGTGTTTGGTACAAGAGAGAAACTTTAAATTACACCAAGACCCCGCAACGAAGCAAGGGACAAACTCGAAGGAAATTAGTGAGCTTTCCTCGTTTTTCAATTATAAACTTCCTGTTTTACTTTATTGGAACATAAAATAGAACACAATAAAAACCTCTCTGCCACCATATTTAATTTAGTTATTGCTATTCACTACTAGGGTGGATATGTGATAATTAATTGTTGGATAGTCAAGTAGAATGTTTGATCAATGTTTAAAGGTTATTTTAAAACTAGAACTCAAGACCTAATTTGGAAAAAAATTTAGTGCGTACAAATGCTAGCTAAATGCTAATAAAATTTTTTAAATACTTTTCAATAATAGAATGTATCGTAAATAATCAAGTTGTTTGTTTATGTTTTGGTCCACTTACAATTTTGCTCATTATTATTGCTTTATTATTAATGTACTTTTTGAACCAAGGTCGAATTAAACATTTACTTATTCTTGCCGATCGTAAAAACATTTTTTCTCATTTACCGTTCAACCATATAATTGAAATTCTAAATTAAAAATTTGCACACTTTCAAAAAACTGTGTTATAGCTCCTGACTATATTCTTTGGTGTGATTAATCCTTTAAAAGTTCACAATATATGTATAAAACAGCTCTAATACTTTCATTAAACATTCTGGTTTTTTAGGGGCTACGGTAAAAATTATTTAAGTTATTATTTAGGTTCAAACGTTATAGGATTTTAAATATCAAAAAATTACCTAAAAAACAATACATTGTAAAATTGTTATATTACCATTATTAAAAACTTAATTAATAGGTTTTATATTTGTTAGTCAACAATAAGCTGTAGGATGTATTATTATTTACTCTCCTAAATATAAAGGTGTGTTGTATAAGAGGGATCATTGTTATTCTTCAGGAAATAAAGAATAAACGAGTTATCCTATTATAATTTTGCTTGAAACATATCGAAAAAGCTACATATTATAAAATCCATTAAATTCGTCACAATAATTTTGGGCTTTTTGAAATAAAAAAGATCGTTGTACCTTATTCGATTAAACTGACTCCCTTAATTGTCGTCCACCTCGCACTAGACAACCAGTAGAACTAATGAATTTTCCACCTGCCAATTGTGTTAATTGGCTTTGACTCGCCGGACCGAATAACCATTCGCCTCTTTTATCATGATCATGTTTCAGTATACATGATAGTGTAATTAACTTATTTCTCTGGTTTATGAGGAAAATATGATTCCTATTTAATTGCATATGTGCACCAAAACAAAATACTGTTTTAAACTTAAATTTTTAGTATTTATTTTGAATTAGTTTTAAGTTAATTTAGTTGTTTATTGCCATATTTATTCAGAAATGCTTTTGTGAGAGGTTTTGGGTGGCAAAGTGGTTAGTGTTTCAGTGACTACATTAATTTTTTGTCATGTTGATGCACATAAAACATATTTTTGCAGTCCAATAATATACATTATATTTTTTAACTAAAGCATTTATTATTACTGAAACCTTTTGTAAATTGGCAAGCAATAAATGTTACCATACACGTCACTGTTAATATTTTTTTTTGAAATATTGCCTCATTGTTCACCAGAATGTTTTCATTTTATGAAGTTAAAAGTTAATGCTTTGTTGAACAAGACCTAATGTTGATAACTGACAGAAAATACAAGTGTCTTGTACGGAAATTGGGTTAAAGAAAAGTTAGTACTAACAATGAAAGTAATTACAATAACCTCAAAATACTTCATCAATCATACTTTTTAATCCTGTGAAGAATTTGAATTTTAGAAAAACTGACCTGTAATGTAAAGAATGACCTGACCTGTATAATCAAAGAATTTTGTTTTCATATAAATAAGGTAAAGAATTTTATAAATACAATGCAATTCAAATTAGAAACTTTTGAGTTTTTTAGGATATTTTTATTAGTCTTGCTCTACTAAGGCTAAAGGCGTGTTTAAATTAATTCGAGCTCGAATGTAAGCTCGACTAATGTTTATAATGCCTTTACTCTTAGTGGCCAACAGCTCGAATTAAGGTAAACGCGCTTAAGACGGCCTCAGGTCCACGAGTAGACGAAGGACTCAACATATTGTAACTTCTCATAAGTATAACGTAGTTCTCACAGCTTTCTTGGGTTGCTTACCTGACAACGTACATGTTATTACAGCTTTCTAGGGTTGCTTACCTGACGACGTACATGTTATTACAGCTTTCTAGGATTGCTTACCTGACGACGTACATGTTATTACAGCTTTCTAGGGTTGCTTACCTGACGACGTACATGTTATTACAGCTTTCTAGGATTGCTTACCTGACAACGTACATGTTATTACAGCTTTCTAGGGTTGCTTACCTGACGACGTACATGTTATTACAGCTTTCTAGGATTGCTTACCTGACGACGTACATGTTATTACAGCTTTCTAGGATTGCTTACCTGACGACGTACATGTTATTACAGCTTTCTAGGGTTGCTTATCTGACGACGTACATGTTATTACAGCTTTCTAGGGTTGCTTACCTGACGACGTACATGTTATTACAGCTTTCTAGGGTTGCTTACCTGACGACGTACATGTTTTACAGCTTTCTAGGATTGCTTACCTGACGACGTACATGTTATTACAGCTTTCTAGGGTTGCTTACCTGACGACGTACATGTTATTACAGCTTTCTAGGGTTGCTTATCTGACGACGTACATGTTATTACAGCTTCTAGGGTTGCTTACCTGACGACGTACATGTTATTACAGCTTTCTATTGCTTATCTGACAACGTACATGTTATTACAGCTTTCTAGGATTGCTTATCTGACGACGTACATGTTTTACAGCTTTCTAGGATTGCTTACCTGACGACGTACATGTTATTACAGCTTTCTAGGGTTGCTTATCTGACGACGTACATGTTATTACAGCTTTCTAGGGTTGCTTATCTGACGACGTACATGTTATTACAGCTTTCTAGGGTTGCTTATCTGACGACGTACATGTTATTACAGCTTTCTAGGGTTGCTTACCTGACGACGTACATGTTATTACAGCTTTCTAGGGTTGCTTATCTGACGACGTACATGTTATTACAGCTTTCTAGGGTTGCTTAACTGACAACGTACATGTTATTACAATAGTGTAATATTCCTGTAATAAAATTACATATTTTAGCTCGTATAGGATGGACGTTTATGCCACGCACTGACGAGCGCAGCAAACAATCCCAGGGTAATTGGAAGCTGGCGCGCATCAACCCCAATTTAACCCCTATAACCATGCAATGCAATATTGATATGCACCTCCGTGCTGGGTGACATGGTGAACAACACCAGTTACGAAATTGCACGTTAGTGCTACAAATTATTACAATATCTGATTTTTCACAGGTGTTAACACCACTGTTCAGTATTAAACATAAACATGATCTGGTAAGGATTTTAAATAATATGGTATATCCTAGAATGACTTTCCTGTTTCAAAGCTACAGATTACCTAGAGATATAAAAACAACATGCTTTGATAAAAAGTTTCCGGTATAATTTTCCAAAAGTGCTACCATTCACTATTTCTGAACTGTTTTTTCTATTTTCTTACAATCAAGTTCTAACTTTATATAATTTAATACAATGAGTTAATTTGCCAGGAAGATTTAACTATTTTGGTAATGGCTAAGAAATGGGAAGGTTCCATTGAATGAAGAAGCCCATCTTGTATAGTCTTTTTTTAAACGTTAATAGACGTAATTGCTACACTCGTGTATAAAACATAAAATAAAGTGCACCAATAAAATGACAAATACGACTACTTCCTCCCCCCTAAAGGTAAACTAAAACTACTCATATTTCATATAATTGTCATATTCCAAAAAGCTTGTAAACATAGCAAATTTATTGTTTAAAAGTACTCATTATATTTATTTCCCACACCCTATTACTTGCAAGTTTAAAGTAAAGGAATATTTTGGGGGAGAAGCTCACCCACCCACGAATTAGTAACAAATATTTTTGCGTGCACTATTGGGTAATGTTACTGTTAGCTGCACATCAAGTTTCATGGAAAACGGTTAAGAATGAATGAATAAATGGATGGATTTTTTAATTGTCTCCATAAGGACAACATTGTGCACGAGTTTAACACAACAAATAAATTGGAAATCTTTATGGTACCGTTGGGTGTAGAGTAACATTTAAAAATTTAAATTCATTCAGTTTTTAGCTGGTTTTAACGGTCAAAAGTTTTTGTTTTGCAGGAATTTAAAGACTTTTTTTACTTTTTTAGCCAATATTTTGACATTAAATAAATAACATGTTACTAACCTTAATATCCGTCGATCCAATTCAACTTGTCACTATTGTCTGTGACCCAGATAACTAGCGTACCTGGCGCACGAAATCGTGCGCTGTCAAATGTAATTTTGACATTTTACAAACATGCAGTTAGTTGCTGTCATATTTGAGGCCTCAACAATGTAAACCTTTAAAACTTAATCAAATTATTGGATAATGTGTGAGAAATTCCCAGTTTTTAGGGGTAAACTATCCTTGAAAATCAAAAATTCAATAAAAGTGAACAAATCCTCGACATATAGTAGATACAGTATACACATAAAAACCAAATTTTATCCAAATTGTACCAATAGTATAGGCTGTAGGCTGTACTCATACATGCACACATACAAACACATTGTACATAATTTCTAAAACCCAATTTTGGACTTCAGGGTTGAAAAACAGATATATAAACTCTATATATAGCTATAATTTTCTATAATTTATATTTTTTATATATTTTCTATAAAAATAGTTCTATAGTAGCTATATCTATAATTGTGACGATAGAAATACTTTCTCCAAATTCAATAGTAGTACAGGTGGGAGAAAGTGAAAGTAATATTTCCTGAAGCTATAATTTCCAAAGGGAACTAACTTGTTCTCGGGGCTATTGAGGCCTCCAAGTACTTCGGTCTTGAGGTCGGTTTATAATTTCTCCCATTTTCTTTGGCTCCACACGCGTTGTCATTTCTTCAATGACGCGAACCCTGCGTCCTTAATAGTATCCTTCAACCTGGTATAAAATGTTAACCAGCCATTCCACATGTTTTTGGACAGTATCTGGTCCTCAGTCTTATATCTGTCTTCCCCCTTAGCCTTTAAGGATCTGCTCGGTTTATTAAGTAAAAAGTTATTCCTTTATTATTACGTGATTCAATATCAAAACACGAATTTAGATCATATAAACTATTTAATGATGGATGTCGCAGAATGATTTCATTAAAAATGGTTGCTAGTCAAAGGTTAAAAGGAATTAACGCGATTGTAGAGTTGGGTTTAATGAACCGTTAACAATGACTTATGTACAGGTTCATAATAAAGGTATGTTCAGAGGAACAGTTTTATTTTAACACAATATATACTTTGAAACTAAGTTAGATAAAAAAGTAGAAATGCAAAAGCAGTTAAACGTGGTTTTAGCTTAACTGTACGTAATTATTATGAAAAAGCTTTTACACATAAAAAATATAAAATTATACCACTAACCAAAGCTATTTTTGAACAATTAAATTTTAATTTTTAAGAATCTTTTTTACTGTTTTATTCACAAACTAATAAATCATAGATCGTTAAGTTTCACTATCTCAATATTTCATATATATGTACATGTAATATTTCAATATATTATATAGCAGCTGTAAGCTATAATACTTTTATAGCCTTCAAGGCAACAATAATAAACTGGCATCTTGTGCATTGAGTAATATGAGAATGATTCAGAGTTTATGACGATGTTAAATTTCCTATCTGCAGAGTTTATCACCCTAATAACTATAAAGTTTTGTATTCGAAACATGATTTATGGAACAATACTAATCTATTCTGTGTTTCAGATTTCGAAATTTGAAATTCAAAATGTAGACGATTCCTTACGATATAGCTAGTAAACGAAGCTTTTTATATCTTAAACAAAAAAGTGTAAAATAGCAATCACTTTCAAGGTTGAAATTCTAAAAGTTGAATTGAATTGAACCAAAATGTATTGTCTGAACAGGTCAGGGTGGAAATAGATAACCAATTTGGGAGTATTTTACCAATACATAATATTTTGTTAAAACAGACTAAAACATGAAAGTATTGTAATTACACTTTTGAATGTAATGTGCATTTTATTAACCTAAATGCTAATCTTAATTCATACATGGATGCTATTGAAATTAACTTAAAAACTCAAAAATTAAATCATATGACATTAGTAAACTATCTTGTAGGCTTCTGTTCAACATTTTTATTATGATTAATAAATATTAGTTTATTAGAATTTTAAATATCTACCAATAAAAACTGTATTTTTTTAGTCTATGTTTAATTTTATTACTAATAGATTACTGTATTTCGTTAATATTTTGCAGTTGTACTACAAACTGAGTCTTATTCAAGTCGTAAAACAGAGCGGGATAAATTTATTGCATCGTAAACTTTATCTTACATCCCCTTCAAAACTGGTGACCCAGATTCAGACTTCACATTGTAATCAATATGACTGACATACTTTACGTTTTTAAATATAATTTTAGAGGAAGAAGCGCTTAATTAAAGTTTAGAATTTACTTGGAAAATTCAAATTGAAATTGGTTTTCGATTATAGAATAGCTTTTATGATAATGAAAGTGAGACGTAATGAGTACACATAGAATGGGTAGAATGTAAGTATATTTATACCTGACCTCTCAACCAAAAAATAAATAAATAAAAATAAAAACATCTTTAATAACAATCTTATACGTTGCCTGGCAACGTGTGAGGAGTAATAAGTGGGAATTCCATATGAAAAACTAGTGAACTTCGAGGCTGCATAGCTGACACTGAGCCTGCCAATGGCAAAACAGAGAGAAAAAATACACATATAATAGGTTGCGTGTAAGTACATTTATTCCTAACCTCTCGACAAAAAACATGTTTAATAACACTCTTACACGTTGCTAGGCAACGTGTAAGATACGCAAAAGTATCATATGCTTCCTTAGAGATAAACTAGAGGATTTTGGAATTAGGTAATCCATTTCAATTAATTAAATCATTTTCTGTTGAAAATAATAATATGGAATTGTTATTGGGAATATGCATGAAAATATAAAATAAAAAACTATTTTACAATAGGCACTATCTTGTTAATGTCGTCATATGAAATGAAATCAAATATAGGGTGGCTCTAGAGAAGACACAACACACTGTTTTTTGGTGTGACTAAGTCAAAATATAAAACAATTTTTAATGAAAAAACCGTGAAAAAGTAGTTTAAAAGAATCTAGTTATTACAAATACAACTAATTTGGCAAATTTCCTGCTGCTGTGCTGCAGAGGTAGAACTGACGTCGCTGGATATTAACACTTACCTTTAGTAGAATCTCATTATCGTTGATGAGATCTTAGCAAAATGTTTGTAGAACAGCTTTAATATTTAACATATTAAGGATTTTAGTTGATTATCTAATTCAATATAACGATTTAGTTATAATTAAATTGGGTTTAAACATAATTTTACCATAAATTGTATTGGACTAATATTAATGGTCCACGTGACAATTATATATCCATTTCTGCAATCCAAAATACTGTATTTACATTGAGTTTAAATCCGGTATCTCTATGCCTTCTCAGTATTTTGAGAGCGCAATCCATCGTTGATTTTCCCATTTGTATTGACCAAACTATCATCTTATGACATTTTCAATCTAGATTCCGTTATAAATACCCTAACACTTTTTTAAAATAACTGATTTTAAAAAGTCCATTCCGGTACCATCCCCCTAAAACCTTACTATTAATTAGCCTATTAGTTATTATTTATTAACCTAAACTTACTATTACTACAAGCCTATATTTTTAACCCAAAAACTCTTACTAAAAATCACCCTCCTTACAATTCCGCAGTCTCGTCAGAAGCTAAGAGAACTAACTATTTATGAAATCCAGTAATTAAAATTTCGCGATTCTGGAATAACCGTTCAGAATATTCAGGAATATTCAAAGTAACTCCTCTATCTCTGTCTGACGAAATATAAATCGAGGAAGAGTGTGGTCAGTTTGGGGCGGAAATGTAACGTCTGCTGAAAAGTTGAATGTTTTATCACTGCCTGCTTTGTTTGCTATTTTCCCATTTACATAGAATGATGTATGTAGAATGATGATTTTTACTATATATTAACGTTTCAGATAATTTACACTCATAAAAATAGCACAAAGAAATTAAAAAAAAATTCATTTTTGCCACAGAGACAAATTATTCACTTCAGGTTATAAAGAAACTAATGTATTGTTTTAATCAATAAGTATACTATTAATCTGTATTTTAAAATTAAGATTTGTTACCCTTGCCAAGATCTTTAATAGAAATTGCTACAGTTTCAAGACTCCTAGTGGTTTTGGCCTCAGTTCAAGTAGCCATGAATTATACCACTGTTTTCGTTAAGTTTCCTGATTTCAGACTTCTAGAATACTAAGTCTAATTTTTGACGCACACGCTTTTTTAAGATAAATGGAGGCCCTCTTTGTACTTTTGTGTTTTATTCTTATTTTTAAGCATATAACGGTTGATATTACACCTGATTAAAACAATATTTATCCATAATTAGACTAAATAACACTAGTGAAAACTCACTAAATTTCTCAGGACTCTACGTTGGAGATGTATTCTATTAGTTATGGGTTGAAAAAAACTAAAATTTTCTCTTTAAATAAACATTTTCATGCAAATAAAATCTACGCACTGAAAAATAATAATAAATGTTAAGTATATGTTAAGTACTCTTATAGAATAAAGATGATTTTGAAATGATTCTGACTACATCTATAAATTGATATTACTTAGTTTAGAGAAAAAATTATCAAAGACACGAAGAATTGAATGTATATGTTTCGACACAGGTGGGAACAGAACGAGTAAGATGGAAAAATGATTCTGAGAGGGAAATATGCTAAAACGTAACACCTGCGTCCTGGGCTGGCCGACCCTCCCCAGCAACTTAACCCGATTGATCCGTGAGGGGTCGGCCCGTGAAATACTTAGTTGCATTTTACTGTTAATAACATAAGGAGCCTACGACCTACATACTAAGGGAATTTACATTGATTTGGTAATTATTTGTCATGTTTCAAACTAAGATTAACTAAAGCTAAATAAAGAAGTTATATATATTTACTTATTATTCTTTAGAATGCCATAGGAAAAAAGGAAACAGCTATTTTTGTATGAGTAACAAAATGTATTTAGATTTTTTCATCAGCAATTAATACATCTTGACTATTTGAAGCTATATACTAATTTATACAATATTTAAAAAAATCTAAAGTGAAATATTTATTTTAGTTTTTTCCAATAAGATAAACAATAAAGCTCCACAGCACAATGCACCGCGTTAAGGCCTTCCAGTTTTGACATTTCATTAATCACACGACATTAAGTCAAGATTGAAAATACTGTAATTGTTTATTTTTTAGTTCCAATAGTGCTAATGAAAATCTAGCTATTCAGTAGATTGTATGAAAAATCCCCACTATGGGGTACAAACCCTTCGCACACACACACACACACACACACACATATGTATACATATACAAAGTCTTACGACTGTTGTTTTGAGACTAGGGGTCTCAAAACGAAAAATCATAAATAATAACAGACCTTGACTTGTCTGACCATTCTACTGCAGGTTATAGCTTCTTCCCCATGGGCTATTTGCTAAAGAAATTTAAAAAAATATATAATACAAAAACAAAAATACAGACACATTTTAAACAAGAGAAAATATTTAGTAAAAATTATTTTGAACATACTCGCACATTACGGATGATGTGCTACATTATAGTTTGCTGCAAAGCTCTATCTGAAGAACTGGAGCATTAAATTATAGTTATGACCACTGTGATTTACTTTTCTTATCTCTACTCTCTAATTCCCATTTGTTTTGTCCTTCAGCCTAATGTATTACATTTTATAGCCGAAATATAGAAACTATGGTCATAGTTTAACATTATAGACTCTTTTCAACAGCCTAACTATGAGTTGAATTTAGGCTTAAATTATTTCAATACCACATCAGATATTTAATTAAGCAAATGGAGTTTTACAGAAGACAGAATTTTACTTATTTTACAATTGTTTTGATTGCAGTTTTTCATTTGTTTGTGAAATTGTTACATTTTACATTATAAAAATGTTCTTGCTGGTTTAGTCTATTCCGTTCAGAATCAATATTTTCAGCAATATGTCACTAGAAGAAGCAAACAATGTACGTAGGTCTGAATCCTTTATACAATCAGCACACAAATCGAGGGTGAAATATTTCTTAAAATAGAGAAAACTTTCAGATGCTTTACTTGCAACCTATAAACTTCATAAATCTATATCTGCTAAAAGGGGTTTTCAATATAGCTACTTGAAACAATACTCTCTTATGAGTAGACTCTCAACAATATTCTACTTGCTATACAACATTATAGTATTCCGGCGATCTCAGACAACCTACGTTAATGATGTAGTGATTATGTCATTATATTTTTAAAAATTGCTTTTCTCATTTTATAAAATGAAACGTACATTATAAAAACAAATGTTAACGTAATATGATGGATTTGAATTCATTTCCTAACTTGTAAAATATGTAAATTTGGCAGTTCTATATACGTGTGTGTGTGTGTGTGTGTGTGTGTGTGTGTGTGTGTGTATGTGTGTGTGTGTGTCTAATCAATACAGCATTAATTAATTTTACAAAAATGTAATGAAGAAGTGACAGTGACAGAAAAGTATGACAAAAATAGCAATAAAAATTAGAAAACACGAAATTAACTAGCAAGTTGTGAATCCAAAAATAGCAATAAAAATTAGAAAACACGAAATTAACTAGCAAGTTGTGAATCCGAATCGATTGCTCATGAAAATCCTGACTTGTAACAGAAGTTGTATATTTATTTATTGAATAAATTTTTATATTTATGTTTGTGGCCCCACCAAGTATACAAACTGGTCGTATAGATACAAAAGCCGTGTGTGCACGTTATATGTGTATGTTAACCGTTACCGTTACAACGGTAAACAAATCAGTCCTATCACAATTAGAATAGAGTGCATTATTTTATACACATTCGTTGCAATACAATTTATCTTACTAATAATCAAGTGACAGTATATCCAACTAACTTGCTTATTTACGTCGTAAAATAAATAAAATCAATCTCTCAACTTATGAAGGTGCACTGTAACCCATTGGATGGTAAAATAATAGTAGAACACTATTATGGACCAGTCAGGGAAAAAATGGTCGATCCATTTTTATCAGTCTAGCCTTGGCATCGATTCAGATATGCGCTTTCAAAGGTGGTGCATTGTGACGAAGTCGTTTCATGAGTCGTTTAGCCGAGTGACCGTAAGGATTCAGTGTGGGTCAAGGAAGGTGGATTTCGTGTGGTAGACCTTATCAATCGGAAACTTTGACGTTGACATACATTACACTCGTACAGTAGACATTCATTATTCATGAATAAATACATATATACTCATGAATATGACATATCCCATTCCACTTCCCTAACACTAAAATACGAGAATGTTACTCTATGTTACTGCTACGTAGATTTTCGACATGAATGCTCTGCGGGGAGAGTGTTGGTGATTTATGAGACCAAAATTTGAAACAGGGACGTAATTTAGTCATTGACATCATAGTTTGGTTATAAGAACAGCTGTTTGGTTATGAGAACTGAAAAAATCCCTTTAGACATATCTATGATCTAATCCATTTCCCATAGGGAAGTAAATACCAATTTTTTCATCATTACACTAATGGGATGTTACGTTTGCAACCCATTTTAACCATATTTATAGGTAGTCTGTGGTCAATCTGATCTACATCACAAAGAAAGCGTCCATCGAGGTAAAGAGTTCTTTAAAGTGTTAAGTTCGATAGCACATTTTTTTAAATTTCCTTCAGTAGTTTGGGAGAATAGATTAGAATAGTAACTCCCTGAAAGGTGATTCAGTAAGATGTAGCTAAAAATGGTGTCAGCCTACCCCAAGAAACGCCTTCTAACCTTTATTGATGTGGAGACCCAATACGTGATGGACGAAGTTCAATATTTTTAAAAACCTGATACTTATAAGAAAGCTGAAGAAACAGCATATGTGTCCTTGCATTTTTGAAATTAGAAGCTTTTAGACAGGGTTTCTTTAATTCATTGAAACGAAAAATGTAGGAAATTTAATTAAAACGAATCTTATAAAAACAGATGCAAGCAGATACAGAATCTACTTTAAAAACCATTCTAGTATAGATCCGTAATCTTCTAAATGCAAAAACATTCCACGGTGTATAAAATTGTAGTATTCAATTTGCCCTCTTCTATTGATACCGTTTGTGAGGTTATAAAAGAAAACTTGGATACTCCAAACACACAGTTATTTTTAGTATTTACATACAAATGTTAGAGAGATTTTTCCACTATACTTGAAGTGATATACTTACTTTTATACTATATCTTTAATCAGAACCAATTTATTCTGCGGTTAATTGTTATTTAAATGTTACAGTGGCCAAAGTGATGGTCAGGCTCCTTTAACCAAATGAAGTCCTGATTCTCTGAAGGAAGGTAGATTAGGACATCTGAGATTACTGAATAGAATCTTAAAATAGAAGTTTACGTAACTATCCTTACACTTCCACATTTCCTTAAAAGTTCAACGCAATTTTACTTATCAAGTTAAATTATCTGAGTCTGGTGGATGAAAAAATTAGGGATGAGAGGCTATTAGGGATGAGGGATCCTCTAGTAGGCTATAAGTGTGTGTAACATCAGAGTTTTAGTCTGAGTACTAAAATAGACAAAACTAGGCCGAGTAGCTTCTGACACGACAGCTCAAGGTAATGTGCTGGCACAGTTAAGGGAAAGGTTTCTTCAGGTGGATTCAGTCGTCTACGACTCTTGTCTAATCATGAATAGTCTCCGTAGGCCATTGTGATTGGTAGATGTGGTTTAAGAAATGTAAAAGAAGACTCTCCTTACGTTAGTTATACCATTAAACTGAGAACATTAGTATATTTTCAAAAACTTGTATAGTTTGATGCGGTTTATATAAATGGTTCCACCAATGTACATTGGGAACATTGAAATATCTTACTGCTTAATATTAATATTTCAAACGTTAACAAACTTGATGTGTTGGTAGTGACAAATCAGACGTGGAGTAACACAAGAGTCAGTGTTAGGACGAGTGTTGACCACTGTTGGGATTCACATGATTAATGATCTTCCTTTTTTGATAAATATTCAATTACGCTAAAATTAAAACTATGCTTGTGACGTCCCTTTTTTGGTAGTAGTTGTATTTTAAAGAACTTTTAACAATTTTAACTGAGCCTCATATTGGTATAGGGCCAAAGGGTTTCTACTAAATGACAGTAAAACCCAACCAATGTAATTCGCAAATGTACAAATAGTCTTCGGAATATACCGTGACATAACAATTCTATTAAAACGTTACGGTTTTAATATAGGGAAAGATATGTGGCAGTAAGTGGTAATTTGTCAACCTCACATTAGAAAATATCTGTGAAAATTCAATTAAAAAACAAACACAGCAAAGCGACAATCTGGAGATTAATTGGCCTCACAGTCCTTGTCAAATAAGAGCCAATTAACACCGTAACAAGCCAAAAAATTAATCTGGCCTTTCACTAAATCTTCCAAATGGTGATTAGGCGGATCTTACGTATAAATTAAGAAGGATATCACGTATGGGATGGTAATATTACGACCAACAAGTTTACAGTTAGGTATAGTGAAAATGTATTTAACATATTCAAAAATAAGCCACATATTAAACAGATTTATTTTTGTGTGAAAAATAGCACTTACGGTACGTGCCTAAGAATGTTTTGTATTCTGCACAACTAAATTCATCTGTGTGTAAGATTAATTTAATCTAAAATAATTTGGAGTCGGAGCTGTAGAAATAAATTAATACAGTTTATTTATGCGTTCAAGTATTTTGAGGGAAAACAGGTATTATGACGGAGGGAGGAGTGGTGTTTTAAGAGGGGGTATTTTTCCCCCTAGGAATACGGGAAGATTCCCTTACATCTTAGCATATTACTTTCTTCCCTTATACATAGTACATGGAGAAAGTATTGTTTTCCTCAAAATGATCAAATTTGAGTTGAGAGTAGGTATATCTGTATTGAGGATACCTAAATCCAAAAAAGTTATTTTTAAACTGATGTCTGTCTGTCTTTGTACGAGATATAACTTTGGCTATATCTTCAGATTTCCCATATCATCAGAAAAAATTCTTTAAATTCTATTTTTTAGGATATTTTACCCCTAAACCCCTTAAACAAAAACACTAATTTCTCAAAATCCACTTTAACGATTTTGATAAAAACTTCATGGTTGAAATGACAAAAAAACATTTTTTAATTTTCTGGTTCGATGATAATTGTATAAAATATTTTGATCATTACTATTAAAACCGGCTTAAAAATAAACTAATTAGTATTTTGAATCATTATTCTACGACTAATGATTCAAAATATAAAAATATAATAATGGAGGATATAAAAATTAGTATGTTTCATATTTCCCAACCATTATATATATAGTGTAAGGTAACATCACCCAATTTTTAAATTACATTTATATCAAATTTAAGAATATAGGTTTTAGTAAAGTTTACTTGAGGGAGAAAGTATGTATTAGTCCACCGATACAGTTAATTTTTAAAATTTGTAGGAATTAGGTTTTAATTTTATCCAAACCAAATATTTAGTAATAAGAATATACATATTAATGCAATTTTCAAATATTAACCTCCAACTTTTAATCATAATTTCATTAACGACGATGCTCTCACGAAACCGTCTCTGAAAATAAGTTCTAAACTTGCAACTTTGATATTAGGGCAAACTTCACCAAAGATTGCTTTCAAACTTTAATAACGCATTGAACTAAGGCTCAGAAGCATTTACTTTACAGAATTACCTCGTAAGGTTTTTAAAGACTTGCAAATAGGATTCAGCAGAATTACCTGGTTAGGTTTTTAATGCCAGGAATGTAGTTGATCTAAAAAGATTGTATGACAAGTACTAACTTGTCATCAGCCTGCAATTTTATTAACGTACAACAGAATATCCAAATTAGATCCATTCACTGATAAGTTCGTTTGGAACATGAGTTTAAGCAAATTTCCAGTAGGGAAGGAGCTATTGGTCAGACTCGTGAATCGGTTACTTAGATAAACAAACTGGTAAATATAGGTTTATTTTCTTTTGGAGCTCCAATTTCAGTTTATGAGGAAAGGTTTAACATCTCTTTAGTTAACGTCTCATATTATATGTTGAAAACCCAAATTATTTCATTCATATCAGCAGAAAACGCATTCACTTCCCTTGTTATTATTATGGAGAAATTAATTGATATAACTTAATCGACTGATCTATGAATAAGTTTAATTTGAATCATTAAAATTAATTCATAATCCGATGCAAACTTTCCCAGTATGCAAGTTTGCTATTGCGAGGGTATTTTAAACTTGCTGCTTAAAACATTTTAGGATTTGAGTGATTCATTTTAACTACATGTAAAGGTAATAATTCATGTGTGTTCAATCTAGGCTGTAACATCTGGAGGCTTCCTCAAACATCAAATTGCATTTTATCTGATGTCCGTATGCAATGAAGTAGCATTAAATACGATGAGTAGTTTAACTAATGAAAGAATACCGTATATGTACGTGTAAGTACCGTATATGTATGTGACATTAAAACGTTGAATAAAAAGAATTTTTAATGCAATTTAGTAAATAAAAGGCGGAATGCCAAGATTGCAGTTACTATTCTGTTAAAGAACGATAAATCGTGGTATTGGTTACCAGGACACTGCGCCATGGCATTAGCCCAACCCTTGAAACCTTTAAAATATTCTACTTAGGTAATTTGTAATATATATTTTTGAAATCAATACTTTTTAATTCATGTCCATACTTATTCACAACTATACAGAACTAATAACATAATAATATCTTTTTCGCACCCCAATATTTATAGTTACCTGATAAAAATCAAAAATAAATTATAATTTTCATAAAACTTAGGTAAGAGTTTGGCACAATAAATCAATCTTGCTCAAATGATCGACTTCAAATATAATTTTTATATAACATAAAAATTTTGTCTAATTTATTCAATTCATAAATCTATACAAAGGGTAGATTCATAAACCCTGTAAATAGACAGTGACATGTTTTCAAGGCAACATAAGTGTAAGCGAATCTTACATTTTAGAGGGGGAAACGTTTTGAAATCTCACAAAGGCAAAAATTCAATTAAAGTCAAGGACCCTCAAATTTTGAAGGATTTCTTGTTTTACTAATGTAAGCTGTTTCATAGCAGAGAAAATGTTTGTTTGAGATTCTGTAAAACACGTTAAAAGTGACATATAAACTTGAATTCTCAAGAGGTAATTTTAAAAAGATTAATTCATTAGGATTAGTAAGTTTTTGTAAAACAATTTTTTTTAATATCGAAACGGCCAATGCGTTTTTGCCTTAGAGATCTTCTTAGTAAACATGAATTTATTTTAACCTGTAACTTGGTACTCATAATCCGTTATATCTACATGACTACGTCTATATTACTAAATCAATACACAGTAAATAGTAAATAAATTGCATATATTTAAAAAAAGAATCCTACTTATTTTAGGAAATTCAAAATTGGCACACCAGTTGAATTTAAAATCAAAATTTCCTACAGGATTAAATCTTAGTTAGTTAATAATAATTATTTATCTAAATAACTTATTCAACTCAACTGCCTACAATCATATCATTTCAAAATTTGTCTTGTAAATTTTCCTATGTATTTATTTTTTGTTTTGTGGTTTTATGTACATAGTTATTCCTTTATCGATTAAAAACGTCTTTTATGAAAATGAAAATCATCAGATCAGACATATTCATTCAGTACACTGCTCTACATAAAATAGGATTTATTAGTCATTTGGCATCCATGAAAAATAAATCTACTTTATTGAGTAGTATATTATATTAGACCTAGCATATTATACTAGGTCTAATTATCATACGTTACATACTTACACACACAAACACACACACACACACACACACACACACACACACACACACACACACACACACACACACACACACACACACACACACACCACACACGGAAAGTTTGACTCTGCTAACAATAAACAAATCGATAGATATTCTCAAATATATCCATCTGTTTAACATAGTGGTGATACGTAAAATAAGCTAAACTAAAAATTTTTAAACATTATTAAAAAAATTACCTAGCAACAATAACTCACTTTTAGATTTTAAAAAATCGCTAAGACCTATTCTATTATTCCTTCTTCAAGAAATTATCTGAGGCTGTACCGTGAGTTCTAGAATAATTTAAAAAACAACAGCTAGTTTTAATAGATTTTTATTAAACTATAAATCACAAACACGATTTTTGAAATAACGTATTTTTAGTACACAATTGAACTATCTTGTGAATTGTTTAGTAAAATTTACCGATGTAAAATATCAAGAGTTACGATACAACCATTCTTACACATACTTTTAACTGAAATGTCAACCTACCCAAGTAGGTAAGTCAAGTATGACTGAGAAATGAGTGTAAGATGATTGTGACGCGATCTCGTATTTTTTTACCGACTAAACCTGACATGTTTCTTAGACAGAACTGCTAATTAATATCCCAACAGTCAATGGCATATCTAGGGAACCTACAGTTTAACGTGGAGTCCGAACCACTGCATCTGATCTATGAATTGATGTAATTATGAGGATTATCTTTGCGGATTAACCTAGTATTCAATAGTATAGCGTTAACTGATACAAGAGAACACTAAACCCACCAACAATCGCTCACAACTATCCACATATTCTAATAACTCCACAAAATTATTTTTAGAATACAGTTCCTAAATTATAATTGTTTTTATATCAATGTATTATTACCATGATTATCCATTAATATTAATTTAACATGCTGTTGTCAATGATCGAAGCAACCATCAAGGAAGGACCACAGAATACATATACATATATTTAGGGTTTCTTCACTGTGAATAAAATGAATACTATCTAAATCAAGGTTTTCTTTATACACTTTATCTTTATTTCAAGCTTTTACTTAACAATGCTCAAATGTTGCTATGAAATCATTACACCATATTTAAATCAATCGATAACCTTGCAATACAAACTAATTTCACAGAATATGCTTTGGGTGTAGGAAAAAGACGAATAAACTAGAATTTGAGAGGAGCTAATTTACAACTGAAACTATTAGCGTTAAATACAATTAGTACATGTCAGACTCTTCTTATTAGCCTAAATCATGAATCGTGAGACAATCAATTATGATTAATGATAAATGGGTTTGCTAGTTCACAAAAGAAAATGAGATTGTTATTCTAGCAAGAACACCACCATCATACCAAAATATATTCCTTCATACATTTTGAACATATTCTATTTGCTTCGTATTCCTAGGAAAATTTCCTTGTATTTCCCATGATTGTAAACTTGGGACTGTTTTATAGACTAAAAAGGACCACTTATCAGTAAAATGAGAATTCAAGTCTTAAAATGCAACCAAACAAATACTTAGGAAGTTTTTACTGAAGTAAATTTATAATTGGAGCTACTAATTTTTGCTAAATAAATGTTTATGCAATAGTTTCTCAATGTAATAATGTAACAAATTCCAAACTCCTAGCCTCTAGATTCTCATATAACTCCAAGGAAGACTTGTTCAGTTCTTCAGGTGAGTTTGTAAATATATTATGTAATATATGACTTAAGATTTGATTTTGATCTTTTGAAATAGAATAAGGTTAAAAACATTATTTGACTTTATTTTTATGGTTCAAATATGTTTTGAAATCTAAGTATTTTAAATTTTTAATACATTTTCATAAATATTCTAACCCTAATAGTTTAAAATATATATATCTATGTGACTTTGCCCAAAATATTAAGGAAGTAAAATCTATTTTATTATGATACAAAAATATAGATGACACAATGAACTTTTAGTAATAAGTAAACGGTAATAAACATACTAGTATTTGTTTTTATATAAAAAAATATTATTTTGGACAGTTAATCACCGGCAGCTACTCAGCGAAGTAATTTGACAAAAAAAGCTGTTGTAATTTTAAGAGTAAAGTTTTTATTCAGTCCTTTATCATTTAACTCAACATTTAAACGTATCATATAAAAGTTGGTCTTACAAGTTTGTTTTTTCTTTTGTTCCAGATATGTTTCGTGAAAGAATTACCTTATTAGGCTCTACACTTTTTAAACCTTCACACCAAGGTGGCTCAAAAGTTCATTTACTATAAATGAACTGTTCATAACTCCTTAAAGTAAACTTGATAGATAAAATTATTCAATTCCATTATTACTCAGGAAATCTCATTTTGCCCTTTCCTTCAATCATCCCTCTATAAAATAATGATTCTTCCTTAATAGTTAATCAAATTAAATATTTTACGTTCTCCCGATCCCCAATTTTCAGGCCACCTTGTCCCTTAAACAACCCTACGACACTACATATAAACCTACACCTCAGAAGTCCAAGTATAGTATGTTCACTCTTCGTGAGTGGACCGAACCCTTCTAGGTGTCAGATGAGGCAACTCACATACTACACTCTCCACATGGATATCCAACCATCACTTCCAGATTTCACCCAAGATCAGACTCCTCTCTGGGATCATCTTCAGCTTCCATCTTCCCTTTCCATCGTAGAGCTCACTGAGGGAGAACATCAACCAGCCCACGAGGCCAATGCTCATATTCACTCCAGAGAGGATTTATTATTGAATCAGGTGTGTAAAAAATAATTTTACTTATCTATTATTTATATACTGCCCCAAACAAAGGTAAGTACTCATTTTGAATTTATTGTCTTAATAAGAGTTTGGAATTTGTTACATTTTGTTGTAAACATTAGTTAAAAATTAATTTTATGTTATAACTCAGAGCTTACGTGTGCCTAGGTTACATTTACACACATATTATAAAATACATGTGTATAAAAGGCGATAGGTTTTGAAATCTTTAAATCAATCTAAAACTTCCCATATGTTTAAATTATAGCTACAAAATAAGTGAGAAGATGTGATAAAATACTAAGTTAATAAAACCAAAAATTAAATTTTGATACCTACTACTGCAATAAACACTACTGCTCATTTTGCCTTAGACGATTTTGCATTAATCACAAATAAGCCCTACCGCTTTCTCAAAAATATATTCCTAAGCACGCAATTAAATATCCGTTATGATCTTCAAAGGATCACCCATGAAAATATGGCATAGCTTTCATTGAGATTGTACTGAGTTATGCTTAGTCACATGATAGCTATGAGAGAAATTAGGTATCAAAGAGAACACAAATAAAATAAATGAGAAGAAAAGCATGACTATACGTTTGTATTGATTTTTTTACGTAATTTAGTTCCTATCAAAAGTTGTATATAATAAAATAGGCAACTGAAAACACTTTTTAACAGTCCAAAACATTGCAGTGAAGTGAAGATCATCGACGACGATAGAAACTTTTAGGACTTCATTCTTTTTAATATGGTTTATATTTCCTTTGTTAGAGAAAACTATATTGCTACGTATTTTTGTAGTGTAAACTTACTGTTCCACAAATCATATTCTTACTACAGTACTTTTATTTAACCTTTTTATGTACTACATGTCAAACTTAGAAACTACAAAATCCATTAGGTAAGCCGTGGAAAGCTTTTATTATACATCTAATAGTAGTTGATATATTTTACATTCGCGGTCAATTTGTTCAATGAGCTATAGCTATAGACGCGTCAATCCACGAAGTCTTCTTCGTTCTCTTCTTCACACTTGTCATGACTGAACACAAAAACAAATATGTATTGTAAAAAACAACAGCTCAGCAGATCTGCGAACTTGACGAATTTTCAAATCTATGACAATAATAATACATAATAATACACAATACAATAATAATAACAACATAATGACAAGTTTGATCAATATCTGTCGATAAAATAAGAGTTCGCCTATTATCTATAAGGTCAAAATGAGATACGGAATATTTGGGTTTGCTGCTGTGATCAATACAGAAAGTAAGCATTTTTTATTTTAATTTTTTTTCTATATACCAGGTTTTTTCAACATTTGTCCATAATTAAAGGAGTTTATCAATTCTATATATGATTAACATGGGAAAAGAGTATGCTGGTTAGCACACACACACGTATGTATTTATAAATGGCGATTGTATTCACTATTTTTGTCGAGAGAATAACATAAATTATACAACTAAAATCTATTACTTTCAAGTATTTAAGATTAATTAAGTTATATTTATGGATAAAAAGGAATCCCTAACCAATAATGGCAACAATCCATTAGTTATCCCATATTTTGGTATTGCAATTTTTATTTTGGTTTATTAAATTTTATTTAGCAGTTGTGTTGTGGTGAGATTCTTGATCGTCATAGTAATGAGTACCGTATCCTTAGTGTGAAGAACAGCTTATCTTTTTTGTGGGTAGGAGGAGGTAATGCTAATGCACACCGCAGAGACCCGGTAGTGTGGGACTCGCACCCACTAAACCCTCTCTCATCTCCTAGGACTGGCCTGGAACTGTTTTGTAGATTAATTCGGGCTGGACCTTGATTGTTTTGCCACCAGAGCTTTCCTCATCGGGGGCGATCACAATGCTAAAGACGATCGAGATCGACCTTTTTCACCCGAAGTATGGATTGTACATAAGGCTTAACACAGTTCCGAATATCCTCTCCCTGGAGCATAGATCCGACGTTGTTGTCAGGATGGATTGCTACGCCAATCCCCGCAGAGAGTGATACCATCTGTCACACTCTGAAAAAGGTGTGCTGTGCCGTGTCTGCAATGCCGGGACAGTACAGACATGTACATCTGCATCTTTGCCTATGTTGTGCAGATAGGAGCGAAAGTACCAGTGCTCAAATCGATTACATTCAAGTATTTAAGATTAATTAAGTTATATTTATGGCTAAAAAGGAATCCCTAAATAATAATGGCTATAATCCACTGGTTATCACATATTTTGGAATTACATTTTTTATTTTGGTTTATTAAATTTTATTTAGAAGTTGACTGTGTTGTGGTGAGATTCTTGGTCGTCATTATAGTGAGTACTGTATCCGTAGTGTAAAAAACAGCTTAGTTATTTTTGTGGGTAGGAGGAGGTAATGCTAATGCACACCGCAGAGACCCGGTAGTGTGGGACTCGCACCCACTAAACCCTCTCTCATCTCCTAGGACTGGCCTGGAACTGTTTTGTAGATTAATTCGGACTGGACCTTGATTGTTTTGCCACCAGAGCTTTCCTCATCGGGGGCGATCACAGTGCTAAAGACAATCGAGATCAACCTTTTTTGCCCGGAGTATTGATTGTACATAAGGCTTAACACAGTTCCGAATATCCTCTCCCTGGAGCATAGATCCGACGTTGTTGTCAGGATGGATTGCTACGCCAATCCCCGCAGAGAGTGACAATCACTGTGTGATACCATCTGTCACACTCTGAAAAAGGTGTGCTGTGCCGTGTCTGCAATGCCGGGACAGTACAGACATGTACATCTGCATCTTTGCCTATGTTGTGCAGATAGGAGCGAAAGTACCAGTGCTCTGATAAGAATTGTGTCACGAAAAAATCGACCTCACCGTGCTGCTTCTTTACCCAAGGGCGGATGTCTGGGTTCATTCTGTGGATCCAACGCCCCCTCGATTCGGCGATCACGCTCTTCCCTGGTGATAGTCTCTCTGCCTGCCTCGGCACCGCAGCGATGGATCGCCTGTCTCTCCCTCGGAAGATGGTAGATGGGGATAACACCAACGATAACCATTATCGCTGGTTCGGAGACCGTGCGGTAGGCAGAAGCGACCCGCAAGGCACCTGATAAACATGTCGTTTCAGGACATGGGCCCAAACCTCAGCTCCATACAGAAGAACCGACTGCACGGACGACATCAACAAGCGGCGCTTGCAGGGACGCGAGCCACCAAGAACAGCTCAGTAACGGGCTGGATTAGTTGTTTTGTACATTGTAAGTCGAAGCTATAAGACAAAATCTAATGGATACAAATACTAGCTCCAAATACTAGTGATATATATTCACTGTTATCCCATCACGCAACACGCCTTGAAATCAAATGGAAATGTTACTCAAAAGCAAATCTGATTCTTTGTTTAGTGTACATACATTACATGATAATTCCACTGAATTTATGGAAAATTACATTTTAAATGTCACAATATATATATATCGTTTCCGTTTTCAGGCTGCTTTTTACCAGACGATGACTAGTTTTGATTAGTGTATTCCTCCATTATATTTAAATGTAATATAGTTTAAAGTTTATATTAAATATACGGTTTCAGTGAACTGTTATATAGGCCTACTTCCCCCTTTTAAAGAAAGCCAAATAACACACCTACCTTTATTATACTACAGTATTTACTGCTACTTAGTAAAAAACATAAATGTTAACTTTTAAAAATAGTAATCAAATTTGGTTCAGATATGCTCTTACTACAAGCAAACAAATTAAAATTTTTTTTAACTTAACATGAAAATAATTCTATTATGAAGCCATCCATCACGTTGAACTTTGGATGATACCGAGCAGTTTAGGTACTTACGACCTAGAACAAAGAGAGGCAAGAATCATGTCAACAAAATTATGCGTTGGTTGTGTCAAGAATGTTTCTGTTTACTTTATTCACTTTTGAGTAGAATTCAGTAAACGTCTAACTGGTGTCAAATTACCCTACCAGTCTTTAATTTATTAAATATTTTAATACAAACCTAATACACTTGAAACGGTTTAATAGATCCATGATAAAAAATTATTTAAATTTTGAGGCTGGTGTTGAGTAAAGTATCTAAAATAATAGTTTTACTATATTTTCGTAAATATACTCGATTTATTGTAATTCAGCATTTAAAATTTAAATAACTACCTTTTCAAATTAACTATTGAAAATAAAAAGTTTTTTTATGGATTTACGCTGCATATCAAATAACAAACCTATAAATCAAGACTACAGCTTTACATTGGACTTTAAATAAAGGATTAAGAGGTCGAAGTAAACACTTTACTTAACAATTCGGTTTTGTGTTTACTTGTGAGATGTATATTTAGAGGATGGACCGAGTAGGAAAGATATGCTATAATTTATACTGGGTGACGTCAGCAGCTTACGCAAAGGATTACGTCATATTGATGGGTTTCCACAGGAAACTGGAAATAATGGGCTAATATCGCTGCACGTTCAGAAGCTCTGATGCAGGAAAATTATCCTAGTTTTATTTGTTCAATGAACTGAACGAAGAAAGCTTTGCAGTGATTACATTTGTATTATAATAATGATTATTTTATATTATAGTTAGAAACGTTTCGGTTCAAATTTTGGAACGAATCTGACTTTGGCTATCTTTATTTATTTAATAACCTTATTCGTATTAATTTTTACGTTGATGGTTTTCATTTTAGAGCTTCAATTGTATAAAATATATTTGATTATATACAAACAAAATAAACGGTATCAGTGGCCTGACACGTACCTTCTCCCTTAAGTCAATTTAAAGGAAAATCTTTAATAAAACCAACACATTCTTTAAAGTTTATCCAAAAACTATTTAATAATTTTAATAATTTCAATTTAGATAGGTATTTTGTTTCAAGCATAATCCTCCGATTTCTGAAAATAACAAGAGTAACAAAATTAAATTGATTGTTCGAATGTCATGGGGGGACTACCCCCGTCGTAATACCAAGCTTTTTTTGAGTGATTTTGTTGTGTGATGTGACCTTACGCTGCATACTACGTTTTATGGAAAACGGTCGGTAAATAAGGAAGAAATTGGTTTTTGTAATATTCTCCATGAGAATAACATTGAGCGCTCTCACACAATGTACTGAGCTTACCACGGACATTTTTTCCTCATATCATTGGAACCGTTAGTCGTAGACTAATGAATCAAAATAGTAATGTGTTTCATTTTAAAGCTGGTTTTATAATGATAGTCAAATTATACTTTACCTTTATTGTTTTCGTGGAAAAATAATTTTTTTACATATAAAAGTTCATAACTTTTAAAAACTGTTATTTTGAGAAATGCGGTGGTGTAATTTTTTATCTCATAAAGGTCTATAAATCGTATAACTGTAATCAAAGTCGTTAGAGCCGTTTTTGATAAACTAGTTTTATATCAATGTTAGAAGCTTTTTATTGCATTTATTTTAAGACGAACTTCTTACTATTTCATATTTTTCATAATAACTATTTACGATAGTAAATAATCAGTATTGTAAATACTGATTATTTATCAGTATTGTAAATACAATCAGTATTACAATCAGTATTGTAAATACTGATTATTTATAATAATCCGTATAAATAAAGCAATCTGCCATCATAATTGAATCAAAAGTACTCAATGGAAATCTCAGTATAAGAGGTTGTAGCTTTAGTAAAATCTAAGAGCTAAAAGCTCTTTTAAAGGGACATTTGTGCGTAAAGCTCAGGCCACTCATCCCCCCATGTATTCGAGGAACGTGAACAAAGAAAATCTCCGTACCTTTATGAAGTTTTGATGACTTTTAAACGTAAATAAATATTTGACATAAAATAGTTAACTTCTTTGTATAGCTTAGTATTCTACTATTATTATTAGTGGCGGTTCTTAAATGTATATCGAATTTACTCTTTATTCAAGCCCCCAAGTTATAAGTTACGATTTTCAATTTAAAAAAATAATATTTTCCTTACTTACTTTTATTTATAAGATTTATATTTTTTACTATTTATACATTGTGTTAATATAATCTCTATATATAAAATTGAATGTATGTCTGTCTGTATGTATGTATGTCCTTTATGCGTTGCCAAACTACTCATCCGATCGCCATGAAATTTTAGGAAGTTGCTCTATATGTGTCCGGGAAGGTTTTAGTGAAAAAATATTTTCGAAAACCCCATTAGTTTCCATTTTATGGCGTTTTAAATTTCTAATGTTAACCTTATGGAGAGTAAGTTTGTTTACAAATTGTCTACAATGAAAACATTTGATTTCTTAGCTACAGCTGATTGGTTTACTTTACATTAGCAATACCGTATGCTTTACTATCCAATGCCATCTGAATCATTCATTAATGTTAAACTATGAAGTAAATGTGTACTGTAAAAAATGAACAGCTTTATTCACCACGTTAATAGTTAACGGTTTTGGGGGATTATGTATTTATATTTTTATTTTCTGTCTGATTAAAGTCACGTGTTTATATGATAATTACAATGTTTATATTATTACGTTTATTATAATAATCAGCTGTTGTATATCTTTCCTATAAAAGCCGTATTACAGTTAGGGTTCGTTTGGGTTTGGATTGGATTTGAAAATTGTGAATTAATCCACTCAGATTTATTTGTTTTATGGGAATGATATTAATATGTTTTATCGTTTCAGTATTGTTATTCACTATGCAGCGACCCAGAATATATAACCTTTCACAATGAAGCCGTATTGCTATTCGACTTCAGAACATGGCCAATCTTAAAGTTAACATGTGTTTACTGTGAGGCGTTACGAAGTTCGCCGGGTCAGCTAGTACACTATAAAAGCGTCAAAACGATACTTTTACTTGTCAGACTAAACCATTACATGTACAAGCTACTTACACTTATTTAGTAATTAAACCCAATGTATGTATTGAGTGCCATACCATGTCATACCAATGTATGACCTGACAAAAATTACCTCCTTAGTCGGATTCTAACACTGGACGGCACATGAATGTAACATGCTTAAATTATATGAAATGACATGATTATATTACGCATTATATATAATGCTTATATATGCATCGTGACATGCTTTAATAATTATACGGAAGTTAAAATTATGTGTATTTATCTCTTGTTAGCCATATGTTTTTTTGGTGGTTGTAATTTTTTTACGTTCAAAACATTTGACATATCAATATCCGACATAAAGATGAAATTTCGAGTTTGAAATAGTTGCATTAAATGAATGGAAAATATTATATAGATAATTCTAAGATCTAAAATCCATATAAATATAAAAATAACTAAAAAAGAAAGCAAGAAGAATATTTAAATTTACTCATTTATAAAAAAGGTTTTCTAGATTGAACGTGTAGAGTCACTTACAGAAGAGACAAATACAGATCTGAGAGTTAGAGAGTTAAAGTTTACTGAACAAGACTGTTCGATGTGTTTCTTCAAAGACTGCGAACAAAGACAAATATTCACAATAGACGGAGTTTCTATAACTTTATAAGCAAGTTCTAAGTTTATAAGATCGGTCATTGTCGTTTTAGGTCATATAAAAAGTTAAATAAAATTAAAACTATTTCTATTATTTAGTTTAACCATTTGCTTTAAAAATGATTTTTAAGTTGTAATCAATTTACATATTTTAACTTTAATTAGTTTTTGAAGTAGTTATTGAGTAATAATAAAATAATAATTATAACTTTTTGTGCCAACGTTACACAATACTAATATTATTTACATTTTAATCTGTATTGTAGATCAGTATTGTAATTTTATTCCAAAGGTTTAGTTTATTTTATTCAAATAATGTCTAATTAGTATTCTTCTGTAGGATTGTGCATTTCAAGGACATATTATTTTGTCTCAGGATGTTCGATGCCTCAAGTGGTAACTTTGGATTAAATTTTACCTTTTTACAAATAAAACCTCAAACTTTCAAGTGAAACAATATTTATGAAACTACTTTTAGGAAAATTATCTCTATTTTCATAAATTATTATATACCTAGCTTATTTTATTGACTATATCACAAAGAAACTAAAGGTTTAATGAAGTTTAGGCAATGCACCTTATTATTTATTTCTTATTTGATATTGTGTAATATAGTCTAAAAACCAGTATATTTAACCCTAAGAAATAAATATTGAAACTGCCCCAACTGGTTTATTGTAAAAAATTGTTACAGACCCGTAGTAGTCGTATAAATAGATTTGACGCGTTTCTGAACAATCACATTACTATTTTTATGATTAAAAGTTATAATAAAAACCCTCAAGTTCCTATGTTTAAACTTTTACTACAGGAAAATGTTAACGATATAATGGTTTAATCCAATCTCATTAAATATTGTCAATAAATAAAAAATAATAATAACTAAGAAGTAAGTTTTTCGATTTTTTATTATAAAACGAGATAATCACGTGTTTACAGCTTCAATGAGCAATTACCCTATTTTTTTAATGAAAATGACAAATTTAATGTTTTATTAGTTTAGTTTTAGAACTACAATAGTTAGTTTTTAATTTATTATTTTTATTTTAGTTAGTTTAAATTATTACCTCAACTATTATGACTACCAAGTGAGAAGTAATGTATAAAACAATTTAAAGTTTTTCTCATTGTTTCACTAAGAATAAACAGTCTTTAAATTCAAAGCAGTTATGCACTCTGATTATCAAATTGAGATACCTATTAATAAAATCTAAATTTATTTTGGTATTTTTCATTCTGATTTAAATGAAATAGCTTGTATAATCCTGATATGCGAAGATGATTAAAATTAAAATCATATTGTGAGACGTGGCAAGAGGGTGGGGGTTGGTTGTGAGGGGGGGGGAGGAGTGGAGTTGTAGTGTTTGCCGTAGTAATGAGAGCCTGGCGCGGTCTGCGGCGACCCTCGTATGTTGAGACGCGCCAGCACACTAACTGTGTGTACTGTACAGCAGAAACTCTACAACACGCCGCAATATTCAGCAGATCCCTCCTCTATCCTATAGTAAATTAAGATATATCCTCTGTTCTAGAAAGAATATAAATAAATTATTATGTTGAGGACGTAAACACATTATTAAGAACATCTATTACTATTCAAAAATGTATAACAAGAATAAAATTTAAAAAAATACTAAATTAGAAAATTGCTACACACTATATACTGAATTAAAATTCTTTAAGTTTAAAAAGATTTTAAAATATTTCTCAGTAGAAGTTTTCTAAAATGTTTCCCTATATTAAAGAATGGTTTGAGAAATATACATAATTTTCAATTACCGCAAACACATTTTACAGTTTACCTTCATTTTATATACAATAGTTTGTCAAGATTATAAAACTTAACATACACTTACTAGTGTAATAAACATTCAAAATGAATTTCACTATTCTTACCTTAATAGATAAAAGAATTGGATAGTTGGTATTAAAATATTCAAAATTCCTTGAAAATTCATTCACTAGACTTTTATTTATTATCAGCCTCTGGTTTGAACCTGTTTTTAGGAATAAAACATACTAAAATCCAAATATTTAACTTGGTTATTAATTAAAAAGGAAATTTCTGTAAAATTTAGTTTAATGAACAATAATTATTTTAATTTTTCATGATCCACTTTCGTTCGCAACCCCTAATGGGAGTTTTCCTAAGGGAACCTAAATTATTCACCATTTCAAATTCATGTTTTATCCAGTCTAACTTATTTGTTAGTTAGTAATAAGACCAAAAGGTTATGTACATTGTAAAATGTTATGAATAAAGCTATTTGTTATTACTAAATTAAATTACACTGTTTATGTTTAATATGTTGATTTGTCATTTAAAAATACTGAACACTATAGCAATCATTTCAGCGATTGTTATCATTATTTACACTGTACCGAAACCAGCTGCTTTTAACGTTAGCTGCGAAAACAGAAAGTAATCGTTTCCCGGCCTATACTGGAAAAATCAGCTGAGGATTTTAGCCACTGTAGTATTTAGTTACGATTTCTGACACTAATAGCGGCCAGCGCTAGTAGCTATAACAATACTGCCAGTTGAGCTTGTCAAAAGTGAAATCAGCTGTAAAAAAATAGTACTGTTGCCATTATACCGGTACTGAAGTAATCAAATGAGTAACTAAAGGTCAGTTTTAAATATTATATTACCTAACTAGCTGACCCGGCGAACTTCGTAACGCCTGACAGTAAATACTTGTTAACTTTAAGATTGGCCATGTTCTGAAGTCGAATAGCATTACGGCTTCATTGTGAAAGATTATATATCCTGGGTCGGCATAGTAAATAACAATACTGAAACGATAAGACATATTAATAAAATTCGCATAAAACAAATAAATCTGAGTGGATTAATTCACAATTTTCAAATCCAATCCAAACCCAAACTAAACCTAACTGTAATACAGCTTTTATAGGAAAGATATACAACAGCTGATTATTATAATAAACGTAATATGTATAAACATTGTAATTATTTTTTATTTGGCCAATATATAAATCCGTGAATTTTAATCAGATGAAAAATAAAAATATAAATACATAATTCTCCAAAACCATAAACTATTAACGTGGCGAATAAAGCTGTTCATTTTGTACAGCACATATTTACTTCATAGTTTTACATTAATGAATGATTCAGATGGCATTGGATACGAGTAGTAAAGCATATTGCTAATGGAAAGTAAACCAATCAGCTGTATCTAAGAAATCAAATGTTTTCATTGTAGAAAATTTGTAAACAAACTTACTCTCCATAAGGTTAACATTAGAAATTTAAAACGCCATAAATTAGAAACTTACGGAGTTTTCGAATATAGTTTTTCACTAAAACCATCCCGGACACATATAAACTTCCTAAAATTTCATGGCGATCTGATGAGTAGTTTGGCAACGCATAAAGGACATACACATTCAATGTTATATATAGAGATTAGTTCTCTAAATATGATTACAGTGCAATGAAAAAATATCATTCATCACTCGGATTAAAAGTGTTATTCTGTGGCTCGATTGAATTCCGAATACTAGTTCGTGGCCTGGAAACAACCACTTTCCATCTTTGTTATGAATTATACTATAGCAGTATATGGTATATTAGATTACTAGCCTGAGAAACAGGTGTTTTTCAGACGAGTGTGTTGTTACCGCGCGAGTCCGGTACACACATTTCGGACAAGAGCAGTAACCTAACCTAATAAACCAATAAAAATTATCAAAACTGCGTTCTCATGTCTCAAAATATTTTTTCCGTTTAAATAATTTAAGGCCATTTGTGTGTATACGCAATAAAGCAATCGCTGCCAATAGACCAAATACACTAGAAAGAACACAGGAAATACACAAAAAGACAATAATATGCATATTTCGTAAATATATTTGTATATTTATCCATTTATTGTTTATGTTCTGGTTTAAAGCGGGCCATATACATTTTTTAATCTGTTATGTCTATAGAAAATCAAATAGTTTGAGCTATTGCTGTTATATTTATAAAACAAACAAATGACTGGCAAAACACATAAACATTTATATAGGAATTGCTAGGACGTTATTACAGGACTTACAACACTTACTAATTGCAGGATGCTATACATGCTATTCTTGGAATAAGCTTCAATGTTAACAATCTAAACACCCTCCCCACCATCACACTGTCTCTCCAAATCCGTAGGCCTAATACTAATTGTTCTTTGTCACTTAAACAGTATTCCCAATCACTCGGTTCAATATGTTCATACGTTCAGCTTCTACTGTTATACAAACGATGCGAATATCACAGTGAGAAGTGTAAGAGTTTTCATGGAACTTACTATAAAAGAGCTTATAACTTTAAAATTACCACTTTACTTCGTTGTTTTGAATCTTCTAACAGCACTGTGGAGTAGTAAACAAAGAAATATTTTGTATTGTAACTGGAGCGTAAATTCGTTTTTCTTGACGAAAGGAACTCTTTGTATCTCCAAGCCACGCTACAAAACTTGGTATACTATTTTCTATTTTCCTATCTTACATTTCTAATAAATATTTTTTCTATGTAATGTAAAATTAAATATAAGCTACAATATGTATGACAAAAAATTATGTTATATATTAAAATGCATTTAATTTACTGCTATTATTTCTTGAGTAAGATAAAAATTATATTTTATATTTAAGGTTTTACAACTTATTAAAGTTTAATTTGAAAATTAAGAATATTTACTATGATTTATAAAACAGTGCACAAGTTTAGTACAACTTAACTTTTAATATCTGATTAAAATGGGCGATGTGTTAGTTAGTTAATGTTCTTAAATCTATATAACCTTTTTTTATGCGAACTGCACATTTTTTCATTTGATATTATCATACTTATATTTGAATAATCGTAACGTTAAAACGTTAAAAAGCGTTTAAACTTTAAAAGCGTAATAAGCAGTGACAATATTGTTCAATAATTTAAGATTGCTGAATCCTAATTAACTAGGCATCATAACTATTAACTGATAATAAATTATGTGTTCACTGAGATAACAATATTCTTAAAATATCTCTTTACACACAACAAATGCAATAGAAATACTGTAAAGAAGAATATTAATAAGATCATTGATTTTATTGTCTGCTCTCAGACATATCACGACTCAAATCGTCTTAAACTTTTTGAAAACTTAATTCTGAAGTTTGAAAACAACACCATTATCCTTGATTTGTGGCTATCTGCAATCCTTTATGCTTTTGTTTTCAACATTCAGTTGGTTCATATGGAATATCATTGGAAGTTGATAACACATTTCTATTAAATATTTTATTATAAATATGTTTTTGGTTGGTTAGTTATAAACAGAATATTGATACAGTTTACAATGTATACAAAATAATATGACCATATCGTTAATCCGGACCGTACATTTTAAATCATATTTAACCGTAAGAATTAGAACTAAAATATATTTGCTGTCAAGAAAATACGAGTAAGTTATTGCGAGAAATAGTCAATATATAAGAATATCATTGTTCATTGTTTGACTAATTGGAGCTTAAAATTTAGTTTGAACTTTAAACATCTTCCAATTTTTAAAATGTAATTTCCTATTAACGTGCTTTGAGCATTTAAGCTTTTAAAAGCTTTCACTGAACTTAATTCTGTCCATTCTCTGGCAATATTCAGAGCAATTTCATCGTAATCTATAGAAGATTATCATTAAAATGCCAATAACAGTTAATACTCTTGGATTACTTTGAACGCTGAAATTCTCGAAAACAGTTTCATAATGACAAAAGTTTAGGCTACTAAATTTGATGAAGTTTTCCCATTTTCAGTATTTTCGATAAGTGGCAGAAGAGACAATGTCTTTTAGGCCTTCCTGTCCTAATCATATTTTAATGAACTCATAACAATCTTGTTGTTAAATGGTAATCGACCTAAATAATACGATCTGGTATCGAAAACAAACTAGTGATTATAGACACAGTGAATTGATTATATTTCCCTTTGTACATGTTTTTGAAGTCTCATGAGCATAAAATATACTTTTGTTATATAGATATTGTATCATTACAACGGAATTTTTTTAATGAACGTCATAACAGATGGTAAAACATTCATCATTCAGCTATTTATTTTTAAAAATAAACCATTATAATTTTAAGAGATTTTATTGAGAATATAGATTGTGTTTAAGTAATATATCACAATTTGTTAAAATGTGGATTTGAGGTAAAATACATTTAAGATTTTATGATGATAAATAATTAATTTCTCTCTTGACATATTTGTTCCACAAAACAAAAAAGGTAACGATTACCTGAACCATTAACCTAATCAGTTTTAATAAAGGAAACAAATACGCTTTAAAATATATCATTATAACAAAAATTTAATTTAACGATATCTTACAAGTGGCACGATATCAAATAATGTTATTCAGGTCAGTTCAAGTTGTGTATCAAAAGCAAGTTCAGTGTAACCACAAAGTGTCTATGGGGAGTTGCAGGCAGAGATCCCAGAGAGAAGGGGAGATAAGAAACCAATCCCGCCCGACAAAACACCGACCAGCTACCTCGGTGAGTCATGGCCACTTCCCTTACTATACAAATAACTATCTCGGCGAATCTCGATTCTTCCACTTTCTCTAACTATTTCGACGCGTTAAGGATTCCCGCTCGCTTTAAATCTGGATGAATCATAGTTTATCCACTCTCTTACTCAGAGAATCACCGTTCACCTTCCAACTGCCTTGGCGTGTCTCTTCTACATAATGTCTCTTCCATAATATCTCTTATTATTTTAAAACTACCTGTATGAGTCATGGCTTCTCCGCTTACTCTACTACTACTTCGAAGAGTTATGGCTCCTACTATTCCTAACTACTTAGGCCAATTACTGATTCGCTATCTCTCCAACTACCTTAGTGGCTCCATCATCCTTAGTGGGCAGACTTATAAGTCTAGTTACTCTACAACTACTTCAACATGTCATGGCTTCTCCACTCACAACTACTTCGAAGAGCCATGGCTCCTATGCTCACTCCACATATTAGAAATATATATGGCCGTTGCAACAGCTTTATTCATAGTATTTTACACGGATTCATCGTTTTGTTTGGTGTTTAAACTATATGAATGTTTATTGTACTGTATAAAATATTTTTAATAAAATAACACTAATGTAATACGTACTGTAGTTGTAGAAAACGCCTTTTTAAGAGGCAAAGGACTGACCGATTGTGAAACTACGTAAGTTAAAAAAATCTATACCCATACAAAAGAGGGGACTTTTATCTGGAACTGTTAGTCGTAATCAATGATTCAAAATACTAATTTAATATTTTTTTGAACTGGTTTATAGGAAGTAGTCAAACTATTTGATACATTTAATTTATTGTTTTAATCAAAAAATATCTTTTTAAAATCTGATTATAGAAATAGTAGATTTTGAGAAATCTGTACCTTCAAAATTTGTCAAAGGGTTTCTGGGGTAAACTACCGTAAAAAATCCAAAGTTAAAAAAAACTGTTCTATAGCCAAAGTAGACCTGTGTACATAATTCCAGAAATCTGTTATGATCTATGAAACATCGAAAGCGATTGTGAAACAGTGGAATGATGAGAATGGTTTTTGTCATGTCCGTAAGTTATATTCTAGTTCGATGATTGAAGCAGCCTTTCGTCTCTGTGTCTTTATTGTACCTGATTTAAATGAGCAGAATTTGAAGGCAACAAAAAAGTAAATTGTAATTTATATAGGCATCATTTCCATTTGTTAATTGTGTTTTAAATTTAATTTACTAACAAAAGGTAAATATAGCCTCTTAAGTATGTGTTTTAAAATTATTTTGGATTATATTTATACTGATTTAATTTAGATCAAACGAAAACCATGACTTTAATTTAATAAAATAATTATTTGAATCAAAATATTCCTTTATATTTGAATTAAATGAACTAACTTATGAAATTTTGCGTAAGATTGTTCATTGTGCTAAATATATTTACAAATTTGTAAGACCTTTCTGCATTTATGTAAACTAAACTGCAAATGGTTGGTTACTTAACAATCATATGAAAACGCTAATTTACCTTTTCACTTCTATATGATGGTGTAAGGAGAACGTTTTAATGTTGTAAAGATTTTTATAAATTTATAATTTAGTGGTCATCCATAATTGGATCCCATGTGTTTTCCCGTGTGTATAACCACAGGCTATTCAAGACACATAACATTTGATACGTTAATTTTTAACTTGTTTTTAAATAAATATTTTTATTCGTAGTTCAGCCCTAAAAACCTTTAAGAATCGTGTTAAGTTCAGATTTATCAAAAACGCCTCCAACGAACAATTAAAACTTTAATGGTTGATATCTCTGAGTCTCAAATAATATTACTCAACCAATGTGTGAGTGTTTAAAAGTAATAGATTTTCAAAATTAGCACCTGGTTATAAATTTTCTTAACTTTATTGGAAGGATTTTCATAAGCCGAAAGAAATTAGTTTTAAGTATTTGAATTATTATACCACGGTAAATGGTTGCAGAAATATTTTAAATTTTCTATCCGAGGAATAATAGATAAAAAAAGAAAACGTACGTTTTCTAAGAGCACTCAGTGTCATTCTTAAGGGAAATACTTAACCTCCTTTCTTGTCCTGAAACCTTTAATCTTACTTCTTTCTCAACCATTTGCACGAGAAACAGTATGCAACTTAAGGATACATCGCCCAATAAAATGGATTTAAATATCGATTTATCCTTGGATGGGAGGGGTATTATCTGGGCATATCCATTCAATATCTTTTAACTTGTTCTTATTATTAAGTTCTTATTAATCGTTTTAGAATATTAAATGTAGTAGTTTTATAAATAAATGTTTTGCATTATTTGAACCTGTGTATTATTTATTCTACAAGCGTAATAATGTTTTAAAAGTATTAAAAACGTATTAAGACTGTACTTCTCATTTTTAATGTCACCCAAATACACTTATATAATTTCTTTTTCTATGAAAAAGATTAACTAAAGATTAATAATGAAATTGGAATATTGTTTATTTTTTTCATTTCTCATAAAATGACGCTTGGTACCCCCAAATAAACATGATCTGAAATTAATGTATACTTGGAACCCGATAGGGGTATATTAACGATTAAAAATGTCAAGTTTTTTCGAATTCTCATTTTTGAGCCGTACCCCAATAGGTGAGTAAAATGAAATTATAAATGAATGAATGATTAAAATAAATAAGAATAAAGAGTGAGTGTGATGTAGCTTTATTACTAACACAGATCAGCTGATTGATTTTTCAAGGTCATTTAATGTCACAGAATAACACATTGACACGGATATCTGGGTCCAGTATTGAACTATCACAAATTTTTTTAAGATTTAACTCAGGATTGAACCGGAAACGTTCAGATTATGAAGCAGGTATTATAACCACCGAACCACTCAGTTTAGTGTGTTGACCAATCTAATGAAACTATCATTATTTCTTTTGGTATAGCCTAGTACAAGTAAGGTCCTTATAGGCATATATGAACGAATATATGAACATTTTGACACAATTTCTTTCATAGACCCCATGAGTACAAAAACTGTACGTAATAAACTGTTACGTAAAATTAATTGAAAATATAAGAGCTTAACATTTATTTTAGTTTATTTAGATTCAAATGATAAAAAATCAAAACAGCTGTTAATGAACAATTATGATATTCAACTAGCAGTACGCCTGTGCGTTGTATGAGTCTTAGGATTATGTGTAAGGGAAAAAGATACTTATTAACATGGCAAAATGTATTATATTAGATAAGAAATTATGTATAAATATCAAAATTTGTTATACGTCAAGATAACATTTTAATTTAGTATGGTGTCGACGTGAGTTTAAAATAAATAATCAATGTAAACAAATTAATATTGATTTTAATTTGGCAGCTGTTTGTTTTTCTTTATATTCAATCACTTAAGCATCACATATTCTCAAAATCAATGAACAATGCTTAAATGATTTAGTGTTAAAAACTAAATAGGCAGCTGATTACTACCAATAGGTGATTCATTGAAAAATGAAAGCAAGTCTAAAGAGGATTAAAAATTACTACTTGAGATAGCAGTTGAGTTATAACATTTTAAAATATTTAGGGTTTTGTTGAATCTATCATAGACCACGATGCACTATGTACGCCAGTTTAACAAACATAATTTGGTGTAAAGTTAAATTAAATTTCCCTACAGCACTTCCCAACTCCATTCCAAAAGTGTTTAACACAATCTAGTATGTAATAAGAACTTCAGACTATAATAACATTAACAATTTATTTACAAAAATCAGCCCTTACATCCGAGGTCAATTTTTATGTATATGTATGTGTGCGTATGCGTTTGTTTGTATGAAAGGAATTTTCCTTAAACTGTGTTTGACAAAACTTTTAAAATAAATTTCGTATCACGACAGTGAATAGTTTATGTTACGAGAAAAGTTAATTAAAGACGACTTAAGGTAATCGTCTCAAGTTGGCTTAGGGAAATCGTCTTATGTTTCCTCTATAGCTTACGCTTAGCAAGTACAAAATAATGAAATATTCAGTTAACATTACAAACCTACTGACATATTTTATTTTACAAAGTATATTGATTAGAGGTACGATATCGGTAGGCCGAACTTCTAATTTTTTATGTTTAATATTTCAATAATTAATTACAAAACTAAAATGGAATTATTGATGGCTATTTAATGTAAAATTCAATTATACTACGGAAAATATAAATAATATTACAGTCAAATAACATAATATTCATACTACAACAGGAATCCGTACCAACCCATCTGTATGTTCGTCTTAAAATATATATGATTTACCTATTGTACAGGTTTTCTTTAGTAAATTGAGTCTTTATCGTTGAAGGATAAAGTAAAAACGTATTCTTTTACACAAAAACAAAATGAACATTAGCCCATTGGGAAAAATTTAACTGACAGGTCCTGGGTTCGATCCCTGGTATATTAAACTAGCCACAGTACCCGTTCTTCGCACGGGTTAAAAAATCTGAGAAGTGTACTGACACATTAAAATTTTTTTTAAGTTTTTTTCTTTTTTACAAAATGACTAAACACGAGTGTCTACACATGACAAATTAACACCTGTCAAATATTGAGAAGGAATAAGGATAGTTGCAAAACTTAAATCTACAATTCCACTATCTTGAACTAATAATTCAAAAACCAATTTCTATCCAGCAGTTTATCTGTAAGAATGAACTTTCTTTCTTATTCTTCTCGAAATGTCAAAAAGTGTAAACAGATGTTGACATTAGAAATTGTAACATTGAAATCTAGGACGGTCACGACAGCTCTTTCTTTTTCCTGAACTGGCAAATTTTAATGTTCATAGCTGTTGACATTCAATTAATATTATGTTTTCATTCTTTGAAAATGTAGACATTGAAACTTAAGACGTTTATATGGTGTAGCCCAAGTGTATTTTAAGAAAATGAATATGAATATGAGTTCCAGGAGGTTAAGATCTACCTTTGTGTAAAATTTCAAAACGGTTGGTTCAGTATTTTTTGCGTTTACTTATCACAACAAACCCACAAACTCGCAAACCTAAAAACAAACAAACATACAGAAAACACTTCTCTTTATTATATTACTAGCTGACCCGGCGAACTTCGTAATGCCTAACAGTAAACATGTAATTATTGTTCATATTCTGAACATAGTGAAAACACTGATATTAAGTGAAACATAAAAAAAAAAAAATTCACAATTTTCTAAAAACTAAACCATTAAACCAAATAAATCTGTATTTGATTAGGAAATATTTTATCTTCTAATTTTACATAATAATTAATTAATTTTTAAAAATATTTATAATAATAATACAACAGCTGATTTAGTAAAACAAATTTATATGTAAAAATTTTTAACGAATTATTTGGCGTTAAAATAATCCAGAAAATAAAAATTAACCAAAATAAAACTATTTTTTAAAATATTTATTCATAATTTTAAAATTTACAGCATTAATATTTTTAAGAAAAGCTTAAAAAACAAATGTTTTGATTGTAGTAAAAAACGATTATTAGAACAACGCTCTTTAAACATTAAAATTTTTTTAACGATAAATCTTTGGTTAGAATCAAATATTTTTACAAGTAAACGGAAAAAATGCTATCATTCCAAACACTGCCGTTTAAAGACCAATTACAAAAGAGGTTTCTAACGAGGTACCTGTCAGTTTCTAAAATCGCATTCAAGTTTAAAGACGTCACTAATTGATATTCTCTTTTAATTGCTTTTATAAAGCAGTATTTTAAATTCGTGATTATTTACCAGGTTTGCTGCTTTAGAATTACTCGTTAATTTTATTTTCAGTTATATAACTAGTTTCATAAAGCATTAAGACCCCATAGCATTGAAACGTTGTACTTTTACCTCCAACTAAATGATTTTCATTTGCCTTTGGAATTACTGACGATGATGTAATTCAAGCTTAAACATAGGTTAAGACAAAGAAGAAGCTATATAAGTTTACTAATTGTATTATACTCTCCATAATAATTACATGAATAATGACTGTTTAGGTTTGCTGTAATGATAGATATTATAAATGGAGCTATTGGCTGTTAAGTTACTAATTAACAGTCCTGTTTAAGGAACATGCAACTCTTAGTCAGTAACAAAAGTACAATATCGTGCCACAATAATCTTACTCTCATTTCTCATTCATAGGACTCTACTTGGCTAAAAAAAACCTGCCTGTGAAGGTTGTTTCCATGTAAGTTAAAAGTATAACTAAAGAATTTGACACACCCTAAAGTTGTATCAAAATATTTAAAAGTCACGCAAATATATTTAATATCCATAACACAAAATGGTTGTGATTTTATTTTTACCCGGATGTCACAGTTAAAAGTTAGTTGGAAGAACTCTCCATCCTACTATAGGCTCCTGCGCCAACCTGGCCTAATCTATTTTGCTCCAGACCTGTTTTTATGAACTGATTCTATTTGGGTTTAAATAATGTATTCGTGTTAAGTGTTTGTTGTAAGAACCACACCGGGACGTCCAAGAGACCAATTCTCTGTAACACTGTGAAACTGTGATACTCTTAAATATGGCTTCCAATGTGATTATGACACAATCAGCATCATAACCATGTAGTCACTAACTAATTTTAAACTGGAATATACAGGTTGAAATAAACCACTATACTAGAAATAACGAATGAATGAACAATCTAATAATCGGTTATAGTAACTTGATAACATTCCAATTTCAATAGTCATTAAGTGACTGGTTTCGTGATTAATACGCAATTCTGTTTAAAACCTTTTTTACTTTTGTTAATGTTTTGTATCATATTGTGTATGTTTTGTGATGAGCGTTAGTGATGAGCAAACACTACAGGCTAAGCTAAAGATTGAACAGGATAGTATTCGTATTTACGTATGCATCTTGTTTTTTATCCAATGAGACATTGGTCTCTTTCCTTACTTAAATTGTACGACGAGCATTGGGCTTAAAGAATCTATGAACCTCTGTGTTAAAAGCACTATATAACTCTGGAATATATCAGGTTCCTGGAACACAGCTTTATACAGTAGATCAGTAAAGTTTTGTCCTCCTGTGGCAGTCGTACTAGAAGCGTTACTTAGAATAGGACACATGTCGCATCACATCTAATAATATAACTAGACGATTCAACTACATGTAGATGTGTATAAGAGTACAAGCGCTGCGCCCGACTCAGGAAATGTAATCTACTCTAAGACAGGAGCTTAGGATTACGTCACCTTTGATAGATTGCCAGCCTTACCTACGGTGTATGCTAATGCAGGGCTGACATGCTGCACTGTATAAAAGTAAAACTCACTCCATAACCAGTTACACAAAATTAAATTGGGCCATTCATATAGTCAGCACCTGTACTCATTAACAATACTTTAATTCTTGTAATTTTTTGTTGTCGTTGAACATACAAGTTAACCTTTTTTGTACTTACCTCTTATAGTTTGTTATTCTTGTGCTATTATTATCTATTATTTGGTTTTAGGATATTAAGTTCTCAAACATAATAACCTCAGGCATTAGTCTGTATCTTTTATGTATGTATTTGAACACGTACATAGTAACAAATGAGGATAAACTAAGGGAAATGGAGGTTGAAGGAGATGTAATAGACGAGGTGCGAAAGAAGCAATTAGTCTGGTTTGGCCATGTAAATTGTATGGTAAGGAGGGTTAACTTCCACGGAAAGTGTTGGAGTAGGTTCCGCCATGGTGGAAGAAAAGAGGAAGACCCAGACGCAGATGGCAGATGGAGAATCAAAAGGCAATGGCAACTGGTGTCTTCAAATCGGCGATCGTGCCGAGAGAATAATGTGGAGGAGATGGCGCGATTTGTAGAAATCCACAATAATTGAATAATATTTAAATAATTATATACAATTTTTTTGGACTTTCGGAAATTGATTGTTATTTCAAATATCTTCTCTTAAGTAATTAATAAAATTCAATAATCTCGATGAATGATACTTCAATAATGTTCTTTTACGTATGCATGATGCTCACCAGTCTCACAGCCGATACCTTTGCCAATTAATAATCAGGAATATGTCACTAACGTAATCATCCAGTCTGTAACTCCACCAGCTCATCAACTTCATATCATTCTAGGCTAAATGCTTATTACGTAATACAACATCCATTTACAGACTCGCGGGATGATGGTCAAGCAAGTTTGTTTATGATATTTCTTTACTATCAAGAACGTCATGAAAAGTAAAATTACTTTTCAAGCTTAATCCAATATAAGGTAATGCAGAAAATACTATATATGTATTCCAATGGTAAAAACATACAATGGAACGTAAATATTATACACTGGCATTCAAAAGGTTTATTCGTAAATACTGAACTATTGACCACAGATATGTCTAGATTCGCATTTAATTGTGCTAATGATAGCAGTGACGTTTCTATTCCATGTTGAGTAATTTCCGTTCTTTATATACATGTTTTTTACAACATAGTGGACGAATAATATAATACTTTTAAAAATATAGAGAAAACATAAAAAGTCAAAACTTCAAATATTGAAACATTTTCATTCACCAGAGACAAATGTGGACTTCCATCCCTCAGATGTTTGCAGACCGATATTTGGATTTTAATTTGGAAATACTTTGACGATTCTGAGATATTTTTTTCATATATTACTTAGAAAACAAAAAAACTATAAAGGATTTTAGTATCACACACAATTTAAAATATCAGATTATTAAATATATGTTTTGGTGTTGATTTGAAATATTAAACTCTTAATGTTACCGGTCCTTTTCTTATAAAGATTATGTACATTTAATATAGTTTATTATTTTCATTATTTTGAACTATTGGCTCAGTGAGTAGTGTAGGTTAGCAGTAGAGCATTACAGTGGTAGGTATACGTGTAGCATTGACGTCTCACAGTTAATTAGATCTAAGCACATAGTAATATATTGGTGGCTATGACAGTGATGATACAGGTTTAATTACGATTTAATTAAGTTTAATTACAATATTTGTTATGTAATCTTGTTAATTGTGTACTTGACCGTTACTTTGATTAATTTGTAATTAATTTACTACGCTGGTGGGAAACGTAAAAATTCATTATAAAAGCGAACATATTCCTCTCTCAAAATTTCAGTTGTGTTAAACTATAATTCTAAATAAACTACTATCTAATAATAAATATATACCAACATTAAGCTCTGCTATAACTCAATCATAGATAAATAGAATATATGTACAATTAAGTATATAGTAAAAAGTATAATCCTCTTTGTTGAACATAGTTCAGTGTCAAAACATACATTTAAAACCGTCACATATTGATATTATAATTTAAAACTCCCACAAGAAGTATTAGACACGCATTTTTAGAACAGCTTCTGTTTGATTTACAATTAAAGTTAAGAATGTTTTTACGCACGATGAGTGTAAAAAATAAATTCGAACTAAATATGGTAAATATTCCTGTGGACATTTTATTTGAAACAGTTTACTTAATATTAAAATGTATACAAAAATTCAGTATGATAAGTATTATTAAAATACAAACCTTAAGCAAATAAAATGAATTGAACCTAAACGTTGACGTATAAAAGGTAAACTAAATTGAAATACATTATAATTTTACAGATTTCGTTATTCCCATTGGAACCCCTCAGTATGCAAGAGCAATTAGCAGGAGTTATTATAAAGTCATTACCGTTTTAGTAACTTTGGCCTCGAAGTTTGTAGGAAACTTGCTTCAGTGAAACGATCCATGTTGAAATAACATTAATTGCATCGTGTTAAAAGCTATAGAGCTGAGGTGAAGCTGTGTCGTAGCTCTAAACAGTTATATGCTATCGGTGCCTGGGTAGGATTCAAAATATACCGTTTGCTTTAAAACCCCTAAAGATAGAGATTTCCTGAACTGAATGACACTGTGTAAGTCCACTCAGTGTAAGTCCACTATTTAGTCTCTTCAAAGTCCAAAGGATTTAAATTTTTATAAAAATGCGTGTGATGGAAATTTTGTCCCAAATTTATTAGAATAAAAACATTTTTTATTACGGTGAGGTGGAAGTACAATATGATATAACAATCAATGTATCTATGTATAAAGATTTTATATAAGTTCAACTAAAAGAAGGAGTTTGATTGAATAGTACATTAATATAGGAGTTTGATTGAATAGTACATTTACTATGTATATATTATAGTACAAGATTTTCATAAGATTTAACTTTCATACAGGGGGCGAAGCTTAGAAATTGTGTCTTGTAATAAAATATATAATGTATAATACGGTGAAAAGGTTAGGTATAATCCAATATAAGAGGATTCATATATTACAAAGGAGCATATGAAAATGAGATATGGCTTCCTGTGGTGTAGGTTTCCCTGTTCTGTAATGAAAATCACATTTTAAAAATTCTGACCTCTAATAGTAAAAATATAGAAACTCGTGTACAGAACCACTTGTTTCTGGGGAAATTACATAACGTTGAAAGTACATGATGTGAATAATTAAACCTATACTCAACAGTATTAACTACTCGTATATCAACTACATTAAAACCAGAGTTTATTACACAACCAGATTTATTTATGACTTCTTGTCTTTGATTGCCGCGCTTGCCATTCGTACTTTTGCAATTACATCCTCACTCTCACTCCCCTTTTCATCTTTTTCATTTGCCTTTTCAAATTCTTCAACCTTTTCATAAGCCTTTCGAACAGTCATCTTCACGTCAACCTTTTTCGATTCTTTATCGTATTGGGTCCTTCCACCAAAGAGGGTGTGATACTTTATCCCCAAACGCCCCACCCGGCCGCCAAAAGGCCCAAAACCGAGAGTGCTAGAAGTGGCCGCTAGGAGCACCACCAGCACAGCCCACATCACCACGTTCTTTGACGCCACCATAGTGCTTAAACAGAGAAAACAAGCTTTATAATCTTTTTGCTTTCATTTTTATTTGAATCAAAATATGTTTATGTTTAATTTATACCAGGAAATTTATTTTATATAATACGTTTCTACATTTCGGCAGAGGTTCAGAACGTATAAACCTATGGAGGATAGAGTTTCAGATGGGTAAAAAATAACTTCTATAGTTTATCGTTAGAACAGCTGAAAGAGTCATTAGCTTAAACGCCTTACAGGATATGAAAGTGAAGTTATTCATTTAATTAATTCATTCAGAAAGTACATTTAACATTTAAACATACATTTAATATAACTACATATATAATATTTGTTTAAAATATCTAATTTGATTATGTTTAGGTGAAGGGTAATCTGTATGATTAAGCATAGTATACATCTAATACATATAGGCATACATCCAACCAATTTAGTTCATCAATTAGGGCCAATAATATAAGATAGCAATCAGGATTTAATTAAATATTTTTTTGTGCAGTAGAGTTTTTATCACCGTTTTTGTAAGTCAAATTTTTTCATACTTAACGGTTTCATGCAATTTAGGTACTGTACATAAAACAATGTAATGTAAATATCTTATATACATTATATAATGTATAAATAAGTATGATATATAAACTCAATATATATTCATGAAGAAAAATAACCTTCCACATAAAAAGCCTAATAAAATAACCTTCCTTTCATTGATGTATGTCAAATCATTGCACATTATAATCTTGAGATGGTTGGACCATATGTTACATAGATAATCTATAGTATTTTACTAAAAAGGAAGAAGATTTTGTACAGATACTTACAGTAATAAATATTTAAATTTATATACAGTAATATCAATAATCTATTTTCAAAAATAGGTAATGGTTTATCAATACCTGTTTCTACATTAACACATTTACCTGCACTCGACTGTCCCTCGTGGATGGACTATAAGCAAATGTTTTTGTACAGTTTCAGTCATTAAACTATTTATGCATAACATTTTGAGTCGGGAATTGTTACAAACATACATACAGTAATTAGCACGTTTCATCAACCTATAAACAAATACGTTAAATCTACACAAACAGAGCTTTTATCTCACTGGAACGTGACTTAGATCGAAGGTGAAGGTTGTAAAGAAAAGCTAAACATTGTGCCTAAATAATTTTATTTTTGTTACTATGGTAGTTTTTCCTTATTGAGGAAACTTGGGAAACCTTTTTTGGAAACTTTTTCCTTGTTGTTGCATAGGAACTTGAATTTTCATGACTTTCTTTTTACTTTCTTCCCCTATAAGATATAAGGAGAGAATATTGTTTTGGTCAGCATTTTAGAATTTGAGTTTCTGGTGGATATATAGTACATTCACAGACAGAGAACAAATACTTTTATTGTATCAAACTAAAAGTAGATATACACATTCATAATCGTTGACTTAAATCTACTATTTTTCAAGAAACCGATTTCTACAGAAGAAAGGTTATGTGATTATATTCCAATTGGTAGATTTCCTTATATGATTCAAATAATCAGTAATTTTAATGATGTTTGCACTTTTTTCAGCGATATCTTTCAAAACTCTGGATATTTTTTGTTCTTTCAAATAACTCTCAAGCAATGATGACTGTTCAAGGTTAAAAAAATAGTGCTCCATCAATAAAAAAAGTGGTTTTAGAGTGATGTTTATCTGTGTGTCTAAGTATTTGTGTGTGTGGATGTGAAGTCAAGAGATTTTTACCCCCGGAATCAAAAAATTTGTTTTTAATGATATCTGTGTGAATGGGGATGTACAGAAACCCGAGACGAGATTGTTGGTCCGATTTTCATAAAATTTGTTATTTAGGTTATAATCTTCGGTATCTCGGCTAATTTCTCAAAAATGGCTCTAAAGATTTTGATAAATTATGTGTTTTATAGTCCTTTATGAGATAAACAAAACGACACCACCCACATTTCTCAAAACATCGGGCTTTTAAGTTATGGGCTTTTAAAAGTAAAAAATAACTTTTTTAATTTTCTGCAAAAATAAAATACAATTTGACAGTCACAATTAAATCCAGTCTAAAAACTAAACAAATTAGCATTTGAATCATCTGTCTAAGACTAACGGTTCCAGCGAACAGGTAAACTTAATGTCTATGGTAAACTCAGTACATCGTTTTATTTTATTTATTTATTTTTTTATGGAAGGGGCAGATTACTCCCAAAGCACTTCAGCCGTAGCGGCTTTTTGCGCACCCCTGTGTGGGTTACGGCATTATCACATAGCGGAAAGCCATTGCTGATTGGCGGGATTTGAACCCGTGACCTTGGGCACCAAAGCCCCGCGCTCTACTCCTAAACCAGCGCGCTCCCCCTCAGTACATCGTTTGAGAGCGCCCAATGTTATTCTTATTGAGAATATTAAAAATCAATTTCTTCCTCATTTCCCAACCGTTTTCCTTGTAGCTTAGTGTGCAGTGTAAAGTCACATCATCCAACAAAATCACTCAAAAAGGGAGAAAGTATGTGTCAATCCACGGATACAGTTTATTTCTTTTTCCTCCCAAAATCTCTTCATGGGTTAACTGTGTTCTATTTTGCGCTCTTTTAACATTTGTTTCTTGTCTTCTATGATGACATGTTCTGTTTGATTTTACTGGTTTTTAGGATGTTTTTGAAATCGTTACGATTGATGTGGTTTTATTTTGTGATTTTCAGCTGTTTATGCATCCATCTATTTTTCTAGTGAACTTAAAAGGGCGAAGATTTTCCTGGTGAGTTTCTGTGGATTCATACTGTACATGTGACAAAACATTTCACCCCTCTTTTTATAAAAGTTTCTATTATATTCTCTTTGTGTGATTATATATTTCTGATGATAGCCTCTTGATCCTATTCCATCTCTGCATGGAAAAAACTGGTCTAAAAATCGTTCTTATATTTATTTCTACTTCCTTTTATTCCTGAATGAAGATTAGATTACATTAGATTAGTGAAATGACAACCTACCCAGGTAGGTTTTTTAAGCCAAGTATGAATGAGAAATGATTGTAGGTTGATAGTGGCGCGATCTTTTAGTCTTGTTACTGACTAAGGCTGAAATGTTCCTTAGACAGGACGGTTAATTGATTGCCCAACAGCCGATGGCAACTAAGAAGCCTACAGTTTAACATGGAATCCGAACCTCTTAACTACGAATTGGTCTAATTATGAGAATGGTCTTTGTGGATTAATAGTAGTAAATAATGTACTTTAGAAAGCGTGGTCTCAGCTGCTTAATGTGCTTATGGTAACTGTACTGTAGTGCCTTAATTTTGCGTGTATTGAGATAACTTTAAAATTTTTTTTATTTAATTTATTACTTTTTAAAATTTTGATTTTATAATTTTTAAATAGTCATAAAAAGTTCTACCGTATACCAACAAACAAAGCCTCTCATTTTTTAGCGTTCATGATTCCTTTTGAAGGGACGCTCTTTAAGGCCCCATTTTAAATTGTCATATTTTAAGTACATTTATCTCCTTGACTACTGTGCATAGACGTCCGAAATTTTGCATAGCTGTTATTGAATATCTATTAGTTGGTTTATACTATGATTAACCAAATATAATAAAAGCTTAAATATTTATGAATTTTTTTCAACGTATTTTTCTCATATTTTTATCGGGTTCCCCCCTCAGACCATAATTGTAAACCAAACATAATAAATATGGTTCTAAAGCTACAATATGTAATAGATATAGTATGACAAAAGTGTCACAAAATTATCTTTAACGGTTTCCAAGTTATATGTTCCTGCGTTTAAAAAAAAGAGTTTTTTGGCAATCAAGGACACAATTGGATTAATGGTGGGAAAGCTGCTAGTAAACTGCATAGAACCTCCGTGCAGTCCGATAAAATATATATTTCTAATTTATGAAAACTTATTGTTTTTGGTATCAAAAATTTACAACTAGCAAAAAAATAAAAATGGCCAAAAATGACGATTTTGGACGTCAAACTCCCCTTAAGTAAATCATAATATCCCTAAAAAAATTGCTTGGCTTCACCCACAGAAGCGTATGTATGTTCTTCAACGTGTTCTCGAAAAATGGCTCTTATAATACTCTCTCTACAATAGACAAGTCAAGTAGAAAATTATAAAAAGGTCAAGTCCTTTAAAGCTTTAGAGGTTCGACCGGAAGTGGCAAATTTCACAGACTGATGACTCCATCTTCCAGTGGGTAACTCCACTATTCAACATAGATACATTTATTACAGCAAATAAAATCAAATTGAATACAGTAGCCTATGTGTAACTTTTCACTTTTTTTTACTTTAAAGGAAATAAGTAAGTCAAGAAATTACGTGATGAGTACCAAATAAGTATCCCAAATTTTACCATAAGATTTTTAGATAATGATAATGTGCTGGTATAAGTAAAAATAGTATTTAGAATAATGCATCTGATAATCATAATAAACAACAGGTATGGAACTATATGGCATGTCACCAGTGCTCGACAGTATTAATATTAAATTTGTATCCAATAATATAATGGTTGAGGTAATTAATTTGCTCCTGTAATTAATTGTATGATTGCTATATTACATTCAATTACCAATAAAGCTTTCTGGTTAACTGCAATTATTTCAATCGTACTCCCACAGTTGTTCTAAATTATTCTTAAATAAATTAAATATAGATAAGCACCAAATACTTCAGACTTTCATCAATCGTTAATTTCTTGTGCCAAAGCTCCTAGATACAGAAAAGTATAGAAGTGAAAAAATGTTCCTAAAAACAGCTCCCAGATAATAACAAATTTTACTGGTATTTTAATGAGTTTACAATGATTTAAGTTTGGAGAAAATGTGTCAAAATTCTTAAATGTGAAAACTCTAATAAACACAATACTTCACGAATACATTTTATCATTAAAGAAAAATATTGAGGAATACTCAATACTATACTACCCCAGTCTAGTAACTCACTTTTCTTGAATGGTATTGGAATAAGGTTATTGTTTTTGACATTCAAACTCTACTGGTATATAGTATACATCGTAGTACACATGTAAAAATGTAAGCATAGAAAACGTTCGGTAGATATCGGTGGAGAAAACCAGAGTATCAGCAACATTAAAAGTAAATCAATCAAGTATCTCATTCCATTAAACAATTTGTTGCATATTCTATTGTTTTTTTACAATTTTTTTATTATTGAATAGCTGTTTATGTTATGACAATTAGTTCGTTATTTGGTCAAATATTATTTCTGTAGACTTTAAGTATTCTTATATGAAAATAAATGTCCAGTGTAGGCAGATACAATTTCATTAAATGGAGAAGCACCTTTCACCTTCAGTGCTATTTACAAATTAATATCATTATTGTTATAATGTAATTGATTAATGCATAAACGAGAATCAAACGAGAAATCTTGCAACATTTGTTGGCACCCTATCCTCCTAAGGGAATTCCTATGGAATTATAAACAAATTATGTAAAAGTTTTGTCCAAAAGATTGTACAAAAGTTGCCCAGAAGTGTCCAGATCTATCCCGTTCATGATTGATATAGATAACCTTCAATACCACCCTTTGAACTCAATCCTCTAAGGACGATTACAAGTATTGAATTATTGAAATCTACAAGATGGTGGATTTAAAATTCGTATTCTTTTTATCAAATTCAACACTATTGAACTATTTCTCAGGAAGTTGAACTCACCGACCCACCTGGACAGCTCCAGAATATTGCGATACGTTTAGACACCTCTCACACACTGGTTCCATCTCCTCCAGCCAGAGTAACATGGTTGAGATTTGTGATAGGAGAATAATCTCCTGTCATACCGTGTTTTCTTTTGCAGCAATTGCATGGGTTTTCAATGTGACAGCTGTGACATGTCTCCGTGGTTATCTGACACTGGAAGTCGGAAATTATTCCATCAATCATTTACACCACACGTGACAATACTTTTTCTCACGAGTATAGAAATATCTTTAATCTTTTGCCACTAGTAATGATATCTGTTGATAAATACTTTTTAAGATAAAGTATAATAGCCTGAACAGTACAATTCAGTTAATGTATATTTTATTTCACTATAGGGATTTTTCTAGGTTTGCTAACTTTATTGGATGGGATATGGGAAACGTATACAACTTGTTTTATATAATTTAAAATATAATAACGTTTGATTGTCATTTAAGTCGTAAGTTTTGCAGCTATACATTTAATTCGATAAGCTGTTTTATTTAAAGATTTTTCTTTAGGTGAAAAATTGTAGGAAAGGAATATACAGTATCTGGAGTTTTCCCTTTTGTTTATAAGACTGCCAGGCTTGTTCCTATATTAAAGAAGGGGGATAAAAGAAACCTCTAACATACCTCTAAAGCAACCAGTTGCTCTTTTCTGTACCTTGTCAAAGGTCCTAGAGAAAATTGTTTATTCCAGGCTACTGAATCATTTGGACAAAAATAAAATCTTAGACTAAAACCAAAATGGCTTCAGAGCAAATCGTTCAACCACCCAGGCAATTGTCGATTATGTACAGGACGTTTTAGTTAAACTTTACAGCAAGAGCCAGCTCTGGGGGTGTTCTGTCACCGCCATAGGTTTCGATAAAGTGGATCACTCTATTCTCTGTGAAACATTGGGGAGATGTGGTATCCGTGGAGTTGCCTTCGATTGGTTTTAATCGTATCTCTGTAACCGCAAGCAATTTGTGGAGATTTCTGGAGTTCGATCGGAGCCTTCATTATGCAGGTACAGCGTTCTCCAGGGCAGTATACTCGTACCTTTGCTCTTCATAATATACATGAATGACATGGCTGGAAATCTTCCATTGTCCAAATCTATATTTTATGCTGACGACACGACATTGTTATTTGGGGGTCCACAAGTTAGTTTGCAGGAAAGAGTCGAGGAATCAGCTAAATCCCTAATAAACTGGTTGTCAGCCATCAATCTTCAGTTGAATTCAGATAAGTCTATGTATAAGTGTATGCAGTTTTTAACTTCAAACAAGATACCTAAAACTATTTCTTTGGACGAGTTTCAAATTGGAGAATCCACCTTGGTGAAATTTTTGGGTTGGGCTGTGGATAGTGTAAGTGATAACTGATGGTTTGACGTGGACTTGTCATATTTCCCGACTTTGTAGCCGGTTGGGCCGTATTTGCTACGCTCTCAGGGCACTGCAACCTATTTTTGATCCCAGTGTATTGCTCTTGGTTTATTATGGTCGTTTCTTTTCCACCATGATATATGGAATTGAGGTTTAGGGTGGTTCTCCAAATGTCTCTAAATGGAAATGTCTATGCAACAAAAACATATATATGTTCATTCAAAAAGTTCATAATACAAATGTTGGTTTTTTAATGTCATTATTTTAGTTATAAATAATCCATAACAAGTTCATTATTTTTTAACTTAATAAATATAAAAAGTACATTGTAATGCTTGGAGAAAAAAATCATCGACAAGGTAGAGTCAATATAAACGATATCCAAAGTTATTTTAAATAAATATTGGAATTCGCTCTAATTTATTTTTTACTGGAGTTAACCGTTGAAAATATTAATATCTAATTTAAACAATGAATAGTTAAATCAACATTTTTTGATACTATTTTAGTTAACTATAGCCCTATCATCGAAAGGGCATGCCCTAATAATTTTAATCTACAAAAATCTACAAAAGGCTGTCCGTAAATTCACCGATCAACAGAATAGCAGATTCGTAGATCCAATATAGAAATATTTTTTTCTGTTTCGCTTTTATTGACATTCTGCTGTATTCAGTTCTATGGCTAAATAAAATAGACGATACTTTTAACTGCAGCAATAAACGTAAAAGTATATATAGAGGAGAATTCAAAACACTTTGATAAGAAAACTTAACGTTATATTTTTTCCTATAGGAAAAGCTAAAATTTCACTTTACAATAGTACTTTTATAAAATACAGCACTATAATAATGATATAAAACAAGGTAACACATTCATTCTACAATTAATTATTAAAACAATGTATTTCAACTCTATCTAATTATTAGTTTACTAGAGTAAAATTGGATCATACTATTTACATTAATGTGATTAAACTATATTTACAAGTAGATATAAGAGGCTGGAACAGATGAGAAGGTTTATTGTCTTCAGTATACAAGATGGAACTGGTTACATTTCTAACAAAGAATAATCAACGATTAGGATAAGTTCTCATATATATATTTAAAAATTCTTAACAAATTCATTGTGTGTTGTTAATTACATTTGATTAAGGCTACTGACAGGAAACGTTTATATGTAAGTATTAATTGTAATAGGATTATCACCTCTCTCAGCATAACGATGTACTGAGAGATTTTTCTAAATATTATGTAATATTGTTTTATGACACCTAAAATTCATACTTTAATTCCAATTAATGCCCATTACAAATATATTTTCGTAATAATCGATATAATTAAATATTCAGAATTAACGAACCAAAGGTAAGTTATGAAAGATTTATTTAGTACAGTAAAATATGTAATAAATATATATGCACCTGGTGTATGTGCACGTTTGTGGCTTGTAACGTCTTTCACAATCGTATCGTTAACTGAATGTATTTTGTACATATTTTGAATCAACTCTTTCTTAAACGTACTAATGCGTACTTCTTAATGCGTACTATCATTGTTATATAAAAAACTAACTAAGGAAACAACCTACCAGTGGATAGTGACTATTATTTTAAAATTAAAATTCTCAGCCATTGCCAACCTAAAATTTATATTTCACATTAGCTTATTTACAGCAGTACACAATTTTATCTAACATTTATAGTTGTTTGTAAATATTAAATAAGTACTATTTTATTTACAGAATTTTAAAGTACTACTTTTGCTATAACTACCATGGTCAATATAAAATATATTCTATGATTGTGGGTTAGGCACTACACTTTGCCATTGTACCTAAAATTCGTCGCAAAACTAATGAAAGACTAAACCCTGAAATTTTTGAATCCAAACAATTATTAATACTTTTATTAATAGTATTGATGTTTTGAGTTATATCAGCATTTTTAATTAGTTGTATAGCCAAATTCAATAGCTACTAGAATAAACTAAACCATTGCTCTTATCCATTTTTATATTTATCACTCATTCATCATCTTATTTTTAGTTTTGAATCGGTACTGCAAATTCAAATTTAATTGAAAAAGCTTCAAATTTATAGTAAAAACAACTCCTCTGCTAACCCATTCAAAATTTCAGGGCTTTGCCGAACTCGGCTACTTTTTCTAGATTATGAAACAAGTTTATAAATATTCAGAATTCAATAACTTTATTACGTAGCTATTTGGAAAGAAATATTACGATATGTTAACGTATAACCAGCAAAAACTATTCTAGAATTTCTAGTCTATGATAATTACATAATTACAACATAGAAAAAATAACCGTAAAATAATTCCTTGTCATTCTATTTAAAAACAACGACGAAAAACTAGATTTTAGTTATCTTACAATTAATTTTTCAAAACGATAATTTTACACGTACTAAATTGAAACAAAGCAAATTAATTCTTTAAACGAGATTGCCATTACCAATTAATTAACCCTGTGAGTGCCGAGCGTCTCACAAATGTGCTAAAATTGCCAGCCATAGGTATGCTCTTTTTCCCGAAAAAACGCAAGCGTTTAGTAAAATGAAATATAAACATTTTATTTATTAGTATTAATTTGTTCTGTTTTAGTTTTACTTCGGATAAAATTGTAGGAATAAAACAGCATAACTACAATAGAGTCTTTAAGCAAAAATAAAAAAAATAAATGTGTTAACTTTTACAGTAATAAAACATTATGTAACACTAATATTTGCTTCTTAGATGCATTTTAAGAGAACTAACTTTAAGAGAAACAAAACGTTAGTAGAAATCATTTTAAAACATATTCTTATTCCTTTTTACTAACAAAAAAATTTGAAAATAAGCGAAACGGACGAAAATTGCTTTTTGGCAGTTTTTAGCGTTACGTAGTAACAATAAACTACAATTTAAAACGTATTATATTGGCTGTAAATTGCATTTTCAGTTAACTACGAAATGTTAATATACATCTTATAATGTTATAGTTTTTATACCATAATAGTTTTAACAATAAAGATACTACTTGCCTCGTCCAAACTACAATTCAAAAATATACATATATAAACAATAATTTGGTGCCAAATTTTGTTACGTCTAATTCCAAAGCCGGATAAAAAGTGGATAGAGTGGACTGGTAAAAGCTAAACCGTTATAATTATGATAATTAACTGTCCCCTTAGTGAATGTACGATGGGCTTTGGTACGATAAATGCAACTAAAAACCAAGTTGTCTATGAGAAAAACTTGAATATTTAAAACAAAAAGTGTTGAATTGAAGATTAATCTCGATTTTTAATATACAGTTCAAATAGAATAACAACAATATATTTAATAAGCCCAAGATAAAATGTTTTATAAGTTATAACACTTGAATAAATTTTTATTAAAGATTATTTACTGTCAACATATCTCTAAATTATTGAAAATCTTCAAATTTCATCAAAGAAAACAGTTTAACTTCTTAAAATCACTGGAAGCACTATGTGACTCAAACATTTTCATCCTAAATACAACTTCTAGGAACGTTCTAACATTCCAATAAATTCTAACAGAATACAAAGAACACTTACTTTTACATACCTAATAAGAAATCTCAACATTTTGTATATTCAAAAACATCAGGTGATGGCAGTATATTCTTTATAATATAAACGATATTTTTTTGGTATAAACAATAAACAAATACCGCCAGTGTATCAGAACAGAGAAATTTCTCATAATTGGTGAAAACATAACCTCCTGTGTTGACCGAGTTTATAAAACTATTATAAACGAATATAAAGTTGGTAAATAATTAAATAATTTTAATAAAATTGGAATATAAATATATTAGTACATGGTGATGTTTAATAAGGGATCACGTTTGTTGACATAGAAAAAATAAGGCAGGAAAATTACCTTAAACAAAAAGTCATTGTTGACCCCTACAATCTTTAATAATTTACTCCATAATATCTTGGCAGAAAGAAAGGCGTGGGGCCACGGCTTTCTACAAGTATTTTTAATTTTATATAGTGAAATATTTTAAGTGAATATTTTCACATGAAGCCTAATTTAAGTTATAAGTAAATTGCTTATTTACCTTATAAGGTTTTTCGAAATCGTTATTTATATCTTAAATAATAAATGCTACTTAATCTTTTGCTGACAACAATATCGTTTTATGAAACTATTTAATTAAGATAGTTCGGATCTATTAATTATTTTTAAACATTTTCACGTAATTTGATTAATTAAAGTAAAAATTTTTACAGCTAATATTCTTTAAATAAAAATAGTTACCAAAAACTAGTTATAATAAAACTAGGACCGAGATATCTCAGGAATAAAAGTTTTTAGGGGAAAGGAATTTAGGATATTTAGTAACACTTAAGCCTTTAATCCTGTTAGATAGTGTGACGGAAAATATTTTTGCGTCTGCAAATTTTAAAACATTCAACAACCTTCTCTTTTAAATGAAATTAACACGTATAACGCCAAAACAGCCTAAACAAAACGTTACAACAGCCAAAAAGACTTACAACATATGATGTTACCCAAGCTAGTAAACTTATAGCGACTGCATATACCGAACAGTATTATAATTAACATGTTCCCTGTAGTGAACAGACCTACATCTACATAGACCTATTGGTAATATATAAAGACATATTACTATCACTAGTAAACAGTTAATATTTATAATTCAATAATAACTCGTTTTCAACAGTTAACTAGTAAGTTGTAAGTTTTTTACGTTATAAAAATATGATAACCTCGTAAAACCAATATGTACATAGTTATCGTATATCAGTTAAAATTGTTTAATCTATTTTCTTATCTCTACAAGTATTAATTATTATAGTTTTAATTTGTATATAGTCCTTATATGGAATTCTGCGCGCTAGAAGCTCCCATACGCCTCTTATCACTCCCATCCAAATAACCAAGAACCCAACAGGTTTATATCTAAACAATAGACATACATAATTCAACTTATTTGTTCGTAAAGCTAAGAAAATGCCTAAATAATGTTTCATTATGATATTATAAAGTCTTCGGATTGCTGAGAATAAATTAAATGGTTTAAATACCTCTCTAAATAATGTTGCTCGTGAATGTTTAGAATCGCTGTTTTAGATTTACTAAAGAATATCTATTTTCCAAAGTAGTTTGAAAGTAACTTGTGCTAAACTGTTACTTAGATTTAAATTTAAACATTTTGCCTATCCGGATTGATTAATAACTAGATTAGGTTATAATACCTGCAGTATTCACGATCAACAACTTACCCCACCCCAAGGTCAAAACCGTCAAACAGGTATCGGCTAGTCGAACCGTTGGTTATCTGCGTCGTCAAGTGTTAAAAAAATTATATGTCACCAGACAATAATTTTAAATTAAAGAATCATATGTTAAATATTATTTATTTACAAACGAATACATCCTGAAGTAACCAGAAGACAATCTTGAAGAACACTTGAAAATGGGAACATTGTTCCCGAAACTAGTTGTGTAAAAAGAACATTTAACTGTGGATTGAAGACTGCAGGTATTATAACCTAATTTAGATTTAAAATGTCCAACAACAGATAATATGTCAATAACATGGATTCTAAAAATTTATTTTAAATTAAAGACATTTTCGGACTACATATGACGATACTGTACTTCTTTATAAAAAGAACTTTTCGAAATTGGCCTAAATGGAACACAATTTACAATAAATGTATACTGATATTATGTTTTAATGAAATCGTTCAGTTTTTATTGCATTAAACCTAAAGCTAAGAGCCTAAATCATCCTTGGAAATAACTTATGGATTTTATTTTAAATGTATTCTTTTGGACATTATGTCACGTGAAAGTTATAACTGGCTTAATTGGTTTAATTATTTTATTAATTGCATCTTTATCTTATGGTATATTGGCTTAAGAGGTGATACTGTATTCAAGTTTGCGATGGATAAGATTATTAATACACTACAAACAAAAATACCAACAAAAAACCTTTCATTTTTACTGTGTTACTCTCATACGAATGAATTACTTGTACGATATCAAAGGTTGAAATTAATAGTCCTGAATTAAAGTTTTTGTGCAAGAAACAAAATCACCAGAAAAGATAGAACACGTTGTAAATATTGAGTGGAATGCTATAAACTGTCTCGTATGGTAGTGTTAGGATGGAGACTGGCAGCTTGGATGGTCCCAGGAGAGAAGGTCGTCGGTGAAGGCCATCACACAGTGGTCACACGGTCAACCTGGAAACATAATACACTCTTTGAGAAGGTCTAAAATATCACCATGAATGTTTTGATTTAATTAATAAACCAAAAAAATGTAGCTTCCATTTTTTGTGGTTTAAATTTTACAATATTATTCCCAGAGCATTTTTAGAAATTACAAACAAAAACTGAATTTGGAAAAGCAATGGCTTTATACTAGCCTTTCGAGTATATGATTAACTAATTTAATAAGTAAATAAAATAAAGAGGAAATAGTATAAAGTTGTAATGAAAATGTCCCTGAAGGTTCTGCAGTGGCGTCAGAAACAGCTGAGATTCAACGCTCGAAGAGCCCAGAACTTTCGATAATCTAGATAACGAATCAACAATACAACCGAATACTCGGTTGTTCTAGAGGTATCCAAAAGGTATTAATAAAGTAGTAATTATTGTATAATCACAATTGTTTTATTTCCAAAGTTCATAGGCCCGTAAAAATAGAATAGATTATTACCTCAACGTAGCGCACAGAATTGTCCGAGTGTCAGCAGATGACTTCCTTGGGTGTTCCGACGATCGCCTCCGTGTCCGAAGGCAGACTCTTGAGCCGCGAGCCGGCGTCTGCGCGACAAACGTGGCAGACGACACAGCACAGCGTTACCTATCAATACATTCATAATAAATATATTTCGTTATAGTCAGATGGATTTCCGTATTTCAAAAGACAATTAAATGTAAATCTAACATTGAAATTTATCCATGAATTTTTAATTATTACCTTATTACACTCCTGAAATGGTGATCTACCCAGGTAGGTAATGTGTTGTAGGTGTAGGTAAGATTTCGGTGCTCTCTTAAAGTGTTGATACAGACTGAGGCTTCCTTGTTGTTAGTGTCAGAGAAGTCTTCAAAAGACTAAAAGACTGTTCTACAAGACTGTTATTTAATAGCCCAACAGTCAATTGTATCCAAGGGCATCCAAAGTTTAACGTGAAATCCTAACAATAATTTTGCCTCTGAATTCATAACAAACTAGTTTAATTATGGGTGTAGTCTTTGCGGATAAACGTAGTATTTAATAATGCGGACGTTGAACCGTACAAGAGAATATCACATCCACCGACAATGTGCACTTACTATGAGCGTGACGACCCCGATGATCCACAGAGCGAGGTGGAGAGGTGGCAACTGTAGCAGGTAGAGGCAATGTGTGAACGCTTCGTCGTACCCGCTGGGGCAGTGGGAGGTGCCGTCGCACCACAGGGAGGAGTTGATACAAGCGTCCAGCTCTGGGCACCGGTAGAGGCAGTCAGAGAGAGCTAGGTCGGCCGTGGGGTAGTTGGGTCTGGAAACAGGCTTGGATATCTTACTTGTACCACTTACAGTTAATCAGTAAACTTCATTGGGTAAATAAAAAATTCTAAATTAAATTCCATTATTATGGATACCAATTTTTTTGGTTACTATACAGGGTGATTAGAGTCAGGGGGGACATTAACAATTTTGAATCTTTAACCATAAAGGTAGGACAAACTTGATTTCAACAACAGAAATCAAATCGTTATATGTTACTATAATATAAGAATACATTTTTATTTCCTAAGCTTTCCTCTCAAACTTATAAAAATATTTTGCCAGTTATTTTTCCTCAGGTATTTTTTGAAGGAATATTAGACGCATAACTCTACGGGATGACACTAAAAAATACAGTAAATTCGCATAAAAAGGTTGAAATAGTTTATACATTGATCACATATAAGCTCACTAGAGTTTTCTGAATAGTTAAAATCGATTAGTATTTCGTGTATTTAAATTTTTTTGAGTTTTCTATATGAAAAAGGAAAAGTGTAACTAGATGTCAACTGTTCAAGGTGTAAATTTATTGACGAAAAATAAGTTCTTCATCATTCTTTCAGGCATAATACTTGAGATGAGTATTTTATTAATAACGCTATCAAAGTCAATACCTTCGTGAAATCTCCATCCAGGTGACCGCGTATTGGCCCGGCTCTTTTGGGATGAACTCGACGAGAACACTGCGGGTCTGGGGCGTGTCGGGGACGAAGCCGGGAGAGCTGCGGAGGGAGGTGTCGGCGACCCAGCCTGCGGAGAACACCTCCACCTGGACCCAACACAACAGCGTTCACGTTCAATGCATATTAGTCTGTTTTTCAAATATACTGAAAGTATTATTTTATTGTGATACAATTGGGATCTTGCAAACTCAACATCTGACAGTAAACTATGAATGGGGAATATCCTTTTACTCTGTAGAAGAACTGGCTGAATGTTGAGTGGGAAATGCCCGTATTAAAAACTGAAGAGTATAATCTAGACTCAGTTAACTATTAATTCATGATACTTCCTAACAACATATCGACTTAAAGTAGTAACTGGATCAGGGTTAGCATCGTTCCTATCAAAACTTGAAAAGATGCCGAAAGGCATAGAAAGACTCAACAAAATTATTCTATATACTTCCCTGTGGAAAATAGGTTATATCATGGATACTTTTAAAGGGCTTTTTAGTTCCTCTAACAGCTGTCCTTCCAACCATATGACGTTACTAAGAATATGACGTCACGGTTTCAAATTTTATTTGACGGATTGCCAATACCCCTCTCCCAAAACTAAGACATATTCATGTCGATTAATTATATATCTTTGGTGGGGTCATACGAGTGACTTATCTGCTACGCGACGCGACTCAACACGACAAGGGTATCGGACAACAAAACAGAGGAGTCAAATGAAGCAGTTCACACGAGTGAGAAGCTGTTGCAGGGAGTCCGTTCGGTTGCGGACGGTTGCCGGGACTGCCAGAGTCGCTGCGACCTAGCAGTACATGGGGAGATATGGGAGCGTTCAGACGTGGCGCGGAGAGTCGCCAGTATTTTTCTTGTACTTACATTTTGTATTCTATAGATTTAATTGTTTTTCCCTCCATGTAATCTTAATAGTTTAAGTTAAATATTTTTTCTGTATTTCTACGCTAGAGGCATTTTTAACGTTTTGATAGGAAACGGTCCGAACCCTGCTCTTTTTACTACCTAACATCGATCTGTTGTTAAAAGCATCATTAATTAGTGGTTCAATGAAAATGGCAACTGAATCCAGATTCGACCTTTGTGGGATTCGATCCGGTGACCTTCAGTTTTGAAGGCGGGACCTTCAAGTAAAGCGTGTGAATTTTGTGTATCGAGGAAACATGAAATATACGAGCTATCGATATAAAACTTTTGAGTGAATGTTGCAAAGTTTAGTTGGTTTCATCTGCATTATAATTGGTGTAAATTAAACCTTATATCAAACATTTATCAAACATTTTTACAATAACATAACAATGTATGTTTTATATCAAATTAAAAATATTGTCTAAACATCTTTAACCTTATTTCACAGTTGATATTATAATACATATACATTATTGATTCATTGTGAATTGTATGCAGAATAACGACATTGTTCGTCGATCTAAATTAAATTACTAGTTATAAATAATTTTAAACTTACTTACAAAAAAAACTAAGAAAAAACAGAAAGCCGGTTGGCATTAGAGGGTTTTAGGACACATCCTAAAGAAAACGCTTTACTTATGAATGAAACATTTTTTAAATTTAGTCACGGTATTTATCCTATATTTACTTTACGTTTATAAATTTTTTACTGACTTTTATATCAAAATGTATCATAATCTATTTTATCTCACCAAAGACGAGCTGGAAGAATCTTGATCGAACGGACAGACTAGAACCTGCTGGGCTCCCCCTCCGACGTGGAGCAGCATCCGGTTCCGTGTGTGACAACGACTACTTGAAGAGGAGACGGAAGTGGAGTTGTGCACTACTGGAGCCGCGTTAGGAATGACCGTGCCCCTGATCTGCACGTACAGGAACCTCGCGTCTAAAGGCGTGATGACCCACGGGTGGCCCTCGCAGTTCACCTTCAAAATCACATCTAAAGCTTCAAGATTCATGATTAATTTATTTCCACAAATATAAAAGTATAGATTTGGACTAAATTGCAACATAATACGAAAATCTTCCCTCACATGTCGGTGTGTGAGGAAGACTCTAGTAACTAATATGTACTGGGGAACACTGGAAACAAACTAATTATGATATAGGCAGCCTACATAAAATTAAGAAAAATACAGCAAGGATTAAATCCATAAGAAACAGAATAAAAGTAGTAATTGTCAAATCACGTGAGGATATAATACCAGTTCCACGCTCAAATTAAACATGATAATGGGAAAGAAGGAGCATACGAGCTGCAGTAGTACCAATTCGCAGCAAGCAGTCGTCAATCCTCCGTTTGCAAACTGAGAGACTGATCTCTTCAGTAGAAGTAATTTTGAAAGCTAGACTTATGAATAATTAGTGTGCTAAATAGAAAGAGTTAAAAGGATTTTACACTTAATTGACCGTCTCCCTGATCTGTGAGTCTAGTGTCGTGTTCACCAGCCAGTTTTTTTAACTCTGTAAAGTTAAAAAAACTGGTAATGTAGGTTTTAGATTATCCCGTACATCCAAAGTAATGTCCTTGAAGTATAAAATTATAAGTAAAAAAAATTACTGACTGACTGTCACTGGCTCATGCCTAATCGAAGTTTCTTTGTTGAACTTTAGTGATTTGGCCATGGAACTGCGCTCAAATATTCTTCTTGGGATTTATATGTGTACTAAGAACGAGTTTAAATTATTTTACCTCAAAATGATAACATTTGTTATGCCCGTCCTCTTTAAACTAACCAATAAAAGTCTTTGTTATTATTCACCAAATTTTAACAATCTTGCGACAGTGTAACTTTACACATGATATTATTTTGCGGAAATGAAATGGTAAAGGATAAAATATATGTTTACAAACTATTAATTTATAGCTTTATGTCTTTACACATTTGTTTTGGCTTCAATATACGGCGTTCGTTTGGTAGATTCAAGACGGTATGAAAATTTCAACTTCAGGAAAACGATGTTGATTGGTTACTAATTTGAAAATTTATAGGTGTGCCCAGTTCATGAATCTCGTAATGAACCACACGTTAATATAAAATGAATTAGTTTTCAGACACTGGGCCGAGTAAGTCAAAGATTGCAGGATCGAATCTAGTGGTTTGCGTATCCTGTCACATCTTGATCGGTCACCTCTGGCTAGTCCATGTGAGTCAATCCGCTACAGTACGTCACACAGGTCCTTGGGCCATGGTGATTGGTGGTTAATGTTTCAAAATTAAAACTGTCCCCGTTCCAGCAGACCTGTATTATCAGCATATTCCCGTTGATTTAGGAATTACGTTTCGTGCTGATTCAACCTAAGCTTAATAATGGATTAGGCCACGTAGAGAAGTCCATAAAGTCAATAAACATACCTATATCCTATAAGAAAAACATCGAAAGAGAGTAAGTAAGTACTTAGTGCTAAGGAGATTACGTTTGCTTACTATCCATAAGAATAACGAAGGGTGAGTAAGTAGAGTTTCTGCCTCGAGGAGACAAAAACAATTTTTCAGCATTAACTCATATTATTATAACTTAACCACATGAAGCTGAATATAAAGTTGTATCACGCTATTTATAGATAATAAGCGATATAAAATGCAATACACAATACTACAAATAAAAGTTTATTTTTTTGTAAATTATGTGAAATAACCTTCGCATAAAATGATTTCTCTGGATATCAAACTTGATTGAATTCACGTATACATGTGCGTGGATATCATCGTGAAGAGGGTTTTATTATGAGAGTTATCATATTTACATATAGTTACAGTCACAAACGAATGGGACTTTGCCGTCTGGTTACCTCAAAACGCAAAACATCACACTTTATCCCGGGTTGCCATGACAACCGCGGTAGATAAGAGATCTATTTTCTTTAAGAAATCTGCAAAATAAGGACAATAATTCTATCCTATAATTTTAATATTAGAAATTTTAATTGTTGTTATTGTGTTTGTTTGTGACTCAATTATGCACTCCAACCACTGGACACATAGAGCTGAATTTTAAATAGGGTATCTAGTGTTTCTTTGTAAATTACAGGTATAATTATTTGTTCTAAGTAATCCTCTTCAAATCCATTCATTTACATAATTTACAGATTTTATCTCGCATGAACTTTCAACAATAATCCTCTTACACTGCTTGCAACAAACTACTTGAGTGTATTATGTAACACCGGTGTCGCAACTGGTTGTAAACTTTGCAAGTGTCTTGCACTTATTGCCCTTGTAACTAAAATACAATTAAAAAAACTGTTTGGATGTGTATGCAATACCACTCGAAAAAGTAGTATTGCACAAGTTTAAGTGTAAGAGCATTTTTAAGCAATATGTAAAAATATATGGATAACATAAGTATTGACTAGGATAGTATTTCGATAAAAAATGTATTTTAAGCTATATTCTCTGGGAAACGAAAAATATATACATACCTATAGTTGTTTTATTTTTTCATGAGAAAATTCCATCAACTTTACTACAATAATATCCCATAAAAATGACGCACCGTTTTAAAGAGTTAGACAACGGCATTATTTATTATTTATAAGTGAAAAGAATCATTGCAGTTAAAAGTTTCTCTGTAAAGAATTTTATAGTAAATTTAAGGTTATAATTTAATATATATTGATAAACTAAGTGTAATCATTTGATCAAAAATATATTTACTTCCTTTTGGGAAGTAGCATGGATCATGGATATGTCTGAAGGAAATGTTTGCAGTTTGTCCAAACAGCTGTCCTAATAACCATATGAGGTCACTTCCGTTTTAAATTTTGGCCTGACGGCTTGATTATAATCCCCCCCTGAGATAAGACATATCTATGTCAAAATTTTTGTATTTACTTCCCTATGGGAAATAGGTTAGATCATGGATGTGTCTAAAGAGAATGTTTTCAGTTCATCTAAACAGCTGTTCTTATAACAAAAAATCCAATACAATAGCTCTGGTAGTTTCTATGGAAACGGGATCCAAACACTTCCATTGCACATTTTGCGATATCAAAATCTGTCAAAACCCCCCTCGAGCTTTCATATATCCTTGCCAAATAATATTTTAACTCGAATAATTTTTTCTATAAGTGATTTGTCAAACTTAATAAGCTAAATATTTACAAGCAACGGGAAAATAGTAAACACTTTTATTTTTTTAAACATAATATTTATACAAATTTTATCTGATTTAACTACAATAATGCATCTATGAAATATTTATTTGAAATTGTAAATACCAGATTACAATGGTAATTGGATGTAGTTCCATTATTAAAAAAATTGTACATTCAATTTAAACTGTATTTACTTAAACGAGTATATTGTGAGTTGTAAATACTATACAACGGCAATATAGGAGTAAGATAATTAATTGAAAAATTGTTACGTTATTTTTATTCTCACAAACAGTGGTAAATAAAAGTGATTTTGTAAAGATTTCAAGCTATTAAAATTAGAGGTTTTCTAATAATAATATCAACTTATGAATTTTAACGTTAAAAAGAATTAGAAAATTATTTAACTGATCCAATTATAATTAACCCTTTAGACATTTATAATTTTTTATCGCTTTCAATGTTTAATCGACGTTTTTTTTATTTAATATTGCATTGGCTAAATGGTTTATATGATAATATCTACATCTCTACATCATTGAACATTAAAAAAAATCTTTTCTACTTCATGTAAAGTCAATAATGGGCAATTAGGGGACAAATTAATTGGACTGACAAAGCAAAGAACGACGATGAAAGAGTTGGTAATGGCATTTATCGTACTGTATCGGTAATCAAACAGTGATTCAATATGATTGTGCTCCAACATGGCCTATGCAATATTGAATTATTAATATGAGATGATTGTGAATAGACAATTTTGCAATAGCTTTGAGCAATTAGATAGCTTTTAGGAGTATGTGTTATTAACCAATTATGAAATCAGGGGCCTATAAAATGCGCATTATTAAAAATCTTCCTGTGTTTAGTATTTTTAAGTGTTGAAAAAGAACAATGGTCTAAAGAAATGGGGCTACTCAAATTTTGTTCTATGAGCTATGTTTTATATTTTACAAACGGTTTCAATTACTAAACCACAGTGTTTTCTCACACTCAGTGCACCACTTCCAATTGCATTACGAATACGTCAAAATTGCATTGCCCCCTCAATTTATTAACCATCCAAAAAAATATTAAACTTTACCGTATTAAGACAAAAGATTTTCTACAAGTTATACCTGGTCTAGTCGTCACTTAAACTAAGCTCTTCAACAGCTCATCGCATTCCATAATTAACAAAATATAAATTTATACCACTTGACATGTTTCCTAATGTTTTTGTTTCCCATCCAGAATTTTATTGTTACAAAGTATAATGTTTTTATTTGCACATTAGTAATTTCGTACTGTAAAACTATGCTTGAACTAAATCCGTGGTGCCAGTTCGTAACCAATTATTCTGATATTAAATATTCATTTTAAAATATAGTTAATTAATTTCCATTCATCTGGTAATTCAGTAGAATTTCCGCAGGAACCTAAGGAAAAGCCTAAAAAGTGTCATAGCTCTTTTCACTGATTTAAAGTTAAGATAATTGTATAGTAGAGCTTTCACGACCTAAATCTTTCTGCAGAATTTGATATAACGATATTATGACGTTTTAAAGTGGACTACGATCTAATAGAGTTATCGGAAAGGAATTTTTCAGTGATGTAAAACAATTATTTTTAAAGCGTTAAAACGAAATCAAAACATATATTACACAATTTCAGCATGGCCAATATTTATGTTGAGTAACAGTGTTACAATGCAACATCAGACTACAAAAATGTTCTTCGGCCTATTTAAAGGTTGCAAAGGTTTATTTTGAAGTATTTGACGATTTATACTCGAGTTTCATATAGGCTGACCAATGTTAGGATTATGATACTAAAATTATGGTACTGATACACTGACATACTACACTTTGTGTAAGTTAAGTTCGGTTGGTTATTGATAGTAAAAAAGTTATGAATAGTATAAAACTATCATAAAACATCCAAACCTAACTGTGAAGAACACTATATGTCGGCATTATTATTATTATTAATTTGGTTAACATATCAATAGTAAAAAAAGTTAGTACTGTATACATATAACCGGAACAATGCCATTTAGAGTTCTTCCGCGTCGTAGTTAACCTAAAATCTATGTAAGATTGTAATATCACAATGGTAAAACAATTGAGGTTAGGAAGCACTCCTTTACTTTTATAAGATGTAGCTTTACGTTTATGTCTTTTAAAATATTGAAAACCAGATACATGAGGGTTTACCTCGTCCGGTGTGCGGCTGGGAGAGCGGAACAGCAACTCCCCGCTGACTCCAGCTATCCTCTGCTTCCTGGGACAGACCGGGATACGCACGAACTCCCAGGAGGCGTGGAAGTTGAGGGAGCGGTAGTCTTCAGTGGAGGACATATGGAGGACGGTGAAGTGGAGCTCAACGATGTGCAAACACGTCAGAGGAGGTGATGGTGTGAGGGAGGTAGTAGTCCGAGCCTCCGCAGAGACAGTCACGCGCCAGGGGGATGGCTGTGCTCCACGACACCTACAAAACATAGCAAACACGTCAGGGGAGGTGATGGTGTGAGGGAGGTAGTGGTCCGAGCCTCCGCAGAGACAGTCACGCGCCAGGGGGATGGCTGTGCTCCACGACACCTACAAAACATAGCAAACACGTCAGGGGAGGTGATGGTGTGAGGGAGGTAGTAGTCCGAGCCTCCGCAGAGACAGTCACGCGCCAGGGGGATGGCTGTGCTCCACGACACCTACAAAACATAGCAAACACGTCAGGGGAGGTGATGGTGTGAGGGAGGTAGTGGTCCGAGCCTCCGCAGAGACAGTCACGCGCCAGGGGGATGGCTGTGCTCCACGACACCTACAAAACATAGCAAACACGTCAGGGGAGGTGATGGTGTGAGGGAGGTAGTGGTCCGAGCCTCCGCAGAGACAGTCACGCGCCAGGGGGATGGCTGTGCTCCACGACACCTACAAAACATAGCAAACACGTCAGGGGAGGTGATGGTGTGAGGGAGGTAGTAGTCCGAGCCTCCGCAGAGACACTCACCAGGGGCATGGCTGTGCTCCACGATACTCAACACGTCACCACTCGACATTCCCCATACACACTCCAATTAACAATACCATATTAAAATATGGACATGATAATTTGACTGGTTGTTGGAATTTACAATTACTGTTTGATACAATACTTTTAGAAGATTTAAATACTTTCTTGGTTTGTAATGTTGTTCTGAGGTGTAATAGAACATGTTATAGCTGATAAATAAATATATAACTGTTATATCCGAGTGGGTAGAGTACCGGCCTGTTACCTAAAAGATACGGGTTCGATTCCCGGCCAGGACATATAAAATGTACACATGCTTTCGATACATGCTTTCGACAAATGCCTTCGGAAGTTATGTTAAGCCGTTGGTCTTGGTTACATAAATAATTGTTAGGTCCCGTCAGAGTCACTTGTACAACACTCTAACACTAGAATTTGTCCAGAAGGTTATACGAATCTTACATATATTTATACGAGGGTCATTCAATAATTAAAGGGATGAACACATCTGGGGAGAAAACTGTTAATAGAGTATTTTTGGTGCTTTTGAAGCTTTAAGTTGGCTGCACTGGGGTCCTGATCAGCTGACTAATCAACATTGTTGTGTTTATAACCTCAAAAATACATTTAATGATGGTAAGTCTACTTGAAAACTCTACACTAGTTGAACAACGTTCTGTTATTCGTTTTTTCCCCGCTGAAGGTGAAAAACCTCTGAATATATACTCCATAATGACTTAAGTGTACGGTGAACATCGTTTGAATCGTGCAAATTACAAGTGGGTAAAACAGTTCAAAAATGGCCAAGAATCAGTAACAAGTGAACACCGACCTAGTTGAAGTTTCAACTCCTTCACTTTAAAATCGAATTCATGACATAATTCGTGCTGACCGCCGAGTCACTGTGGAAATGATAGTTGAAAAAGTCCATGTGAGTGTGGGTACAGTTCACAACATTATTAAAAACAAGTTGAAGTGCCGCAAAATATGTAGATGAGTACCAAAGGAGTTGATACGGCTACACAAGGAAACAAGGTTGAGAGTGTCCATGGAGCTGCTGGAACGTTATGAAAGTGAAGGGGAGCACTTCCTCAACAAAATTTTAACTTGTGATGAAACTTGGGTTCACTATTATGAGCCAGAATCAAAAAGGCAAAGCACAGAGTGAAAGCACATCAGTTCACCTGTGAGGAAAAAATTCAAAACACAAGCATCAGCAGGAAAAGTCATGTTGACGGTGTTTCGGGACGCTAAAGGTCGAGTTTTTTGTGATTATCTGGAAGAGCAGCGCACAATCAACAGCCAGTATTATTCGGATATGCTTTTCAACAAAATAAGGCCACCCATGAGAGAGAAACGTCGTGGATCTCAGAGACGAGGTGCGATTCTCCAACAAGACAATACACGCCCTCATACCGCTCAACTAACTCGAGAAACCATTAAAAAATGGGGTGGGAGGTACTGCCTCACCCCCTTTACAGTCCCGATTTAGCCCCCAGTGATTTCCACTGGTTTGGTCCACTAAAGGAGGCACTACTTTGAAAGAGGTTCCAAGACAAGGAGGACTTCAAGAAATTTGTGGGAAATTGGCTCAAACGCCAAGATAAAGAGTTCTTTGCAGCTGGCATAAAAGCTTGTGGTCCGTTGGAACAAATGCATAAATGTTCAAGGGGATTTTTTTGAAAAGTAGTAAAAGTGTTGTTTCGTTAAAATAAAATTTTTCCCTTCCAGACCTGTTTGGCTCTTGAATTATTCAATTACCCTCTTAATATAACACATCAATTTTTATGTTTATAATGCATTATTTGAGAATCTGGATTTCTAACCCACTTTTACAACTTGGGAGGTTAGTTTGATTACTACTATTAGTACCTCCCATATCCTGAGCATGGCCGTGGTGTTGCCCACACACTGCAGTCTCGCCGAGTCAGTGTTGTTCCTTGTCACACAGCTGGTCCTATTGGCAGTCTGCAGCCTGTGGACGGTAATACGCACACTCTCTCCACGCTGCGCCTCGAACCGATACACGCAACTGGAAAATCACAACTTATAACAATCCCACCATAATTTTATGTTGTGAATACTGTTTACATTTTATTTTTACTGTCTTACCTTCTCATCCCAGGATTTAGTCTAGGCCATTACCCTCACACACTTCAGGCTAGACCTAGTGGGTTGCGACATTATTACTTAGCGAAAGGTCATTGGTTATTGATGGGATTTTAACCCGACAACTTGGACATCAACTGATTACACTAGCAGACGAAACACTGATGCTGATACTGATACTGGGGCATAGAATGTATATTATTCCCATCAGAGTAATAAATTGAATAGTACTGAGTATTCAGGTTTACAGCAATGAAGAATTGTTTTAAGTGGTAATATGCTTATATTAAAGATATTAACTAAGTATAGTCGTGTACAAAGTTCTATAAACTTTTTGTGTTCTATAAAATAGCACAGTAACTATACCAATAATATTCTCTGAAAGAATTAAATGAAAAATGAGTAAGTAGGTTTACTTTCTTAATCGTAGAACCGGCAAAGTCGTAATTCACGACGCTTTTACAAATTCAATAAGAAGTGGCAGGTGAAGGCATCTGTCACAAATTTAGTGAACTTGACATACACTTTCGCCTTTGTAACCGTGTTGCCCTCTGGGAGCTGATGCCTGAACTGACTCACGCAGTTCACTAAACTGCCACTAGGGTATGTCTTATAGTCAATGAACTGGTTATAGCACTACACTGACAAGTGTAACGTTATAGCCATTCGGAAGTGATAGGGCTCAAATCCCGACCATAAGCAATCCCAATTTGTCTTGCAAATGTGTGGTATGTACAATGTACTGAGTTAACCATTTTAAATATCTCAGTAACCAATTGACCTAGAGTGATAATGTGATGTGAAATTGTGTTTTTGAGCCAAATCCAATGGTAGAAAGAAAAATTAGATTTATGAAAAATTATATAAAATTTGTTTAATAATCCATTTTGGGGGAAACCCCCACCCCCATAGTGTATTTAATGTATAGTACCAAAGTAAATAAATAGTAAAATAATCTAAATTCAAATTAGTATAAAATTATTTTATGTACTTAAAGTACCTTAGATTGGTCATTCCTCCCCGGCCAAAAAGGAAAACGTTCCTGGGAGAAGAGAAGTTGTGAAGTTCACCTTGCAAGTGCTGCGCCCTGCTGGTGAACTTGCGAGAGCACGGGCCCTGGCCGTACGCCTCGCCGTCCTGGTGCAGGTCCACGAACTCGTAAAGAGAGCGGAAAGACACTGGCCTGACATTGAAAGGTAGGATTAGTAAAATGACATATTTGTCATGATTTTATACCCTGAATAGGTATAGCTGTGTTCCATAGGTAGTGTTATTATTAGTTGTAGTTGAGTGATATAGCCACAAAAAAGATGCTTTGCTCTAGCTGGCAATAGCGGAGGATGAAGATGAAGATGAATGTGGTGGATGAATAAATGGTGGTCAGTTTGGGTTCATTAAATTAATCAAACTTGAAATTTTCAGTACTTGGAAGTAGTTTATACATTTATTTCAAAATGACCATCGCATGTTTGACCACCAATTGCTCAGAACAGCAGTTTAGTCGTTTACGTCTCAATACTGAATAGCCCCTGTGTCACGCGGCGGTACGAGTGGGAAAATCCAACAAGTTGGAAATCAGCGGGAAGATTGGGCACAGCCGTGGTACGACGATGGTTCCCCATCTGGTGTGGACACTCATTTAACACTACGTGCTTCGAAATCCCGCTTGGGGAATCCCGGCAACGTCCCGTTCTGGTGTAGCCAGACCTTTAGACATGAAACTATTTTCATTTTAAAGTGATATCTACCTGAGAACCGTGGAGTGGGTGACCTTGAGCTCCAGCGTCATGGAGTCGCCGGTGGAGAGGAAGCTCTCGGCGAGCGAGCAGGGCCGGGTGGCGCGAGTCGCATTGTTGAGCAGAGAATGGTCGCAGGTGCGTGGGATGTGGTCCTTGCAGTACCTGGCCAGCAGTGTCAGGTTGCTGCTGCGTCCCGCACTGTACACCATCGACCCTCCTCCTTCTCGCTGGTATCAAACACACATATATTAGTTCTTATCACTTTTTAATTAAAATACGCTAACGCTTCTTTTGTAACGATTAATGTTGTCACTGTGGGTACAAAATCACCTCTCTATGAATAAACTGTAGCTAATTCAATCCAGGTAAATAGTCGATGGTAAGGACTGAGTACAGTGACTGCTATGTCGCAGCAAGGAGACAGAGTAAATACGTACGTCATCTCATTTACTCTAGGGGAGTGTGTTCAAGCATTCAACAGACTAACTTCAATGTTTGCGTAATCCTTCGCCGGCACAAGTTGTAGGCCTATTATTTAAAACACACGATAACTTGACTCTTTTCCTAAATTGTTCTATATATATATATATATATATATATATATATATATATATGATATCCCTTTACATAACGAACATTTTTAAGTACATAAGTACAGGTTGTAAGTGAATAAAACTTTTTGTGTTCTATAAAATAGCACAGTAACTATACCAATAATATTCTCTGAAAGAATTAAATGAAAAATGAGTAAGTAGGTTTACTTTCTTAATCGTAGAACCGGCAAAGTCGTAATTCACGACGCTTTTACAAATTCAATAAGAAGTGGCAGGTGAAGGCATCTGTCACAAATTTAGTGAACTTGACATACACTTTCGCCTTTGTAACCGTGTTGCCCTCTGGGAGCTGATGCCTGAACTTACTCACGCAGTTCACTAAACTGCCACTAGGGTATGTCTTATAGTCAATGAACTGGTTATAGCACTACACTGACAAGTGTAACGTTATAGCCATTCGGAAGTGATAGGGCTCAAATCCCGACCATAAGCAATCCCAATTTGTCTTGCAAATGTGTGGTATGTACAATGTACTGAGTTAACCATTTTAAATATCTCAGTAACCAATTGACCTAGAGTGATAATGTGATGCACGAAATTGTGTTTTTGAGCCAAATCCAATGGTAGAAAGGAAAATTAGATTTATGAAAAATTATATAAAATTTGTTTAATAATCCATTTTGGGGGAAACCCCCACCCCCATAGTGTATTTAATGTATAGTACCAAAGTAAATAAATAGTAAAATAATCTAAATTCAAATTAGTATAAAATTATTTTATGTACTTAAAGTACCTTAGATTGGTCATTCCTCCCCGGCCAAAAAGGAAAACGTTCCTGGGAGAAGAGAAGTTGTGAAGTTCACCTTGCAAGTGCTGCGCCCTGCTGGTGAACTTGCGAGAGCACGGGCCCTGGCCGTACGCCTCGCCGTCCTGGTGCAGGTCCACGAACTCGTAAAGAGAGCGGAAAGACACTGGCCTGACATTGAAAGGTAGGATTAGTAAAATGACATATTTGTCATGATTTTATACCCTGAATAGGTATAGCTGTGTTCCATAGGTAGTGTTATTATTAGTTGTAGTTGAGTGATATAGCCACAAAAAAGATGCTTTGCTCTAGCTGGCAATAGCGGAGGATGAAGATGAAGATGAATGTGGTGGATGAATAAATGGTGGTCAGTTTGGGTTCATTAAATTAATCAAACTTGAAATTTTCAGTACTTGGAAGTAGTTTATACATTTATTTCAAAATGACCATCGCATGTTTGACTAGTAATTGCTTAGTGAACGGCAGTTGGGTAGTTTGCGTCTCGAGACTGAATAGCCCCTGTGTCACGCGGCGGTATGGGTGGGAAAATCCAACATGTTGGAAATCAGCGGGAAGATTGGGCACAGCCGTGGTACGACGATGGTTCCCCATCTGGTGTGGACACTCATTTAACACTACGTGCTTCGAAATCCCGCTTGGGGAATCCCGGCAACGTCCCGTTCTGGTGTAGCCAGACCTTTAGACATGAAACTATTTTCATTTTAAAGTGATATCTACCTGAGAACCGTGGAGTGGGTGACCTTGAGCTCCAGCGTCATGGAGTCGCCGGTGGAGAGGAAGCTCTCGGCGAGCGAGCAGGGCCGGGTGGCGCGAGTCGCATTGTTGAGCAGAGAATGGTCGCATGTGCGTGGGATGTGGTCCTTGCAGTACCTGGCCAGCAGTGTCAGGTTGCTGCTGCGTCCCGCACTGTACACCATCGACCCTCCCTCCTCCTTCTCGCTGGTATCAAACACACATATATTAGTTTTTATCACTTTTTAATTAAAATACGCTAACGCTTCTTTTGTAACGATTAATGTTGTCACTGTGGGTACAAAATCACCTCACTATGAATAAACTGTAGCTAATTCAATCCAGGTAAATAGTCGATGGTAAGGACTGAGTACAGTGACTGCTATGTCGCAGCAAGGAGACAGAGTAAATACGTACGTCATCTCATTTACTCTAGGGGAGTGTGTTCAAGCATTCAACAGACTAACTTCAATGTTTGCGTAATCCTTCGCCGGCACAAGTTGTAGGCCTATTATTTAAAACACACGATAACTTGACTCTTTTCCTAAATTGTTCTATATATATATGATATTCCTTTACATAACGAACATTTATAAGTACATGAGTTAAGGTTGTAAGTGAATAATTAAATTATTCAACACACATAATGACTAAACTTTTATCCTGTACTCTTATAGGCTGAAAAACTAGACACAAAAAATATTGAAAATATTTTTATCAGACTAAGCTGATAGCTCTCACTTGACAGATGCTGACCAGTATTGCAATACTGGTTTAAGTCAATGTGTAGTGTGAAAAACACTGCACATTGCCGACGTCGCAGACGGATTTTACATTTGGTACGTTTTCATTCCTTGCAGAAGGACCAATTCAGACTGTGTCCGACGCATGTGTCGCCAGCGGAGCAGTGTTACCACACAACTCTTGATTCTGCTTTATTTTTCAATGTGTTTCATAGGAGGAAATCCTTGAAACATACACAGTTGGATACCGATCCGTTGATATGTTCGTATAGTTTCAGAGAACCAAAAATGTTCTAGAACATTTCACCCAGTACTACAGACGAAGGCAGTGTAGACTGGCAATGGAACCAAGTGTAAAGTCAGCAAGAATGCTTCTCCATTGCTGTCAGTACTGTGAAATAAAGAACATTGTACACCTTCATTGTACCTGCATATTACATCTTTATTTTGTTAACGATTATATATTACTAACTACTATGTGTCTTATAGGTTTAGTTTTTTTTAGTTTTCTAATCCACAATACTTTTCGACGTTTCCAAAACATTCGCTCACTGTGCGTACGCCGCAGAATGTTCGGTCACTCCGGCCGACGGGTTTCCCAGATCGCCGACGTCTGCGACGCCTGTGTGAATTGACGGTTTAAAAGACACGGATCCAGATTTTAAAAAGCTCGCAGACTTGAGTCTGCGACGTCGGCAGTATGCAGTGTAAAAAGGTCTTTAGCATGGCGATATCCAAAAGCTATATAATATCAGAGTGATTCACAACCACAATTGACACCAAATGAAAATAATAGCAATAAGATGACAATTCGCTTGATGGTGAAACAGAATTGAGCCAACAATTACAATGTAGCCTGCAACAACATTACTACTCACCAGTAGATCTCGTTGCACGAAGGGGAGGCGCGAATGTTGCCGTCCCACACCTGGAGCCTGGTGGCGCACTCTGTATCGTCAGCCGGGGTCACGTGGTACTTGAGCACGGCCAGCCACACCTTGAACCTGGGAGGGATGAGAGCTTGGGTGCGACGCCGCGACAGTTCCAGGTGACGAGGCGGAGGTGGCGTGCCGGGCTCCATGCCCTGTCACATGGTCAATGTAATCAGCCTTACCTTTAATATACTTTTTAAGCAACAAGCGTTATTTTTTGTGTATGGTGATAAGTTGAAAAGCTGAAAGGTAAGTATAGTATAGACGTTATGGGCATAAAATTAAAGGTCTGAACTCGTAGAAAGGATTTCCACAAACTCGACCTCAAAATTCGGCAACAAATTGGTGGTTTGATAATTTAATTAGCTTAACTCGCCGGTATTTTCTTTTGGATCGATCTCTTGAGATCCAGTTCCAGGCTGTGCATGGAAAAGACTTATATTTTAATTCAAAATTGTTCATAAACTGTTCTTAAGAATATCTCTAACTCCTTTTAGACCAATCCATAAGGAGTTACATAAAATTCTAATAAATCACCATATGTCAAATTTGGCAAAAATTGTTTGCCAAATGTGGTAAAAGATGTGTTTGGTAAAACCCACCGCCATTTTACTTTAGATCATTATATTTGGAACTTTTGATGTCGAGTTTGTAGTATTGATGTTACACTGACCTGCAAGTGGTAGAGGCAGGTGGTGTTGGCAGCGAGCGAGTGTTTGGGGCTCTCCAGCACTCCCATGCCATCGCCTTTCAACCAGAACTCACATCTCTTGTTGCGGGCGTACTTCGGCGACTCCTTGTCAACAAACTTCACCTTCGGAAAAAATAATATGATTAGAAGCCACAACAATTGTGGACGTACTCTGGTGACTCCTGGTTTAAAATCTTAATTAGGGAAAATATGATTTGTGGTGGTTGTGATGGTTTACGTCGTAACCAAATCTTAGGAATTTTAGTGCTTTTGGATTTATCTGGCTACATAAAACAACCAAAAAAGTATTAAAGAAAACTAATTACTTTCTTGAATAAAACACATAGTACTCATTTAAAATGACTAATTAATTCATTAACGTAAATAGATTTTTCATCACGCTTTAAACATTATAATGCTGAACTCTAAGTTCTAAGGAAATTATCAAATGAAAATGTCTAGAATTTTACACTTTTAACTTCACATGTTTAAGTTCCCTGTCGCCTCATATGGTTTCAAAATGTAATAGTCAAAGCTGACTTAAATTAACTTAACACGATAATTCAAATGACTGAAACGGTGGTGACGTCCTGTAATCCAGCTACTTTGAGGTCACTAATTGTGGATAATTATGAGAGATGGTCGGTGGATACAGTGTTCTCTTGTGTGGATTAACGTCCGCACTATTGAATACTACGTTAATCCACAAAGACCATCCTCATAACTAGACCAATTCTTAATTCAAAGGCTGTGGTTTAGATTTCACGTTAAACAGTAGGTCCATTAGTTGCCATCGGCTGTTGGGCTGAGTCCTGTCTAAGGAACATGTCAGCCTTAGTCAGTAACAAAACTACAAGATCGCGCCACAATCATCTTACACTCAATTTTCATTCATACTTGGCTTAATATAGCTACATTGTAGTATGGTTGCCATTTCAATGATCTAATCTAAAAATATAACGAACGAAGTCATCTGATAATTATACCTTTAAAGTTTTGGTCAGTGATATTGTATGCACATTCTGCGTATAACATGCCGTTATAACTCCGGAATAGACAAACCTTACCTGAACTTGCAACTGAAACCCGTGCAGCGGCATGGGAGGGGCGGGATATAGAAGTGTGCCGTAGGGCGAGGTCGAGAACTCCACCAGGAGCTCGTGGGTGCTGGAGACAGCCTCTGGGACGGCGACGCCTCCTCCGCAGAACTTGAGCAGCACGGGGTCCCTGGTCGTGTAGCCGTCGTACACCGTCACATAGTCCTGCACCTCGTCACACTCGTGCCAGACCTGTGGCATGTAGTATATATGTACAGTGTGCATCTAGTGTTGATATGACCACGATGCACAAACTGCGTGTTTAAATCAATTCAATAGAATGTGTCATTCCACCATCAATTTGTTGCTGCTATTTTTTTTATTAATCATGTTTTAAACTATGCATTGACTCAATTGTACTTGCTTATTAGCCTTGTTTTAACAGCTAAAAAGTCTATTTCAGTCCAATCCAAAGTCCATGCAATCCGATCAATCCTACAAATGCTATGAAATTCCAACCAAACCGGCCACCGTTTATTTAAAGTCCTTCCACTTTACCTCGCATTTGCAAAACAAATTAGGGTTGCTCATGGTTGGGATTCGAACCAGCTTACTTCAAACGTACTGATCAAACGCTTTAGTCCACTATACTAAACTACACCATCTGAGAAACCGCTTATTTAGCTATAGAAAACATACTCTAGCGGTAAACAGCGAAGTTCATAAAATAGTTCCAATATTAGCCCACAAATAGCAGAACGGTGGTGAAAATTGTTGACTACAATAACATTATACAAGTCACCGAATATCATCACTAAAAATAGACGCTACAGTGTATTTCACCATTCGGTGGGTTAAATATTTTAATTTAATTTAACTAATTTCCATTCTTAAGGATAATTATTTTTATGAAACAAATTAAAACTGTATGTTTATGTGCATGAACATCCAATTTTACCACTCAATATAATTCAAACCTTTCACAGCATAAATCCGTTTATTGTTATTTGTAATTATTATGTTATGAGGTAAGTATTTTATCTATATGTTCCTGTTATTTTTTCTATTTATGAAAGTTTTCTACTTGACAAATCATTTATTTGTCTGATATTTAATTACATTTGAATATTATAAGTTTTTAGAATTAGCCCTCTGTTAAAAATGCAAGTGACCCAGGGTGCCAGAAGGCAAGTGTGCGGTCCAAGTTATGTTCATGGCGTGTTGTACCGCCCCTCCATTTGCTGGATTGGGTGATCTCCAAATGCCCGCTTACACTGCGTGTTCGAAGGAACATGGGTTGTATAAAATGTGGTCAGCATCTAACAGAATCTAGTGTATATATTAATTGCACAGATGTGGGCATTGTTAAAGTTCAGTTTAACCTTAGGAGTTCCCTGATATTTTCGATTAATTTACATTTAACGTGTGTTTATGTGCCTAAAAGATTAAAATTACCCTACAATTATTAATTTCAACTTTTCAACAGATTATTACATAAAAAGCATAAGAAACATAATAATATTAACACCATTTCAAAGAGGCGATTATTTTATTTTCTTGTATGTAATGACATTATAGGGTAGAGAAGTCAATAAAACCTAAATTACAATTTGAATTAACTTTTTCGTGAGAAGATCATTCCACTCATTCGTTGAAAGAAGTTTTAAAACGGTCAATTAAAAACGTCATTGTGTGTGTCAATTTTGATTGATTTAGAAAAAGGTGTGCCACTGGAAATAATAATCCTTTCTCTTATCCAGAGTTTTTCATAATGTGATCCGCGCAGCCCTAGGGGTCTTCAAGCAGTATTTTTTGGGGTCCGCAATAAAACTTACTTTAATCACTCACATCAAAAGCTCTTATTAAAAAAACATTTTTGGTTTGTATTACAAAGAACATATGTACATATGAGCAGGGAAAAATTTTTCGTCTTCCTTTTTTTACTTTAGCAAACAATTTACCTTCATTGATTTTACATTTATCGATTTTTTTCATAATCTACGTATATTTACGAGGAATATGAGTATGAATAGGTTATCGATGGTGGTTTAGTCACAGTGATTTAAACAAAACCTTTTATGAAAATGGACAAAACTGCTGCTAGGGAACCAGGCAATCCACATGAAATCAGGTCAGGAAACTCCTAGGTTTAAAAGTCACATTTAAAAACTAAATTTTAGACATACGTCAACTTTTAAATATTGGTAAAAGTAAAAGAATAGTTTATGTTTTATTAATTGTACTAGTGTGTAAGGTTTTAATAGTTTTAGTGACACTCACAATAATTTATGTTATTAAATATAAGACAGTGCCCAGATACCTTCAGGTGCCTGCTCTGGTTGGGTTGCTGACCGGCCCGCGCGTACAATGCGGCATGGCTCCTGATGTTCACCAGTTGGCCTTTTGGCTGTTTCACTGAAATGATGGCGTATTTTCCAGGAGGAACCTAAAACAAAAATTTGTTTGATTAGTTTCATAGTCAACTAATCTGAAACAGCCTTGATTTTTAATTTTCTCACCCACACCTTAATAGGGGGAAAATATTGTTTTCGTTAAAATATTCTAGTAGTTTGAGTTTTCAGTGGAAATATCCCCTTTGACTACTGACCCCAAAAAACCAGACTAATCTTTGGAGACCAATATTGAACACAACTTACTAATCATGTTTAAAATATTCAAAACCTATTTGAAAAATTAAGTTTTCCAAATATATCACTTCGTCTTATAAAATATACGTTTTTCGTTTCAATAATCATAACATGATTAACTCCTATCATTTATTTCGACGCAATTAAAAGGTTATCTAATGAAATCTACATAGGCTTTCATTTTAGTTAAAACTGACTGACTTAAATAGCTATTTTATTTTAAGTTTTATTAAACAATCATGTACAAAACATTTGTCAATACACTTTATGATTCATGAAACTACATTATATCATTTAATTGTTTCTCGCGTGATTATGTTAAAGCCAATAAGTCTCCATAAAGTTGAAATTAACATACTACCATACCTTACCTAATTAAAACATTATGGATAACAGTGATGTAATTTCATTTACTGTAATTATTAAATAAAAAGGTAGGGTTTAAAAATGTTTCTTTAAAGTATATATTCACTATCCACAGTCATTATTATTTTTTGGTGATTTTATACAGGGTGTTTCAGAATTCCCTACCAATACTCTAGGGAATTGTTCCTGGGTAAGAAACTTATCTAAATATCATATTTAAATTGTCCGGAAGTCCTTAGTTACTCACACAGCCTCTATTTTGTTTTTTCACTTATGATTTTTTTCTGAATAATGGTTAAAATTACGGAGTTTAAACTTTACACAAACATTTAAAGAAAACTTACTTTAAACAGAAAGCCATTATCAGAGTTATGGCCAAAGTAGCAAAAACGTCAAACTCATGGCCTTAATGTGTTGAGGAATTATTTGATATCATAGTTTGATATCGATAGTAAATATATTGGCAATAAATAATTTAATCATATGTAGTAAGGCATATAGTGGTAGATATATGAAATGAGTATTGTTTGTCTTTTTGGATTTTATTCATTAAATGAGTTCTAAGCTGTAATTTTTTTATACTGTTAAGTTGCATTGTAAAATTAAGGAGGGATTTTGTTACACGTGACTCTCGGTTAAATTTGTTGTGAGGGAGGTTCCATCTCAGGTTTTCCTAAGGAACCATTTTTCATTAGATATGTAATCTATTCATTTATATATTTTGTTTAACAGAGTAAATTGTTTTCTAGTTATTGTAAAATATGTTCAATGATATTGTTAAGCGTATTTTACTCATGTATTGTCGGATGAGAAATAAAGAATTTATTTATTTATTTATGACAACTAGATAAAACTACAAAAAATCATGACAATTTCTCAAAAATCATAAAACAAAATGGCGGCCATTTAAAGTTTTGTTTTTCAAATAACTTGGGAACCGTTGATTTAACAGACAATTAACAGGAATAACTTTTTTTAGGTAATGTAATTACAAATCGATTGACTCCAAAGTGTTTCAAATTAGATAAATATTAATTGAGATATGGCAGCTTTAGTGATAGGTGACCGCTAGAGCTTAGTTGCAGTGCATGTCAAGGCATGCGACGAAAGTCTGCCACAACAATGCAACAGCCTCCGTCTGCTTACTGTCATTAAATTCACACAAAACTCCCAAACTTTTTATATCAGCTGTGGTAAAAGTCAAAATACTTTTTCACAAACTAAGCATCTGATTTTATTCTTGCCTGAAAATGTTATTATTTTATTCATTGTAGTCAGTTCCTCTACAGTTATTCTAAATTTATTTAATTTAATTATTTAAAAATTACTAAAAAAAGACCCAAATGGTTATGTGACATTTTATTATTGTTTGAAGTTATCTAAAATAACCTACAAATAGCATACAAAGCCGGCGGAGACTGTTGCATTGTTGTGGCAGACTTTCGTCGCATGCCTTGACATGCACCCGCACTGCAACTAAGCTCTTTAAGCTTTGGTGTCAATCGGTTTGTAATTAAATTACCTAAAAAAAATTATTCTTGTAAATTGTCTGTTAAATAAACGGTTCACGAGTTATTTGAGAAACAAAATTTTAAATGGATGCCATTTTGTTTTATGAATTTTGAGAAATTGTCATGATTTTTAGTAGTTTTTTCTAGTTGTCATAAATGTTCGTGCAAAGTCTCAATTCCGTACGTTTAACCACTATTCAGAAAAAATTATAAGTGAAAAAAACAAAATGGAGGCTGTGTGAGTAGCTAAGGACTTCCGGATAATTTAAATATAATATTTAGATATTTTTCTTACCCAGGAACAATGCCCTAGAGTATTGGTAGGGCAATTCTGAAACACCCTGTATTATTATAATTAAATTAACTCGCTTTCTTACATCTCCTGTTACTTGCAGGTCACGAATTGTGGATAGTTACGAATGGCGGCCGGTGGATGTGATGTTCCCGGTTGTGGAATAACGTCCACACTATTGAATAGCACGTTCATCCGCAAAAACGATCTTCATAATTAGACCAGTTCGTAATTCAGAGACAAAAGTGGTTGGGATATCATGTTAAACTGTAGGTTCCATAGATGTCATCGGCTGTTGTCCAAGGAACTTGTCAGCCTTAGTCAGTAACTAGACTATAAGATCGTGCTGCCATTATCTTACACTAATTTATATTCATACTAGCTGACCCGGCGAACTTCGTAACGCCTAATAGAAAATACATTTTAACTTTAAGATTAGCCATATTCTGAAGTCAAATAGCATTGCGGCTTCGTCACGAAAGCTTTAAATATTCAACACCTGATTATTATAATAAACCTAATATATATAAACATTGTAATTATTTTTATTTGGCAAATATATAAACACGTGACTGTTGATCATACAGAAAATAAAAAAATAGTACATAATTCCCAAAAACCGTAAATTATTAACGTGGGGAATAATGCTGTTTATTTTGTACAGCACATATTTACTTCATAGTTTTACATTAATGAATGATTCATATGGCATTGGATGGTAAAGCATATTTCTAACGGAGAGTAAACCAACAGCTGTTTTAAGAAATCAAATGTTTTGATTTTAGAAAATTTGTAAACAAACTTATTCCCCATAAGGTTAACATTAGAAATTTAAAACGCTATAAAATGGAAACTAATTGAATTTATGAAAACTGAATATGCCTAAAGCATGACCGGAGCAGAGACGAATCCAAAAAAATCAAAGATCATTAAAATCGGTCCAGCCGTTCTCGAGTTATAATGCGTGTAACTAACACGACTTTGTTTTATATATTTAGATTTGGTTTAAAATATGAGTATCAACAGCAACGTGGATTAATCGCCGTTTCAAAAGGTAATAATAGTAATAGACAACAAGGCCCATCACAGTTGTAGGCCATGTGAGAGCGTGGCTCACCTCTTGCTGTCGAATAGCATAGTAGCAGGTGAGGTTCCGAGGGTAGATGCCAGGGAAGTTGGGACTCTGGAGGCGGCAGTCCTTGCGGTTGCAGTCAGTGAAGACCCGGGAGCAGAAGGTTCCGCCGATCAGGTCCCCCAGGTAGTACTGTGGCGTCACCGTCGGGGCCAGGGACGTGTTCGTGAAGTCGGTGAAGGGGTCTGGTCATATACATTTACAATATGTCAGTATATTAATCCAGTCAGTGTATAAACCAATATGTTAACAGGGCGACAAAAGAATCACCCAGTTGCTGTGGGTAGGACCGGCGATTAATTTTTATTGATTTAAAAACCAGGATTTAAAAACGTTCTTTAAAATTGTTTTTAGCACCAGCATCTTACTTTCTTCAAAATTGTGTTTCTTTCTTTGTTTTATACAGAATTCTCTAGGGTAAAAATACAAATTGAGAGGAAGACAATATATTTATATTTCAACAAAATTGCATATCATTACTGGTAATAGCAAGCTACTTATATGAGTATTTGGTAATGAAATGGTCCCTGTGGGGAGTAATGTGGGAATCCTAAAGGTAAGCCCAGGTTGCTATGGACATTAAACTAAAGGTCTTAATTAGTAGAAAAGATAACACAAACCCAAAGGCAGTGGTTTGAAAATTGAAGGTTATAAATGTCAAATCAAAGTCATTTTGTTTTGCATCAACCTTTTAAGGTCGGGTTTGTGGCATTGATTTTAGTTCAAAAAGTCAACCACCCCATACGTGATATCCAATCACCATAAACATTAACAAGTAGCTTACCATTACCAATAATGATATAACAAATTTAGTTGTGATACCTAGTTTCATTTGAAAATTATGAAGTAGTTCTAAGACTTCGTGACCTTGTATAATAGAAATGAAAGCTAAATAATTTAAATCCATTTTTTCTGTACATTTAGGTAACAATGAAAATTTTTAAACGTTGAATTTTTAAACACAACCTGGTTTAAATGGAGTTGACATTGTTCACATTAATATTCTAATCACAAAAATAGAATATAGTTTTTCTTATTAAATGTACGTATTTTTTATATGTCAATAATGATTAATGACATCGCATTAAAACCACCTTACCTTTGTGAAAAATAATATCTTTTTCTTTAGATAATAGATAGTTTTTTTCTTAAGATAATTTCGTTGTTAGGTATTTTGATGAAATAAATATTAAGAAGTAAATACTAATCAAGAATAAATTACTTGAATTACTTAGGAAAAAAATCAACGAATGTGGAGATAAACATTTTCAAACAGGTGAGACTAAAGCAACTTCCATGTAAGCCGATCGAGTTCGGATAACCGTCACTACAAATAAAATATAAATAGAGCCTTTGTTGAGGGTTAGGGTTTGAGTTTCAATTAAGGAATTAGTAAAGGGTTGCTGGAGCGATGTTGCCTTCGCCCTCATCGACCCCTTCTCATGGACCTTTTAACTTAGGTAATTGTAGCTCCTCTTTTTGTCAAATCTGTCTCACTTATTGCACTCATTTTTAACAATTTAGAAAACTGAGATAAATAAATGACAATTTTATAAATTAAATACACGTTGAAGCTAAAAGAGTTTATGGATTTTTTAAATTATGGAGCTAAAACACTATAACAGATAACGTTAAAACCTTGCAAATTCCCTTTAAATACCTCCAAATGGTAACACATTGAGTTCATACAATCTAGCGATATAACAATCGTGCTATAGCATTTTTCTCGTTATTCCTTTAGGTTTTCTCTCTGAAAATACATTTTTACTCACCTATAGAAATCAAGAAGGTGAAGAAAATAAATAAAATATATTTAAGATTATTTTTATTGGCGGCTAAAGCATAAAGGAATAACGAGAAAAATGCTATCTCACAATTGTTATATCGCTCGATTGCATGGATCCAATGTGTTACCATACTATTCCTTGATATATTCACGCGATATAGCGTACATGAAGCGCTCCCGTAACACATTTCATTTTACAATAATTACTCATGTAATACACTCCAAACAAACTTGCTGTATGGTTGAATGAAACACGAGATTAAGGTAAATGGAACAAGGTTTGCGCATGTGACTTTTACACTCAATAGAGCAAATTGCCCACCTGTCTCCCTGAATAATGTTCAGCTACCCCAATCTGATGTGGTCAAGTACTTAGGCATGCACCTCGACAGACGTTTAACTTGGCACGCACACATTTGGAACAATCTTTCATATTACCTAATCATCATAGTGTGTCAGTGCCATTAGGTATTAGAACTTATTTATTTCTCATTATATTTACTCATTGTTCAATACAACTGAATAGATTGTGAAGTAGGTAAATACATTAAAAAATATAACTTCACAAACTTTAACTATGTAGATAGAAAAAAGTTAAATATATATACGAACTTTATGTATCAGATAAAAATTACAAATTAAATGGTACAGGATTTCCAAAGTAAATATTTTGTATCAAAGTTCACTTACTTTTAGATAATGAATTTAGTTTACTGAAATTATACAATACATTCCGTTGAGCAAAGGTGCACTATAAAAAAATACTGTTTCGAACACATTATGATCGATGACACTCTCAAGAATCCACACATCAGCTATAATTTGACCAATAGGTGATTCCAGGGGTTTCCAGATGTTTACATTCAATAACAGTAACGAACCCAGGAACCGCAGGCCTCCGTATCTGATGATAGCGTTGTACTTGGGTAGCATCTTGTAGCCCAGTCGGAAGTCAAAGTTGTAGCCGTCCTGGTCCTTGGAGATGCGTCGCAGAGTGAGCGAGATGGTGACAGACTGCGTCTCGCTGTAGTAGACGGACGGACCCCAGGAGGTGCCGCACCAGGCGCCACCTATACGGGGCCTCTGGTACTCCCACAGCTGCATGTCGCCGTCCGGGCAACCAGCCGACAAGAACGACGTGAACCGCCCCAGGGTGAAGCTCTCGAACGTCACCTAATAATAATAATAATATGTTTATTGTCGTTGATAAAGTTGATAAATCGTATAGCAAACGTCAAAAACTACAAATCTACATAATACTAATAATAAAACAATAAAAATAATTTACAATAAAAATAATGTGATATATAAAATGCAATACAATAATACAAAAAAAACACAAAACATATTCATCCCCTGGGGAACCTATGAAAAAACGGAATGTAATTAAATAATCTAAAATCAAAATCAAAATTTAGCTCCAACGATGTAATGTGAACTCGTCCACCGCGTAGAACACATGTAGAACACTCGCGCTGACAAGTATTGGAACCGGCAATAAGTCACGATTTCCAATATATAAAAGGAGGGAAGTGTCAAGATTCCTAGCTCCCTGTAAGATTGTCTATACGACTCTCTTTCACTCAAATTGGCAATTAGTCTGATGGCTCTTTTTGGAGTCTTAAATACCCTTTCAAATTATCTTCTTGCACAACTACCCCATAACCTTATCCTGTAAGAAATGTAGGAGTGAATAAGGCCATAATCAAGCCTTGTGTTGTGCAGGTCGGCCCTTTGCTCTTTGCAATTTTGGAACAGAGGCTACTTCCAGTTCAGTGCCTTATCAAGGTACATCCCCAAGAACTTGGTGGAATCAACCCCTCCAAAGAGGTGTCATCCACCATAAGCGTAGGTGTAGACTCGACGTCACCTGAGGGTGACTCGTAGCTGTAGCTGAGGGTGTTACCGACTGCGCCTCGTGTCGACCCGAAATCCTGAAAAAGGGGTGTCTCCGACTGTGCCAGGTCAGTTTTATTGCCATTACTAATTCATATAATAGCTTAGATCCCCTCTTAGATGGTTAATAAAAGGGTAAACACAAAGGCGCAGGGATTGTGTTGACTGCAAGGCGCAATCGAAGACACCCTGACGAGGGTTCATTTTGACCACGAGTCACAGTTTTAGTATCCCCGTGGCGGATTTCATCTACTCTACCGAACTATAAAGAGTACTATAAGAGTATAAACTATAACTATAACCTAATAATTTCTCAGAAATATTTTTATGTTAAATTTAAACTAATTGTTTCTATAAAATGACGAAAGGCTAGTTGGTACGGTGTACCATCTACGTTAGTTGATTGGACGTATTGATTGGTAGTCGACAAATAGGGACAGATAAAAGTTACTAAACAGCTAGAAAACAGGAAAATAACGTCCTTCTTTTACGAAGAGAGGTTTACGGCCGACAATGCGTAGAGGGGATGGGGAAGTGGTTCCACACAAACTCTGAAAGTTTTTTAACAGGCCAACTTACACCGTTGGCTCAAAATGGTGGGTGTACCATAATTAGTTTATTGACCTTAAAATTCACATAGTAAGGTGAATTTTCATTGATTTAAATAATTATCAATTGTAATGATTCAAACTTTAACATAGATCGAAGAAGGATATTATATGAATTCACATTTTATTTATGAAACATGGGAAAATAGTAAGTAGGTTTGCTGCTATAAGGAACAAAATAATTCAACTTTACGGTATGCATCTTAACTATGTGAAGCTTTGTGCCAAGGTTTATCACAATATTTATAATAATTAGTGACATATAGAATTTACCTTTTCCTCATAAGGTTAATATTGGAATTACTTAAGGTAACGAACTGTGTTTACCAATTTGTATATCTTAGTATCAAATTAACATTCAGAAAATATTCAAACATTAAATTGTTATTTTTTATTAATTCTAATGGTACTAATAAAAGTATTATTTTTATAAATAGTATTCAATTATATATGGAATGTTTTATGTATGATGTTATAATTTTCACCAGATTGTAACCCATTTCATTTTACACACACACAATGCTTGATCCCCGGTGTATGTCTTGTCAAGATGATCACGCCAATAGCTCTATATATTCGATTAAAGAAAGTTTTAAATGTATTCAAATTCTTATGCCCCACCAAAAGGTGAAGTTCGGGGTAAGCCAAAATATTATCAAATAACAATCCCTAGCTACACTATACATAAAGGTCTCATTAAAAGAAGACATTGAATGCCCTATATAGATTGTACCAAAAGTTATAGCCGGCTAAACTTTAATTTTTTAAACTTAGTAAATTATTTTTTAATTGAATTTTTGAAATTCCTTGCAAAAGAAAAAACACTATTACAGTTATATCAACTGCACAAAATGTCCAGTATACTAGTTTGCAGAAGTAAATTCTGGACACAAATACCTGCCTCACATTTCCCTATGGCTTGCTGCCAATTACAGACTTTGTTTGTGCCAAGAAGTAGGTAATAGGTGAAGATTTGAGCAATTGACCTAGATAAAATAGTGTAATTTTTTGTTTCTTTTAAAACAGTTTATGATTTTGCACCAATACTCTTCTACGATCAAGACTTCTAAAATGGTGCATACTGATTGATATACACCATGTCTTTAAAAATTCTACAATCAAAATACCCTTTTGGGGAGGAGTGAAATTTGAATATAATTGTATTATTTGTATTTTTATTAAAAAACAGTATCAGCGGACTGGCACATACTTTCTCCCTGATGTTAATGTTTAAAAAATTACAATATTTTGCAAAACTGTAATATATAAACTTAATGTTTATTTAAATAAAATTCAACAATTCATTATTACGAACATTATCATACAACTTCTTAAACTGGCATCAAGAGGAAACAAGTTAAAGTATTTTTTAGAAATATTTAAATTAGTGGGTTTTGTTGGGTGATGTGAAAAATGAGGAAGAAACTGATTTTTTAATATCCTCCATAAGAATTACTTTGGGGAGCTCTCAGTCAAAGTACTGCGTTTAACCAATTTAATTTCATTTATGTACGTCAGCGGACATACAATTTAACTTTTCTCTAAAACTGTTAGTCATAGACTTATGATTAAAGAATACATTTTTTTAGTATTTAGGCTCGTTTTATTGGTGACAATCTTATTATTTTACAAAGTTATTGTGCAGTCCAAAAATTCAAAATGATTTTTAGTGATTGACACTTAAAAGTCTTTTGAACCATTACTTCTACAGACATCTCATATAATTTAGGATCTCAATAACTATACACCATGAAAAGATTACAGCAGATTTTGAGAAAATTTTCACGTTTTTAAGGTTTTTCAGCGGTAAACTACACTAAAAACCAATAGGTATCTAAAAATAAATAATGGTCTAGAGACTTGGTCAAAGTGTACTCGTGTGAATAGTTGCACTATCAGTATGGTCTTGAGGTTTCTTGTCAGACATACAGACATAAGCTTGAAAACCACTTTTTTGGATTCTGGAAGCCTTAAAACGGATATATCTACTATCAACCCAAATTCAAAAATCTTGATGAAAACATCTAATCTTCTATCAAGACCTTTAAATTGATGTGTAACAAGATAGGGGATCTTAAAAAATTTCAGCTTACCCCTTAAACCACCCTTTTTTGGGGGATGGGTTAAATTTAAATTTAAGTGTATCTCCTTTAGTAAAAAATAATAGGGTAGTTCGGAATTTTAAAAGGCAGGGTGTTTTTTTAAATTTAAATAATGAAGAGGGTGACCTGGACGATGTCTCCGAGGGTGCCGGAGCCGGCGGTGAGCGTGAGGTGACAGACGAACGGCAGTCTGTCCTCTCGGGGTCGATGTAACTCCAGCTCGTAGGTGGTGCCTAGGTCCCCGTAGTAGGTGCGGTTACACGCTGCAACAGAACATGCCGCCTCAGACCTCGCCATGGCCACAGCTCCGCCATCTGCGAACCATGCACAACCGGGCGAAACATGCAACCGTGCTCAATACCGTACCGTAGGCATACAACAAGCACTATTCTACTTACAAGATAACATTGTTAGTGTGTGTGAGTCGTATTTGCAACCAAGTTATGTATTGTTACCATGCGAATAAAACTGAAACATTTGACAGACACGTAGTGCCATAACTGAAGCGATTCGCAACACCTTAGTTGAAACATGTGCACAGCTAAAATTACGCATGCATTAAGATGACACATTTTTTCTAGATTACTTTACTACTTATAAGGGTAAAGTGACGAAATATATAACGGTAAAAACAACTAATTAGAGTATAAAAACTTTATTGTTTACGAGTTGAGAGGTAGAAAATAAATAAAACTTTTATATCTAAAATTTGGAAAAAATGTCAAAGAACACATATATTTGGTATTTCAGAAATCTCTTCCGAGCTTTGGGATATTGTTTCTTGGTTTTAAGTAAAATCTAAATACGAATATCTCAAATAAATTGTACCAAAGTCCTCAGCCCACAGAGCAACCATTTTGTTTTCTAAAAAACTGTATTTTTTCTTAAAACTGTAACACAATTTTTTATAATTTGATACAAATATTAATAATATTAATTAACAAATGGTAGTATTTGAAAAATATAGAATTCGAATAACATTGAAACTTGTGTTGATAACAAACTCTACAATGTATCTAAGTGGACAATTTTAAGACAATCATAATATAAATCGATTCATTTCAAGCACCAACAATACCTCATTTTTAAAGACCTAATAACAAATATACAAGTTACTTGTATATGATACTTTTTTGTGCACGGATATTAGTGCAGATCATTTCAAGACAGTATTACCAGCCAATCTTCCACAACAATGAAATTATCACTAGATTGGACCTGCATCAACAACGGTCTCGTACCACACAAAGTGTCAAATCTTGAGATTTTATTTTATCATTTGATATACTTTTTTGCCTTGATTAAATTGAAAAAAATACAACCTATAATTAATAATATAAACCATTTAAAATTGATTGTTTCAAAAATAATCATCCGATTTCATAAACTAAAATAAGAGAAAATATTTTCAGATAATTATTAAAAATGCTTCGGGCCATTACCCCCCACCCACTCACAGGTAATAAGAAACGTTTTGAGTTGTTTTTTGGCCGATGTGACCTACACTGAATACTATGTTTCATGGAACACGGTTAATAAATTAGTATAAATTTAATTTTTAAGAATCTCCATAAGAAATGTATTTATCAGACGCCTCGGAAAACGTACTGTGTTCACCACGGACATAAAATTAAACTTTTTTCCGAAACCGTTAGTCGTAGACCAATAGTTGAAAACTAACTATTATGTTTAGTGTTTTAATCTAGTTACGATAGTCATACTAATTTTAACATTTTTATTTGCCGAAAAATTATTTTTTACACTTATAACTTATGAACTATTAGTGCTTCAGGCGTTTGGGACCTTAATACGTATAAACCATGACATTTTAATCAAAATTAATCGTTAGAGTGGATTTTGAGAAATTTGCATTTTTGAAATTTTTGAAAGGTGTCTAGACATAAACTGACCTTAAAATAAAAAATCATAAATATTTAGAGATATAGCCAAAGAGCAATTTCATAAAAATTGGACGATTTGTGTGGTCTGATTAGTGTCTGATTGGACGATTTTTTCACAGACTGATAGACTGACAGGCAGACATAAGTCTGAAACTCCCTTTTTTTAATTCAGGGAGCCTCAAAACGGATATATCCTTTCTCAACTCAAATTTGAAATTGTTTACGAAAACGATACTTTCTCTATATTCTAGGTATAAGGGGAGAAAGTAAAAATTAGGTATTGCTGTATTTATCCTAACACTGTCTAAAAAGTGACATTTTTTATACTAATTGTAGCGGGTTTGGATAAATATTAAAAAAATAACCTCTGTCCGAAAAAATTTGAATAATTTCATGTTTGCAGTTATTACGAGTACTAAAACAAAGCTTAAGCAGATGCACTTACAGTAAGTATACTTATAAATGAATGTTAGTTTACACTTAATTAAATATAACAGGAAATTTATACATATGTTATGGTTATGTACACATAACCTTTTGAAAATAGCACATAAAATTGCATTTAACTATGATTTTATAGAGACTCAATAATCGTGGCTAAACCATTTTATTAAAACTTTTGCTGTATGTTTCTGTCTTTAATTCACCACACATGACCTCATGGTGATGGGCAGCTGAGTTTTTTTAAATAGCTTTTACATCTTTTGAACCCTCTACAAGGACCGTAACATGCCATACAAAGCCTCTCCTGTTTAAGCCGTTGGTGCAGGGGTTTAACACGATACGAAACAGGGCTATACGAAACACTTCACAAGACTCCTAGTCAGAGATTGAATGTAGGGGTTCACAGAAGGCTTATGCCTTAGTATCCCTATAAAACCATAGGGGTTCGGCCCAAAACTCTTGACCCAAGGATGGAGGTATTCGTAATCAGATTTTGAAAGAGTTGATCTCGGTCTTACATGTTTATTATTGGCTTAACATGTTGAGGGATTCCGAGATGGAGAGTACTTCACCCTCCATGAATTATGACAGTGGTTGATGCTGAAATGCAATAGTTCACCCCCTTGTTCCTTTGAAAGTAAGGTTTGCTGATGATCAGGTCTCGCTCACCTTTGGGCCGCCACGGGAGGATCGTAAACAGTGAACTTGGGGGGCAGGTGGGGAGAATATTTGCCGGTGAGCTTCACCTGTCAAGAAAGTATTGCCCCTACGAGTCGTTATACTAAGACAACGACAAGTCGTTACACTAGCACAAAGATCCGGGTAAAGTCGCTCGTGATCATCCGTGGCGGAGGAGACACACAATTCCCCTCCGTAGAAATAGGTGCAAGGTATGTTATATTGTTTATTGGCATGCATCTATTGAGCCTTAATCTGAGCATTTTAAACGATTCGAAAAATTCTCAAATTGTTTATGAAATCAAATACTAAAAGGTATATAAAATAAAGGAGTGAGTAGTGAATAATAGTATTACTCACGGCTACAAAGGCGAGGCTCGTCAGAGGAGTCGCCACAGTCGTTGACAGCATTGCAGAAGGCGGTGGCGGGCACACATCTGTCGTTGTTGCAGTGGAACTCGGAGAGTTTGCAGGGTGAGGGCGTGGGGATTGGGGTCGTGGTGAACCCGAGGATGACAGGCATCAGAGCGACCGATGTCAGCAGGGCATCTGCAACAACACAACAACTTGTGAGGGTCGGGGTCATAGTCAACCCGAGTATGACATGCGTCAGAGCGACCGATACTCTCCTAAGTGCACGTATAATCTCCCTCGTTAATTATAGCTTGCATTTTTCAGTCTAGATAACTGAATTGGGCTTCTTGAACGATTTGTCCACAATAGGATACAGTTTAGGATGGTAACCACACTATAAGTGAATTTGTGTGGATTTAAACTTTACTTAACTTTACCTATCTTTGAGAGTCTACCTTCATGAGTGTATTACCATATCAGTAATATTAATACTTACTGACAGTAATATTAAAGTGTAATTAGTTAACAATAGATTGGGAATCACCATGTCACAATAGATCAACTACAAATCGCTATGGATCTAAAGTTGCGTATCGAATTAAAGACAACAAGGGTCTCTAACGGCGTTAGTTACAACCAAAGATCTGATACTCGTGATGTGATAGAAATCGTCCACTGTTATTTTTGAGCTATGAACGTTTCAACTAAACGTTTAACGTTTAAAGGCTGTGAATTAAAAAACTATATCTTTCTTTAAGGCCAATTAATGTTAAATTTTTAAATTTACAGAAATAGTTTATATAGTTGTTCTATGTATACTAGTTCTCATTAGTGAACTAGTTGAAAAATGAAGGAAAAACTTAGGAAAAGAGTTGACCTGGGTAAAACATTGTTATGAAATGCTAGGCTAAAATGTTAGTGATTGGACGGTGGCGGGCAAGACGTTCCGGTACCTGACCTCGGCGGCGAACGTGACAACATTCACCAAACATTGACTTGCACCGCAGTGTGTTCTATAAACACTTATTGATCACACCTAAACACATAATATCAAAGGTACATTTAATTAACGATTCTGTTGATTTAAATGACCTAATTTGGAATTTTGATGGTATTTTGTTTGTTACCATTACTATTTCTTTCTGAATGGCACCTCTCCAGGTAAAGTAGTTAAAGCCAAGTATGAATGAGAAATACATGTAAAATGATTGTAGTGCGTTCTTGTAGTCTTGTTGCTGAATAAGACATGCATGTTCCTCAGACAGGACTGTTAACTAATTGCCTAACGGCTAATTAAATCTAAGGGACCTTCAGTTTAACGTGGGATCCGAACTACGAGTATATTTGCTTCTGAAAAATTCCAGTTCGTAAACTGGTCTAATTATGAGTATGATCTTTGCGAATGAACGTAGAATGGGATATAACTCGGCTGCAATGTGCGTATCAAAGGAAACCATTGATGATAAAGTTGATATGGGAATGATTGATGCAGCAGTGAATCACTAACAGGCAGGACGTGGCCGGCCAGGGCTGCGACTCGACCTGCTATGGTCGAGTCGCAAATGGAAAATCGTTGATGATAAAGTTGATGCGGGCGTGGATGATGCGGCAGTACAGGACTAACAGGCAAGACGTGGCCGGCCTGGCTTTGACCTGACCTGCTATGGGCGTATCACAGCAAATCATTGATGATAAAGTTGATGCGGGCGTGGATGATGCGGCAGTGCAGGACTAACAGGCAAGACGTGGCCGGCCTGGCTTTGACCTGACCTGCTATGGGCGTATCACAGCAAATCATTGATGATAAAGTTGATGCGGGCGTGGATGATGCGGCAGTGCAGGACTAACAGGCAAGACGTGGCCGGCCTGGCTTTGACCTGACCTGAGCCACAGATGATGATAAAGTTGATGCGGGCGATGTGACAGGACTAAACATTCAACATCTTGTATACTGCTGCGTTGGTGAAAATCACTTACTAAATCTGTCCATTTAAAAATAACTGAAATGTATCAGTGAATCAACACATACTATTTCTATACATTAAATTATGAAACAGAAACCATTTATAAAACTGCAATAATCTGTAATGTTAATAATCAATGTTTAAGTTATATACTAGAAGTTTTTTTTTAATATTTGGAGACGTTACCCAAACAAATAATACCAAATTGTTGTGTTGTGGATGATGTTATTACTATTCTTCGGAACCGTTTTTTGTAGACTTATAATTTTTAAAAAATAATATGCAAAGTTTATAAGCTGCTTTTAATGGTGATAGTCAAATTATTAGGGTCTATATAAAATTATTGTTATGCCATCAATCTTTAACTCATTATATTTTTTACATTTTAAAGCTCATAGCTTTTGAACCATTAGTTTTACAGACATACGGGTGGAATCAAATTTGTTGGGACAATTTAAGTATAAACTGTTAAATTAGAATCAACACTTTTAAAGCGTATTTTCAGAAAGTTGTATTTTTACATTTTTAAGGTTTTTAGGGGTAATATACAGATAAAATAAAAATGTATGAAGTAAAAATATCGTCTTGAGATATAGCTTAGTGCAACCGTGTACCAAATTTCATAAAAGTCGAAAAATGAGTGTGCCTTGGGGTCTGTAAACAGATAGACAGACATCAGTCCAAACCCCACTTTTTGGATTCCGGGAGCTTCAAAACGGATACTCTTAACTAAAATTCGAAAAAATTGACGAAAACTATTCTCCATACACTATTCACTACAATAAATAACTAATAATAAGAGAAAGTAAAAATAATTCGGTATCGATGTATTCTGTATGAGACATAATGAAGCATTAAGACCATCCTTTATAATACAGGTTGTTTAACGTGTAGTTAAAAAAAACACAATACTTAATAATATGATAAAATGAACTTGAAGCTAAATAAAGTATATAACATAATAAATAAAAAAGCAGGAATAAAATATTGGCTCAATTATTTACTATTTATAATTTAAATTTGATGAGTTAGATTAAATTAAAAAGTTTGTATGATTATTAAGTTATCGGTTTACATTGAGGTAAGAAAATAAAGATTAATTTTTAAATAGCTTAGTTATTTTATGACTCTAATTTTCGTTAAATAACTTTATTATCGTCCAAAATTGAGTTTTTGAGAACTTAATACTATATTTTAATAAGTTGGTCGATTTAAAGTAAACAAACCTCTTCTTCAAAAGGTAACGATTGCAAAAATATAAGATAATAATAGAAATAAGTTTCATTAAACTGTCTGATCCCATTTTGACGGAGAAGCGTTGCAAAACTAACTTGCTCAGCATTTCATAAAGATAGATAGACAGACAGAGATTCACAGAAACAAAACAAAACAACTTTTTCTATGCCAATGGTGTTGCTCTGGATGTATGCTGTTGTCGTGGGGTTAGTTGTTGTTTGTTTGTTATTGCGTGTATTTATGCATTTAGCATTACCTCTTTGTGATAGGCGATGTCAAAGTATCATTTTGCTGAATAAAAACATGTAAACATTCTTTGGTAAAATACATATTTATAGATATATTATGTAATATTTTTCACATATTATGATGATGACAGTAAAAAGAAACCTGTGAAATTTATTTAGTTGTACTGATAAACAGTGAAACTGCGTATATTAATTCCAAATCATAATATAAAAATAATAAATGACGTTTTACATCGGTATCGGATAATGCCTATTCTATAAGACTAACAGCAAAATGATATTCTGCTGTGAGAGCAAGATTAGGCGTAACCATAACTATACAACATTTAAACTTTCATTAAATACTAAATAAAATTGTATTAAAAATAATGAAATGTATCAGTGAATACACATACTATTTTTTTAATTATGAAACTTAAAATAAAATTCAAGTTTTAATAAATGTTTAATATAATATTAATTTTTTATTATAATAAATTAAATACCTGTATGGTTTAAATTATTTAATTTGTTGAACCATTGGAGATAAGAATTTAAAAATAATTTTAAGTTTTTTTTAGCTGATTTAATTAAAAATAAAATTAGAGTTGAAAAATCATTAACGCAATATTATACAAAACAAACTATTCTATTCATTGAGTATGTTGGTACAATTAAAGAAACACACTTTGTGAATACTTTAAAATTTCTGTGAAATTTTATTTTACTATATGTTAACATACATTTAATTAAATTTTATACAGATAAAATAAAAATTATATATTTTATAATATTAAAATATTGTTTTTGATATAAGAAAAAAAATAAAGTGTAAAATGAGATGTAAAGTTTTATAAAAACGTGTCAAGGAGATAATTTTCAATGAATACAAACATATTATGGAAACAATCTAATTGTATTACGATACAATTTAACTGTGCATATTCTGTTATGACATTGTATACAAGGTTAATTTAACAAATACTATCAAGTGTATACTATTAGTAAAACAATACCATTATGTGATAATCGTTTTTATTCAAGTAAAAACTAGTAGGAATAGTCGAACAAGTGTACATTGTCGTTTATTTCTGTATTTGCCAGTTCGGTTACAACAATATCCGAAACCGATACGGCTCGCTTTACATGCGCTCGTAATGCACGTCACGAAATTGTAATCTCCTAGTGATATATCATCTCGTAAAGAGACGTGTTGCTCTGAATACCTCGCACTATGATGATTGATTCAACAATACTCACAACAGGAAACTCACTACCCGGATATCACGATTATAAAGGATTATAAAACCCTACTTGATTTTTTTTATTTAGTACAAAAGTCCGTCTAAACATACATTTTAAGTTGTGTCTGATACTATTTGCTACAAATAATTAAAATTATTCCATTTCAATTGTTGGTGGTTATGGTAAATTTTATTCTATTGGTATCTTATTTAATAAGTATTTATTTATTTCGTTTCAGAGTGTGACTGTGTGTTTTTTAGCTGTTTGGTTAAAAATATTCAGAGTACTAAAATTAATAAATTTGAACCGATAATGGAAAAACAGTGCTATAGCTACACCACATTAAATATTATAAGGGTGTTTCAGAATTCCCTACCAATACTCTAGGGCATTGTTCCTGGGTAAGAAACATATCTAAATATCATATTTAAATTGTCCGGAAGTCCTTAGTTACTCACACAGCCTCCATTTTGTTTTTTCACTTATAATTTTTTTCTGAATAATGGTTAAACGTACGGAATTGAAACTTTGCACAAACATTTATGGTAAATAGGTAAAGCCACAAAAAATATGACAATTTCTCAAAATCATAAAACAAAATGGCGGCCATTTAAAGTGTTGTTTCTGAAATAACTCGTGAACCGTTGATTTAACAGAAAATTTACAAGAATAACTTTTTTAGGTAATGTGATTATAAATCGATTGACACCAAATTGTTTTAAATTAGACAAATATTAACTGAGATATGGTAGCTTTAGTGATAGGTGACCGCTAGAGCTTAGTTGCAGTGCATGTCAAGGCATGCGACTAAAGTCTGCCACAACAATGCAACAGTCTCCAACTGCTTAGGCCGGCCGCGCATTGATGCAACATATCACCTGAGGCAAGTGCGAGGCAAAATTTTTCGCTGGGTCCTAGCGCCCCGTGTGTTTCAATGCGAGGTGCCTCACAACGTTTGCTTGATGAGTGTGCGGGCTCCCATTGAAATACACAGGGCGCTAGTGCCCAACGAAACATTTTGCCTCGCAACACTTGCTTCAAGTGAAATGCTGCATCAGTGTGCGGCCGGCCTTACTGTCATTAAAATTCACACAAAACTCCCAAACGTTTTGTATCAGCTGTGGTAAAAGTCAAAATACTTTTTTACAAAATAATCATCTGATTTTATTCTTGCCTGAAAATGTTATTATTTTATTCATTGTAGTCAGTTCCTCTACAGTTATTCTAAACTTATGCCAAGGGTTATGTGACATTTTATTATTGTTTGAAGTAATCTAAAATAACCTACAAATAACATACAAAGCAGGCGAAGATTGTTGCATTGTTGTGGCAGACTTTAGTCGCATGCCTTGACATGCACTGCAACTAAGCTCTAGCGGTCACCTATCACTAAAGCTACCATATCTCAGTTAATATTTGTCTAATTTAAAACAATTTGGTGTCAATCGATTTGTAATTTCATTACCTAAAAAAAGTTATTCTTGTAAATTTCTGTTAAATCAACGTTTCACGAGTCATTTGAGAAACAATTTTAAATGGCCGCCATTTTGTTTTATGATTTTGAGAAATTGTCATAATTTTTTGTAGCTTTGTCTATTTACCATAAATGTTTGTGCAAAGTTTCAATTCCGTACGTTTAACCATTATTCAGAAAAATTATAAGTGAAAAAAGATGGACTGTGTGTAACTAAGGACTTCCGGACATTTTATGATATTTAGATATGTTTCAAAAAAACAATATTGTAGATTAATTATATTAATACCATTTCTGTCCTGTACATACATTTAAATACATCTCATTTTCCTAAGCAAAACAATACTCAAAAGGAAATTCATTTCATAAACTTGACGAAGCTAACGTTTGTAGTTATGTTTAATATTGATTATTAAAATTTTTCCACCGTGATTTTACGTTATAATGTATGCCTTCCTTTGGAGTAATTTTTATGTATGAATAACTTCTTGATTGATTATTTTTTATGTATTGAAAGATGTTGTGTACTAAACTACGACAATACAAGTAAAGTTCGGACCATCCGTGTCGTCAGTCCAAGTATTTCTTTCAATGTGTGTTGAATCACGCACATGTCAGTTATGTTTAGTCACAGTATGCTTGTGTATTGGGTCATGAAAATACAAGCAGATAATTGACCATCTGTGCCTTTACACGTCATGGCTTGCATGTACCATGTAAAATTAATTTTACCATAACGCGTGTAACGTAATTTTTGCTAAAACCAATTATTTTTAATATTTTGGGTGTCCAGCCAAAAGTTTTCCTATAGCTAACTTTTTATTTCATGTATAACAGTAAACGTTTTATGGGTGACTCTATTTATTTTTCCTGCATTCCTGCTTCAATTTTTTTTAATTAACACCTGGTATATTAATAATTGTGTGGTTTAAACGTAAACTTCGAATCTATGGTCGAATCTGGAATTAGAAGGCTTTATTTATGATGTGCTCATTAAGGCAGTGATGAGTATTGTAGAGTAACGATTGTATTATGAATGAATGAACAATCGTTGCATAAGCTATTCTATCTACGTCCAACAATATTCAGATTTTTAAAAACCAAGAGTTTTTTATATTTCACTAATATACGACCATTGCAATATTCAGGGAATAAAAAATAAATAAATTGGTGTGTATTTCATTCTTGAGGTAATCAGGTGATGTGCGAATTACGTTATTCTTTTTCTGTGAATGGTTCAAAACTCACATTTGAGGCTAGCCACTAAAACGCACTATCTTAATGGATAAATCAGCTGATTTTGCATTTCATTTCATTATATTCATAATGACATTACTTTCGTTGAACACTGAGCTCTGATGTGTCTAGATCCTGTATTACTATGAACTTATAATGCAACGATTTTTGATTTCCGTTCAATAATGAGCTTCTTAATGATAACTCCAGTATATTTATTGGTACTTTTTGCAATGGTGAATAGTAAGTTTTAAGTAATTTCATAAATAAACATACAAAATAAAACCGCAATATGTGATACGGTAAGTTGTGCGGCTTTATAATTCAGTGACAAGTTCAAGTTTGGTATCTCAGGGGGCGCTTATGCTGCCCATTACTTAGAACAAACCTAAACAACTGCTGACCTACAAAATAGTTAGCTCTAACCATTTATGGGGTTGCTCTTGGTACTTAAATACTCTATGAAAGCAAAATAATATAAACTTAGTGTATTTCGACGAGATTGCAATGTTTGTAGATCTTAGTAAAGGAATGTATTTTATATTTTAAAACATAAGTAATACGTCGAAAATTGGTTAATCTAAGACTATAATCCTTAAGTAAACATTGTTAATAGTTGTAATTACTGTAAACATAATTTAAATACCTTTGTACTTTTAGGTACATTTAACAATCTCATCCATAAATCTTTATTTACGGGATAATGTTGTGTTCATATGTAGTACTCAAACTAATCCATCTAACTTTGGATATTAATCAAACGAAAATTTTGACATAACTGTAGAGAAAACTATTACAAATTTTCTTTTAGTTGCAATTTATCGTGTGTCTCATTTTTGCAAAACATTTTTTAACTAAGACTGTATATATACGTTGTGTCCAAAATAAAGGGTATCAGTGAACCAACAGATATTTTATTTTCTCTCTATAAAAGTAAATCTTAAAATATTTACGCGTTATCTACTTTTATCATTCAAAACATTAAGAGTCTTCTTCGCCCCTGAAGAAACACGAAAACATGCCACGGCTGTCCCTCACTCGAGGTGAATTGAGTAAAAATGTAAAGTTAAAACCGTATTTTTTAAAGATAAATGTTGATTATAGGGTCCTCATAACTGATATATCCAATAAAATCTGTTGTGTAAATATAAATGAATCTTAAAAATAATGAAAATTGAATTAATTTTAAACATCGTTTAAACTATTTGTTTTCTCATTTTCTATTATTTGAGGTATGAGGCCTCTAATATAACTATTCAACTACATTTTTTCTGAGTTTCAAGAAAATCTGATTAAAAATGGTGTCCGAAGCGGCGGACAAAAATAACACGTTTTGTCTCAAAAGCTGGTCGGCTGACAGAAGGATATTGCACTATTAGCATTTTTACAAAAAAATAGTCACTAGATTTTTGATATGGATAGGTCTTAGCTCTGGGGGTGGGGTGGTAGCAATACGAAAGCCAAAAGTTTGAAACATAAGAACTGATGTTTATATGAACTGAAAACATTTCCTATAGACATATCCATGATCTAACCCATTTCCCTTCGGGAAGTAAATACAAACATTTTTTCACAAACCCATCTACCACAAGTTTAAAACATTTGTAGATCACAAAATTCAATTCGACCTCTTCCAAAATAATAAAAAAACTTTTTGATTGAGTTTTACTGGATGTTATAACTAAACTTGATAAGAGATTTCATAAACAACGTTTGTAAAATGAGGATTTTTTCGTATTTTCCATAACAATGCCATTGACCGATCTTAATCAATGGACTGTGTTCAACATCGACGGTAAATCGACTTTTCATAGGATAAATAAAGTTAAGACTCTTTTTTTATTTGAAAAAATTTCACTTATAGGTTCAGGATCAATAGCTTCGTATATGGGTCCGTTACTAAACTCGCTTTAATAAACTTTAGTAAAATAGATTTTATTCAGCTTAAGCAAATATGGTGTTTATTAATATAAAGTATAATAATATATATTCGCTTCACATTATAGAGCAAAGGAAGTTCCGTTTTTGATTTGGCAAGGAGAAAGTATTTGATATTTGTGCCAATGATCAGCAGTATCGGTAAGCAATATTGCTCACATTGCATTTCCATATTCAAATTTTCTTTGTATGTAAATGTGTAAGCATTTTCTCAAGTTCCTATGAAATTCTTACACTAAATATCATAACCTAAATCACAATTCACAAAAGGGAGAATATTGAAAACACGTTTTTACATTTACAAATGTAGCAAAAGTAAAAAAATATGTCTTAAAACAATTGTCAGCGTTTTCAAACTAAAATTGGATAGGAATTTATCTGTATTTCTTATTTATGCATTTACTTACAGTACCTATAAATAATTATAATATCTCATACGAATACAGCTAAATGGTAATATTATAATAATTATGTCACTCTTTTACAGGCTAGTTTAACTAAATACGTTTGGACTTTACCAACTTGAGGCTTCATAAATTTTAGTCCTCCATACTCTAAATACTGGACCCACATTATATTATGAGAATGGACGTGTAATAACTATAATATTTAATTTAATGTTCAGCTCGGTTTATTACCAAAAATAAATCTTATACAACCGAATTATGTATACAGGGTGTTCATTAAAGTCGGGGACAAGCTTTGAGGGGTGATAGTACTCATCAAAATAAACAAAAATTTCTAATAAACATATGTCGAAAAATCCTTCGTTTAGCCGCTATTCGCCATTTTGTATTTTATACAAAAAACTTTATATATAAAGAACTATTGAAGATACAGAAACCAAACTTCGCACACATATTTCATGGCTAAAGAAAAAATATTCCCAAATTATCATTAAGTTTGCTTTTATATATCAAAAATGACGGCGGTTAAAAATATTGTAATTTAAATAACAAATTACCGCCATTTTGAAATAAAAGAATTTTATTTAGAAACATCTATACATAAAATTTTGGCTAAAAAAGAAAAATTAGTTAACCTAAGCATGCATGATAGAACCATTGATGGTAACATGGTAATGAACTCTTATTTAGTTACAAAATAACCGATTATTATCAGATAATATTCCTTATCAACAAAAATCTCATAAAAAACCCGCTATTTTGTTGTGTAAGGACGCTTTTATCATATGTCATATGGTTACAAAGGCAGCTGTTTAGAGGAACTAAAAACATTCCCTTTTGACAAATCCACGGTCTAAACTATATGCCAAATGGAAGTATATACATTTTTATTCAGTTTATGTGTTTTCTTAAGTTTTGTTCATAATTTTTAGTACTAGTAATTTGCCTTCTTAACATCAAAGATTCCTAAAAATGCAAGACGATTATTAAAAGGTCAGCCACGCCAATGTTTCCACGGTGTTAATTGACTGCTTTGAATACATAGCTATGAGCTAATCCAGCCACTATGATAATCATAATTGAATCACCGTCCAGATTTAGTAACAGCTGAATTATTATTGGAACTGCTCCGTATAAAATGCCTGAGCCGCGCTGGTAGAAGCACAGACAACCCACTGGCTGAGAACCTACTGCAACTACTATGGCTCCTCTAGTAAGTATAATTAAATAATGTTCTTTTAAAACCTAGTTCATGGTAAATTTACTGTACTTTATAGCCTAATGGACTTAACGTAGCAGGAATAAATTTTTAATTATAATTATAATTTATGGATGTGGTTTCCTCTTTGTCTTCTCAGGTAAACGCTATGTAGAGACTTGTGTAAAGTAGGATACAAGTGTGGAGGTTTATTTATATATCCTACTTATACAATCTAAACTGTAACACTTTAAGTGCAATTAACAACACACATGTAAGATATCATAATCGTCAAATTCCAGTTTTTAATAAATGTGGTGTCCCCAACAGCACTCTCTTGTCGCTGTTGTGTTGTGTTACATCTCATCAAGCGTAGAAGGAGATGTTTCGAAGACGTATCTGCCCGCTAAAAATGACGTCTCCAAGTGGAATGGTCCTTTCGCGGTGCCGAAGATCCTCCCCGACGGTACCATCGCTGAGACCGTCGAGGTCTCCGCCGCCCGCGTCGCACACCTTGCCGCCCTCGCAGCCGCCCGCGCCTCCGACCCCGACATGGGCAAGGACGACGGAGAGTACGACCCTCGCAAGTACGGTGACGACCTGTACGGTATCGTGGCTCACAACGAGGACCTTCTCCAGAACATCGTCTCCTACCAAGCCCTAGCCAAGGGTGGTGGAGCCCCCGCGCCTGTCTATGGAGTCCCAGGTGCCGGCATGCAGAGTCTGTCCAAGGCCATGAGTGACGCCTCAGCAGGAGGCGCGGTGTACGGGGCAGAGCTGAACATGCCGTACATGGGACCGCTGGCGATGCTGCAGCTGCTGGCCTCCGGGTACCTGGAGGACACGCCGGAGGTGGTCGCCGCCAGGACCACTCACCTCAAGGCTCTGCAGGAGGCCCAGGCCGCGGCGGCGCTCTGGAGGGCCAAGCAGGCATCTTCTGGTGGAGCCAACCATCCCCAACACCAAATTTGGAGTTGATCTCATGCCTAAATTATTGATATTACTTTTACGATATTAAAATAAAATCAATATTTTTGTTTAACTCTTCGTCAAAACATATTTTCGGATAATATACCATCCATCACCATCATAATATTATATTTTTTGTTATTATTTGTTGGGGATAACGTAAAACCAATGTTAGTAAGATATTAACATAATCTATTTTCAAACAATAAGCTGCAATTAACTGTTAAAACAATTAATAATTTCAGTAATCTTCAATGTACGATTGTTAATACATAGAGCTTTGGTTAGATTGTAGAATATGATTTAAATGGATCAATTAAATCCTAACAAACTATAGTTTAATGGTTCTTATTACACTAAAGAATTTCCTATTAAGAATCAACGAAACCGAAGGCGCACTTGTGCAATTCTACATAATTCAACAACACCGGAGCGGTTCCCAGGAGGCTGCTTATACTGTTGGTTAGACTCAAAACCACTTTCCAACTGTTCCCGTGTTGAGGAGTGTTACTGAGACGCATTCTAGATGCTGCACTTAACATAAATAATTTGTAGTTTTGCACATTTGCTTGGATTCTTAATAATGATTTTAGGGGAAAGGGTCGGTATATTCAAGTACATATTGAACTATAATAACAAAATCTTACACAGAATGTCCAGAAACTCTATACTGATCCTTCCGGATTTTATTCCTTGATCATAGACCAATATTAAAAAAAATATTAAAAAATTCGAAAACTCGAAATTTCTAAATGTTGTATAATTTATTTACTTCATGAGGAATGAGTTGAAAATATCAAAGGTAAGCATAGGTGGATGTGTACATGAAAAAATAAAGTTCTTGTTGAACTAAAAACAATGTCACAAACTTGACTTTAGACTGGGACTGTGGCGTGTCCTGTAATCCAGCTACTTGAAGGACACAAATTGTGGATAATTATGACCGATGGTCGGTGGATGGGATCATCTCTGGTATGGATTAACGTTCACACTATTGATTACGCAATTCCATCCGCAAATACCATCCTCATAACTAGACCATTTCGTAATTCAGAAGCATTGGTTCGGACTCCAAGTTAAAACTATAGGTCACTTACATATGCCATTGACTTTTGGTCTATGAATTAAACAATTCTGTCTTAGGAACATGTCAGCCTTAGTCAGTAACAAGACTAAAAGATCGTGCCACAATCATCTTACACTAATTTCTCACTCATACTTGGCTTAAAATACCTTGCCTTGGACAGGTTGCCATTTCAGTAACTAACTAACCTTAAAAGATGGATACAGAACAAAATGGCGGCGGTTTGAAAATTAAAAGCTATAATTTTCAAACCGTCGCCATTTTGTTTTGGTTTGACATTAGTTCTAAGAGTTGTATTTGAATAAAAAAAAACTAAAATGTGATACCAAATTTACTTAAGCTGCAACTTAGGAATTTCTTGTAATTCATTGTAAGTCGATCTATTAAGCAATCAGATTGCACATTGCACAGGCTGTGAGCTCATTCTGGCTCAATCTCACGAGAAACGGAATGAACAACAGATACAGACATGTAGAATTTTCGAGATTTGACAACACAACTCGATAAGGTAAATAATAAATGTTCACAAAATAATAGGAATTTTTAGCTCAGGGTTTGTTGAGAGCTGATCTCTGGGGATTGGAACCACATTGCGACGGACAGACTAGATTAAACTGTAATTGGATCAGACCGGAACCGAACTGTGACAGTTTCAGAACTGTTAAGCCACATTGCCGTGGATAAGGAGATTACTAAAATTAAAACTACTGGTTTTAATAAAATTAACAAGTACCTCAATAATTATGCTGTTAGTTCAAAGCTGCTGTAATGTCAAAAATGTAATTTAAATTTTTTTCTAATTTTCATGCATTATATAATGTTTTATTTTACCTCAAAACATTGTTTAATGTACATTCAATAGTTTTTGTGTGTTTTTAGGACAAAAATGTAATATTTTGTTGTATAATATGTTATGAGGCTTAGTATAAAAGGTACACAGAAATTTATCACAAGTTTTGTTTACGTTCACTTTATCTCTTTTTATTTTTCGAAGAGCAACATAGCTGCTGTGGAATGAGGGTTGTAAAATATGACTGGCCACAACTGATAACAAACAGGAATCAGGGGCGGGATGGTGGAGCGGTTAGGGGGGGAATGGACGAGGGGGGAAGCGATTTAATTTCATATCTCATCAGTAAAATCTTCCCGTATTTGACAGTTTGTAGAGAACTGTTATTTTATTTACACTTTATATCATACAATTATTCATGTTATTTTCTAAAACCATCAATGATTTTATAATGAAAATTCTTCAAACTATAACCAAATTTAACCAAGTCCCTGTAAGTAGTATTATTTTATTAAGTCTAAAATACATATATCTAGATCTTAAAATACGTAGGCTACTTGTGTAAAAAAGTATTTTATTATTTAAATATTATTTGATCAACGGATTATATACAGAGTGTCCATGAAAAACGTTTCAGGACTTCGGTGAGTGATTAGGTACATTAAAAGGAAGAAGAAAGCTCCAATGGAGATATGGCCTAAAATGCTTATTCTCTCAGATATCCGACATTTTGTATTCTTCACAAAATATTTTTTATTTCAAACATTTTCTAAAGGATTATTTTCCAATTTGGTATGTATTTTACACTATTAGACTCCTATTATTAAAAATTGATTGTAATTTAATTGCATTTTTACCATTTTCAAAGTATTTTAGTTTTAAAATTTTAAATGGCGCCATTTTGAATTTTGAGCTTGGCTCATGCTAGCTATTTTTTGATGATAGTAGTCTACTAGTGTTAAATACATACAAAATTTGAAAATAAACCTTTTGAAAATGTTTGAAATGAAAAATATTTTGTGATTAATACAAAATGGCGGATATCTGAGAAAATGAGCGTTGTAGGCCATTCCTCCATTGGAACTTTTTCTTCCTTTTAATCTACCTAATCACTCACCGACGTCCTGAAACGTTTTTCATGGACACTCTGTATATAAAAGATAAACTTTTTCTGATAAGCAGAACCATGTTTTAATAAAACCAAACGTAGTAGTAACATTTTTAAACCTGGGCTGTTTATTTCTCAGTGATAGAGTACTAAGTATTGAAATAACAAATCTGCTAGTATACATGACCAATATACTGCTATAATTAGCGAAATGTAATCAAAAGCCTCGGATAATATCTGATACTTGAAATATAGAGGTTAATTGGTAAATGCAATACTTATTAGTGAAATAGTTTAGGTTATTTTATGGATCACATTTAAACAACGTCTAGGGTAACACAGCTATCAAATGGATAAAATGTTTAATTAGAATTACTAATGAAAAGGGTTTTCACTAGATAATTGTGTGTTTTTGTGCTTAGTATAAGTACTAATTTTTTCAATGTGTTTATATACTAACGAGCCAAAAACTAAATTATTTTATTTTTAATTTTTTACCTAAACATCCCTTATAGTTGTAATATTTTATAATATAACTTTAATTTTTTTATAAATGAAGTATTGTATTTACCTTCCTGTGGGGTATATGGTAGATCATGCACATGCCTGAAGGGAATGTTTCCCGTTCTTCTAAACAGATGTTTTCATAACCATATGACGTCACTTCCGCCATTTTTTTCTCGCAAATTGCTAACCCCCTCCCCAAAGCTTACAAGTATCTAAGTCAAAATGTTAATTATAACCAATAATATTTAACAAAACTACCAATAATTTTATTCTTCTTGGATTAATAAAAAAAATGAAAACTAATATACTGGTCCTCTCCAATTACCATTAATTTCCGCGGGTTTTACTGTGGACGAGAAACTTACTCTAAATTGTTTGACTTCCTTAGCTTATCCCACAAAGTTTTGTAATTTGGTTCACTATTATTTATGGTTAAACCTTTCCCTGAATAATAATTTGTATGTATTAAGGGCCATTGTGAAAATTTTACTAAAACGTTTTATTGTTATTTATGATTCCATTCTATCTACGAGAAAATTTAATGGGATATTTCAAGTTTAAACACTGGTGCGTACTGTTTTGGGCTAATCTGTTGCAAAAACCGTGACGTTTTGAATGTGATACATCCAGGGGTACAAGGGTGGTTTTAATGTCCTTTCCCTCTTACTTTGTTTCTACAATTTATATTTCAATAATGGGATTCAATAAATAAGTACAAACCCTAATTTTTGTTGAGTAAAAAAATTGGAGTTCTCTGAGATCCTAAATGTAGGAGTAAGCTTTAAATGTTTTATCAGATGCTTGTCATCCGACAAATCAAAAACCGCTGCCTATATCTCCTAAATACATTTCCGCAAACGAAATATAAAAAGGTTGCACAGGTTTCATAGTATACAGGGTGTTTCAGAATTCCCTACCAATACTCTAGTGCATTGTTCCTGGGTAAGAAACATATATAAATATCATATTTAAATTGTCCGGAAGTCCTTAGTCATTTACGCAGCCACCATTTTGTTTTTTTCACTTATATACTTTTTTCTGAATAATAGTTAAACGTACGCAATTGAAACTTTGAACAAACATTTATGGCAAATAGACAAAGCTACAAAAAAATTGTGACAATTTCTCAAATTCATAAAACAAAATGGCGGCCATTTAACATTTTGTTTCTCAAATAACTCGTGAACCATTGATTTAACAGATAATTTACAAGTATAACTTTTTTTAGATAATGTATTTACAAATCGATTGACACCAAGTTGTTTTAAATTAAGCAAATATTAACTGAGATATGGCAGATTTAGTGATAGGTGACCGCTAGAGCTTAGTTGCAGTGCATGTCAAGGAATGTGACTAAAGTCTGCCACAACAATGCAACAGTCTCCATCTGCTTTGTATGTTATTTGTATATGTTATTTAGATTTGTATAACATATTTAGATATGTTTCTTACCCAGGAACAATGCACTAGAGTATTGGTAGGGAACTCTGAAACACCCTGTAGATCTAGAATGTAGGAGTCAACATTAATATCTTTAGTTTAAAAGTTTAAAAATGTGTTCACAGTTTCGAAAATATAGGTCTACAATTTTGGAGTTAATATCAAAGTTTTCATAAGAAGCTTGTCATAAGATGTATCAAATAACACCAAATTTCCCTCCTGAAAACAGTGCTGTAATCAAAATTCAATAGTTAAAAATGGTTAAAAATGTGATCAAAATGATGCAACATTTTTACGTTGGATTGCACCATTGTTTTCACGCCGGAAAGGCAGTGTTATTTAGTATATCATATGGTAAGCTTCTAAAAATATATTAATGTTGATTCCTACATTCTAGACCTACAGATATTTGGAAAAATTGTATCCTTTTTGAACTTCAATTGCACTGCTGTTTTTTAGCAGGAAAAGGCAGATGTGTCTCTCCTTTTTGATATGTCTAATAACGAGCTTTTCATAAAGAATTTTAAAGTTAACTCTAACATATTTAACCTCGGGAAACTCCCATTTGCATATATTACACTTTTGTACACTTTTACTTCAAGAATTAGAGTATTTAACTATTTAATGAGCCCTATAAATATAAATTGTAGAAAAAAAGTAGAGAAAAGAAACTAAACCACCCTGAAAGCTGGTCAATGCTTACACAGCATTGACGCTTCCCCATACACAAACAAAGCCTTGGAAGTAGCACAACCCAGATTTCCCAGGGACGTCGCGTCGGAGAGGAATGACTGGAGTTACATCCAGAGTAGAACCAAGACAGATCCAATTACAGTTTGATCAAGTTCAGCGGGAACGGCGCAACGCTATTGGTCCGTGAGACTGACGAATCAAAACTAGTGACACTTTCATCTCGTTATTAGTTCCTAACTGTAGCCTTACAATTAAGGGAAGTCAAAACAACTGTTCATCAATAACATGGGTCATTTTAAAATCACATCAGTATAATTGTTTCAACTTCATTCTTAATAGTAAGTTGTTAGATGAATGAGGTAATACATTAAACTGTGATGGCATTATATTTAAGAGGCCCGAATGTATTTAGAACAGTAGATTATTCGAAATTTTTTCTAATTAAAACTAAAAAAATCGATTATTATAAATTGTGTGTTTGCACTGAAGGTTCCTTTTCAACTAGTTTAAAAGAATTTTTAACCTCAACTGGACATCACCATCAGCTTAGGTTCTTCCTGTACGGCGAATTAAAGGTAGCGAGGTGCAGTAGTGGTATTAGTCAGTTGGGCTATTCAGAGAGGTTACTGCCCATGATCTGACAGGAGTCGCCGGCGGCTGGTTTCGATCCAGTAACCTTTGACATACTGGGCTAGATCGTTACCCCTGGTAGTTCAGACTACTACACGCTATACTTTAACTAGTTTAAAATGATTTAAGTTCTTTTAATTCAAGACTACAGTCGAATTAAATTACTCTACGCCTAACATAAGAATGTTATATAATTGATAGTACCTGGTGACCGAGCTTTGCTCGTTTAGAATAATACATGTATTATAAAAATTAATTAGAAAAATTAAAACACATTTATTACTCAATGAAAACATTTATGTGGTTTAAATAAAACCGATTTAATACACCATAATAATTAATATAGCACTGAACAAAAAGTATTACCCCTGATGGGAATAGAACACGCGACCTTCGTGTTACGAGACCAACACGCTACCGTTGGACCACGGCGTCTGCCATATAAGCGACGCCGGTTAAGGTATTTTAGCCAACCTCAATTGTTTTAGCCGATCATTTACTGTTTAATTATCCATAGAGGTATTACTAGCCTGTGATCAACTGATTTTGCTAGAAATGGAATGAGGATTGAAAAGCAAAAGAGAAATTTAATTTACACATATTAATTGGTTTGTTACAGTGGCTTAAAGCGATACAATGAATACGTTTTCTATTAAAACACGGAAGATTTTGGAAATACTTTTTTCTGCTTTTATTTCGCAAAGCTATGTTACCCTTAAGTTTTTACAAATTGTTTAGTAACCTGATAATTTTGCATTTATTACATATATAAAATAAATATTTATGAAAAACCTCTATTCACATATTGTTCCCCACCATCTTAAATCAACAACTGTCAAACGGTTATAAACAGATGTTTTGGTTTGTATTGTTTACATTTGATTTTCCATAAGCGTAATGTTAAATTTTTAGATTTTTAACTTAATATTACAAGAAAACACGAATTTTCCTGGACATTAGACCTATCTAGAACTTATTTTGTACTCGGAAATTAGTTATTTCCAAAATTTAAAGAAATTCCTTAGTGCCGTTTTCGATATCCGTGTGCAAATATATATATATACATACAAACCTTGCTCGTATTATAGTATTGGATATAAAGTAGACCTATATATTACACATTTTAGTTTACATAGCTAAGTGTATTGTTTACAATACAAAGCTTTTGTAGCATTTTTTCACGCCTTTTCTATAATTGAATAGCTTGTTATTGTTATAAAATATTTATTTGTGTGACGATTGGTTTATTAGTAAGGCAGATGTAGGTAGTGTAACTAAGTGATCGTGGTTACGTCACTAGCGACCTCTAGCGGAGTAGCTCTGACTAACACCTTGATGCAATTAGTTTAACGAATATCAGTGTCAACAACTGTATAATTCCACGTGCTTGTCAAACCTTGTGTTATCTTGCTTGATGCAATTACTACATCAATTATCTCAGCCCACGCTCTAACTATACTCTAATTGAGTCTGTCTAATTAACAAGGATGATTATATTCTCAGCACACAACCCTACTACAAGTACTACACTACACCCACACTTACAGGTAATAAATAACAATATTAAAAAGGTACTAATTTTACCTCCAAAGCTATTGAGGTTTTCAGAACCACTTTACGTATTATTTTATGTATCTTCGTTATTACTTTTATCGTATGAATATCAAAAATTCGTAATTATTTATAGAAGTTCGAATTAATTTTGGAGTAAAAGCATATATATATATATAAAGTATATAATCTAAGTAGACGCCTCATTTTACTACTTTATACCATAACCGTATTATTATCAAACTACAACAATAACGATTTTTTTTAAATACATTTAGTGAAATAAAACTAATATTGTAATTTTTGTATCAAATCGCTTCAAACCCTAAGAAGGGTTACTTGGTTATTTTTTTCCTAAAAAAAGTAAAACACATAAAGCTGTTCAGATTTTAAATTTAGCCTACAGTGTGTGTTTTTATTCGGCGAGGGCTTGTGGGGGATGTTTGCATTATTCAACTGAATGCTTCTTAAGTCAAAATGTATTACGTTTGTTCCGGTTTAAGAATTACATTCCAAAAATCATACTGAATGTTTTAAGTGTTTCAAATATTAGTTACAGTTCTTGAAATTTTATACAAGTCCTAGTACGTAAAAATATAAGCATTAATTTAGGTATAAGATAACAGTAACAATAAAACTAAATAAAACGTAGATACGCCTTAGATAAAATGTTAAAGAAATTAAAGAAATAGTAAACGGCGTTGTTGTGATAAAAAAACAAACTTGACTAAAATTACGATTACAATTGAAACCACCTGAAAAAAACAGATGTTTAAAAATGTTCTAGAAAGTTTTAATGTTTTTTTCTGGTAACAGTTTATCATTTATACTTAGGGTAATTTGTAAATCTTATATATTATCTTTAAGGATATGCATTCCGAACCTGTGAAAGCAGAGCGGGCAGGCATGGTGTGGAACGGCTTCGTCGTCACTGCTCACCAGTCCATCTTGTCATCCTGAAACAAACTCTCTTAAACACATGGTAGGGTAATAAACACTCATTACATAATGAGATACAGGTGCAATAGGTACCAGTACATGTCACGTATTATATCACTTGTTCTTTTAAGTTTTGCTCTATCTCCAATGGTTACCGAGATATTAAAAAATCTAAACACAGTACATTGTATTTAGGGTATTCAGTGGTAATCTTATGGAGGACAAAGAAAAATTAATATGTCCCTTATTGTATTGACCGATAGTTTTGGGTGAAACTTTGTTTTTAGCTTCATGTGGTAAGGATCCATACGTTTATGCTAAAAATCATAGTTTATGTGTTCCTCACAGCAGCAAACCTGCATACCCTTTCCCATGTTAATGTTACGGAGAATAAGCAAATACTCTATCAATAGATTTAAATTGATCAATCTTGTCATATATTTGTATTATTATTGCCATATCATTGAAGTGGAAATTCGCTGAGTATGCAGGTCTTCTGAAACCGGGGTATTTTATAATGTTCTATGGACCGTGGGTCTTACTAAAAGTTCAATTTTAAGTTTCTTACCGTTGGAAGTCAGCTAAATCATATTAAAAACCCATTATTCTTGACTTCTCGAAATTTGACCCCACAGATCACGCCACACATAGCAGACACTTCCAAAATGCTAGCATGTTTTGGCCCCTCAAAATTCCCGTGACATGCTGAAAATCTGTAGCCTGAAACATCTACATCCACTATAATCATGTAGCTAAGCTATATTACAATCTTACACAATCTAAAATGATATGCTGCAATTTTACAAAACCAACTCGTAATACGATAAAGATTGTTACATATTTTTGCTCTTAGTTAACGATTAACAGTTAGAGCTCAAGTACGGCTGCACTGGTTTTGTTTTGTAATTCCTGAATGCTAAAACTAGAGTAATGCATTTGGAAGGTGAACCTTGGATTGAAATTGGCCTGTATAGGATTAATTATTTTATACATGTTATGATGATGTTTTCCGTTTGCCCTGTAAAATATATTGACTACCGGAACAATGTCAAAAGGAACTGTTCACAATTGGTACGTTTTATACAATGTTTAATATAAAAGGAGATGAATATCTGTGTTTTGCATGTAAAATTTCTAGATGAATTCTAATATTTTTAAACGTAGGCAAAAATAAATTCACCCATAAAAATGTGGAGAACTTTCTGTTTTTTCCGTTCAAACTAGAATGAAAAAATGTTTAGCCCTTGGTACAAACCAAACAACTAAACAAAGTCAATTCAATATCAAGACAATTAATATCTTGACAATAATATCTTGATATTAATAATTAATATCAAGATATTAGCAAAATATTTATTTTACCAAGAAAAAGTTCAAAACCTTTTAGCAGTTTTAGATTTTCGATGAACAATTTTTCCTATTATGAAGTCTATAAGCTTTGTTTTTAATCAAGCACATTTTAATTTTATTTTCCTGAGTGGTATTAATATATATTAATTGTATTCATATTACTTTAGTTTTTATTTAGACCCAATATATCATTTTCGTTTAAAAAGAATTTGTAGGTTCTGATAGTTCTTAATTATATTCCATTGAGAGATAAACTCAATCGGTAGGGATGGTCTTAGTTATTTTCTCTAATTTATAAATATCATTTTTACTACTTAATACCACTTAGAATACTATTTTAATGTAACACACAAAGTGAAAAATATATATGTTTAGGATGTTAGATATGATTTTCCTCTATCGTCATTGAAAACTTTGCATTAATGGTGATTGAAATAGTAATTTAATACGATTATTTGACAAATTTTAAAAACCGACGTAGGCTTAAAAATTATGATTTCAAAGTGAAGATGAGAAATTTCTGAGTGTAAAGCAGAATCAGACGTGCCGGCCGTAGATAACGTGTCAGAGGGTTTATGTACTCGACAGGCGTCGATAAGCCAGGGGCAACTCTCAGGGGATGAGCTCCACAACCTCTCTCAAGAATGGAGAACTGTCCAGTTCGAGTATAAAGCAGAATCAGTTTTGCTGGTCATAGGGCGGTGTCCGGGGGTTTTTGTGATCGACGTGGTGTCGATAAACCAAGGACAGCTCTCAAGGGCTGAGCTCCATAACCTTTCACAAGAATGGAGAACGGTCATGTTTGAGGATAAAGCTGGATAAGCTTTGTTGGTTACAGGGCCGTGTCCGAAAGTTTATGTGTCAGATGAAGCATCGATAAGCAAGGTACAACTCCCAGAGGCTTAAGTCAACAATCACTTTTATTGTAAAGATTATTACGCTTGCATTGCCATTTTAGTCCTCTAACTGGATTATCTGGATAAGAAAGTATCCAAAGCTAAATCACGAAAAATAGAATACTCCAGGATTATTTCAGTTTCATAAAATTAGCCTGTAATATTTGGACAATATATTTTAAAAGAACTCTAATGTAAAGCGTAATTACGTAAATATAAAATTAAGTCCCTTATCCAAAAGGTGATAAGCCAAGTATTGCTCATGACAAAAAATACGATTTTGCTTTTATAATTAGAATTTATAAGAACCTAAAGTTATATTTAACTGTAACGCATTTAGTTGACCGGAGGGATTAAATTATATCAGTAAAATATTAATTAAACATTTTAATCTACTAATTAATTGAAAGTTAATTGTATTTCAAAGAAGTACGAATTTACTTTGATTACTCATTCATGAGGTCTTCAGTTTGTAAACTAATCTGATGAACGTTTTAAACAGTAAATTATTCATGTTAAACAAACATAGCTTCAAACTCTGATACCCACAATCGCCTCGGAGCAAATGTATTCTTGAATATTTGATTAGCTATATTGTTCCACACTGTATTCGGCGTGTCACAAGTATTGGATCTACTAGTTGCAAACAATTATACATATTGAAACTGACCTGAATATCAGACTAGCCAACTGTTTGCGTTATGCAAAGTAGTTATGATGTGCCTATTAGTATGCTCTGTTTCAAACTTTCAAACTAGATATAATAGTGCATTAAAATAGATTCAAAACTCTACTGTGAGGAAACATACAGCATACATACATCGTGGTGGCAGAATGGACATTTCACATCAATGTAAACTACTCATGTTAAAATGTCTAAAATTGTAACCATTTTTATTGAAATTTAACCTATTTTACTTCAGTCAAATCTATATAGTTACCAAAATGAAAATAATAAATATAATTTAGTAGCCTCAAAGGTGATTAGTAGGTGTACAAACGTATCCTGAGTTTCCAGAACCCACTATCTATAATATTATAAAGAAGAGGTGGTTTATGTATGTTTGTTTGTGGGTTTTTTGAGGGTTTGTTTGTGGGTGGGTTCGTTGTGGCAAGTAAACGCGAAAAATAAAGAACCGACCGGTTTGACAATTTCAAAGAATGAAAACATAAAATTACTTGAATGTCAACAGCCGTGAACACTAAAATTTTACAGTTCGGGAAGAAGAAAGAGCTGCCGTGGCCGTCCTGGATTTAAATGTTTACATTTTCTAATGTCAATATCCGTTAACCCTACATTTTGACAGTTCGGGAAGAAGAAGAAATAAAGTTTATTTTTACAGATAAACTACTTAATCGAAATTATTATTGCCGGAAATTGTATATTTTAGGTTTTCTCCCAATGCCTGTCTCTATAACGTTATTCCTTTATCCATTCCCAATATTACTTAACAGGTGATACTTTGTCATGTTGTAAACACTCGTGTTTATAAATTTTTGAGATCGTGTTTAGTATAAAATAGTATTGTAAATACCTCTATCAATGTTAATTGTATTTTACCTCAAATAAATATTTTTTTCTTTATTTTCATGTTTTAGAATCATTATTTCATGTCGAAGAGAAAAGGGAACCACTCTCAAACCTTTTTAATCGGGCGGAGGGCGGATAATTTGGGTAGTTAATAAATATTTGCTTCAAAAACTGATAATAAGCCATCTAATAACACTCGCAACACCGAAAATGACTGTGTAAGTGAATCATTATGTAACCAATGACTAACGTACAAAAGATTACCATGATTATAATAGGCTACACAAAATTACCCAGCCATAAATAAACATAACCTGGAGTTTTATAATAAAAAACCAACTGCCGTTTGAGTCAGATTTTTACACAAACTACACAGTAAAAAATTGATGAAATAAATATATTTAAAAACTGAATGTTATAGAATTAGTAAAGCATTGTATTCGTTTAATGAATCTAATTGCTTAAAGATGAAAAAGCAAAGCTAATATTTAATATTATATAAGTGTACCGCCTGATCATGTACATGTAATATAATAAATAAAGATTTTCTTATTCTTATTCTGAACCACCGTGTGGATGTATTACCCATGACTACCGAACAACAGATTACGTAATGTATCGCAGCTGCATCACCAGCGGTGAGAACCACAATAAACAGCCGTGTGGATGTATTGTTGAATAACCCATGACTACCGAACAACAGATTACGTAATGTATCGCAGCTGCATCACCAGCGGTGAGAACCACAATAAACAGCCGTGTGGATGTATTGTTGAATAACCCATGACTACCGAACAACAGATTACGTAATGTATCGCAGCTGCATCACCAGCGGTGAGAACCACAATAAACAGCCGTGTGGATGTATTGTTGAATAACCCATGACTACCGAACAACAGATTACGTAATGTATCGCAGCTGCATCACCAGCGGTGAGAACCACAATAAACAGCCGTGTGGATGTATTGTTGAATAACCCATGACTACCGAACAACAGATTACGTAATGTATCGCAGCTGCATCACCAGCGGTGAGAACCACAATAAACAGCCGTGTGGATGTATTGTTGAATAACCCATGACTACCGAACAACAGATTACGTAATGTATCGCAGCTGCATCACCAGCGGTGAGAACCACAATAAACAGCCGTGTGGATGTATTGTTGAATAACCCATGACTACCGAACAACAGATTACGTAATGTATCGCAGCTGCATCACCAGTGAGAACCACAATAAACAGCCGTGTGGATGTATTGTTGAATAACCCATGACTACCGAACAACAGATTACGTAATGTATCGCAGCTGCATCACCAGCGGTGAGAACCACAATAAACAGCTGTGTGGATGTATTGTTGAATAACCCATGACTACCGAACAACAGATTACGTAATGTATCGCAGCTGCATCACCAGCGGTGAGAACCACAATAAACAGCCGTGTGGATGTATTGTTGAATAACCCATGACTACCGTACAACAGATTACGTAATGTATCGCAGCTGCATCACCAGCGGTGAGAACCACAATAAACAGCCGTGTGGATGTATTGTTGAATAACCCATGACTACCGTACAACAGATTACGTAATGTATCGCAGCTGCATCACCAGCGGTGAGAACCACAATAAACAGCTGTGTGGATGTATTGTTGAATAACCCATGACTACCGTACAACAGATTACGTAATGTATCGCAGCTGCATCACCAGCGGTGAGAACCACAATAAACAGCTGTGTGGATGTATTGTTGAATAACCCATGACTACCGTACAACAGATTACGTAATGTATCGCAGCTGCATCACCAGCGGTGAGAACCACAATAAACAGCCGTGTGGATGTATTGTTGAATAACCCATGACTACCGAACAACAGATTACGTAATGTATCGCAGCTGCATCACCAGCGGTGAGAACCACAATAAACAGCCGTGTGGATGTATTGTTGAATAACCCATGACTACCGTACAACAGATTACGTAATGTATCGCAGCTGCATCACCAGCGGTGAGAACCACAATAAACAGCCGTGTGGATGTATTGTTGAATAACCCATGACTACCGAACAACAGATTACGTAATGTATCGCAGCTGCATCACCAGCGGTGAGAACCACAATAAACAGCCGTGTGGATGTATTGTTGAATAACCCATGACTACCGTACAACAGATTACGTAATGTATCGCAGCTGCATCACCAGCGGTGAGAACCACAATAAACAGCCGTGTGGATGTATTGTTGAATAACCCATGACTACCGAACAACAGATTACGTAATGTATCGCAGCTGCATCACCAGCGGTGAGAACCACAATAAACAGCCGTGTGGATGTATTGTTGAATAACCCATGACTACCGAACAACAGATTACGTAATGTATCGCAGCTGCATCACCAGCGGTGAGAACCACAATAAACAGCCGTGTGGATGTATTGTTGAATAACCCATGACTACCGTACAACAGATTACGTAATGTATCGCAGCTGCATCACCAGCGGTGAGAACCACAATAAACAGCCGTGTGGATGTATTGTTGAATAACCCATGACTACCGTACGACAGATTTCGCAGATTCTGCAATGCTGAAATACAACAATACTACGAAAATACTATTTTTGATTAATCTAGCCACTACTATATATTATATTCCAGATTAATGAATCACAGCTCTTCATCAGAAGTGACAACCAAAATTGAAGTGACAACCAAACCATTTGTCGAGGTACACTTAAAAATCCATGCACTAAGATTAATTTTGTAACGTTTTTCAGATATTGAAACAACCAATTTTGGTATATTTAAACGTTTATATTAAAGTTTTCGGTTTATCTAAATTGGGTGATAAAGCATCTGGCAGCAGTAACACATCAAAGCGATATGATATTAATTTTTATACCAGATTGAAAAATGTAAAAATCATTTAATACCTTTTATAGTTTCAATTGTAAAGGCATGTACAAGAGTTAAAATAGCTTGAGCTCACTAATAATAGGCATCGTAAACAACAACCATACTTAACTTTATATAATAATTAAACGTATCAAACTAGATTATACTTTGATATCAACAAAAACGAAAGTTTAGAAAGACTTAATTTTTTTAGTTTGTATTGTTTGTTGCAGATAACCGTTAGATCGCACGAGCACTCAACACCAAAGCGACGGTGATCGCCAAACACAATCCGTCATCTCTACTGATCCGTTATTGAATAATCAATGAAGTCCCCATGAGCGGCTTGGCCATCAACTGGGACATATGTTTCCTGGTCAACTATGTATCAAATCTAGCGGATTAGATCGCCTTTTAACTTTTTTTATGTTTAGCTTCTTTAGCCCTTTAACCACTACCTATTTTCTCTTAACTGGATCATATAATTCCTATAAAGCTCTCCTTAAAATGATCAGTATAAACAAAACAACACAAAACATGCCTCCTTAACTATAGAATGGTTTAAGAAACCAAACTTGTGTGATCCTAATTAAGCCTACAAATGCCGTCATGTTTTACCCAAGCCAGTCACCGTTTATTTAAGGTGATTAGATTAGATTAGATTATTGAAATGGCAACCTATCCAGCCACGTAGGTATTTTAAGGCAAGTATGAATGAGAAATGAGTGTAGGATAATTGTGGCGCGATCTTGCAGTCTTGTTACTGAAGGCTGATATGTTCCTTAGACAAGACTGTTAATTAATAGCTTAACAGCCAATTGCATTTAATGGACCTACAGTTTAACGTGGAATCCGAACCACGGCCTCTGAATTACGAATTGGTCTAATTGTGAGGATGGTATTTGCGGATGAACGTAGTATTCAATAGTGTGGATGTTAATCCACACAAGAGAACACTACACCCACCTACCATCGCTTATAACTATCCACAAATCGTGACCTCCAAGTAGCTGGATTGCAGGACGTCGTCACCGTCCTAGTCCTAATAGTCCTATAGAGGTGGGCCCTCTCACCACTATAACACACATTTGTAAGCCTAATTCAGAATGCTTATGGTGGGGATTCAAACCTACGTACTTCCATTTGGCCTAAAACGTTTAGCTCGTCAGCTAACACTTTAGACCTCTACACCACATACCATTAACGGATAAAGCACTTAATTGTGTGAAGTATAAAACATACTCTAGTAGCGATTGAGTATACCCCTTCAGTCCCTGCTGCCAGGAAGTGACACGTATCACAATGACAGTATTGTCTAATAAGTTTACTAAATTGACGACTCTCTGCCACTTCTTATTTAACTTTTAAATGTGTCGCGATCCCACCTTTAGTGGTTCTAGGGGTACAATAGTAAATTATAGTTTAAGGTTACTTACCAAATGAAAAATCCTAAACAGGCTCTTCGTTTGATGGTTAGTTGTCATTGAAAGATGCCTCGTAAGACTACTAGAGCCACTAAACCTAACTGGCTGGGTGGTGTAATGGTTATAATATCTAACCTTCAAAGCTGAAGGTCGCCGGATCGAATCCCGCAATGGTCGAATCTGGACCCAGTCACCATTTGTCATTGGGCTACTAATTAATGATGCTTCCTAACAACAGGTCGACGTTAGGTAGTAACAAGACCGGGGTTTGGACCGTTCCCCATCAAAACGTTAAAAATGCCACTGGCGTAGAAATACACAAAATAAAAAATAAAAACCACTATACTACTAATGAAAGTTTCAATTTTTCGTTAAGTACTCCAAAAAACTAAACGGTGACTTTCAGTTGGATACCCACTATTGGTAACAAGAATATTTTTACCGTTAGAGTCGGTTGGTACGCATATCATTTCACGTACGAGGAAAGGGAATAAATAAATTTGGTTATAAGAACCAATCACGAACCATCATCAGTGGATAAACTCTAGCGCTGATGAAGGTTGAAGAGGCTACAGAGCTGGTTCAATCTGATTGACTTCAAGTATGCGCGGTGATCACTAGTGGCCACTATCATCCAAATATCTGTCATCGGCAGTTGATGGCAAACCACTGACGACAATATCAACATCACTGATGAAGGTCGTAGAGACTACAGGGCTGGTTCACGCCGGTTGGCCTGAAGTATTCACGCTGATCATTGATTCTCACTATCCGGTTATCAGACCCAGGCTGGATCCCGTCATCAGCACTGATGTGTTATTGAATAATCCATAAAGCCATCGGCGAGTGGTTTTGTCATCTGACACGAATTACAAGAACGAACTTGAATATTTTATTCAACAAATTTTAAAACATTGTATTGCTTTTTTGACTTTAACATAAGCATTTTTCTATAGTAGTCAAAAAATCATAATAATGATTTGATGATTTTTTTCATTATAATATATTTATATCTTCATATTCATAACTTTTAAATAATGACAACTTGTTTGTATCGTTTTTTTAATAAAATGTTTCTCAAAATTTTATATTGTGCATTTTCCATTTATTTTGGAAAATTAAAAGATTAATCAAGAATTTTTATAATGTTTATGGTAAACATGTGGTTATATGCTTCCTCATCCCTTAGTAGCATTAATCTATACTTCAAATCTACAAATAATATTGACAGACTGACTGATCAAAGTTTCTGAAAAACTGTATTGATTTGGACTACGAAACTTAGCTCAAATGTTCTTCATAGGCTATTTTTATATGCGTACCACGAAATAGTTTTGATTAGCTACACTCAAATCACTGAAATATGTAATAACTACTTCCTTCTAATCGGCCCCACCCCGTCGAATCAGATTTTTTACCCATCTACCACTCAGGTGCAGCTATTAGAAGAACTTACATATTTAAACATCAATAGCTGTATAAATTAATTAGTTATAAAACGCTTATTAAATTTTCACTGAAAATATATTATGTGAAAACTAGATATGTTTACAAACACACAAAACAATAATAGTTTTATTAACATGGATATGTCTTATCTCTGGGAGGGTGTTGTTAATTTGAAGATTACAATTTTAAACAGGTTTCCGTAGAAACTACTAGAGCTATTTACTAAAACTATTATATTGGAGTTTAATAATATAATAATAAGAACAGCAGTTAAGAAGAACTGAAATCATTCCCTTTATACATGTCCATGATCTAACCTATTTCCCTCAAGGAAGTAAATACAAACATTTTTTGGATCATATGCTCTTATCATAAAATCTCCCTTCCCTTAGAAATAAAACCTGTCCAGAGTTTTATTGTTCTTGGTGGTCCCCTTTTGGTGTTTACTTCTTCAATGCTCGGATGTCTTTTGTCCGGAGGTTTTATTGTTCTTTGTGATCTCCTTTTATTGTTTGCTTCACCAATGCCCGGATGCCTTCTGTCCAGATATTTTATTGATGTTGGTGATCTCATTGTAATGTTTGTTTTACCAATGCCCGGATGCCTTCTGTTCGGATTTTTTAATGTTCTTAGTGATCTCCTTTTATTACTTGCTTCACTAATGCCCGGATGCCTTCTGTCCGGAGGTTATACTGTTCTTTGTATCTCCTTTTATTATTTGCTTCAACAATGTCCGGATGCCTTCTGTCCAGATATTTTATTGATGTTGGTGATCTCCTTGTAATGTTTGCTTTACCAATGCTCGGATGCCATTTGTCCGGAGGTTTTATTCTTCTTTGTGATCCCCTTTTATTATTTCTTCATCAATGCCCAGATGCCTTCTGTCTGGAGGTTTTCTAAAATAGTTGTTAATATATTCCTCGGGTCAAATTATATATATTACGTCATAGTAATGCCTGAGCAAAGTGACGTCAGGTACTGCTAGTATTAAGTATAAAACCCCTTATGAACTTTATAAATGTAAGTAACTGTATAATTTGCTGTATTTCCAAATACATTTATATTTTATATTAAGTATAATGTTAACAAATGTAGCCAGATACACAGGTTTTGTAGGAAATAGAAACTCTTTCGGAAATTCAACCACATCCTTATTTGGAGTGTTTCGAGATTCGTAGTCACGGACAAACTTTACTTCAGTTATAATTACGTCATTAATGCTCCTGCACGTCCACCGAGAATCTCTAACCTCAAACATTCTAAATGTGATTGAATTTTACTTCAATTGTAATACAGTACTGTCTAAAATATGTTATATGTTTTCAATTGAATACTATTAGTTATCTAATACTATCAATTATTTCTGAATAAATTATATTAAAAATTTCATCAAAGGAAAATTCTGTTAGGATTAATTAGGACTGAAATATTTACAATTATTGTAGAATATAGATAGTTTTATATGAATAAGGATTAATATAATGTGATGGGTTTAGCGTCATGACAAATAGAAGTAGTAATGATTGCTCTTTTAGTTGATGATTTTTATGCAGTAGTCTGAAACGGTGTTTTTCGTGTCTGTGGACCTAAAAACTAAAAAAAACTAGCCTAGAACTTAACATGACGACCAGGGTAATAATTCTTTTTCATATAAGAAATTCAATTAGTGATGGAATAATTGTAATTTATTTAGGGTATACTATCGAACAAAAAAAATTGACAGAAACATGGTACAGCCTTACAATGCTTGTTGCCACAATGAATATTTTAAAATATCATATTTGCCTACATAATAATAAGTATACGTAACAAAACTCTAACTGTTTTAGAAATATACATATACGTAGAATACCAATACAATGAACGATCGCCACTTGAATCAAAATCATATTAAATTTAATTAAACCTTTTTATGTCAATACGAGCCTTTGCTATTTACCATGGCTTTGTCTTCCAAATTCATTTCATAAAAGCCGACAAAGAACGTGCGGTGCATGATATTGGAGAGCAAATACTGGAGAGCTAATGGAACCGGATATGAAAAACTGGGAAAGTATTTATGAGCGCGTTTTATTCCCTAAGTATTAGACTACCTATATTTTAACCAAAATAAATATTACGAAGCAGCAGACCTACGTACTAAGTGCATTTATATTGGTTTACCAATAGCTGTAATCATTAAAACTAAGCATATTCAATTCTTAAATGCAGTGTGGTTTTGAAGTTACTCCTCCCTACTTTTTTCTACTATTTTTATTTAAAGGATTTTTTAATTAATTACGAGATTAATAAATAGGTACATACCCTAATTTTTTCAGTACCTAATAAAATTGGATGTTTCATGAGTTACAAGATGTATAAGTTGACATTAAACATTTTTATGAGAAGCTTGTCATCTAACATATGAAATAGCAATGCCTCTATCCCCTGAATAAAATGCCGCAATCTGAATTCAAAAAGGTTGCGCTGTTTTCAAAATATTCACAGATCTAAGATGTAGGAATAAACATTAGGTTTTCACCAGAAACTTGCCATACGATATTTCAAATAACACGGCTTTTTTCTCTTGAAAACAGTGGTGTAATCCAAATTCAAAAATTGTGAACTTTTTTACAGATATCCATATACATATAGGCTGTAGGAGTCAACGTAACAATTTTTATTAGAAGCTTGTCATTAGACAATAGACATTTCCAATAACACTCTTTCCCACCTCAAAACTTTAATTGAAATTATAAAAGGATGAAATGTGTTTGTAAACTAATAATTAGTTTGATTAAATTAAATAAGAACAATAATTTATAAACCATATACTTTTAGGTAAAACTTAGAAGTAAATTGACAAATTGTTTGTTACACCTTAAAAAAGGACAATCAGCTATGAACAGCATACTCTAAACTCTACAAAAAGTGTTCCAGGTCTAGTCTTAGCAGTAATGCAATAATTTTTTTGAACTCAATCTGAACACTACGTAGGACCTCGGGTGAACTACTGCGATGAGAATTCGTTATTAATATTATATTATGTTTACTCCTACATCCTAAGCCAAAAAATATTTTTAAGAAGGGGCAACATTTTTGAGTTTTGATTGCACCACTATTTTCAGGTGGGAAAGACAGTGTTATTTTATATGACGTATGGCAAGCTTCTAATGGAAACCTTCATGTTGACCTTTACAAACCTAACCTATAGATATCTTTAAAACGGGGAAACCATTTTGAATTCTGATTGCGTTGTTTTAGTCAGAGAATAAAGGCAGTGTAAATATGATATGTCAGATGACAAGCTTCTCATAAGGAATATTAAAGCTGACTCCTACATCTTAGACTTAAGAAAAAAAAATTATTAAGTACTTCAATATTTACGGTATATACCTATCAAACTCGTCTTATCATTGAAAATAACTTTATATATAAATAATAGAAAAAAGTAAGAGGGAAAAAACTTTACACCCTTATCACCCTAAATAATGAATACCTAAAAAATTAATCTTTTTAATTTCCATAAAAATAACATATAGTAAGCAGGATGGCTGCTACGAGGAACAAAATAATTTATATTTTTCAGTACACAGTAGTATTACAAAACCTTACCTAGATGACGCTGTATTTCAAATTTTACCAAACTATTACAAATAGTAAATAAATTATATAGGCTATTTTCTTATTGTTAATGAAGTAATATGGGACTTGAGTTTGTAGGTTTATTGTCAAGCTGGGGCTAAAATTTAGAATTTGTCAGTATACATTATAAGGCTGTGTACAAAGTTTCCTTAATCTAAACAAAAAGTTACTAATCTTTATGTAAGCTACTCGTAAATAAAATTATCTTAATACTACTAACAGTCACATAGTTAACAATAACGTATAATTTAAAGAGAACTAATGTTAGCGTATCCAAGATGACTATTCGTCGGCGAGCTTGGGACCTCACGTTTGGGGCCTCGTTTCCTAACTACATTACCCGACCCCAGACTTGAGACGTTCTGGAAAATACATTTCCTGAATATTACCTCATTTCCGCATTGAAATTGATTTTTATGTTTTATTCTTTCCGCAAGTGACTAAACCTATTTGTTTGTTTATTTAAAGTGTAAATGTATCAATGTTTCTCCTTTAATCAACAAAAACAATTCGCTTTTATCAAGTGTATGTTTGAACATTTTAAATTTGTTTTTTACTAAACAAAAACATATCACATGCTGAAAATCAAAAATACTAACACGAAAATAAAAAAAATAGTTCTGCATGTTACACCATACATAATATGAGTATTGTTAAACCAACCAAGGTAGAGTCATATTTTTTAACCTGCGTTGTATTGGCACGTGTTTTATTTTCTAGCTGACATCTAATTTCCTCTTGTTTCTTCTTATGGAAACTATTTCTTTATTGAATACTTTCTAATCTTTAAATACACCTTTAAATATATCTTGGGGTAAACTTAAAGACAAAAAATTTATTGAAATAAGGTCTACTAATATTTATATAAAAATTTAGTTTTTCTAACCGCAGCTAACTTACTTACACATTTCCCGTTTCCCGATTTCTAAGAGCTTACTAGATTGATATAATTTCTAAATAATAATCATACTATGACAATATTTGTTATATGGCTTAACCTATGTGATCAGGCTTAGTTTAGTTTGTATAATCTCAATACATCATATTATTCATACATTGATGGACATTTACAGAGTACGTAGGTCTGTTATTTTAATTTTAAAATGTTTACAACACAAATTTTTAAAATGAATATCGATGATTTATTTAAGCCGTCTATATAAATAAAATTAGAGTTTTGTCTGTACATTGCTAAGAATTATTCATTTTTTAGTTATTTTTACTTTTCGTGCGTTGGAGAAGCCAAAACCGGTCTTATCTCAATATTTTTGTCCGTGACGCTCCAGGAGGCATTTTACGCCGTCTTCTCCGAAAAAACGGGAAAACTGATTACAATGAAACTTATTTCATGTATTCTCTACATTCCAGAGAAGGGTTATAAATGCTTGAAATCGCCCGCCGCCCCTTGAAAAGTAAATAACGAGCATTTAAAACCCCACTTTTACGCGATATTACACGCATTTTATCCAGTTTTCAATGAATAACCTACTGGTAATAATCAGCTGTCTTTGTAGTTTAAAGATTTAATAGAAATCAAAACAAACAGCTGTCAAATCAATATTAGTTAGTTTATATTGGTCATTGATTTTAAACCCATTTGGAAATCATACTATATTAAAAAGTTATGTTAACGTATAACTAATTATAATAGTGGTATAAATGTTCTAATCTATTTAATTGTAAAGTAATGCTAAATAATAAAGCTGGGTATTGATTTATTTTATTTGTATTGATATATTTAGGATTTCAGGTTTACATTTTGGTATGATAATCTTTCTTCTTTAAACTGAATCCTACAACCCGTACAAAGGACGGGCTTACTGCTAGTAGTTGAATAAACTTGTTCTTCCTATACGGACGCTGAAAATATAGGATATAGGACTACGGACAGAACTAACTAAGCTCACATAGACTAAACATCCCTGTTTCTTCCGAGTTCGTCCGTCCATTCCACTACGCGAATAATTGAGTGAGCGAGCTCCTAGTGAAATACCTAAGATAAAATGTTTGTATTTATTTCCCTGTGGGAAATAGGTTAGATCATGGATATGTCTAAAGGGAGTGTTTCAAGTTCATCTAAACAGCTGTTCTTGTTCTTCAATATTTAAAACTCAAAACAGTATTTCTGGTAGTTTCTATGGAAACCTGTTACATGTTTTCCATCTTAAAAATCACTAACACCCCCCCCCCAGAGCTAAGACATATCCATGTCAATACTGAGTACGCAACTCTGCTGCAACGCGGTTATTTTTTCTTTTTACTTAGAAACTATCTGATTTAAATTCCATAACTAAATGCTAATTTTTTGGAAAGTTTCGTTGATGTTGAAGTTCCGTGGATTACGTTGATCAAAGTAATCCACGAATACATTGAAGTTTAATTTTCCCTCATACATTTCCCACCAACGAAACTTGCACTTCTAAGTTACTGACATTGTAACTGAATTTAAAGTTTTCTCAGAGCTTCAAACATTGAACATCTCTAACCCACAAATATTCGTGAGTAATACAATTGAACAAGTAATATTATCTACATAATTAAGAGGTAAGATCTTGTCTTAAAAATTTAAAATTCCAGACTTAAAAAAATCATATTTTTGGATTAAACTTGGTATTAACTTGGCTGAATGCGGTTCAAATTCATCCATTTATGCTTAAAAAATCGTATTTATGTGTTCATCATGGGAGCTAACTTACATATTTTTCCCATTACAATTATAGAGAATAGGTACCAGACTTAATAAATCCACGTAGCACCAAACCTGCATTATAAACGAGGTTATTCAGATTTACTCTTTCTTCATAATAATAACTTGGGAAAATATAAACCGCTTAACTTAGTCAGAAGATTGAAAATACAAAATTTTTAGTTTTTGAGCTAACTTCACCAAATTCACGATTTAACGAGCTATATATTCTATAAAATTATTTTTTAAATCGTGGGATACAAACCTGCCCCTCATTACCCCTTGGAAAGTCATATCTTCCTGGATTTTCCTTCTTTCTTATAATGTTATTTTTTAGGAGTAAACGAATATTGATATATAATTTCCTTATTTATAAATAATAAACATACTATGTTATAATGTTTAGTATCTAGCCTACCAAAACAGGTTTGGTAAGTATTATCTCAAATAATTCATTATGAATAAAAATTTTCTGAGTATGTAGTTCTGCAGCTACGGAAAATATATTTAAACTATTTTTAAATATTATATTTTCTATGATTCATAGACATATTTCATTATAGTATACGAGTAACAGTATGAACTTTATTGAAAATCATGACTCAGGTATCTTCAATATTAGTCTCTAACAAACTTTCACCACCTTGCTGCTGGCCTGAGAGATTAGCTGATCTCAAGTTTCTACACCATGCCCATTGCCTACCAACTCTACAATAGCCACCACGACAATTGCCGTACCAACTGCTGTTCTACGGGAGAGCCCATCTGAGTAATCTAGATTAATCATTATTGTGTAGTCATAACGCAGTAATATGTTTGTTGTATTTGTTGGGGGATTCCTCCAAAATATATAAAATAATGAAACTACGATTACTGTGGGTTCTCGTTTTGCTTGAAAAGTGTTAAAAAGGCCTTGTTTAGTGTTACAGAGAGGTACACAAACAGACAGACATTAGGATAATTTGCTTTAAAATGTAGTCATTGTAACTGAGGAACGTTCCATTGAGGAGGGCCATTATAATACTTATATTGGCCCTTGGGGTATAAAGCATTAAAAGAAAAAACTCCAAGCAATGTATAGAATAAATATTATTTATATTTTAACACAATACACAGAATAGATTCATTCTAAATGACAAACTCCGATTTAAATCAAATTATATTTTCAATGCCCTTCTCTGAGATGAAAACCTATCTCCATCAACAGATCACTTGACGGCTGATAATATAGATAATATAACTTGATTTAAACTTTCCTAAAAATCTGTTCTTGGATAAATAGTGTGTAATGAATAATAGGTGTCTTGATTTAATTATTATTTGTTATGTTGTGTTGTACAGGCTATATCGTTTTTGTTTAAGTAAATTTGCATTTTGTTAAAGGCGTAAGCCGAAACATGTAGAATCTCCATTAAAATCATTAAACTGCAGACTGACCAAGGTATCTTATATTTTAACACTTTAGTAATTTTATAAATTTATTTATATGTAACACTCAAATGTTGTTTATAAAAATGTTGATTTATATATGTATTTTCTTTTTTATACCTGTATTGTACAACAATTACAATACTGATCAACAGATCTGTAGAACGCTATTTTATGAGGTCAAAAACGTGTGGGTCATGTTAGTCGTTCGCCACTGCCAATGTTTTCTATAAACCTTAAACCATCGATATTTTTTAAAAAGTCAGGAATTATGTCAAAAATATAAAGATTAAAACTGTTAAGATTTTAAGGTCACGAAATAAGGGTCTTCAATGTGAATCCCTTGGGGAATTTGTTAAAATTTGAATAATCCTTTTTTTTATTATATGTATGTATTTTGTTCTGTTTCAGTGGCCATAAAAATTATACCATATCTTATAACTGACTGTAAAAAGTCAAAATAGGAGATAATTATATATTTAAAAGACCAAAATTCAAGCAATATTTTCAGTAAAAATACAATTCGTGATATCTTTTTAGTCATCATATCAACATTTCGTGCCCAACAGAGCTTATGATCCAACACCATTCCCAAATACCTCGCAGGTTTAGGATCAGGTGCAACTTCAGAGACATTTTAAAGAAAACTACTATACTAGTTTGTTCATTGTTCTGAATAAAATTATTTGCTCTAAACCAAACAGAGGCTTCATTCAGGAATGATTTTACTATATTTTTAAGGTCACTAATGTTGGAATCAACTGCTAAGAGGGCAGTATTATCTGCGTACATAAACGAGAGAGAAGTGATATTAGATGGCAGGTCATTAATATAATTAATAAAAAGTAAGAGACCCAGTATGGCACCTTGAGGAACACCACATGTGACATTGGTGAGTGGTGACCCTGTACACACACTGTTTGCCTGCAACCAGAAAAGTAACATTTTATTTAATTAAGGTTATCGTCACGAACCCCATAATACTCAAGCTTTTTAAATAATAGATCTGGAAGTATGCAATCAAATGCCTTACTTAGGTCATTAAATGGGGCCCAAGCATAGTTATTACCCTAAAATCCTGAACAAAATATGTTTCGCCAGCGAGTCCATGGGATCTATAGTTGAACTACCTCTTCTAAAGCCAAATTGAGATTTACTAAAAAGTTATTACTTTCAAAGAAATTATAATGTTTATTGTTGTATTTTACCATTTAAAAAAATAGAATAGCTTTTAATCGTTTAAACTGATCTGGGAAATAATCCTCTTTTGGCAGAGATTCAGGCAGAATGTGCAGAATTCAAGCTACAAATATACTTGAAAAGTCATATACATAATGACTATGTAACTTTTTCATATCCTTCACTACAGAAAAAATCTCCTCTGCCGTAGTCAACCTCCATGAAAATTTTACATTTTAATTTTTTTATTTTGCAGAAGTTCAGTGGAACTAAATGGTGACAACACTATTTTAGATTATATATTTTTTATGGAATTGAAATTGATAAAAAGTTAATGGAACGGGTGGGCAACCAGTATCGAACGAAGAACCACAGTTATTAGCTTTTTTATAAGCTTCCCTGCAGCACTGTATTTATTTGAAGATTAATCCTTTAAGTTTTTCTTTTTTTAGAGGTTTTTACATCGTGTACTTAAAATAGGCAAAAGCTGTTTCATTGAAACTGAACCTTTTCTCTTTGATAAATAATGGCAAGCTAGCAATCTTTGTTTAAGTAAATTCAACTCAGTAGTGTACCTAGCCTTACTGAGCCTGTTGGATTTTTTATTCCGTTTTTTGAAATTTTTTGCCTTAAAATTTTAATCAAAAACATTATTAAATTTTCTAAAAAGCAGATTAAAGCATTCATAAGTAGACTGTACACAGTTTAACTTTGAATCCCAATTTCTACCTGACAACATGTTACAAAACAGTTTCCATAGATTCTTGGTTGAATATTCTTTCATTTAAAGTACTAAGAGGCTTTATTGTAGTAGCATATATTTCTTCTATTCTGCAATTAAAATATTCACATGATATAATTGAATGATGGGAATGAATGACATGATGATTCGTGATGAATGATATGTGTGAATAAAACATTCACATCATGATGTGAGAATACACAATCAATAACATTAATGTGATAGTTTGATTAGTTATAGATTTGAAATTAAATTATCGAAGCATGAAGTTAGTCTTGGTTTGAAATTAACTACATCTAAGTTGTATTGCCTTGACGGATTAAAATGTTGTTTAATCACTATAGTATCTGGAATCAAGACATCAAAGGGCGAATTAGAGTCACATCAAATAACTAAAGTATACCCATTCCATCAAGCTACAAAGATTATCCAATTTGTCTAAGAATATTTCTGAATTTCCAGTGGGTGATCTGTAAATTAAAAAACTATTAACTTTAAATCTTGTATTACAACAGAAGAGCAATCAAAATTCTGAGCCAAGACTATACCCATTCAACACTTTCATATACTTTCTTCAACATATATAGCAGTACCGCCATGTATATGTAAAGTTCTACAATAGTAATAGGCTAATTTATAGTTACGGGGTACAAGGAACTCAAGCTTATTAAAACCTTCATTTTCAGCCAACCAATGCTCATTTCCACAAAAAATATCACATTTTAAATCAAAAAATTCCTCAATTTAATTAAGTTTACTGTTCAGTCCTTGAACATTTAAGAACACAAAATAGCATACCTTTCAAATGAAGATGAATTCAAATCCTTGGTTATGTGGCATTTGTTTGCTTTTACATTTAGGTTTAAAGTCATTTCACCGGACAAGGAACGCTCACGTGCTACTGGCTCAATATTTATATTTCCCCCATACAAATGCCTGCCCATCAAGTGACCCAACATCCTCGACGTCACTGATGACCATTAACACATCACAAGAGGACACAGTGATTTTTCCGCATTGACTTTTACACCCCCCTCACTATCAATCACTGGAAATGTTGAGTTGAAGAAATCAGAGAAGGTAGGTCATGCAGTTGTTAAGACAGGTGAATTAGCTTCCGTAATTGTTTGGGCTGTTGTAGTTGTCATAAAGAGGCTGAGTCTGCTTCGGCTGGCCGATGTGCTGTTGTGAGGCGAACAAGAAGACACTGCAGAGGTGGAGGCCGAATTGATGACCTGTTTGCACTGTCACTGCACGTATTTTTCCCAGTAGTCTGTAAAATAATGGTCAATGACCGTCTGCTTCAGATATCTTACAAATTTAGAACACTCAAATCCATTTTTTTAGATATGTGTCAGAAGTGTTGTCATCAGTTGTAATAACAAGGGCAGCTCCAGTTAAGTTTTTAAATTTTAATAAGTTTCCTTAAAACAGCCCATGGGTGGCATATTAGTGTTTGAAGTTTGCGTGACTTAAAATCAGATGTAAGCTGAAAAAATGTTAAACCATAGTTTTCTTTGTATTTTGAGTGATTATTAGCATTTAAAAAGTGTTTGAGTTTAACAGCTAGGCTGTATATAGTAACCCCTTTTACAGTTTTCTGGTAAGTTAAATTGCTGCCACAGTAGCCATCTTTATATGGTTCCCCTATCTTCTTTCTGTATGATGTTGCCATTCCTTGAATCATGTTTTTCCTATCATTTCCATGTGTAGTTATGTAACATCAAGGTAGCTGCCTATAGGGTTAAAAATAATCTTAAGTTCTTTTAACATTAGGAAAACTAAATTATTATACAAGTTTCAAGCTAATACCAGAATTTTTTATTTCTTTCATTCATCACAATATAACGTTCGTTTTTAGTTACTTAAACTAAGAGTGAAATAAATGATACAATTAAATGAAAAATATGATTTATCACCCTTATGATAGCTTTACATATAATATTATTTTGATGAAGTATTTTAAATTCATTACTAAAAAGCCAGGCCAAGATTCCAAGAAGTCATTCACGCGTCAGCCCGCCCGGGGGAACGTCTCGCTTGTTGACTGGCATCTTATTTCCGTTCGTCACATGACTTCCTCCTCCAAAACAATATGGTAAATGAATACCACACTAATTTAATCTCACAATGATTAAATGAGAAAAAATTATATCTATTATTAGAGCTATATAACATTAGAAGCTGTAACTAAATATTTATATTTGAGAAAAGTTCTAAATGCTACATTGAGAGTGAATTTTAAATGTAATATATTTAGTTCATGAATTACCCTAATAAAGCCTTCATCAAGCAGCTCCATTACATTTAAAAAAGTACAATGGAGTTTACAGTTTACGTCAAGCTGAAATAATGATGGGGTACTTTCTATGCAGATTAGATTGCTACTCTAAGAAATACTCTTGAAATATGCATGAAATACGGTATAGTTTAATCTAGAATATGAAAAATAAAAACAAAAACAGCTGTGTAAAGTGTAAATAGATTGACAACTCTCTATTGAGTAATTGAATGTGTTCAAGCTCCGTAGAAAATAATTTTTACGTACTAATTACAACTTTCCAAAAGGGTAGCAGGATTGTTGAATTGTAACTGTAAGCTTTATCTCGCAAGTCAGTTACTTAATAACGAAATGGAATGGATTATATTATTTATTTGGTTAATTTGAGTCAAGTCGGAACACTGCAAACTAGATCGTTCAACATATTATCATCATAATTTCCTAACAGAAAACATTTTTGCATAGTATCATCAAGATGTACTCACAGATAGTCTTGATCCCTGTAAATATTCAGATCTCCGTCCTGACATGTGGAGCAATAATGTACATAAAGCTTTCGTCCCTCTAAAAGTTCTTAAATGGTTATTAAAATATTTCTTATGGTTTTATGTACAACATATTAATAAACCGCAGGAAAGGTATACTTAATTGTATATTTTACTTTTTGTGCTTCCTCAATATGAGGAATCTTTTGTAAGAGGTCTGCCACAGTAAAAAACCTGAGGAAGAGCGTTTTCTCTTTATTAAAAGTTGATCCAATAGAAGCGGTTGGATGGAAGCGGGCCATGTTACATCACTGCTCTACTTCAATCCCAGACTGGAGATCTCTGAAGAACACGTGCTCTGGACTCATTCTCAATCCATCGCAACTTTCATATTAGGATAAAGTTGTATCAACCACATTTACTTCTTTATTGATTATTTATATAGCTACAAATTTGTGGAGAAACTAACGATAGATTATAATTACGCTGTTTCCCACAATAAAACTTAATGAAAATGACAGTTTTGTTCTTCCGATCATCTGTTTGAATTAAATTCGATTATTTAAATGGTGACCGTACTACAAGATAGGTATTTTAAGCCACGTATGAATGAGAAACGAGTGTAGGATGATTGTGGCGCGATCTTGTAGTCCTGTTCCTGACTAAGGCTGACATGTTCCTTAGACAGAACTGTTGTGTCAAACACAATGTAATAAAAAAACCGTCGAGTTAAGCTTCTAGAATCCATAATAACATTTTTTGCTGTTGACAAAGATTATACATGGTATAGCAAACGTTGATTTTTTTCTTTTAAAATCCCATAACTCTGAAAAGACGATGTTTTGAAAAACGCGGATGGTGTCATTTTGTTTACCTTATTAAGGACTATAAATCATATATTTTTCTTGAAAATCGTTAGAGCAGTTTTTTGAGTTTTTCAATTTACCTGTTTTTTGGAGTTTTTAGATGTAAAATACCCTTAAAACATTAAAAAATGTCCCGAGATACCATGGATTATTACCTACATGCCGAATTTCATGGAAATTGGATCAATAGTCTCGTCTCTAGGCTTCATTACATCTCCTCAAACACATAGACATCACTTAAAAACGATTCAGGGGCACTAATATCTAAGCCTCTGCACATCCTCTCTCTCACACACATACTCAGACACACGGACAATCTGAAATCACTTTTTTATTGAAGGGCACTATAACGGATATATCCAAATTCGTATACCAAATTCGTAAATATTGACGAAAACAATATTTTCTCCTTATACTATCGTTTGGGTGGAGAAAGTAAAAATGAATCGTAAAAAATATTCTAGAAAAATTCCAAATAATTTAGCTCCAACGGTGTGATGTGAACTCTTCTGCCGCGTGGAACAGATGGTGACAGCTCACGTTTCAGTCTAGTTTTGTACAAATGGAACCTTTCAAAAACTCGTATGAGAGGTTTCACAAATCCAAACAAAGGACTTCTTATTAAAATAAAAATAAGTGTAAGCACCAATTACTAGAGTTTTGTATAAAGTTTTATCTCATAATTGTTTTGCAGTTTCCCGATAGTTTTATTTTTTATTTTTTACGATACAACTTTTTTTAAGTTTTTAGAGATTGGCTTGGTCTGCTTAGTAAAACTAAAATAAAATGTAGAAGTCAATAAACTTGTGACCGTGATATTTGTTAATCAATTGAATTAAAATGTCAAGACTAATTTTTATGTCGGGATGTTTCACTATATATTAGAAGTAAACTTTTTGGAGTAAAGATAAATTTTATAAAATTTAAAAGCTAACTTAAAAAGAGATGGTAACTATTATTCTAAAAATAGTACGTGATACAAAAATCTGATAGTCCTGTCACTTATGTAATGAATGGACAAGTTGGTATGCGGACAAGATTGGTAGGCGGAAAATGTGGAATGTGGGCAAACTGTTACATGGAGAAGGATGTACGCGGACGAGGTGGTACGTGGAAAAAGTGGAATCTGGACAAGGTGATACGGGGAAAAGGTTATACACGGCCAAGGTGGTACATGGAAAAGGTAATACACGGACAAGGTGGTACATGGAAAAGGTTATACACGAACAAGGTGGTACATGGAAAAGGTTATACACGAACAAGGTGGTACATGGAAAAGGTTATACACTGACAAGGTGGTACGTGGATAAGGCTATACACGGACAAGGTGGTACTTGGAAAAGGCTATACACGAACAAGGTGGTACATGGAAAAGGTTGTACACGGACAAGGTGGTACAGATCGTGGAAAAGTGGAATATGGACATGGTGGTACGCAGATAAAGCTGTATGCGGATGGCAAGGTATTACGTGGACAAGGGGTACGTGAAAAAGAAGGTACGTGGAAGAAATGCTACGTGGACAAGAGGTGAGCGGATGTTATGAGGAAAATGAGATGGACGCGGGCAATGAGGTAAGCGGAAAGATAGTTCGCAGACAATGTAGACCCTCCTATTGCACGGACTAGACCCCTGGGAGGGCTTACCAGATGACTGACGCTGCATAATGCATTCCCCAACACGATAAACTCTGCAAACTGCTGAGTCAGCTGCTCTATTGCTAATCCACGATACGATATTTAACCTTATTTTTCTGAGTAACGTTTATAGAAATGTTATGAAACCTATACTCACACGATTTTTTAATATATTTAGTTTGAATCTTTTAAAAACGTCACCATAAGCTTAGTTAAAACAACGAGCATTTCCGTTGTTTATTTTAAAAGTTAAAATAACAGCTCGATAAAAGTTTGTAAAAACATAGACTTAAGAGTAAACAAAACAAAGTTGAGAATATGTTAGTGCTATAATTACAGTATATAAAACTAGTTATAACATAAAAAATCAGTCAATGTTTATATGATATTTTTATTTCAAAAGCATCGTTTTCCAATAGATATAAGAAATACAGTGAAACACGTGTTAAAATATACAATAAATTACACATATTCTTTTGCATAGCTTTTAGATATTTATTAAACTTATATTTGTATTTCTGAGAAATATAAACGCATATTACATCCAACAAATAATGAAATATTCATGAAAACTGACCTCTTTTATTTCGAAGATGAAATTACCTTCCGATGTACACTGATTAATGGATTATTGTGTTATTTCCTTTATTAGGTTTATGGATGATGCTGGCAAACAAAGCCCACTAACAGAATGATTCATTTTACATCGATACGACTCAGTGTAGTTAAACTTCATTTTAAAATTAATATTACTTGATAATATGTATTGCCTTATATTAATTCCATTACACTAAGTATTGTGCTTACGTTGAGGAATAATGTATCGGGCACTTCAGATAAGAGTTAAAAATTATTGTATTTGCTTATTGTGTGAAATAAGCTAGATCATGGATATGTATAAAGGAATAATTTTAGTTTTCTGAACAGCTGTGCTTATAACCATATAACGTCACTGTTTCAAATTTAGCTAAGAGCTAAGACATAGCCATGACAAAAAGTGTTGGATTAGTAACTCAATGCATGTTGGATAGCAAGGTTAAAACTCACGTAATAATCTACGATAATTTTTATACAAAATATATATAAATTTAAAGTTATAACAATAATTGAAGCAAGGAACAATTTATCCTCTCGTATTATACCGTAATACCGTAATATACCATTACATTACTATATATTAATTTTCCAATAGTATTAATTGGATTTTCACACAGATTTAAATAATTTTTTGTGAAAATAATGCGTTTTTTCAGCAAAACCCTAAATAAACATAATACATTAAACAAATATGAATTTAACTGACTAGTTGCGCAATAATATTCACTTTTCTCCAAGGGTAATTGAGTAAAGTTATTAATTTTCGATTTAAATATTCACTACAAAAACATAATAGTTGAATTAAAAATGCAAACAAAAAATATCGGTCGAATGAGTTTTTTCAGGCTTCACGTGTTATGAATATGTGAATCGCTTATTAAATTTATTCATTAGTATTGAACCGGAAAGTTAGTCTAGTGTGCAAATAATGTAGTAATAAGCATTGACCAATACGTGATGTGATGCAGTCATTCACGACATTTAAGTGATTTGATCACTAAAAATTTGTTGAAGTAAATTTGCTTCTAAAATTTATAAAGTTATAAAGTACAGTTTTCGTAATGTTATCAAACGCAAAGCAATACAAGCTTTGAAAATAACCAACACTTTAATTCAGTTGGTGAGTTAGTTTGACGCCGAGTCTTCTAAGTATTCGTTTGCATACATTTCGCATGAGATACTCTCAAGGAGTTTCCTTGGAGTTTGACTTTGAAATATTCAAATAACAAATTTTGAGATGTGGGCAAACATTTGCATTTTCCCACTCAATATTATAAATATGTAATTGGTTTTAGTACTTTTAAGAATTTCTTCTGTTTGTGATAAAAACAGGTATTTTAAGGTATCGATAGTTTTAATCGATTGTATGCTATCGCAATCCACCTTGGAGTGGGCAGCCCTGAGTGAAGTGTGTGATACACCTGAGGCGACGTCATGCCACACCTTGGGCTGGGATTATATGTTGGTCTATTTGTGAATGATCTAAAATGGAAAGCACCATAATTCGTCCTATTTCATTAAAAAAATTAAATTATATCTTGAAAAAAAACACATTTAAGCAAATCATAAAACACATCGAATACAAAACACTTTTTTTAAATATAGTTTAGTAATCCAGTACAACTTAAAACTGTCCTACTAATTTTATCCGTCCAAACAGATTATTCTTGCACATGTGATGGACTCTGACTTCGGAGTCTATCCACGGCTGGCACACAAATGAAAATAGTAACTTATTTAAATACTTGTCCTGTGTTAACTTTATCTTTTTGTGTCTTTAGTGGTTTTGACGTGTCTTCATGACGAAAATTTGACATGACCTGTTGATGCGCATAGTCGCATGAACAAGAGTGAACTGTTTGCACGGATAAGGTTAGTAGCCTAAATCATTCTCCAACAACAGTTCAAGACGCAATAATAAAAAATTAATTATCGACTAGCAATAAGCCCGTCCTTTGTATGGGTTGTAGGATTCAGTTTAAAAAAGAAAGGTCATCAAAATCAAAATGTAAACCTGAAATCCTAAACAAATCAATACAAAGAAAATAAATCAATATCCGGCTTTATTATTTAGCATCACTTATACCATTAGTATTATTAATTATACGTTGAAATAACTTTTCAATATAGTTTGATTTCGAAATCGGTTTAAATCAACAGCCAATACAAACTAATTAATATTGATTCAACAGCTGTTTGTATTTATTTCTATTAAATCTTTAAACAATAAAGACAGCTGATTATTGCTAGTAGGTGATTCATTTGAAACTGAAGCAAAATGCGACCAATATTGCGTAAAAAGTGGGTTTTTAAATGCTCGTTATTTACTTTTCAAGGGTCAGTGGACAGTTTCGAAAACCATCTTTGGAATGTAGAGAATGTATCAAATAAGTTTCATTGTTATCAGTTCTCCCATTTTTTTGTTTTTTTAGAAGACGGCGTAAAATGCCTCCTAGAGCATCCCAGATACAAATTGAGATAAGACTTGTTTCGGCTTCTCTAACGCATGAAACGTAAAAATAACTAAATAATGTATAATTCTGAGCAATGTACAGAAAAACTCTAATTTTATTTATATAGATTAAGAGAATAATTATTAATGCATAAATATTTACCATTTCAACACACCATTATATAATAAACCAGTTTACACCTTCGCGTAAATTATCCTTCTAATTGACATTTACATTATTTATTATTACATTACAATATTATTACATTATTTTTGAGTATATAAATAAACACTGTTGGGGAAATGAAGTTTAGTTTATTTTATACAACCACTAAGTAGTTACAAAATACTCTATGGAGTTTTGTGAGGTCTATGATCAGTATAATAATATTCCCTGTAATGAATGCACGTACAAATCTGTTTCTATCGTAATGTTTCTCCTTGGCGAAGGATGCCACTTGCAGACATGTAAAGGTCCCTCATCGAACGCGTTTTTTTTAATTCACAACATATCTATTGATAAAATAAAATGTTATATAGAATTAATACTCTAATGAAAGGAACATTGGTAATAGAATATTTGAATTCTCTGAAGTTTTAAGTGGTTTTAAACAGGTTTTAAATATTATTTCCAGCATTAACAGCCATTATTTACATTATATACTGATACAATTACTGCTCAATTACATTTCGTATAGATAAAATTGACTAATTAATTAATTGTTACTTTCCTACCCAATACACATTATATGGAGAAAGTATTGTTTTCGTCAAACAATTTATATTTGGGTTGAGAATGGAAATATACGTTTTAATGATCCCTAAATAAAAAATAGATTTTTTACGTCTGTCCGTCTGTCTGTGTGATGACCCTGAGTTCACACCGATGGTCCGATTTTTGTAAAATTGTATAAAACGGTACAATTTATCTTAATTACTCAAAAATAGCTCTGTTCATTTTGATTTAGATTTCATGTTTCATAGTGCTTAGAATCCCAAATAATATAATACCGACATGTATGAAGAATTAAGGTTCAAAAATTATGGGATTTTAAATGCTAAAAATTAATATTTTTTAATGTTCCAGCAATGACAACGTTATAAAGTAATTCAATTATTAGTAATAAAAACAGCTCAAAAAGACTGATTGGTACTTTGAAATATTAGTCTGTGGCTGGTTCCAGAAAAAAGTTGATTTAATGTTTGCGGTAAACACAACGGTTTCTGAGGGAAACTAATTTATTTTGAATTACTATCATATTTTAATTTGTAGTAACATGTTATTAAATTGTTATATTAATAAGCACTAAACAATATCACAATTTCAATTAAATGCTTCCATTATTTTTTTATGGAGAAAGTATGTATCAGCTCACTAATACAGTTTATTACTTAAAATTTGAATGTTAAAAATCTATCTATAATAATCTTATTATTCCTGGATATATTTGGGGAAATTTTCACAAAAAACGTTTTCCTCAACGACTGAACAAGGAAAAATAATTAAGTTTATTCATTATAAAATTCGGTAAATCTAAAGAATGTATTTCCATTAATGCTGAAACCAACAAACCATAAATTCATTTTGCTCAATTTATAAAATAAGCAGTAAAATGGTTCAGTTTTTAGCCTGGTTATGACCCAGGCTTTAATTTTAAATACAAAGGAATCCTTAGCTCAAACCAATAAATTCTAGCCTAAAAACGTAAATAATCATACATAAGATCGAAAAGAAAACTATAACACAATTTCAATAGAAAATCAATGGCAGAAATTAAAACTAATGTATTTTGAGGTTATTACCGGAAGATGGAGAAACAAAATTCTACTTAAGATATTGTCTAGTGCTATAAAATGTAGTAAATAGAACCATTGTTCCCACTAAGAATGCTCTCATACCAGTTGAGTACAAAGGGGAACAATGAACTATTGATTTGTCCCTCGATATCGGTGTGTTCAGGTGATCGGTTGGCCGTATCGGTACCGACCACCGACCACCGCATCGCCGTGGTATGAAATGTGTTTATCAGATAAGTTGCATATTGCGTTAAAGTTAGAAGCCTCACGAGTCTACGCTAATAACAGCTGATCCGGCTTATACAATTACCCCAAGCAATTGTTGCTGTGCAAACCTTGTTACAATTGTCATACATTTATGAGATTACTTTTTCGACCGATAACGAGGCACAGGGAAAGTTTGTGAATTGTATCTGTTATATGTATTGTACCTTAAATACTACAGTACATTTTTATATTTATAAGAATAAAAGGAAATACATATTTTTAATTCGCAAACGCGTTAATGCATAAATAATCCTGCAAACAAACCAATAGAATCTAGTAAGTAAACGTCAACAATAATAAATAAGACTGGTTTACTATTGTCTATTTATTATCTGGATAGCTTGTAACTTTTAGGTTAGATTTATTATAAGAGCAAAAATCAAAATGAGACTCAATGCATTGTTTCTTTTACCTTAATAGTATATTTCATCACTAGGACCAAAAACGGGCGTTTTTGATACGTGCTCATTTATTTAAGCTCTTACATTTAACAGCTGAGGCTGTTTTAGTTACGTTATTTACTATCAATATTTGTCGACCATTTTTGTCACTTTAAACTATCAGCTGTTATGTTACTTACGTTGAAGCGTTTCTTTATTTATTCCTGATTGGTTGTTTAGGTTAAGTCAGTGTTAGTTATTATTATCGATAGTTCAATCTCAACTATTCAATAGTTCGATTGAATAGTGGTAGGGATTACCAGTTTCATTATCGATATCCAGAACGTCCGAAGTACACAAAAAATCGATAGTGATTGTTGTAGTTACTTTATCGATTATTTACAATCGAATACTGACCTTGAATAAAAAGTATCAACAATAATAAGCTTTTGTGGTCTAGACTCAAAATAATCATCATAATAATAGGTTAGCCCTAGGAAGAAAAAGAAGGACTTCAACACATGCATCTAAAACAGCTGTTTTTGTAGCGGTATAACGAAAACACATTTTATTACGCGAGTACTTGTCAGAGGTTTGAGCAGAGGTGTTTTCGTGGCGTATGTTCGAGGGGAGGCAAGCTGGAAAGTAAGGTACGCCGAGCTAATTGTGCAGTTTTTTTATTATCTGTTGATAATGGGGTAAATAATCGAGCATTTTATGAACATTGCCAGGCCAGAAGAACAGGCCAGAAGCAATCCACCTGACCAGCAACCCTTTGTGACATTCTGGCCGCAGTACCAGGGACAAATGATTCAGACCGATGCCCTTCCTCTCCACCACAACGTTAAAGCTATTTTATGCTATTTTTATGCTGGATCGTTGTTATTTTTATTGAATTCAAAGTTAATTTAAAGGAATCATTCTTTTTTTACTATATATTTTTAAATATAGGTTTATTAGTGACACATTAACTTCAAATTAACACAGAAAATATATTACAGAAATTAAGTTTAAATATTAATATTAATAAATGTTTAATATTATGCACAGGGAATATCAGAATTCATGTTACAAACTTCAGAGTATTATCCCTTGGGTCAACACAAAATTAAATCACGATATAACTGAGGGTTGCGGCATATGTATTTATGTATATTGCCCTGATCTGGGTTAGGTTTGCTGTTTCTATATAGGTATCCCAGAAACGTATCATCTGAAAACCGTTTGAGTCCTATAAATATTGCTTTATAATGAATAAGTTGCTGTCTGTAAGTATGAGTTGATTACTATATTTAGTTGTATTTTTGGATTTACTAAATATGCTTGGCTATATGTTTTCTCAAGTGTAGAATATACCTTAGCTTTCAACAAAAGAATTCACAACAGTTTTACTAACTTCTTGCAATTTCAAGACTAAACCACCTAGGTTTACTTGAGTTAGGTATTTAACAATTTTTAAATCTTGTAGATAATATACTATCTAAAATTGAGTAAAATGTATAGTTCTATTAGAATACATTAGGGCCCTATCAGAATTAGTTTTTCAAAACTAAAAGTATTTAGTGAAATAACATAACTGTGAAACGATAACTAAGAAAATTAAATGGAACAAAACTGACGCTACCTTCACAAAATATATCATCGGTAAAATATACACTTGGGTGCATCTGAACTCTCGGAGGTTCGTGAAATGAGAGTAGGACGCAAAGGTAGATTGTTAACCTTGTTAAAGATAGCGGAAGAGATGGTTATATTTAACAAACAAGGGGAATATGAGCAAATACCCAAGCCCGCCTCTTCGCACGGCTATGGCTTTGTTTTCATTTTAAGGTTTTTAAAAATAATATCCTCTAACTAAAAATGTCTAGAATGTTATTAACTGTTTTTATTTTTTGTTTAGAATGATATTAAATAATGACAACATTCATCCTGATTAAACAAGAAGACACATTATATGAAAACAAACTTTAAAACCAATAAAATTAAAAAAAAATAATACTTTACCTTAATATTTAATTTAACAACCAAAAACGTTTAACACGAAAGTTTGTTATCTTTGTGCTGTGACTAATTCAAAATGAATAGTCTAATTTAATAGAACAGAAATATATTGGAATAAAAAATAAAATCCAACTAAACTGTACTACGGTATTTAATGTATATTTCAGAAAATCTATAACGGATTCGTTGCTTAGAAATCGATTGCACCTAATTTGTGCATGTCTGGTGGAAGTTGTAATACCGAAAACCCTTCTCCGACCTGACAACACTAACAAGCTGCCTTTTAGAAACGGAAACATTTTAGTGGCAGTTACTTTCACTCGTTGGCCATTGAGGTTGTAGTCAGAAAAAAATCCCAAATTAGTATTTACTTTTACTAATTTGTGAAATAAATGCTATCTATTTATTTTTAATGCCAATTATTTTAAAACTAATGAATATCCTTAAATGATGTATTTTACTTTATTATGTGAATCCATTTTTTAACTACAGTTCTTATCCAAAAATGAAGTTTGAAATATTACAAAACCACTATATTGCAACGTTATTCCTTACTATAGTTTTAAATTTTCCATATCCCTTTTTACTAGCGTGAGCAACACTCAAAGGTTCTTTTTTCTATAAAGATAAATTTCTGGATTTTTTAAGAGTTACACAGTAGGTGTAAGCATAGATAATATATAAAACCATATTTTAAAACCTTCTGAATATAACGTGGCAATCTTGCAATCTTAGCATAAAGTCCTTATTTTTCTAAACATATTTTTTTAACTAAAACTCTCCAGTTTGGACGCAGTCACCACTAACAACTATCGAGCTCTGAATTCCTATTCAATACTGGATTGACATTAGGGAGTAAAAGAGGGTTTCGACCGTTTCCTTTAATGTTATTAAAAATGCCGATAGAGTGGAAAACACAAATAAGATATATACTCGTGCGTTTATGAATATAAAAATGCATATTTTACCAAATAAAATCAATAAAATTATTGTTTTTTTATTGAATAATAAAAACCACGTTTTTTATATTGAAAGTTAATCAAAAATATTATTGAAGCATTTCAAAATTTTCCCCAGAAATATAAAATACCTGTTCAGTAGTTAAAGAGGGTATTGAGTGAGGAGGGAGTATAAAATTTTGATCGCAGACCAAGCCCATGTGCAAGTCCAGCAAACTTACAAACAATATACAAATGTGTATCATGAGAACAATAAAATACAATGCAGAAATATAATGAGCTAATTATAAATATAATAGATGATTCTAATTACATCTATAGATACTAAAACCGCATCAAGTGGTTTTGATTTCAATGCGCTTTTCTCACCAGCAAACCGAATATAGATAGCAATGAAACGTGAATCAGTAAACGGTATCACTTAAATTGCCACTATCAATAAAATACACCAGCCACGAAAATAGGGATTTTTTGACAACTCAAATTGTTTTTGACGTATGACACCCATCGTAGGATAAGTCATTTAAATTCCTCAGTAAAATAAAGGAAATGGCAAAAACTAGACCACTATATAACAATTTAATATACAAAATTATCATATGGCCAAAATTATAATGAATTTGGGAAATCTTTGATAGGTAAATTTTAAAATAGATAAACAAGCATTACAACATAAAATATTGAAATGTTAAGTTTTAGTAACACTAACTTGGATCAATTTATACTTATTTCAAAATCTAAATTATTCTAAGATTTGAGAGCTTTTGGGGGATTCGTAAGGGATGATTCAAAATTTTGATATGGATGTTTTGGTAACATGAATGTCTTAGCTCTGGGGGGGGGAGGAGCTAGCAATTTGTAAGTCGAAAATTCTATACATAAGAACAGCAGTTTAGATCAACTGAAGACAATCCCTCATTTATAAATATTAATTATTATATAAATATTCATTCTCTAACCTATTCCCCACATGAAAATAAATACATTTCTTTCTGTTTGTTTTTTATCTTTATTTCCTTTGAAGATAAACAATTTATTTCCCTTTTATGTGAATAACAAATAAATCTATGAAATCTCAGTTTTACAACATTTAGATTAGATGTTAAACAAACATTTTTAGATTTAAAACTCTACCAAATGATGCCATACTTAAAGGTGTTTGTAGAAAGTTAGCGGATAAAACCATAATTCTATATTTCACTCCAATACATAATAAATCTTCTATGAGACTACAATAAGATGGTTCTCATAGTATCATAGTAGGCCATAATAGTCTACTATGAGCTTCTTAAGCACCTCAGATATCAACTGTAAATCATCAATACTAAGTTTCATAAGGCTTCATATGAGGTATTCTTTTATTTCTAACATACATAAGCTCATTTCCAAGTTAATTTCCAGACACAACATGTTGCGTCATGTTTGCAGATGACACTATGGTACTAGCTCCAAAAGCCTCCTCAGATCTAGACCATCTACAAAAATGTTTTCTATGTTTATCATTTGAAATGTCTTAACCTCATCAACAATACAATTTAAGAAAATTAGCCTATCCATAAACAAACACACGATTATAATAGTAAGTTTCAATACTAAAAGCTTAAGGCATATGTCCTGTTGCATAACCAAAAATCTCCGAGTAAATCTTACTCTTTTTCATAACCCTAAACCAACACCTTAGCTGGCACAATCATATACTGTAGTTGCAAAGGAACTCTATCAAATTCAATTAGACTGAAGATTATCACCATCCAAGAAATCAACTTCCTTCATCATGCTCTCTTCTCAACCTTCTTGCGATATGGTATAATTTTAGGACAAGGGGCACAGAAAATACTAATACCGGTACTCCAAAAAAGGACAAACCGCATCAAAACCCAATTGTAATAAGAGGCCACTGCAGGTCATTCTTAAAAAGAAACCATATTCTAACTAAGATATCTTTATATCTAAATGAAACAAATAAAAAAATTGTTCTGAAAAAATATACAGGTCAATCAAAACTGAATTATGTAAACCCAAAAAATCAAAGGGATTAAAATCGTTATAATCTCCAACCAAACAAACTAAACAAAATAATAGATATCATAACCTTCAAACATATACTTATAAAATACCTAACAATCCACCACTATTCTAAACTCTGTGAGTTCATAGAGGAGTATCACTTCATACAATAACATCGTTGTGCACACACACACACACAAAAAAACTAATTCTCCGGTTTCAGAGGTCTGCAGTTGAATACATTAGTGTTGGATGGCAAATGGTAAAGGATTGCGACCTTTTTGAACTGGTGTGATATATTTTTTTTAGTTTTCATTTTTCATGTTCTTTTATTTGGGATTTTTAAAACAAAAACGTACTTGTATTACTTGACACAAGTGTGTTGTATCACTTAAGGGGGCTCGGCATGATATCAACGGTAGGCGCAAAAACGTGATACACACCAAAAGTGTGTTTTCATTACTATGAAGGTACTGTATACTTTGTCTTAGCATACCTCACTTTAGTCAAGAAGGTATGTCTAAAAGTTTTAAAGGCCTATATATCTCATTGCCCATTTTACACGGATCGCATATTCCATAAACTGAATTATTTTAAGCTGATTGTGATATCGTTCAATAGCATTTTCAGCCAAATCCATCTACAGATTATACAGGCTTACCGACTATACTGATGAGCCTTAATATAGGCTCATTACCATGTAAAACAACCCTTGTAGCAGCAAACCTGGATACTCAATACTATCGATTACTTTGATGGGAATAACAAAAGTTCTTTGAAATTCTCTCTACTCACTCCAGTGTGCTGCGTGCGATATCGTTCATATTAAGAATTGATCTAGTTTGAATACTATTAAATTAACTAGAATAAAAATAAAACAATTGGGAGGCCTCGAATGTATAAATTTAGTGTATTGAATGGCGACCATGACAGTAGTGACCGTTTCTTCAATATTCTCTAAAGATCACTAAGGTCTACAATCTGTAGTCCACTTCGGTTCAAAGGGAGCGGAGGGAAATTACACCCTCCAGTTCTGCAACCCTCGCGAGCAGTGCAATATTCAACTTCCATCGCAAACTCAATCCACCGTTTGACTCTACAACTCTGTTTCATTTATATTTTCACGGATATTATATTTACCCCGCCGTAGTTTGCTTACTTGCTAAATACACTGCTTTACGAGGGATCCCAATTAATCTCGCAAAACAGAATATAATATAAATAAATATTTATATTTTAAAGTTAATACATTTTAAAGAGTTGTCTTCCCACATTGACATATTTTTCATTAACTGTTTTACAAGTTTCACACTGATTCAGTAATTAAATAAAATTTTCAATTATTATTAAGACATGTTATTACGTTTGAAACAATATTGTTGTAAAATTATATCTACATCATATAATAATTCAACATTTTCAGAAAACCACACTGTTTTAGGCTATAAACAAAAGAATTAAACAATATATACGTGAGGTTCTGACAATAATCAAACGATAGGGACGTTATTGAGTACTGGAAAGAGCTATAAAATGCCCAATAATAACAATTCTATTTCTATATGTAGCGTTTAGCAGCCCTGCAATATCAATATCAATTTCCCCAAGTAGTTGCGTGCATGTCGTCCGTTACAAAAACTTTGAAACATCATTACGTTCGCCTGCATTCCTACCGTGGATACTGGCTTTTGAATTTTTAATATAAGTATACTTTATTTTCTATGGATACTCAGCAATTTAATTTTAAGCAATACAAATTAATATAATAATAGTATATAATATGTAAAAATATGTGGAAAGATATGGGATAAACAATAAACAATTTTTATAAAAATATCTAAGGACTAAATATTTAGCCCTTAAGCTTTACATTTACTAAGGGAATTGTATATTTTATTAGTTAATTAGCACATTGTGATATGACGTAGGAATTAATCAGATTTATTATTAGTTTTTCGTAATGTTCACCTTTTTTGCATTTTAATTTAACTGTGCACCATTATTGGTTTCCAGTTTTACTAATATCCTCTCTAACATAGCTGTTTACACTAGCATATGGATCAATTTACTAACAAGCAATTAAGAACTTAACAACTCTTGCAGCTTGAACTAGTACTTGAAGTTTGTATTTAAAAACAAAGTCCGTAGTAACTAAGAAATTATTCGTATTACAAAATTACGTACTAGTTTTTATGTATATAATTTGGTTCCATATATAGAAAAAAACTCGTTATATTTTTATAATTGAATTGTTTTATGGGAGAAATACTCACGATATTTTGTGATTATATAATTAGCTAATGGAACCCGATCTAGGTATAAATGGATGGAAGGTAAGCTGTAGTCTAGAAGGAAGTAACAAGGCCAGTAGTCATCAGACAGCTGGAATTCAGCAATGTGTAGGCTAAGAGACAAAATTATATTTCAGGTGACGTAGAAATCGAAATAATGGCTGAAAATTATGAATATAATGCAAAAATATGCACACTAATATATGTGAAATATATTTAATAACTTCAATTTTATTCAATAAAAACACCAACGGTTACTTTTTAAAATATATCCACAACTTATCAAATCCAAGCTGTTGAAAATTTATGTTTGGTAAAAAATAATATTGTTAATAGGAACTATTTTGGCTTAAATCCTCTCTTTTAATCTATTTCCTAATTTAAGATCCTTCAGTTTAACCTTAATCAATTTATTCCTATATCCAGCTAGCCCGCTAAGCCAGACAGGGCTAATCTGTTTACCAATACGATATGGTGTATTACAGTCGGTTGCAGTATTGTTGAAACAGAAACTAATAATACAGTGTTTATAAAAGAGTTAATTAATTAGGTATAGTTTTAAGATTTAGCTAAAACTGTATACTCTTCAATATAAATCACTTCAATAAAAAACAAGTTCTACAAAAATTTAAAGTTTTTATGTTTAATTATTTTTATTGTTTTATTTTTTAGGTTAGCTTTTTCATGTGATAAAACATTTCAAAATAATTTTATTTAATATCAGACATTGTAAATTTCAAAAACCTATTTTGATATAAACAGTATGTTCTTTTGTTGTACAAATCAGGGTCGTCTTTAGCCTTTTAAATTAAAAGATTTACAATATTTATAACCAATAAAAAGCTCCTTACCAAAACGTACGCTCCTCGCACTACACTCACTGCACTAAAGTCAGCACCTTGCACCCTAATGACGTCACGGACACCCGCGCAGCGACAATGCTCGATGCTACTGAGCTGTCAGTGGCGCCCTCGCCATGGCTACCAACATTACAATCCCACCTTTCCCTTCCACCCTCAGTTTTCTCCCTATTTACCGGAACTGAACAGGTGTTGAGGGTGCTTTCACGGTATTGTTTATTGATTCCCGCTCCCAAAATGACACACAACTGTGTTAATTAGATCTCCATCGGTCCGGGTAGGCTGTTAACTGTTAACACCTCACCTATCTCTTCCCTCTCTCTCTCACACTCTCAGGACTGTTAGTGGAACTTGTTCTGATTAAAAATAAATATATTATAAATACATGTAAATAGATTATATTAATTTTCTATTTACAGAAAGAGTATGTTTTATGCTGCTGGTCTCCATACATTCACTGTAGTGTTGATAAGATCAATGAATCTGTTAAACGCTGATTTGTCTTTTGTATTCCAATGGTGTTACAGACATGGTTTCAGTTCGCACATATTGAAATTTAAATCTATTTTTAAAGGAACTTCAAAACTGTTAAATACGTTACATGAACAATGTATTTTTAGTAAGAATTAATGATCAAGTATTAAACTATGGGACCAGTTTTTTTTTATTTAGGTATTATAATCAAGCATAGTTTGTCATGTTCAGATCATGTTATTTATGTATGTAGTAGGGTATATCGTTGTCTTTAGCAATATAGACGTCTTTGTTTCAATTCACCATTTTATGTTAAAAACTTTTACTAGAAACTCTAATTTTCCCTATATTTGACTATGCTATTGCCGTTTACTGTGACTGTTATGAAGAATTCACAAAAGAAATTACAAGTGGCTAAACATTTCTGTATAGTTATCTCTTCAGTTATGTGCTTGATGAACATGTCACTAGGTATCATTACCATTGAGATCGCTGAAGATAAGGCAATCGAATGTTCTGAACACAATGTATAAAATCCTTAAAGAATGAGAATCTGAAAATTTGTGTGGAATGTTTAATAGGGTGCAGACTGTTCATTTGAGAAACTAAATTTTGTAATGATATATTACAGTTTTTTACACAAAGAAAAATTTTCTACAGTGAATATTTTTATGGTAAATCCATAAAACTGATTAATCTAGACTGACATTTTTTAATTATAAGCGGTTTTTCGAAAGCCTTGAAGCAATTACTCTTATCAAGTTACCATGTTCAAATTTAAGCATTTAATTTATAAAATTAATGAGTCAATTTTTTATTATTCAATCGTTAAACATCCAACGTTTTATCTTTTTAACTATTGTCAGTGTATCCATTACTATAGTACTTTAATATATAATTTGAAATAGGTCCACAATTCTTATGATGCTATAAAACATTTATAATTTTTGGGCTTGCCCTTGGGGAAGAGTGGACCTCTGGTCTAACCCAGGGCAGGTAAAATAAAGGATAAGTCATTTGTCATTTCTCTCTCTCTCTCCCCCTTTCTTTATCCTCCCCTTACTATCTCACCCGTCCATTAAAAAAAACTTTATTATAAGTAAAGTAAGGCCAAACAGAGGTGTATCTTATTACTGTAGGTAAACTGTTTAAAGCTACAATTATTTTAAATTTATTTTGACCCTTTATTTTATAGTTTTTTAATACTACGTATTATTTTTATATTTTTAATCCATCCAATAAATTATAATCAATTAACCATAGATTTTATCAAAATATTGTAATAAAATTTAGGTTTAATTTTTCCACAGATATTTTTTTGTTCGTGTCTTTTTCGAATTTATTATTAGGCTAACACTTTAATATAACATATAAAAGAAATCTATAAAATACTAAGATAAAAAACAAATTTATGCATGTTATAAACGCAAAATGAAATCAATTAATTGTTAAAAACAACTTGCGTAACAGAATCTTTTTCTTTAAAATATCAAAAAAATAAAAGTTAAATAATGTTTCTCGAGTCAAAGTATTAAATTTATTACTAATATACAGGGTGTTCATTAAAGTTGGGGACAAACTTCGAGGGGTGATAGTACTCATCAAAATAAACAAAAAATTTCCTATAAACATATGTCGAAAAATCCTTCGTTTAGCCGCTAGCCGCCATTTTGTATTTTATACAAAAAACTTTATATATTTGTTAATTGATTAACTATTATTTATTTATATTATATAGTTACCTTTTTCCAATATAATAGGAAAATAAAGCCCCCAATGACTCACCAATAGGCCCATATAACCTGCTAATCTATTATATTCTCATACTTTATTCATATGTTCAAGAAAATACTTTCAAATTCTTTTATCATCTCTTACTATCAAATATTTTGAGGGATAACACAAATTGGCCTTTAATTTTGTTTTTTTTTATTTAAATACTTATTTTTGGTTAATATCTTAAGACTTAAGAATATGTAAAATTAAGAGTAAAATCGTGTTGAAAGTTCAAGGAAACCATAAGACAATAGATGAACAAAAACATCTTTGGCATGTACGTTTGAATAAACGAACTGTAAAAGTTGACAGGAATTGAAGACCTACTATCCCCTTCTTTAGTCTTCAACAAAACAAATGGGACGCTTTATAAGGCTTCTTGAATAGGATTTGTTCAATGGATAACTTCATTGTTGAATGTTATATCGCTCAAAAACACACTTTCGTCGTTGAACTCTGTATTTGTCATATTAAAAAAGTAGTTCCAACTGTATTATCTTCATATAATTAAGATAAACCGGTTGATTTAGCTGCAGTATCACATTGTGGTCATGATTAAATGAAAACGAACCATCATTACCACAGAGATAAAGTACGCAGACGTGTGCTCAGCCAAATATTGTCGTTAAATAAAATGCATAATACAGTATACATAATGTACGATAAAATACAAGGGTGTACAATATACGAGGTGAATATTCAAGGAATAATAGCCTATTTAAAAAGGTTTGACTTACCTAATGAAACAGATTAAAATGGATATGATTGCCTATTTACATAATTTAATACCAGATTTTATTTTGATAAATCAAATAATAGCCACCTATAAACATTAAGTAAATAATCAATTTAACTTTAACATGAAGCACACAAATTTTAATGTTTTATTTTGTTACCTTAGTATCATTATCAGAAAAATAAAAACCCTCATTAATCACTCTCAGCTAAATTTTTTTGACACATTAGCATTTCACAAATCGTCTTCACCCCACACGTAAATAGATCACAGACACGGTGAGTCAGGGGTAACGCTCTGGCCCAGTGAGACACAGATTGCTAGACCCCAATCAGATAGTAAACGGATTCCTCTGGCTAGACTATCTAACTTTACCCACTACAATAGGCCTACCTCATTGTCTTTAATTCACCGCACAGGGCCAAGGCCCATGGTGATGAGTAGTTAAGCTTTCAAAAAATGTGCACCCGAAACGTTTGCTTTTAATAAAAACTTCATTGCTAATTATAGAGTGGGTGAAGTACTGGCCTAAAACCCAAAACACTCAGGTTCGATTCTCGTTCATGTCAAATTTGAAATTTAATTTCTTAGAATGTCACCATACTTTGGAAGGTACGTTAAGCCGCTGGTCCCGGCTCTATAGGTAGTCCTTAGGTCACGTTAGAGCCACTAGTACAACCTGAAAAGTGTAAAACTATAACATAGACCTTGGTCAGAAGGTTACATGAAACTTACTTTTAATGAAAACTACTATTATAACGAACTGCTGATACTCATAACGAATAAAACACTTTACATTCACCTTCAATTTACATTATTTTCTTAACCATTACCCTAACTTAAAACTAATACATTTTAATCGGGAAGCAGAAAAAATTAATAAAAACAACACAATTATTTGTTTAAGTAAACAAAAGTGAGCTTATAAAAACGTCGGAACGAACCCTTTGTCTGAAAGTTCCTAGTAACAGTAACATAGGGTTGAAACAACCGACCAATTTGGTGGTGAAACTGTGCGTGCGTTAAAAGAACAATCTTGAGCGGCCCTTACGTAGCGAATACACCAGCCTCAAGAGGTGAAGGGGTGGGGGGTGCGAGGTTGACGGAGGGGAGGTTACGAATATGCAAACTGGCAAAAGGTTCAATCAGGGACAGTATGCAGGTCTCTTACATTCTTACATCACTATTTTTTATAATTCAATGTAAACAAATTTCTTAATAAATATCTTAAAAATGTTTATAACTTAACAAGTTAAGCAAATTAATATTCTTGATAAGCTGTAAGTTCCTGTCTCATAATATGGTATTTAAAAAACTAACGTTTCCCAATAGTAAAAGATTAATTTATTTCACTACGCATTTGTTAAAGGACATCTGCGTTCAAACTTTGTCTTCTAAATTTTAAAAACAATCAATGTAACAGAGTTATAATAAAAACCAAGTAGCATTTTTTTACTTTATTTATTAGTATAGGAATTACAGCAAGATATAATCTTGAATTAAAAATGCAAATTTTGAATATTAAAACCATTGAAAATCTAGAATGGCAGTTTAAATATGTGACGTAAACAAAAATTACAAATGTACAGAATAGATAAACAAAACATTGAATAATATAACTAACATTCAACTAAATGTGCTTAAGGGAAGAGTGACACTTAGAGGGTCAAAAAATACAATTTTTTATTGCTTAAACATATTTCTTTCTGTATATTAATAAAATATAAACTTTTATCTACCTACCATATCTAGAAATGTCAAAAAAAAATAAAGTTACTAAAGTCATTGATTTTGTAGTGCCTTAAAATTAAAATTGAAATTAATTAAATAAAAAGAATTCCAAAAAATAATTTAAATTAAAATTTTAAATCAATGAAATAAATTTAAAATAAAACGAAAACTAAATCTATTTCAAAAGGAGGATACTTGTCCAGAAGGATTTTAAAAGGCGTAAACTAGGTACCATTTACTCAAAAACTAAAAGAGCCATAGATTTCAATGTATAGAGGTACAGTATAAATTGACACTTAAAACATACTCAAATATATAGTTGTATTTTTTTCGTATTTTTCCAGAAAAAAAATCACAACAAATTTAACTCATAATTTGTATACACTTTTTTGTTTTTATTTTATTTTCATAATAGGACTTAAAGTAATAACTTTAGTGTAATATGTTACTTAGTATAAAAGGATAATTGGGTATAAATTTCAAAAGAATATCTTAAATAGTTTTTGAGATATTGGTACCTAACCTAACCTCAAACGACCATTTAAAATACATAGGGACCTGCAACTGGGGCTCTCCCCTTAACATTAGATGACCGGTGAAACGCACTGATTTGTATATAATGTAGTTTTTAATTCGATAGTATTCAACTCAGTTTCTATTTTATCATGTGACTGAAACTGAACCTCAAAAATTATATAGTGAGTTTCCCTTAGTATTCAAGTCTCATGTTAACCCGTAATCTTCTGATAATTATAAAACAACTTTCATCATCCTAATGATATGTATCCTTAAAACAGATGGATTTTGCTATACTGGGACGGTGGCGTCGTCCTGTAATTCCAGCTACTTGGAGGTCACGTATTTTGGATAGTTGTGAACGATGGTCGGTGGTTATAGTGTTCTCTTGTGTAGATTAATGTCCGCATTATTGAATACTAGGTTAATCCGCAAAGACCATCCTCATAATTAGACTATTTCGTAATTCAGACGTAGTGGTTTGGATTCCTCGTTAAACTGTAGTTCCCTTAAGTATGCCATTCGCCATTGACTATTGGGCTATTAATTAACAGTTCTGTATAAGGAACATGTCGACCTTAGTAAGTAACAAGACTACAAAATCGTGCCACAATCATCTTACACTCGTTTCTCAATCATAATTGGCTTAAAATACCTGCCTTGTGTTACGTCACCATTTCAATAACATAATCTTCTTATATGTTATTGAATTTTATTCGTAACCTGGAGGAGTATTACTCTTACTCTTACTTTATAGGTTATAATGGCCAATGTCAGCAAATATTTCAGTTGTGATATCAAAAAGTCGTAGTGTCTCTACATTACTGTACCCTAGTATTAGACTGGGCAAGCGTTCGTGTGTCCATGTAGCCGAGTAAAGCGGCTCTCAATGATTATTAACGCAATCTCCGTCCGACCGTTTAACGTTAATACGAAACGCTTTATACGTTCCGGCCCTTGATTTTCAATTAATATTTCAAACAGAACTCACCAAAGTATGAGTTTCACGTTACTAGTTTCCCTTATATCAGAATATCACCAATGTGTTTATTGCGGATCCGTTTTTATTCGAAAACTTAATAGTACATAAAGTATGTTTGATACTCAGAAGTAAACAATAAACGATTAGTTTAATTTAATTGCTAAACTTCGAAAGTAATTCAAATAAGGATGAGTAGAAAACTAGAATACCATCAAAGTTAAAAGTAAATTATACTTATTATCTCACTTTAGTAAAACCATGTTTTTGTGTTTATTTACATTATTTTTACTATTCAATCTCTGTTTATGCTGAGATATTTAGTTGGCTAAATAGAGGAATATGTTAACCTCTGTATTTTTAAGAATTCTTTATACATGAAGAAATATTTATAGTACGTAGTAAAACTTTTATTACAAATACGATCCCCGTATACCTTAAGTATTACAGAAAACCCCTTAAAATGTAACACGGAAATATCTTAAGATTTGTTGGGAATCAAAAATCATCTCTGTTTTTTGCTCCGTTTTTGGGAAATAAATTTTTTATTCTAAAATTATTTTTAACTATCATATTTTGGTCTTACTTCCATGGGCAAGGTCACGTGTCCACGCCCTTTGATGGAAAATTTTGACAGCCTTATAAAAATGATGGAACCTTGTATATTTTAGAAGTATTGTAATGATACATGTTTACGATTACTGGGAATGTAAATTGTAAATGCTATTAACACGTGGTTAAGTTATAACCCATGTGGGAGTCTGAAATATAATTGTTTAATGGAAACATCAGTAAGGGGTTAGTGAAATGAACTTGATGATGTATGCAACTTGTTTAATAATTCAATAAAATGTATATTCTATCATTACTCAGGGTATTTTCAAACTGAGAAACTATGGAAGCTCGACTGCTGGCTGGTGTCACGGCCAGTCCCGTTGTTGTTAAGGTAAACAACAATGAAGTGACAGGGATGCCAACTGCCAACAACCTGGTCACATAGAAATTCGCATCGCCAATCCAAACACTACCTTTTGGAGTGGATCCACTATCCGATGTGCAATGTTCCGTTTGAATCAATGCTAATGCAGCGTAGCGGTCGTGGCGACATGATGTTTGCATTGATGCTCATGCTCTGACACCACTAGTTATGCGCCTTGGTGACCAAGGGTGAAAAGGCCCTAATTGCACTATTTCACTGCTCAATTGTTTTTGCTTAAAAGTTCATTATTGCTGATTGACGAATAGATTGTTCAGCTCTAAACCCAAATAAGCTATTTTGTACTATGCACTTCTAACTTGTAAACCTCAAGAAGTTAAACTGGAATTTTGTAATACGTCTGTATATGTCTTATAAAATAATCTAAATATATAAAACAAAGTCGTGTTAGTTACACGCATTATAACTCGAGAACGGCTGGACCGATTTTAATGATCTTTAATTTTTTGGATTCGTCTCTGCTCCGGTCATGCTTTAGGCATATTCAGTTTCCATAAATTCAATTAGCTTCCATTTTATAGCGTTTTAAATTTCTAATGTTAACCTTATGGGGAATAAGTTTGTTTACAAATTTTCTAAAGTCAAAACATTCGATTTCTTAAAAAAACTGTTGGTTTACTCTCCGTTAGCAATATGCTTCACTATCCAATGCCCTATGAATCATTCATTAATGTAAAACTATGAAGTTAATATGTACAAAATGAACAGCATTATTTTTCTATTTATTATTTTTATATTTCCCCTTACCTGATCTTGATTCAAATGTTATTGCACTTACATAGTATTGTTATTCCATAGTATTGTTATTCTTATGTTTATTTATTATTATTAACAAACTATTTTAATTTAATTATTAAATATTTTTTATTATTTTTTATTTATTTATACTATTATTATTTTTAGGTATTTTTAAATTTAATTAATTAATAATTTTGTGTAATCTAATTTTTATGCATCTCAATTTAATTATATTGTGTTACAATCTTGATTTTATGATCCATGCGTATCAGAATTATTTGATGTAATGAATTACATTACATTGTGTATACATATTGGCTGACGCCAATGGAATGAAATAAATAAAATAATCTCAGACAAGTTGTGACAGAGTTTATATATATTAATAACTGGAAATATACCGGGTGTCCCACGAAGAGGTCCTTATTTTTGAGTTGGTGTGACGGACGCGTGGATCGCACTACGGACCTGAGACTGAACAGTCCTAACATACACATGTGCAAAAGAAATACCCCGATTATCAGTTAATTCTGACACATTAGGACGAAATAGTGGGATATTAAAGAAATAGTACATTTTCGTTAAAATAGTTTTATTTGCTTAAGTGTTACAACATTATTACTGAATTTTAACGATGTTACTAAGCACTAAACAACGTTAGGGTACTAAAGATAAAAGTAGCTCATATATAAATTAAATCTATTTGATACATAAACCTTTTTCAAACTGATGTCTATCGATCGTAATCCACTGATAGCAAGGAAATAGAAAACAGTCATACGCTTTGTGGAACAACTCTCAAAGTATCAGTTAAATAAAATGAGACAAAGTAAATCGTATCAAAAATGAAGTTGCGTGTGAGGCCGGCATAAATACTTTACCAGCTAATCAGGTTTGCCTCTGGGGTGTCTCCGCCAATTAGCTGCTCTTTTCTGTTCAGCCACTTGTTAAACTTTGTTTAAACAATACAGGTGTCATTTTGACCAGAGCTCAAATAAATCTCTAGTTTAAAATATTTATTTTAACATTTGGTTTTGTTTTTTTACAAAAAAAGGTTGGAGCAAAAAATCAAAAAAGAAGGAAGGGTTTTTCTTGTAAAAGGATGAAGAATTTATTTTCAACAAGGGCAAGTGTGTGTGTTTTGTATAGTTGATGTCATGCTTTTAACGACCACGAGTTCATGAGTCAATTAAAAACTAAAAATTGTATAAAAATAATTAAATCTACTATAAACTATATGTATTGTAAACTATATGACAGTAACAAACTTAAACATTTATATTTAGTAAATCAAAACGAATAAGACGCAGCCACTAGTAAAGACTATAGAAAAATCATGACAAGAACTAAAATTTGACAAATTGTTTTATCAATACAATAATTAACAATTAAAACTACCACGTTAATGAACAATATTAAAACTGGTTCAAATATTTCACATATATCATAGAAAGGGATGTTTTAAAACCACTCAAAAATCGTGGATTTGAACGACATAATATTGACAATAATATGTGCTTAAGGAGGTAACATATAAATGTTTTGGAACCAATAATATCCCAAAAAACATTTATGTGACTTTGCTAGCTAGCCTAACCTAGAGTGTATCTAAATTATAACATTTTTGGCTATTAAATTAAAAAAATTTAAAACTAGTTCTCAATATATACTAATAAATAAAATGAAAAATAAAGTTTAATCTAATTAAGTTAAAGTGATCTTCTTCTTCTTCTGGTTCCTTCTCCTATCGGAGTTTGGAAATCATCACGGCAAAAGTGATCTAATAAAGTTTAATTTTTCTATGACGTAAATCTATGATTATTTTTGGCACTGATGAATATTTCCATGCCTATCTATTTCGTTTTTCGTCTCCACCATTCACATGGCTCTTAATTTTAATATTTGTTGGTGCTTATTATACAAATATTTTTTTCTTAAAATATATTTTTCATAGTCATAGGATGGCAGGAGTTACTGAAGAGCTTAGACACGTACTGTGAATTGAATTTCTAAAAAACACAACTTAAAGATATGACAATAATAAGAGCTAATAATAGGAGTAAAGTTAATGGTATATCAGTTGGACTAATAACTATCTACGCTCTGGTTACACCAGAACTTTATTGTTTTATGGAAGTAAAAGACATTTTTATTGGACATAAGTTGAAAATAAAGATGTTAATTACATCGTTATTCTTTATCATATGAAATATTAATAAAGAGTTTCTGTTTCATGCCATTAGAATGAAAACATTGTAACATGACAAATGTATGTCATACGACAAAAAGCCTGCCACGTCAACTAAGTCCATCGTATTATTTTGAGAAACTTACGAGGTACCGGTTCTTTTCATTTCCAACTACCTCTCATTTATTATGTATAAATAAAGTATATATGTATCGTATTGTAGGTATGTGATTACAGTACCAAGTGGTTGTAGTCACACATTACATTCTACATCTACTATGCTGACAGATTGAGTTTCAATTCTCAAGTCCTTTGCCAAATTTAGTTTATAATTCATACTTTTGTACTAGGAAGAACATTAGTTGCTAAACGGGTTTATATGTAGTGAATGGCACATATTCTTGGAAACTGCAATACACGACACAAATTCTGTAGCCCATTCATTCAAACACAGAATGTAGTGTGTGGTAAGCGTGCGCGTTGAATTATTGATTACATCCAGTCCTGCCAACTGTAACAGGATCCTCATATTTCCCTTTGTGTTACCCTGCTACAAATAACAAAACCAAAGACAACTGAAGCAAATAAAAAACTATAAATTTCTTAACTACACTAAAAGCCAAAAATATTTTGCTTAATGGATTGTTAGCTAAAGTTTATTTCAATAATTGAATAAATACTAAAGTTATATATTTAAACAGTTTATGACAGTTATCAATTATTAATTTGACGTCACCGAATTTAAAGTTACATGAAAATATGTGCAAGGCATCCACTTCCGATATTAAATACAAATTTTTAGCTTCATTTGAAGAATAACTTGGTCATTTTACTTATATTACTTTTAAAACCCTCAACGAGTTAGTTCTTTTTTCTACTAGGTAGTCCTACTTATAGTTTCATATATTGGTATAACCTATAATTGTTTAATTTTTTCGATAAGGTTTAGTTATGTTAACGTCCGTTAAGAAAACGAGGCAAACTTCAAACTGTTTCTTTTAAAATACTTAACTGTCCTTTGTCTGAAATTCATTATTGGTAATGGTGGATTTATGTTATTTTTATTGCGAACATTTTTCCATCACGATTTTTAACACGAACTATACTTCCATACTTTTTGACGAAGTAAAACAAAGTTTAACTACGTTTCAGGATTTGGAATCTGATCGTCCTCAGGCGAGCTAGTACCTAAAACATAGCACAATTAGAACTTAATCTGGACTAAGCTGGTGTAAAGCTGAAAACAAAAATGTTTAACCCTCCAGGTGCTAACATCTCACTATGAGATGTCATCGAGTTGCAATTGTATAGCGCTATCGAAGTCAACAATTACCGGAGATGGTGCTGCCATCTCCGAGCTAATACATACAACTACTCGTGTAGTTCCCTATTCTGACGCTTGAGTTCGTTATTTGGCCGCTAGAGTATGATTTTATAGCAAAATAAGTGTTTTTCAATTCCGACCATGAGCAATCCCAATTTGGCTTGGAAATGTGTAGTATAGTGGAGAGGAGGGCCCACCTTAAATAAACGGTTACCGGCTTGGGTGGAAGTTGGCGGCATTTGTAGGCTTAATTGGAATTGCAGTGGACACCTATTTTGCTTTTATGGTTAGTGGTTATAAGGGTGGGGCATGTTTTGTGTTTTTTGTGTATGCTTGGTATTTTATAAAGATTTGCATAAAAATAACAAAATTTAAATAGTCATAGCACTTGGAGGGTTAAAGCAGTCAAAAAACTTATGGACAAACAATTCACTAATGATTACGCATATAAGAAACAATAACACGTCTACTCGTCACGAAGAGTCAAAGACAACAAAGACGAGAAGAGTAGACGTTTTATGTTTCTTATGTGTGTAATTGGTAATGTTTGGTATTTGTTTGTAATTTTTTTATTGTTCTAAGCTTTGTTGTTTTCAGCTTTATATCGGCTTATTCCACATTATGTACTCATTGTGTACTATAATGTACTAATGGTTTAGGTAGTAGCTCGTCTGGGGACGGATCAGATTCCAGATCCCGAAACGTCGTGAAACTTTGTTTTAGTTTTAAAACCGTGGTGGAAAATGTCTACAGTAAAAATCTAAATAACATACTTAACTGCGTAGATGAAAACACTATTTCCGTTTAAAATGTATGAAAATGTATAACTTAAAGCTATAAAAAAGGTCATGCATTGTCTTTTGTTTCACATTAGCATTTATTACGTTACTGTTTTAAAAGAACTGGCTGTACAAAGTAAATCATAGATGAGAAAGATGAGTGATAAGATAAAATTATGGGGTGTAAAAATGATAAAAGAGGTTGTTCTAAGGATCTGGGAACAAATACACCATCTCCTAATAATTTAATGTCATCATAAAACTTTTACAATAAAAATAAATCTTTTATTCTTTTTCTTTCCCAACTATAATATTAAAACAGTAAACTTTTACATTTTTAAAGTGTAGAAATAAAATAAGAAACAGTGTCGTTGAACTGGAACATACTCTCTTTCGTAGCTTCTATAACAATAGTTTCGTACCTGTGAAATAAAAGTGTTGCGTCTATCTACTATCTACTATCAATATTTTCATAAAAATACCAAACACAATTTATATTTTATTATATTTTTTATATATTTTTTTCTAGATATTTTAGACAGCTTGCTGTGTTTCCTTCTAATTTTAAATTTCCATTATACTCGCAACTCCTAGTTGTAGGCACATAACTCAAAATATGAGTGCAATATCAATTACCAGATATTAATCCTTGAATATATTTTTTATAAACCTTAAATATTTATATCATTTAGTTTAAATACAGTTTTGGACTAACTTTTTTTGTTAAAAGGTCTAAAAATTTTAATCATAAACCCCCAGGCATTTGAAAGGAGTATTTTTCTTGGGATTACAAATACACACCATTACATTTTAATCAAAATCATGATAGGTGCCTACGATGAATTTTAGGTTTTTCCATTCAAGTGTCAATCCATTGAAATATCTAAAAGGTGTTACCTTGTGCTGAATTTCACTTATTAACTCACGGACCATTAGTATAGCCATGGGGTGCGTTTCTGAGTAGAGTTTATTAAAATAATATTTTGTTAACTTATTTTTCATTGGAGTACAGATCGGTTTTTGTCTTATTTATGAACAGTTTTCTGATTTTACTTACTTTTAAGGTAAAAAACCCTTTTCCCTTCACCTTTTCTACCTTTAAGGTTAAAAAATGGGGTAAGAGATCGAAAGGTAAATCTAGAGTAAAAACTATTTGATTTATTTTGTTAATTACTTTTGGGAGAGAGGTTAAGTCAAATGAACAACACTTTTAGATTCTCTAATGGAGAGAATCATTCCAATTCTATAATGGAAATTTAAAATTAGAAGGAAACACAGCAAGCTGTCTAAAATATCTAGAAAAAAATATTAAGTCGATTAGATTTTTTATTTCTTTTATTTTTTTATAATCTTTGGCAGCAGTGTATCTATACAGACTTAACATTGATAATTTTTTGTTTTTCATTTTTGGCGACAAAAAAGGGGATTTTTCAAAAATGGTAACTTTTTAAAAATTTAAATAATGGCATTTAGATAAACTATCTAACACTTTTTATAGATTAAAAACCATTTTTTTATTATTTTAGCAGGAAACCAATAGTCCAATAACATTCAAAATACAAGAAATCTTTTAAAATATCACCGTTAATAAACTCCAAAAGTTTCAACCACCTAACTTCAACGGTTCTCTCGAAATATTCGTGATGTGAGATTAGGTAGATATGATATGTAAAGGTTTGGAAAAACTTAAATTACGCCACTAAAAAATTAAGTACCGTTTTTAAGTGTATATGTTCTTATTGAGAATAAAATAAAGTATATATTTAGAAGAAAGTTTTTTTTATTCATCTAAGTGTAGCAAATCCCTTAAAGTTTAGAAACCGAAATTTATTTCACTTAAGCAAACAGAAAAATCTAAGAAAATATAATACTTTTTAGTGTAAAGTTCTTTTATATTTAGTTGAGTTCCATATTTTGTGGATGGATTAAACCAAAGAAACGCTACAATGTTTGAACGAACTCTACTGTATATGAAACTTTCCATCTTATATGAAGCTTTTCATCGTGATATTTCGTCGTTTATTGTATTTCAAGGCATTTCCCTGTAGAAATAGGACTGCAATGAAATATCGGGCCATGTTACGTTCTTTGCTTTAATATTCTATAAGACTGTCCATTGTGTGGGTTTCAGGCTGAAAGATAAACTCATAAACGAGAGTAAGACGGATATTGTACATTTTCTCTCCACTGATTTATCCACACTTTTGTTAAACAACTCCAAAATCATGAGAAGTTTTAAACTACTTTTAGAATTAAATTATTTAACTGAACCTACTATGTCCATAATTTTATACTTTATACTTTTAACTGAAATGGCGACCTACCCAGGTAGGTATTTTGAGCCAAGTATGAATGAGAAATGAATGTAGGATGATTGTGGCGCGATCTTGTAGTCTTGTTACTGACTAAGGCTGACATGTTCCTTAGACAGGACTGTTAATTAATAGCCCAACAGCCGATGGCAACTAATGGACCTACAGTTTATCGTGGAATCCGAACCACGGCCGTAATTCAGAAATTACGAATTGGTCTAATTATGAGTATGGCCTTTTGCGGATTAATGCAGTATTCAATAGTGCGGACGTTAATCCACACAAGAGAACACTACATCCACCGACCATCTCTCACAACTATCCACAATTCGTGACCTCCAAGTAGCTGGATTACAGGACGTCGCCACCGTCCCAGTCTAAAATGTTCACACATCACGTTGTAATAATATATCTAATAGGTATTTCTAAATATAAAAATGACATGTTATTTCTACTATCATAATCACTCTATCATTATTGTTTGATAAGAATCATTTGATAATACTACCTTCCAAAAAGCTCAGTTCAATATAGACCCATAAAATAGGGTTTCGTGGTTAATCCCCATTACCACAGAAATAAAGCATTAGCTGCCTGCTATAATCATGAGTGTTTAGATCAGATAACTTATTCTTACCTAAATTGAGTTTTGATTTATTGCTACATGGCACATACATTGTGTCGCCTTTTATACAATCTTTATACAATTGAAAACGTATTTCTGAGGTTAGGTTAATTTAATTTGCATATTCAATTGATCATTTTCAATGGTAATTGTCCATCATAAAAATTTATACATATAGTTTAAAAATAAATACTTTCATCATAGAATTGATCTGAGTAGGTTTTAACGCTGTATTATGAAGATAAAGTAAAATTAAGTGACGTATTTACTCAATTAGTGAAAAGAAATAATTATTAAATCCAAATTGTATAAGCTTATTTAGTAAGAGCAGATACGGTTTACGGAAATTCAGCAAGTATTTTTTCTATAAGTTAACTCTGTACTCCTTGCATTTCTTTAATAGCAAAATAATAATGATTAGAAAAAGGTTTTCAAAGTTGAAATAGAAGGATACTTTGGCAAATTAATTGAATTATAATTTCATGGAATCTTAGTTTTTAATGTTTGTTATGACGTTACGCGTTTAGTAAGTATGCAAACTTTTAAGAAGAAAATAATTAAATAAGTTTATGTAAGAATAAATTCCTACTGTATACATGTATTCTATGTTTGTGAGTGGTTTTATGGTAAATGCAGATACAGTATATACTTAACCAAAAAAATAAACAAAATAAAATCCACGTACCCCTATTCTTTAGTTCTTTTTTGAAATCTTTTCTTAGCTTAAGTTGATAGTTGTGCTTAATATGGTAAAACTGTTAGTATAATGTTATGTTTTACAAGGTAAATACTACAGTGGCCAGACTAAGCCCATTGGCCTGGGGATAGCTTACGTATCCAGCCAAAGGGGCTTATGAGCCATAAAGATATTGTAATGTGAGATTGTTGCCTGAGCGAGCTGGGCCATAATGTGGGGCTGATAACAAGTTATTACTCTATGTAACACAGAGGAACGATATTTATTTTCCAGGTCTAACATTGTTACTTATTGTTCTTTGCCACAACAGGAAGCCTACTAAAGCCGTAACACAGCAATTCCTGTATTAGCGAGGGAAAGACATCCCTCGGTCCAGTAGTAGTGGTCTAGGTGGTCAATCTAAACTCTACCCAAGATTATTTTAACTAGTTATATTGTTTAGTTAAACATTAGAACATATTACTCTGGCTGTTTAGTGAAATATTTTTTATAGTATTTATGGTACTATATGGATATAAATTGTACAAAAACATTCATGCAATTAAAACCTTTTCCATTCTCTCATGGACACTATTACTCATAATTCTCTCATCATTGCAGAATCATTTGAAAACCTGGTGGAATAAAGCAATCATCTTGTTTTAGTCAACAACAAAGCTTTATAAATACATAGAATTGGTTATACACTCAAAATAAATTCATATAACGATTCAATTAAGCAGCCACAACAACGTGAGAAAACAAAAATAAAATAAAATTGCATGATAAATAAGATACTCTATTTCAATTATAGCTGATAATGGAATGTTATTATTAATTCTCTTTACTTAAATAGCAGAATATTGGTTTTTTGTTTATGATTTTTTATTAAATTTGTCTTACTGAATGAAATGAGGTCCCCATTTTTCATTTTCAAATCATTTATTTAATTTATATCACAAGTGCACTTTCAAAAACTTTAAGAAATCATTGATTATAAATAGAACATATTTTTACTTTACTTGGTTGTTAAAATATTTACATAAATGTGCAATAAATGTAAATTATAAGTAGTGTAAAATGTTAACAGTGTAAATAAGCTTCACTTCGCTGGTTTCTAGTCTGAAGTCGTGGAGATTTTTCACTCGAAGTTTATTGCGAGGAGAAAGAAGATTTATTTTGCTGGAAACAAAGGGGGGTTTCTCAGTGTTCCTTAGTACCAAGCTTTTCTTTAAAGTGTACAAGGCGTGTGTTGTGGGTATAAGATAAATAGACTGTTATCCTCATTGTGCTTTGTATTTAATACCTTCTAATCTTGTAAATCTTATTTTCTTACCCTAAACCGGTGCTAGTGCAAACATAATAACTCGGAGTTACATGCTCCCCGTATAAGATAGTATATGGGGAAAGTAATGTTTTCTTTTGTTTACTTATAATGTAAAATCTTCGAACTTGAGTTGAGAGTGGATATATCCGTTTTGGGGTCCTGAATTAAAAAAATGGGTTTCGATGTGATGCCTGTCCTTAACGTGTGTCTGTGTGTGGACTTTTTGTTTTTAAAGATAGTTCACCCCTAAAACCCTTAAAAACGTCTAAAATCCAAATTTCTCAAAAACGGCTTTAACGATATTGATTAGAAATCGAATTCTAATCACAATATTCACAATAAACTATCGAGTTTATTGTGCATATAGTACTAAATAATATGGAACCACCCGTATATCTGTAAAAATGACGGTTCAAAAGTTATGGTCTTTTAAATGTCCGAAAAATCAATATTTTAGTTTTCTTCAAAAACAATAAAAGTAAAGTATAATTTGATTACCATAATAAAAATCAGCTAAAAAATTAAACAAATTAGCATTTTGAATTATTTTTCTATGACTAACAATTCCAGAGAAAAGATAAATTTATAGTCTATGATAAACGCAGAATGTTGTCTGAGAGCACCCGATGTTTTTCTTATGGAAAAAATTAAAAATCAATTTCTTCCTTATTTTCCATAAAATCTGGTATAAAGCGTAAGGTCAAATCACCGAACAAAAACAACTCAAAAAAGCTAGGTATTACCGAGGGGGGTTCCCCAATAAAATTCTAATAATTATATCATCTTTGTTCCTCGTCGTTATTTTCAGAAATTGGATGATTATTTTTTAAACAATAAATAATTAAATGATATTTAGATAAACCTTAAGGAATACAATATTTTATTACAGATTGTCGTTTTAAATTTACTTGAAGAAGAAAGTATATGTCAGTCCACTAATACCGTTCGTTTTTACTAGCCTACTTGAACAATGGACTCGTTTTTATAATGAAACAACACTAACCTTGCCTCTTTTATATTGAATACCACGTTAATCCGCAAAGACCATCGTCTATGTTTGGCCAGTTCGTAATTCAGAAGCAGTTTCTTGGAGTCCGCATTAAACTGTAGGTCCCTTAGATATGGCATTGCCTGTTGAGCTATTAATTAACAGTTCTGTCTAAGTAACATGTCAGCCTTAGTCTGTTACAAGACTATAAGATCGCACCACAATCATTCTACACTCATTTCTCATTCATACTTTAATTAAAATACCTACCTGGGTAGGTTGCCATTTCAGTTAAAGGTATAAAGCATTATACTGTTTCCCTATTTGTCCCACACCTCATGTATATTTTAGATCTATGAATACACATCATCGTGAAGCGCTTATAACGTCCGCTTAATTTTGTTTGTGTTTTCGATGGATTTTTAGAAACATGTGATGTATTACTACACCCCAGCTATTTATTTTCTATCAGGACCACCAATAATGATTATAAAAGACTCCCGTACTAATAGACTCCACAAACAAGCCCAATCAATCGTATTTACGGTGAGCAGACGACGCCGACGCCGTGACGCGACGCCTCGGCGACTAAACCTACCACGAGTGTACAAATCTTGGATAATATTGCACTTGTTCTTGGGTAACAACCAGAAAAGATTTAGCTAGTAATTTCAGTTTTATTCAATTTTAAAATGAAAAATAACTTTAAAGCATTAGTTTTCCTGTAATAGGGGTCACACTTTATATTTTAATTTTTGAAAATTTTAAAATGATATTTGGGACTTATCTCAGGCATTACCTAAACTGCTTTTATGTATAGTGCAATAATATAGTACGGACTCCTTAAAATAGTGCCTTGCACATTATTTATTTTTTAAGATGGAAAAAATCAATGTCGTAAATTACTGTAAATTAATTTGACCAAACCTTATGTTGAAATAAAATCATGGTAAAACCAGTAAAAAGGCGTTAGTGTTGTCACTAACACGAGTTAAGAGTAAAGAGTGATTGATTATGAAGTGTATAAAAATGTTCTTAATTCTTAATCTAGTGTTTAAAATGTATGTGTTACATAGATTGTAAAAAAAGTCACACAAAACGTAGTTTCGGTGATTATTTTAATTTTTACTAAAGGTGTTTCTGGTATCTCATAAATCGCTTGTCTGAGCAAATATTAAAAATACAAAATGTTTTAACTGATTCCAATGATGCTACTAGAAATTGATTTTGTAATAAATCATACTTAATAGCTTCAAAACTCCTATATTGGGGTACAAACCCCCCTTCAACCGACATTCTTATTTTTTCAAACTAAGTTGAGTAGGTTCAGGAATTCACATTACTCACAATTTTGTAACGATGAGATACGTCTTAAGATATAGGTTGTAGCATAAGCATGCAACATATCAAATTACACGGCCCCCCTGAACACAAAGCCACAATAAAATGTTTAAAAAGGTTGAACACTTTCCAAGATAACCATAGATCTAGGATGTAGGACACAGCATAAAGGTTTTCATTACCCCCTGATTTCAATGGTGCAATCAAAATTTAAAAAGGTTGCACCGTTTTCAACACATTTTTATTAATACATTAATGGTTTCTATTCCACACAAAAGACCTATTAGTTATAAATGGAAAACCATCAAAATTAAAAACAAATAGTAAACTTAGATTTTTAACTTTACCTTTAGGGCAATTTAAAAACAAATATTCGAATTTCACTCCATTCACTTATTGGTAGTAATGTAATCTGTTTGTAGATTAATTCCAAACATTATCTCGGATATGATCTCGGATGAATATTATGACAAGCATTTGTTATTTGGTTTTTGAGGTCGTCTATATGCATCACTGGTGTCTTGTAGATAACTGATTTTAAATGCCCCCATAAAAAATCCAAGGAGGTTCACGTGACTGCCACGTCGGGTTTTACCACACGAAGTGGTAGATAGGCTACATAATAATCGTTACATATGTCTTGTAGGGCCACATTTAAATTTTGTTGTAACAAAAAAGCAACAAAACGATTCTTACAAGCTAAAAGTACCAGTGTTCAGTGGAACCACGGCTATTGTATTACATGCTACAGAACATTACCTATGATCCACTACTGGATCACGTGGCCTCGGAGTACAATTATGTACCTAATTGATAAATTCTATGATTGAAAATAACTTTAAATATAGATTGTAGAAAAAGTGGGTAGAAAGGGACTTACCACCCACCTTAACACCCCAACTTAAAACTACTCTGTGTAATTTTTTACGACCATTATTTGTGGATATTAAGGGTCTCTGTTTTTCCTGTGGGAAATAGGTAAGATCATGGATTATTTATTTTTTCAGTTCCTTTCAACAACTGTCTTTTCAGCCATATGACTTCACTAATCATATGACGTCATCGTTTCAAATTTTGTGTCTGACGGTCTCCAATAACCCCCCGAGCTAAGACATATCCATGTCTAAAAATTATTACAGACCCAGACATAGGTCTGACCATACCACATACGGTAATAACTTCTTTCCTATGGAAAGTTTCCCAAAACTGTTTTGTATTTCTCTTTAGTTGTAATGCGTACGAAAAATATACCTAAGTTTATAGGACTATATTCCTAAAATATTGCGAATTAATATTTAATCGTCATTAAATTTTCCTAATCAATTTACTTTTCATAAATAAGCATTGTACAGCTTTCTTTAACAAAAGACTATTCATCCAGATGACTTTATTAATATTCTATTTGTCAAACAGGGCTAAACGGATGATTGCAATATAAGCACGGAACGCAGGGCAAAAGGCCAGCCTGTGACGTCATAGCTGTATATCACTGTCGCCAACAGAATACCTCCCTTTACCCTTCCTTCCACCACCAGAGCTAATACTATCTCTGACTTTTGCTTCGTATAAAAAACAAAATTGTAAGTGCACATTAGGATTTAAGGCACGGTTTACTGGTGGACACAAAGTAAAACATGTTATACACGACTAACCCTCTGCAGACACAACGTGTACTTAAATGTGTTGTCAACATTTTACGCATAACTGATCCCACACGGACACAACGTGTCCTTCAACGTGTTTGTCAACATATTACGCATGACTGATCCCACATGGACACAACGTGTCCTTCAACGTGTTTGTCAAAAGTTAACGCATGACTTATCCCACAAGGACACCTCGTGTCCTTTAACGTATTTGTCAACATGCTATACATGACTGATCCCACAAGAACACAAAGTGTCCTTCAATGTGTTTCTTTAACATGCCATGCATAGCTGATCCCAAAAAGACAAAACGTGTCCTTCAACGTGTTTGTCAACATTTTAGGCACGACTGATCCCACACGGACACAATGTGTCCTTAAACGTGTTCGTCAAAAGTTTACGTATTACTGATCCCACAAGGAGTCCGTGTATGTTCCTCTACAGCCAAAAATGTAACCTAACGTTTACGTCAATATATTCCTCGCTAAAGAATAGGCCTTAAGCTTATGAATTATGGAAACAAATCATATTAGAAATATGGAACAAGTAATGAATTAGATTACACTTGGCTGCGGTCACTTGAACTAACTGGTCAGTAACATAAGGTTAATAAGGAATTGACTAATACTTTGTACTATATAGCTTTCTCTTTTGCATGGTACCAGGAAAACGTCAGTAAAGAGCTATTGGTGAATTCTCTCCTATGCAGGAAAATTAAATCTAAAATGAAACTCCCTCGTATAAACTTTTAACAATGAAAATTGAGGGAAGAATGCTGGTTTTATATATAAAGCTAAGTTCCTTCTTCAGTCTGACGTTTAAAATCTTTTGAGACTTCATTTGCATTTATTTCACAGTGAATTATTCATGAAGGATTGGTTTCTATCGTTAACAAATTTAGAATGTAATGGAAACGTGTAAAATATCATGCAATTACTTAAATATTATATTTTGAAGTATAATTTAATATTACATGTGTAAATTATATTTCTAATTGATAAATTTACTATACTTGCGACCTTTATTTTTTATTGGTTATAATTTACTATAAAAACGTAGATTTTATTATATGACCAATAAAGGTATAGAACTACTGTATAATATTTCTACTTCTTATATTTCTAAAAAGCAGCAGGGAAATTCACATTAAAAATCTTTGAGTTAAATATTTTTAATAGATAAACAATATACCAGTAGCTAACAGAGATAAACTATCAATATCTCAATCAATTTACGACGATTAGAAAATAAATAAGTGAGCAAACCAAATAAGCAAAGCTACGAAAATCATACAATCCAATAAGAATGCCTAAAAATAAGAGAATAAGCATAAAAATAGTTTATTTTCAAAAATATCACTACAGTACAGTACAAAGCCTTATAATAAATTTAGTACAAAACACAAACAAAAAGTGTTATTCGTGCAACAAGGGATTAAAGTGTTACTTTTTGTCCATGAAGGAAACTTTTGTCACCCAAAGCGTAGCCGAGAATGACGATTTCCTAAAATACAAAAAGGGTTTTTAATCCCATGATGTATACAAAATATTTCCCCAACTACACATACAAGTATCACAAGTTACAAATTATTGACTATTAACTACTCTGAATCACTACTGTGTAATTTTCAAAGATCATCAACATAGCCTGAAAGCAATAAATCAGCTGACCGTTGGAAAACTGATTACTTAACTGTCAGCTGCTATTATTTCTGATGATTTTTTCAACTATATTCTTATGGAATTACTTTTCCTCCCTTGGGACTAAAAGTATTACTTTAGTACTCTACTCCAGGGAGTAATGTACGGCTTTGCATAGTAGGTGTAAGATAATGTATTACCATATACAATATCTTATTACAAGCTTTAACACGAAACATTTGAGTTAATGTTTACCGAATATGTCAGTATATAAAAATTGACAATGATTAACTTTCATAAATGTTTATTAAACACACGTTTGCGTACGTTCGTAGTTCTAAAATATACGTCCTAAAAACCGTTACTCAACGTATTTGACCGAAGTTAAAATAAAAGAAGACGAAGCTTGAGTGGAGATCGTAGTAGAGGGAAGAAATGGAAGTTTAAGTCACCAAAGAGCATCCTGCCTCAGAAACTTCCGAGGTTGTAATTGCAATGACCGTTTGAAAAGGGCTTCTCTTGAAAATGAAATAACCGACCACTCTTTTGACTCATTTTCCCTGTCCAGTAAAAAAGAGTTGCTGTTTCACATGTCAACAAATTAAATTTCATTAATTATTAACTTGTATACATACTATTTTTTCGTTAGTAACGATGATTATTTTTTTAATAGGTAATAGTACGCGACTATTTAATAATTGATTATGTTTAACTTATATAAAAAATTTTTTATTAATTATTATTTATTTTATATTATTTTATATACTAACTAATTATTGAAAATATTATTTAAAACATTATTTTAAGGGTGGCATAAAAACACTCATCACAAATTCATTTTTTGAATATGACACGTTTTAAGAAACATAAAACTTATTGGACACATTATTTTTTTTCAATAAAGTTACATACATAATATTTTTCAAAAATAAAATTAAATACATATACATTCTTTTATTTTAAAACAAAATTACACTTTGATGACTAATAGTTTTAAAATAATAAATATCATTTTATTTTTATACAATATTTCTTATAAAATTTTAATTAAAAATAAATAATAATCATATGATAACAGCTAGATTCATTTAAAAAAAAATTTATACTTTTAACTTTTAAAAAGGAAAAGGTATTTAACAAATGAAGAAAAAAAAAAAAAAAAACTTAAAAAAGAAACAAAAATAAATAAAAAAAATAAAAAAAAAAAAAATTTATTATTTATTATTTATAATTTATTATATTTAAATTTTATATTTTGAATTCGCGCCAGAACAATAGTTTAGAAATAGTTTGACTTAATTGAAACTAGTCTAATTTTAATTATTAGTCTATCAATATTTCCAAATGAAACCCATTTATAACATGTTGCTACTACCTAAGAAAAGGAACCTAAAAAGTGTTGCATTATCTTTCAAAGCTGCAATTATCAAGCTTGGCACTGTAATAAAGGTATGCCCATTGACCAACAACAGTACATTTTTGTAATAAATATTTTAAAAGAATAAAAAATTGTTGTAAATTTAAATTGTATTTATAGGGGTTGGGACTTTATACACTCAATGAATCCCAAGGATAAGTTACGCTTAACTTGGTAAGGCTAATAGTGTATAAAAATGAAACGAAATCTTCTTCCCAAAATGTAAAAACTGTTTGTAAGTTTGTTATAAAACCAGCTTAATCATGTAGAGAGGAAGTTATTTTTTACATTTGATGAATCAATTAATGCATAAAAATGATGTGATCAGTACATCTATTGAGGATTACAGTAACGTTTAACTGGAATGTTAGATAAGGAGTTTCGCGATCACCAGGAGCGGGAAGCTGTTAACTCATCAGGCTGGCATCTGTACACTCTACTACCTTCATGTTTGGCCATCTCTTGAGCTTAGAGCTTTCATATAAACTTTTGTAATAACTAACTCAACGAGGTGGAGCGAGATGCGCCGTCATACATAGAGAGGTTTGCTACCGAGGGTTGTCTCAAATTATTGAGAGAAAGTGTACAGAATAATGAAGTGTCGCTCATTAATTTAAGCTAGAATGGTCTACTTAATATAATTCAACAATTTCAAAATCGTAAAGTATGTTATTTTTTCCTCATCATTTTATTTCTTCTCTTCAATATACTACCTTCACATACACATATCAATAATTACCGCCTCTCAAACCTTGTAAAGGACCTTGTGAAGAACCAATTAGACCGGCGGGTTTTCAATAATTCAAATTCTTGATTCTGTAATTAAAACTTAATCCATCCAATAAAATTATTTAGTATACCATCACAAGAAATCTCTCAAACCTTAATTCTGCAATATGCTTCTAAACAATCAAGGTGTGATGTTTATTTGTAAAATATTGCAACCTATTGCGTTATTTATAATTAGTTCTACAAATATAATTAGTGCTGATTCTGGCCACTTGAAGTTTTCATTATACATTGTATATAATATATGTTCCTGGTATATATCCTTATGGTGTGTAAACGAGAAAATATGAAATTCAAAAGTACTATGCCTAACTTAGAGGCTCCGAGAGTTTTAGATGAACCTAATACACTTTTCATCTAACTGACGATAGTCAATGAAGCTTAACGTCAACTGTACGAATATGTTTATCATGAGAATACCCTGAAACACTAAAATGCACTTATAAAATATTCCCGGAAATTCCAGCCTTCTTCGGAAATAATAAACTATTTTGAATATATCAAGGAGACCTATAGAGCCTTTATTCCTCTCATAATTAATACTGCGCGTATTGGTTTCGTATGTGAATACGAGGACGCCATATTATTATCTTATTTCATAATTTATATACATTTTACATCTTTTTACCAAATCTAAATTTAAAAAAATTCACATACATTTTATTTTTAATAAAAACAACTCGGGCCTACGCACAGACCATTCTAGGTCCATGTAGGCCATTTCCTACTTTTTAAGTCATTTTTCTTATTTTATGTCTACATAAATAATTTTTTTTAATTTTGTTTATAATATCTAACATTTTAAAAATGTGCACAGTTTAATTTGTAATATATTTTGTTTTTATTTGGAATAAATCTGATTTTGACTTTGACTTTGACTATTTTATCACAAGAATAAATTTTGATATCTTCTGAGCCCTGCTCTGGTTGTAAAAAGATTGTAAATAATAAAATACATCTTTCCCATGTTAATCTTAAGGAGAATAAGCAAACTCCTTTATTTATGTCCAGATAATGATAAAACTTGGCATACGATCAGAATAAAAATAGTTTATGGTAAAAATGCCTACTTTTACTGTTCCTCAAAGCAGCAAACCTGCATAGTTTGCATACTCTTTCCCATATCTATGTTACGGAGAATAGACAAATACTCTAATTTATCAACAGGTATTGATTGATCGATCTTGTCACATACTTGGGCTGTTATTGTGTTGGACTGTCATATTATTGGTTTGGAAATTCGCTGAGTACGAAGGTTTGATGCGACGGGGGTATTTTATACTATAACTATAGAATAAAATCTCTATTCACCCTTAGTAATACTAACAATATCTCCAATGATGATATTCAACAAATCACGTTAAGTGGTCTGAGACAAGACCTTATTTTTCTTTCCGAGAACAGTGTGATACATTTATCCACGGTTTTAATGAACGTGCTGGAGAGAGCTGCAACCCCCTTCATTACATTCCTTCGCATACCTCGTAAGCGAATATGAACCAACCAAGTACCATCGTGGCCTATATTGCGTGAGATCATCTTGTCTTGCTTTTGTAAGTATTTTACGTTAAAACATTCTGTTTACAGTACTTCAGTGCAATATTAAAGGTAGGACATACAGCATATTGTGAAACAAAATATACTTACTACTTAAACTTTGTACTCTTAATACATCTTACTATTAAGCTATTAACTATTTTTTTTAATACTGATCTAGGCTAATTAATTTTCAAATTGCAAAGTGTGAGAAAATGTCATATATTTCTAATAAAATGTGGAAACAAAAATGCAGACCATTTTTATAATGACATCTAGCATTAAAATACAGTAAATGAGTGGATTAAAAGGTATTAAACAGAACAATTTATTTGTTAACTACAGTGCCCATTCATATATTATACCTCAGAATCTTTTTTGTTTTGAAATAGTATAAATCATTGTTAATCATATCCTACGTTAAACCCCATAAGCCTAATGGTATGGTCTTTGGTTTAGTATTAAAATGATAGTTGCTGTTTTCCATTAATGTACGAGATAATGTTTAGTCCATCTTGGTTTATTATTGGTACCCTATAACTTGACATAACTGATGAATGGGTTTCGAATAACATTGTGAAATCTGCGTACGTTGTATAGCTTTATTTACCCTGTATTTTATCTAGACTATTTTATTCAAATGGGAGTCAAGTTTAAACTCATTTCACCTCCTTAATCTGAGTCTAACCGATTTACTAACAATGTACTATTAATCTGTTTTGTCTCCTAGTTTTTCCATCATTATAATTTACAAGGCCTACTCATTTACTCCACCCAGAAATATTTTTCCATTGATTGCCTCTAGAGCATTGGATGAACCCAACAATGATAGTTTAAAGTACCTGTTTTTGTCAAATCATCATGTTCTAGTTGTTATAACATTTCAGTTCCCCCCCTCCCACCTCACCACCATGTATTGTCCGTCCGTCGTGTAAAATAATTTTGTGTTCTTGACGTTTATTGTAAATATTAATGTAATGTGGACGATTTACTGTCCTGAAGACTTGAAAATGTGCTCTAGAAGCTCGAAGCAGCTGTAATCTACAGAAGGATCAGTTGACTGAAAACAGATACTTTACTTTAAACTATCGTTTACAGAAATCTTTACCAGAGTTAGGTGAACTTAAATATTCAAAATAATATTAATTTCTCCATTCATATAAAATTCACATATTATAATTGAATTATTTATATGATTCCGAACTAAAATGTACTTATTAAGAATTAATCTGGAGTGTCTAAAGTGATCTTGTTGGTACTATAACTTGTTGAATACACTAAAACCTCTATCCGGTTTTTATGCGACCAGGGACATTTTTCGTATAAGCGAATTTTCGGATAAACCGTTTTACCGATTTTTGGAAGAAAAAGTTAAATGCACGCCTTCAGTTTTTTTCTATACCGTTTCTTTTATTACAGTGTTCATGCAGTTGACTTTTTTCGACCGACAGTATTGTGAACGGTCGGCCGAATACAGTCAGCGCCGTTCAGGTTGTCGCAAGTCGCGCAGTACTTTTCCAGCAACTTTTATGTTTTTCTTTTGGAACCAATTCGGATAAACCGGAATTTCGGATAATCGAGTACCAAATAATCGAGGTTTTAGTGTACTAACTTCGATTATAATCAATTGATAACAGATTGGACAATCAATATTATATTTCCTCTTACTGCCATTAATACTGATAATGGAAACGATGTAAAGTAATGCGAAACTTTCTGATAAAAGGCTTTAAAAATGTTGTACTAAATGGTCCTTCGTCAAAAAATCTACATTTGGACGTTTAACTTTGGTCATGTTTTATCCAGTTCAATTCCCTCACTTTTTCGACCAGTCGGTAGAATCTATCTGTAACAAATCAAAAATAAGCAAAAATTGTTGGTAAAAAATAAGAATATAATATCTAATCATATAAAAGAATTGATATGATTATTATTTTTAAAATAATGTAAATAATTTATTCCATTAATCAACTAAAATAGATTATTGCTCCCTTCTCGAGCATGGATGAATTCATGTTTAAAAAATCTTAAAGCCACACACGACCTTTCATGACCTTTTCAAGGTACTCGTACTTATTTACCAGGTTTCTAAATAAGGTGAAGTAATAAGAGATATTTTTCATATTCTTGTGTTTTTTCGTATGAATAATCACACTTAAAAACGCACTTTACTCTTTGCAGACGGTATATTTACCATTTTTCTGCAACTGCCATGTACCAAAATTCAAAGTAATATTACATAACTAAATCTAGTCTACGTATACAAGTAGTACTTCCAACACCATTGAGAATTGTTAAGGCACTGGAAAGATTAAGGAAGATGCTATTTGCACGTCAGACGTGCACCATTACCGCATATTTCTTAGAAAAATTTTAAATAAAAACTTAAAGTAAAATATATAAAAATCTCGTGAATTGGCTTCTATATGTTTTCCCGACCCGTTTTGAATCTAAACAGTTTAGAGAAAAAGATATCCTCCGGGTGGGTTGGGTTTGGGTGTGCGGTGGAAGGCTTCCACAATATTCATTGCCCTATTGCTCTATGCTACTTACGTTCGGTATAGCCACGATAGTATAGCCACTCTTCTATAGTTTTAATCTTCTATAGTTTAAAAATTGCTTTGAATTGAAGTTAAAACGTATCTTATTTATACTGTAAACGGATAGAGTTGGGTTCATTGTTTTGAACTTGACTGGGTCGGTGGCGTCGTCTTATAATCCAGCTACTTGAAGGTGACGAACTGTGGATATTTAAGAGTGACGGTCGGTGGGTGTAGTGTTCTCTTGTAAGGATAAACGTCCACACTATTGAACATACTACGTTAATCCGCAAAGACCATCCTCATCATTAGGCCAGTTCGTAATTCAGAAGCAGTGGTTCGGATTCCACGTTAAAACTGTAGGTCCCTTAGATATACCATTGACTGCTGGGCTATTAATTAACAGTTCTGTCTAAGTAACATGTCAGTCTTAGTCTGTAACAAGACTATAAGATCACGCCACAATCATCCTACACTCATTTCTCATTCATACTTTGCTTAAAATACCTACCTGTGTAGGTTGCCATTCAAATACTAATGTAATCCAATGGTAAGTTATTTATTCTGTTGATTTCAATTTTGGGTTTTAACACTCCTGCCTTCATGGAAAATTATTGTAGTTTTACCAAAACCACACGAAGCAACCCACCTGATGTCAAATATTTCTTATTAAGTAGACCAGCCTTCATCACTATTACTATTATAAAAACAATAATTCATCTAGCAAAAATCTAATTGTTGTATCTTGAATATTCCTATGCTTTGTTTTTTAAGTCCCTTCATTATGTAAGTTAATGATTGAAAAAGGTCTAAACTTTTAATTTTTAATGACCTTTATATTTGTGGATGAAACTTGGTATTTAGCGACGTGTGGTTGATATCCATCCATTTATGCTTAAAATTCATAGTTTATGTGTCTATAATGGCAGCTAACCTGCATACTCTTTTCCCATATTAATCGTATGGAGAATAGACACTCTCCTTTAGTTATGGATGGAAATGTTAGTGAAATTTCCTATATGGGCAAAATGAAAACTGTTTATGCTAAAATAACTTTCAGCGATCCTCGCAGCAAAGAGCTTTTCGTCACAAAAGGAAGTTCTAGAGGGATCGCTCTCACAGCCAAGATGTTGCAAGATGGGAGACGATGCTGACCAATCATCCCATACCACACAGGGAGGAGTTATCTCCCTGTGTGGTATGTGTAGAGGATCCTCCCGTTTTTAACTGTCCACCCTTAGACCAGTTTTGTACAATTATTAATATTTTAGAAGCAAATGAAAAAGTCATACTGGTAGTTAGTTTTTTAAAAAAAGTCGAATATCTGAACACGGAAAGTAATTATGGCAGACAAAATATTAACAAATTGATTGTTCTGTGTTCTGTTTAACTAACCTTTTGCTCGTTGCCACTTGCCATCACACGGTACATTTGTCGGCCATAGTCTGGTTATAGAGTTAATTACCACAAAGTGTCTGGCAACGCCCTCGACAGGAGCGGTAGATCGTTCTACTAAGTTTTCCTTTTTAAAACAATATCCCCACATACTCTTATACGACATGCGAACTTTTGTTATCCCTAATTCTTCATTTACATGTATAAGAATTATTGACGTTTGTAAAGATTCTTTCACACAATTTTTTACCATAATGTTTTCTACTAGATTGTAGTCTACGTATATCAATGCGACATTCCACTCTTGTCCACCCATCTTAATTGGTAAACAAACTATGTAACTCTTTTTCTTGTACTCTTTTGGAGCCGAAGTTATTTTGATCTTTTCCTCCTGGAAACTTAATCCTGCACCGTGCAACAATTTTCCTTCTTTTAACCACGTCTTTGGCAATACTGTAAAAAAATGTTTGTATTTACTTCCCTGTGGGAAATAGGTTAGTTCATCGATACGTCTAAAGGTAATGTTTTCACTTCATTTAAACAACTGTTCTTATTCATTTATGTTAAAAATTCAATAAAATAACTCTGGTAGTTTCTATGGAAACCTGTTACATATTTTCCATCTTAAAAATCACCAACAACCCCGCCAGAGCTAAGACATATCCATGTCAATATTAATGTTCTTACTTTCTAAACATCTGACTAGAAAAATACTCAAAATTGTGAATATTAACTTTTGTCACACGAAGTATATTGAAAAGTACACCTTCCTCAATTTATACTACGATTATATTTATACATTTTTTATTTTCGTTCACATAAAAATATAATGTCTCTGTGGTTGACGCTACACAAAGAAAATAATTGTATATTTATTTTAATCTTTTATTTGAACACGTTATAAATCAAATAAGGATAATCATTCAGTAACCTGTATCGAGTTAGATCGTAAGTAAAGTAGTTTTCAGAATATGGGAAAACTGAAATATTTTTATTAAAGCGGTCAGGCCACAGAGTCCAATTTTACAAAAATTAAAATCCACAATTTTGTAATTAAATGAATTTTAAAGTTTAATTTCAGAAGTTTTTTTTATTTGATTGGAATAATGTAATTGATGTCACACAGATTTTAAAATCAGATTTCATTTATTTTGAAGCTAGTGTCTGTTGCACTTTAAAGAAAGCTTTTGTAAAACAAATAATGAAAAATAGTACTTCAATGAAGGTTGGTGAACTATTGACATAAGAATTCCTCTAAAACCAAACAAATAACGAAGTTTTACACTATTAAAGACTAAAAATATATTTTTTTATTGAATAAGGTGTCGAGAAAACATCTCATGTATTAAAAAGTACTAAGACAGATAAACCACAAAGTCTCAAACCAAGCTAAGAGTTTTGAACGTTTTTAAAATGATATTTCATAGTTTCATTTGTTATTCATATAAAAGAGAAACGCATTATTTATCTTTACCAACAAATAAAAGAAAAGAAAAATGTAATCGAAAAAGTAAAGAAAAAAGTAATTAAATAGTAACACAGATTAAGAAACAATTAGTGATACTGAAATTTAATAACTATGCATCTAGTTATTAAATTTCAGTACCACTTATTTGTTAGATTCTAGAGAGTTTACTTGATCTAGTTTTCCTTTATTTATAAAGATTCATCTCTTAGATGTTTCTGGCTCTTGAGCCCACATGTCTGTTTCCCATTATTTTAGCACAAATGGTTTGATTGTTCCCTTGATTGTCATTCTGTGGTTTGATGCATAACCTCCCTCTTTCAGAATTTATTAATCAGTCAGTAGGTCAGGATTCAATTATGTCTAGATTTAAATATCGCCACCCCAAATATCCATTCTGTTGTAATGAGGGGGTGATTATTGTGAGGTAAAAATTGTTATAGTGAATCATGCAAATAGTGCATTTTGTTTTAGAACAATAGAATAGTTTGGTCGAAATGTGTTTGTAAAAATTTGTCCTGCCCTGCTGAAGACGTTGTCTTAAGTCTTCTAAAAGAATACACAAGAATAAAAAACTTGGTCGACCTTATATACTTAATTATACGTGGATGTATCAGTTTGGTAACAAACCTGTTCACTTTTTGGTTCTTTACGTTGTTGGAGAAAAAATTAACTTGTGCAACGGAAAAACTATTATGATACATAAAAGCAGTTTTGTAAGAAAACTCACCATATCCAGGGTTATTTTTGAAATCCTCCTGAAAATTTAAAGCACTCTAGAGAACCATAACGCACAAGCAATAAAAGCAATTGATTTAACATACAACAATAAACATTTTGTAACTAACAGCTGTATCTAGGACGTGTGTATCTTATTTTTTGTACCTTTAGGGCTCGTTACATCACAATTTTGAACACAATGAACAAATTCAATATATTTTTCTATTTTACTCAGAACTCTTTTAAGTATTGTGATTTACTAAAACTCGATTCAAACCGTCGGCTACTCAGGAGTACAAATTAAAATTATAATTAGGCTGTAAATAAAGGAAAGTCTCCCAAAAAAACCTCTTTTTTGGTGAATGTTTTTATGGATTAACTTTTTTTGTTTGCCAACACCAACGGCATTTTTACAAAAGCTTTTAGAGGGAAATTGGTCCAAATCCATCAAATTGTAATACAAAATTATGTAAAATACTATAAAAAACTTATTCTATTCCACAATTTTGTTTATTACCGTTATATTAAACAGGGATGGAATCATTTTTCTCAAACTTAATTGATAATTCGATCTAAAACCGGATTATTCAAAACCTTCTTTAAGCACGTGTGGCTGCGATAGACCGGTTCTTTACTGACAGAACTGAGAAATGATCATAACTATTCTTATTTTTTTATGTAATTTCATTACATATATTTTTTCTATGAATGGAGTGGTTTGGTTTAATTTTACCTATTTGATTTTGACATAGATGGATCACTTGGGGGAGTGGTGATAGCAAAATTGTAAACGGAAGGGACGTAATATGGTTTTAAGGGCAGCTGTTTAAAGGAAATAAAAGCATTTCCTTTAGAAATATCCATCATCTATTTTTCAAAGGAAAACGAATAGATTTTATAATTTGTCATTGACAAATTAATGATTTTAAAATCGATAATATGTGAAGTTAGTACCTTTGACTTTTGACACTAATTTGAAGCAAACTATTTTATATGGAAAAACTGCAACAATATTGTGTAAACTGTTGCGTTTGAATAAAAATTTGTTTGTAAAAAAAGGCCAACTCACGTTCATGGCTGAGCAGGGTTCAGGCACGCTCCGGTCGACGACAATGGTTATGCTACTTTCTATCACCTGAAAATAGCCAATAAAAAGAAAGCTATGTATTAAAATTGAAAATCCAAAATGAATTGTCTCTCGTAAATGGTTGGATGTATCAAAACGTTACCCAAGTAAAGAGGTTCTAATATCGCATTTACTATCCGATAAAAACCAAGAAATATGAGGGTTTTATGTATTGTTTTCCACCATATTGGAAAATGGAGAGTGCTTATGAAAATCTGAACTACCCGTGAACATCCCCAAAACAAAGTACATCTAATGTTGCTCATTTAAGATTTACTATTATACCATAGACACATAGTTACAAAAAAAATAAATAGATACCAATGGTGACAGTGAACAGAAAATTAAAAACTAAATTAGCCTACTAATTCTGTAACTAACTCGGTATCTCGTAAAAGGTTTGGTAAATTAAAAACTAGTTCAGTATAACAAAGTCTTAAAGCATGTTTTATAGCTGGAATTACCATAAAATATATGATATCTAATTACAAAAACTATGTTAACCACCAAACTAAAAAATGGTGATCATTTAAACAAAATTAATTTAATTTTTAATCCATAGAAAATCAAGCAAATGTTCCTCATTGAAGATTTACCGTCCAATATTAAGTTAACAAGATCCCAATGTTAGTATAGTTTAAAAACACTCTGTATAGATATTGTGCTTTTTCAATAGTTTTTTCCACGCAATAAGCAGCATTGGTTTTAACGTTGGTATAAAAACGGTTTTCTTAAAAACATTTTAACCGCTTTTCTATAAAAATTATTATAATAGGGGTACAAACAGAATTGTGGAATAGTATAAGTTTCTCATAGGATTTTAATTAATTTGGTATCAAATTCTTGGATAAAAGGAATTTTTAAAAAAGTCCAGCTTAGCCGTACACAAGGGAACACTATAGGGCCTACTACGGTTCAAAAAATTGATTTGGATTCATTTGTTATAGGGTATATAGCTGAGTTTATTTTATACCTCGATATTCCTTGTGAAGCAGTTTTTATTGTTATCCTTGAAGGCTATTGAGTAGGTATTTTCATTCTTCTGTGAGACTTTAAACGCATTATCTAGATTGTTTTTATCGCAATCAGACACTCCAAACTCATCCAATGTTAATCTAGAAATCCCATATTTCATGCCAAGAACTTCAACGGCTACCACATAGTAAAGCAGCTTTTCCTCTGAAGGTCCTTCAGTATCCTTCCTTGATTTCTCAAATTTGAAACAGGAGACTCGACCTTCATTCTTTAGATTTCCTTCGTCATCAATCGTGTAAGTTAGATCATCAAATATACGCGTTTTATCTCCTATAACTTCACTTGTGTCAATTACTTGCGCTGGAGGAAAAGAGAATACTAGAAAATAAATAAGTAGAAAATTTATATTAGTCTTGATTTTTTAACAAACTTCAAATATAAAAATGGAATTACGTACTAATGAGACCTTCATATATAGTGTTACATTTGAAGATTTAGATGCATGCGTAAGTGATCTTCAGCGTCCAAGGGGAATATAACTCGTTTAGTGCTTCTGTTTTGCATCACCAAATTGTATCTGGCTGGTCAATGGTCATACGGTGATAAACAGTACTTTTGTGTAATTGTCGTTCAAGGCGTAGTTAACTAGAATCAGTAATTTAATTTGTGGACGAACGAAGTGAGAACATCTATTTATCGTGTTGGTTGTTTTTGTCATAATCAAACATTTAATGACCGTTGTGTGTGTGTGCGTGCGTGTGTGTGTGTGTGTGTGTGTGTGTGTGTGTGTGCGTGTGTGTTCGTATGAGACACAATATCAGAAGATCAAGTTTGATCTTCAGTTTGAAATGAACATTCTTTGACACATTAAACGTCATGAGTTCAAAATGCAGACAAATCAGTTTATCAGAAGATGTTTTAAGGGAAGAGTTTATCCTCCAAAAAGTGGTTTTGTGGGTTTTACATATAATTTATTTAACATTTTTACTAGCATGATCGGAATCATCTAAAAACCAGGAATTTTGTATTTTGCATGTTCGCTCTATATCAATTAATTTGTTACTGATATATAGAAAATGGTTAAGATTGGTAAATAATATGATAAAGAATGTGATAAGTCTATGCAGTACTTAGTCTTAAAAGGAGTACCTTTACCAATCTTATGAAGAAGAGGTAAATATGAATTTATTACTCTTTATCTGTTATGTTCTAATAAAACGTCAGCTTTAAGGTAATCTCTAATAAATTATGTGAAAAATCAATTTTTTTGTTCCTCGTGGTGGCAATCTAAGAAAGAAATACTAAATTTTGGGCAGTTATACGTGGAGTGGATATTGCTCAGATGTATATTAAAATAGTGTTTAGACAAGGGTCGCCCACAATTATCTTTTAGATTTAGGAATGCTAAGGTCCGAATAAAATTACTTTGGCCAAATAAAATTTGGCGTTGATGCTTGATACCCAACTTAAGTTACGGGTTGATAGACTAAGTCATTAAGAACCTGAATACATAAATGAACTATACTCGTAACGAAATATATATTCATCCATGTATCAGTTATTATGAGGCCATGGGTATTTTAAGAAATCTATCTGTCATGTGAGGAATGTCCCATTACTCAAGTGCGTGTACGGTCCTAAAGAGTAAAATGTTCACCACGTATTTTTTGGATTGTGTGTTTTGAAGGACTCAGGAGACTCCTTACCACTTAGTAAGTGTGATTTGTGATGGGATTACAATGGATTAACATGGGGACAGCTGTCCTTTATAACCATAATGTGCTTTTCCAAGCAAGATTGGAGGCTTCTGGGTTAAATTGGTGCCTGAGTCTTTCGGGACTGGTTAGGATGAGTATATGAGAACGCAAGACATATGGCCATGAATTAATCCAAACCTGAAGTAATACCTAAAGTAACACTCAATCACCATATTTAGGGTATGCCCCACACTGTTCCTTAGGGGTTCTAACATAAAATATTTCCCTCTGCCAAAAATGAAATTTTACTGAGTATCTGGCAATTCAACATTTTACCATGAGTTCAGGTCATATTGCGTGCTCAGATTTTAACTATAAGAGGTTCCCAATAATATGAAATAGTCAAAGGACTTCTAAGATCTACGATGTGTCTAGAGCCGTCATGGATAACTTTACGAACTAACCTACGAAACCATTTTGATGACCGAGTGTTTGATAACATGCTTAAACATATTTCCACACGTTTTGGTATGTAACTTATGTCCACGTTGTCTATTTGTCTGAAAGCACAGCCCAAGTCAACTTAAACCCTAGATGAAATTAGGTTAGATAATCGTATCAAATAAGCTTACTACAATCGTTGAAAACACAGTTTGCGGCTTTAAGTTTTAGATTGTATGCAAATTACAGTTATAAAAAGCGGAGTTGTATCGCCACTTTCCGAAGGAAGTTTGTGCGATACAAAGGATCATCATTCTGATAACTGCCATTCTAATTAGGCTGAGATTTTAAAATTGTAATTTTTTAATAAGATACTTTTTTATTCTTCCAATTATTGAAATTGACCACAATGAATACACATTAGAATATAAAACGTATATGCATAAATTCTGTGTAGAGTATAGAACACAAAACTAAATACCAAAATGGTTTTTATTACATTTATTTTATTTACATCTCATATGAAATATTTTCTTGTTATATTATACAAAATACATATTTTTACCTATTCCAATTCCTGTGAGAGTTTGACTAATTGAACGAATTAGTTCAATGCTATCTTATACTTGACTAATTGAACAAATTAGTTCAATGCTATCTTATACTTGACTAATTGAACAAATTAGTTCAATGCTATCTTATACTTGACTAATTGAACAAATTAGTTCAATGCTATCTTGTACTTGACTAATTGAACAAATTAGTTCAATGCTATCTTGTATTTGACTAATTGAACAAATTATTTCAATGCTATCTTATATTTGACTAATTGAACGAATTAGTTCAATGCTATCTTGTACTTGACTAATTGAACAAATTAGTTCAATGCTATCTTATACTTGACTAATTGAACGAATTAGTTCAATGCTATCTTGTACTTGACTAATAGAAAAATTAATTCAATGCTATCTTATACTTGACTAATTGAACGAATTAGTTCAATTCTTTCTTGTACTTGACTGATTACGTTTACAACCCAGTCAGATCACTGGGCTGATTAAGATAATCTATAGCTTTTTTACTACTTTGTATAAAATCCAGATGCTATGTAACTAAGTAAAGAGATTATTTACGATCCTATAACATCTCCATAATACCTTTGATGCCTGTGGATGTCTATCGATTGAAGAAGTGTTCGTTATAAAAACTAGCTTCATCACAAGTTCATCAAGTTTTATCAAAGTATGCTTATAGGCTACTTTCAATTTTACCTTTTAGAAGTTTTTACCTATTATCTAAGAATATCATGTTATCTATCTAAAGAATAACATGAATTTATGAGTATCCTAAAATTACTCTTAAATCTGGTTATTCTTTTAGCTATTTCTACGAATTAAACGCATAGATAAACTAATTAAAGATTTTTATGTAACAATAACTGTCAAATACAAATAAAAAATACATCAATGGGAATGTTTTATAATTGCTAAAATTTTCTATAAGTTAAAGTAACATTTTGATATATTATAGTTTTGAAATAGTTTTAAAACCAATCATGAATGTAAAAAAACTAATATTGGTTTTAATATTACAGCTCTTGGCTACTTCTTTCTATTAAATCAATTTTATGGATCACATGTTCTGTAAACCGTAGATAAAATATGTCTATTATTGCTCAAAACTGGGTTTTTGATAACTCATTATTTTATTTACGTTCTTGGGTCAGTTGAAAGTAAACGCATAAAAGATTGGTAATGCAGTAAGTAACCGTAGGTTCTCTCGTTTTCACAGAGAAGCATCACATAAAAACTTTTTATCATTACGTAATAAAATACGGACATTATTGATATAAGACCAGTTTTGTATTTTCTGGGTCATAAAACGGTAACGTAACCAAAAATATGATAATTCTAAGCAGTGTACAGACAAACCTCTATCTTAGTTTATATAGATAAGCAGACCTACTAATAAAAAAACTATATCACGTTGTATCATGGCGGGAAACACTGTATAGTATCCAGCTCATAGAAAGCACAGCTGAGCTCGAACATACTGAGTGAGTTTTTGCTACGTCTGCAAACCACCTGTAGTGTGATCAATCATACTCTGAAATTGCCCGAATAATTTTAGTTGTTATTGTACAAACAGTAAATAAGGTGTAAATAATTAATTACTAAAAATCTGTGATGGTTTTTACGTATGAATAACGCCAAAATTTTTTTAACACTATAATTTTATTTACCACGGTTATTTATACATTTAAATATACTTTTATGAAAACTTCGTGTAAAACCTCTGTAAATTAGTGGTTCCTTTATCTACATACGCTTGTTACTTTAAATGAAAACTTTGATCACGATTAATATTTTTTTAAATGTATGGTTAGATTAGTGAAATGTTGGTCAAATGCTCACGTTACGTGATAAATGAACCTCTTGATGAGTAAAGAAATTAATATGACTCATCAAAAAAAGTGAACAAATTGAGAAAAAAGCAAGCCAGGTGTGACAGAAAACCAGGTAGTTAGCGTCTCAGGTGCGGGTGCCCGATTTTCGTGAAAAAGACTAAACACTCCGATCCTTTTCCTATTAAATCCATAAAGGAAAATTTATCCTGAAAGTTTTTGGCTTGACTTAAAATTGTGGTAGAGGGCTTAAGTTAATGGTCTTGACTCCGTGCATGCAGGAAAAAATTCTTTGATTATTTGAAAGTCAATAGGAAATAGAATATAACATAAAAAACTCCAAAATTAATTCTGACGTATTATTATTTCGAAGAAATATTACAAGATTTGTACTTTAACGGTACAAATATTTAGATACACTTAAATATTTTTAGTTTAATACTTCAATGGCATTAAAGTCACTGAGTACCGGTAGGTCTGTTTTGTTGGCGGTACTTTTATATTTCAAAGTTCGTCGGAAAATATAAAATCACCAAAAGAAGCTAATATTTTGAAAAAGAAATACTAAATATCACTGAAATAGGGCGAACGGATGTTCCCCTGAACTTGTTCCTTTATTCATGCAAATTTGCTACTTCTACAGCTCTTTAACCCCATTTCTGATTTCTCAAACTATTGAATACGTAGATTTCAAATTCAAATTTGTCCTAAATAAAATGCAAATTAAATGTCAACAATTAACTTTTTGACCAAACACCCGTAGGAGAGTCGGTTTATATTAACCGATGAGATTCCTACAAAGTCCGAGGGAGAAAATGAGTTCTAAAGCTAGACTGTTGTATAAATAAATTGTTATTATACGGGAAAACGCACGAGAGTTACGTGTCAATTGGTGAAGATATGATAATTGGGGGGAAGGACGCAACTGCAATGTTCCCAGAGCCGAACAATTAATCTGCCCAGATTAGACCACGTATGACGATAAAGTATTGTTTTCGTAAAAGTTTTCAAATTTGAGATTTCAGTGGATGTATTCGTTTTAGAAACTGAAATAAGTGGTTTTCAAAGTTATGAATGACTGTGCTTGTGTTTGAATGTACTGTATGCTGTGTTTTGTGTGTGTATGCGTCAGCTTATATTTGTATAAATGTGTGCAGATCACATCCTATTACACCAGCTGTCAAATTTAAGTGAAATTTTGTATCTAGGAGCATGTCTATCATATCTTACAGTGAAGATTATCAATACATATGTTTTTCAATAGGGCGTTTACTAAAAGGAAGACACACTCACCCTCGATGTTAATCCCTCTCAAATATGATCTCCGATCAGATACGTCACTTTTTTGCCTAAAAATCAAACGACTTATGTTGAGGGAAACGCCCGCTGAATTGCATTAATCATAAACAACCCGTTTATATTTTTTAGATTTCATGAAAAAATAATAATTAAATTTTCGTAAAATAAAACTCATGTCCCATCAATATAGAATATATAGGCTATGACAAATTTTGCGTACCGGTACATTGAGTAAGGTTAAATTCTCCTTCATGTTTATGATCCGGAAACTATGTAAGTTTACGATTAAATAGCTTGTAAGCTTTAATGGTCTTATACTTTCATGATTCTTTTTATGCATACCATTTTTAGCTCAGAAAATCATTTTATAATTTATACGTATTTTACAAATTTTACTCTCTAACCGCTAATACAGACGACTAATAAATATAGCTAAGTTAGCTACTATGTTTTGACGGGAATCGTGAGGGCAAGGGCTGTTTGTAAAGAAAACATCTGGACCTGACCGTGATGGTGATAAATGAGGATACGTCAAACTGTATTTCTGGGCACAGCCAACTCTTAAAGAAAATGTCATATGTTTGTTTCTTATAACGTAACTATAGTTGATAAAGTTTGATAAAAATATTATATGCTATATTTCTTATATTTCTATAACTTTGCATAAGTTTTTTTACGAATTAAAACATAATCTTGAGGTAAATGGTTGAGCTATAACAGTCTCATTTTTTATTTGATTTCCTATTTTTCTGTTGCCTATTCTATTTAACCTGAATAATGGTTTTGGATCAAAAGTTATGCGTGTATAACATCTCTACTTTCAAATGGCTCGTTCTGTACTAATAATTTTAGCTTTGCATGAAATGACCTGTAGAGTGCAGTAGTGTTGTTGCTTGATAGGTATGTAAAGAATTGGCTGACTTAGTAAAGTATTATTTTAACAAGGTTATTTTATTTTATACTAGCTGACCCGGTGAACTTCGTAACGCCTAATAGTAAATAAAAGTTAACTTGTTAAGATTGGCCATGATATGAAGTCGAATAGCATTATAACTTCGCTATGTAGTATTCTGGGTCGCGGCATAGTGAATAACAATTCTAAAACGATAAGACATATTAATAACATTCCCACAAAACAGTAAATCTGAATGGATTCTCAATTTTATAATCCAACCGAAACCCATACCAAACTTAACTGTAATACGGCTTTTATAGGATAGATGTACAACAGCTGATTATTATAACGAATGTAATATGTATGAAAATTGTAATTATTTTTTATTTGGCCAACATAAAAAAGTGCCTTTTAATCAGACAGAAAATAAAAAATATAAACACATAATCCCCGAAAAACGTAAACTATTAATGTGGCGTAAAAAGCTGTTCATTTTGTATTGCAAATATTTACTTCCTAGTTTTACATTAATGGATGATTCAGATGGCATTGGATAGTAAAGCATATTGCTAATGGAAAGTAAACCAACAGCTGTAGCTGTAGAAATCAAATGTTTTCATCGTAGAAAATTTGTAAGAATACTTATTTCTCATAAGGTTAACATTAGAAATATAAAACGCTATAAAATGGGAACTTATAAAGTTTTATATATTTTTCACTAAAACCTTCTCGGACACATATAAAGCAACTACCTAAAGTTTCATGGCGATCGGATGAGTAGTTTGGCAACGCATAAAGGACATTAATACATTCTTTCATTTTTATATATAAAGATTTTATATACAGTCATAGACAGTATTAGTTACAACTTAATTTCCTTCATTTACAGCTTCTTATTGATTTTTTTACTTTTTTAAAATTATTATTTGCTAACGGCAGGCTCAGCTTAGCTCTTCGACCTCATAATAAATAACTTATAAGTTATTTATGTCTTATAAATAAGTAATAACATTTAAAGCCCATTCAGGCTTATCCATGAAGGAAACATCCCCATTTAGAAGGCGAGGAGAGATAATAATGTATCAGATAACGGTGCTATTCCATCCATCCAATTGTATATTCAGACAATACCTTATTTTTTAAATTTAGTTTATATAAATTAGTATACACAGTCAGTTAAAATTTGTAGCAACATCTTGAACCATTTTATTGGTGTATTCCTACGCATAGAGGTCTATGAAGTGTAGTTTTTAAGTATAATAAATTGAAATAAATTAAAAACCTTATCAGCTCTATAAGTAAGTCTACATTGGAACTGATTTGATCCAGTTAACTTTAATCAAGGTTCTGCCGCCAGTTGCAATTTCACCAGGATCTGGGGATTAATCTTCAACCAACTGTGTAATGCTTCCCTTCAAGCCATGAGTTTGAATTTATGGCAGATAAAGTGATAAATTACATGTTAATTACATATTGTTACAGTTAGTGAAATTATGTTACTTGATTATTAATTATATCTATTTAAATTTATAAAACACTCTTTTTACAAGCAAACTACAGTTTCAACCACATCAACAGTTCGGTCCTTGTATTAATTGTTTCTTTTTAATAGTGATTAAAAACCAGTATAAATTCATTTACTAATTTATTTCTCAACTTAACTAACGCTCGCACTTACCTAACACTTCTAAGGCGGAGATAGGAGTTACATGCATTCAGCCCTTTCACGTTAGAGTAAACCAAGGTATCGAATAATTTTGTTTCAGAACACATTAATTAATATAGCTGTAAACGTTAAGTACACGTGATATTATTGATAGAGGGTAGAATATTTGTACTAACCGTGGTGTTTCACGTTCTAATATTATAGTCGATAATAAACGACTGCAAAGTTCGTTTTCCCTTGCTTATTATTAATATTTCGTATCACCAATGTGGACTTAATGGTGGAGTATACCAACGCAAAAAATATGAGAAACCCCAAAAAAACATTACTGTAAAAAATATTATCACAAAAATTATTACTGACACATTGTAAAAAGGTTGATTAAAATTTTGATTACATATACTGCTTATAAATAGCTTTATTATAAACATTTAAAACTAATAGTTTGACTTTAAACAAGCTAATTAGTGTTTAAAGAGAGCCATGTTTTACGGTTTCTAACACTACGCTTACGAGACTATAATACTGGAGGTACTGCAGACTCCCAGCTCTGTTGTGTAGAATGCAGATGTTACAACGATAGTAGAAGTACATGATTTGCATTGTTTAAATATTTCTGTAGCGATCACTGCGTCTGACGTAATAGCCATGGGCGCAATATCCATTATAGGTTAGACGTTGGGGCAGGGCACGGAGTTAATTTTATAGTTTTCTCACAATACAGCCTAAAAATAATGAAAAATAAACATTTACTAAAAACTAAAATAAAACCACAGGTAAACTTCATCAAAATGTTTCTCTTAAATAAAAAAATATAACAGAACTGTTAATATTGGTGACAAAAAATTCAAAAACTTATAAGGGAATTGCCATATCAAACGATGAAAAGAGGGCTCAGAGTTATATATACTTCTGTGAGAAGGGAGACCGGCAGCGACTGTGTTTAAAACAGTTTTAGCCACCAGAATCCCGTACGAGGAAAATTAATCAAAGATTGTACATATTCTATAAGTTTTCAAATTCTGCCTCGTGTGACAAGCAATGACAAAGTTCCTTGTAATTAAAAATGTATTCCCTTTTTGTGGGGTGGACTGCGTTTCTCGTAAACAATGTTCAACCTATCTCAGTTAGAAATGATCAGTCTTAGTTAATTGTATACATATTTTATACCTAAAAATAGGATTGATTGATATATTTTGTAAACTGTGGATTATACGCTTATCATAATCAAAATACCGTGTATTTAATAATATTGGTACCTCAGTGTCTTTAATTGACCGCACAACTACCAGACTCGTTATGATGGGTATTCAGGTACCAGGTTTAAGACCAGGTTTGTGAAGATTGAGGTTTTTTTATACTCCATTTTAATGACTCTAAACAGTATATATAAAAAAAACTCTAGTCATACCTTACCGTTTGAGTTTACCTTACCTATATTTGAGTAGGATAAACCCTTACAAGTTTCGCTGCATACACTAAGTTTTTAATAAAAGTCCATACAACACATGTGTTAAAGCAGATTGCGTTAAAAGCTTATTTGAAGCAGGTCCGTGTAAAATAAAAACTAAAAATACATCTCCACGTAGACCTGTCAATCGAAATATAATCCCTTCAGGAAACAGGTGGTGATTTCATATGCTTTTTTGATAAACCAGCTTTTGGGGAATGACACTGGGGGCTGGGAGGGGATGAAATACCCCTGGGCGACTCAAACTGACGCTTTTTCCCGTGACTGTATAAAATTGCAATTAAGTTTTAACCGCTGATTGAGGAAACAAAAAGTCATTTTATTAAGTCTCTCTAAACTGGATTCTATATTATGAACTATTTCAAAATTATATGTATTTTTTAATGATAAGACATCTAAAATATTAACTTATTTTAAAATATGTAATACTTAATTTTTAACTTAAAATTAAGTAAACATTATTAATAGTAAGCTCAATAAAGGTACGAAGTCTACTCTAACAATTTTTTTAATTGACTAAAATCATGAAAAAGTAATAAATTATATTGAATTTTATTTAGATTGAACTATTATTCTTATTTTAGTGCTTCTAAAATCAGTATCTTTTTACTCAAATGTAGTTTAATATATTTTAAATGTTCTGTTATTCAAAATGTACATATTCAGTTCAATATATAAATATTCAATTAATGTTACAATTTAAAAAACAGTAACAGAAAGCCTTGGATGTGACAGTAAAAACTGCAGTACCTAGATATTTTCAATCGTGAGTACATTCTTAATGTACGATCAAGTCTTATCTATCCCAAAATTGTAGATCTAAGTCCGCTACAAGATGAAATAAGTTTATTTACTCCGCAAAAATGCTTGGTTAGGTTGATTCTTCTAAACTATTTGAACATTAGGACATTTAAAATGTGTGACCCAGAATAAAATAGTGATACGAATTATTTACTGACACTAGTAACAATAAAACCATAATAAATCACAAACACAACAGAAATATATTTTTTAAAGAATGGGTACATAAAACAAAATGGTTACACATTATTGTTACACAGGATTTTGGAGTGGGTTAAGCCGATCTGCAGTGAATACAAACATTTCAGGGGTTTAATATGACAATTCATGACTAAGGTAAACAGCTGTGTGCAAATACGCTACGTCATAGCACTGACCAACATACTGCTTTGTTCTAATACCGCATTGTTCATATGGCTACAATGTATAAGCCACCACATCGAGACAGCTGTTTGGTGATTTAGTTATTTAGCTATTTATGTAATAACACTGTTGCGATAGACTTATATACTAATGAAATTACCGTTACTTGAATTTAAATTTTACTAACATTTTTTATAGATTAATTTATTTAAGTAAAAGAGATTTATACAACATTGTTCTCCCTGCTTGTAAAACACTATAAATTGCATAGGGACTTCTGTGATCAGGATTACATAATGAAGGGTTATATTAATAGTGACCCGTAACTCTTCAAGACGAAATAGTGTTTTTCTATTGGGTAAAAACTCCTTTTCAAACGTGACATGAGGCTTCTGTATGTAGTTTCCATTCTCTATACATATGTAAAATTCATATTTCATCAACCATAAGGACTTGTTACAGCTCTTAATATTGTAACATTAGATTCCATGATTTAATTACGTGAGATATGAGGAACTATGAAAAAATACTGATGGATAAAATAATGTAAAAAATAAATACTGAACGACGGCGATATATTAAATACAAGACTCGGGAGACCCGTGTTACACATGTTACCTTCTCCCTAGGTCTATCCTTGTACTAGGCAACTACAACATCGATTGGAAAAGTTTCCTACATTGCTTCTACTATTTTAGTTGGGTGCGATACACATAGCAAAAAGCCATTAGTAACCCAACTGTATATATAATTTTTTTATTGAGCGAGGAATAAGGCCATAAGATTACCTATGGGCAACTCGGCATATCATGGATGTAGGTAAAGCCACATACTAATACTGTCACAGTATATATGTTGGAAATAATGTAAGTGGACTGCATAAAAATTTGTCTAAACAGACATAAAATAAAAAATTATATCTGATTTTAACAACTACAACTTTGGACTAGTGTATCTACGTTTTTATCCATGCTATTACGTAATGACTAGTACATGTTTATAGTAAAATAGTTTATACACATTCTCCATAATAGTCCAAAACACTTCATTTCAAGCGTGTTGATAAGTGACCGCAATATTGTTGAGGAGTTGACAGTAACCTGAAGCGGTCGCCTATATCGCGACTCAGCCTTGAAGGCGCCGCGCCGCGCCGCGTATTTGCATGTTATTGCTGCTTCTTTTCAGAGTAGCGCTCTTCATCTTTACCAAGATACAAATTATCACATAGTTTTCTTTGCCTTCACTTTTGACATAATTCAGAATTATAAATTTCTATAATATTTCAATTAGCTTTAAGAACTATTAATAACTGTTTCAGAACATAAAGTTACATATCATCAATTTTGACAAGGATATGTCTTAGCTAAGGGGGGTATTGGCGTCAGACCAAAATTTAAACGATGACGTCATTTGGTTAGTGACGTCATATGGATACAGGATAGCTGTTTAGAGGAACTGAAAACATTTTTGACATAGTTAGCTCTTAGCTCTTGGGGGGGTGTTGGTGATTTGTAAGATGGAAAATACGTAACAGGTTTCCATAGAAACCACCAGAGCTATTGCATTGAATTTGTAATATAAAAGAATAAGAACAGCTGTTTAGATGAAGTGAAATCATATCCCTTAGACATATCTATGATCTAACATATTTCCCACAGGGAAGTAAATATAAACATTTTTAGACACATCCATGATCTATTTCCCAAAGGGAAATAAACACAATATATTTTTAAATTCTCCAAAGATAATCCATCTTGACTTAAAGTACCGAAAAAACACAAAGGTAAGAAAATATAGCCTAAAAGTTGTAAAGTAGAAGATTATGAAATGATCTTCTTTACCAGCATCACATAACACACTTTACATAGCCTTTAATATATCATATAGTATACTGCAAATAGCTTCTTGCGTATTAAGTTTTTTTAACCTATCAATGTGTTATTTACATAAAACAACATTTAAAATGAACGTGGAACTGCACCGTAATTACTTGTTAAAGTCTAAGAGTTTAACTGTTACACTGATTAGTTGTAAAACTAGTGCTTTACTAGTCATTTAAAATTGTATGGTTTAGTTGTGATCTTGAAGATAAACTAATGCTAAAAAACAAATGCTTAATCTAATGATTGAATAGTTGTATTGTACATGATGCGCTGTTTGTTTAACTACCAAATTTGCAGATTAACCATTTTCACGTTTTCTTTTTTATATCATAATATAAATATGAAATCCCGTTATCTCCCCTTGTTTATCTTGTAATTTCCTCTTAACCAACACCATTCAATGATATTTGAAAATAAAGCCCTGGTTCTAAGCCCAGCGAGGCTGTGGAAAGGTAGAGGGGGCATTATATGCGGGCTGGTACCAATTGATGTTACATAACACGGGTGAATAGCAATGGCAGCCAGACAGTAAGGGTGTGTTGAGAGAGAGGAAGTATAATATTTTGGCTTGTACCGATGGATATTACATCACATTTTCTTACTAAACTACAGTTAGATCCATGTATTATATGTGTAATAAGCGGATTATCATGCAAAACATATCACCGACACATTAACGGGAGTCACATGTTTCACACGTTTATTATTCAGGTCCCTTACAACGTGATCCGTATTAACTATATCTTAGAATACCCGTTCTTCGCACGGGCTAAAAAGGCTGAAAGGTGTAGGTTTTATACATTTAAGGTATTGTAAACTTCATTGTTTACATGACAAAACACGAGTGTCTAACATTTCAAAGTAACATCTTAAATATGGGAGAGGATAAGGATTAATGTATAGAGACAGTCGTCGAAAAAAAATTAAAATCTACATTCGCTATTTCAAATAATTCACTATTTCGATCCATGTTTATCTTATAATCAAATTTATTTCTTCTTTTCACGAAGTCAAAATATAGTGCAAACGATGTTGTCATTAAAAATTTAAACATAAATAACGGTCACGGCAGCTCTTTCTTCTTCTTTCTTCTCGAATAAATTTTAGTACCAGCTGTGACATTAAGATTTTATGCATTCTCTAAAATGTAAACTTTAAAAATTTTGGACGTTACGGCGTAGCCGAGAGATTTTAAGGCTAATATATTATGTGTTGCATGAGTTTAAGATCATTTCTGTATTTAAAACTTAGTTAGTATTTTTAATTTATTGCTACACAAACACACAAAACACAATACAAACCCACAAACAAACATACAGAAACCACCTCTTCTTTATAATATTAATTATAGATTTCAATCTATTGGCCCGTTTTAGAGAGTTAATAGAGTCATTACAATATAAGGCATTTTACATCTAATGAGGGAAAATAATATTATATCTTCTTGGATTTAATTGTTAAGTAATAACTCATTAAATTGTTTTTGGCTGATGATTTTATGTTTAATTTAAATATTGTATAGCATCCAAATTACTTATTTTCGTAAAATTACAGAATTACTTAAACAGGTTTAGACGTTATAATAAAGATTTTGATTAAAGGTAACGAAGATTTACTATGCAAATGTACATGCAATTTATTATCATTTACAAACATGCTTCTATGTTATGTGCTTGTACTGTGTTTGCTACTTATTTAAAAATATTAATAAATTCCATATCGAATAAATATTTTAGAATATTCCATCTTGTGGAATCTATGTTTCTATAATTTTTTTAAGAAATGTTGTTTACCTTTATCCTGATATTAATAAATTAAGTGATTTAGCTCATTGCAAGTTTAATATCGTACTAGGCCTATCACAGTGGTTAGGTGCAAAAACAGATACTGTAATAACGCGTCATCTGTGCCAATACGAAAATCTTCCCTGGAATATCTGTAAAATGCACCGGTTAGGAGGTAAAAACCACTAATGTAAGAGTGCCACCGGCATTCGCTATTATGGAAACTCAATTTGACTGAGGTCTAATCTCGTATTCATGTGATGGAAATGATTTTAACATCCTCCGACATCGTAATGCTGTTAAACAGCTTACAATATTCATGAAAATATTTTCAATGCGTAAAAAAGTAGTTCAAAACTTTTTTGCTTATGCTATTTTATTCACTCATACGATGCATGTGTCTCAAAACCATGAAGTTTTTTAAAGGTTGTTTATTTTTATTATATATATTACAAAATATTCTCTATTTTTATAAATATATATTGTTTAGTAACTTATGTAATTTAATTATTCAAAAATATTAACATTCGTAAAAATTACAGTGAAACAAATAAGCCAAAAAAACGATTGCGTTGGTACGTTCTCATTTATTCAAGTAAGCATAAAGATTACATAAGTACTGTATTTGAATGTTTTATTACCCCTTTTGGCCAAGGTAGGAGCGATTGGGGCGTATGGTTTAGTAACCATGTTTACGTACTTTTAGTTACTATGCAGGGTTGATAAGGAATACGGATAATTAATGCATACTGATACGAACAGATGATTTTTCTCCATGAAAAGACTGAGGGAGGGGGAGCGCGCTGGTCTAGGGGTAGAGCGCGGGGCTTTGGTGCCCAAGGTCCTGGGTTCAAATCCCGCCAATCACCAATGGCTTTTCGCTATGTGATAATGCCGCAAAAAGCCGCTACGGCTGGAGTACCTAAGGAGTAATCCGCCCCTTCCAAAAAAAAGACTGAGGGAAATTCCTCTAAGTGTTCTCGTAAACCATTATAATTAAATCATCTAATTCACTTGACATCTATATAACTTTTCTTCGAATAAAAAACGTGTTGATGACAGTTTTTGGTTGCAAATAAGATTCGAAAGACGCGTGAATGGGAGAACTGAAAGATATTGAATCCATGAGTGTTCAATAATACCTGACAGTAAAATGTTAATCTTTATAATTAATTATATTCAATTTTATTTTGGAATCAGTACTAAAATTTAGGAAGAAAATTAAATTAATTATTAAAAAAAATTAAGGTGGTGTGTCCGCCAAATTAGCATTGCTCATGGTCGGGATTCGAATCCGAGTACTTCCGGATGGCTTCCAAAGCTTCACTCGTGGGCGAGCGGTGTAACCACTGGTCTACAAAGAACACAACTGATACTGCGTCTTAATACTTGAGTACAAAGCCTTCTCTAGTGGCAATAGTGTGAACTACTTGACATATTTCCAGCTTCCGCTCATAGATGGCACGGCTGACAGCAACGGAATGTAGTTCACTAATCGTTGACGGATAATAACCTGATGGATTCCATAACTCGTGAAACACCGCAGGTTGTTATCTCATAACTTAAGAATAAAAAAACTTGAGCTTAAATGGGTAAAATTCAGTTTAAAAAGTCAGGAAGAAAATTTAAGTGAATAATATAAACACGGTGGTCATAAAGTACCTTTCCCCTAATTTATATTTCAACTGATTTTTAATTATGAGATTCATTGAATCAGTAGGTACATAGTCTAAATGTTTTAGTAATTTGAAAGTGCATAAATGTACTCATTTGATCCAAAATGTTTTTAAAAGCGTACTTTCATCGGCCGCTAAAACCGCATGCCTCAAAGGACTCAAAGACGTCAAGCAGTTTACAAATTTGATTCTTTAAGGTTCTATAACATGTTTAACTGTATTTTCATTGTAATCCAGAATTGTATCCGGATTTTTTGCATAGTCTTTGGCAGTATCTTTACACAATTCAAAAATTCGAGTTAATTTGACGAAGAACCTCTGAAGTCTGAATTATTGTGAAATACCTGTGAAGTCTAACAGAGAACAAACACTGGTGATGGGCCAGAGTCACTAGTATCGTTCAGTCAAAATGAAACCAATAATTAATTGATGGTCATATTTATGAAAACATATATTGGGAAAAACAAAAGATTAATCATTTCTAACAAGTTTCTAGCATAAAGGTTCTAGTATCCTCAATATTAAAGGAAGTTAATGCCGAATCAAAGCAACAAAAAAGGGACAAAGATTTGATCAAATATTGTATAAGAGAAATAAACACAGTGTTTCTGAACTACCTGGTGCCCTTTTGTAGTTTTGTTTTTTGTATCAAGACAAACATATTTTAAAATATAAACATAGGTTTACAGTACTTGACATAGGTCTACAGTACACGTTTTCCGTCTTTCTTTATGTTTATGATTTTTTTACATATTTTTTATAGACTGTGATTCCTTTTACATAGGAGCTTCAAATTCGGTATAAACCCGTCCGTATATTAACTCCACAAATGAGTGTTGGCTACAATATTAAAATATTTTTGTTAGTACTTATTTAAAATAACGACTCTTTAAAATAATAAAAATAACAAAAATGTGGGAAATGGCTAACATTAAGTATAAAACCAAATTATTATAAAATTTGCATGTTTTAAAAGTAAACCTAATGATAACCTTAATAATACATTGAAACAAGTAACACATCTACAAAAGAGCACCAGGTAGTTCAGAAACAAACTGTACATTTCTACTACTTTATTTTCTTTTCATCTATTCCATCTAGGCGTCTCGGAGCTGTTTTTTATTGACTGGATACGTCAATATCTCTGTAGAGTTGTCTTTTCCCTCTCATTCAAGGAGCGGAAGTGAAATTTAGCTGTTGAAGCTTTAGCTTTACAAAAGCAACATGATTAAGCCGTTTTGCTCGCCTGAAGGTCTGAAGACTCTTGGTTGCAAAAACATCCTGCAGTTTTCAATTTTATTCAACTCCATATTAGTAATTCAGTTATAAAAAGTAATACAAATATATTGAGTCAACGTTTAAGTGTAATTTATTGGACAACTAAGGCCATTTTTAGACTATTTTATAGCTTAAAAATATATCTAGAGGAATATTTAGTAACAAAAGTTGAAACCAGGTCAATATATATTATACTGGTATCTAGTAATATTCAATCGTAGGTGTAACGTTAGCGGATTTGTAATAGACTTAACTCAACGACCACATTAACGTCAAAAATATATAATGATTTAATTCATTTTATAAAATAAAGTAGACTAATTGAAATTGGTCAAACGAACAGTCTGTTTTCAAACTACAAATGTTTCCATTTTTAGATAATTATTTTGTAATTTGTCATATTAATAATATAATTACTATTTCATACAGTAGATAATATACTTCAATATCCCTATTAGTTTTAAAATATAAAAGTAAGCATTGAAGAATCATCATTTGTCATAGTAAGCGGCGAGGAATAGGGGCCTACATATAAATTGTAGAGAATGAATGAAACATGCCAACCTGACAGAGACAAATGTTCTTTTGATAGCTCAGATCCAGGTAAGAACAAGGTCCGTGATCAATTATATCATGCTTGATAACTATTATTTGGTTACGGCTAATTTAAGAGCAACCATCAAGGTAGTTAGTCATCTAGTTACGTTGTAGGCCCTACAACAAGGTTCACCTCAACGATTGAAAAACTCTTAAAATAAATATTTAAATAGTAGCCTATCAGTAAATTAGCAATGGAATCGTTAATTAGCTTCTTGCGTTTAGACTAAAGTCTAAAGCATAATTTGTCAAAAAAACTGAATTTGTGGAAAACTTCAATTATTCTAAAAGCAAATGCAAAGTATTGCTTTCAGTTTTTATTGTACTGTTACAATAGAGGAATCTATCCATTATTTTACTTTTTTGGTATTTTTTTACATTAATTAGAAAAATTAATAATTATAATTAGAAGTTCATGAATGTGATAGCTAGATAAAATGTAAGTAACTTTGCAGTATACTTTTAGAGGAAGAAAGTGTATGCCATTTCACTGATACCGTTTATTAAATGACGATGCATGTGTAGATGAGGAATGCTTTTTTCTTCAGATACTGCTTTCTTTTATCTCGGCTTTGTTTCTGCTCTCCAAAATGAAAGGTAACACCAGGTCTGAACATTAGCACATTTGAAAACATAAAACAAGAAAAACTCTATAATAGCACTGTGATAATTATCATCGTCATCGTATCAGGACGAACATGGCGAACGTCGCCTTCATTGAATATGAATGCACCCTAGCTGAGTGGCAAGAGACCTGGGGGTCTGAGTCGCGGGGCCAGTGGACTGGGAGGTTAATCTCGACCGTTCAACCATGGATTGACAAGAAGCACGGAGAGGTGGGGTATTACGTGACCCAATTTCTTTATCGCCATGGGTACATCCGGATGTTTTTGAACACGATCAGCAAGAACGACAGCCCATACAGTCTCTTCTGCTCCGGTGTCACTGACACTGCAGAGCATACTATCATCTCCTGCGACAGGTGGTACAACAGCCTCTTTAGTGTCCGAGGTTGAGCCTCTGAGCCCTGAGGCCCTAGTGGAAACATTGTTCGGTTCTGAAGAGAACTGGAAACGGATCGCCAGCTTCGTTATGTATATCTTGAAGGCTAAGTCCGATTTGTATCGGCTTCATTGAGTTTAGCTGTAGGAGTAATCCCTAAAGAGCCAGTTACTACGGGGTTAGCCTTGATAATGTGAAAAACTGGTTCGGGCTATTCCCTTGGAGATGAGGGGGACATTTTAGTGAGTGTGAGTCCTAGACTCACATCACACAATCCTAGAATGGTATCTTCCGGCGTGTGGTAAGCATTTCCTATGCTAATCCCAGTAGCATAGTCTAGAACATTTGAAAACGAATATACATAAATTTGTTGAGTTTATGTTTTTACTCTCCTTAACTGCTTCGTTTGAAAATCTTAACACTGTCAAGTGTCAGCATTTTGGACTTTTGGTATACACCATAGACTTATGAACATGTATTTTATATTCAGTTCTTTAAAGTTATTTAGAAAATTGTGTTAATAAGTTTCGAAATGAGTTCACCGGGATGTTCGGTAGCTACCAGTTTACTTCCGTCAAAAGATGTCGAAACTGTTTTGACTGTTTCAGTTACAACAAATCATAGCATAAGTCAGAGGCATGTCATACAACACATAAATAAATATTTTCAAATCTTCAAAATTTTTTGTTTAGACATTACTCGGGAAATAAATATAAGGATTATGTACGCGCTAGTCATCCTCGTATGCAAGGTATATAGTCTACTGGAATGGTTTCTGTTATTTGTGGTAATGGTGATATTTTATTTCCTGTGGAAAATAACGAATGAATTCAAATCGTGTAATAAATATAAAGGCAAAAAATATGAAAAGGTATATTTTTAACAACTAGTTAACACATCTAACTATTTTTAACTGTTTCAACACACTTTCTTTCACACTCTTTCAGGTAAAAGAGTTTCTCCTCACAATGAATTGATCTTTGGATCCTTGATTGACAGTTAGAGCTGATTCTTGGACGTTCAGCTCGGTCACTCGACTATCCACATCTTGTCGTAGGGCACCTGCAGAGTGTACTTGTTGATGGCTCCTCGCAGCACCTCGTCGAACCCTTGCTCGGCGTAGGGCAGCATTTCCACGTAGAACAACCTCCAGAACTGGTTCACCACGTTCAGGGCCAACTCGCCTAAACAACACGTGTACGTTTATCATGTAGATCTGATCATATTGGTGAGTAATTTTTAACTCGTAAACGTAATTTCCTTTCCTATATAAGGTCATTTAGTTACGCAAGTATTTAGAAAAACAGCGTGTTTCCAATAAGCACTATCAAAGCTTAACCTACGGTTTTGCCCAGACCCAAAAAACCGAATACAAATTACCGTTAGTTTTGACAAAATCTAATTTACGCAACTCTTTACAGAAATAAATAATGAGATAATGAGAGTGTACATCAATTATTTAGATATTTAATAATAGGCCTACTAAGAACAGGAGTAAAGTCTAGTTTCTAAAATGTCTCTTAATTCATTCATATAATTGAAGTTATCATACAATATTAGGCACCTTCGTACCGTAACAATAACAGAAATAGAGGTAACAATATACGTTAAAAATTATTGAACCCTTGAAATCAAGGGATGTAAAATCTGTTTAAAACTAAAGAAATGTTAAAAAAGAGTTTTTTTGGTAAGCTGGTATTGTAAGTATTGGAGAATGTGAAATGATCATTCTTAATGTAATTTATTTCAAATTTGTTGTCTAATCAAAGCCAGTATATTTAATTTTAACTGAAAATACATGTATGTACACTAAAGTACTCTTGGAGCTCCATTATAATGGGACAATATATTTAGAAACAAGATTATGCGAGTTTCAGGTATGTGTTGTGTTCAAATCTGCCTAAAAGCTAACTATAACGCCTCATTATCCTAGCTTCATGTCAGACCCAGATTAAGTTTCATATTCCATAGAGATCAGTCAATTACAAACTGTCAATTAGATATCATTTCACAACAGGTAAACCCGATATGTCAAACTGTATATGTTGACATGTTTTTGCTCTCCCTCTCTCAATGGCTAAGCAAATATGTTCTTTTCCCGGTTTCACTCAACTCCTTGCTTTCACTGCAGCTTAAGATTCGGTAGTTAATTGAGGTTTGGTTAAAATATCATCCAATTATGAAATTCAAATAATCAGACATGTTGATATTTACAAACAGTTCGCTGTACTTGGGAAAGTTGAGACAGTCAAATGTAGTTACCTATTAGTTAGTGCCCCTTTACTCAGTACTCACTCATCTCCTTGTTTCCATTGACGAGGTTTGACGCGTAGATTTTCATGTTACCAACCTCAGGATGGAGCGCCACCTTGTGGACCTTGAGGTGAACCTTGTCCTTCAAGGTCACCAGATGTCCTTCTACCTTGATGGTTGCACTTACATTGGCTGAAACCAACAACAATGAATACTTCTGCATTAATCAATAATTAACAAACTATTTTAATTACGTAAAGCTGAAAAACTATATTTTTAGTATCATAATAAATAATATTACTAAATCATGGTAATTAAGTTATTGTGAGCTATAAGAGCATTATTATGTTATAAGTGTTTTTTAAGTGTTTACTACATTTTTAATTCACTCTGTATGGAAGAGTTTGCTATAACACGATATATAAGATTATCTTTAAGGATAACTTGATCCTGCCTTGGATAATAAGGACGTTGAAATGGAGATGGAAGGATATAAGATGACGAGACTAAATTGTAAGTGAAGAAGCGCTTGGCTGTATTTGATAAATGCATTCGTCTTCTGCTTCCGTTTTTCTCTTCAAGATGTTATCTTGAAGGGATCTTAGTCATACATTTGTTTTATTTTTAGAAACAACATTTGCAATTAAATCTGTCTTAATTGTAATTGTGTTATTTAATTTTTTTATAGTGTAGTATTCCATTAACTAAACATCGACCACTTTTGTAGCTATAACCACTTAAAATGTTCTATGGTGAAAACTAAGACCGTCAAGGTGTATTTCGATGTCCCCCTCATCAGAAATTATAATGTTATTTAATAATCTAGCTATTAAATTTTCACTTGTTTTTTATCTGTAAGGAAAGTAACCAGAAAAAGTGATTCATTCTAATAATAGGCCGTATGAATATACACTATTGCAAACGCCCCTATTTTTGTAGAAGTCGATTCAATCCTAGTAATGAAGTTTAGGTATGCTTAGTTAAGTTACAGGAACGGTAACATTTTAGCCCAATTAAGTGAAAAGTTGCTTGATCTAAACCAGCAGCTAGCAACTCCTCCTATTAAATCATGAACTGACCACTCTGGCCATTATATGTGGCGGACAGGCCCCATTGTGATGGGCAGTCGAGGTTTAAAAAAAATATCGTGAGCAACAGTTGCGAGTGGACTTACTCATGCTGATGTTGTACACGCCTTTGCCGTTCACTGGGAAGTTTCCTAGCTTCCCCTCAGTCTTGTATGTTCCCTCCACGAGCACCTTGGGCAGGAACACTTCTGCTTCTATCACCTGATTCTCTGGATCATTCAGGTTGGTTCTGAAACAAATAAGCAACAAGGATAAGAAAACTCCAAATCATCTAAAAACTCAATGAATTTTTTTAACCCTGTTCCATAATGTAAACTCAAAACGTATTAAATATATTTTTATAATACATTTCACTAGAGAGAGATTTTAAATATGACTTGATGTATTTCTAGAAGTTTTTTTAACCTTAACTGTTTTTACAGTAGTTAACAAACTTGTAACTATTTATTCAGTTGCGTATGGCTTACTCTGTACAGTTATTGAAATCGTCCAAACGTGTCTACAAAAGTTTCAAAAGTCCCAAATACGATTTTAGATAATCTTATGATTTGTTAAACCAAGTCTTGTTACATAATAAAGCCTTATATATCTTGCGGCTTCTATATTATTCTAACATCAATATCTGTCACAGTATATCACATTCATCAGTGTTTTGTATCACAAAAAAATTAGGACAAAACGAATAAAATACTGATTATAGTCTCATTTCACCTTTCTTTTAAATGAATATTGACTGGACTATACTATACTAATTTTACTGCTAATAAAAACTACTTTACAATAAAACTAGGTGTTAATGAAAATCTGTGACAGAGTTAATTAAATTATTATTAGTCAAACAGCTAGTTTCATGTTTCTGTTTGTATAACAAATTCGGCAAATCATAAAAATATAACTTATAAAAAACAAATTGTTATGTTGGTGTGGAAAACGTAAAGAAAGAACCATGTTAGGAAACTAAACATATTTGCTGTTTGCAACAAATATTTTGAATTTACGTTTCAAAGATTTTGTGATAAGTTATGTAAATTAATCCCAAATATAAATCAATTTTTTAATTCCTTAACACTTATTATTGCGGACAGCTAACGAGGTAAAACTAGTGAGCCTCAAAAAGCTCGATTACAATAAGTTAACTTAATAGATAAAAGTCTTGGACGAGGAAGCAAGATTTTATTGTTCGTAAATAAGTTCCCCACATAATCCCGCCTCTACACGATTGGACCTAGGATTTAGGACGAAAGTATTGCATACAAATATAAACCTGGGTTTCTCCAAGTCTGCAATTGTGTAACACAGTTCAACATTTATCCCCACAGATGTTGCAAATCACTTCTTTTGAATGATATATTATTAAATGTCAGAATCAGAAGCTCTTGAACGTAGTGAATGAAAATATTATATGAATTATATTTTCAAGGAACATTCAAGGGACCCCATCACAAACACATCACAAAATTTCTCAACTAAAAATATTCCTAATCCGTTACTAAACTGCCTCAAAACAATTCGCCTTTTTTAATTCTTTGGTCCAAGGCATGGACTAGGTAATTTAATTTTCTAGATGAAGCAACATAATAAACTCAGTCAAACCTTCATAAATTAATTGTTTTCTAGGGATTGAACAGAACTTACCTGATTAATGGTAAGTTGGCTGACAATGGCTTGTTTGTGTTTATTTAGTGAGTAAGTTAAGTAGGCAGTTATTTTAATTGGCCAAAATTAATGCTTTAAAATACAACATATAACGAAAATTGTGTTTATTTTGTCTAATAGAAAAATTTAATTTATTTATAATTGAAATTGATTGTAATGCCTACTGTTATTATTTATTTATTTGGACTTTTCCTTCCGCTTTAAGTGTTTGACTACACTACGTTTATTCTAATGTTATGTATTCTTCTTTGTTGAATGAATTCTTACCATGTTGTTTTTTATTTGTAATAAGTAATGTATATGTAACGGTGTTAATCTTTGTATTTGTGTTTCATGTGTATGAATATAAAACTGGATGATGATTACCAAAAAGTAAACAAAACTCAAAAAACTTAGGTTAAGTAGAGTAATCTAGATTTTAATTAGGGTCACTTGATAACGGGAGGAGTTTCCATACCTCCCGATACGTAGTGTAGTCAAACACTTGAAGCGTAAGGAAAAGTCCAAATAATTAAATAGATAATTGCAAATCCTCCGCTGTTATGAGTTTAAAAAACACAGCCTACTGTTAATTTTTTATATAGGTGACCTATGTTTCATAAGCACCTAAATTAATAGGTAAAAAAATCTCAAAATGCGGTTTATTCAGCAACAGATTAGTGCCAAGCGCGTCTCATCCCAATGCCAGGACCTTGACAGACTCGCGTCAGCCTTGAGTCCTGCAGATCTTTCAACTTCCTTTTGGCGCTGCAGGAAGGCCTATGCTAATTTTAGCATTGGTAGCTAATCTACAATACTTTGCAGACATACTCCAACAATATCTAATTGTTTTTTGGAGCCTCCACTTTTTAGGATGTTATGTATAAATTTGGAAAAAACTAATTTTTTCTTTTTACCTTTGGATTTGGCTAAAAAAATATTTAGTATATTGAAACATGACTCTAAGTCAATCAGTTACTGAGATATTTGAAATGGTATATACAGTGCATAGTCAAATGTGAAACATATGGGGGAAAGCTAAAAATCAATAACTCGCTTATTTACTTAAATCTTCTTCCAAAACTTTGTATGCATTCCACCTAGTTAAGTTTTATCAATACAGCCATGAAACCCCCAAATTTAATGTTTCTTATGGCAGAAAACCTACGTATTAATTGTAATTCTTACGTAGAATAGAGAAATTGGTTTAACTCGCACAGTTATTGACATAATTTGATAAAATGGTGTACGTGTTTTTACTAAGCACATTAGCACGTAAAACAACAAGTTTTGCAGCAGACCTGCAAAACTTCTGCAAAAGTTCTATGAAATTCGCTCTACTTATGCCAGCGTGCTGATTGTGATCTCTTCGCTTTTCATTTACCATTTTCAAAGAAGCAGGTGTCTAAATATTTAAACCGTAAACATATAAAAACCGCTCGTGATAGAAAATAACAGCGATTGACTGCTATATTGACTGGATAAATATTTAGTTTTAGATTTTTTAATATTAACATTTCAGCTGGTCTATGATCCAGGAGTAACATCTGGAAGGGTCGGTAAAGATTTCAGGGACACTCTTTACATCATAATTTATTTATGTTATTATTACTCATTGAATCAGGTTTCACGTATGACGAAAAAATACAAAATACACAATATTGTTGCATTTTAATTCGAAGAGCGTCATAAAAAATAATTAGCTACAAAAACAATGCACGAAGTAAAAGTTTCACGACGAGGGATTGCATGCCATGAAACACATTAGCATATGGAAATGTGGGAGGTAGAAGGTGGTCGGACGGACGTTGTGTGTAGATCTTGTAACCTCGCCGGCGGCGTCGTAACAGACACGTCATACGGACATTGGGGCTCAGCGTGGCGTAGCATAGATATGAGGGGGTCATAGTCACTAGTAACAGGCGAGATTTGTACGATCTCTTATATCATAAACTGTTGATATGCACTGGTTCAAACATTAAAACACCACGTTAAACTTATTTCGACAATTTTATACATATATTGTGGGACATGCCTGCCTTTCCTTTTTTTACGACGACATTAAATTCATCATTTTCCAGTGTTATTTATTTTTTTTTTTTTATAATGGATACATTTAAAAATGGAAAAATTGTGTGTTTTCAAAAGACAACAATACAACAATACTTCAGAAGGTTGATAGAGAGTTATGAAATGCCCTGAATATGTAATAGCTGTCACAGATTGTACCATATAATATATTAGGTACTTTACTTCATATCTAGGATCTGGATGTTCCTTATGCCGTGGGTGAAGCTGTTCCTGATCAGTGACTTTGCTTCGATCTCGCTGCCATTGTATGTGATAAGGACCTGCGGCACGTAGAACGGATCCAAAGGCGGTATGTTCAGCTCCTTGATACCAGCTGCAACCATAAAAACAACACAACTGAATGAAACTGTTATCTAGTAACTGTGGTAACTGTGTAAGATCCTATTCCTAATCGTACCCAGAAAGGTTTCATAAAGAATCATTTTTCAGCTCCTGTTCAGCGGCTGCAACTATAGAAACACTACAAATAGATATAACTGTTATCTGGTCACCATGGGCAAGCTGTTCCTATACATACCTATAACGGGTTCATAAGAGACATTTTCAGCATATTCCATGTCATGAAACTGTTTTACCAATCGTGATGAAAAACGTCTGCAATAACAGTCTATATAACAAACACGACATCACCAACAATGAATTTAAAACCAAGAACTACTGGTTCGATGCTTTGTAACCGTTACCGTATCTCCGAGTAGTCATCCAGGTTTAAGGCTGTTCGTCATTGACTTCCCTGTGATCTCACAACCAATGAACATGAACATATCAAGTAGTTTTACCATTTATTTTTTTACAATTGAGTCATCTATTAAAGCATAACAGCAAAACATAACAAAATAACAAAGATTTTTAACTTTAGGCCAGTGTGAAATAGTTATTAAATTGTTTAAATACCTCTATCTGTAGCAATCCTAAGTAGATGCAATTATAGTTTCGGCCTACATTAGGCCATCATCAGGCACAAGGATACTTATTTCTCTGGTTTCTCACTTCATGTGAAGCTCGTCAAATTTAAAACAATTAAAAACTTGTGCAAAAACATAGTCCAAAATGTCCTCCTCCTCTCTATGCCGATTGAACCGGAGGCGAGTGGTTCTGTGTAGTCAAATGTCAGCTGTTTGCAAATTGTGTCAATTGCGTAATTATTTTTATTCGTGTTTGTATACCTTTTGGGCTGTGGCAGTCATAGCTGAGTGGGTAGAGTACTGGCCTACCACCCAAAAAACCCCCGGGTTCAATTCCCGGTCATGGCACATGAAATTTAATTTCTCAGACTGCCACCGTGCTTCGGAAGGCACGTTAAGCTGTTGGTCCCGGCTACATAAGTAGTCGTTAGGTCACGTTAGAGGCAGTAGTGCGACCTGAAAACTCTAACATTAGACCTTGGCCAGAAGGTTACACGGAACTTTACTTTTTTTGATATGGATATGTCTTAGCTCTGGGGAAGTGTTGGTGATTTTTAAGAAGGAAAATATGTAACAGGTTTCCATAGAAACTACCAGAGCTGTTTTATTGAATTTTCAATATAAAAGAATAAGAACAGCTATTTATATGAGCTAAAAACATTTCCTTTAGACATATCCATGATCTAACCTATTTCCCACAGGGGAGTAAATATAAAAATTTTTACCTTTTGGGCTATTTTTTCGCTCAAGTTTTATTTAATGTTAAATTTAAATTTAACTTAAATTTTAAATTTGACGACCTTCACATAAAGTGAGAAATCAGAAAAATAAGTATCCTTGTGCCTAATGTAGGCCGAAACCATATTTGCAACTACCTTATCTACTTTGATTACTACAGATAGAGGTATTTAAACCATTTAATTTATTCTCAGCAATCCGGAGGCTTCATAATATCATATTAAAATAGTTAATTTAAAATGTTTGGCTATACAATTAACTATCGTATTTGATACAAATGAACATCTTCTGGATTATTTAAACTAGGGCGTCAGCGCGTTACCTTTCGCGTCTCAATACATATAAATAATTTATTATGTATTTCACATACGATTTTTCATACCTGCATCGTCAATATTTCAACAATTAAAACATTTTGTACTCTATGAATCGATATATTAGTCAAACATATGTAAAGCGGACCGATTGTGTAAAGTTGTTTGTGAAACACCGTGAAAACTTTACCAGAGCGTGGCCAGATGTGGTTGTGTTGTGGCGTGTGGTGGGATTGTTGCTAGCTTGCATCTATCGCATCCGTCCGTCCGTCCTCTGTCGCAACGTCCATCTTGCCTAACAGCTGGCTCGACCAAAATACTGTATAATCAACTAGTTATCCTTAGCCCCATAGGTCGCCTTTGCGGTTTCACTTCAACATCTGAATCGTAAAGTGTTCCATCTATTACTTATTACCTTTCTAAAATTGTGACCTATCCAGGTAGGTCCTAGAAGAAAGTCCCAACAAATAGCAACTTTGACTTGTGCTATATCAAAGAAAACTGTTAAAAATAATTTGAAGACATGCCAGTTTGCTATGATCAATACATATTAATTACTAAAAATTAAAGAAAACTTAAAACATTTTATATGAGTAATCAAATGTTAAAACAAAACAGCCAAATAAAAAATAGGTCAAAACCCGTTACGTGCCCAAACTGCAAAAGTGTTTACTATAGTATAGCGATAGTAGTATAGTAGAGTATAGTTTCATTTTTGACATGGATATGTCTTAGCTCTGGGGGGGTGGGTGTTGGTGATTTTTAAGATGGAAAATATGTAACAGGTTTCCATAGAAAGCAGTACCAGAGTTATTATATTGAATTTTTAATATAAATGAATAAGAACAGCTGTTTAGATTAAGTGAAAACATTACCTTTAGACATATCCATGATCTGTCCTATTTCCCACAGGGAAGTAAATAGAAACATTTTATTATTTTTCATTTATGAATGATTATAATGAAATTCTATTTAAAAAGACCAATGACCAACCTAACTTAACTCCGCAGAGCATGTCGGCAATTTCGTTTATATTACGATGTAACTCAACACGTATTGGCCACCAATAAACAGCGCCCAGTTAAGTTGGTTATTGATATTTTGTCTCGTTAATAATATTTTATATTATCAATAACCAGCCTATAACTCAGCAGAGCGCTGTTTGTTGGCAAAAAACGCACCTAAACAAATCTGCAGTTGTAGGCACGTAACGGATTTTGACCAAAAAATATTATATATTAAGAGTATTATGTTTAAACTTTAAGATTATTTATGGTACTAAAGATTAAGAGTATAGTCAATTAAAATTAATTATTATTTTTTAAACTATGATCTTTGTTAATACTAAAATATAGTTTTATATTATTAAGTGTATTTGGAATATTCGTAGTGATATTTCCTATTTAAAAATAATGTAATACGAGTTTATATGACCTACGTGATTGGTAGGTATCTTTGGAAAATATTTTGTATTATTATTTCCAATTTTTATAAATTTAATTTGATTTGAAATACCATTGGTAAGTATTACTGCACATACAGAATGTCAGAAAAATCCGAGACTAGCTATTTATAACCATATTCTACCACATAAAAACATATCCAAAATTTTCTGTAAAATCTTTTTAATTTTTTTTACTCTCCATTTTGCTATTTTAACATAAAAATGTTAAATTCCAAATGGATTTATGAATATTGTGTGGAGTTTGATGATATGCGTTCATAAAACCGAGGAATAAAAAAATTCGGTGATAATTTTCAAAATGGCGGCAAAAATTTTAAAATTTACACTGCACGAAAACTAGTATATATACTGGTACATTTCTTGTTAAAATCTAAATAATAGAATAAGTACCTACTTAATTACAACTGTATTAAATAAAGTTGATACAATACAAAATCATTTCCGGAATAAAACATCTGTGAATGTAAAAATTTAAATGGTGAAGAGTTTTATGTACTTATCACACTCGTAGTTAATTTATCTAATATTTATTCATTGTGTGATTGATGGAAACTTTTTTGTCGTCTATAGGTGTAATATTGTTTGTTATTACTGCTATGACGTAATATAATCGCAAACAAACGATTACCTCTCCATCCTGAGAAAGGAAACTGGTTCTTTGACTAAACCGCATCTCTTTATGCAAGATAATCGTCTAGGAGTTTATAATCGTGATGGTTCATGTGCTGGGAACCTCCCTACAACTTACCTTGCAAAGTTTCTTGCGGTTACATGTTCGTATGTTCGTTAATAAGATCTTGAACAATTTGGAAACGTAAGCAAAGGATATCTATATTCATGCTTGAAAGAGGATTCATTTTTGCCAAACTAATGTAAAATATTATAATATAATATATAATATAATGTAAATATGTCCAGAACACCTTGGACATTTGATGTATAAATAATTTTTTTTATTTATTTAATATATTACATTAAACCTAAAATCTATAGTCTTATGAAACAATTATAATATTCTAAGAGGTCAATTAGTACATCCAAATCCAATTGTCATATATTCAGAAAATTTGTATTTTCATTTTCGATGGAATTTTTGTTTTCAATGAAATTTTATCACATACTCGGTCATTCATTTTTCATATTTTTATAATTTACTAGCAGTAACCCCGTCCTTTGTACGGGTTATAGGATTCAGTTTGAAGAAGAAATATTATAATACCAAAATGTAAACCTGAAATACTAAACAAATCAATGCAAAGAAAATAAATGAATACCCAGTTTTGTTATTTAGCATTACTTTACAATTGAATAGATTAGAACATTTATACCATTATTATTATTATTATTATTATTATTATTATTACTCATACGTTAAAATAACTTTATAATATAGTATGATTTTGAAATGGCTTTAAATCAATGACCAATATGAATAAACTAATATTCATTCAACAGCTGTTTGTTTTTATTTCTATTAAATCTTTAAGCTACAAAGACAGCTGATTATTTCCAGTAGGTTATTTATTTAAAACTGAAGCAAAATGCAACCAAGATCGCGTAAAAATGAGTTTTTAAATGCTCGTTATTTACTTTTCAAGGATCGTACGTTAGATATTGCTTTCTCAAACATAGAACCGGTGTTAATAAAACAGATATTTCTGTCCGTTCATAAAATTTTCTACCAAAGTTTATTTAAGTGATTTGGCCTTGTAAAAAAGGCTGTAAATTCCTTATTTGATTTTTAAATGTATTTTTTCGTCTTTTTAACCAAGACTATCAAACTAATTATATTTTTAATGTATAAAATGTGTAAATATCGTTAAACTTACCATTGCTGAGTTCAGCTGTGTTACGTTTGAATGCATTCATAAGACATTGATCGAAGTCTTCGGCCTTAATGCTACATGGTGCTGGAAAACATGTACATTATTAATAGCTCATTACTTAGAATATAAATCATCATAGACTTTCCTAGGACTATTTATGCTAAAAATACGTGTCTCATAATCGTGCAAGACTCTAATCTCTATGCGTATGACTCTAATCAATGGCGAATACAGACATTTATATTGACGTATAGGGACGTACAAAGATATTTTGGATTTAAATACGAAAGGTTTATTCATATGAATAAACATAAATAATAAATGAATATAATTGACATTACATGCAAGATGTGAAATTGTTTTACCCAGTAAATGTACGAAATAATATTTCTTTCATTGCATCTTCACAATTTTCTTAAGTCGCTTGCTCTTCTGATTCATTAAAAATAGAACGATATTTCAGAAGCACTGAATAAGTAATTAGTTTTTTTATTAGTCCACAAAAACAATTCTTAGATGTAGTACTAAAACACTAATAATTAGTTTAAAGTTTTAGCAAGTTTTATAATGCTGATTTTTTTATTATGTGAATTTAAACACATAACCCATAATAAAATTAACTTAAAAAACTTTAGGTCAGTTGAAATGAACTCCTTTCATTTCTTATAACTGTCTCCGATATTGCATTTATACGAGCTTGTATATATATATATATATTTTATATATATATTTTTATATATTTTGCACAGTTGAAAACGGCACCGATGAATTTCTTTAAATTTTGGAAATAACTAATTTCCGAGTAGAAAATAAGTTCTAGATAGGTCTAATGTCCAGGAAAATTCGTCTTTTACTGTAATTAAGTTTAAAATCTAAAAATTTAAATTACGCTTATGGAGAATCAAATGTAAACAATGCAAACCAAAACAGCTGTTTATAAACGTTTGACAGTTCTTGATTGAAGACGGCAAAGAACAATATGTGAATAGAGGTTTTTCATAAATATTTATTTTATGTATGTAGTAAATGTAAAATTATCAGGTTACTAAACAATTTGTAAAAACTTAAGGGTAACATAACTGTGCGAAATAAAAGCAGGAAAGAGTATTTCCAAAATCTTCCGTGTTTTGATAGAAAACGTATTCGTTGTATTGCTTGAAGCTACTGTAACAAACCAAATAATTGGTGTAAATTAAATTTATCTTTTGCTTTTCAATCCTCATTCCGTTTCTAACAAAATCAGTTGATCACAGGATAATAACAAACAGTATGGACATTTAAATTCAGTATAAGGTTAGCTAAAACAATTAATTGGTTGGCCAAAAACTCTTAAACGACGGCGCGAAATCCTGACGCCGTAGCTTAAGCGCTTAGATCTCACGTATGCAAGGTCGCGTGATCGATCCCCACCCACTATATATTTGTTCAGTATTTATGCCAACCAAGACTATCAAACTAATTATATTTTTTTATGTATAAAATGTGTAAATATCATTAAACTTACCATTGCTGAGTTCAGCTGTGTTACGTTTGAATGCATTCATAAGACATTGATCGAAGTCTTCGGCCTTAATGCTACATGGTGCTGAAAAACATGTACATTATTAATAGCTCATTACTTAGAATATAAATCATCATAGACTTTCCTAGGACTATTTATGCTAAAAATACGTGTCTCATAATCGTGCAAGACTCTAATCTCTATGCGTATGACTCTAATCAATGGCGAATACAGACATTTATATTGACGTATAGGGACGTACAAAGATATTTTGGATTTAAATACGAAAGGTTTATTCATATGAATAAACATAAATAATACATGAATATAATTGACATTACATGCAAGATGTGAAATTGTTTTACCCAGTAAATGTACGAAATAATATTTCTTTCATTGCATCTTCACAATTTTCTTAAGTCGCTTGCTCTTCTGATTCATTAAAAATAGAACGATATTTCAGAAGCACTGAATAAGTAATTAGTTTTTTTATTAGTCCACAAAAACAATTCTTAGATGTAGTACTAAAACACTAATAATTAGTTTAAAGTTTTAGCAAGTTTTATAATGCTGATTTTTTTATTATGTGAATTTAAACACATAACCCATAATAAAATTAACTTAAAAAACTTTAGGTCAGTTGAAATGAACTCCTTTCATTTCTTATAACTGTCTCCGATATTGCATTTATACGTTATGATACATATTGCATTTGATTGCAATATATTGTATTTTGGTTGAAAACAGTTTGAGTGACATGTGTAATTCTTTAGGCCTACTATTAGTAGTTCCATCTTTTTCGTTTTGTGTATTTTACACCAAAAATTCCATAATAACAAACAATAAATTACCTGTGAGTAATTCGGCGCCGGTAGCGGTCGCCAGCAGCACGACAGTCAGGTACGACCACATGGTTATGAAAGCGCGAGTGACTCTGCGGCAGGTTCACCTTGACGGCTTTTATAACACTGACTATTCAGTTTCGTCAGACGTGGGACATATCTTATTATGTCTCAATCTAGAACTGTAGCATGTAAAAGATTCCAAAATCAAACGTAATAATTAACTATTATAATCACTAGCTGTCATAGACGTATTGCAGCACAGTCTGGGACGACTAATATTATGTCTCAATCTAGAACTGTAGCAGTGTCAGACAGTAGGCAAAAGCAATAGACGTGGGACAGTGGATCCAACTATTATGTCTCAATCTAGAACTGTAGCAGCTGTCATCAGACAGTATTGGCCAAAAGCACAGCTCAGGACGTGGGACAGTGGATCCAACTATTATGTCTCAATCTAGAACTGTAGCACCTGTCATAAGGCAATATTGGTCAAAAGCACAGCTCAGGACGTGGGGCATTGAATCCTAACTATTATGTCTCAATCTAGAACTGTAGCACCTGTCATCAGACAGTATTGGCCAAAAGCACAGCTCAGGACGTGGGACAGTGAATCCTAACTATTATGTCTCAATCTAGAACTGTAGCACCTGTCATCAGACAGTATTGGTCAAAAGCACAGCTCAGAACGTGGGACAGTGAATCCTAACTATTATGTCTCAATCTAGAACTGTAGCATGTCATCAACAGTATTGGCAAAAGCACAGCTCAGGACGTGGGAGTGAATCCTAACTATTATGTCTCAATCTAGAACTGTAGCAGCTGTCATCAGACAGTATTGGCCAAAAGCACAGCTCAGAACGTGGGACAGTGAATCCTAACTATTATGTCTCAATCTAGAACTGTAGCACCTGTCATCAGACAGTATTGGCCAAAAGCACAGCTCAGAACGTGGGACAGTGAATCCTAACTATTATGTCTCAATCTAGAACTGTAGCAGCTGTCATAGACAGTATTGGCCAAAAGCACAGCTCAAACGTGGGACAGTGAATCCTAACTATTATGTCTCAATCTAGAACTGTAGCAGCTGTCATCAGACAGTATTGGCCAAAGCACAGCTCAAACGTGGACAGTGAATCCTAACTATTATGTCTCAATCTAGAACTGTAGCAGCTGTCATCAGACAGTATTGGAAAAGCACAGCTCAGAACGTGGGACAGTGAATCCTAACTATTATGTCTCAATCTAGAACTGTAGCAGCTGTCATCAGACAGTATCCAAAAGCACAGCTCAGGACGTGGGACAGTGAATCCTAACTATTATGTCTCAATCTAGAACTGTAGCAGCTGTCATCAGACAGTATTGGCCAAAAGCACAGCTCAGGACGTGGGACAGTGAATCCTAACTATTATGTCTCAATCTAGAACTGTAGCACCTGTCATCAGACAGTATTGGCCAAAAGCACAGCTCAGAACGTGGGACAGTGAATCCTAACTATTATGTCTCAATCTAGAACTGTAGCAGCTGTCATCAGACAGTATTGGCCAAAAGCACAGCTCAGAACGTGGGACAGTGAATCCTAACTATTATGTCTCAATCTAGAACTGTAGCACCTGTCATCAGACAGTATTGGCCAAAAGCACAGCTCAGAACGTGGGACAGTGAATCCTAACTATTATGTCTCAATCTAGAACTGTAGCACCTGTCATAAGGCAGTATTGGCCAAAAGCACAGCTCAGAACGTGGGACAGTGAATCCTAACTATTATGTCTCAATCTAGAACTGTAGCAGCTGTCATCAGACAGTATTGGCCAAAAGCACAGCTCAGAACGTGGGACAGTGAATCCTAACTATTATGTCTCAATCTAGAACTGTAGCAGCTGTCATAAGACAGTATTGGCCAAAAGCACAGCTCAGAACGTGGGACAGTGAATCCTAACTATTATGTCTCAATCTAGAACTGTAGCACCTGTCATAAGAAACACAGTATTGGCCAAAAGCACAGCTCAGGACGTGGGACAGTGAATCCTAACTATTATGTCTCAATCTAGAACTGTAGCAGCTGTCATCAGACAGTATTGGCCAAAAGCACAGCTCAGGACGTGGGACAGTGAATCCTAACTATTATGTCTCAATCTAGAACTGTAGCACCTGTCATAAGACAGTATTGGTCAAAAGCACAGCTCAGGACGTGGGACAGTGAATCCTAACTATTATGTCTCAATCTAGAACTGTAGCAGCTGTCATCAGACAGTATTGGCCAAAAGCACAGCTCAGAACGTGGGACAGTGAATCCTAACTATTATGTCTCAATCTAGAACTGTAGCAGCTGTCATCAGACAGTATTGGCCAAAAGCACAGCTCAGAACGTGGGACAGTGAATCCTAACTATTATGTCTCAATCTAGAACTGTAGCAGCTGTCATCAGACAGTATTGGCCAAAAGCACAGCTCAGGACGTGGGACAGTGAATCCTAACTATTATGTCTCAATCTAGAACTGTAGCAGCTGTCATCAGACAGTATTGGCCAAAAGCACAGCTCAGAACGTGGGACAGTGAATCCTAACTATTATGTCTCAATCTAGAACTGTAGCACCTGTCATAAGAAACACAGTATTGGCCAAAAGCACAGCTCAGGACGTGGGACAGTGAATCCTAACTATTATGTCTCAATCTAGAACTGTAGCAGCTGTCATCAGACAGTATTGGCCAAAAGCACAGCTCAGAACGTGGGACAGTGAATCCTAACTATTATGTCTCAATCTAGAACTGTAGCAGCTGTCATCAGACAGTATTGGCCAAAAGCACAGCTCAGAACGTGGGACAGTGAATCCTAACTATTATGTCTCAATCTAGAACTGTAGCACCTGTCATAAGACAATACTGGTCAAAAGCACAGCTCAAGAGGTGGGACAGTCGATCCTCACTATTATGTCTCAATCTAAAACTGTAGCACCTGTCATAAGACAATATTGGTCAAAGCACAGCTCAGGACTTGGGACATTGGGTCCTAAACTATTATGTATCAATGTAAAACTATAACAACTCCCATAAGACAATATTATGTCAGTACAATAGCTTCTATACATAAGCCACTGTCCTGTACTCTGACTCCTCGTATCAAAATTAATCTAGGAAGAAACTTTATTGCAGAACATTTGTTTACTCGTAAATCTTGGGGGGGTCAAGTTGACGCCCTTGTCTACGTAAGCGTATGTCATTTCGAGATATTTGATAGAACTATAATATTGATAACCGTGTGCTGTTTCGCTAATGCATTACACGGTGTGAAACACAATATTATATTAAAATCTTAACTTCACTACTTTTCGGCGTATTCTCCCCCCTTATATATAGAGAATATGGAGAAGGTATTGTTTTTGTCAAACTTTTTAAATTTGAGTTGAGAGTACATATATCTGTTTTGGGATCCCCTTAATCCAAAAAAGTGGGTTTCAACGTGATGTCTGTCCTTCCGTGTGTGTCTGTGTGTGTGTAAGTGTGTGACTATAGATGTGTACAGAGCCACAGCCTACCCCTTTGGTCAGATTTAGATGAAATTTCGCATGTAGGCCTAAGTATATATTCACCGTATCTCGAGGGGTTTTTTTCTTTTTAACTTTCGATTTTCAAGGGTAGTTCACTCCTAAAAACCCTTAAAAAACATGACAAATTAAAACTTCTCAAAAATGGCTCAAACGATTTTGATTGATTAGATATTTTATAGTGCACATAGTATAAAAAATTGACACCACCCATATGTATGTAAAATTTACGGTTCAAAAGTTATGGGCTTTTAAATTTTGAAAACGATTTTTTACATATTTTCAGCTAAATTAATTAAGGTAAAGTATAATTTGACTACTACAATTGAAACCAGCTTAATAAATAAATTAATTAATTATAATTTTGAATTATTTGACTAAGACAAATTGTTCCAGAGAAAGGTTAATTTTACTGTACATGATAAACTCAGTTCGTCGTCTGAGAATGCACAATGTTATGCTAATGAAGAATATTAAAAAAGCAATTTCTTCCTTATTTTCGAAGCGTTTTCCATGAAATTTGGTATGAAGCGTAAGGTAAAATCACCCAACAAATCCCACTCAAAAAAGGTTGGCATTACCGAGGGGAAGGTCCCCCCATAATATTTTAACCATTAATTTAACTTTGTCTATCTTGTTTTTATTTTCAGAAATGGGATGATTAATTTTGAAACAATAAATTATTAAATGATATTTAGATAAACTTTAAAGACTATGATATCTCTATTACAGATTGTAGTTTTTAAATTTACGTAAGGGAGAAAGTATGTGCCAGACCACTGATAACGTGTTTTTTTCATAAGTCTCAGCCACCTACTTTATTATTCGGTAAACTCATCAAAGGAAACACAGAGGCATGCAAATATTACAAACGAAAGTCTGAAGCATACTAGACTTAACTGAAGAGTTAAGTCTATATAAAGTATAGAAAACGCCTCATAAAATTTACCAAAAGTCACAACCAAACCGCTTGAAAATGATACCAAACACAGTAAAATTGTTTGAAAGATATATCAGAACCATGTGTTATCAGACGGTAACGATATACCAACCTGGTGAAATAGATGTAGAATGTTAAGCCTTTGAACCACATTTAAGAAGTCTATCAATGATCATGTATTATCGTACAATGATAAAAGTTATATATTATAACACACAGAGAGGCAACATATATATATTTTGTTTTGCTATGATGTATCATTACTTGTGAAACCCAATATTTCTGGGTATTTTAATCTGAACATGAGTGAAGTATCAGTGCTGTGATGATGTGAAATTGATATCCTTATATAACATGTGATCGTTTTTTGTGAAGACTACTTCTCCTCCATATTTCAACCGATTTTAACTTTTATCGTGTTAAAATAGAGTCTGTCTCTGTTTGTAGAGTTGTAGTAAATGTCTTAGGTTTTAGAATTATTTTTATGCTGTCCACTGACCTAAGACTTATTAAAAGTTATTTTTCTCCATAAGCTTAGTAATTTGAAATAGTTTTCATTAGTAAATGATCTGATGATGTTATTACATTAGTAAACAATTTCATTCATCAAAAACAATTGTTCAGAGTAGGCTATATTTTTAATTGTACGATTGAAATCAATGGATTGCAAAGTGTCATATTTAAAGCCCATTAGATAATGGAATCTTTCATAGTCTATTATTGAAAATTTATATTTTAATAAATTAAAAATATTACTTTTTGTGTTGAATTCTCCTCCCCCACAAGAACAGATCTATTCTTTCACGGCACAAAGAGCCTCGTGGGTCTGCTATTAATCTCGAATATGATTGTTTCTCCATTGGGCCTCTCAAAATTCAAGACCTCCACTGTGTACTTGAGCACATCTTTAGCCATAATGATGTTACACTTTGCACAACAGAAAGTGATCTTTCCGATCTTCCGCTTGTCAAAACAAATCTCAAGGCTAAAATCTGTAAACATGCTTTAACCATTCTTTGAATCCTCCACTTTTAAATGAAATTTCTCTTTCCCTCTGTCTTTTTAAGTCCTACCCGTGTTTCAATATTCAATTTAAATTTTAATATCTTAGTTCATCGATTTGAAGGTCATTTAATACTGACTCACTCAAATATTATAAATCAACATTAATTAATAAGTATAAATAGCGAATGAGACTGCCGAATTTATAAAAGGTTGTATACAAGGTTGGTACAAGGTTGTGGAGCATAATAATATCATTAATTCTCCACTGTACACAAGAAAGAGTGTATGTAGACTACAGTAATTTTTTGAAATAACAAGTCGTCAAATATTTAGGTTTCACTTATTAGCTTAATAATAAGTGTATAGATTACATTCTCTTAATATTATTTGAAACTTAATTGACATGGATATGTCTTAGCTCTGAGGGAGGGGGTGTTGGCAATTTGCGAGACCGATTTGAAACAGAGACGTCATTTGGTTCGTGACGTCATAGTTTAGTTGTATGAACAGCTGTTTAGATGAACTAAAAACGTTTTGCTGGTATTTACGGTGTATATTATTCTTGTAGTTTGGAAAGAACCAAGCTAGACAAAAATACTTAGTATCTTTAAAAATAATTTTTGAATAAATAAATTTTCAGTTTTGTATTATATGATATTTATTAAAATATTTATTATTAAGCACAATCGCAAATAATTGCTCGGTGGAGTGATAAGAGGGTGGGGAGAAAGAGGAGTAATATATTGTTACGTATTCAAGGTCGTCCACACACAATTAAAGCATATTTTTCGTCTTTAGAATTATCGCATAACTTTCTAGAATGATCTTTCCTAGCTAGTGATTATTCCAATTACAAAGGAGTTAATGGCAAGAATAACCAAATGCATCAACAATCCAACTTCCCACCAGATAACAATCCATGTGTTCATCAAGCCTGCAGTGGAAGGAGTGACCATGTTCAGTTCCTTCAGTACAAGTTCTAATTAATTAAACTGGGACTTGATAAACATAAAATTATTTTAATTAAGTCAAATTTTGTTTTGTAAATAGTAAATTTTACGTTCTTTGTATATCTACGTTTGACGTTTGTAATACAATTTTAATATTGTCATTTTTCAAATAAAAATGAAATGAAATATATTTCATGTTTTGATTAAAAGGAAAAGCAAGGAAGTTGATGTTAGAGACAAGTGGATTCTGGAGGTTGGGGTACCTTGACCAGCTCTGGTGAAAGGAAACTGGGCCTGAAGGTCCAAGAGGAGAATTAGATCAATGTGCTCCCAAACAAAAACAAGCCTCTGAAGACATACTGTTATCTTCTAATCTTATATGAGGAATATTTAAAAATATATATTAATTAATTATTCTGTTTTAAGTGAAATTATCTATGTTTGTGTTTTATCCTTCTTGATTTAGATACCAGTTCCAATTCGTACCGGGACACCGAGCTTTGCTAGGATAGGATAAAAAATGTATAGATAAGTTATTCAATATCTTTTATTAGACTTTTCCAACGTTTCTGTGTTTTTAACGTTTCTGTAGGTTGAGAAACTCATCCGTGTTTAAGTGATTACCTAATAATTTACATTAAAAACTTGAAAGTTGTAGATAATCCTATTTATCTATCATGCTTAATACAAAAACTATATTGATATCTCAACAAATAACCACAACACTCAGAGGCTAGCTCGGAGGTGGAGTATATTATTGACAAAATGATACAATAATTAATATCTCTTACTTAAACTTTCAATTGTTTAATCATTAGGTAATCACTTGGAAACGGGAGAAATTCTTTCTCCACCTCTAGAAACGCTGTGTAGTTAAAAACACAGACACGTTGGAAAGGTCCAATAAAAGACATTGAATAATTAATAACCAATGCCATTATGAATTTAAAGATTCTGTAGATAAGCTAGTTTGTTTCCTGAGGATCGTTTGAGGCTCCTCTTTATTGCAGATTCTGAATATATTTCGTTTCGGAGGCTCGCCACGTTTAATTTTTAACACGTTCACTGCTACTTTTAGAGGAAATGAAAAATATTAATATAGAAATTTCTTTCCATGTGAAGTAGGAAGTATGCAAAAGATGTTCCCGTTTACCAAAATGCATCTGATTCACCAAAAATGACGTAATTGTTGAGCGGTCAATATCGGTCTCTCAGCGGCCGTTCCAGAGTACTCGTTACTACATAGACACTTCCCGCCTCGCGGACCGGTAGTAACTCCTCCGGCAAGAGCTGGGCTCACACTATCAGTTTTTAGTTGCTATGCGTTGCCGTTGAGAGGCCGAAATCGACTGCATCGTCCGTGGGCTGGCGGGCGAGGCAGCGATCGTGTACATGCGTACGGAACGTGTTAGTCTTAAAAAATTATACCGTTTTACAAGGAGTGGAATTGAATTTATGTCCCATTTAAATGTGTTTCTATTCTTTCATATTCTAAGTAACACAAGTTCAATGTTCATCAGCTCACTCTCATGACCTTACATATCCTCCTCATTTTAACAATATATCATTTTCCAAATATTTTATAAATTTTAAACTAATTCATGTTATGAGTAATTGAATAGCGTTGAAATGAAGGATTTTCCGTTAAGAGCATTAGTGCATCAGTGGTAGCCATCTTGGATTTTAGTCCCGTAAGAGCAATGTTAAATTCTGGCGCCTATATCTCCTTGACCTATTGTCATAAATTAACGGAAGAGGTGTCAAATTAAAGGTATTATAGTCCTCCAGGACACCACCTTACAGAACTTCTTATTTTCCCTCTCAATAAAAAAATGATTTATTTTGTAAGATATTCCTGGATTTTTGTTTTTATATCGAATTAAATTTTTGAACATATTAAAAGGTCATGCCCTTGAGCCACATCTCATCAATGTACTTCCAAAGTTTTACCATTGATACTTTGATAATTGTATGTTCCGCCAGAATTTAACATTGCTCTTACGGGACTAAAATTCAAGATGGCTACCACTGATGCAGACTCTTAACTTTTACCTTATAGCACCATTATATTTACAGTGTTATATAGAATGTATAAAATCTCTTAGGATTAGGGCACAATAGATTTCTGGAACATCCAAAACCAGTAATCAGCTGATGAGTCAAGGTTCATGAGATAACAATAACAAGTACAAACTGGGCTGATGCCCTCAGTAAGTGATGAACAGATGGAGAGACACAAACAACCAGTTCTTATCATGAACAATAGGTTATGTTTAGTATTTTTCCTATTAGTTAGGTAAGCCATAGCCCTCCAATTATTGCAACTACCTAGTTTTCCATCTTATATTGATTTTAAATTTATAATTAATTAATAAGACTTTTATTGGCCAGCATATTTTTATTTTATTTTTAAAACATCTTTGAAAACCATACTTAATTGAAAGAGCTATAAAGGTTTATGTTGTATCTTCTTAATATATAAAATATTACTTTCACTTGCTTATAAAAACTTATGTTATGAAATTATGTTAAGGAACACACACCATAACAAAATTAAATGTACAGTGTATATTAAAACTTTCGGTTTATGTATAAGTTATATGTTTTCCAACAAATCTATAATAGATAAGAACTAAGAGGCATTATGAAAATTATTATAAAAGTCATTTTGGGAAGTTTACAAGAGTTTATATAAGAAATAGCTATATGTGCTCATTTTTTGCATAAGGTTTTAGTGAAATTGGAATACCGGGACTATGCCATGAAAATTGTTCAAAGAATAATTCTATGGTATTGTGATAGGTGGGATATTATTTTTTACAATAAAATTTCTGTATAGAGTTTCATAAATTACAATTTATTAATCCAAAAACATGAGATGGAAATTTTTATACCACTAAATAGTTATATTTCGTACGAGAGTTCAATATTTTGATACTTAGATTCTTCTTAAATCTACCAATTGTCAAACTATTTGAGGTTTTGCTGTATTTACTGGGTAGATAAACTCCATTGCAACACTACATCTTTTTATTCCAAAACACAAAACAATGATTCAACCAACGATTTAAAAATCAAATACACTATACTAAATATTAAGTCAATTAAAATATTTTGATAATATTCTTATTATTTTATGTTTTTACTTTTCATATTTAGCAATTTCTCCACTAGCTCTGGTGTTACTGTAACATTGAGCACAGGAAAAGTTACTGGACTGAAACTAGTTTCTGCAGTCAACAAGGTTTATGTTATGTTAAGGATTCCATATGTGCAAAATCAGATTAGGAATATCTTAGATTTAAGGTAATCATTAAATAAGTAAACTGAAGAGTGTGATGTATTTCATTAGCCCTTTCACGAGTGTGCTAAAAGTATAATATTCTAGTAAAAAGGTTATAAAGAACTTATTTTAATAATACAGTAATTGAAAGAAGAAATGTTTATGATTTTTACGCATATTTGTATTAAATAAACAAGTTTTTGTAAAGCATTTGGGTTTTATTTTTCACTTTGAAAGTCACTTTTTAGATTTGCACTCCTTAAAGGTTTTTATTTACTGTAAATCCAGCAACCTCTTCGCAATCAATCTTTCTTCAATTTCGTAACTTTTATGTTTTTGCAAGGACATAAATTTATTATTTCTATAGTTTTTGAATGAATTTTCAAAACCTTAAATACTTACAAACCAGAATTTTTCCATATCAACTGTGTATTGGACAGTTTTACCAGCCTACGGTTCTTAAAATATCATGAAATGCCAAATGTTAACAATACTAGAAAGTATTCAAATTCAAGTATAATCCTTTGCAGTTCAGGAAGGAAATGGTTGACTAAATATTATTGTATTATTATGATTTACACAACACAATTTTATTCATTATTTGTTTCATTTAATTTGTTAGCCTATCAAGCTCAATCCCACCCAGTAACCTTATAGTAAATTATTGAAGTGTTTTGTTATGTTTTCCAGCCTCCTCAACCACCTGAGAGCTGGAATGGTACTTTGGAGGCTTTCTATGCTCGGCCAGCCTGTTCTCAACCTTGGAAACACATTAAGCTACCAGAAAGATACAGTGAGGACTGTCTTTATATCAATGTGTATACACCCCATATTGAGGTTAGTTTAGTAAGAAAAATACAGTATAAAAAGAACTTGAACAAATAATAGAAATGGTATAGAATTACAAGTAATGGTACAGTATGCATGCTTTAATGCATTTAACTCAAAAAATTCCTTTTATATAGTTATCTCCTTAAATTGTCTTCATAAAAACAGTAATTAAAACTGAATTCTACCCCATCAACATATTTTCAAATGTTAAAATTTTTAAAATTTTTTAAAATTTATTTGTACTCCAGCAATAGTGGTCATAATTTTTGTTTGATTTTTTTATCAGCTTTATGGTAATATTATCCTTTTTGTATACAGTCATCAATATGTCTGTCATCCACTATTTAGGTTCAAGCCCAAAAGTAAACCATAAAGAACACAGAATTTGTAAAATTTCACCAGTTTTGTTCAAAAGACCAAATTAACAACAACCAAAATTATTTTGCTGCTTTATGGCTAAAATAATTATAATAGAGTTTTATTTGCAATCAAAACAAATATTTCTCAATAGAATTATTCAAAGAATGAACGATTTTCTTTAAAACTGACTATTGAGATGAAACAAACTAGAAGATTACCGATATGATAACCTGTTTAATCTGTTTCACACAAAATTAAAAGTAATATATGTTAAAAGTTCATTAAGTGGTTAAAAATATATTAGTTACTAAAATTTAGAGTATACTCCATGAATGCATCAACACTACAGAACACGTTGGTCATTAAATATTTTTTCAATTTTCTTTTAAATCCTGGTGATTGTTTTGCTTTATAAATCCCACTAATTAGTTTCATCGATGGATTGAAGGTTTAAAAAATATCAGGTCTGTGTTGTTTCACTCTTAGTTTATCCCTTGTTTTTGTGTTATATTTATGAACATCCCTCCCACTCATTTATTCACTTTTATAGATGTCTTACAAGGAGCGCGTTCAGCAAACTGAAAATGCCTGCCACCAGGCATCTTCAGTTTGCCAGACCAATTGTACTGCTGGTATCCATCCCTTGATGTTTAAAAAGCTTTGATTATTGTGCTTCTAGGAGATTCTAGGAACGCTGTAGCGAAACTTTAGGGAGCCCAACCAGCAGTGGTGTAGAACTAACTGAAGGGCCATCGGCTGCAGTTTAGCAAAGTATAAATCCAAATTAGTCATTGTTAGTGTAGGATGGACACTAAAAATGTCTTGTATAAGTAACTAAATAAAAATGTCTTTACATAGGGCCTATATGAGCTCAACATATAAGCATGCAATTTATTACAAAAAAACAACAGACTAATTATAGGAAGTGAAAATATTTTTTACTATTCAATGGTTCATTGTTACTTTTTTAAGTCAAAACTGACTTGTTCTTGAGGGTTTCCAGGAACCAATTGTACAATGCTAAACCGAAATGCCCTCCTGCTAGGGGAGAAATACCCTCCATAAGGAGTAGATGTAGAGGCACTTCCTGAAAGGTGGCATATGGTCTCAACGGCTAAGACAGAACACAAACCTAGCTAAAAGCACTGTTCTGAACCTTCGCTATCCTTCCCATATACTCTTTTGAAATACTATTCAGTGACTGACTAAGTTGAATGTTGAGTTTAGCTGCCTCTAGTAAAAAATTCATAAATCTTTATAGCCCCAAACTGCCAACGTCATGCTGGATAGACTGATTATGATGGTCAGTAAAAGATATATCACTGTCTAAAGTGATACCTTTAAGGATTTTGATTCCAACACTTACCAAAAGTGCCCTCACCATTGAAGGTCTCGGTACACTATCTTGGGGAAAAATATTGATGAAAAAATTTATGCACCAGTTGACAGTTAAATTAACCACCAATTGATGCAGTCAGTTTCTCAGTGTTGACCCTGTATTAGGTTTTCAAGATAACAACAGCTGGAAATTATCAGCGTATGTGTGGAAAATGAACAACACAAAAATCATGGGAAATCAGATAAAAACAATATAGGTTCAGGACAGATACCCTGGGTACACACCATGATTACGTACGAGCAACTCACTTGTCTCATTTCCCACCTGGTGATCAGCACTTTAACTAGTATGTCCAAAATCATTAATCTAATATAAATTAATCTTGTGAATCATCAAGCATTAAAACAATTTAATATTCACCCTCACCTGCAGTAATTGTTATTTCGTTAAACATATTCACTAATAGGGTATATTCATACATCATAATAACATACTGTATTCACTATGAAGAAATATTTATAAGTATAATATTTCATTGTTTCAGCCCCCAGAGGACATCCCTCTACCTGTCATGGTGTGGATACATGGAGGCAAGCATTATGAAGGTTCCAGCACCAAATACAAGTATGGACCTGACTTTTTGATAACTGGAGGTGTCGTTTTAGTAACTTTTGACTACAGGCTTGGTGTATTTGGTGAGCTTTTATTTATAAAGTATTTTTAGTAACATTTACTTTCCTTCAGATTTTTAATTCTTTCCAAATCATTTGCAGACTTTTTATTCCTATTCAATAATATGTTTTGTCTAAAATTTTTGCTATACAGTGTCCTTGGAATAATGGACTGAGAGCATGGTTAGTCAAACTATACCTTAGATATAAAAGGCATAGGTATAAAGCTTACTGATAAGAAAATTGGAGAAGTTCATTGTTTAGCCCAAGAGTGTGGTATAGATATTAATACAAAAATTTAAAAATACATACAGAATGGCTAAAAGTCCTTTGAATTCCTTTCTCCTCCTTTTTTCTACTATTTAAAGTTAAAATAATTTTCAAATATGGAATTCATTAAACATGTAGGCTACATAATTTTTTAGTAATTAATAAAGGTCCAAGACATAAGAGTCAACTTTAAAATTCTTAATAAGAAGCTTGACATGTGACATATCAAATAGCACTCACTGCCTTTCTTCCCTCACTACAGATACACAATCAAAGTTCAAAAAAGGTTACACCATTTTCAAGATATCCATAGGTCTAGGAGCTAGGAGTCACCATAAAAATTGTCAGTAGAAGCTTGTCCATGCAACATATCAAACAGCCTATACCCCCTGAAAACTGTGGTTGAATTAGATTTCGACAAAATTATAAAATTACCATTAATAAAAAAACTAATTATTACAAAATGAAAAAATAATTAATTAAATTATTATAACTCTAGTATAAGATACAGTATAACTATGTAGTCTGTTATTGCTATTGTTTGAAAAGTCATTGGACAGAAGACATTTGAAGCAAGCCTCGTACTGAATCTTTACTTTTCTATTTATTTTTAGCAACTATTAACTAAATAAATATAACTGGATCAATTAATTATGACACAGTATCCTTACACATTTATAGGTAAAATTTGAATTTTTAAGGAAATCTCAATATGAACACCAGAAGTGCGCAAGGAAATGCAGGTTTGAAGGATATCATAGCAGCTTTAAGATGGGTGCAAAAGGAAATCAAACATTTTGGGGGAGATCCCAACAAAGTAACAATTTTCGGAAGTGGCTCTGGAGGACAAGATGTCAACTGCTTGTACATCTCTCCCCTTGCTCAAGGTAGGGTTGATTCCAGTGCTACCTCCCCTTATATTACTGGAGCTATAGATTAGATTAGATTATTTAAATGGCGACCATACTACAAGGTAGGTATTTTAAGCCAAGTATGAATGAGGATTGAGTGTAGATGATTGTGGCGCAATCTTGTAGTCTTGTTACTGACTAAGGCTGACATGTTCCTTAGACAGGACTTGTTAAAGAATAGCCCAACAGTCAATGGCAATTAATAGGCCTACAGTTTAACGTGGAATCCGAACCACGGCCTCTGAATTACAAATTGGTCTAATCATAAGGATGGCCTTTGCGGATCAATGCAGTATTCGATAGTGCAGACGTTAATCCACACAAGAGAACACCACACCCACCGACCATCGCTCACAACTATCCACAATTCGTATAACTGACTTGAAATCAAAAGAATTGTAAATACCTATAAATGATTATTTGATGTATATACGGAACAGTATATATTATGTATAAAATATAGGCTCTGGGGGACATAGCAAATTTATTATTTGCAAAAACTCTTAAAATTATATAGCTGCTTTTGTTATTGCAACACAAATTCACATTATATTATTTTTATTTTTTCATTACATCTACTCAAAATTTTGAAAAATATGAAAAAAACATTATATTCTGTTTTATAAACAGTAGTCTTCTTCTGTTTTGTTTTCACCATAATACAGGTTTAAATGTTTTATTCTAGATAAATAGGTTGTAATCTGTATCCCGCACTGCAGGTAAATTGATATTATTTCTTAAATTTTAACAAAAAAAGTAATTTTGACGTTTCAAAATAGCATGAGTGAATCACATGGCAATGGTTAAGGAGAAATTTTACCATCTTCTGAAGTAAAATGTCTGAGATAAAGTAAGTTTATGTCAATAAAAACTAATTTTTTTAAAGAGACATTCTTATTTATGTTACAGGTCTTTTTCACAGAGCTATATCACAGAGTGCAAAATTCTGTGGTACAAGCCACAATGCCCACGCTACAGCCGCTGGTCGCTCATTGGCGAGGCTTCTGGGCTGTGATTACAGGAAACCTGAGGACTCGGTCACCTGTCTGAGGGACATAACAGCCCAAGTATTGGCAGAGCGGCAAATGGATGTTTCCACCTCAGGGGTGAGGGGATATACAGAGACTGCATTAAGGGAAGTTTAGGGAACTTCACCCTTCCTTTATCCCAGCAACATGTCATATTATTTTTAATATCTTTCCATAATCATTTTTTAATTTAGAATTTTTAAGCAAATTGCTTCGAATAATTCTATTTATTTCCCGATTAATTTCTTTGTTACAGTAACATTTTGACAAAATAAGCCATATTTTTCACAATTACTTGATTCAAAGTGTACTTTTTTATTTATTTTTTATTAACATTACAACTGGTGGGTGTTTAGCCTTAACTGAAATGATCAAATAACTATGCAACACTTCTATTAATCAGTATAAACAAAAAATACAAAACGTGCAATCCCAACTAAGCCTACAAATGCCGTCAACTTGCACCCAAGCTGGTGACCGTTTATTTTAGGTAGGCACTCCCTCCACTATACCCTTCAGCCCTGTCCTTGCTACAAAAATATCGTTAGATAGGATAAGAGGGATTTAATGTAATTGTAATATGATTACAATGAAAGTATGAAAAAAGTATGGTAAGTCTTTAAGTGAAAAAAGTATTTTTGAAGTATTCCCTGATTCACTAACCTAAGCTACATACTTATTATACTAGCAACATAAAAATAATATTGTGCTCTCATGCTCCCTGTGTTTATATTTCACAGACAGCTGTTAATGGGTACCTAATATCCTTGCTATTTGTGATCCCTCAGCAAGAGGAGTTACTAAAAATTCATAGTCTATTTATGTATTATTTTTTTATGCATCAGTAGCTACTTCATTCCCTGCCAGAATATTTTATATTTTGGTTTGTGTATTATCACAAGTCAGTAGACACTTAAGGATTCATTATCTGTGTGTATTTATTCCTCCAGGCGGCAGATACACCCAACCCTTTCACCCCCAGCGTGGAGGAGGATCAAGGGGAGGAGATGGTTGTGCCCGTGGACCCCATGGAACTGCTGCATGCATCCCAGTCCTCAGTGCCCTACCTGCTGGGTCTCAACTCTGGTGAAGGGATTATGGAGATCAAGGATCCAAAAGGTTTTACTCTTTCACCAGAGCCTAATTTAATATTTTACCTGTAGTTACCCAGTGCATAATTTCTAAACTTTTAGGTATGGAAACTCTCATTTACTATTTTAAACCACCCACTCTATTTCCTATTAAGGCCCAGTTTGACATCTCCCTCACCCAATTCACAACTTGATACCCACTCTAAATTTCTTAAAAACCCGTTTTGATTTTCACAAACCATTTTGTATGAACCCAACAATACAGAAACCAATTTTCCTTTTTTGAATGAATGGTATACAGTAATAAAAAAGCCTACTTTACATTTTTATGCATATGCAGTACTGTAAACCGTAGTAATATATAATATCAATTCGTAAACAGATATTTTTGGAAAAGTATTAAAGGTACTGACAACGTTTCAATAGTATGTATTTTGTCAATAGTATTTTTTCAATAGTACTGGAATATATACAATATGCAAAAATAACTATTATATAGTTCAAGAATATAAAAACCTGAATAACCTTTATGGTTTTATATCTTTTGATAAGGTCTATAAATTAAATAATGAGACTGTTCTTTCGAAACTGCTTTATTCTAATAGAATCACAATTCTATGTTGTCACCTTCTAAATAAATTCCTTCTGAAGCCATGCAGTGATAGACTGTTCTTCCACTCTGACTGTGAAGCAAATATATTTTGTTTAAATTTTTTATTATTACTGTACTTTAGCCTGCAGCACCCTCCTAGCCATGGACTGGACATCCAGGGTGGACACGCCCACGCGACAACCCTATGATGGCAGGACTGGTCTTGTGCAAATTCTGCATTAGTACAAGCCAATTTCCGAAGGTATAAAATAGATATTAGTGCACACTTTACTATTTTTATTTTAACACTAAAATTATTGAACTAATTCAAATTTATTGATTTTCAGATTTTCCTAACCAATTCTGTGATTTTGAACGTAATTTTGTGGAGTATATTCCAAACATTGTTAAAGAAAAGAGCTCAGACAAAGCATTACAGTACATTACAAAGATTTTAAAGAAGTTTTATATTAGAAATGAACATGTCTCAAGAGAAGCGATCAATCATTTTATAAACGTAAGTATGGTACCAGTATATAAAAAAAATCAACTGTTCTGAATTTTCTTCTGCTTGAACATATTATTTTTAGGGAATCACATTTTCATTTCAACATAAGAAATAATGGGTAGAAATATTTTATCATTGTTTGATTGTTTTATAAGCTTTAAGGAAAAACAATACTATACTTTTCCCTGAAAAAAACAAAGTGATTTATAGAACACTTCGTCATAGATTTTATATTATTCTTATGTTAAGAATCAGATCCTCATGTTGACTAAGGTAAGGATTCTGAAATAGATACCCAATCCTATAGTTTTCCATTATGTTACTGCTTTGACCAGATGTAAGGTTCAATAACAGTTGATTCTATTGTTCTTCTGTAATTATGGTTAAAATTGGTCTTTGAGCTAAAACCAAAACATTATATCCTGTAGAGCCAAAGTAAAAGAGAGTAAAAATATTATACTTATTTTTTCAGTTCATGACAGATAAACAATTCTCCTATGACATTATCACATATGCCAAGACCTTAAGCACCCATGCACCTATATACTTGTATCTCTTTGCATTCCATGGAGCTTTTGAGGAACCAAATAAACCGACTGACGGAATGAACCTTACAGGTAAATAAATATAATTTATCAAATTTTAATTATGCCTGTGTTTAAATACTCAAGAAAAAAATAATGAATATATAATAAACTGAATATTTGCAAACCTTTTTGCCTAATGACTGTCTAGTGCAACTCTGCCAGTTTAGTGCCTTTTGGCCGTTGACCTGACTTGTTGTGTTTGTCTGCAGTGACTGTATTTGTCAGAGTTGTTTTTGCTGCTTCATTTTTTATGATAGTATTTTTAAGAGAATACCACGCTGCTGTGAAATGTTATTTTCTAGTCAGAATAACATTGCTGGAAGGGTTTTAATGTTGAAAACTGCTTACAAAGATTACAAAGAAACAGCTTCATATACTTATGATCTAATTAAGTATGTTGAAAAATATAATAATATTTTTGTTCCTCGTGGCAGAAAACCTTCTGACTCATTCCACATGTTATACTTATTGATGACAAACAAATTGGAAAATTGGCAAATATTATGATAAAACGTGGTATAGATCTTCATCTACCTAAAGACTGTATATTGAAAAATCGATATTATTTTTTCCTTTTAGTGGCAAACATACTTATTCTTTTTCTACATATTCTTATGCAGATTAATTATATTAATATAACTTCCTTTTTGACCTTAGTTATAATCACATCACTGTAAATTCCTAAATAAATGGAAATTTTCCTAGTATGCAAGTTTGCTGCCATGAGGATTTTTTATTGTCAAGGAGGGTATTGTCTAGAGAATCACCTATTGTCACGATTATTTTACTTTGATACAGTTAATGTTGGTTTTATTGATGAGGGAATATACTAGTAAACAGAAATTTGTATGATTTTAGTCAGTATAACTAGTTTTTTACATTAAAATTATATATAAAAAAATAATTATATTAAATCAGAATCAGTGGTTACCTTTTTTTAAATTGATTTATTTAAAACGTTATTACACAGATTTTTTACTTTACAGGAGTGGGGCACGGTAGAGAGTTGGGTTACTTGTTTTTCCGAAACTCTATGATAGAAAATCACAATCACATGTTAGACTTTCCCCTAGAATGTGAAATTGTCACTAAAATGGTACAGCTCTGGACAAACTTTGCTACATATGGGTATGTATATTCTAAAGAATATAAAAATACTAAACTTCATAAATGTAAAAAATTATCAGAAATTGTTATTACTTCTTAAAATAAGCTAAAATCGTATTCATTAATAATTAAGTACAGTGAACTTCCAGTTATCCTCAAAATTGAGTGTCCCGGCCACTGCGGATAGTGAATATTTCCACGATTCCAAATTTCCAGATATTCCACAAACATACTGAAAACGTGTAAAAAAACAAACCATTAATTTTAAGAGTAAAAATCAATTTATTTTTGGTGTAAGATGTAAACTTAAGAGTGATGTTAAACAAAGCTAATTAGCTTTGTTTGGTTCCAGTCTTTGTGTTATCCTCAATGCAAGCAGGCTTCATCCACTATTTTAAAACCCATCAAACAAGGTCATAAAATTACTAAAAAAATAACACAAGAGAAAAAGCAGACATTGACCAGTCAGCAATCACTCTCAATAGCAACTGGATTGGTTGTTATGATTGGATAAAATAAAGCAGGGTTGTTAGGTGGCTTTAGTTTAATGGCTTAAGAGTTTACTGTATTGAAAATACTATATTTTAGGTTGACAATTGAATTTCTGAATCATTATATTATAGACTCTGGGTATGATTAGGCGATGAACAATAAATGATTAAGGAAGATAAACTTTTGACATGGATATGTCTTAGCTCCGGTGGGGTGTTGGCACTTTGTGCGACCAAAATTTGAAACAGTGAAGTCATTTGGTTAGCAACGTCATATGGTTGGTGACGTCATAGCTTGGTAACAATATCAGATGTTTAGATGAACTGAAACATTCAAATTTTTTTGTAGTAACATATTAATGTTCTAAAACAAACAAATCATAATTAATTTTTAAAATATTTAATATTTATTTACAACAATTAAAATGAAGTTATTAAAGCCAAATAAACTACCAATTGAATTTAAACCACACTGTTCACAGGAATCCTACACCATTCAAGGAGGATCCAGTTCTGAAAACCATATGGCTCCCCATCAACAACGGCACAACCCAACACCTGATCATCAACCAGAGTCTGGTTATGAACACGAGGTCTCTGTTCCCCAAGCGGATGAGGGTTTGGGACGAGGTTTACCAGATAGCTGACCAAGACATCAGCGAGGCGTCATGGAGCATAGCAATCGCGATAGTCGCAGCGGTTAGCGTCCTCTCAGTGGCCAGCCTTGTGTTCCTCTTATATGACTGTTGCTGCCGGGAGCCAGACCTCTACGAGGCCTTATAATGAACAGTGTGTTGTAGTAGCAGTATTATTATAAGATTACATGAGTGATGAATAAGGACGTAGTGCCATTGGCCAGTTTTTTACACTCACTTGTACGCATACTCACTGATTCGATTTACTCAATAGGTTTATAGTTTTGTAGTATCGTAAGTATCAATGATCAATATGAACATTTTAATGAGATATGGTTAGTTTTAAAACAGATTTAAATTTTATAAGTTTAAAAAAAACGTACAAATGTTATTACACTTTAAAATACTGTATTTAAAAATGATTAATCAAGATATGTGAAATCCACACCTAAAAAACTGACTACATTTTAAATATCTTTTTAATAACTTCATAATATTGTTCCTGATAAGTAATTCTTGACCTAAATATTTTTTCAAACTGGTAATACAATTTTAGCCATTGTTCAAACAACAATTAATTCTTATTTTCTACCACTAATATATTTTCTCCGGAAAATAATACAATTTTATCCACTCATAGTGGTTGTAAAATACCAAAGCACTTAGATTTCAAGGCTTTTAAGGGTTTTAAAATCATCAACATGTAGAAAATATTACTAAGCAATATGTTTTTATTGTTTTAAGATGAAGTTTCTACCTCTTTCAAATTATTTGTTTTATTTTAGTTATAAAAATATAGGTTAGGGAAACTATATTTACTAAAAAAAACAAAAGGATATATTTAAAACTTTAAAATACTAATTTAACAAAATTATATCAGCAAGTTGTTAGATTATGGCAACCACTCTTTGTGTGTTTTCCCAGTGGACTAAATTATAGTCTAATGTTAAAATTCTTTTACAAATTTTATCCTCCATTAACCATTTCAAAGTTAGCATTCCTAGCAATAAAAATATTGCCCTCTAAGTACATGTATTTCCATGTCCTTGATTATTTGTGAAAAATGAACATTGTACTTGTAGGTACATATAGTGAAATATTTAAAGATATAGAGTCAAACTCTGTTAAAACCTCCTATACAATTAACACTTTACTAATAATTCCTACGATGAGGAGGTTCCTATTTACCATTGATTCATTTTTACTATAGATATAGCATAAGTATTTTATATGGTTAGAGTTAAATCCTGATTTTGGTTTATGACAGAGAAAATATCTAAAATGGTTTTCATTAAAACCCTTTTTAATTGTATGTGCCTTAATTTAGTTAAATATGTTAATATCTAAATCATGTTTGGTCTGATGTGGTTTCAGTGGCATTTTGGTTCTCGAGTTGAATTTCTAGTTCAGATCTAAATTGTTGTGGGTGGCTGGTTGGAATCTGCTCCTCTTGGAAAGGTCCTGGTCCATATTTCATCTGAAATCAATCTTTCGTTTTAATTTTAATGGGAAAAAAATTATTTAATTACAGACCTACTGCAATGATCTATCTCACAGTCTTTACTTCACTGCACAGACCCTAAGCCAAGGGTGACGAGCAGTTAAATAAAACTAATATTTTTTTTCAAAATCCCATTTTCTATGCCTTGTATTTTCATTGACAACCATCTCTATATTAATCATATTGCCTTACTAATTATTTTTATGGTAACTGAAAAGATACCCAATTATTATTATTAACAACGTGTAGGATTCTTTACTTTATCCCACTTTTTATTTCAGGACCTTTTATTTATTTTTTTATTTTTTTTATTTCTAAGCATGATTAATTATCATTAGAACATACATCTTACCAACATACCTCGTATTTAACTTGCTCCAAATAGTGTTGTTTATTTGATCCCAGCCGAATAAGAAGAGTAGTTGAGAAGTAAAGTGGCTGGATACATGGTCTAAAAATGTCCCCCCTGTAAGATTGACACATTAATGTGTTATTTTATTTTATAACAAATAACTTATCTAATAGAGATTTGAGTTTCACAAGCATCCAAAATTATATTTATTTAGTTAAATTACTATAACTTGTGCAGCTTAATATGATCATTAGTTGGTGCATGGCTAACGTTTAACATTGTAACTGGAAATTATTGCCTTACAATTTCTTATAGTACAACTTTAAAATATATATTTAGGCAGACGCACTGCTCGATTGAAATTTTGTTTACTTAAATAGTTTGTAAAGGTTGATAGGACCATCATTCAGGGTTAAGATATATTGAATTGTGTGTATATTAGAATTGTTAGTTATGTTTGCAAGTACATTTTGTATTTGACATTTACACTATATTGTGTGAAACGCGATGATTCTTGATTATGTTTACCTTTGATGTTCTGTCATAGGAGGCGGGGAAACAAATCCAGCCAAATGACTTTCAGATCGAGATTTTTGTTTCAGCTTTGCATTAGGTCTGAAAAAAATTGTTTAGTTTAGTAATTTTACTTATAGGTTCATCTGTAAGATTAAGTATTGTTTTAACTATGAGACCAATTTGAAGTAAAAATAGTTGTAGGAAGTTGTAAATGGAATTCCTTATCTTTCACCATATGCTCCGTTATACGTAACCCATTAAGGAAATACTATTGTAAAATTTTAGCCGGGGATTGTTTTATTTTTTCATTTTCGGGTCTATAGATACCTGAAAAGTGCACTGTTAAAATGTATATATATATATATATATATATATAAAACAAAGTCGTGTTAGTTACACGCATTATAACTCGAGAACGGCTAGACCGATTTTAATGATCTTTGATTTTTTGGATTCGTCTCTGCTCCGGTTATGCTTTAGGCATATTCAGTTTCCATAAATTCAATTAGTATCCGTTTAATAGCATTTTAAATTTCTAATGTTAACCTTATGGGGAGTAAGTTTGTTTACAAGTTTTCTAAAATCGAAACATTTGATTTCTTAAAACAGCTGTTGGTTTACTCTCCGTTAGCAATATGCTTTACCATCCAATGCCATATGAATCATTCATTAATGTAAAACTATGAAGTAAATATGTGCTGTACAAAATGAACAGCATTATTCCCCACGTTAATAGTTTACGGTTTTTGGGAATAATTCCCATACATTCCCATTGCGAATACAGTACATAATTATTATGTACGGTATTTATATATTTTTTATTTTCTGTATGATTAAAAGTAACGTGTTTTTGTGTTTGCCAAATAAAATAATCACAATGTTTATACATATTAGGTTTATTATAATAATTAGCTGTTGAATATTTAAAGCTTTCACAATAAAGCCGCAATGCTATTTGACTTCACAAAATGGCCAATCTTAAAGTTAACATGTATTTTCTGTTAGGCGTTACGAAGTTCGCCGGGTCAGCTAGTATATATATATATATATAAATTTATATTCATTCAAAAATGTGAATGTGTGTGTGTCCATTAGGACAATAACTCACGTAAATAAAGTCTGATATTAATGCAATTTATAAATACAAGATAAATTGCAAAATTAGCAGCAAATAAAATGTAAATTGACATAAATAAACAATTATTTAACAAATATGCATGGATTTAACGAGCAAATGTTGTAAAAATATGAAATGAAAATTCCAAATTCAATAAGGCCACCACCCTAAAGGACTCTTACATAAACCACTTCAACGAAAAGGCATAACTAATCTATAGTTTGATATTTCTAGTACAGCAGACACAAATCTAACATTATAACAAGACTTCGAATTAAACTCACATTCAACAACAGACGACTTTTTCAAATTAAGTTGGTGGGAACTCCAACTTGTGAACATGGAAAGACGAACAAGAAACACTGAACCATATATTCCTACATTGTCTAACGTACACACTACAACAACGAAAATTTTACCAGCTTTAGGAAGACAACTCTTTAAAATAAATAGAAACTTGGATCATGAACCCAAAATTGGAAGAATTATTAGAATTGACAAGCAAAAATCATGTCTAAACTTATTACATTTCATTTTTAGCAGTATAAAAATCCATGATAATACATTGCAACTAGACATGGGAAAATTAAAGGTGTTATAATCTTTTCTTTTGCTGAAACTTAAATAAATTTAAAAAGGTGCACATTATAAATCTGTAAGTATTGGTTTACAGCTGCATGATTGAATACATAAAACAATAAATTACTTTCTTATCTGGATTTTCACATAAGGATTTGAGTTACCAGAATAAATGTGAAAAATATGTAAACCAAAATTATTATCCATAAACTGAACTGGTTACTTTTCAAGTTTGTCGAAACACAAACAATTGTAACACTAGTAACTATTGTAACAAGGGAAAACCTTGAGACTGGTGAGGGGGAGGGAGTGTTCCGTCCACTTCCAACAGACTTGGAACTGCTGCCGGTGCTGGATCTACTTCTTCGACGGGCCAACACTGTTCAAAAACAAAAATAACAACACAATTTGCTTTAAACATCATAGGTAATAAATATTTTTATGTCATCGCATATGTCTTAGTTAGTACATATAACAACTTGGTACATGGTATGGAAAAATTTCACAAAAAAATCACAAGATTAAGGATTAAGATATCCTTAATCTATGTTCCAGCAGTTTATTACACTAGTACTAAATTAAACTTTTGGATAGTTAGTTTTGACATAGAGACACTCAGACAAAGGTAAATTTCAATGTTGGGATTATAATGTATCAATCAAAGCATTTTTGAGGGGCGCATAGAGTTTAATGAATAAAATTTATATTTATTATATATTGTTAAGGCCTATTCAATATTGACGTGGATATGTCTTAGCTGTGGGGGGATTGGTAATCCATCAGACCAAAATTTGAAGTGGAAGTGGCATCATATGGTTGGTTATAAGGACAGCTGTTTAGAGGAACTAAAAACATTCCCTTTAGACATATCCATGATCTTAACTATTTCTGAAAGTGAAGTAAACATAGATTTTTACTATTTTTTTGTCACCTTACAGATAAATTATAATTTATAAATCCGTAAAATATTATTTTTCTGTTGATCGAATACTGTTTATTAAATACCATGAGAAGCAACTTCTAGTTATTTCTTCACTGTGATCTGCTGGGCTGTAAATAAGTTAAAATTAACACAGAGTGTTGGTAACTTGTTTAGGACGAATTTGACTGTTGGTACCTGGAGCACTTTGAGAGTGTTGAGGAATAAAGCGTCGGGCACAACCACATGATCGGACACCCAGTGGAGCTGAAGTGTTGGCAACACTGCGGAGAGACATCTTGGAGGTCATCCCGTGTATATACTGCTTGACAGATAGATTGATGGTCAAATAATTGATTGGGTTAAAAAATTATGCGATTGCATTTTTAAAATTTAGAGAAATATTCAAAAATTGTGTTTCATTTTAACAAAATATTTTGTACTACCAAAGCTTTTTAATGAAATCTTTATAAAGTTGATGTGTGTCTTGAATTAGGGAAGGCCCAATGCATAAAAAATCCAATTCTTTTAATTTCCAAATTTAGGTGATCAAATGATCACACAAAATGTTTAAACATCACAAAGTTAAAAACATCAATTTTTCTTTTAAAAATTAACAAAAAAATAAAAATATTTTTAAATTTTATTTTTAACAAAATGACACAAGAAATGTATAAATCTTTATTACAGACACACATACAATAATTTAATCATTGTTAGCTCACATTAATATTTGCCATCTGCTTACTAATGCACAACTGACATATTGCTTCCTTGATTCTTTGACCATCTCACTTTTGCTGCTATTCTGGGTTAGCACTAATCTGCATATTTAGACTGTGTTTGTTACTTATTTTAAAAGTTGTCTATCTTTATTACTAGAACGGGTCTTCTCTAAACGAATAAATATTCTGGTACATTATTCTTATAATTTTTTTATTTATATTCTTTTGTTTTTACTATTTTGTAAGTACAATGTCGTTATTTACATAAAGCAATTTATTATAAAAATCAGGTTACCAGTTGTAAAAATGGTGACTAAAGGGGGTGAATATCTACTGGATGCAAACCAAATCTGCAAGAAAATAATAGTGTTCATATAATAATAGAGAGTTTTTGCCAACTTCAATAACAAGTCACGCTAAGCTCTATTCGTTAAAAAGCTGAAGTGGCTTCGAGGGTTCATCCGTTCCTGGCACGTACACAGATGGGTGAAAACTGCAAGGAAGCTTTTAGGATCCAAAACTAAGAGACATTACTGCCACGGGTTCTGAGGCCGTTGCACTAGACACTGAACCATCAAACAGAATTTTAAATTTATACCATTCTTAAATAGTATAATATGGTGAACGTATGGTCAGTTATGCATAATTTTAAAAAATATATCAATATCTCAAATATTTACTACCTATAAATATATTTGTTCAAGGTTTAAATGTTTAATTGTGAGCTATTTAACAGTGAAGTTTTAAAACTCTGAAATTAGTCTATACTTTAATGTAAACACAGTATACACAATCCACAAAAGGTATAGTGTAATGAAAATAATACTGAGTAATATTTTATTTTTGATACAAGTTTGTCCAAAATAAAGGTAATAGAAATGATAATTACACATACCAGATCAATGTCGCAGCCACTGGCCAGCCACTGATACTGGCAGGGACCCTGAACTCCCAGGAAGTGAAGCTACAGGATACAAGCTCCAATCATTCACAGGTCCATTGTCGCTGACCTCATTAGCCACAGTCAACCTTACCATGTGCTACAAATATTTATTGCACTGTGGGGATCAAAGTGTTACTACTTATTTATACAAGTTGAGTCTTTTAAAGTGAGAACTTAACCATTCTACAAAGCTAATCTTAATAGTTCGCAGTGCCTCCACCATGTTGGATTTTAGTCCCATAAGAACATTAACTTTTTGACAGCATTACTAATTGTCATAAAAATATGGTTGAGGTGTCTAATTAAAGGTAAAGTGGCTATCTAGGGAATTAAATTTTCAATTTTTTTGTAATTTTTCTATAATAAAAAAGACAATTACTTGTTAATCATTAGATATAATTGCAAGTTAATCATATTTTCTCGGAAAATTAAATTAAAAAAATAATGTATGGTTAATTCCCTGAATAATCTCTTTAACGTTTATTTGCTACCTCAATCACCACTTAACGAATATCACATAATCAGTAATACTGTGACAATATTAACATTGTTATTATGGGGCTTATACGAAATGTTTTTGCACTCCTACAGCCTCTGAAGAAAATGTATGATTTATAAATAATCAGTTTCTTTATTATTAAATAATGAACATCTTTCTTTATGGAGATATTATAATTTTCATATGAATTAAGAAATGAAACAATTTCCTACAATTCCTAAAAAAATATAAAACTATAGACTAGTTTTTATTAATCTATAATATAATTAAAATAATAGAGTACTCTAAACGTGCTCCTTTGTATTTCTAAACATAATAATATTCAGAGATTTGTAAAATGAATACTTGTCAACATCACAAGACAGTTAGTCATTTGGCAGTGTGAGAAACTACATCCACCATAAATTGTACAAAGTATCCAAATCCTATAAAGTAAAATTTTACACAAAATTCATTTTTAAAGAACTATAAAACATTTAGTGTATTGATATATTTATCACGTTATTCCTTATAATTTTAAATTAAATTATTAAAATTAAAATTGCTGTCATACTGTAGCTGAGTTACACACAATTCCATAAATTGTACATTTAGCTGACATATAAAAATGAAAAATGTTTCTCTGACCGGGACAGCAAACATATGTTAGAATGATCATAATAAATAATATAAAAGCAAATTTTTTGGGTGGGGGAGGATAAAGAATTTAACCTATTGTATTATAAATAAACTTTATTATACATTTGGTTTCTAAAATATATTTATAACTTTATTGATAAAACAAGCATTGATCAACACTTAAAACAAATAAAACAAAACAACTTAATCAGTTAAAGAGAAAAAAAAAACAGGAAAAGTACATACAAATTGTACGTCCTACAACCTTGAACTCTAGAACAATGCTTTTACAGAACATATTTATTTAGGACAAAGATAAATTATAACAAAGATTATAAATCTTATGAAGATTGATAAAATTAATTTTAACTATAAACTGTATAATTAATTATGATATTATTTAAGTAAATATAATATTTTAAACTGGAGTAAGTAGAATACAAAAGAGTGAGAATGGAGAAGTGATACAGTTCAAAGAGTGTAATGTTTTATTTTATACATCAATTGGTATGCATAGTATAGTCTATAATGGTAAAAAAGTGTTGAAAATCAAAATACAGTATCTCTAATGGTTCTCACTTAAAATCACTCGCAAACTTTTTAAACCATTTTTAAAAATCACATAGCAAATAGCAAAACGTATATCTATGTAATATCACAAAACTATATACTAGAAGTTCACCTTGCAGATTATGTTTATGACGCATCAAAAATAGAAGTTGTTTAAGATTTGATTCGTACAAAGCTTTTGTACCAAGCATTCCATGTACTATTAGTAACTTTTTTAAAACATTCAATTCACAATGTACGTTTGCAAATGGTATATCAGTGTCTGCTTGCGCAATGCCAAGGGGAGGATTGCAAATGCTGTAGACTTCGATCGATGTAGGGCCCAATCAACAGTTGGGAGGGTGAGTGAGGACTCCAAGACAGTGCTCTGCTGAGTTAAGTTAGGTTGGTTATTGATAGTATAAATATATTTTGGGCTGTATTTTCAGACAGAAAACATGGCGGAATAACAAGAAAAATGCCCTACATTGATTAAACTCTACACCTATCGAATGGGTCCCATGCCACGTGGTGCCACAAAAATCAATCCCAAGCAATCCCACAAAAACAGTGACAATTACAATGTTTTAATTGTGTTTATATCAGTGTTTAATGTTTAATTATATAGTTCAGACTTGAGGATGAGGTCATACTACAGCTATGCAAAAGTCTGCAAAATTATTACAACAATATCAATGGTAAAATGTAATATCTAAAGAAGATGGAATTCTATTTGTCCTTAAATTGAAATCACTTTTTTAATATTTTAGCAAATTTCAGAAGCCAAATCACCATACTTCTGAAATTATATACGTTTCTCTGTAAATGCATTAACTTGTAAAAAGAATCATTTCTTGATTATATTTTATGCATACTTTGCAAAAGTATGCAGTTATTTGTTGTTCAGGAGTTGAGTGGGGGGGGGATGAAGGACATAAAGATGATAGGAAGTGAAGTGGAGTGAAATAAGAAGTGAAACTGTTCATATACTGTAATGTGTTGATGGTTGTAATTCAGACTGAGTGTCTAAAAATTATTAAAAATCTATTTAAAGTAGAACCTCTCAAACTCGACATTCCGTAAAACTCGACAGGGCTGGTGAATTAATATTTTTTACACCGCCTACAACCTAAACCAGTACATAGGCCACCCAAGAGCGCTAGAGACTCAGACTATGTTTTGGGTTTTCCAAGGTCGTTCAACGCACCCTTTACCTGCATAGCTGGGGCAGGGCTTGCACAAGTTTGGGATTTCCTGTGGCCCACTTTCCTTACTGTGAGGCCGTGCGTTGACCTGGGATTCCCGGGTAGGTCACAAACTACCCTCGCTTCATTGTTGACACTGGGCATTCAGCTTAGTATAAATGTTGATATAAATGTATAACCTCTAGGAGTCCACGCCCGCATATGTGAGAGCTGACGAATGACGCGCCAGCGGTCCACGCCCGCAATTATGCGAGCTGACGTCAACTTATCATTTTCATTGTTGTTTTTGCTATCAGCTGTTACATTACTATGTCGTATTAGGTATGGATACGTTCAGGGGCATCTTGGGAAATCGTGGGAGTTTTAATTTTATTCCATTAGTCTGCATCACTGATAGTTTGTGTCATTCGTATTCAACTCCCAGCTGTAATTTTACTGCGCGCCTGTGTTGTTTGTGTTTATGTAAGCGATGTGCGATGGTTTCACGATCTAACCGTTACAACGAAATATCAGAATATTTTTCTTGAGATGAGTTTAGTGATTTATCTAATGATGAGAGTGATAGTGAAGAGGGACTTTTTATTTGTATCCACGACCTATGCATTGAGTTCAATCAACCTCTCCGGCGATGCCGTTGCTGGCCCAAGTTTTATTTACACTAGTGATGTAAATAGTAAATATATATATTCAGATATATTAATTTATATTTGAAATATAATTAAATAACATTACATAGTAGAATAACAGCCTTAAAGTTTACATTGTGTCGAGTTTGGGAGGTTCTACTGTATTTACATTTAGATTTTTTTATTTCCATTTATTTGTATTAATAGCAAGAGAGAGACTCGTGTCCTTTTGTCTGGTGAAGTAAAATTCCTCCGAGACAAAACCAATCTGATGGGGCTGATATGGATCCTAAAGACAGTACACTTAAAAGCACATGTAGTTTGTGGCGCCAAAAACTACACGGTATATTCCGGAAAATGAAGTAAGTGCTATCAATGATCAGTAAAGTAGAAACCTATGTGGTTATATATAATTTAATACTTTGCTCATTATTCGAGAATAATTGCTTAAAACCCATAATTTTAATTTAGTAAAAAACGCCAATTTTAGATCTGAATTGGGTCCAACTAAACAAATAATGTGGATAATAACAAATACAATGAATCTTGATTATATTCTGATTGTGATTTTCCAGTTTGTTTAAAACACATAGATGGATTAAGTAGAATAACGCTTTTAAATGTTTATATGATCACAAAGAACAAGAGTAGTTTCCCTAAATTCAATCAGAACATATGTCACATTGACCCTTAAGGGAGGAATATATATACACTTTTAAGGTAACTCAGTGTTCGAACACCTAATCCAACAATGAAAGATAAATTTTTGCATCGTTCTCATATTGATAGACGATTCCATTAATGCGTGGAACTATTCTATTCCATCAAAGACATGTCAACCCTCAAGTTTTTATTGATTGGTAGAAACATTAGGGCATTCAATAAAAAACAGCCCTACTCTGCCTGTGTATCCTTCTGTTCTTAGGGCCTACATCAGCAGTTTAGTGAAAGAGCAATGTTTTGCAGATACATTGGCTTTGGAAGAGAGACCTGCACAAACCAAGGGAACAGAGTAAACTTAAAAAATAGCCTGAGGGAACATTGTGCGGGAGGTTAAGGATAGTGGAATTGTTCGAAGATGAGATTAAGTTGCTGTTTTCGAAGAGGAATCATATTCCAACTTAGTTGTCCGTCTAAGAGAGAGGAAGCCCAAGACAAAACCTTTTGAGGTGTACCTTTGGAGAGAAAAATCAATGTATGACATCCTGCAAGCAAGAAATCTTCTAATAATTCATCTAAGATTAATGGTAGAGGTACCAAACAGACATGTTGTAGCAAAACCGGTTACACCAATGAGACATCATTAAATTTAAAAATAAATAAACAGACCGATATCTCTGTTTTGGATCGTAGAAGTTGTTCTCAAATCTTAAGTTGACACTCAGGACTAATTTCCCTAAGTCACAGAAAAAGTTTCCTTGAATACGGATCCTAAATTGCATTGTTTTCAATTACAAATCCTGTAATAATCTTTCTAAATATTTAGTGATAAAACTCATCTTATACACTAAGTTTGAGAGTTAAAATTGAATACATCTAATTTATAAATGTTTACGAGTCTTCCTTAAATGGAACATTTTGCATTAGTAAAACAAGTCGCTCATGATCCATATACGCAAGAGCACTGCAGATGTTTAGTCGTTGGACTGCGGAGGGTCAGTGCTGAAGTAGGGCGCCGTATCTTTGACCAGCATCGTGTGACAGACGTTACACACCTTGGACGGCCGGTTGTTGGGGCCACTCAGCACCGTGTGCGACAGGCAACTGGCGCAGAACACTCGGATACAGTGACGACAGTGGTTCTGTGGCAAAACACAAGTTACTCAACTATGGTACAGTGTACACAGTAGAATCTTGGTAAAAATTCAAAGATTTTGCCTGTTTCGTTGAGAAAATTTCATATTCAAAAAAATTCATTCCATAATTTAAAGTATTTTGACACATGATTTAACCTATAAAATTCAAATTTGTTTGTACTTGAGCATCTTAAATTAAAATTATGTTCCTTTAACTCGAAACCCTACCTCTATAATTTCAAGTTAACCTTTAGAACTCAAAAGTACTTCCAAAAAGCCCCTGAAATTCAAAGGTATTTTTAAAAACACACCAATTGAAACATGAACTAATGTGTTTCTTTACTTTGTTACAACATTCAAAATATAAATATCAATGGTCACTGTTGTCATGTTATAACAGTTTGTTTGTTGTGTGCTACCATTTTTGTGTGCTTTCTAGTGCAAGGTCACTGACTCACGAAACAATGAACTTCCCTACCCACCCAAATAGCCAATGCATCACGTTTACTGTAGTGACATCACATGCATCAATGGTCATTGCAACCTTCTTTTTGCTTGAGTGACCTAATCTTTCTTGCAACAGGTTCCTTTTAGTTTCGGGTAGGAAGAGTGCTAGAGGTAAATAAGTTATTAGTAAGTGTTACTACTGTACTGTACTTTTCATTAGATAGTTTGATTTCATTTATTTATTGTTAAAGCAGTAGGCTAAAATTGTATTACTCAACTTACTGTACCTATTTTTACAATGTTACGTATTTTTTTAGTTTTGATTAGAGGTGTGCGGATAGTGAATTATTTTTTCGGATCGGATAGCTCAAGTTCGGATCAGATAGTTTTCGGATTCGGATACTCGCAATAACAAAGTGAAATCAGACTTATCTAAGAATAAATTAGGAAAAAATCAATAAAAAGTTATCAAAATCATTAAATGGTACATAAAAAATCATAAATTCTTCATAGGATGAACAACAAAACTAAAATTTTTACTTCAATGCATTTAAAAGTACCAGTAACAAATTTTAATATGGCGTGATTCACAAATTAAATCAACAGAAACCTTATAATTCGCCATTAAATGACATAAACTTTCTACTAATTCATCAATTCATTCTACTAATCATCAACTAATTCTCAATTTTATTTCACAATTCAATTATTTTATTTATTACAATGATAAAAACAAATCACCATTAACAAAATCAAGAAAAGAATCAAGAATTGACTGACGACGTTGGCTCGATGCCATCGGCTATTTGCGTATCGGCAGGGGCAGTGACAGTGCAGCTGCTATCAAACAAAGGCCTGTGCGCAGGCGCAGAGTTGGAATATTTGGCAGATAAAATACCCCGATCGGCTGTGTAACAATATTGAAACTCGTGAAATTATGGTACCTCGTCGTAATCTAGTTAGTTATTCATCTTAAAATTATTTACAAATGTAAAACTAATAACGCTTAAATTCATTTAACAAAGAGACAATGTAGATTGAAAACAAGTGGGAAATTTGTTGGTTATGTGAACACCGAACGACGAAATAGGCCAAATGTAAATTTGGCAACACTTTATCGTATTGCTCAAACCCGGAGTAGTTGAGATTCCGATAACTAAACAATTGATCGTCTACGTAGACGATCAGAATGAAGTAGTATTATTTTTGCTGGAAACCCTGTCGCAAAACGAGCTATTATGATGGTTTGTTATCAATAACATTAAATCAACAATTCAATTCAGTCGTGCATAGCGATGTACTACTTTAGTCATAGTAGGTACCGGTAAAAGTCGTATTATCATATTTATTTATACCGATTAAAACAGTATTAAAACTCATTAAAAATAATTAGAGGTGTGCGGATATCCGAAAATTCGGTTTGGATTCGAATCGGATATCGGAAACCGATCCGAATGTATTTTAGATATCCGGTAATATCCGATAAATATCCGAATTTTCGGATAGACTGTATATTTCAGCAATTTGTACAAAAACAACGAGATTTTCGCCGGGTTAATACCCGCAAAGCCGGAATAATTTTTGCTTAAAAGACGTATTACGTAGTCTTTCATCAAAACAATGTCGTTGACTGGTAGACGCGATATCTATAATTACACTAAATGGTATATTTAGAAGTTTGGAAAGAGATTTTGAATGATTTTAATTGGTTTAGATATTCAAATTAAATTTCAAATCATTATTCTGAATTTTAGTGTAATTATAGATATTGCGTCTACCAGTCAACGACATTGTTTTGATGAAAGACTACGCAATACGTCTTTTAAGCAAAAATTATTTTGGCTTCGCGAGATTGTAACAGATTAGGACCAACCTTTTGCCGATTAGTTGTAAACTGAGTATGACAGCCATGACATTCATCCACGTCCTCTAAATGTTCCCATCTCACCTGCAAACACCATAGTAAATAATCACCTAATCACCCAAAAAATTTTTGTTGTTGCTACTTTATTTTTTGTAATGAAATTAAGCAGAACAATCACAGGTTGATTAACCCATTCCTGTCTGAATTACCGTGCAATGACCGCCAAGCCCCTCCTAACTGAATTAAAAATGATCTTTTTTACACTGTCACTGCATAGTCTTAAATTACTGAAACTTTTGTACTGTATTTTCACTGTTAACTACAATAAGAATTTTTAATATAATTTTTGACCTGTTATGTTTTCAGACGGTTTCTTTACTTCCCTTCATATTTATTTTATTACCATCTTACTTTCAGTATCATTCTCTAATAAAAATTTAAGGACAAAAGCTTCTAAATTATGATGATTCCCTAATAATATTAAGGAATATTATCACTTACCAAGATCATTGAACAGTTCATGCAAAGTGTGATGAACGTGACATTTGTTTATGTCAATAAGAAACAGCTGACACTGTAATAAATTGTCAAACCTAACAAAAAAGAAAACTATGTCGAAGTATACAACACTTGTTGCATTCTCTGGAATCTTGTATGGTTCATGATCAACAATCAAGCATCTGGGGGCAACAAACGTATACTATGCATTGTCTATCAAGAATAACCTGTAAATTTAATAGTTCTAACTTAAATCTATCAAATTTTTTAATTAGAATTTTACTAAAATATGTTGTATTTTCAGAGGCTTGGTAAAAAATTGCTATTTACTGCTTAATTCTAAAATATATTGGCCTTGACATTTGACCTGAGTATCATCACTGCGAATCCTCTCTAACTCCTGTTGAAGGGACTGAGACAACCTTACAAAGTCCTTTTGCACCGTTTCTCCATTGTCTAGCTCAGTCTGTAGAGATGTCACTCGGCTACGAAGTTCACTGACATCGTCTTCTAGGAGTCTCTGAAATGGAAATGGAAAGACTTAAAACTTGTAAACTGTACTTTCAGATTGTTCTATGACATTTAGAAACTGAATTTAACTAATTATGCAACCTTAAATTAAATTAACTACAACGTTTTATGGTTGTGCTCAAGTGTAAAACAAAAAAAGTAAGGTATGGAAAATATTTAGTGATGAAGAGTGATAAAAAATTACTTAAGTATGATAAGTTATATGAAGTTGAACTACTCATGTTAATGTAAAATTAAATCTTGAGTTTAAAAAATGTGATAAAATTAGTACCGGTAGTTAATAATAAAAGATTAAAACCATAAATTATTATTTCTGAAATAATAATTTTGTACAAGTTTCAAGTAAGCAAAACTAGGTATCTATACAGATCTAGGTAGAACCTTCTTGAACTTAGGTGAAAGAGATATATTTAACTTTCCAACAGTTAATACGTTTTACCATGTTATTTTTGTATCTACTTTACAATGCAATATTTATCAATATCTAATCAATAAAAATAAATATCAATGTCTATCAATTTATCTTCCAGTTATATACAATAACTTAATTTAGACCCAAAAAAGTTCATGACATACATATTATAAAAAATAATTTTTGTTTTCAAGACCATCATAAAGTAAGTCCGAATTTTGAAGCTTAAAATACAAACTTCATGAAATAAATAATTGAATAAAATGAGGATTATACTTTATTTCACAAACAGGACTAAATTTGATTTTTCAGAGACTATTCTTGCATTTGCCTCCATAAGATAAGAAACCATGCAAAATTTTATCAAACCAGCCTTCATGTGAAAAATCTACTGATCTCAAGAAGATTTGCAATTTGGCATCCCAACATAATACTGAAAAATTGTATTAACCTCTTTTGAACTTCTTGATTTTTCATGTACTTCTGTTTTGTAATAATTTTAAACATCTTTATTTTTACATGGTGTTTTCTTAATTTCAAAATCATATTCAACTTAATTCACAAAAAAATATTATAAAATCTTATAAGAAACTAATTTAACAACAAAATTAAAGTAAAAATTAAAATACATTTCACACAAAACAAGAAAAACATGAAGTTATGGCTGAAATTTTATTATTGAACTACACATACTTTTGCATGTTTAACATTGTCAAGTTGTGATTTAAGGTCTTCCATTTCTGATCGCAAATTGACTTCTGCGTGCTCCAATATCTGAATCCTCTTCTGCTTCTCTTTACGCATAATCTCTTCTTTGTTCAGTTGTGTTCTGTATAAAGAATACCACTAAATATTACAAAAATAGTGCTTCAGGTCATGTATACTTAGCAAAAAGTTTATTCTCATTATGGAAGTATAAAATGTTGGCAGTTAAAACGCTGTTATTTAATTTCAAAACCCCTGTTGACATGTTTACATATGAAAGACAAAACATGTTAACTAATATACTTTTATAGATCATGTTTTTAAACAACACTTAAAAAAAAGCAAGGAGTCAAAACTTCATTCTGAATCTGTAGATAGTTTAAAACAAAATTTACTATTGCCATTTGGGAACTTCAGAACTTGAAAATTTAACTACAATAATAACTTATTCTGCTATAGAAAATTGGCTATGATTCTCTTAACCCATTCTGGACTGATCGGTGGATATATCCGCAGATTGTAAAAAATATGTATGTATATGTATATGTATGTAAATGTATGAACCATTTTTGATCAATAGGAACTCAAACGAATGATTACATTATTAATTTAGATTCTTATTTTATTTTGTTTTTTTTCTTAAAAATTTATTTATGGCATAAATACAGTTTATTTTAACTATGTATGAATAACTAAGTGTTATAAACACAGAAACAAAAATTTGTTTATTTATTAAATGAGGTCTACGCCCAATTAGGGTGTCGTCCTGGAAGGGTTAAGTTCAAATAGTAATTGACAATTTTTATTGCACCAATACCTAAACTGAAAGCTATAACATAAATGAAGCATCAACAGGAGAATAACCCAAATATTAACCCAACTAAATTGTTAATAACCAAAATTTCAGCAACAATTCTGGATTCTGACAGTAATTTCTTTGATTATTACTTCATAAGGCATTACTTAACATATGGTTCACAGCTCACGAGCATACTTTGTGCGATGATATGATATTCTCTCTCTCTCATTCCCTCACTTAAGACCTCCTAGCTTTGTGCAATATAGTGATATCGTACTTGAGTATATTGATCTCAGAAGCCAGCTGATTCTCCAGCTCCTGCCTCTGCTGCTGCTCTACCTCACTCTGGCTCAGGTACAGCTGTGCCTCCTCCCTCTGTGTAGCAGCCACTGCCTCTGCTCTCTCCTGCCCCACCCTGACACATAATCACACTTGAGTATATTGATTGACCTCAGCAGCCAGCTGATACTCCAGCTCCTGCCTCTGCTGCTGCTCTACCTCACTCTGGCTCAGGTACAGCTGTGCCTCCTCCCTCTGTGTAGCAGCCACTGCCTCTGCTCTCTCCTGCCCCACCCTGACACATAATCACACTTGAGTATATTGATTGACCTCAGCAGCCAGCTGATACTCCAGCTCCTGCCTCTGCTGCTGCTCTACCTCACTCTGGCTCAGGTACAGCTGTGCCTCCTCCCTCTGTGTAGCATCATTTGTGCTAGCACCTCTGCTATTTTGCCACTGCCATAATCAGCTGTATTGATTGATCTCATACTGAATCGTGTAGCTCTGCTTCTCGTTTCCTCCTGCCCCACACACATTCACACTTGAGTATGATCTGTTGGCTCTTCCCTCCTGCTTCTGCTCATACTGAATTGCAGTACAGCTGTCTCAGTTTTGTGGAATTGTTGCACTATCGCCTACGCGACGTGCCCTCTGAGCCAATTAACCAAACTGCTGTACTCGAGCCTGCCCATCTACTCCTGTAGCGCTTTATTTTCCTAGGCACTGGATCCGTGGTGGCTCCTGCGCTGCAGGTAACGCCTAGCCATTCGGAAGTGCTATTCAATCACCATGAGCTATCCAATTTGGCTTGCTTTTTATACTTTCATCCGGCTAGTTGACGGCTTTGTAGGCTTAATTGATTCAGTGGACACTGTTTATTTTTTTTGTTAGCATGTTTTAAGCTTTTTTATGTTTAAACTTTGATATCAAGAAGATTATTATATGAATATGTTGTAATTTTAATTTTATACTTAAACATAGTGTCATCAACTTATGGATTATTCTTTTTTTTATAAAGCATGGGTCTCCTTTTTCCAAGGTAAGGAAAGCATAAAAATCTGTAATTTTACTTAGTATATAAATAAAATAGTAATTTTTCTTAGTAAAATACATTTTTGAATGTCCAACTGACTGGTACTGGCATAACTTTTGTTGATCGATAATCAATACTGAGATCCAGGAACTGATCGAGAAATCAGTAGAATCGAGAACTGACACGTCTCCAGTTAACTTTGCTTGGTTAAAATTAGAAGTCGAAGAATATGAATTCTACTTTTTTCATTATATTTAAAATTCCATTTATGACATTTATGAATTTTTCAAATTGTACTATAAGGATTATGCTTACCGTGCAGCTATCAGATCTTCTCGGCATTTTAGTACCATTTCTTGCAATTCCTGAGGGCAGTAAAATTTCATTTAACACATTTCCAACCAAAAAATCTAAAAATTCTAGAGTTACAGTACATAAGACAAGAACAGTACATGGTAGTTATATTAGTTCACGGTAGTTTCATAGTCTTTTATAAATTTAAAAAAAGGTAATAGCTGGGTAAGAAAGCTGAAAATTTCCCAGTAAGAATTTGGATTTGTAGTGTTTTGCTCAACAAAAAACTTGTTTCCAACATGGTTATTCCTATATCAACTCTAAATAAAATATACCTTTTTTAACATCATTATTTTTTTCATAAACTATTTTTTTAATGATAAGTAATTTAAACTCTTTTTAATAACAATACACATGCGGTTTTCATTAATCCCAAATTTTCAGTAGTATATTTTTTAAGTTCTTCAAAGACAAACATTTAAATTTTAAAACAAGATTTTTGCCTAAAAATGTGTAGAAAATTAGGCTTAACTGATCACCACTAATGATTCCAGATTTGTATACGAGAAATAACTTTTAAAACGATTCCTTTTCCTCATTGCAGCAAACCTATGTACCCATTCCCTAGTGATATCTTTAATTTCATAAGTGAATCAGTTCTCTTAAAATATTTCAAGATTGACAGACAGGAAATTAGATAAAATTACTAATATCGTACGCAAGGAAAGCATGAGACATGTAATAATACTATATACATTTGTATTATATATATATATATATATATTTATTATATATATTATTTGAAGGATTTTGAATGCAGAGGATTTTCTTTAAATTTTAAATAACTAATTTCCCAGTAAAAATAAGTTCATAGGTCTAATGTCAAAAATTCGTGTTTTCTTGTAATATAGTTTAAATCTAAAATTACATTACGCTTATGGAGAATAAAATGTAAACAATACACAAACAGCTGTTTATAATTCACTAATTTTTGAAGACTCAACTAAGAGGTTATGCATTAATTTTTTTTTTCTGAATGAATGCAAATTATCAGGTTATAAACAATTTGTAAAAAAGGATAACATAGCTGTGCGATAAAGCATAAAGTATTTCCAAAACCTTCTTTTTGATAGAAAACGTATTCGTTGTATTCTTGACCACTGTCAAACCAATTAATTGATGTAATTAAAATTTCTCTTTTGTTTTCATCCTCATTCTATAAAAAAAACATTGATCACAGGCTAATAATAACGGTATGGATAATTAAATAGTAAATGATTGCTTTAAAAATGTTAAACGGCATCCCTCATTTGACTAACGTCGTAGCCGAGTTGTAGCGTCTCAGAACTAACGCGAGTTCCATCCCCACCACATAAATGTTTTCATTGGGCAGTAAATTTGTTTTAATTTTGCTAATTAACTTGTAAAAACATGTCTTATTCTATCCGAGCAAAGCTTGGTCACCAGGTACTATGTTTTATTTATTAATGCTCAATTTTAATATGTAGTTATCAGTTAGTGCTCATATTCAAATACGTACTTCGACTTTATCAGGCAAATCAATAAAAGCATCCTGTAGTTCCTGAGAATGAGCATTGTATCTTCCTACCAATTTGTCATTCTCCAGTTGAATGCTGAAACAAGTCATATAAATTATTCATCTTTATGAATTAATCGTTTTATAAATTTGTTATTAATATATCGTTCTAAACTGTATATGAAAGATGTAAGAAACTAGAATTTACCAACTATCATAAACCAATACAGCTACTGTCTTTTTACGGATAATACAGTATTCAATACTGGACATCTCAATTCTATGGTACCAGTGTCAGTACTTTTTCCTTTCTCCAATCTACAGCATAACATATGGAGAAATAAGATTTTGTAAAAACTATTTTTATTTGAGATTGATTGCATATATATCCATTTTGAAGTTCCTTTAACCCAAAAAAGTATGTGTTTATAAATGTGTGCAAAGGTTTGATATAACTGAAAGTATATGACAGGTTTAATAGGCTATCAAACGATTTACATAAACTTTGTTTTATTATGGAAACATGTGTTTTAAACACATGCTTGTAGTTTTGTACTGCTCACCTGTCCAAGTCCCTCTGCGCCTGCTCCCTCTGGGCCCGTAACCTATCCAGCTCCTTGCTCACACTTGATGTCATTTGCCTGAATGCTTCCCTTGTCTCTTTTAAAGCTGTCTCACTTGTTAAAACTCTGTGTTGTAGCTCTGACACCTATTGGATATAATGAGTTGAAATTTTTTAATTTGTTAAAGAAAACCATGAAAGTACAAAAATTAGTGTCAAATTTAACAGTGTTATCATTCTGTTAATAACCCAATGTCATAGAAGAATTATATGAAGCGACGGCGAATCGCCTTCTCCAAATATAAATAGATCGCGCAGAGTTAGTTCCTCCGAAATCCAATATATCACATAGGCTTCTTATTCTGAAAGCTTTAGGTTTTATTTTTGTTATAATTTCATCCTCTATGGCCAGCCCTATCGCTAAAAACAGCCAATTGAAAACAATGATTCATCAGCTGGCATTGTCTATTTTGTTGCATTTGTATGCATGTTATTTTTGTATTTTTAACGTAAATTAGTTGTAAAATAGTGGAAATACGGTAAATTCTCTATCTACGGGTGGATAGTTTGTGGGGCCAATTATCCACGCATGCCACAAAAAGCGAGAAAATATCTATAGGCCCATATTTAATTATATTACATAAAGGGGCGGAGATAAGTCACTAGGCGCGTCAGCCAATTTGGCTTTTTGTCAATCCCTGATGGTTGTAATGCAAGTTCAGGTTCACTCCAGTCTCAAGAGTGCTGCAACCTACCGACCAGCTCCTCCAGTGGCAGGTGTCTGTATAGGTCTAATGAAGTTTTTTAGTACAAAAGGCCCACCCGCTTTCTCAGAATTCATGCAATAGATTGCCGAGCCATTTAATGCCAAATGCTATCAGACACCTCTACTTTATTTTAACCACTCATAACAACCGATCCAGTCGCTACTGAGTGATTACTGACCAGTCCATGCCTGTTTTGTCTCTCGTGTTAGTTTTAGTGCTTTTATTACTGGTTAGGGCGGTTTTGCCAATTTAAAATAGCGGAAAAGTGGAAGAAGGATGCGTTGAGGAATAAAGAACGCAATTGATTTCTTGAATAGAAAACAAAAGTAAAGTTTGTTGGTTAATTGTTAAGTAAAATAGGAATAGCACTAAAACATTTAGCTATGTTTATCATCGTTGTTTATTTTGTGTTTTACAGTAAATAAGATTATTTTTTACAGTTAAAAATTCTGTATTACCGGTACCCGTTTTCAGGTCCTTTACGGATTATCCGTAATTTTCACTACCCTTAGTATCCGCACCACTCAATTGTAATTGATGTAGTCTGCAGTTGTATACGACAGTCATCGTTTCATTGTGTATTGTGTTCGATTCCGGAGAATTTATTGATGATTTAAACAAAACTATGCTTTAGCTTAAAAAATTTACAAAATGCTTGACTCGGCTCGGATCAATCTCAAAATTCTAGCCTCGCACACCTTTTTTGTAATTAAAAACAGTGAATTTTAAAGCGTTGCATTCGTTAGCAGCGCATTCTTTGGATTGCGCTGGCTAATGAATGCCTGGAATCGTTAAAAATGGAATTGAGAATCGGGAATCGATTTTTATGAAACTATTCACCTTACAACTACTAATAAATTGAATTGTTTAATGAAGGTACTATAACCTATTATTAGTTTTTATCTACTACATCAGTAAAAGAGACTCACTTGGGTCTTGTGTTCTTCTTTATTTTCATTCCACCGTTGCTCCATGTCTTGCCTTGCTGCCATTTCTCTAAAATTCAACCAAAATACAACAAATGTTAGTTATTAATAAGAAACAGTACTTTTATCCTTTTTATTTTTATTTTTTCTTTCTTTTTTACTTTCATTTTATATATGGTGCTTTGTTCTTTTGGAAAAAAGTAAGAATAATTTAGTACATTTTTTAATGTGTTTTATGCAATTTTATGATGATTGAGTTCAGAAACCCAAACTATTTTGCCTTTATAAGAAAATTTAAAATCAAATTGAAATCGAGCACAAATTCTAATAAAATTAAAATTTTAATCATTTTCTTGATATGAAAACAGAGTACAGTATAACCTTGATTATCCAGGGATAAACCAAACAAGGTCAAAAAGTTTCCATCAGATCTATGTAAAATAAGTCTGTTTCCAAGGACACTAGCTATCGTTATCATTTCATTTGTATGTCCGTTGCCTGCGACGCTATCAGTATTAGTGGTTTTCCTTTATCTTCATCTTTTTCTCTATCTTCAAGAATTTAAGTATAATAAGGCAAGGGAAAATATTTTTAATATTTTAATAGAACTACTTATAATACTTTAAGCTGTGATGGCGACCTACCCAGGTAGGTATTTTAAGCCAACTATGAATGAAAAATGGATGTAAAATGATTGTGGTGCGATCTTATACTGACTTGTAGTCTTGTTTACAATACTTGTTCCTTTAGAAATGTTCAAAAATCACATGATATTAAATATTTTATTAATCAATTATAATGCTTTTGAATTACAAACAGTATTTGTTTCTTTGCGATAAATGTATCATAAACTCAAACGTTAATGTGAAAATTAATTTACATTAAACCATCAAAACTATCTCTTTTTTAAAAAATAAAATCTGCTTAGTAGGGGTTACAAAAATTATTTAGTCTAAAAAGAAAAAATGAATTGTTATATTTTTGGCTAAATTCTTTATCTGTTACTTGGTATAACAATTCATAATAAAATGTGTTTTATATTTTTTATTATGTTTTAAAAAACGCCAGGTAAAAATAATTTTAAATGAATTAAATAAAAATAGTTGGATTACAAACCATTACATATTGTAAATTGTTTTATTTTTTTTATTAATCGTGGTGTTTTGTGGCTTTATATTATTTTTTGTTTATTAATGAATTTTCCATAGGGAAGAAGCTACATAGAATAGACAAACTCTTGTATTCATCGACAGATATTGATCAGACTTGTCTGTATTATTATTGTCATATTATTGATTTGGAAATTCACTTAGTATGCAGGTCTTCTGTGATGGGGGTATTTATTTATTTCTATCTCCTCCTAAAGTCAACCTGCTGTTAGTTAGTTAGTGATTACTAAACCAATAACAAATGCTGGCTGTGTATGGAATTGAATTTTCAAGAAAATTGTAGTACTCTTTATGTTATACAGGAAAATAAACTAGAAAATGATATCATACAGCAAGTATGATATCATGATACAGCAAGTAGGGTACTACGGTTGCATTTAACATTTTGAATGTGCTCAAGATGAATCTTTCATTTTAACTGTTTAACTGATTCAGATAAGGCAGAATCCAATGATTCAAATCCATATAAACCGGACTTTACTGTATTCAATTGTATGCTTGTTACAGAATATCACATCCCCTGGACCATCGCTCATAGAAATCCACGATTCATGACCTCCAAGAAGCTGGATTACCAGACACTAAAATTACAGGATTATCATTCTATGAATCCACACATTAGTCCTGCATTGCACATTTAACAGCAGTGGTTTAACAGGACGGTTTTTAGGTTTAGATAGTATATTGTTAATAGTTTTGTTTTAGTATGTTTACATTTTGTACAAATAGTTTATTCTGTTAGAGGCTAGTCATGGGTGCCAGGCACATATGTTTGTAAACAGCTACCACAAGCGATACACTGTTGACCTTGGGGGTTAGCCTGGCGCTTCTTCAAGGGCAGTTGGGTTTAGTTTAAATAGACTGGGAGGATTATATTCGGGGTCTGTCGGTGTGAGTGGGTCAGTCGGTGTGTAGAGGAATTGATTCTGGGAAGAGCAGTGTTCCCCTGGGCAACAACCTTTGGGTGAGTGTTTTGGTTGACACGGTTTTATTAAAGTTTTATTTATTTTGGGGATTAACGTGATAGTAAAGGTAATTACATTTTTATTATTTGAGGGGTTGGTTTGCGTTTTAATTTCAAAGAAGTATATTTATTAGTTTATACATTTTAGTATCGCTTATGTACCCCAGAGAATAGGTATACTTATAAATGTATTGAGAGTCATTGATTTTATGAATTGTAATATTGAATCTTAAAGTATAAATAAACTGTGAATCAGTCTACTAGTTACATCAAACCTATTCATTTTTCCTTAGAGCTACATCCCCATTGTGTTCGAGCAGGTGTCTCTGGTTTTTTTGAAGACCAAGTCTGAGATTCCCGTTCGTTACAGTTGTACGACACACTCGAGGGTCAGCGTAGAGTCGCTGTCACACCTGCGCAGCACAGGGTTCAATCCTCGGACCCATACAATGGGATATTTCCATACATCTTTAGGCACACAAGCGCCAGGCAATTCATCGCCAGAGATTCGAGGCAACCCTAGCTAAGTAGCAGGAGTCCCAGGGCCGGTGGACCGCGAGGTTAATCCCGACCGTTCGGCCATGGATTGACAGAAAACACAGAGTTGTGGGGTACTACGTGACCCAATTTCTTTCTAGCCACGGGTACATCCGTAAGTTTTTGAACACGATCTACAAGGACGACAGCCCACACTGCCTTTACTGTCCCAGTGACATCTATACCGCAGATCATACCATTTTCTCCTGTGGCAGGTGGCACAACAGCCGAGTCTCTTTTGTGTCCAAGGTTAGGCCTCTGAGCCCTGAGTCTTTCATGGAAACAATGCTCTGTGCTGAACTGGGAATGAATTGCCAGCTTTGCTGAGTATATCTTGAAGGTCAAGAAAAGATTTGGATCAACTTCATTAAAGTTTAGCTGTAGAAGTAGTCTCTAACGGGCCAGTTACTACAGGGTTAGCCTTGCTAATGTGAAAAACTGTTTTGGGCTATTCCCTTAGAGAAGAGCGAGTGTTTTTAGTGGGTGCGAGTCCCACACTCCCTGTAGCTGCAAGCATGCGGTGAACATTTAAAACCCCTAAGAAAAAAGTTCTGTATTGCAGACCCTTAGACTACTGACCTCTGCAAGTCGTCCTTGGTCCGCTCCAGCAACTGCAGGCTCCGCTGCATCTCTCCCACCTTGGTCTGCTCCGTTACCAGCTGAGCCTCATAGTTCTGTATTGTACACCCTTGGACTACTGACCTCTGCAAGTCGTCCTTGGTCCGCTCCAGCAACTGCAGGCTCCGCTGCATCTCTCCCACCTTGGTCTGCTCCGTTACCAGCTGAGCCTCATAGTTCTGTATTGTACACCCTTGGACTACTGACCTCTGCAAGTCGTCCTTGGTCCGCTCCAGCAACTGCAGGCTCCGCTGCATCTCTCCCACCTTGGTCTGCTCCGTTACCAGCTGAGCCTCATAGTTCTGTATTGCACACCCTTGGACTACTGACCTCTGCAAGTCGTCCTTGGTCCGCTCCAGCAACTGCAGGCTCCGCTGCATCTCTCCCACCTTGGTCTGCTCCGTTACCAGCTGAGCCTCATAGTTCTGTATTGCACACCCTTGGACTACTGACCTCTGCAAGTCGTCCTTGGTCCGCTCCAGCAACTGCAGGCTCCGCTGCATCTCTCCCACCTTGGTCTGCTCCGTTACCAGCTGAGCCTCATAGTTCTGTATTGCACACCCTTGGACTACTGACCTCTGCAAGTCGTCCTTGGTCCGCTCCAGCAACTGCAGGCTCCGCTGCATCTCTCCCACCTTGGTCTGCTCCGTTACCAGCTGAGCCTCATAGTTCTGACACATCGGACACTTGGCCTCCGGAGACGTATCTACAACAATAAATAAGCTTACTCTATTTTTAATGCCAATAAACAGGTAATAAATGAGGTACATCTTGATGGGGCTTTACATTTGAAAATTTTGAGTTGCCCCCAAAATCCCCCATTTTTAGGGGGCACTCAAAATATTTGATAACTTCAAAAGATACTTTGGATTAAGTTTGTATGGTTTCCGAAATGTTATTTATTTCTTTTAACAAATAAAAAAAAATAATAGGGGGAAGGGACTTTGAATAACAATATACTAAAATGTTTCACACTGACTAAGTGGATCATTCAATACACTTTTCTAGTTTATAAATAACTGAAATCAATATTCTTACCTAGAAGTTTGCCATCAATTGAATTTCTCAAAGGCGAACTAGGAACTTTAGACTGACTAGATGATACACTCCCTTCTGAAAAATAACAAGGGTTTAGATCAATTACCCATTATATCTAATCCAAAGTACAGACTTATCTATTGATTTATTTATATTTAATCCTAAAACTATTTTCATAACAATTGTTTAATCACCATTTATTTTGTTATTGGAGCTGAGAATCAATATTGTCCAGGTGCCAACTTCAAAAAAGTGGTCACTTCCTTATTTATGATTTATAGTTGGGTTTATTTAGTTGGGTTGATCCAACCCAACTTGAAACCTCTCCCGGTCACATTAGTGTGTTCCACTCAAGCCTTAGAATTCATCTTGTCTTTGGTCAATCTAATAGAATGGTAAACCGCATCACGTTTAGCCATTATTCAAGATCAGCTATTTGTAAACAAATGTAAAAACAAATATAATCCAAACAATGTACTATGATCACAATTAATTTAAAAGTCAACATAGCTTTCAAGAAACACGCTAGACACCTGGACAAGTCGCAGTAGTAAAAAAAAAACAATAGAGAGCAGCAAGTCCCAAATTGATTTTTGGGTTGATTCAAGTTGTTTGACCTGCAGTGACAATTCACCCACAAGTTGATCTGAGTCGTTTGACCGCGAGAGGGTTAATAAGTCTGTTTCACTTCCCAAGTAAAAACTGTGTTAAACTCACTTAAATTATCTTGACCAGATCCACTTGGAGTGTCAAGTGCTGGTGACTCCAACTGAAACATGAAATCTAAACTTGAGCACATAGTGGATGAACAAATACCCCTGAGGCAGTAGACCTGCACACTCAGTGAATATCAATTACTTTAATAACTTTTATTCATACTAAAACAAATTTCATCATTAGTGGCTTATTTATATATATAAAAGTTCCATATTGTTGTCTTTCAATAATAATAACATTAAGTGTGAATATGGATATTCGCTACAGGAGCTATACCATAATGGGTTGAATCATATACAGTATATAAATATCTTAGTTTCCTATCAAAGAAACAAGAAATTTGGGTCATTTTAGATCTAATGAGATGAAGTTATATATAGTTAGACAGTAATATTTTAAATAATAAGCAATATAAATTTAGAGTTTAGACGTTTCTTTAACTGTGCTCTGTGTGAGATATGAGGTACTGCGACAGCACAAGACGCATAGGCTAGCAAAAGGTGTTCTGATTTGAGTTGCACACAAAAAAATTTAACCAGCCATTTTAACATATCGATTCAACTCACTACGCCTATTAACTGCAAGTAAATAGATCAAGTGTAAATTTATTTTTTCTGACAAGACAGATTTTACTTACAAGACTACTGGTAGTGTCAAAGGATTCTGCATGGGACCCTTCCTCCTGGTAATACAAAACGCATTTCAGACAATAGCAAATTGTTATTAGTTTAAACTAAACATTTTCATAGTTCAAACTAAACATTTTCAATCACAATTAAAGTTAACATGAGATCGAACATATATTTTTAAATTGAAATAAGTGACACTAGACATATAAATAGTGTAAATAATAAGTACCTCTGTTCTGTGAAAAACCATTTGCTTCATGGCGATAAGATTTTTCACTTGAGCCGTTTACAAGTTTCAGTTTATTGTTAACCCTTCACTGCCGGTTAACGTATTATGCACGTCCTGCCAATGACACGCTAGCCGCCATTTTCAGTGCTCTACACACATTTTTCAGTACTGCATTTAGCTGCTACCTTACAGGATTTTTGTCAACTATTTGGAGCTTCTCAACCTTTGAGGTCTCCTTGTCTATTTGGAGAACGCTGTCTACCTTTCTAGTATTATAGTTTTTTTTGTTCTACTGTCTTTTAAAGCAGGGTAACTGAAAAAATCTCAGCTGGAAGAACAGACAATAACCACTTGGTTTGTTGTTTATTTATTGTCGTTTGATATAATGTGGGAAGCCAATGTTTTTATGTTAGTTTGGCAGTGTTTAAAACTGAAATATAATTGGGTCTCTACAAGTGTTTTATGTTTTTATAGTGTTAAGTGTAGTGTTGTAATAGTAAATTGTAAATGGAAAATTTGTTTCAGGAAGATATTTCATAGTAAACTGACATTGTGAGTACAGCGCAGAACTAGGTTATTGTTGGATGTTTTCAATATAATATTAGTTTGTAATGGACTTAGACGATAGCAATGCATTGTAGTTGGATGAACAATTATCAGTTACAGCTCAGGTTAGCTGGTAATGGCTCCAAATTCCAAAATAATTCCAAAAATCCAGGGTGTTGGAAGGGCTCTTAAAATTCTGCGGGTGAAGAGTTAAAGAAAATGTTGTACAATAAACTTAGATCTGAAACCCTGACAAAATTTGTTTAAAAATTAAAGAGTGGTTCAAATATGTCTGGTATTATTTAACGGCTATATGACATACCTAAATTAAGAGTTTAGGACTATTGAATAAAAAAATAAGATGAAAGAATTTCACAAATAATAATTGAGAAAACTGCTAAGAAAAATTGTGTGCTATATCGACTTGATATGGCACTTGATAACTTGATAAACAGGTACCATGGCTGATTACTACTATACAATATTTGGTTAGCTACATTGATAAAATTAATAAACTTTACTTTTATTTTTAAAGAAGTGTTAAGGACAGATATTTAAGCCATCCCTAGTCAGTTGGCAGCAACCAAGCTTGGTGATAACTGGTGTTTTTGAATAATTTCCACGATAAAATAGCAGTTGGCTTTAACTCCATCATAAATAATTAAATTTTATTATTTGGT